>AP028910.1:33993177-36935427 GCA_036186465.1 Nesidiocoris tenuis
ATGGAATTTCAACGACAGCATCAAGTATACTATTGCTCAGAAGTTATCGTACAGAATGGCCAGATGTCGGACTAACCAGCCAAAGCTACACCAATTGTGCAACTTGAGGCACGTGCCTAACTTGAAAACCAAATTGAAACTGATTGAAAATTCGATTAATAGCCACAGAGACAATGCTGAACATTTGTATGCATGCTTACCAATTAACCAATCTCTGAATAAGCTGAGCCAGAAGTCAGGTAGTCCTCCATTGTCGTTCTTCACAATATTCTGTACCCGCATGAACGATTCGTGATACTCGTACAGTAGTTTTTGGTTGGTGGGGTACTCGAAATCTCCCTGCGTGACGGCGTACATGTCGTAGAAGCCGAAATAATTGCCTTGCGCCTTGAGGAATGCATGTTCGTTCGTTTCTTGAGGAACGATGTCAGTAAGGTCGAGCCCATCTTTCACTTGGCTGACACCCCATAGACTTGCAATGAAGACAGCAACAAACAGCAGCAGGGACATCATTTTCACACGAGGCTTCAAGATGAACTCGGAATAAGCTTTGCCAATCAGATTCAAAGAGACAGTGCCATCAAAGAACGAGTCCAGGATTCCTTTTTGGCTGGGATCCGGGTTGGGATTTTCAAGGGACGGTTTTACCTCATCCTGCAAAATAAGAAACATGATCCCATAGTAAATGGAAGGAAATTCAATGCAGGGCGAGGGGCACAGAGAGGTCACCAATAGACGCCACCGTCGGTCATGGACGTACTGTACGATGAATACTTACCACCGGTTCTTTACGTTTAGATCATGTATCAGAAGTAATAATTTCACATGAAAGGAAAAAGTTGATATGGGTTTACCTTCACTTTGGGAGGAGCCAGGACTGTAACAGTCTGTTGACGATCTGGAGGTAGAGCCCTTGTGATGGCTTGCAGTTTGCACGTCGACGGTTTCAGTTTGCAACCGGGTTTGTGCTTCATGTCCAAGGTGAGAGGAAGATAGCAGCATGCGACATCGTAGCGGCCACTGTTACGCCTGCGGAGATCCAGACTGACCATTGCTGGGAACACCAGCAGCGCTGAAGCCAGATTGAAAAGGACAAGGACTGCTGACTGCAGAGAGAATACTCGTAAAGCTGGGATTGGAATGATGGCTGCAGCAAACATGGCACACATATTGCTCAAGGACGTCAGTAATACGCTCAATCCTGTCTTCTTCAGGAGCAGACCTGTTTGCTCCTGCAACAATAATGTACACAGATGATGGAATGGTCACGAAAAATATTAAGCCAACATCTATTTCCAGAAGATTGATATAAGTTCGGTAAAATGATAATTTTTACCAACCTCTGGGGAGGTATTAGGCGAGACATCTTGTTCAGCATACGTATGCGTGATCAGAAACATGTCATCAACACCCAGGCCTAAAGCCAGGAATGGAACTATCTGCAAAGTAAAATGTAAGTTTTTGTTCAATTATGTTAAACTCATAGGGTAGGTATCACAGGGAGTGGGTTTAGTCCTCCAATGTAGACAATTACCAGAAATGATAAGAATTGTATGGCCATCAAATTTTTCACGTCGCCTAAAAGAACCAAAGCCGTAACTCTCGGCAGCCTGCAGCCAGAGCCAGTCGCTCAAGCCAATAGGCTGTCTGTGAACCCCTAGTTTGGATGAGTGAGGAATTGAAAAAGTACCAATGGGTCAACCAATAAGTTCGCACCTGTGTAGATGATGCGTTGAAAGCGATCCCAAGAACTGCGCAGAAGCCGAGCCCGGCAGCAACTGTCACCGAAACCAAGATTATGCCAGCTATACCAAGCCCGCATTGCGATCTTACAGGATCCTTCAGGTTCAGCAGGGATGTCGCCGCGTACAAAAGCTATAACAAGGGGATAAAGCTGCATTAATAAATCTAATAATCAATACTGTTGGATTTCTGAAGAATTGCAAGATCTGAAATTTTTATAGGTTGAAACCGAAGATCTCCATTTTTTAAACCTTTCAAATAATTATGGTTCAATCTCTTTTTACACACCAGCATCCCTACCAAACACTCTAAACAGGGTAATTAGATGTTGATCAGTCTTAGGAACAACTGCACTCACCATCAGAAGGTAGCCAACAACGATCTTGAAGACGTTCAATTTGGAAAATTGTCCAAGTATATCATTGAGCGTAGTGGTAGAAAATGCATACATGTTGTACTGCGACGAGTTGCTCTCTCTCCCCATTATTTTATTAACTTCCTGCAAGAAGAATTGAGCAAAGTCGGTTAACAAACAATGGGGATTCAGAGTTACTGAAGACCCTTCAATAGATACATTTAGGCTGTTTTTGCCATTTACAAAAGGGAGAAACATGCCTCCGAGAAATTCCTTTGCCACGTGTCAAGGACGAGGGCTGCTTTTTCCTCATTCCACTCAATATGATGCACTTTGTACGTGTCTGACCAGAATTCGTGCATCTCCTTATCTCCCATGAGCTGGACAATTGTTTGCAATGCCTTGGCGCTGTAATTGAAACCGAACAGATGGTTCAATTGTGAACATGAAACTAAGCAAACACTGTAACAAAACATAAGTTAGACACATGTAAAATACCGAAGCTTGTAAAGTTAATACCCACCTTTTGATGTGGCCGGTTTTGTTCCTTTCAACACCGCCAACAATTAGCTCCTCGGGCCAGTGCATGTAATTAGCCGCGAATCCATAGCACCCGCCAGTCAGTTCTGCTCCTACATTTGGAGGCTGCAAATTACGATATTACACGGTCAACTAGTGGGATAAATGATACTGAAATTTTGTTCCACTCAGCAGGTACCTATGTCACGGAATGGAGAAGCGTTCCGTTAAGAGCATTGAATTACCTGGCCACTGAGTTTATTAGGTGCTGTTGCAGGACATTCAGCGTCTTTGGGATCCAAACATGGTTTCTCTTGGTAACCACTGCTGATGCCAGCCTGGTGAAAGAAAGCATACAATTGTAAGGTGTCACAAAAGTGTGCGACATACTGAAACCAAGTTATAGGGTTAGTGAGTCCACCAGTAAAGTTTTTGGGAACTGTGCAAGCGCTTTCTATATGAGAACCTCATTGACAGGCTTGACATTTGATGATCTCACAGTGAAAACATTGGCCACCCAACCCACTTCAACCAGCAAAGCAAACGCACATAATAGGTATGTTTCAAAAATACTGGAGCCTCCTGGCTGGGTGTATACCTTTGACTTTGTAGCGTTCAGTCAACGTTTCACATGGAAGAACTGTGCATAACTAAACATATTGAGCACATCGTTTGGCTTCCAGGGAACAGTGACCCCATATTGACGAGGATATAAATAATTACTCATTATTCTTTACTCTGACCTTACATAGGCAAAATAATACTGCACAGACTTGGACTAGAATTTGATTCATTTGAAGATTTGTTTCGCTCACCCTTTTCATATGCTGTTCTAACGTGTCCAACGGAAACCCAGAGTCGTACGTCTTCATTGTCTCCACTAGTTTGTTCGGGTTCAGGTTAGTCCACCGCATTCCGTTAACTCCCCTGAAAAAAAGGTATATCAGCAATTTCTTAGTGCCAGCCATCGCTAAGGGTATATTAGAGAACTAAGGAGTTATTATGCACGCATGCAATTCACACAATTTAACCCTCATAACAGGTGCTTGATCCAAATGCGATCTACCAAGAACAAGATCTACCACCCATGTAGACTATGTACATTTTGATTTACAGGGTACAAAATAGTACACATCGTCTCACAGAGAGACATATTATTAATTATATACTTAGATGAACACAATTTCCAGGAAAAGACAGTTTGAGTAGAACTTACATGGGAATAGCCACAGGAAAATCAGGACCGAGCAGCTTGGACCCATCCCAGAAGCAGTCCAGAGGTGTAATAATCGTACAGGGGATGATGTTTTCAAATATCTGGTTGGGAACAAAGAACCGTGAAATTGACATTAGGTATGTAAATGTGAAGGCAGATCCAATAATGTATGGGTAACGCCAAAGTTAAAGTAAGGCCCTATCAGTTTTTTTAAACTTTAATGTAGCTGGAATGCACCAACCTGGTCAATGAAGTGTATGTCGAAACTGGGAATAGTAGGAGCATAGCAGATGTCTTTCAGTTTCCAAGTTCTGGAACGTAAAAGCAGAAAAGAAGTTACATGTTATGGCAAATCAAAATCAACAGAAAAATCATTGGAGCTACCAACACTAGTTAAAGCTGATACAAGTTGATTTGAAGCGAGACTGCGACGTTTTTAATGGAATTGAGTTGAATAATGAACTTCCAATCGATGGAAAAATGAAATTCTAAACACAATCAACCATTGCAACAACCACATGAGAAAATACCAATTTTTGCTCAAACGTACATTTCAAAAAGCTCAACGGTGATGGATACGGCAGCCTTCAGGACTTCAACGTGCTTCAGCAGGCTGTTGGGATGGAGCACAGAGCCACCTGGCTCTTTACTCGTCTGTATCACCATTTGGTGCGTGCTCGTACCTGAATCGCTGATGGCCGCCGTTCGGTATCGAAGTTCCTTCTCAACGTTACCTCCCTCTACGAACAAAAATTCATGATTTCTATGACGCAATCCAGTATAAATATTCCAAGTGAGAACAAATCGCAAGAAGAAAAAAGCTGCCATAAAAGCGATGGAGATGGTAGAAAACGATGGAAATTGTTAGCACATCAAAAATCCTGCATGTCTGTATGTCCGTCCGTCCTTGCGTATCTGAGGTACCTACGACACTGTCAATACCGCTAACACTTTTGAACTATTTTCCAAATTTATTCAACTGGAACTTTAGGCCAAGAATAAAATTACCACCCAGTTTTACCGGAGTTTGATAATTTGATAATTTAAGGCCTTGGCTAGTAGCATTTTAGGTTTTGTCATTTCGGTAAGTCTCTATTCTATAGAAGCTTCTAAATTTATGGAGCATTTCATTCAATTTACCAGTTTTAACTGCTATAGAGTCGGTTCAAGTATCGATATTATTATTACAATAGGTGCTTTCACTCCATCAAATCCGTTACTATTGAGGTGGTTTCACAACACTAGCATCTAAATCAACGATTTAAAGATTGTTACGATTCAAATATTTTATCACTCGGGATAAATTTCAATGGTAGGCATCGCATTACTCTCCAGTAATGAGTCTGTAATAATCTTGATAAAAAATGGAAGTGTTTCATGGTTGCATCTTTTGATGGGGGCCCTCAATCTGCTTTCTAGCTCGGCAAGTCAAAGGACCCCGCAGCAGTCGAGGCTCGAGACAAGAAGATTGTCCCCTGTTCCTCTCTTCCCCACACTTCCCCACCATGGCCGACCTGATACACAAAGCGAGCGAGGCCTCTGCCAGTGCCGCACATCCGCCCTGATATTCTTCGCTTCCGGCTCCTGCCCCTAACCATAAGGATCCAAAGGACCCTGGATACCACACCTTTCAGCACCATACCATCACGACATGATTCCAACTCAGCCAAATGTCAACGTAGTGATGTTGTAGGTATAGTCTCGATTTGAGGAAACAATTTTTTGTAGAGAAAAATATATTTCATCAAATTCTAAATTGTGAATGCGGGGAATTTAGTTTACTCATAATTTCTATGAAAATAGAAACCATGAGTAACAATAATTGCAAGTTACAATTATTGTAGGCTTCAATACTCCCCCTCAAGTTTGGGGTTCTTCTGCAATCCCAGACTTGACAATAGAAGCGTATGCCTTGGGCCAGGTAGGGCCTTCGTTAGGATGTCCGCTGTCATCTCTTCGGTGGGGGTGTGTTGTAGAACTATCTTCTTTTCTTCCACAGCTTCCCTTACGAAATGATGGCGGATATCTATGTGTTTGGTACGTGAATGATATACCGGGTTTCGAGCTAATTCTTGAGCTCCACGATTATCATTCTTCAATGACACTGGCTCTTCGGGTTTGATGACATTGAGGTCGGCGAGGAGATTTTTCAAGCAGATTGCTTCCTTTGTGGCTTCTGTCATTGCCATGTACTCCGCTTCTGTACTTGAAAGTGCCACCGTTTTTTGCTTCCGAGCCTCCCAACTTATGGCTCCTCCTGCATACAGGAACACATATCCCGTGTAGGATCTTCTATCCTCAACGCACGAGCCCCAATCCGCATCAACGTAGCCTTGTAGTTCCGATTTTTCCGATCTACTGTACGTGAGGGCGTAGTTTTGAGTTCCTTGCAGATATCGAAATACTCTCTTCACGGCACTCCAGTGCTCTTTCGAGTAGTTCGTGTTAAACTGACTTAATGAACTGATGGTGTGGGAAATGTCAGGTCGGGTAGACGTTGACAGGTACATCAATGCACCAATCCCATTTTGGTATGGAATTCTCTGCATCTCCTTCTCATCTGGAACATCAGGTTTTTTCAATTTTTGGTTCACATCGGCCGGAGTCGATATAGGATTGCAATTTTCCATTCCAAAACGCTTCAAAATTTGATTGATGTATTTCTTTTGGGTCAATTTCAACTCCCCCTCCTTCTGGGAATAGGAAATTTCTATGCCCAGACAATAGTGAATTGGTCCCAAATCCTTCATTTCAAATTTTGATTTCAGACTGTCTTTTAATTTAGTCATGGTGTTATCCGAATTTGTGGCCAAAATTAAATCGTCGACGTATACACCAAGTATTACCATTTCTCCATCTATCTCCCCCGTGTAAACACAAGGGTCTGCGGTAGATGATTTTAAGTTGAGTGACTTAAGTGTTTTATCGAGTTTTTGATACCACATTCGTCCGGATTGCTTGAGACCATATAGTGCTTTTTTAATTTTGCATACTTTGTTTTTACCTGAAAGTTTGTTTATGTGTTGAGTTGCCATCTTCCGGATTTCACTCGGTCTCTCCTGGTTGTTGCTTATTTGTTCTAGGATTTGTTCATATTGGTCTGGAACATTCATGTAGATTTCCTCAGATATGACACCATTCAAATAAGCGGTTGTGACATCCATTTGGTGGATTACCATCCCCTTCTTCACAGCAGTCGCCAGGATCGTTCGGACTGAACGCATACGAATAACTGGATTGTAGGTTTCTTGGTAGTCTGTGCCAGGTTGTTGAGTGAAACCGCGTGCAACCAACCGCGCTTTTCTTCGATCCAACGTTCCATCCTTTTTGAATTTGTTCGTTAGAATCAAACGGTTTCCAACACATTTTCGGTTTAGAGGTTTCTCAACGATGTCCCATACTCCATTTTTCAGAAGAGCGACATATTCACTTTCGATTGCAGCCATCCATTCTTTCTTACTTGGTCCTGAGAGAGCTTCCTTAAGTTTTACTTCCCCTGCTGGTTCACATTGGATTTCGGTACCAATTACGCAGCAGTCGAAAACCTTCTTCTTAGCTACTCTTTTTGACCTTCTCAGAATTGGAGCTTCTGGAATCACGTTTTTCTCCCTCCTCTCTTCGTTGTTTGTAGTCTCCACTTGTTCAATTTCAGGATTTTCTGTTTCATCGTTTGTGAAAACTTCAGTTTGTTCCAGAAAATTTTCGTTCGTATTAGGGAGAATCTGTTCGGTCGTCTCTGAATCCGATTGTAAATTCAAATTTCCTGACGTCTCCTCTTCTTCTGTTCTTTGCGTTCTGGCTCTTGGTTGCTTTTGATGAAATTCGATTTCTACCATTTTGTTTTCTGTTGTATCCTCATTACTTTTTACTTCAATGAATTCTCGAAATTGTTCATTTTCACATCCGAATTTGTTGAGGAATTTCACGTCTCTAGTGAAGCCAACTTTTCTTTGGTCCGGATACCAAACTTTAAATCCTTTGGTTTCTTCCGAATATCCAAGAAACACGCAACGATTGGTTTTCGAATCGAATTTTCCTCGGTTTTTTCGTTTTTCCAGAGCGTAGCCTATGCAACCAAATGTCTTGAAATAACCAACATTCGTTCTTTGACCCGTCCACAGTTCGTATGGGATTTTTCCGTCGATGCTTCGTGATTTGCAACGGTTCCGGATGTAGTTAGCAGTGTTTACCGCTTCTGCCCAGAACGCCGGAGCCATGTTCGCGCTGATCATCATGCATCTTGCTGTTTCGACGAGGGTTCTGTTTTTTCTCTCGCTGATCCCGTTCTGCTGAGGAGTTTCTACGACGGTCAGTCTTCTTGATATGCCTTCTGCTTCCAAAAATTCGTTGAACAACTTGTTTTTGTATTCAAGACCGTTGTCTGACTGTAAACACTTGATCGTCTTTCCAGTTTTCTTTTCAACTTTGTTCTTGAATATTTTGAACGCTTCAAGAGCTTCTGACTTTTTCTTCAGGAACATCACTTCACACCATCTAGTTGCGTCGTCTATGAACGTGATAAAGTAGGCTGCCCCTCCTATAGACTTTACCCGCATTGGACCGCAAATATCTGAGTGAATGATATCCAGCAGTTTTGTCTTTCGCTCTGATTTCTTTGGGAACGGCGATTGAGAAATCTTTCCTTGCAAACACACTTCGCAAGCAGACATTTCAGTTTTCTTGAATTTCAAGCCTTTGACAGTTTTTGACATTGATCTTAGGTCTTTCTCATTCAAGTGTCCTAGACGTTGATGCCACAGGTCAAGCGGAAGCGTGCTGGGCCCATAACCTCTCGATTTGAGGAAACAATTTTTTGTAGAGAAAAATATATTTCATCAAATTCTAAATTGTGAATCCGGGGAATTTAGTTTACTCATAATTTCTATGAAAATAGAAACCATGAGTAACAATAATTGCAAGTTACAATTATTGTAGGCTTCAATATATAGGATACATTCGTTTTGGTTTATTATTTAATAATAATCATTGTGATTGAGCAAGAAAAAATGTTCGACCCCCCCCCCCCAGAAATGTTTATGGTTCACGTATCACAGGGTGTAGAATCCGATTCTCCAATGAAAAATTTCCATCCGTCCGCCGTCAAGACTGTTTCTCTCAATGGCTAGAGATAAACATTTGTAATTTTCAAGAAATATCAATTTTAGCCCAACGCAGACTCTTTTCATCAGCTAGGTCACTAGTTAAATTCCAAAGGTCTTCTTTAAGCCTCCCAAGTTTAAGAAAATCATCCGTAAGTATTAACTTAAAAAAAAAAAAAACTGCTAAGTAGATCAGAGATCAGTGGCATGTGCAATTAGTTTTCCGAGTATCCGAAGAACTCAGCAAATTCTGCACAGGGGTTCATTTTTCGATTGCAAATACAAACCTTATGATATACCTATACTCCTGAAGCACGGAATTTAGTTTTTACATTATTCTAGAATTTTGGCATTAATTTGAATTTTAGATGGGGATTTAGAAAAACCTTTTTTGGTTACCCGGGAAAAGCACTGCATTGCTTAATAGATACCAACGAATCTCGATAGGTATCTATCTAAAAATCGTTTCAACGCAGTCCAAGACGGTCCAGTTTTTTTTTTTTTTTGTAAAGGTTTATTTGTCATAACCGAGGTTTTGACAAGGAGTTTGAAAATCAATCTACATTGGAAATTAACTTTTAGTTGAAAGACAGGAACCATATTGGAATTTCTGACAAAAAATTACCGTGAAACAATAAATAGGGTTGGGGGTCTAAGGGATTATCTGTAATTGGTCCACAGTCGGGGACTCGGGATTTGATCGGAGTCGAGGATCTTGAGATAGCAACCAGTTCAAATTTCTTCATTTTTTATTGGCTATAAATGAACCGATTTGCGCGTTCAAGGTTTCAAAAGATTGTGGCTGGCTTGCAGAATCCGTACTTAGTTATTACTTCCAGAATTACAGAGTTAATAGCGTAGATGGGTATTGTCATCGTCCTAAAATTGAAAATGGGAATCTAAGGTTGAGACAAAAAAGTTTCTCAAGCACTTTAACCCAGTATCACGCTTTGAAGAAGTGTCTGTGTGTGAGAATTTATGAAAAAGCCGTGTCTCCCTCAATCTTAACCATTCATCAAGTTTCTCGAACTGGGTGTTCGTCTAGGCAAGGCCCGTCGCCCTGGTTGGCCAAGGATTTGATTACTTAGTGCCCGACTAAGGGTTCCCAAAAAATTAGCTCGTTTATTATTTTCCGTTTTTGGTTTTGGAATCAGAGCGCTCAGATTTGAGCGGTCTCGGCCTTCAACTCTTTGGCTTACCCTACAAAATATGGATATTCTTCATTCTGATATAAGCAAAACTCCGGTTTAAGGCGAGTTTCACAATTAGTACACCTTTGGTGCTTCGAAATTAATCAATATACGATCAATTTGTTTCAATACTAGTATCGTGTAATATCTGCGGACCGCTGGTATTTTCATTTTGGTAAATCCGCTTCTTTTTTAAATAATAGGAGGATTAATAGGGTTTACAAAATGGCATGATACCTTGCTTTCAGGGTTCCCTTATCTCACCGCCAAATTAATCAATCCAACAATCATGAATTTATTTAAAGAATAAGTTTCAAAATATGGCAGTACTCCATGTATCATCAGCATCAACAAGACTAACACCACCGATCTTGGAGTTGATAAACCACCACCTACGGTGGTCCAAGGCCGTATTTAGTTAAGTACTGTGGGCGCTTTCGTAGCGCATATTTGTCAACGTCGCATTCACTTTCAACAGCATCGTCGAGGAGCTTAACCGCTATACGTGTCGCTGTGCGTGGGAGGCGATAGTAATGAAGCTCCATTCGTCATTTTAGTTTTGTACCGGGAGTCTAACGCCAAGCACTGCATTTTTGGCTAAGAGGTTTCCCAACAATCCACCTGCTATACGTTTCTGGATAACATTTGCAACAAAGCAGACACATTGGTTGCAAGTGCAGCATTTTTTTTACTTTGTAATTTTTACACGTGTTTTTGGAGTCGGTTTATTTTTGTTGAATTATTTTTATTTCTCACTTTTTAGTAGGTAGTGTTAGACAATAGAAACAAGCGGCCAAACGCAAAATTTTAAATATAAATTATCTTCTCGAAACTATTAGGTACTACATTTTTAGATGTAGCACCACTAATATTAAATATTTTTAATTAAATTAATAAAAACATCGAAACTTTCATGGAATGGGAAGTAGATGAGCGCAGGCGACCATTACAGACTCAGGTTTAGAAAATTATTCCGAATTGAGGTGGATGAATGGAAACGGTTTCAAAACCACCGATCCAATCTAAATCTGATTGAAGAAAATCTTAAATCGAAAATCCGACTCTCGATTTCCGAACGATTAAGTATGAAAAAATTCTCAAATATAAAAAGCCACAGTGACTTTAATCAAATCAAGACAAATTTTTAAACATAAAAAAGCCACAGTGTCTTTAGTCAAATCATGGCAAGCTCCCTATTTGTTCGCCAATAAATTGTTGGCGGATTCGGCTATTCGATTAATCGAGAGTTTTTGAAGTGAAATTTCTGCAGAATATTACGATCAGAAGAGCGCTTTCGATTTGAAGTAAGGATGGACTTCTCCTTCCGTAAGACGTCGTGTTTGCTCACGGATAATTCGTTACCAGATGGTCAGACGAGTGGCATGAGCATAGCTGTATATTTTTATGGAAAACCAAGCCCCAAAGTAACTGACTTGAAACCTCAGAAGTGCTCGATAAACGAAGAAGCTGTGGCTCAATCCAGGAGCAGGATGAACAAGCCATTCCGGTAAAATGTGTAGGCATTTATGTGGTTCGGCTTCATTGGTTAGTTAAGGTTTAGAGCATCATCGCCTATGAATTCCAGTTTGGAATGGTTGAATGAGAGAGAGAGAGAGTGAGAGAGAGGGGCATCCGTAAAAACGCCGAACGTTTCCGAGCTTATTGCCAAGATTGCTGGAGGTGATGCGAATCATCCTAGGTTCAAGAGGCAGATTCATCATCCAGTTCGCTTGGGACGTAAAAGGACCAACTTCGAAGAATGGCTATAAATTTTTTGCTTCGATTCGATGGGTTCATAATTGAATAATAATGAACCAAAAGGCGAACAGGATGGGAAGGTCCTGGCTCCATTTGAGCGCCGTGTATTCTCGAGGGGAACTGGCGCGCGCTGACTGCCGAGGATGGTCCAAGTTGAGGCCCCCTTAAGCTGGAGCCAGAAGAGGTGAAACTGAAGGAGAGGAGACCAAAAGAGGGAAGAAGGAAACCTCGGGACCACCTTTGGCGATGAGTCTGGGTGGCCCCTGGCTTTACTACCCACGTTACAAACATTCCCTTCCTAACCTACCGAGTGAGTTCCCCACTTTCTAAATCTCCTCTACTTTGAGTTGGCCATCTTCTTGCCTTCCTATCTCCTAATACTCTACTTTATGTAGTACCTACTCTGTGTCTGACTGCCCTCCGACTCGGTGCTGCTAACTTAACGCCCCCCCCTCCGCCTACTGCCCATATCGTTATGCAATGACTCGTTTATTTTATGTACATTCTTGCGAAAAGATCCGCAGACACTGTCCTTTCCTGTTTACGAATTTTCGGCGCAGCTTCGAGACCTTGTGAGAAACGTTTCTGAGTCTCAACTTGACCGGATTTTCAAACACCAGCGGTGCGTAGATGACCCACAGTACCTCCACATATTTACGGACTTTGGACCGAATCGATGATATTCGAACTGATTTTCGGCTGCTAGGGCCCGTTATGCTCGAAAACATGCAAAGGAGTCGGGGTGGCCGGGATGACTTTCTCAGTGAGTTCAATTTTCAGTCCAGTCTTCAATTCAATTTTTGCGGCCAAGATCCACTGGCGAGGCAAACATCATCGTCTTGAACTGACAATCCTTGGCTAGGCCAGATGGGCTGGTCCAACAAAGCGGCAGAGCACACCCTGGACAACTCCGGCTATCGGGCTAAAATAAACACGCACGAGATCTGTTATCCAAACTGAGATTATTCGGCCTCAAATCTGCTCATTCGCACGAACGAAAAAATCTATGCAAATTCTCATACTGGGGTTTATCATTCCAGCAGCTTGCGTCCCCGTACAAGGGTTTCGCCATGTTGGATACAAGACCCTAATTGGATGGCTACCTCGGTAAATATTCTTCACATTGATACAACCCAAAAATTTTTAGGTATTGGTATCTGTGACCACAAATATCAATGCTAGTGGCCATTCGGTTCCTTTGGCAAGGGCAAACCAAATCAATATTTTCTAACAAAAAGGGTAATATAGTTGAATTATGTTCGAACATTGAATGTTCAGTACAATTTGCGTACCGATGCTCAACACTTCAATGAATCAGACGAAATCAGGAAATCCTCGCAGTCTGCGCCGTACGGACGCTCACTGAAAAGGGTGTGGTAACTTTTGATTAAAAAAGCCAAAGAGTGATTCAGCATAAAAAATCCGTCTTATGAAGAAGGCTAATTATTCGGTAAAACACTCGATTTTTTCAATATTAAATATTGAAATTTTCAACTATTTTTATAGAAAGCAATCCGCCGATAGGCTTAGTTGAAGAATTGGTACTGTCCCGGAACAAAGTTGATTTTTCCTGAAAACTTGAACAAAAAAAATCTCCAGCCGTTCGGGAGAAAAAGTGTCCACGGCGTACGGGCTGATTTGTTTTTATTGCAGATTCGGATTCTTACCCTTTGAAACGTAAACCATAAAATTTTAGGGAAGATTAGAGAAAAATCTATCTAAGGCTATTACAATAGTTTAAATGATGAACTAAACCAACAAAAAAAAAAAGCTTCTAGTGCCGGAGAACCGTGTTTTATTCAATTTCAACAATGAAAATCTATAACGACAAAAGGTATGGTCCATCGTATTTTGTTAAAGCAGAGGCCCATCGAGAGGTCCGATTTTGAGAAAAAAGCGAGCATACTGCCTCAGATCTCTTTACTTGTATCACTCGGGTAAGTAAGTAGAGTAAAATCTCTCATCGGCTATACTCTGGTATAAGTTGGGGCCCAGTGACAAAAATCACCTAAATATGAAACAAAATTCTCCTGCCGTTTTCTAGTAGGGGTAGGTATGTTACAATAGGTTTTTTTTTGAGGTTTGGACATTGCAGCATCCTTCGTGATGCATTAGCTAGCTATTTCAGCCCTGCAATGCAGCAATACGAAAATCATTGAAACCAGCCAAGCTGCTCATAGGATTTTGGCAACAGACCGATTTAATATTTACCATGGTTCTTCCATGAATTTACGCACCACTCCCAGCCAGTGGCTGGAAACAAGTATCATCTATAAGTGGGGCTGCGTAGGTATGAGAACTGAAATCAGAATTTCTGAAAATTCTGAAATCAGCTACTGTTTTGGTCAAAACGCGTCAAAACCTGCTATCGAAATAATGGTATTCGAATTCGATAATCGTGGCCAGGAATTCTATGCACCTGGGGTCGATATACAATGACGTCCGTAGCGGTGCGCGACTCGACTATTTCTGAGAGCGTCGACCTTCAAGTCCAGGATGAAGACAGGGAGTAGGTATTACCTCACAGAGGCTCACTCTCCCCATCTCCCAGTCCCAGATGTCCGACACGACCCTTCGCAGTCTCAGTTGATCCCGCGAGATGCCGCGCGAGTCAATGAACCGTACGTGCTAGATCCCGAATGGCCGACTTATCGTACGGACCGACCTCGATACAACGCGCCAAATCGCCAATGAGCATTCCAACCTTGACGGTTTTTACTTTTTTCGGTCGATTTCCCATCGGGTTGGCTAGGTTTACAAATCTTTAGGGATTTTCCGCAATTTTACGGATCTACCGGACATTGATCTTCGCGTCAAACCAGCTTAAAAACTGATTTTCCAAAACTTTCTGAAAAAAAATCTTATCCTATGGTAACTTGAGCGAGAAACTTGGGAAAAATACTCAACAATTCTAAACCCACGGCAACGCTTTCAAAAATGAGTTTTTGCGTTTTTTCAAAAAAATTCCCTAATTATGCCAAATTGGACCCCTTCACCTTTTCCGATCAGGTTGCCTGGACAATTGCACCAAGTTGGAGCAAACCACAACTTTTAACACTAGTTTCGTCAAAATCGGATCAGCAGTTCAATACGAAGTCCTGCCTAAAAGTTGTGTTTTGCTCCAACTTGATGCATATTGTCATGAGAATCCGATCAAAAAATGTAAAGGGGTCAAAAATCCATAAAAAAAACTTTTTGGAATTATGACTTTTTTGACATTTGAACGTTTTTGAGTACATGAGAGTGAATTTAGCGGATTCCCTTAACCGAGGTGCACAACTAAAATAAATTTGCTAAATCTTCGGGTTTTTTTTTAAATCGGACAACGCCTTCCATGCGTTTTGTTGCAGACGGCGTATGGCAGACGGGCAAAAACGTTTTATTGCAGATTTGTGTTCTAGAACCTCTCAAACGTGAATGAAGAAATTTTCAGGGGGTTTTGTAAAAAAACATTTCCCCACCGATTGCGTAGGTACATTATTTCTGGAAAGAATGTACCAAAAGATTACACATAAAGTACCTATGGAAGAGTAAAATTAATTCATTAATTTATTAATAATCCTTTATAAAGGAACGGAACAATAGGAGTGGTTCGAACCTCCCCCAACCAAATAAAAGGCCAAAAAGTCCTACCTTCAATCCAAAGTTGTTCGATTTTAGTGTGGAATACGACGCTTTTGAGGCCCACGCAGAATGAAGCAAGGAGAAGAATGGCGACGAAAATCACTTTACCCGGATGACAGTAGACGAGACATCCCAAGTGGAAGAGTTCTGCTTGAAGACGGCTCCGGACCCATATGGCGGTCCTCGAGCCTTCCGCCTTTCCCTGGGAACATTAAAATTGAAAAAATTAAATTTCGCAATAAAAATATGGAAGTATTTTATCTACGCTACTGGCTTCCTTCAGCGATTGCAAAGGTTTGTTATCGAATAATAATTGTTTATTTGGTTATGACACGGGCATCAGCCCAATTTTAAAATAAAGAGAATATAAGTTATCCCCAATAGGTAACTGTATTAAAAGAAAAAAATCACAAAAACCAACGAGCAATTATGACTATTATGTACGTAGAATTTGATTTGAGGTCGAATAGAATAGGAGCAGCTCGTTGAACACTGATTTATTTCACAACTGAAACTTATCTTCTATTCATGTATTCTTATCATGATCGTGTGATTATGGTAGACCGGGTAACTCAGATCTTTCACATTTCGAGAAAAACGAACTTTGCCGTAAGGGGGATAATATCCACCATATTATGGTTTATGGTTTATTCCGATAATATGCGTACTACGCCTATAACACTACAACAACATAATATTATTCGATTATATTATATATTAATCCATAATATTATATCGATATGAAGGGTGAAGCGGAGAGAACAGGAAATGTCCATTTTTCCCGAAAACAAGCTTAATATAGGTACTAACCGTATAGTGAAACTCCAAGGGGAAAAAAATATAAATGTCGCACTGAGAAGCAACGAAAGATTCGGTGTTAGGGGAAAAAACAAGGAGTTTAAAATACAAAGCCTGCTTTTTCTTTAAAAGTACTTTTTGTGACATTCCTCGTTCCTTCCCCTGCATATATGGTTTATATCCATACTTGGTTCCATTTATGGTTTATATCCATATATGGTTCCATTTATGGTTTATTCCATAGTATTAAACCATATTATGGTTTATTCCATATTATTAAACCATATTATGGTTTATTCCATATTATTAAACTATATTACGGTTTATTCCATATTATTAAACTATATTACGGTTTATTCCATATTATTAAACTATATTATGGTTTATTCCATATTATGGTTTATCCCTTGTATACCGAACCTTCACTCGAAGATTTGAGGCATTCGGCCCCGTTTATTCCCCTGTTCTCGCTATCTCATCGGGTCCAGCAGCCTCCAAAACATACGAATCCAATGCTAACCCATTCCCGACAAAAAATATAGTTACCCGGGTTTCCCCCGTACTCTTCAATTCGGTTTCAACTGTCAAAAATGTTATCAGCCGTAATTTTCGAAAATGTTATCCATCGCAAGTGTTAATTGTCCATCACCCCTCGGCGGTACGTGTCGCCCAGAAACGTCGCCGGGCGGCACGGCCAATCACCCACCCCCCGCCTGCGGCTTATCGTCAAAAGCGCCGACTCCGAAGCACGAGCTGAGACAGGAGACGCACAAAGGCGACCGCTGCCGTTTCGACTCATGACGACCCGAGTACGTGGTGGATTCCCTCATTTTCTCCGCATCTCGTTTTTTCTCTCGCTCCCTCGCCCAGGGACGTATCGGCCTAGAAAGAGAGGCGTGTCGAAAAGTCATCCCGACGTGACGTCCCGTCCGCCATGACGGATCGACGGCTCGGAATTATTCACCTCGGCCGAACAAAACGGATATTCGAACTTAATCGAAAATGGAGCCGAGCTCACCTTTGTCCTGGTTGGAAAATCGGCCCGGCAGTTCAGAGAACCTTCCTATGCGGCCCGAAATAGCTCCCGTATTTTTTATTGAATTTTGCGTTTTTGAAAAATCAATTTCGGTTCATTTTTCTTAAGGAATGAACCTTTGTAATCGGCCAGGAAAAAAAATGTTTTGCACCCACTCGAAATTTGTTGGTTTACGTTTCAAGGAGTGTAGAATCCGAATCTGCAATAAACTTTTTTCGTCAGCCCGCCGTTTTTCAGGAAAAAGTAGTTACCGAAAATGTTTGAAAATTTTACCAAAAATCAAGTTCTGAATCTAGTTGGTCCGAACGTCTCGACATAACTCTACCTTAAATTTGAGGCCAGTAAAACAGCTGTTGATGTGGGGGAAAATCCGTACTTTTCAGGAAATGTGCAACATGTGAGGCATAATTTTTTTATAGCTTTTTCGATTTTTGACCTAAACACCCTTACAAGGAGTCAAAATAATATTTTGACATATTATGATCAAATACATCATATTATGATTAAATTGTGTCACAATCTTACGTTTGAAAATATGGAAGTATTGTGTGTTAGGTATCTACGCACCACTGGTTTTTTTTTTGTTTCTTGGTGGCCCAAAATAAACGGATTCGTCATTACCTGATCAGCGGTCAGCACTCGATAGGGAAAGCGTCGAAACATGCAAGTCGCCATAGCGACGCGATAACGGAGCAACGGAGAGCGAAAAGAGACTTGGGGAAATTCGAGAGAATGGGAACGAGAGCGACGCGAGATCAGGCCAACTTGGCAAGGTCATCGGAACTGTGCACAAATCATGGACCAATATCACGTAGGCACGGCCGTCAGAGGGGACAATCTCGAGAAGTACGTAAAATGTTTACCACCGAGATAAACGGGCCCTATTTGCCTTCGAAAACGTGTCAGACGACGTTTTTCCTTCGAATTTCGAGTTTTTTATCCGGGTATGCTCAGGTAGGTAGGTGGTAGAACATTTTTAACTCGTACATGTAGGTACCGACTTTATGTTCCATAAAAAGTGAGCGGAAGTAAGAAGATCGTCCGAAAAACATATAGCGCCCCGAGTATCTCGATCATTTTCATGGGTTCCGAAAAAAAAACCAGTGGAGCGGTAGATAACATACAATACTTTTATATTTTGATACGTAAATTTCTGGCACAATTCGTTTATATTCTGACTACATTGGAGGCTGTTTGGATCAACAATGTCGAAAAACTCACTATGCAAATTTTTAAACTCGCCTAAAATCAGTCATGGTTTTGTTATATAGAAAATATCCACAATGTGGAACATGTCATGTTCTGCAAGATAAAACTAAGATTTTAAGACCAAGAACGCCCAAATCGGTTCATTTTTGTGGCAGGAAAAAACCAGTGGTGCTTAGGTAACACACAATACTTCCATATTCTGAAGAGTAAAAATGTGTTACAATAGGCAAATAGAGAACTATTGTGTCACGTTTTCGTGTCAAAATATTATTTTGACTGCTTTTAAGGGTGTTAAGGCCAAAAATATCAAAAAATTCACTATTAAAATTTTAAAATTCGCTCAAAATAAAAATACAATCTATTATTGGAATAAACAAAACATCCACATACTCTGCAAGGTAAATCAAAGATTTTAAGACAAAGAGCGCTCAAATCGGTTCATTTTTGTGGCCGGAAAAAAATAAAATAGAAAACACATAAAATGCAAATATATCGGAAGTACTGTGAGTTATTTTCACTTTTCAATACGATTTCGATTTGAATAGGATCAGCGGTTCGGTATTGCCCAATTTGACGAAATCGGTCTTGAAAGTTGTGTTTTGCAACAACACAATGAGGTAATGATGAATCAGATAAAAAACGTCAAGTGGTCGGAAAAACTGTTTTTGAGATCATCACACCAATGTGATATGAAAATTTTCGATATTTAATTTTTTTAGCAACTACCAGCTGAAGACTGTTGCTACTTGGAAGCATTTTAATTTTCCAAAAATCGAAAACCGGGTCGAAGCTTCAGCATAACTTTTACTTACACACTATTATTCAGAATCGCTTCCTGAACAAGTGTCTGTGCCTCCGTCTGTGGTTATTTACAACCAATGGTGCGTAGGTAACACAAAATACTTCCATAATTTGAAACGTAAAAGTGTCACACAATTTGATCATAATATGAATATTATTATACAATAATAAATACTATTTTGACTGCTATCAAGGGTGTTTAGGTCAAAAATTTCAAAAAACTCACTATGAAAATTTTAAAATTCGTCCAAAATGAAAATACGCCAAGTTATCGAAACATGAAAAATAGCCACATACTCTGCAAGGTAAATCAAAGATTTTAATACCAAGAACGCTCAAATCGGTTCGTTTTTGTGGCCGGAAAAAAATAAAGTAGAAAGCACTAAAAATGCAAACAAATCGGAAGCACTGTAAGTTATTTAAATTCCGATTTTTGTAAATGACCACAAATGGACAGAGGGACACAGACTTGTTCGGGAAGTGATTCTGAGTAAATGTGTATAAGAAAAAGTTTTTCTTATACAAAAAGGCTTTCCTGAAGCCCCGTTTCGGTTCTCGATTTTAGGACGATTCCAATACTTTCATAAATGCAGTAAATTCACTCTGTAAATATGGAAGCAAAAATGGCCATAGCTCCTTCAATTCTTAACCTTCTTTCGAATTTCTTGAACTGGGATGTGTGTTTCAGTAAGATCTATCACCCTGTTGAACCGGACTTTGGATCACTTACAATACTTTTTATATATTAGCATTTTTAGTGTTTTCTATTTTATTTTTTTCCGCCCACAAAAATGGACCGATTTGACCGTTCTTCGTCTCAAAATCTTCGTTTTACCCTGCAGAATACGTGGATATTTTTCATGTTCCGATAACTCGGCGTATTTCGATTTTAGGCGAGTTTCAAAATCCGCATAGCGAGTTTTTCGATATTTTTTACCTAAACACCTTCAAAGTAGTGATGATACTACTTGAATCGTGTTGAAATTTCACTTTTCAAAATATGGAAGTACCGTGTGCAATCTCTCTGGTTCGATTTCGATTCGCTCCACTATTGCATTTTTGCATTCCATCGCACAGAAAAGCGGGTCTGTCTGTCTGTCTGCCGGCGTCGGGAAGGCAGGTACGGGCCGAACAGGTGGCGATCGTTCAGGTACCGCCCGGCGAGGAGCGCGGCGGAGCCGAAGATTGAGACGTTCCGAGAGCCGCGGCCCGTGGGGGCGGGACCGATGAGCCGCTGTAATTGTCCCCCTTCCCCGCCCGGTCCGGGACCGAGCGCGGAAAGAGGGTGACGTCTCAATCTCGGCCCGCTCGGCATTAGGAAATAACTGAATCCTGGGGCGAGACGGGCGCCGGCCGCGGATGGCTGGAAATCGCGAACTATTGCGAGGCCGAGGGGAGGGCGATCGCCAGGGCGATATTCTGAACTGAGAACGTTCGGTAAAATTTGTTCTTCTTTTTTGGGCGAATTTTTGAGACATTTCAAGAGCAAGGTTCGCCAATTCATTTAAAGCTAGATTCATCCAAGGACGCACTACATATCGTCGCTTAAACGGCAACATGCTATAACTCAGTTTTCCAACTTTTCAGGAGACCCAAAAAACTGTTTACATTGCTGGCCAATTGAGAAAAATGAACATGGGAACGTGGCTTGGAAACGCCAATAAAATTAATTTGGTTCAACCCCAACACCACCTCTACCAATCACAGCAATGCATTTCCTTAACCCCTTGTTTGTAGAATTTTGAAAAAACTGGCCACACCAGCGTTGGCTTCTGTCCTTTCGCAATTCTGGCCACGTTCACGGATCCACAGCATTGTTTTACCATACAAGGTCTAACTCAAACTGGCCAAAAATTGATTTATAGCATGTTCCCGTTTAATCGACGATATTTTACCTAGGACAAACTTTCACGGATCGTCGCGCTTAAAATTTCTAGGAAATTAGTGATTGGCAAGCGTCCTTGGGTAAATCCAGCTTTGAATAAATCGATAAACCGGCCATAACCCACTCGAGAATTTGTCAGATTATTGATTTTGTGTATTATGTTGGGTAATTATTGATTGTTGATTATTGATACCACACAAGACTCGAATGGTCAAAATCGGGGGATTTCTTCCATTAGCGACTAAACTGACGAACCGGATCTGATCATTGGAATCTGATAATTGAATATGATTTGCAAAAATAGAGAACGAAAATCGTGGATTTTTCGCAAAAATCTCCCTCAATTCTCATCGGTTTTATACGACTTCAAAAAAAGGAGGTTACTCGAGTTGAGTGGAGGAATTGTTTCAATGATTAAATTCCCCGAATAATGAAATTAAAAATGCCTCAAGAATGCCTCGGAACCATTGTTAAAAAAATTGAAAATCTCAAAAAATTTCGATAACTCCTTCTCCCCGAAAAACCCCGGACGGCGGACGGACAAAAAATTTTTATTGCAGATTCGGATTCTACACCCCTTGAAACGTAAACCGACAAATTTTCAGGGGTTGTTTTAAAATGTTTTTTTCCCCTGACCGATTACAAAGGTTTATTTCTTGAGAAAAATGAACCAAAACATAAATTGGTAAAAGAGTGAAAGTTGGCTCGATCATCTGTTGGACATTTTGGTGCTGAAAATCAACACTTCAATGAATCTGGCCAAGTCAAGAAATCCCCGCAGTCTGCCCCCTATGGGCGTTCATTGAAAGGGCTAAAACTTTTCAGCACAGTTAGCCATCCACCTAAAAATAAATCTATCAAACGAAAGTTTATTTAACGAAAGTTTTAACGTCGAAGTTATTTAAGTTATTTGAGCTGGCATTTTTTGGAGAAATGGCAATTTTTGTATTTCAACTATTTTTTCTGAAGCCTTAAAAATGAGCGACTCAACTATCAAAGCAGCTCCCGCAAAAGTAACCGATACCTCGTCGAGGGAGAGAGGGGAAAAATAATCCGAAAAAGGAAAGGAACACCTCACTCGTTCCAAACTGATTTATTTCCACCGAGTAGCCGAGCTTTATCTTCTTTTGTATCTTGGGGCTCTCCGTGGGTCTTTTGATAGATAATGTGGCGAAACGCGGCTTTCAGACGTTTCTTGGTGGCCTTTTGGTCGTTTTGTTCGCATCCTCTTATCGGTATGCGGCGGTGGCTTCTGGATATGCCATTGTACCTATAGAAATGTTGCATCTCCATTGATTTGAACCGATGTCGATCAATACATTTCACTGGCTGACTTGGCGAGTCCTTTCTGCGTTCTTTGGAATCCGTCCGAGAATTTGGCGGGCCGATTCGAGATGGCTACCGGACTTACCTGGACCCGCAAAATGAAAGTGTAACCGAAATTTCTCAACGCAAAATTGGAATTTTTGATATTCCACTTTCCGATTAAAACTGATATTCAATATCCAATTTTGATATTTAACTTGCCGATGGAAGATTTTTGGTACATTATTCCCACAAATAATGTACTTACGTAATCTTTGCGCGAATTTTTTTTACAACGCCCCCTGAAATTTTTTTTCACGTTTCAAAGGTTCTAGTAGAACACAAATCTGCAATAAATTTTTTTTGACCGTCCGCCGTACGCAGTCCCCAGCAAAACGCATGAAAGGAGTTGTAAGATTAAAAAAAACAAGAAATGTACCTTGATGTACACCTCAGGTAGGAGAATCCGCTGAATTCACTCTAAACTACTCGAAAACGTTCAAATGTCAAAAAATCATAATTTCCAAACAGTTTTTTAGGGGTTTAGTACCCCTTAATATTTTTTGATCGGATTCCACTGACAATACGCATCAAGTTGGAGCAAACCACAACTTTAAGGACCGAACGCGCCAAAATCGGATCAGCCGGTTCGGTACGAAGTCGTGGCCAAAAAATTTGGTCACAATTTTGTGGCTACGACATCGTATTGAACCGCTGATCCGATTTTGATGAAACTAGATGAAATGATCGAGACATGAATACTTACCCACTTTTCCCGTTCCTCTGACCCAAATTTAAATTCTAGAGCGGTCCGCATTTTCACACTGTTAATATAGAAGTAAACGCACCGATAAAATTCAATCCTGAAACGTCCATTTACAAGGTTGCCATTCGTAACACTTTTAACGTTTTTTGTTCGTTTGTTTTCACGTTCGTTTTTAAGGTCGAAAATCCCATTTCCAGTGAGTCTAATAGGTGGGATAAAAGGTAAGTGGTTATTTATAATTACGTGCGCCTAATAATCGAGCCTATTATTTACGTAGTGTACAATTTGCAGCGATTTACCCCGCTTTGACCGGGGTCGGCATGGAGACCTGGAGGCCTGGTCTCCTTTAGCAGGTAGTGGGTACAGGTGGGTATCAGCAGGTACCCCACCTCCCCTGCCAACCCTTGGGGCTCCCAGCCGATGGCTTCATCAATGGGCGAACCCCCTTGCACGGAAGCCTCGGCTTCACGTCCCGGCAATAAACGTCTTAATCTGCACTAGTGAACGTCGTTTACCAATGTGTCTACTCTGCGCTAGCGGACACAACCGTTAATGGACATTTTTTTCGCCGAATTTTACGGCACGAAATTAGAATTCCGGTACTTATGTTCGTTCCGTGACTTTGTCCCGATACGTACGTACTACCTGCTAATAATTTACGTTAACGTACCAACAAGTAGGTAGGTTCCAATGTCCCAAAACACATAGTGTATGACAAACGTACACCGAGCACGTTTACGTACTGATAATGAACGTATTCTTACTATTAGCCTAAGTTAACGTAGTTAGCGGAAGATTACGGACCATAATAACTGTTAATTTACACACAACTATTTCAATATACGTTCACATACTATGTTCCGGTGTTACACCGTAGGTATATACTGTACGTATACGTACTACTTATGTACGTTTATGGACTACTAACGATAAGAACGCTTGATGGACATAGGGATTACGTTTTCAAACTCCTTCCTTTTGATCGGGCACGAGCACCGTAATGTTGTCAAGCATAAACGAGATCATGTGGGAAATGGCGGAAATTTTGTCTTCGGCAGGATTCGAACCTGGCACCTCCTGCTCTATAGGCGGGCGCCCTTCGGCCACGGAAAGCCTGGGTTTACACCGGGATACAAGTGTACCACTTTTACGAGTCCCAACCTGGTAACCATTGGACCACTGGACTTGAGTCCACACATACCAAGAACGTTTACCTACGGAATACGTTCCCACGGATGGTTATCACCTTGACATGAATTAAAAATTTAACTGATGTCAAATACGATTTTTTTGGACAAAATGAACGCAACACATTTGTGTACCCACACTAAATTCAGGCCTCAATGGTTTTGGAGGAAAATAAGGAAACCAGTGGTGCAGAGATGACACACAATACTTCCACATTTTGATACGTAAAATGTTGAAACATTCAGATTTTTTTACTCCTCTGCAGGTTGTGTGGATCAAAATTGTCAATAAACCCAAATCGCAAATTCTTAAGCTCGACTAAAATCAAAATTCCGGCTGTTACCGGAATATGACAAACATCCACGTATTTTGCAGGGCAAAACAAAGATTTCGAGACCAAGAACGCCAGAATGTGGCCAGAAACAACAAAAATACTGAAAATACTGAAATAAATATAAAATACTGAAAGTGCTAATAAATAGGAAGCACTGGGAGTCGTTCAAATTCCGGTTAAACGGGGTGATATGAATTGCCGATGAGAACATTCCAGTTCAAAAAACAAAAAAAAGTTGAAAATTGAGCATTGAGGAAATTTGTGAACGACCACAGACGGACACACAAACACTTGTTCACGAAGTGATTCTGAGAAAGTGAACGGGTTTTTTTTTTTGAAGCTCCGAGCCGATTTTTGATTTCAGGACGATTACAACACTTCGCAAATATGGAACTAAGAAAACAGCATAATATGTTGTCCTATTTATCATATAGGAGACGTTGCTAACTTGAGGAAAATAAAGCCTTACGGAATTTACAACGTTAACGACCTAAAACTGTGAAGAGTGTGAGCGAGGTCTGCAATTAAAATTGCGATCTCAAAAAAACGCTAGTGCAAAAAAGGGTGTTTTCGGGCTATGTAAAAAGGCCCCAGTATGGAAAAGGCTAAGCATCGTAACTGAATGCGAAACATTGTTTGAAAAATATGGATTCGAGGAGGTGACCATTGCTTTGGCGTTTATATTGGCGATTGCTCGTCGAATTATGAATCCAGGAATAATGAAGATTGTTAATTTGATATTAACATGATAACAATTTACAATGAAGTAGAAAAATGTTACACGTAATAGCGGTTCTGTGCTTGAATTGAATGGTATACAGAACGCCTTGAGTATTGATTTTTGATGTCATAACGCAAGATATTTTTTATTGGCAATTTTACGATTCTCGGCAAAAACTCATCAGTAGTTCAGGTAACAGTTAAATGTGGCGTAGTCCTTCATAATTGCATGTTTCCATATAGAAAAAATCTGCTCACACGTTGAAAACCAATAATCAACTACCACCTAATTGTTTAGAAGGCATTTTTTCTCTGCCATACGATACAGTAGCGCAAGAGGTCGTTATGATAATTGAGTTACACCCCCCTCCAAAGAGAAAAAAGCAACGGTGAAGACGCATCGGAATTTCAGAATTTTAGTTAGGCAGGGCCGTACTGCAACAGGAAAAAATGGAATAATATTTTCAATCAGTTGTTCATAACTGATGAAATCATTTTTGTCGACAGCTATTTCAATCCCTTCAGATCCAAGGATTCAGCAAATTTCTAAAGAAGGAAGAGAGTCGGTTATAATTGAGAAAAATTGGGAAATATTGTTCACCTAGCGGCCGGTAGGTACTGATCGGAAAATACCGTACATTATCATCAAACCGTTCATTATCGGCACGATTATTCGCAAACATCCGGAAGAGGTATGCGATCTTCGAAAGAATCGCAGAAGGTTGGCGAAGAAGGCGAGCGGAAAGATTGAACTGGGCGCGAAAGAGAGCGAAGATAGAGAAAGGGATTGAGAGAGATAGAGAGGGCAGGCGAGAGGCAGAGAGAGCTTGGGTGTTCAAAAGAGAAACAGAGAGCTGCGAGTCGGACAGAGAGGGAGCGACAGCCTGGACCACACAGCTCTTGGACGCAGCTGACATTCCTAGGCCTCGGTAGGGCTTCGACCCACGTCGTGTTTTTGGCCAAAAACGACGAATATTCGACAAAAGGAAATCGAGGAATTGTACAAAAATAATACCGTAGACTGAGGACGGAAAAATTCCGCCGACCGGGCAAACCGTTGAGATGAATTTAGGCGATTTGCGGTAATAACTATTGCTGTGGCCTTGGGTAGGTTAGATTCGGTTAGGAATCGTACAGTATTGTGCCAGAAGTAGTTCCAGCAGTATCCGATAGCCGAATCAATATTATCGCAATTTTAATCGCGAGCGTATAGGGGTAATAAATTTGGTATTGGCTATGATGTCAGGTATTAAGTTTGTTTCAACAAAAAAATTATTCAAGAGAGGCAAAAAGTTCTCTGCAAAACTTTCTTACAGTTTCTTGAACTGACATGTTCGTTTAGGCAATACGAATCACACTGTTAAGCCGGAATTTAGATTTCTCACGGTACTTCCGTAATATTGGGCTCGTTGTTTTTCCTATTCCATTTATTCGCTTTTGTTACCGGCAGGAGAAATAAACCGATTTGAACACTCTTAAACCTAGCAGAGTACGTAGATGTATAAATACGTTGAGTTACCTAAATGTAAATTTACATTTAGGTAATTCGACGTTTTTAGATTTTAGGAGAGTTGCAAAATTTACATACTTAAGTACAATGTTTTTTTTATTTTTATTTATGGATCTTGCAGCCAATTAAAACATGAAAGTATTAAGGGTTATTTACGCACCGCTGATTTTGAATGTTTTTCATTCCTGCAGTTAATGAAAAAAAAAACACGCTGCTCCCCGTTGTTTATCAGACGCCATGGCCCATGGGACTCTTTTTGTAATTTTCTATGCAGATTTACGCTTCTCGAAATAAACAACAGATTGTTTTTAGGTTTGTTTCAACAAAACATTCTTTAACAGAGAAACGCAATAGGGAGATGTTCTGGCATAATTCTGTTTTTTGCATTAAAAAAAAAACGCTGCATTGTTTTTTAGATGGGATTTAGAAAAACGTTTTTCCCACCCGGCAAAAAAGCAACATTATTTTCACTTTGCTTGATAGATACCTACCACTCTTTCAACGCAGCACATCGTTTAATTTTGTTGAATACACCATTTAATCTATTCTTAATTAAATTCATAATTAACAGAATAATAATAATCATTACATTCTCTGGATAATGAAATTGAAAACGAAAAATTGGTGGACAGAAGTTTTTGTAGGGAAAACGAATTTTGTAGCTCTAGTAATTTTCGATTTATTAAGAATTGGGACAAATTTTAAAAACTCAAAAATGTCTCACTGAAACTGCAATAAATCCTGAACGGTTGAAGCTACCGCCGTGGCGATGGTCTCATCTGACTCAGCATAGAAAAATCTATAGAAAATAATGTCTCACAGGCCTATGTTGCAAATTTACTGAAAAACACGATTTTTTCAAACTTCAATAGCTGCTTTACAGGCCTTAATTTTAAGGTAAGGTTCTGTCGTGACGTTAGGACCATCGAGATACAAAACCTGATTTTTGGTGAAAATTTCAAAAATTTACCGCAACTCCTTCCCCCTGAAAAACCCCGGACGGCGTACAGACAAAAAATTTTTATTAGAGATTCGGATTCTTCACCCTTGAAACGTAAACCAACAAATTTTCAGGGGGTGTTAAAAAAAATTTTCTGACTGATTACAAGGGTTAATTTCTTAATAAAAATGAACCAAAATAATTTAAAAATATAAACAGAGAGAGCCCCTTGGCATCAGATAAACTGAGTTTTATGGACCATGTTCGAATGTTTGGATATTTTATTCCATTGCCCAATAATATATTTATTATTAATAGAGAGAAGATAGTGATAGAGAAGATTTAGGTTAATTTCGATGCCGATATTTCAATCGGCCTAACAGTGGACGTCAAAGTTCAAGGGATGTAGGTATTACCTTCCTCCAAATTAAGTACACCAAAAAGGTAAATCTATGTCGATACCAGTGCTTGCAAATTTAGTTTGGAAATTCACGTCGAAAGTGCATAAATTTCGATTTTGTCATGAAAATAGAGGTTTAAAGCTCCGAATTTTTAGTAAATAATTCAGAGAATGACGAGGGAAAGTGGAAGATAATAAATCGGAATTAAAGGTCAAGGAAAGCTGACGATTGTTTCTGGACAATCCGAAGAAAAAGAGAAATGCACGAGCGTCCAGTGATAGAATGCCAAATCACAACTTGATACAAACTGAAGACCAAAACCAACTCAGAGTGAGTGTGTCAGTGTCAGGGCAACCTTGGAATGCTTGTTGGCTCGTAAGCCTGACTTGCCTAGAATGAAGAATCGAACGATTCCAAGAGATAATCTGATTTAAGGCATCGTGAGACGAATGTATGGTAATTTTTGTGATTAGAAGTGGGTACACAAAATTCCAGTACTCTGCCTCTTGCCTCGACTGTTTACAATCGACCGAAATAGGTAATCGAACGGATATCCGAATCGAGCGTCGGATTGTTGATTTCTGATAGCTATTATCGCAGAAAAATAACAGTCGCGAGTATTGTTTTCATTTCGTTCCAAGTGGTGCACAGGGATTTTCGACTCGTCTAGCGAAACGCCGGACATGCAAAAGCGGGGAATTTTCAGGATCGTGGGGAAATTTTTGAAAATTCGCACGTACCTTGTTGATCTGCGATAGGGCCTCTTCAGCGTTAGCCCATGGAGTCCTGATGTATAGATCTGTGGACTTATCAGCTAGCATACTTGCTCGGCATAACTCGACGTGCGGTTGACATTGGTGGCGAGCACGCACTTGACTGACTTGGGCTTGGAGGACGGAACACTGGCAGCGCTCGCTCGGCGACCGGAGGGCCCCTCGGTTGAGGGGCTGCGAGGGGGGACCCGGGACGGGGCCCCGCCATTGAGGACCACCCTCGAAGTTTTTCCCCCCTCCCCGCCGCGCGGCGCCCCCGAGTCGGCCGAGAGTCCCTTACGAGCGGCGCTCTGTGCAGTCTCCCAACCCCTCGCTCCTCCGCTCCGACGGCCTCTCGCTCGCACTTGGCACCGTTCCGATCGTTCTCTCTCGCTCGCGCACTCTCTCACACTATCGCCGTCTCTCTCTCCCTCGCTCACGCTCTCTCTTTCCATCGTGCCCTCTTCCACACTCTTCAGCGGCTTCTCGCTCGCTCTACGTCACCAGCCGGAAAGCCTCCCCTACTCCTGACAGGTCCAAGAAAAGGAACCGGTGAACGTACGCAGAGGAGCAGTGGGGGGCTTTGGGCGAGGGTAACCCGCCTAAATCAAATTTGGGTTTGTGGTGATAAAGCTGGCCCCTCAGTAGATCTGGAAAAACGCACACAGAAAATTTTATTAATTTATTAAACAATAAAAATGTTTTATTTGATATGATAAAGCGCCGAGGTACTTATCAACTACCTATTTCTGGTTGGAACCTGCATTCACAACGAAAATTTGTACGAGGAAGGAATAAACGGTGGTTTGTCAATACTGCGTATTTTCCTTCTAGATCCTACTTACAACACTACTCACACACAACACTACTTCTACTGAAAACACAAATAAACATCGTTGGGTTCCGTTAATAAAACCAGTGGTGCGCAGATAACACACAATACTTCCAAATATTGAAACGTAAAATTTTGACGCAATTTGATTATATTTTGACTACATTTGAGGGTGTTTAGGTCCAAAAACTCACTATGCAAATTTTAAAACTCACCTAAAATAAATATAGTACGCCAAGTTATAGGGATGTAAAAAATATCCACGTATTCTGCAATATAAAGTTCGGATTTTAAGACTAAGAACGCTCAAATCGGTTAATTTTTGTGGACAGGATAAAATAAAATAGGACACTAAAAGTGCTAATATATCGGGAGTACTGTGAGTAATTCAAATTCTCACTGAGACAAACACCCCACACCAAGAAATTTGAGAAAAGGTTGAGAATTGAGGAAGCTATGGCCATTTTTGTAAATGACCACAGACGGACACACAGACACTTGTTCAGGAAGTGATTCTAAGTAACAGTGTGTAAGAAAAAGTTATTGTGAAGCTCCGATCTGATTATCGATTATCGATGATATCGGAAGTACTGTAATTCGAAATCCGGTTAAACAAGGTGTTAGGTCTTGCCGAGACAAGCATTCCAGTTCAAGAAATTCGAAAAAAGCTTGATAATTGAGGGAGCTAAAGCCGTTTGTGTGAATGACCTACCGAAGCGATGTAGGTAAATAAAGTAAATGATATTAAGTACGCATAAAGTACCTGCATTAATGGTACTCAAGTACCTACAAGTGTTTTTACATGAGAGTACAAGTGTACTCAATGTTTATTGTTCTAAGTACGTATAGCTTACGGTCTGCTTAAGTACGTATTTAAAGCACATGGTTTCTGACTGGTGAGTATTTAGGTTTAGGGTAACTATTAAGTACGCTGGTGCAAAGTATCTGACGATGTGCTTAGTACCTAGATACGTTTATTGATAGCTACTAAGTATGGCATACTTATGTAATGTACTTACGTAATGTTGATGGTATGCGAACTATGCATAATGCATAAAGTTCTCGAGTATGTACTCAATTATGCATTCAAAGTACACGACTTATATTGGTATCTCAGTATGCATCATGTATTCGGAGATAGGTATCTTAGCAAGTTTCAAGTACTTAGTTACGTTTGTAAGTATTAAACATTAAGATGCCTTATTAATTATTAAGCTCGTAGGTACGACACCTAAGTGGTAGGCATACTAACTCAAGTACGTACCCCCGTACTTCCGTTCCATGGCCTTGAAGCTGGCAACCTAAGTAGTACGACTAAAATTACACTTATTCCGTCAAGCATAGTTATCAGGGTGATTCCTGCCGGACTTGGGTTAGGGATCCTCAGGGTGGTGGGGGTTCAGCAGTTATGCCTGCCCACAGGCCCACAGCGCTTATCCGTCTGCACTGCTCAATCATAGTATAGGGGCTGGCATTGGATCCAGCGCACCCACACGTCCGCCCACTTCCACTTAACACCTACACTTCCTTGTAACGATTCGCCCTCTCTCACTTGCCCGATATTTTCTCACTCGATCCATCGCACCTGAAGCCGGAATAGACCTTTTCCAAGTGAATAAACACACGTGTTTGGTGGGTACATCATGGCTTTTTTTTCATTTGCTCAATTGTGGAATTGAAAGGAACACTGACGGAAGGAAAGAACGGAAATTCAAGTTAAGACCACGAAAGGCCGCCAGTGCGCAGATCAATCGCAGTAATATCACCTTTTTTAGTGCTTTAGTGTAGGCACATAAAAACAATAACACGTCATTGCTTTATAAGACATTCCATTCATAAAAAACACGGTAGGTATTACTTCATTGGAATAAAATAATTATTGAATGATTAATAAAACTAAACGCTGCTAAGAAGATTAGCGGCATGGGTACATTCTTTGTCTGGGTATCTCAGAAAATAAAGTTCGAATAGTTGGAGTAGGTCGGTTCATCATCATATCATTTGTGGAGTATTGGTAAATGGTGCTTATTCATTATTCATTATTGGTGGAATTCAATGATGCTTAAATGGTACGTTTTCACAGTGATGCATAGGCATAAAAAGAAAAAACACTGAGCGAATAAACAAGACAGTGATACCCGTTGACGAGGTCTCATAGGGACAATGCCTTTATACCTGCGAATTCCAAGAAGCAGGACCCGCTTTCTCGGAACGGCCCAGACGCGGACCTCTCACCTATACCCTGAACCTCTTTACAATCCCTTCATTAAACTGTCCATCGTATCAATTTAATCTGGCTAATCGGAAAACATTCACTTTCTAATAGGCGAATCGCATTTTTGCAGTTCCGAGCCAATAAATGGATGCCCTCAAGTAAAAAGTCGGTATCAAGGGTGGGAATGCATCTGATAGGGACTTTAACAGCCGACATTTTCTTTTGCATCACGTTTTTGCCTTAAACACATTACTTAGGCCGTAAAACCAAGAAAACTGCAAAAAACGCGATTTTGGCCTCATCACTCCCTCGGAATTGACCACGCCGACCAAAATCTTGAAACACCGCAAAATTTCATGTTTTGCAGTGAATATCCAAAGAATCGCGCCAAAAAACCCCGAAGTCAATTCCTTCATTTTTTTGAAAATTTTCCTTGGATTTTTCACGTGAAATCGTTTTTTTGCATTGTTTGCAGTCCTGGATAGGCTTAAAAAATTGAAATTTTTTCTGTGTCATGTACCTACTCACAAAACATACTCAGAAATATTTTTTCTGGAATTCTAAAAATATTCAAATTTTTTTTTCCCAAATTTTCTGAAAAAACATCCTATTATTATATGTTTATGGTAACATTATAGTAAATTATTATGGTAATAATTCCATAATCATATTATGGTAAATGAAGCAAGAAAATTGTTTCTTTTTAACAATTTTGAACGTTTTTGGGTAGTTAAGAGTGAATTTAGCGAATTCTTTCACTAGGTGCACACCAAGGATAAATTTGCTAAATTTTCGTGTTTTTTTTATCGGACAACTCCTTCTATGCGTTTTACTGCAGACGGCGTACGGACAAAAACTTTTTATTGCAGATTTGCTTTCTACAACCTCTGAAACGTGAAAGAAAAAATTTTCAGGGGGTGTTGTAAAAAAATTTTCTTGACCGATTACATAGGTACATTATTTCTGGAAATAATGTACCAAAAAGTAATAAATGTAAAAATAATAAGCAATGATTAAATTTTAATCATCAGATTGGAAGTTTGCGAAGAACTTGTAAGGGCCTGGTAAACATTCTTCGAAAAACATACCATTTCAAACGGTACTTCGGACTAAGTGCATAGGAAATACCCGCCACAAAACGGAGGCTGCGGGATGGGGCAGATAATTCCGAGAAAACCAATATCCTCGCAGGTATAATGAACCAAAATCACCGTCTGGGAAACGAGCCAAAATCAGGGTTAGGATTTTTTGTAATGGTGTCCTTTTCCAAACGTAATAACCAGTTCTAGCGGAAGCGGTCGGTTGATTAAGCTATTGCCCTGATAAATGCCCTGGTCAAACACTATTCCACATAGGCAGGCATCTTATAGTATACAGCTCAATGGTTGAGCTGATTGTGTTTAATATCAAGAAATGATGACATCTATGTGAAAATGTATCTATAATAATCGACCTGAAATTGAAAATCGGATTGGACGTTCAGATTAAAATCACCAGTAAACTTTCACTAAGAACTGCCGAATAATTTGTTTGAGTTTAGGTAAGTGAGCTCGTATCACCTGAGTCCAAGGATACAAGCGGTTCTGTGTGCAATGACCATAAATATTATTCTAAATATTATTATTAATTATTAATAATTAATTAAATTAATTAATTATTATTATTATCTAAATATTATTACTTATTGTAAATATTATTCTAAATTCCATAAATATTATTCTCAACTTTTCTTAAAATTTCTAGAACAGGGATGTTCGCCTGGGCATTTTGTTATCCAGACTGTCGATTACACACACCGAATTAGTCAAAATCCAATCGCTACGGCCAAAAAATGTACACATCAAAATATGGAAGTATTGTGTGTTACTTACGCACCACTGGTTTTCGGTTTATTATTCAATAATAAACCATTGTACTCACGCGAGAAAAAAAATTTCCAGCTCTCCCGAAAAGTGGATGATTTTTGTTTCAAAGAGTGTTGAATCTGAATCTGCAATAAAAAAAATTCCGTCCACCATAAATCTCTAGGTACTCAGTCTGTCCACCGTAAACTTGTAGTCCCTTAAACAGCGGGAGATTTTTTCTTGAAATTTACGGAAAAATTCAACTTCGCTCTTGGACAGCCCTTATTCTTTGGCAAAGCCAATTAGGCAATTCTAAAATGAGTTTTTAAAAAAATGTTGAAATTTTAAAACAAATTGTGTTTTTCACAAACATTTTCCCTTGAGCAAGTACGACTTTAGAATGATTTTTTCATGCTGAATCAAATGAGACCATTGCCATGTCTATAGCTTTCTTTGTTAAAAAGTTATAGCCTCATTAGTGAGCGCGGAAGACAGCATAAGGTCGACTGTGGGCACTGTACGATTTCGACACGATTCTCAGCAATTTTGCGTATCTAACCAAATGATTTGATTCTAGGGTCATTAAAAATCAACCCCTCATGTCTACCCCCTTAGGTCTGATGAAACTTATTCAAGACGATATCTCAACGCCACTTCCGCAAAGCATTAAAATAAGTACGACTATGCGGCATCTAAGCACAGCCAGTTCCAAGTATTGGGCCAGCATAATTTAGCCTTCATTCACGTCACTTATGCTCTCAGTGGGTCGAGTCTACGTGACGTGAAACGGATGGCAGCGAGACACAAAGTCGTGGGCGATCGCAATAACGCGCTCCTCCGTATACAATTCGCGCACTTGGGCCGTAAGGCCAGCGGTAAGCAATTCGTATCCAGAGAGGAAATGGTGGCCACGCTAACATTCAGACCACCCATGTGGGTCGCGATTAGACGTAGATGGACTGGCAAAAGATAATAAGCGAGGTTCTGCAACATTTCATCATCTGACTTCAAAAGCAGCAAATTGATGCTCATGTTTGGAAAACAAAGTTTCTAGCATGTTTTTACATCCAAAGGGGAAAAACTGCTAAGCCATAGAAAAGTGGCACCAGCCAATTTTGAAAACCGATTTAGGGGACTTCTTTCTGATGGGGTACAGTGAATATAAGGTATTCATATATTTAATAACGTATTTTCTTCGTTAGGTATTTCTTTTTAACAGACTTCAAAAAGGCGGAGGTTACTCAAGTTGATTTGTCGTAGAGGTTTTTATAATCACAATTTTCAGTGTTTGTACCTCTCTCAAATTTGATCCGATTTAAAAAAAGAAGAAATCTCAAGGAAGTCTGAAATTTGGTACTACCACTATTTTTCCCACTTGATAGGATTGATATTAGTGGTGATACAAAAAAAGTAGTAAAATTAAAGAAACATTTTTTGTTAGCAAAATTTGGCTTTTTACAGCTTGTCTTTATAGTCTAACACTACCTACTGAAAAGTGAGAAATAAAAAAATGAGCAAAAAATGAAACTGACTTAACACAGACGCACGAAAAAAACTAAAATGCTAATATACAGGAAGTACTGTGAGTTATTCGAATTCCGGTTTAACAAGCGGATGAAGACCGACTCTTGAAAGACGCATGAAAAAAAGTTAAAATTCTAATACATCATAAGTACTGTGAATAATTAAAATTCCGGTTAAACAAGGGGACAGAACTTGCCGAGTCAAACATTCCAGTACAATAAAGTTGGAAAATTTAGGGAGCTATGGCCATTTTCATTAACTACCACAGATGGACACACAGCCACTGGAAGTATTAACGGGGTTTAAAAATTGCATCGTGTGTTTTCCGACATTTTTTGTCCTAAATAGTAGGTTCTAGATTAGGCCAAATGGGATCGATTCCGTTCAAAATTTTAAAGTATGTGGGTTACCTAGGCACCACTGGCTTTCTCAATAGACCCTCCTGTTCCCGCCTGAGTGTAAGAAGAAGCGTAATGGGCTTGATTTTTACGACAGTGTGAAGCTGACACCTAGCGGTGGAAGTGATTTTTTCCGTTTAGTAGCCCACACAGGGTAGATTTAGGTGGGGCACATTTAGGTGAAATACAAATGAAAAAAGAAATATCCTGACAGAAATTTTTGGAATGATGAGGAAACTATACCTATCATAGGTACGGTGACCAGACGTAGGTACTACATTTGTAAGGACAGGTACTACTTTTTAGTCCAATGTCCTGTGTACTATTTTTTCTCGGTAGGACACTGAAATGTACTACTTTTCCAAAAAGTATGCTACCTAATGACGTAAAAAGCAAAAAAAGAGTGCGGTTTAGTGGAACTTTAAAGAAACCTGTACGGCGATGAATGGTACCCTTGTATCGAGAAAGGATTTACTAATGAAGATCCATTCTTCGGAAAAATATGCCGGAAATGTATAAACTAATGAAACCAGTGCCGAATTTTTGTGATTTAATTTTGTGTGCAATTATAGTACTTTAGAGTGAATTTAGCGGATTCTCTTACCCGAGGTGCACACCAAGGATGAATTCGCTAAATTTTAGATTTTTTTTGGAATCGGACCACTCCTTTATGCTTTTTGAGGCCTGACGGGTTACGGCGTACGGGCAAAAATTTTTTATAGCAGATTTGTGTTCTAGAACCTCTGAAACGTGAAAGAAAAAATTTTCAGGGGGTGTTGTAAAACACTTTTGCCAGACCGATTACATAGGTACATTATTTCTGGGAATAATGCATAAAAAAATAAATAAATATATAGCCTATATAAAAATAAAAAAATGTACAACTTTTTTGAAAAAAAAAAAAAAAAATGCTCACCGTAATCATAGGCCCCTTTCTACTGAATAGCTCAGTACCGAGGACAACTCCACACTTGAACATCCCACTGTGATGTCGGTTGCCTTCATCTCATCTGCAGCTCACGCTCTAAAATTAATTAATAGAGTCGGTCTTATTAATATATAATAGACATATTTTGTTAAAATCATTTTAAAATGTTAAAATGAGCTGTAAGACGCAAAATATCGACAAAAAATTAATTTTTTTTCGAAAATGTTCAATCTGCTTTTGGCTGTAGCTCCACGATTATTAATCAACTAAACAACGAAACCAGTGGTGCGTAGATAACACAAAATACTTCCATATTTTGAAATGTACATTTTCCTTGGGTGTTTAGGTCAAAAGTATCAAAAAATTCACTTTTCAAATTTTAAAACTCGACCAAAAAACCAATTCGCCACATTTTTGAAATATAAAAAATATCGACATATTCTGCAAGGTAAAACAAAGATTTTAAGACCAAGAACTCTCAAATCGGTTCATTTTTGTGGCCGGAACAAAATAAAATAGAAAACACTAAAATTGCAAATGTATCGGAAGTACTGCGAGTAATTCAAATTCCGATTAAACAGGATGTAAGGTCTTACCGGGACAAACATTTCAGTTCACGAAATTTGAAAAAAGGTTGAGAATTGAGGGAACTATGGCCATTTTTGTAAATTACCACAGACGGACACACGGACACTTGTTCGGGAAGTAATCCTGAGTAAATGTGTATGAGAAAATTTTTTTTCTGAAGCTCCGTCCCGCTTCTCGATTTTAGGACCATTCCAATACTTCCATTTACTCTGTAAGGATGTAAGTAATGAACCAAAAATCGAGAACGTCTCACAAAAAGTGCAATAAATCCGAAACAGTTGAAGCTAGCCCCTTGGCAATGGTCTCATTCAATTCAACATCTAAAAATCTAAAAGATGATGCCTCACCATTTCGGACAAATTCGCGTTTTTCACAGTTTTTTTGGTTTTACGCCCAAATTATGGGTTTAAGGCAACCACCTGATAGAGAAAAACGGCTAAACGTTTGATACGGACTATTCACACGAGTTACATTTCAGTGAAGAATTTTTCAAATCGGATCAAAATTGCCATTGTGAGAGCGGAACAGACATACCTTAAAAATATGACAGACGGACACCCAGACACTCGTTCTGAAGGTGATCCCAAGAGACAGTGCGTTGGTAAAAATTTTCTGAACCACCGATGCGATTTTCATCTCTTTGACAAATAATAGGTAGGTCTGGTTACTCTGTGAAAAAATACAAGTAACAATGAATAAAAAATAAAGTAACAGGTACAGATGCATCGTTCAATAATTACATACTTATTTCAGTCTGTTTAACGCTTTTTTCGAGAACCGCCAGAACATTGCTACAATGATTCACTCGAATGAATAGGCTCATGCCAGGAAAGAGCGCAAGTGATTAATAATGGAATATTCATTATAATTAGTTCGAATGAGTACATCGCACCCTTGAGCGAATAGTGTTACAACTCAAAAATGGACAATTTCGAGTTTTTGGTAGTGTTGGATTCAGAAAAAAAGCTCTATTGATCTCAAAGAGTTAAGTTATTTCAGATGGTACAGTAATGATGATTTAGTACTGTTATTAATGACTGAAATGATGAAGTGATAGCGTATTATTTTGAGCTGTTGCGTTATTGACAATCGGAATTGCAAGTAGATCCACAGGAGGATTTTAATTCAAAATGACATTGGAGATTCATTCTTCGATAAAGTGTTATGTCAACCGATTCATTCAGCGAGACGGTAACAACTGTACATATTACACAGAGAACTGCCTGAATGAATCATGAATTGACATTTTTGTGATTATAAATTATTGAACGGTCATTCAGACTAAAAGAGGACTGATTGATAAAGGATATTTTATTCTACGGAATGAATTCAAGCTGAAAATAACATCATCCCTGGGCGGGAACGGTTTTTCGCGTTTCCTGAAAAAAAAAGAGGATTTTCGAGTTGCAACACTATCCTCGCAAGGGTGCGATACGGATCGATGCAGTTGCAAGTATTCGACTAAGTGCAGTCAGTGCAGTGACGACAGAGACGTCAAAAAGCCACGTCTTTCTTTCTTCCACCCGTGAGGCTGTCCGTCACAAATTGGCGAAGGCGAAATACGATGCCTACGGTGACTTTATGATGGACCACTAGTCTCCAACGACGGACATTGAAGGAATCGGTAAGGTGTCCCGCAGAGCTGATTTAGAGGTGGTTTTTCTCCTCGGTCTGAAAAGTTATGGACCGTATGCACAAGGCATATGACCGACGCATCCACTGACCAGGTGGGCCTCTTTCTACGGCCTACGATTGTGCGCCCAACAATAGTCGAAAACTTAGGAACCAACAAGAACGACCCCGTCGTATTTCCGAAAAGAAGAGGCCTCGGAGCCAGGGGCCCCAGCCACCCTGCCAGCTATCCCATCCCCGGGCCTCATGACCGAGCTAGCTATAGGATGGGAAGGAGGGCGGGGCGGGGTGGGGTGGTGGGGGAGGGGGTGCTCCACTCATCCCAAGGTCCGCTCCTCCGTCCTCTACTCACTCGCCACTTTCGGAGCAGAAGAGTAAGTTCTCAGAAGTTTGAGGGAGGTCCGATCCGTCCCTTCGTTCCCTCCGTCTTTTATCGCCGTCTCTCTCGCTCACAATTTGGGACGGCCAGAGTTTGGAGCTCTAGGAAGACCTCATCACCCCCTGGCCGGCCGACCTGACATGTCGTCTTTATTTGGTCTTTATTAGGGCCCGATCTGTCCGTAGGGAACCTCCTTCGACAATGACTTTGGGTCATTGCAGTGCGACTTAGGACTGACTATGAACGGTGGAGGTCAGGCCACCACCGGCGTTCACCCGTTAAAGCCTAAATGACTGCTATTGCTCGGTCTCGTTCTATCTTACTCCCCCGTTTAGATAAATTTCATTGTCTCGAAAGAAATCGACCATCGAGGCTTGGATTGCGCGCATACCATACGATCATACATTTTGGCGCTCACAATGTTAACAGTATCGATACTGGGGCTGATTTTGCGGGCCGGTTTATCCATTCATTTAAAGCTAGATTCATCCAAGGACGCTTGCATTAGGGTGATTCTCAGAAAAAGGGCAATTTTCAGCGTCAGTAATTTCCGAAAATCCACATGCTTCAAACTAAATTTTTTGCGGTATTCACTCGTTCCCCGGATGCAAACAAACCGTTTAAGCGGATTTTGAGAGGTCAAACTCCGGCCGGAAATGAAAAATTTCAATTTTTATTCGTTACACTTATTGGACTGACAATGTTAAGGGTTAGAGTAAAACTTCGTGGTTAAGATGCATGAATAGATTTAATGAAAGTATGACCAGACACAGCTGCCACAACAACTTTAACGCGCAAAACTTCCCTCAGTGTTTTTTGATTAGCGTGCCCCCCCCCCCCATTTTATGCATTGATCCATGGTACTCACTGATTTTTCCGATCCAAAGTTTGAAATACCCCTAGCTACCTCCAAATACCCAATAGTACTTGGAGACCCTTGAAAATAATAGGTGGAAGTACATTATTACAAGATTCAAAGGCTCTTGGTTCCTACAGACCCTTTTTCTAAACCGAGTGGTGCGTAGATAAAACACAATACTTCCATATTTGGAAACGTAAAATTGTGACACAATTTGAGCATATTTTGACTGCTTTTAAGGGTGTTTAGGTAAAAAATATCAAACAATTAACTCTTCAAATTTTGAAATTCGCAAAAAATAAAAAAACGCCACATTTTAGGAATATAAAAAATATCCACATATTCTGCAAGGTAAATCAAAGATTTCAAGACCAAGAACGCTCAAAACGGTTCATTTTTGTGGCCGGGAAAAAAAAGACAACACTAAAAATGCAAATATATTGGAAGTATTGCGAGTAATCCAAATTTCGATTGAACAGGATGTAAGGTCTTACTGGGACAAACATTTCAGTTCAAGAAATTTGACAAAAAGGTCGAGAATTGAGGGAGCAATGGGCATTCTTGTAAATTACCACAGACACACGGACACTTGTTCGGGAAGTAACCCTGAGTAAATGTGTATGAGAAAATTTTTTTCTGAATCTCCGTCCCGATTCTCGATCTTAGGGCGATTCCAATATATCCATTTACTCTGTAAGGATGGAAGTAATGAACCAAAAATCGAGAACGTCTCACAAAAACTGCAATAAATCCGAAACAGTTGAATGGCAATGGTCTCATTCAATTCAACAGCCAAAAATCTATAAAATGATGCCTCACCATTGCGGACAAATTCGCGTTTTTCAGTTTTTTTGGTTTCACGCCCAAATTATGGGTTTAAGGCAACCACCTGATAGAGAAAAACGGCTAAACCTTTGATACGGACTATTCACACGAGTCATTTCGGCTCTATGTGACATAAGATTTTTTAATTCCAGTACATGGTGGAATTCCGTACAAAATATGGAAGTAACCTGCTTAGCGTAACCTGAACGGTTTCGGCGACATCTTAGCGATGATCATGATATGATCATATTATCAGGGGGCGGCATTAGGCACCTTTTTCAACCCCGGTTAATTAAACTGGGCGTTTATGTTTATGGCTTGGAGGAAGTTCACCTGTCAGGCGAGGTACCGTGACTCTAATCGACAGTAGGAGCCGGACTCATCGGTTTTAATCAATAAGGCTAGTCGGTTTGGGATCGGTTCACTGTAAATTAATCTGATTCACATCGACAGAGAGAAGACTCACAATCCGGCATGGAAATGCTACCAATACCAGCAATATTACGTAAATCGCATTTTGGTACATCATTTCCAGAAATAATGCAATCCTATTTACAACTACTTTTTTTTTAGGGGAAAACTCTTTTTACAACACCCCCTCAAACGTTCACCTGTTACGTTTCAGAGGGTGTAAACACAAATCTGCAATTCAAAAAAAGTGGCTGCCTTCGCCGTGCGCTGCGATTAAAGAAACGCTACAAATTATGTTAGCGACGTGGGTACCTTATTTTTCTGGGTATCACAGAAAATGAAGCCCAAATAATAGAAGAAGGCAAATCATACCTAAGGAGTCGAAATTTGTTAAATAAACCTGTGGTGCGTAGATAACTCCCATATTTTGAAACGTAAAAGTGCGACACAATTAGATCATAATATGATTAATATATGATAAATTAATCATAAAATGATGGAAATATTATTTTGACTGCTTTGAAGGGTGTGTAGGTCAGGTAACTCACTATTCAAATTTTAAAATTCGCCCAAAATAAAAATACGCTAATTTATCGGAATATCAAAAATATCCACATATTGCCGTTTTTAACTCACAGTACTTCCAATGTATTTGCATATTTAGTGTTTTCTATTTTATTTTTTTCCGGCCACAGAAATGAACCGTTTTGAGTTCTTGGTCTTAAAATCTTTGTTTTACCTTGCAGAATACGTGGATATTTTTTATACTCCGATAATGTGGCGTACTTTTATTTTGGGCGAAATTTTAATATTTGAAAAGTGAATTTGTTGATATTTTTGACCTAAACACCCTTAAAACCAGTCAAAATATGATCAAATTGTGTCACAATGTTACTGTTCAAAATATGGAAGTATTGTGTGCTATCTACGCACCACTGGTTGTAAATGACCGCAGACGGACACACAGACACTTGTTCGGGAAGAGATTCTGAGTAAACGTGTATAAGTAAACGTTTTTCCTGGAGCTCCGTTCCAATTCTCGATTTTAGGACGATTCCAATACTTCCATTTACTCTGAAAATATGGAAGTAAAAATAGACAAAGACTGCATCCCCTCAAAAACTCTGGGCCCAGAGGACGGACAAAATGTCTCGCAGTAGATTCGGATCCTACAACCCTTAAAAGACGTTTCTCCCGTTCGGGGGTGTCAAATGAAAATTTCCCCGGCCGACGACGCGAGGTAATTTTTTCGAGAAAATCGAGCCGAAAAAAAAGGGAGAACCGAGGAATTGTGGTGGGCAAAAGGGGAAAATTCCCCGCGGGAGCCGCCGAGGTGCGGGTATCCGCGGAGCGAGTGAATGAAGAGACGGACCGGGCGGACCAGTAGGAGGAGGAGGAGGTGGAGGAGGTGGAGGAGAGAAGTTGGAGTAATTGATACAGGCCGGTATGAGTGACAGGGCTTCTACCTGGGTGGTCCCACCGCCTTCCATCGTCGTGTGTGGTCCCGCGGAGCCGCAGCGCTTTGTGTGGTCCCGGCCCCCCGCCCCGCCGCTCCGCCGCCCCGTCGCCTCAAAACTACCCCCTCCCCCTCCCGCGATGGATTTTCAACTCTATTTTATATGGCCCCATAGCCCCACGCAATGCTGACACCTCTTCTCTCGGGTGCACGAACACGGGCGCACACGGTCGCACGAACACGGCTCATCTTCCGCTCGGGTCTGCCCTCTATCTCTGCCTTCCATCTCCGCTCTGCCTTCCACTCCCCTAACGTTAAAGGACAAATCTGTTTTAATGTAGTCCTGAGAAGTTCGCCCGCTCCGGATCCTGAACGGCCCTTAACCGTCACCACTACTACCGCCCGGACTACTGTCACTAGCGGCCCGGCCACGACCACCGCCGCCCGCTCGTCCTGAACACGAGCCGCCAGGACCTGACGTCGCTCTTTTCTCCCGCGACTCCGATTTCCAATTGCCGGACGCTCCGCGCAATCCGCCGGTCCGCACCGAGGGGGGAGACACCTGCATCGCGCTCGTCGCGGACCACTGATTAAGGGTAGTGTAATCGTGAGGGGGGGGGAAGGTAATAGATGCTTAGTGAATTTCACTAATTGGATAATACTCCGAAATTTCAACCAGAATTGCTCAGATAACACAAAATACTCCCATACTTCGATGGGTAATTTTTCGGCATTGACTACTTTAGAGATTTTTTAGGTCAAAAAAATATATAAAAAAAAAGAACTCTGCACATTTTAAAACACGCATAAATAGAAAAAAATCAAGTTATCGGAACATAAAACTACAATACTTCCATATTTTGAAACGTAAAATTGTGACACGATTTCATAATATTTTCACTGCTTTTGAAAGTGTTGAGGTCAAAAATATCAAAAAATTCACTATTAAAATTTTAAACTTCGCCCAAAATAAAAATACTCTACATTATTGGAATATAAAAAATATCCACATATTTTGCAAGGTAAAAAAAAAATTTCAAGACCGAAAACGCTCAAACCGGTTCATTCTTGTGGCCGGAAAAAAATAGAATAGAAAAAACTAAAAGTGATCGGAAGTACTGTGAGTTATTCAAATTTCGATTAAACAGGGTGTTAGGTCTAGGTTAAACATTTCAGTTCAAGAAATTTGAAAAAAGGTTGAGAATTGAGGGAGCTATGGCCATTTTTGTAAATGACCACAGACGGACACACAGACAGACAGACACAGGGACAGACGGACACACAGACACTTGTTTAGGAAGTGATTCTGAGTAAAAGTGTACAAGTGAACGTTATTTCTGGAGCTAAGATCCGATTTTCGATTTTAGGACTATTAAACTACTTCCATTTACTCTGTAAATATGGAAGTAATTAAAAAAAACGTCCTCTGTTAACACTTTCCCCCCTGTACGGCTAAAGTTATTTTTTTAATTTTGATGAAAATTTAACCTTGTTTTAAGACAACCCCATTTCTTAAGCCAAGCTAACCGGTCAGTTTTTTGCCTTCCGGAAAAAGTCTTGAAAAAATTGTGCTTTTAAGCATTTATTGTCATGCAAGGTAAATATTTTCAAAATATCATTGCCAGATCGGTAGCTTCGTTCAAAAGTTACAGGTGAGCGCACAGGCCAGCCTACACATAGGGTAGTCTGCGATGAGCTTTCGATTTCATCATATTTAAATGAATCCTGTGTTTCAGGTAATGTTTTAGGACCAAATTTTAACCACTCAACCTTTTTTTTGTCTAAAAATATTTTTATTATTTATTGAATGTCAAAGCAACATTATGGCAATTTGATGTAAGGTACCTGCATCCTTGAATAAGTACAGGAATGCAATGGAATATCAAGCAATTTTACTGAGTTACCTATTAAATAATATTTGACTAGTTCTAAACGTGGGATAATAGTGAGTGAAAAATTTAAACCACGGACAAAATTTGTATCGAATTAGGGATGCAAGCCGCGTGAATAATGAACACCTGAACATATGAAGAAACAAAAAATAGTATGAATACTATTTTTTTATTTCTTACTCATTTCTTACTCAGTTCATATCTATTTGTGCAGAGAAATAAAATCATTCATTCATTACTCCTATATTAAGGTGAATCCGTGCATTTAAACATCAAGGCGCCATACGCTTGCTTTGACAAAGATAAAATAAAAATATTTAATGGGTACTAAGTCAAACTGTTAACATTTCTTCAATAACCATGCTGAAACACAGCATTTCTGTGAATATGAAGACCTACTTCTGAAATTTCAGAAGTTCATTTATGAACACGCTGACCTGCGTGCTCACTAAATCGGCTATAACTTTTGAACGAAGGAAGTGGCGATTGCCTCATTCAGTTCAGCATGAAATAATAACTGACTCGCATGTCCAATAAGATTTTGGAGAACACAAACTTTTTTTTCAAAATTTCAACAATTCTTTAGAACATTTAAAATTAATTGATTGGCTTGACCAGAGTTGCGGCTCTCCCGAATCAAGGTAGAAATTTGGGAGAAAAAATGTACAAGGAGATGGGTATATGGGGGGGGGGGGGGATTTCCTTACTGCAATAATCTGCATGCAGATTCGGATTCTACACTCCTAGAATCGAGACCCATAAAATTTTCAGGGGTTGTTAGAACTTTATTTCTAACTTGAGGCATTTTTTTCAGCTGGTTTCCACACCAGGGCCATGAAGTTGAAGTTACGAGGGGATTTTCGAAAAATAATTATTTTTTGCCATTGTAATGGCAAATAATCTACTCACCTTCTACTTAGGGTAAACAGGCTATGCCGAACTCATACGCGTTGCAGGTCTTGCTATCCGCAAGGTTGCAGGCGCTTCACCGTCAAATTAATAAATCGAACGAAAATTTCTGTTTCATGTGATACTCGGATCGTAGTAATCTCTGAGCTACGCGCTATGATTTTACGGACATGAAGAGAAACATTAAAACCCAGTACTATATTGGCAATTATATTAATTGCAAGATTAATAAACCAAATGTACCTACTGCATTTATACGACTGCAACGATGCATACAATATTAAACGATCAACTTCGTAATACCACGAGTGCATTACTCATCATTTCAGATAAAAGGTAGCTGACTCAATTTGTCGGCCAGGGTCAAAAATGAACGTGTTGCATGCGAGCATGCAATCCGCATGTAATCTGTGGGATAGTGGTCATCAAAACTTGGAAAACCCCAAAAGTATCAATTTCCTCTCTAAGTCGAACGGCTTTGGTAGGTACATTGATGATAAGAACCATTGAAGGGGACGGCCTATTAAATTGTCGCGGATAGCCATTTTTCAGAGGCTGCAGTCAGCGGGGAGTTTTGGGTTCGATTCCCATAGATGACATGAAAATTTGGCCGATAGCCTCACACACCTAATACCTAATTCAAGTCACCCCTCATAGGTCCACCAAGCTACTCAAATCCCTCAGGCTCTAGGCTTTTTTCCGATCATTAACTTCACCCATTTCTAAACGTCTAAAGACGTTCGATACATTTCGATGGCTAAGAACCAGCATGACACAACTCCATTTTCCAATTTTTATGATTTGTGCACTTTACGATTGAAATTCTCACGCCCGATCTGACGGAACTATTCGTTTTTGGAAAAACTCACGTGAAACGCCGAAATCGTCGATTTAGCCCGCATACACAACTGGAAACGAGCGGCAAAAGACACTCGTAGCCAAACTCACAACGGAACAGAAACTCAAGTTCTCAATTGAAATCAAAGTCAAACTCACTATGAAACAGAAACTCAAACTCATAATTGAAATCGAAGTCAAACTCACTATGAAACAGAAACTCAAACTCATAATCGAAATCGAAGTCAAACTCCCAATGAAACATAAACTCAAAGTCACAATTGAAATCGAAGTCGAACTCACAATACAACCGAAACTCCAACTCATAATCAAAATCGAAGTCAAACTCACAATGAAACGGAAACTCAAACTCATAACTAAAATCGAAGTCAAACTCACTATAAAACTAAAACTCAAACTCATAATCAAAATCGGAGTCAAACTCACTATCAAACAGAAACTCAAAGTCACAATTGAAATCGAAGTCAAACTCACAATACAACAGAAACTCAAACTCATAATCGAAATCGAAGTCAAACTCACTATGAAACAGAACCTCAAAGTCTCAATTAATATCGGAGTCAAACTCCCAATGAAACATGAACTCAAACTCATAATCGAAATCGAAAATCGAAGTCAAACTCACAATGAAACAGAAACTCAAACTCATAATCGAAATTGAAGTCAAACTCACAATACAACTGAAACTCCAACTCATAATAAAAATGGAAGTCAAACTCACTATGAAACAGAAACTCAAAGTCACAATCGAAATCGAAGTCAGACTGACTATCAAACATAAACTCAAACTCATAATCGAAATCGAAGTCAAACTCACTATAAAACTGAAACTCAAACTCATAATCAAAATCGAAGTCAAACTCACTATGAAACAGTCACAATTGAAATCGAAGTCAAACTCACAATACTTTGTTTGACTTTGATTTCAATTGTGACTTTGAGTTTCTGTTTCATTGTCAGTTCGACTTCGATTTCGATTATGAGTTTGAGTTTCTGTTTCATTGTGAGTTTGACTCCGATTTCGATTATGAGTTGGAGTTTCTGTTGTATTGTGAGTTCGACTTCGATTTCAATTGTGACTTATAGTTTCTGTTTCATTGTCAGTTTGACTTCAATTTCAATTGTGACTTAGAGTTTCGGTTTCATAGTGAGTTTGACTTCGATTTCAATTGTGACTATGAGTTTCTGTTTCATTGTCAGTTTGACTTCGATTTCGATTATGAGTTTGAGTTTCTTTATCATTGTGGGTTTGACTTCGATTTCGATTATGAGTTTGAGTTTCTGCTTCATAGTGAGTTTGACTTCGATTTCGATTATGAGTTTGAGTTTCAGTTGTTCTGTGAGTTTGACTTCTATTTCAATTGTGACTTTGAGTTTCTGTTTCATAGTGAGTTTTACTTCGATTTCGATTATGAGTTTGAGTTTCTGTTTCATTGTGAGTTTGACTTCGATTTCGATTATGAGTTTGAGTTTCTGTTTCATTGTGAGTTTGACTTCAATTTCGATTATGAGTTGGAGTTTCTGTTGTATAGTGAGTTCGACTTCGATTTCAATTGTGACTTATAGTTTCTGTTTCATTGTCAGTTTGACTTCGATTTCGATTATGAGTTTGAGTTTCTGCTTCATAGTGAGTTTGACTTCGATTTCGATTATGAGTTTGAGTTTCTGTTGTTCTGTGAGTTTGACTTCTATTTCAATTGTGACTTAGAGTTTCTGTTTCATAGTGAGTTTTACTTCGATTTCGATTATGACTTTGAGTTTTTGTATTATTGTGGGTTTGACTTCAATTTTTATTGTGACTTTGAGTTTCTGTTTCATTGTGAGTTTGACTTCAATTTCAATTGTGACTTTGAGTTTCGGTTTCATAGTGAGTTTGACTCCGATTTCAATTGTGACTTTGAGTTTCTGTTTCATTGTGAGTTTGACTTCGATTCCGATTATGAGTTTGAGTTTCTGTTTCATTGTCAGTTCGACTTCGATTTCGATTATGAGTTTGAGTTTCTGTATCATTGTGAGTTTGACTTCGATTTCGATTATGAGTTTGAGTTTCTGTTTCATTGTGAGTTTGACTTCGATTTTAATTATGAGTTAGAAGTTATGTTTCATAGTGAGTTTGACTTCAATTTCAATTGTGACTTTGAGTTTCGGTTTCATAGTGAGTTTGACTTCGATTTCAATTGTGACTTTGAGTTTCTGTTTCATTGTCAGTTCGACTTCGATTTCGATTATGAGTTTGAGTTTCTGTTTCATTGTGAGTTTGACTTCGATTTCGATTATGAGTTGGAGTTTCTGTTGTATTGTGAGTTCGACTTCGATTTCAATTGTGACTTATAGTTTCTGTTTCATTGTCAGTTTGACTTCAATTTCAATTGTGACTTTGAGTTTCGGTTTCATAGTGAGTTTGACTTCGATTTCAATTGTGACTTTGAGTTTCTGTTTCATTGTCAGTTTGACTTCGATTTCGATTATGAGTTTGAGTTTCTTTATCATTGTGGGTTTGACTTCGATTTCGATTATGAGTTTCTGTTGTACTGTGAGTTTGACTTCGATTTCAATTGTGACTTTGAGTTTCTGTTTCATAGTGAGTTTTACTTCGATTTCGATTATGAGTTTGAGTTTCTGTTTCATTGTGAGTTTGACTTCGATTTCGATTTTGACTTTGAATTTCTTTATTATTGTGGGTTTGACTTCAATTTTTATTTATGAGTTTGACTTCGATTTTGATTACGAGTTTGAGTTTATGTTTCATAGTCAGTCTGACTTCGATGAATTTGAGTTTCTGTTTCATTGTGAGTTTGACTTCGTTTTCAATTGTGACTTTGAGTTTCTGTTTCATTGTGAGTTCGACTTCGATTTTAATTATGAGTTTGAAGTTATGTTTCATAGTGAGTTTGACTTCGATTTCAATTGTGACTTTGAGTTTCGGTTTCATAGTGAGTTTGACTATGAGTTTCTGTTTCATTGTGTGTTAGGCTATGCGTATCTGTTTCATTTTGAGTTCGACTTCAAGATTGGGTATGAGTTTCAGTTTCTGCTTCATTGTGAGTTTGACTTCAAGATCAATTATGAGTTTGAGTTTCAGTTTATTGTGAGTTTGACTTCGAGTTTGACTTTGAAAGCGATGATAAAAAAAACGTCGAAAGTGGTTTAAATAATTTTATTGACTAAACATTTAGTTAACTTTGGCAGTAGGCACCTGACTGTGTTGACTGAATTCTTTCACATTAAAAAAAAAATTGAAAGCAATGCTCTGCTGGTTTTGTTGATTTGCCGATTTCTTTGTTTGAAACCTGGATAGCAGCATAGCACAAATGGAGAATTATTACGCCAGCATAGCATTACTCAACGATTTTCCCCGCGGTGAGGTGGAATACCAATTTTTCTACTTCTTAGTGCTGAAGGGTCATCAATTAGGCGAGAAAATACATAAAAACAAGATTATTGGTTAGAATTTGTCAGGGAATCAGTTTTTATGCTCTCCTGAAAAGTAGGGAAATTGAGTTGTGCCATGCTGGTTCTTAGCCGTCGATTTATGTGTGTCCGTGCCCTTACAACACCCCGAAGTATTGTTTAATAGAATCACCTAGGTAGTTTGCGATGGATACTGGATAGGATTGCAGGTTTATAAGTACCTAAGTAAAGGACTTACTTACAAATTACGCACCGATGATTCGTAGTTCGAAATTGATTGGTGACTGGGGAACGGCGGAACCGGCACCTGAAAATGGTAGGCTTTTCAGAATCGGGAGTAATCACTTATTTGCAATACGGTACGAATTGAAAAAGAAACGCCTGACATGCAAGAAATAAACTTATAAGTTGAAACGCTCACTAAAAAATTTGAGTTCCAATCAATTTAATCAATTGAATTTATGAATTTTATCAATTATTGCTTTTACGTAGAAGGAAGGGAAATGCGAGGAGATGAAGAGAAGGAGAAGGACGGAGGAGAGAGCAAAGAACAGCTGAGCGCTAGCGCGGGAATGGCCTCAGTTTGAGACTCTCAAAACATGGTAGACATTCTGTCGTTGTTTAAAGTTTTAACTTTTTTCTGATCTTTGCAGCTTAAACCTCCAAATATAATTAAAACAAATAGGTACTAGCGATTTGCAATGAATATTTTCGTAGAGTGCAGCCTAAAACCGTAATATGAAAGAATTTACATGCACAATGATGTCGGTAAAGAAGCTGCTCACCTCTGGACTAAGGTGATGTTTGCTTACGGGTTTCGTAAGAAACAAGCTTAACAAAGGTAACAGGTAACTCTAGCGTTTTACAAGTTTCAGGTCAATTTAGGCAGGTGATAAATATCAAAATCTGATATTTTGAACGATTTAATCGTTACCACGATCACCTGGATTATATATAAATGCTGGCAAGATGTGATCACGGCCTCCGAGCCTGCTGCTTTGTAGAACACATAGTTCAAAAATGGGTGGATACATTTTTTTTTCAAAAATCCCCGAGTACTACTGAGGTCCGAAATTGGTGTGCAAACACATCAAGCAAAGAGACACTGAAAGGCTTCGTTTAGCACACCACTGTTCGGGAATCTGCCGTAGCGGTGCGCTTACATCGTGTAGGTTTCACTCGGCTGGTGGCAACACTGCAACACGAGGCATCTCCATTCATTTTAAATCCTCTTTCCTCTTTGGCCTTTGATATCGCGATAACTGTTTCTTTACCTGACACTGCTGGAAGCAGGTTATTCTGTACTTTTATCCAGAGATCTTATGCAGAGAGACTTGAGTGTTTATCCCCACCTTTAACTGGCTGTCTTGCTTAGATAATTTTACCTAAGATGCGTTCTAAAATTCAAATTGTGAAATGAAGTCGGTTCTGCAGCTGGAGTAGTGCAATCGTAGTAGACCTCTTTCCGTTGCTACTCACTCAACGTCTTCGAGGGCGAAGTGGATCAGCTTACGGTTATCAGTATCGCCCCGTTCGATTGAGCTGAATACCCACCACATCGTCGTGCCGTCACTCCGAAGCGGAGATTGAAGTAGTTCGTATTTCCCCCAATGTTGTGTGTGTGATCTGGTTTAGCAACATCGCAGACGACGGACGACATGAAAATGGATTGGGTCCCCGACGAAGAAGCGCTTCGCCAAATATTGCAGCTTCTCAAGGAGTCACAGTCGCCGGACACCAATACGCAGCGAGCTGTACAACAAGTATCCTTTCGAAAGGCAGTCGGGTTCTGATCGGCCCTCAGTGCAATGAACATCTTTGTTATTAAAATGGAAACTATCGAGTAGTTTCCGGAGCTGATCGAAATTGGTTCAATGAAATCGACCAGTTCGATATGGTAGTCTGCCTCTTAGATTCGTGCTACTAAGGTCCGTTCCACTTGGATCTTGATTGTTTTATTCAATGATGAATAAAACGATAATGGCTTTATCTAGTCAATAATCAAAGGGTGAGGGGAAGAAGGCTATTTCCATGATTGTGGCGGAGATGATCTGGGGTTTCACATGAGGGTTTTATACAAAAAGCAGTGTAACGTAGAAAACTCACAATACTACTTACCTACATATTTTGATACGTACATTTTTGAACCAAATTACTTTGATTTCGAGCAATTTTGAGGCTACAAGTCAACGTACCTCCACTTACCGGTATTTAAAAAATATCGACAAATCCTACGAGGTAAAACAAAGATTGTAAGACCAAGAACGCCCAAACTGGTACATTTATGTGGCCAGAAAATGAAATAAAAACACCAAAAGTTCTCATACTTATGAATTACTGTACGTTATTTTAATTCTGGTTCAACAGGGTGATAGGTCTTGGTGAGACAAACATACCAGTTCAAGAAATTTGAAAAAAGTTTAGGAATTGAGGGAGCTTTGGCCATTTTAGTAAATGCCCATTGACGGACACACAGACTCTTGTTCAGGGGGCCTATTCTGTAAGCTGAATGGATAAATTGTCCTTAATGATTTACTCTTAGAAATTGGAAGAGCTGAACCGGTACCCAGACTTCAACAACTACCTGATATTTGTACTCACAAAAGTCACGACAGAAGGTACATTTTTGATTTGTTGGAGGAGTCGATTGATTTGAAAACTTGACGTGAACCCACATGTGTTTCGCTTACATTAATTTTCTTCAATGAAAATCGTAGCTGTAAAAAAATCTGAAGTTGAACTTATATTATTTTTTTAGTTTTTTTGCTATTCCTACCATTGCTGAACATTTTGTTCGAAAATGTCAATGTTTTTTGCAGATGAACCAACTCGATCGTTGAGCGGCCTGATCCTGAAGAATAACGTGAAAGCGTATTTTGAACACATCCGTGGTGATGTGACTGATTTCATCAAACAGTCATGTTTGAGCGCTGTGGGCGATCCAAGCCCTTTGATCCGAGCCACTGTTGGCATACTCATCACGACTATAACATCAAAAGAAGGCTTGCCCGCTTGGCCAGAACTGCTTCCAGCTCTCTGCAACATGCTTGATTCGCAGGAGTACAATGTGTGCGAGGTAAATATTTGTTTTTTGTGTCGCAAAGTTTTTCAAGATTGGTCCCATCGGTGGATCTGTCCCAAATGTCTACCTCATCAGGCAAAGCGATGACAAATCTACTAATCTAGTGGGGTCGCCATAGTAGTGGGCAGTTGAGATCGAGCTGATCTGAGCATTTCATAAATGCTTGCAATACTTGGGTAGGTACTTGAAGTGTGGCTGTTGCAGTCAAGGTCACACACACTACTACATGACTATCATTCTCAATGTGACTATCTGCTGACATATTTCATTCAATCTGCGCACCTCCATTTCTTCAACTTTGCTAGTTGAAAAATTATGTTGCATGCTCCCCGAAATGATTACCTAAGGGATTTCATGGTTTTCACGATCCTTACAAAACCTTAACTGTTACAGGGTGCGTTTGGAGCCCTCCAGAAAATCTGCGAAGACTGCGGGGAAGTTGGAAGTGATGCTCTCAACCGGCTGCTAAACTTGCTCATTCCAAAATTCATTCAGTATTTCGGGCATTCTAGCTATAAGATCAGGTATTTCACGATACAGATGTTCTTAGTGGACAGCTAAATTGAGAATTGATTTGGGAAAAAGTACTGAAATAATGTACCTATGTAATCAGCCTGAAAATTTTTGTTTACAAAACCCCCTCAAACTTTCACGTTGTACGTTTCAGAGGGTTTAAAACAAAAATCTGCAATAAAAAAATTTCCACCCGCCGTCAGCTGCAAAACTTATAGAAAAAGTGGCTACATTTCTAAAAAAAAAATGTAGCAAGTTTTTCCATTGATTTGCACCTCTTGTAAGGGAATTCCCTTAATTTACTTTAAACTCATAATCAAACTGTACCTGTAAAGTACCTATGGGTTTAAGGCAAAAACGTGATGGAGAAGAAAATGTCGGGTGTTAAAATCCCTATCAGATGCATTCCCACCCTTGATACAGACTTTTTACACGATGGCGTCCTGGTATCACTATCGTGTTATATCGTTCAAGGTTTTTTTTGCATACAAATTTTGAATCCTGCAAATGATGAACCTACCTACACCAAGTATTTGAACTTTATTTTCTGTGATACCCAGACAAATAATGTACCCATGTCACTAATTTGCTCAGCAGCGTTTTTCCATTGATGTTGATAGGCTTGTTGGAACCGTATTTGTCTTTTAGCTCCTTGCAGCATTTTTTCAGTTCTGAGCAAAGACTTTCTGAAAATCGGACTTGTTATTTCTTTCTTGCTTGTGTTTCAACCAGCTTAGTTGCAAGTTAGTGAGAAGCTGTTGTTTTGTTATACCTGCTTCTGTCCAAGTACTGGTACCAACGTACTTCGACATCATTCTCCATCATTTTTGACTTTCTCCATTCAGATGTTGATACCAATTGTTCGTTGTGTTTCAGGTCGCACGCCCTTGCATGTGTCAACCAGTTCATATTCAATAGGACTCAAGCATTAATGGATCACATTGATTCGTTCATTGAGGTTCGTGTTACACTTCCTTAATCCTTTGTCAGCCCCCTAAATTATAGACTCTTTGTCAAAATGCTTATCATGTAGCCTCACTGAAGATGAACCTCCAATGTATGATTTTCAAATGATTTCTGAAAAAACTGACAATCTTCAGTTTTTTTTTCAACTTCGCCCAGAGCCCCCCTAACAAAAAAGTCCAGGTAATTGATCTTGCCTGACTGAAAACTTCGTTTGTCTTCTTTTTCAGGCGCTTTTCAGCCTCGCGCATGACACTGAACCCGATGTTAGAAAGCACGTTTGCCGAGCTCTTGTGGTGTTGTTAGAGGTGCAAACGGATCGACTTGTACCCTATATCAACAGCATTATAGAGGTAAGACTCAAAAACATATCCATCAACTACCTCACAAAAAGTAAAATTTTATCGATTTTGACATTAAGGGGATTGTGCCAGTATAGCGATGTTATTATAAAATTAGTAACACTTGAATGGTCATTTTAAATAAATAATAGATGTATCACAAAGTGACCTGTAATAATTCATTTCTCTGCAGGGAAATTGCACCTTTAATGTTACTATTGGTGCGCTACAATTTTTAACAATTGCCATCTTTTTTCAGTACATGTTACACAGCTCGCAAGACTCCGACGAAGGCGTTGCACTGGAAGCATGTGAATTTTGGCTGTCCCTCGCTGAACAGCCGATATGTCGCCAAGCGTTGACTCCATATTTGCCGCAATTGGTGCCAGTACTTGTCAAGGGCATGAAGTATTCAGAAATTGACATCATACTTCTGAAGGTGACTTCTTTAGTTGTCAAACTCTTATTTGTTTCCATGATTCTTCCCCCACATGGCTAGAGTTGCTAACCGTCCTGTTTTAGGAGGGCAGTCCTTTTGTTTGTTCATCTTTCCTGTTTTCTACCAAATCCTTGAAAGGACGCACAATGCCCTGTTTTTTGTTTGAAATTGCGAATTGAAAGTGGCAAATGCTGCAAATTATTGCAGTGGGCTTCATTATTCAAATGGTTGGCGACCTTTATTCCATAAATAAGTAAATAATTCTGCAGAAATGGCAGATTGGAATTGGCAAATTTCGAAAAGGGAATTAGCATCAGAAACGCAACATTGCTGTGGATATGACGAATCGTGAAAACTCACTTCCTAAAACGGCCATAGCTTTCGAAAGGTGAAAGCGATCTACCTAATGGTGGTCTCATCCTCATTCAATTCAGCATGATTAGGAAGTATCAAATGAGATGCCTTACATTGCTGGGATGGTTTTTGGGAAAAAATGTTATTGGCGGATGGCACATGATTGGAAATTTCGTTTGAGTTTCAGCTAAGGCTTACGTTATTTTTCAATTTACGTTTGAGTTCAAGTTTCAGTTTGAGTTTGAGTTTGAGTTTCAGTTTGGGTTAGAGTTTCAGCATGTGTTAGAGTTTTCAATTTAGTTTTTGTCCTAATTTGAGTTTATTTTTCAGTTTGAATTTAAGTTTGAGTTTTAGTTTGGGTTCAAGTTTGCATTTCAGTTAAGGCTTGAGTTTGAGTAAGAGTTCAAATTTGAGTTCGTGTTTCAATTTACGTTTGAGTTCAAGTTTCAGCTTGAGGTTAAGTTAGGGTTTTAGTTTCATTTTCAGTTACGATTCGCTTGAGTTTTAATCCAGTTCCAGATCCAGTTTTAGTTTGAGCTTTAGTTCAATTCAAACTTATGTTTGAGTTAGAGTTTCTAATTGCGTTACGTTCAGTTCCAGTTTGGGTTTGTGTAGTAAGAATGATGAAAGTTTGAAATTGAAATCTCTGCAATTCTCCAGAATTGAAAACGCAAGAAGCATGATGATATTTTCGTTGCTTACAAAACTCGTAGATCGGTCGAACACAATTGGCCACTCGTTTGGAGGTTTTGCGATCATGTATGACGTGGTCAAATTTCACTAACCTTTTGTCATCCATCAACGGTAATGGACTGTCATATTCGATGTTTGACTGGTAATTGTTCCCTGGAAATAATTTTGAACTCTTTTGTCATGAATGGTGTGCCCTGCTTTTTCAGAAGATAACCTCCCAAAATATTCATCCTGTCCTCCCAAAGTCGTTGGAGGGGTTGGTTACCCTACCCTTGGCAAATTGAAATGTTAGCTGGCGCATGCTGAGTCATCTATTGAAAAATATAGTTTTACTCTTTCCAGGGGGACGTTGAAGAGGACGAGTCCGTGCCTGATCGACCCGAAGATATGAAGCCCCGTTTTCACAGGTCGCGCACGACCAAATTGAGCTCGGATCAAAACGGTACTGATAGTGATGATGAGGGCGGGTTGGATGATGATTCATCACTTTCAGACTGGAACCTACGTGAGTGATGCTACCTGTGTTTTATTTGCTCGGTGCCACTGTCAATTTGGAAATTATTGAAATTTATGATTTTTCAATGAAACGAAAATTTAATCAGCGCACCTGACTCATAATTTGGAATTACCCCTCGTGATACTTTTCATTGTCGTTGGTTACTGTTGCAGGCAAGTGCAGCGCTGCGGCCCTTGACGTTCTGGCTAATGTGTTCAGAGATGATTTACTTCCGGTTTTACTTCCAATTTTGAAGGAAACTCTTTTCCACAATGACTGGGACGTTAAAGAATCGGGTATCCTCGCATTAGGTGCCATCGCTGAGGGTGAGTTGTTAACCCTTAATTGTCGTTTCACTAGGAATAGTTAAGGCGTCTAACCAAGCGTGGAATCGATTATTGAATTTTTGCTTTCAGGATGTATGTCGGGCATGATACCACATTTGGGCGAGTTGATACCGCATTTGATAAATTGTTTGTACAACAAAAAAGCACTCGTACGAGCCATCACGTGCTGGACTTTATCTCGTTACGCTCATTGGGTCGTTTCGCAGCCGCATGACAATCATTTCAAGCTTCTTCTCACCGAGGTCAAAATGTTCAATTTATTGTTTACTACCTACATTAACTATTTACTTACATGTATGAATTCCATAATTGCATTGTTCACTGTTGTTTTGGGGGATTATGCTAATTTTTTTGGCAAGTAAGCTCGAAGATTATCATCGAATTGCAGCTCCTAAAAAGGATTCTGGACCCCAACAAACGTGTTCAAGAAGCGGCCTGTTCAGCATTCGCTACGCTAGAAGAGGAAGCCTGTACCGAACTGGTTCCGTACCTTGGCTTCATTTTGGAAACTCTGGTCTACGCTTTCAGCAAGTACCAAGTCAGTGGAAAATTTGAAAAAAAATCTCTTACCGTACATGATACAGTTGATCTCATGATTGCGCGGGGTTCAAATTCTTATTGATTTCAAATGCAGTTTTGCTTGTGAAATTGAGATTTTTGGTTTCAGCAGCTTCCAAAGATTAGTTTTAGTAATCAAATAGAGTAGTCAAAGGTGTTGAGCATAAATTAGATTGATGGTAAACGAATTTACTCTCCAGCAGGACTCGAACCTAGCACCTCCTGCTCACAAAAGGGAAAGGGGGGGAGCTGGGTAGGTAAGTATGAAATGTTAACAATAATTTTAACTTTGCCTTGTTTGGAGCATAGAGGTCTTTCTGTTATTCTATCCTCAAAATTGGGAAAAGATTCAAGGAGGATTGGGAAAACAGTGAAGTGGGGGTGGTCGAAAGACCAGAATTTACGTACTTTATCGTTACTGTGAAATAGTTTTAACATTTGATGGTTATTCTCAAATCAGCCAAATGGCAACAAATGAAAGTTGTCCTTCCTTCATTTGTTCGAGTTTCAAATTTTTGAAAATTGTGGATTTCCCGGTTGTTTTAGCATAAAAACTTGCTGATACTCTACGATGCCATCGGTACTCTGGCAGATTCTGTGGGACACCACCTGAACAAACCGGAACATATAAACTTGTTGATGCCTCCGTTGATCCATAAATGGAACGTCCTCAAGGATGAAGATAAAGACTTATTCCCTCTGTTGGAGGTAATTGCGGATCTTATTAATATGTTTGAATTATTATATCAAGTTTAATGATTCAGTTCCAAGCATAACTGTTTTGCAAATTTTCTAGCAATATTTTCCATTATTTTTATTCATAAAATTCCTTGGACTCGAACCTGTTTATAAATTATTGCTGATGACTTTAACTTTTTACATGATTTTTCAGTCCTAAATTTTTTGACCGACATTAGAAATCCAGAAAAGTAGAGAATTAATAATTGAGAGTTCAAAAAGACGACATTAATACAACAATATGATCTTGTTTACAGTGTTTGTCCAGTGTAGCCACTGCTTTGCAGAGTGGATTTCTTCCCTACTGTGAGCCAGTTTACAAGAGATGCGTGTCTCTTGTGGAGCAGACGCTGAACCAACATATCGTACGTTGAATTCCGTTGACATTGAAATTTCATTTTGCAAATTCGAGTTCCGTCCTATTTGATTAGGAAAAGTCAGTAATGCATCATAGGTGTTAGAGAAACACTTTCCAAGGGTTGGGCATTTTTCTCGAGTTAAGCCTTGGTATTAGTGCAGTAGGACAATCCAAATATTCGTGTTCCGATCTTGCTTGCTTCTTCCACAATCATAAAACAAACCACGCCATTTTGGCAATTTTTTCACAGCAGAAGGCCCTGTTTGAGCATAATATTAATATTATTTCCACGCTGTATTAAACGCTTGTGGTTTTTTCTTGTTCATTTTTCCCAGTCGTTGAAATCATACGGTCTGAGGTCTTGAAATGTTTTCTCGGTTCTCAGTATACCTAAATGAAAATTTTTTCATTTCCTCAACCTCGTCATTGTATTAGGGGTTGAATGTTTTTAATGCAAGTTTTCCCCTAATTGATGAGCCTAGTAGCAACAGAAGTGGTCGGGATTACAAATTTTTTCAGAATGTTCCTTAGGTACCAAAATATCCAAGTATTGTGCACCATTTTTTTTATTGGAGGCTTAAAAATTGAAGAGTTCATTGCAAAAACAACCAAAGTCAAATTGAGGATTCGGCCCATTCTGGTGGCTCTCGGCTGCACTCATTGAATAGGCAGTAATTTCTAATCATAAAGAGCTTCTGTCAGGCGTTATAGCCTCCAAACTTTCGATGATTCCATGAAAACAAACTTCATCGTGGACAATTTTTCCGTTCTCCTGAAAATCGGCTTTTTTTGACATTGGTTGTTTTTGTAACTCTTCAATTAATCTCGATAGTTTCATTTGGTATCTTTGTTCAGTTGTTAGTAGTTCTTGCTTGTGTCCTGACATCATTATATATTATTGAAAAGTATTTCCCGTGTTTATTAGGCGAATATCCAGAATCCAGAGCAGTTTGACGCACCTGACAAGGACTTCATGATCGTGGCCCTAGACTTGCTGTCTGGCCTGGCTGAGGGGCTTCATGGCCAAATAGAAAACCTTGTTAAAAATTCGAACATGATGCAGCTGCTGTACCAGTGCATGCAGGACCCAATGCCCGAAGTGAGGCAAAGCAGCTTTGCCCTGCTTGGCGACTTGACCAAAGCCTGTTTCCAGCATGTGCATCCTTGTGTGTGTAAGTACAACAATCCTGCTCAATATGTTGGTTAGAATTCCATTCGAATTAGTAGGAACTCACAAGATTCATGAGTATTCATTTGATTTAGATATTTGGCTATAGTATTGATACTTGATACTGACAGCTTGGGATTATCGATTATTAATGATCCTTTATAGACTGTAAACCTTTTCTATGTTTTTTTTGGGCTTGAGTGTAGAAGAGGTAGCAAGTAATTTTTGCTGAAACTGAAGTGTTTTTTGGAAAACTGCTGTCATGCTCTAGGAATCATCTACATAGGAGGACTGTCTCTTATCTAGCCTCTCTCGCCATTCTAGTTTTGTTGGCAATTACTAACTGAAATTCCTCTACTTTGTTTCAGCTGATTTCATTCCAATATTGGGCCAAAACCTTAATCCCGATCTCATCTCTGTGTGCAACAATGCGACTTGGGCGATTGGAGAAATTTCAATCAAACTAAGTACGTGACTGACCATTGTAGATGGATTTCCCTGTTCCAGGATTCCTTGATAAATTCCAACAGATGTCGTTTTGAAATCCTGAGATGATTTCTTCTCTTAGGAAATTGCTGTTTGACTTTGAGATGCTATATTTTGTTGTGCTATTACTTTGGAGGCAGTGTGGACAAAAAATGTAAAAAACTCACTATGCAAACCCGCCTAAAATCAAATCACGTCAAGTCATCTGGATATAAGAAAATATCCACGTATTCTGAAACGTAAAACAAAGATTTTATGAACAAGAACGCTCAGATCGATTCATTTTTGTAACCAAAAATAAATCAATTAGAAAACACCAAAATTGCAAATATATTGGAAGTACTGTGGGTTGTTCAAACAAACTCCGGTTAACCAGGATGATGGGTCTTGCTGCGAAATATCTCAAGAAATTTGGAAAAATGTCTTTAATAAGGGTTAAAGATACCTTAAGACAGCCAATAAACAGCTTCTTCCGGCTCCCAGGAACTGGAAATACTCGTATAAACTATACCTAGCTCACAGTTGGCTTTTGTCCCATGAATAACAGTGAAGAACAGACCAACAACCCTAGTTCAAAAATAAATAAGATGCTCTTGATTTCTTACAGATGGAGATGAGATGAAGCCATACATACCTCTAGTCCTCAACCAGCTTACAGTTATAATTAACAAACCTAACACCCCCAAGACGTTGATGGAGAACACGGGTAAGACTCGGTTTTTCACTCCAATAGCCACCTTCTAGTTCGGATCCTTCATCCTCTTGTTGTATCCTCCGCACTTTGCCCTGACGTGCTTAATTTCAAGTTGTTTGACAGCATTTCGACTGGAAATATTTCTGGGGCAGATTTGATTTTGCAGGTTCATTCCGTATTTGCTATCCGAGTAAATCTACATTTTTCCTAATTTGTATGTGTTGCTATCGCTATATGAAAAAATTTCTAAAAACTAATTGGCATCACTTACATTTCAGTATTTTGTCGTTCGGCATGCAACAGTGGTTAAGTCAATTTTTTCAACTTTTCAGGAAATCTAGAAAACTGGTATCCATGCAAATTTAATTATTTGAATTATCGCATAGAAAATTGAGTAAAAATGTAACAAAAAGTTGCATACTAATCAAAAAGATGAGCTGTACCCAACCAACGTGAGAGCTTTCGAATTGGAGATGAAGATAACTGCTTTTACGGGCCTAAGAAACGTTGAGCGGTGTTGCTCAAAACTGTTTTCGGTAGCTTTTTCTCCCTAATTTGAGCAAACCAGTGGTACCATCAGATTCCCAGTAGAAAGACCAATCCAGTGATACCAATAACTCATTTTTGCCAAAAATCGAGTTAATCACTGTTGCATGCCGAATGACGATTTGGATTAGAGGTTGAATAAGCGATCAGATGACCCTTGATGTCGAGGGCTGTCGATGTACGCAGGGTACTTGTGGGGATTTTTATGACTCAGGCATTTGCAAATGAATGATACTTGTATCATTATAGAGCGTGTAAAGTGACTTTTTCGAATCAGTTTGGCTTGGATTTCTTGATAAAGATTCCTTTTTTCTCACGTTTTTGCCAATTGGAGGAGGCTGTATTGAACCAATTTGGTTCGTTTTTTAGCTTGTTGGATTCCTTGAAGGTTTCTGCACGTTTTTGACTCCCTGAATGGCAAAATCAATATCATTTTAGTAGTCAAACTCTGGTTTGAAGAATAATTTTTGCCATTTAGAAAACTATTTTTCCTCCTCTAAAAAGAACGCTGAAGTTATTTCAAAAAAAAAAAAAAAAAAGATTTTAGGCACATTGCAGGAAAAATTGGCTATTTTCTACCACTCTCCAGGGTCGAGAAAAATGTAAATAAGAACCACTCAATGATAAATGCAAAGAAATCCATATGAAACGTTTAAAAAAAAAAGTAGATTTGACTTCCAATGCTCCTAAAATTGCTTTTTTCGCAGTTTTCTTGGTTTTAAGTGCAAGTTCAAAACAGCGAATTTAGCTTAGCGAAATTAGTGGACGTTCTGTGCAGCCCTTGGAATTGGGTAGACAGAAAGTCACTTTGAGGGCAAAAAGCGGTAGGGGTAGTATTGATCAAATTTTTTATTGCGTAATTCCGATGATATTTCTTGATTTATATGCAAATGTTTACTCCTATAATACGTATGATATGCCTATTTCTACTATCTGAGCTTCACTTTTAGTGATACCCAGAAAAATAATGTACCCATGTCACTAATCTACTTAGCAGCGTTTTTTTAGTTCTATTAGCTGGGTCCTAAAGATTCTTTTACGTACATGATGAGAAGGGCCCTTATTGATAGATCTCTCAACCAAGAAAATTATAGTGGAAATTCTTGGTGAAAACCTTTTTTCACCAAACTTTGCCAAGAAATAATCTGAAATACTGGTGTGGCGTTTTGTTGATAATTTAGGATTTTTCCAACAAGTTAAATTGAATATCCTAGAGAAAATACTAGGTTGGTCCATTCATAATTTTCAGAACACTGAGTTGGGCTGTATTTTTACTGTTGAGAATAGTTTCACTTGGGTTTCCTAATGACCTAACAATGTTGCCTATGTAGGACTAATTATTTTATTTACTTGGTAAGAAATTATGCCGTCACATTGATGGAAAATGGAAGGGTGAATTGGATTAATTAGATGAAGAATTTGAACGAGTTCCATTGAATAATATTTACCTCTAGGTGCTGTGCTATTGTTAAAAAATTTTAATCAGTGGAAAAATCGGACCGACATATCTTGCAAACAGTGGGGAGCAGCTACCCATCAAAATTTGAATTCACTATCCTTTTAGTACCGTGGTTTGATGCTTTGGGGAATCTTGTTTGAGATCGTTCTCCAACATTACCAAGTTTAATTCGTCGAGTTTAAAGATTTGTTTTTTAATCAATGAAGCGCTCAATTCATTTATGGTATTGCTGAAACACTGACAAGTATTTTCCCTGATGGAGAAACCCGGCAGTCCAGAACAAAATTTTCAAACTGCCTCCCATTCAATATAAAGTTTACAAACGGGACACGTGATCATTGTGTGATTTCATTGTCACACATTTTTAGAAAGTGGGGACTTTCTGGGAATTGGAATGGTGATGACACAGGTTTTTTGTTGTTTATGAACTAAGGTCCGGTTGTTTCCAGTGGGACGTTAATTTGTTTTGGTAACAATTGTATGTTTCATTGATTACCTTATTTCAATTATTTTCTAGCTTTTAAAATGATTTATTATATTTGGTGATTTACATACTATGCATATTATATTATTTCGATTTTGTTATGTTGTGTTGTATTTTGTGTTTGTGACCAAAAGTTTGGTTTTTTTGTTTTTGTCATACGTAGCTATTACGATTGGCCGCCTAGGATTTGTGTGCCCTCATGAAGTTGCCCCCATGTTGCAACACTTTGTCCGCCAGTGGTGTGTAATCCCTTCATTTTTTATCATTTATTAATATTGAATTATTTATTATTGCAATTTTGATTGATCTTATTGGTTGGCTGTTGTTGATTTATCTACATTTTTCAAAGTCTGCATTATTCCTTCCAGAATATCATGGGCAGCGGATTTTCAATGGCTTAGCTTCAGTTCTCATCCGTTTATCGAACAATTTTGAAAAACTAATGTCTATTATTCGTGGGGGAGGGGCAGGAAAATGTAGGGAAACATGAAAATACTTGCTGCGGAATTCAAAATTCTTGCAATAAGAAACATAGGAACTCTCATTTGTTTGCTTCTTTTTTTTAATCAAACGAGGATACACCAAATCTCTAGCTACTACCATGTTTACATACATCTCTGTTGTAACTACCGGATTTTCGAGCGTTTGATTTTTTTGGTCATTATGAAAATTCAACAGTATGTAATTGGTACCTTGCTGAATATCCTTGAAAATCCGCTCTAAAATTTAATTAGCCCACTCAAAGAGCACCATATGAAATAGTAGTTGGATCTTTTTTCTCTAGGTACACTTTTTTATTGGCATTCATTTTTATTGGTACATATTTTACAATAACCAGATGAGATTCTTTCATCATGGTTTAGGTTTTAGTTATAGTTATTGGGTGTTAGCATTTCATTGATATGTTTTTATCAGCATCATTATCAGCCTTCATATGATTCTTGTCTTACGTATAAATTCATTTTATTTCCGAAAATCCTGATAAATTCTTTCAACGAGCTGGTCAGCAACAGTAAACTGACTGATACTCATTAATAAAACTAAAAACCAGCAAACGACAGTCCTAAAGTTACCAGAATTTTGGAAATAGGTAATCAAATTATTGTTGCGAATTAGTCAAAATTCGTAATCAGAGCATGAACATTGTAGTGTAGCCGTCTATCAACAGGATTTTGACTTTGGTGTAAGAGGAAGCCCATCATCATGATTTTCTTCATCCTTCATTGTACCCGAGGGGTTAACTGTCTTCGTTTGGGAATTTATTCTGTTCCACCTAAAAATGCCAATTTTAATCACTCTGAGCGTAAAAATGAAAACTAGGAAAAGGGCGCTTTCGACATTCCACTCTTTGGGGGCCAAAATAATTAGCACGTTGAAAAAGAACGCACCTTAAAAAAGAAATAAAAAGAGCACCGCAGGTTACCTCCTCTGGCTTTCGATTTCTGCTAATGCTGAGATCCTGTTGATAGTGCTCCTCAATGCAGAACTCTTCATTATGTGACCTAGGTTGAAGATAGTAGATCGCAAACCGATCGTTCCTGTTTAAACGTTCTTAAGGACAACATATAATAATCTGTAACTTAATTATCACTTAATATCAATGAAAAGGACGTAGTAGTTCAGTGCTTGGTTCGAATGATTGAAGAATAATCAGAAATAAGTTTATAATTTCTTTCTTCTTTCAAATCGTTGGCATTAGATTTATTTTTTTTTGTCCTTTTTTACTATTGTTATAGAAGTTCATTGTTCGATTGAAAAAGACTGATAGAGTCGAGAAAGTTGTAGATATTTTATAGGTGGAGATTCCGTTGTAACATTCGAGTTAATCGGTTGCTCAATTTTTGCCTATAGGTGTGTATCTCTTCGCAACATTCGCGATAACGAAGAGAAGGACTCTGCGTTCCGCGGGATGTGTAACATGATAAAAGTGAATCCTGCTGGAGTAGTACAAGACTTCATATTTTTCTGTGATGCCGTGGTATCATGGAATAGCCCCAAGGACGACTTGAAAGAACAATTTTCTGAAGTTAGTACAAGAGATTAGAATTGATCGGTGTACTTTGCTGTTCTACAGTTATGATTATGACAGTTGTATTTATTAACCTGAGGGCTGAGTATTGGAGGGAAAGCTGAGCAATAGCGTTTTGATTTTCATTAGTGACAATGGAATTTCGTACGTTGGAAATTCAATACCTGTAGCAATTTTATTGTTACTGATGAGCGATAATTTTTCTAACCTTTATTGTTTTTCCAGATCCTTCATGGTTTTAGAAACCAGGTCGACGATGAAGAATGGAAGAGGTACGTCGACCTGTTCCCAGCAGCTCTGAAAGAACGGATCGCATCGACTTACAACCTCTAAATGGTAAGTTAAGTACCTAACATGGTAATAAAAAATTTTCTTGAAAGGAGAGTGGTGGCATCGTATTGAGGACGAGAAATTTCTTTTTGATGCTCAATCCGGTAGCATTCGGAAAATTATGAATGGGAGGGGTGTCAGATGCCCTCACAGTCGTAACAGTTGGATTAGCAGATCTCTCTCAGATCTTTAAACAATTACCTATATCTAAATTGAAAGTTTTCATCCAAATTGTCATACTGGCATTACCCCACAAGGTTCAGAATGGGCATTAATAATAAAAATGACTCTGTGAAAATTGGGGGGGGGGGGAATGAATAATGAATAAAATAAATAAGAAATGAATCATGGTCGTTTTTTGTTTCAGGGTAGCCATTAGTTTCACCAAAAGTGGATCAACGACAATGAGTGTTTAATTACCTTATTGTCTTTTGTGTCTTCATCTCCGATTTCGGTCGGAATTTGATATCCACTTCATACGAAATTTGGTTTCTTTAAGATTTTCAATGTGATTAGTTTCCTTCAATCGTATTCTTGAGAATTTAATTTTCTCATTTTTTCTAAATCCAAAAAAAATTTCAACCGTGTACCTAATCAGTTCCATGGCCATTCTAGATAATTTTTCCCAACAATGGCATGTTTTTATAATTGTCTGTGAGTTAAAACTGGCAAACTGGAGCTTGCCACTTTCTGTGATCTTTTCCTTTGTTTGTTTAATTTCAACTTCGAATGTTTAGTGTCTTTAATACGAACACGTTGTAGTGAGGTGGTTTTGTAAGTTTTGTAATTTTCCCATTTAGCGTTGCATTGCCCGATTCCGCATAACGCCTTGGTTTGGAGAATCTTATGTTTATTGTCAGTTAAGGGTATCTTACTAGTTCTTATCTTCTCATGTTGCCAACGTTCGCAAGCTAATTTAAATGGCAGGTAGTTAATTTCTTTATTCGTATTTACGAAACCTAGAATTACATCTAACAGAATTTCTCTTTTGTTGTCAGCGTGGTTGGGCTGAACCTACCATCTTAGATAAATGTTGAAGATTTTTATAGTCCAACCATTGAAGTCTCATTTCAAAATTTTGAGGCTAATTTCTCCACTTTGTTTGATCCCGAAGCAGGAGCCGTTTGGTCTTGACTCCGAAGTTATACTTTGCTAATTGATGAGTGATCTATCAAAAGGGAACATATCCACTTCTGGGAGAAACACGTTTTTTGCATTTTTCGAATCGTCCAGATGAGTACGAACCAATCCTTAGCATGCAGAATGGAAAAATCCCACGTTATTTGAAGCGCAAAGTGCGCCTTTTCGATCAAAAGGTCACATATTCAAACAGCCCGAGTTTTAATCATCCAAAAACCTGGATAACTCAGAGACTCCGAACAGATACAATAGATGTCGCAAACGTTTCAAGGAGAAGACAGATTTCGCCCCCACTTCCCCACATTCGCCGCCTTCTTCGGCAAAGGCGTTATCAGTTAAGCTTGAGTTCGTGCGTCCAATGTTTCACAGGAGTTCGTTGTTTTTACGTTTTGCGCTCATTCGTGTGTGTTTTTCCGCGTAATGGAGCGTACTGTGGATGAATTAAATCAGGGATGTCGGAAGGGACGTAAACGTGACGTAAATTGACTAAGAAAGAAGAAAAAGTGGTTTTTGATATCAGGAGATGAGTTGTTAATTCAAAATATCAGGAACGCAATTTTTAGTAACGCTCTGTCCCGATGATCCAGTGATTTTTGTTTGGGTACTTAACTTAGATGGTGGGAAGCAAAATACAAGGTTTTTGGCGAAATTTGAGAGATTAGCATCCACTTTTCAATCAAAAGGGCACTTCTGCAAAATTTTCAATCAAAATGGCACATATCCAAAATTAAAATGGCGGCCTCTCCCTCATTTTTGGGTTTGAAACATTAAATGTTTCAATAGAATGTTAGAATAGAATGTTAGAATACAAATTTTGTATTCTGGGACATGATCTGTTATGCCAACAAGCTCAGCTCTGTATAAAAAAAAACATAATAAAACTGTACGAGAGGTAGCGCAATTGGTTTTCCTCCCCTCCTGAACAATTATAGGGAATGGATATGTTCCCTTTTGATAGATCACTCCTCAATTGTCATTCTTTGTGAAAATAATAAAGGTTCCTATTTCTACTGTGACTTATTCTGTTTTTGAAAACTCGCAAACTATCATCGGTTGTGGTTCTGAGAGGACTGCACATTCTTTTCTAAATTTTGTTCCTTGATAAGTACAAAAATTACAGGAGCCCAAGTAAACTTGTCCTTGGGCTGCTCATGGTTTTCTTTTTTTTTTTTTTGTCCTCCAGTCACTCTTCTGTTTTCAATAGCTCGATGCAGGAGTCAAATAATTGATTTATCAACCGTTAGTTTTGATGGCGCCCGAATCATATTGACGTCATATGATAAATGTATGAACGACTCATTGGAACAGAATTCCCGGATGGCGTATAGGTACTGTAAACTATATCACGGCGTAGTTAGCAATGTCTTTAATTATAATACGCATGTTGTGTACATTGGTGTAGAGATGTAGTTAGCGGTGATCGTTGAGCAATGACGACCTGATCCTTTCCCTCTAACGGCACGGGGGCAATGATTATCGGTTCGTGATTGCAATGTTGGTTGATGATTTTCGTACTTTATTTTGCGAATTACCTGTTAGTTGGATACTCGTTTTCCCTTATAATTCATGTTCGGATCGTGGTGAAATGTACCTATTACTTAGAACGCATCCAATCGGTTAGGTTAGTTCAATGTGAGGAGTTTTTATCGTCACCGCGAAGATTGTAGCTGTATACATAATGAAAAAAACATGTACATACCATTGTAAATATTTTTATGGATCCATAGCGATTTTGACATTTTATTTGTACCTTGGTTGATACCTACCGTTTTTAATGATGTGAAGCATAGCAAAGTTAACTGATGATCTTGAGAAGAAGGGAACTAGTTGTCCTTTGTGAATTTCACGTTAATCTGCTGAATTTTTTTGTACAATAACTTTGAAGTATATTTTTTCTAGTAAGCAGTTGTAAAAACTAATGATGCTGTAGATCAGATCCATATTGGAAATGTTGTCTGTTGTACAGGTGGTGACATGTATATTACTATAACGATTACTATTATACATATATATCAAAGTATTGTGCCTTCAATACGTGTTTTTGTCAATACCTTCAGTTCACCAACCTTATTGGGATATTCTATTTAGGAACAATTCTGGAACTTCAGTTTTTGAAACTCGTTGTTACTGTAGAGCGTAAGGTCCATACAGGTCCATACTTGGGGTTTTGGGGCTAACTATACCCAGCACACTCTCTGGAAAGTGCTCACCTAGCAGAGTTACACTGCGTGACGTCAACAGGTATTTGAGCGCTGTCGAAGTTTTTTTGGTCACTTTTTTGGAGGATTTTCTTACCCTAAGGCAAGTTTCATCTGTATATTTGAGTACACCGTTTGATCAAGCCTTTTCTCAGGAACAATTTCTGTTATGTAGAAGAATAATTGGACGGCATTAAGCAGAAAGGAACCAACAACAAAAAATGGCAAAATGAGATAAGAGCACTATTAGAATGGGCTAGGTCAACTATGCTTTCTGCAAAAAAGAAACTTTTTTTATAAGGCTTTCCCTTCAAAATTTGAATTTGAAAAACACAATTGCCACGTGCTTGAAGAAACTTTGAAGCCTGATTACTCGAAACTAGGTTTTTGTGGTCGGTTCCTTTCTGCTTAATGCCGTCCAATTTATTACCTTATACAGTTTTGAACTGTCAAGAAAACCAAAACAAGTCGATTTCCCAAGTATGGCATACTTTAGAGAGCCTAATATGTCAATATTAGGGGACCCTTCGTAATCTCCGCCACTATTACCTGTGTCCGGGCGTTGTGGTAGTGGGCTAGGCTGAACATTTAGCTGGTAGAAATTCGATTTACCATATCATCAGAATCCAGGTTTGAATTAGGGTTCAATTAGTGGAGTGTTAGAAAAATAAACGATTTGCAAAGTAGGTTATTTTATACCTTAGCCACTTCATCTTCCTAGTGATAATTGAAATCCAGACATCGGGTCCTCATTTTTTGCTTTATCCCTGATTTACATTTAGGGATCCTAATACTTGAGGACCCCATCAATATGCCACATTATACAACAATTTTTCTGCTACTCAAAAATAAGACTTGGGGGAAACCTTTTTTTTTACCGAGCCGTCTAATTTCTGAAGAAAATACCATGAAGCATATTCTTGTTTGGATAGAATAGAATTTACAACGCTAAATAATATTTTGTAGTTGACTCAATTCCTCAAGGCGCCGCATGCAAGTGAAAGTGCCACTTTGAAGCCTCTTGATTTATTTGAAATACTTCTCATTCCCTTTTCTGTTCTGAAATGGCGTATAATTTCTTTTTGATTCGGAGTGCTTGTACTTGTACGATATATCAGCTGATATTTTGGTGAGCGGCTTGTCTCTCTACTACATAGACGGCTTACGTCTACAAAAAGTAAGTAAGCTTTTTGTCTTAGAACCGGCTCAGAAGCTCGTCGTGTGGTAAAAATGCTAAAAAAAGATCTAAACCCAGAGTATCTCCTTCAAAATTGACTTTTTGTGCTTTGACAAAACATACCATATTGACGCCAATTTGGTATGTTTTGAATTGCTTGGCTAAAATTAGAGGCGGTATTCTTATCGAGCCACTGATCGGATTTTGGCACGGTTGGCAAGTTGTGGTTTGCTCCAACTTAGTGTATATTGTTTGGGGAATCCGATGAAAAAAATTGAAGGGTCGAAAACGTGAAAAAAATTGTTCTTGATACTTTTTTGGCATTTTACCATTTTTGGTTCATTTTTCTTAAGAAATTAATAATGTAAGTAATCGGTCAGGAATTTTTTTAACACCCCCTGAAAATTTGTTGGTTTACGTTTCAAGGGGTGTAGGATCCAAATCTGCAATAAAAATTTTCAGGGGGAAGGAGCTATCGAAATTTTTACAAAAAATCAAGTTTTGTATCTAGTTGTCTCAAGTCTAGCGTCTCAACAGAACCCTACCTTAATTTTAAGGCCAGTAAAACAGCTGTTAAAGTGGGAAAAAATTCGTGCTTTTCAGGAATTTTGCAACATAGGCATGTAAGGGATCATTTTCTATAGATTTTTCTATGCTGAGTCAGATGAGACCATCGCCACAAAAACTTCTGTCACCCCAATATCTTCAATTTAAAGAATTTGGTCGTATCACACAAATCAATGTGGCTTTTTTGCCAGGTTGAAAAAAAAAGTTTTCCCAAATCCCATCCAGAACTTCAGGATAAATTTTTATTTTAGATAGGGATTTAGAAGGACTTTTTTTTCGACCCGACAAAAAAGTACATCACCCACTTTGCTTGAAAGAAACCTACCTATCTTGATAGGTTCCAATCTTTTCAACTCAGATCATCCCTCAATTTTTTCAAATTCACCGTTTGATCTATTCTTATTTACCCACATGATCAACTGAATAATACTTATCATTAAACTCTCCGAATAATTAAATTAAAAATGCCTCAGAACCATTGTTAAAGTTTGTCTCGCTCTCATGTTGCCAAACGCAACCGGTATAGTGTTAGTGTTGGTGGAATAGGCTAGAGGTCGTAAGTAGAAGATCTATCAACCGTATCTAAGAACCAAGGCCGAATTCTCTACTTTTTCCAGTTTTAGTTTTGCTGATTTGTATAATAGGACCAAATTTTTGAAATTGAAGATATTGGGTGGACAGGAGTTTTTGTGGGGATTCCAACGAGGGGATTACGAATTTTGTAGCTCTAGTAGTTTTCAATTTATTAAGAATTGGGAAAATTTCAAAAAACTCAAAAATGTCTCACTAAAACTGTAATATATTCTGAACGGTTGAAGCTACTGCCGTGGCGATGGTGTCATTCGGTTCAGCATGGAAAAATCTATAGAAAATCATGCCTCACGCGCCAATGTTTTTTACTTCCATATTTACAGAGTAAATGGAAGTATTGTGATCGTCCTAAAATCGAGAATCGGAACGGAGCTTCAGAAAAAACTTTTTCTTATACACATTTACTCAGAATCACTTCCTGAACAAGTGTCTGTGTGTCCGTGTGTCCGTTAGTCCGTTAGTCCGTCTGTCCGTCTGTGGTCATTTACAAAATTTAATCGGAATTTGGATAACGCACAGTACTTCCGATAAATTTGCATTTTTAGTGTTTTCTATTTTATTTTTTTGCGGCCACAAAAATGAACCGATTTGAGCGTTCTTGGTCTTAAAATCTTTCTTTTACCTTGCAGAATATGTGGATATTTTTTATGTACCGAAAAACTGGCGTTTTTTTATTTTGGGCGAATTTTGAAATTTGAATAGTGAATTTTTTGATATTTTTGACCTATACACCCTTAAAACAAGTCAAAATATGATCAAATTGTGTCACAATTTTACGTTCCAAAATATGGAAGTATTGTGTGTTATCTACGCACCACTGGTTTTTTTAATTTTTTTATAGGTACTCAAGAGTGAATTTAGTTCTCATCGGACCACTTCTTCTACGCGTTTTGCAGCACACGGCGGACGGAAATGTTTCTATTGCAGATTTGTGTCTAGACCCTCTGAAACGTAAAAGGTGAAATTCGAGGGGGTGTTGTAAAAAAATGTTTCCAGGCCGATTACATAGGCACGTTATTTCAGGAATTGATGTACCAAAAAACCTGGGAGCACTTTCTTGACGGTTTTCAATAGAGTGGGTAGGTACCTATACATAAATTTAGCGCACAGTTGGCCTTGACGGCGTGTGCGAGAAAAGAGAATTGAAGTTAAATCAGAAAGGGTCCAAGGGTGGAGGATTCAGTTGAACTTCTGGTAGGTATTTCTGAAGATGTCAGTCCAAGGCTTGCTCGCAAGAATGTGGTAGGGTATAGGTAAAGGAGGGAGCACATCGCCGTTCTACCGTTAAGAGTTGGCAACAGTAGGTTTGATGAATAAGACGTTTATCCTGACAAGGCTGAATCGGTTGACGATGACACAATGAGACTTGGGATGGGCTCGTGCATGGGCTTGATGGGTCGAATGAATGTTCGATTGGTTTTGTAGATGGACGGGGCTTCCAGGGATCTGATAGAGGGGAAGCATCTGATACTGACGGTAATTAACCTTCTGCACTACGAGTGAAGCCGATTGGTTGGGTTGAGTTGGCGTCTGCCGGGCTGTAAGGGCGAGTTACGAAAGCATTATAGAATCCGAGTTGAGTAATTAATGACAAACATGAGAAGCGTGCAGCATCCCGAACAGTCAGCTCAGATTCAGGATGGTGTGCCAAACTCTGTTGCAGGGGAACAACTCAATTCCACTGTAAATCATGTCAGGTTCTAATAACCAAACAAAATCAAAATTAAAAAAAACCAACTTCACAAAAACTTGCAAAACCTGAAGAGCTGCCAAGTACTGCACTATGGTTATTTATTCCCCATGACTTAATTTTATCACTAGTAAGGGGCGATTCAATCGAACTCTTCATGGCTCACATCGAGGACAACCAGTGGTGCGCAGATAACACCGAATCCATCTAAATTTTGATACGTAAATTTTTTAACCTTGGCAATTTGATTTTGACCATTCGATGGCCATAATGATAGAAAATGTCAAATTTGCGAGTTTAATTATTATGCAAATTTTAAAACCCGCCTAAAATCGAAATGCTTCGAGTCACCGGAATATAAAAAAATATTCACGTATTCAGCAAGGAAAAAAAAAAGATTTAAGACGAAGAACGCTCAAATTAACAGCAAAAATCTATTTCAAAAAAGGTACATTACCTACACGACGTCGTACATATATTTTTTCGAATTAATTTATTTGATTGTTTCAAAACTTGATGTGAACGAGAACTCTAAAATTGAGCAAGTGATCTGACTAAAGAAACCTGCGTCTGGTTTTTTGTAAATTTCAAATGTTTAGATTTTGCTCCTCATGATCGTTAACTGTCCAATTTTTAGGCGAGCCAGAAATGTCTCTTTGACCGGTAGGTTCATTTTTTTTAAAATGAAATATGAACCAAAATTTCAAAGAACACTAATTGCAATTTTTTTAAATCGGCCTAAAACAAAAGCAGGTAGGTATGTGGGTAAGTCAAGTAACCACAATGAAAAAATAATTATACAAATATTATAAAGAATGCAAGTATTTTGAAAGCTAAAGCATACATTTTAGGAAAATGAGCGCCAAAAAATCGGTTATTTTCTGGGGTCAGTGAAAAACAAAATCGAAAACACTTCGGGTGCCTACGTCTCGGAATTATCAGTGATTAACAAAAATCTTTCGGATCGGTACCTACAAAGGTCTTGCCAAAACAAACATTTCAGCGAGAGAAATTCGAAAAAAAAATTGTATTTCGAGGTTGGTGTAACCATTTTTGTAAATTCGCATAAACTGTCAGACGGGCACAGGGACTCATTCAAATAGTAATAAGACTCGCTCAAATAGTGATTCTGAAGCTAAAACTGTAAATATAAGAGTAAGAATGGAAAAGACGTCAGTGTTTAACAAAACAAATTTCTGAATACTTTTTCGACAAATTTTGGCGAACCAACACATTGCATCGCCATTGAAGCCAACAAAGGCTTCAGTATTCTGTTGTGAGGCTGAGGCAGGAGCTTGGAATCTCGGGGATCAACTTGCGACACTTTACTCATTGGAGATCAATATTCACCCCTTCCTTTGCCTTCAAGAGTGGCAAGCGTGCGACCCCAGCAACAGTTAAAATGGGATTTAGGCTCACACCTGCTACTCGACTGAATTGCAGAGGGTGGAGCATTGCTTGACAATACCACTTCTCGAAACGCGATTCAAGGATCAAGAACGAGCACATTATTGGATACTTTCGGTTATTGGGTTATCAGATATGTGGGCAATACAACGCGTCTTATCTTAATTTTTGATAGTTCATTGTTTGAAGTACCTATTGACGTAGAATCCAAAAATTTGAATGAAAATATTCTGTCCGTCCGATATTTGCTCTTTTTCTCAGAGATGGCTGGACAGAACATTTTAGAAATTTTCAGAAAAAACCAACCTTGGTCCCGGTTAGGCTCAAAGTTCTAGCCGAGTCACTAACTCAGCTCTAGAGGTCTTCTTTTGAGTTCAAGTCCCCTTCGTTTTGAAAAATACGCACCCATTACGAGCAGAAAAATAAGTAGATCAGTGGCATGTGCAGATTAGTTTTCGCTCGTGTCCGAAGAACTCTGAAAATTTTGCACAGGGGTTCATTTTTATATTGCTAAGACAAACTTCACGATATATCGGTACTCCTTAAACTCAGAATTTAGTTGTTATTATTCTATAATTTCAGTATAAATTTGTATTTTAGAGGGGGATTTAAAGAAACGTTTTTTCAACCCGGCAAAAAATAATCATCCTCTTTGCTTGATAAATACTTACCTATCTATCTTTTCAACGCAGCAGATCCTTTAATTCCGTTAAATTCACCATTTAATATATTCTTAATCACCTTCATTATTAACTGAATAATAATAATTATTAAATTCTCTGAATAATGAATGAAATTAAAAATGCCTCAGAACCATTGTTAAAGCCTGACTCGCTTTCATGTTGCCAAGCGCAACTGGTCGTAGTGTGAGTGCGTCACCTTGTTGGTGTAATAGGCTAGTAGTCGTAAGTAGATCAATCAACCGTATCTAAGAGCCGAGGCCAAATTCTCAACTTTTTCCAATTTTTGTTTTGCTGATTTGTATAATGCGACCAAATTCTTTAAATTGAAGATATCGGGAGGACAGAAGTTTTTGTGGGGATTCCAACGAGTGGAAAACGATTTTTGTGGCTCTAGTCGTTTTCGAGTTATTAAGAATTGTAGAAATTTTTAAAAACTCAAAAATGTCTCACTAAAACTGCAATAACTCCTAAACGGTTGAAGCTACCGGCGTGGCGATGGTCTCATTCGATTCAGCATAGAAAAATCTATAGAAAATGATGCGTCACATGCCTATGTTTTAAATTTCCAGAAAAACACGAATTTTTTCCCACTTCAACAGCTGTTTTACTGGCCTTAAAATTAAGGTAGGGTTCTGCCGAGACGTTAGGACCAACTAGATACGGAACTTGATTTTTGGTAAAAATTTCAAAATTTTTCGATAACTCCTTCCCCCTGAAAAACCCCGGACGGCGGACGGCGTACGGCGGACGGCGTACGGCGGACGGACAAAAAATTTTTATTGCAGATTCGGATTCTACACCCCTTGAAACGTAAACCAACAAATTTTCAGGGGGTGTTAAAAATTTTTTTTTCCTGACCGATTACAAAGGTTCATTTCTTAAGAAAAATGAACCAAAATGTGGCCTCGTGAAACGTTTAAGTTTTTCTGTAGTTAATATAAAACGTTTGAAGCTTAAAGAAGACTATTGGAATTGTGGAAGCGAAGGTTAAGGTAAATATTTTCAAATTTTCAGTATTTTATTTCAATATTATAATATTAAAATATTTTAAATATTTTTTATTTATTAAAATATTATAATATTTTTCAATATTATAATAATATAATATTTTTCAATATTATAATAATATAATATTTTTCAATATTATAATAATATAATATTTTAAATATTTTCAATATTTTTTAAAATTTTAAAAATATATTTAATATATTTTATTATTATTTTGTGAAATATTTTTTTATTTATAACTTTTTTATAAACTATCTATTATCTCGACTGAATGTTTTCTAGTCAATGAGAGGATAGGGTACGATATGACAGGTGGAGCGAATATAAGCTCCATGACTTTAGTTTTTTAGTGATTTCCGAGCCCTGAGGAAGGTAATAAATTTACCGAAACGTCGGCAAGGAGATTGAAGAGTTTTATTTGAGCGGCCCTATTCCCAATCAGTTGGTGGAGTTAACTACGACTCTGGGTCAATCTACTTTTGAAAAGTGGTGCTACATTCAAATTTTCGCGCCGAATCGATTGGTGGGCTCAGGTAGGACGAAATATTGGAGGATATTGTGAAAAATCGAGTTCATAAAAAGCCCTCATTATATTTAACAACGTCAGAAAACGTTTTTGGTGTGTCCTGAAAATTTAGGAAAAATGACATGTGGACACCCTCGAAGTGGTGAATTTAACAAAATAAACTGTGCGCTGTGTTGAAAAGATAGATAGGTAGGTATTTTATCAAGCAAAGAGGGTGTCGTAGCTTTTTTGCCGTGTTGAAAAGACGTTTTTCTAAATCCCCATCTAAAATAAAAATTTATGCCTACTGAAATTCTAGAATAATAGCAACTGAATTCCATGTTTCAGGAGTATAATATACTAATATCATAATAATATATTAAATCATAATGTTTGCAATGGAAACCAGTGGTGCGTAGATAACACACAATACTTCCATATTTTGAAACGTAAAATCGTGACACAATTTGATCATATTTTGACTGCTTTTGAGGGTGTTAATTCCAAAAATATCAAAAACTTCACTATGCAAATTTTAAAATTTGCCAAAAAAATAAATTCACTACATTTTTGGAATAAAAAAAATATCCACATATTCTGCAAGGTAAAACGAAGATTTTAAGACCAAGAACGCTCAAATCGGTTCATTTTTGTGGCCGGAAAAAAATAAAATAGAAAACACTAAACATGCAAATATATCGGAAGTACTGTGTGTTATCCGAATTTCGATTAAACAGGGTGTTAGGTCTTCCCGAGACAAACATTTCAGTTCGAGAAACTTGAAAAAAGGTTGAGAATTGAGGGAGCTATGGTCATTTTTGTAAATGACCACAGACGGACAGACGGACTAACGGACACACAGACACTTGTTCAGGAAGTGATTCTGAGTAAATGTGTATAAGAAAAAGTTTTTTTGAAGCTCCGTTCCGATTCTCGATTTTAGGACGATTCCAATACTTCCATTTACTCTGTAAATATGGAAGTAATAAAACCGAGTCATGAACTTACGTTCCAATATTGAAGTATTATTGAGTGCTAATGAGTGTTACCCACGCTCTACCGGTTTACAACAGTTTGCACTCCTATTTATTTATATTGTTGAATAAAATACCGAAACTGGCAGCGGGGTAGCGTTTACACGACGAATGTGCAATCCTGAAATCGGCCAACTGCGTTAATTCATCCACCTGAACGGACGATGACGTATAGGTATCAGTTAATCGACAGTTTACCGATGAAAAATACAACGGCCGACGGGTGTGCGCTATAATCACGGTCGAGCGATTCTCTAACATGGGAAATTTCGATACAACCCAACGGGTCCGGTGCAACCTTTACTGATGCACTCGATTCCACTGAGCCCGGTGCAGTTTTGAGAGTGCGCTTGAGGGAGCGTCGTAATGCGCCCTCAAAGGAATCGGAAACAGTGAACGCTCGGTGGAGCGATCCATTATTAAAATAATATTTCCTTTCGTTAACGGTACAAATGGACGAACGGACCAATTCGCGACGCTTTTCAATATTGTTCGCCTCCACCTCACGATTGAAGGGACGAAATTGCCCGAACTGTTGCGACGCCATCAATTATTCAGGCGTTCGGCGTCCGTAAATGCGAACGCCCGATTAGGCGAACATTTACGAATGCGACCGAGCGTTAAGTTTTCACGGACATTATGAAGTGAAACGGTGAATCCGACTATTTCACTCGAACGAGGAGGCGATCGACGAATTTTCCAACCGTGCCTTACAGGTATACCTGTAGTATATGAGGATATTAATTCCAAAAGGTGCTATATCCATTCTGACAAGTTTTGAGAAAAACGAGGAAAAATGCTAATACTCTTTCTCAACCTTTTTTCAAATTTCTTAGACTGAAATGTTTGTCTCGGCAAGACCTAACACCCTGTTTAATCGAAATTTGGATAACGTACAGTACTTCCGATATATTTGCATTTTTAGTGTTTTCTATTTCATTTTTTTCCGTCCACAACAATGAACCGATTTGAGCGTTCTTGGTCTTAAAATCTTAAGCATTCATGAGGCATTTTTAATTTCATTATTCAGAGAATTTAATTATTACCTATTATTTTATATTCCAATAATGTATTGTATTTTTATTTGGGGCGAATTTTAAAATTTTAATAGTGAATTTTTTGATATTTTTGGCCTAAACACTAGGGTGGAGCGAGAATCGAGAAAATATTTTTTTTTTCATTTTTCACGTTCCAACAGGGCGCTTTTGTTGCGTTTTGCCTTCCTGATGAAGAATCAAAAAACTTTGGGCACAACAAAAAATTCCTTCAGTTCCCACAACCGACTTGAAGTACAAGGAGGGGCAAATTTGAAACTTTGAGGAATTAAATTTAAAACAAAATTATGAAACTAACTGAAATGTATTTTGAACCATATAAAAGTTATCTCCTTTGTTTTACAACTGTCTAGAAAATGTTTGAAGGCTCATTAAAGCCACAAAAAATACTAATAATACGAAGCGAGAACGTCAAAACACCATTCAGGAGTAAAACAAGCAAAACCGGACATTCCCTCAAATTCTTCTTGGTTTCAAGTTTGTTGACCTTCTTCAGCATTGCGTGGGACCTGTTTTCAAGCTGGCCATCTTAAAAGACCCCAAAAAGCATACTTTCTTGAAAAATTGATTTGAATGAAGAGTAGAATGTGCGTTATTCACTTAAGAAAAAAACACAAAACCCCGAATCTTATAGACACATGTGGGAACTGAAGGGGTTGAGTTTTTGAACAATTGTTTCGGACACGTCTCATTGAGATCATATTGCAGCAAATTAGCCCCGTTGGAAGAAGAAAAAAATTCATTTTGATTTTCGCTCCACCCTACTAAACACCCTTAAAAGCAGTCAAAATATGATCAAATTGTGTCACAATTTTACGTTTCAAAATATGGAAGTATTGTGTGTTATCTACGCACCACTGGTTGAAGTCAGATATCAGGGTATATTTACTGCGACTTCGGCTTGGGCTTTTTTTCGCGCCCCGCGCCCACCGACCGGCGCGCGCCGCTCCAATGTGAAACATCTCCAGGACGGGTCGTCGGCGGCAAGGGGTCGGCGAGAGGTCGGGGGTAAGGCGGTAAAAGCGAATCGATATCCGGTAATTGGGTTCCTTTTCTTGGAAGGCGAAGGTGGCGAAGATTCGCGCGCTAGACGCAGTTCAAGTTGAGTCGAATCGAGTTGGCTCTTTGAGGCGAGGCGAGCTCGTTATTTTTGGTTGGTGCTTGCTCAGGCAGTCACTGGGTGCTCGCCTTCATCTCGCCCTGGCGCCAACTTGCTGTGCCCCATCCCCATCCCCTCCCGGCTCCTTCCGTTTCCATCTTTCTTTCTCCTTATTCGTCTTCATCCTCCTTCGATTCGGGTATTCCTTCTCGTTCGCTAGCCTCTTTTCTTCTCGTCTTTCTCACTTTTTTGGCACCCCCACCCTTTAACCCTCAACATTACAGTGTATGAGACGAGTAGTTTCAAAACCGGCTCAATCAAAATTTGGACATTTTCCAGGAAACGCGAAAACGTTTTCCCCGGGAATACATACTGTGACAACATGGAAAGTTGAGTCGGCGGAAAAACCAAAACTGGGCCTCCAATTCAAACCCTTGGGAAAATAGTTGTTCCTGTAGCCTGGTAGTCTAGTGGTTAAGACATCCGCTTGCGGAGCTAGGGGTCCCGGGATCGCAACTGCTAAATCATCATTTTCCGCGGAATAAGTTTTTTTTCTTACTTTCGGTACAATACCATCAAAGCGGAACTGTTTCGGAAGCGTTTTTCCATCGGATTGAGCCGGATTTGGTCCATAAGGGGTTGCAGGGCGATGGAATGGATCATGAACTTGGGGAAAATTAGAAAAAGTCCATTTCCGAAAAACATGGATTGAGCCGCTTCTGAAACTACACGCCTCATATAATGTATGAGCATCATATCAGCATATTATGCTGTAGGTATATGAACGACATTACAGTTTCTATAACGGCGTACTATATAACGAATCATTATATTACGAAAATTACTTATGTTACGACGTGAGCAGATGGGTCATTCTAAAATTATGGGACTATTTCAGGTGTCGGAAAAACGAAAAAAAAAAGTTCGATTTCCCCACTTTTTTTGGTGTTACGGTCTTTGTAGGGTTCCCTCAGTACAATTCTGAAGCGGGACCACACTTTACCTCGTAGTTTCTGAAATATCGAATTCTGAAAATTTGTACTAGGTATATACAATTTTTTTAAATAATAATTAGGAAAAAAAATTGGGTCGTGAGAAAAAATTTTTATTGCAGATTTGTGTTCTAGAACCTTTGAAACGTGAAAGAAAATGCGTAGATAACATACTTTTATATTTCAATACGTCCGAATTTCGGTTAAACAGGGGGGTTTTACTGAGACAAAACTTAAGAATATAATATTTTTTGTAGATATTTTCGTATGAAATTTTTTGTTTGGAAGATGGACTAATTTCAATTATTTTCACAAGTTTGAATAAAATATAACAGTCTGTACAGCAGAAAGAAACTATCCCTCAACAGATTTAATCACTCATCCGATCGGCACTCGATAGAAATCACGAGGCGCAACGTCGAACAATCGATGAAATCACGAGAAACCGTCGAGCTCTCAAGCGTTAAAACGAAGAGCCTGATGTTCTCTGAAACCGGACCGCAAGGAGGAGACCCTCGGCGAGGGAGAAGGACGGACGATCGAGCCTTTCACTTCTGCCCGCGCAGCCTACTTGTTTGGGGACTGGTTTTCCACGAATCTTCGCTCAGATCTACCGACTGCCTTCCTCTAGTGATCTCCCATTATTTATTTAATCGCATTTCACATTGTCATTGTCATTTAATCGCAACATTTGTGTCACATATTAATTAGGTACCTACCTAAGATGTTGAGATGAAAACAGAGGAAAAATGACGTAAAGTTAAAACTAGTGGTGCGTAGATAACACACAATACTCCCATGATTTAAAAGTAAAATTGTGACACAAAAATGAACCGATTTGAGCGTTCTTGGTCTTAAAATCTTTGTTTTACCTTGCAGAATATGTCGATATTTTTTATATTCCGAAAATGTGGCGTTTTTTGATGTAGTGCAAATTTCAAAAATTTGCATAGTGCGTTTTTTGATATTCTTGACCTAAACACCCTAAAAAGCAGTCAAAATATGATCAAATTGTGTCTCAATTTTACGTTTCAAAATATGGAAGTATTGTGTGTTATCTACGCACCACTGGTTATCGTTTTTTGGCCCCAAAAATAGATAAAAGGATCGTGATTCTTGAAGCGGTCGATATGTCCTGACGAGTAGATACTTTCGGTACCGAAATCTCAAAATCGATATTTTGGGACATGATTTTTGTGGTTTAAGGTATCGATATTGTAATGTATCGAAAGTTCGGCGAAAACCAAGATGTATCCCGCTGATTTCAGACAAAAGAACGGAGGGATAGGATGAACATTCGCCGAACAGGTCGCAGTGTGAATCGGCCGATGCGTTTCCCGTTCCGCGAACGTTCGCGCGCATTCGCCCGATTTTTGAAGGGACGAGGGATTTTCGCGCTCGGGAACCTCTCGGCGGGGAGCGGGAATCGGGGAGCGGGATGCGGGGAGAAACCCTGTGAAGGGAGGGGTGGATGGCGGATGGCGAGGGGAGCGCCGATGGGCGGGAGATAGGGAGCCGAAACCCCGCCCACCGGCGGCCCAAGAATCGAGAAGCCTCGGCCAATAGGATTAGTCGGCGGACAACAGCGATGGTGCGTCACTCGGCGGCGGACGGGCGGGGGCGGCTCGGCGCCAAAGTAATTCGGCGGAGCCGCCGCCGCCGGAGTCAGGTTATAAGGCATATAATTTATACGAGCCGCGGGGAGGCGGAAGGGGCGTTTACCAGCCCGCCGAGCCGCCAGGGAGCAGAGAGGAGGAGGGACTACCCCGCCGCCGCTCTGAATCGCGTCGAATGTTAAAGGGATAAAAATGTTGCGGCACCGAGAGCGACGGAAGATGCGGGCCCCTCGGCGGGCAAGACGGAGACGGAAGACCGGCGGGGAGGGGCGGCCGGTTGCGCTCGGAGAGAGGCAGGGCCGATGCCGCCGAGCGCGATTCCGTCCTCAGTCAGGTCAGGCGGATTAGGCCCCGAACACAATCGATACGCAACCATCGAAGAATCAAGAGGACGAGCGGATGGCTCTGCTCCCTGACGGATCCGAAGACAGAGGTAGGTAACTCCTCCTCCCGAGCCGCCACCTCTCGGCCGCCCGGCCCGCGCTCGCTCGCTTCGCGCGCTTATAAAGACGCCGCCGACGATTCTCCCCACCGCCGCCGCCGCTGCCGCCGCATCACCGCCGGTGCCGCCCCCAATGACGGCGACTTTGAGCGGCCTCACTCGATCGTAGAGTCTCAACCGGTGGCCGGTCGCTCGAACAGCTCAACCGATTTTCTTCTCCTTCTTCGCTTCAATATCCGGAAGGCAAAAACAAAACAAAATACCAAACAACAACAAATTAATCAATTGATTAAAATCGATCAACGTACGAGCGCGAACTATAGCTCGAAATGGTGATAACGTTCGGCAACACGATAACAATGATAATACCGTCGTTGATCCGATCGTATTGAAGTTTTCCTCCGACCATTTCGACCGCTGAATTCGTTCCGCGAAAAATTCACTTATCCGCTTCTCGTATCTGAGAATCTCTGTAAAACCACAGGTGGCGCGCTCATCCGGCGGCGATCCGGCACAATCCCGACCGCGGATTGTCGGTAGTGTGCGATCCGCGCGGCTCGCGGCCCCTTCGAAATGATCGCGGACCGGCGGCGGTAATGTTCTCAACGCTTATCAAAGGTGAGTTCGACAATTGACACTCGACTCACCCCGCAATACTGACGATTTAAACTTTAACCGACCGATAAAAATTTTGCTAAAAAGTACAATAGTGGTACTTGATCTTTCTGAGCATCGCAGAAAATGAAGTTCAAATTTTTTTTGTATTTTTATATTTTTTTATTTTTTTTTTGTATTTTGTTAGTTTTTATATATTTTTTATATTTTTATTTTACTTCTATTTTTTACTTTAATTTTTACTTTTTAACTCTTTATAATTTACTCTAATATTTATTTTTTAAATTCTATTTTTATATGCATATACATTCTCCTCTTCATCGTAGTATAAAAGTGAATTGGAAAATTTCACCGGAAACATGCTGTCAAAATTTTTATAAACACACCCTTGCACCCTCGCAATCATTCATTTATCACATCACAACGAACAAATGCTCAATATACAATGCAAAAGGAAATCAGAAAAGGAAAAAAGAATAAATAAAAAAATAATTCTTTCAACCCAATTCCGCGGACACAAAACCTCCACTGTCTAAAATCCAAATTGGTCCTTCGGCAGTTAAAAGCCAAAAAACGGGCTCATTCGTGCGAATAGTCCGTAACGAGCGATTGTTGTAAATCTCCAGGTTGTAAATCTGATACGAATTGAAGGATTCATGCTAAAAAACCCGAAGTCAAATCGATAATTTTTTGCAATTTTTTTTCCTTCAATAAGAAATTTAACGACAGACATTTTTTCCCCATCAAATTTTCGCCTAAAACCCTTACTATGGCCGTGAAACCGAGAAAATTGTGAAATTATTGCAGATTCGTGTTCCGCGAACCTCTGAAGCGCGAAAAAAAAATTTCAGGGACTGTTGTGAAAAAAAATTTTGCTCGACCTAGGTACATTATTTCTGGAAATACCCCCTCATATTGACGATGTTGATCGAAATCCAGAAAAACCGTGAAATTTCATGTTTTACAGCCAATAGCTAAAGATCATGGCAAAAAAGCCTCGAAGTCGAATGCGTAATTTTTTTGGAAATTTTCTTTACATTTTTTCATGGTCAGTCGGTTTTTTGAATTTTTCCAATTGTCAAAAAAATGGTTTTTGTGAAACGTCAAAAATTAGTCTTCAAACCAATTTTCGGCCCCTTAAATCCGACCAATTTTGACTTTCAGGGAGTGGAAAAGTTTCTGAAACCATCGAGGAATTGTTTATTGCAGATTAAATTTTGCGATTAAATTGCATTAAATTGCAGACAAATTTTATGTTCTAGACCTTCTGAAACGTAAAATGTGAGAGTTAGAGGGGTTATTACAAAACCGATTACATAGGTGCATTATTTCTGGGAATAATGTATAAAAGCATATTTTCTATACAATTTGATTAATTAATAAGAAATGAGAATAGCGATTGGGTCGAATTTATATGTAATAAAAAAGCTTAAATATGTAGCTACTTACAATATGAGTTTTTTTTCCAAAATGTGTAACTAGACATTTTTCAAAATAATGGACTACGTTTCACAAATTAGGTACGCGTGGTTTATTATTTTTTCGACTCACGAAAAATCAAAAACCAGCGGTTGGGGCAAAACTCAATAATCGAAAACTCAATATGCTGCTTTTGAAACTCGCCTACAATCAAAATACGCCAAGTTATCGGAATTTAAAAAATATCCACCTATCTTGCATGGTTAAACGAAGATTTTAAGACCAACAACGCTCAAATCGGGCCATTTTTGTGGACAGGAAAAAATAAAATGGAAAACAACAACAACAATTGTTAATACGTCGGAAGTGCTGCGAGTAATTCAAATTCCTGTTAAAATAAAAAATAAAATAAAAACAGACAAAAATAAAAAGGAAAATACTAAGAATCCATTATTTCGGAAGTACTCTGAGTAGTCAAACGTTTACAGTGAAAGAAAGTTGAGAAAATGTTGGAAATTGAAGGATGTAATTTGGTGTGGAAATTTTGCAAAAATCCTGACAGACGGACAGACAGACACTTGATCAGAAAATGGTTTTTGGAAGGATTTCGATCCTTGTGAGTTTGTTTTAGCGGAAAATTGACCCTTTTGGACGATGACTACAGCTGCCTTCTTCGTACTACATAATTCGCCAATTATCAATTTGAAGTCGAGTTTGAAAATTTAAATTTCTTGGTTTATAGTCAAATTATCACGAAAGTGCGAATAGGTAAAAGTGTTGGGTAATTCGCCGACTGACAAACGCGCAGTCGCTTCAGAAAAAACGTTTACTCACACACATTTACTCAGAATCGCTTCCCGTAAAAGTTTCTGTGTGTCCGTCTATGGTCATCTACAAAAATGGCCATAGCTCCCTCAAATCTCAACCTTTTTTCAAATTTCTTGGACTGAAATGTTTGTCTCGGCAAGACCTAACACCCTGTTTAATCGGAATTTGGATAACGCACAGTACTTCCGATATATTTGAATTTTTAGTGTTTTCTATTTTTTTTTTTCCGGCCACAAAAATGGACCGATTTGAGCGTTCTTAGTCTTCAAATCTTCGTTTTACCTTGCAGAATATGTGGCTATTTTTTATATGCCGAAAATGTGGCGGTTTTTTATTTTGGGCGAATTTTAAAATTTGAATAGTGAGTTTTTCGATATTTTTGACCTAAACACCCTTTAAAGCAGTCAAAATATGATCAAATTGTGTCACACTTTTACGTTTCAAAATATGGAAGTATTGTGTGTTATCTACGCACCACATGTTTTTCATCGACCCATTCATGCAAGTGTGGAAATAAGATTCTATTGATACGTGTTGTATACATGCTGTGTTACTGAACGTTAAACAAGTTACATAATTATCACCGGGGCTCAAGTTACGTAATTATTCGAACGTGTAATAAGCACTTCCAGGGTGACAACAATGTTGGTTTTTCCTTGCAGAATACGTGAATATTTCATGTAACATGGCGTACTCTGATTCTAGGCACGTCTTAGAATTTGCAATACATAGCAAAATTTTATCAATCGTAAAACGGAATTTGCTGACCCCAATTTCGCCACTTTTAGTGGAATCACCCATGCGTCTTTTAAATTTTCAATCCGTCATTAATTTGAAATAAATTTATTTTAAATATTTTAATTATTGAGATATTTTTTTTTAATTTGAAACAAAATGAATAGAGAAATAAAATGTAATGAGTTTGTCTCAATATTTTACGCGCACCAAATTGTGGATGTATTATGAGTATTCAGACCACTACCGATCTTCACGCGAAATGTATCGGAATTTCAAGTTTTCATAATGAGAGCTATGAGAATTATTTCAAATTTCAATTTCCCTCGCTTATTTCCTTTTTTCGGTGAAGGATATTTACGTAAATTTTGCACAAAGGACGTAAATATTCGGGATCGAATCTTTGAATTTGCAAACTCCTTCCTTCACCTGTATGTAGGTATGAAAATCATAGTAAATTCATCGCAATTGTTATAGTTCCAATGCATGAGAAAAACAGCAACTCCTGCATTTCACAATTGAGCTAAATCTGCTATTGAGTACCTATCGAACACTTGTGTTACCGATGAAACACGTCATTGTACTTTTCCAAAGAGGAATTACCTAAAAAATAATTTAATTCCCGTTGAGCATCGATGAGATCAAGTATCTCTGTGTCCACGTGTCCTATGAACATTTACGGGATGCCTTGATTCTCCAGTATTTTTTTGAATTTCTTGAAACTAGGCAAGGATATCACCTTGTTAAACCGGATTACTCACTCTACTCCCGAAGTATATTGTATTAGGTAAGTGTTTTCTATTATATTTTTTCTTGTCACAAAAATTAGAGCGTTCTTGGTCATAAAGTCTTTGGTTTCCTTTGCAGAATACGTGGGATTTTTTTTAAATTACGGTAACTTTGATTTTTGGGAGATTTTAAAATTTGCCTTGTGCGTTTATTGACCTTTCTGATTCTTACAGTCTCAAATACAGTCTAAATATGCATATAATCAATTTGTTTCAAAAATTCACCCAAAACAAAAACCAGTGGTGCGTAGATAACACACAATACTTCCATATTTTGAAACGTAAAATTGTGACACAATTTGATCATATTTTGACTGCTTTTAAGGGTGTTTAGTCAAAAAATATCGAAAAATTCACTACTAAAATTTTAAAATTCCCCCAAATTAAAAATACAATACATTATTGGAATTTAAAAAATATCCACATATTCTGCAAGGTAAAACAAAGATTTTAAGACCAAGAACGCTCAAATCGGTTCATTTTTGTGGCCGGAAAAAAATAAAATAGAAAACACTAAAAATCCAAATATATCGGAAGTACTGTGCGTTATCCAAATTCCGATTAAACAGGGCGTTAGGTCTTGCCGAGACAAACATTTCAGTTCAAGAAATTTGAAAAAAGGTTAAGAAATGAGGGAGTTATGGCCATTTTTGTAAAAGACCACAGACGGACAGACGGACACACGGACAGACGGACAGACGGACACACAGACACTTGTTCAGGAAGTGATTCTGAGTAAATGTATATGAGAAAAAGTTTTTTCTGAAGCTCCGTTCCGATTCTCGAATTTAGGACGATTCCAATACTTCCATTTACTCTGTAAATATGGAAGTAAAAAACTGTTACTCATACACAATTACTCAGAATCACTTCCCGAACTGTGCAAATTTCATGAACTGAAATGTTTGTCTCGGCAAGACGTAACACCCTGTTTAATCGGAATTTGAATAACTCACAGTGCTTCCGACATATTTGCATTTGTAGTGTTTTTATATTTTATTTTTTTCCGGCCACAAAAATGTACCGATTTGATCGTTCTTGCTCCTAAAATCTATGTTTTACCTTCCAATATAAGTGGATACTTTTTATGATCCGATAACTTGGCGTATTTTTATTTTAGGCGAGTTTCAAAATTTGCATAGGTAGTGAGTTTTTTAATATTTTTGTTATAAAATATGGAAGCATGTTATCTACGCACCACTGGTTTTACATTCTTGTTTCTAGCGTTTTGCAAGTGAATAAGAATAGAACCAGTTTTTTTTTTTCAAAATTTCACGTGCCTGAATGCGGAAGTATTTTGCTCCGAGTTTCGCTGAGTTTTCATCAGTTCCATCCGTTCAACGAAACCGTTATTGTTTGTCGTGGACGAAACCGCGATGGGCAAACTTTCTCCTGCCCAAAATATGCGGTAAATACTGCCGCAATTTCGAGTTTCGAGATGACAAAAAGCCGAATAAATCTCGACGCTCTTGTTTACTCCCAAGGGCGAAGGGCTCGAGAAGTGAATGGGAAGACGATGGTGAGCTATATAAAAGGAGGAACGAATGAAAAAGAAGAAGAAACCACTGCAAAGATTGGGATAACATCGGGGGTATAAAATCAGATTGAAGCGCGAGGGGTGCAAGGCTAATGCAATCTAAATAAGACGCAAAGCGGGTTCTTCTGCCAACCAACACCAGCAACCAGCACCAACCATCATCCCCGGCTAACACCCGCGGGAAACCTCTTAGGCGTCTCGTAGAAGAGTCGTATCGTTTCCCATTTCGGCCTTTCCCTCTTCTTTTTCTCATTTTCCTCCTTTTTTCCCCGCCCTTATCTCTCTCTTTTGATCCTCAGACTCAACCTAACAGATGCGACGCGCAGTGGGAAACTTGGCGCAATCCCGTTTTCGGTCGTAAGTCCTCCCAAATTGTACCGGAGGTTTCACAGCTCGCGGGGAAAACATTCCTTCAGTTCATACTGTTCGGCAGGGAGAAAGCTGGCCGTTTTTTATCCGTTGGTATATTACTGTAAAAAAAAACGCAGCTATGTAGATCAGTGGCATGTGCACATTAGTGTATACGAAAAAGTCTGCTAATTTTGCACAGGGGCTCATTTTTCGATTGCAAAGACAAACCTTACAATACATAGGTACTCCTTAAACACGGAATTTGTTGTTAAAAACGGACCTTCACCAGTTTCATATTTGAAACCAAGCGCCGACCATATGTTGCGCACCGCAACGTGTTTTCTCAATTTCTAGAAATACGAGGGTCGTCTCAAAAGTAAGGTTCCCTATGCTATAAAAAATTCAAAAAAATTTTTTTTTCAAAAATTTTTATTGCTTTGTGTTTAGTAACATCATATCACTTTTCAACATAATTCCCAGCTCGATCGATGCACTTTTGGAACCGGGGGAGCAAATTATGTAGGTATGCCCTCCTTGAAAAACTGCGTGTCCAAATTAGAGGTCCAAGCCCAGACGGCAGTATTGAGCTCGTCGTCGGTTCGGAAGCTTCCCCCCCCCAAATGAGCTTTCAGATGTGGAAATGAGTGAAAGTCACTTGGTGCCAGAGCAGGTGAATATGGTGGGTGGCCAAAAACTTCCCATCTGAATGAATTGAGCACATCTTCTTCAACATCTCAAAAACGGCCTCACCCAATCGACAATCGACCCGCATAGTCGACTGTCTCGACTATACCAGCAATTCAAAGTCGACTTCAAAAGTAGGTCGATTATGAGGCTCTTAATCGATTATAATCGAAAGTCGGTAATCGACGTTTCCATTCCTATTATCGATGTCTCGCCTGTTTAGCCGAAACTCTCCGCAGGTTCATTTAAGTGACGTAAGGGGGCTCACGGATTAAACGACTATGAAAATTGAAGCTTTTCCTCGCGTAGAAAGAGCGAAATCGGAAAACGACGGTTTTATGAATGGTTGAGCCGAAGGCGAAATGGTAAATGGAGCACACGGACACAAAGGGAACCCGCGACTAAATGGATTAAAATGGTCGCCACCGAGTGCCGGATGAAAGACTGCAAAAAGTAGGAAAAAATCCTCTCTCCCTTTCTATTCCGTGGAGGAAATGGTCGGTTGTTTTTCCACTGCGCCAAGCATCAGCCTTCCAGTCTGGTGGGTTTTCGGTGGGCGTTGTAACGCGGCGGCAAAACATCACGTCTCGCCCCATGCCGCCGTTTAGCGGTCCATACGGAACTTCATTCCATCCGATGATACTCGATTATTAACCGATTCTAAATTTGTATTGCTGCGTGTCGGAAAGTGATCGAAATTTCGGCTCGAGACCGCCAGAGCTGAGGGAACACCGTAAAAATTAAGATCCGGAAAAAAGATTTGGCAGTAGGTGTGTAGTCATCAGTGGCGGCTCCTGCCCTTAAACCCAGGGGGTGCACTTAGGCCATAAGATAATAATATTATCTAGATCTATAATATAGATAATAATATATTATATTATGGAACAATCGCGAAGGGAATATGTTATCATAAACAGTCAGTTGGTCTCGGCCAAATATCAATTTCAACTAAGTAAATGCAAATTAATAGGAAAGTTTTGCACACTTTCACGTCTCATTATTATAAAATGAACACCAAAAAACGTTCACTAGTGATAACGGAGGAATTTTAAGATGATTACCATCTATCAATTTTCAGAAACCCTATTTTGTAAAAGTTGGGATTGAAGTACCCAAGTATTGTCGGTTGCATTTCCGAGTCGTGAAGCGATTTTTAGCTTTTACCTTCAGTAAAAGTCCTTCCAGTGCAGGTGAGTAGCGGCCGGGTTCCCGGATTGCTATTTTCTCCTCCAAAGTAAACTTGGAAAAATTCAATTGAACTACCTTCACATCACTCATTTTTATTGAACCACAGAAGAAAACACCGCGATTTTTACTAAATCATATCAGTTTTCGAACTGATAAGGTAAGATTACCTCGATTAGACCGCATTCGACCGCAGATTCGATCGCATTCGACCGGCGGAGCAGACAGAAATTGTGCACTTGGACAGTACGGTGAGGCATTGGCTGGCTCACTCATACACTTCCAGAAATACACGACCACTAAGACCGATCTAGTGCATTACTAGTTCGTGCACGAGCCGCCATACAGTATAGCGCTAGTCCTATCCGTCGGTGATCCTGAGGCTTTGCCAATGACGTTGTTGTTGTTTTTCAGAGAGGATCAATAGTGAAGAGTTGTGTGGCAGTAATAATGTTATTATTAAGGTAGGTCACTGTTTTTTTCTTTCTCATTTTGGCCAGGGGGTGCACATGCTCCTCTGCTCCTGCCAGGAGCCGCCCCTGGTAGTCATGTACCTTGGGACGTTTGTACCTCGGGACAATGCTCAGAATCGATTGAGAAAAAGCGGGAAAAATGCAAACTGAGGTGTCAGCCAGTGTGATCAGCGTTACCTAAGGTGGCCAGATATCCACAATTCAAAAGCGGGACGCTATGAAATGAACAAAAGGTATAGGTAGGTCTATATTTGTATATATATAATAGGTATATATCAAAGTTGGTATAAAAATGAATATCAAGTGTATTAAATTATAACGAATCAATAAAAATGACTAGTACGACTGAAAATTGACTAGTACGATAACTATAAGACAAGCTCATATTTTTAGCAAATCGTCACTTAAGTTACAACACCGCCTAACTCAATTTTTGGCGAAAATGAGTTGGACACACCACTCGATAGATTTTTCAATAGCCGATATCATGGTAAAACTGCCAAGGAGATTGAACCAACCAGTGAAGAAGGAGATGGAGAAGAGACCACAATGTATTTCCGCTCAATGTATTTCCATGTTGAAATAATTAGTTTTTTGTGTCCCCTGAAAACTTGGAAAAATTGAGTTAGGTGGTGTTAGAACTTAAGTGACGAAATCTTTTTGCAACGCATCGGAAAAATTTACAAGCACGTTTAGGCATCAGGAGATATTTTCACTTTTCACCCGCTTCCACTTGATTTTTTAGAGGATGCCTTCCCAAAGCGGGACTTTTCCCTCGAAGCGGGACATTTGGGCGTCCCCTACGAGATCGTGGGGACACCGGGACACAACTCTCCAAAGCGGGACTGTCCCGCCCAGAGCGGGACGTCTGGTCACCTTAGCGTTACCATATCAGAGGTTTGCCCTCCGTTCCTAGAGGTTTCGAGGTGCCTAACAGAGGGAAAATAAGGCTATTAAATATTGTATTCCCTCAAATTTTGAGGGATACCTCTATTCTAGAGGTTTTAATGAGACTTTTAGAGGGATCTCAGAGGTTTCTAGTTTTTTTTTTATGGACCAGAGAAATTGTTTTTGCTGCTGTAAAACCACAATTTTTACTTCCATATTTACAGAGTAAATGGAAGTATTGTGATCGTCCTAAAATCGAGATTCGGAACGGAGCTTCAGAAAAAACTTTTTCTTATACACATTTACTCAGAATCACTTCCTGAACAAGTGTCTGTGTGTCCGTGTGTCCGTCTGTCCGTCTGTCCGTCTGTCCGTCTGTCCGTCTGTGGTCATTTATAAAAATGGCCATAACTCCCTCATTTCTCAACCTTTTTTCAAATTTCTTGAACTGAAATGTTTGTCTCGGCAAGACCTAACACCCTGTTTAATCGGAATTTGGATAACGCACAGTACTTCCGAGATATTTGCATTTTTAGTGTTTTCTATTTTATTTTTTTCCGGCCGCAAAAATGAACCGATTTGAGCGTTCTTGGTCTTAAAATCTTTGTTTTACCTTGCAGAATATGTGGATATTTTTCACATTCCGAAAATGTGGCGTTTTTTCATTTTGGCCAAATTTTAAAATTTTAATATTGAATTTTTTGATATTTTTGACCTAAACACTTTCAAAAGCAGTCAAAATATGATCAAATTGTGTCACAATTTTACGTTCCAAAATATGGAAGTATTGTGTGTTATCTACGCACCACTGGTTTCGAATTCAAATAGCAGAATTTAAAATAAGTTTACTACCAAAGTGTTTATTGTTGGTATAAGAGATTTTAAAATATTTGTACCAGTTAGGTAAGTATAAATTTGAGCCAAAGTTTTAATTATTGGTATAAAAGAATTTTAAATTTCATTTACAGGATGATTATTCAGAATGATTTACATTTGATTTTTCTTTTCATCGGTGAATTTTTTTTCTGTAGATTTTAGAGTTTTTTTTTTTGTAATAATTATCAAAATAGTGCCTATAAAAGACTGATGTGTTCTAGCAGTTCCTGGACTGGTCAGCCCGATGGACGACAAGGACAACGTTCGGTGCCTGTCTGTGGGAGCTCCCGGAAGGCGGATGGACCTGTTTCTCATGGACCAGGAAAACGGTGAGTGCCTAAAGGATACAATTTATCCTTTAACGCATTTTAATCCTTTACCGCAATCTATCGTTGCACAATTAATGTGTGGAATTACTTATGCGAGTTATGAGAAATAGGTTGCTACATGAAATTCTTCTTTATATAATATTCTTTTCTCACTTTATAGCTATGAACGCTTACATAAACCAGTGGTGCGTAGATAACACACAATACTTCCATATTTTGAAACGTAAAATTTTGACACAATTTAATCATATTTTGACTGGTTTTGGGGGTGTTTAGGTCAAAAATATAAAAAAATTCACTATTCAAATTTTAAAATTTGCCCAAAATAAAAAACCGCCACATTTTCGGGATATAAAAAATATCCACATATTCTGCAAGGTAAAACGAAGATTTTGAGACCAAGAACGCTCAAATCGGTCCATTTTTGTGGCCGGGTAAAAAATAAAATAGAAAACACTAAAAATGCAAATATATCGGAAGTACTGCGCGTTATCCAAATTCCGATTAAACAGGGTGTTAGGTCTTGCAGAGACAAACATTTCAGTTCAAGAAATTTGAAAAAAGGTTGAGAAATGAGGGAGATATGGCCATTTTTGTAAATGACCACAGACGGACACACGGACAGACGGACACACGGACACACAGACACTTGTTCAGGAAGTGATTCTGAGTAAATGTGTATAAGAAAAAGTTTTTTCTGAAGCTCCGTTCCGATTCTCGATTTTAGGACGATCACAATACTTCCATTTACTCTGTAAATATGGAAGTAAAAATTAACCACAAACATGAATCTTTTAAAGAATCAAAACAAAATAGGAACTCTCCTCAATCACGATAATGTTGCTTAGTAAAATTTCAGATTTCTTTCGAAAGCGTTTAGCGGTACCTAATTCGTCACCAGGTGGCTAGGCAGGTTATTAAACGCTTGCACGCCCGAAAAAAGTAAATATTCCGAATATAATGTTTATTCGACAAATAAACTGAATTGATGAAACCTCCCTTACTCAGGCTATCTCACTCACTAATCGCTTTTGTCTAAATAGTCTCAGAATCGTTGGTTATACGGCCCATAGTTTTTCGGATCTTTGATACCGTATCACATGAAACACCCTCGGTTTCCATGCATTGCGTACGAAGCAGGCTAAAGAATTGACTGTTGCGATGTCGCAATATGCGGTGCTGGTCGTCGTACTGTGGTGGAATGATGGTGTTGAACAGGTTGAAAAAAGAGGGAGACAAAGTGATGTAGACTGTTGGGCGCGAGGTGGCGGTGAGCGAGTAACAATTAATGGGACGCGGGCCCTGTCAAGCAACTGCCACCTGGGCCTTTCCTAGAACGTTGCCCGTCGAGTAGCGCGTGGGGCAAGGGCGAGGACGAGATGGAGATGAGATGAGCGAGAGAGAGTGAGAGAGACGGAGATCGCGACCAGCTGCAGCGGAGCAAGACAGAAGACCATTGGCAAAGCCTAGCGAGGGAGGGAGAGGTCGAGCAGCCCGATGGCACAGCATGCTGTAGAGAATCTACACAGGCTACAGCTCCGCTGGTTCTGTCTCGTCTCCCAACAGAGCAGAATGATTGATTCCCTTCTCCCCGTCGCGTCGTTCCGAGATCAGACCTGCTATAGGAGGAGAGGAAGAGTTAGGCCAGGGCCCAGAGATTCGAGGGATAGAGATGGAACATGGAAACGCGACTGCTGTACTTACCAGCGAGCCAAGCTTGAGCCTCCGATGTTGGAGTTGTGGGGTGAATCGAGAATTAATTATTATGTCCCAGGGGGAGCATGAGGCGTTTCCCCGTTTTCTCTCTCTCCCAGTCAACAACGCAAATTACCCCCGCTTCGCCCACCTGCAACCCCAGGGCGCTCCCGTGTCGAATCGGATCCTCAACTCTCCATTTCTGCCTCATTTCGAACTGATCTAATTTTTATTCGTAATTATTTTCACTTTCGCATTATCCCCCGCCTTCTCTACCCTTATTTACTTGTCAAATCACGATCGGTGGAATGGGTTTGCGCGTCTAATCAACTCGGCACCACAGAAGCGGCTTACAAATCGACGGAAATTTCATCGCAGCAGTTAAGGAGTCTTATTGCACTCGCTTCAACACTCGATGAAAATTGCCGACTAGCATTGGTGTCCCATCAACTGTCCTTCCTGGTATTGGAGTAAATCGGTAACTTTGCGAGGAATGTCACAAAAAGTACTTTTAGAGAAAAAGCAGGTTTTGTATTTTAAACTCCTTGTTTTCCCCCCTTACACCGAATCTTTGGTTGCTTCTCAGTGCGACATTTATACTTTTTCCTCTTGGGGTTTCACTATACGGTTAGTACCTTTGAATTCCTACAGAATGCGCTATTAAGCTTGTTTTCGGGAAAAATGGACATTTCCTGTTCTTTCCCCTTACCCTTCATATTAAAGACGTATGTCCGACTTGACGTTCGGGTGCAAATACGTTAACCTACTTTCCCCTCTAATCTTTGAGTTGGTTTAAGCTGATTAGTACAATGGAAATTTAGGTAATTACGATTTCAAAAGAATCGAGAAGCGGTCATTTTACAGGGGTCCCCCATTTTATTGGGAATTTTTACATTTATTTGAAAACTTTGAATGCACTTTTCCTGCGATACGAATTTTATATATAATATTTTTATATATATAATACGAATTTTTCCCTACTTCAACAGCTGTTTTACTTTCCTTTAAATTAAGGTAGGGTTCTGTCGAGACGTGGTCCCTAAAAATTCCCAAAAAATTGAGTTCATCTGGCTGGAATATCGATATTTATCCATGGTAATCGATATCAGTGGTTTGTAGGATCGATAGGAAAATTTAGTACTTACCTTGTATATAGAATTGTGTTTTTAAGGTTGTTTAAATACAAATTTGGTGTTTCTACTACCCAGGCATCCTTTACCTAGTATTTTACCCAAAAAAAATATGAGCAATACCTAATCGATAATATCATTAGAATTGAGATCCTTTGAAGGCCTAGGAACTGAACAGAGAAAAATGAATGTTAATTGTTTATTTTACTTTCTTTTAGTTTAACCGATTTTTTTTCTAACGCTATCGATATTTATAGGACAATACTCTCGGTGGTACATACTATCGATTGTTGTCCTACGATATCATATCGGCATCGATATTCTACCGCCGATGATATCGAACATCGATAAATCGACGTATTAGGTATCGATGGCCATCTCTAAACAGTACAGAAATGTGAAAACATAGTATTTGGCTTAGCGATAAACTTTTACCCAAGCTAACAAGTAGGTATTTGGCTTGAGGGCTGCTTGTGCTGCAATGAAAAAGTGAACAATTTTTCAGATTTTACTCCGTTTTAGTTCACGATAATTATTAGTGCATTACCAGTCGTTTATTGAGGCGCAAAAAAAGTTTTAACCCATTCTTCAATAGATTTCCAACAATTTCACAACATTTTTCGGATTTCCGATTTTCCGGGTTGCTCGAGCGCCAAAACTTGGAAGCATGAAGTGTTATCCACGCACCGACTGGTTTTCTTTACGACGTTTGGGCTCCGTTGTATTGTGGAGAAAATGTCAGTATCTACAACTCCCGGTTTCGGGTGTGTGAGAGCTCGGGGGTTGAGACGAGTTGATTCTATTGGGGTTGGAGTGAGGACTGGTGGGGAAGTGTTTGACAGGGCGGGGGGAGGGGGACTCCCTGCTATTTACCCTTTGTATTTGATTCGGTGAGAAGGTTGCGCGCGCAGGGTCGGTCCCTCCTACCGGGATTGTGCAACCTTTCGCTCCATGGTGCTCAGAGCTCCAACCCCACTCCTCAGCATTGAGCTCGGAAGCTCTTTCTCCCATTCTGCTTCCGTTTGCCTTCTCACTACGACAAACAAGGAATCCCTCCCTATCCCGCGTAGCAACGAGGCCACACACGCTGGGAGATTTGTAACCTTCCCGGCTATAGGAGAGATCCCGTTCGATTTGGCCACCCCCTGACTCGACGAACCTCGACTTTCATCCGCCGCCATGAATCCCGTACCAATCCTTTCGACGTCACTGGTTGCCGCTGAAAGCCCATCCGCTAAAAACTAGAAGATCTACCTATCAGACAGCGAACGTCGATTCCCAATAACCTGAGTATTGCACTTTAGAAATCCAGCAGTTTATTTTTATTCAACAACAAAATAAGTGACGCTTCGGTGGATGATTCTCAAAAATGAAAAACACTATTTGAGCCGAAAAAGTTTTGAAAATTTACCTGGGCAGAAAAAAATTTCGAATTTGTTTCAAATCACGCATTAGGTACACAAATAAAATGGGATAAGCGTAGGATTTTCATATGTTGCGTAACTTTAAATACGTTAAGTGGTGCAAAAACTCCCTAATAAAGCTGGCTTGAAATAAAATCCCCTATGACGAATTCCGAAATGGCGTACCTAAACGAAATTAACAACCAAGTGTTAGTAGAAAATCAAATGTTGCTTCTAAATTTTAGCAACGGACGCACGCAGATCGCAAGCCCGCCGATGGCTCTATCTATAGTCGCTACCCTGGTAGATTAAGAGTGAAACCCAAACCAAAACTCACAATGTAACAGAAACTCTAACTCATAATTGAAATCGAAGTCAAAAACACAATGAAACCGAAAGTAGAACTCACATTCAAACTCGAAGTCTAACTCACATTGAAACAGGAAGTAGAATTCATAATCGAACTCGAAGTCGAACTCGCAATGAAAGAGAAACTCAAACTCATAATCGAAATCGAAGTCAAACTCAAAATGAAAGAGAAACTCAAACTCATGATCGAAATCGAAGTCAAACTCAAAATGAAAGAGAAACTCAAACTCATGATCGAACTCGAAGTCAATCTCGCTATGAAACATAAAATCAAACTTATAATTGAAATCGAAGTCAAACTCACAATGAAACAGAAACTCTAACTCATAATCGAAGTCGAAGTCAAACTCACTATGAAACAGAAACTCTAACTCATAATCGAAATCGAAGTCAAACTCACAATGAAACAGAAACTCTAACTCATAATCGAAGTCGAAGTCAAACTCACTATGAAACAGAAACTCAAACTCATAATCGAAGTCGAAGTCAAACTCACTATGAAACAGAAACTCAAACTCATAATCGGAATCGAGGTCAAACTCACAATGAAACAGAAACTCTTACTCATAATCGAAATCGAAATCGAACTCACTATGAAACAGAAACTCAAACTCATAATCGAAATCGAAGTCAAACTCACAATGAAACAGAAACTCTTACTCATAATCGAAGTCGAAGTCAAACTCACTATGAAACAGAAACTCTAACTCATGATCGAAGTCGAAGTCAAACTCACTATGAAACAGAAACTCAAACTCATAATCGCAGTCGAAGTCAAACTCACTATGAAAGAGAAACTCAAACTCATAATTGAAATCGAAGTCAAACTCACTATGAAACAGAAACTCTAACTCATAATCGAAGTCGAAGTCAAACTCACTTTGAAACAGAAACTCAAACTCATAATCGAAGTCGAAGTCAAACTCACTATGAAAGAGAAACTCAAACTCATAATTGAAATCGAAGTCAAACTCACTATGAAACAGAAACTCTAACTCATGATCGAAGTCGAAGTCAAACTCACTATGAAAGAGAAACTCAAACTCATAATTGAAATCGAAGTCAAACTCACTATGAAACAGAAACTCTAACTCATAATCGAAGTCAAACTCACTATGAAAGAGAAACTCAAACTCATGATCGAACTCGAAGTCAATCTCGCTATGAAACATAAAATCAAACTTATAATTGAAATCGAAGTCAAACTCACAATGAAACAGAAACTCTAACTCATAATCGAAGTCGAAGTCAAACTCACTATGAAACAGAAACTTTAACTCATAATCGAAATCGAAGTCAAACTCACAATGAAACCGAAACTCTAACTCATAATCGAAATCGAAGTCAAACTCACTATGAAACAGAAACTCAAACTCATAATCGAAGTCGAAGTCAAACTCACTTTGAAACAGAAACTCAAACTCATAATCGGAATCGAGGTCAAACTCACAATGAAACAGAAACTCTTACTCATAATCGAAATCGAAATCGAACTCACTATGAAACAGAAACTCAAACTCATAATCGAAATCGAAGTCAAACTCACAATGAAACAGAAACTCTTACTCATAATCGAAGTCGAAGTCAAACTCACTTTGAAACAGAAACTCAAACTCATAATCGAAGTCGAAGTCAAACTCACTATGAAACAGAAACTCTAACTCATGATCGAAGTCGAAGTCAAACTCACTATGAAACAGAAACTCAAACTCATAATCGCAGTCGAAGTCAAACTCACTATGAAAGAGAAACTCAAACTCATAATTGAAATCGAAGTCAAACTCACTATGAAACAGAAACTCTAACTCATGATCGAAGTCGAAGTCAAACTCACTTTGAAACAGAAACTCAAACTCATAATCGCATTCGAAGTCAAACTCACTATGAAAGAGAAACTCAAACTCATAATTGAAATCGAAGTCAAACTCACTATGAAACAGAAACTCTAACTCATAATCGAAGTCAAACTCACTATGAAACAGAAACTCAAACTCATAATCGAAGTCGAAGTCAAACTCACTATGAAAGAGAAACTCAAACTCATAATTGAAATCGAAGTCAAACTCACTATGAAACAGAAACTCTAACTCATAATCGAAGTCAAACTCACTATGAAACAGAAACTCAAACTCATAATCGAAGTCGAAGTCAAACTCACTATGAAACAGAAACTCTAACTCATGATCGAAGTCGAAGTCAAACTCACTTTGAAACAGAAACTCAAACTCATAATCGAAGTCAAACTCACTATGAAACAGAAACTCAAACTCATAATCGAAGTCGAAGTCAAACTCACTATGAAACAGAAACTCTAACTCATAATCGAAGTCGAAGTCAAACTCACTTTGAAACAGAAACTCAAACTCATAATCGAAATCGAAGTCAAACTCACTATGAAAGAGAAACTCAAACTCATAATCGAAGTCGAAGTCAAACTCACTTTGAAACAGAAACTCAAACTCATAATCGAAATCGAAGTCAAACTCACAATGAAACAGAAACTCCAACTTCATCATCGAACACACAATGAAAGTCTGAGTTTCTGTTTCATTGTGAGTTTGACTTCGATTTCGATTATGAGTTTGAGTTTCTGTTTCATTGTGAGTTTGACTTCGAGTTCGACTGGAGTTTGGGTTTCGGTTTCATAGCGAGTTTGACTTCGATTTCAATAATGAGTTTGAGTTTCTGTTTCATAGTGAGTTTGACTTCGATTTCAATTATGAGTTTGAGTTTCTGTTTCATTGCGAGTTTGACTTCGAGTTCGACTGGAGTTTGGGTTTCGGTTTCATAGCGAGTTTGACTTCGATTTCAATAATGAGTTTGAGTTTCAGTTTCATTGCGAGTTTGACTTCGATTTCAATTATGAGTTTGAGTTTCGGTTTCAAAGTGAGTTTGACTTCGAGTTTGATTGTGAGTGTGAGTTTTGATTTCATTGTAAGTTTGACTTCAATTTTGAAATTGAGTTTGAGTTTCTGTTTCATAGTGAGTTTGACTTCGATTTCGATTATGAGTTTGAGTTTCTCTTTCATTGTGAGTTTGACTTCGATTTCGATTATGAGTTTGAGTTTCAGTTTCATTGCGAGTTTGACTTCGAGTTCGACTGTGAGTTTGAGTTTCTGTTTCATTGCGAGTTTGACTTCGATTTCAATTATGAGTTTGAGTTCCAGTTTCATTGCGAGTTTGACTTCGAGTTCGACTGTGAGTTAGAGTTTCTGTTTCATTGCGAGTTTGACTTCGATTTCAATTATGAGTTTGAGTTTCTGTTTCATAATGAGTTTGACTTCGATTTTGATTAGGAGTTTGAGTTTCAGTTTCATTGCGAGTTTGACTTCGAGTTCGACTGTGAGTTTGAGTTTCGGTTTCATAGTGAGTTTGACTTTGATTTCAATTATGAGTTTGAGATTCTGTTTCATAGTGAGTTCGAATTCGACTTTGATTATGAGTTTGAGTTTCGGTTTCATAGTGAGTTTGACGTCTAATTCGATTATGATTTTGAGTTTCTGCTAGCGGCCCTATATTGTGTGAAAATATGGATTGGAAAATCGAATTCCTCAAATCAGTTTAGTTTCACGGCATGTATATAAGGAACAAGAAGAAACTGAAACTGATTGTAATGCGAAAAGGCTTCGACAAGGCCCTGATTTGATAAATAAAATCGATGAATTGGTGGTGTAAGTCACGGTACAATAAACAACCCTCGTCTGGCTACGTATACATTATATCGTTAATTTTCTGGGCTTGTAAGATTGAAGAAGCGTTGTCTCAATCCATCTATCTAATTCTTCGAAGTTCCTACGATAACTCCTATCCTTGATCTATATTTTCTCCTATAGGAAAATATCTGTATCGTGCTAAAATCATTTTCATTGTCATTGGCCATCATTCTCCCAAGTTCATCACTCTCGAGAGGTTTCTTGTGCAAAACAACTTCCCACCGCCAACGTTCATTCTCATCCTCCCATTTTCTTGGAAGTGGCCAATAACGCGATCGATGATCTGAATCTAGCGAATCCTTGTCTATTGAGTTTGGGTTGGAACTGAAGGTACCTACGCCATTGCCTCGACTTCTTCAATTTTCGCCAGCGCTTTTTAACATTTGGCATCGTTTGTTATAGCAGAATATTGGTTCTTGGTGGGTATTGAAAATAAAATCGCTCAGCTAATGGTAACTTGGTTGTTGTTGAATGGTTTCTCACGAATGAAAATTTGTTCTTAGGCACCTGCAGTTTTGATCTTGTTGAACATCTTGGTCCAAAGAGGTTTTTTTTTTTAATTTACACACGAAGAATAATAAATGGAGAAAAGATAAGGAGATGGGACTTTTGGAAGGTTACCTTTGCTTACTCGTTTTTCATCTCATCTGTTTTTAATATACCTACATGAGCGTAAAATCGGACGGAACTTAACTTGATAAAACAACCAAGCTTGGAAAATTGAGGTCCGACGGTGGAATCGGCAAAAATCGCAGGCATAAAATCAGCTGTTTTTCTCGACAATGTTTGTCGATCCCCAGTATTATCCAGAAAACCCACCCCTGCCGATCGACCTTCTCTCGGGATTTCTGAGTACTGCCGACCAACTCCTCTTTCTTCTTCCCATTCGTCTTTCTCCCTTCCTACACTCTAGCTCATCCTCTTATATCTGTATTGTGTGCCTTCAGATTTTGATCCCCTCCACTTATTTTGCCTTCAAGTAATGTTCTTTTATTGGATAACCGCTTTTTCTTTGGGCCTTAACAAGACCAATCGTTTTGCTTTGAAGGGATTACACGCTATGGTTTGCGTTTGTGAAACGGAAAAGATGAAAACTGGGGGCTTTGCTGCTGAGACTGCGTAAAACGGGTTCTCATTTCAACAGAAGTCAGTGCCAGTCGAATCATCCAGCTTCTCCCTCTTCGTATTAACAAATTTTGGTACATTATTTCCAAAAAAAATACCTATGTAATCGGGCGGGCAAAATTTTTTTACAACACCCCCTGAAAATTATTTCTTTCGCGCTTCAGAGATTCTAGAACACAAATCTGCAAATCTGCTAGAGTATACTCTGCTTGATAGATAAAATTATTAGATTTTAATGGTCAAAAACTGGTTTGTCGACTAATTTTTGACATTAAAATTTTTTTTTTGACCTTTTAAAAAAATAAAGTTAAGTTTTGGGGCAAAAATAGAAAACACTGAAAGTGCTGATATATTGGGAGAATTGAGAATAATTCTTCAATTATTGAGGGAGATACTGGCATTTTAGTAAATGTTCCCGAACGAACACACGGGGAGACACGGGTCAGGATGTGATTTTGAGTGAAACTGTATTGGTAAACCTCTTTTCTTGAATATGGAAGTAAAAACTTCCAACCAAGATGTCATTATTTACCAACCTGCGAACTGGGCTGTGCATTACTGTTCTATATTCTTCCCATTGTACATGCTGTGCGGCTTTTCAGATATAATTAGCGTTTCCAAGTCGAATTGAGAATATTCCCGATCAGTTCAAGATTTTCTCAGTCTAATTTCATATTTAAAATTTTTTTTTTGACGTCAATTATCAGGGTTAGGGTCTTCAGAGAAACGGCCTCTTTCGCCGAGCTTTCGAAAACTTATATTTTCTCCCTCGGGGCCTATAACAATCAAAAGTCAATGTCAACAATATGGCAACATTAATAAAACTCTGTCAGATTAAAAAAAAAAAAAAAAAAAGAACAAGACTATCATTATTTAACAACCCGTTATTTTCAAACCTACTTGGAGACAGGTCTATTCAGTCGCACTGTGACCACTGTCTGATTTGATCACAGTGTGACTGAATAGACCTGTCTCCAAGTAGGTTCGAAAATAACGGTTTGTTAAATAATGATAGTCTTGTTCTTGTTTTTTTTTTTTTTTTTTTTTTTAATCTGACAGAGTTTTATTGATGTTGCCATATTGTTGACTGTGACTTTTGGTTGTTATAGGCCCCGAGGTAGAAAATATAAATTTTCGAAAGCTCGGCGAAAGAGGCAGTTTCTCTGAAGACCCTAACCCTGATAATTGACGTCAAAATATTATATCGGGTCGATCCTCAAAAAGTTACCAATTCTCATTTTGGTTCGGATTATTCTCATATTGATTGGGGAAATTCTCAATTCGGTCTGGGAAAGTTCTCAATTTGGTTAGGGAAATTCTCAATTCGACTTGGAAATGCTCTAATTCAATGGCAAATGGTAAATACGGCAAGACTCTCTTTCATCCCGCGACAACAAAGTACTGTCATTATGAGCCCTATAAGAGTATTATGAATTAGCAGACTCAAGAGCCAACTGGGCCTATCGTTCGAGCATTATGCAAATATAATAATCCAATGACTCTCGTATTGATGGTATTGTCCCCTAAACGTCAGCAAGGCGAGGGTCAACGTGCAGGGCGCCGGAGCGGAACAGCAGTGATTGGTAACAATAATAGCCGGGGTCTGTATTGACGGAGTTGGCGCACTGTTAGGCGGATCCTCCTCGAAATCAGGGCCGTTCCACTGGTGGTGTGTTGGCTGATGCCCTTCTCGGCACTAGGTACCGTCTAGACCGAGTGCTGACAGGACTTGAGAAAACCGTGTTGCCGTCTCGCTCGTTCCCTCGGACGAGCCGGCTATCTCTGTCTCTTGCAGGCCGAAGCCATCAAATAAGATTTGCCGCTCCTGATGGAATTATCCCATAAAAGGGTGTGAACTAGTGGATGGCTGATGGGGTAGAATAGCCTACGAATCGTTAGTTCCGCCGCGCGCCTTGTTGATCATTCGCCGAGCATAGTGTTGTGTTCCCTTTCGCTCGTTCGCGCCTTCGGACGGTAATGCAATCAATTAGAAAGCAGGGGTGCGTCGAGCCGTATTCCTTGAGCTGTTTCCGCCCTACAGCAGCTCACATACGCGCCAACTCGAAAGCTACTATTTCCACTCGCTTCCTCTCTCCCTCTCTCTCCCTCTCGCCCTCGGCCTCATCTGCCTTTTCCGCACTCTCTAGCCTCACGATCTCATCTGCAGGGTTAAAAGGGCTCCAGTTCGTTTCAATCCTTGCGTGCACTGCCGCACTATCCCTGCAGATCGTTGTGACCCCCAGCGGCTCTGGCCACTCTATAACTTTGTTTCGTCGTCGAAGGGAATCGCGGAAGCGTTTCATCTACTTAGCCCTCAAAACCTCATTGATTGAGCTGAACAACCCTCCCGTCGAGCAGGTTCCAATCCTTAACCCCTCAACGCTTGTCAATCGGCATATAGTTCCACCGGTTGGAGCGAGGGGAAAACGGATCCCGGCTCTGGAGAGATCCGTAAATCTGCTTCTGTTTTCTGTTCATGTCGCGGGGCTCCAGGTCCTTTTCAAACGGAAATGAAAAGCTGCGGATATGACAAAGCGACCGCAGGGCGGCAGCCGCGCCTCCACCTCCGCGAATCGGTTATGTGAGCGGATTCCTATTGTAGTTACCCTAATCTGGTCTACGTCCGAAGTATGGCGATATAGGGCTAGGATTTTTATAATTTTCATTGGTCCATCAATAAATTATCGTAATAATTTATTACAAAAAACAATTTTTTTTTCGGGAATAATTTTTTTGAAAAATTATTTTTTTTCGAGAATTTTTTTTTCAAAAATTTTTTTTTTTATCTTTCTGAAGTTTTTATGGCTTATCTTTCAAAAGGAGTAGCATCCGATTATTCGATAAAAACAATTCCGTCCGTCGGCTGTCAAAACTTTATCGCTTTAATGGCTAAAGATTTTAACGCATTATTTCTGGTAATAGGCCAGGAAAATTTTATTACGATATCCCCCCCCCCCTCCTCCAAAGTTCACATTTCACGGTCTAAAACACGAATCTGTAAATAAATAAAAAAACGCTGCTAAGTAGATTAGTGACATGGGAACATAATTTGTCTAGGCATCCCGGAAAATGAAGTTCAAATACCTAGTTGGAGTTAACTTGTTAAAAAACAGAATTTTCAAAATTTTCCGAAAAAAACGCCTATTCTACGGTAATTTAAGTGAGGAGCCCGAGAAAAATACTCGAAAAATTCTAAACCCACGGCATCACCTTCAAAATTGAGTTTTTGCGTTTTTTTCAAAAACGTACCCTAATTAGGCCAAATCGGACCCCTTTGCCTTTTCCGATCGGATTGCCCGGACAATATCCACCAAGTTGGAGCAAACCACAACTTTTAGGACTAGTTTCATCAAAATCGGATCAGTGGTTCGATACGATGTCGTGGCCAAGAAATTTTGACCACATTTTGTGGCCACGACATCGCACTGAACCACTGATCCAATTTCGGCGCGGTTGGTCCTAAAAGTTGTGGTTTGCTCCAACTTGGTGCATATTGTCTGGGGAATCCGATCAAAAAAGGTTAAGGGGTCCAAAACCCAAAAAAACTGTTTTTGAAATTATGACTTTTTTGACATTTGATCGTTTTTGAGTATTTTAGAGTGAATTTAGCGGATTCTCCGACCCGAGGTGTTCAACTAGAATAAATTTGCTAAATTTTGTTTTATTTTTTAAATCGGACCATTCCTTCTATGCGTTTTGCGCCTGAGGGCGTACGGCGTAAACTTTTATTGCATATTTGTGTTGTAGAACGTTTGAAACGAGAAAAAAATTTTCGGGGGGGGGGGGGGTGACAAAATTTTGCGCGACCGATCACGTAGGTACCTAAATTATTTCTGGAAATAACGTACCGAAATTGGCCATTTTCCACGACTCTCCTCGCCAGAAAAACGCAAATTACCAAATCCAAGGTCCCTGGACATTTTTCAAAAAAGGTGTGGAATTGACTGAGTACGGGTTTTTTGGCATGTTTTGGCATGAATCTTAGGGTATTGACAAAAAACGAGAAATTCGACGTTTTTGGGATTTTGATGAACCTGGTCAATCTGAGGGGTATTGATGCGGCCAGAACCGCTTCATTCTCAGTTTTCTTGGTTTTACGGCCAAAGTATGGGCTCTAGGCAAAACCTTGGTAGAGAAGAAAATGTCGGGCGTTAAATTTCCTATCAGATGCATTCCCTGAGATACGGCTATTCACAGGAGTAGGCTCGCTTTTCGGCTCGCGACTGCAAAACGGCGAATTTGGCTTTTAGGCAGTGAAGGTTTTGTGTCATAGACAATTTGAGTCATTACGATGGTGTAAGGCGAGTTGGGTAGAACTGATCAAATTTTCGAGCTCATGACTCCGATTGAACTCCACAATTTATATACAAATTTTGACTCCTATGTACGGTAGAAGTAGGTATTTCTATTATTTGAACTTGATGTTCTGTCAGACCCAGGTCGTTACCCACGTCACTCAATCTACTTAGCAGCGTTTTTTTTTTTCAGGAAAAATTAACCTCGATCCCGGACACCCAACTCTTTAGCCAAGCCAACGTCTCGATTTTAAAAATTTCAAAAAACAGTTGAAAATTTGAAAAAAATCGTGTTTTCGCACAGAGTTTTCACCGATGGTTACCTAAATTCCGCCACTCAGCGAGGGAAATTTCACTGTTGGCAGTGGTCGGTGGCGGAGGCGTGGAGGACTACAGCGGTCGGTGGAGCTGCGTCGGACCGCAAACCGTCGTGAGAGCGACGCGAAGTCCGCCGCCGCCGTCGCAACCGGGAGCCACAAAACTCAAAGCGCTCGGTCTGTCGTGCGTCGTCTGCGGCGACACGTCGTCTGGCAAACACTATGGGATCCTCGCCTGCAACGGGTGTTCGGGTTTCTTCAAACGGAGCGTCAGGCGGAAGCTGATCTACAGGTTAGTAAAATAGGGTAACAGTTAGCAGGTACGGCTACTGGCAGGAGTATCTGCACCCCCGAGTCAAAATGAAAAAAAGAGAAAAAAAGATTCTCAATAATTTTACACCTAATTTGGAGGATAGAGGTCGTTAGCCTCGGTTATTTACGGTGGGATCAGGAACCAGGAGACTCCCCATACCGCTCATCCGGATTTTGGACCGGTTCCTTGGACAGGTTCCGAATCTAGTTGGTTCTAACGTCTCGACAGAACCCTACTTTCATTTTAAGGCCAGTAAAACAGCTGTTGAAATGGAAAAAATTCGTGCTTTTCAGGAAAAGTGCAACAAAGGCATGTGAGGCATCATTTTCTATAGATTTTTTGATGCCGAATCGAATGAGACCATTGCCACGGCGGTAGCTTCAACCGTTTAGGATTTATTGCAGTTAAAGTGAGACATTTTTGAGTTTTTTTTTAATTTCTACAATTTTTAATAGCTCGAAAACTACTAGAGCCACAAAATTTGTTTTCCTCTCGTTGGAATCCTCGCAAAAACGTCTGTCCTCCCAATATCTGAAATTTCAAGAATTTGGTCGTACTACACAAATCACTAAAACTAAAATAGGAAAAAGTTGAGTATTCGGCCTCGGCCCTGATACGGTTGATTTACATAAAAATATTTATTTTCTTGCATGCTTCTATGTTTTACTTAGTGATGGGCGATACCACAAAATATTCGATGCCTGTACTCGATACTAGTATCGAAACAAATATTTGATACTTCTCAGATTTCGAAAAAAAAATTCGACACTCAAGAGTATCGAATCATATGAGTACTTTTTCATTTCACAAACCGAATTAGATGTTAATAAAATGGAAATAACAGATTAAAAAAACACTATTAAGCCCTTACGTTATTTATTTTACGTTATATTACTTTTCAACAAGGTTAACAAATAATTTCTATGTGTAAAAGTTATTTATAAGATCAAACGAATGTCGAAGAAGTGGTCTAGTCGTTTTCGAGTTATTAAGAATTGTAGAAATTTCGAAAAACTCCAAAATGTCTCACTAAAACTGCAATAAATCCTAAACGGTTGAAGCTATCGGCGTGGCGATGGTCTCATTCGATTCAGCATAGAAAAATCTATAGAAAATGATGCCTCACATGCCTGAGTTGCAAATTTTTTGAAAAACACAAATTTTTTCCCACTTCAACAGCTGTTTTACTGGCCTTAAGATTAAGGTAGGGTTCTGTCGAGATGTTAGAACCAACTAGATACAAAACTTGATTTTTGGTGAAAATTTCAAAAATTTACGACAACTCCTTCCCCCTGAAAAACCCCGGACGGACAAAAAATTTTCATTGCAGATTCGGATTCTACACCCTTTGAAACGTAAACCAACAAATTTTCAGGGGGTGTTAAAAACATTTCCTGACCGATTACAAAGGTTCATTTCATAAGAAAAATGAACCAAAATCCAGATTGGTGTTTTGTGAGCGGTCACAGTTTTTCTCAATTTCCCGAAATTTCTTAAAACTGGTCATAGTACCTTTTGGAAATAAACCCCTGATTAAATGAACAAATAAACAAATTTCGTTGAACGAATCGGTCATATTTGAACTACTCTGGAGGATATGCAGATCGAAAATGGCGAAAAACTCGCTACGCTAACCTGAAAACTCGTCTAAAATCAAAATACGTATAGTTACCGGATTAAAAAATATACGGGGCGCGTTACTACGATCATTAACATGACTATTAGCGATATGATATGTATACACCTTCGGAATACTATACGGTAATTATACGTAATTACGGTAATTATACGGTACATACGGAAATTATACGGAATAAACCGGAGAACGCTTCCCCCTGTATTTCGAATTTCAATTCGGCCCACCCTGGAAAAATTTCGGCGGTTCAGGTGGAGACTGTGAAATTTCCCATTGTAGTACCCGGAAAGTGTTTCTCCGTGCGGATAGAATCGGCGGCCTTTTTCTCCCCCGCGTCAGCTGTGCCGACGTCTGTTGCGTCCAGGATCGATCGCTCGGCTTCCCCCGGGAGAAAGTACGGATAGCAGTTTGAGGAGCTACTCAACTAAATGACTCGCTAACCGACAGTTTATATGCTAATCTGCGTCTGTCGACTAGTCCTTGGCGCATAAGGGTCACCGCTTAGCGCACAAAGTCGACTCGAACGAAGTTGTTGTTGCTGCTTCTTCGGCCCTCGCTTGTTCCCTATGCGTCAACAGACCGACGCCATTTTCAGATTAACCTTTCCGTTCCTGTTTTTCCCCTCGGACGTCCAACAACTGGTCTCGTTTCAATTTCAATCTATGGAGCGAAAGAAACCGTTCAGGCAAATTGTTTCCATTATTCGCTCTCGCTAAATTTACCATTTAATCTATTCTTAATCACCTTCATAATTAACTGAATAATAATAATTATTAAATTCTCTGAATAATGAAATTAAAAATGCCTCAGAACCGGTCAGAGTGCGTCACCTTGTTGGTGTAATAGGCTAGTAGTCGTAAGTAGATCAATCAACCGTATCTAAGAGCCGATGCCAAATTCTCAAGTTTTTCCAATTTTTGTTTTGCTGATTTGTGTAATGCGACCAAATTCTTTAAATTGAAGATATCGGGAGGACAGAAGTTTTTGTGGGGATTCCAACGAGTGGAAAACGAATTTTGTGGCTCGAGTAGTTTTCGAGTTATTAAGAATTGGGGAAATTTTAAAAAACTCAAAACTGCTTCACTAAAACTGCAATAACTCCTAAACGGTTGAAGCTATCGGCGTGGCGATGGTCTCATTCGATTCAGCATAGAAAAATCTATAGAAAATGATACCTCACATGCCTATGTTGCAAATTTCCTTAAAAAGACGAATTTTTTACCACTTCAACAGCTGTTTTACTGGCCTTAAAATTAAGGTAGGGTTCTGCCGAGACGTTAGGACCAACTAGATACGGAACTTGATTTTTGGTAAAAATTTCAAAATTTTTCGATAACTCCTTCCCCCTAAAAAACCCCGGACGGCGGACGGCGTACGGCGTACGGCGTACGGCGGACGGACAAAGAATTTTTATTGCAGATTTGGATTCTACACCCCTTGAAACGTAAACCAACAAATTTTCAGGGGGTGTTAAAATTTTTTTTTTCCTGACCGATTACAAAGGTTCATTTCTTTAGAAAAATGAACCAAAAAATTTTTTTCAAGTACACCTTTCAAAACGTATAACAACCAATTCTCAGGGGGTGTTAAAAATTAAATTTTCTTCACCGATTACAAAGGTTCATTTTTAAGAAAAATAAACCAAAATGCACTTTGCGCACTTGCTATTCGCGCACCGGCGGTTCCGTCCGCGGGCGGACGCGGTCGCCCGCCGTGTGAACGGCGCCGCAGTCCGCCCCGGCGGCAACCCTCGCCGGAATAGCGGGAAAAAATGAGCACGTCAAGTTGTCTGTAAGTTGAATAACGAAATCAACGTTCGCCCGGATGAGCATTTCCTATTGTGCGGCAACGCGTGTGTAGATACGGGCCGGCAAGAGCCAAATAGAAGGAGAAGTTGACACCGCTGTCAGTTGAGTCCGCCCTGCCGCTGACGGTTCGCATGTTTCTGACAGAGATGGCCCGTCCTCCGGTAGAGTTGCCGCCCGCTGCGCCGGCTTCTTGCTATTACGTGCCGCCCTTGCTCTCCCTCGCCGTTTCACCTGCGGCGTGCAACTTCTTGCCCTCCACCCGGCCCTGATTTCATTATGGGCGGCCTTCAGAATCAGCGACGGCCTGGCGAGTGCGATGATTCAGCGCGGGGCCCGCATGACTCGCAGAATTTGCGCACATGTCGGTCTGAGACAGTTTTGGTTGATTTTATCGGTCAAGAAAAAAAAAATTGTTCAACACCCCCTGAAAATTTGTTGGTTTACGTTTCAAGGGGTGCAGAATCCGAATCTGCAATAAACATTTTTTGTCCGTCCGCCGTACGCCGTCAATGGTTTTTTAGGGGGAAGAAGTTATCGAAAATGTTTGAAATTTTTACCAAAAATCAAGTTTTGTATTTAGTTGGTCCTAACATCTCGACAGAACCCTACCTTAATTTAAAAGCCAGTAAAACAGCTGTTGAAGTGGGAAAAAATGTGTGATTTTCAAAAGAATTGCAACTCAGGCATGTTAGGTAGGTATCATTTTCTATAGATTTTTCTATGCTGAATCGAATGAGACCATTGCCACGCCTATAGCTTCAACCGTTTAGGATTTATTGCGGATTAAGTGAGACATTTTTGAGTTTTTCAAAATTTCTACAATTCTTAATCACTCGAAAACGCCTAGAGCCACGAAATTCGTTTTCCACTCGTTGGAATCCCCACAAAAACGTCTGTCCTCCCAATATCTTCAAATTTAAGAATTTGGTCGTAGTACACAAATCAGCAAAATTCAAAGATTTAATTTACACAAAAAAAAGTATCAAACCTGTTGAAAGGAAACTAGCAGTCCGGGAGATGTATGTGATGTTGAAGAGATTACAACACTTTAGCACCCCCAAAATAGCCAATAGCTTGAAAAACGTCACCTGAAAAAATGGCTTATGTATCGTCAAAGTGATATTTTATCTGTAAACCTATAATATTGTTGGTCAATGCTTATCAGGATGTCGATTTGCTGACAATAAGCCTCGAATGATCAAAATCGGATCAGTATTACGAGCTCTCTTCCACGAAAACGATACGATTTCCGCCATGCTGGGAGCACGTATAAAATACTGAATCCGATTTTGAATATTTGAGGCTCATTCTCATCAAATCAAGATTCTACCACTTTCTTGAACGGTGTGTTAGTGTACCGAAAGAAAGACGTTTTTCGGTCGTAAACTATTATTTTTCAAAAATTTTAATCGCCTAGTACAAGGTGCGATCCCGAGACCCCTTGAACCGCAAGCGGATGTCTAACCACTAGACTACCAGGCGACCGTTTGTCGAGTTTTGAATTTTTTTAAAAATATTTTCCGAGGGTTTGAATTGGAAGCTTACTGTTGGTTTTTCTGTGGACTCAACTTTCCATGTTGTCACATGAGCACATGGGCATTTGTGTATGAGCATTTGCGAAAATCCCCATTATCTCTCTCGCTTCTCAACCTTCCTTCAAGTTTCATAAAAATTTAGCAAATTTCCTAATAATTTTTCAAAATTATCTCTTGAAAATTTTTTTCCAATTTTTTGAAATTTCTTCGATTTTTTAAAATGTCGAAATTATTTCATAAAATTCAGCAAATTTCCTACAAAAATTTCAAAATCAATTCTTGAGATTTTTTCTAATTTCTCTGATTTTTCAAAATGTCGAAATTACTTTGTCGAATTTTTTTGCTTCAAAAATTGAAATTTTTACAAGACTCTTGAACCTTTTCTTGAAATGTTTTTCAGAACTTCTTAAATTTTTCTTGGAAATTTTGAGATTTTTCCAACGTTTTCGATGGGTACTTTTGGAAATTTCTTCATGAACTATTCCACTTTTTTTTGGAATTTTTCACAAAATTTTTCCTAATCTTTTGAATTGTTTTTAATCGGGTACTTGATCAATTTTTAACGAGAATGTGGGCCATGATCCCGATACTCGCATTACTCCCAAAATATTTGCACTTCCATGGTTATGAATTCGTTTCTTTTCCGGCCTCAAAAATAAACCGTTTCGAGCGTTCTTGGTGTTAATAAAATTGGTTTCTCCCTGCAGCGAAAATTGAGTCTAAAATCCTCATTCTGTACCCTCCATCCGACTTGACTGTAACACGTGTAACAAGGCGCAATAGCCGACTACGCCCTCACAGCGGTCTAGTATTGAAGGGGAGGTTGTTCTTTTGGTGAGAAAATAAACGCTTTGATGTTAACTTGTATCAAATCCTTTTTTCTGGATGCGCTGATATTGGTAGGTACATTATTTCCAGAAATAATGTACCTATGTAAACGGTCAAGCAAAATTTGTTTACAAAACCACCTGAAAATTTTTTCTTTCACGTTTCACAGGTTCTGGAACAAAAATCTGGAATAAAAATATTTTGTCCGTCCGCCGTACGCCGTCAAAACGCCTTGAAGGAGTGGTCCGATAAAAAAAAAAAAAAGGCGTTTAGCACATTTCCTGTGACGTGCAATTCCTACAAGAGAATCCTCTGAATTAACTCTAGAGTACTCAAAAACGTTCTAAAAAGTCATGATCTCAAGAACAGTTTTTTTGTGTTTTCGACCCCTTAACATTTTTTGATCGGATTCTTCTGACAATATGCATCAAGTTGGAGCAAACAACAACTTAAAGGACCAACCGCGCCAAAATCGGATCATTGAATCGATTCAAAGCCAAAAATTTCGTCCAGCCACTTCGTATTGAACCACTGATCCGATTTTGACGAAACTAGTCTTGAAAGTTGTGGTTTGCTCTAACTTGATGCATATTGTCCGGGCAATCCGATCGGAAAAGGTGAAGGGGTCCAATTTGGCAAAAGTAGGGTATATTTTTGAAAAAACACAAAACTTAATTTTCACCGTGATGTCGTGGTTTTAGAATTTTTTGTGTATTTTTCCCGGGTTTCTCGCTTGATTTACCATAAAAAAGGAGCTTTTTCCGAAAAATTTTGAAAATTTTGTTTTTTAATCGGTTTGGCTTGAAGTTTTTGACGCGATTTCTTCTTTTTCGCGTTTTCGTCAATTTGAGGGAGTCCTACTGAACCGATTTTGAATTTTTTGAGCTTGTTGGAAGGTTTTTACACCGTTTTCACTCCCTGTAAGTCAATATTTATTGGGTTTTAGTGATCGAAAACTGGTTTAAAGACTAATTTTTTACCTAAAACAAAAAAATATTTTCTTGACCCTTTAAAAAAAATTGGAAATTCCAGAATAAATATTACCTATGTCATGTCTGCCACATTGTCTTCAGACATTACCAATATGTAACAACAACATGTAACCTGAAGGGAGGAGAATATATGATTTTTTGGTTGGTCTAACGTGATCTCGTGGCATTATTAATTAAATCCCGAATTAATCGCATTAATTGCTAAAATAATTAATTAAAACATCACATGGTGTCAGGTGTTTTAGCTGTGAAACTTTTTCATCGGCCACTGTTAATCAGTTTCGGCAGAAGAACCGCTGAACGCGCAATATTTCTTCAACTGGTCACAGCTATTTCTCGACCCTGTTGCTTCCTAAGCCGTAGACCGTATCTACTGGCATAGACAAATTTTGTGCTTCCCGTAAGTAATCTCGATCGTGCTTATCAAGTTCGATAACGATCGGTATAAATTTCCAGTGCTGACTAAACACACTACGGTCTTAATTTCGATCGTGCGCTCATCGGTTGGGAACTGACGCATATCCTCGGATATCACGGGCCCTACGCAATAAATCGTTCGCCTGTTCTCTCGACCACTCAGTCCTAAGAGTCCTAATCACTAGTCAGCATGTGTGACGCTAAGCCGCCGCCTCCTTTTGATTTCGATGCGACTAACTTGAAGAAGGAGTGGGCAGACTGGAAACAAAATTTCAATCTCTATATACTGGCAGCAAAGAGAAAAAAGGACACTGAAGATGTCAAGATTGCCATATTACTCAACCAGTTGGGAACTCGAGGCGTCAAACTCTACAACACATTTGTGCAGGACGTAACTACTGCTACAAGTGGGAAGCCAGAAGAGGTTTTTAAAACACTCGATGAGGTAATTGAAGCATTCACGGATTACTTCACGCCTAAAAAGAATGTCCTACACGATCGCCACAAGTTCAATAAATTGAGCTTACAACCAGGACAGCCAATTGTCGAATTCGTAACGGCTCTCAAAGTAGCTGCCTCCTCTTGCGAGTACCTCGAAAGGAATGCATTGATACGAGACCGGCTGATTGCTGAAATACAAGACCCAGGACTTCTAAGCAGACTCTTGGACGAAGGAGACCGTCTGGACCTCGACAGAGCAGTCCAAATTTGCAAACTTCATGAACTTCGCAGAATTGAAATCAAGGACTTCCGTCAGGAAAGCGAGCCCGAACTGGATGCGATTCGGCAGAAAGGTACCTCCAGAAAATACAGGCAAACTCCGGCAAGTAAGAAAATAAATATCAAACAAAATCGATTGTACCTTTGCAAAAAATGCAAAACCGAACATTCTTATGGCAATTGTCCAGCATTTGGTCAGATTTGTACAAAATGCAATAATTATAACCATTGGGCCATTGGCTGCCCTAACAAGCCAAATAGGAATAACTATTCTAAGAGGTTTGTTGGAAATCCGAAACGCCGAATTCATGCTATCAAACAGGATTCATCTGATAGTGAAGAATTTTTCTTAGATGCCTTAACGTTAGAATTGGATAAACTAAGCTGTAATAAACAGTCTTGGCATATTTTGGCCAACATCAACAACCATAACGTCAAATTTAAGATCGATTCTGGTAGCCAGATTAATGTGCTACCTCTGCGTATTTTTAATCTACTAAGAACGCCAAATTGTGATCTGGCAAAGAGTGAAGTCAGAGTTTTGGCCTACAATAATAATAAGCTAAAAATCGAAGGAGTCGTGAGGTTAAATACAAAATTCAAACACACGGCTGCAAAAGTGGACTACGTAGTAATTGATACTATGGACAAGCCAATTTTAGGCCTGGGTACTTGTGAACATTTGAACATAATAGCGAAACTAGAAAGTATTGAAGAAAGTACGAGTGCGCTGTTCAAAACCAGAGAAGAAGTTTTGAACAAATTCCAAGACGTTTTTTCAGGAGTAGGAAAATTTTTGGGTAGCCCGTACAAAATTCAATTGAAAGATGGTGCCATACCAGTCACACATCCTCCACGAAGGATCCCCAAGCACCTTCAAGGTAAATTAAGGTCAACCCTTGATAGACTTGAGAAAGAGGAAATAATTTCACGTTGCAACTCCCCTCGAGTGTGGCAGCATCCATTGGTCATAGTCGAAAAATCAGATAAATCATTGCGTCTGTGCCTTGACCCTAAGGACCTCAACAGTCAAATTGTGGATGATAAGTACCAAATCCCCACCACAGATCAAATTTTCGACGATCTGGCTGGAAAAAGATTCTTTACCCTTTTAGATTTAAAAGAGGGATTTTACCAAATCCCTATCGATGCTGAATCCTCCGAATTATGTAGTTTTGGCACGCCATTTGGAAGCTACAAATTTGAACGCCTTCCATTCGGTATCAAAACGTCAGCAGAGGTATTCCAAAAAAAGAATTCCGAGATTTTTGGTTCAATTAAAGGCGTGAAAGTCTACATTGATGATTTAATACTCGCAGGTTCGACAAAGTACGAGCACGACCACATTTTGAAGCAGGTTTTGGAAAAAGCAAAGAAATTTAATATAACATTCAATCCTTCAAAATTTAAATTTTGTGAGCGTGAGATAAAAATTTTGGGGCACATAATATCCGAAAAGGGGATTGCAATTGACCCAGCTCGAATAAAGGCTATTAACGACATGCCGGAGCCAATTGATAAAAAATCGTTGCTAAGATTTCTCGGCATAGTAAAATTCGTCGGCAAATTCATCCCGAATGTGTCCGCTAACACGGCTCCTCTTCGTGAATTGAGTAAGGAAGGGGAACCGTGGGTGTGGACAACAGAGCATTCGGATTGTGTGAAATTGATAAAAAATTTCATAGTGAATAGTCCAGTGTTGGTCCACTACAGAGAGAATGAACCTCTCACTATCCAAACCGACGCAAGCAATTTGGGGATTGGTTGTGTACTACTACAAAACAATCACCCTATAGCATTTGCCTCGCGTTCGCTCCGAAAAAACGAACTAAATTGGGCGATAATAGAAAAAGAAATGCTAAGCTGCCTTTTTGCCCTTGAACGATTCCATTATTTCGTCTATGGTAGAGAAGTGGCACTACAAACTGACCATAAGCCACTCATTAGCATAATGTCGCAGCAACTTGAAAAAGTTCCAAAACGCCTTCAGGTCATGAGGCTGAGGTTGATGAAATATAATTTCACGATTTCTCATTTGCCTGGAAAAGATATGATAATGGCAGATGCATTATCAAGGGCATTCATTGAGACATCCACTAAAGACGGGCCAGATATGGATTACGTAATTCATGCTTTAATTAATACGTCGATGTCGCCTAATAGACGCCGAATGTTGGTTGAAGCGACGCGCCGTGATCCATACCTGTCCAAAGTCGCATTGTTCATCCAGTCTGGGTGGCCAAAAGAAATTTCGGGTGAACTTGGTAAATTCATGGCCATAAAAGATCACCTGTCTCTGTGTGACAGCCTAATACTATTTCAAGACCGAATCGTAATTCCCATATCCGAAAGAAAAACAATTCTTTCGCGCCTTCATGAAGGGCATTTGGGCGTCGTTAAATCTAGAGCTAAAGCTCGGAAATTGTTTTACTGGCCTGGAATGTCAAAAGAAATAGAGGAATATATTTCTTTATGCCAGACGTGTCTAGAAAACAGACCAATTAACCCTAAACAGCCAATGCTGGCTTCGGTGATACCTGATAGACCCTGGTCGAAAATTGGTATCGACATCCTTGAATTCAAGGGTAACCCGTATCTTGTCGCAATAGATTATTATTCAAAATGGGTCGAATTCGACCGTTTAAAAAGCAAAACCGCACAAGAAGTCATCTTGTGGTGCCAGAAAGTTTTTGCTAGATTTGGGTACCCCAAGGAAATTGTCTCAGACAATAACCCGTTTGGTAGTCAGCAGTTCAGGAGCTATTTAGCTGAGAATGATATCCTTCTGATCACGAGTAGCCCACACTATAGCCAGGGGCACGCACTAGCCGAAACGGGCGTAAAAATCGTGGAAAATATTCTCAAGAAGTGTGAGAGCACAAATCAAAACCCATTTGTTCTACTCATGCACTACAGGAATGCGCCGATTCCCAGTCTAGGATTTTCACCTAGCCAACTCATGTTGGGCCGTTGGATTAGGGACAATCTCACGGTGAACGACAAGCTTTTGTCAATCAAGGCTCCTAACAAGAAAAAGGTTTTGGAGAAGATTCGAGCTTCTCAGGAGTCACAGAAGAAGTATTATGATAGAGGCGCAAAACCTTTGTCGGAATTGAACCCTGATGATCCAGTTTTGTATCGTTACCAAAAGAAATGGAAAATGGGGACTACAGTAAAAAAAGCTGGTACTCCAAGGTCATGGTGTATCGTAGACGGGAATGGGAACCAGTACCGTAGGAACCGCCGAGATTTGATCAGTCTCAAGCCAGGCGTTCCGAGACTGGTGGTGAAAGAGGAAACGCCACCAACTCCCGAAATCAGGTACACTTTGCGCAACAGGACAATCATGCGTAAATCGTTTCCATCAAATGACGGCAGTGCTGAATAACTGCATTTACGGGATAATGTTGTAACCCCAGATCATAATATGTTATTTTTCGAAAAATTCATTTTGCTGATTATCCTACCTTGTATGATTTGTTTCTTTTTTCAAACTTGTCAAAATGAACAACTAGGTATCTTTAATTTGGTTTCTCGTTGGTCCGCATGAGGACAACTATACATTGTTCATAACTTACCATAACACACTGTTGAAATGTATTCAAATTTTCAGTCTTGCATCAACAATGTATAATTTGTGAAACACTGTTTCTGCAGTGAGTTGGAAAATATTTTATTTTATTTTTGGAGAGGAAAGATGTCATGTCTGCCACATTGTCTTCAGACATTACCAATATGTAACAACAACATGTAACCTGAAGGGAGGAGAATATATGATTTTTTGGTTGGTCTAACGTGATCTCGTGGCATTATTAATTAAATCCCGAATTAATCGCATTAATTGCTAAAATAATTAATTAAAACATTACAACCTATTGAGTAGGTTTTGGGTAGGTACATAACACAAAAAATTTGCGATTTTCTACGACTCTCCAGGACTCAGAGAAATGCAAAAAACCGATTCCAGCTGGAAAATCCAAGGTTGAGCCTAGGAAAAATTTCAAAAAAATGATGGATACGACTTCGGTTTTTCTTTTGGCGAGAATCTTTAGATTTTGACTAAAAACATTAAATTTGGCGATTTTTCAAGATTTTGGTCAAAATCGCGTTTCTTCGCAGTTTTCTTGGTTTTACGGCCCAAGTACTAATGCGTTTAAGGCAAAAAACGTAATGCAGAAGAAAATATCGCTTGTTAAATTCCCTATCAGATGCATTCCCACCCTTGATACCGACTTTTTACATAAGAGCGTAAAAGCATCAATCAATTTTTATCTATTAATTAAAATGTATGCAAGATTCCGATAAAATTTTATTGGCACATTTTTCCATTTGTATACAAATTTTGACTCCTATATTATGATGATAAACCTACATACTCAAACTATTTGAACTTTGTTTTCTATGATACTCAGACAAATAATGTACCCATGTCACTAATCCACATGGAAGATGGTAAGAGTTGACTTGTGAGCGGTGCGTAGCGGTCACGGCCGTCATTTTCGTCCCGCGGTTTGTTTACAATAAGGTACCAGTGTTGCCAAGGTGTGGCCGTCAAAAACCCCTGCGACAACGTCAAAAAACCCCCAAATCCCCCCAAATATGAAAAAATCCCCGAAAAACCCAAAAGTTAAGGATGAATAATTCATTTTTAAGCATTAAAAATATAGGTACTATTTCACATAAAACATACCTAATTCCATATTATACAACTATAAACTATTTAATACTCACTCTTCCTGACTACTTATCAGTAAAGTCAGTAAATTAACATACTAAAACATTAATAAAAATTAGGTTTGTACCTACCCACAAGTTGGTAGACGTACATCCCAAACCCAAATGGCTTTTATTTGAGTACCTATCTCTCAATTCAGTTAGCTATGCAGTGGCAGCCTTAGCTGTTATTTATCTGCAGCACTTACCTGGTATTTCTTCATTTTTATACTTTTTTCTAGTCCCTCTGACTTCCACAAAAAAAACCCAAGAAAAACCCCCAAAATCCCCCTCTGGCGGAGAGAAAACCCCCAACTTGGCAACACCGTAAGGTACGTAGGTAGGCAAGTTTCACTTCAAGGTCAATCGAGAAAAATCAACAACACTACCGTTACAATCATCCATAGCTTTTGAACGGATCAACCGATAATTTTCCGGCAGCCACCAATCGATACAAAATTTAATCGAGAATAAATGAGATTACGTGAGAAAATGCCGATAACCCAACAGTTTTCGAGCCAAAAATAGTTTTTGTTGGAACACACAGGAGACAGCTGGATCTATAGGACGATCAGCTACTAGCGACGATGAGCTATTAGCGCAACCGTCGAGAATTACCATCTTCTATAGCAGCGTTTTTGGTTCATTTTTCTATAGAAATGAACCTTTGTAATCGGTCAGGAAAAAAAAATTTTTAACACCCCCTGAAAATTTGTTGGTTTACGTTTCAAGGGGTGTAGAATCCGAATCTGCAATAAAAATTTTTTGTCCGTCCGCCGTCCGCCGTCCGCCGTCCACCGTCCGCCGTCCGCCGTCCGCCGTCCGGGGTTTTTCAGGGGGAAGGAGTTATCGAAAAATTTTGAAATTTTTACCAAAAATCAAGTTCCGTATCTAGTTGGTCCTAACATCTCGACAGAACCCTACCTTAATTTTAAGGCCAGTAAAACAGCTGTTGAAGTGGGAAAAAATTCGTGTTTTTCTGGAAAGTTGAAACATAGGCATGTGACGCATCATTTTCTATAGATTTTTCTATGCTGAATCGAATGAGACCATCGCCACGCCGGTAGCTCCAACCGTTTAGGATTTATTGCAGTTTTAGTGAGAAATTTTTGAGTTTTTCAAAATTTTCCCAATTCTTAATAACTCGAAAACTACTCGAGCCACAAAATTCGTTTTCCATTCGTTGGAATCCCCACAAAAACTTCTGTCCTCCCAATATCTTCAATTTAAAGAATTTGGTCGAATTACACAAATCAGCAAAACAAAAATTGGAAAAAGTTGGGAACTCGGCATCGGTTCTTAGATACAGTTGATTGATCTACTTACGACCACTAGCCTATGACACCAACAAAGTGACGCACTCACACTAGGCCAGTTGCGCTTGGCAACGTGAGAGCGAGTCAAGCTTCAACAATGGTTCTGAGGCATTCTTGACGTATTTTTAAGTTAATTATTATAAATTTTATTTAATTATAAAATAATATATAAATAATAATAAATAAATTTATTTAATTATTCAGATAATTTAATAATTATTATTATTCTGTTAGTTATGTAGGTAAATAAGAATAGATTAAATGATGATTTCAACAAAAATTAACGACGCGCTGCGTTGAAAAGATAGATAGGTAGGTCAAGCAAGGAGGACCAAGCAAAGAGGATGATTATTTTTTGCCGGGTTGAAAAAACGTTTTTTCAAATCCCCATCTAGAACACCAATTCATACTGAAATTCTAGAATAATAACAACTAAATTCCGTGTTTGAGGAGAACCTATTTATCGTAAGATTTGTCTTTGCAATCGAAAAATGAACCCCTGTGCAAAATTTGCAGAGTTCTTCGGCTACACCAAAAACTGATGTGCACATGCCACTGATCTACTTAGCAGCGTTTTTTTAATGATTTTTACTGAATTATAGATTTTACTGATTTGACCGATTATTCTCACCGGATATGTATCGTTTCCTGCCTGATACTCGACTCGGATATTCGAGGAAAATCCTCGCACTCCGAATGGCCCGCTTCGATCTAAATCGCGGTCGTCTTATTTTCCACCTTTCAATTTCCACGGCCCTCAGGGACAGGCGGGTATGAAACCGAGAAAGCGGAAGAAGAAGACATTAAGAGGAAGGAGGAGGAGGAAAAATGCGGTAGAATATTGGGAGTTATGAGTTACTGTTAAAGGGAGCAGTCACAGCTGCCTGCCGGGCGACACTGAAAGGCACATGGGACTTAGGGAAGGATCAACTTGGAAAAGAAAGGGCCTCGGCCACGGGAAGGGAAGGTCGGAGGTATCTCATCGAGGGCACCTTTGATTGGAAGACTTTGGAAAAGGCTTTGGGCCCTGGAATTGAACCATCAATTGGTAAAAGCGGTCGGTCGTTCGAGGGTCGGCATCGCCGGGAGAAAACACCGAGGGGGAGACTTAAATCCAGATTGATTCTGCTTGCGCTATTACCGACGCCTACTCGCCCTCACAATGTCACCCTTACCTTGTGCCTACAATTCTCGATGGAAATGATCAACGTCAAATTTTAACTCGAGCCGTAAACGCTAGAAAGATTCACTGCCGAGCGTGGCATCGTTTTTACAATAACCAGTGATAAACGTAGATGAAACATACGAGGGTGAATTGAGGAACATGAATGAAAACCAGCGGTGCGTAGATAACACACAATACTTCCATATTTTGAAACGTAAAATTGTGACACAATATGATCATATTTTGACTGGTTGAAAGTGTTTAGGTCAAAAATATCAAAAAATTCAGTATTAAAATTTTAAAATTCGCCCAAAATGAAAAAAACGCCACATTTTCGGAATGTAAAAAATATCCACATATTCTGCAAGGTAAAACGAAGATTTTGAGACCAAGAACGCTCAAATTGGTTCATTTTTGCGGCCGGAAAAAAATAAAATACAAAACACTAAAAATGCAAATATCTCGGAAGTACTGTGCGTTATCTAAATTCCGATTAAACAGGGTGTTAGGTCTTGCCGAGACAAACATTTCAGTTCAAGAAATTTGAAAAAAGGTTGAGAAATGAGGGAGTTATGGCCATTTTTGTAAATGACCACAGACGGACAGACGGACACACGGACACACGGACACACAGACATTTGTTCAGGAAGTGATTCCGAGTAAATGTGTATAAGAAAAAGTTTTTTCTGAAGCTCCGTTCCGATTCTCGATTTTAGGACGATCACAATACTTCCATTTACTCTGTAAATATGGAAGTAAAAAATAAACTGTTTTTTCGCCATAATATTCCTGGTTAGACTTCGAAAATGGTGTTATGGTGGATGACGATTCGGAAAAGAGGTAATTAAAAGAGGAGGGAGGCTTAGTGAAAATCGCAGATTTGAAGTCGAGCGGGAAAATGGCCAGCCGCAAGGTTACACAGTGATGTCATCTTCCCGTGAACACCAGTGCAACCTCATCCGAGTTCATGTGTGTATGCTGTGATAGGACGGAGATAACGGATTTTTTGCCGTTACGTTAAGAAACTACGTGCAGTCACGTCCGCACAGTGACGTCATCCGGTTAACCGCCATATTCAAAAAGGGCACTTTTCATTAGCGTTTTTCACCAGGAAAAATGTTGTTTTTTCGTTGTAGACCATCACTACATCATTTTCGCATCCTAAACAGCATCATTCTGGCGGAAAAAATGGATTTCGTTTTTCATGCATGTTCCTCATTAGGTAGTAGGAGGCGTTGTGAGTGTGAGAGTGATGGCACGACGTACTCTCTAGTATTTGTGCGTCGTCCCATCACTCTCACCCTCACAACGGCTCCTACTTACGGAAAATGACACAATCGCCAAATTAGGTAGTGTTTCAACTATTGAACTTCAATTACTTCACACTTGATCAACTCCCCCAAAATGTACTTCTAACAGAATTTCCTAAAGAAGAGAATAAAATGGAAATTTGAAGAAAATACATTGATAAAACTATCCTCACAGTGGATGCCCAAAAGTAGATGTCTACCAATCTTTCAGAAATCCCTTGTAGCGTGTGCCACGAATCATGTCCTCGCAGACGAGCGCTGTGGGCCATGGAAACTGGGATGGTGATACCAGGGGTGCCCAGAAGGGGGGCATGTTTTTTTTTTTTTTTGTAGATTTTATGCCAACATTTTAAACCATGACGATATCCAGAGAAATGAGAATTACTCAACAGTTAAAAGTACTGATAAATCATTTGCCATATCATCAAGATCGAAATTCCCATACTACAGTATTATTACTTTCAAATAAAAGTGTTTAAAATTAAATATGCATTGAAGTGCTATTATTTCATTGCCTTAACCTTTGATAACCTTCACTTTCAGTTCTTCAACTCTTTTTCAATCTTTTTTTTGGTTTTTTGGCTGGAATCTAACTTTTTATAAACGTTCCAAAATTGTATGAATGTTTACCAATATTAATATGCTATGCAATATTCTATTGCAATAAAGAATTATCAATGGTATTATTATTCAACTTTTTATAAGTAACCTTAACATTTAAAAGGCGAAGCCTCCCTTACAGACCATTTGTCATGTAGTATTCCTGATGTAATGTAGTACTTTGATAAACATAATATGTATATTATACTGGTATATAAATATTAAAAACTATAATAATTGTCTACTACTTTTTAGTCCTCCCGTACAAAGAACGGGTGCACTGCTAGTGTCAAAAATCATATCAAAAAGGTACTTTATTTCTATTCTAAAAAGATAAGAAACAGCGGTATATATTTTTTACAATAATGAAAACAGAAAGAATTCCTCACAAGACCAAAGGTAAATAATGTCCTTTGGAAGATTAGAATGTAAGATGTGAATTTTATCGTCATACACTGACTAAATTAGTCATAAAACATTAAATGTTAAAAACTAAAGGGTTGGGTATTGGGGTACTTTGGGGGGGGGGGCATGCGCCATTGCCCTTCGGGGGGGCTGGGCACCCCTGGGTGATACCTTAGAAAAATGGAAACGCCATCTATCGACACGGCAGGGCAGCTAGTGTCATGGGTAGTTTCAGCCAGTGCTTCCCTCTAGCGGCCTTACGTAGAATGGCATTTAAATTTCAGGATGGAACTCTCGTTTTGGAAACACGCCCTTTTGCCGTGAAAAGATACATTCTGTTTTGGTGAAAAACAATCGAACTATTACTACGGGAAGGATACACGCCCGTTTGGGGAGAAACTGATTTTTAGCTTCCGTTTACAGTGGGATAAATCCATTTTGGCTTGAAATCGATGCTAGTAGCCATGGGGCTCAGGGAAAGGAACCCGAAAATGCGAATCTTTTTATATTTTTGACTTGAACATCCTCAAAAGCAGTCAAACTATGATCAAATAATTTGATTGATTGTTGTTTGATTATTGTGTACCACTAAATTAAGGGCTGAATCTCCATAATTATTCTTGTTTGACGGATCTCAATTATATCAATACTAATTTTAATGCTCAGTACTCGATGTATTTTCAGGTGCCAGGCTGGTACTGGAAGGTGCGTCGTCGACAAGGCCCACAGGAATCAGTGCCAAGCATGCAGGTTGAAAAAGTGCCTCACGATGGGAATGAACAAGGATGGTGAGTTTTGAATAATCCCCCACCGATTTCCATCATCCTCCAAAATACATTACTGCAATACAACAGTTTATTGTTAGGTATAATTTATTGTCAATTGAACAGTTCATTACACAAAAAACCTATGTAAAAAAAGATTATTTTCAGGAGAACTACCTATTTAATGAGTCCGCTGAAATCTCAATTTTCGATATTTTTGGCATCGGTTGTTTTTGTAATAGTGTCATTAATTTTTTTCTTTACCTAATCCTTTGTGTCGTCATAGGGTTTACAGCTGTAGCTATGTAGCGTGTAGGTATTTACAATTTTCAAACTAGCCTAAAATCAAGAGGCATTGAGTTACTGGAATATACAAAATATCCACGTATTCTGCAATGTAAAACAAATATTTCAAGACCAAAGACGCTCAAATAGGTAAAAAATTGAAACAGGAAAGTGCTAACATATCGGAGGTACTGTGAGTATTCGAATCCCGAAGAGAGTTTAGTCCAAAAATATCAAAAAATTCACTATTCAAATTATTATTTAATTTACTATAAAATTCGCCCGAGAAAAAGTACGCCACATTATTGGAATATAAACCAGTGGTGCGTAGATAACACACAATACTTCCATATTTTGAAACGTAAAATTGTGACACAATTTGATCATAATATGATCATCAAAATATTATTTTGACTGCTTTTAAGGGTGTTTAGGCCAAAAATATCGAAAAATTCACAATTAAAATTTTAAAATTCGCTCAAAATAAAAATACAATACATTATCGGAATATAAAAAATATCCACATACTCTGCAAGGTAAAACTCAGATTTTAAGACCAAGAACGCTCAAACCGGTTCCATTTTTGTGGCCGGAAAAAAATAAAATAGAAAACACTAAAAATGCAAATATATCGGAAGTACTGTGAGTTATGCCAATTTCGATTAAACAGAGTGTTAGGTCTTGCCGAGACAACCATTTCAGTTCAAGAAATTTGAAAAAAGGTTGAGAATTGAGGGAGCTATGGTCATTTTTGTTAATGACCACAGACGGACTAACGGACTAACGGCCACACAGACACACGGACACACAGACACTTGTTCAGGAAGTGATTCTGAGTAAATGTGAATAAGTAAAAGTTTGTTCTGAAGCTCCGTTCCGATTCTCGATTTTAGGACGATTCCAATAGTTCCATTTACTCTGTAAATATGGAAGTAAAAATGACCATAGCTCCCTCAATTCTCAACCTTTTTTTCAAGTTTCTTAAACTGGAATGTTTGTTCCGACAAGACCTAACACCCTGTTTAATCGGATTTTGAATAACTCACAGTATATATTTGCATTTTTCTGCCGTCCTAAGATAAAACGTCCTGAGTCGCCTGCAATTTAAATGGGACTTAGGACGTTTTATCTTAGGGCGGCAGTTTTAGTGTTTTATATATTTTTTTTTCTCTGGCCACAAAAATGAACCGATTTGAGCGTTCTTGGTCTTAAAATCTATGTTTCACCTTGCAAAATATTTGGATATTTTTTTATGTTCCCATAATGTGACGTACTTTTATTTTGGGCGAATTTCGAAATTTGAACAGTGAATTTTTTCGATATTTTTCACCTAAATACCCTTAAAAGCAGTCAAAATATGATCTAATTGTGTCACAATTTCACGTTTCAAAATATGATGGTATTGTGTGTTATCTAGCACCACTGGGTTTTTAATTGAAATTTCATTGAAAATTGAATCGAGTTGCTTGCAAAAAATTGCTTTTTACTTTTTTCCATCTTTAGAATATTTAAATTTAGATCTTAAAACATAATTATGTCCTGATATTATTTCCGACTAATTTTGACGATGAAGTTTGGATGAAACGCGATCACGTCTTTATTTTTCCAGTGCATGTCTTTAATCTGCCAATAAATTTCTTCTATTCGAGCTCGGGAGTCTCTCACCTGCCATGGGTGTCTTCCACCGGCAGATGGGGTTTTTTCTTTAATTTTTAATTGAATAATTAAGTCCGGCCCAGCGTGTTCTTCGCTTGTTGCGTGTTTTCAAATTTTTGAACTGTTGTTGTTCGTCGCAGCAAGACCTAAAACCCTGTTTAATCGAATATTGGGCATTTTGGAATGACATTTTCATTCCGAGTATGGCATCGAGGTGCGTACGATTCGTAAAAGCTCTTTTTGACCAGTTTTCGATCCTATCCAAGCCCTCGGCTCTAATACGCTGTTTAAAACATCATCAATAAGAATGATCGACGTCAAAAGGTTTACCCGAGCTAATCGTACGAGACGGTCGGAACTGGAGTCGGCACATGTTCAAGGCCATCGGTCGAACGGACTAAACGATTAGATGTGGGCTCAGCTGAGGTTGGAGCAGAGCTCAAATCCCACGCCCCATCCGCAATTGTGGGGCAGACTCGCTCCACTGGGCCGCCAAGTGCCGGTTGAAAGTGATCCTTGGGGGTTGCAGGTTGGACGGCAGACGAGTCCTATTACATTGAAATTAATAACACTCTGGTGGGGTGTGGTGGTGGGGCCTTCATCCCATCAAACGGTTCCAGCCCCTGGCCCGATGCCCCTTCGGGTTTTTAAATCTCCCTCACTCACCCCGATACGGGCCAGATGTACTGTAATCCCTGCAAGATTCCCCCTCCCCCGCCGCATTATCATAATTGAAATGTTTTTCATATCGTAACTGGTGTGGATCAGTTTGGGATTTATTTACCCTCTTCCGCTTCGAAGTGGTTAGTGAACCCGATGTGACCCGAGCATTGGAAAATGAAGGCCGCCGCCAATGGTCGAGAAATATGTCACGGGGAGGAACAATGTCAATCAAAATCGTGCCAATCAAGCGATGAAAATTATTCAATTGCCTCCGGATAACTGGCAGCCGCTAATCCACTCTTGTGATTCGTCTTGAACCGAAATCCGATGGGACAGCAGCAGGTGTAAGTTGTGGAAATGTGACGTATCGAACTTCAAATATTCGGTTAAAACGCTCCAACATTTCTACACTAGGCCTTTATCATTCATTATTTATTTATTTATTATTTATCATTATTTATTATTCGTTATTTATCATTATGGGCGACGGCAGTTCGTCATATCGCCGTTTTGCTCTTAATTTCGTGGGATAGGCGTATTTACCGGACTTTTTTTTACAGAAAACTGTTTTCCCCTGATTTTTTGTTTTAGAGATTTTTTTTGCCCTTAATTTTGGTTCATTTTTCTTGAGAAATGAACCTTTGTAATCGGTCAAGAAAAAATTTTTTTTTACACCGCCTGAAAATTTGTTGGTTTACGTTTCAAAGGGTGTAAAATCCGAATCTAAAATAGAAATTTTTATTTTTACAATTTTAATGTTAAATTTTTACCCTGTTTAATCGGAATTTGAATAACTCACAGCACTCCCGATATATTTGCATTTTTAGTGTTTTCTATTTTATTTTTTTCCGGCTACAAAAATGAACCGATTTGAGCGTTCTTGGTCTTAAAATCTTTGTTTTACCTTGCAAAATATGTGGATATTTTTTATTTTCCGATAATGTGACGTATTTTTATTTTGGGCGAATTATCATATTATTAATATGATCAAATTGTATCACAATTTTACGTTTCAAAATATGGAAGTATTGTGTGTTATCTACGCACCGCTGGTTTATTTTATGTTCCTCCGGCCACAAAAATGAACAGATTTAAGCTAAAGATTAGCTTAAAGATTTTTCGGGTTTCTCGCTTGAATTACTATAGAAAAAGAGTTTTTTTTTCCGGAAAATGTTGAAAATTTTGTTTTGGAATCGGTTTGGCTCGAAATTTAATGACGCGATTTATTCTTTTTCGCGTTTTTGCTAACTTGAGGGAGTTCTACTGAACCGATTTTGAATTTTTTGAACCTGTTGGATTCCGTGAAGATTTTCACACCTTTTTTCACCCCCTATAAGTCAAAATCGGTTTCATTTTAGTGGTCGAAAACTGGTTTAAAGGCTAATTTTTAACCTAAAAAAATTTTTTTTTTGATCCTTGATCCCCGAAAACCTCGCATGTCAAAATCCCCGAAATTTGAGCGTCCTTGGTCTTAAAGTCTTCGTTTTACCTTGCAGAATATGTGAATATTTTTTATGATCCAATAATTCGGCGAATTTTCATTTTATTTGAGTTTTAAAATTTGCATGGTAAGTTTTTTGACCTAAACATTCTTAAAATCAGCAGTGTCACACTTTTACGTTTCAAAATATGAAAGCATCGTGTGTTATCTACGCACCACTGGTTTTTCTATTATTTTTTTTCCTTGTTTTTACTGTTAAGTGCGTCGGTTTTATTTTCGTTAATTTTTTTTTTTTTTTTTGTAATTTTGTATACCGATATCACTTGTTAGTACTATCATTTCTCTAAAGGAAAACCAGTTTTCCAATTTACCATCTAATGTTCACAGAACGTCCGATGTATTGAAACTTGAGCTTGAAAATTGGGTGACTTCAACGACCATTTAATGTCGGCCGTTTACGGGGATTTTAGCTGAGGGTAAATTCGCGATAGTTCCCCACTTTGTGTTACGGATCTCGGGAAAGTTCCTCGGGTGATGCTCAAGTGAAGTTTAAACGCCTCCAACCCCCGGTTTCAGGGCTGAAAAATTAACGAGGGCAACTCCTTAAGCGCTGAAGTTGAGCAGCCTCAAACTGTAGTTAAACTTAGCCCTTGAGTCCAAATCCGAGTATTTACTCGAAAAACTGACAACCTGCCTGCCTTTTTTTAACGTGGAAAGAAAAAAATTGTCGCGTAAACCGGCGGCCATTATTCCAATATGAAAGTTTGCGAGGATGCGGCTCGAAAACATTTTCAAGTTTCGGCTCACAGGCTATAAAGCAGGAGGCTATACCTGATAGGTCAGGGCTAAGGACATAACATATGAGCGATTTATGTGTTCCTTAGTGAAGGGAAGCTCAGTTATTGTGACCGGTTCCAAAAAGGAAGAGGTTACTCAACTTGACTCGCAGTCTATAGACTATAGTGTTTTGCCCCCCTCCCTCCACGTAGAGGAAGTCCTCCTCCCTCTGTTCACCTAGAAGAATTCCTCCTCCCTACCTCCACCTAGAGGAAATCCTCCTCCCTTCCTCCACCTAGAGGAAATCCTCCTCCCTCCCCCAACATAGAGGAAATCCTCCTCCCTCCCTCCACCTAGAGGAAATCCTCCTCCCTCAATCCACCTAGAGGAAATCCTCCTCCCTCCCCCAACTAGAGGAAATCCTCCTCCCTCCGTTCACCTAGAAGAACTCCTCCTCCCTCCCTCCACCTAGAGGAAATCCTCCTCCCTCCCTCCACCCACCCAGAGGAAATCCTCCTCCCTCCCTTCACCTAGAGGAAATCCTCCTTCCCTCCCTTCACCCAGAGGAATTCCTCCTTCCTTCCCTCCACCTAGAGGAATTCCACCTCCCTCCCTCCACCTAGAGGAAATCCTCCTCCCTCAATCCACCTAGAGGAAATCCTATTCCCTTCCTCCACCTAGAAGAAATCCTCCTCCTTCCCTTCACCCAGAGGAATTCCTCCTTCCTTCCCTCCACCTAGAGGAATTCCACCTCCCTCCCTCCACCTAGAGGAAATCCTCCTCCCTCAATCCACCTAGAGGAAATCCTCCTCCCTCCCCCAACATAGAGGAAATCCTCCTCCCTCCCTCCACCTAGAGGAAATCCTCCTCCCTCCCTCCACCTCGAAGAAATCCTCCTCCCTCCACCTCGAGGGACTCCTCCTTCCTCCCTCCACCTGGAAGAAATCCTCCTTCCTTCCTCCACCTCGAGGAAATCCTTCTCAGTCCCTCCACCTAGAGGAAACCCTCCTCCCTACCTCCACTTAGAGGAATTCCTCCTCCCTCCCTCCACCTAGAGGAATTTCTCCTCCCTCCCTTCACCTAGAGGAAATCCTCCTCCCTCCCCCCACCTAGAGGAAATCCTCCTTCCCTCACTTCACCTAGAGGAAATCCTCCTTCCCTCCCTCCACCTAGAAGAAATCCTCCTCCCTCCCTCCACCTACTGGAATTCCACCTCCCTCCCTCCACCTAGAGGAATTCCTCCTCCCTCCCTCAATCCACTTGGAGGAATTCCTCCTCTCTTCGCTCCGCCTCATTAAAACATGCGACGCAGCGCTAAAGGTTGACCGCCAGTTCGTCACGGCTGATCCGCGGTCGATTCTGCCTCGCGTGGCAAAGGCTGCGCTTAGTTTTGCGAAGCAAATGAGGCTTGACGCCGCCGGAGCGCGATAGTTGAGTGGCCTTTGAAGAGGGGGCACGTGGCGACCCGGTAACGCTTGTTGTGAAAATTATTTCTTTGCATAGGGCCGCCCTTTTAGTGAATATCTGTTGCATAGATTTAGCGGTGGCCCGATGGCGGTGAACCGCGTGAGGCCTTCTAATTGCGGACCGCCTCCGCCTTTGAGGGTTCGCGCTCCGCCCGTTCGGCCCTCGAGCTATCTCCTCCCAATTAACGTTGCCGCCTCCTCCGCCGCCGCCGCCGCCGTCGCGCTTGTTATCTCCGTTTACCGCCGTGGCCCTTAATTGCGGCACAAAGCCCGTCATTCTGTCACAGCCATCTCTCTCGCTCGCTCGGTTTCCCCATCATCATCGTCCTCTTCTAGGATAAAAAAAAAATTAATTTTTGACGATGATTCAAACAAGTTTTTTTTTTCAATTTTAATTTTAATTCGAAAAATGCCGTAGTTTGCTCGAATAGTCATCTTCATCCGCATTTTGTTTGTTGGATTGAATACCGTTGGAATTGGTCTGTGTTTCAGCGGTGCAGAACGAGAGGCAGCCGAGGAACACGGCGACCATACGACCCGAAGCCCTGGCCGAGATGACGGACCATGAGAGGGTGATTAGAGAAGCCGTCGGAGCCGTAGGAGTTTTCGGGTGAGATAAACCGATTATATATAATAATCAATCGTACCACAATGATTCTAACGAGCGATATTTATTTTAAAAAATCCCGCCGCCGCTCGACTTTCCCCGCTCCGCGTCGGGGAAATTTCCCCCCGCGGGAATTTCGCGATTTCCGTCGCAGGATTTTTGCCGCTCGGCCGCCAAGATCGTCCCGCCGGTTTGTCGACTCCGAAGAGGCGGCCGGGCGTAAAACGCAAAAGGGAGCTCGAGGATCGGATCAACGCGGATTACAAAGGGCCCGAGCGAGAGGGCGACACCGGCCCGCCCGGTTTTACCAGCGTGAAAGAGAGCGACGCCGCTAGCCGGCTCAAAGGTGTCGATAGGTGCCGTTCAACTGTGAATGAGCACAACGCAACATCGCACCCGTCGCCGCCTGACACAGGAGAGAGCGGCGGCTATTTCGCACACGCAGCGGAACGGCCGCCGTCGCTACGCCCGCACACTCGGATCCGCCGTGTCGCGAAGGCGCCCGTCCACTTGACAAAGGACACACCCGGACCATCTCCGCCTTCATCGTTAGGTCCCTCGTTAGGTTCCCCTCGCTGGTCCTTTGACGCCTCGATCCTCATTTTTGGTCAGTTTTTTCAAATAAAAAAAAAACATTTACCCACCTGCTCGCTACCTTTGCTTTGCCCTAACATCCGGTGAAGTTAAAACACCAGCTGTGCTTGCAGATCGAAAATTTCTTTACTTCTGAATTTTCGCATGCACTAAGGTATCTTCTCAGTAGAAATGCAGGTAGATTTACGATCGTCAGAAAAGCGCGAGTCGGATCGGGGGTTCGAGAAAAATGTTTCACTTACTCAGGTTTGAATAAAAATGTCACTTTGACCTCGGTGAAAACGTGTTTTTTCAAGCTCTGAATTCGAATTTGTACGCCTTTTTTCAGGCGACTCCCAAAATTTTGAGTTATTGGCGGTTATTTCCGTTTTCCAGCATTTTCTGTTCGGCAACTTAAAGATATATCGTCCAGATGTCCAAAATTCCAACAACAAAAACTCTCCATTTGGGAAATTTGTCGCTAATGTATAAATGACTTGGAGCACAAAATACCTACGACACAAAAATATCTACAAAATACGTACAACACAAAATACCTACAAAACAATGTAATTCCAACACTGGAAAACTTTTTTTTTGCCGTACATACGTTTTTTAAACACTTTTTACCTTCAAGCGTAAAAACCGAAATATTTCAGAAAACGCTGCTAAGGCCCGGTTTATTGACAAAATTTATCAATCCGATATCCAAGGAAGCTTTGGATAAAATTCACCACGGTGTTATCAGTAGGTATCAAATTTAAATGTAAAAACCTGCTGAAATGTTTATCGGGTGCTTCTTTGGATATCGGATGGATAAATTTTGTCAATAAACCGGGCCTAAGTAGATGTCACTACATGGGTACATTATTTGTGGAGTAGGTAGGTTTATTATCATCATTTGTGGAGTAATGGTCAATGGTGCTTAAATGGTACGGTTTCACAATGGTGAATAAATAGGTACAAAAAGAAAAAAAACACTGAGCGATTAAACAAGACCCGTTGACGAGGTCTCATAGGGATAATGCCCCTCCCCAATCACTTATACCTGGGCGCAAGCCCTCATCTGTTTTACCAATTAATTTACCAACGGTTCTTGAGGCATTCTTGGCTTAATTTTCCAGAGAATTTAATAATTATTCTATAGGTAATTAAAAATAGATTAAATAGTGAATTTAACAAAATTAACGACGTGCTGCGTTGAACAGATTGGTAAATAAGTATCGAGATAGGTAGGTATATCTATCAAGCAGAGAAGATAGTCCTTTTGCTGGGTTGAAAAAAAGGTTTTTCTAAATGCCCATCTAAAATACAAATTTATACTGAAGTGGTAGAATAATGATAACTAGGGATCGGATCCGTATGTGTTCACATATTTTTTTCTAGGCAATGTACTGATGTTTTTCAAGTAGGCGTGTTCATATTGACATTTTCTGAACCGTTTAAGCCCACTTTCATTTCACATAATATGTCAAATAAATAAATAATAGGTATGTCAATAAATGTTAAAATATTATTTTGACATATTCCACTATAAATCCATATTTTTCAAATATTTGGTCCACAAAAACACATATTTGCTAATTTTGGGTAGTTTTTCCAAGGTTCACAACTAGGATGAATTAAATTTAAAAAAAAAATTTACCAAATTTTGCTAATTTTTTTTTATTGGACAACTCTTTTTATGCATTTTGCTTCAGACGGCGTACGGGAAAAAATTATTGCAGATTTTTATCTAGACACTGAAACGTAAAGGAAAAATTTTCAGGGGGCGATGAAAAAAAAACCCCGACCGATTGCATAGGTACATTATTTCTGGAAATAATTTAACAAAATCTTGTTGTTCATTTGGGCTTAAACATTGTTTTGAAAATATTTAAACCTTTTTACATATTTTCCACATATTTTTTGAAAATATTTCAACCTTTTTACATATTTTCCACATATTTTATGAAAATTAATACATATATATGTCACATATTTGGCATTTTCAAATACATAAAAATCCGATCCCTAATGATAACTAAATTCCGCGTTTCAAGAGTCTATACCATTAGGTATGTCTTTGCAATCGAAAAATGAACCCTTGCGCAGAATTTGTAGAGTTCTTCGGATACACAGGAAAATGATGTGCGCATGTCACTGATCTACTGAGCAGCGTTTTTTTCCAATGCATTAACATAGGTATCCAAGGGATATTTCAGTGGGTTCCACGACGAGTTCAGCGAGTCTGAAACCGAGCAGTGATGTGGCACTGAGAGTAAACATGATTTTCCGTTTTACCTAAAAACTGCCAAATTGTGAGATGTGTTATGCTGCTTCTAAGGCGACGATGACCTGATTGAGGGTATCAGTCATATCGAATATTAGTCATAAAACTGGAACGATTGCGGAACAAAAGAAAATGGGGTTTCAAGTTGTTTACTGAAGATGGGCCGTTCATCCAAGATATCCACTTGAGTCACCTATATGCACATAATCGACCTGGCTTTTTATGTTGGTGAATTTTCCATCCATCTACCCTGCGATGGGCTGGTGTTCGAGTCAGTGAAGGGTCTGTGTTGGACACCCTCGCCCTTCCACCCTTCTATTAGGTGCACGGGCAGTGCCACTTGAATACTAAAACAGTTCACGCCTTGGCATAGCTCTTCGATGTTCTTCCCCCCTCAGGTAAAAGCCGTTCACATTGGGATCGACCGATCCGGAAAGTGTACCAGTAAAGGCACCAGTGGTCGACAGGGACAGATGAATTTGCAATTTAAAAAATTTCATCAAAAGAGATAACCAGGAACCCGGAAGAATCTTGAAAATTGAAGAGTAAACCAGCGGTGCGTAGATAACACACAATACTTCCATATTATCAAACTGAAAAGTATGACATAATTTGATCATATTTTGACTGTTTTTGAGGGTGCTTCGGTCAAAAATATCAAAAAACTCGCTATGCGAATTAAACCAGTGGTGCGTAGATAACACACAATACTTCCATATTTCGAAACGTAAAAGTGAGACACGATTTGATCATATTTTGACAGCGTTTAAGGGTGTTTAGGCCAAAAATATCAAAAAACTCACCATGCAAATTTTAAAATTCGCCCAAAATGAAAAAACGCCACTTTTTTGGAATGTGCAAAATATCCAAATATTCTGCAAGGTAAAAAAAAGGTTTTAAGACCAAGAACGCTCAAATCCGTTCATTTTTGTGGCCGGAAAAAATAGAAAACACTAAAAATGCAAATATATCGGAAGTACTGTGCGTTATCCGAATTCCGATTAAACAGGGTGTTAGGTCTTGCCGAGACAACCATTTCAGTTCAAGAAATTTGAAAAAAGGTTGAGAATTGAGGGAGTTATAGTCATTTTTGTAAATGACCATAGACGGACAGACGGACACACAGACACTTGTTCAGGAAGTGATTCTGAGTGCATAAGAAAAAGTTTTTTCTAAAGCTCCGTTCCGATTCTGGATTTTAGGACGATTCCAATACTTCCATTTACTCTTCGAATATGGAAGTAAAAATAGTGTTACCAAATGGCAAAAAATCGACGGCAAACCCTTACGAGTCAACTTGAGTAAACTCCTCCTTTTTGGTTGGTTAAAAATAAGGTTTCGCCTTTCCAGTAGCTCTTTGGATCCATGAGAGCATTGTTTCCCTCAATAAAGGTGAATTTGAAGATTGCACGTTAAAAATTGCTCAAAATACTGATTCAGTGAAACTGGAAGCGGAATTCGCTTAGCCTTGGTAACTCGTAGGTACGGAAGTAAAATGCTACCATTTACTTCGTAAATATGGACGGGAAAGAACTAGCGCTGAAAATCAATACCCAAAACGACGATGCTATCTTTATTGATTTTAAGTCCGTTCATATGCATACGCCTCCCGATTTTCGGCCACGGCCAAATGTGCGATGAGGGCTTACAACACTGCGACTGGCCCATTTGGCCCTCCGGCAATTGACACGCCTTTAACGCGCAGGCGAGTAATTTAAACACCCTCCGCGTTCCGCCGATGTTGCCTGTCAGTTAAAAGATAATAAATCCAGTGAGCCTATTTTGAAATCAAACTTTATGAGAAAAGTCGAATGAAACCAGTGGTGCGTAGATAGCACACAATACTTCTATAATTTGAGACGTGAAAGTGTGACACGTTTTGATCATATTTTGACTGCTTTCGAGGGTGTTCATGTCAAACATATCACAAAACTCACTATGCGAATGTTAAAATTCGCCCAAAATAAAAATACGCCATGGTATCGGATCATAAAACGTATCCACATATTCGGCCAGGTAAAACAAAGATTTCAAGGACAAGAACGCTCAAATCAGTTCATTTTTGTGACCGGAAAAAAGTAAATAAAAAAAAAACACTAAAAATTGCAAATATATCGGAAGTACTGTGAGTTATTCAAATTCCGATAGAACAGGGCGTTAGGTCTTGCCGAGACAAACATTTCAGTTCAAGAAATTGCCATAGCTCCCTCAATCTCAGCCTTTTTTCAAATTTCTTAAACTGAAATGTTTGTCTTGGCAAGGCCTAACACCCTGTTTAATTGGAATTTGAATAACTCACAGTACTTCCAATATATTTGCATTTTTAGTGTTTTTTTTTATTTACTTTTTTCCGGCCACAAAAATGAACCGAATTGAGCGTTTTTGGTCTGAAAATCTTTGTTTTGTCTTGCAGAATATGTGGCTATTTTTTATGTTTCGATAACTTGGCGTATTTTAATTTTGAACAAATTTTAAAATTTGAATAGAAAATTTTTTGATATTTTTGACATAAACACCCTTAAAAGCAGTCAAAATATGATCGAAATTTGCCACACTTTTACGTTTCGAAATATGGAAGTATTGTGTGTTATCTACGCACCACTGGTTATGAATGACCACAGACGGACACATGGACAGACGGGCAGACGTAGACCTACACACAGACACTTGTTCGGGAAGTGATTCTGAGTAAATGTGTATAAGTAAACGTTTTTTCTGAAGCTCCGTTCCGATTCTCGATTTTAGGACGATTGCAATACTTCCGTTTACTCCGTAAATATGGAAGTAAAAAGAACCAGTAGCGCTTGAGTCGTACCTATTGTAGAACTGAAGTCGAAAGTACATTGATTTTCGGTTTAACCAGTGGCGAGTTCTTCTCCTGTTACTAGCCTAGCGGTGGTGGTAACAAGACAAGTTTGTTGAGGCGTATTATTTTAGGGTGTTTATCAATTAATTTTATCAATCGAACATCCATGGACGCTCCGAAAAAGTAATTACTTGGAAATTCAGGCTATGGATTTCCGTATCTATGTTTCCGGGGAAAATTTTATTCGGAGCTTGCATCGTGTATTCGATCGATAAAATGAATTGATGAACCCACCCTTAGAGAATAAATTTAGAGCCCCGACCCTCCCCCCGTCGTCTCCGCGCGGCAGCTGGCGAGTCTTCAGATCAATCGCGTAAATAGATTGTAATTTGGAAATTGTTTCAGAATCGCTCTCGGTCTGAGAGAGAAAAGGGTTACAGGTCGGTCTTGCTGTGTGAGGGGTTAATGACGTCGTTGCTGCGGTGGCTGCGTGTGGCGGAGACCTGTCCGGTCCATATAACAGAATTGTTAATCATTCGGTAATTAATTGTTCTCCACTGAAGTGGTTGAGGTGCCCAGAGGGTGAACGTTGGGTGTCTGTTGTGACGACCGACTGGCGAATTGCGGGGACAGCTTGAGGAAAGGACGAGAGACCGAAACCGGACTATAAGGGAGTGACAGAGACAGAGCCCTTTCCAATCTCGATCCTTACCTCCTTTTGTAGCAATGGTAAAGTTTAAGCCGACCGAAAAACCGAGTTCACGAATTCGACATTGAAGCGAACGAATCACAATTCTCGCTTGAGATCGGAGATACGATGAAAGTGTTTACCTTTCAGCGCACCAGTGCTTGGTAAAACTGGGTACCTACTTACATGCTTGAATGCATATTGCTAAATTTTAATTTGAGTAACAATACCGCAAAACACCATAGTCATAGTCCATTTTCGCGTCAGATGCAACACGGCTATTGGCTGAAACAGTTTCATTCTGGTTTACTGTTCAATATTTAACCTATTTAATCGCCCAAGACAAAAGATTAACCCCCATGAAAATTTCATGGTTTACTTTTCAACGCATGTAGAATCCGAAAATCGAAAAAAACCAGTGGTGCGTAGATAACACACAATACTTCCATATTTTGAAAAGTAAAATTGTGACACAATTTGATCATATTTTGACTGCTTTTAAATATCGCATAAAAATCGTTTAGGCTAAAAATATCGAAAAATTCACTATTAAAATTTTAAAATTCGCCCAAAATGAAAAAACGCTACATTTTCGGAATGTAAAAAATATCCACGTATTCTGCAAGGTAAAACAAAGATTTTGAGACCAAGAACGCTCAAATCGGTTCATTTTTGTGGCCGGGAAAAAATAAAATAAAAAACACTAAAAATGCAAATATATCGGAAGTACTGTGCGTTATCAAAATTCCGATTAAACAGGGTGTTAGGTCTTGCCGAGACAAACATTTCAGTTCAAGAAATTTGAAAAAAGGTTGAGAAATGAGGGAGTTATGGCCATTTTTGTAAATGACCACAGACGGACAGACGGACACACGGACAGACGGACACACGGACACACAGACACTTGTTCAGGAAGTGATTCTGAGTAAATGTGTATAAGAAAAAGTTTTTTCTGAAGCTCTGTTCCGATTCTCGATTTTAGGACGATCACAATGCTTCCATTTACTCTGTAAATTTACATATTTATATGGAAGTAAAAACAATTGTTATCCGTTCGCACTTTTCCTCAGAGATGGCAGAATAGAAAATTCTGACATTTTCAGGGTACATCAACCTCGGATTGGATAGGCAAAGATTTCTAGCCAAGTCGCTACCTCAACCTCAATTCTGAAGGTCTTCTTTAAGTTTTCTAAGTTTTGAAAAATGCGTATTAAATACTAAATAAATTGTACTGCACTGCAAAGCATTATTTTCTATAGATTTTTGGGCGCTGAGTTAAATACGATCAACCCGGCATTGATAGCTATAACCGTTTGGGATTTATGCAGGTTTGAGTGGGCCACTTCTGACTTTTTTAAATTTCCCAATTCTCAGTAATTCGAAAGCCACTAGAGCTACAAAATTTGTTATAATATAACGAGCATATTATGCTCGTTGAAATCCTTTTGAAAAACGTCAGTGGTCGTACATACTTACGATACATACTCGTATTTACCAATCAGATTTGCTCAAATTTCAAAATTAAAGAAAATTTCCCGAGAATTTTCATTGGTTCAACGTGCATGGAATTCAAAATCAATTTCAAATTATTCCAAGTACTTTTAAATGTAAGCCATCAATTCCCGGGGGGGGTTTATAATCGAAAAATAAGCCAAAAATGGCTGCGTGAATTATGACAGTGCCTGTCCGGTTTCGCTCTGCCGTCGATGCTTCAAGCAAGAAAATGTCAATAAAGCTACATTACGCTGCTACCTAACGGAAGAGGCTGTAACTAGCTACTAACCTGCTACTTGTCGTTACGTGACGCTGAACAGCGGGTGCGTAGCTACTCGCAGAAGCGAATAGCGCAGGTTGTATGTGCAAACATTTGCAGGAATTATGCGAGCTCATTGGCTAGAACGCGAAAAATTTGGTTTGTTATTGCAATGATGAAAAAATTGATCGGTCTCATCTTCAGCCAAAGTGCTAATAGTATGGTACTGACTACAATACAAAATATAATTACTAACATCTTTTAATAAGTACAATATTTATTGTCGAGATTGGGGTGGCGGAACACTGACCATCTACCTAATTCCCCACATTGAAATTCGAAGGGGGGATTGGTCGAAAACTGGTTTGAAGACTAATTTTTGACATTTCACAAAAATATTTTCTAGACCCTATGGAAAGAATTGTACATTTTCAAAAAAGTGGATAGTCTTCGGATAGCAACAAAACATAATTAAGAATAATGTAGAAAACCTATTCCCCATGAAAATCCAAGTTTTCCTGGGAAAATTAAAATACAATCGTGGATTTGACTTCTGGTTTTTCGGCATGAAACTGAGAATTGACCAAAATCACGAAACCTGACGTTTTGTCGGGATTTCGATCAAATGGTCAATTTGAAGATGCGGCCGAAATCAAGGTTTAGTTCAAGTTTCTTTTTTTTACGGAGAAATTTTTGGTAAAAGCTTGGTAGAGAAGAAAGTGTTGAGCGTAAAATTACACACGAGTGAGTCCGCATTTTGGCTCGCAACTGCAAAACGGCGATTTTGGCTTTTGGACTGTGGACGTTTTGTGTAATATCCCGTGGAATTGGGCCGACAGAAAGTCATTGCGAGGGTGTAAGGCTCATAGGGTAGTATTGATAAAAATTTTGATCGTGTAAATCCTATGAAATTTTTCAATTTGTTTAAAAATTTCGATACGATATGATATACCCTACATATATTATTTGAACTTAATTTTTTGTGATACCCAGAAAAATTATCTAACCGTGTCTCAATCTGCTTGTGAAAATAGCAGCGTTCTTTACTTTTTAGTTTTTCATGCGGATTTAGTTTTTGTAGGCGGTTTTATTTTTTGTTAAATTTGATTTTTTCACACTTTTTAATGGTACTTAGCGTTAGACAACTAAAAACGAGCCGTAAAACGCAAAATTAAAAAAAAAATTGTAAAAGTAAGCAAGAAAAAAAAGTAAGTAAGAGTAAAAATTGTTTCTCTGCAGTTAGGTAAACCAATATTAGGGAAATCAATATTAATCCTGAAAAATGAAAAATTAATAGTGGTACCAAATGGACTTCCCCGACATTTCAGTGAAAGAACAGCGAAAAAATACCTTACGAAAGTCAACTTGAGTAATCTCCGCTTTCTTGAAGTAAAATTTTGTGGATGGGTAGCGTTTCACCAATCCAAGCGATCCAGTGCTGAATACATGCATTCCTAGATTTCCACATTTTAAAATTTATGTCACTTCGAAAATTATCGACAACCTGAGGGGAGGAAAGTTGTTGTGTCATGATAATAAATTAGGAAGGTAGGTAGGACCCATCAAATCCGATTCTATCGATGCGAATCGTATTCTAATCCATAAAACGCGGATCATTTATCCTCAGCCCTCCAACTGTGGCTGCATTGAGTGGAATTGGTGGAACGATGCAGTTCCCCGGGTCTCTCGTCTCCCTCACGAGTGGACCTCTCGGTGGTGGCTTGGGAGGTTCAGGATCCTCGCCTCCAAGAGTTTCCAGTGGCGGCGGCTCCAACTCCAATAACAATACGGAAACGGACGAGCCAGCTCAGCCTTCCTATTCGCAAGTCTCCTCACCCCAAATGCCGAATTCGGCCAATGAGAACGACAATGATGACAACGAAGAAGGTGCGTATTGAGCCTATTGTCAGGTCATCAAGTACCTTCAACCATGCAATCGTATTGGTTTCGAGAATATAATGTTTTCCACGTTATTAAACCATTTGAACGCTCACTAATGAGCGCAGTTTTCCGCCCTCCTGTATGTTTCGTCTTTGCCCAGATGACCCCATCGATGTGACAGCTGAAGAACCACCGGCAACCCGCCCAGAATACAGGAGCAACAGCAACAACGTCTTCCCACCAGAGCAATTCTACCCCCAAGTGCAGGAGACGGTTTACGAGACGGCAGCCCGCCTCCTCTTTATGGCCGTCAAGTGGGCAAAGAATTTACCATCTTTTGCCCTCTTGCCCTTTAGAGACCAGGTGATTATCTGTGTAATACCACTGATGGCTTCTACCACTCGGGTACCTGCTGAAGAAGCACTCTCTTAAAATACAAGAGCTAAAAAATTTGAAACCCCTAGCGAATGAAATTGTTTTTCAGGTGATATTACTTGAGGAGTGCTGGGCGGAATTATTCATCCTGAATGCTGTACAATGGTGTCTGCCCCTGGATCCGAATCCTCTTTTTTGTGTCGCCAACCACGTCATAAGCGGCTCTAATAGCCGCCACATTGCAGTCGATGTTCGCATCTTGAACGATATCTATCAACGCTACAGAACCGTCGCTGTTGATGCTGCAGAATTCGCCTACCTCAAAGCCATCGTGATCTTTCGGGCAGGTGAGTCTATTTGAGATAAACTGACTCAAGACGTCTAACCTCAAAATCTAATCGTAAATATCTGAGTGAAAAAAATCAAGTACGTATCTTATTAATGCCTGGTTTAACATTGATCAGCGTTCTGAACAAGAAGTGGCATATCTTCAGCCAAATTTTTATTACAGAGACTCGTGGCCTCAAAGATCCCCTCCAAGTCGAAAATCTTCAGGACCAAGCCCAGGTCATGCTGTGCTCGCATGCACGGACCCGCAGTCCGCATCAGGGTACAAGGTTCGGCCGTCTCCTCTTGATGATTCCCCTCCTGAAAAATGTGCCCACCCATCGCGTCGAGCACATTTTTTTCCAAAAGACCATCGGCAACACGCCTATGGAGAAAGTCCTTTGTGACATGTACAAAAACTAGAAAAACGTATTCAAAATACAAATAAAGAAAACCACCGAATCACTCCTATTGGTGGTAAAATTTTGTAATTTATCTTTGATGTTAGAAACAGCAAAATGTAGATCTACGCTTCAACACACCTTTTCTTCATTTGGTTTGCCTGTTTTTTAGTTAGGGGCAAAAAAATTCTTTAAAAAAAAACAATCAGGGCAAAACAGTTTTCTCTAAAAAAAGTTCGATAAATACGCCTATCCCACGAAATTAAGAGCAAAACGGCGATTTGACGGACTCAGCCGGAAAGCTGCTATGAGCAATTGAGTCGAGTACAAGTCAGACGGAGGTCCAGACGCCTATTATCTTGATTTTCCAGAAACTATACCACACTGCTCCACACCTGGATATTTTTGTGAGAGCTGATATTGGAACGAACTGTATTGATATGAAATATATTTTTTTTTATAATCAGCATACCTGGCATATGTCTGGGTACTGTAGTTAAGACTGTCAATCGGTTCTTTTATTTTACTGTACCTGCTTTTATTTTAAATTATTGACAAGATCCCGGTACATTCCTTTCCTAGGAAGATACTTAAGGAAGGTACTTACCATCTAAAATTTCGGTTAAGGGGGTGGAAAGTAATTATCACCCGTCTCCCAAAGCTCGAGTTGCTTTCATTTAGTAGGAACATTTGTTGCTGTGAATATACCTAATAGGTAAAACAACTGTACTGGCGGATTGATTGTTGTTGAATTCTTGCTAGCTAATTTCCTTGAAGGCTGAGGGTGATTTGTTGAGATTTTTGTCTAATTTTAATAATCGTACTCTCACCATTCCTAATATTTGTACGATTTAAGTTCTTGTTATAGGTACGTTTCGTTTTGGCGACACGAATCAAGTACCTGCCTCTTAATTTTCCCCTTCAATGGAAGACGGCCTAAGTACTTATTTGTTAAGTTACCTGAGAAAAGGGCTAAATGCTACTCAGCTACTAAGTACCAGAAATTAGGCCCATTCTGTTGACTGGAAACGTATGTATAGACTTGATCAGCTACTCAAATAGTTGAAAGCATGATCGATATTGATCGAACAAGTAATACCTATACCTTTGAGCTATTGCTTTACCGTTTGAATAAATGTTTCAAATTCTTGTCTCGATGCGATTCTCGATGTGCAAACAAGCAAGTACAGTGCAATTTATTTATAATGTAGTACAACGAACTTTATTTTGGAGAGGCCCATCAACCTCCTTTCGTAAAATACTTAAGCTAAAGATATCATTTTTTCTGTTGAATAATGTTTTGTCTTTCATCATGTACGTCCCTGGACCTGAACTAACACGATAGGGAATCAAGAACAAAAAGTGGAAGCCTTGTATTCGAACATGACCTCCTACTCCTGATTTCAAGCGTAAAATGTTACACGAGGATATAATATGCAGGCCATCTTTCACGGTTCAGAGGTGTTTCCAATGTAGATGTCATTTCTCATGCATAGAGCTGACGTCTTTGTTCGGGGTTATCTTGAGTTCCATATTTAACAAAGCAAAAGGAGAATCGCATTGTAATCGTTGGAAAAATGAAAAACGGTTCGAATTTTGGAAAATGAATTTCATTGATAACTTCTATATCTACGATGTGAATGGAAGTACGGTGGTTTTCTGAAAAAAAAGGAAGTCCGTGCGGCCTAAGCTTCAACCGAGTGATTGAAGTTTTGTGGCGCCCTTGAGTTTGATCCAAACCTCAGATCCGATTTCCATTATTTCTTGGACGATTACCAGTCTTTCATTTAATTTGTGCGTAGGGAAGCGAAAAATCGACCGATTCTGCAAGACGTTGGCTCCCAGTATTTTACGGCTTCAAATACCAATTGAGTAAGAGATTTGTTGCAGCTAGTGAAAAATTCAAATAAAACAAAAGTGCTAAGTGTTTTCTCCGCGGATGACAATGGTACTTACTTTCCATTTGGCTAAAGTAAATAGGTATATCATGAAACCACAGTTCAAAATCAACCAACCCGTTATATCGGAATTTTGATGACACAGGTCTACCAAGGCATGGGCTCTTTGTTTTATTTTTTACTGGGGTCTCACGGGTCGGTCTAGTGATTAGGGCGTCTACCTAGGAGTTATGGGTTCGAGTCCCATAGGTGGCATGGACAAAATGGCCAATAACCTTATAATAATTATAAGGTTATTATAACCAATAACCTTATTATAATTATGAATTATTCATGTCAACCGTGGTATTCGGAGTTTTTGGAAACAATCAAAATTGGAGAACTGAACCTACTCCTTGTGATGCCCTATGGGTTAACACAATTAAACCATCATTTGCATGTTTTGGGTCTGTGCTTTCACAATGCGCGTATTTGTTCGGCCACGTCAACGCGACTTCTATGTTATTAGGCTTCAAAATTTGCAAAAGTGATGATGTGCTTTTAAAGTTTTCAACCACTCAATTAATCCTAATAGAAAGAGATTTGGCCCAACATTTTACTATCAAAATATGGATGTATCGTGTGTTATCTGCGCACCTCTGGATTGCACTTCCTTGTCCTCGGATGGACTCTATAGTTAGTCTACAGCATCTCAGGGGCGTTAAGGTTTTTGTAAATATTGAATGACTATTGTATAGGACGTTCATTTTTATTAATGTAATAATTTGAAATAGTTTTTGTGCGCTTCGAGTAAGTAATAAGTAGATAATCATCAATTCGCTCTGGAAAAGTTCGAAAACCTGTATTCTACAAAACCTCTATATGTTGTACGTTTGGAAAGAGAATTCGCTCTTGAACTGTTATGACTTATGCATCTTAATAAATAAAATAAGGATTTATATTCAGCTGGCAGTTTTTCTCATTTCCCGGAGCCTGACTCCACATTTATTATCTGATTACATTCAATTTTTTCCATTTTTCAGACTCTCTCTTTAGTTAGATCGACACCCCGGTTAGGTGTAACAAGTTATGAAATATATCTGATCACAAGGCTTATTCTCAGTTCTCACTCTGAGGTCTTGGGTGGGCCATCTTCTTATAGATTTCTAACTACTTCAAAACATCGTTGAACAATGCCAACTCGAAATCGGTCCCTTGATCTGTTTATAGTTCATGTGGTAACATACAAAGTGGTGGTAACTATTTCAGTCGTATGATCTGGGATAATCAAACAGACCACTAGTCCTGCACAACTGTGACAGAGCTCTAATTTGGTGGAATACTTCACCAAAAGCCCGAGGAAATTTGTAACCCAGATTAGACGGGTGAAACAGTAGAACAGATTTTATGGAACATGGTGTAGTTAGCGTTTTCAAAACAAAAGGCGTTGAACGGGATAATGGATACATAAGATGCTCTTATATCAATGAGTCAGTTTGTAAATTTTATTGCGAAAGGCACAATGAGAACAAGTTGAATGCAAAACATAGCATCAATAATGATACCGTTAATAATAATAGACGATTGGAACCAGATTTCATCTTCTATACAAGATACAATAGTCTTTCCAGACATATTAGTCTTTTCATTATCAAAAATAACGTGACATAAATATTTATATTTCTTACGAGCTAGAACGTGTAAAATGGGCAAAAATGACAAGCTTTTGGCTCTTTAAGTGCAATTGGCTGAGAAACATTTGTTCCAAAAGTGCAGTTCACAATCATTCTAGTTATACCAAACACATCGTATCGCGGTTAATTCTTGAAAATCGAAATAGCTTACAGGCTCGTTCGAAGCAACGGAAATTCGTTCAAGTTATGCTAGGCTTTTTGAGACAGTTGAAATACGGCTCAATTCAACTATTCACAGCAAGAACAGATGCAAGGATTGTGCATCGTAAATCGATCTTTAAAAAAGTCAATATTTATTTGCCTCAATAGTAAAAATCTTGAATTGCTTAGATCTATACAAAACAGCATTCATTCAAAGGTTGTGAGGAATACAGCTCTTAAACCGGAGGAGATGGTTGAATCTGCAGCGATAAGGATCCAACTGACCTCATGATCAAATTATTATCCTCAAAGTAGTTTCAGCTAATCGAGCTCTAGGCAGGATTTATTCACCTGGGCCAACGGGAAAATATGACCAGAACTACCAACTATGAAATTTATGAGAATGGAGAAGTTCTATAACCAAAATAATTAGCTGAATAAGCCCAGTAACATCATACACAATCATGCCTTGACAAAAATGATTTTACTCAAATTGAACCTCTGCAATGAGAATTCAGAGCCTTTCTTGAAATTCGTCTTCTATCAAGTTGATTTATAAAAAGAAAAGAGACAACTTTTATTGGATGACCACTGATTTCGATATAGGTACCCCTAAAAACCGCAGTACCTATATATTTATATTAAAAAAGAGCGAATCTGGCGCAGGGAACTAATTAAACTATCAGCTCAACATCAAAGTTCTTATTCACTAAACAGTGGTCGAGTGGTCAACGTGTTTGACTCGAGCCACTAAGGTGGAAAACCATTAGATTCCCCCGAGCGTTCGATTTCCTCGATTGGTAAGAAACCTAAGGCTCATAGCCTTATGAATTCATGCCAACTTGTTTTGGGTTTAGCAAATTACGGTGAGGAGCAAACCCACTTCTAGTAGTACGACTGGGTCAAGCTAGACAAATTCCTCTTACCTCATTTTCTAACGAATATAAACTAGCTCAAAACGTAGGGGCATGTTTCAATTTTATTCTAAGTACAATAATCATCGTCAAATTTGAACTTTCACTCGTCCACTTCAGCTAATATCACAGATAAACAACTGGACTTGGAACTATTTACTTCAGAGAGTTCCACCGCTGGCGGTTAACATTTTTTGAGTAAAATCAACTTATAATACGAGTGAAAAGAGCCTAAAGTAATGCTGTTTTCAAGTTTAAGCTACCAAGTACGGTAACATTTCAGATGACCAAATAATAGGTCGTAGTCAACAGCTATGCAGTTATTACATCCATGTTTACGATTTTTATATCAGCTGATTCGGTTCTTCTGTTCAAGGGCTGCTCAAGTAAAAGGTGCCCATTAGTTTTGGTAATAGAGAGCCCACCAGTGAAATTGTTGTGAACATACTTAATAGTTTTAGTCCGACTATTATTAGGTATCAATGCAGCTATACCGGATGACTTTCAGATTGCAACGGTAAAGACCAGGGGAGGCTACTGACAGGACAGGCGCTTGTGCATCCCAGCCAAAATGGAAAAAAAGTGGCTAAGGATTATTCCGTTATTTGCATGATGGTTGAAATTTGTCTTTTGAAATTCTTGACGGTTACTCCATTTTCATGGTCTCAGTGGACTCCCTGGGTTTGTGAGCAGTAGCCGCCACTGATACAGATAATATAAAATACGTAAGAGTCCTTGGTTTTTGGATTAACTTGCTATTAAAAAATCGGGTCTCACTCAGAATTCATTTCTAAGAATAGCTATGTCCAAGAGCTATGTCCTACCTATGTCCAAGAGAATAGGTTATCATACTCGTAATGGTTGGTAATTTTCCTGAATCAATAAATATGGAATACTCGTACTATGAAGCAGGAGTATAATTAGTGCTCAAGAATTATTAAGGGAAAAGTAATCAACCCAATGGTAAACAGACAAAATCACTTCCTCCTTTGTTACAGTTTTATACACGTCAAACCGATCCGTGGCATTTCATGCTAACACGAATCATAGTACGTTGGTAACTTCATTCGCAAGATTGGTAACAAAAACACAAGGGGCAGCAGTGTGTTGACCCCCTTTATTCAAATTATTCAAGGGAGGGGGGTATCACATTTCCTCTGGCTGATTTCGCTCCGAAGTTACTACCAACACCTGAAAACAGTCGTTACAAGACAACGCTCTTCAAAGTTTAGGATAGCCTAGAAATCGGAATAGAGGAATCAGATTTTATTTTATTTTTTTTATGGGTTTAATTCTTCCTTTGGATTGTTTCAGAATAATTTATAGGTAATTAGGTATTAGCCTGACGAATTCCAGACATAATATTTTCCATCAGACCCATGAGAAAACATGAAATAAATGTATTTCGTAACAACGACTTTAACAAAATTAAACTTCACTTAATTGAACCAACCTAACACCAAGTTGCCACTTTAATAGCACAGCTTTGATTAGTATTCAAAATTAAATATATATCCATGCAAAATCCCATGACAAAGCTGGGCTGTAAGGGACAAGCGCATATTAAAAAAATGCCGCCATTCTTGTTGCCATTGTGGTCCGTGGCTGGCACTATCCTCTTAGACTCAGAGAACAGTCATGATAACCACGCCAATGACATTCGTCAGTCATGATTCATACGGTTGAGAAGAGTCATCCACCGTCAGTACCTGTCAGCTGGGTACGGGGTGTTACAGCTTCAATTTCACGTTGAATCTTTCAAACGTCTGTCGTATTTCTATCAGGAGACAACTGAAACCACTTAGTATATGAACCTGGCGTATGTATGAAGAATATAGCAAGCTCCAGAAAGCAGGAACGACAAGTAGTGCCGAGCACCTAGCCCACACAGTTCGATTTCCGTCTCCTGGAAAAGTAAAGAATATTATGGATATTAAAATAATAAATAAATTTGAAAAAAATGTATTCATTTTTTGATAGCTACATTGTGGGATATTTTCCTATTTGGCTATTTCCTATTTTTTATTTTTTTATTCCATATTTACAGTGTATTGGAATCGTCCTAAAATCGAGAATCGGAACGGATATTTTTTATATTCCGATAATTTGTGGTATTTTAATTTTGGGCGAATTTTAAAATTTTCATTGTAAGTTTTTTAATATTTTTTACCTTAACACCCTTAAAAGCAGTCAAAATTTGATCAAATTGTTTCAGACTTTTACATTTCAAAATATGGAAGTATTGTTTGCTATCTACGCACCACCGGTTCCTATTTTTCTGAACGTATGTATTGAGAGAAAGTTATTCGGACCTGAGGGTTGATTCAAGATCTTAATTCTTGACATTGGATTGCACTCCTATACTTATTCAAGTGTACTGATAATGGTGCATCCAAACATCAAATTGCTACAATGATTCGTTAAATTCGTAAATTGACATTCGTTAAATAAAAATATTTAGAAAAAATAGCTAAATGGTTAAATAACCCAATTTTATGTTTCAGCAAATGGCTTTGAACATAATATTTCTTTAAATACGAGGGAATCGGAAAGTCATAGCAGTCTATTCTAAAAGCAGCCCATAATAAATCAAAAGTAAAATGAAGGAACTTTTGATGTCAAGTTTCATACTTTGGGATGCGCGTTGATGCATTCCTTAGGCCTCCTTCTAGAGAGCTTGTTGAACATCACTTTATGGCATGGCATGGTCACGTTGTACATTATCTCAGTCGGCATCACGGATATCCGTTCGTCAGTGATTTTGCACAGTTTGTTCACAACAACGATAATCAAGTTACTATGAGGAACATTGTGCACGATGAACGGTCTGCGGATTGAAATGAGAAGTTATTCCAGTATTTATCTTGGCCAAGATTTGGTAGTAAGCGTATTTTTGACTTGCGTGGTTCAATTGCCATTTCATACCTTGCGCACGGATCGGTCGAGTACCGATGCTGGCGTTTATCATCCACTTCCAAGTCCAAAACGTATAGCCCAACTTCCATGTCGCAGGGCTGTGGCCTCGTTCGGTTGATCATCATTTTCAGGACGGGCCTTTCCCTGTTCACATGAACCTCGGGGCTTGGAGGCTCGGAACTGTCCTCATAATTCTCGGGATAGTTCAAATTGGCTGTGAAAAGATGAATGGCATATCGATTGTGGAAAATAGACTCACGCGTACCCTAGACCCAGGCCTTAATGGGTAAAGAAAGTGATTCTTGGGTGATCACAGTAATTTGCTATTGGAAATGATGAAACATTTAACAAAATGATAGTTTGGAATGGAAGAATATAACTTCAAAGAATAGGAGTCATAATTACCTGCTGGATCCGTTCCTGTAACAAAATGAAAAACATGAAAAAAATGTCTTCTGTAGCTATTGGGATTGCTGCTTTGTCTACTAACATTCAAATTTCATTTTCATTTTCAAATGTCTAGATCAGTAAGAAACAAAGTATAACAGCAAAACCTAATTTGATTAAAAAAAAAATAATGTAATAAGTAAAAACCTTGTGAAACAATAAAATGTTTTGTTTATCTGCCATATTAATATATTTCAACCAGTACATCATTAAAGGAACAAGTGCAAGAAGTAGGTAACCCTACTCTGAAACAGGTCTTGTTGGTACTTCGGGTATACATGAAACTCAGCCAAGGAAACTCACAAGTTTTGAGTATTTACCCATTCTCAAGTCACATGTAATAAATTTTAAATTGGTATCAAAATAGAAAGTGTCATTTCCACTTACCATCGCCCGTGATAAAGGACATTGCAGCAACTGGCACATTAATCTGTATGATGAGCCACAATACGCTGCCGAGGACCCAGTCAGCAACAAGAGTTAGAAGTTTGAACGGCTGAAAGGGTTACGGTATTCAAATTTTTCACATTTTAAAAATTCTTTCATTCGTATTCATTACTACTAAAGTTGATATTTAAATGGGAAAACTTACTGTTAACATTTTGTTAGACTTGCTCGCTTCATTCTTTTCTCCTCTGAAGCAAACAGCTTGATAATCGAATATTTCAATCCTCTTGTAAATACCCTCTTTGACCATTGAAGCCATCACGTTGTCTTTCACTTCACCAAAAAATCGACCAGTGTCTTTACGATCCTCAGAAACCAAGATATAACCATTGTTGTCCAGAATGTAGCAATCAAGATCGGGACTTGCGCAAGTCTTATCACATCCGGTACACTGAAACAAGAGTTTTAAATTGAATTTTTTTTCTCGTAGCCGAGTATTTTAGCAGACACATAGATTAAAGATATTAACATAAGCTGACATCACTCCAAGAATTTTTGAGTTGTTATGCCATGCTTTTGCCTTGAGAAGAATCTTCAGCTAAACCCTTTGCTATGTCATCGTTCATTAGATGAATTCATAACATTTTGAGACCTCAACCCTTTTGCAAATATTAAAATGATATTCTTCTCGATGAACGGATGAAAAGTAAGAAGGATGGCAAGGTAGTTCAACAGGTCACATCGCCCGACAAACGTGCACAATCGGTTAAGTACCTCCTACGTTTAATAGTAAAAAGTTCTGCACCACAGTTTGCGAAATTGTTCAATGACATTTATTTACAGAGCCCCCATCCACACCGGCACAAACACCCTTGAATGAACACTAAGGCGGGATTTACACTGTTCCCGAGGCAATGAGATGGTATACGAAGCGACAGAAGACACGAATTGCCAAGTGATGCGATGATGGCTGAGTACGCCAGTCGAACGATTGGTCCAAAAGTTGGCTAAGTGGGACAAAAATTAGCCTCCAAATCAAAATAATTTGGTTCGAAAATTTACTTAACAAAATATGGAAGTAGTGTGTGTTATCACGCACCATTGGATAGGTACTATTTTTGTACACATATTTTTGAAATAAATCAATCAACCATAAATCACTTATCTACCCTTGGAGTGGAATCACCCAATGCCACCTTCCAAAAATTTAAACATTTGAATCGAGCGCCGTGTTGTGTTTTTAACCCTTTAACAGCAGATCGCGAGTAATTGCATCACTCTACATCGCAGGCAGAGTGAATTAGGCCTAAACAAAATTATTTCTGAAGGAGTTGATAAGCGACCTTCTCCAATAATATTGACAATATTGTTGGATATTAGAGTTTGGAATATTCAGCAGAGTACACGGACAGAGATTTTAGATTGACAGTTTTAACCAGAATGTATTTTTCTAGTTTTCACTTGGAGTGCATAAACTTGGTTTCCAGGTACTGTGTTCAAGTGACAATTTGCTTCACTCCAACATTAGATAATGCGATGTGGGGGCTAGTGTGGATGGGACAGAAGGAAAACATCCCAATTTTGACCGTAAAGGAAGATTATGAACTTGAAGACAGGAGGGCTCATGCAGCACAGCATACCTACTGCAGCATAAATTTTGGCAATTAGAGACTGACCATCACAAGCAGCGTTTTGCATCTTGCTTGTAATTCAAGAACCTAGCAAATATCCGCAAAACGCACCCATAGCACACGATTGAGTATGAGTAGGAAATTTGAGTACTGGACGCGCAGAGACTCAAAACGACGACCGAATGTTTCGCAAGCAGAAAAACAGGGTAAGTTAGTAATTGCAAATTAATCAAACCCAACATGAACCGTTTTTGAGTTGCGATAGAGGCAGAGCAATATTGCAGTTAGTCAGTGCAGGTGCAAGCCTGTTTGGGACATTTCTGAGATGTTATTTCGGTGTGAGTTGTAACGCCCATTATTTTTGTGAAGAAATTTTTGAGGAAACGAAGATTTTTTAAAATTACATCACCCCGCTCGGACTCTCGCATCAAATCGAACAGTACTGACTTTTTGTAGAGACTTCATTTTTCAAGCAGCAGCCACAGCAGAGCATTGGCAATGCAACATACATCTATTCAACAAGGAGATCTTACCCTAACGTCACAACAACAAGGACAGACCTAGAAGTAAAGTTGAGAAATTTTTGAAATTTTTTGGAAGAATACCGAAATGACAGAAGTCTTCTATAAGATAGCAATAAATTATTCATTGCTGCTGATGGTTTTTATACCAAAAACCGGTAATTAAGTAGGCACCTCTACACATATTACTTCAAAAACTTCGATTGTTGGAGTTTGAAAACAATGAGGGACACATGGTTTTGATAACTAAAGGACACCAAGTCAGTATCCTCAATTTTCGATCAATGCAAAGAGCGATCCATTCATGTGGAGCTGTGGAGCACGATATAAATTTTGGTTCCGAAAATCTTTATAAAAAGTTGACAAAACCGAATGAAAACAAACAGGAGGTTTCTTTACAGAACGAAAGAGTATACCAAACCTGACCAAAGACTTTTCTGAAATAGTATCCCTGAAAGTGGCTGGGAATGTCAATTGGAATTATGATATTTAGGCTATTTTTTATATCCACCGGGGGAGAGGGGGGGGGGCTTGACAACACTTAGGATAAGGGAGTGGGTATTCCTGTTTAATGGAGATTCAGTAATAAAACTTGACAATTTAGTGGCTTAGCTAAAAAGCAATAATCATCTTTCTAGGCACTCGTTATTCGAAAATGTCAAACTACTGTATGGAAAAGGATTTAATCTAAGATACACATCCAGAAAGTGGTACTGATCTTCAATAGAAGATTTTCAATTTTTTGCAAGGAGAGGAAAAAATCAAGTTTCGAACCTACTAACAGACAGCGCTTTACAAGAACCAATGATTTTTGATCTAACAAAACTATCCTTTTACTATGCACAAAACATGGATGGTGGATCCAAAGCTGAAGACGAATATGATCACTTTCCAGCAGAAATCTAGTAACCCAAGTCATCAGAATCGCTCGTCTGCTTGACTAGGATGAAATTCTAAGATGATTTGGGGAATTTTAGGAGTAGGTTCAGCATATCGTCGCCATAGAAGCAGAATGACACATCTAACATTGAACAACTTTTCAAAAAAAAAAAAGGAAAAATCAATTTTTTTTCAATGCATTAACATAAGTATCCAAGTGTATCTAAAGGGATATTTCAGTGGGTTCCACGACGAGTTCAGCAAATCTGAAACGATGTGGCACTGAGAGTAAACATGATTTTCCGTTTTACCTGAAAACTGCCTAAATGTCAGATGTGTCTTGCTGCTTCTAAGGCGACGATACTACTTCGTCTACATGATGGCCAGGAAGACAGAAATGGATAGGTGATTCGTACAATTCCAGGGAGCTGGCAAAAGAGGTGGGGTTGAGAAACTTCTTCAGCATTGAGACTTAACAATTCCCTTTTGGATCTTGAGAAAAAAATTCTGTTAAGCAGATAACCCAAAACGATAGTGAGTCAAAACCACCCACATTGATTTTGGTACATTATTTCCATTTTCTTACATTTTTGACCCCTTAACATTTTTTGATCGGATTCCCCTGGCAATATGCATCAAGTTGGAGCAAAACGCAACTTTGAGGATCAACCGCGTCGAAATTGGATCAGCGGTTCGGTACGAAGTCCTGACCACAAAAAATGCAAAAACCGATTCTGGCTGGAAAATCCAAGGTATGAATGAGCCTGGGAAAATTTTCAAAAAAATGATGGATTTGACTTCAGGGTTTTTTGGCACCAATCTTTAGATATTGTCTAAGAAGCATGAAATTTGGCTTTTTTTCGAGATTTTGGTCAACGTGATTTTGGGGGAGTGATAGGGCCAAAATCGCGTTTTTCACTGATCTACTTAGCAGCGTTTTCATTTGCCATAGGTTCGGAGAAATACAGTGAAAAGTCATGTATTTGCACTTTCTGGATGTGCACAGTAGGAGGCATCTCAGCTGACTAGACGAAATTTGTGTTGACGTCATGCAAGAATTTATATCTACAGGGATTTGTATCTATTGTTGCAGGGTAAATTAATCTAGCAGGTATTAAATCATTTGGGAAGAAGTTGTGGAACCCCATAATCTGAATAGAAACTCAAATTGAGGGAATGGAAGTAGTGTGTTCTACAAAAGTGTAGGATCTTGTATAAACGGTGGTCAAGCCATCGTCAGTACATAGGCATCCCAAATGATTTAATTCATACTCTCATGCATATCGAGAAGTTGATGGGAAACTTGTTAGGTTAAATAGAGGATACTTTCTCTTTTGTCCTTTCACTTGCTACTTTCACTTCACCCCACCATAAGGTGGCTGTCGTGGTTGTGGTGCTCAGCTTTGGTTTTGTACTGACGATGGCTTGACCAACAAAACCCGTTTACTAACTTGTAAACTTTCCTGGAGCAGACTACTTCCATTCCCTCGATTCAATTCTCTATTTGAAATGTAACAGGAACTTTTCCGTTGTATGGTGACCGCTGACTGATTGCTATCAGGGATAACATCCTCAAACCATTTGGCTCCAACAAAATTATGAAGCCAAAAATGAAGTAGTATCTCTCTCAAAAAATCTTCCCATGCCTTCTGATATAATTGCTGACCTCTGACGTTATGTTGATGAATCTGGCGTGAAGTGCTGAATGATGAAATTGGAATCCAACAACAGCTGCCGGAGCGCTACGGCCTCCTTCGATATGGAATATTGCGTTCGTAGCCGTCACAAGGCTGTCGTTGTCATCACCTTTTTATCACAATAATTAACGTAAGATAAAATTATGCTCATTGTACAGGGATTTTCTTTATTTTAACGATTTTATGGGATGTTTCTCATTTCCTCAAGAAATTGAATAATAATTGGTCATGCGATGACATTAGTTATATCTCATTTCAGGTAGAAACTTCAAGTTCCACAAGGGACTTACCCGCCTCGAAAGGAACAGCATACACAAAGCTGTCTGGATCAACCAAATATTGCTCAACAGCCCGTCTGTACCAGACTTCATCTATAGCGTGAGAGTGGACTTCGCTGAAGTGTCTGCAAGCAAATTTGTATGTATGAAACCAGTGGTGCGTATATAACACTTGGTACTACCAGATCAAAACGTGAAATTTTGGGACCGAATTGATAGCACATCCATACACATTTGGTGAGTGTTAGCATAAAAAAATTGAGAGAACATATCAATAAATTTGTATAAGACCCACCGAAAATTCCCACACTTCGGATATACTTTAAGCAGTCAAAACTAAGCGACAATTAAACAGGATCATGGTTGTTGAATTTAAAAATTTCAAGAAAAAGAAATGAAGGAAAAAAAGAAAGAAATCTGAGAGATATAGCCGTTTCTGCAAATGAGTATAATGCAGACGCACCCTCATTGAAATATTTGATCCCAGACAAAAGTATATGAATAATTTTTTACCTCCAATTCAAATTTAATTTTCCCGTCTCAGAATGTTTGCTTTGTAAATATATGGAAGTAAAAACCACACTCGGGATTGATTGCAGTAAAAAGTTGTCACTAGAGTCAGAGTTGGCATAAAAAGGAGGATTTTAATGTGAATTTTCTTCAATTAGCGAGCCACTGTTTTTGATTAGGATAACACCCACAGACATTAACATCCATGCACTGCCTAATAAATCAAACAGTTCGAACGATTAGACCTACAGGTATTCGCTTTCCTCTGCAGTAGAGGCTGAAGGGGGAGGCTGAGTGATTTTCTCCTTTTCATCAGGATGGACGTGGATGTCCTGCCATCTTGTCAAGCCTGAACGGGTAGCCATGAATACCAAAGTCAAGCCAAAACGTTGTTGCATTTCCTTCCTGTAACGAAGTCAATTATGAGAAGAGGAAGGAAGGCAGGTTTTTAGAACGGAAAGCACCAATGTTATGATCATGGGAAATGGGAACCTACATACAAGTTGTGTAATCAATAAAATAATGTTGCCCCTAATCTTGAACACAATATAGGGCCGTATTCACAGCAGATCCTCTGCATAGGAACCGGTCGATGAGCCAGAATAAATTTTGTACATTATATTGGTCAATGTCAAAAAACAAACATTCTGTTCCCATAAAACCTGCATGATATGGAGACGATCAAAGCAATCAAGGTGCAATCACAATTTTCGAGGTCCCATATTCAAGGTAGCTGGCGAGAAACCTTACGTCACCTAATAACCTAATGTCAGATGAATTTCCTCCCAATTCCTCTACTCAAAATTATCAGTTTTAAAAGATAAAATCAATTATACAAATGAGTCCTGAAACTAGAACAGTGTTCACCACGAAACAGAAGATAGCAGCTATGGTGTGGTGCCTACAATATCATTTCAGACCTTCAATTGTTTTTGTCCAATTGCTAATAATGTACATTTAAAAATTAAACAAACCATAACAAGCATACTTACGTATCACCAACTAAACATAATTCATTATTATTTGTCAACACAAGCACATGTCATTACGATAGCTTAGTGCAAAACTTTTCTGAGGGTTATTTAAATTTTGGCAATTAATATCCAGTAAGTAGGTTCGTAACTCACGATGCTCTAATTATTTTTACACCCACCCTATTTCAAACGACCCTCACTCGGTGAATATTATAGGTGGACTATGTAGACAGGAAACTTATATGTGAGGAAGAACGTCGATTAGGACCTCATTTTCTTTCGCAGATTCAGATATTCATACCAGATTAGATTTTTTCCATTGCGCTCAATTGGTACTACATGAGCGCAAAACAACAATTTATATCCAACTTCAAAAAAAGGAGGTACCTACTCAAGTTGACTCGTCGTCAGGGTTTTTTCCTCGCATTTTTTGGTAAGTTTCGATCCCAAAGTGTGGCACTTATTTGTGGCAATATTTTTCGACGCTGAATTACTTGGTCATATGAATTTCAGATTCGACTTAGCATTTTCAAAAAATTTGTTTTACAATTTACAAAAATTATTGGCCAAGTAAGTCTATTATTTTGTAATCTCATAAAAAATGCTGAGTCGACTTAGCAGGCCCCTGCATATTTTTATAGGAAACCAGTCATCAGCCACTCAATCTCAATAAAATATTTGAAATTCCGAAATCTCAGATTTTTTTTAAATAAACAAAGTCGCAAGTATGAGGGCGACGAATTTTTAAAATTTGGTAAGTAGATAGGTACTAGTTATCTCTCTTACCTAGAAATAAAATTAGTATGGCCCGAGAATTCGCGTAAATGAACTAGTACCACCAAGAACTCATCTCAGCGATTACTGTCTTTTAGTAGAGTAGTTGAAATTGGGTATGCTTTAATGTACCTAGGTATTATTTCCAACTGTTTTTGAAGAGGTAATTGTAATTGGTCAATAGGAACTAAAAGTTGTGAGGCGCGTCAAACTTGCCCAGATGAACGATAAAACAGCATTACAATTATGATGGGACTACTTTACCTTGACATTTTTGCCATCAGCTTCGCTATTGGCCTTAATTGTGCAATAGAAAATTAATTGTTAGTGCAAACATATCAATAATGCGGTGAACCTTTGTGATAACATACCAGGGAAATTATGGGGGGACATGTGAGATAAACGATAAAAATGTGAGTGCAAACAAGGCCATCTGTTATTCGTGCAAAATTATTTTTAATGGTGAGTTGAAGAATGGAAAGGTAAGTAGAAAGATGTCAATAAACAACAAAACTAGCAATGTCGTTAGTACCGATTGGAATTTGAAATATGGTGGAATTAGAAATGTTAAATCATGTGCATCAGGTGCATAGGTATCCTGTGTAGGTTGGCTCCAATACTAACAATGCTATTAACAAGAAGATCAAGAAGCGAAAGTCGCAAATTTTCCAGAACAGAAACGTCAGAGAATTTTAATACCATCTATTGTTATCTTGAATTTTGATTGGTATAAGCGGTTGAATAAGCGATTAATTGTTGAATCAATCTTCTCAATTTACTTCTATTTGAAGCTGATTTAATCAAAAGCTTGGTTAATGATCATCTTTTACGTGACCAACAACTCTAGGATGAGGAAAATTTCACTGTGAACTAGCCCGACTCAAAACACTTCCATTTACCCAGCAAGTACCCAAGGAAGTGTGTCTCAAATAGCACTAAACTCTTGGAAGCCGCATTGGTGAAAAAAAATCCAATCGCATGGCAAACCAAAAAATTTGTTTTAAAAAGTCGTCTAAATAATGCTGGTAATAACTGGAATCTCTTGCAACGTACCCTTTTTCATCGTTAGAGGCTCCTGTGATGTTGCCAGGGAACCATTCTGTGACCATTGCATCGAATGCAAGCGACAGAATGAGATTGCGATCGCCTGAAGAGGGATACGAAAACGGACGATAATAACTAATAATCAGAACGAATAAGAAATTATTTCCGTAATCGCTGAAGTCCATGAAACGTCGCAGAACACAAAAAATTACAGGGAACCAAGAATTTCTTTATGGCAGGGTTGTAGCAAGGACAGTGATGGGATAAAACCTACATTTTCCCCAAAAGGCCTGTTCAGCGATTGGACCCCAAAAACTCTGTACTGAAAAAAATCACTTCAACTGAAATTGAAACGCAAGCACAAATTTAAACTCAATTTGAACTTGTACTCAAACTAAAGCTCAAACTGAAATGCAAACTTGAACCAAAACTGAAACTCAAACTGAAAAATAAACTCAAATTGAAGCATACCTCAGGCTGAAACTCTAATTCAAACTGAAACAAGAACGTGATCCCAAACTCAAAATGGAACTCAAACTCAAACGTAATCTCAAACTGAAACATGAACTGAAAATCAAACACAAACGCAGACTCAAAGTCAAACTTGTACTCAAACTCAACTCAGACTGAAACTCAAACTAAAACTTGAACTCAAACTGTAAATCGAACTAAACTGAAACTCAAACACTAAGGTATCCTCAAACTGAAACTGGAAATAAAACTCAAACTCTAACTAAAACTCGAATTCAAACTGAAAGTTATTTCAGTTTCAGTTTGAGATCAATTTCAAGATAAGTTTGAGTTTCAGTTCCAGTTTCACTCAGACTGAAACTGAAACTCTAATGAAACTACAACTGGAGCTCAAAGTCAAACTCCAACTGAAGCTGAAACTCACATTCACAGTCAAACTCAAAGTCAAGTCCTACCTGAAATTTGAACCCAATGTAAAACTCAAACTCGACGTTTGACTTTGGGGATCAGTTTCAGCATCCGTTTCAGTTTGAATTTGACTTTGAGGTTCAGTTTCAGATCGAGTTTCACTTTCAGTTTGAGCTTCATTTTTAGTTTCTGTTTCAGTTTGAGTTTCATTTCGAGCTCCAGTTTGAGTTTGACTATGAGTTTGAGTTTCAGTATTAGTTTGCGTTTCAGTATCAGTTTGAGTTTGACTTTAGGTTCAGTTTCAGTTTGTGTTTCAGATCAAGTTCGAGTTTTACATTCAGTTTGAGTTTCATTTTTGGTTTGCGTTTGAGTTTCATATTGGGTAGAGTTTGACTTTGAGTGTCAACTTCTGTATCAATTCAGGTTTCGGTTTTAGTTTGACTCTGAAGTTCATTTCCAGTTTGAATTGAGTTTGAGTTTCAGCATCAGTTTCAATTTTGGTTTCAGTCCAGTTTGACTTTGGCTTCCAGTTTCACTTCGAGTTTGTCTTCAAGTTTCAGTTTGAGCTTCACTTTGAGTTTGAGTTTAACTTTGAGTTTCAATTTTAGATTGTGTTTGAGATCCCGATTGGGTTGAGTTTGACTTTGAGTTTGTAAGTGAGTATGCGTTTTAGTTTGACTTTCGATTTCAGTATCAATTCTGATTTCAGTTTCAGTTTGGTTTGACTCTGAGGTTCAGTTCAATTTCAAGTTTCAGATTGAGTTTCAGTTGAAGTTGAAAATGAGTTTTAGTTTCTGTATAAGTTGAAATTGAGTTCGAGTTTCACTTTCAGTTGGGGTTTGAGTTTCATTTTCAGTTTCCGTGTTAGTTTGAGTTTGAGTTTCAGTTCGAGCTCCACTTTTAGTTTGAGTTTAATTTTTAGTTTTTTTTTAGTTTGACTTTGAGTTTCAGATCGAACTTGAGTTTCAGATCGAACTCGAGTTTCAGAATTAGTTTGAGTTTCAGTATCAGTTTGAGTTAGAATTTGAGGTTCAGTTTCAGATCGAGTTTGTCTTCGAGTTTCAGTTGGAGTGTGACTACGAGTTCGAGGTTCAGATTGAGTTTCAGCTTTAGTGTCGGTTTGAGTTTCAGTTTCAGTTTGAGCTCCACTCTGAGTTTGAATTGAGTTTCAGTTCGATTTTCAGCATCAATATGAGTTTGACTTTGAGCTTCAGTTTTGGGTCAAATTTCAGATTGAGTTTGAGGTTCAGTTTGAGTGTGATTTGGGATTGAGTTTCAGTTCGAGTAGGAGAATCAGTCTCAGTGTCGGTTTGAGTTTGAGTTTCAGTTTGAATTTGAGTTTCAGTTTGTATTGGGATTGAGTTTCAGTAAGAGTTGTAGCATCACATTTCCATCGCAACGTTCTTTGGTCACTCTGGACGCTAATTTCAACCCGATCGAGAGCCCAACAAGTCGAGTTTAAAAATTCAATGTTATGGCATGCCATCAAAAGCAGGCTATCAAGCGCTCCTAAATCGGGGGAAAACGCCCAACTGTCGAATCTGTAAGCGCTTCATTTTTCATGAAGGATTTTTCTTGCAGGAGTGTAATTGAAATCAAATCGCTTTCGAAGCAAAGTTATAACAATTTCGATTATGAATGAACAATATTTGATTATAAATGAACAATAATTGTTCATGTAATCGTTTAATTTTTCTAATACAATAATTTAACTACCTACCTGCTAGAGTAAATCGTTTGATTTAAAGTCTTCAAATTTCTGGCACTAAACTTTTGTCAGTTTTGTACATTTTTCATTCTTTGTATTCAATCAGAAGATAGTATCAATGAAAATCACTCACAGAAATAAGACTTATAGTTGGCTTCATTCTTGCTCGTGTTCACTGAAAAAATAAAAAAAATAATCCCACGTTACTACGAATAGCTGCTAATTACAGGATCTTCTACATTCGTAGTTTTCTTTGAGCTTCCAATGTCAAATATTTAAAAAACCAAACTAACTTTGATGTTCTGGAGGAGAACTATGACGATGGAGAGGCCATTTCCAGCCAGCCTCAGCAGCTTTCCCGAGAAAATGTAACAGTTCCTCCTCAGGCGTTTTGAAATCCTGGGCGTCACCGTACAGGTATTTACAATAATACCTGTTATAAAAATGACGAGTTGAATATAAGTGAAGCAGATTTTTCATTAAGCGAGTTTCATTTTCAGTTTGAGTTTCATTTTTAGTTTCTGTTTCATTGTGAGTTTGATTTCGAGGTCGATTATGAGTTTGAGTTTCTGTTTTATTGTGAGTTTGACTTCGAGTTCGATTATGAGTTTGAGTTTCCAATGTTGAGCCTCCAATTCAAACCCTCGGCAAAATAATAAATCTACTAGTGAGGACGTTCGCTTGTGAAGCAAGTGTTCTCGAGATCGTACCTTGTATCAGGCGATTAAATTTTTTTGCATAATTATAATTTTTTGGCAAAAGAAAGATTTTCGGAATAATGTGTGCCGCAGAAAATCTCTCACTATCGATCACAACAGTGGGAATTTTTTCGAAACATACAATGGTGAAATTTGGAGTTCATCTGATGTCCTAAATTGGAATATCAAGTTTTACTCTGTGAGGAAAAATTAATTAACGCAACTCACCACTCGGGATGTATTTTCCAGTTCTTTCCAGGAAAATATTCCGTCACTTTCTTGCCTGAAATTAAGCGTACAATTATGTATGTAGACATAACTTTAAAAAACTAAATTCATATGTTCAAGTAGGATATAAAACTATGATTCAAGTCAGCAGAAAATCTCATCCCTTGTGGGGACAGAACCTTTCGTTTTTTCCAACCTGTACTATCCTTCATTATTATGATATTATTAATAGTGATGGTAAGTAGGTGTTGTTCAATTGAATCAGTCGGAAGAAATCGAAAATTTTATTCCTTAAGTTCGTCATCCATTGCCCCACTCATACAGGGGTTACAGTGAGTCATCAGGAACCAGAACATGCGAGGTTTGAAAACCATCAGGAACGCCAATTTCGAGAGACCATTCCTTTCAAAGCGTATAGGAATTTCACATTTTCAAGTTCGTTACCAACTGACACTCTAAGTCGATGGTACCCGCTTACCTATTTATAATGATAAAATACCCACGCTCTCAACATCAAACTCACCATATTTCAAGTGTGCCCTTTTGATTTCCAACTGCGCCTCAACACGGTTAAGGCCGTACAGATCGGGAAGAGCGACTACAAGTTCAAATGGCGTCCCTCCGATCACATTGTAATAATACCTGCGCTGGCCACGTGATACTCGTCTCTGAGAAAGATTGAATTGGTATTAGTGAAGAGGTAGGATAAATAAAAATGAAAATAATAAATGGAAAAGGGCTCACCATGCTCTCCATGTGGTATTTCACAGACAGTGTTTCACTTCCATTCAATTGGCTTATCAGCTTTTCCCTGAACTGAAACGGACCAAGAAGATTAACCACACAAATCATCAATCACGACAATAAGTTATCAAATTGATCAACACAACACGTTAATAAAATTATCAACCAAACTTTGAAATCGACTGTTGACTATGTTGCAAATTAACAAAACAAAATAATATTTATTGGGCACTTGGACCCTTTGTAACGGAAGATAGTTACTCAATTGATGCACCCAGCTTAAAACTTACAGCTAGCAATTCAGGGCTGTACTCCCTGGGTAGTTGGTCATCATCTAGGATTTCCACATCAACAACATCGATGTTGTTGTAGCTTGGTTTGAGAATCCCTTGAAACTGAAACCATAATAAAATAATGATGAATTATTCAGTAAGTATAGTGTCGAATCTAATAGGGCACAATCATTTAAAAGTTGTAGTCAAACGTCTGACAGTAGTTTACAGTGGCAGGTGTGAGCAGGGCTTTTCTTAAAATGGTGGACCGTAATGCTGGCATTCCAAAAAGGTGCAATATGTGGGGGAAACTGTTAGGAGAGGGAGTCGCACTGACTTGGAACTGAGAGGTTTCCCAAAATCTTCATTCGTGCCAGGGGGTTTAAAGGGTGGTAGATAGTTAAGCGTCGTTAAGTTGAAAATAGTCCGACACTCTCTAAAAGCCCATAACCCAATATAATGTTTTATTATCATCATTTCATTCCGTTAAATAGAACGGTTTGGTTAGGACTCTAGTTTATTCACCCTAGCAGTAATCACAGCAATACCGTTTAGCGTTTCACTACAAAGCATTGGGTACTAAAGAGCAGTTGTGAACACTTACCACTGGTCTCAGGTCCGGATGAATAAGAATGTAACCATTGTTCGTTACAATGAAGGCGTAAGCGTTGACCCCAAGCTGAGGAAATACAGAACGTTATTATACATGGAGGCGAATAACACTACAATAGCAAATGTTCCCCGCTGGCCAGGGCCGATTTCAAGGGTCAATTATAATGAGGAGCTCAATTCTTGGTTACAGCTGCAGTTACCCATCCATCCTATGTTTTACCTAAGGATCTATAAATGTAGCTTTTGCCTGAAGTCAAATTCCTAAACCTGTCAATCATATAACTTCTCATATTTATGCCTAGTGGATCAGTGGTTCTCAACTCAAATTCTCTTGGGAATACGCTAAATTGTAGCCAGATAATCAGCACTTCAGCGTAAAGATTATCGACCCTACGAAGACATCTATTCTAATATTTGCATCACTGATCTATTTCATCAATATTTCGCGCGACCCACCTATTGGGGACCACTGTAATAAATCAAAATGTCTGTAGGTGTACTCACCAGATGTTGCACCATGAGTTTTTGGATATCTGTGTTGGGGACATCGATACCAGCAACACCGAGCAAGTTGGCTACTTTAGTCTGGAACAGATTCATTCAAATAGAGCATGAGACAAGGTTTTTGTTGTCCCAAAATTAAGGAAAAAAAATGACACCAGTAGATCAAATGACGGATTGGGATATTTTGGCGCATATCCAATTGGGATTCATTAACGGGCGATCTGTATACCGAAGAAGGTAGGTGATGGTCTAAGCGTTTTGACGTGAGGGTAAGAACGCCAAGTTTCATCCAGCATACTTTTCCCATCTCAGAAGCGGAGATTTCAAGGATGGGAAACGGCATCCTCTTTGAAGACTTGATGTCAATAATAATTTTTAAGAACTCTTTTGTCGAATACAAGTCCGGTAAAATAACATAATTGCCAGCGAGTTAAGTCTATCCTATAAGGAAATATCCTTGAAAAAATCATTCAAAATTATGCAGTTCCCTATTACCAAAAAACCGAACCAACAATAAAACCTGTTATGAATATTTGACAACTGAATGATTATTTCCATTATTTGCTCACAATTAACCCAACTTGTCAATGCAATAATCAGTTCATAAGAGCCCAGTTGACTAAACCGGGTGGTTTGCTGACTGGGTAGTGACGATCCAGTTCAGAGTCAGTCCAGCAGTTGACTCGAATCCGACAGTCGACAACCAACTGGCTCCAATCAACAGATCGGGGTTCTTACGTGTGAACTTGGCATGAGGGCAAAATCCTAAATAGATTTTTTCATCTTATTCTCAATGCAGCTCATTCCTCAATGTTCTCATTTCCTTTGGCATTCTTCCGTAAGAAAATGTAAAACTTCGGCATTCTTATCAACAGATTATTCTTCTTGTCATGGTGTTGTCGATTCTCTGAGTGTAGGTTCGTTTGAGCTGACAATTAAATTGGAAAATTTGGGGCGAATAATTCGCCCAGGCTAGGAATCAAACAACCGCATTTTCAGATTTGTGGTCTGGTGCCCTACGCACTAGACCAGATTACAGGTCGGGCAGTTAGTGAGCAGCAGTCGGGAGGGGACTCCTAGGTGAAGCATCCAGCCTGGGGAAATTCACAAACTGCATTTATCCTCCGATCTAACGGTTCAGCCTAGAAAAGTGGACCATCTAATTGTCAGGGGGCCGGGAGAAGTTGAATTTTTACTTCCATATTTACAAAGCAAAATTTGTTAATTTATTAATTACCAGATGTATTATTTTAATAATTTTTTTACTCAGAATCGCTTCCAGAACAAGTGCCTGTGCATTCAACACAGTATGTTTTCACAGTACTTCAGGTGCATCGGCACTTTTAGTTTTTCTGCCCGCAAAAAAGAATCGATTTTAACATTCTTGGTCTTAAAATCTTTGTTTTATGCTGCAGAATGCACGGATATTTTTTATATTCTGGTTTCTTTAAGTATTTTGGCTTTAGGCAGGTTTTAAAATTCCTTCTATAATGGGACAGCAAAAGTTGAATGCCAGTTCTTGAAAATCGCGAAGTACTTCTGATTGTACAATCTGCAGTTTTGAATTCAGCAAGGTTGAAATAAGAGGAATACTGGAGGAAGCAATGAGTGCAACCCTACTCACTAAAACTAACGCGTTTTCTTTATTTCATATCCAGACAAACATTCAGCTGCACCTGGCAACATGAGAGCTAGTGTTGAAAATGTTTGGGAGCAAAAACCTACTTATCACAAAGATATTATATTAAATAGCTGAAATCAGTTCTTCACTATTGGTATTTGCATGGGTATTGAAAAAATGAACCTTTGTGAGGCGCTTATCCAATTGAACACTAGGGTGGAGCGAAAATCAAAAAGAATTTTTTTCTTCTTCCAACGGGGCTAATTTGCTGCAATATGATCTCAATGAGACGTGTCCGAAACAATTTTTCAAAAACTCAACCCCTTCAGTTCCCACATGTGTCTATAAGATTCGGGGTTTTGTGTTTTTTTCTTAAGTGAATAATGCACATTCTACTCTTCATTCAAATCAAATTTTCAAGAAAGTATGCTTTTTGGGGTCTTTTAAGATGGCCAGCTTGAAAACAGGTCCCACGCAATGCTGAAGAAGGTCAACAAACTTGAAACCAAGAAGAATTTGAGGGAATGTCCGGTTTTGCTTGTTTTACTCCTGTATGGTGTTTTGACGTTCTCGCTTCGTATTATTAGTATTTTTTGTGGCTTTAATGAGCCTTCAAACATTTTCTAGACAGTTGTAAAACAAAGGAGATAACTTTTATATGGTTCAAAATACATTTCAGTTAGTTTCATAATTTTTTTTTAAATTTAATTCCTCAAAGTTTCAAATTTGCCCCTCCTTGTACTTCAAGTCGGTTGTGGGAACTGAAGGAATTTTTTGTTGTGCCCAAAGTTTTTTGATTCTTCATCAGGAAGGCAAAACGCAACAAAAGCCCCCTGTTGGAACGTGAAAAATAAAAAAAAATTATTTTCTCGATTCTCGCTCCACCCTATTGAACACACTCAAAGGTCGATTGTTAGAAAATAACGCCCCAAAACATGTGATTGCACACGAGGAAAACAAATATTATTTATGTAGAGTTCCGAATGATCAACATAACAATATTTTGAAATGTAAGAAGATCAAAAGACAATTTACAAAAAAGAAACTAATTACAACAAACGACATATTTACAAAAAAACCAAACTATTCTCACCGAAAATATGTAATGATGCTTACGACGATTTCTCAAACCAATATCTACTTAGGTATGAAAACCTGGCATACCTGCTAATGTATTACCAAATTATATGAGTATGTCCTCAAACGAATCGTTTACAACTACTTCTATCTTAGTGCTCTAGCTCTATTGACTATAATCATTAGAACTACTGATGAATGGTGAACCCATTCATCGAGTGACTAATCAAATGAGATCGAAGAATCCTCAAAAGCATTTCAAAAGAAGATCAGGATATTCCAACGCTATAACGGTAACAATGTAACGGTAAAACACGGTCGTTTTGCCAACAAATTTAATACAAAACTATCGGGGACTAATCATGAACTGTTATGCATGTGTTACCCTAAAATATTCAAACTGTCTATCGACCCTCCACAGTTATGAATAGGTAATCGTTAGTAAATACGTAAGAGAATAAACATTCATAGGATAAATAAATAAAACTTTTTCTCTCGCTATGTATTTTTTGAAGACTACTTTCTACCTATTCTACAATTCGTCTATCTAGTTGAATACTGGGTCGGGCAACACTATGTGATTATTTTATACGATTGACAAGAATACCTCTCTGGTTCTTAGAACCCAAAACGCTTCGTTAATGAGAACACGTTCAGTTAGGTTCTGTTGGCAATTTAATAAAAATACAGTTAATCATCAAAAATAAAAAGGATTCAGAAAGAGGAGAGAGGAAAAGAAAAAAAAAATATTTTCAGAAGTTGTGCCAATGTGAGCTTGGTTCCAAACAAATTTCCCGAAAAAGAGGGGGATCGAGGGTATCAATGGTCGAATCTATTGGATTCCCTCAATGGGGATAGGGTACGGGTAGTTTTCACTCATTTACAACAGGCAATCAGATTTGGATATCTTACCGCGTTTTCTCTTCGATCGTAAACCGGCATGGAGACGGACGTCATCATTTTGTATGGATATAGATTGTCATTCTGATTTTGGCGCTGAAAATTCAAAACATCAGATTTCAGAAGTAACGTTAATGGAAAATTATACTTATTGGTACATTATTTCCAGAAATAATGTAATCCTATGTAATCGGAACCTATGCAAACTTTTTTACAACACCCTCTGAAAATTGTTTCTTTCCCGTTTCAGAGGTACTAGAAATTTTAGAAGCCATCGTCCAAATGAGACCTCGCCAACACTATCATGTTTATATCGATCAGGGTTTTTTATTTGCATACAACTTTTGAATCCTACAATATGATGATAGACCTACCTACTCCAACTATTTGAACTTTATTTTCTGTGATAACCAGACCCATGTACCATGTACCCATGTCACTAATCTACTAAGCAGCGTTTTTTTTTTCTTCTCCTAAAAGGAAGAATTTTTTTAAACCAAACTGGTACATCTGCCCGACAAGAGCCCACTAAGGAAGAGGCCGGTTATTGAGTTGGAGTCATCTTTTTTGGTTTACCAGTTGTTCTCTAAGGGCAAGTCGTTGTTCCTCTTCTTCGTCGAGAATTGGTCTTTTGGGCTTCCTGAGGTTCATAGATCTTTCTTTTTGTTTTGCTCGCTCCTTTGTCTCCCAAAGCCAATCTGTCATTTTCGGATCCTTTGCAAAAAATTTAGTTACGTTATTGTTGGATAGTAACACTCACCTCCTGGAGTGTATCAACACTAACATCCACACTTTGCCAAACTCCATACTTACTGATGCCAAGGGATAATCCACTGCTTTCAGTTCTAAAATCTTTCATTCTTGTAGAATTGTAAATCTGAAGTCAGTGGATTACCCCTAAACATCAATCCAAATAGCCCTATTTCAATAATAATATGAAGAAAACAAATCATTCTTGTTCCAGGCACCAAACTGGTAGAAAACATTGTTCACAGAATAAGTAAAGATCTCACAATGATCATCAAATAATCCCAACAGCTATTCACTAATTCAGCAGCATAATTTTCCACCAAACATTCCTGATACAAATCAAATTACGTCTACAACTATATGGCAATTATTGGATCGCCACCATAATTCCTCTAACACCATAAAAGATATCTAATCATGGTTTTACATTGCTGTAAACTCTGAGGTAAGTAGGTACATGCCATTCCTAACAGAGGTGGACATTATCCTTTCTGTGATACTCAGATCAAAGCGGGTATCACATGTGAAGGCAGTTCAGTGAAAATCCTAGAATAAATTTTACATTGTATGGGTCCAGTGCTTGTGCCATGAGTTGTACAAGAAAAACTATCCGTCTTTTCAGAACATTTGAAAAATACTGAACTGATTTTGATAATTCTAGACTTGTTTCCTATAATATAGTTTCATATATTATATGAACACCTTTACGAGCATCATTAACAGAATGTTGACTTGTTTAGTGATTTCAATAAAAGTTTTCTAACAACCTACTTTTCTGAGAATATAACCCATGTTTCACTCCCAATGAGTAAAATTATTTTGTATTTTAGAGAGGGTAAAATTATTTTAACGCTGCCCACTAAATTATTTACCCACTAATTTTCCTAATACCATAACTAAGGGCCAATTTTGCAAAAACCTTTGATCAAGATATCTGAAAAACGAAGTTTTTTGGGTCAGGGTAATTCCAGTAGACAGGTATCTGTGCGACCAAGAGTTACGAAACTCAGTTTCTAATTAGCCTTGAACAAAAATATAGATAGACCTACCCAAAATCTGAGCAACCCATTATTTTTTGAAATTGACATACCGTGACGTCTGCGTAGACTGGTGTCCAGATGACCGGGTGAACAGTCTTCCCTAAGACCATAGGACGAGCCATGACAGGGACGTACTGTAATACTTGCTCTCGCACCTCAGCCATTGTACTCAAATGTACGTAATACCCTGCAGAAGAGAAGTTGGTTATGTTATAGCACCCCAACCAGCATAATAGCAAGCAGAGCGTTCATAACGCAAATAATTAGCTTTTTAAACTTAAATCCCCATGGAAACTGGATATGCCTGGGGTTGATGTTCCATTCATGAGAATTGTCATGCGAATCAAACTGGGGGTAACATGGACACCGTTGTTGATATAGATGCCAAAACTATCAGATGACAGCAGTTTTGGCTGAAAAAATCCATAGCCATGGAAACTACCAGTGCCGAGAAACAACGTGGAACTTAGTGGAACAGCTGTTGTCTTGAAAAGCTTCAAAGGTATTGCCAAAAAAATCTCCATTACGATGGAAACCGTTGTTGTCGAGTAACCCCATGTCAAACAAAAACGTTGCTCCCATGTACAAAATGCCACTATGAACAAACCATAGATATCATGAACAATCGTTGCTACAAAATCTCCAGGGCCCTACAATTTCTTGTAGCTGAAAAAAGTTTCAGTTGCTCAAACCAAGAAGTAACCCGAGTCGTCTAGCTCTTACAGTACATCGCTATTAATGTATTTCCAGCTCAGTTACCACCGAAATTCAAACAAATATTTCATCGATTCTAATTTAATCTCAAAATCAAAAACTGTTCGCCCCATAGACGGGACATCCACTTGACAATATTACATAGAACGTGAGCATGGTCTATGCAAGCATAAGTAACTAGGTACTTAACTTTTGAGGATAATATCAACATGTGAACATAAATATATCAATTCACCTCTATTCGCACATGCCATCCACTTCACTTCTCGAACGTCAGCCACTTCTCTGCCTATCAAGTAAGTGAACACTCGGACGGGCATGTTGTTTTTCCAATTGTACTCTTCAAATATCTCTTTGAAATTGTAAGGCACGCCATCAGTTACCAACATGATGGCTTGGTTGCACTGGGCTCCCAGTTTCTCTTCTCGGTACTGCGCAGATGAGAAATCAATAAACCCTTGAAATGAGCATGTGCTTCATAATATTTATTTTCACGTACTTTTAGGTTACCTATACATTAGGTGGGTAGGTACTCACAACTTGGAGAAGTTCGAAAACTTTGACCAGCGCTACCGAAAAGTTGGCTATATTGCTCGCCATATCTAATCTTTCCATCCCGAGTTTCAGTTCTCGTATATTAGCCAAATTTGCCTGGAAATGTATACATGAGCCTGTAGTTAAATTTTATCTTATTTGCAGGGGAGGCAAAATTCTTAGAGACCGTAAGAAAAAAAAAGAAGAAAAAAAGGTAACGTTGGCTTATCGTTAACATTTTTTTTTAGCTTTTGGCTTTCGGATGTATAATGCAATATTGATGGTTATTAAGGTGTATTAATGTTGAAGTGATTAAAAATTACTTTCGTAGGTATGTATTGTTTTTATTTTTATACATTTACATATTTGTCAGCGTTGAAGATAATTGAATGATTCAAGTAAGTGCACTAAGTCGTTTAAGGGCTTAATAAGTTTTCTGAGCTATACCTGTTCCTACATACACCTATTTTCACTTATTATTCCTAAATTACAAATATTTCACTCATTTTACATGTAGTTGGATACATAGTTCGATAATTAAGGGGAAAAATTATACTCTGAAAAGCGAATCGGAGGTTCTAAAATCAAAATCCCCCCCCCCCCCCCAGAATTACTCTTAAAACAAGTTTCCGTGAGTCCCGCGTTTTTCCAAAAAGGGCCATGATTTCCTTCAATCCCAGATTTCTTTTTTCAGCTAGGTCCTAGCATGGTGTGTAGGTAGGTACTTCGACTTAAGGCAAGTTCTAAAATTTGCATAACAAGGTTTTCGATGTTTTTGATCTTAGTAACCTTCAAAATAGTCAAAATAAACTCAATTTTGTAAAAATTGCATGTTGGCGCACTGTTTTGAATATTTTTTTGACTTTTTACAAATTGTTTAGTTTACATATTTTATGTTTTCTATTTGACATAATACGGAGAAATTGCAAGGGGAGAGTCATGGCTTATCCCCCATATTAGGTAAGGTAGGTAGGTATTCGGCAAATTACCTGAACAAGATTATCTTTGAAGCACTCAACCACCTCAGTAGTGTCCTTGACGAAGGAAAACACGTTGACAAAGTCATTGTTCCCTAACGTGTCTAGTATATTGTTGACCACGTGTCGGGCGATTTCTTTCCTCTGTCCCATCATTGATCCAGAGTTATCTACCAATATCAATATATCCTTGGGGCTGGTAGCCGCTTCAATGTACCAAGATCTTGTTCGACAGTCGTACAAATCGACAGGTGCATCAGCTGGTATTTGCTCCCATTTCATAGCTGAAAACCAGCACAATAAGTAAAAAAGTAACTTTCTAAATGCCATGAAGGCAGATATCTATCAAGTGAAGAATGTCCAAGATACAGGTGCAGTCTAATTCAACCCCTCATGAAGGCCACATTTAGGAAGGCTGACAGCTTTTGCCAGGAGTCGCCAGTGACTGGTATATTAGCCTCAAGTAGGTACTGTTTACTTAAAGCGAACCCGGACTTACCAACCTGGAAACTGTCGCATAAATCCTGTTGAACTACCGAAGTACTGCCACGAAAGGGAAGGGTCCAGTTTGTAGTTGCTTTTGAAAATATCGTCCAAATGAGATGACCACTTGATCCCAGCGATAACTTCTGGAGCTAATTAACAGAAGTGGTGAAAGAATTAACAGAAGACGTTACAAAGAACTCATATTAGAACTCACAGTATAATAACATTCTCAAAATAAATTTTATCATCCTGTAACGTCTCAAAAAAATGAAATAGGTCAGCCATTGATGATAGATCAAAAATTGACGTTTTTCTAGCTCGGCTAAAACAAATATGAATAAAAAACTCTTGAATTTCAAAAAACGTTTTTGTAATTTAATCTGTCTCTACAATAGGATGCTAGGGAACGTCAATTTTGTAAAGCATTTAACTTATTTTTGCGCAATGTTTAAATGAATGTTAGCTTACCTCTGTCATAAACATTAGTTGGCACGTGAACAGCACTGACGCTAGTGTTTACAGGAATATTGAACAAGTTAGCATTTTTAGTAACGATCAACGTATCGCTGTCATTTGGTTTCTGCCCTTTCATAACAGTCTCTAACGTTTTGGCATTGTAGTATTTATAGTCATCAAGTTTTTCATCGGACGTCTGCGAGGCTTCCATGGCTCTGTTTTCCGCAGTGTCCATTATTCTCTGTGGAGAAAATAATAGACTTGGGGATCAAATCATAATAACCATTTCAGCTTAAATTAACTGCACACTGCTAAAAAAAATTGTCCAGAAAAAAGTCCTTAGCACCCTAGTAGGGTTACTACGACCTACTATTAAATAGTAGGTAAATGTTACCGAAACTTCCAATGAGATTTCCTCATAGTAAGAAATTACATAAAGGTAACAAGTAGATTTTCAGAAGGGCCAAGGCTAACAGCGATGTAGGTACCTACATACGAATGGGAACTCACCCGAACTGCACTTATTTTCAATTCCATCATGTTTTTAATTTCTTTGGCTATTTCTTGCACGAGCTTGAGTCCTTCGCGTGGCTCAACTTTTGCATCTTTGTAGCTCTGGGAAAAAATAAAGACGAAGTTAACAATTTTACAGTGTCATACCAGTGTCACAACTATGTATGAATGTTGCAAATAGTGACGAATGGGGCGAGTTACATAGGAGGATACATGATAAAAGTTAAATTCAAGTTTCAAGTGAACATTGCAGTTCTAAGGGTCACGTTCGAAGATTTTTCGATTGTATGAATGACCGTGGAGAATTGGGTACTTGATCATCATTATTAGTTATTTTTCAACCAAATTTTTAATAATTGCTAAATGCGTAGTAAACGGAAAACCAAATCATGTGTAAGGACACGGCTTACATCTGACATTTGCTGGCGCCGCGTGACGACATCTCCAAAGTGCCATAGTTCGACACCCAATTTTGTGCCCCATTGCTGAACTCTGAAATTCAAGCACGCAATCATAGATAGACCACCATGTCCGAAATGGCTATGCAATGAAAATTCAAATGTTTGCAAAACCATGCAGTTACGTAAGAAATGCTTAATTTTAATATCAATTTTTTAGTCCTGCAGCGCCGACTTTTTTCAATACATTGCTGATCGCTTCGGGTCTTACGACCCAACCATCTATTCTTTGGAGGCGGAACGCTTTACCATTTTTGAGGAGAGAGCACGACGTTGCCCCAGTGTCGTGGTGGAACCGAGAAGATGGGGATTGCCCACACTACTCATCTGGAATTTGGACCGGTCCGTAGGATTGCAAGTGCATGGGTTCAATTCGGCTAGGTCTTAATTTTTGGTAAGCTGTCCTCGGATAACATCCCGAACTAGGACTGTTGAAATTAGATTGGCCTTATTCAGCGGGTGTACCAAGGACGTACGTGATGATGGACCATAATCACTGGTCAATAAAACCATTGGGTAACGTGATCGCGGGGTTAAGTTGGAATTTCCACACCTAGTAGGCCCCACCTTGAAAATTTGCCAAGTTCAGACCTTTTCGCCGTTATGTTGTAGCCTGACGCAATTTTTTTTTTAACATTCTTTTCGGAGTTCCATTTTTACTTCCATATTTACAGAGTAAATGGAAGTATTGTGATCGTCCTAAAATCGAGAATCGGAACGGAGCTTCAGAAAAAACTTTTTCTTATACACATTTACTCAGAATCACTTCCTGAACAAGTGTCTGTGTGTCCGTCTGTGGTCATTTACAAAAATGGCCATAACTCCCTCATTTCTCAACCTTTTTTCAAATTTCTTGAACTGAAATGTTTGTCTCGGCAAGACCTAACACCCTGTTTAATTGGAATTTGGATAACGCACAGTACTTCCGAGATATTTGCATTTTTAGTGTTTTCTATTTTATTTTTTTCCGGCCGCAAAAATGAACCGATTTGAGCGTTCTTGGTCTCAAAATCTTCGTTTTACCTTGCAGAATATGTGGATATTTTTTACATTCCGAAAATGTGGCGTTTTTTCATTTTGGGCGAATTTTAAAATTTTAATACTGAATTTTTTGATATTTTTGACCTAAACACTTTCAAAAGCAGTCAAAATATGATCAAATTGTGTCACAATTTTACGTTTCAAAATATGGAAGTATTGTGTGTTATCTACGCACCACTGGTTTGCTTTCGCCTTCAGCTTTCAGACTGATTAGTCAGAATGGCTTGGGAGAACCCCATTTTTAACAGCATTCTCAATTTTGTCAAACCAACCACCGACTTTACAACTAATCTTTTTATACTTCGGTAACTTGACGTATTTTGATTTTAGGCGAGTTCTAAATTTTACACAGTGAGTTTTTCGATATTTTTTATCTAAACACCCTCAAAAGCAGTCCAAATATGATCATATTGGTTGCGTCAAAAATTCACGCATCAGAACATCGAAGTATTGTATGCTATCTACGCACCACTGGTTTTAATTTAAGCCAGTAATTTAATTTTCGTGTCTATCGCGCGTTTAAGAAACAACTGTTTTGATATTTTTTCTCCAATCCATGAGTTTACTAAAATTCTTCCAGGTGAATCATGCATTTGTTGTTGTAACAAAACTATAATAGAAGCGCAGGAATGACTTTTGATCATCAGTTTCTGGAGTGGAGTTCAGTGAGGTCATGCAACTTATACCCAGGCATTTCAATTGAATTATGCCAGTAAGGTAGGCACCTACATTTTCACACTCCATCAATTCGCCACGCGCAGAAATGGATAGGTGATAATGCTGCCTTATCATAGGAAACAGACGGCAACAGTCACACCTACGTGGCACAATTTTGAACGTGTTCATGAAGCCAAAATTGCCATCAACCGGCCAAGGATTGGAAGAATTACTCACACTGTCGAAGGTACGATGCTCTGACTGTCGGGGAAATTAAGAAGGATTGTTAAAATAACGAATACACTGATCATGGCAACGGTGAGTGAGTTGAAGTGTAAAAACGCCTGACCCGGCAGTGACTGTTTATTGACTGGACTGCCCTCCCAACGGAGGGCGGCGTGAGGCGGCAGAAGGACGCGTTCAGTTCATGCGCCTCACGTTTCTGGCGGACGATGAAGATGGGGTTCGCCAAAATTTGCTATGCTTCAATCCAATTGAACGAAATGAAAAGTATCATTATTTATCAAACCTCTGACGCTTCAGTTTGATTATGTGATTCTATATACAAATTGTTGTGTTGAATACAAAATTTGCTCATTTGTATAGCTTGTTCTCAAAAGGCAATAGAGACCAGTTTTGTCAAAATCGAGTTTTTACCTTATTTGGATTGAGTGCTTCACAAAAATGCAATCAGAGTAAAGAGAAAAGTCCTTTGATATAGGTATACCTGTAGTTAGGTAGGTACCTACCTTTGAGAAACTAGATTGGAATTTCATCTTCAAAAAAGCACTATAGGGACTCCTGAAAATGCTGTTATCGATTTTTTTATAACATTTTGGAATAAATTCGTTCTTTTATGACTTATGTTAGCGACCGTGGTAGGATCATTACCTAATAATAATCATAAATCCTCAAAAACGGTTTTGATGGCCCACTAAGATTCTCTTGGCTCAAGTTACTGCTTAGTGTAAACCGCTGATACAACCTTTGGCTTTTCGCCTGATAACCAAAGTTGTTCTGGGCCTGCCCTGATGGGCGCAAGGAGAGGAAGCTTAGCATTAAAAAAAAAATGACCAACCCACCTTTTTTTAATTGTGCCAAATCAGTGTATTGGAGATTTTTGCCTAGCGTTTCCGCGCAACACATCTGCGACAGATGATCTGCCTGCACTGCTGTTTGCAGCGGGAAAGAGATTCCGAATTCTTCCGCTAGGGATGCTAGAGCGTAGTCTTGAAGTTGAAGAGGAAGATGAACAAGAATGAGTTTATCATTGAGAGGTTACGTAGTGATTGCGGCTACATAAGTTGCCATGTTACGCAGTTTCCGTCGGGTTGTGAGGAAAATTTGAGATTATATCGGGCGATTGAACATGAAATAAACTCGTGCAGGCATTTGTTTTGTCCGTAGGAGCTAGATAACCTGACGCGTGACGTCAGGACTTCTGCTGTCTATTACAACTGTCATCTTTCTTTATAACGCTCATTGATACCTGTGCAGACTTTTCTCTTTCACCTCACAAAAACTGAATTTAAGACTAGCTGGAAATCGTCAGTATTATTGTCGTCATTTTTGGGAAGTGCGAACGCTTGAGCAAATCGCTCGTCCAGATTGAAAGTAGCTTGTCTAAAAAGGATAATGTGTGTCTACGGTACCTAGCCGAAGTTCCCCAAAGATAGTTAAAAGGCAAGTATTTACTTATTTCAGCGAGCATACCTGCAATTCATGCATCGATAATTAACAAGGTTGTTCTGCGAAATTATGCTAATCGAGCGATCTCTTCCTCGAGTTATTATACTCGGAGTGTCATAACAGCCCTAGGCGCAGGCAATGTTTCCTTTTCCTTTGCCGTTTTTGAGTTACATATTAAGACTGAGGGGTTTTTAGTGGGTAGTGGTTGTCAGCGATCAAATGGTTGCATGCGTAAAAAATTGGCAACTTGTTGTCTGCTGTAGAATTTCCAAATTTGTGTCTGTAAGAAAAACTCGGTAACTGAAAATTGATGACCTGGTGGTGTTGAGATATTCTTTTAGAAATTTATTCATCTCCGCATATCCAAAGGAAGTTACACGTTATTCACTGTGTCATTCATTGTTTGAGGCCTGCACTCTATTTTCACCTTGCTTCTTCCGTGATTTCATCTTATTTTATCTCGTGTTGTTGGTGTCTAATTCATTGTGAATTAACCTCTAGCGATGAACCCTAACAGTTTTTTACTATTTTTTTTTCTTTTCTTCAGAGGATGGAGGAAAGAAGGATAGCGAAATTTGATTGACGTCACTGTTAGGTGATGGACGCACAGTTTCTCATAGGAGAGAATCCGAACAACAATGGTGCAAGGAATAATGGACAAGCCAACCAGCTCATCAATGTTCGAGATCGGCTATTCTACGCCTTGTTCATAAAAGTCTCTCTTGCCTACGCCCGGAGTTTTCCCAAGGCTGCACGAAGATGTATAGAGTTCACAATTCTTTTGAAGGTGAGTCACCCTATCGTCGCTTTTGCATTACTAATTTAAAGAGTCTTGATCCAAGGAGATGAGGAGCCTTGGATGACCAAAGGAAATGGGGGCTTGAAGGAAAGCGATTTGTATGCCCTTCCCATTTTTTTAAAGTTCAGGGCTTGTTCCGTTACGTCCCCATCTTGTCACCAACCTAGAATCCAAGTTGAATCATTTTTAAAATGAATATTTGATTATTGATAAGGATACTATGAATGAAACTCTTGAATCATCTGAAAAGCCTCAAAAAGACCCAATTTTTACATTAAAATGTACTATTTTACAAAGTATTACACTAGGGTTTAGTACAAGGTGCCCTAATATCGCGTTCAATAAATGTTTTTCCACCATTAAATTGACACGGAAAGTGGTATCCCTATGAAAATCTTATGCTGAGCTTACTACAAAACCCCATATTGCAGCCCATTGACTGAAATCGTCCAAAGTTCCAAGCGCGTTTACTGAAATTGCCATATCCCTCCATTCTCAAGCTTTTTCAAATTTCTTGGGCTGAAACATTCGTTCGGGCGAAAAACATAATCATGTTCAGCTTCCAGTCTGTAAAGATGGAGCACATCTAGTGATGTCCTTTCTGCTGGCCACAGAAATGAACTACTTTTAGCTTTAAGGTCTTGAAACATTATATTGTCTTGCGAACTATATTTATATGTTTCCATTCTAGTTGCTTTTCGTACCTCCATTTCAAGCAGATTTATCTACCTAATCGCGTATCCAACTCATTGACTAAAAATGGGAATTTTATCAAAGTTTGCACTGAATTTAAGTTCTTGAAAGTGTTTATTGCTGAATCTCAAAAACTATTCATATTGTTCCAGGCTATGGTGGCTTTCTTCATCCTGGCGTATATCCATGTCAAGTTCTCAGGAACACCTGCCACATGCTTAGAACACGTGAGGGGCACTTGGCCCCGGGATGGTATTCTCCGGGTGGAGATCATCCCAGGAACGCAGAATCAAATCATCGTCGTAGACCACAACCATCATCATGACACTAATACTATGCCTGAAAATGTGGCTTCAAGTGATCTGGGCATTTTGGACGGAGTTCTAGACCCAGTCGAGTAAGTCAAAATGTTAAAATACTGAGTTTTCACTAGCTGCATGTATCTTACCCTGTAACTATTGCAACTAAAGGAGTTCAAGATTAACATTCTGCTGAATATTGCTATAAAGAAAGTCCATTAGCAGTTGGTAAAACTGCTAATGATTCAAATTATTTCTCAAATTTCTATGAAGTAACACTTCCTGGCCCTGGGAAGCCCCGTGGGTGATTTTAAAATCAAATTTATTTGCCCCCATATCAATAAGCCTGTATTCTCCCGTATCAATATGTCACTGAGATACCCTGAAGAGGCCAAAACTCTCTGGTTGACTTCATCTCACCTTCAGCCTCAACCTATCCTTTATTGTGAATCATCCATGTCTATATTCAACGTTTTTCATTCCACAGTATTCTCAAAGGAAAATTCGTGGGAACAGGTGAGCCATTTTGTGGCAATACTTCCAGCCAATCCAAGCTATTAAAACCTGGTAAGAGAACTTTATTTATAGTTGAATGTACCAATAATAGGTTTCTACCCAAGGAAATGGAGATATTGAGATCGGGTCAAAACATTGATTTTAGATAGGTAGTCTTGTGACTTTTGGTTCATTTTTCTTAAGAAATGAGCCTTCAAGGGGTGTGGAATCCGAATCTGCAATAAAAATTGTTTGCCCGTACGTCGTCCGGGGGTTTTCAGGGGGAAGGAGCTGTTGTAAATTTTTGAAATTTTCACCAAAAATCAGGTTCTGTATATAGTTGGTTCTAACGTCTCGACAGACCGCTGCCTCAATTTTAAGACCAGTAAAACAGCTGTTGAAGTAAGAAAAAAATCGTGTTTTCAGGAAATTTGCAACATAGGCAGGTGAGGTACCATTTTCCATAGATTTTTCTATGCTGAATCGAATGAGACCATTGCCACACCGATAGCTTCTATTTATTGCAGTTTTAGTGAGACATTTTGAGATATCTACAGCCTACAATTTCTACAATTAAAATTTCTACAATTCTTAATAACTCGAAAACGTCTAGACTAGGCATTCTTAAGGGATTTTTATTGTAATTATTCGGAGAATTTAGTGATAATTATTAATCGATGTGCTGCGTTGAAAATACTGGTAGATAAGTATCGCGATAGATATACCTTGCAGTCGAAAAATGAACCCTTGTGGAGAATTTGCAGAGTTCTTCTGATACAGAAAAAATGATTTGCACATGTCACTGAAAACATCTTTTGAAGGGCAAAATGTTGTGAGCGAAGAAAAAACAAAGAATCGTAAGAATGTTTTTTCAAGGCTCAGAATGATTCGAACTGCCATTTTTAGAGTGCCTAATAGTTAATTTTTTTCCTGTTTAATTTTCTGTTGTTATTTATGTCGATTTATGCAAAGAAAATTTGATAAGACGTTAGTTTGGTGTACTGATTCATCATTCAATAATGAACCATTTTAATCACCCGAAAAATAGTTTTCTTACCTCTTAAAAAAAGTGTCCGCATGTTGACACCATCAAATAACCCAAATCCCATGTGTTGAGTGGGGGGGGGGCGGCTCCAGTTCACTGGGCCCCTTGTAACCCTGAAGCCTCATCAGAGTGTCCTTTCAGGAGGGCTGAAAACAGTGAACTTGAGAAAAAAATTAAATTAAATTTTAAGATTGATGACCAAGGCCTGACATGACGAAGCCGCTTTCCTGATTAGCGAATATTGAAAGGTTGGACCTTGGAGGGTGACAAAAGTTCCGAGGGTTGAGGGGATTTGCACCCCTAGTCCTCAACTGTAGAAGGAAAATGGATAACTACTCAACCCCCACACGCCACTACTCTACGCCACACTGGAACCCCAAACACACACAGTAGCTGAAAACATATTTTTTAGGCTCTTGGATGTCTGGAGCGAATTTAGGTGACAGTGAATCATTTTCGATCTGATCGCTATCGTTTCGTCTTCTTACGTACATTCTGGACGGGGAAAGTTAAGTTTGGTCATGATCTTTATCGGTCTTGTTTGTTATCCAGGCCAGTTGTGTCCGACTCGCCTGTCGCAAGGGCCGACTTGGTAGTTTATAGGTATGAAATATTTACAGCTGATTCCAAACGAATGCTTGGTGGTATTAGAATTCTATTTTGTTTTCTCAGAGTTCAAGTCTGACGCTCCAGAACGGCCCACAAGGCCCAGGTCACCCCAGGTTGAAGTAAGTGAAAAAGTTCAGTATGCTGAAATTATGTGTGTTGAAGCCTTCCCTAGTCGTGCCATGCAATTATTCATTGAGAACGCACATTGGTTTTTACAGTTTTTTGTTGGAGGGAATTTCACCATTTTCGCCGAAAAATACATCCATGTGGACGTGCCGTCAAGAGATTCTGGCGATGATAGATCTCTGTCAGGTAAATTTAGCTGCGCCAAATTTTGTTAATTTTCCTTCTTGAACTGGCAATCTAGCGTTATTGAGCATCGTATTTTGGAAATTGCCGTCTTGAGATCAACTGAACTGAGTATCATCTTCGACTACATGGTGGTCATCTTCTGTCATCTTGTTTATGTACAGAGCATGAAGATGAGTACATCGTGGAGTATTCCCTGGACTATGGCTTACTAAGGCTCTCACTTTCCACAAGGCAGAAATTGAATATCCCTTTGATGGTAGTCACTTTGGACCCAGCAACGGACCAGTGCTTTGGTGACGCTCTATCCCGATTCATCCTGCGTGAGCTGATTGGGTACGATGACCTTCTAATGTCCAGTGCCAAAGCTCTGGCAGAAAAAGAGGACAACAAAGGCTACTTGAGGTGACTGTCATTTTACATTAGAGAACACAAGCTATCTCATTTTCCCCTAGTTTTTAGGAGATAAAAACAAGGCGTGTTGTAGAAATCGTATTCTGTTGACATCATCTATATTGGAGTGGAATTGGTATTTTTCTTGAGAAGAAGATTATTTTCATGTGGCGTCAAATGATCAAATTGTGTTAAAAACTGCAGTTAATATCAATGCATTCCATTAATTATTATTATTCGACTATTGCTTAAGAATAGGCTTTTCTCGCCTACGACCCTGAATGTTCTAACATTTTCTAGAAGTACCCCATATTTCTTGCAGGAATGTCGTTACTGGAGAGCACTATAGATTTGTGAGCATGTGGATGGGCAGAACCGCTTATTTTGCCGCTTTCTTCATCATGCTGATTTTCGTAAGTTCCAGGCAATTATTCAAAAGTTATCTCTAATCCGAGCTTGGTGAAATCGGCCGTTAGCTGTTCTCCCTTGGGGTCATTTTACTTTGAAGGTGTGTTTGATTGTGGCTCATTAGACACGAGGTCTCATTATTTTATCTGTATCTTGAGCACTTTCGCTGAAATCAGCCTCTCCAGGGGGATCCAATTGGAGTCGTGGTAGTGGAAAAGCACATGGCTCGCCGTTGGCATGATATAAATGATCTGATGTCACCATCTCTTTTGAGCATTCGATTGTCTCGATGAACCCATTTACTATGATAGTTGTTCCCTTGCTCTCTGGGCAAACGTGCAGAGGATGGTTTGTGAACATTTTGGTTGCCCAAGGCCAGACTGTTCATGCCAGGAGACGATCCTGGATCAGATTTCTCGTTTGCCCACCTGTAGAACACAGCAAGCATAGAACTAACTAGAGATGACTCTCGGCAAGAAAGATGTGTCTTGCCACTCAACTCTCAGATCCCCTGCCCTGTTGCAGTATCTTCATCCTGTATTATTCATATCTCCCTCGCTTCCTGGACCTCTGGTACCTTTACCATAAATTGAGTAAAATATCTTTTCAGAAAGATTTTTTAATGCTGAATCGAATGAGACCACGGTAACTTGATAGCTTTTATAGCGTTAGTCTTGATAGCGTTCATGAGTCGCTTCATAATTTTTGCCATATTTGAACATCTTATTGAAGAAATATTGTTTTTCAGCCAATATTTCTGAACCGACTCTTTAACTTTTTGTTTTTAATTGCTGAATCAAATGACACCAATAGCAATTTGATATAATTTACCGTTGACAAGTTGTTGCTGTTTTAGTGAGTGGTTCACTATTTTTGCCATATTTCAACATCTTATTAATGTAATGTATTTCAGCAAATGCTTTTGAACCAAAATCGCCTTTATACTTCCTCGCTGTCAGAATAGATGAAGATTCTTGGAGCTTGCGGCCCGTGCACAATCCTCTAGTGCCTTCAACCTCCGCTTGAAAGATTGTGGCTCACAAGCCTATTGGGCACGTCCCAGCCTTGCTACTCCAACCCTGCACTCCTGCAACCCAGTACAGTCCACCATTCTCCTAGCTCTCCCTTCTGGTGCGAAGTGTTGTCTCAAGTTCATAATCTCTAGCATGGTGATGGAAAATGTTTCTCAATCATCATCGATGATCCCAAAATGGCTGACACTTGAAAGGATACGGTTAGACCTTTCCCTTTACCTTAGGAACAATTCATGACCTTAGTACAAATGCATAATGAGTTGATAAACCACGTGTCCTTATTGTTTTTGTTCCAGACTGTATCAATCTCACTGTTGCTGAGATATTCGCATCACCAAATTTTCGTCCTTATAGGTAAGAAAAAATGCACAGCACCTTCTATATCGTCGCTTAAGAACTAACAGGTGCTATCACAGTTTTCCCAACTTTTCAGGAGAGACAAAAAACTGCGTATTTCCCAAAATGTCCAATCTTGGATTAATTGAACGTATTTATACAGTTAATTTCCTCTCGCTCAATCACTTTTTGGTTGAAAAATATTAAAAAATACATTAGATAGAAAAACTGGTGCGATAGCACCTATCAGCAACTGCTTTTCTGCGATAGCAGGATTTGTTCTGTGCCTTTCTAGTTATGATTTGGCATAGCAAACTTTTATTTTATTGGTGAAAATCTTTTATCTTAATTTTTAATAGGTAAAAATAACCAATTTAAACCTCCAAAATTTATTAAAATTGATTTACTTTATTGAACCAATTTTGTAGAATTAATAAGAATTATATGAGATGCCAGATTCGATTCCCAGCTAGGGCGGAATAAATTTTTTTAAAGTAATTAAACGACCCATTTATTTAAACGTAAATGTCAGCTAATCGGGAATGGGGTCAAACCAGAAACAGACGCCGCTTTTGCCAAGCTTTCGATTGTCTATGTAATCCTCATCAGGGCCTACAAAAACAATAGTGCAGTCAACAGATGGCAACAAATTACATTACTAGCTAAAAATTACTTAAAAATAAAGCATCTTACTTAGAGGTAGTTAGGTGTGAATAACACCGCCAGAGATCATTTTGGAGGAACCAGTAGATAACTAGAAACGAAAAACTATATCTAACAATCGACACATAAATCTAAATAATAAACCCTAATCAGTTCCTACACTTTTTAGTGATACATACCATGTACTATTTCAAACTATTTCAACTATTCAAACTATTCCAAACTAACGGCCTCTAAGTAAGATGTTTCATTTTTGAGTAATTTTTAACTAGTAATGTGCTTTGTTGCCATATCTTGACTGCACTATGGTTTTTGTAGGCCCCAATGAGGATTACATAGATAATTATCTACGTCAAATTCGATTATAATCGAAAGCTCGGCAAAAGAGGCGTCTGTTTCTGGTTTGACCCCATTCCCGATCAGCTGACATTTACATCAAGTTGCGGGTCGATACTTCCATATTCATTTATTTAAACTTTTTTTAAATACAAACTATGAATAGAAAATTATTATCCCATATTATCAGTTTGTCGCATATTATCAGTATCAGAAGTTGAGTTTGAACTCGAAGCTGACATTGATCTCGAAGTTGACTTTGAACTCGAAGTAAACATTGAGTTGAGTTTGAACTCAAAGTAAACTTTGATCTCGAAAGTTGAGTTTGAACTCGAAGTTGACTCTGAACTCGAAGTTGACTTTGATCTTGAAGTTGAGTTTGATCTCGAAAGTTGAGTTTGAACTCGAAGTTGACTCTGAACTCGAAGTTGACTTTGATCTTGAAGTTGAGTTTGAACTCGAAGTTTACTTTGACCTCGAAGTTGACTTTGATCTTGAAGTTGATTTTGATCTCGAAGTTGAGTTTGATCTTGAAGTTGAATTTGATCTCGAAGTTGAGTTTGAACTCGAAGTTGACTTTGATCTCGAAGTTGACTTTGAACTCAAAGTTTACTTTGATCTCAAAGTTCAATTTGATCTCGAAGTTGACTTTGATCACGAAGTTGAGTTTGAACTAGAAGTTGAATTTGATCTCAAAGTTGAGTTTGAACTCAAAGTTGACTTTGATCTCGAAGTTGACTTTGAACTCGAAGAAAACATTGCGTTGAGTTTGAACTCGAAGTAAACTTTGATCTCGAAGTTGACAATGATCTCGAAGTTGAGTTTGAACTCGAAGCTGACTTTGATCTCGAAGTTGAGTTTGAACTCGAAGTTGACTTTGAGCTCGAAGTTGAATTTGATCTCGAAGTTGAATTTGATCTTGAAGTTGACTTTGATCTCGAAGTTGAGTTTGAACTCGAAGTTGACTTTGATCTCGAAGTTGACTTTGAACTCGAAGTTGACTTTAAACTCGAGGTTGACTTTGATCTCAAAGTTGAGTTTCAACTCGAAGTTGACTTCGATCTCGAAGTTCAATTTGATCTTGAAATTGATTTTGATCTCAAAGTTGAGTTTGAACTCGAAGTTGACTTTGATCACGAAGTTGAGTTTGAACTAGAAGTTGACTTTGAGCTCGAAGTTGAATTTGATCTTGAAGTTGAATTTGATCTCGAAGTTGAGTTTGATCTCGAAGTTGAGTTTGATCTCGAAGTTGAATTTGATCTCGAAGTTGACTTTGATCTCGAAGTTTACTTTGACCTCGAAGTTGACTTTGATCTTGAAGTTGAATTTGATCTCGAAGTTGACTTTGATCTCGAAGTTGACTTTGAACTCAAAGTTTACTTTGATCTCAAAGTTCAATTTGATCTCGGAGTTGACTTTGATCACGAAGTTGAGTTTGAACTAGAAGTTGACTTTGAACTCGAAGAAAACATTGCGTTGAGTTTGAACTCAAAGTAAACTTTGATCTCGAAGTTGACAATGATCTCGAAGTTGAGTTTGAACTCGAAGCTGACTTTGATCTCGAAGTTGAGTTTGAACTCGAAGTTGACTTTGAGCTCGAAGTTGAATTTGATCTCGAAGTTGAATTTGATCTCGAAGTTGACTTTGATGTCAAAGTTGAGTTTGATCTCGAAGTTGAGTTTGATCTCGAAGTTGAATTTGATCTCGAAGTTGACTTTGATCTCGAAGTTGAGTTTGACCTCGAAGTTGACTTTGATCTTGAAGTTGAGTTTGATCTCGAAAGTTGAGTTTGAACTCGAAGTTGACTCTGAACTCGAAGTTGACTTTGATCTTGAAGTTGAGTTTGAACTCGAAGTTTACTTTGACCTCGAAGTTGACTTTGATCTTGAAGTTGATTTTGATCTCGAAGTTGAGTTTGATCTTGAAGTTGAATTTGATCTTGAAGTTGAGTTTGAACTCGAAGTTGACTTTGATCTCGAAGTTGACTTTGAACTCAAAGTTTACTTTGATCTCAAAGTTCAATTTGATCTCGAAGTTGACTTTGATCACGAAGTTGAGTTTGAACTAGAAGTTAAATTTGATCTCAAAGTTGAGTTTGAACTCAGAGTTGACTTTGATCTCGAAGTTGACTTTGAACTCGAAGAAAACATTGCGTTGAGTTTGAACTCAAAGTAAACTTTGATCTCGAAGTTGACAATGATCTCGAAGTTGAGTTTGAACTCGAAGCTGACTTTGATCTCGAAGTTGAGTTTGAACTCGAAGTTGACTTTGAGCTCGAAGTTGATTTTGATCTCGAAGTTGAATTTGATCTTGAAGTTGACTTTGATCTCGAAGTTGAGTTTGAACTCGAAGTTGACTTTGATCTCGAAGTTGACTTTGAACTCGAAGTTGACTTTGAACTCGAGGTTGACTTTGATCTCAAAGTTGAGTTTCAACTCGAAGTTGACTTCGATCTCGAAGTTCAATTTGATCTTGAAATTGATTTTGATCTCAAAGTTGAGTTTGAACTCGAAGTTGACTTTGATCTCGAAGTTGAGTTTGAACTAGAAGTTGACTTTGAGCTCGAAGTTGAATTTGATCTTGAAGTTGAATTTGATCTCGAAGTTGACTTTGATCTCAAAGTTGAGTTTGATCTCGAAGTTGAGTTTGATCTCGAAGTTGAATTTGATCTCGAAGTTGACTTTGATCTCGAAGTTTACTTTGACCTCGAAGTTGACTTTGATCTTGAAGTTGATTTTGATCTCGAAGTTGAGTTTGATCTTGAAGTTGAATTTGATCTCGAAGTTGACTTTGATCTCGAAGTTGACTTTGAACTCAAAGTTTACTTTGATCTCAAAGTTCAATTTGATCTCGGAGTTGACTTTGATCACGAAGTTGAGTTTGAACTAGAAGTTGACTTTGAACTCGAAGAAAACATTGCGTTGAGTTTGAACTCAAAGTAAACTTTGATCTCGAAGTTGACAATGATCTCGAAGTTGAGTTTGAACTCGAAGCTGACTTTGATCTCGAAGTTGAGTTTGAACTCGAAGTTGACTTTGAGCTCGAAGTTGAATTTGATCTCGAAGTTGAATTTGATCTCGAAGTTGACTTTGATGTCAAAGTTGAGTTTGATCTCGAAGTTGAGTTTGATCTCGACGTTGAATTTGATCTCGAAGTCGACTTTGATCTCGAAGTTGAGTTTGACCTCGAAGTTGACTTTGAACTCGAGGTTGACTTTGATCTCAAAGTTGAGTTTCAACTCGAAGTTGACTTTGATCTCGAAGTTCAATTTGATCTTGAAATTGATTTTGATCTCAAAGTTGAGTTTGAACTCGAAGTTGAGGTTGAATTCGAAGTTGACTTTGATGCTGTAGTTGCGTTTGAACTCGAAGTAAACTTTGATCTCGAAGTTGACAATGATCTCGGAGTTGACAATGATCTCGAAGTTGAGTTTGAACTCGAAGTTGAGTTTGAACTCGAAGTTGACTTTGATTCTTAAGTTGAGTTTGAACTCGAAGTTTACTTTGATCTCGAAGTGGACTTTGATTTTGAAGTTGATTTTGATCTCGAAGTTGAGTTTGATCTCGAAGTTGAATTTGATCTCGAAGTTGAGTTCGAACTTGAAGTTAACTTTGAACTCGAAGTTGACTTTGATCTCAAAGTTCAATTTGATCTCGAAGTTGACTTTGATCACGAAGTTGTGTTTGAACTAGAAGTTGAATTCGATCTCAAAGTTGACGTTGACCTCGAAGTTGAGTTTGATCGAAGTTTGCTGATAGGGTCACTGCACTGATTGCGATTGCAGGTTGTTGCAGAAGGACTGCATTAGCAGCAATCACCCTCTATAGATTTTTTGTTACTATCGATTGTTTAAGAAAATTTTTGACCACAAAAATCGATCGGGCTTGAAAAGACGAAGCCAACGGTATGAGAATCTCAATTTGGCCAAAAATTGTGTTAGCACCTGTTTTTTGAAAATTTTGAAAAATTTTTCATTGTTTAGAGCGGGCAATAAATGGTTACTATATGAAAGAAAACCCCCACAATTCTTCCTATGCGTTGGTTCACTCTATATCTTGATAATTTGTAATTAATATTATATAATACCGATTCGAATTACAGCTGAATAGCAATGCACCACCACCCATTTATTTGTTAGGCCCTTACGTTTGCCGAACCTTTGTCAAAGGGGATTCGTTTTTCAACTACCTCATCCTATTCCCAATCCATGTTAACTAAACCACATCCTCATACCTCTTGCAACTAACATCATGCTTGAACGTTTACAGTCGATATTCTACAGCTGCTCGAGTTCAATGTGGCCATAATTTTCCCAGCGACACCCCCTCTACTCACTGTCATCCTAGCACTGATCGGTAAGTGCATAAAAACGCTCATCCACAATTGCAGGGTAAGGGGAGAGAACGTGGAATGTCAATTTTCCCTGATTTGAACTCAATAGCCCATCATTTAGGGATTCGAAAGTAATAGCTGTACCATCTATCACTGGAGAAGCAAGGAATGGTTCAGAGTAAGCGGAAAGGACATACAAGTTTTCAAACTGTTTCTGAATTATACGCAAAAAGTACCTTTTGTGACATCCCTTGTTCTTTCCCTTTCCTCTTCAGTTATTGATCGAATGAATTTGTACATAAGACGGCTTACAAAGTTCCGTTTACAGTCCAGTCATTGTATTGGGATTGGGTTCGTATGGAGAGAAACGTCTCCTTCGCCAAGCTTTCCAATGTTTAATCGAACTTCTTCAGGGCTTTGAAGCCTCCTAAGGTGTCATCTCAGTATGAGCATCGGCTGTTGGTGTTTTTGTGATTGATTAAGCCATTAAGTACAAAAGACTGGCAAATGATTGGCCGGATTAAACAATAATAGGGTCAATTGAACAGAATATCATAATGTTTTTGAGTGTCGAACGCTGGTTCTGCTATTACACATTTTTTAGGAATGTATATTTTTCGTATTTACGGGTTCCCATTTGATGTTTCCTTGATTGTAACTGATCAAATTAGTTAAAAAGGAGGCCTCTGAAACTGCAAAATCTGCAATAATTGCATTCTGAGGGGTTTAGGAAAATGAGTTTCTCCCATTATTGGCCGGGTTTCAATTATTGGAATTTGCTCTAATTGATGACTCGTTTTTATAGAATTTTAATTTGAAATTGATTGTTATTGTCATTTTTCAAAAATTATTGGGGGATCTTATTTCTGGCCTGGGTATCTGTAATGGGTGACAGCAAGTGTCAACAATAACTGGAATCATCTTTGCTACCTATTTATTAACAGTCTATAATGTCTTGTTATTGACATTCCCGCATTGAACGTGTAAGGCTTATAGGCTGACAAATTAGCTTGTATCCTGCGCTCTGCACTCAATAAAAAGTAGGAACATCCAAAGGAAACCAGCGGTGTTTAGATAACACAGAGTAGGTATTTCTACATTTTGATACGTAAATTTTTGAATCAAAGCAATTTGGTTTTGACTAATTTGGTGGCTACAATAGTAGACAATTTTAAAAACCACACTATGCTAATTTTATAACCTGCCCAAAATTAAAATGTGTTCAGTTACTGGTATATATAAAATATTTAAAAAATATCTACGTATTCTGCAAGGCAAAACAAAGATTTTTAGACCAAACTTTTTGTGGCCAGAAAAAAATGATGTAAGAAACACTAAACGTCCTAATATATCAAAAGTACTGTCAGTAATTCAAATCCCAGTTAAAAAGGGTAATAGGTCTTGCCGAGACCCATTCAAGAAATTTGAAAAAAGGCTGAGAATTGAGGGAGCTATAGCCATTTTTGTCAATGACCTCAGACAGACACACGTACAATTTTTCAGGAAGTGAGTCTGAGTAAAAGTGTATAAGTGAAAGTTTTTTCTGGAGCTCCTATCCGATTCTCGTTTTTGGGACTTCACCCCACCATCACTGACCTTGATGATGGTGATCCTCAACCTCGCCTCATTACCTTCATCCTGGTCATGACCCTAGTTCTTATCCTCATCCTGGTGATCCTGACACTGATCCTTCCCCTCGTCGAGATCCTGCTCCTGATGATGATGATCCTGATCCTCAACCTTCATCCCGATTCTTATCTTGACCCTAAACCTGATGCACAATCTGATCCTGATCCTACCCCTCACCCTGATGATGATCCTAATCCTCTACCTACATCCCCATCCTTTTCCTGATATCAAACCTGATCCTGAAACTGATCCCCGTCCTTGTCCTCATGCTGATAGGTTTATTACGTATTCATATTATGGCTGTATTTGGGTTTCATATAATTAATTCATATAGGCGTCAATAATTACATTTCACCAGTCAATAATATTAATAATAATAATAATTATTATTATTGGTGAAAAAAAACTTAGTTTTGACATTCAGCTTAAAAACATAAAAATATTCATTTTTCTTAGGTAGAATTGCTGTATAAATATTTACGTTTTGTGTTTTCTTATTGTAAAAGATTAACTAACAAGGCGAACGTGTAGGCAACAAAACAATAAATTCACCCTCCAAGAAATCGTTCGTTTTGGTGCCTAATGAATCAAACGTATGTTCACGAAGGCGTTGCATTACGGCGATTTCAAAACGCCACTAAATGTTTGTGAACAGCTGTCCGCCAGTTTCCCAATATGCAGATGGACTTTATGTCCCAGTGCTATGTGTCATATATGCTCCGCTGCTTAAGGTTAAGTTACACGGGCACTCACTATTCAGGTTGGCTCAGTCTATTCATAATTTCTTGAGAATGTAGGCCATGGATTTCCGTGTCTAAGTTTCCATGAAAAATTTTATTAGAAACGCTCATGGATGATATTCAATGCATAATCTGCATTCATGAACCAACAATTAGTCTATCATCAAGTCTCCTGCGCCGTCTAACGGTTTCCCAAAACTCCTGTTACAGGCATGGAGGCGATCATGTCTGAGTTTTTCAACGATACCACGACTGCTTTTTACATCATTCTCATCGTGTGGATTGCTGATCAATATGATGTTGTCTGCTGTCACACAAACATGACTAAGAAGTATTGGCTGAGGTGAGTCGTTTTACTGTTATCAGCTCTAGTGACGGATAAAATCGCACCCCTCGTGGAATACTGTAACATCTCAATTTTCGGCATAATTTGTATTGTAAGCTAGACAAATTTTGAGCAAACATTTTTCAAATACACACATATAACATATATCAAACAATGCTTTCGGACCCCAAAAAATGTTTGCTCAAAATTTGTATAGCTTACAATACAAATTATGCCAAAAATTGAGATGTTACAGTATTCCACGAGGGGTGCGAAATGCTGCTTATTCGGCCCCCAGAGAGAGAAGTAATCAAATGTGTATTACCATAATACCTTCTGTAGAAATTAAGCGTTCAGGGTGCATATCAGATAAGAGAGCCAAACCAGGAGTTAAACTTTCTATAAATCGCCAATCAAGGCCACCGTGGCTGTGCCACATCGATTCCCAAGTGGGATCTGTCAAACAGTCAACAGGGCTGGCTGATCATGGCAGTTCGACGTTGGATGGAGTACTCACCTACAAAACAAGGCCTCAAGTGAGGAATTGAGGAATGGCACTTGGCCATTCAATAGAATGGGGTATAGTTTTCTTATTAATTCAAAAATTGCTGACTAACCATTTCCTAAGTTTTTTTTTTCAATGGGTATCTTTTATTTTTGCTTATTAGTTTTTTTGGAGTCGGGGTTTTTTGAGATTTTTTCCAATAAGTAGATTTTATGACACACAATCGAACGGTTGATGGCTTGCCTAGTTCAGGGGGCCTATTCTGTAAAATTGAAGCAATATGTCTTGGCAGTCGCTATCGACTCATTACACAAATTGTCATATGTTGCCATTAGATTTGCCATGGCAAATCGATATTGATTCCCAAAGACATATTGCTTTCTGTTTACAGAATAGGCCCCCAGTTTAGTTTAGTTATTTTAGTTTTAATGGACCCTCGTAACCGCCCATCGACATATTTTCGAGATCTTGACTCACAGTTCTTGCCTCATGCCAGACAAGCAGAACATGGAGGGCAAAAATTTTACATCCTTGTTCGTACAATGTTTTTTATTGTTTCATTGCAAATTGTATCAACCATATGATGTGGGTGCTCAGATATCTTATTTATTGACCTGTCTTTTAGAATTCATTGCTGCCTTAGTGAACTCACGTCGAGGCATATATGATATTCGTATGTTATACATTTATGTTTCAGATTTTTTTATCTGTACCACTTTGCGTTTTACGCTTATCACTATCGGTTCAACGGCCAGTACAGTAGCTTAGCGCTGATTACGTCCTGGCTTTTCATTCAGGTAACTAATTTTTTCTGTTGAGAAAACTTACTGCAGTATCAAATTAACCTACTAAATTCATTTCAATCTACGCGCTTCGTCACTTGACCCATCAAGAGCTTTCAGTAATTTTTGTCAACTTGACCTCCTTAGTGTCCTTTTTGCGGCTACCTCTTCAATTGATAACATGCCTAACGATTGGTTACGATTACTTTGACTTTGTCCAGATAGATGTAAAGATCAACCCAATAATTATGGCGGTGTTAGTTGGTCGTTTTTCTAAAAATTTGCCAGCGTGTATTTTTTGTTAATGTTTTTGATGTTGTGACCTCTAGGCTCTTAATCTTTCCTATTAATTAATTAATTATTTATTTTATCTTCCTTATGGTAACTATTTGTTTTCAGCACTCGATGTTGTACTTTTTCCATCACTACGAACTGCCGATGATCTTGCAGCAGGCGCAACTGCAGCAGTTCCTTCTGCGCGCGCAGAACCAAGCATCGCCTCAACAGCAGCCGACTGCGCAATTCGCAACTCCACCGCCGTCATCTCACGCGCCAACGACGTCGTACAACGAAGAAGCTGACTCGGAACCTCCGACGCCACAAGCACCCCCACCGCCTCCTCCGCTACCACCAACGTCAGGCGATGATGAAGTTGATGAAATCGACGATTCTCGTCAGGCCCCGGCTCCGTCGTCATGAGCCGTCGAGCCGAGCTCCCTACGGAGTGCGCGGGGGCGCTTTGTTCGAAATATCTGCGCCCTCAGTAAAGGACTTATACACGACAAAAACATCTAAATTGACTATGTGATTTTGTGGATCGACTACACAGAAGTATTGAGAATACTATCGTTCCCCTCCCTCGGAAATCTCCTCCCCTTGTTATCTCAAAAAGACCAAAATGTAAGTGCAAGAGTGATACCTTATCGAAAGTGTATATTTATTTTTCTCGTCAAAATTCTTTTGACAGTATTGGCAAAATTACTCTTGCATTGAGTGCTGATCAAATATTGTTGATGTCGAAGTACAGTGTAATTGAACTCAATCAAACGAGCAACATTTTTCCAAGGTTCCTTCTACCCCACGGCAATGAAGAGAAAAATAGCTTTCAATGCATGAACAATAATGGGCCCAGGCTCTACCCGGTATTAAATACCATATTAAATACCCATAAATTTTATGGGATCGAGGATTTTTTGCCTCCCCAGTGGACCTGGGCCATGAAAATTTAACTGATGACCCGAGCAAACGTAGAAAATCACACGCTGTGAACATCTTGGCCACCCCGACTCTTTGAAAAATCAAGTACATCGTTGGAATTGTTAAAAAAAACTGGTTATAATTGGTTAAAATATTGTTGATGAAACACAATACTTCCAAGAACCAATGGATGAAATTGAGCGTGGGCATCATACCTTTCTGTGGCTATTGCCGATTCAGCCCATTCCACCCTGTGTGCAGCCATCGCTCCTGGAGCACACGTCCAGGTGAGTTTTATCTCAGTTTCCTTCAATTTCTAATCCAGTCGATTGTAATCGTGCATGCTGTTAGTTCTTCGGCCAATTTTTTAATTGCCTTGGGTACCTACCAAGATATATTGTTTTCATAAAAATCGGGCTCTCATCAATCGGGCTCGCACCATGCCCTCATCGAGAACCTCTTTCAGACGTGGGATAGGTAAATTGAATTCCACGATTAACTTTGAATCTACAAAAATTGGCTTTTAGGTCCAGAAAACTTTTATGCGATTGCTTGAGTAAATGTTTGACAAACCAAAACGGAAAGTGAATGAATGCCACATGAAAGAAAAGTAACCTTCAGAAAGCCGCAATTGCTAAAATTAATTGCATTAAAATTGCAAGTAATGATGCATCTTTTTTTGTACATTGTTTTGGCACCTTTTTCGGCAAAATTTGTTATTCAATTACTTGGCTATCACGATTACAATTACTTTAGTTAGTCTCAAATAGTCAAGAAAAATCCGAACATCCTTATTACAACAATTACTCGTAATTCTAATTAAATTACGTAGAGAGAATAAGTGATTGCAATTGCAGTTACTTGCCCATTGAATTGATTGTTTTTGGGACCTGCAATTACAGTTACATTTCTGAGCCCTGTGAATAGAATCACACGTGATTGTAATTTCGTGTTCTGATTACAAATTACATTCATCACATGCATTGCCAAGTAATTTTAATTGAAATTAAGTGTTACCCACCTCTGCTGTCCTTCTTAATTTTTTATTTGCCGTATTCGCGATAGAAAAACATCAAAGTTGTTGAAACATTCGAGTTTTTGAACCAAGTGGGAGGAGGAGGGTCAAAAAATTACTGTAAGTGGTATAGTTTGTTGCGCAAGTTCTTTTGAGGGGGTTTCTAACTTAATAAAGTTTATCCGCGTAGCCCAAGTGTGTTTAGAATTTTTCTTAGCTAAAGTTCTTAGTAAAGTTTATTAGCTTAGTGTCAGTCTGTTGTTTTATTGGTGATTTTTCTTAATTTAGTTAAGGCCACTCATTGGTTGCTGTTGGTATCTTCGTTGTTCGATACAGGATACGTGACCAATGGTGTTGATGACTTTATCTGGTACTTGAAACAATTCTTGGTTAGAATGGCCGTCAATTTATTGGCTTTGTTCAAGTTTAATGTGCTTGATGAGGTGGAAGACGTTCGGGTGTCACTCTGATGAACTCCCTTCAGTAGAGGCCCCGGTGATCTTTCGGCGCCTTGTGTTTTCCGATGTTCTTTTTTCCGGCCAAGCTCTCTGACGAATTTTTGACCTGGGGGCAGTGCGGGAAGTGGCGTGAAAAAGAACACACAACCAGCTAACCACACTGCCACCAGGAATTGTGACGAGTTTTCCCCAAAAAAAGCGAAGGTGCGCAGGTTGGTCCTCAATGTGCCATCAAGGCGTTTACCAGCACGCCCAACGAGAATTTCGAGGCTGTACCTACCCACACAAAGAAATGAATGGATCATGCATACAATAGGTATACTGAAAATTATTAGCATTCTTACAAAACTTCATAAACGCCATTTCCGAAAATTCGATATTTTATTACATCATTTTTCAGTAGATTAATCGAGTTCCGGGGTAAAAAGAAGATTTTGGGGCAATAGGTTGTTGTAATTACTTCCGAGCTATCAGCAGTAGTAGTGTTTTTTGTTTCATTATTCACAGGTCACAATAATGAGCCCGATTTGAGCGTTTCAAGTCTTAAAACCTTGACTTTCAAGACTTGACGGGTTCCGTATTCCAGGAATTTGGCGTTTACGGGTCTTGAATTTACCGAGTTAGTTTTATGGGATTATTTACCGCTGTTTCGTGCATAACAACATTAGTTCAAATGAGCCGAAGTTATACGATTGCAAATAACAATAAAATGGTTAGGTATGGGATATTTTCTACGACGACTCCAAAAGTCAATTGATTCACTTCCTAAAAAACTGTTTGCGTGTCCGTATCTCCTTCTGTGGTCATTCACAAAAATCCATCGCTCCCTCGCAGCTCAACATATTTCTCAAACTGGAATATTCGGTATGTCTCGGCAAGACCCATCATCTTGTTAATCCGGGTTAGATTACTCGCAGTACTTCCAATATACTGGCCCTTTCAGTGTTTTCTATTATATTTTTTCTGGCCACTAAAATGAACCAATTTGAGCATTCTGCTTGGTCATAAAATACTTGTTTTGCAGAATATGTGGATATTGTTTATATTCCCGGAGCGGATATACTCGTAATTAACCTTAGGTATTTGAATCATAATTATATTAGTGCCGATTATATAAATATTATTATATTATATTAATATTTTTGAATCATATTAATATCATATAATTATATTATATTATTCCATAATTAATTACATTACATTGATTAATTAATTATATTTCATATTATTATTTTTTGGTTTTTCTTAAGAAATGAACATTTGTAATTGGTCAGGAAAATTTTTTTTCAACACCCCTTGAAAATTTGTTGGTTTACGTTTCAAAAGGTGTAGAATCCGAATCTGCAATAAACATTTTTTTGTCCGTCCACCGTACGCCGTCCGGGGTTTTTCAGGGGGAAGGAGTTGTCGTAAATTTTTAAAATGTTCTCCGAAAATCAGTTTCCGTACCTAGTTAGTCCTAACGTCTCGACAGAACCCTACCTTAATTTTAAGGCCAGTAAAACGGTTGTTGAAGTTCGAAAAAATTCTTCTTTTTAATGAAATTCGCAACATGGGCATGTGAGGTATCATTTCTATAGATTTCTCGATGCTTAATAGAATGAGACCATCGCCACGGCGGTAGCTCCAACCGTTTAGGATTTTTTTGCAGTTTCAGTGAGACATTTTTGAGTTTTTTAAAATTTCTTCAATTCTTGATAACTCGAAAACGACTAGAGCCACAAACTTTGTTTTCCACTCGTTAGAATCCCCACAAAAATGTCTGTCCGCCCAATATCTTCAATTTTCAAACTAATTTTAAGATTATTTTGACGGGGTGTCTGGCACTCATCCTATAAAACGCGGTATTTCAGTAACACCGCGTCTGGAATTTGCTAAATGTCCGTGGGGCGCTTTTCAAATTAATTTTATAGGACAGCAATCGATGAAAATAGGGGGAATTTTCTCGGACCTGTCCGTAACTGGTGCCTCAGGCTGTAATAGTAATTTTTACTTTCATATCTACAAGGTAAAACAATAATCAATCAACCAAATATTCGAAATGATCAATTAGAAATCAATTTAAACTGCTTTTCACTCGAGCCTCTTATTTGTCACCTACAAATTCATGTTTTAGCCGAATGCCAATGTAAGATTCGCCAAATTACTAATCCTAGATTCAATTTTGTTTTGGAGTTGACTCTTTTTTCCCCCAAATATTCAAAACTGGACCTTTTTTCAAAGTAGGAAGCATTGAAGAAACAAATCGTACAAAAAAGTTGGTTTAATAAAGAAAAATTATAAAATTTGGAGTAAAAATTTCAGACTTGATTAGACTAGTTTGGATGGCAATACACTGCAAGTGTAACAGAGTATTTCCATGGTAACCTATCTCCATCTAGCGGATTTCTTGATGACTATCAACGGGAGGGAACTCCTTGTAGCACCAAATCGATACCTTAAAGCACTAAGGGCATACGTCCCAAAATATCGATTTTGAGATTTCTGTACCGAAAGAATCTACTCATCAGGACCTATCGATCGCTCCAAGAATCATGATCCTTTTATCTATTTTTGGGGCCAAAAACGATAAAATAGAAAAACGACAAATATTTAAAGAGCGTTTATCTTGGAAGTGTGAAGTGCTACCAAAGTTCTGGTTAAACGAGGTTGTGGATCTTGGCCAGACAAACATTTTTTATTTCGCAAATTTTTTTATGGAATCGAAAACTATGGGAGGAATCTTTATTTTTGTAAATTGATCGAAAACTTATTTTGCATTTTTCTCATTGTGCCATTTTCGGACATACGCCCTTTAGCCAGTTAGGCAACTCATTTCGTTAAGAAGTTGGAGGTAGCTCGTTTTCACTCAATTTTTAATTTTCCGCGGTTTGGAAAATCGTTAAATTGCGTTTGGAAAATAAAATCCAACCGAGCCTCGGAAAAGAGATTGGATTAATGAATAATTTATTTATTGCTGGTGCGGCCCAGGCGGGAAAGCATCGACCACGCGGCTCCTCCCCGCCCGCCGCCCGCCGCCGCGACGAACAAGGACGGAGATCTCGTTCCGCAGGAGAGCAGGAGCGGCAGCCGCTATCCGCTGCCCGCAGCCCCCGCTAACGGCCGAACGGTGAAGCTCCCGCTCACCACTTGTTGAATGTCCGTAGCTTGGGCGCAATGCGGAAACACCCGCCGTTCTGTCCGGCCCCTCGTCAACGCTCCCTGCGGCACCGCCCGCCGAGTTCATTGCTAAGTCGTCCGCGCACGTGGGAAATTCACGGCGGAAATGTCGGCCCGACCGAACGCCGCAGCCGCAAACCGGGCGGGTCGGTGGTAGCCGCCGACAAATTTTTAATCCGCTCCGCCGGTTTATTCTCATTTTATCGCGGCGCCACCTGAGACCGCCCGCGCATCTCCTTACGTCCGTCCGCAGCTGACGGCTTACATCTTACATCCGTCCCAACCCTAAAAGGACTCCTTATCCGCAGGCCGATCACCCACAGTACTTCCACATTTCGGCAACTGATATTTTGAATAATGTTGACGATGTTCTGTGCGGTTTTCACACCTTTCAACTGACAACGAGACTCCGCAAGCTCGCGGATTTAAAAAAAATAGAAACAAAATTTATAAATCTGTTGTAGATACAAACAAAAGGCAAATTCATATAATGTATTTCGACGATACATTGTTTTTATGATCCTATTCCAAATAAAAACGCCTATAGGGCCATAAAACGGAGAGAAAATGAATGAAAGATTTTTCCAAACCTAAAACCGCTGAACAGATTTTTCGCTTTTGGTCTCAAATTATTGGAAATTTACATGCTGGCAGTATCTTTTGTGGCAAATTTTTACGTGAAATGTGGATAGCTAGTCGGAAATTAAAACTCTGTGAACTCTCCTACAAACGGATGGAGATTTTCTTCCAAATTTCAGGAGAATCCAAACTTGTTCCAGGCTGGTCTCAATTCTTAGCCTCTCAAAAATGGTTGAAGTCTTAGAAAAATTGCATTTTCCCAAAATCATTTCCCACTCGCAAGTAAAATGTCTGATTTGATCGAATTTACTTCCATATTTACAGAATAATGGAGGCATTGGAATCGTCCTAAAATCGAATTTTCATGGAATTGAAAACTATGGGAGAAATCTTTATTTTTGTAAATTGATCAAAAACTTATTTTGCATTTTTCTCAGTATGCCATTTTTGGACATACGCCCTTTGTGCTTTAAGGTATCGATATTAAGGGCGAGATCTGTCGAGCCGTTGGGATGGAACCAGATTTTTTACGAAATATTCAAACATTTTCAAAAACTCCTCTCCCATGAAAAAACCCGTAATCGCCTAAAGAAAGATTTTTTCTAACCTACCCTGAAATTTATACGGTCAACATTTCATAGGGGGTAGAATCCGAACCTGCAATAAAAAAAAATACGAACCTGCGATTAAAAAAATCCATTTTATCCCCAAACTACAGGAGATTTTTTTCCTTGAACTTCTCTGGAAAAATCAACCTTGTTTTAGGAAAGCCCCAATTCTTTAGCCAAGCCAATCGGTCAATTTAAAGCCCCCTGAAAAATTTTATGAAATTGAAAAAAAGTATTATTTGGTGCGAAGATAACACACAATACTACCATATTTAGATACTCAAATTTTGACAACATTTGATTATATTACGACTGCAGTGGGAGGCTGTCTGGTTCAAAAATGTTAAGAACCTCATTATACAATTTCTAAAGCTCGTTTAAAATCAAAACACGTCAAACGGTTCATTGAAAAAAATTAGAAAATTTTTCTAGTATTTTATAATGAATTTCCAGTATTTAGAACTAAAATTAGAAAATTAGAAAATTAGAAAATTTTCTAGTATTTTATAATGAATTTCCAGTATTTAGAACTAAAATTGCTAATATATATTGGAAGTATTGGGAGTAATTCAAATTCTGGTTAAACAGGGTGATAGGTCATGCCAAGACGAACAGTCCAGTACAAGAAATTTGAAAAAAGGTTGAGAATTGAGGGAGCTATGGCTATTTTTGGGAATTACTACAGATGGACGCACGGTTTACTTCGTAAATATGGAAGAAAAGAACGGAAACCTCAAGTCGACTTGAGTATCCTTCTCCTTTTATAGGAGGAAATAGGAAAGGAAATTTTTTTTGAAAAAAAAAATTAAAAAGCTTGTGGAAAAATAAACCAGTGGTGCGTAGATAACACGCAATACTTCCATATTTTGGAACGTAAACGTGTGACACGATTTGATCATACTTTGACTGCTTTTGTCAGAAATATCAAAAAATTAACTATTCAAATTTTAAAATTCGCCCAAAATAAAAAAACGCCAGATTTTCGGAACATAAAAAATATCCACATATTCTGCAAGGTAAAATTTTTGTAAATGACCACAGACGGACAGACGGACTAACGGACACACAGACACTTGTTCAGGAAGTGATTCTGAGTAAAGGTGTATAAGAAAAAGTTTTTTCTGAAGCTCCGTTCCGATTCTCGATTTTAGGACTTCCAATACTTCCATTTACTCTGTAAATATGGAAGTAAAAAGCGTAAAAGTTGGTTTTCCTGAAAGATATGTCGAGGAATAATTTCTCCAGAACGGGTTCAGGCTGAAAAGTGCAATTGCCGAGGTTTCCTCCATTTTCGTCCTAGCTTTTTCCCTTCACAGTTAACCCGTATAATAGTGACGGTTAGTGCAGGCACGCCGCTGTTGGTATCTGGGACAGATTGAACAAGTCCCTATCGATTAGTCCCTCTCGACTATTTCTTCTGCTCCACCCTCCTCCTCACTCCAGTACAGCAGATGTCTTGACCCGGCGTCGGGTGGGTGAAGTTAATACGAATGCGCCAAACTTCATCTTGGCGCAATCCCTCGGGGAAGTTTTGGGCGAAAGTTTTCCCCCGACCCGGGAAACCATAAATGACACTGATTGCATGCAAAATATGCTACTTTTAATGCGGAGGAAACTAACTACCTTAAGTACTTGAATAAGGCCTAAAGTCGTAATGCGTAAATAACACCAAATGGTCCCATATTTCAATGCATGGTTATAAAGCGTACATTTTGTTGATTCACGTTGAATTCCGCGGAATATTATGAAACTCGAAGGTGTTTACGCTTTTAGCTAATTATTCAAAAATAAAACTTTGTAACCAAGCAATGAAAAACGCTGTAAGTAGATTCAGCGACATTCATTTTTTTGTCGCTTTTGGTTCATTTTTCTTAAGAAACGAACCTTTGTAATCAGGTAGGAAATTTTTTTTTACAACACCCGCTGAAAATTTTATTAGCATTTATTTTATTTTATTTTTTTGTCCGTCCGCCGTAAGGGGTTTTTCAGGGAAAATCAAGTTCCGTATCTAGTTGGTCCAAACGTCTCGACAGAACCCCAACTTAATTTTAAGGCCAGTAAAACAGCAGTTGAAGTTCGAACAAATTCGTCTTTTTCAGGAAATTGCAACATAGGCATGAGAGGCATCATTTTCTATAGATTTCTCGATATTAATAACTAAATTCTGCGTTTCAGGAGTATACATCATTAGGTTTGTCTTTGCAATCGGAAAATGAACCTTTGTGCAGAATTTCGAGAGTTCTTCGGATACGCAAAAAATGATGTGCACATGTCACTGACCTACTTAGCAGCGTTTTTTCTTCAAGTATGCATGTTCCACTTTCACGCAGCCAATTTTGATTCGATATCGAACATTCTTTCGCAGAGAAATGGAAGTCTACCATTTAGTACCACTATTTTACCATTTATATAGGATGATGGTGACGCTTCAGCCAAAAATGTAGAATAAATTTCAAAAACGAAGGGAAAAAATATTTTTGAAAATTAGACATTGTGCGTCTGACAGCATCATAGTTTGACACTATTTCACGGTCTTTTCCGAAAAAAAAATTTTAGGGGGTATTCAGGCATACTTTTTTCAATTTTTCACTTTATTCAAACTCCTCAATGAACTAAAACTCTACCTCAACTTTAAATTTAAACTCAAACTCAAATGAAAGCGATGCACAAAACGTTAATTTGAAAAAACACTCAAGCTTTTTAGTTTGCTAAAACTAGAAGTAAAGCTGAAACTGAAACTAGAACTAAAAGTCAAATTGAAACTCCAACTTAATCTCAACTTAAACTCAAGTTCAGTTTGAATTCAGTTTCAGCTCCAGTACCAATATCAGTATCAGTATTAGTTTGAGTTTGAGTGAGTTTCATTTCATTTTCAGTTCCAGTTTAAATTTCACTTTCAGTTAGAGTTGAGTTTCTGTTTATGTTTCAGTTAGAGTTTTAGTTGAGTTAGTTCTCAAGTTCAGTTTGAGTTTGAGTTTCAATTTCAGTTTGAGTTTGAGTTTGAGTTTCAGTTTGAGATTAATTTTCAGTTTGAGTAACAGCTTGAGTTTCATTTTCACTTTCAGTTAAAGTTTGAGTTGAGAAACTCAAGTTCAGTTTGAATTCAGTTTGAGTTTGAGTTTGAATTTCAGTTTCAATTTCAGTTTGAGATTGAGTTTGAGATTCATTTTCGTTTTCAGTTTCAGTTTTAGTTCCAGTTTCAGTTCCAGTTTAAATTTCATTTTCAGTTTCAGTTTGAGTAACAGCTCGAGTTTCATTTTCACTTTCAGTTAGAGTTTGAATTGAGAAACCAAAGTTCAGTATGAACTCAGTTTCAGTTTCAGCTCCACTTCCAGTTTCAGTTTTAATTTCACTTTCAGTTTGAGCTGAAATTCAGTTTCAAATTCAGTTTCAGTTTGAATTAAAGTTTTTGTTGAAGTTTTAGTTCCAGTTTGACCAACAGCTTGAGTTTCATTTTCAATTTAAGTTTGAGTTTGAGTTTGAGTTCGAGTTTCAGTTTTTGTTTCAGTTTACGTTAAAGTTTCAATATGAGTTTGAGTTAAAGTTTGAATTCAAGTTTGAGTTTGACGCTGAATTTCGGTTGTGCTTGAGTTTGACTTTCGGCTCCAGTCTCAGTTTGGATTTGGGCTTGAGTTTTAATTTAATTTTGAGTTTGGTTTCCACTTCAATTTGGGTTTGAATTTCGGTTTCAGTTTTAGTTAGGGTTTGGGTTGGTGTTTGGTTTTGAGTCAGTGTTTGAGTTTTAGATTGGGTTTTAATTTCACTTCAAGTTTCCGTTTATGTTTGAGTTTGAAGTCAAGTTTGAGTAGGTACATATGAGTGAGTTTGGTCGAAAATTTTAGTTTTATTTTCAGTTTGAGTTGGAGTTTCAATCTCGGTTCCAGTTTCCGTTTGAGGTTAAGTTTGAGATTTCTTCGAGCTCGAGTTAGTGTTAAAAATTCTGATTAGGTTAGAGTTTTTTTTCAGTTTTCGTTCCAGTTTCAGTTATATTTCGAGTGTCAGTTTGAGTTTGAAATTAAATAGGTAATAAATTTAATAGGTACATTAAAAACCTGATTTCAGACTTGAAAGGAAGGTTCGAGGCTTTGATGGAATGCGATTCAGCATTTAAAACGACCCTCGTATATGACTGATAGCAGCCAAGCTTCGATAGCGCGGTCGTTATCGCTCTGAAAATGGCCTTCGGGACATAAATCCGCCGAGCGGTAGAATTAAATCATCCTCGATCTCTCGACCCTCCGATCGATCACACGAACGAATCCGGCATTGCTATACCTACGATTTTCGGATGATCGAGTTTATGCTTCAACATTCATAAAAGACTTATCAGTGAGGAAAGCCTTGACTCGAAAAAAACAGTCGTACGAAGATAAAGTACTACCGTATGTACGTCCTTAGTATGTATATCCTTGTGTGTGGACTTGAAAGTCTCGTCTTCAGTATTCTTACATCGACGGCTTCACTCCCATATTTTTGTTTTGTCCGTCCGCCGTACGCCGTCAGCAGCAAAACGCACAGAAAGAGTGGTCCGATAAAAAAAAAACGCTGCTAAGTAGATCAGTGGCATGTGCAGATAAGTTTTCGGTATGTCCGAAGAACTCTGCAAATTTTGCACAGGGGTTCATTTTTCGATTGCAAAGACAAACCAGGCAAAAAATAATCATCCTCTTCGCTTGATAAATACTTACTTACCTATCCATCTTTTCAACTCAGCAAATCGTTTAATTCCGTCAAATTCACCATTTAATCTATTCTCAATCACCTTCATAATTAACAGAATAATAATAATAATTAAATTCTCTGAATAATGAAATTAAAAATGCTTGAAGAATGCCTCAGAACCATTGTTGAAGCTTGACTCGCTCTCACGTTGCCAAGCGCAACTGGTCGTAGTGTGAGTGCGTCACCTTGTTGGTGTAATAGGCTAGTGGTCGTAAGTAGATCAATCAACCGTATCTAAGAGCCGAGGCCAAATTCTCAAATTTTTCCGATTTTTATTTTGCTGATTTATGTAATGCGATCAGATTCTTTAAATTGAAGATATCGGGAGGACAGAAGTTTTTGTGGGCATTCCAACGAGTGGAAAACGAATTTTGTGGCTCGAGTAGTTTTCGAGTTATTAAGAATTGGGGAAATTTTGAAAAACTCAAAAATGCTTCACTAAAACTGCAATAACTCCTGAACGAATGAAGCTACCGGCGTGGCGATGGTCTCATTCGATTCAGCATAGAAAAATCTATAGAAAATGATAATTCACATGCCTATGTTGCAAATTTCCTTAAAACGACGATTTTTTTACGACTTCAACAGCTGTTTTACTGTCCTTAAAATTAAGGTAGGGTTCTGTCGAGACGTTAGGACCAACTAGATACGGAACTTGATTTTTGGTAAAAATTTCAAAATTTTTCGATAACTCCTTCCCCCTGAAAAACCCCGGACGGCGGACGGCGTACGGCGTACGGCGTACGGCGGACGGACAAAAAATTTTTATTGCAGATTCGGATTCTACACCCCTTGAAACGTAAACCAACAAATTTTCAGGGGGTGTTAAAAATTTTTTTTTCCTGACCGATTACAAAGGTTCATTTCTTAAGAAAAATGAACCAAAAATAAAAAAACCGAGCGTTTAACAAATTTTTCTGTGACGTGCACCTCCTATAAGGGAATCCTCTGATTTAACTCTAGAGTAACTAGAGTTTACCTCAAACTCTCTAGTTTAACTCAAAAACGTTCAAATGTAAAAAAAGTCATGATCTCAAAAACAGTTTTTTTGGGTTTTCGAATTTTTAGCTTGCCACCTCAAAACCGTTCAAAACGTTGCGGTTTTTGTTTTAACGCCGCGCAGTTTCAAGGTGGCAAACAAAAACATCGAATTCAGCAACCCAAAACAAAGCTGTTGAGAAACCTTTTTCACAATTTTTTTCCCCACCAAATCACCCTATTTACTGGACTATATTGAAAGCGACGTTAATCTTCGCCCTCAGGGTACCTAGCGGCATGGCTAGAAATTTCGGATTGTCTCGGACCAACGTTGAAGAACCTTGAAAATTTCGAAATTGTTCACTTACCCTGCGGCGGATTTTTGAATTCTACGTATCTATCTTAAAAGAACTCGTCTTCCATAGTACCTACCTTGGAACGTGGTTAAATCATCGAATTTTCAGGGGGAGATAAAAAAATTATATTGTTTAGCGAATACAATTATAGTGCATTATCTATAATAATAAAAGCAAGTGTAATGTGTCTGTCTGACCCAGCTCTCCAGCCAAATCTATCGCACGCAGGGACCTGGAATTTTTTACACGGAAGCACAAAAATTTTTCAATTTTAAAATAAAAAAGTAAAATTGAAAAATAAAAAAATAAAAAGTAAAATTAAAAAAAATTTTTTTTAATTTAAAAAACGCTGCTAAGTAGATCAGTGGCATGTGCGCATCAGTTTTCGGTGTATCCGAAGAACTCTGCAAATTTTGCACAGGGGTTCATTTTTCGATTGCAAAGACAAATCTTACGATATATCGATACTATATATATATAGGTTCTCCTTAAACACGGAATTTAGTTGTTATTATTCTAGAATTTCAGTATAAATTGGTAGATATTTTAGATGGGGATTTAGAAAAACGTAGCCTCAGAATGCCTCTGAGAATGCCTCAGAACCTTTGTTAAAGCCTGTCTCGTTCTTATGTTGCCAAGCGCAACTGGTCGTAGTGTGAGTGCGTCACCTTGTTGTTGTAATAGGCTAGTGGTCGTAAGTAGATCAATCAACCGTATCTAAGAGCCGAGGCCAAATTCTCAACTTTTTCCAATTTTTGTTTTGCTGATTTGTATAATGCGACCAAATTCTTTAAATTGAAGATATCGGGAGGACAGAAGTTTTTGTGGGGATTCCAACGAGTGGAAAACGATTTTTGTGGCTCTAGTCGTTTTCGAGTTATTAAGAATTGTAGAAATTTTTAAAAACTCAAAAATGTCTCACTAAAACTGCAATAACTCCTAAACGGTTGAAGCTACCGGCGTGGCGATGGTCTCATTCGATTCAGCATAGAAAAATCTATAGAAAATGATGCGTCACATGCCTATGTTTTTAATTTCCAGAAAAACACGAATTTTTTCCCACTTCAACAGCTGTTTTACTGGCCTTAAAATTAAGGTAGGGTTCTGCCGAGACGTTAGGACCAACTAGATACGGAACTTGATTTTTGGTAAAAATTTCAAAATTTTTCGATAACTCCTTCCCCCTGAAAAACCCCGGACGGCGGACGGCGTACGGCGTACGGCGGACGGCGTACGGCGGACGGCGGACGGACAAAAAATTTTTATTGCAGATTCGGATTCTACACCACTTGAAACGTAAACCAACAAATTTTCAGGGGGTGTTAAAATTTTTTTTTTCCTGACCGATTACAAAGGTTCATTTCTATAGAAAAATGAACCAAAAATGATCTGTTTTCATTTAAACTAATTTTTTAACGGATTGTTTCCTTTTATCGACTGGGAATGTTGTGTGGGGGGGGGAAGAGAGACAGACAGTCTACCTAATTAATTAATTAATTAATTAATCACGGTTTTTTGACACGGGCAACGCCAGCTAGTCTATAATTCGAATCTGTTAATGATTGGTCATTCACCCCGAGCAAACTGCGTAGGTGGTCAATATATGTAGGGTGTCGTTACCGGCTAGACAGAATAATTTTAAACATTTCACGCTAGATGTTAACGCCATTGTTAATTGTTGGTGTTAAATTTCTCATAATTTAGTTTCATCAATTGAAGAAAAATTCGGCTTGAATAAAAGAAAAATTCTGAATGAATATTTCGCGTAGATCTCGGTTAATTCTAGCTTTTTATCTGTGGGGGAAAAATCGTCAAGTCGATCTTGATCTTCTGCGGGAAACTGTTTGCGAGACGTAAACAACAGTATTCGCAGCTATTAGCCTATATGGTTCTCTTCAGTGATAGCCTAAGGTCCTGGAAAGCTGGAAGGTTGCGATTCGCCAAATCTGAAAAGACTTATGATACCTGGAGCGAAGCCAGAACGTTAAGTCGACACTTGAACTTTCGGCCCACCCTTGCGCCATGGCGGCCGTAATTCCTTCCCGCACCTCAGCTTTCAGGAGCATTTCGAGTTGGAGCCGAAAAGTCCCGAACACACGTCACTTTAGGAAGACTAATCGTCCTCATAAAAGACGAGCGAGCCGAAAGGGGTTGGGAAAATAGCGGCCGACCAAAATCAACTTTTCTTAAATATATACCGCCTACACGAGCGATAATATATTTCCTTTACCTGGTTCATTAAGCGTAGCTAGCGTTTGTGACCGGAATCTGAAATTCTGTTTACGACCTCAGCTCGCATTCACTGAACCGGTTAAAGAGAGGCAGATGTAATAATCTGAACCGAATTTTCCCCAATTTGGAATTGATTCTTAAGGCCGCTTTATCTAATTGTCGATCAACCAAAAATCATTGACTGACCCCCAGAGCACTGATTTCATTTTTGGCTGGAAGCTCGTGGGATTTCCCGTGTTTCCAAGACATTTAGTGGCGTAGAGTTTGGCCAATGATTTTTGGGTAATCGACTATTGGTTAAGCTGCCCTTAATATTATTGAGTTCATTGGTTTGTCTATGAGCCCGTGCACACTCGGCCGCAGCAACCATCCAATTATCCTTGAATTGACAAGATTTTTCAAATTTCTTCAATTCTGAGTTTACCATTTTGTTTATGTTGTTTGTTTATCATTTTTTACCATTTTCGACTACTATAATTATTATTATTAATCTGTAACCAAAGTTCTTCGTAGTAATGGTGAATGATCGACCCTTGAATTTCTGTCGTCAGCAAATCAGGGATAGGGTCAAACAGTGAAACAGTGAAGGGTCTGTTTATCAAAAAGGTTGATCTCTGATTGTTCTTAAATTATTCTATTTTATTACGTTTTTTGACTAATTTATTTTCTAATGTTTAAATTTGTTTTGACTAAGCCGGGAAAGTGATGTTTAACTGAGAATATTTCTTCATCTGCAATAGTTTAGGTTTAAAATAATGGTTTTCTTCAAAGACGATGGTGGGCAGCAGGGCCTGACCACATAAAGAACGTCTCCAAGCCCTGATGAAGATACCTATTATAATACATCGAAAGCTCGGCGAAAGAGGCAGTTTTTATCGTAGACCCTAACCCTGATCTGCTGACAACAACAAACAGTGAAACAGTCTCCTTCGCCGAGCATCCGATAAATATATTATCTTCATCTGGGCTTGGAGACAGATTTAAGCGGTCAGGTGACCGCTACCGTCCAAGATTGCGGTTGAATCCATTGTGTAAAACTATTGCAGGTGAAATGTTATTGAACTATTCAGCTGAATAATATTATATTAGCTACAATTCAGTACAATTTAGGGACCAAAATCAGCCTAGGTTGCAGCATTAGAACATGCGGTGTTCATTGCGACAATTAAAATCTGCAATTAAAATGCCTAAACCCATCCATCAACAATGCCTTATTCTAATGGATTCAGACAACTCCGATTATTTTTGAAGAAGCGACTGTGCCCAAATCCATCCTCAATTTTCAACTGGCAGCTACCATGCCAAAAGTAACATAATTTTTACTTTTTCCGTTCCAATTATTGGCGACGTTTATTGAGATCAATACTCATGCGATAAAGCATGGATCAAATAAATGAAATTATAGTTAAACACTTCCCAACCGAGGCGTCTCCTCTCCCCAAGCTAAAAGCATAGGGTTGGGTACTGTTGATTGCACTTTGGACTTGGGCAGTGTTGCTTAAAGCGATTTTTCTCGTATTTGCACCGTCCGAAATTCAAATCTGACTACACCGTTGGATCGGGCTCGAAATTTCCCATAGGATGACGTCCTTAGCTCAAAACCGCCAAAAATTGAATTGGGCAGTGTTGATCCTGCACCGTCGATACATTATATTTATCGGAAGCTGGGACTGTGTTTCACCGTGTGACCCTATCCCTGATTTGCTGACGACACTAAGTGCTTCGATTATAATAGCTTGATTTTCTTGGATACTCAGAAAATAATGTACCCATGGCACCAATCGACCTTATAGGTAGCAACATTTTCTAGAGCGCACCGAGTCCTTTGAGAGTTGTACGCGTTGGACTATGAAGACTACGTTATACGTACGTCCGTTGTTTCGAGGACAGGAGAATGTTCTGAAGAAACATTACACACTTTTCCTTGCAGAACACGATAGTTCCAGAGCCCGCCCTGAAGGGTTTATGCGAGATAAAGACTGCGGAAGGGAGGAACTCGCCGTGGGGGCTTCTCGACTTTCCCAACTATGGGTTCAAAGTTAGACAATATCTACCGGCCTGGTACGACAGTAAATGATAAAAAACGTCCGGCGGAGGCACTAAAAAATAAAAATGCGAGGCCAAGGAAGGAAGGCGCATTAAGTCATCCCAGTCCACGGCCCTCCGTCGCATGTATTTCTTCCGTCGAATCCGTCGTTCCCTTCAGTCAGAGACTGTCACGCAGTACGAGTGTGCCGGTGGGGGTGGGTTTTATATGGCCCGGGTGCCTGTGTACGTACATGAATGGCCCCGGCCTGGGAGGCCAGCCCAATGTTTGTCTCTCAGCAGAACAGCCGATGCCCTATTTCATACGAAAGTGCCTTTTCGGAGAAGTGGATTTCGCAGCAAAGCGGGAAATGAAACCGTGGCCTGTCCCTCCCGCACCATCCCGTCCGCAGAACTTCGTATCCATGTCCCATATCCACCCTTGTCATCCTGAAAGAATGTACCCTTTGCCGAGCTACAAAAATATCCTGTCAGAGGCTTCATTTCAGCAGGCAGGTTTCCCGAATAGCTACGTGGCAGTAGTCGTCGGAGCGCTCTCGCACGTGTGCCCTTCCCTCGGAAGGGAAAGAAATGGAATAGCCTTACCCTTTTGAAAATTCACCTGGTACTCCTCGCCGTTTCAAGCTCAAGAGTCAATCTGCTATGCGGGGCGAAACAGCCCAATTTGACAAACTCGGAATCAATTCACCAGAGTTCTAGACCATTTCCAAGTCTCATACGCGTGTCTCCAGATTGTAACTTCACTTGGATACCCTATTTCTTGCGCGAATGAGGATTGAAACATTTTTACTTCCATATTTACAGAGTAAATGGAAGTATTGTGATCGTCCTAAAATCGAGAATCGGAACGGAGCTTCAGAAAAATCTTTTTCTTATACACATTTACTCAGAATCACTTCATGAACAAGTGTTTGTGTGTCCGTGTGTCCGTCTGTCCGTGTGTCCGTCTGTCCGTGTGTCCGTCTGTCCGTCTGTGGTCATTTACAAAAATGGGCATAACTCCCTCATTTCTCAACCTTTTTTCAAATTTCTTGATCTGAAATGTTTGTCTCGGCAAGACCTAACACCCTGTTTAATAGGAATTTGGATAACGCACAGTACTTCCGATATATTTGCATTTTTAGTGTTTTCTATTTTATTTTTTCCGGCCGCAAAAATGAACCGATTTGAGCGTTCTTGGTCTTAAAATCTTTGTTTTACCTTGCAGAATATGTGGATATTTTTCACATTCCGAAAATGTGGTGTTTTTTCATTTTGGGCGAATTTTAAAATTTTAATATTGAATTTTTTGATATTTTTGACCTAAACACTTTCAAAAGCAGTCAAAATATGATCAAATTGTGTCACAATTTTACGTTTCAGAATATGGAAGTATTGTGTGTTATCTACGCACCACTGGTTTTCAGAATTAATTTCGCCTAATATTGACATATTAGATAGGTACATATGCCACATGAACTTCAGACAATTCATTGTATTTAAAAATATATAAACATTCAATTGGCTGACGATTCAAATGCGTTAAATTGGCTGTTCTAGTTGTAATTAATTTAATGTTTTTGGATGGGTTGCCAGTAAATCAATCAAGGGTGAGCCGTAAACCGTGAGACTTTCATCCTCCTCTCAACGGATTCAAACTCGGACGAACGAAAAAAACTATGTTTTCCACGGATATGGCACTGCATCCGAAACCGGCCAAAAGCAAGATATATACCAAAAACGCTGAACAAAGTTTGTACAAAATGTCTAAACGGTCAAAATGAACCTAAACCGAACATTTTTCGGGGATATAAAAAAAATCCCGAACGATCACTTAGTTTATTTTCTTAAAAAAATACCGCTAAATACCGGCTTGTTCTAGGTTCATGTTTGAATATTTAATATGAAAATCAACGTATGAACAACATTTGCAAGAATAACAGGACTCAATTATATAATATATAATGTTATTGTCGAAAGATTCTAGACGTTATGAATTCCAATCTGTACAATTTACAGTAGTAAAGTAGCAGCCACGAATTATTACAGTATAATTATTATAGTATATAGTATATTAAATATACTATAATAATTATACTGCAATAATTCGTGGCTGTTACTCTACTACTGTAATTATTAGTATAATTATTATAGTATATTTAATATACTATAATAATTATACTAATAATTATACTGTAATAATTCGTGGCTGTTACTGGCTTATTTTAGACCTGAGTGTAAAATTTGAAATTTGTTCAAGTCAGTTGATTACTGAGTTGTTGAGTTTTTGTCTAGCGAATATTTAAAAAAAAAAATTAGTTAACTATCAAAGCTTGAGGCTAATAACTACCAATTTTAATAATTCACCTACAATACTTCAGGTTATTAAAATGGGCATAACATCCTCAATTTGGATGGTTGTGTTCATGAGACCAGTTAAACCGGCCTCCAAGCCCTGATGAGGAAGACAATAAATTTGCTGAAAGCCATCAAGAATAATTTGCTGTTGCAAAATCGTACTGCTGGATTGATAGAGGAGCGATTTCCGAATAAAAGCAGCTACTCTCCAGTATTTTTTATTACCATGAAAAATTATCTTTCCCTCGCAGTATTTCTTTGTCGACGTCTCTAGTGAAAATCAGGTCGTTTCCGATGGATGAAAGGAAATGCTTATAGCCTTGGCACAAGGGGCTGAACAAATATCATTTCCATGTCTAAGCCCGAATAAGTTTTCCAAAGGCTACTGCAGTAGGTTCCGGTGGGTGATCTGCAATGCGACTCAGCGTGGAAGACAAAATCTATATTATTGATGCTGCGTTTTCGTTTGATTAAAGCATAATTAAAAATTGATAAGTTTAAGCCTTTACAGACCTAGGGTCTATTTGAAAGGAACTTCGCCGATGATTTGATTCTCTTGTTCTTAATCATTTCCCATTCCCAGGGGCGAATAGTCAGCCCCGCCGAACGTGATCCTCAACTAGGTCATCATTTCCACCGGTGAAAGGATTTTGCTGCTCCACCGAACGTGTATCTTTGTGGGTATTGACACCCAGATACAAATAGTATGGAAACATCAAAAAATGGTTACCGCGAAAAATGTTTGCGATGAAAAATCATTCCTTTAAAATTTCGACTTTTTGCGTCCTAATTAACAACTTGAATCGATTCCGTGGCCATTGATACCGAGCTATCTAGAATAGTTCTAGAAATATATTGGTTTTAATAATAGTGAAACAAAATGAACCATGAAAATAGAAGACATATCGCCAGTGAATAATAAACCCCAATGTTAAAATAAGCCATGTTTGTCTCCATAAAAGTGGACTATATGGTGCAGCAACTTACGGGAGAGGGGGTACAATGAGACACGGGCCACAGTGGGACAAGAGGATTTTTCAATAACCTGAGGTCGCCAGAGCCCCCCCCCCCCAGCGCATTTTTACCGATGTACAAAAACCAACCATAATCAGCAAAAGTTTCTGGTGCACAACCAGTAGAAGTCCTCAAACCAGCACTTCAGCAGAAAAACTTGGAAAAATCGTATTTTTAAAAATGTTGAACTTAACTAATGTCTACTTAGATTCTTCCGATCGACTCGTATTTTTATCATGGATTATTGAGGGTTTTCGGTTGATTTTTTGTAAATATCATCTCTCTAGATCAGCTGGTTCAAACGTGAATCCAACCCAGAACTAGTGCTCTCGGGGCACCGTGAGATTGCAACAATGAGACAGCATCTTATTCTGCATCAGTGCACCCCAAGGGTTTGATTCTTTTCTTAATTTCTGAGTGAATTTTGTTCAATATTGTTAATTAATATTTTTTTGCGATAATTAGGGTAAGTAATTGTTTGCGTAGTCATTTCTTGAAAAATAAGAACCGATTTCCTTAACTTTGGAAGGCTGAACCAAGAATTTAAGAAAATATTACTTTTTTAAGAAAACTTTTGCGAGGAACTGAAGATTCATAAACGATAAACATAAAATAAAATTTTTTTTTACAATGATGATTTACCCACTTGTCTCACTGTGCCCCGAGGGTGTCTCACTGTACCCGTGGTACCAGTGGTATAAAAAAACCGAATTTTTTAAATGTTGAATTTCCAAGAAAATAACCCGTTTACGGCGGTAACACGAGAGGCCATTTTAAAGCCAACGAGTTGCTTCAAATAAATTAAAAATATCGGATTCCTAGAGGCATTATTTAGCTAGCTAGGGCTCGCTGAGTGAAAAGTGTCTCATTGTGCACCCCTCTCCCCAACCCTTTACTCAAAAGATCCAATCAGTTATTGAAAATTTCGTCAGAGTCATCGGTATCACTGCTGTCGAGACGATAAACAATCGTGATCGATCCGAATTTATATTCTGTATATTTATATTATAATAATATGGAAGAACGGCGGAGTTACATACGTGCCTTTCACCAGAAAAGTTTAGTCCGAGTTGGCTCCCGGAATTTGATCTTTCCAATCGTCAGTATCTATGAAGACATGGCCATTTTCAAATTTGAAAGCTTACCAAGTTTCTGCCGTGATCGCAGAGCTAACTCTTAATCGAGAAACCTTTTTTTGGCGCTCTTATTCGTTACCTGTTGCGCGGCCACTTTTGATACAATTTGAATTATGCTGTAGCTGAAATGTCGAAAAACTCTGTTCTTTTGGTACCTACATCATGTTTGTTACAACCTACATTGTTGACTAATTGAATTGGTTCTTGGATAATTTACATGTCGACTGTTGACACTGCTACATAACTGGTGGCGCTAAGGCCAAAAATCAAATCAAAATCTCGAAAAAAATTAGATTTTTTCAAAATTCGGCATTAAGCGTCCGATAGCTTGTTTTATATTTTAATCGGCTCTGCTTGTTTCGGGTTGTTGTCTTGCAGTTTTTTCTTTTCAAAACTTAAAACACTAAACTCTTACTCTGGGGTTCAGGTTTATTGTTCACGCGGCATGCAACAGCAACGAAGACTTGAATGCATCGATTCTATCAATCGTTGTACCGCTAATCTGGATGAGTAGCAAACAACCATCAAGTTTTATCGGAATCCATGTCGACTAAAAGAATTTACGAGCTTCTTCAGCCGGGAGCCATCAAAGTAATTTATCACTCCTGGGGGCTGACGTTTACTGCTATTAAATTATTACCTTCTTCCATTTGTTACGAGTTGGAACGTCTTATTCAGGAAACGTCCGTTCAAGCAATGGGTATGAATAAACGACATTGGTTACCCAGTTTGGCAATTTCGTTTCATAAATGTATTGATACTGATGTTGATCAACGCGATTTTATCGGTAACATTATACCTGGGAAGAGGCTCTTATATCAAAGAAAAATTGCCATACTTCACGACAGAGTACGTATAAGTGACGTACTGCTAGACCTTAGGAAGAGATAAAGACCCTGGCTTTTCCATATATCAGCAGAAAGGGCCAGGTTCGAATCCTGTGGGAGAGGCAAATTTCTGCCATTGTATTTCGAGGTTTGCGGGATGACGGAGACAAATAATAGTTAGGATAAAACGTTTATTGTTGAAAATTCGGAGAAGTACATTTTTGTGGCACAAAACACAAATCGATCGGTATAAAAAATTCTAAATACATAAATAAATTTCAAGTTATAATAAATTGGCAGATTGCACAGTTGGTCGATGAAAGTGGGTGGGTATGTTGGAATGTATAATTCGGAAATGACGGAGGAAAGGAAATTATTCAAAAACTAGGTGTATAAAAAGAAAATAACTGAAAAATGGAAATTTCGGGGAAATAATGGTTTGTCATGATAAGGGGCTAAATGCCCTATTTCAACATAATCCTCATCAATAATTATTGTTGATAAATTTAATATAACCTTATACCTGCCAATCGTTTTCCCTCGCGGTTACTCGAATCGGAGAAAGGCATAGATTACATTCATCGTGAAATGCGACACTGTAAGAATTGGGACATTCGTACATTCAACACATTCTCGAAACTAGTCGTATAAAAATAGTTTACAATTAACATTCAATAGCGTACATCAAGGGAAAATAAAAACAACAATGAAAAGATGCATAGCATGTTTACAACATTGATGTAACATGCCTTAGTCCGAGGGAAAATACATTATAACGTGTTATATATCATATGTAGAATAGGGGGATAGTGAGAGTACATTTCAGGGCTGGACCCCGAGGATAACTGCGATTTAAGGCTAGATACTCGAGTATAAGGAAAGTGTGAATACGTGTAAAATACGATGTTGCACATTCATAACCCTTTTTCTTGATAGCTATATCCAATGTTTGACATGTTGTGTCAAGAGCAAAACGGGGTATGGGTACAGGGAATGGGCAGGGCTAAGGGGTATTTAAAAACATTGATTTTGGTGAGAAAAATCCCTATTGAATTCCGACTCTCAACTAAATCCGCCCCTCGATAACTGGAAAAAATTTGAAAACCTTAGTTACCTTAATCGATATTGTATTATGCGTATTTTGCTGATTTGCTGGAAACGATCTAGCACTATTCCAATGATGATTTCCGTAATTGGTCGAAACTGATGACTGAATTATCTAACGGCTGTGTGTAACTCATTCGAACCAGGTGAAGTAAAGACTTGTACCCAAAGTTATTTTGATGTAAGTACGCCCACCAGAGGACCCAGACGAAAGCCTAAAACCTTCCCGAAAGTCTTCCCGAAAGTTCCGCCATAATCGCTTCCATATTTTTGTGGTAAACGAAAATATGGTGGTTGTGAAGCACAAAAAACATCGCTTTTTTTAGCCGGCTTAAAAAAAAGGTTTCTCAAGTTATTTTGCCGCAGGATTTTTTTTTGTTCTCGCTTTTGGCTTATTCGCGATTCAATAATAAACAATTAAAATCGTTTTTGTTATGTCTATACTGCTCTCAAGGATCCAATTCTGATCCGATTTGAGTGACTCTTCCCACTAGGATGTGCCGTTTGGAAGGATGTACCTAGTTACCACTTTTTGAATACATAGGATTTTTTTGGGGGCTGAGTCCAAAGATGGACGGAAAATTTATGAACAAACCGTATTTTTGCGTAAGACAGCTCATTTTGTCATAAAAAAAGATCCACTTTATAAGGCGTTATTTTTTTCTTCAAATTTTTGAAACGTTTTTAATTTTTCGTAGTTCAGTAGGTACAAAACTAAATAGTTTGATGCGTTTATTAAATCCACTAGGAAAGATTAGGACCGTGTGTTCCACTGTTCCTTCTTCCCTAGAGCAAATATGGCTAAAGAGAAACTAATTTTTTTCAGCTAAAATGTTACCACCATGGATCGTCTGAAATGGCATATTTTATCAAACTCTCTATTCGATCGGGCCAGTCCTGGACAATTCCGGGCCAGTAAATATTGACTCCAAACAAATTCAATCCATGTGATTAGGTGAATTTGCTTGGTGTTGTTAGTAACTAGTCCGGCACTACCCAGGACAGGCCTCATCGAACTAACCTTTATTCTAAAGGCTCTGGTTCATTCTAGAGATTTCGGATTTTTCGTGTCGGCATGATAATATGAGTCGTGTCAGCAGAATAGAAAATTTCAACTATACGGGTTTTTGAGGTACGAGCTACTTCCAGGCCTGACTCGGGCATAGAATACCATTTCCCGGGCCCCATACCAACACCAAAAGCAATGCAACAACGCCATTATAAGCGCAGCGGTTATAATTTTATTCTGCCAATCGGTGTCACATTGATATCCGAAGTAGAACATTTAGTGAATGAAGTGCGAATTCCAAGCAGTGCCCCGTCACAAACAATAAGCTTACATCGCCCCACCACAACAAAACATTACAGCACATAACACTATAGCACCTGCCGTCCAATGTACAATCGCTCGGATATTTTCAGAAATTTTCATGAAAAAGGAGAAATCCCTTGGTGCAAGGCGTCAAGAAGAAACTAGAAATTACGAGTATAACGATTGGTACGGTTTTGGGCGTGGGACAGTTCCCAAATAAGAGCAGCAGTATTCGAATACAACTCAGTACGGAAAAGATTTGCTTGAAAAATCAAGGGCCACAGAAACCACAAAAAGGTCGGAATTGGCCCGTGCTTTCAAAATAAGGTTTGAACAATTAATTTTGGACAAGTGCTAAAAACAAGAAGGTCCGAAAAATATTTTTCAAACAAAATGCTCTTGTAACTTATCATGATTTAAGAGTTTTTATGTTGAGAAATAATGGCAAGAAAACCAAACAAAATTAACACGTGCTTCACTGAAAAGTGCTATGTTTGATCCAGCGAATGGGCCTTATGTTTTTGAAGTAAATAAACAAATACCTATGAGAAAAAAGAAAAAACAATAAATAAAAAAGCGCGGCAAGATCCTATTTTTTATTAATTCATTATGGAAACAGAGTAAAAAATCCTTGATTTAGTTGAAAACTTGATCAGTGAAACTCCAAGCTGAATAAAGCCAATCAAATACGCCATTCATAAGTTCCATTTTTTTTTTTTTGTATCAAGCGAAATTTTTCATTTTAGTCACAATTTTTATTTCACTGTAAGTAAAAATTTTGTAGGGGTTCATTATGGGGAATGAAGCGCAACTTTATTTAATGTTTCGTCGAGAGATTCTTCAATTACTCTAATGGTTCCGAGCCAAAAACAAAAATCCCCCTAAAGTTTTGCCCTTTAATTTCTAGCGAAAAATTCATGATGAAAAGAAATGTATGGATCAATGTATTCCCACAACTTCAGAGTGTTAACCAATTCAGGAATCTTCAGCTACTTGAAGGTAGGTACCTACTTGTCGTTCAATTGGCTTTTGAAATGTTCAAACTTATCATTCGACATTCCGTGTATTCGAATCACGCTTAACTCTGGAAAGGGGTCGAATCTGAGGTGGGATCAGCGAGCATAGAACTAAGCATAGATTTATGCTCGCTAGATAGGATAGGTGAAGCAGAGATGGCTCAACACGTAGGTCAAGGACAACCCCACACCGTGCAACCATAATAACTGTAATAGCGTTTAACAACCAAGTTATTGGCGGTACAAAACTTCAAGAAATGAAGGAATCGCATAAAAAAACCAACCGCTGCATTCGAATATTATGCTACCTGCTGTAATTTTTCAGTGTTTTTTTTTAGGTACTGTTGCGTTTGATCGTCAGCAGAAAATACAACCACCGAATGAATGCTCGGAAAAGCGACATGCTGTACTGAAATGTCAAATTTTTTGTACCTGGCGAATACGATTTTTCAAATGACGTGGCATGGGTTAGTTATCCAGAAATGTTTCTCCGTTGGACTTGGTCAATAAATTCTGGTCGAAAATCAACTTCCGGGTTAACGAATGCAGCGATTAGTTGACAGTTAGGTACCTAAATCCTCATAACCTGATGAGACTACTGCTTAGCTAAAAGATAGGTTAGAGTGATTCCACCATCGGTAGTATGCGAGGGATCAGAACAACATTCTTTAAGGGGCAATCGCATGGAAAGTCTACGAAAAACGATAAATCAGGGAACTGAAACTAAGCAGGTGTCGACTCGAACATTGTAGCTAAAAAGTATGCCATGTACGAGGTTACTTGGTTTTCTGGTATAATTTTCTCATAGTCAGGAGGTAGGTAGGTATGAAGTGCTGAGAAGGAAGTCTAGCGAAGGTGTGTCGTACCAGATAGTGCATTTACAGAATTGCAAATCATACGGGACCATGTAAATGCCCTCCTGGCACCCACACCGACGCTACAATAGAGAGTAGTAGTAGTAGTAGTAGTAGTAGTAGATAGTAGTAGTAGTAGGATAGAGAAGATGGGTCCCCGACCAACTACGTAGTTCTGTGTGTGTGTACTCCTTGGCTTGATGCACGTTGTTGGTTGGTTTTCGTTCAATTATGACAGATTTTGATGTAGGTATAGACAATTAAAAGCGTTGGTGGTAAAATAAAATTCAACCGCTAAAAAATGCTCAGTTATCAATAGGCACCACAGCCACCAACGAAACAATAGCGTGACTCAGTCGACTAACAATTATTAGATGAGTTAAACTTCGGACGAAAAACTAGGCAACCACCAAAGCTGGCAAATTATTAGGACGCATGGAAAAAAAAACCTTGGTTATGATGCACTGTGCTTCTTCATGATTATAAAATTGGTAAGGCTCGACGGTAGCTCAATATGCGGAAGCGAATTTTTCATAAAAAATATTTCATAATAATATTATGAAAGTACATATTAGTACATATTATGTACTCAAGCCATCCCCCCCTCTCTATTCCCTGGGCTGAAAGTCACAGTTTACTTCTCAAAAAAATTATTAAAAAATTAAACTAAATAAATAAAATTGCTTTATTTTTAAGCACGAGCTTATCTTGACAATTTTCGTCGAGCCAATCATAGTTTTATGAATTTACATATTCTGACAGTCAAATGACACGTGTGGGGATCTGTGTAGGAGAATTTTGAAAATGTCCAAACGCCAAAATGCCAAAACTGGGAATTTTTTGAAAATGCACTTTTTCGAGGCACGTTTTGTTGTCGTGCAAAAAGATAATCAGATCTCATGTGAAGAAACACCGTTTTTTTGTTCACGCATAATGAGCAACCGTGTAAAGTGTTAGTAGGAATCAGGGATCGACTATGGATGAGGAGATGGTAGATCCAACATTTCTCAAGGGTGGTTCGATTGGTAGTGTCTAGCCTGATAAACAAAGGTCAACTTTGGTCACCTTTTGGAACATTCATTGTGATTTATTTCTAGAGCATCTGACCGAAATGATGTGAAGTGTAACTGTTCAGATAGTTGAAAAACTATTTCCTGAGGAATATTTTTTTCAAACGCAGGTTTTTGGGACATGGATCTTGCCAAAAACTGTACAACAAAATGTACGTACTGAAGTCGCCATTCACAAGGAGAAACTGCAACTAGAAGCTGAAAACGCAGCGAGGCAATTTAGTTGAGTGCATCTAATTTTGTATTGCGTCAGAGCCAACACCGGAATCAGCACATCGGGATAAAATCGATCAGTACGATCATTGATCGAACCTCGGATTAAAATTCGAAATTATCTGGATAGCAAGTACGGGATAAAATTTTCAGAAATATTGGAAAAAACTTTTCCTACGCTGCATAAAGATTGAAACGTGAAATGTAATTTTATGCTGAATGGTTGAGTACATTGCTGTACAGGGCAGCCTTACTACTCTGATTGGATGTGGTTGAACTCAGCAACGTACCAGAAGTAATGGAAATCTCAATCCTTAATGACACAGGGATGCCCAAGTGTTATGAATATGGAGGGAATCCTAGCATCACAGTTTTTTGTTATTTGCAGCCAAGAAAGTGCCAGAATTTAAATAATCCAACCGGGAACTACCAAAAAATTTAAAAGTAACACGATAAATTTTACCACACACAATTTCTACAACCTACTGAACCGGTGGGCCTGAATTAAGATGCTGTGCAGAGATTAAGATGGGACTAGGAAACGTTTTTATCTTCAGTCAAGAACGTCGCGTAAACAATTTTCAAAAATAAGTAAAAAAAATTTCCGAGAAATTTTCCAGAAGTTTTTTCTTAAGTATTTGTACTTTGAGCATAATTTTAAGGGACTTCTATTCAGCTGAGACTCACAATTGAGGAACTATGCGCATGATCGAAAAAATTAGTAAGACACATCGAGAAGAAGCTTCGATCTGAACGAGGCCACAGGCTCGTCTGATTGTAGGGAAGGGGTGCAGGGGCGTGGCACCCCAGAGTCGGACTCGGTGCACACACCAGAGCAACTGAGTGACTAAAGGCTCGCCAATTCAGGGTAATTGTCAATGTGCCACGAATATTGAACCGTACGATAGCCCATAAATAACACAAACACTGCGGCAAAGCTTCAGTGCCCCAATTTACAGGCCATTGTTAGCAGGCTTAGGAATTCCCGAACCAACCACGCGAGAAAATTCGCCCATCAGGCATTCGATTTATTCCAAAAAGCTGAACAGTTGCTCTAATCTGAATAAAACATTTTATTTCGAAAACTGAAGGCAGACCTCCTCGGTCATCACTTCAGTTAAGATATTCCCCAAACAATATCGCCATTAGTGGAAAAATGAATTATCTATGCCTAAAAGACTAATCGAGGGGTTCAAAGCCGCATGTCGTATCACGTTTTCACCTACTTTTCAGGAGAGCCCAAAAACTGATTCGCGACGACTTGTGGGCGGCCAGATATTATCACTTGAACATTGATTTCGAAATTATCGAGTAGAGATATCGATAAACCACTGGTTTTAAACGATGCAAAATCAAAAATCTATTGATTGCAAAAATAATTTAAAAAATCGAATTTTCGGTGATACGACATGTGGCTATGAAACCCTCGAAACTTTCATGTTCATGTTGTGTGTTCTACTTTTTATGGGGTAGAGGAAACAATTTTGTAATTACATGAATGAGGCAGAATACGTGGATATTTTTTGATTCCGGTAACCTGGCGTACTTAAATTTTGGGCGTGTTTTTAAACGTGAATAGAGTTCTTTTTTAACATTTTTTCCTCCGCAGCCTCCAATTACCTACTCAAAATATGATCAATTTGGTTCAGAATTTTACGTAATTATCAAAAAATATGGAAGTATTGAGTGTTAACAACGCACTGGTTCATTTTCTGTACTCTCAATGTTTATTATCAAATAACGTTTCCACGGACATAAAATTTAAAAAATTTAAAATTAAAGTTAAAATTTTGAACTCGAATGAAGGTCATTCATTGGAACAAACGAGGATAAATTCCCAATAAATGCATCCCAATTTTCCTGAACCAATATTTGCTCAAAGATTGCGCTACGTCGAAGAGATCTAGAGACAAAAGCCACATACAAGCTTTGGAGTTGGGTAAACGAACATCGAAAACACTCCTTGCTGCTCATGGTTAGTCCAGAACAATAGCTTTGTCCTTGATTTGTCTATTAGCTGCTTGCAGTTGGGGGCTCCCAGACGATAGAACGAGGTTGGGCAAAATCCCTTTCGATTTTGAACTATTTCATAATAGACGCGAGACTTTGTCCGATTTGTCACCATTCAAAATAGCAGAAACCAAAAACTTTCCAAAAAGGAGCAACAAGACGGCTCTCCAATGGTAGGGCGAATTTCGCGATTCCAAGTCAATTCCATGACAAAATCAAGTTTGAAAAAGGTTATAGAATGGGCAAGTTTTTCTGAAATTTAACAGCTCCCTGCAGGTTTTTTTTTTGAAATGCAGTTGGTAAGGGACAAGTATGGTTGTCGGCGTTTTGTTCCATTTTTTGTCTTGCCCCGCCCAGGCTCTTCTCAGGCCAAATTATCATCGATTAAAATTCCCTTGGATTCCCACGCTGGCACTTCCTTAACAGTGAACGTGTAGTTGTGAGAAATGTTGAATATGACGGACTGCTTAGCATGCTGAAGGTTGATGGATACACACAATGATCGAAGGGCCACATCAAAATAATTTAGCACATTACACCATCACGCATTTGTAAGTAACACAAGTGCTTGGGCAAACAAGAATGCATCAAGGACCAAAAATCGGATCAGATTAGGGCATCGCCCAGCACTATTCGGCTTTTCATGGTACGAATATCGGGTAACTTTTACATGCTTATACTTACACCATCCATCGTATAGAAAGTCGTCTCGCAGTCGACATAAGCCCATCAATAGTAGGCCTACAAAGTTATTTCGCATATGGTGTTATTTCGATATAATCAAATTTTTGCACGATTCGATTACGAAATTAAGCAGTTTTTCGATAGCCCGCTAATTTTACAGACCAGCCATGAAATGATCACGGTACATAAATTTCATTCGCAAATTTAAGTTGTGGACCTCACCAGGCTCAATACTCACTGGGCACAGATTTTCTGCAAAAAGAAAAGAAATAGAACAGCATCGTCAAAATGGTCGAATGGGGCCTGAAGGAATTCCTTTTTCAATATTGTTATGGTTCACCCTCGATGGGATTCATTCAGTTCTAAAATAAGTGGGTCCCCATTAAATTTTTTTAAATCAATACGGAGTAGTACCTACCAATTATAATAATAATTATTATATGTCTTCTATATGTAAGAGCAAAAGTAAAAATTAAATGCAAGTAGGCACCTAATTATGGACTAAGAAATGAAAATACCACCGATGGTCCGGGCAGTCTCTTACACACGTTTTCTACTGATATTCATTTTTCAAAACTATGTCTGTCAAAAAATTAAATTAGATTATGATGAAAATAACTAAATGAAAAGAATGAATTAAAAAAAATTGAGTTTTAGAATTGATATTTTTCAGAAAATCTGCATCCATGGTTAAAACGTCTATTCCCAGCTCAGCTCATTTCCGAAACGGGTTAGTACAATCAAGGCATACAGAAAATTGAAACACCAGACACCAACGAGAAAAATTCCAAGCAGCACACTTATTTTCTACTACACTATGAAAAGTCCAACATGAAAACATCAAACAGTGCGTGCATGCAGCACTGTCACCATACCTTTCTCCGTTTCAACGAGTAACTCGAGTTTGACCACGCAAAGTCGGTATACATATGGTGTATATTATTCACGCCCTCTCTATGTTAAAGTTAATGTATTGTAGGCAGAGTATGACAAACTAGGATGGTAACGAATGGAACGATAATGGAATATTGAGAACAGTGATATTTTAGGCTACTATTCAATAAGTGCTCAAACAGCAAAAAACGATGTGCTATTAAACATAATGTGTTATGGTACAAGTCCAACTTTACAGTCCAGATAAAACCACAAATTGCGCACATTCAGCCTTCAGAAATGAACCAAACAATTCAGACGAGAGTATAGGTAGTCAATTTACGCTCATGCGCCCACATACACTTTATTTTCAACCAGTCGTCCTCCACACGATACGCGTTTGTTTATTTTCATTTTTATTTTAGTTCATATTGCATTTTTTATTGATCTGTGTTTTTATTTATGTATTCTTAGAGATGTTGCCAGTAAAAGTACAAAATTTGAAAGAAATCTCCGGTACTGCAGGGTCGGCTCTCCCGAGTCAAAAATTATGGAATGCTCTCAAATGTCGAGACCGCAGAGTTACTGAGCTTCCTGCTCCTCAAAAATTTGAAAAATGGTTGGTAAAAAAGAGGTAGAAGTACGTGTAGAAAAGAAAATGGAAATATTTGGCAGTAGTAGATAAGACCGCTTATTTTGACGCTTGTTATCAAGTTTTACTCATTCAAGACACCACATCTGCACTCTTTTGAAGCCTGTACCACGATCATAGCGGCAGAATAATATTTGCGAAGACGAAAACGAGACAATAAGAACGGAATAAAATTAAACAAATTCGACAACAATTATTACAACAAGGAGTGTAGTTACAGGGACACGCAGTTACGTAATGGGATATTATTACTGTGCGTTTGGCCTGGGAAACAAACAAGATGAATTTTGGCACCAGCGAGACTGCAACAATTCAGTACGCCATATTTACGAGAGTATGCGCCCCCTCCACCGCATTGAACTTCCACGCTCCCCCTGCTGCCCCTTCACCTAGTGTTAGCCAAGGCCCAGAACAACGTTGCATCGGCCGTTGAGCTATCTTGGGTCAGGTGTCCTAGCTTAAAGGTGAATAGATAATAATTGGCATCGGAGGATTTTTCACTCGCAGCTTTCATTTCCGCAAAATCGGGCTGTAAAATTGAATCGAATAAAATAAAAATCCGAAATGTAGATTAATTCGGAAATTCGAAGAAAAATCCGGTTTTTACGAATTTCGGATTTTTTGCGTCTTGAAAATTAACAACATTTTCAGGGATGAAGTATACGAATGTTCCCCGGAACAATAATTACAATGGAATATTAGGTGGGTGAAGATTTTATGGCTTGCCACCGAATTCGGGTTTGAGGATTGACGATTTGGATATCACAATTGGCCTGATGGAGGTAATTTTTCCAGAAATATCCATTTTTTTATTTCCGCAATTACGAAGAAATGGAATTCGCCAAATAATTTTATAGCCCTATTCATAAAGGTCCCCACTCATTTCTCCGCTTGCAATTCGATCCAAGGGAAATTCGATTAAAGGATTAGGAAGGCGGCGAAGTGGGGGAGTGGGGCCTCAACCACTGCAGTCATTTTCGCCCCACTTTGATGATGGATAGGCAAAACTCGGAGGAGCTGGGAGGGCGACAAACGGCCCCTCATCAGGCTGATGATTGATTAGTCGACCGCGGCTCTGCTGGCCTCAGCAGTACCGACTCCATTCCCGCAGCGCGCACCCCCGCGTCATCTGGAGCATCGCTTACAACTTCCTGGCCCTCATTTCCCGCACCCTTGACGTCGCACTTCCGCCCAACTTTGACCTCCACAGGGACATTGAATGTGAAAAATTAAAGCAAGTTTTGCAGTCGAAAGCAAAAGGTCGCCTCACTGCAGAGGAGCTGTAATATTGGGGATGAGAAAGGGCCCTTTAGGAAAAGGGATGGTCGGAGGGCGAAGAGGTGGGAAAGGAATGAAACTGGGCCACCTAGTATTGATATAGGGAGGCGGTAGGGCGAGGGGGGCACTGCAGTACACCGCACCGCAGCCTGTCACAGAATAACGACACAGCAACAGCTGTTTTAAAAACAAACTCACCTCCCATCCACATACAACTCAGCCGATGTAGCACCCGACTCGGTTCTTACCCCGCTCATCAATTAACAGGGCTGACAACAAATTAAACCAGGCTCAAGTGGGAACTTCAAGGGAGAAAAGGGTTGAAATCGGGGGAAAAGGGAAGAGATTTAATGGACGAGGGATTTACAGGGTTGAAGAATGCCGCAGAAAGAGCGAAATGGTTATGCTGCATGACTATCATAGAAGTTTGGGTAGTCATTACGCCATCGCTCTGCAATTCAGTTAGCCCTTTCTTTCCCAACTCTTTTTGAAATGAAAATAGCAAATTTTGCGTCTGAGAGCTTGTCCAAAAATTTAATTTAATTTTTTCAATGTCCGACTGCTTGTAAACGTAAAATGAGAACAATATTTTCATTTTTTTTTTCATAGTGTAAAAACCTGTAAGTACGATTTTTGGCGAAAATCCGGCGACCGTCTGGTGGACCGTCATAACTCAGCTGCAACAAATATTTTTGATTCTATGGGGGTTTGTAAGTAATGAATACGGTGTAAATCCCTGTAAGTAATGAATTTCTGTATAAAAACCTGTCTTGCAACAAAATTCTGACCTAAATACGTTTTAACTGTCGGTCTTTGGCTTGAAATAAAAAAGGATCAATACACTAAACGCCCATTTAAATGGAAATAAACGGGTTTTTTGGCCTCCTGAAAAGTTTTCGAAAATACACTTACAGGTTTTCACACTATGTCGATTTCCTCCCTGCGGCTTTCACCTTTCTCAACATTCTGGCTTCAAACGGGAAAAAAGTTACCGACAATATGAAACGGGAGTTTTTGGAAAAACCTCCGGATACGTCGTCAAACAGTTAAAAGAAATCAGTCAAGTCAATCAAGTCAGTTGAATAAGTAGGTGCGAGTTAGTAAGCAAATGCAAATGGTAATGCTCCGTTGTCCACAGAAAGATTCTCGCTCGCACATTTACACCTCACTGTCTTACATGATGCAACGTTGCGACTAACTAATCAACATACTGCTCAGATTATGAGCATACGGACCCGTATGTTATGATAGATATGCCATATGCAGCCTCGATGGTTTCCAGTCGGCCATTCCAAAACGGATGATACAAACTGGTCTCGTCCTCCCCTGAAAACACGCAGATACGGTTAATCATTGGTTCAAATTACGGGTAGTCCCGAATTTATTTGTTCAAGATACTAAAGGGGGTGCATCGACACACCTTCGAATCTGTACTGAAGAAATAAGGAGCAAATGAATTCAATCTTTCGAAAATTTATTATCTATGAGTATTTGTTAAATCATGTTTTGCTCTATAAAAATCCAAATGTCTCCGCCTGAAATCAATTATCGGACTTTGAGGCACATTGTTGGATTCAGCTTTACAGCTCCCCTACTCCTAGTTCGACTTCAAAAACTTACTCCTACGAAAATTTGGGCAAAAATTCGTTTTTGGAATTCGTATTCGTACCTTAACTACAGTAGCTCCCGGATTCCAGGAAAAGGGCAACTCATTTAATATCTAATAATATAGTCAAATTTTTTTCAATTTTTCAAGTTTTATGGGTATTACATATACTCCAGTCCAGTAAATATGAATTGGGAACGTGTTTTCAGCTTTAAAGCTCGCTAATATTTCTCAAATCGGATGAAAAATGGATTAGCTAACGTTTCAAAACCTCGACGACAAAAATATCATGCTCAATCAGCTCAATCAAAACATTTAATACCATCAAAGTGGGAGAAAATCTAATTTTACGTTAGGAAACCGCCCGAGACCTTACTGAGAAAAAATCAGATTAGACAATCGGCGTTTCGATGCACACCCTATTTAAAATGTATTGGGATTCAAATTTTAATGCCTCATTCAAATTCGAGAAAATGACTCATTTACCTGAAATTTATGGCTCCTTCGAGGCTGTCTTCGCTCTGGATTTCTTCTGCTTCGCCGCATCTCATTAACACCCCATCGAACACGGTGCTCGCCAATTAATTGTAGGGATTGCCACGAAATTGAATGTACGAGTAAAGGTAGAAGGTTACGGTATGAGTTTACAAGGTATCCAGGTACGAGGGCGGGATGGGGAGGCCTAACATCGACGATTTCCAGAATTCAGTGCTAGGTACAGTACTGAACCAGTACCTTTAACCAAGGAAAACAGGCTCACGGGTAGTCCAGTGGTTAACGTCACCGACTCGAGCTGCAGGGTGTCGCGAGTTGTGATTTATGACTTTGATTCCCATGACAAATTAGAACCGGCAGTTTTGGATATTCCGTTACAACGCGTTCAGTTTAAATTGAGTTGTATTTTATTCTATTCTAAAATTCGTGTATAATTATTTTCTGGCCACGAAAACAATCCGATTTCTTGACCTCGAAAAAGTTAATGTTGCCATGCAGGATATGTGGTTTTTTATTCCAGTAACTCGACGTTCTTTGGTGTCAGGCAAATAATTTATTAAATTTATTATTAAATTTAATTATTCAATTTTTTAAAATTAATTATTAAATTTTTTTTAAATTAATTAAAATAATTATTTTAAAATTTGAATAGGGTATGTTTTAAATGGTTTTTCATCGAAGTAGCCTTTAATTTATCCCAAATGAATAATACTGGCTCAAAATATAATAATAAAAATGTAGCAATAAAATATAATATTGGCTCCACGTATCCACATATAGAAGCACCTATTGACAATTATCTGCCCACTACTGGTCATAATACAATACAATAAATTTTATTGTATTATGGCCAGTAGTGGGCAGATAATTGTCAACGGGTACTTCCGTTTGTGGATACGTGGAGCCAATATTATAATTATTACATCGATATTATTACTACATAATAATGGATAAAATTCAATTTTTGATATTGATTTTAAATTTGATATCATCGCAATAATATCGAAACATGTAACTAGAAATTGAATTCCACAAAGCTGAATGCATAATTGAAGAGTTTTCCTTCAAAACTGCATATAATATATGGATATAATAGATGGATATTATCCACTTTCGAGTTTTGTCGATATCGATTTAGTTTTTCGATTTCAATTCATAGCAGTTTGGTACCTATAAGCAATCGAAAATCGAAAAAACGAAATCGATATCGACAAAACTCAAAAGTGGATGTATGCAGTTTTGAAGGAAAACTCTTCAATTGCAAAATTGGTGCATAAATGCGAAATTCTTCATTTATATAGTCCCAAGAGAAACCTCCACTGTTGTGAAACGTGATTCCCTTTCATGGGTTAGTACTTTGTGATGGTGTGAGGGGGTGGGGGGGGGACTGCAGGCCCAGGCTGACCAACGCATACGAAATTAACTGGGGTCAAACGATAGTGATCTCTCCTCCGTTTTGTATCACGTCCCAGCATAGGCCCCTTATCATGTCCCTTACTTCTTATGCAGCAAATGAATCCACGAATTAGACTAGTTCTTGCATATAGATTTAGTGGCCGATATAATTCAAGATGAGAACAACTGACAAGGTTAATTGCCCTTCGGCAACGAGTTATTTCGGACGTACCGACTTTATGAAGCAATTACGGAGACAAAACAGCGAGATAAGGCCAAGAATTACTTCTCATAAAAGCGAGCACGGCCAGTAGCGATTCATCATAACTGAGGTCTGGCAAAAAAGGTTAAATTATCGGTTCCAAATCTGCTGCTGATGGGCAGTGGATCTGGCTAATTTTTGCTTCCATATTTTCAGAGTAAATGGAAGTATTGTAATCGTCCTAAAATCGAGAATCGAAACGGAGCTTCAGAACATTTACTCAGAATCACTTCCCGAACAAGTGTTCGTGTGTCCGTCTGTGGTCATTTACACTAAGGGGCATAGCTCCCTCAATTCGCAACCTTTTTTCAAATTTCTTAAAATGTTCGGCTCGGTATGACCTATCACCCTGTTTAACCGGTATTTGAATTACTCATAGTACTTTTCATATACTAGTATATCAGCTAGTTAGCACTTTTAGTGTAATTTAATTTTTTTCCGGCCACAAAAATGAACCGATTTGAGCGTTCTTGGCTTTAAAATCTTCGTTTTACCATGTGCAATATGCTGATATTTTGGTACATTATTTCCAGAAATAATGTACCTATGTAATTGTTCAAGAAAATTTTTTTTACAACACCCCCTGAAAATTTGTTCTTTCACGTTTCAGAGGTTCTAGAACAAGAATCTGCAATAAAAATTTTTTGTCCGTCCGCCGTACGCCGTACGCCGTACGCCGTACGCCGTACGCCGTACGCCGTCAGCAGCAAAACGCATAGAAGGAGTGGTCCGATTTCAAAAAAAAAAAAACGAGCGTTTAGCAAATTTTCCTGTGACGTGCACCTCCTATAAGGGAATCCTCTGAATCAACTCTAGACTACTCAAAAACGATCAAATGTAAAAAAAGTCATGATCTCAAAAACAGTTTTTTTGGGTTTTCGACCCCTTAAAATTTTTTGATCGGATTCCCCTGACAATATGCCTCAAGTTGGAGCAAAACACAACTTTTAGGACCAACCGCACCAAAATCGGATCAGCGGTTCGATACGAAGTGGACGGACGAAATTTTGGCCAAAAATTTCGTCCAGCCACTTCGTATTGAAATACTGATCCGTTTTTGACTAAATTAGTCTTGAAAGTTGTGGTTTGCTCCAACTTGAGGCATATTGTCCGGGCAATCCGATCGGAGAAGGTTAACGGGTCCAATTCGGCATAATTAGGGTATATTTTTGAAAAAACACAAAATCTCAATTTTGAAGGTGATGCCGTGGGTTTAGAATTTTTTGAGTATTTTTCCCGTGTTTCTCGCTTGATTTACCATAAGATAGGGTGGTTTTTCCGAAAAAATTCGAAAATTTGGTTTTTGAATCGGTTTGGCTTGAATTTCTTAATGCGATTTCTGCGTTTTCGCGTTTTTGGCAATTTGAGGGAGTCCTACTGAACCGATTTTGAATTTTTTGAGCTCGTTGGATTCCTTGAAGGTTTTTACACATTTTTCACTCCCTATAAGTCAAAATCGATTGGGGTTTAGTAATCAAAAACTGGTTTAAAGACTAATTTTTGACCTAAACAAAAAATATTTTTCTGACCCTTTAAAAAAAATGTTAAAATTCCAAAAAAAATATTTTTGAGTAGGTTTTGGGCAGGTACATGACACAAAAAATTTGCAATTCTCTACAACTCTCCAGGACTAAGAAAAATGAAAAAAACCGATTTCAGCTGGAAAATCCAAGGTCCTAGCCTAGGAAAAATTTCAAAAAAATGATGGATTTGACTTCGGGGTTTTTTTGGCGGGAATCTTTAGATATTGACTATGAAACATGAAATTTGGCATTTTTTCGAGATTTTGGTCAACAGGGTCAATTTTGGGGGCAGTGACACTGCTGAAATTGCGGTTTTGCAGTTTTCTTGGGTTCACGGCACATGTTCCAATCGGTTCAAGGCGTGAGGAATACGAAATGGCGGCTGTAACATTCCCACCCTTGATCTTGGTAGGGTGGGGAAGTAGGGGACTTCCCCTACCCCTACCGGCTCTTTCGTCGTCTATTGGCTCAGATTTATTAGAAACTGAAAGTGTGAAGCTGGGATTGGACAGCTTATGTTAATGGGGCGGATCTTGATAACAGTTGTCACCTGTTAACGCGGTTAACAAAATGGCTGCCTTCTTGCCGCCAGGCCTCAGGAAATATTTCTTTGAAAGCAGCCGCCAGGTATTTTCTTTTTATACCTACCTATTTATTATCATTGTGAAAACGTACCTTTTCGGCATAATTGAATTCACGATTGACCATTACTCCACAAATGATATGATGATAAACCGACCTACTCCAACTATTTGAACTTTATTTTCTGAGGTACCCAGACAAATAATGTACCCATGTCACTAATCTACTTAGCAGCGTTTTTACAATCCGATAACTTGGCTTATTTCTATTGAAGGCGAGTTTTAAAATTTGCATAGTGAGTTTTCTGATATTTTTGACCTAAAAACCCTCAAAACATAATCAAATTGCGTCAAAAATGTAGGTATAAAAACATAGGAGTAGAAATCTCTGAAGAAGAAAAAAATGTTGCTATGTGTCCGCCCTATGGATGGAGAGAGATTGATCTATTTATTTAACGACCAGTAAATGAATCACGATTCCTCTAGGTAGTCAATATACTTCATTTGAAATTAAAATGAAATGGGAGGAGATTGAGGATTGAAGGGAGACAGGGGCAATTGTTATAAAAATGCACTGATAAAAATAACTGTAAAATTAATTATTGTAACTCGGAAACGGCTCAACCAATTTTTGTGCTTCCGGTCCTAAAATATGGGAAATTCTTAGCTGGATGATTTCTTTTATCGTGCAATTTCATAAAAAACACATTTATTTTTAACTTTTCTCAAATTCCTTTCTGGTAACGACAACGAGAACGAGACAAAACTTATTTTTTACCATATTATTTGTAACCTTTAAATTGACCATGTTGATCAAAGCAGGAAAAACTTTAATTTTCAGGTTTATGATGCGTCAATACTAAAAGATTCATGCCAATGAAACCTAAAGAATGATGGATAATGTTTCGAAAACTTTCCAATCTCCTCAAATTCTTTATGAGGAGTCAGTTTTCCCGTCCAGGAGTGCTCCAGAAAATCGCCAATTTTCGCTGTAATTTAAATACCTAAACGCTCCCCGAAACAATTTCTCTTAAATTTTAGCGTTTTGTTGAAAAAAAAAAAATAGAAAATATAATTTTTCAAAATTTCAAAGACGCTTTTTTGACTATCAAAACTCGGATGCTTGGCGAATGAAAGATGTCCCAAACCTTCCAAAGAATCTTGAGAGGACAAATAATATCAAATTCTGTTGCGTAGGACATCTTCAAATTGATGCATAACTAAAGAAGGGTAATCTAGGGTAAATCGAGCGAAAATAGAGACAGTAGAAGTAGGTATTCGAAGAAGAAAAAAAATTCAAATCCATGGCATCTCCTACGAAACCGACTCTTTCAGTTTGTTATTGTAAAATTATCGAATCGGATTATTTTCGTGGTTGGTAAAAAAAGCAATATCATAATGTCCCATCCTAGAATTACCTACTGCGGGTAAACAAGTTTACGGCTAGAGAGGAATAATAAAGAAAGGAAACGAGTTAATCCCGATTTTGAACCTATGATCCGATTTTCATACTTGAGACAATCACAATTCTCCCATTCACCCGTAAATATGAAGCTAAAAACAACATTATTAGTCACACATTGAATAACGAAAGAATTAAATTCAAATAAAAAACTATATCACCTGTTTATTTCAGGCGAAATTCATTAAGGGACCAAATTCTGCAGCCAAAATTTAGTTTAATGCGCTTAGGAAGTTTTTCATTAAAAAAAAAAGTCCCTGACTGCAATTTTTGAAACGATAAGGGAGCTACGATAGTAGGACCCTTTCTGCTGAATAGCTCAGTACCAAGGACAACGCCTCACCTGTACCTCCCACTTTGAAGTCATTAACTTTAGGGAATAAGACACGAATGATTGAAGGCACCGACTTCAAAGTGGAGTGTACAAGTGAGGAGCCTTAGTACTGAGCTATTCAGGGCCTACGATAGGTAAAATTTTCTTTTTAATTTCAAAGTTGCTTTCAGGAGTTTATTATACGTATTATTGTTTTTTGGTACATTATTTCCAGAAATGTAATAGGTCGAACGAATTTTTTTTTACAAAACCCCCTGAAAATTTTTTCTTTAACGTTTTGGAGGTTCTAGGACACAAATCTGCAATAAAACGTTTTTGTCCGTCTGCCGTACGCCGTCAGGCGCAAAACGCATAGAAGGAGTGGTCCGATAAAAAAAAATTTTAGCAAATTTATCCTTAATGTGCACCTCGGGTAAGAGAATCCGCTAAATGCACTTTGAAGGTACTCAAAAACATTCAAATGTCAAAAAAGTCATAATTTCAAAAACAGTTTTTTTTGGGGGGGGGGGGGTTTGGACCCATTAACATTTTTTGATCGGATTCCCCAGACAATATGCATCAAGTTGGAGCGAACCACAACTTTTAGGACCAACCGCGCCAAAATCGGATCAGCGGTTCAATAAGAAGTCCTCACCACAAAATTCGGTCAACACGAGCAACCTCCGCCTTTTTAAAGTCTGTCAAAAAAAGACGATTCAAAAGTGTGAAAATTGAGTTAATAGGTGCGTGTGGACGAGGACGGGAGGTAAATTGTGAAAAATTGGTTAACGCCGAGGGGTAATTCGATAATGTCAACAACAAGGAAGACGATATCGCTCTCTATAGAACTCGTGGGCCAGAAAATAGTGACAAATTCATCGAATTAAGAAAAAAAAAGGCAAATCGTGAAAAATATTTTGCTAAAAAAATTGCATCCGGAAAATTCAGCCATGAAAGTCGTGAACAATTTAAATTTGAAAAAATTCAGTCGAACGTTAATCATTTGTTACTAGGAAACATTGTTGATAACAAATGACCAAAAATGGCAACAAAAATGAAAAAAAATCACGAAAAAATTTTTTTTTAAATAAATCGGGCGGATTATCGAGTATGCAGGGTTCGGGGAACGCGGCGGCTATTTGGTTCGTCCCGAACACCGAACGCGGCGTTCGGCCGGACACGTTAACGAGCCGCCGGCGGGGCGAGCGGTACCTGAGGTGCGAGGAACTGCATCGGCTCTCGGCACCTACCGGAATAGAAGAGCCGGTCCCTCCCCCTTGGCCGGGCGTCCGCGAGAGAGACGGAGACGGGAAGTGTCGAAGAGCGGGAGGGAAGGCGAGCACCGGCCGCGGATGCGGCACGACGAGAGGCGGCCTGGCAACTGAGGCGGTGGCTGAGGGCCGTCGAGCGGCGACTGAACGCGGCAACTCCGCCGCCTCTCGCTCGTCCGCTCCCACCCCCGCGACTAGCGCTCCTGGCGGCCGGCCCGGCCCAGATGACATTTCCGCACTTCCGAGCCGCTCAACCTACTTGGCCGCCCGCCCCGCCCCGCGCCGCAGCCATTTGCGCGCGCCGCTGACATACGGGCGTAAAAATAAATTGACGATCCTCATCACCGTACTATTATTGCCGGCCAGTGAATGACATACGACGACATAACTATTACCCGAGAGAAACCGCACGCACAAACACGCACGCGCACACACACACACAGCTGTGATGAAGTTAACAATGGCAATACTTCCATAATTTGAAACGTAAACGTGTGACACGATTTGATCATAATATGATCATAATATCAAAATATTATTGGATCATAACTATTTGATCATAATTATTTGATCATGATTATTGATCATAATATCAAATCATTATTTTTGTGTTTTTTTTCGAAAACGGACCACACTAATGCCGATTTGATTATATTTTGACTGCTTTTGAGAGTGTACGGAGGCCAAAAATATCGAAAAACTCTCTATGAAAATTTTAAAACCAGCAAAGAATAAAAATACGCCACGTTATCGAAGTATAAAAAATATCCACATATTCTGCAAGATAAAACAAAGATTTTAAGACCAAGTACGCTCAAATCGGTTTATATTTGTGGCCGGAAAAAAATAAAATAAAAACTCTGCTATGTAGATTAGTGACATGATTACATTATTATTTTAGGGAGAAATTGGCGAAAACGCGAAAATTTTAGACGTTCCTACAGACGCTCAAAATGCCACCTACTCTCTTCTCACAGGAAATTTATCACTGGTCCCAAATACATGAATTTTTCAGAGCATCAACTATAAACCTAAAATTTAGGTTATTTTAGGATTTTATTTAATGAAATAAGCGTTAATCCTGACATGGTTGCTTTTGGTAACTTCGTATTAGCATAATACCTATGTTACATAATTATGTCGGATTAACTCATATCCGAGGTTGGTGAAACCGGCCATAAGTCATTCATAAATTCGGAATCAGCAATAAATTTCCTGTAGTAAGGGAATTTGCGTCGAATTTTCGACAATTTCAGTACGATCGTCTAAACGGCCCTAACTTCCATAATGATAAGATGATGAAAACAATAAATGTTTGCATCAACACGTATCGGCTTGTTTGGCTTGAAAGTGCGTCATGGATAACTTTATTAATTTTCACTTACCACCTCGAACAATCGATTAATTTAATCGACAGCCGTGGAATTCCCACCTGAAAAATACGAAATTGCATTAATCAATACTCAATCGTTTGGCAGTTCATAAATCAAGTTGCAATTCAAAAACCAGCGGTGCAATACTTCCATATTTTGAAACGTAAAACTAGGGCACAATTAGATCACAATTTGACTGCATTTGAGGGTGTTTAGGTAGAAAGTATCGGAAAACTCACTATGCAAATTTTAAAACTTTATTAAAATAAAAATACGCCAAGTTATCTGAACATAAAAAATATCCACATATTCTGCAAGGTAAAACAAAGATTTTAAGACCAAGAACGCTCAAATCGGTTTATTTTTGTGGCCGGAAAAAATAAAATAGAAAATACTAAAAATGCAAATTTATCGGAAGTACTGTGCGTTATCCGAATTCCGATTGAACAGGGTGTTAGGTCTTTCCGAGACAAACATTTCAGTTCAAGAAATTTGAAAAAAGGTTTAGAAATGAGGGAGTTATGGCCATTTTTGTAAATGACCACAGACGACACCCACAGACGGACACACAGACACTTGTTCAGGAAGCGATTCTGAGTGAATGTGTATAAGAAAAAGTTTTTTCTGAAGCTCCGTTCCGATTCTCGATTTTAGGACGATTCCAAGACTTTCATTTACTCTGTAAATATCGAAGTAAAAAATGTTCATCGTTAAAAAAGTTTTTAAGCATTCAGCACTGAGTATTGACCAAAATTCAGCATTGAATTCCGTTCAGTGTACTTTATTGAATATGAATTATAATTCGTGAAATTCAGTAATCTATCGCTCGATTTTGTCTGGCACCTGCGCGTTAAGGTGACTGCTTTGAATTGAGAAATTGCAGTCCGCATAGATCTCGATCGAATTATCGCAACACCTAAAGGTGACACACTCCACGTCAGGTGGAGGTTATCTATTATTGGTCAGCTCTCCTTCAATCGAATTGCCATCCAATCGTTTGCCAAGCGGTCGGGGGTTGCATTTCTAAGAGTTGCAATCTACCTTCATGATATTCCCTCGTGGTGCTTTCATGACACACAGTACTCACACAATTCGATGGGTAATACTTTTGAAAACCTCTATGACACTTGGACAGTTTTTACTTCCATATTTACAGAGTAAATGGAAGTATTGGAATCGTCCTAAAATCGAGAATCGGAACGGAGCTTCAGAAAAAACTTTTTCTTATACACATTTACTCAAAATCACTTCCCGAACAAGTGTCTGTGTGTCCGTTAGTAGTTTTTTCAAATTTCTTGAACTGGAATGTTTGTCTCGGCAAGACCTAACACCCTGTTTAATCGGAATTTGAATAACGCACGGTACTTCCGGTATATTTGCATTTTTAGTGTTTTCTATTTTATTTTTTTCGGGCCACAAAAATGGACCGATTTGAGCGTTCTTGGTCTCAAAATCTTCGTTTTACCTTGCAGAATATGTGGATATTTTTTACATTCCGAAAATGTGGCGTTTTTCCATTTTGGGCGAATTTTAAAATTTTAATAGTGAATTTTTCGATATTTTTGGACTAAACACCCTTAAAAGCAGTCAAAATATGATCAAATTGTGTCACAATTTTACGTTTCAAAATATGGAAGTATTGTGTGTTATCTACGTACCACTGGTTTTTTTCTGAAATCGGGCAACTCCTTCCATCCGTTTTGCGGCGTAGGGCGGACGGACAAAAAAATTTTATTGCAGATTTGTGTTCTTGAACCTCTGAAACGTGAAAGAAAACATTTTCAGGGGGGGGGGGGTTGCAAAAAAAATTTTCCGACCGATTACATAGGTACATTATTTCTGGAAATAATGTACCAAAAACACGAAAAATGCAAATGTATCGGAAGTATTGTGAATTATTCAACTTCCTATTAAACAGGATGTTATGTCAAACATTTCAGTTCAAGAAATTCGAAAAAAGGTCGAGAGTTGAGGGAGTTATGGTCATTTTTGCAAATGACCACTGACGGACAGACGGACACACACTTGTTCGGGAAGTGATTCAGAGTAAATCTTTATAAGAAAAAGTTTTTTCTGAAGCTCCGTGCCGATTCTCGATTTTAGGACGATTCCAATACTTCCATTTACTCTGTAAGTATGGAAGTAAAAATGAAGATACTAGGTGTTATCATGCATGCGGCTCCGGTTGTTGTTCGAATCATTGCCCAAGGTGGAAAATCGTATTTACCTTACGCAACGTAATGGACCGCCCTCCGTGCGCAACTATGAATGGCCAATTATTCCTGAATAAACACCATCAAGAAGAACTTTACGGTACTTACACCTTCCTGAAGTTTCCGTTCGATCCAATTTTGAGCATGCTCCAATCCAGCCTAATACAGTTTACATTACGCGCGAATCCAGCTGGAGTGCGTTATGAATAAAACAGAACCCCCGGCCAAACAGTGCGCTAAAGCCAATTTCCTTTTTACCAATACGAACAGCTGGGGGATGTTTGTATTGTGAACATTGGCTCCGCCCCCCTTCATTTCCGATGAACGACCGGCCATTGAAAACGCCTCGCGATTTATGTTCCGGAGATAAAACATAATTTGATTTATTCGCCAATCCACCTATGCTGTGTTGAATTTTCGATTCTAATAACAGTTCCATTGCACTGTCCAATACAGAGATTTCGACAATAATGTATACGCTTCCATCAATTCCAAAATTTTCGTCAATCAACATAATTATTCCTATGTTATTCCAGTGCTATCATTTCTAAATTATTTTCCGGCAATAGTGTAGGATTATACGTCAATATTGCTGTGAATGACGATGGAAACAGAGTGAAATGTTGAAGAGAGAAATACGATACCGTGCAACACAAACAAACCAACAAACAGACGTTTCGAATCATTGATTATTGCTGAGTTTGTAATTCTTGTTGCCAATGATCATTGGTAGGGTCTAACAGCATACTCCGTCTCCTTGTCCAAATTTTCCAAGTAGGTATAAAAAAAACTAAAAAATATATTATTATTATTATTATAGGTATTAACCAGTGGTGCGTAGATAACACACAATACTTCCATATTTTGAAACGTAAAATTGTGACACAATTTGATCATATTTTGACTGCTTTTAAGGGTGTTTGGGTCAAAAATATCAAAAAATTCACTATTAAAATTTTAAAACTCGCCCAAAATGAGAAAATGCCACATTTTCGGAATGTAAAAAATATCCACATATTCTGCAAGGTAAAACAAAGATTTTAAGACCAAGAACGCTCAAATCGGTTCATTTTTGTGGCCGGAAAAAAATAAAATAGAAAACACTAAAAGTGCAAATATATCAGAAGTACTGTGCGTTATCCAAATTCCGATTAAACAGGGTGTTAGGTCTTGCCGAGACAAACATTTCAGTTCAAGAAATTTGAAAAAAGATTGAGAAATGAGGGAGTTATGGCCATTTTTGTAAATGACCACAGACGGACAGACGGACAGACGGACAGACGGACGTAACGGACGTAACGGACGTAACGGACACACAGACACTTGTTCAGGAAGTGATTCTGAGTAAATGTGTATAAGAAAAAGTTTTTTCTGAAGCTCCGTTCCGATTCTCGATTTTAGGACGATCACAATACTTCCATTTACTCTGTAAATATGGAAGTAAAAATATATTAAAAAATAAAATGAATAATAATAGTAAGATAAAACGCTGCTAAGTAGATTAGTGACATGGGTACATTATTTGTCTGGGTATCACAGAAAATAAAGTTCAAATAGTTGGAGTAGTTTATCATCATATCATTTGTGGAGTAATGGTCAATGGTGAGTTCAATGATGCTTAAATGGTACTTTTTCACAATGATGAATAAATAGGTATAAAAAGAAGAAAAAACATTGAGCGATTAAACAAGACCCGTTGACGAGGTCTCATCACGAGGGGACAATGCCCCTCCCCAATCCCTTCCCATATACCTGGACTCAAACCAGGTCCCTGCGGGTCCCTCATATACGGTATTGATACCTGAGATTTCCGAGAAGGCCTGACTCGGGATCGCATCTATTCACCGCATAGCGCTTTAAATTCCCTTAATTAATCTGTCCACCCTATTAATATGCGAGACTGACTAATCCCAATAACGTTCACTTTCTAATAGCCGAATCGCAGTTTTGCAGTTCCAAGCCTATAAACCGACGCCCTCGGATAAAGCAGTCGTTATCAAGGGTGGGAATGCATCTGATAGGGAATTAATCACCCGACGTTTTCTCCTGTATCACGTTTTTGCTTAACCCCATAGGTGCTTAGGCCGTAAAACCAAGAAAATAGCGAAAAAATTGACCCTGGTGACCAAAATCTCGAAAAAATGCCAAATTTCATGTTTCATAGTCAATATCTAAAGATTCCCGCCAAAAAACCCCGAAGTCAAATCCATCATTTTTTTGAAATTTTTCCTAGGCTAGGACCTTGGATTTTCCAGCTGAAATCGGTTTTTTTCATTTTTCTTAGTCCTGGAGAGTTGTAGAAAATTGCAAATTTTTTGTGTCATGTACCTGCCCAAAACCTACTCAAAAATATTTTTTTTGGAATTTTAACATTTTTTTTAAAGGGTCAAAAAAATATTTTTTGTTTAGGTCAAAAATTAGTCTTTAAACCAGTTTTTGATTACTAAACCCCAATCAATTTTGACTTATAGGGAGTGAAAAATGTGTAAAAACCTTCAAGGAATCCAACGAGCTCAAAAAATTCAAAATCGGTTCAGTAGGACTCCCTCAAATTGCCAAAAACGCGAAAACGCAGAAATCGCATTAAGAAATTCAAGCCAAACCGATTCAACAACAAAATTTTCGAATTTTTTCGGAAAAACCACCCTATCTTATGGTAAATCAAGCGAGAAACCCGGGAAAAATACTCAAAAAATTCTAAACCCAAGGCATCACCTTCAAAATTGAGATTTTGTGTCTTTTCAAAAATATACCCTAATTATGCCGAATTGGACCCGTTAACCTTCTCCGATCGGATTGCCCGGACAATATGCCTCAAGTTGGAGCAAACCACAACTTTCAAGACTAATTTAGTCAAAATCGGATCAGTATTTCAATACGAAGTGGCTGGACGAAATTTTTGGCCAAAATTTCGTCCGTCCACTTCGTATCGAACCGCTGATCCGATTTTGGTGCGGTTGGTCCTAAAAGTTGCGTTTTGCTCCAACTTGAGGCATATTGTCAGGGGAATCCGATCAAAAAATTTTAAGGGGTCGAAAACCCAAAAAAACTGTTTTTGAGATCATGACTTTTTTTACATTTGATCGTTTTTGAGTAGTCTAGAGTTGATTCAGAGGATTCCCTTATAGGAGGTGCACGTCACAGGAAAATTTGCTAAACGCTCGTTTTTTTTTTTTGAAATCGGACCACTCCTTCTATGCGTTTTGCTGCTGACGGCGTACGGCGTACGGCGTACGGCGTACGGCGTACGGCGTACGGCATACGGCGTACGGCGTACGGCGTACGGCGTACGGCGGACGGACAAAAAATTTTTATTGCAGATTCGTGTTCTAAAACCTCTGAAACGTGAAAGAAAAAATTTTCAGGGGTGTTGTAAAAAATTTTGCTTGATCGATTACATAGGTACATTATTTCTGGAAATAATGTACCAAAATGATAAAAATTAAAAATAATAAAGGAAACAATGAAAAATAATAAAAGCATGAACATATAAATAAATAACAAATAAAAGAAATAAAAAATACTAAAAAAAACTATATGTTGTGTAATCATTAAAACGTCCAAACTGTCAAACCGTTTACAAGAATTATTTTAATTTTTTTTGCTCAAAGCGCTAATACTATATAATAATAATAAATAATAAATAACTGTAATAATCATGGGTTGACGGTTAAACGCGATAAATCGTTCAGGCCCGAGTGAGTTGTGGCTTGAGTTGAACGGTTAGATAGATTATAACCCGCAATACCGCCCGGTCTTGTAGTCACGCAGGTTGCCGCCACTGAGGTCTGCAGTGGCTCCCCCTTGAGACAATAATGCTAACAGTCAGTATGATTCATCATACAATTTCATCATACAATTTCATCCTACATACATTCATCATACATACATTCGATCATAATGACTGTTAGCATTATTAGTAAAACAGGTTTGAAGAAAAAGGTTTTAAGGGTGCTGAATCTGGTAGTGCCCACAGAATTGGTTTATTATTGAATAATAAATCATTTTAATTCCTCGAAAAAAGTTTCGGGTGGAGCCCAAATTTTTGAGCGAATTTTTGACATTGATTATCCTTTTAGTTAATTCTTATGAAGAAATAAACCTTTGTAATCGGTCAGGAAATTGTTTTTTAACACCCCCTGAAAATTTGTAGGTTTACGTTCGAAAGGGTGTAGAATCCATATCTGCGATTAAAATCTTTAGTCCGTCCGCCGTACGCCGTTCACCCACCGGTGCTTTTGAAGGGGAAGGATTCGTCGTAAATTTTTGAAATTTTCATAAAAACCAGGTTCCGTATCTAGTTGGTAGAACCAATTTAAAGGCCAGTAAAACAGCTGTTGAAGTGGACAAAATTCGTGCTTTTGAGGAAATGTGCAACAAAGACATGTTAGATTTTCTATAATTTCTTCTATGCTGAATCGAATGAGACCATCGAAACGCCGGTAGCTTCGACCGTTCAGGATTTATTGCAGTGTTAGTGAGACATTTATTAGTTTTTTGAAACCGTTGTAATCCGAGATTGCTGAAATCCAACATAAAATATATTGTTTCCATAACGCTCAGAATTGAATTTTCTATGAAAGCAAAGACACTGAAACTCATAGCATACATTATTTTGTGAAGTGGTAGCCGTGTAACAGGAGACTTTAGTAGGTACACCACGTTTTGGACTCTGAAAAACGGGTGTATTTCAAGACCTGCCGTAAAGTGCAAAAAACCAAACATGAACTAAAATAATAAAAAAAGAAATTATATTATTCATTAAATAAGGAAAGGATATAAATCCAGCAGTACGTCTTGCAGGGGGTCAAGGCTCCGAAGGAAGTGAAATCAAAATGAATGAAATATAAAGAGTGTGTTAAATTTAAATGTCCTACCTAAAAAGATGAACCTTTTCAGGGAAAGTCTTCCCAAGGCACTCAAACTCATAATCGAGATCGAAGTCAAACTAACAGTGAAAACGAATCTCAAACTCATAATCGAAGTCGAACTAACAATGAAAACGAAACTCAAACTCATAATCAAGATCGAAGTCGAACTAACAATGAAAAAGAAACTCAAACTCATAATCGAACTCGAAGTCAAACTAACAATGAAAACGAATCTCAAACTCATAATCGAAATCGAAGTCAAACTAACAATGAAAACGAAACTCAAACTCATAATCGAAATCGAAGTCAAACTAACAATGAAAACGAAACTCAAACTCATAATCGAAATCGAAGTCAAACTAACAATGAAAACGAATCTCAAACTCATAATCGAAATCGAAGTCAAACTAACAATGAAAACGAATCTCAAACTCATAATCGAACTCGAAGTCAAACTAACAATGAAAACGAATCTCAAACTCATAATCGAACTCGAAGTCAAACTAACAATGAAAACGAATCTCAAACTCATAATCGAACTCGAAGTCAAACTAACAATGAAAACGAATCTCAAACTCATAATCGAACTCGAAGTCAAACTAACAATGAAAACGAAACTCAAACTCATATTCGAAATCGAAGTCGAACTGACAATGAAAAAGAAACTCAAACTCATAATCGAAATCGAAGTCAAACTGACAATGAAAAAGAAACTCAAACTCATAATCGAACTCGAAGTCAAACTAACAATGAAAACGAATCTCAAACTCATAATCGAACTCGAAGTCGAACTGACAATGAAAAAGAAACTCAAACTCATAATCGAAATCGAAGTCAAACTAACAATGAAAACGAATCTCAAACTCATAATCGAAATCGAAGTCAAACTAACAATGAAAACAAATCTCAACTCATAATCGAAATCGAAGTCAAACTAACAATGAAAACGAATCTCAAACTCATAATCGAACTCGAAGTCAAACTAACAATGAAAACGAAACTCAAACTCATAATCGAAATCGAAGTCGAACTGACAATGAAAAAGAAACTCAAACTCATAATCGAAATCGAAGTCAAACTGACAATGAAAAAGAAACTCAAACTCATAATCGAACTCGAAGTCAAACTAACAATGAAAACGAATCTCAAACTCATAATCGAACTCGAAGTCAAACTAACAATGAAAACGAAACTCAAACTCATAATCGAAATCGAAGTCAAACTAACAATGACAACGAATCTCAAACTCATAATCAAACACGAAGTCGAACTAAAAATGAAAACGCAACTCAAACTCATAATCGAAATCGAAGTCAAACTAACAATGAAAACCAAACTCAAACTCATAATCGAAATCGAAGTCGAACTGACAATGAAAAAGAAACACAAACTCATAATCGAAATCGAAGTCAAACTAACAATGAAAACGAATCTCAAACTCATAATCGAACTCGAAGTCAAACTAACAATGAAAACGGATCTCAAACTCATAATCGAACTCGAAGTCAAACTAACAATGAAAACCAAACTCAAACTCATAATCGAAATCGAAGTCAAACTGACAATGAAAAAGAAACTCAAACTCATAATCGAACTCGAAGTCAAACTAACAATGAAAACGGATCTCAAACTCATAATCGAAATCGAAGTCCAACTGACAATGAAAAAGAAACTCAAACTCATAATCGAACTCGAAGTCAAACTAACAATGAAAACGAATCTCAAACTCATAATCGAACTCGAAGTCGAACTGACAATGAAAAAGAAACTCAAACTCATTATCAAAATCGAAGTCGAACTGACAATGAAAAAGAAACTCAAACTCATAATCGAAATCGAAGTCAAACTAACAATGAAAACAAATCTCAAACTCATAATCGAAATCGAAGTCGAACTAACAATGAAAACGAATCTCAAACTCATAATCGAACTCGAAGTCGAACTGACAATGAAAAAGAAACTCAAACTCATAATCGAAATCGAAGTCAAACTGACAATGAAAAAGAAACTCAAACTCATAATCGAAATCGAAGTCAAACTAACAATGAAAACGAATCTCAAACTCATAATCGAAATAGTTCGTTTGAGATTCGTTTTCATTGTTAGTTTGACTTCGATTTCGATTATGAGTTTGAGTTTCTTTTTCATTGTCAGTTGGACTTCGATTCCGATTATGAGTTTGAGTTTCGTTTTCATTGTTAGTTTGACTTCGATTTCGATTATGAATTTGTGTTTCTTTTTCATTGTCAGTTCGACTTCGATTTCGATTATGAGTTTGAGTTTGGTTTTCATTGTTAGTTTGACTTCGATTTCGATTATGAGTTTGAGTTTCTTTTTCATTGTCAGTTGGACTTCGATTCCGATTATGAGTTTGAGTTTCGTTTTCATTGTTAGTTTGACTTCGATTTCGATTATGAGTTTGTGTTTCTTTTTCATTGTCAGTTCGACTTCGATTTCGATTATGAGTTTGAGTTTGGTTTTCATTGTCAGTTCGACTTCGATTTCGATTATGAGTTTGAGATTCGTTGTCATTGTTAGTTTGACTTCGATTTCGATTATGAGTTTGAGTTTCGTTTTCATTGTTAGTTTGACTTCGAGTTCGATTATGAGTTTGAGATCCGTTTTCATTGTTAGTTTGATTTCGATTTCGATTATGAGTTTGAGATTCGTTTTCATTGTTAGTTTGACTTCGATTTCGATTATGAGTTTGAGTTTCTTTTTCATTGTCAGTTCGACTTCGATTTCGATTATGAGTTTGAGTTTCTTTTTCATTGTCAGTTCGACTTCGATTTCGATTATGAGTTTGAGATTCGTTGTCATTGTTAGTTTGACTTCGATTTCGATTATGAGTTTGAGTTTCGTTTTCATTGTTAGTTTGACTTCGAGTTCGATTATGAGTTTGAGATCCGTTTTCATTGTTAGTTTGATTTCGATTTCGATTATGAGTTTGAGATTCGTTTTCATTGTTAGTTTGACTTCGATTTCGATTATGAGTTTGAGTTTCTTTTTCATTGTCAGTTCGACTTCGATTTCGATTATGAGTTTGAGTTTCGTTTTCATTGTTAGTTTGACTTCGATTTCGATTATGAGTTTGAGATTCGTTTTCATTGTTAGTTCGACTTCGATTTCGATTATGAGTTTGAGTTTCGTTTTCATTGTCAGTTCGACTTCGATTTCGATTATGAGTTTGAGTTTCGTTTTCATTGTCAGTTCGACTTCGATTTCGATTATGAGTTTGAGATTCGTTTTCATTGTTAGTTTGACTTCGATTTCGATTATGAGTTTGAGTTTCGTTTTCATTGTTAGTTTGACTTCGAGTTCGATTATGAGTTTGAGATCCGTTTTCATTGTTAGTTTGATTTCGATTTCGATTATGAGTTTGAGATTCGTTTTCATTGTTAGTTTGACTTCGATTTCGATTATGAGTTTGAGTTTCTTTTTCATTGTCAGTTCGACTTCGATTTCGATTATGAGTTTGAGTTTCGTTTTCATTGTTAGTTTGACTTCGATTTCGATTATGAGTTTGAGTTTCGTTTTCATTGTTAGTTTGACTTCGAGTTCGATTATGAGTTTGAGTTTCGTTTTCATTGTCAGTTCGACTTCGATTTCGATTATGAGTTTGAGATTCGTTTTCATTGTTAGTTTGACTTCGATTTCGATTATGAGTTTGAGATTCGTTTTCATTGTTAGTTTGACTTCGATTTCGATTATGAGTTTGAGTTTCGTTTTCATTGTTAGTTTGACTTCGAGTTCGATTATGAGTTTGAGTTTCTTTTTCATTGTCAGTTCGACTTCGATTTCGATTATGAGTTTGAGATTCGTTTTCATTGTTAGTTTGACTTAGATTTCTATTATGAGTTTGAGTTTCTTTTTCATTGTCAGTTCGACTTCGATTTCGATTATGAGTTTGAGATTCGTTTTCATTGTTAGTTTGACTTAGATTTCTATTATGAGTTTGAGTTTCTTTTTCATTGTCAGTTCGACTTCGATTTCGATTATGAGTTTGAGTTTCGTTTTCATTGTTAGTTTGACTTCGAGTTCGATTATGAGTTAGAGTTTCTTTTTCATTGTTAGTTATACTTCGAGTTCAATTATGAGTTTGAGTAAATTACCTACCAGAAGCACAATTGGCATATTTTGTGTTTTCCTAGTCTGGAACTAAACCCTCTTCCAAAAAATTTGTTTTCAATTTTTCCTCTACTGCTTTTTGCTGTTTTACCTATTCGATATTGGAAATTGGTTGAGCTCATTTAAGTTTTTTGCCTCCCTCGTGAAAGTATGACGGTTTACCTTTTTTTCAAGTACCTAAATAGAACTCAAAAATACAAAAAGTGTGCGCAATTGTTCACCTTTCGATACGTAATGAATAAAGGGGAAATGGAGTAATTAGAGACAAATGGAAAGGGGGGGGGGGTTACAGGCACCATCCTGGTCGCTCGTTGTGAGCAGCAGCGAATCCGCCCTAGTAGTACTTAACCCTGCCAGGGTTAAGCGACCTGGATGCTGCCTTTGACCTTCCCACGAGGTAGCTCTGAAGGGTTAATTGCAATCATGATAACCTCAACCATATGGAAAGTAGCACGAGTCACTGACTCAGATAAAGTGGTGCTCAGATAACACACAGTACTTCCATAGTGTGACACAATTTGATCGTATTTTGTCTGCTTTTGAGGGTGTTTAGGTCAAAAATATGGAAAACTCACTATGCAAATTTAAAACTCTCCTAAAATAAATATATGCCACATTATCGGAAAGTAAAAAATGTCCACATATTTTCCAGGTAAAAACGAAGATTTTAAGACCAAGATAGCCCAAATCGGTTCATTTTTGTGGCCGGAAAAAATATAGAAAACACTAATAAAGGAAATACATCGGAAGTAATATCCAAAAACTCGGAATGCAAAATTTAAAATTCGCCCAAAATAAAAATACGCCCCATTATCGGTGTATAAAAAATATACGCATAAGGTAAACCAAGGATTTTAAGACCAGGAAACTCAATCGGTTCATTTTTGAGGCCGCGAGAAAATAAAATAGAAAACACTAAAAATGCAAATACATCGGAAGTACTGTGATTTATTCAAATTCCGATTAAACAGGGTGTTAGGTCTTGCCAAGACAAACATTTCAGTTCATGAAATTCGAAAAAAAGTCGAGAATTGAGGGAGCAATGGCCATTTTACTTCCATATTTACAGAGTAAATGGAAGTATTGGAATCGTCCTTAAATCAAAAATCGGAACGGAGCTCCAGAAAAAACTTTCACTTTTACACATTTACTCAGAATCACTTCACTGTGTGTCCGCCTATGGTCATTTACAAAAATTGCCATAGCTCCATAAATTCTGAAGCTTTTTCCAAATTTCTTCAACTGGAATGTTTGTCTCGGCAAGACCTAACACCCCGTTTGATCGGAATTTGAATACCTTACAGTACTTTCGATATATTTGCATTTGTAGTGTTTTCTATTTTATTGTTTCCCGGCCTCAAAAACAATCCGTTTGATTTTCTTGGTCTTAAAAGTTTTTTTTACTTTGCAGAATATGTGGATATTTTGGTACATTATTTCCAGAAATAATGTACCTATGTAATTGTTCAAGAAAAATTTTTTTACAACACCCCCTGAAAATTTGTTCTTTCACGTTTCAGAGGTTCTAGAACAAGAATCTGCAATAAAAATTTTTTGTCCGTCCGCCGTACGCCGTACGCCGTCAGCAGCAAAACGCATAGAAGGAGTGGTCCGATTTCAAAAAAAAAAACGAGCGTTTAGCAAATTTTCCTGTGACGTGCACCTCCTATAAGGGAATCCTCTGAATCAACTCCAGACTACTCAAAAACGATCAAATGTAAAAAAAGTCATGATCTCAAAAACAGTTTTTTTGGGTTTTCGACCCCTTAAAATTTTTTGATCGGATTCCCCTGACAATATGCCTCAAGTTGGAGCAAAACACAACTTTTAGGACCAACCGCACCAAAATCGGATCAGCGGTTCGATACGAAGTGGACGGACGAAATTTTGGCCAAAAATTTCGTCCAGCCACTTCGTATTGAAATACTGATCCGATTTTGACTAAATTAGTCTTGAAAGTTGTGGTTTGCTCCAACTTGAGGCATATTGTCCGGGCAATCCGATCGGAGAAGGTTAACGGGTCCAATTCGGCATAACTAGGGTATATTTTTGAAAAAACACAAAATCTCAATTTTGAAGGTGATGCCGAGGGTTTAGAATTTTTTGAGTATTTTTCCCGGGTTTCTCGCTTGATTTACCATAACATAGGGTGGTTTTTCCGAAAAAATTCGAAAATTTTGTTTTTGAATCGGTTTGGCTTGAATTTCTTAATGCGATTTCTGCGTTTTCGCGTTTTTGGCAATTTGAGGGAGTCCTACTGAACCGATTTTGAATTTTTTGAGCTCGTTGGATTCCTTGAAGGTTTTTACACATTTTTCACTCCCTATAAGTCAAAATCGATTGGGGTTTAGTAATCAAAAACTGGTTTAAAGACTAATTTTTGACCTAAACAAAAAATATTTTTTTGACCCTTTAAAAAAAATGTTAAAATTCCAAAAAAAATATTTTTGAGTAGGTTTTGGGCAGGTACATGACACAAAAAATTTGCAATTTTCTACAACTCTCCAGGACTAAGAAAAATGAAAAAAACCGATTTCAGCAGGAAAATCCAAGGTCCTTGCCTAGGAAAAATTTCAAAAAAATGATGGATTTGACTTCGGGGTTTTTTGGCGGGAATCTTTAGATATTGACTATGAAACATGAAATTTGGCATTTTTTCGAGATTTTGGTCAACAGGGTCAATTTTGGGGGCAGTGACACTGCTGAAATTGCGGTTTTGCAGTTTTCTTGGGTTCACGGCACATGTTCCAATCGGTTCAAGGCGTGAGGAATACGAAATGGCGGCTGTAACATTCCCACCCTTGATCTTGGTAGGGTGGGGAAGTAGGGGACTTCCCCTACCCCTACCGGCTCTTTCGTCGTCTATTGGCTCAGATTTATTAGAAACTGAAAGTGTGAAGCTGGGATTGGACAGCTTATGTTAATGGGGCGGATCTTGATAACAGTTGTCACCTGTTAACGCGGTTAACAAAATGGCTGCCTTCTTGCCGCCAGGCCTCAGGAAATATTTCTTTGAAAGCAGCCGCCAGGTATTTTCTTTTTATACCTACCTATTTATTATCATTGTGAAAACGTACCTTTTCGGCATAATTGAATTCACGATTGACCATTACTCCACAAATGATATGATGATAAACCGACCTACTCCAACTATTTGAACTTTATTTTCTGAGATACCCAGACAAATAATGTACCCATGTCACTAATCTACTTAGCAGCGTTTTTTATATTCCGATGGTGTGGCGAATTTTAAAATGTGCATACTGAGTTTTTTGATATTTTTTACCTAAACCCTCTCAAAAGCAGTCAAAATTTATCAATTGTATCACACTTTTACGTTTCAAAATATGGAAGTATTGTGTGTTATCTAAGCCCCTTTGAAAAGGTTGCGAATTGAGGGAGCTATGGCCATTTGTGTTAATGACCACAGACGGACAAGCGGACACTTGTTCGGGAAGTGATTCTGAGTACATGTGTTTAAGTAAAAGTTTTTCTGAAGCTCCGTCCCGATTGTCGATTTTTGGAAGATTACAATACTTCCATTTACTCCGTAAATATGGAAGTAAAAAGAGAGGTGAAATGAGGGATTGAATTTTTATGACATTGTAGATTTTTAGTTGGGTTGAAAAAGGGATTCAAATATTTCTAAATCCTCATTTTTCTGGCCACCAAATCAAACCAACTTGAGAGTTCTTGTCCTTGAAATATTTGTTCACCTTGCAGAATGCGTGTATATTTTATAATGTTTTGATAACCCGTCGTATTTTGGATTTAGGGTGATTTTAAAATTTGCATAGTTTGTTTTTGGACATTTTCGGCTATTTTATCCACCAAATTCTTCAAAATGTAATTGCTTTGGTTCAAGAATTTACGCACCAAAATATGGAAGTATTGTGTGTTATCTACGCACCACTGGTGTTGAATTGTAATTCGAAGAACGTTATCGTTCGTTCGGTACCTAATCGCCAATAGTCAACGTTCGGAAGATCAGCAGATCACTCGGGCCTATGTGAAATTACCTTGTAATGCAAAAACGTCCAGCGCCTCGAATTTACGCACGTGGTGTTCACACCCCGGTTCGGCTGAGAATGTTCAAGAGCAAGAGATCAGCCTTGAAAAGTATGGAAGTTAAGAACGGGGATACGAAGTAGAAAATTTTGTCGGCAAATCATTATCACTATCGTTTTCTCGGGATCCGCATCCGTGTCAGCAATCTTCACTATCAATGCACTAGTCAGCCCATATCAACAACACTTATCTTAATATCTTCTACTTCGTTGACTGAAGACATCGAAAATAAGAAATTCGGCAGAATATTAATTGCTTCGGTGGTCCAAGGACTTTTTTAAGTCCTAAGTAAGTACTTATCACTGGTTACTTTCTGAATCCTTGTCTTGTGAACAAGAGTACCCTTGTCCAACTTTCAGGAACTATCAACCTTGTCCGGACACACGCTTCTAGCTCGATTCCAAAGGTTTTAAGCCTCCTGAGTTTTAAAAAATTCGTATTAATTACCCAAAAAATTATAACGACGGGTTTTCTCCATCAACTCAAGAAAGTGGGATTGGGCTCTTTAACTTATTAATGAACCAGTGGTGCGTAGATAACACACAATAATTGTAAAATTGTGACACAATTTGATCATATTTTGACTGCTTTTAAGGGTGTTTATGTAAAAAATATCAAACCAGTAGCGCGTAGATAACACACAATACTTCCATATTTTGAAACGTACCTACATATTTGAAACCAGTGGTGCGTAGATAACACACAGTACTTCCATATTTAAATACGTAATATCCCGCCTTGATCGAAGCTTGACGAAACATCTGACGGCGGGCGTCATCAAAGATAGGTATTTTTAGGGCTGGTTTATAAATCCACTTAAAGCTAGATTTATCCAAGGACGCTTGCACTACAGTTTAGCTAAGGCCCGGTTTATTGACAAAATTTATCTAATCGATATCTAAGGAAGCTTTAGATAAACATTTCCAATACGATTTTTACATTGAAATTTGATGTAAAAACCACCGTGGTGAATTTTATCTGAAGCTTCCTTGGATATCGGTTAGATAAATTTTGTCAATAAACCTGCCCTAAGACATATTTTTATAGACGGTTGTGCAGTAAATCTCTTGGATATTAGTCAATGCAAGAGTCCTTAGATAAATCTAGCGTTCAATAAATTGAAAATCCGGTCCTTAATGTTTAGAGCCGCTGTATGAACAGCTGATTATCTAAAAATCATTGACCAACCTTCGGCTCCTGACTTCTTGGAAACACAGCCTATACGAATCGGATGAGCCGCACCCAGCGCCGATCACCTTAAAATAAGTGGCCTAATGGAAAGTCAATGATTTTCAGATTATCGACTATTGATGAAGTTGATTGATATTGACAAGGTGGATATTAGAGTGATTAAACTAGTACCATTAGAATAATTTTTATGGTATTATTTTGATTTTTGGTCTTGCTAAACTGGAATGTTAGCAAGACGCGTTTTACACATTACAAGTACCCTTAGGGTGAAAATTACAATAATAAGAATTTACAGAAAGAAATTTAATATATATACAGTTAAGTACAAACAAAAAGATAAAATAAAATAAATTGGAGCGAATTCCGCAACCCAATTTCCACACTTGGTGCTCTTGAATTGAGGCGTTGATAGCCAGAGTGAACCATTCCGCTAACTGGCCGAAAATGAGTTATACAGTGCAATGGGTCTGTGGTTGCTCTATCTATCGAATTATTATTAAAATTTGACTCGTTCTCGAATGTGCCAAGAGAGAGCGCAACTTTTCAAATGGTCCGTCTGCAAATTGGCCGCCGATTTTGATGGAGAGAGTGGACCATGTGGCTTGTAGAAAAGTCCCTATGGTTCATGAGTCATCTGTTCTTGGGTGAATTCTTGTATTTTTTTCTTCAAAACACCATTACAAGGCCCTTAATCAATCACATCAAATTAGTCGAAATTTTCAAATGCGATTTTCTCAGTTCGACACCTGAGTGGAATGGTCCACTCTGGCTATCAACGCCTCAATTGAAGCGCTTGAATTTAATAAGTTCATTGAAGTATGCTGTGCGCCGCGTCGTCAGGCCAAACGCGGTGTTCTATAGTTTGCGTCCACCGAACCTGTTGAAAATAACGATTAATGGTATCATCCTTGGCAATCTCGAATAGTAGGTCCTTTGTTCATAAAAAAAAGTAAGAGGACTGAGATAATTCGTAATTGGTTAGTAAAACTCATCTTTGATGCCTGTTTCTTCAGTTCCCTTTCGACAAACTGCTCCGTTACTAGCTTTTTCCAATCTTGACTAGGTATCACACTCTCTTAACTGGCAGCCTTTCAATCTTGTTTGAGTACGTAGCATAGCACGTCACCTGTAACGTTCAAGTGGTCGTTAATAATTCAAAGAGCATCAAAAAGGCATATCAAATTATGAGAAAATGTTTTCATAACAACTTTTTTGACCCTTATTAGCGTCTACTGTGAATATGAGTATGCCAAACTCGTTATTTTATCTAATTTTGGTGATGTGATTATTGTGTTTGAATAATTATTATGGCCGAGTGGTGTTGTGTTTCGGTGAAGTCGTGGCGTTGTTCTTGTTGCCGGGGAAGGAATATAAAAATAGAATTAATAAATCTTTGAAGTGCCTACCTAGATCCTTATAATACATCTACTTACCTACGCCACAAATTATCTTGCATGCTTTCATCCCTGCAGAACACTTCTTGGCGTTGATTGAGTGGATGTTTCTTGTCTGGGAGGCAGCTGGTGGTTTGTTGTCCTTCAGAAGTGCCCAAAAAATTCAGCTGAGACTATACTTACAACCACTTTACCTAATCTTCTTCCAATCTATGTATGCACAGTACACCTTCGATTAATTTGCTATAAGTTTACTTAATAATAATAAATTATTGTTACAAAACTAATTTAGTAAAAAAAATTATTTTAACAGCAGGTTTTTTTTTTTTTTTTTTTTTTCTTTTCGGAGGGAAGAGTGGGAAAATCTATACAGACGACTCGGGAAGGGTCCGCACTTTACCCGAAGTGTGAGCCTTTCACTCACTAAAAACCCACAGAACCTTTTCTCAGTTGAACTCGCGAAAAACCGAAAAGCAGCAGCAGCAGTAAGGGTGATCGACGACGAGCGTTGCACAGTTGCGCGTCTTTTAAGACGCCGTTCTACATTTTCAACTCTGTTGGCCCGATGAGAAAAAAAAATGGAATAGCAGACGAATCGCGTGCTCAAAGAGGTTGAATTTCTTTATCGGCAAGAAGGCCAGGATTCTGTGATGCCGAGTTTTCCCTGTCTCGATTTCTGTATTATTGGTCCGTAAAATCGCAGAGCACTCCCATTTTAATAACGGTACAAACCTTTACGAGCATTTTCCTCTTGAGTTTTCGAAACCGGAGAAAAATAGGGAAGAGAAGAGATATACTGAGAGAAAAGACCAGGAGGGGCCGAAACACAATGAAACTTTGCATGTTCTTTTCTGTCGGACAAGACTTTCCCCAAATAAAAGACAAGTGGGACCAAAGGGAAAAAGACCTCTGGCATAAAATACCCAATTGAAACTTTAATATTACGTGACATATTTTAGAATTATTTTCTAACAAATGGTCAAGTACGTACCTATTTGAGTATATTATAACCACTAATCAGACACCGGAAATGGAATTAATGCTCTTGCTTCTATAATGCTCCACAAGTGTTGTCTCATTGGCATGGCTTGGTCAGTTAATTGAGCGTCAAGCTGGTATTTGATATTGGAAGGGTTCAAGCCACATGCGATTGAAATAGCATTAGCTGCTGCAAAGACACCACATGAATTAGAATCTGGTTGTTTCTGGCATCTTTCAAAGGTAATGTTTCCTTCTTGGGGATTTATGTTAGGATACCTTCGGACTATAAGATCAAGTTCTATTTTGTTCAGGGTTCTTACAACAGAATCTACTTCATCCATACCATCGGGTTTAAGGCTATTGTATATTTTTAAGCTGTTGCCGTCATAGTACAAACAGAACCAATGGTGGTTACTTCCGCCGAGAATAACAAGATCCTTACCTACAGCACGAGGTACAAAATCAGGACATTGAGTCAGGGCTACGTCCAAAACACTTATGTCTGTAAGCTCAGAAATTATTGTCAGCGTTTCATTCAAAGAATCGTCATCAAGCCATGAGTCTTCTCCTGTGATATTGTTTTTGATCCTCTCCAATCGCTGGGCAATGAAGAACTCTCTGTTTCTGTGTGGGCTAGTATCATCGACATCCTTGGAGAGATCTATAATGTCAGAGTCAGTCCGTTTCGTTTCTGGTTCCAGCTTGGGTTGGGATAGCACTAATATTTGAGGTGTTTTAATTTTTTCCAAATCACCAAATTGGGACGCTGTACCAAATTGAAAGCCTGGAACCTGGCTGTTTAGGACAGAACCTACAGGGAGTTTCGGTACATGCGGGCTAGACGTGTCTCCTGGCCAATGGATGTACACTGGTTTGTGGTCTGAAAAGTAGCTTTCGTACGTACCAGCTACGTAACTGTAAATATTGGTGTAAATTATGTCAATTTGAGTTGACATGTCCGTAGTGTAATCCGTAGAAGCAAGAGCATTTCGCAGGCCTAACTTTTTAAAACATGCGTCTACTTTTGAACCAATTTTTGGCATATTAAAGTCCCCAATGAGAATGAGTTTTGACGACTGAACCGAAAAGCATGATTTTTGCAAGTCATTCACGGTTTTCAAAAAAGAATCTACTGATTGTGCAGGAGATTTGTACCCCGTAATTATGTATGAGTCGTGAACTTTGGCAAGAATTAGTTCGATGTGCCCCTTGTACTTTCCATCAAAACCCCTTTTCTCTGAAAAAATAAATTTCTCTAAAAGTTCAAAGCCTACATTTTTTTTAACAAATATTAATATGCCCCGTTGTCCTGAAGTTCGAGAATCATCTGATCTGTATTTTAAGGAATAATCATTTAATTCAACGTTTTCGCAAGAATTGGTCCTAGTTTCAGCCAATATGATCACATCTCCTTTTTGGTACCAATTGTCTGATTTGATGTCTTGGGCATATTTGTTAAATGATTGAACATTGTGGTATATGATAGTCGTCCCATTGGTGTAGGTCAGCTCGTTGTAGCTCAGTTTCGTCACGCTTTCCGTCTTTAGCCTTTCAATCTCAATGCAATCTGCCAGACCACCCATTTTGAAATATTTTGGGTTAATTTCTCCGAGGATGAAAAGTCCTTTAAGGCTCGTGACTCGGCTGAATGCGACGTAAAGGAGTTGTCTTGTGGCTCGTTTAATATTGCGAAAATCGATACAAATGGAATCGTAAGTCTGGCCTTGACTTTTATGAATTGTGATGGCTTCCGCAGGAGTCAAGGGAAATTGTTTCCTCATAATTTGGTACGTTTGCTTGCTGCCAAGGGAAAGCGTCAACGCCGTTTTGCTCACGGGTACCAAATTATCAAGTGACTCGTCGACAATTAAATTTTGGTAGCGTTTCCTTGCTTTGCTTCCAACGACTCTTGAACCAGGAATACGGAGCCAAGCAACTTTTGCTTCTTCGTTTTCAATTGTCAAATGTTCCAGTACACCACATGCTCCATTAACGAGTCCATCTTCGACGTCAACATTGCTGGTGATCATGTATTTAATCCCAATTTTGAACGTGATGGTGTTTGGAAGCCCTTGTTGCTCGGATAATTTCTTCTTTTTCAGCGATACGATGAGGCTCTCCTTGGTTTTGGGAGGCAAGTTACCAAGCACCAAATCCAGAGCGTGAGATACAACCGGTTCAACTTGAAGTTCGCAAATTTTTTTCGTGTTGTAAGCATCAACTGACGCATTATCTGGGTACAGTCTGATGGCAATATTAGGTACTGCATCTGGCTGTACCTGTCGGCTTTGGAAGAGTCTAATGTCTTCTTCATTTATTTGGTTATTTGCCAAATTATTTAGCGCGTTGATGAAGCAAATGTCTCCCTTTTGCCTCATGACTTCCGACAACTCATAAAATGAGAAGGAAGCCCACAATGGGTTGGTGTCGATGAACACGCTGAGTTCATTAACTCTTGGAGATTTCCAAACGGGGGAATCCATAACCGGAGGAAGCTGATGAAGGTCGCCCACAACAAGGACTGACACCCCTCCAAACTCCTCATTCTTCCCTAGAATTTGCCGGAGTCGAGTGTCAATTCGCCCTAGCGACCGCGATCCAACCATTGAAACTTCGTCGATAATCACCAACTGAAGATCAGCCAGTTTGGATCTGAGAGTATTGGCAATTTCACTGCTCAGCGCTGGCAAGTTCCCTCCGAATTGAGTGACTGGTAGGCTGAAGGCTGAGTGAATGGTGACACCATTTATGAGAAAGGCTGCTTTTCCTGTAGGGGCGGTCAACAATACCTTAATGGAATCAGATTTGACTCCTGGTCTACTGTCAAAATATTTTGTCATTAATTGAAAAATGACATCAATAACCATACTTTTACCAACTCCAGCAGCCCCTGACAAGAATAATCTCAAAGGTACAGCCATCTTAGCTGTTTTAAAAATATGCATCACTACATTTCTCTGCCCGTCGTTCAGCTGTCTCAATTTTTGAAGTAATTTTTCAAATTCTTGTCGGTCTGGTGTCACGATTTTCATTTTACCTCCATCATCCTTAGAGGGGGTTGGATCGCCAATGTCCACCTTCAAATCGTCAGGTAATTCATCCTTCATTACTTCATCGAAGGCTTGTTCGTCTTCAATCCTTAGCTGATTTTGAACAGATTCCAGAGCTAGTTCCATTTCTTCGGGACTGATTACTTGATATTTAGCTCGGTTGGAGTCAATGGTAGCACAATTGTGCAAGTAAAGGACCTTGCAGTCTTGGTTTTCGATCTCAATAGTTTCATTTCTCCATGGTACAAATAACAGCACTTGCTCCCGATAAAAGTTGTACTCATCTTGGTGTAGTTTGTAGTGTCGAAAACGCAATATTTTTCTCTTTCTGGCGACTGGGTCCTCTTCAACTTCTTCATTGTCACTCCCAGAATCACTTTCATCCAGCTTGGGTTTGAATTTGTATTCCGACGCAAAATCTGCCAAACATACGCTCTCCATAGTTTTGGGTCTTTTTGCGTATTTCTCAAAAATGTTCGGTACAGTTATGTCAGATGATTCAGGGTCGAGGAGCTTTAAATCTTCAACCCGTTTTAGCATATGTATGCGCTCATTTTGAGGACTCGTATTGACGAACACTGAGCCTCGACTACTTTTGGACAGAGCGAGCCCTAGAGCGTGATAGGCGGCTTCTTGTGCAGACATAAGGCTACTGTTTAGAAAGACGTTCATTATTTTTCTGCAGCGCTGACGAATATTCAATTTAGCATCGTCAATATCTTTTGCTGCTTCTCTCAGTAGCCTAGATAAGCCTGCGTCCACTTTGCTGATGTAGTTGATCATATAAGAAGCGCAGCTATATGGATCAAGTGAGAGCTGAAGGTCCATGTTGGCGTTGAAAATCGTCAAAATTGTTTTATTGTAGCAGTTTATAGCCACAGATAATGAACACCGTTTCAAGAAAACCTTGCAGTGGTCCAATGAATAACGAACAGCCGTAACGTAATCATTTTCGTTCATCTTTAGTGTTAATAGTACAGTTTCAAAATCCATGTCTTCACTTTTCATGAAGAACCTGTACATCAACTTTTTAATCTGCTCAAGGTTCATTTTAACGGTGTCATTTTTATTTTCTTCCTCCAGTGGCTCCAATATCATCGTGCGTGGCATGACAAACTGCGGAAATCCAAATCGACAAATCTTTTTTGCCTTTCGGCCTTTGTAACAGGTCTCGGAATGCCGATGTCGTTGTACGTTGACCATAGGGTTTTTGTCATTGTACTCACAGGTGATATATTTATCAACAAACTGTTCGCATGCCAATAAACTTTGCCTATTCCCTTTTTCAAATTTTGGCGCATTTTTACACCATAAAAAAATATGCTCATGAGCAGACCCGCGCTGTTGAAACTCAACCCTTTCGTAAGAATCAATTACGAAATCATCACCGAAAACGCCAGAATTACTTTTCAAATATCGGATTAACTTCCCGGTTATGTAATCGAAATAACGAGCGCACATTACTGGGTCATTACGGATCAACATTGTTTTTTCATATTCGCTCATATTTAGCACCTCCAAGTCGGTTACGGTCTTCTTACTTGAGAGTTTATGCAAAGTCTTCATCAGTTCGGGCCATGAAGATTCAGCGCATGATAATGTGAGGAAGAAAGTTGGTGGGCCCAGTTGCCTGATCATAGCCAGCAAGCATTTTTTCTTAGATTCCCAGTATGCAGGGGAAGAACGGATCGGCCGCAAGATTCGACATCCTTCATCGTTCTGCACAGCTTCGTCCACAAACTTACGATCCAAGACATTTTTTGCTTTTATATCGGCGTTGTTCTTTTTAGTTTTCCGTAAGCTTATATTAAGCTGTGATGAACAGCTTAGCTCCAGCTTAGATTTTGCCATGTACAGCAATCTTTCCGGTGTGGAGGATCGGCGGTCTTCACGTCTGGCTTCTGATTTTACTCGATCAGAATAGCTCAAGCGAGGATGAGTTACAGTTGGCTGTCCCGCAAAAATTTTTGGGAAGCATAGCTCATCTGAATCAGGAAATTTATGTCGTGGCATGGGCTTCAGTCCCTGTCCGGGAGCTATAATTTTAGTTTCACCGTCTTCTTCACAGATTTCCCGGTTTCTGTCGACAACCAGCACTTGCTCGTCTTCAGAGAACGCCAATTCTTCATCTTCAGTATCACTCTTTGGGTTACCGAGGTCATCTTCTGTTTGTGGTTTCTGCTCTGTGGGCGCTGCTCCATCCGCTGAAGGGGTTTCAATCTTTTTATCAGTCTCATCCAGAACAAAATCAATTTCTTCGCTGGCACATTTTTCGTACCTTTCCAAATACTCTGAAGAAACAGAAATTCCATGTTTTTTGTAAAGTGGAGTATTAACTAGGTATTTTAGTGCTTCACACACTATTGCAGGTCGGATGATCTCATGCTTGTAGTCAGATTTGTGTTCGAGATGTCGCTTGAGTTTAACTTGAATGGTCGACATGTTGTTGAACGAACGTGGAAGCACCTGCATCACTTCTTCTACATCAATCATGATGTTTACCACGCCGCCTTTCATTCCTAGTTGCGGGTTTAAAGCGTGGAATTTCAATGGCCTTATTTGCATGAACGTTAAAATGGGTGCGACCATTCGCTCTTCCAAGCTAGTAAGGAGCTTGATGCACTCAGGAAGAACAGGAAATTTCATCCCCCATGAAGTGGCCATTTTCGGAATGGCACCCTTTATGACATGACGGTGGCAAGTCATGCAGATTTGTGTGGGTATTTTAACATTCACGATCTTTTTCAGAAACTCATCCACGTTCTTGACTTTGCGTTTAACCAGCTCAATTATTTTCAATCTGTCAAATTTCATCACCGAGTGAGAGAAGAACAGCCCTTCGCAGCAGCAACAAACATGACTAGCGCTATCCCTCATATCAGAAAGGAGCTTAAGCTGGGCATTTGAGTATTTATCATGAGCGTTTCTGAGCGTTTTCTCGTAGTTCTCTCTGTATCTGTACACTTCATGGAGCCTTTTAGCTTTTTTCGTTTTTGAATCAACTGCTTTTTCATGCTCTCGATAGTCCTCACTCTTCCGGACTTCCCTCATTCTGGCTTTTTCTCGACGTCTTTCTTCTTCTTTGAAATCCGCATCGATTCTGGCTTCCCGTTTTCGGGTACGGTCCCGTTCTTTTTCCTCTTCTTTTATATCAGGGTTTTTCCTTCTTTCGGCCATTAAATCCTTGTTTCGCTGTCTCTCTTCTTCTCTGAAGTCTTCATCTTTTCGGATAACGCTTTTACGAGCGCGATCTCTTCCTTTTTCCTCTTCTTTTATGTCAGGGTTTTTCCTTCTTTCGGCCATTAAATCCTTGTTTCGCTGTCTCTCTTCTTCTCTGAAGTCTTCATCTTTTCGGATAACGCTTTTACGAGCCCGATCTCTTCCTTTTTCCTCTTCTTTTATGTCAGGGTTTTTCCTTCTTTCGGCCATTAAATCCTTGTTTCGCTGTCTCTCTTCTTCTCTGAAGTCTTCATCTTTTCGGATAACGCTTTTACGAGCGCGATCTCTTTCTTTTTCCTCTTCTTTTATGTCAGGGTTTTTCCTTCTTTCGGCCATTAAATCCTTGTTTCGCTGTCTCTCTTCTTCTCTGAAGTCTTCATCTTTTCGGATAACGCTTTTACGAGCCCGATCTCTTCCTTTTTCCTCTTCTTTTATGTCAGGGATTTTCCTTCTTTCGGCCATTAAATTCTTGTTTCGCTGTCTCTCTTCTTCTCTGAAGTCTTCATCTTTTCGGATAACGCTTTTACGAGCCCGATCTCTTCCTTTTTCCTCTTCTTTTATGTCAGGGTTTTTCCTTCTTTCGGCCATTAAATCCTTGTTTCGCTGTCTCTCTTCTTCTCTGAAGTCTTCATCTTTTCGGATAACGCTTTTACGAGCGCGATCTCTTCCTTTTTCCTCTTCTTTTATGTCAGGGTTTTTTCTCAGCGCAGCCTTGCGATCCTTTTCTCGTTGTTTTTCTTGTTCTCTGAAGTCTTCATCTTTTCGGATAACGCTTTTACGAGCGCGATCTCTTCCTTTTTCCTCTTCTTTTATGTCAGGGTTTTTTCTCAGTGCAGCCTTGCGATCCTTTTCTCTTTGTTTTTCTTGTTCTTTGAAGTTTTCCTCCTTTCGAATAACATTTTTACGAGCGCGATCTCTTTGTTTCTCCGCTTCTTTTATATCAGGGTTTTTTCTCAGTGCAGCCTTGCGATCCTTTTCTTTTTGTTTTTCTTGTTCTTTGAAATTTTCCTCCTTTCGAATAACATTTTTACGAGCCCGATCTCTTTGTTTCTCCGCTTCTTTTATGTCAGGGTTTTTTCTCAGTGCAGCCTTGCGATCCTTTTCTCTTTGTTTTTCTTGTTCTTTGAAGATTTCCTCCTTTCGAATAACATTTTTACGTGAGCGATCTCTTTGTTTTTCCGCTTCTTTAATTTGTAGATTTTTTCGTGTTTCAGCCTTGATTTTTTTATTTTTCTCTCTTTCACATGCACCATAAGCAGTAGCTCTTAATCTTCTCATATACTCCCTTTTTTTTTCCTTTCGAAGCAACACAACTGTTTCGTCAGGAGTATCGAGGACTGCCTGCAATCTGGCAGATGGCAATTTCTTTGTTTGTTTCTTTTTTTCCACTCTTCCGCGTTTTATGGGTTTCTTTCGGCTAGATTCTTTGCCCGATATTTCACCTCTTAATTTTCTCATTGAACTTGATATAGATGACTGACTGCTAGACTGACTCATGATGATAGCTGCAGTGGATGAATATGAAATCTATTCCACAAAATTATAACTGCAGCCGATTCACAAAATTATGCTTATTGATAACTCTAAAAATATATTATATTAAAGGATTATTGAAGGTTGTAGACTTATAATTCAACACAGCTAGGATGCAGTATGTGAACTGACCACAAACGTGGAAGAAACTATACGAGACTACTACTACACTATACGAGAAACTATACTTATCTTATTTACTTACTAAGAACAAAATAAGAAAATTAAATAATATTTGCGTAGAAGAAATGAAAATATGGTGATCTAGATAGGAAGAAATTAGGTATGGTATTTTAGGAAATAAAGAATATAATACTATCAAAAACTATGGGTACTTAGGTACTACTTAATATTATTATTATATAGGTACTATTATATTAGGTACTAGGAAAAACTTTATTGCGCAACAAAAAAAAATAGGCAAAAAATATAGCTTAGCTGAATTTTTTTGGCAGCTGCTCTCTTGAGGGCAGAACTGAAAATAGAGTGGAGCAAGTTACGTTTCAGGTAACTCCTGACATTATTAATTTATTACCTTATTTTTTATTTCCAAGGAAATGTACCTTGTTATAAACTGGTTAGTGAATTTGTGTGCACCCCCTCCCCTCACAAACTTTTGACCACTTCATTTTGAAGAGTCTACCTACAGAAATATAATCCAAATCTGCAATAAAAAAATATGTGGCCTAGCTAAATAAATATAATCCAAATCTGCAATATAACAAAACTGCTAAGTAGATTAGTGGCAAGCGCACATTATTTTCTGGACATTACCGAATGTAGATCAAAGTACATAAACCCAGAGGCCAAATGGTACAAGCAGGAACATCATATTAGGAGTCGAAATTTGTATACCTACAAATTGAGAATTTTCATAGGAATATACAAAATAATAATAAAAACTTGATCGATACGACCCTATCCACTTTGCACCCTCAAAATGATTTTCTCCCCATCCAATTCCACGGGCTAAACAGATCGTTCACAAAAATTTCGTTCCAAAAAGTGAATTCCGTAACAAGGGAAATTTAACGCCCGATGTTTTCCTCTCCATACTATAGCCGTAAAACCAGGAAAACTATAAAAAACGCGATTTCGGCCGCATCAGTACCCCACAAGGTTACCAGATTGATCAAAATCCGGAAAAACCGTCAAATTTCCTGTTTTTACTCAATACCTAAAGATTTATGAAGTCAAATCCATAATTCTTTTTAATTGTTTGCCAGGGAACTCCTCAGATCTTTCATAAGAAGTCGGTTTTTGCACTTTGAAAAGATTTTAAGAAGTCGAAACGCCAATAAACTGTTATTAAGATCATGACTTTTTTGATATTTTGTTTTAAAAGTATTTCAAAGCGAATTCTGCGGGTTCTCTTATAGAAGAATATTGAGGATGCTGAATAAAAATCCTAGCCGATTACATAGGTACACTATTTCTGGAGACAATATATCAAAGGTAATTATGAAAAAATAAAATTTAGCAAATAATAATAATAAAAAATAATGGATATAAAGCTAAAAGACTATTCTCTTACCTTATTCAAGCTCTGAAGAAGCACAATGAAGTACTTGAAGAGTATGCTGAGTACAATGCTATGAACCAAGAAATCCGTACGAGTTTCAAATCAGGAGTGAGCAGAATTATTGTCACAGAACAGCACTCGGAGCCCTTACCTACTCCCTCCCTCGAGACTTTGCCCTGGAAGAACCCTGAAATTGACTTTCAGGTAGGGACTGTCAGGACCTAACACCGGCTATAAGGTCGAGCTGGAAATTTCGTAGAAAGTCGCCAAAGGGCATGTGGTGACCAGATGTGGACTCGGGGATGCAGGAACGTGTTGAACGCCAGATGGAAAGGATGGTATTTGTGTAAATGCTCGTCCAGATATTCATGATATGGCAAGCATTAGAGAACCTAAAACAACTATCGAAAATAGAGATTTTTGATAACTCTAGCTAGCGGGATGTGCAGACTGGATCATCAGTTGTAGCTAGTAATTATTTCCATGAAATGAATTCAATTTCAATTTTTCGGTGGGATTTTGTTAATTTTCCATTCCGGAGTCATTCGATGAAAAAACGTAACCGAAAAGGCTCAAATCGGTTCATTTTTGTGACTTTTAAAAAACAAAATTTAAAAAACACACTGTGCAAATTTAAAACACCGCCTAAAATCAAGAAGTCTCAAGTTACAGGTTTAAAACAATATCCCTTTAATCTGCAAGGTAAAACAAAGATTTTAAGACCAAGAACGCTCAAATCGGTTCATTTTTGTGGCCGGAAAAAAATAAAATAGAAAACACTAAAAATGCAAATATATCGGAAGTACTGTGCGTTATCCAAATTCCGATTAAACAGGGTGTTAGGTCTTGCCGAGACAAACATTTCAGTTCAAGAAATTTGAAAAAAGGTTGAGAAATGAGGGAGCTATGGCCATTTTTGTAAATGATCACAGACGGACACACGGACACACGGACAGACGGACACACGGACAGACGGACACACGGACACACAGACACTTGTTCGGGAAGTGATTCTGAGTAAATGTGTGTGAGAAAAAGTTTTTTCTGAAGCTCCATTCCGATTCTTGATTTTAGGACCATTACAATACTTCCATTTACTCTGTAAGTATGGAATTAACAAGTTACAGGTTTGAAAAAAATATCCCTTTAATCTGCAAGGAAAAACGAAGATTTTGAGACCAGGAACGCTCAAATCGGTTCATTTTTGTGGCCGGAAAAAAATAAAATAAAAAACACTAAAAATGCTAATATATCGGAAGTACTGTGCGTTATCCAAATTCCGATTAAACAGGGTGTTAGGGCTTTCCGAGACAAACATTTCAGTTCAAGAAATTTGAAAAAAGGTTGAAAAATGAGGGAGTTATGGCCATTTTTGTAAATGACCACAGACGGACAGACGGACAGACGGACAGACGGACAGACGGACACACGGACACACGGACACACGGACACACGGACACACGGACACACGGACACACAGACACTTGTTCGGGAAGTGATTCTGAGTAAATGTGTATAAGAAAAAGTTTTTTCTGAAGCTCCGTTCCGATTCTCGATTTTAGGACGATCACAATACTTCCATTTACTCTGTAAATATGGAAGTAAAAATTTGATCATATTTTGACTGTTTTTAGGTCAAAAATATCAAAGAATTCACGATGCAAATTTTAAAATTCGCCAAAAAAAAATTCGCTACATTTCTGGAATATAAAAATATCCACATATTCTTCAAGGTAAAACGAAGATTTTGAGACCAAGAACACTCAAATCGGTTCATTTTTGCGGCCGGAAAAAAATAAAATAGAAAACACTAAAAACGCATATACATCGGAAGTACTGTGAGTTATTCAAATTCCGATTAAACAGGGTGTTAGGTCTTGCCAAGACAAACATTTCAGTTTAAGAAATTTGAAAAAATGTTGAGAATTGAGGGAGCTATGGTCATTTTTGTAAATAACGGACACACGGACACACAGATGCTTGTTCAGGAAGTAATTCTGAGCAAATGTGTATAAGAAAAAGTTTTTTCTGAAGCTCCGTTCCGTACACCATTTTTGTAAATGCTCATGGACAGACGGGCACACGGACACTTGTTCAGAAATTCAGATTATGAGGAAAATTGTATAAGTGAAGGTTTTTTCTGAGCTACCGTTCCGATTTTCAATTTTATGGCGATCGAAATACTCCCATCTACTATTTAAATATGGGAGTAATAAACTTTCATCTCAAGTTAAATTTCACGTCTCATTGTCGCTGTTGTTCACTCATCGATCAACATCGGTAATTGTACCATGATTATTACCATTCTATAGATCCAGAGGAATTTCCAAGTTTGAAAATAAATTTCGTCAATCAGGATTTCCGAAATCGTAAAATAGCTGAGCAAGAAAAAGCACTTCATCACGGAAACACGAGTCATCATCACGGAAACACAAGTCATCATCACGGAAACACAAGTCATAATGAATAAATGGGACTATTTCATAATGAATAACAAACCCCGCATGATACTTTCCGCAGGGTTTGTTTTATGTGAAAAATTCTGGATTTCCCCAGAAATAGGTAATTCCTAATCTCGAAAAGAACTTGTAACGTAGGGGCGATGGAGATATGATCTCATCAGCTTTCTCTTCTTGAATGCTGATTCTATTTATTATCTAGTAGAGAAAATAGTAAGAACGCATACCTAGCAGTCATTAGGCAGTTATCGGGGATAGGTACATTCAATAATAGGAGAACATCAAACTTCGAGCGAGGGCTAAACCAAATCTCAGTCCACAGCCGACTAGGCGGGAATTTAAAGAGTAATTAGAGTAAGCTTAGTTGGGTCAAGACGATGGAGTAGCACATCTGATTACGAAATGGCTTTATTCAATAATCCATATCAATTAGGCAAAAGTTCCTGGGATCGAGCTTTCTTTTAGATGAGCTTTTTTTTCTCGTACCCTCAGCGGCAAAAACGCTGTATCGGCAAGAAAATTATTAGACAATTATTATAATTTCTATATTAATCTACCTTATCTTGACTGAAGGTTTTGAATTTAAAATTTATTTATTTATTTTTTTTTCAGGTACCTATGTTGTATCATAGCACTGTTGTGATGAATAGTTTCCGAAAAAGATCATGTAGATACCTGGGTAATGTAAGTACTTCTGATGTGTGAACTTCGACGAATGTAGTGCTATTATAAATAGGAACCCATTTTGTAACTACTCAGTTTAACTCTTTGCTATACCAACTCTTTGTAAGAACCAAGTGTTTGTACAATAAAAACTGTTCTATTTTATTCCAACGGAGGTCATCGATTGCGATCAGACACAAGATGAAATTCGTTTATTATTGATCAAGGATGAGTGATGATAGGAGATTCAATAGGTACCTGATTAGCTAGGTACCTGATAGCTGATTCCATACGTATTAATTCAAAATTTTAAAATCGATTCGGAGGTACACAAAAAAATGAGAAAAGAGAGGTAGGTACTGCGAGAAAAAATTGAACCCCCCCCCCATCCCCGTCCCCCCACTTTTGCTGTGAAGTCTTCACGATTTCGTCGTATCCACAGAACCTTCGCTTTTCAGCAAGGATTTATGAATCAAATCTATTTCACCAACAATACACAAACACGTAGTTTTTCTTTGATCTTCATGTTAATTTTGTATCTTGACACACATTTCACCAACAATACACAAACACGTAGTTTTCACTTGATCTTCATGGTAATTTTGTATCCTGACACAAATGAAATCATGACATCAAAACTGTTGATTTAGCTTAGCCAAGGTTTTAATTTTTGGTGAAATGTGTCCTTAGTATGGGTGTAGAGGAAAAAGGGGTATTATGGACATAAATGGTAATATACCTTGACTATATCTGTCCCGTGACGAGGCCCAAACAAGCGGGAAAGTTGTTAACTACAGTATTTAACCTTTCTGAGGGTTTGATCATGGTCAGTTTCCTCCTTAATGGCGTTGGATAATAGATTTGTGTTCATCCTTTTCCAAATTCAATTCAAGCTAAGTTAAAATGAATTTTTGGCTAACTTGGCCGTGTTTTGGTTGATTGGAATTCATTGGAATATATTTAGAATTTGATTTTCCCAATTTCGATTACAGCTATCCACAGAAACAGTGATTGGTGCATATATATTTCATCGCTAGCAAAACTGCGGGAAATATGAAAAAAAGAAGGATGTTCTTAAATTCGTTGACAAATTTATCTTAGAACCAATCGACGTTCCTATAGATAGCTGTAATCAACGTTGGACCAATACAATTTTTTCATCAGTATCGTTTCTGTGTATCGAAGCGTTTTTACTTCCATATTTACAGAGTAAATGGAAGTATTGTGATCGTCCTAAAATCGAGAATCGGAACGGAGCCTCAGAAAAAACTTTTTCTTATACACATTTACTCAGAATCACTTCCTGAACAAGTGTCTGTGTGTCCGTGTGTCCGTGTGTCCGTCTGTCCGTGTGTCCGTCTGTCCGTCTGTCCGTCTGTCCGTCTGTCCGTCTGTGGTCATTTACAAAAATGGCCATATCTCCCTCATTTCTCAACCTTTTTTCAAATTTCTTGAACTGAAATGTTTGTCTCGGCAAGACCTAACACCCTGTTTAATCGGAATTTGGATAACGCACAGTACTTCCGAGATATTTGCATTTTTAGTGTTTTCTATTTTATTTTTTTCCGGCCGCAAAAATGAACCGATTTGAGCGTTCTTGGTCTCAAAATCTTCGTTTTACCTTGCACAATATGTGGATATTTTTTACATTCCGAAAATGTGGCGTTTTTTCATTTTGGGCGAATTTTAAAATTTTAATACTGAATTTTTTGATATTTTTGACCTAAACACTTTCAAAAGCAGTCAAAATATGATCAAATTGTGTCACAATTTTACGTTTCAAAATATGGAAGTATTGTGTGTTATCTACGCACCACTGGTTGTTTATGGGGTGTTTATGGGATGATGGGGTTGCTGAGAATTGGTGGAAACAAAACCGAGTTTTCCCCCACCATCCAAAAAAAGATTATGCAATTATCACATGATTTCAGCTGTACCCAATCAAAGTCATGCCCGCCGACCAATTCTATTCCCATCAAAATACGTTGCCGACCATCAGAATCCAGCACCACGCAACCTAAGTATAAATATAATGGATGTTGAATTTGAGATCAACATTTTATTGCCACACGTCCGATGACAAATAGTTTATTACGAACTGAGATGTTTGGTCTACGTGCCTACAAAATATTTACTCATCGGAAACGTTTGAGGTAATGTCGGTTTCATGAGCGGTCATGAGTCGCGAATTTAATGGTAGGGTTTTATTGCCCAACTCGATCACCATAACATCAGCATGACACATTTCAGCGACATTAACTTAGCAATCCGCGACTCCGAGTTCTCATGGCTATCAAAATTATTAGAGCGGCCCCATGAGCTGTTTTACGTCTGGGTTGTAAAAGTTAGGTATATGAGCTGTGAAAATACGCCGCCTTTTGACAACTTAAAAATAACATCATCCTTTTCATGGTGCTCAATCAAATCAATATTCTTCCAATAATAAAAAGAAACATTTATGCCGACTCGGCGTGTGTTGAACCGTATGAAGTGGTTTACTATAATGGCTCTACAAAATGTGAGATCACTTGGTTGAGAATCCATGAGCGCACTGAATTTATTGTTTGAGGACACCTGGTGACTTGGAAATAATTTAGCAGGTGACAAAGGTCCGATCCGATGATACTTGAATGTTAACACCGACGGTGCGCAAATATCGCACTTTTGCTTTCAGATCCTTTCAACCAAATGTCCCGACCAAATTAACGATATTTACACCGGTTTTGTGGGCTGCAAGATCAAATAATCGAAGACATACCTACTTGCTAAAATTTGAAAATTTAAATTTTAAAATTGCTTGAATAGCGCTGAGTTGCTGCGATAATGGAACGTCTTCTTCTTCTATGTGCAACCCAAAATGAATATTTGATAAGCTCACTTAGATGAAAAAAATCAATTTTCATTTTTGGAACTGTTCGAAAATAAAAATGGGACCAGTAAAGTCCTATTTAGATAAAACAAAACACTTGAATATTATGGTAAATATTCGGAACCTAATTGATATTATTTTGAGTATTTTGAAGTCTGATTTGAGTGTTTGGTAAGTCTCCTGACTGGAGGACAGATCCCATTTGGATACCAGGGCATTTTCAGTACCTACTAAAGGAGCTGTCCGGTATGCATCATGAGGAATACATGTTTTGGAGTCTAAGAAATGTCCAATAGGTAGGTTTCACCATCATCAGCCTTGTTTTGTCGGTAACACATGTCCCCAGCATATTTATCAAAAATCATTATCACAGTGACTCACTCTTTCACTAAAAGTGATAATCTGTTGGAAGTAATTTAAGAAATTCGACTTCTGGTTAAACAAGGTGATAGTTCTTGCCAAGACAAATACTCGAGTTCAAGAAATTTGAAAAAAAGTCGAGAATTGAGGGATCAAAAGCCATTTTTGTAAATGACCGCAGGCGGGCACACGGACAGATGGACACGCAGAGATTCTGAGTAAAAGTATAGTAGTGGAAGTTTTGTCTAAAGCTCCGATCCGATTTTCGATTTGAGGACGATTGCAATCCTTCCATTTACTTCGAAAACATGAAAGTAATAAAAAAGATGAGAATAAGAATGCAAATATATCGGGACCACCTTCAAGATTGACTTTTTGTGTTCTTACAAAAACGGACCATACTTTTGCCGAATTGGACCCCTTGACCATTTCCAATCGGATTTCCCAAATGCCTCAAGCTTTCAGTATGGGCAAGCCACAACTTGATAGACTAAAATCGTCATAATCGGATCAGTGGTTCAAAACGACGTGGCGATACGAAATTTTGACGTGGAACAACTCAGTTCGGGCCTCAGAAAAAACACACGTTTACTCAGTATCGCTTTTAGAATAAGTGTCTGTGTGTAAGTGTCTGTCTACGATCATTTACTAAAATTGTCATATATCCCTGAATACTTCATCTTTTTTGTAAATTTCTTAAACTGAAATGTTCGTCTCAGTATGACCCATCATCCTAGTTAACCCAAGTTCGGAAAACTCACAGTACTTCCGATATGGTAGCACTTTAAGTGTCCTAGATTATATTTTGCTACAAAAATGGTTTGAGCGTTCATGGTCTCACAATGTTTCTTTTACCTTACAGAATACGTGGATATTATTCTTATTCCCGTAACTTACTGTGCTTCGATTGTAGGTGGGTTTTAAAATTTGCATATGTTTTTGACATTTTCGACCCTTTTAGCCTCCAAACTGGTTTAAATGTAATCAAAAAATGCACGTAATAAAACATGGGAGCATTGTGTGTTACCTAAGCACCACTGGTTAAAAATTATTTTGATACTGATTTATTATGATAGTTGAATTTTGCTTCTTGCAATAGCCACAAGGAACCTTGAAATCCTATGACTTGAGGACAATTTTTGCACGGAACAGTTCATTCGTTTTAATAGTTTATAATAGGATCACAAGAGATAAGTTCAACAGCATGGGAAACAATCGAAGAATTGGTTGTTAGTATATTATGTACGTTTATGTCTCCTTCCGATTTTGACTTGTGGAAAACTTCGGCTCAGAAACAGCTCGGTCAACTCAGTTTTTGAAAGAAAGTTTTCTAAATATTTCCTTGGAGGGGGGGGATAGCTGATTGAGTCAGCCCGCCGTCACTGATGGCCACATAACCTCAAACTAACCTGCACTCTTGAGGAAATCAAGAATGTCCTTATTACTTCCATATGTACAAAAAAAATATCCAAAGCTGCCTCAATTCTCAAACCTTATCAAATTTCTTGATCTGAATTTTTTGTCTTGGCGGGACCTAACACCCTGTTTAATCAGAATTTGAATAACTCACATCACTTTTTAGCATTTTTAGTGTTTGCAGTTTTATTTTTTTTTCCGGAGACAAAAATGAACCGATCTGAGCGTTCTTGGTCTTAAAGTCTTTGTTTTATCTAGCAGAATATGTGGATATTTTTTATGTTCCGATAACTTGGCGTGTTTTTATTCTAGGCGTGTTTTTTTATTTGCCTAGTGAGTTTTTTGATATTTTTGACCTAAACACCCTCAAAAGCAGTCAAAATATGATCAAATCGTGTCAAATTTTTACGTTTCAAAATATGGAAGTATTGTGTGTTATCTACGCACCACTGGTATCATATTAGCAGTTGCTTGTAGATTAACCGGGGCCCAATAAGCCCCCACCCAAGTGCAACTGCAGAGCATGCGTGTTTGAAGGACGAGTTGCCCAGGAGTCAGTTCGTTGACGCCCGTGATCGTCATAAAACGCGTGCAGTATTCAAATTCGGTTGAACCTGCGATTGGATTTCAATTTTTGGGCAATAACTATTAGACCTCGCCGTTCGTTCGACCTGAAGTAGAGAATGAGTGTTATCAAGTATCGAGACAAGACGTCAACAGACAGTCATTGTTTCGGAGAGCCGGCTAGTTCCGCTTCATTCGCAACAACAGGTCAGACGCTGCCGTCGGCAGTTTTCATTCAAATACATGTAGCAGGGGGGAGTGGGAGGAGAAGTGTTACATTGTGGTGAGAACCTTTGTCGTGACTGATAGTTTTGCCTCATTGAAGGTTAGCTATGCCTATTAATCCAGACTCCTGTCTGGAAGTCACATCATGAGGAACATTTTCAACCATTGCCCAACATCTCTCTTACGGCGGTAGAACATTCCCGTGAAACAGAAATGTTGGGCTACGAGGGTAACAAATTCTGCAGCTCAAGATAATTTTCCCGAACATAAGCAGACGATGGAATTTCCATGAGCATAAAATCATGTACCTACTATCATTTGATCTAACTGGCTTCGTTGGGTGGAAAAAATGGAAAATGTGGGGGGGGGGGGCTTTGCCTCCGACTACCTTACCTAATAAGAGAGAATTTTCAGGTTTGCCACATCAAAAGCAGATTTTTTATGGAAATTCCTTCTCCTTGAAGAATCCCGGACGGGGTTACGGTGCGGCGTGGCAAGCAGAGGAAAAATGTTCATACCTACCTATATCGATTCTCAACTTTTGTTCGAATTCCATCATCCTGGTTAACGGAATTCGATAACGAACTCGTATACTTGTAATACCATCACTTTCACTACCTACTTCTGAGAAATTGGGACGATCAGTGTTTTATTGTTTTTATGTATACAGGATTTATGGGATTTATAGGATTACTGTGAGTTATTCAAATTCTGATTAAACAGGGTGTTAGGTCTCGCTGAAATCTTGCCTTTTTTTCGAATTTGGTCAACATGGTGAATTTGAGTTGTAGTGATACGGCCGAAATCGCGTTTTTCACCGTTTCCTTGGTTTTACGGTCAAAGTATGGGTTTTAGGCAAAAACTTGATAGAGAAGGAATTGTCGGGCGTTAAGTTTCCTATCAGATGCATTCCCTTGCAAAAACCCTTGTTACGGAATATTCACGCGAGAGGGTCCGTTTTTAGGCTTGGAACTGCTAAACTCGGATCCGGTTATTAGACAGTGAACGTTTTGCATAGTAGCCAGCTTAATTTGGTAAACAGAAATTTTACGGGGTGTGAGGCGGATGGTGGGCTCGTCCGTCCACGTTAGTACCCCGGCACCAAAAGCATCACTATCTTGTTTAATCGTTCATTGTTTTTTCTCTTTATATTTATTGATCATTGTGAAACGTAACACCTGAGCACCATTGAATTTGCCGTTCACTATTGCTACGCAAATGATTTTATTTCGGCAGATGAAAGCACCTGTCTATCTCTCTACCTATTGATCATGGATGAAATTTTTCTATTTGTATACAAATGTTGACTCCTACAATATGATAAACCTACCGGCTCCTACTGTTTGAACTTTATTTTTTGCGATACCCAGAAAAATAATGTACCCATGTCACCAATTTACTAATCGGACTCCTTCCATGTGCCATCTGATGGCGGCGTAAGACGGATGGACATTTTTTTAAATAAAAAGTCTGATTCTAGGCATTCTGAAACGCAAAATGTTGAGGCTCGAGGGGGTGTTGAAAAAAGAAGACAATTACATAGGTAAGTACATAAATTTTTTAGGAGAAAAACGCCGTCGCTTGACCGACCCCGAGATATAACTCAGCTTTCCTATCTTCACAGGAGACGCAACTTCATTATTTAGGATATTATTGAGTTTTAGCAAGAGGTAGCTTGAACACTCGCTGTGATTGGCCGAGGTGGCGTCTGTGTTGAATCCAATAAATTTCATTGACGTTTCCAAGCCAAGTTCTGGCATGTGGTCGAATGATTGCTTTGCAGCTTGTGGACAAAACTGGCAGGCGGGCTTCTGTTTTTTCGCAGTTTTGACTATCAAAATCGATATGAGAATAAGGTCTAACTCGATTCGGCCAAAAATTGAGATTTAGCATGCGGCTGTTTAAGCGGCGATGCACCATAATTGTAGATTCTCGCAGCTAAGTCGATAGTTGCGGCTAAATTATACTGGCCTTGTGTGCCATGCACTTGAGCATCGCACTCTCGGTGAGTGGACAGACCGGTCAGCTCGTGTGCTGGGGAAGTGTGCATGTGCTTGATAGTATGTGTCGTATAGCTTTTGGCTACGGTTGGGGGGTGGGGGTGGGGGGTTACGTAACACGGCAGAAGAAGACGACAGAATAACCTTGGCAATGATCGAGTAGGTACCATCTCTTCCCCTCCTTTCCACCAACACCAGCTCGGCGTTGCAGACTATCGCCGGCACGGCTTGCAAGTCGTGCCGATCCCACCTCGTTCTTCGCTGCAATACACACACAAGTGACAGTGACCCACTGCAAAAATATCGATTAGCAACAATCGATCCCAGTTTGACTCTTCCGAACAATATCTCAGCTCTTAACAATAGATATCGACAACTGTAATCGATTTTACCAGCTTTGGCCAATCACCAATTTCGATTGGTAAATTCGGGTTTCATGCAGAGAGCTAAGCTGCGGGAAGAAGTGTCCGCATTTCAAATACTCACGTAACGCAGACACACACTTGAGGCAACACAGGGGCACTTGGCTGCAATTACACACAAATCATTGCTCACACCTCCTCCAAGCACCTCGGATTCTCTTCAAGGGGCCCCTTAATACACACAGACCAAGCTCATGAATAGTCATCACCGTACAACAGCTGATGAATAATTGCTGCTTGAAGGACGCATAAAATCTTGAATATTGGCTTTACGAACCCAGTGTCGGTGACGTGCAGAGCTTCCACATTTTGGACCAAATCTACGGCATTTGCTAGGCTCGGTACCTAGTATTTTACGTAACATGCAATGAAACCCCAATAACATGAAAGTAGGTACGTTTAGTGGCTGGAATGATACAAACAGCCACGCATTCTACAAGTCAAAACAAAGATTAGAAGACCTTGAACAAATATCTAGAGCTTTCCTACGATCGTATAGTACATAAAATAAATAAGCTATAATTTTTGGTTCATTTTTCTAAAGAAATGAACCTTTGTAATCGGTCAGGAAAAAAAAAATTTTAACACCCCCTGAAAATTTGTTGGTTTACGTTTCAAGGGGTGTAGAATCCGAATCTGCAATAAAAATTTTTTGTCCGTCCGCCGTACGCCGTACGCCGTACGCCGTACGCCGTCCGCCGTCCGGGGTTTTTAAGGGGGAAGGAGTTATCGAAAAATTTTGAAATTTTTACCAAAAATCAAGTTCCGTATCTAGTTGGTCCTAACGTCTCGGCAGAACCCTACCTTAATTTTAAGGCCAGTAAAACAGCTGTTGAAGTGGTAAAAAATTCGTCTTTTTAAGGAAATTTGCAACATAGGCATGTGAGGTATCATTTTCTATAGATTTTTCTATGCTGAATCGAATGAGACCATCGCCACGCCAGTAGCTTCAACCGTTTAGGAGTTATTGCAGTTTTAGTGAAGCAGTTTTGAGTTTTTTTAAATTTCCCCAATTCTTAATTACTCGAAAACTACTCGAGCCACAAAATTCGTTTTCCACTCGTTGGAATCCCCACAAAAACTTCTGTCCTCCCGATATCTTCAATTTAAAGAATTCGGTCGCATTACACAAATCAGCAAAACAAAAATTGGAAAAAGTTGAGAATTTGGCCTCGGCTCTTAGATACGGTTGATTGATCTACTTACGACTACTAGCCTATTACACCAACAAGGTGACGCACTCACACTTCGACCAGTTGCGCTTGGCAACATGAGAGCGAGTCAGGCAGTCAGTCAGTCTGAGGCATGAGGCATTTTTAATTTCATTATTCAGAGAATTTAATAATTATTATTATTCAGTTAATTATGAAGGTGATCAAGAATAGATTAAATGGTAAATTTAACGGAATTGAACGATCAGCTGCGTTGAAAAAATGGATAGGTAAGTAAGTATTTATCAAGCGAAGAGGATGATTATTTTTTGCCTGGTTGAAAAAACGTTTTTCTAAATAACCCATCTAAAATACAAATTGATACTGAAATTATAGAATAATAACAGCTGAATTCTGTGTTTAAGGAGTACCGATATATCGTAAGGTTTGTCTTTGCAATCGAAAAATGAACCCCTGTGCAAAATTTGCAGAGTTCTTCGGACATAGCAAAAACTAATTTGCACATGCCACTGATTTTTTATAGTTATATTTCGTCACTTAAGTTCTAACACCACCTAACTCAATTTTTCCAAGTTTTCAGGAGGAACAAAAAACTAATTATTTCAACATGGAAATACATTGAGCGGTGCTGTCTCTTCTCCATCTCCTTCTTCACCGGTTGGTTCAATCTCCTTGGCAGTGTTACCATGAGATCGGCTATTGAAAAATCTATCGATTGGTGTGTCCAACTCATTTTCGCCAAAAATTGAGTTAGGCGGTGTTAGAACTTAAGTGACGATTTATTGAATATATAAATAACTAAATAATAAATAAATTGTTTATTTTATGTACTATACGATCGTAAGAGAGCTCATGAGACGCCAATTTTTCCAAGTGGACATGTTCAGTTTTGAAAGACACCTACTAATTTGTACTCCATTCATTTTTGATTGGGTATTAGCCCCCTAATCCATAAATGAGATCAAATGGGAAAGGGCAAGATCTTTTTCACGTTGAACGTTGTGTTGTCGTACGTTCATGAATCAATGTACTCATGTTCATGAATCAATCTAAAAAAACTGTGGGTACCCACAATCAAAACCCATTACCAAAATTATGGCTTGATTATGAAGTTGGATATTGTTTTGATTTTTTTTTGTTATAAAAATTTTTTATTGCCTACCTTCTATCAGTAAATTGTTGAGGTCCTACCGAATGGAAATCCCCACGCACAGTATAATATACTATGGTTATATTATTGTAACCATATTATGGTTCCGTTGTAGGAGTTTTTTCCCCAAAAAAGCATGCTCATTTAAGTTTAAACTCAACGTGCAGAACCATAACCAGTGGTGCGTAGATAACACACAATACTTCCATACACTAATACGATAAAATAGAAAACACTAGAAATTCCAATACATCTGAAGCAATATGAGTCATCCGAATCCCCGTTATACATGGTGATTGGTCATGTCGAGAAGAACCTTCCATTTTAAGAAATTTGAAAAATGGTTTGGAATTATGGGAGCTGTGGCCATTTTTGTAAATGACCATAGGCAGACGCTTGTTCAGCCAGTGATTCTGAGTAATAGTGTACGAATAAGATTTTTTTTTCATAACCTCCGTTCCGATTTTCAATTTTAGGATGATTACAATACTTCAATTGACTTCGTAAACATGAAAGTAAAAAGGACTGAGGATGTGACGCTGGGTTATAATGCCCTCTCGCTCTTGTCAGGATAAGTGAAATATGCAGTTTTTGTTGTTGTGCTCCGAGAAAAAGGTAAAATGAACCGAACACGAGTTGTTTTCCAAATCTGGGAACAATAGTGGATGCAGTCGAAAAATACGTGAACGCATCCCTGAAGTGTTTGTGAATAGACAAGTTACCTAGTAATGGAAAATTTTTGAATCGTAATCGGTGGAACATACATTTAACATGAAGCACGAACTTGTTTACTGGTCCTTAAATTTTCCTCGCCCGATAAACGAGCCGTATTCATTTTAAGGAATGCGTACTTTCTTGGCGTACTTGCCAACAGAACACCCTACAAACGTTTCAGCGCCCACCACGCGCTCACCTCTCCTTCATTTGGTTTTTAAGGAGGACAATCGAAATCGAAAAAATTCCTTCACACAACAAATCACCCAAATATTGACGAGGAAAACAATTCTGTCGTGGAACCAGACAAGCCTATTTTGATTCCACGACCACTGAAAAATGCATGAAGGCGAAGAACATTCATTTTTGAGAGCTACAGAACTGAGGCTCGATTTATCAATTGCCATAGATCTAATACCTGCAACTACTATTGACAACATTTGCATGGACAAGCAAATAAAAATCTGTGTATCCGACGAACTCAGCAAATTCTGCACACGGGGTTTATTTTTCGATTGCAAAGACAAACCTTATGATATATACTCATGAAACACGGAGTTTAGTTGTTATTATTTTAGAATTTCAGTATAAATTTGTATTCTAGATAGGGATTTATACTAGATAAGGATTTAGAAAAACGTTTTTTCAACCCGGCAAAAAAGCTACATCATCCTCTTTACTTGATGAATACCTACCTGCCTTTCTTTCCAACACAGCCAATGCCATATTGGCAGATTTTCAATAAAAAATCAAAACCAACTTCAAAAAAGACGAACAATGGTCCTGACAAAAAGTTTTGAAAAGATGAGGGAAACCTATCGTAGGCCCCTTCCTACAGAATAACTCAGTAGGTAGGTACCAAGGACAATTCCTCTCAGCTTAAACATCCCACTCTGAAATGTGCCACCGCTTGATCCCGACCGATTAAATAGGTACATTATTTCTGGAAACAATGTACCAAAATCTTGTAATGTTCATTTTGCGTTTAAACATTTTTTTAAAAATATTTCAACCTCTCTACACATTTTCCACATATTTTACGAAAATGAATACACATATATGTTACATATTTGGCATTTTTTTAATACATAAAAATCCGATCCCTAGTGATTACTTATCTAACGTTTCAGTGAACTAATCCAGTGATAAGCACTTCCGTATCACAAAAATATATGCAAACAGACACATGTTGGTACATAATACTTGTAAAATTTACTTGGCACTATTTACAACAGTCACAAAAATTGCCATAAATTTTTCATCAATCGCTATTTGCATTTTTATCAATCGATGTTTGCAGAACTGGCAAAAGAACTGATTGCTGTAATCATAACAATAATTATTTGTCAATTAGAAGACGTATAGGTAACTACATCGTTATACAGACGTTTTACAACTACAGTTTGTCGGTAATACTAACATTAATAAGTACTATTCCTGTCTGAAATGCCTAATTTGATTTTTAAGCTGAAAATGGGTTGGTTACAAATTTTCTGGACGACCGCTGAGTTAAAAACGAAAAGATATTTTCAGCCGTGCGATGATGAGCTGAGCTGGGAAAGGTAAAATGAAGCTGAGATACCACCAGCTGTGTTCACTCAACTGGGAATACGCAGCGAACACAGGATGGTACCCTGCCTCAAGCAACCATTGGACATCCATTGCCTCCTCGTAGGCTGAACTGCGACATCTTTTTCTGCTCCACGACGTAGTCTTCAGATCAACTCCACAAACTGATACATATCGTACAACCTCATAATATATAGTACTCATAACTTCATTACAGTCTGTAACAGTAACACTTTTACCGAATAACATTTTACTGTAGAGTAATGAAATGTAAAATAGCATCACTGAAAGTAGATTCGCGTGTGGTAGGATGAAAAACTGCACGGCCACGGGATGGTCCACTATCGATATTTTATTGGCCAAATGTAAATCCGAGGCCGTGACACCCCACGGTAACTAGTAACACCATTTATGGTTCAGCTAGCCTTTTGAAAATATTTTTCAAGGAGTTTTATGAATTACTCGCACTCTTAGGAAAGAGTCGATAAGGCTGCCACAGTTAACGACGCCCTCGTAAACGCCATATTGCCCACAATGTTCAACCTTCACTCGCATTACTTTCCCTACATTTTGCCTAAGCACTATCCTTCACCTTACTGGAATCAGGGTATCGCTCGTTGTTTCAGAGATATTAACGCCCAGGTTTATTTAATTTCTTCTGCCCCCAAAAAACGGGCCGCGAATTTCTTTGTATGAACTTGTATACTGTAAGGGTGAAATTTAGTGGTAGGGTCGTTGGACAACCAGGAATACTGTCAGAATTATTCTGGTCAGAAATCTGGGTGGTGATTGAAAACTGAAATTTTCGAAGATAAATGAAGCAAGGGAAATGAGAGTTGTAAAGCCAACAAATCCTATTTATACTTATGAGTATTTCATCCATACTTCCGAATATTTAAGTTGAGCGTTGGTCTATAAAGTGAAAATTATATCGGTTTACTACGCTTTCCTTCATGAGAAGTTCTCTACTCAGCGCTCTCTTAGCAATGCTCATTAAACGGAACTTGGGTGCTATCCAGGTCTACCGCGTCATAAAATCTCAAGTCCTTTAGTGATCAAAGTATTATTCCGCCTTCGATAAGTTTCAACTTTTGGGAATGCTATGAAATTGAAAAAAAAACGCAATTGGTCGTAGAATAATTTTGGAAGTTATTTCGGGCATTTAGAATGCAATGCATTTGGACGGAAGCCAGTAAGCTGGTTTGCGGTGAGCGAGATGTGATTTTTTTGTGAGAGTCACCTTGACCAACGAAAAAGAGGAAATTCCTATTGGCGAAACAAACGTTTGGTGGAAACCATGCTGTTTTTTCATGGTGAAGTTGATTTGTCATATCGATAAGTGTAAAACCTCGTAAGTCTCAATTTTTGATAAAATAAGGATTTGAGCTTTATGGGTAGCATTTGAGCCGTAGATCCATCAAGTGAAGCCGGATTCCTCCGTTTTCGTCTCATTTCTTCTCTGTGGCCATGTGCAATAACCTGTAAGTCAAAATCTTCCAGAGGTATTGCAAAATTTGCAGTATTTAATATTAGCACGTTTTTTAGGTACCCTGACAAATTTCTGAGTTTGGACTTACAAGGATTTACACTTTTACTATCGATATTATTCTAGTATTACCATCGTCATTATTACTTCCATATTTACAGAGTAAATGGAAGTATTGGAATCGTCTTAAAATCGAGATTCGGAACGGAGCATCAGAAAAAACTTTTTCTTGTACACATTTACTCAGAATCACTTCCTGAACAAGTGTCTGTGTGTCCGTGTGTCCGTTAGTCCGTCCGTCCGTCTGTGGTAATTTACAAAAATGCCCATAACTCCCTCAATTCTCAACCTTTTTTCAAATTTTTTGAACTGAAATGTTTGTCTCGGCAAGACCTAACACCCTGTTTAATCAAAATTTGGATAACGCACAGTACTTCCGATATATTTTCAATGTTTTCTACTTTATTTTTTTAGGCCACAAAAATGGACCAATTTAAGCTTTCTTGGTCTCAAAATCTTTGTTTAACCTTGCAGAATATGTGGATATTTTTTACATTCCGAAAATGCGGCGTTTTTTCATTTTGGGCGAATTTTAAAATTTGCATAGTGAGTTTTTTGATATTTTTGACCTAAACCCCCTTAAAAGCAGTCAAAATATGATCAAATTGTGCCTCAATTTTACGTTTCAAAATATGGAAGTATTGTGTGTTATCTACGCACCACTGGTTTTCTTTATTAAAGTGCACAATGGCTGTTCGCAGTATTGACAAAAAACAGTCGTCATCTGTCCCAATATCGGTTTAATGTCGGAGGACAAGCCCGGTTTTCGCGATAGTCTTTGCTCTTTTACTAGGACTCCCGTCATTTCCAGAAGACTTCCATTCTAATGGGGATTGCTATTTTACCTCGGAAAGGAGTTTCAACGTACATTGCTGAATGTGGAGCAATGATTATTCCCGGGCACTCCCCCAACCTAACATGATACACGAGGGCTCGCCTCAGTCCATGTCGCCTCGCGCTGATTTGAATCGCTTGCCAACCGACTGTGAAGGACTAAATTAACGCTAATCTAAACCAAGGTCACCTCGTGTTTCCCGCAGCGCTCGATAAGTCGAAGAAAATGCTTCAAATTGAGGCAAATGTTTTGTTCATTTCCAGAAAATGTTCCACACTAAATGAACTTAACTGATTTCATTTTACCCGTGCTTGTTGCCCTTGAAAGCAGATGAATATCGTTTTCTATCCGAGTCTGGTGTGGCCGAGCGGTCCAAGGTGCTGCCCGTGAATATTGGTGCACAGCTAAGGACTCGGAGGTTCGAATCCCTCGCCCGCTTAGGAATATTTTAGACCCTTGTAGTCTCATCATTTCACCATAATCTTTTCAGAAAAGCGCCTTCGTCATGCCAGGCCCGGTGGTGGCCATAAATCTTGAGGTAAAGCAAACAATTTATCTAATTTGTATAAAATTATTATCCGTCCATTATCATCGTCAATCCAATTTAACATTCATCACTTTATCTGCTATAAATTTCCACTAACTGAGCGGCCAGCAGATGTACAGAAATCTTTGAAAGCAGTGTCGTAGCTAACGAGATGCTTTTGGAATTCAGGCGCTTGCATTTCTTATCAACACATTGAGGATTCTCGATTCTTGAAAGGTAAGCTGGACTGGTAAGGGTTCGAATAAATCGTGGTTATGGGTGTAACGTAGTAATCCAATACCGGTTGTAACAACATGTTGTAACGCGGTTGTAACATCATGTTGTAACGCGGTTGTAACGCTATAACAATAGCGTTCGTTTAGCTTTTTTTTTTAAAGACCATTGCAACACGTGGTTCACATTGATCTTAGGGTATCTATGACCACAGAAAATAATTCTGTAATTGTCTGAGAGAAGAACGATAGGTTTGTTTCGGAATACGTTCTTAAGAGGCGTTCAGCAAAAATGGTAATGTTTTATATAATAGCAATTTCACTCCAGCTGCATATTTTCACGCATGGAAAATAATATAATACTTCCGTAAAATTTTTAATTCATAGCCAACTTTGGTTTAGTTACGATTTTGTACGAGCATAGGCTTTAGAATATCTCTGCTCATAAAATAAAAATACTCTGTTTGGAATAAGCGCGAAAACGTCTGCACTCGTCATGAAGAAAGCGAAATGGACCGTCAACGGGTTTATTGAGCCACAGAATGCCAGCTCAGATGTCGTTTGGAGGTCGAGAAAGGCATAAAACACCCACCATGTCCCTAATCAATCAGCAATCGATAAGTTTTAACATAAATCCGACGTCAAGGATAGCCTCGTGATGGCGACAATGCTTGGATTAATCATGTTCATATAATATAATATGAAGGTCGTAATGCCGGTTCGCATCTCATGCATTGGTAGGTGACGTGCCTTAGTTATTGAGCTCATTAGTAACTCCCCACGGTTAAAGGATCAGCCGGGTGAAATGGTTCTGCGGAAGCCGTATGCTAATTCGGTCGGACGTGTTGTCATAATATAAGCAGTTATAGCACCCCTTTCTATCCCCACGGGCTGAGACTGCACCAAGTACTGACAAAACACAAGTGTGTGCCAAATCCTCTAATGTTTGACCTTCCATGGTATTCCACATGATGAACAAATCACTACGTAAACTATCAGTCGATTTAATTTTGGCTCATTTTCAGTGGAGGCGAAATTGAACGATGAATCGCTACTAATTCTTATGCAGGGGTCCAAGGTTTAATTTTTACTCAAGACCTACCAATGTTGAAAACTAGACTAATTATTTGATAGGTAGGTAACTCGGTAAAAATTCTTGACATTAGGTTGAACTCCTATTATTATTTAGGTATACAGGTGAGTCCATACTGTTGCCTTTGACATTAGTGCCATTCTGTCCATACTTGCCATACTGTTGGTTTGACATTCATTGAATAAAAATATTTCGGCAAAAATGATCACGCGACAAGTTTTCAACTTTTCTCTCCTTGGATTTGAATCGTGCACAATTTTTGTCCAAGAAGGCCGTTATCCCGCTATTTTGATTAATAAATATAATGTCGTAAGATTTGTGCTTGGGGACCGAGTGAGCTATCTCGCTTAAATTATTGCTATAATTTTGAATTAACAGCCTAACAGTCGAAGTTTGGTTTCGATTCAAGGGGATTTAAATTGACCAGAAATTCAATGAACGTTTTATCGACACTGCGAATATTTGTGCCCAAGTTATTAAATTAATTTCACGTTTCAACAAAATCAATTTTAACCCTTTTAAATGTTCACAGACTACCACCACTCTATCGTCTGGCAAATGATCAATTTCACTTCTACATGAATCATTTAATACGCCATTAAATACAATCAACCTTTTACCAACTTTGTGTATATTTTGTTACATTATTTCAAGAAATGATGTACCTATGTAATCTTCTTCTGTGTGTCCAAAAAACTGCTAAACCTACACAAGTTTTAATTTTTCGAATACAAACCTTATTATACTCCAGAGATGCGGAACTCACTTATTAATATTATAAAATATTTTGGCATAAATTTTTGTTTTAGGTGGAGATTTGAGTTTCAGGGGGTGTTGACATTTTGTTTTCCTGACCTATTGAATAGGTTCATTCTTTAGGAAAAATGAATCGAAGCCAACATTTTTCCGTATTAGCATAATTCTTGTAGAGGTAGGGTATTGAAATTATGGTAGAGAAATAGTTTAGCATACGCATGATGGGTTTCGTGATAAACGGAAAGGGGTTTCAGTATCATGCTGTCTACTGGTACCCATCAAACCACACCGATCAGCGGTTCCAGGTGGTCGTATCGAATTCCACCCCGTGCAGTGTGAGGAGAAATTCGGATTTTCCATTCTGCTGGTCAATCAGTCCTTTGAGATCATTGAAATTTCGTGAATTCGAGTTGATATTCAGTTTCGCGCTCTTTAAAATGCCGCTACCCAAATTTCGATTCAAAATTGACTGGTTGAGCTGGGAATCGCGGATGGATATTTTGATGACGTCATAGTCACGAATGAGAGGAATAGAGCATAAAAGTGCTTGCCGTCAAATTCCATAAATTTCGGTACCTTTTTCGACCACATTGGAAACATCTACCCAAGTCCACTGATTAGGGGTTAAAAAGCCAGGAGCTGGTTTTCGAGGGTGCATCTGAATTTGACACTATGCTTTAAGTACAAATGGGTACATCGGAACTGTGGAATAATGCATTCAGTGGAATTGGACTTTAATCGGTGTAATTCGATCCCCTCCTGTCGTAAATAGAGTTTTCATGCCACTTTAATGAATGAATAGGTTGATATGCAATGAGGTTGGACGGAACAAGAACGTAAGAACACATTGGAGTTCTAGAACACATGCCTGTACTACATTTCATTATCTACAGAGCAAAACTTATCGAGCGGATTTAAGCGGCGTTTAGGTGCTGAAATGATAATTATGTACGCCAAGCTTTCAACTCAAAATACGGAAAATTTAGAAGGAGTGGGAAAGATGATGAGATTTTTAATCCTGTATTTAAATAGATATCCTATAGATAAATATCAAAGAAAGGGTGAAGTACGATGAGATTTTGAAGGCTATTGAGCAGAACTGTCTCTGGCTCTGTATCAAGTTCCACTCAAAGACTAAAAGAACAGGCAGGAAATCTTTAAATTTAAAACGATTACCAATATTCCAGCCCAAAAGTGCGACACTATTTTTTTTAATCATATAAATAAAAAATAATAAATTTTGCTTTTCGTCGAGATGACCGCAACCGGGCCTGGCATGACGAAGGCGCTTTCTGAAAAGATTTTACTGAAAGGATGTGCCTGCGTGGGTCACAAATATTCCAGGGTTGGGTGGGGGATTCGAACCCCTGAGTCCTTAGCAGCGGACGGAGAGCGCCTTAGACCGTCTCAGCCATATCGAACCCCAATTTTCGGTTCATTTTTCTTAGGAAAGGAACCTTTGTAATCGGTCAGGAAATTTTTTTTAACACCCCCTGAAAATTTGTTGGTTACGTTTCAAAGGGGGTAGAATCCGAATCCGCAATAAAAAGTTTTTGTCCGTCCGCCGTCCGGGGTTTTTCAGGGGGAAGGAGTTGTCGTAAATTTTTGGAATTTTTACCAAAAATCAGGTTCCGTATCTAGTTGGTCCTAACGTCTCGACAGAACCCTACCTTAATTTTAAGGCCAGTAAAACAGCTGTTGAAGTGGGGAAAAATTCGTGCTTTTAAGGAAATTTGCAACATAGGCATGTGTGGCATCATTTTCTATAGATTTTTTGATGGTGAATCGAATGAGAGCATCGCTACGGCGGTAGCTCCAACCGTAGCTCTATTTTTGAGTTTGTAAAAATTTCCCCAATAAATAATAAACCGAAACCTACTAGAGCCACTAAATTCGTTTTCCACTCGTTGGAATCCCCATAAAAACTTTTGTCAACCCATTATCTTACTGTCTTTTAGTTGAAGCTCCTCGGGCCTTACCTAAGAGAGTACCTAATGGCCCTTGTTCTCACGTCAAGTAAAACATAAATCTTGCAATGTAGTGAGAGTGAATCCCCCCCCCCTTCGACATAACAGCTCGCACAAAATAAGCGAACCTAACTATAAAGTGTAATTTTGGTGCAAATAGCCTTCGAATAGTCCACACGTGATGAAGATGGTCGAACATTTTACGTATACTAGGATATGAAAGCAAAATCTATTATCTGGGCTCCACTGGGTCAGAATGCAATCATTATTGAGCTAATCGTAACAGGATGGCCCTTACTCCTCTCAAACTAGTTGAAAGACGCATTTCAATTAATACCTACTTCAAAACCATGATTTAACCTTTAAATTTTGCACAACTAAGGTAATAATTTGATAGAGTGGATAGAGAATTATCAAAGAATCGTGGTAAAATATTGAACTGCTTCTGCAAGGATCCAGTCAACATTAAAAGGACAAGAGTTGGTAATTATTCTTGAAACAAGGTGCTACATCACATCGGCTCATACAAATTTGTAGAATCACTAGGTTTACTACAGTCGGCTGACAACCTACGTCAATTCCAACCATTTCAGCGGTGTTCACCGTTTATGGGAATGAAATGAAAGAATAGAAAAAATCTCAACTCACCAATTGCACCAGCCAGCAGATTTCTGTAACAAACAAAAAAAAAAATGGTTTTAGGTGAATCTGAGATCTGCACGACTTAATTTAATAGACTCTTTCTATTATAGCCTGCGGGAGTATGTTGCAGGAATAAAAAGTTACTCTCGGTAAAACAGGCTCATACCAAATGCCGAATCGTAGATCAAATCAATGAAATTTACCTACCTTAGATTCGGCATTTGTTATCAGTCAGCAATCTGCATGGCATGACGTCACACTTCCGCATCGTATTGAGGCATCGAGCTTGTCGGTTTCAGAATGGAAACTCGATTTTCACTAAGAAAAACTTTATTTTATTTTTACACGAAGTGATGACTTTCATTTTTACCCATCAATCATTTTACAAAAGTTTTTTATCATTATGACAATGTCACTGCCTTTTAGATATTTTTTATTTCCAACTTAGGTGCCAACATTTTAAAACTCTTTTTTCTTTATTATTCTTTTTTAATTTAATTCTATCTTTTTAAGCTTCATTTAATTTCCTTTTAAGTTTATTTTTATTTTACGAATTTTTGTTAGATTTTCTTTTGTTACTTTTATTTATTTGAGATTGCCGCATGAGAAGGCCATGGAGGCAAGAATAGACGAGAGGCGACTTTGGTGCCTACACTACTCCCCCTCCAGTGACGATCAAGTTACGACAAACATTGAAATTTTAAATTTGATTATTAAATTTATTTAATTTTTTATTTATTTTTTATTTGTAGTAGGCACCTAAGCTGGCAAATTTATTTCAAAAGATTTGCTCGAGGAATCTTGAAGGAAACTTGACAGATCGTCCCGACCGAGTCGTCGAAGAACCTTTAGGAACTTCCGAAGGAATCGTCGGTGACGGTGATGGCCTCGGCTTCACAAGCTTAGGCTCAGGAGACGTCTGCGTAGTGGATGGAGGTCCAACATAATCGTCAGCCAGGATAAATGCCGGCTTGAGTCGGTCGATTGAAATATGCACAGGCTTTCCTTTGATGTCGATGGCAAAGTACTTGCTGTGTCGTTCGATAACCAAGAATGGCCCATTATAAGCAGGCTCAAGCGGTTTCTTCACTCGATCTACGCGCACAAACACGTGCGAGCATCTTGCAAGGTCCTTGTGCACGAATACACGACGATTATTCTTGTGTTCCGACTGGACAGGCCGGATAAGCTCCATTGACCGCTGAAGATCGTGGACAAACGTCGCAGGATCGGTCGTCGTCTTGGGTGCGTCAAAAAACTCGCCAGGCAGTCTGATGGATTTCCCGTAAACCATTTGGGAAATTGAGCTCTTGGCGTCTTCACGAAGGGCTGCACGCATGCCGAGGAGCACCGTTGGCAACGTATAAGTCCATTTGACATCGTTGTGGGCTTTTATCGCCGTCTTAATTGTGCGATGCTGACGTTCAATTTTCCCATTACATTGGGGATGATACGGTGTTGTATGATGCAGCTTCGTTCCGCAAATCTCCGCCAGTTTGTGAAAAAGCACAGATTCGAACTGTCGCCCCTGGTCCGTCACCAGGTGTGAAGGAGCTCCGAAACGACAGATCCAATTCGAATAGAAAAGTCTCGCCACCGTGTCCGCAGAACTGTCGACCATTGGCACTGCTTCAACCCAATTTGTGTAGCGGTCGATCATAGTGAGGCAAAATATATTACCGTCTGACTGAGGAAGAGGTCCCACAATGTCGACGTGGACTGTCGAAAACCTTTCGTCGACATGATCAAACGAGCCAATCGGAGATTTGGTGTGCCTTGTGATCTTTGTTCGCTGGCAGGCAATGCAGGACTGGGCCCACAGTGCTACATCCTTTTTTATACTTGGCCAGACATATTTGGAGGTCATCTGAGTCACCGTCGAACGCACGCCAGGATGCGCTAAGTCGTGCACCTGATGGAAAAACCTCTTGCGATAATCGCGTGGAATGTACGGGCGTATATTCTCTGTGGAGACATCGCACCACAAGTGTCGTCCTGAAGAAAGTGGGTAGCTCTTGAATACCAACGATTCAGAATCTTGGCGAAGTTTTTGCAGTTCGTCGTCGTCTTCTTGAATCTGGGCTATGATGTCATAATCTAGGACAGAGATAGCCTGGATTCGGGACATTGTGTCTGCGATGGTGTTGTCTTTCCCACTAATATGGCGCAAATCGGTGGTGTACTGGGATATGAACTGGAGGTGCCGTAATTGTCTCGGGGATGCCTTTTCATTTTTTTGCCGGAACGCGTAGATTAACGGTTTATGATCCGTGTATAAAGTAACCTCACGACCCTCCAAATAATGTCTGAAATGCTTCACGGAAAGATAGCAACTTAATAATTCACGGTCGTAGGTAGAATAAGACCTTTCCGCGTCCGACAGCTTTTTTGAGAAAAAAGCTAATGGTCTCCAACCACCGTTCTCGAACTGCTGAAGAACTGAACCAACAGCGAAGTCGCTTGCATCCACCATCAGTGCAATGGGCTTGTCCGGATGAGGATATGATAGAAGTGCTGCATTCGCCAAGTCATCCTTGCATTTTTCAAACATTGTGCGAGCTTCCGAGGTCCATTCGATCTTGCGTTTGTCCTTTTTGCGAGCACCTTTCAGATAATCGTGGAGTATCGCTTGCGTCGCGGCAGCATCTTTGATGTGGCGCCGATAAAAATTTAGAACTCCCAGGAAGGTCCGCAGATCTTGGATGGTTTCTGGCAACTTATAGTCTTTTATTGCCTTCACACGATCAGGCAGCGGCAATACTCCTGCCGGCGTGATGAGATATCCCAAAAATTCGAGTTGGTCTTGGCCAAAAACGCACTTGGAGACATTTATTCGTAACCCGTAGGTGTCCAGGCGTCGAAAAACTTCCTCAAGATGGCGCTGGTGTTCCTCGAGGGAGGAGGAAGCGACCAGGCAGTCATCGATGAAGGGAAAAACAAAGTTGAGCCCTCGAAAAACTTCGTTTATAAAACGTTGAAAAGAACTGGGAGCGTTCCTCAGCCCGAAAGCCATAACATTGTACTCGAACAAACCAAAAGGCGTAGTAATTGCAGTTTTCTTCCGATCTTCCTCGGCCACCGGTATTTGAAAGTACGCTTTGAATAAATCAATTTTGGAATAAATCGTACACCCTCGCAGAACATGTTGAAAATCCTCCACACGTGGTATGGGGTAGCGATCTGGGATTGTGATGTCGTTCAGTCTTCGATAGTCGCCGCAGGGTCGATAAGTTCCATCCTTTTTTAGCACCAAGTGGAGTGGGCTTGACCATTCCGAACCAGACGGCCGAATAATATCATTTTCGAGCATGAATGCGAATTCCTCTTTTGCAATCTTCAGTTTTTTCGAGTCCAAGGGTCGAGGTTTGCTATAAACAGCCCTTCCAGACGTTGGAATATAGTGTTTCACACCATGTTTCACATGACTCGGCGTCCATGATGGCTTAGTCAAATCCGGGAATTTCTGAAACAATTCTGGAAATTTTACCGATTTACAGAGTGTGCTCAATATGTTTTCTGATGAGATGGAAGAAATTTCACCCTTAATGCTGAGTTTAGTTTCACCATCAATGAGTCGGCGTTGTTTCAGGTCGATAATCAGGTTGAATTTTTTCAAGAAGTCAGCTCCCAGTATTCCTTTATTTGTCCGAGCGACGATAAATGGCCACAAAAAATTTCGTCGCAAACCGAGGTCAACAGACAATGTTCGCACTCCGTAGGTCGGAATTTCGGTGTTATTGGCAGCATATAATTTTGAATCACAATTATGAGTCAAGGTGGATTTCATTTTTGAAGCCGGAACGATAGAGACATCCGCCCCGCTGTCCACAAGAAAGTGTAATCCAGATTTTCTGTCGATGACAAACAGACGAGATGTGCAGCAATTTTCGCGATCGTTAGCAGAGGAATTTGCCGCTACTTCCCCTGCCGCGGGCCGTTTTCCGAACTCCACGAGCATGGCGGTGTGCATTTTTCTGGATAACATTTAGCACCATACCGAAAATGGCTGTAGCAATATTTTCCTTTCGGATCATATGCTCGTGATCGTGACCTTGACCTGCTGCGATATCGGCGGAGGCTCCGACCAGGTACAGGATTTCGGCTTCGAAAATTGGCCTGAAGTTCTTCTATCTGCTTTGCAAGTGCCGAAATTTGAGCAGTTAAAACAGCCACTTGGTCCGTAGGAACAATCGGTTGATGTTCATGTCGGCTGGACACGGCCTTGTCCGTTGTCACCGGGTACAGCTCTCGATTCGGATTAATTTCGAAAATCCTATCAGCCATGACCGCCAATTTGTCCATATTTTCCTCACTAACAATGAGAATATTGCGAACTGATTCTGGCAGTTTGTCGAGCCATAAGGTTTTCATTGCCTTATTCGAAAAGTTTTTGCCAGCCAATGACTTCATTTTTCTTAATAACTGGCTAGGCTTTGAATCGCCGAGTTCGACTCCAGTGAGAAGCTTTTTCAATTGCTTTTCATCGCTTTCCTTGAAAACTTCAAGTAGGCGATGTTTACAGGATGTGTACTTGGTCTGTTGGGTCGAATCAGTAATGATATCCCAGACATTTTCCAGGTATTTTGGTTCAAGATTGGCTATCAGTTGATTGAACTTGGCGTTTTCTGTGCGCAATTTTTCATTGACAAACTGTGCCTCGACCTGATAGAACCAAATTTCTGGATGTTCTGTCCAGAACGGAGGTAATTTTAGTCGTACAACATTTACCTCTTCATTCTCATCGTGGACATCCGGATCTGGCTTTGGCTCGGGAGAAGGAGTATTCGAACGGGACATGGCTGAGGTGATGGCAGGCGGTTGCCACTTATTACGTAGTCTCTGCCCAAAACGAAAAAAAAACAATGTCAATTCACTTCACTGTCTATAATCCGTGATCACGTCGGGGTCACCAATGTCGGTTTCAGAATGGAAACTCGATTTTCACTAAGAAAAACTTTATTTTATTTTTACACGAAGTGATGACTTTCATTTTTACCCATCAATCATTTTACAAAAGTTTTTTATCATTATGACAATGTCACTGCCTTTTAGATATTTTTTATTTCCAACTTAGGTGCCAACATTTTAAAACTCTTTTTTCTTTATTATTCTTTTTTAATTTAATTTTATCTTTTTAAGCTTCATTTAATTTCCTTTTAAGTTTATTTTTATTTTACGAATTTTTGTTAGATTTTCTTTTGTTACTTTTATTTATTTGAGATTGCCGCATGAGAAGGCCATGGAGGCAAGAATAGACGAGAGGCGACTTTGGTGCCTACAAGCTCTTAGCCTAACAAAACCACGGCTCAAGAGGGAACTGACGGATTGAGGTCCGGTTTATCAATTTATTCAATGCTGAATTTATGCAAGGTTGCATCAACTAATTTCCAGTGTGCTCCAAGAAACTTTCGGAAATTTTTATGGTCTACGTTTCAAAGAACCTACAATCCGATTCTGCAACACAAAATTCCGTCCGTCGCCGTACGCACACATCCCCACAACGTCTGGAAACAAAAATTTGTAATTTCAGGAAATATTGACTTAGCCCGACACTGGCTGATTTCTTTAGCCAGATTACCTGCTCAATTCCATAGGGTTCCTATAAGCATCCGAAGTTATGAAAATTCTAGTTTATTGGTAATTAGTCGGGATTTGGCCAAATAGAAATCGCTCTTTTTCCCGAAGATTGGAGCTTATTAACAACCAGCGGTGCGTAGATAAAACACAATGCTTCCATGTTTTGAAACGTAAAAGTGTGACACAATTTGATCATATTTTGACTGCTTTTGACAGTGTTTAGGTCAAAAATATCAAAACACTTACTATGCAAATGTTAAAATTAAAATAAAAATACGTCAAATGATCGGAATATAAAAACGCTGAGTACATCAGTGACATAATAATTTTGAGCAAATGCCCGCAGTGGCTGCCACGTTCGAAATCAATATTTTTTGTCATATAGTGTAATCTCATGTTACCCTTGGGGAGCCTCAGCTTCTGATCTCTCGCTCAGTTGTGCAGCGCATCCCAGCCGTTCCAATAAAGCACCGAGACTCGGGCCCAAGGTCATACTAGCTGCTAGCTTCCCCCGGGCCCGGACCCAGTAGCACTTTCTTGCACTTATTCCTATGGTTAATGGTTTCTAATCAAAACATTTTTACTTTTAGCACCTTTTTTTTCCTGTTTTTTTTTTTTTTTTTTTTTTTGCCGTTATATGGTGTAGGTTATGGGGAACACAAAAATTAATCGACCGAAAAAAAGTGACCCTATGAGAACAGATTTTGATTGAGTCTATCCAAGACACAATTGCCGGGAAGTCATGGCACTCATCGTACTGCGCTCGAACAAAAAAAATCTTTATAAATGTCTCAAGTTTTACTTGAATTTAAATCTCAAAGTGGCCTGCAACCTCATGGGCCAGATAGTAAAATATGTGTATACACATATACATAGTGGCACTATACATAGTGCCAACGAATTCAAGTCTAACAACCTGAAAGTGCGGAAGTTCTAGGAAATAGGTACCTAAGTGGAAAAATATTGAACGCACAGCTGGATTCTGTGATTTTCCACTGTCTGTCGAGCAGATGTTTGGCAGCAAACTCGAGCGTCATACAGCATAAATAATGTGCCACCTCGAACGGATGACCACACAGAGAATTATTCGCGTCATAACGAATGATTGAATAAGCAGATAAACAGGATAAATCGTTGTCAAGCAGCCAATCAAGATCAAGGACAAACAGCCCACAAGTCGGTGGGTGCAGTAAGGTGGAATAGCCATAGTAGGACTTGAAGTGACGCGATACTCAGAAAAACGTACGTTTCCCTGTGATAAATGTTCGTATAAAAGGACGATAACAATATTCATGCATGATAGACCCCGACCAAACACGATTGTACGTGAGAAAATTTCAATGGTTTGGGTTTGCTTAGCTGTGAATCATCAAAAACTGCAACAATTTTTTACCCTCAAGTTAAAATCAGTATTCACCCTCAAATCATCATTAAACCTCTCGCCAACAAAATGCATTGTGCTAAATTGTGGAAGTATTGGGTGTTATCCACTGGATGTAAATGCTCACCGACGGACAGATGGGCACGCAGAATCAGGAAGTGATTATGAGTAAAAATTTTATCTGAACCTCCGTTCCGATTTTCAATTTAGGGACGATTTGAATAGGTGCGAGGATAGCATCCAATGTTTCTATATTTTGATTAAAAACTAACTAATATAATTAGAAAAACCAAAGATTTCAAGCCAAGATTTGAGAACGCCCAAATCGGTAAATTTTTGTGGCCAGAAAAAAAAAACGCTGCTAAGTAGATCAGTGGCATGTGCAGATTAGTTTTTGCTATGTCCGAAGAACTCTGCAAATTTTGCACAGGGGTTCATTTTTCGATTGCAAAGACAAACCTTACGATATATCGGTACTCCTTAAACACAGAATTTAGCTGTTATTATTTTATAATTTCAGTATCAATTTGTATTTTAGATGGGTTATTTAGAAAAACGTTTTTTCAACCAGGCAAAAAATAATCATCCTCTTCGCTTGATAAATACTTACTTACCTATCCATTTTTTCAACGCAGCTGATCATTCAATTCCGTTAAATTTACGATTTAATCTATTCTTAATCACCTTCATAATTAACTGAATAATAATAATTATTAAATTCTCTGAATAATGAAATTAAAAATGCCTCATGGCTCAGAACCGTTGTTAAAGCCTGACTCGCTCTCATGTTGCCAAGCGCAACTGGTCGAAGTGTGAGTGCGTCACCTTGTTGGTGTAATAGGCTAGTAGTCGTAAGTAGATCAATCAACCGTATCTAAGAGCCGATGCCAAATTCTCAAGTTTTTCCAATTTATGTTTTGCTGATTTGTGTAATGCGACCAAATTCTTTAAATTGAAGATATCGGGAGGACAGAAGTTTTTGTGGGGATTCCAACGAGTGGAAAACGAATTTTGTGGCTCGAGTAGTTTTCGAGTTATTCAGAATTGGAGAAATTTTGAAAAACTCAAAACTGCTTCACTAAAATTGCAATAACTCCTAAACGGTTGAAGCTACCGGCGTGGCGATGGTCTCATTCGATTCAGCATAGAAAAATCTATAGAAAATGATACCTCACATGCCTATGTTGCAAATTTCCTTAAAAAGACGAATTTTTTACCACTTCAACAGCTGTTTTACTGGCCTTAAAATTAAGGTAGGGTTCTGCCGAGACGTTAGGACCAACTAGATACGGAACTTGATTTTTGGTAAAAATTTCAAAATTTTTCGATAACTCCTTCCCCCTTAAAAACCCCGGACGGCGGACGGCGTACGGCGTACGGCGTACGGCGGACGGACAAAAAATTTTTATTGCAGATTCGGATTCTACACCCCTTGAAACGTAAACCAACAAATTTTCAGGGGGTGTTAAAATTTTTTTTTTCCTGACCGATTACAAAGGTTCATTTCTTTAGAAAAATGAACCAAAATAGAAAACATTGAACGTGCCTCGAAAAGAGGTTGAGAATGGAGGGAGCTATGGCCATTTTTGTTAATGCTCATCGACGGACACGCAGACGCTTGTTTAGGAAGTTATTCTGAGTAAAAGTGTGCAAGTAAAAAAAATTTTCTGAACCTCCGTTCCGATTTTTAAAGGACGATTACAATAGGTACTTTCACTTACTTCGTGAATATACTGGAAGTAAAAGGAAGAACTAACTAACAGGTAATCTAGACAATTCTTCGCTGTAACCCAAGAATAGATTATTTTTCTTCGTGGCCCGCAGTCCAACAATGAGATTACCATGGCCTTCGAACCATGGCTCTTCCAACGAATGAGATACCGGAGTACATGACAGTAGGGTAACTATTCCTATTCCCAGCATAGATAATTGGTATATAAAGTACCAGCGACTATTTTGACAGTGGGGAACGTTGATTCACTGATTTGTCCAAGTGAGCAACATTGACATGATGCGAGACGGCAATGAATGCAATGGTGTAATGAAGAAAATAAGTATTCAATGTTTATTTGAGCGATGGAGCAGTGAGGGGGAGGGGGGCAGGAATCGGCAATGGGTTGGGAGGCGGCCCAAGGTCATCGAGATATTGATCTCACTCTTCCATACAGTGGGATTCAACAACAGCTGAGTGCCTCCCAGTAAGCTCTTCTTCTCCATCATCCTCCCTTTCCCTTTCTTCGAAGACATTCTCCTTACCCAGAAGCATTGCAACAACCTAAGATCCACCGAAGCCGGCAAAAATCGGACCAATCAAGAGTTAATCATGGTGCATATAGATGGGCGAAATGCTCGATCAACTCGAAACAGAAACCGCAGAAAAGAATTCACAGCGTCTGTAAACTATTATTTATACAGCAAGTTGTTGGTGGATTGACCGATTCAGTTGTATTCTGAAACTGATACCTAAATATGATACGCAGTTAATATTTAGATAGTACGTCTAACTCAATTTTTCCCAGCAACGTCTGGATTGCTGACGTGATAATGGCTAAGCTTGTTGGCCATGGAACCTTGGAAAATAACAAACAATCGAAATACGCTTTAGTTGGTAGTGTATTGTGACATTGGCTTTAACCCGTCAAAAAACAATATTAGAGTTCGAAAACATAAAAATTTTGTAGTCTATGTCTCTTTATTTGGAAGCTGTGATGGCCGGGATTTTCAAGTCAAAATTAAGTTGACAACTTGTGATGGGGTGAATTTTTTCCTCGTTCCAATCAGTGAGCTGGCATTTAATTGATTTGTTTGAATAACTTGAGTACCTAATTATCGAAACATGTTAGTATTGAGTGTTATGTGAGAATCAATGTTTTACTTAGTATGTTTTTCGGACCGGTTAGGTTACTTTACCCAAAAGTTCGCCAATTCCAAAAAGCCGTGGAATGCGTGTGGCACTCAAAAAACTTGGACATTTTCGAACTCGCATCCGGTTTAAATGATTGATCTTTACTTCCATATTTACAGAGTGAATGGAAGTCTTGGAATCGTCCTAAAATCGAGTATCGGAACGGAGCTTCAGAAAAAACTTTTTCTTATACACATTTACTCAGAATCACTTCCTGAACAAGTGTCTGTGTGTCCGTCTGTGATCATTTACAAAAACGACCATAACTCCCTCAATTCTCAACCTTTTTTCATATTTCTTGAACTGGAATGTTTGTCTCGGCAAGACCCAACACCCTGTTTAATCGGAATTTGGATAACTCACAGTACTTTCGATATATTTGCATGTTTAGTGTTTTCTATTTTATTTTTTTCCGGCCACAAAAATGAACCGATTTGATCGTTCTGGGTCTTAAAATCTTTGTTTTACCTCGCATAATATGTAGATATTTTTTGTATTCCTATAATGTGGCGAATTTTTATTTTGGGCGAATTTTAAAATTTGAAAAGTGAATCTTTTCATATTTTTGACCTAAACACCCTTAAAAGCAGTCAAAATATGATCAAATTGTGTCACAATTTTACGTTTCAAAATATGGAAATATAGTGTGTTATCTACGCACCACTGGTTTATTTTTCCCTGATTTATTCGCGTAATCGTCTCATTTTCCGCCCGTTTAGCCGCAGGTCTGCGATGTGTAATGCACCTCGAAAACTATGCTCGTCACTGGTAAACCTTGAAACTCGATATTGACGATAGCCAGACCACAGTCAACTCCCAGTGCCAGTCCCTACCCTGACTAGTTGTCATGTGAGACATTCTGCCTCATTATCAACCTGACACAGTTTTTGTTTTTCTCCTCTTACCTATCTCATTTCCCCCCATTCGGTTTGTCATCCGGTCGCTGTGCTTGGGTAGGTGTTCGGTTGTATTAAATTGGTATCGCAAAAAGAAAACAGTTAATGGTCAAAATTCGTTTGCTTCCTCGCCACTTCCTCGAATTTGATAAAATCAAGAACGCAGCCGAGAAGTAAAAATTAACTAACAAATTTCTACACCTTAAGACTCCCAAATCATTAATCATATATAGCCCTGAATATTCGAGGGTTACCCCAAAGTCAACGGCCATTTTGAACCTCAATCCCCTAGCAATTTCAAAGTGAGTCTAGTTTATCCTGGTTGCAATAAAAATAGCGAGAGTTTCGACTGCTGTTCCTTCAATGGAAGTCTCGGCAACGAGCAGTTAACATCCGGCCACGCAACAAGTGAGCAGCTAAATGGAGTTCTGAAGAATGCATTTCGAACGGCCATACGAAGTTCTTCGTAATTATGGTAGGTGGGTAACCAAGCATTGGCGGATTCGTGGATGGGGGGGGGGGGAAGGCGCCCTACCAAGGTTTGTTTTTCTTGAACAACGTTTGAAATACGGAACCAATTTTTGTCATTTAAGGCTTTTCTCGACAGACCAACCCATTCAAGAGCAAATAGCAAAACATTTTTATGGTTTCCACGAAATTCGATTTTTATTATTAATTGATTATTTCTAATTATCAATTTTATTCATTAATTTATAGGTGGTATTATACATTGATGAGGCGGTGCAAGAGTAATGTTGGAGTAAACCTGGGAAAATTCAGTTGTTTCGAGAAATTTCGTAGAAATTAATAAAAAATGTACGTCTATAACCTTGAGGGGTGCTTTAAAAAACTTGAACAAACCTTCAATGATCAAAATAATTCCAGTATTTCAGTAAATTCTTCAAGATGAACAAAAAATTAGCCTCATTCGTTGATGTCGATGGTTGATGGTAGATGCGAGGGAGAGAGTAGCAGTCCTCTCATAATTCTAATTCCGTGGGATATTGAAAAATTTAAGACTACGAAAATTAATCTCTCAATCAGATTCAGACTGAAAAATAAGGCGTTTCCATACGAGAATGTTTTCATTAGGTTTTATGAATAAAAAACTGATTGTTTTAGGTATATCTAGACGCCACAAACATTCACGATCAATCCGTCATAATCGGTTCAGTACTTGAAAAGTCCTAAAAGAAAACCCCCTTTTTATGCACTAGTCCAGTCATATTGTTGGTAAATGGTTATTTTGTTGATGTTTATTTTTTAGTAGTTTTTATAAGGTCTGACAAATTTCACATCAATTTTTTAGATTCATGGACATCATCCCCCAAAATATAGACAGTGGTCACTATGTGACTGAATAGACCTATCTCCAAGTAGGTTTAAAAATAACCGTATGTTGAATAATGCTAGTCTTGTTCTTGTTGTTTTTTAAAATTGATTGAGTTTTATTAATGTGCCATATTGTTGACTGTGACTTTTTGGTTGGTATAGGCCCTGATGAAGAAAATATAATTTTTCGAAAGCTCGCGGAAAGATACAAGAGTTTATCTGAAGACCCTACCCCTGATATCTGACTTTAAAAATAAAAGAAAACTGTCGTTTTCCCAGCAATGAACAACTTCTGAAATACTTGACCTAGGGTAAAAACACCAGTCATTGTCCACCCCCCAGTTATCCGCCTCCCATTTTTAAACGTCGTTTTCTAAAAAGCAGCATCCTCTGTTGCCGCGATTTCAACTTTCCTGCATTTATCCATAATCCAGGCGATCGTGGTAAAAATTTGATCATTATCACTTGCCTGAATCGTTCTGGAACGGATAAAACACTGGAATCGGTCCGCCTGTGACCTTCATTAAGCTTGTATCACACAAACCCATTAGCAAACATCAAATTAGTCATAAGGGGTTTTCATGAGAATGATCATATTTTCCCTCGCCGTGTTTTGTCCTATAAAATCCTCGTGTGGCCAATCACTGATGCATCAGCGGCCAATAATAAAAACATGCGGCCAACAACTGGTACAAACGGCTTATTCCGAAAAACCTCAAAAACCAATAATTTGGACCCGTAATTCAGGAAAGATTGGTATCGGGTTACATTCCTGACATTTTCAACACCTCCAAAAATCGGAACAAGCACCCAAAATAATTGAATATGAGTACATTACTGCGAGAAACGCCCATAAGTAACTGGTGCTCTTACCCTGTTCAATTGGGTCGATAACATTTCTCGAAAAAACTCATTTATTCTAGGTTGTATCTCAACCTCGCTCTCGCACCGCCTGGAAACGCTCCACTACGGGTATTTTCCCCAAGCACTCACCAACAGCGATCGCACATCGCGATTCAAGGACACGTACAGACGCAGCGGTCGCCGCGGATGACGGCTCGCAGCTCGCGACTATTCGTTCGAATTGCGAGGCATTCGCTTCGGACCGCGCGTCATGTCATCCTCAATGCCGTCTACGGTGACATTGAAAAGGAAAAAAAAAAACAGTAACCGCCGGTTTTCACCGAAAAATACACCGAGTATTGCTCAATATGGCAATATTACGTTTTTAGGACAACAATAATTGTCGGGTGTCGAGTGAGGATGAGCATTGAGTCACTATCTCCAGTAAGTTTCTCCAATATAGCAATAAATAATTTTGGTACCATCAATATCAGGAGCCTATTGAGAAAAAATTGACGGGATTTCGTTCAGAGCGTGATTTTAAACGAAATTGCCGCTATCAGACACTTATTAAATAATTATGTTTCAAGACACCAACCTGATCGCAATTATTTTCTCAATCTCCGTCAATTATTGGCTAATCGAAAATAATTTCGAGTAAGTCGGTGTCTTGAAACATAATTATTTAATAAGTTTCTGATAGCGGCAATTGCGATCAATTTCGTATAAAATCACGCTCTGAACGAAATCCTGTCTATTTTTTCGCAATATGCTCCTGATGTTGATGGTCCCAAAATTATTTATTGCTATACTGGAGATACTTACTGAAGGAGATACTTACTCAATGCTCATTCTCGCTCAACACCCAACTCAATAATCAACCCTTTTCGATATTCGTTTCGTACGAACATTTGCCGAATAAAAACCCTCTCTATTGCTCTCCTAGAGATTTCCGCACTTACACTCACGAGCCGTTGTAATAGGCGTGAATTCAAAAATTTTCAGTATTTCTCGAGAAAGGTGATAGTGTTATTGAATATAATCGGTTTCTGTTGGTATATGCTCTCAAGAGAATTTATCCGAAGGAAAAAATTAGTAACTAAATTAGATAACTGTTATCTAATTTGATACAATATTTCAAAGGAAAACCCGGAATCGCGGGTTTGCCTCCTACTTCTTCTTGTTACGTTTTGGTTATCCAAGGCTTGTCCTCTTCAGAGCATAGAAAAACTTGTAACAATGATATCATAATTTTGATTCTCCCTAAAACCCGACTTTTTTCTAACCAACAAACCTAAACCAACCCATTCAAAAAAAATTCCCTGACCGATTATATTTCTTAAGAAAAATGAACCAGAAGAAGGAAGAAGAAAAATGGTCTAGAAGGTGGGCCAATTCAGTTCTAGAAGACTAACAAAGTTTTATTTACTTCGTAGATACAGTATCAAATCGCGTCCGTCGCTTGTTCTGGCTAGAAAAGCAAGTGAACGGTTGTCGGGCACATTTTCGAAAATCGCCGGCCATCAAATTATTTGAGAAGTTGCTTCGTGCTTCTAGGAGGTTGCGTTTTGGGGGCCCCGTGGCCGTGGGAATGACGACTTTAAGTGCGGGGGAAGGGGTAATTATGGCATTTTAAAGGCCCCAACCGACAACAACACGAATTGTAAGAGACTGCCAGTCGGGCAGGGTGGGAAGGGAAGGAGAGGGTCAGCCGTGATCAAGGACAAGAGATTTGAAGGCCACTGCCGAAATCCTCATCATCAACCAAAGCCAACCTGGGAAGGGGCCCGTTTCGCTCTTTTGTTTCTTTATTTTGACAATTTCTTTTACCTTTTTCCACCGCCCGACCGAGTGGGAGAACGTTTTTCGCTTTCAAATATCAGGTGCGCGCACGTTTAGCAAATTTCCTCTCGTAAGTTTTCAAGCTGGTTTTCGGAAAGAGATGTACCTATACGAGGTACTTCTATAGATGTACCTATTCGGCTGTGTCGGCATTTAGCTTGGATTTATTTCCAGAGCTGATGGGCAGAATCCAACGAATTGAATGTCAAAAATTTTTTTTTCCAACTACCTACGATTTTGTCTTGATAATTCGAGGCCCAAAAACCTTGTAGTTTTCAATTTGTTAACGACTGAAAGTTCTCGTTCCCCGATTCGCACCCCTACGTTCGGCCGGATAGCAGAGAATGTGATTTATGGGATGGGAAAAACGTACCTATGCATGAAATCCAATACCGACCACAAAAATTCATTGTTAAATTTGAATTAGAGTTGTCGTAAAGTCTTTACTCTTCAAAAACCGTTGAGTCTGAAAAACATGGTTTCGGCAATTTTTTGATTTTGAGTGAGTCTGTCTGTTGAAGAAATTCTGGCCGAACCGCTTGTACGATTTTATGGATTTACTATACGTAGGTACAGGTCGAAAAAATTAAATGCGTAATGCATAGAGAATTGCTCTAGCAATAATTGTTAATAAGTAAAATTTTTCACTAATTAGAATCATTTTCAGGACGTGTGTCCGTCGGTCCATCAGTGGCAATTTAAAAAAATGGCTCCATCTCGATTATAGTTTATTATTCAATGATCGTGTTAAATAGGCCTTCAATCGTGATTCTCACACAACATCGATCGAACCAAGTCATAATGAATAATTAACTAGTGTAATGTAATACGTTGCAGAGATTTTTTTTGCAGATTTGAATTCTACATCCTATAAAACGTTAACCATAAATACTTCAGGGCAGGTTAGGAAAATTGTTTTCATGGCGGATACAATTGTTGTTATTGAATAATAAACCAAAAAACAGAGTTCGACTTCAAAGTAAAACCAGTGGTGCGTAGATAACACACAATACTTCCATATTTTGAAACGTAAAATTGTGACACAATTTGATCATATTTTGACTGCTTTTAAGGGTGTTTAGGTCAAAAATATCAAAAAATTCAGTATTCAAATTTCAAAATTCGCCCAAAATAAAAAAACGCCAGTTTTTCGGTACATAAAAAATATCCACATATTCTGCAAGGTAAAAGAAAGATTTTAAGACCAAGAACGCTCAAATCGGTTCATTTTTGTGGCCGGAAAAAAATAAAATAGAAAACACTAAAAATGCAAATATATCGGAAGTACTGTGCGTTATCCGAATTCCGATTAAACAGGGTGTTAGGTCTTGCCGAGACAAACATTTCAGTTCAAGAAATTTGAAAAAAGGTTAAGAAATGAGGGAGTTATGGCCATTTTTGTAAATGACCACAGACGGACAGACGGACAGACGGACTAACGGACTAACGGACACACGGACACACGGACACACAGACACTTGTTCAGGAAGTGATTCTGAGTAAATGTGTATAAGAAAAAGTTTTTTCTGAAGCTCCGTTCCGATTCTCGATTTTAGGACGATCACAATACTTCCATTTACTCTGTAAATATGGAAGTAAAAATGTTATGGCCCATTTTATCCTATTTTTGGCCCTCAATATAAAGCTGGTTGGAGCAAATTTCGCTCCCGTTCCAATAGCACAACGAATTTTAAAATTTTAAATGGTTTATAAAATTGGCAAAGTTTTTTTCTGGAATTTGTGATAATATTAGCCCCCAACTCAGTTAAAACATTAACAACTAGCCAAAAAATGTTCGTAACAAAATATGGTATTGTGTGTTGTCCACGTACCACTGCTAGCTTTAGCAGGCCTTTAAAATAATATAACACCATGGCCATTTACTATGGAGAGGTCAGTGCAGTGGAGCCTTCCAGACTAACAGCCTTCCAAACATCCAGCAGATGACGCACAGTGCTTCCTTTATGGTACGTGAAATTTTCTCCCAAATCCATGGAATTCGTACTGCTCTTTTGTCGGCTAGTCTCAATGACAATGCGCGATAATGACAAAAATATCGACAAATTCTAAAAGCCAAGACGAAAGTTTCAAAACCTCAAACGTCAATATCCGCTCATTTGGACTACCGGTATGAAGTGAACTGGGAATATCTCAAGCTTCGGAGGAGCCGGATAAGTGAATGCTCCACCCGATAAACGAAGGGGAAGGAGGCCAGCATTCCCAACAACAGCAAAATGCATGGCGAATCGATTGCTTATGGCATAGAATCGAGAGCTGATGGCAAGTGGTCGAATGGCACTGCACCGGCGGAATAATAGAGAGCCACATAATGGTGGCTATAGCACTACCAATGGATACCATTCTGCAGCCACCTACGGACATGAGGCGTATCCCGAGTAATCGAACCTCTCTTCACAAGAAGTGAAACCAAAGCCGCAGTGATGACCGATGAGTGAATTGTGGCCTCTGCAGTCTTCAGCCGCTCGGTACCATTATCACACGAAATACTTCCAGGCTGGAGATTCGTTTTCCCTCTTCGAAACCAGAGATGCGCAGATTTCCAGAATATCCATTGCCGTATAGAATATTATTCAACTAGATGGAATGATAAGGCATCTATACTACTGAATACCATCACACTTAGAAATCGGTGCCTTCAATTCATCCAAGTGGAAGGTTCGGGTCAGGAGTAGTCCATGGTACTGCGCTATTCAGTAGAAAGAGGCCTAAGATAGGTATAGTATAATAATCATTTTAAAATTAAAAATTTGAATAACTCACAGTACTTCCGATATATTTGCATTTTTAGTGTTTTCTATTTTATTTTTTCCGGCCATGACCGATTTGAGCTTTTTTGACCTTAAAATCTTTGTTTTAAGTTGCAGAATATGCGAGGTTTTTATATTCCGATAACGGTATTTTTATTTATTTTTATATTATTATTTTATTTTATGCATATTGAGTTTTTTGATATTTTTTACCTACAATCCCTCAATATACGATCGAATTGTGTCACACATTTACATTTCATTGTATTTATACAAATTAAAAGAGTTTTACTCCAAGTTTTTTTATTATATTTTTTTTAATTTTGTAATTATAATTTTTTTGTGAATTTTTTAATATTATTTTTTTAAATTTTTATTTCAATTCACATGTAAAATTTTTTTAACCATTCGTGAATCTTGTTTTGGTCGGTTTTATATTGTGTTAAAAGTGCTTTTCATTTCTCTCATTTTAGTCGGGTGAAAAAAGAGCTGTCAAAGGCAAAACTTTGAACATTCACAGAAAAAATGTCCGAACATGTTTACTAAATTTTTGGCCGTACTCCTACATCTATATTGATCAAAAACCAGTGGAGTTAAATAACGCGCAATACCTACTTCCATATTTTGAAACGTGAAAGTGTGACACGATTTGATCATGTTTTGACTGCTTTTGAGAGTGTTTAGGTCAAAAATATGAAAAAATTTACTACGCAAAATTTAAAACTAGCCAAAAATAAAAATACGCCACATTATCGGAACATAACAAATATCCACATATTCTGCAAGGTAAAACAAAGATTTAATACCAAGAACGCTCAAATCGGTTCATTTTTGTCGCCGAAAAAAAAAAAACAGAAAACACTAAAAATGCAAATACAGAGGAGTGAGTTATGCAAATTTCGATTAAACAGGGTTTTGGGATTCGCCGAAATAAACATTTCAGTCCAAGAAATTTGAAAAATTGAAGAATTGAGGGAGCTATGGCCATTTTTGTAAATCACCTCAGACGGACAGGACACACAGACACTTGTTCGGGAAGTGATTCTGAGTAAATGTGTAAAAGTAAACGTTTTTTCTGAAGCTCCGTTCCGATTCTCGATTTTAGCACGATTACAATACTTCCATTTACTCTGCAAATATGGAAGTAATAAACCATGGACGTACTGAGAGTTTACCTTTTGCACCACTAATAGGGCATTGGAATTTCTCCATAAAGTCATGTAGCGATAGTTGAGTAGAAGAGTAAAGTACAATACCTATCGGAATGTTATGCGCCTACCTTAAAATAACTAAGAATTATATCAGTGAGGAGAGGAGAGCATTTTTAGACAGTAATATGGCAGGTGATGTTAATCTCGGATTACCTTGAAAAAACCTCGAACTGTGGAGCCAAACAGACTGTTGACAATGCGAAATCGTATAGTCTACACGGACGAGTGAGCAGATAATAGGAGTGGTAAAGAGGGGGGAGACCGAGTGATCTCATAACACACATCCCAATGGGGAGGTACATGGAGGGGGTAGTAATAAATATTTGGGAGAAGTCTGCGCATGCGCAGTGGTATACGATGCTGATTCATCTAGTGCACGTCATCAACACGTCCATCCCTGTCACTTTTCGAATTGAATAGTTTCGTAATTTCCAATATTGTCGAAATGGAGTGGAGAAATCGAAAAATAGTGTAACGACGAAAGTTGTAATTTATTAATGAGACTCAGCAAAGCGAGTAGATTGCACTTGACTTTGAGTTCTGATTTGTGCCGATCGCTTTCTGTCAAGTGAAACGTAGAGAAGTTATGAAAAATTTGAGACTTTGAGAACAATTTGTTGTTAATAATTTCGCTAGAATCTGGGACATTTTTGAAGCGTTCTTCTTTCTGATCAAATTAACTGAACATGTGACAAGGAAATGTCAACATATTCGACAAAACAATGATCTCTTCTTCCTATTTGGGAGTGAAAAATTTACAATTTGAAAATTGTAAAAATACTATGAGTTTACCCTGAAAACGAAAATGGTAAAATTCTTTCTCGGGCAAGAAAGCGAATTTAGCCATAAGAATTAAATACATATCCATTCTATGTTGAACACCATAAGCGTTTCGATGAGCGGCGAGTGACGTGAACGTGTTACGAGTGCAGTTAAGATGAAGGGAATTTCGTGTTAATACATGACGAGCAATTGAAGATGATTTATAAGCAATATTACGGTACAGATTACATACGAATGCTGCGTGGAAATTGTTCGCCGCATTCCCGACAATATTGTTAGATCTTCTATAATAGGTATCTCTAGTAAGTATAAATTCCACGCAATTCAGTTACGATGATTTCTATTCAAATACGCCGCGTAATAATTCGCGAATAGATTCAGTAATATTTACGGATAATGTGGGAATCAATTTACCGACGAACTGCGTTACGGTGAATCGTCGAGATTCCAGATGCGCGAACAATCTGCGCTGAAATTCGCCAAGGTCGCAGTTGGATTTCTACTCGTGAATTTCCCCCACCATTGTAACAACGTGCGCGCGCATTTAAATTGTCAAATATCAACGTGAAATTTAGCGGACCAAATTGCGGATTATCAAGCATCGACATGGATCAGGGTTTAACTTGTGAGAATCGGCGGAGCTTTACCTGGCACAGAGAGGATGCGGCGGCGGCGTGGCGGCGGCGGCGTGGCACAGACTGCAATGCAGAGCCCCCACCACCGTGGCAGACCTTGGCCATGGCTAGTGATACTACCTTGACATTGAGGCAGCCCTCCCTACCTCAGGTCGCACCGCCCCATTCTCCGCCGCTCCGGGTCGTCTTCTCGGCCGCCCGCTCGCCCTTCTATCTCGCTCGCCCTCGCCGCCGCCCCGCACTCTCTTTCTCCGTCGTGCAGCTGTGAAAGGATGCGGCGGCGAGGGGATCTTGTTGCTACGTCCCTCCCCGGTCCCCCACCTCACGTCCCTACCATAACATGGCAGGGGGGTGGCGGGGGGCTCTTACGTCACGCGTTCGATACCGCCCCCACTTTCCCTCTCCTTGGCCGAGGGGCCTCTTTCACATTTTTTTTTTTTTTTTTTTTTTTTAAATTGATTTATTATTTGCTCAAAATGTACAATTGTTAGGAAAATAATATTGTAATATACATATAATACACACTCAATACAGACTAGGTTTCACAATTAGTTCAACTACAATCACGAGTGAATTGCACAATGTAAGCAGATAATCCCACAAAAGCAGCAATGCTTGTGCGTGGGCATTTCCAAAGAGAAAATAATCCGGCGGCATATGAAAAAAGCAAAGTAAAGTGAATCAAATTAATAAATTTTGTAATTCAAGTGAAAAAATATTTTTTTTCAATTTTTTTTTTTATTTATATTTTCAAGTTTGTGATTTAAAAAAAAAATTTTTAAAGAATTATCTATTGTTTGGTAGTTTTAAATTTAAATTTTGATTTTTTTTTCTCAATAGTTAATTTGTTTTCTTTTTTACTTCTTTTTTTTTCCTTTTCTATGTAATATGAGTAAGAATCCAGGAAGTTAATTCTTTTTTTTCAGATTTTGATTTAGGAAGTATCCTCAACTTTTCTGGCAACGAATTTAGCAATTTTGGGCCACGATATGACGCGTGATTTAGCGCCAGTTGGCTTTTTCGATGAGGAAGCAAAAAAGTATTGGCCTTTCGTGTTGAGTAATTGCTTGTGGCTGCCGTGAGCAAATCGTTCCTTTTGAGGAAGAATTTGATAGTCTGCATAGCAATTAGTTGGCTAAGGTTCAGGACTTGGCTCTCATTGTATAGATCTATTGTTGGATATAAAATGGGTTTTTTTAGCAAAATTTTCAAAGTCAATTTTTGAGCGGTTTGGAGCTTAATTTTGTGTGTATCATAAGCAGCTCCCCATATTGTTGCACAATACGTGAGTAAAGAGTGAACGAGCGAAGAGTAGAGTAGTAAGGAGAACGTTTTTGTGAAGATATTACGGCATCTATAAAAAATAAAGGAGCAAGTAGTGATTTTCTTTTTTAAATAATCAATATGAGGTCTAAATTTGAGGCCTTCGTCTATTAGTACACCAAGATATTTTGTGGTGGGGACTCGATCTATTCTCTGACATTCACATTCAGTTTGTACATATTGGCAGGTGTGAATTTTAATTTCTAGATCATCTTTTGCTGTATTTACTTTACTGTTTGAGAAGCAAATATAATTGGTTTTTTTAATATTTAGCACAAGCCGGTTTGCCTTGAGATGCTGCATCACCACTGACAGAACATTTTCAGCTGATTGTTTGGTGTCACACCATGTTTTGCCTTTGACTGTGATACATGTGTCATCAGCGTATGACATCAGCGATCCATTTATCAATTTTAGGGAACAGAGACTATTGATGTAAATTGTGAAAAACAATGGTCCAAGTATTGTTCCTTGAGGAACGCCAGAAATTATGTATTTTTTGTCGCTCAGTTGTTGTCCAATTTTTGTTTGTTGGGGCCGTTGAAACAAGTAGCTTATTATTAGATGCAACGCAGAATCACAAATACCGATATCTTCAATTTTTTTAATTAAAATTTTATGATCAACTAGGTCAAATGCTTTACGAAGATCTAAGAATATTGTAAGACATTTAAAATTTTGTTCCAAATTTTCAACTATTTCGTTTGTCAAAGAATAAACCGCATCTTCCGTACTTTTTTTAGGCCGAAATCCAAATTGATTGGGTGAGAAGAACCTTATCGATTCAAGGAAGGTGTTAAGTCGAGATTTGAGGCATAATTCGAACAATTTCGCAATGTGGGATATCACAGAAATCGGTCGGTAGTTATCTGTCTTGTTTCTCGCACCGCTCTTGTGAATCGGTGTGATTACCGCTGTTTTTAATTTGGGTGGGATAATATTTGTTTTTAAAGCTAAATTCAGTACAAAAGCTAAAGGTGCTACAATGTGTGCAGCACAATATTTTATGGTTTTGACAGAGATATTGTCAGGTCCATTTGCGACGTTCAGTTTTAGAGATTTTATGTGTGTCGTGAGCTCTGTGGTTGTTACTGATTCGAAATTACTTAATTTTTTGGGTGGAATGTTGATCTTTTGAATCAAAGTCTCATCATTTGTAACTCCAGGCAAAATTTCAGTAGCTACATTAATGAAATAATTATTGAACAGGTTAGCAATGTCTTTGTCATTCGAGATTTTAAAATTTCCTTCTAGAATATGGTCGATTTTGGCTGCTTGATAGCATTTTCTCTCGGTAATTTGATTCACCAGTTGCCAGACCTGTTTTGGATTCGAAGTATTTTTCAATTTTTCGGCAAAGTATTGTTCTTTTTGTTTTTTTATTATTTTTGCTAACCAATTTTTGTAGAGAGTAAATTTTATTTTAAAATTCGGGTTTTCAGGCTTGTTGATTTTTTTACAATAGTTTTTATGTTTTGTATATTCTTTGTATAATTTGTCTCTTGTTCGGATCGATTTGACTGTAGCCTTGCTTATCCAAGGTCTAATTGCTTTCAGTTTATGTGATACATGTTGAGAAACATTCGAGGCCTGTGAGATGTACGAATTCAAAATGTCATAGAAAGAGTCTAGAGCATCTATGGAATTTGTTTGAGAGTATACTGATTGCCATGTTTCCTGAGCAAGGGCTTGCTCGAGTTTGGGGTAATCTATTTTGGAAAATTTGTATCCATTCGTATCCGGGTCCGCGGTTTGTGATTTTATTTTGATCTCCACAAGACAAACTTTGTGATCTGTGCAATAGAAATCCAGCGTGGCTGATTTAACCGGTACCTCTACTTTACTTCGAAGATATATGTGGTCCAAGCAGGTCTGACTTTCGGGTCTAGTTACTGAGTTTATCAAAGATTTGAAGCCATTATAGGTCATAATATTCTGGTAGTTTTCCTCGTCAGTGCCAGGGTTTAATAAGTCAATGTTGATGTCTCCAGCGAGCAAGAAAAAATCAGTTGGTGGAGCATTTTCCTCTAAGTAACTCTTTAGTTCGGTAATGTATTGTTTTTTGTTGCAAGAGGGGGATCGATATGTAGCTAGTACTCGAAATGAGACTTCGCCCAACTCGAAACAAACTTCTATTGAATTTGAAGACGTGATTCTGGGGATTTCGCGAGCTGATTGGGATGTAAGATCGCTTCTGAGGAAAACCATGAGGGAGTCGTGGGTAGTATTTTTAGTGAGAAACAAGTATGAGCTGTAGCCTGGAATATTGAAGGGGGTTCGAATTTTTTGTTGTGTTTCCGTCAATATTATTACTCCTGGTTTAAAATTTAGTTGGTCCAGTAGTATACAGAACTCATCAAAATGTTTGTTTACACCTCGAATATTATAGTTAATTATTGAAAAATGGTGATCAGAAAAAGTGGAATTAAGGTCCGAGACCTTTTTACACTCGGTTGTTTCAAAATTTTCAATTTCAAAGATATCGCTCATAATGAAAAAAAATTTAAAAAGAACAGCAATGAATTCCGAGAAGTTACCATGACTAGGCTACGTTAGCTCATCGTAACGCGAAGAGTTGACATCAGGAAGCATGGAGTGTCTAGTCGAATTACGTGGTTGTATTCCATCTGGTTTCAGGGTTGGCCCATATCGTCCAGTTGTTGAGGCGAAGTCTTGAGAGAATCTGGTCTTTGGCCGAGAATCGGGGCTCTTTTCTTGATCCAGGGAGTTTGTTGATCTTGAATCCTTCTTCCCATTGTGAGTAACGGGGATGTCTTTTTCGTCGGAGATCTTGATGGTCGGAGAGCTTTCATCTCGTCGAATATAGATGATTCCGTTTTTAACCCAGCAGTACTTGAAACCAAAGGACTTTGTCTGTCTTGCCAGCCAGAATAGTTGTCGATTAAATGGAGTCAGTCTTTCATTCAAGAACAATTTACCTGGTAAATCGACACCCACATCCTTCAGCGTCAGAGTTGGTATTGACTTCCTCGAGTCAAGGATTTTCTGTCTTATAGAACGATCTCGAAAAACCACGATGGTAGGAGAGTTTCCTCTTTGTCGTCGATCAGAGTTTATGCGTCTGATGTCAATCACGTCCTGTTCCTCAATTTTGATCTTGATGAGGTCACAGATTTTATTCAAGATATCGAAGACATTCCCAGTAAAATTTCCTGGGATTCCATTTATCTCAAGCTCGTTCGCAATCATGGTTTGTTCCAAGTGGTTGACTCTCTTTTTTAGCCAATCTCCATCCATATCCAGCCTTTTTACGTCTTCCTTGACCGAAGTCATGTCCTTGTTGAGGCGAGCATTTTCAAGCTGCATACTCTTCATGTCCCGATAGAACTCGTCATATTGGGATGATTGGTATTGGACGGACCGCTGCAGTTCTGAGAGTGAACAGGTAATTTGGTTTAGCGTATCTCCAATCCGCTTAAAGGCCGGATTTTGATCATCGATAACGAATTTAGAGAATTCGGAAGAGTCTAGCGGGGCTGGTGGAGTTGGTCCGCAATTTCGGCATAGCCAGGTGTCATCGTCAAGTAAGGCTTGGTATCGCTTTTCAGATATGCCCACACAATTTATGTGAAACCAAGAACGGCATTTTCCATCACACAAGACCGCTTTGTCGCCGTTGGTGATGTTCTCCTTACAATTTGGACAAACGTCGATTTTCTTCTTTTGGACTGTTTTAGTGCGAGTCATCGTTTCTCTTTCACGTGGAGGCTTGGAATCAGGTTAGGTTCGGAGTGGATACACACTCACACTCGCGCACTGACAGACGGAGCCAACGTCGCGGGAGAGAAATCCATCACCGCAAAGACCAAAAGAGTCGCACAAAAAAAATTTTCACGTCGATTGATTAAAAACGCTTAAATCTCGTTAGTAATCACGATTTCAAGCAGAATTCGAATAAATTTCCACTTTTGAAACGATTTTAAGACAGAGAGATTGACTTCACAATGTTTCACTTAGCCGCTTGTTGTTGTTCCACCTCCTCATCCACCTCCTCCTTCGCTTCCTCCTCCTCCTCCTCCACTTCCTCCTCCTCCTCCTCCTCCACTTCCTCCTCCAACGCCGAAACCTCCTCCACCGATGCCTCCTCCACTCCACCCTCTATTTACCTATATCATGCGCGAATTTACCAGGGGCTACGCAAATGATAATATTATTATTTATTGCGATTATCTTCAGTAGGCCTACTTCACGCCTAAACAAAAATGTTGATTTTTTACCATTCAGTAATCAACCGTTGTAATCGGTCAAGAAAAATATTTTCGAACCCCCCGGCCTCCCAGAAATTTTCACGGTTTACATTTCAAAGAGTATAGAATCCGACCTTTTTTCGGACGGACGAATTTTGGTTCATTTTTACCACCTATGTAACTTTAACCTATGTAATCGGTCAGGAAAAAAATTTACCACCCTCTGAAAATTTGTAGGTTCACGATGCAAGGGGTGTAGAATCCTAATCTGCAGTAAAATTTTTTTGTCGGTCCACCATTCGCCGTCCGGGGGTTTTCAGGGGGAAGGAGTTTTTGCAGATTTTTAAAATTTTCACCGGAAATCAGGTTCCTTATCTAGTTGGTCGTAACATCTCGACGGATCCCTACCTTAAAATTAAGGCCTGTAAAACAGCTGTTGAAGTGGGAAAAAATTATTCTGTTAATTATGAGGGCAATTAAGAACAGATTAAATAGTGAATTTAACAAAATTAGACGATGTGCTGCGGTAATAAGATTGGTAGATATCTATCAAGCAAAGTAAATGATGTAGCTTTTTTACTGAGTTGAAAAAAATTAAAATCCCCATTTAAAATTCAAATTTATACTGAAATGCTAGCATGATAAATAACTAAATTCCGCATTTCAGGAGTACTATGGTTATATCATAAGGTATTATATCACAATGTCCGTCGTGCATTCGAAAATGAACCATTGTGCTGAATTTGCTGAGTTCTTCGGGCACACAGACAAATAATATGCACATGTCACTGATCTACTTAGCAGGGTTGTTTGCTTCCGTATTTGCAGAGTAAATGGAAGTGTTGTATTCGTCTGTCCATCCGTCTGTGGTCATATACGCAAACCTTTTCGCTACATTTTCCCAAATTTCTTGAACTGAAATGTTCGTCTTGGCAAGACCTAACACCCTATTTAATCGGAATTTGAATAACTCGCAGAACTTCCGATATACATGGATTTTCAGGGTTTTCTATTTTATTTTTTCCGGCCACAAAAATGAACCGGTTTGAGCGTTCTGGGTCTTGAACTCTTTTTTTCTCTGGCAGAATATGCGGATATTTTTTATATTCCTACAACTGTTCGTATTTTCATTTTAGGCGAGTTTTAAAATTTGCATTGTAAGTTTTTATATTTCTCACCTTAACACCCTCGAAAGCAGTCAAAACATACTCAAATTTTGTCATAAATGTGTGTATCCAAATATGGAAGTATTGTGTGTTATCTACGCACCACTGGATTTTTTATTCAAGGGTGTTAATGGTTGGCAGGGCGTAGGTTGAAGACCCTTGTATTAGGGCATTACCCTCAACCATTATGTTTGTTGAAAGAACAGAAGTTCTGACAATTGTTCGAAGCAGCCGTGTTTTGAACCCGGGTCGGCTGCAACGCGACGCTGCAATGTCGTGCTTATAAGCTACCTAACAAACTTGGGATGTTTTGAAGAACACGCCAGTCTTTATAACACCAACGAAGAACCATAATATGATCATAATGGTTAGTTGGGAAACATATTATATTATTCTTATATATTATATTTCCCAACAAACCATTCGAACGGTGATTTTTCAACATTTGAATTCAGCCCAATGACATTAAGCTCACACGTTTTAATTCAGTCAGAATATTATTGATAGGCTGATTGATAAGACCAGTTAACAGAAGAAGGTCGCTATCACTCACCTTGGAAAAATCCATCAATCGTTATGTTTTAGGGTGCTGAATCCGAACTCCACCACCTTTTTTTCAGGTGACGCCTAAATCGTCAACATCATAGGCAATTTTCCGTTTTTTGGATTTTTTCAGTACAGCAACTCATAGATTATCGTACAGATGCCCAAAAATACTACCAAAACTCACTTTTCGCAGGAAGTTACCTCTGATTCCGAACATATGAATGGGTTGGGGTCCAAAAACACTCATTAAATATAAAGCTTTTCCAAAAACATAAAGATCGATTGGGTTCTCCGCGATGCGTGAAATTTATGTACATTTATGTAAACCTGTGAAATCGAATCATTAACTGAGAACTCAGTTAACTTTACTTAAAGTAACATTACTTTTTTCACATACTAGCAATTGGTGGTGGTTGTAATAACGATTAAATAAAAATGACAAGTAATTTTAATAGCCAAAGAACAGCGGTACATATCAGGTTATGAAAGGTGTCATAACCTTTTTTCTCTCTTCAGAAGAAGGAAAGATGCATTTAACAAGATTTTTGTCATTCCAATTACTTTGAGGCAATCGTTGGTATGAATTACAATTACTTTTTTACGAAGTAATTCTATTACGCTAATGAGTGACTGTAATTGGGAACAGTTGCTATCGCTTTCGGCAATAATTGCTTTCAAGAGGTTGCTGTTCGTCATTCTGGCCTCGAGGAGATTAGTTTTAAAACCAGCTCAATCCATGTTTTTCCGAAATTGAATTTTTTCCATTTTTCCCCAGTTCATGATCCATTTTATCATTCTGGAACGCCTTATGGACTGAGTCCGGCTCAATCCGATAGAAAAACGCTTCCGAAACAGTGTTTTCGCTTCAATTGTATGCTTCACGGGAAAACGTTTTGTTAATAAAAATTAGACGCTTCAATTGTTTTAAATTCCCGTTACGTTTTGCCAAACAATTTTTCGTTAGATTTCAGATGCAAACTAGATAATCATGTAGGTGGGTCATTCACACTGAAAGGAGCAGAAGTGATACCCAGAGGGTTTGTGGCGGACTCTTGAATTGGGGACTGCCGGACCGAGTTCCCCAAAAATTTCATATACTCACCTCCAGTTACTTGGGAGATAAAGTGTTGGTGGGGGTAGGACGGAAATCTTTTTTGCAAAGATTCGTAGTCTACAACCTTCGAGAGTTTAAGATGAGCAATTTTGAGAGGGGGGGGGGTGGACTTTTTTCCTTGAGAGATTACAATGGCTTATTATTGATAATCAACCAAAAACATGATTTTCCCCACGTTATCAGCTGATTTTTCAGGCTATAGAATTGAGGTAGGTATCTATCCTCATATAGAATCACCTAGAGAGTGGACTTGAGTTTTGACAAGAATAGGTATCAAAAGTAAACTAACATGCGTTCCCTACGAGAAATTCCGGACTGCCCGGCTCCTATCCAACATTAATGATTCAGTATCGGATTCTGCATCTCTTGAAGGGTAAACTAACTCGTTTACGGAGGCACATGATGGGCTTGGGGACAGACAATGTTGTGGCTACATTGGGAAATTCGTGTGTGGCGAATTAAGCAGTACCTAGCCGTAATGAGAACTTGACCATCGTAAGTCGAAGCAGCACTTTTCTTGACCGCGGGTCATCTGGCGCTAGAAAAACCCAGCACGGTTTGTATTAAAGCGAAACATGACCTTACCCCATCGAATCAATGGTAAGGCAGGAACGTGTCCATAGAATTTATGTACATCCTGCAGAGGGCACCGAAGCGTTTTTCTACTCTATCAATTTTTTATAGGATGTTTTGTAACTTACCGATATTGGGAAAAGCAATGCATCCAAGCCTGTAAACGAGGGAACTATGAAGATTTTGGCAATTCGCTGTGAATGCTTGCGGGAGGGGGCGGAGGGAGGAGTTATTGAGCGGTGGCGCGAGGCGGTTCAACGGAGAGAGAAATAGGGAGGGAGTGACAGAAAGAGCGAGAGAGAGTGACAATGAGGATGGGAAGAAGATCAATATTTCAAGGTCAGTATGTCGGCACTGACCTACTCACAATAGCGAAGTAACTCCCCTCCCCGCCCCCGACCATAACGTTAACCATCCGTTAACCAAGTTCGGTCGTTGCGACTAGTTCTAGCCACAGAGGCTTTTTATTAGGTAATGGCATAGAAGATAACGACGGTTCAGCTATACGTTTTCGTAAAATCGCAATTTTTAAGAAGAAAGCGGCTGTGCAGGATGGGGGTGGTGGGAAGGGGTCTCTTCAACCATCGATGAGATGGAAAGTACAGCTAGAGCGGTGGGGGTTAAGAGGGGGATGCTGGGGGAGGGGTTTCAACTCCGACGGCCGCCATGTTTACTGTTTTCCACGAAATTTCCCATTTCTCCTCCATAGTGATAACTTTCAGTTTCCATTTTAACTTGAACGTACGTTCTGCCTGTTAAGTAGGATTATTTCGAGCCCACGCTATTTTCACGCAACGGAAAGTGGATAAGATTATGGAATCGATCGATATCACTAGCCCCATCAGCTGATTCAGTCCATATGGTGACACTGCTCCAAATCCGTGGAGTTATTGAGATAGGTTGGTACCTACCTATGGCATTAGAGTTAAAATGCACGTTTCTGCCAAATTATGTTACGCGCCCCTGAACTCCCCAGAGTATAGTTATATTTCGTCATCTTGACGCCTCTCGCACCTGATCTAACATCTGGAAGATTATTTATTATATTTTACAGGAAGGATTGAAAACTCAACGTTTGAAAAAGATATTTTCCAATAGATTTATTATGCGTCATTCAAACAATGGTTCAAAATTGTTGTTCAGTAAGCTTCATTGTATTTTCCGGAGCGAAAAGTCAATTATATAAAATTTCATGCTGGATCGAAAACATCAGGCAACTCTCCTATTCGCAGCTGACTAGCTTCAATGATGATGATGATGATGGTGATGAGAGACGATGATGATGATGATGATGATGATATGATGATTGGGAAGAGAAGGAGTTGAGCTGAGCTGTGTGTTCTATGGAAGCGCTGTTTGGGGGCCTGAGTTGTGTGTACTTACGTTTGAAAGTGCAGAGAAGGCACTGTGCTCTTGTGGAGAGGAGCTCAATGTGGAGGCGGCTGTGACAAAGGCGGTATGTGCTGGGAGGGGTCCCACCGCTGCACTTGCGCAATGAGCTTCGAGCCTGTGGCCCGACTTGCCAGGAACCTCGCCCAACCCCCCTGACATAGAATATTTTTCCTAACCAGGGGCGCACCTTTTTACTGTATCTTTTCTCGGTGACGACTGAGACGACCAGATAGATGGCTGAACCAGGTGTGACTGAGAGGGCATAGAGAGAGAGAAGGGAAGGTCTTCGAGATGAAGGAGGCGGCTCTCAGTGCAGGGGCTCGCTGAACGTATGTACTGCAGAGGGGTTCGCTAAGCGTATAGTGCAGGGGAAATTCATCGACGCCCTTACGTTCCCTTCTTTATGGTCACACGCTGGACTTGGAACCTGGCAGATTACAACGTAACTGTACACTCTTGTAGGTACCAACCTGCAGCAAGAGAAAATCCGCAGCGCGTCGCTATCGATCGAAATACGTCAAGTAACGTCAGAAAATGCGGACTCGGATCCTTCAGTCATCAATTTCAGAATTGGCGATGATTTCCAGTAAACCGTTGCAGCGGATCATTCGGTCGACATTCCTTTCGAGGAGACGTCAGGGAAAAGAATTTGCAAAACTGGAGTTAGCTTCCGAAAGTTGCCTTTCAATGTAACTTGAAAAAATATTAAAATAAATGCTTCGGGGCATTCTTAAATAGTTATGGCAACGGGCCTACAACAAAGTAATGTCCTAAAATTGATTCGCTGCAAATTCTTACCCTGGGGCTCATTGTTCCCGTGTCCCAGAGCAAGAGTTGATTTTTTACCACTATGTTGAAAACAGGATCTATACCTAATTGGTTGATTTATTCCTCCTATGAAATAGTAAGTTAAGGAATAAGAATATTATTTATACTCTACAAAATAATAACGCTGTTATCCCTAAGGTAACTTAATCTTATTATCTATAATAATGGATCAATACATAAATATATGTCTAAAAAAATAAAAAGTTTTTAATTTTTTTCTGTCACCCCAACAAAATTTTAATGAAAATAAAATCAAATAAATATCTAAATATTATTATATTTCTTATAGATTATAATTATTATAATATATTATTATTAAAATATATTATTATTATTATTATTATAAATATTATTATAATTTCCTTAAAATAAAGTTCTATAGGGTCTTCTCGGCCCTACCTTGGTGAAAATTCTAGACATGACTAAAACTCCGATATTTAGGTATTCGTATCCGTGAACACCTATCGTTGCCATTCTGTTACTTTGTCGTATAAAAGCCGTATCAACATTTTCCAACAAACCAAAAATAAGTAAAACAGCGGAATTTGGTTCTAAACACAATTTTTCCCAATATTTCAACTACTTTTTTCCAGAAATCTTAAAATTGAGCTATTGGCTTGGCTAAAATATTGGTGTTGTCTCAAATTATGGTTGGTTTACGCTAAAAATTAAAAAATTCAGCCGTTTGGGAGAAAATTTGTAGACGGCGGACGAACGGAAAATTTTTATTGCAGATCGGAGTCTGAAACAATAAAAATTTTACGTTAGGTTAGAAAATTCTTTTATTTGGGCGATTACAGTGGTTTTTTTCATCGAATAATTAATCAAAAATTCTTCAGGAAAGAAGGGTATATGATGGGAAAAGATACCCATTGATGAGTGTAATTAGCTGAAAATAAACCAGGCCAATGTTCAGTCGGTCCACCGTGTATAACGTCGCAGAGTTTTTCGATACGGAAGGTCAGAAAATTTGGAAGTTTCAGGGTCACGCCAACTCTTCCGTATATTCTTTCAGGACGGGTCTGAAGTTCAAAAATTTCGACTCGTATAATATTGCACAAATTATTTTAATTTCAATTCCGACATGAATATTATCATGTATCTAGATATATTGGGTGTGTATTTTTTAGGAAACCGAAAAATGAACAATGTTTCTAACAATGTTTCTACTTAAGGCAAATTTCACCAAAGCTTTAACGCATAATGCCCTGCTTAGCTGCTGTTGGTGGGATATCTCAACGCAAGGTTACCATGATCATCGCTTTAGGTTGAAAGTTTGGTGAAATGGCACCATACCAGGGTTTTCTGCTGTCTGGAAATTAAATTCAGCATAATTGGACATCGTCGATTTGCGACCCGAAACGAAACCATATTGGAGTCAATTGATCAATTGGTCAACATAATGAGCGTTCTGGTCAACAAAAATCCTATCTTTCTGAAGGTAACTTGATCACGAATCGGGCAAAAATATGCTCTAACTAGATTATAATAAAAGAATTACCTAATCAAATTTTATTTCGTATCTTTGGTATCTTTTGGTAACACTAGCTGCATCAGCCTCACTTTGAAAGATACGTACGTATTGTAATCACTGCAATTCTTCCCTTAAAAATAGTAGTGGTTTCAACTCAAGTAAAATACAATCAAAAAAGAAACAATTATTGCCGAGAAAGTAATTCAGTCGTTGCCATCAGCAAAGGGAGTAGGACTTTTCCACCAAATGGGATCCTTTCTCCGCGACCATAATAATTGCCGGAATCGGGTTGCCGTTAGGTAAATATGGGAAGACGGAAGCGTCCATGACTCGCAAGTTGGGAACTCCGTAGACTCGTAGCTCTGGATCTACTACTGAACCGATTTCCGGTAGGATACCCATGCGCGCTGAGCCTGCTGGATGATTCTCGGCTCCAGTAACATGGCGAATCATGCACTCCCAATACTGGTCACTGTCGTATGCTCCTGCTTTGTCGCACGCCGGGTAGTCGATTTTCTCCATTTGGATATCCCATTTCTTGACAGCTTCAGTGCGTGTGAGTTTCTGCGCAAGTCGGATGCCCTCGATCAAAACTTGGACATCTCGAATATCGGACAAGTAGTTCGGGTATATGAGTGGTGGGTCGAACGGGTCGGAACTTTTAAGAGTCAGATAGCCCTTACTCTTGGGCAAGATGTTCGTCGGTCGGAGGTAAATGATGCGCCGGGCGCTTCCATCTGGCATCATCTTCATTTGACCTCCAGATTCGACCGGGCATTTGGCGGAATAGCCATCGAAAAACATCTGGATGTCAGGCATGTCTGATGAATACTTTGTGTGCATAAAAGCCGTCAGTTGAGTGAGGCCTGTGCTTGCCAAAGGTCCCGTCCTGTTCTCCAAGTACTCGGTCAAACTTTCCACAGTGAGTAAATCAGCGACACCTTCGTGCTTGACGCTGAAGGGGATACCGATACCCACGTGATTGTGAAGGTTTTCCCCAACTTTTAAGTCACTGATGACTGGGATGTTATGCTTGACAAGAACTTCGCGACGCCCAACGCCTGAGAGCATCAATAATTTGGGAGTGTTCACCGTCCCAGCGGTCAGGATGACCTCCTTCTTGGCATACGCGATCTTCTTGACTCCGTTGCGCGTGTAGTACTCGACACCGATCGCTCTCTTGGACTTCTCGTTGATAATGACACGTGTTACCGTCGACTCTGTCATTATGTACAGATTCTTCTTGCGCCCTTGGCTGTTGCCACGTAAGTAGGCTCGAGGTGCACTCACGCGAACCCCATCCTCGAACATCATCGATGCGATACTGATTCCCGTCTGGTTTGCGCCGTTCAAATCCCGAACATCATAGCCTATCTCTTTTCCAGCTTCGAGAAACTCTGAGACCATTGGAGCCTTCCATGGGAACCTTGACACTGGCATCGGGCCCTTCGTTCCGTGATAGAGCTTCTCAATTCCATCTTTGTCCAGATTGCGTTCAGATTTCTTGAAGAACGGCAACGTTTCGTAGTAAGTCCAGCCAATATTGCCCTCTCTCGCCCAGTTGTTGAATATTTCTTTATTTCCCCGATTATACATCGAACCTGAAACAACACAACCAATGCAATTGTAAATTGAGCACCTGCCCGCGGGCACGGGGATTTTTACGCGTAAAAATGTAAATAAATAAATGAATGCCATCGTCATCGGAAATTCCAAGCACAACCCTTAACTCGAGCTCCAGTCTTTTTCTATACTCACCACTCATAGATCCAGTTCCTCCTAGCATTTTGCCCCTTGGCCATGAGCAAACACCGCCAGTTGAAAGACATGCATCCGAGGTCGGCTCAGTCGTCATTTTCCAGTCGAGCGACGTTCCGATGGCAGTCCACGAAAACGCAGGTACCATTGTCGTCGACGGTTCCTCTGGGCCAGCTTCCATCAATGCCACTCTCCATTTTTTGTTGTCGCTCAAACGTGAAGCAACAACTGGTCCTGGGAAATTATGAAGGAGAACGTGAGCTATTGGAAAATTTTTCGGCAGCGTTGACGTAATTGACACTGGTTCTTCTATAGACGTACCGGCAACGCCACCACCGACGACAATGAAATCGAACACAGGCGATTTTTCGAACTCGAAGCTACGCGAACGTTTGCAAGGCTGGGCGATGTGGCAATTGCTGCGGATTAGCAGATCAACCAGCGACAAGAGCATCGTCACGTTCGGGCTATTTCCGCAGGTACCGTTCAAATAGGAGGTATCCTCGAATCTGCACTCACACTCCGCCATACTGTCAAAGATTGGCAGACGAAAACCGATTATAGAATATTGTGGTTAATTAACGCATTAACTCATTTATGAGTAAGAAAATTCCTATTTCTAGTGGTTCATTGTTTCTAGAAATAATATACCTATGTAATCGTCGGTTACATTTTTAAGATTTTTTAAAATATTTCTCGCCTCCATACCTCACCAATAGCATCGTTCCCTGCCTGGCAAATCGTTGGCGCTAAATTTCTCACCGGGCGAGTTTCAAACATAGAATAGACCCCCTGGATAATGAAATTAAAAACGCCCTAAGAATGCCTCAGAACCATTGAAAAGCTTGCCTCGCTCTCATGTTGCCAAGCGTAACTGGTCTAGTGTGAGTGTTACCTTGTTGGTGTAATAGGCTAGTGGTTGTGAGTAGATCAAACAACCGTATCAACCGGAACCAATGGCAAATTTTCTACTTTTTCCAATTTTAGTTTTGCTGATTCGTATAATACGACCAAATTCTTCAAATTGAAGATATTGGGTGGACAAACGTTTTCGTTGAAATTCCAACGAGTGGAAAACGAATTTTGTAGTTCAAGTAGTTTTTGATTCATCAAGAATTGGGGAAATTTTAAAAAACTCAAAAATGTCTCACTCAAACTTCAATAAATCATAAACGGTTGAAGCTACCGGCCTGGCAATGGTCTCATTCGATTCAGCATAGAAAAATTTAAAGGAAATGATGCCTCACATGCCTATGTTGCAAATTTTCTGAAAAAACCCGATTTTTTTCCCTCTTCAACAGCTGTTTACAGGCTTTAAAATTAAGGTAGAGTTCTGTCGAGACGTTAGGACCAACAAGGTACAGAACCTGATTTTTTGTGAAAATTTCAAAAATTTACGACCGCTCCTTCCCCCTGAAAAACCCCGGATGGCGGATGGAAAAAACATTTTATTGCAGTTTCGGATTCTACAACCCTTGAAACGTGAACCATCAAATTATCAGGGGGTGTTGAAAAAAAAATTTATCCTGACCGATAACAGAGAAAAATGAACCAAAATGGACTCAAATAACAATAGTCCCCATGAATCAGTTCATTTATCGATCATCTTTTTTATTGGAATCCGACTCTTTTTCTCATAACAGTATTGAGCTATGAGAGGACTGTCGCTCCAGATCTGTTCACTTAGATCTTGCTCTACTGCCCATCCTGCGAGGACTGGGACCTCTTCTTCAAGGAATCCAATCCGTTCTGTACGTCCACACGGCTGTTTGGATTGGTGGTGAGGGAACTTCCACCCGCTGACCCTCACTCAAGATCAGCCCACAATTCAGCTGAGCCCATATACCCTGAGGGTATGTTACGCAAATTATTGAATTCCCTCAACTTCTATGTAACTCGTCCTCTCGTTGATCGTCAGCATCAAAATGGTACGCAGTAAATTCGAGTATCGAGCCCTTTCCAGTGCTAAAATTCCCAAACTTGCTAATCCTGCACGTAACAGTTTCTCAAGATGCCATTCCCTCAACATGCATTGCAGGGTGGATTTTTATGATAATTATAAACTTGACAGGGTAAAACTGTACCTACTTAAAGACCGTCATTTCGAGTCAAAAAATTTAAAAAAAAAATCGTGTAACCCAAAAATTTGAGTTCCTACATATGAAGGCGCAGCGGGGTGGATATATTTGGGTATGAGAATACCGAGTGTTATCGATGGTCATTGATTCGACTTAGTAAGTTCTACTGAAACGTTGGCTGCTTTTTTAGCCTTTGCATTTGGCGGTTGTGGCTTCACCAGGATTGGTGAAGGCTGCACTATGAGAACGTTTGGGTAGGTCGTGGAAATACTCGAGGGAAAACTAATATCGTTGCGACCGAAACAAAGGAACTTAGACTTTTTGAGAAGATTGATTTTTGAGAACTGCTACCTACTCTTTCGCTATCGAAAATCATCCGGAATCAGACGCGGTTTTCTTTATCTAAATAATTTTGTTTCTATTCGTGTGGTGGTTTTCTGTCAATCAATTCCGTTCCCGTTCAACGGCGTCTTGTTTTTTCGAAAGACTTGAAAAAGCTGAGGTTGTCAAACAATAAAAGGCAAAAACAAAACGGTAATACAGCCAAGTGACGTTCAATTTTTTACTCTACGTCGAACTGGCTGAGCTCAATCTCTATACAAAAAATTTTTAGAGAGGATTATTTAATAATAGACAATCGCTCTATAATATATAATGGGCGAGAAAAGCAGTAGGACGAACCTGTCCACCGGCGTTGATAAATCATTCGAACGTGGTTCATAATTCGCTATTTCCAATGAAAATTTAACGTAATACCTACCGGTACGTACCAACATAAAGTTTACGATGGCAACGCCTTATACCATTATTCTGTAGCCCGCGCTACTCTCCCGTTAAACTGGCTTAGTGTTATGTGCATCATGCGTACCTATGTACCGACCGTTCTTGAATACGACCTTAACTTCGCGAGCATAGCATGAAAACCCTTCTTTTATGCTTTAGTACGTCAATCTCTCAGCGAACTCATGGTGTAATTCCATTTTATGAATTAAACATGTAGGTAATGGAATATTGTTTGGATATTTAGAGGCCATAAATAATGTTGAAAACACCCCGTGCAAATTTGAAATTCCGTTTAAAATCGTCTACGGCTAAATTACGGGGACAAAAAAGAAATATCCGAAAATTTTTCTAGGTAAACCCAAGATTTCAAGAGGCACACTGACAGAGTACACACGGACACAATAATATTGTCTATATTATAGACAAGTGTTCTGAAAGCGATTTTGAGCAAAAGAGTCTAAGAAAAATTATTTTCTGAACCTCCAATCCGATTTCCCACTTCCATATACTCCGTAATTTATATATATAGCATTAAAAATTGAGAATCCAATCCGATTTCCAATAAATGGAAGATCAAAATACCAACTTCCATATACTCCGTAATGTATATAGCATTAAAAATTGAGAATGCCTAACTATTAAACCAACTAGGTAGGGAACCCGATTATTGACAACGGAACTTTCAGTAATATACGACAACTCCTTTCCATTCAAAAATCCCGCAGGCCACAGACGGCGGATGGGCAAAAAGGTTTTATCGGGCAGATTGGGATTCTTCCCTCCTGAAATGCCAACGAGTAGACGAGGAGATTTCGAAAAACTAAGCTTACCGATTATTTTCTCAAACGTTAACCAAAAAGGCTCACTTATTCTGAAAGCTGAAAAGTCATTAGATAATGATTTTTTTAGCTCTTAAACTTGTTTCAGCTAAACTTGATTTTAGGTCGTGTATAAATAAAATTTTAGTAGAAGAATTTTGAAAATAAGTAAAAATGAAGTTGTTGCAAAATATTATTTCCCATCTATAAACCTTACTTCACTAGAATATTTATATTATTACAGACGCGTAGATCATAATTATGTCCAACCAGACACAGAACTAAAGTTAGGACATAGTACTAGGTACATATAGTATGGGCTATGAGAAGCTAACTTTTCCTGGTTTACTTTCTTACTTAGGTTCAGGATGAACGACGTCGGTCAATGCCAAGCAGTTTTCCTTATGAAACTATCAGCACATAATTGTCTTCTCTTAGTTATATACACATTAATTGGCTTTAACACCCGATTGCCGTCACCTTGGGCCTAGTGACCCAACACTGCTCTCATTCAGAAACCCAATTCGATGCCCGAGAAGTTTTGAATGACGTGGACGTTATTGCCAATCATTTTTGCCCATAATCCACTGCACATAATTTTGGAGCCTTGTTTACTGCCGCTTGCCGGACTATCACTGCTTCGAACAATGGAGACGATTCAGTATTCACTCGAGACACCAAATTTCTCATCAACTCCCTATTTGTTCAGATACAATGAATTTTCATGGAAGCTCTTTACGTTTCAAGGCAGATGCAATGAAAAAATTGAATTAAAATTTCAGGTGTGCATACATCACGACTTTCCTTCCCTCCGTTTTGACGTAGATATCTGTCTAGTTATTAAAGTGAGATTAAACGGGCAACGTCACTGTCTCTCGAGCTGCTGTATCTCCTGAACTAGTAAATAAATTTAGGCGTCAATCCATTAGGATTTTTCTTAGGTTTTCTTTTAATTAGGTGTCTTTGAATATGAAGAAATAGAAAAGTCTTCGCTTATAAAAATTTCAGAAAAATTTTCCAGCCGTTTAGGAGAAAAAGTGGTCACGGCGTACAACGGACGTACGAATATTTTTTATTGCTGATTCGGATTCTACACACTTTGAAACGTAAACCATAAAAATTTCAGGAGGGCCCGAAAAAATTTTTTTGGGCGATTACAACGGTTTATTATTAATTGTTACACCAAAATGTTCAAAATTGAAAAAAATTTGTCCCGAAACCTTAATTTAATTCGTCGATGTTCTGACAACATATTTCCATCGTTCATCCCGATCGTTCAATTAGTTTTGAAATGAGTAAGGAACGTACATATAAAAAATTGTATAGGTATCGATAGAAATGCTGCACACAACGCTGCAAAATATTGTGCATACGTATTTTTCAACACATGAGTGACCTAAAATAGACCTTTAGAGTTGATGTAGCGATTTGGCAAGAGAATTGAGCTTGGCTAAGCCAAGATTGATTGTTCCTAAAATTTAAAAAATTTTTGTCCAGCCATCTCTGAGGAGAAATGCGGCGGTGGAAGGTCGAAATTGTTCAATAGGATTCTGGATTCTGAGTAATTTGAGATATAAGCCTTCAAATTTTCTGCCTTAAAACCTTCAAATAGCTGAGTGAAAAAAAAAACAATTTTTTATCATTACGGCCAGGTGTAAATTAATTTCTTACCTTGCCAGTAAATGGTGCGCAGCGTCTGGTCAACGATAATTATTGTAGAAAGGGTGTCGGCAAAAACCTGCTTTCGAATTTAAGGTTTGAAAAACATTCAACTGATCCAAGTAGCCTGATTATTGAAGAAGAAGATTATGAGAAGATCCAAGCCTCCTCCTAGCGGGTAAATGTTCGAAAAAACCCGAAATTCGAAGAAACCCCAAAATAGTGATTTTATACTGGCACGAATCGGAATGTTACCTCTGTTGGTGCTGTTTCGTACCAAAGAGATCCCGATTCGCCAGAACAGACTATGCTTTTCCCGTCTGCTTACTTCGCTTATAAAGAGCTTCTCGTCAGCTGGGCATAATTATTCAAAGAAATTCGACTGGCAATCAGCCTATTGTTGGTGTACCGATTAGGATTCAAAAAGTGGGCTCCGTTAATGATTGGACGGAACTTATTCAAGAAGAAAATGAAGATTGGAATTTCAAGAGGGCGGCCATGAAAAACATATTACCATATCACTGCCGCCGCAGCTGGTCAGCTGAAGTTCTGACTTAATTCCTCACTCGCATCTGATCCAGGCGGACCGGCGAGCTGGCGTCAGAACTGAGGCACACAACAGTAGCCCAGCGTAGCCCACAGCGACCGAAGATACCGATCATGTGATTTCTATTATGATTTTATTCTAGAACAATCGATTTCAACCAACCTGTTCTTGCCAGTTCCTTTATCAATCATAATTAGACGCTCTTTAAAATGATGACTCCGATGTGATCGACCGTTTGAACAGGTAACATGATTTTCCTCCTCAGTGGTCTAATCAGGTACCATTTTTACTTCTATATCTACAGAGTAAATGGAAGCATTGGAATCGCCCTAAATCGAGAACTGGAACGGAGCTTTAGAAAAAACTTTTATTTACACTCATTTACTCAGAATCACTTCCCGAACAAGTGTACGTGTGTCCGTCTGTGGTCATTCGCAAAAATTGCCATAGCTCCCTATATTCTCAACCTTTTTTCAAAATTCTTGAACTGAAATGTTTGTCTCGGCAAGTCCTAACTCCCTATTTAATCGGAATTTTAAAAACCCACAGTACTCACCCGATATATTTGAATTTTTTGTGTTTTCTACTTTATTTTTTCCGGCCACAGAAATCAACCGATTTGAGCGTTCTGGGTCTTAAAATCTTTGTTTTACCTTGCAGAATATGTGGATATTTTATATAAATCAAAATGTGGAGTATTTTTATTTTGGGCGAATTTTGAAATTTGCATAGAGAGTTTTTTGATATTTTTGACCTAAACACCCTTAAAAGCAGTCAAAATATGATCAAATTGTGTCACTGTTACGTTTCAGAAAATGGAAGTATTGTGTGTTATCTACGCACCGCTGCTTACAGCTGTTTTCTTCTTACTGCTGTCAGTTCTTATAAAATGTCATCTCATTTTCAAAAACGCTGCTAAGTAAATAAGTGACGTGGGTGCATTATTTTTCTGGGTATCCCTGAAATTGAAGCTCTAATAACAGAAATAGGTTACTGAATCATCTAAATAGAAGCGAAATTCGTCTACAAATTAAGAAATTTCTTAAGAAATTCGTCTACAAATTAAGAAATTTCTTCGGAATCACACGGTAAAAATTTGATCAATGCTACGATACCCGCCTTACATCCTCGAAATTATTTCCTGTCGACATATCCCCACGGGTTGCGAATATAGCCCTGGATTTTGACCGCAAAAACAAAAAGCTGGAAATCGCGATTTTGGCCGCATCAGTACTCTTCCAATTGACCATATTGATCAAAGTCTCGAAAACGTTGAATTTCATTTTTTCGGTCAACCCCTAAAGATACATGCCAAAAATACCCGATCATTTCAAAAAGAATTTTTTCGACCTTTTAAAAAGACAGTGGACGTTTTGTGTAATAGCCGTTTTAAAAGGCGTTTTTTTTCTTCAAAATTATCGCCATTTCAGTGAGTGTTTGAGGGAAATATTTTGTAAATGTTGACGGATGGACGGGCAGACCAGGGAAGACTGAGTTCTATGCTTGCTTTTCGATTTTGAGACCTTCCGAGTAATTACCTGAATAATTGCTTGTTGTTTGCCACTAAAACTGCCATATTGGCCCCCATATTAAATTTAATTAAATATTGAATTCCATTTAATTACAATGTAATGATCCTACGTAGAAAATCGATTCGGTGGTTCAGTAAAAGTTCTATTTCGTACGCTTTTACTAACTTTTAACTAAATTTTTACTAGCTTTTTACTAACTTTTGAATTCGAAAAAATGTCTGGGCGTAAACCTTTAGTTGTCCTTGTTTTAGGTCTTAAAATTTTGGTCTTATTTTTCAGAACGTGTGAGTAATTTTCTCAGCCGAGAAATTTTACGAGGGCTTCAATTTTTCTAACGAATTGTTCGTTTCGCCGGCTTTTGAGCTGGGTAGCCTCGAAGAAAATCAGCCTCTGAGCATAAAAGTGTGGAAAAAAATTAAAATCAAATAGAAACTCAAATTGAGGGAATTTGAGACGTAGTATGTTTGAGCTTCTATTTCGAGGTTCTACATTTCCTTCCCGAATTATTCTATGCATACAATAAGGTAAAGTTTGCGCTAGGCGCTTACCTCCTGCGGAGCCCGCGATGCTCAAGTGCTGAGGCGACAAACGATACTGTGTGATATAGCCGGCAACGGAGCGGCCACCACCGACAGGCAGAGGATCCGTCAGACAGACAGACGATCGTCGATCAGTGTTCACTCACATATCTAGGTCATCCTCAGCCTCCGACACTGTCTCTTCCGCAGCCGTTCAACGCTAAGATTTGAACCGATAAATGCAAAGTATGGCCCTTATTTCCAAAATATTACTAGGGACGAACTATCCTATAGACGGGCGAATTCGCTCTGGCAACATTGAGAGAAGCGGCAAGAGGGAAAGAGTTGGCTGTTCCTCCGTCGTCTAAAGGCCGGTGAAGGTTTTTTCAGTTGGACATCGTCAGTAAGATACTACCTAGAACTCTACCAGTATGAATTAGCCTCCGACAAATAAAACAACACGAAAAGCCTATTTTGAGACAACATTTTCAGTTTAGCATACTAGAGACCATGGATATAGAACAGATTGGGACTCAATGAGTGGTAAGTTTTATCTTTGATGACCATCTGGTAAAATTTTTGTCCTGATGACAACCTTATGCTGATTGTACTGCTATTAGCAATACATTTAATATAGTTCAACCATGTTTTTGTCGTTAATATGCGCATGTACCTACGCGCATGTCAGCAACATTTTGGCTGAACGGCTGGTCCAATATGAAGAATAGTGGTTTTTACTTCCATATTTACAGAGTAAATGGAAGTATTGTGATCGTCCTAAAATCGAGAATCGGAACGGAGCTTCAGACAAAACTTTTTCTTATACACATTTACTCAGAATCACTTCCTGAACAAGTGTCTGTGTGTCCGTGTGTCCGTGTGTCTGTATTTCCGTGTGTCCGTCTGTCCGTCTGTGGTCATTTACAAAAATGGCCATAACTCCCTCATTTCTCAACCTTTTTTCAAATTTCTTGAACTGAAATGTTTGTCCCGGCAAGACCTAACACCCTGTTTAATCGGAATTTGGATAACGCACAGTACTTCCGAGATATTTGCATTTTTAGTGTTTTCTATTTTATTTTTTTCCGGCCGCAAAAATGAACCGATTTGAGCGTTCTTGGTCTCAAAATCTTCGTTTTACCTTGCAGAATATGTGGATATTTTTTACATTCCGAAAATGTGGCGTTTTTTCATTTTTAGCGAATTTTAAAATTTTAATACTGAATTTTTTGATATTTTTGACCTAAACATTTTCAAAAGCAGTCAAAATATGATCAAATTGTGTCACAATTTTACGTTTCAAAATATGGAAGTATTGTGTGTTATCTACGCACCACTGGTTATGTTTTACAGGTTACAGGAGTACGTAATGTAGAGAGTATTCTGCGATGGGTTCTTCAAGTCCGATTGTCCAAAAATCTTTTTGAAACAGCCCAACTCGAATTTCGCTGAAGTAAAATCGTCTTCATTGCAGTGATAAATTTTGTTGGGGCATCTCAACTTACCTCGTGTTTCGTCAAAATCAGTTACTTAACTAGGGACCAAAACTGATTTTCGAGTGCCAATTGGAGAGAGGTGCCATTGGGCACTGAGGGTGATAATGTTCGAGTGTGTTTTCGAAATTTGGAAATTCTATCTTATTAAGACTGGAAAAGAACGCTACAAGTACTTTTCCAGACTTCATTACTTACAAAGAAGTCATAAATAATAAAAAATAATAATAAATAATATAAATAAATAATAAAATATAAATTATTTATTTTATGTACTATACGATAGTAGGAAAGCTCATAAAACCCCAATTTTTCAAAGCGGACATGTTCAGTTTTGAAAGACACCTCCTCAAATATGCACTTGAGTATATTCGATTGCCTTAATTTAGGTTCCGAGCCCCATACACATCAATTGGCAGCAAACTCCGGCTAAACAGGCTTATGAGGCTTGCCTAGACAAACACGAACATTCCATTTCAAGAAAGTTGAAGAAAAAGTTGGGGATTGAGAGAGATAACGTTTTTTCAAAAGATTACTTAATTGTATGACACTATTGCAGAACAAAAGACAAAATGTAACCATTTTTGCGCGCAGACAATTGTTCGGGGAATGATTCGACGTAGAAGTGTATAGGTCAACTCCTTTCCTAAATCCCCGATCCGGATCGATTGGCAATTTCTGGGTCGTTTGCAATAAATTAATTTACTTAGTAAGCATGGGGGCAAAACGCTAGTGTAATACTTATCAGCGACTTCCCATCACTGAGTAACTACTGGCTCTTACACTCCCCGCCCCTTCCCTTTCCTTTCCTCTTGGAGCTCATGATTGTTGTCTTTTTTACATCATAGGAACTTGGTTACCTCGGCTCAGGTGGTGGTTGTCAGCTACCGGCTATACGTGAAAGCGATTGTCGCTCTTCGAGCCTGCCCGGTAGCTGACTTCTGCCCACCATTATCATTGTGGGCTGGTAATTAGTGATTATTCGGGATGGAGCCCGCGGAGCAGTATCAGTGAAAGTGTTTGCCACCAACCTACCTATATGCTCTTATAATACCTGCATGGGCTCATATAGAGAAATTATTACCGACGTGACATTGACTCGAATATATAGGTCTCTTGACTAATGGAACAAAGGAAATTACTTAACATACAAGATGACTTTAGTAAGATAGCGCTAGTTTAAAAGCAGAGGTACCTGATACAGGTTGATGCATCAAAGCAACGATAAAACAGTCAGTAATAACGGCTTTACTGTAGCGAGGGGAAAAGGGGGAAAAATTGAATTTTTGACAGAAATTCTTCTCATTAGAGGCGAAGATTTATGATTTCTGTTCAAACCATCAACAAAACGATTTTTTTTTTCAAGGTCACAACAAACTTGAAACAAAAAAGATTTTTTTTATAGCTAGACGACCCGAACTCTTGACGTCAATGATCAGAACTATACCTAACCAATTTATAATAATTTGTTTTATTTTTCCCGAATTTGGAGGATAGAGGTCGTTAGCATCTAACCCCCCCCCCCATGAGCTAGCTCGAGAAAACACCTCTCAAACACCCGGATCCTGGTCCTTACCATCCTGCCACTGGAATACCACTTTACAGTAACGGTGGAGAACGTAATAATTCTGGTCTTTCGACCAGAGGAGGTCGACCATTGGAACCATTTTGTTATCAATTGACCAAATCTATCAATTGAATCGACTATGGTATGGGTTAAGATGGATATAACATTTAACCAGATGGTTACAACCGATAACCAAATGGTTATAACTAATAACTGAATTTTTATAAAAATAACCGAATGGTTACAGCCAACAACCAAATGATGACAGCCTATAACCGAATGGTTATGACCAATAACCGAATGGTTATGACCGATAACCGAATTTTTATAACAATAACCGAATGTTTAGGTACAGCCAATAACCGAACGATGAACTATGATGAGCATATAACCAAATGATGAGCCTATAACCAAATAGTTATTACCAATAACCGAATGGTTATGAAAAATAACCGAATGGTTATGACTGATAACCGTGTGGTTATGACCGATAACCGAATGGTTATGACAGATAACCGGATTGTTATATCCGATAACCGTATGTTTTTAACCAGTAATATAATGGTTAAAATACAATAAACCCCATAACCAAATGGTTATAACACAAATACCCACATAGGTGGTAACCAATACCCATCATCCATCATGGTTAAATTTTCAAGCCTAAACTTGAACTTAAACCTACTATGTTTATATATCAGTTATATAAACTCTTGAACTCTAATCGCAACTGGAACGTGAGCTCAAGCTCAAACTGGAACTCAGTTTGAAACTCAAACGTAAACACAAAATGATACTAAAAATTAGACTCAAACTGAAGCTGAAACTCAAATTAACACTCGAAATGGAACTGGAACACAAATTTAAACTGCAAGTCATCAAACTCAAACTGTAACTGAGACTCTAACTTGAAATCACAGGTAAACTCAAATTTAAAGTGAAATTCAAACTTAAACTGAAAATCAAACTCAAACTGCATTAAACTCAAACGTGTACTCAGACTGAAACACAATCTCAAATGGAAACTCACCCCCGAATTTAAACTGAAACTGAAACTCAACTTCAAAATCAAACTGATACCTAAATTCAACTTGAAACTACTTAAACGTAAATTCAAACTCAAACTTGAACTCAAAAGTAAACAAAAACTGAAACTCAAACTGCAGGAAACTTAAACGTCTACTCAAACCAAAACTCGGAATCAAACGAAAACTCGTACTGAAATCCTAACTGAAGCTGGAACTGAAATTCAACTTGAGTATCCAACTTAAACTAGAACTCAAACTCAAACTGAAACGCAAACTCAAACTTGAAATCAAAAGAAGTTCACTTTAGAAAAGAACTTTACTAGTTTAACTGAAACTAAAACTGGAACTGAAACTAAAACTGAAATTCAACTTGAAACTCCAAACTGAAAATCCAACTGAAACTAGTTCTCAAACTCAAACTTAAGCCGAAACTCAAATTCGAAATGAAACTGAAACGCGAACTCAAACTTGAACTCAAAAGTAAACTTGAACTGAAACCAAAACTCAAACTTGAACTGTAACTCCAACTGAAATTCAAACTGAAACACAAACTCGAATCAAACTTAGACATACCTATTACTTTGAAGTGAAACAAGAACTCCAAGTCAAACGTGAACTAAAACGGGATCTCCAACTCAAACTGAAACTCAAAACCAAACTGTAACTCAAACTCATGCTAGAACACAAACTTATACTAAACCTTGAACTCAATGTTAAACTCAGTTACAGCTCCAATTTGAGTTTAAAGTTAAGTTTGAGAATGAGGTACAATTTTAGTGTGTGTTCCATTTTAGTTTGAGTGTTAGGGTTGGAGTTACAGTTTGAGTTTAAGTTTCAGTCTCAGTTTAAGTTTGAGTTTGAATTTTAGTTTGAGTTCAAGTTCAAGTTTGATTTTAAGATTCAGTTCAAGTCCACGTTTGAGTTTGAATTCCAGTTTGAGTTCGGGTTTAAAGTTGAGTTTGTGTTCCAGTTTTAGTTTTAGTTTATGTTTGAGTTCCAGATTAAGTTTGTGGTTGTGTTACAGTTCGAGTTCACGTTTGAGTTCCAGTTCCAGTTTGAGTTTAAAGTCAAGTTTGAATTTCAGTTTAAGTTTCAGTTCGAGTTTACGTTTGAGTTCCAGTTTCAGTTTAAAGTTAAGTTTGAAGTTGCGTTTAGGTTGAAGTTTGTGTTCGTGTTCCAGTGTGAGTATGTACATGTTTGAATTACAGTTTGATTTTCAGTTTGAGTTCAAGGTTCAAGTTTGCTTTTGAGTTTCAGTTCAAGTGCACGTTTGAGTTTGAATTACAGCTTCAGTTCGAGAGTAAAGTTGAGTTTGAGTTCCAGTTTGAGTTTCAGTTTATGTTTGAGTTTACGTTCGAGTTCGAGTTCACGATGAGTTTAGAGTTAAGTTCAAGTTACAGTTCAAGTTTGTGGTTGAGTTTCAGTTCGAGTTCGCGTTTGAGTTTAAAGTTAAGTTTGAAGTTTGCGTTTAGGTTGGAGTTTTTGTTTGAGTATGTACAAGTTTGAATTACAGTTCGAGTTCAGTTTGAACTCCAGTTTGAGATTTTATTCCAGAGCATGAGTTTGAGTTTAAATTCGAGTCAAAGTTTGAGTATGAATTTGAGTTTACAGCGTTCAATGGTGGATTTCATAATCTCTGATTGAAGTTAAGCACGGTCCATTTGCTATTGGTAACTTGGTTTAGACATACCTACGTTACTAATAGTACCAATCAAGTTTCGCTCAACCGTAATCGGAGATGGTGAAATCCATCATTAGTAAGAGGCCATTTGGTTTATTATTCGATAAAACCATTGTAATCGAAAAAGAAAATGGTTTTTAACCCACCGTGAAGTTTTTAAGTTCATTTTTATGACAACCACAAATGACCATAAAGATCAACAGCCATTTTTATTAACAAAAAATCATTTTTTTGTTTAGTCGGTCGAAACAGATTTATACTTACCTCAATCTTGAATATTTTAAGTCAAATAATGGAGAAATCGAATTCTCATCTCGTGCAAACCACGAAGCTCTTTTAGGGTCCAACTCCGTCATCGATCCGGTAACGTACCTGAGGAAGCTGAGTTCCTAAAGCTTTTGCATTTCTCCAGGAAATCACCTGAATTTTGACACGGATAGGTTAACAAAGGAAAAGTCCAAATGATAAAAATTCAGATCTATATTAGAATTTCAGATTTCTTGCCTTCAGCGAAGCATTTCATTTTAATTCGATCACACTAAGAGTTTTAGGCCAATCAGTGCAGTTCGAAAGACGATGCTCAGCAGATGCAAATTTAAATTCGCACAGTAGAATAGAGTCGAGAGATTCACGAAAATGTATCAAATAACAATAAACTATCATCCAATAGAGTTCAATCAGAATAATATAGGTAAAATGGTTTTTTTAGTCAACGGATTCACAAAAGTTTATCTAGTAACAATAAACTAACATCTAATTGGGTTCGATCAGAATAATATCATGAGACATTGGAACCTTAAGGCTAATATCAAGAAGCATAGTGGCAAATCGTCAGCCCAAAGCAACAGTGGCTAACAAAAATGTTGGCTTCGAAGTTTTTGATTCAGACTCAATTTTTTACACCAGTTCCAACGGTGAGGTTAGTTAGGCACATACATGCTAGGCTCGCCATGGGCTCATTGAGTCATCATTAAAGGGCTGAAATTTTCATCGCTTCAATTGGGTGAGAAAGTGAAGGGGGCTTTTCGACAAAGGTGCAATAAGTATTGAGGTATCCGATAAGTGGAACATGGTAAAAACGAACTCAGATATATGCTGAACTAAGACGTCATTGCACCCAGTTTGCTCGTTTCCTTTCACTTGCAGTAGATTGAAAGTATGTGGCAACTAGGGCGTCATCCAAAATCTTTATTTGAGAGTAAGGGTCAACCAAACTAGAGTTTGAGCTTGAATGGAGTTATGGGGGTTTCGAAACGTGCTGAATCTGGATATGGGGTCGAAAATAGAAAATTCCCCTTGATATCCGACCATTAATCATAATCTGCTCAGTCTCTTGCTCAGAAAGAAAACTCAACCCACAGAACTTTCCATCTGAGAGGTCGATTTTGTTAGTTTAACTATCAATTCTCAGATCAATCCCTTATCAGTGTTTCTCTACTTTCGTTTTCCTTGTGACACCAGTTTAGCCTCTTGATAACTTGGTGAAAGCCAATCAGCATTGTTGCTCCGGGTCTGACAAAATGGCACAAGCGGTGATGGTAAGGTTTCAACAACAAATATTTTTACTAATAAACTAAACGAGTACTGCGACATTGTTGCAAGAGTGGAGATCCCAGGAAAGTCCAGTTTACCACGGACCGTGAGGAAATTCCTCAGTTAACTTTTCCCTTTCCAGATCATCGAATTGGAACACAACAGACATCCCAACATCTTAATGGTTAAGATAGTTACGCTAACAATCAAAACTTGATTGTAGAAAAAAAATAATAACGCGGCAAATCCTGTACAGAGGTTCATTTTTCTATCACCCGTACAAAGATTGAATCAAGAACAAAGACTTTCTCAAAGAACAGGCATTTTCTAACTTTGCTTCCCCAGTACTGGATGAATGAATGTACGTTTTATAAAACGTTTATGCCGGTTTATAAAAGATGTTGAGATGCCTCAAGAAAAGTGAACCTCAGCGCGAAACTTTCAGGGCAAATCGAGCTCTCTTCAAAAACATGTTTGGAAAAACATAGTATTCCAAAATACTTTCTCTATTGAAGAACCAGACATATATCATATTTTTCATTACCTATCAACATTTTCAGCATGTTGCACGCCTTGAGCTAACTGAAAAAAATGTGACAAATTCAAGAGGAGAAAATGCGACCCATGTATAACAGTTACAGTCAAATTTATGGTTCTATAGGCTAGCTATAATAATACGTTGATCATTAATATCATATAGTTTTAATATCAGATTATTAATAATCAATACGTTGATTGTTTACCTTCCTGGAGAAAAGGTTGTTTCAATTTCAATGAAGCATGTTCATGTTGTTGAGCCATAGGCCCTAAGCGGGTTTAGTTTACATGTATTTTTCCACCACTTTTACCCAAGCCTATAGAACAATTGTTGAATTCTTTTATCGAAGAAAGTCTACTTGAAAAAACGCTGCTGGGTAGATCAGTGACATGTGCACATCATTTTTTTGTGTATGGGAAGAACTCTGCAAATTCTGCACAAGGGTTCATTTTTTGATTGCAAAGACAAACCTTCCTGAAAAACGAAATTTAGATGTTATAATTATAGAATTTCAGTATAAATTTGTATTTTAGATGGTTATTGAGAAAAACCTTTTTTTTTTTGTTACCCGGCAAAAACACTAGTGCGAGTGAGACGTTAGGACCAACTAGATATGGAATCTGATTTTTGGTGAAAATTTCAAAAATTTACGATAACTCCTTCCCCCTGAAAGCCCCCGGTACGGACAAAACATTTTTATTGCAGATTCGGATTCTACACCCCTTGAAATGTAAACCAACAAATTTTCAGGGGGTGTTGAAAAAAAAATTTCCTGACCGATTACAAAGGTTCATTTCCTAGGAAAAATCAACTCAAAATTGTAAATCTTCTGATCTGCCACCGTTGCAACAACATAACATTTACAGGAATGGGCGATGGGAGTGTCTGGTGGGAATGTTACTCTTACTTTAGGCTACTGAATATTCTGCTTAAAAAATCACGAAGAGATTTTGGCACTTGAGTATTTTACTAAGCTACAGTGAAAGATTCCGCTAAGGTACTGAATTGTAGGAACAGTTAAGCCAGTATCACACAAACGACAACGCCCAACATATACATCGGTGCGGAAACTGACATTTTGAGCGGACGTGATTTTTGTTTGTATCTGGGGATCTCACGGACACACATCTAGGGATCCAGGGCACCCATGCGAAGGCAGATAAGGTATCAGAGATTCCAAGAAAACAGAAATTCAGAAATAAAACCAAAAAACGCGCCTTTCTTGCTTAGGATGGAAGAAGCACATTTTTTGAAAATATCCACGTTATAATCAGCCCTATTTCAGAACAAAATGACCCTTATCGGCGATCTCAAAATTAATTCCACGAAATGTCAGAATTAATTGATAATTCAAGTAACACAAGGAAGACACCGGGTCATGTCAAAAAGGGCTAGAAAACTCAAGTTGGCACTTATAGCCAGTAGGCACCATGAGCAAGTTTTTAAAGGATGAATAAAAGCTAGGACAATTGTACTCGTTGTCATCTGTATGGTCTTGGCTTATAGCCACAGGTGAATGTCTATTCGCAACAGTTTGCAATATAAATATCTATTATATGAGTGAGTTTGCGCTTATTATCAATAACGAATGTCTAGGCGGAGGGCCGTTCAGTCTTGCGTCTCAATTTTCGGCACCAGCAACCCTTTATCATTTTCAGTTTCGAGCTTAACTTCATGACACAATTGAGTCATCACAATATTTCACAGATTTTCCATGCATATTTTGTTAAGGAAAAAACATCTAAACTCTAATGGAAGGCAACTAACAATATTTTCATTCTACGCAAAGCTGCGATTGATCAAATTGATATTAACATCGATCGAAAGTCTATACTGTTTAAGGACGAAATATTTTATGCAACAACTGGACGCACTATCTATTTAGGGTGGAACGTCACTAGAAGTTAGGAAACCTTGTGAAATATCCCAGCTATTATATAGTTGAACGGACGAAACAATAATTTCAATCCATGAGAGGATTTTTGATTCATACTCGAGTTTGCAAGAAGAGGATAATATACTCGTACTTAGCATCAGGCCCGCACCTTGGGGAGTATTTGATGTCTGCAGGAGTAGAAAACAGGGTGCAGTGATGTCGGGATTCTGCAACATTTACGCTGAATCCACCACTAACTTGCTGGACACTTACAACTGGGACTAACTTGAATTTGATGAAGGATTTGATGGTAAACAAGCAAGATAAGAGTGATCATATTTTTCTACCTCCCCCATTCTACAAAAACAGAATTTGTGTACGGGCCTGCTTGGGATCGAGGGGTTTCAAATCACTCAAATAAAACTCCTAAAGCGTTATAAAACCACTATAAAATATACAATATCTAAGTACCTCTCATTAATTATATATTTTCAATAAACCATATAAAAGCCGAATGGCACAACAGAAACAAAACCACCTACAATGGATAAATATAGGGATATCACAATACAAATAAATAATACTTCAAACACATCTTAACTTAAAATCGAAGTTAAATAATTTATGTACACTGATGAATAACCCATAGCTGGTAAGAATCATTGATGATATTATTACATGGTTTCAAGCTGAAAATTCATCATGCCCTAACGGCATTCCCATAATTTGAAACAGGCATCAAACCGTTAGGGCTATATCTTTTTTCAAGACTGCAAAGTTTCCCTATAGCCAGTCATTCTTTGCCTTAATAAAAAAAGTAGTCTAATCTGAATTATTTCAAAAAGCAAAGCTTCTCAAAAAACATGAAAAAAAAGTAATTTATCGCAACACAGTATCGTGAAAATGAGACGTCCAAGGTAGTTGAGAGTAAGGAGCGGATCTTGGGGCAATAAGATAGTTATCCCAAGTAATTCCCCGTTTTTTTTTTCAAGATCGATAGGTCGATTTGTGTTGGTTTTTCAAAAATTAGCCCATAATCGTTTTTGTTGATAGATAACTTGCCCACAATTTGTTCTATAAAACCGTTAGGTACTAAGAAAAGATTATTATTGAAAAGCCAGAATAACTGTTGACTTTGAGGTCACCTTCACCTCTTCACTTTGAGAATTTGAATTAGAGTGAGAGCGATAACTGGCTACCTAAATACTCTTCGTTAGAAACAATCTCCAACAGAAGCAGGACATCAGATATGAAGGGAACAGGGAAAAAACCAGCTTTGTCAAAAAAGCTGCAATTTGAGAAAAATGAATTTTTAACTTGGACATAGTATAGTTCTCTTCCTGTACCGTCAAACTTTGAGTGCCATTCCAACCCTGACTGAACTGGTTTTCCCTGTTTTAATAGACTGTTTGAAAGTACTGTTCGTTCTGATTCCAACTATGTATCACACCCATTTTTGAAAAAAAGTGACAAAGCTGGTTTTTTCCTGTACCCTTCACATGTACAAGCAGCATTCGCCATAGAGCCGACCCCACGTTAAAGCAAAACGGACGACTCAGCAAAGGCTAGAGCCTCGCCTCGTGTGAGTGTGAGAAATTGGCGAGCCACTCCCAAGCAATACAGCTAACATTTGAAAGCGTGTAGACCCCAACCCCTTCATAATGTTCCAACTTGAATAACCGACTTTTTTGTTCCGACTTAAATAACCGACTTTTTGAAGGTAAGGCTTCATCAGGACTCTCGAGGAATTAAACATTTCTCGATAGATAAGAATTTTAAGCTCAAGAGCCCGCTCCCTATAAAATCGTAGGTACGTACTATCTCTCTCATCGTCATAACTTCGCATCATATTTTAAAGTATTGAAATACTAAGGCCAGACGTGAACAATAAGCTTATGAATAGAAGTTCTCTCTTTGTTGGTACAAGGGTAGCGAACTCGTCGGCGACAGATCCTCATAGTCAGACTCTTCTTCAATGGGTGAGTGGACCGGAGGCATTGAAGCCAGAGCTTGAACTGGAAATCATACGATTTATACATAAGCGACCCCATATTAGGTAATGAGACGTTGATTCATTTAAAGCTAGATTTATCCAAGGATGATTGCAATACATTTCACCTAGAACATATTTTCATTGACCGTCATACCAAAAATTTCTTGGAAATTAGTTAATTCAAGCGTCCTTGAACAAATCTAGCTTTGAATAAATTGATAAACCGGACCTAAGAAAATTCTAATGAATTTTGTAAGCAGTAAAGTTGTAGGGTTTGTGAGTCCGCCAGTAAAGTTGTAGTGAACATACGTAATAAGTATGTTCACAATTTTGTATGCTTTCAAGTTAGCTCGCCAACATAATTTAGAGGGGTGCTATCGTGAACGATTCCGTACAGGAAGAAGGTGTCTTTTGGTTTTTGTAGATAGCTCCATTTAGAGCTTGGGACCATTATTACAAAGTGGGGATAAGAGGCCTGGACCATTTGTAGATACTAAACTTTCGCCAGGACCGTTTGTACAAGCGCACAAACTCGGAACCACTCCAAGATGCATTTTACATGTTCCCCGATTTCGGGGGGGGGGGGGGTCTGGTTGCTAGCTAGTCAAAACCTGGATTGGTGGCAACTTGGCATTTCACGCGCTCTTGAATTGCACGGTGAAGAGAAATTGGGAGGTGCCGATGCATTCCAATATATTTCTATAATAATTATAGGGTCGATTTATTTGATTTCTTTGGATTCACTTTGGGCTAGAGCAGACTGAGGGAAACGTCATGAGTTAATTTAGCACCCTAACAGAAATCGAGTGTGAAGGCCAGGATTGCAAATGGTACTTATGATAGTGTCGGGAAATTTTTTCAACGGAAGTGCGGTTCTGCAAGTTCCTATACAAGAACCTTTTTCTCATTTTCATGATCACAGCTGATGCTATCAAATGTTATCTCAAATTTGATTATGATTTTCCTCCACGATTCAGGTACAGATGAAACAGGAGACACAGAAATACTGTAAATAGTTCGACGAAGTTTCACCGCCAAGGCGGAGCAGCAACAACACAGAAATAACTCAACAGCAGTAACAACACAATAAAACAACTAAAGCAAACAAACCTGCAGAAGCAATAATTTTGTAACAGCAACAGCCGAAATCAGGACTATTCCTGTGGTAATGGGGAATGCACACCTACAAAACAAGAAAATCAAAATAACGTGCAGCAAATGTTTTCAGTGCAGAATACGACAAATTGTAAAAGAAAATACGCATGCAGCTCTCAAGCAATTCAGATTAATGAAAGCTAAGTAATCTGTAAACTACATTTTAAGGGCCGTAATAGGGAAAATCGGGGCAGTATGACATTTTTTAGAAGTTCAAAAGCTAGCTCAAATTGAATGCAAAACAATTTTCAATGGATCAGCAAATGGTTTCAATTGAGATAGGAGAAAGCTGCGATTCATTCTTGCAATCGTTGAAAATGAACGTTTGATGTATGGAAAGATTTTGAGAACTTGTTCTGTAAAATTCATACTTTTTTAGTCAGAAATTTGAGTTTTTTCTTGGAAAAGTATTACCTATGAAAAAATATGTCTTTTTTTTATATTGTTATAGAATCGGTAGATAGAGCCAAAGAGAACACCCTACAAATAATCAAAATCCGTCATGTCCTACCTCTATACTAGCAATAACCAAGAGAACCTAATATCTACCTATATTTAACAAAATACATAATGGCTTCTAAAAAACTGATTTTTAGGGCGAATTTTGTTGAAGATACACCCTCTACGTAAGTTGCACATTCAATAGATTTCTTTTGGCATTCCCACAGTTGGAAAAATTCGCCCTCTTTCCTCAGTCCTTTTGTGAATTCCTACAAATAATAATTAATAGATTCAGCATGATTTCCAAGCCCTGGCGGAATAAATCCATAAATTTTACAAAAGTCTTTGTCAGTTTTCAAAAGTACTAGCTAAACACGTACAAAACGTAAAACAAATCCCACTGTAACAAAATAATAAAGACAAAAATGCAGCAAGCAATACGTAATTGACTGTACTCACTTGCCACGATCTTGCTCTTTTCCATCACTTCTTGAGCAAGAATTTGATTCAATTGCAAGAGATGTTCTCGGTTCTTCTTCTCTTCCTCGACCTGATGTTTTATATTGGGCATAGTTTCCATCACTTCACCCTCTGTGAAGATGACAATGATGGATTATTGTTAAAATTTTGCTATTGGTGGATTCCAACATCCGAGATTGAAGTTAAGTGGGACTATGAAAGGGAGATTATTACCTTTAACCATCTTTAACCATAGGCGGCTAGACATAGTAAACATTACAAGCAGTTTTCTTTCACCTAGTTGAGCTTCCACAACTTCCAGCTTCCACAGGTTCAATTTTTATCCAGTGCTGATAGTTTTTTTAAATATTTTTATTTATGTTACCTTGCATTTATATTTAGCTGATAGATAATTTTTTTCAGGTATTTCTTCCCATATTTATTTATATTTTCTTGATAGATAACTTTTTCATGTAAAATTTGTGACGACTTGTAAAGATTACTGTTCCTATAGTTTCTTATGAGGTTGCTGCAGTTTTTGCAAAAAAATAAACGTTCTAGTTTACCTAGTAAAGAATGATTCTGAAATAGGTGTTTTGAGATATGATCTGGACCCGTGTTTCCTATTTTTTGGGCAAGTCATTACATTGGGCAGATTGTGACTGATAGTAGAAACCAGTGGTGCGTAGAGGACACACAGCACGTCCAAATTTTTTGACATAAAACTTCGAGCCACTTCAATAAAAAATTCTGACTAACAGAAATTTGAAATCTGATATTTTGAGCCGAGCTTTGCATGTGAGCTATTCGAACTGGGGGAGAATTTACTCCATCACAAGACGTAAGCTTTTTTACGTAAAAATCACAAAAACATTTTTGATGAGTTTTCAAAATTAAATTTGGTTTTTGCCCCAGATTTTTAAGCACAAAACTAGAACAAATGAAAACGAATTAAACCAATTTAATAACCCACGTAAAATGTAAGTAATCCGATAACTCCCTGAACGAAAAAATATCTGCAAGCAAGAATAATATATCTAGCTAAAAACAAATATAAAAAATTATTTTAAAAAATATAAAAGCGAGCTAAAAATAGACCAAGAACGCTCAATCTGTTCATTTTTGCTACCCACAAAAAAAAAATATAATAGACAACACTAAAAGTGCCAAAATCCTCAAATTACCTCCTCAGAAGTCTGGCTAACCAGGATAACGGGTCTTGCCAATACGTTTTCATTCACCACGATTTATACTAAGAGAATATGAAAACAAATCGGCGATTATCATACCTTTCGGAGCAACAGTGGCCGTCTCGCACAACATTTTCCTAATAGAATCGGCTTTTTTCGAACGTCTCAACATCTCCTCCTTTGATAGTTGAGGTTGACTTTCAGGAATGTAGCGTTCAGGTATGACAATCTTTCCCGGGGCCCCCAAAATATTGTCAATCGTCTCTTTAGTGAAGTTCGTATCAGTCCTGATCAGTGTTGACCTCACAACATCAGGTGTAGTCAACCTGGGCCGGAGCACTCGTTCCATATCCAAGTCATCCCTTGAACCCTTCTGGAACCGAGACAATCATAATTATTTTCACTGGAATAGCATAATGAATTTTGAATTGTTGACCCAGAAGTTAATGGGTACGCGATGGGTACGCAGCAACATGCAATCGCTTGACATATCACTTGGCGTTGGATTCAAAAACATATTGGTTGAGTTGGGGCATGTTTTTGTGTTTCCTGATGTCTATGCACATAGATGCAAACAGTTTTCGAATCCAACGCCAATTGATGAGTCGAATTATATTATCGAGGGTTATTACACAAGAAATGCGATATCTTTTGCATGTGACTCTTTTGGCAACAGCTAGAAAAAATTGATTCAGGCCCAATTTATCGACAAAATTTATCCACCCGATATCCAAGGAAACTTGAGATAAAATTCACCACAGTGGTATTCATATAAAATTTGAACGTGAAAATCTCATTGGAAATGTTTACCTAACGCTTCCTTGGATATCAGATTGATAAATTTGGTTAATACACCGGGCCCTCAATCAAGAGGAGAGCCAGTAAATTGAAAATGAAAGATAAATGTAGATAGTTTTGACAGGTAATATCAAATAAAGAGAGTTGTTTGGCTTCATTAGCTTCAAAATAAAGCAATCTAGGTCCACTTTGGTGGGATTTTGATGAAACCTCTGCAAAGCCGTCTAGCATTTCGCAGGCCGACGTCGGAGCTGCGGAGGGTAGGTATGTTTTTCCCTCCAATGGTTACATCTTTGATGGCAATAGGTGCGATCGCAGGATTGGCTAACGTGGAGAGGGCTGAAATCGCCCAAGCAACCCCCTCATTGACGACCCCGTCATTCTCAATAAATTGAACAAAAACTAAAACGCATAGCTATGTTGTCAGACAGGACATCATCGTCTGACGCAAATCACTATAAACTGGGTGATATGCTTCCAAGGTATGTAAGAGGAGGTCAAATTTTATGTAATTCTTGGCAATTGGATTATGTTAAACGTCTGAATTACCTGGGAAAATAGTTGTTTAGGAGGGATGATGGACAATCCCGAGACTGTATGGTGGCGTCGTCGTTCACGAGGTATCAGCCGTTTCTCAGTGCGACCCTGCCACGCGACCTCTTCCACAATCTTTCTAGCCGTTTCGCTAAGGTAGACGGGAGACAGCTGAGGTGAATCAGCCACAAAATCTGTGGGATCTGTTCCGTCGGATGAGGGTCCATCGCCTGCTGCTCCAACCTGCATGAAATGAAGAGAAAAAGGGGAATTTCAAACTACAATTTATAGCATCCAAGATGTAATGCCGTAGCCAAAACTCAAGGATATGACTCATTCCTTAAGCTGCTTTCTCAAATGATGTGCAGTTTGAATGATGTTCCAGTCAGTTTTTGTCGGCTTTGATCAGAATTATTTCTAACTATGATTACCCAACATAACGTTATAGCAAGTGTTTTTGGCAAAAACACCCAGAAAACGGGAACACAGGCACTTGTTCAGGAAATGATTAAAGTTCTACCTGTAGCTCTGTTACAAATTTCAATTTTAGGAAGATTGCAATACTTCCAGTAACCTAAATAAATACCTCATTTCTAAAATCCTGTATCTAAAATTGAAAAAATGCTACAAACCTTCAGCTTGTTCTTTCGAACAATGTTCCAAACGGCATGTACGGAGTCATATCTGGGTCCAGGAGTTGGCGGAGGCTCAGATAGGTGTTCCCCACGAGGAGGCTTTGGTGGGTGTTCCACTTCGACGCAAGTGTCGTGGGCTTGAGCCTGGAAATTGGAGCATAAACTATGAGTACATCGTATTACAGATCCAGCCTCTTTGTTCTTAGTAATGTACGGTTATTCCGGTCTTTTGCACCTAACGATCTACTCTAAGGAGGCGGAATGAATTTTAGTATTTTAGAGAAGCATGGCAGACGTGACCTCGGATCAGCCCTGGGACCAAGAACCTGGAGCTCTCCCATACTGATACCAGTGTGGGCCTTCTCAACCATTTTTCTAACAACATTTATTCTGAAAAATTCATTCTTCCCAAGATCCCCCCATAATTTTTCTAGAAAGACAAATGACGGCGGGTATAATGTGAGCTGGTGAAGGGTATAGTGATGTAAGTCATGTTAAGGGCAACTCTGTGCTGTGACTTGAGGACAAAAAAAATCACAAAATTAGGCAATTCACAGAAGTTCCTTTGCACAGGTTCAGTTTGATGCACCAAATTAAATTTTGCACATTTATTGGTCGATTTTGAAAAACTCGCATGGTATGGAGACGATCACAGGAACCATGGTGCTGTCAATTGCAACCAAAATTTACCGGATCCCAATTTCAAGTCAGCTGGTGAGAAACCTTGAAATGGGGATCTTGAAATTTGTTGTTTCGATTGACAGTAGCTTAGTTGCTCTGATCGTCTCCATACTATACTGGTTTTATGGGAACGTCATGTTGGTTTTGAAAAATTGACCAATATAATGTGCCAAATTTATTTTGGCGCATCGAGCTGCTCCTGTGCAGAGGTACTTCTGCAAATATGGCCCTCGAACTCAAAGCCCTCGTTATCTGCAAACCATTGCTATTTTGGAAACTAATCAACTGGCTTAACACAATTTTCTTTTTACAAGTTTTCTCACTTCGCTTATAGGCAATAGGGCAACTTCTTCAGGGATGGATCGAGTACCACTGGCACACGATATCGGTATCCCAATGTTTCCACTACGATGATCGCGGTCTCTTTGCCTCCGTTCTGACTCCCGTTTCACAATCCGTACAGTTTTTATCTCTTGAGGTTTCTCCCGCCAATTGGAAACTGAAAAGGAAAAACGCAGGTTTTCACCAGAAACCAGCCATGGAAGTCAATGAATACAAAATGCGCCTGTTGTAATAAAATTAAGCAAAACAATAATTCATGTTGTTCCATGAATTCAGCTCTAGCACAAATATTCAAGATGACAACATAACCCCCCACCAATTGAACCGTTGGGAAACAGACGTGTGTAGAAATCCCGGCATTTTGACCACGTTTCTGGTTTGAGACGCCCAAACACCCCAGTTCTACAAATTTTTCAAACATAAATGATTTTTTCTGTAAATATATAATGTAGCAGAACCGTTCAACTGAAATATGATGAAACCCGTTAACTAATTTGTTTTCGTTTATCTACGCTCTGAAGGAGGTTGACCCGAAGGGGTTAAGTACTGTGTAATCAAAATCCAACATTTGGTGTACACAATTTTTGAAATGCTGAATAGATTTTGATTACACAATACTCGGTCCCTTCAGGTCAACCGCCTTCAGAGCATAAACCAAGAAAAACCAAACAAAATAATTTTTATTGAACTGTTGAAAAAAGAGGTTTTTAGCTTGCATCACTACTTTATTCCCGCAAAGCTATTGCTCTTTCACTCTGATTCATTTCAAAAGCCGACGTTTTTTCTTCGTTTGCACATAAGAAACGTATGATCAAAATGAATGTGGAGTAACTTGGAGAGCGCATAGCCTTCACATTGAATGCAGGTAGACAATAATTTCAAACCTGACAAAATTGCTCAAATTTGACAATATTGAGGAATTGGGACACTTACAGTTTTGTTTATCACCGTTGTTAGTATTAACGTAAAGTGGTGAAAAATTTTGCTCCTGAGCTGAACCGACCTCCTCAGCTGCGGGGGACGCACTGCCTCCTAAATCCAAGTCGGTTTCAATCCATCCAACATTTGGACTTTTTTTCTTGGACACGGTTCCACTGCCTACATACAAAAGAGGAAAACAAATCATGCAGTAGTTAGTTAGTAGGTATGAACAATGCAAAGTGCACATTCTTTCATGCCTCACTTAAAGGTATATCATGTTATTAGGAAGGAAAATAAGTAGGTATTTTCTGAATCAACGTCAAATTTTGCAAAGTGTTTCAGCAGTATCAGCAGAGAAATTTGAAATTTTCGAATGTATATCAATATACCAATAACATGGATATCAATCAATGATATATTGTTTACTCAAACAACAATGTTCAGCAAATATTGATATCTCCATTCCCTTGACTGTTGAGCCCTTTCCTACCATAACTGAGAGCTTAGAGACTAGTATGTTGACAACTCCAAAACTAATACGATATATTTATTACCAATTTTCTTGGCGGATGAGACTCACCAGTATTGTCAGTCAGGCTAGGCCAGATCTGCTGGCTAAGTGAGTTCGACTTCTCGGTCAACTGTCGAACCTGTGCTGATAGCTCCTGCCGTTGGCGCAACAGATTGCCGACAAGCATCTGAACCCTGCAAAGCTCAGACTCTAGAGCCATAGTTGCGGCTCCTCCAGGCTCGGTCGTCCGACGGGACAGCTGAAGTTTTTGCCTCAGGACAACTAGATCCTGTTCAAGCCGAGCGTTTTCTGCGACAGTTTCTTCAAGTTTCTATAACATAAAATAAGAACACTATTGAACAGCGCGTTTGAAAAATTAAAAATATGTGTGATACACACTCTTAGCAAAAATGGGGTGAGCAGGAAAGGTTAATTAAATGCGTACCTATAGGTATTTATTCATGTATCGAATAAAGTGAAAACTCAGTATGCTTTCAGGGTGTAATTAATTTTTCTACATAAACATTACTCCTACACTATTCCTTGAGTTCAAGCATTCAAGGGCCTGACATGAAAAAGGAGCTTTTCTGAAAAGGAGATACTGAGAGGAAAGATCAGGAAGGTTCCCAAAACTTACAGGGCTAAAGCAGTATTCAATCCCAAAAATTCTGGTTAGTGATTTGAGAAAAAGGCAAAACACTACGACCACTTGGGCAGTCCCCTAGTTGTACTCCAGGTGATCTTTGATACGATGATTGATACGAGTGTATCTTTGAACAGGAATATCAATATTCAACAAACCTTGGAGTTGAGGGCCAAAATCGTACGAACTCGGCTGAGTTCTCGTTCCAGCAACCTTTGCTGACGGCGGTACCATTCTGTTTCTGCTGTGTTGCCATGGACCCCTTGCAATTTGAACTTGAGGCCACCCAATGCCTTCTCCAGTGCTCCCTGTACCCACAGAGAAAGACCCATTTATCGAATTTTTGTACCATTTATGTACGGATTGGTTGCGGATTGTTTGCCAAGCACCTAACACGCTGTCCCTGCTTTAGAATTGTTTTGATTTCATGCTTTTTTTTAACCTCAGTAATCGTCCGACAAAAAATGTTTGAACCTACCCTGAAAGTTTCATAGTTTATTTTTCAATGGAATCTACAATAAAAAATTTCAGTCTGTCCACTGTCAACAGTTCATCTTCCAAACGCTGGAGAAATTTTTTTTTTTTTGAGATTTTCAGGAAAAATCTATTTTGGTCAGAAAACACACATCCACTTAAACTCGTAAACTTCATCTAGAGAGCACAGAGTTTCGATCATGCACAGCACTTCCACAATGTGAGGACTTGAAATGTATTTTCTTCTGGCTTTCTCTTGTTTTTTAAATTGATTTGGGTGTTCAAGTTCATACAATTTTGATCTTGTCATATACAGAATATCTTGGTATTTTTTCACCTAGTAAGACGTTGAAATTTCCTGTTGAAAAAGTGTCAATGGACGTTTTCACAAACTATAGAGCCTAGCAGCCCCAAAATCAGTGTCATGGAATGAGTCAGCAATTTTTTAACCTAATCATGGAAATAGTGTACTATGATGAAGAAACATTCTAACCTTATCTTCCTGGAGGCTGTGCAAGGTGCCTGACTCTTCTTGCAGCAGTTTATCAAGACGGTACAGTTGCTCGACTTTGGCCTGGAAAGCATAATGAAATAAAGACGGTCACAAAGCATTCTAACCTCTCCAACTAACATGTGATACTGAATAAAATGCTATCGAGATGTTCCTGCAACTGAAAACCCATGAAAGGGGCATTCAGACATCACTTGGCTTTCCTCTTCCTCGGGCCAAAATTAAGCCAGAGTGAACAGTAAAAAATACCAGCTACCGACTGAATCTGACCTCCAGGGACTCACTTGCAGATCTTGGTGGTCAGCTCGCACTCTTTCCCAATCTTTCTGCTCTTCTGCCAACAATCGCTGTTCTTGGACTTTGTGGTTGAATTCCAGCTTTTCGGGAGGTATGGACTGCGGACCGCTTTGGTACAACGAACCAAGCTTCACCATGTTGTCGACTAGGTTTACAAGCGGCTTGCCTTTTTCGTACTATAAAACCAGAAGGGTTTGTATATTTTAATGGAACCAATAAAGTAATTTCTGAATTTCGGATGAACGCACCAGACTGCAACTATTCACTTCAAGAAGGCACACACATACCTGCTTTTCTAACGCAATCAAGTGAGACTTCAGTTCATCAAGTTTCTGTAAGTGTTCTATTCGGTTGATAGAATCGAAATCCGTCAAGCAGGCCTGCAAGAGAAGTTCATGATTAGGGTCCATGAAAATACCGACTTGATCATCGCCTTAGTTGAAGCAATGCAGGCATAGGTTGCACTCTTCAAATATAAGATTGTTCAACATACTCGCTCTTCAATGTCACGATGGCACTTCTCCATTGATTTGCAGACAGCAGCGCGTTGCCTTCTTAGTTGTATCAGCAGAAGTACTAGTTCTTCATGAGTACGCCCTAGGAGATCCCCAGCAGAGAATTTCAAATTCCAGCTCCCATCATGCTAACAGAAGAAACAACAAGCGTGAGAGTGGAAGAAAAGTTTAAAGAAATGGCGTAAAATGGAAAGTAGGAAACATTAGCGACCCATATTCTTGTATTGACCATTCTTTCACATTTTCACTTAGGCGGGCAAGCAGAAATTCGAATTACTAACAGAAGTTCCGATATAATAGCACTTTTAGTGTTTTCTATTTTATTATTTCCTGGTCACCTAAATAAACCGATTCGAGCATTTGTGGCCTTAAAATCTTTGTTTTACCTCGCAGAATGCGTCGTAATTTTTTATATTCTGATAACTTGACATATTTTGATGTTAGGCGAGTCTTAAAATTCGCATAGTGAGTTTTTGATATTTTTGACCTAAACACCCTTAAAAGTAGTCAAAATATAATCAAATTATATGGAAGTATTGTGTGTTATCTACGCACCACTGGTTCCATAACGCAAACCAATCACAAGAATCAAAAAGATGCACCAACATAGGTACAAACATACCAACCGGTTATGCACCAGATAGGTACACCGGTATCGGCTTGAAGTTACGGTTAGAATACAAGCCTATCAGCTCGGACAACGCACACGATTTAATTAAATCTTTTTGCGTCAAGAAGACTCCGGACAGCGGGCAGACTTACCTATTTTGGGATTCCGACGCCGTAGACAAGAAAAGTGGGCAATGTTTTTACCCGTCAAACCAGGGAGATGAGTAAAGACTGAATACTTAGATTCTAGAATTATCAGGGAAAAGTAAAGGCCAGTTGAAGGGCAGTTGAATCTGTTTTACAACTTGTATGGCGTACGAACAAGCAATACCGGTCAATAACTTTCATGGATAGCAGACTCAGCGGCGACAGATCTGCCACATTGCGACAAACTTAAGAAATGAGGGAAGTATTGACTTGACGGAAAAATAAATTGGAACAACTTTTGAAGTTAACTCAACATGGAAGATATAAACATATTTTAAAATAAAATGTGTTCGACGAAAATTAAGTTAAAAATAACAATAATAAACAGAAAAAATGACGCGAACCGAACGACCCAACCGAAACCGACGCGAATGTAAACAATGCGTGTGTATGTATGTGTGCTGCTTATTTGCCCTCGCACGTGGCCGTGTCGAACACAAACTGAGTTTGATGACTTACCGGCAGCCGTGGCGGGCATAATACCACTTGAATACATCCCAACGTACGTAATTTCTTTTGGGTTTCAGAATTGACAACCGCCTTCATGGGAATGAGGCTCTACATCATTGAATTCTTGTCATACCTACTGTGATCCATATTGATCAATTTGCTTTAAAAATGTACCTACTCAGCCTTTTAGTGTTGAAAGGTATTTAGGTCTTTCATACCTGTCGTGGAATAGCAGGACAACCCAAAACATTCGTTCGCGTTGGTACCCAATCCCCCTCTCTACAGAAACTTCTAAAGTAATATTCTTGCTGTGGCAGGATGGCAATGACGAGGTAGTCGTCAAGCGGATGTGGGATTGGGAGTTAACCCCTGTCCTTGTGGGTAAGGCACAAAGCTGTGCTTGGAGGCAACCCAAGGAACCGGTCTAAAATCCAGACGAAGCTTCAAATTGACCATGTTGATCAAAATCTCGAAAAAACGTCGAATTTCGTGTTTTTTTTTGGCCAAAACCTGAAGATTCATGCCAAAAATCCGAAGTCAAATCCATGATTTCTTCAATTTTTTTTCTCAGCTCAGACCTTGGATTTTTCATCCATTGGCACATGGCGTTCATCTTTAGAGCATCGTGTTGTTGACTTTGACGCCCGGCCACCAAAAATCAAACGAAATTTCGATAATTTGATTTGAGATTTTTTACCCTACTTACCAGCTCGAAATGTCTTAGTCCGTTCAAAGTAAGACGTAAACCTTTTGAGGGTTACAAAGGTACCCCCTCCTGTTGGTTCTGACTGAACCCCCTTTACTAAGCGGTATTAATATCCTACGTCCACGCGTTATAGACATGACCGAGGGAGAAAGATGGTTGGGTCAGGAGCGGTTGAAGGAGTGGAAGGATACGGCTTGAACCGTTGGTTGACAACAACTTCTCAATGGTCAACATTTTCCCAATTTCGTTAAACGAAATACTTCCATTTTCACAATGAGCGCAAATTAGTATTTACCTGGTTCTCCTCGGCTGGGCTCGTCACTTGCTGCTGCCCATCTATAGACCCTATGCTGAGGGTTGGATTTGATTTCGATGGTGTACCTGCAGAGTGAGAAATAATAATCTTAACCCTTCAACGCAGGAGGACGCTAAAAGGAAAATTCCTCTGTGGGAGCTATGAGAGACTAGTCAAACAGCCAATTCACGAGGTTGACCCATTCTCTTGTTCAAGCAAAAAATCGACTGCTAGCCAAGTCACATGAATTCCACGGTACAGTTTCCTAATGTGGATCAAAATGTAGATATCATGTGTATCATAGTTTATGCCATGCTAAAAACCATAAAACATTAATCTTTAATTGATAACTGTTTGTTATTAACATTCTGGTACCTACATCTATTACCGATCGACAAAGATTAGTTAGAGTTTGGGAATTGCACTTGTTTGGGAATTTTTGGATACAGCATAGCCCATACAATGTATGTAGCCTAATATGTCATATTAGTATAAAAATGCCAAAACTAGCTATGTAACATTATGTATAATTTTATGCTATGCATACATAACTTACTTCTTTTCGGATCTTTATAAGGAGGCTCCAGAGTGGAACTGAACGTAGATGGTGCACTCGACATCAAGTCCCATTGTCTTATCTTCTCCCTCTCTGCCAATAGACCATAGAAATAATGAAAAAACACTCAAAGAACTACACTAGGGTTTATTTGAATTGTTGAGGATCGATCCATTATTCAATTTTTGAAGTCAAAAGACGCTTTGGCGAAAGAGGCAGTTTCTCAGAAGACCCTAACCCTGATATTTGACTAGGGTTTATTGTTCATTATGACTTGAGCTCCATTCACGGCTTCATTAATAATTTACCAATAATTGGTGAGATAGGGCCAATCCCACCAAACTATTAATTACGCTAGGTTTTTGTATTTCTAATTGGATCTTTCTTCTTGGATTCTAAGTGGATCTCATTTATTAAAACAAATATTGGTACCTACCAACCTACCTATTATTCATCGAATATCAATTATTCTCCGTATATTGTATAGTTTCTTGAAAATATGGACGATGGATGTAAAGTTGAAAAAAGTTGAAACATTTTTTTCTTGAGCGATTACAGAGGTTCATTATTGAATAATAAACCAAAAATTAATCTCTAGTTGTTAAACATAACAAACGTATGTATAGGTAAATCGACAGTATACCTGCAAAACCTCGTATGTTCCGATTCGAGAATTTTACAGGAGGCACAAAAAACTGTCCAAAACGACTTGAGGCATCATCCGTTTAAAAAAACCACATCCGTTGCATTTTTACCACATGTACACACGACATAATAATAAGATTGAACAAAAATTAAAAGAAATGAACGTTTTGAAGCAATATTCGGACTTACGAGGATTTATTCAAGACCTTACTCGGACTTACAAGGTTTTACACAGTTCAATCGAACTTCCAATAACGTTGTCTTTATTTCAAATACTAGAATAATTTCACTTGAGATCACAACATGTGCTCTTTCTCATCATTGTTTGGTAAATAAACAAGTTTCTTTATGCCAAAATATTCAACCAACTTTTTTGTTGGTATTTACCTGATTTTGTTTCTAAGATTGGCCGATTACCAGAGTGAAGTTAGCAACAGTTCAGCAACGGTTAACTGTGTGTTTCTTTTCTAAATTTTCGGACTCCAGGGACGTCTAGGAACACATTTATGGCAATTTTAAAATTGTGCCACTAGTCATACAGTCCGTACAGCTCGTTGCTAACTGTTCCTTCACACATTCCTTATACAGATCAGGTGAACTGGTCGCATCTCCAAAGCAGAAAAACATCCCCCATCAGTCCAATTCGACATACTCATAAGTCAAACGCTAATCAAGCAAGATATTTTATAGCCTACCTACTTATCCGAAAAGGTGTTGGATACACCAAGGTGTTTAATCCTAAGGCGTACAATGTGACTGGCGGCACAATTCATACATGAACATGTACAGCCATAAATGTGTTCCAAGACGTCCCTAGAGACCAATTAGTTAGAAAAGTAACAGGCAGTTGACCGTTGCTAAATCGTTGCTAACTTCACTAAGCTGACCTATAATTGGTCTGTGATGACCAATAATTGGTCGTTACTATTGAAACGGCTGTGATTTGAGTTGAGATTGTAAATTTCAAGAGCACTAAGTCAATACCCTCCTGAGATGTTAATTACTTTAAATTTTGAAGAGTACAATGTCGGTACCGTCCTAAGACGTGATGTTTTAGTTTTCTTTCCATAGAAGGGTTTTAAAAAAGGTACATGACTTGAACGTGATAACGATGGCTTGAGAATGTGAATACCAACTGATAACAGTTAACCTTATTTTAAATACCTACTATGGAAAGAAAACTAAAAAATCACATCTTAGGAAGGTACCGACATTGTTCTCTTCAAAATTTAAAGTACCTATTGTCATCTTGGGAGGGTATTGACTTAGTTCTCTTGAAATTTACAATCTCAACTCGATGAATCACAACCGTTTTATCGTACGGGATTGTTTATAGATTGTTTGAGTTTCAGTTCGTGTTTCAACTCTCAGTTTTACAACTTACCACTTTCAAATAGGTTATTACGATTCTCAGCGTATTTATAAATTTAATTTAATAATACCTTAATAAAAAATATTTAAAAAACTTTTTTTATAAAACTTGAAATAGGAAAAAACTGAGATTTTGGAATTTTTATCAAAAAACGTCTGCATTATTGAAAATAGCAGAAATGTTCGCAGGCTTTTATTGTTACTTTTGGAACCATTGTTTTGTTCTAGATGGATAAACACATTGTTGTTATTCCTCGTAGTTGTTCTCTTGTTATTAGTGTTCTTCAGAACAGTTGAGAATCGACCCTGCAAAAATATTACCCATATCGGAACCCAGAATACGGGCCGAATTTTATTACCGACGATGGATTCAAACCGAATTTAGAGCCTGGTTGTTCTTCACGATTTCGAGTATCATCTAATGAATCCATTTAGCCGTAAAGATCGAGAGCAACATTAAAGAAATTACCGGAAAATTGAAAAATCGGCCGGGACGAGCCAAATGCTGGGACTTACGAGGTTTTACCACCCTCCTGGAAGGCTCTGGACTTACAAGTTTTAAAAAACGAACACAGATAAGACATTTTTTATCAGATCAATGTCAAACTTTTACAGACGATCGGTATCCTTCTCCTACGTCCACAGAGGTCAAAACCTCATTTTGGGAAAAAATCGGACTTACGAGGTTTTGCAGGTATACTGTCGAAATAGTTTCTTGACAGATTTTCGCTCTTTGCAGGAGCCTACCTAGTAAGGAAGCAGGTAGGTACCTATTTTAAGATTCCACTGGGGCGGAAATTTTTTAATAGGCCCAAATCGTTTGCACAAAAACAAGAAGGCACCAACAACGTATGGAATGCTATCTTCTGTCCATGGAATTTAAATTGTCTTTGTACCTACATGAAACTAATCCTTTGGTGCATACCTTTATCAGCAGCAATTCCATGCTCCGAAGCGTATTGATTTCTTCGAGAAAAATCGCTGTTCTGGTACACAATTTGATTTTGGGCCCCTCTACTGCCAGGTGGTCGGTGTTCGTCAATTTTTACGTCCAATTCTTCCAAAGAACGAGATTGTCTCATGTTGGCTTTCCTGTGGTTCTCCCTCCAGGCGACATCGTGGCTCACGGGGTTTGGCCCCCTTGATCTGTGAGAATGTGCGGCATCGTTAAACTTCGGATCATCATATATAGTTTGCCTGTTGTTCATGGGGTGGGGAGGGTACTGTCCAGCAGGATGAGGAAATGTCTGTTTATGCGCTTTGTCATCGAGCAATCCTTCGAGTGACCTTGATCGTCGGTGATGGTCCAGCCGTACCTCGTCCGAGTATGCAGCCGTCTGGGAAGGTGGGGGTCCGACTCTCAGATCGTCGTAGTGAGCCGCTACCTCTTGGGCAGGGCCAGCCATGTGATACGGTGCCACTCCGCTGTCTGGCGAGTTCATCTGAGGATGGACATCATGGTATTGGCTTGGGTCTCTATAAAATGGGGGCACTGAAGTATGCTGGGTGTTCCGGTTATCCTTGTCAGCGTAGTACCTCATTGATCCGTTATTCGGCAACCTTTCATCAGGTTTCTGCATCCTGTTCAACGAGTTTCCCGAGTCTGCTTTGAACAGATCGGAGTAATAGTACGGAGCATTGTTTTGACTCTCATTCCCCATGTTCAACATGCTCGTGTTGGCGTAGTAGTTTATGTCTTTTTGACTTACATTCACAGGATAAGAACTCCTATCAAAGTTAACATCATCAGGTCGGATCCCGAGTTGGTCGTTCCTGTTGTACTCGTCAAATAGTTTCCTCTCGTTGTTTGGCATTGATAAATTGACCTCGTTAGCTGCATGGAAATCCATGTCTTTGCTGCTATGAACAATGTACGATTGATTGTTCAATTTTTTTACTGAACCTATGGTATTGTCGAAGTATGCATTTTTATTATTGAAAGCATTCTTACGATATGGATTGTATGACTCATTGTCCTCAACTGACGATAGTAAAACCGGATTGGATGATGGACGGCTGTTTTCGTAAATATTTTTGATCATCACTTTATCGTAAATGTCGTTGTTGGGAGTACAATGTTTTTTGAGGCTCGGAGAAGGATTCAATACGTTGAAATCAGTCAGGCTGTTGAGGATATCAGCTGAAAGTGGCCTGCGTTTGATGAATTGATGGGTCCTTTCGGATTTGACAGACTCTTCTTCTGAACTTCTCATTTCTGCGTGGTTGGTTGGCATCGGCAAATAATTTTTACCTTTGTACCTGAATTTGTCTTCTTTGGCATCCTTGTGAGAATCGTCCTTGCTATTGTTGAGACAAAGCTCCTTGTTGTTAATTGTTGAATCAATCGATGTATCAAGGTCGTCTAAAGGGGGTGAACATGCTGGAATGGGGGGTGGAGACACGAGGTCACTGTCTGACGAGTCTGGGTGATCGGAATTCATGGCAATGATTGCCCTTTCGCCAAGACTTCCTCCCAAATAATATGAAGCTGGTCTGAACGTATCCGATAAGCTGAATCGCGGGTGCCTAGGGGCGTCAATCGAGTCTAAATCTTTGGATGCTTCGTCATCAGCGTCCGAGCTGTCAGATCTTCTTGACCCATGATGCAATAGCGAGGGTGCAGTTGTGTTGAGGATATCAGGAAGAGCGCTACCTCCAGCCAGGTCTCCTCTCACGTCTTCATCATCAGCATCTCCATCCACATCCGACTTGTTTGCCAACTGCTTGCTCTTATACGGAGGATTGTTGCTATCCACTGAGTTCACTTCCATGTAGAGCGGCTCCTGACCAGAACTGTCTCCTGTTGTTCCATGGTATTGCTGTTTCCTATTCTTTGATGCCAAATTTGATTCTCCTTGGCGACTACTGGTAACCGGTGCTGCCAATGATCCCCTCTTGCTCTCGCCGCTTTGATTCATCTCGACGTATGGACATTCATCCATGGGTTGAGAGCCGTCAAGAACACTGCCATTTCCGACCAGATTAAGGTCATGGTCTTTGAGGGGCGAGGCAGACACGGTACGTTTTCTTGGAGTCATCGGCATGTAGTTCTCTTCAGGAAGCTCACCTATGTTTTCACAAGACGATGAAAAGTTCTTAGACATCAGAGGGCTTAGCATACTGTTTCCCATGACACTATGCGATAGAGGCCTTACTGGTTCATGGATTTTGTTGTTGTTGTGATGTCTAGAACTTATAGCATCATTTTTGTGCCCTTTTGCCAGTACTGAAGCAACTTCATCGTCTGGATCATCGTCACTGGAAACGTTGGGAAACTTATTGTTCATCATGCCTTTCCTGTCTTTATCGTCAACATCGCTCGATGTCTCGTACAGCAATATTTCTGTGTCACTAAACACTTGTCTCTTATCGTATTTTTCAGTTTGATAAGAAGACTTCCATGGTCCCTTACGGTTGCATGAGTCGGAATTCTTTTCTAGTTCGAGTTTCTTTCTGCTCTTTACATTTTTGAGGATGCCAACGGGTTCTAATTTGTGAGCAGCCATTCTATTGCCATCGTGGTCCAGCACGTCATGAACTTTTCCATGAGATTGGTGTCTGGTTGGAATGGTTTGACTTCCGGCAGTCTGAGAACCATTCTTTAATTCGTTGTGAAAGTGGTTTGATTGGGAAAATTGCCGGCTAGACGAGGCGCCATTGTTGTCATCATTTTTGATGTAGTGATATGAAAATTTTTTTATCACGGAAGCCTCATCCAGTTTCAAACCCCATTCTTCATCTGGCTCACTCACTGACACCTCTCTGTCTATATCTGTAGTTGGACTGAATGCCATCCGTTTGTCATAGGCTGGATTCCTGTCATTGGGAGATAAAGTAGGGTCAGATATGGCCAAATAGCCAGGCTTAGGGCTTCCAATGTACGGCAGCATTGGGCTGTTGCCGTTAGAGTCCTCTATGTACTGTGGATGGGGAGCACATGACATTTGGTCATACGAATGATCGGTAGAATTGAATTCCAGTCTCGCGGTATGCGATTTCTTTGCTGCCTCAGTGGAATCGCCGACTACCACACGTTGAGCACCTTCGGGTCTCAGTCGAACGTAGGCTTGATCCTGATAGTCATAGGGGTTGAACATCGGTATGTTTGGTCCTGGAAATGACCAATACCTGATTAGTCATGGAAGAAATACATCTTGTAATGTGAAGAATGTAGGTATACGTCGAGTGTTTTTACTCAACTGGTAAGTGCATACTAGCAGGTCCTAATGCATTTTAATTAAAATGAAAGGTTGGAGAAGAATACCGGCTTCGTAAGAATTCGGGTAGTCCAAGTGAACCGCATAATCTGATTTTTCTTGTACCCCAGTCCTCTTCTCTTGAAGCCACGGAGCACGTCGGCTCTTGGGTACCTCATACTGTTGTACTTCGGGGGTTTGTTTCTGAATCAGTGGTGAGTGCAACATCCTTTGTTTCCATTCAAGTAATCGCTTCATTGATTCGTCCCTCTGCTGTGGAAAGAAATCAGAATAGTACCCCATGTTTACTTGGAGTGTTGTAATCAACGGGAAAATGGGAGTTGGATACCCCGGGTAGAAAACGATTTCACTTAGGTATATTCGACACAAGTATTGGGGCTGTCTTGGAACAAAGTTGATTATTCCTGAAAATTTCAGAAAAAAAATTCCAGCCGTTAAGAAGAAAAAGTGCTTACGGCGAATGGACGGATGTTTTTCTATTGCAGATTCTGATTCACACCGTTTGGAACGTAAACAATGAAAATTTCAGGGCAGGCTAATACGGCTTGACAAGATGGTGTCCCTCAGTCTAACAGGTTTCAGTGAATAGTTCCAGTTCTTATCGACTGGGCCTCGATTTGTTATTGACCACCAAGGATGTAATAGTTTCACTTTCAGATACCAGAGAAGGCCCATTGGACTTGTGCCAGCCTGCCATATCTCTACGTCTGTCCGCATGAAATTTTGAAAATGACTGTATCTTACTCAATTCTCTGTTTTATCATTTCATATTTTGCTCTCCCCAAAAATACGCCGATCTGAGTGATAATATTAAGGTCTTGAAATGACATGGTTTCATGTGTGTGTCTACTTATCTACTAAAATAAAAAAAGAGTTACACTTATTCGCATACCTCTTGATTCACTTTTGATCCACATGGGTCAGTATTGTTTTCAAGGGTGTAGTTTTGAGCGTCATTACCGACGACGTCATTTCTCTCCTTGAATGGCTCAGGGAGCCTTGCACTAGCAGATCTTTGAAACTTTCCGTCATTCTCACTGGTTACGTCAATTTTTTTCCTGGAAAAAACGAATCTATAAGTCAGTGGAATAAATTGGACACCGGTCCTTGCATTTGGTGCAATTAATTAAATATCACGAAATCTATATAACATAGACGAACCTTATGGGCATTTGTATCGTGGCAGCTCCATGGTAATCAAGCGCCTCCCCTGACATTGAACTTACATCTCGTTTATCGAGTTGCGCAATTGGAGTGAGCGTCGATCCGCTGGACTGATCATTGTCACTCCTAACGTACATGGATGATTCTCTCATCTTCCTAGCATAGCTCTCTTCAGACCACAAAGTCGAATCCGGACCATCCTCTCTGGGTGTCGTTATACTCATACTAGATTTTGGCCTCCTTGGTAACGTGATCAACTTAGGGCTGTTCGGGTTCATCGTTTTGTGCAGTGGAATCTTGTTTTCTTGTTCGAGGAAGTCAACACTCCTTGGACGAGGAGGATGCCTCATCGATGTTTGATGGCTCAACGTATATGAAGTTCGGAGGCATTCATAATGGCTTGCAGTGCTTGCTGATGCAGCATCCGCAGAAGGTGGTGATCTTAAAGAGCTAGCTATCACATTGTTTCTTGGTAATTCATTATTTATAATTTGAGATCTGCCCCCAACTTGGGGCAAAACACGGCTAATCGGCCGGTACGGTCGAGCTACCACTTTATTATAAAAACTTGAGCTTGCAGCATCGTGTTCAGCTGTGATTCCAGACTCATCTTCGCCAGGGTCGGGGCTTGAGCCATCGGCTACCCGCTTTGGTTTAGGTGGCGCGTTCACATACAGAGGTTGGTTATCCGGGTTCAGATGGTTTCCACCACTTTGGAACCTAACGGCATAATGAGGGTGAACTGCTTCTCCTCTACTAGCAACTTGCGGTGGAGGGGCTTTATTGTACCTCCATTCTTCCATTTGGCTATTGTTGATCTTACTTTGAGGTCTGAAATAAAACATTCGTACATTAGATTCAGTGGGATGCCTTGTGACATCCCGACCATCTCTCATGAACAATAAACCCTTAAGGTTTTGTTTTTATTTGTTGCGCATTTTGTTTTCGTTACATTTTGTTCTATAAGGTTTTGTTTTTATTTGTTTTACATTTTGTTTTTGTTCCATTTCAACTGTGAAGGTGCAACACTGTCAATCCGTTTGCCATGGGATCTATGAACGCGTGATATGACAAGTTGCCACCAATTAAAATTTTTTGGGGATTGTGTCGTTTTCCGTATGTTGGAGGCGTTTTGAGGGTGAGAGTGATGGCACGACGTACTCTCTAGTGTTTTATTTGCTCGGGTACCTTCGGCCGTTCGGCCATCATCAGGAGCATCCTATATAGATGGTGGTATTTAGCAATTTTTGAGCAATTTTGAGAAAGAAACAACCCAGATGCTCCCAAAAGACACGATGCTTTGACTTGGGCAGTGTTGCACCTTCACAGTCGATTTGTTACATGTTTTTATTTTGTTTACATTTTATTGATGGTGTTTTAGGCATTTTTCCGATGTTGAAGTTGTATATGAGTAGAGAGGGTTTCATTTTTAACAAATGGGGCTGGGAAATCCCCAAAACTAATTTTCAGACTGTATATTGGGAAGTCCTGGTTCATTGTTAAACTTTTAGAACAATTTGTACATAAATAATACAGCTAACCTGGGGCTTTCTTGGAGGAGTGAAGCCATGGTAAGAGCCTTTAGCCAACGAGCCATGATGACATCATTGTCTGCCGCAAAGTAGTATGTGCGCATGTTGATGTGCTCAGCCTTGAAGCTGTATTTTTTGTACACTTTGTCTCTCTGGGTGCAAGGTGAAATTATCCAAGACGCTAACACAAAAGAACCCAGAAGCCCCTCTTCTTCTGGATCTGCAGAAAAACACATCAGGTCTTGGGGTAAAATCGCGTTCTGTCGTATGCAACTTGGTATACAGTAAACAACTCTGGACCAGATCGATTCACTAAATGGTAATTGGTGAAAAATAATACAGTCGATCTAGTGGTAAAGTCGACCGATTCTCTTGGCTAAAGTGGCTATCACTGACATGGTATTGGCTTCTCGCCAATATTTTATGCTTATCTCACCTTTATAATAGAAAAGGCAATAGTCGGAGAGGACGAACCACCTCTTCTTCCAGAGCATAAGACCGTCACTACCCCGTTTCTGCAACCAACCTTGCAGCGTCACCGGCCGCGAATGAATCCGCTTGACGGTTGGCGATTGTATAACAGTATTCGACTTTCTTCCACCTGTCTTTTTCTGAATACCCTGCGAATAGAAGTAAGACTTTTATTCCAATGCACCGACACGGCGAAGTAAACCGAAGTATGGTGATCGTCCCGAAAATAGAAATCGATCCAGAAGTTTTAAGAAGGGTAATTACTCCCATATTTAAAGAGTAAATAGACGTGTTGTAATTGTACTAAAATTGAAAATCGGATCGGAGGCTCAGGAAAAACGTTTACATAACAAAAATTTAACTATTTTAATTTAACAAAAATTCAACTTTAATTGTTATAGCTGGAGAAAAATTTCGTTTTAAGCCCCTGGAGATGGTAATGAAATTTTCAGGAAAAATGCCGTCCCTCATTTGATGCAAACAGTGCACAAGAATTATGGTTTCATTATCAGGACCGGCCTTCAATATCGGACTCAATTTCATGCAGATTTCTTCTCCATAGGTACTTTCATCATTCCATTAGGTCGTCCAGTTCGGGCGTCAAATTACAAAAATAAAAATTTTATTCAAGGGCAGACTTGAAATGGTAGATGACGGAACAACTTTTTTTGCGTACACAGATGGATTTTCCAATTACACCATAGCTAATTAGTGACATGAGACTAGTAACTTGATTTTATTGAATTAATTTGATACCTAGACGCTTTATTCGAAAAAATATAATACGAATTTCGGCAACCTGCTATAACCTATTTGGAATTGCAACGAAATAGGACCTGTGGTGGGTCAAGGTTGATATTCCGTAAAAATTGCAATTTTTCATCTTCAGCAGTTTGGCAGAAAAAGTGATGTGGGTAGACGGACGGAAATGTTCTTATTGGAGATCAGGATTCTGAGCCGTTTTACAATAGATACGTAACAAGTCAAAAAAAAATTCTTGAGCGATGACAATAGTTTATTATTGAATAATAAACAAAATCTACCTTCATTTAATTAACACATTCGCCTGATCGCCAACGCTCAAATACAACGGTCCTAATTAAGCCTTCCAAGCTTTGAAAAATTTAGCAGTATTATGATACGAAGAATTTAAGAGCCTTAAAAGGTACCTGTTTTCCATAGATTCCTGGATTTTATGTAGCATAATGAACACATAATTAGTATACGGCCAGAAATTATTGTAAAACTTGGGCCCCTAAGCAATAGAGAAGTTGTTGCTTCAGCCAGTGTCGAAAATTTTTTTTGTAGGCATTTTGTGAAAATTGACAATATCTATTGCTTTCATCCCAATTTGCTCGTTTGATTTTGGCCAATCTGATGGGAAAAGTTTAGTTGTCGTGGAACCCGATGCAACATTTATCGCAGACCGCAATAATAATTCATCGAAAAATCTAAACCGCTCCAGTTTGAAAAATCGTATAGACGTGAGATGTCTATTTTCTTTCAGCATACATTCCTCTCGATTATCGGCTAAGCAACGAAGGCAATGAGCAGCTTACCATGAATGCTCTCCGTTTTGGGCTCGATGGAAACCCTGTTGTGGGCCGTGTCAGCCAATTTAATTATACTCCTCTCAAAGGTCCCCCCAGCTCTCACTCCAGAAATATTCTATTAACTTTGCTTCCCTGTCTCTGAGACGAGCGAACGAATATGACCCTTGTGGTTTTTGAATACATCAAAATTAAACAATGCATTGTGAAAGTCAGCAGATTGACAGGATGAAATTCCAAACGGGAAGGTATGTATCTGTGTGCACTCGTTCCTAGAATTTGTACATCGGTACTATGGCACGAACAGCTAATAATAATATGCTAATAATATTAGCATATTATGCTGCTGTATTCCTACAGTGTTGTCAATTTCAGCAGTCATCATCCCGCCATGCATGTTTCTCTTCCCTTCTGGGATCTGCCTCTGGCGAAGCTCGGAGTTCCAGCTATCGATGAGCTGACCCTACCGAGAATCTGACTTTGGTGCATATTAGTAAGAGTATGAAGAGGCATGCAAATTTATGCCAGTTAGTGGCAGTGTTTCATGTACCCCGTGTCCTGTACTTCGTGTACAGTTCCGTCAAAAATAATGATTGATGGCTAGGCTTAGCGATTAAAATTTCAGAACCCAGCCTGACCATGCTAGGTATGCTTTCTAAAAATGAAAATGCCAAAAACCTACGATGACTTTTTCCCACAATAACTAACTATCCGTTTTTTTGGCATTTTCGTTAAAGATTCCCATACCTGGTTCATGAAGTCTCGATCGATCCCTACCTTGATTTCAAAAGCCTGCAGGAAAACAGTTGCTTAAAGACGGATAATACGTGTTTTGTAGGAAATAGACCAGTGAGGTATTATTTTTCATAGATTATTAGATGCTGAATCGAATATAACCACAGCCACCGTGATAGCGGCAAATAGTTGAAATATTGAAAAAATTGTGTTTTTCCAAAAAGTTCTTCAACAAATAATTAGCATAATTCATTTGATCGATTTTTGATGCTGAATTGAATGAGACCATCGCCAGGTCAATAGCCTCCATTGTTCAGAAGTTATTATACTTATTGGCGTATGTAGCAGACGCCGAGGATTTCTTGATTACGCCAGATTCATTGAAGTGTTGAGTTTCAGCACAGGCACTCGGACCAAATTTCGTTCTTGTACTTACTGTTGTTTCACAAGCAAAAATTAATTTGGCTTAAGTATGTCAAAGTAACAGAGTGGCTACCATACGTGTTTGAATTCACAGCTGCCAATACCTAAATATTAGAGTTTTATCAAGAATTTTTACCGAGGTAGGTACCTACTTCTACTTTCTTAATTAGTCATAGGTAAATCTTATGTCTAACATAGTGAGCGAAAATCAACCCTATGGCAAGCCGCGTGAATAATAAACCCTAATTTGATCATTTGCAGCGTTTTTTTTTTAACAGAAAAAGTTAATTTTAAAAGATGGTGCAGCGGGTTTTAAATTGTTTGAAAATTTTCTGGTATTCCCCCTTGTTTTACCTTGGAATAGGGTGTTTTCCTGGAATAGTTGAAAGTCAAAATTTTGACCGCCATTATACGATTCTACTCTCAAGTATTATTTGAGCTTTATTTTCTTGGATACCAGAAAAAATTACGCATGTACTACCAAAGCCTCTAATTTTTTATTTTAATTGCGGATTACGATTATGCAGTTCCTGATTGAAGGTAAAATGGGGGACCTTGAAGAAGTGAGAAATTGTTAATATTCCCTCGTGTCCTTATTTCCGCTGTCTCTGTCCAATGTATTTAATATTTGGAAAATGACGAACGCGAAAATAATAACGTGTCTATGTCAAAAGCTGAATTCTGCGTATCAAAATTAATGTTTTTATGGTTGATTTATCAAATCAAATTCTTTATAAAGAAAGAGAATCTGCGCAGATTTTTACTTCCCAGGCTTAACTACAATGCTCATTTCTGATTCAGTGTTATTCGTTCTCGTTCAACATTTTTCGTTCGGTTATCCGGGAAAGGTACGTAATTACAAGGAATTAGAATACGTGGAATTACGAGAAACGTTCTGTTCTTACCATCTTGACCAGCGCCATCCCCTACTCGACGTTGGAGACGCCCAAGGCCCACAGGCATTTACTGTAACAGAACCAACAAGATCATGGTTAGAGATGATGAGCATTGGAAATACCTTGTGGTTTCACGACTAAAAATAATCCTCATCCTCTCTTGGGATGGATCTTCACCAAAATCCATTGAGTGAATGGAGTGCTGGATCTGGGTATCAAATTCGGATTCGATGGTATAAATGTTGATTACCTAATTTAACTCCAAATTCGAGCCAAGACCTGAATTGAATGAAACAGGTATCTAAGTATACTTATAAGGAGTGAAGTTTTATCAGTGAAGAAATCATGTTTGTGCTTTGCAAAAATATGTACACACCTATCTTCCTATGTATGAGATTGCAATTTGAAATGCTTCAACTAGGTTCTAAATTGCTCCACTGTAATTTAGATTTGTGTTCTAGACCCTCTGAAACGTGAAAGATAAAAGTTTGAGAGGGTGTTGCAAAAAGATTTTTCCTGACCAATTACAAAGGTACATTATTCCTCGAAATAATGTAGGTACCAAAACTAACCAAAAATTTTTATTAAAACTTTATGAAAAATACTGGAGTAATGAGGATTCCCTTGGCACACCATAAGGCACTTTTTTCTAAGCAGGCACTTTTTTCGTCCGCCCTGATCATCCAGAGCGGTTCCAATACCGCAAGACATCACAACCTATCGTCGGATACACAGATGCCGATTGGGGATCATGTACGATCTATAGAAGATCATATTCGTTTGTCATTGTTTCATTTTCGCCGGATCTCCAATATGCTGGGCAGCGAAAAAAAACGAACGTTGCACTTTCAACTGCCGAAGCAGAATATGCAGCAATAGCCGAGTCGACGAAAGAAGCTTTGCCTCAAGCAACTATCAATCGATTTCAACATCCCACAAGACAAAATTGTCATCCATAATGATAGTCAGCCTGTCCTACATAATATGTTAAGCCTGCCCAACATAATATAGGTACCATGTAATGACAGCAAATCCGGTCGTAAGTTCGGGGGAGTATTGGATGGTAACAACCAAATGGATTATTGGACACTAACACACCAACATCCAAGCCCCATACTACATACAATAAATTAATTCTTTCTTCTTATAGACAACAAAGCGAAGAGTCAATCTCAAATCGTTTTCATCGAATAAGTAAACTGTCGCAAAGAGGAACGACTAATTTCAAAACTCTCCATAAACCTTAACTATTGTTAAATGATTGATGATTGCAATCAATCTTGTTACTTCCATATTTACAGAGTAAATAGAATCGTCCTAAAATCGAAACTCAGAACCGAGCTTCAGAAAAAAATTTTGCTTGTACACATTTACTCAGAATCACTTCGTGAACAAGTGTCTGTGCGTCCGTCTATGGTCATTTACAAAAATGGCCATAGCTCCTCAATTCTCAACATTTTTTCAAATTTCTTGAACTGAAATGTTCGGCAAGACCTAACACCCTGTTTAATCGGAATTTGAATAACTCACAGTATTTCCGACATGTTTGCATTTTTAGTGTTTTCTATTTTATTTTTTCCGGCCACAAAAATGACACAATTTGCGAGTTTTTGGTCTTGAAATTTTTGTTTTGCCTTACAGAATATGTGGACATTTTTATACTCCGATAATGGGCGAATTTTAAAATTTGCATAGTGAATGTTTTGATATTTTTGACTTAACCAGCCTTAAAAACAGTCGAAATATGATGAAATTGTGTCACATTTTTAACGTTTCAAAATCTGGAAGTATTGCGCGTTATCTACGCACCACTGGTATACAAGATACAATTGTATATACCGGGTCAATCTTGTTCTGATATCATGCGAAGGCACCTCCCCTGTAGGTAAGTAACATGCGACCGATGGAATGCTCCATTACGAGGAGCGAACGACTGGGGGTAGCAACAATGACGCAAGAGCCGGCTCGAGTTGGAAAGCGCCGAAGAGTCAATCGTCTCACGTCCGTCTTAGCGCTCACCTTTGGCGCAGATACCCCCGCGGCTGCTGACCTATCCGGCCGCAAAGCTCGTATCTCGTTAAGTGAAACCCTCTGAGACGGGGGCAGGCGTAGGCAGACTTGTAGGCTATCCTCCGTATTGGTCGGGCGTAGCTGTAGTAACTGCAGGCTGGAAGACTAGGTAGGGCAATCCCATGAAAACCGCTCCCACTTAGTCGGACGTTTACGATCATGCGTTTGCGAGGAAAAGCTGTGAGAAAAGTTGACCGTTGATTGCAAACTGACCGCTTGATTTGCGCTACCGTTGGGAAAATCACTGGTTCAAGAAGGTTCGAAAGGAAGTTCAATCGGCAAAAAATAATCTTGGTCGAGAGAAATCGTTATGGGATGCTGAAAGTCAATCGCAAACTGCGCTGCGGGAAGATTGAACGGTACGGTGAAACAGCTGCGTGATTGAGGAACTGTTTTTCAACATAAAACCCCGTCACCCATAGTTCCCTCTTAAGAAATCGATCGAGAAGACTCTCGTACTGCCAAAAATACCTATCAACCCTTCCCTCTTACTAATGATACGATATTAATAGAATTAGCGTTGGCAGGGCGGACTCCGTTCCAGAAGATTCAGTGTCGCGTAGTACTACTATAGTACTACCTATAACAGGTACCATACTGGGGTGCTAACATACATCTTACCATACTGGGGTGCTAAGATGAATCTTAAGGTATCGAAGATTTTCGTTGAAGAGCCTCCAGGACGCGGCAAACAACCATGTACAAACCGGCACATGGTTATACACATAGATCTTGTGTGTAGATTTTGAAGTGGCACATCTGTTGAGCCTAGTTAGACAACAGAACCACGTATTATATCCATATTAAATATGGATGTAAATTTTACGAAAGTATCGAAATCATCCTAAAATAGAAAATCGGATCGGAGCTTCAGAAAACTTTTTTTACTTATACACTTTTACTCAGTATCACTTCCTGAACAAGTGTCTGTGTGCCCGTCTGTGGTCATTTGCAAAAATGGCGATAGCTCCCTCAATTTTTAATCTTTTTTCAAATTTCTTGAACTAAAATTATCGTCTCAGTAAAACCTATCACCCTGTTGCACAGGAATTTGAATTACTCACAGTACTTCCGATATATTAGAACTTTTATTGTTTTCATTTTATTTGTTCCTGGCCACAGAAATGCACCGATTTGAGAGTTCTTGGTTATTGAATTTTTGTTTTACCTTGCTGATTACGAGGGTATTCTTTTACATTCTGATAAATAGCTCTAGCCTTGAACTACCTAGCAAGAAACACAGGCTATCGAGGAACGAAAATGCGACTCAAGTTTATCAGTTGCCACGGTTCTGTGGGTAGTTATAACAAAGTGAATACGTTGATTGTTTACTCCTTTCTGGAAGGGTTCTGGAAAAAGGTATAACAAAATGATACCATGAAGTTATGAAGAAATTGACTGTTAGAGACTTATAATAGATTTTTAAAAAAATGTTAAAGAGAATAGAACAGAAAATATGTATCTTGAAAAAACCCAAAGGTGCGTTGATTTCTATCAACGCAGTCTTGCGTTTTCTTCTATTTGGATGCGTAAAATTGTTTCACGTTTGATTATATTTCGACTACTTTTGAGGGTGTTTAGGTCACAAATATAAACGAAAACTCACTATGCAAATTTTAAAACTAGCTTAAAATAAAAATACGTCAGGTTATCGGACTATAAAAATTATTCAGTAGAAATCGATCCAGTAGAAAACACTAAAAGTGCTAATCTATCGGAAGTACTGAGCGTAATTTAAACTCCGGTTCAACAGGGTCATAGGTCTTACTGAGACAAACATTCCAGTTGAAGAAATACGAAAAAAGGTTGAGAATTGAGGGAGCTATGGCCGTTCTTGTGAATGACCACAGACGGACACACAGACTCTTGTTCAGGAAGCGATTCTGAGTAAAAGTGTACGAGTAAAAAAATTTTTTGAAGCTCCGTTCCGATTTTCGATATTAGGAAGACTACAATACCTACTTCCATTTACAAAGTAAATATGGAAGGAAAAACCAGAAAACTGTTCAACTTTACCCCGTTTTACGATACCTATCTAATGATTAGGCTAAGGCTCAATGGTCTTTCAATGTGGAGCAGAATTATTGTCCTCTAGATCCGACCAGTCCGGCTTATAACGTCGGCGTAAAGCTACGTTTGAAGGCGTTATGAAAGGCGTACACTGTTCGAATAGAGGCGAAGGCCGAGTACGTTGATCTGAACGACCCTGGAGGCGGTTGTGGACCTCAAACGCCCTCAGTGACCAGATCAGGTTTAATGTTCTTTTCGTCATCGACAAAATAAACGGGGGAATAAAAAAAGAAGAAAGATAGGAAACTGAAAACTGGTTCCACGCTAATTGTGGGCGTCGAGTGACGATGACTCGGCTGCTGAGAAGGTGGGAGGAGGACGGCGCATTCCTCCAGCATCGCCTTGGTCGTGTTCGGTACGTCAGAATCGCGTGTATCCATAACTGAGGTTACCGAAGGAAAGAGAAGGAAGTACAGGCGAAGAAGAGGACGGAGACCGAATGACAGGGAAGCTGGAGGTGGAAGCAGCAACCACACGGGCTCCAGCCTCGTTTAGTCTAGTCAATCCACTCCAGTACAGGCAAGGCGAGATTAGGTCTACCTACGGGTATCGAAGGCTGCAACCCGCTAGTTTGAGTAGGTACTAAACTGCACATAACTTACGTATCTAGGACATCGTCGTATTCTAGTGCATTGTACATGGCGTATAAGAATACTTCACCCCACCAACATTTTAATAGGCAGGGATTTCCGACCAATGCTTCACCGATACTTGTATTTTTGTTAAGAGTAAAGATTACCTCAAAGCCCTAATATTCTACGAGGGTTCGTACTTGACAAGGGCGCATGGATTATTCTAAAACTCTGGTGAAATTTATACCTTCCACAATCCCGCATCCACAATCCGTTCCCATGAAGGTACTGTTGACAAAGTTCGAAAAATGGAATCAACCTTATTGCGTTGTTAGGTTCTTGACAATCAGGCAAAGATGCCTCGGATCAGTAATATGGCCTGCAAGAATAGACATACAAAACTCAGTGGAGAGAGTGAATGATATGGAGTAACCGTGCGTGTTTGGTAAGTAAAATTGATGATATTTGGACTAATTGTAGCTGCTAGTCTCGACAACGATCAAAAACCAACATATCGAAGAACGACGCGTTACAGGAAAAGTAAAAATAACCTAGCTGGTATAGCTTAGTGAAGTTAGCAACGGTTCAGCAACGGTCAACTGCGTGTTTCTTTTCTACCTAATTGGTCTCTAGGGACGTCTTGGAACACATTTCTGGCTGTAAAAGAATTGTGCCACCAGTCACATTGTACGCCCTAGGATTAAACACCTTGGTGTATCCAACACCTTCTCGGATAAGCAGGTAGGCTATAAAATATCTTGCTAGATTAGCGTTTGACTGATGAGTATGTCGAATTGGACTGATGAGGGATGTTTTTCTGTCTTGGAGATGCGAGCGCAGCGAGCATCCAGGTCACCTGATCTGTACAAGGAATGTGTGAAGGAACAATTAGCAACGAGCTGTACGGACTGTATGACTGGTGGCACAATTTTAAAATTGCCATAAATGTGTTCCTAGACGTCCCTAGAGTCCGAAATTTAGAAAAGAAACACGCAGTTGACCGTTGCTGAACCGTTGCTAACTTCACTCTGGTAGCTGGTATACTCTACCACTCGTGATGACGATTTTGAGACCTTGAACGCCCGAATCGATTGATATGCGGCGGAAAAAAGAAATAATAAAACTGAAAGTGCTGATACATCAGAAGTACTGCATATCAAAACTTCGGTCATAAAGAAACTTTGGATCTGGCCAAGCTGAACATTTTGTTGAAAGAAAGTGACGCTCTCACAATTGCAATGAAGGCGAAGTATCTGGGAACTTGAAGCTTCAAGGAAACTTCCCAAAGCAATAAACCAAAATTGATCGGTTCGTGGATAACTGCCAACTGACTAACGCACTCTCTCATAATATGAGGAACATGTGTGTTACCTTGAGAATAGTAGTGTGACAAGTCCAAAATGTCGAGTTTTGAGTTAAACTCACTGGCAGATAGGTAGATCTCAACGAGCTCTACAAGGTATCGTTACAAGCCTAGTTTCAATTGTTATCACTTGGGAGCGCTGGTTATTAGTTATCAGTGATAACTTATCACTTTGGCCTCACATCAGGATAGCAGCGTAATAACACCTACGAGCCAGTCGCAGCCTAGACATCGTGCATGGTGAAACATATTTTTGGTAGGTACATTTTTCCAAATAGTAATGAGACGACTCCAAATTTTTTCCAAAATGTGAGGAAATACACCATCCATTTTTTCCTGCCGACTCGTTGATATTTAAGAAAATAGCTGAACGCCTGAAGTATCACTTTTCATAAAAACAAAGAGTAAATAATATAAAATCACGATTCGGCGAACTATGTTCAATAGGTACGCGAAACTTGAAACTCGTTTTCCCAAAATTGAAGGTTTTTGACTTGTCGCACTGCTATTCTCAAGGTAACATATTATGTTACCTCGGAGCAGAATAATAAACCTCGGCCGTCTCAAAAGTGAGGCTGACCGCTCCAATCGAAGAGATATGAAGGAAGTTCATTCATAAGAGAGCGAGTGGGAGAGCGCACCAAGCGACAAAGAAAAACAAGCAGAGTGGTCGAGGTGTCGGTGTACATCGTCATGAGTGCATCCGCGCTACAACAAGGAAAACCAAGAAGATAGCTGGAGAGGCTCTCATGAGTTGAAAATGACACACAGACCCGGTTGCCCATTCTTTTGTCCTACAGCTTGCATTGTCTCACTCGAGGTTCCACTTGACGTATGGAACGGGCACTGTGGGAGGAGGATGACCTGCAGGTAATCAGGGATCGAAGTGTGAAAGAAAGCGACGAAGAAAATGAGCAGCCCTCGCCCGTGTGGGAACAAGTGGATGATTCGAAGGTTGTTGCCGGCAGGGCCACTGATGCGTAACGCGAAGACTACCTGTTCACAGTCTGTCGGTTGATGCGCCGGCTTTTGTCCGATGCGCATACCAGATCGTCGAAACTGTTGGCCCCTGAGATGCGCGACAGAAATTTCGACGGGACTCAAAATTTGCGTGGAGAGTTCAAAAAGCAGAAATGTCGGCCCATTGGAATGTTTCGATCGAATTTCCCCATTCGTTGAGCTTGTCGATACCCTAAAATACTTAGGACAAATTTAGGATGGCGAAGGTCAACCTAGTCGGGACCGGATCAGTGTTTCGGTAAAAAGGCAACGCGGTCGTGAAATTTCTACCAAACATTCCGCATTCTCGCAGACCGGGCGATTCGATTAAGGGACCAGTGGTGAGTAGAGAACACACAACCCTCCATACTTTGATACGTAAATTGTTGACCCAATATTAAATATTCTTTAATATAATAAACATTTAAATTATTTATCCAATATTACCCAATTTTAAATATTATTTTAATATAATAAATATTTAAATTATTTATAAATATAAATATTTTTAAATTTTTGACAATTTCGAGGCTGTGTAGGTCAGAAATATAAAAAAAGTCACTATGCAAACTTTAAACCCCGCCTAAAATGAGTCGCGTTACTAGAAAAATAAAAATATTTTGCACGTATTTTGCAAGGTAGAACAAATATTTTAAAACCAAAAACGCTCAAAATGGTTCATGTTTGCGTCCAGGGAAAAATAAAATAGAAATCACTGAAGGTGCTAATTATCGGAAGTGATCCAATTCCGGTTAAACAGTTGTTGCCGAGACAAACATTCCAGGCCAAGAACTTGAGAATAAGCCATTGAGCGAGCTATGGCCATTTTTGTAAACCACCACAGACGGATAGGCGGACAGATAAACGGACGGACACGCACACTTATTCAGGAGCGATTCTGTATTAAATACATAAATTTAATAAATACATAAATTTTGTACACTTATAAGTAGGGATCGGATCCGTGTTTGCTTACATATTTTTTTCTAGGCAATGTACTGATGTTTTTCAAGTAGACGCGTTCATATTACCATCTTCTGAACCATTTGAGCCCACTTTCATTTCACATATTTTGACATATTCCGCTACAAAATCCATATTTACAAATAGGGTAGGTGGGGGTAAAAACTACCGCGGGGTAAAAGCTACCAGAGCGTTAGTTTTGTTGGTAGCCATGCTGCCCCAGTTTGTAAGGTTTTCAAAATTCGCACTTGTTGCCACCAGTTCGTCAGTGATAACTCATGGAGTTCAGACATTCACCGCCAGAGAAAATGAGTTGAGTTTGTTTTTGGCAATTTGGATGTAATTTTTTCCATTCTAGAGATTAGCATTGTGACTAAGTGGTTTTGAATATTCCCATAATCGAAAGTGCACACATGAACACATAGGTTGAGCTGTATTTTCCGCCACTGCTGTCCCCCTAAAAGATGCTCACGACCAGAGAAACAGGTTGATTTGTCGGTCATCTTTTGGGGGAAAAAACTACCACTAGTCATGGGGAAAAAACTACCATCTCGTGAAGAGTTTTTGCCTCATGTTGCTTCATGTCGAGAAATACTTGAAGATTATATAATTTTACCAAGATAAGGAAGGGGATTGCTGATATAATTTATTGCAAATTTTATTTTGAAATGATCCCAACCCCGTAATCTTGTAGGTGCCTAATATTTGCTATTTCAGAGACTACAAAAGGAAAACTGAACTGGAGTTTATTTCATATAAGTTCGTTCGGAAGAAATAAATCAATATTTTTATCGTCATTTCGTGTTTTATTTTCTCTTCTTTACTCTTCAGAACAGAAATTCACTGGTAGTTTTTTCCCCTTGTCTTGGGGCAAAAGCTACCATTTCCCCTTTTTCTTAAAAATTTTACTACCACTAGCACAGTCGTCCGTTCGAGCCTAACCTTCCAACGCATGCATCTTGGATCCTATAGCACCGGATCCAAGCATTGCCAGTGGAATAGCATTCATTTGGGACCCGTGATAGCTTTGAAACTCAAAACTGGTAGTTTTTACCCCCACCTACCCTATTTGATCCAATACAACGCATATTTTTAATTTTGGCTAGAAAACGGTGTAGAAACCTCAACAAATCCGAATCGGATATTATATGTTACATATTTGGCATTTTCAAATACATAACAATTCCGATCCCTACCTACTTATAAGTGTACATTTTTTCTGAAGCTCGACGATTATAATACTTCTATTTTCTTCGTAAATATGGAAGTAAAAATGTTAAATGGCCTATAACGTCAGAAGACGTGTATTGTTCTGGATTAGACCCAAAACTGGAGAAGCTTGAATTTTGAAGCTTGCATTTTCGATCAATTACAAAAATCTCGTTTTCTCCCGCAACTCAGAATATAAAAAAATCTCTGAATGAAAAGTTTCCGTATTGTTGAAAACTACTCCAATAGCACACAGCACTTCAGAGATAAACGCGCTTTTAATAGTTTTAACCGTTTTTTCTATTTTATTGTTTACGGGCCTCAAAAACAGATTGGTAAAACAGATCAATAACAGCACAGTCGATAAACCTCGGTGAGTAGATTCTTTCTATACCTAAATCTCGAAATCAATATTTTAGCTACCTTTGCTCCTGACCTCACATTCTCGTATATTATTCGACAATAAACAATTGTTACCACTCAAAATATTTTCATTTACCCCCCTCTGAAATTTTCATTGTTTACAATTCAAAGATAGGTGGAAGCTGAAACCGCAGTAAGCAAAATAATACCGTAGTCAATGTTTTTTTATTTTTGTTCCGTGCAGAAACAATGTGTACTTTACCATTTTCAGCGAAGCTGTTCGCTGATTTCGCACTCGCAAAAGAACATCGATACAACAAACGAATCCTACTCCACCTCTGTTCGAGACCACCCACACTCGTTCCATTCCCATCGAGGCCTTTGAAGGTTCGTTTACAGACAAAATTAGCGATCATCGCATCGCTGTTCATCGGAATATCGGAAGCGAACCAAACAATTGCCAATTGAATTACGAATCGTTCGAATTTTATAGGCCGGCTAATTCTTCCGTCAAAGCAAAGGTGGCGAAGTGTTTCAATATTTTAATACAGTATCCTCCTTCTTTTATAGTGTTAGTCGATCTGAATAAATTGTTTGATCTCCCTTAGCACGTATTTTATGTATTCTCGTCTAAACCGTCGGACGAATCCTTTCTTAACCTTTTTACTTCCATATTTACAGAGTAAATGGAAGTATTGGAATCGTCCTAAAATCGAAAATCGGAACTGAGCTTCAGAAAAAACTTTTTCTTCAACACATTTACTCAGAATCACTTCCTGAACAAGTGTCTGTGTGTCCGTTACGTCCGTCTGTGGTCATTCACAAAAATGGCCATAACTCCCTCATTTCTCGAACTTTTTTCAAATTTCTTGAACTGCAATGTTTGTCACGGCAAGACCTAACACCCTGTTTAATCGAAATTTGGATGACACACAGTACTTCATACACACAGTGTATGTACACACAGTACACAGGATATATTTGCATTTTTGGTGTTTTCTATTTTATTTTTTCCGGCTACAAAAACGGACCGATTTGAGCGTTCTTGGTCTCAAAATCTTCGTTTTACCTTGCAGAATATGTGGATATTTTTTATATTCGAAAAATGTAGCGAATGTTTTTTTTTGGCGAATTTTAAAATTTGAATAGTGAATCTTTTGATATTTTTGACCTAAACAGCCTTAAAAACAGTCAAAATATGATCAAATTTTTTCAAATACGTACGTTTCAAAATATGGAAGTATTGTGTGTTATCTCCGCACCACTGGTTCTATTATATCGTTTTTTGGCCCCAAAAATAGATAAAAGGATCATGATCCTTGGAGCGATCAATAGGTCCTGATTCTTTCGGTACCGAAATCTCAAAATTGATATTTGGGACGTGTGCCCTTTGTGCTTTAATGTATCGATATGATAATTTGTGACTAACATCTTGCGAAGTAACCGAGTCCCATTTCCGCGCCACTGGTTCGTGCGGTTTACGGTGGCTTGAGAAATCGTCGTCCTTTCCATAAACTTAGTGAATACGGAAGTGAGGACATGAGCCAAACGACTGGCGGAAGGGCTGAGTGTCCGTTCAGTCAAGCCCCTCGGCCAGGAGCTTTGAAATAAGGCAACTTCAAAGTTGAGTCGAGCACTTGGGCGATTAGGTCTCTACCTGCCTTACCTTTCTATTGCTTCCCACGCTGGATGTCTGCTTACCCCCCACCCCCACCCCCTCGCCCATTGTAATCGTGCTCCGGTCTCTTCAAACAAAAATTAACTCACGGAACCTCCGGCTTATTTGTTTTCGTGTAATTCAAAAAGCGACAGGTTCGTTATCGAGCTGTTGAACGCATTCCGGGATGCGAACGGAAATGTTATACTTTTCTCCACGTTCAACACTGCGAGGAAATGCAGCCTTTTATCAACACAATGCAGGCAAAAAAAAAACACGCACAGGAAAATGTTTTTTTACCTGGCCGTTGCAGTTCACTCGCAACCAGTGGTGCGTAGATAACACACAATACTTCCATATTTTGAAACGTGAAAGTACGACATGAGTTGATCGAATTTTGACTGCTTTTGAGGGTGTTTAGGCAATAAAATTTATCTATTCGGGCCATATTTATTTATTTGATATTTCATATCGAAAAAACTCCCTATGCAAATGTTAAAACATGAAATAGAAAACACTAAAAATGTAAATGTATCGGAACTACTGTGAGCAATTCAAATTTCGGTTAAACAGGGTGTTAGGTCTTGCCGAGACAAAAATTTCAGTTTAAGAAATTTGAAAAAAGGTAGAGATTTGAGGGAGCTATGGTCATTTTTGTAAACGACCACAGACGGACTCACAGACACCTATTCGGGAAGTGATACTGAGTCAATGTGTAAGGGTGATTCTCAAACCAGGGACAAAAACATGTCAATGACTCACTGTATCGCATAAAAACCTTTGAATTTTGCATCGTTTCGCTTCATTACCTACTTAACCTGAGTATCGACCAGCGGTGCGTAGATAACGCACAATACTTCCATATTTTGAAACGTAAAAATGTGACAGATTTTTATTATATTTTGACTGTTTTTAAGGGTGTTTAGGTCAAAAATATCAAAAAACTCACTATTAAAATTTCAAAATTCGCCCAAAATAAAAATACGTCACATTTTCTGAACCAGTGGTGCGTAGATAACACACAATACTTCCATATTTTGGAACGTAAAATTGTGACACAATTTGATCATATTTTGACTGCTTTTAAGGGTGTTTATGTCAAAAATATCAAAAAATTCACTATTCAAATTTCAAAATTCGCCCAAAATGAAAAAACGCCAGTTTTTCGAAAATTTCAAAATGATCAGCAGGGCCAAAGATATTCTGTCGAACGTCCAAATAATCATTTCCGTGGCTTTTTGACTCTGTCATTGCCGTGGCCTCTGCCTAGGGCATGACAATGACATTTCGGTGATCCTCGGTTAACGGCTTGACGGTGACTTGATCAATATGGTAAATAAATAATATTTATTATAAGACGCAAATGTCATCGTCGTGACCAGTGTCATTGTCGTGGAGGCGGAATTTCAAATTTGAATTTGGTGGGGAATGGAAGGCCGTCATGAATAGCTGGGCATCAATTCAGAGGAGGCCCGACAAACGAGACGAACCAAAAAACCTGATCAAAACGCGAGTTCAATTTCGAAAATTTCGGGAAGTGAATATTGCCTGAGGCAGCATCTGAAAATCGGTTTCTTTTTTACATCGGTTGTCTCCAAAGAAATTTTCGGTATGAGGGTCAATTAAAGTACCTCAATCCTAAGTGAAATGTCTAGCGTGCAAAATCTAGCTACAAACGAATTGAAAAACTGTCGAATGTTTTCCGATACTCTCTAGCACGTATCAAAGAAGAGAAATCCGACGATTGAGACGATTTCGCCAATTCGGAAAAGGAAGTACCGCGTGTGATCGAAATTTTCCCTAAATTCGCCGAGCGATGAGGCGGTTGATGAGGGGAGGTGGTGGGCAAGGGGGCGGCGGCGGCGAGCGGGGGGCAAGAAGGAATGTTACCTGTGTGCGGTGTATACAGCATATGGCGAGGGGCCGGGCGGGGAGCCGCAGCCGCGGAGGCGAGCTCGCCTCAGTCGGATTCAACGACCTCAGGAAGCCGCCGCTCGGCGAGAAGAGACGTCACTCGTCGACGCCGCTCGTCGCCATCGCCGCCGACGCCGCTTGTTTATCACTCACAGCGCGAACGAACCGGCGAGCCGCCGACGACCGCGTCTCAGGGGAACTCAAGTCGGGCGGCTCGAGGTCAGCCGGGACGCACTCACTAGCGGAGACTGTAAGACCGGCACGTGAGATGAGCCGCCTTGGCGATCACAGGCGCGGACCGAGACTGGGCCGTCTTTGTCATGGGTTCCAGGTACAGGCCGAAGCCCCACCAACGGGCCGCCGGTCGGCGAAGAGCGCTTCCCCCTCTTGTCCCGCTGCTTCACGGCCGGCCTCTTCACCGCCACCTCACCACCTTACCACCTCGCCCTTCTTTATTCCTGGACGCGCGGAAGCCGGCGAAGACGTTCACTTTACGACGCGATCCACCGTTGGGTAACAGTGAAAGGGAGCGTGAGGAATCCGGCGGCGGTGGTCCGCCGAGAACGCACGGTACTTCCGAAATTCAATCGGCCAAATTGGTATCGGTATAGGAGATGAGAACCGAGACAGGAATATCGAAACATTATTTCCGGAAATGATATACAGGAAACACGAAGTCAAATCTATAATGGATTTTTCATTGCGAGCTGGTTTTCTGGCGTTTATTTCAATCCAGCAGGCTTTCTTCAAGGAGAATTTTTCCTGACACGTACCAGGCCCGTACCGAGAATTCAATTTTGGAGGCGGGGCAAACTCCCAAAAATTTAACCTTGAAACTCAAACTCAAAATTGAAATCGGAGTCAAAGTCACATTGTAACTGAAACTCAAACTCACTATTGAAATCGGAGTCAAACTCACCATGAAAATGAAACTCAAACTCACAATTGAAATAAAAGTCAAACTCGCAATGAAACTGAAACTTCAACTCGCAATTGAAATCGAAGTCAAACTCACACTGAAACTAAAACTCAAACTCACAATTGAAATCGAAGTCGAACTCACAATGAAACTGAAACTCAAACTCACAATTGGAATCGAAGTCGAACTCACAATGAAACTGAAACTCAAACTCAAATTGAAATCGAAGTCAAATCCACACTGAAACTGAAACTCAAACTCGCAATTGAAATCGAAGTCAAATCCACAATGAAACTGAAACTCAAACTCACAATTGAAATCGAAGTCGAACTCACAATGAAACTGAAACTCAAACTCGCAATTGAAATCGAAGTCAAACTCACAATGAAACTGAAACTCAAACTCGCAATTGAAATCGAAGTCAAATCCACAATGAAACTGAAACTCAAACTCAAATTGAAATCGAAGTCAAATCCACACTGAAACTGAAACTCAAACTCGCAATTGAAATCGAAGTCAAATCCACAATGAAACTGAAACTTCAACTCACGATTGAAATCGAAGTCAAACTCGCAATGAAACTGAAACTTCAACTCACGATTGAAATCGAAGTCAAACTCGCAATGAAACTGAAACTTCAACTCACGATTGAAATCGAAGTCAAACTCACATTGAAACTGAAACTTCAACTCACGATTGAAATCGAAGTCAAACTCGCAATGAAACTGAAACTCAAACTCACGATTGAAATCGAAGTCAAACTCACAATGAAACTGAAACTTCAACTCACGATTGAAATCGAAGTCAAACTCACATTGAAACTCAAACTCAAACTCACGATTGAAATCGAAGTAAAACTCGCAATGAAACTGAAACTTCAACTCACGATTAAAATCGAAGTCAAACTCACATTGAAACTGAAACTCAAACTCACGATTGAAATCGAAGTCAAACTCGCAATGAAACTGAAACTCAAACTCACGATTGAATTCGAAGTCAAACTCTCACTGGAACTGAAAGTCAAACTCACAATTGAAATCAAAGTCAAACTCACATTGAAACTGAAACTCAAACTCACAATTGAAATCGAAGTCGAACTCACAATGAAACTGAAACTCAAACTCACGATTGAAATCGAAGTCAAACTCACAATGAAACTGAAACTCAAACTCACGATTGAAATCGAAGTCAAACTCGCAATGAAACTGAAACTTCAACTCACGATTGAAATCGAAGTCAAACTCGCAATGAAACTGAAACTCAAACTCACGATTGAAATCGAAGTCAAACTCACAATGAAACTGAAACTCAAACTCACGATTGAATTCGAAGTCAAACTCAAAATGAAACTGAAACTTCAACTCACGATTGAAATCGAAGTCAAACTCGCAATGAAACAGAAACTTCAACTCACGATTGAAATCGAAGTCAAACTCGCAATGAAACTGAAACTTCAACTCACGATTGAAATCGAAGTCAAACTCGCAATGAAACTGAAACTTCAACTCACGATTGAAATCGAAGTCAAACTCGCAATGAAACTGAAACTTCAACTCACGATTGAAATCGAAGTCAAACTCACATTGAAACTGAAAATTCAACTCACGATTGAAATCGAAGTCAAACTCGCAATGAAACTGAAACTTCAACTCACGATTGAAATCGAAGTCAAACTCGCAATGAAACTGAAACTTCAACTCACGATTGAAATCGAAGTCAAACTCACATTGAAACTGAAACTTCAACTCACGATTGAAATCGAAGTCAAACTCGCAATGAAACTGAAACTCAAACTCACGATTGAAATCGAAGTCAAACTCACAATGAAACTGAAACTCACAATTGATATCGAAGTCAAACTCTCACTGGAACTGAAAGTCAAACTCACGATTGAAATCGAAGTCAAACTCGCAATTTATTTAGTTTTAGGATCGAGTTGAAGTTTCAGTTTCATTGTGAGTTTGACTTCGATTTCAATCGTGAGTTGAAGTTTCAGTTTCATTGCGAGTTTGACTTCGATTTCAATCGTGAGTTTGAGTTTGAGTTTCAATGTGAGTTTGACTTCGATTTCAATCGTGAGTTTCAGTTTCATTGCGAGTTTGACTTCGATTTCAATCGTGAGTTTGAGTTTGAGTTTCAATGTGAGTTTGACTTCGATTTCAATCGTGAGTTGAAGTTTCAGTTTCATTGCGAGTTTGACTTCGATATCAATTGTGAGTTTGAGTTTCAGTTTCATTGCGAGTTTTACTTCGATTTCAATCGTGAGTTTGAGTTTCAGTTTCATTGTGAGTTTGACTTCGATTTCAATCGTGAGTTTGAGTTTCAGTTTCATTGCGAGTTTGACTTCGATTTCAATCGTGAGTTTGAGTTTCAGTTTCATTGCGAGTTTGACTTCGATTTCAATCGTGAGTTTGAGTTTGAGTTTCAATGTGAGTTTGACTTCGATTTCAATCGTGAGTTGAAGTTTCAGTTTCATTGCGAGTTTGACTTCGATTTCAATCGTGAGTTGAAGTTTCAGTTTCATTGCGAGTTTGACTTCGATATCAATTGTGAGTTTGAGTTTCAGTTTCATTGTGAGTTTGACTTCGATTTCAATCGTGAGTTTGAGTTTCAGTTTCATTGCGAGTTTGACTTCGATTTCAATCGTGAGTTTGAGTTTCAGTTTCAATGTGAGTTTGACTTCGATATCAATTGTGAGTTTGAGTTTCAGTTTCATTGTGAGTTTGACTTCGATTTCAATCGTGAGTTTGAGTTTCAGTTTCATTGCGAGTTTGACTTCGATTTCAATCGTGAGTTTGAGTTTCAGTTTCAATGTGAGTTTGACTTCGATTTCAATCGTGAGTTGAAGTTTCAGTTTCATTGCGAGTTTGACTTCGATATCAATTGTGAGTTTGAGCTTCAGTTTCATTGTGAGTTTGACTTCGATTTCAATCGTGAGTTTGAGTTTCAGTTTCATTGTGAGTTCGACTTCGATTTCAATTGTGAGTTTGAGTTTCAGTTTCAATGTGAGTTTGACTTTGATTTCAATTGTGAGTTTGACTTTCAGTTCCAGTGAGAGTTTGACTTCGATTTCAATTGTGAGTTTGAGTTTCAGTTTCATTGTGAGTTTGACTTCGAATTCAATCGTGAGTTTGAGTTTCAGTTTCATTGTGAGTTTGACTTCGATTTCAATTGTGAGTTTGAGTTTCAGTTTCATTGTGAGTTTGACTTCGATTTCAATCGTGAGTTGAAGTTTCAGTTTCATTGTGAGTTTGACTTCGATTTCAATCGTGAGTTGAAGTTTCAGTTTCAATGTGAGTTTGACTTCGATTTCAATTGTGAGTTTGAGTTTCAGTTTCAATGTGAGTTTCACTTCTATTTCAATTGTGAGTTTGAGTTTCAGTTTCATTGTAAGTTTGACTTTGATTTCAATTTTGAGTTTGAGTTTCAGTTTCAGTTTCATTACGAAGTGGCGTATTCGCATTCTGGGCGAATTTCAAAATTTGCACAGTCGGTTTTTTTTAATATTTTCGACCTAAACACCCTTAAAGCAGTCAACATAATCTGTCAAAATTGACATGACCAAAATTAAAATTCAAAAGCAGTCAAAATAGTATCAAATTGTGTCACATTTTTTCGTTTCAAAATATGGTGCTTTTTTCATCGAGCCGGTTAAAAAGGCGGAAGCACCGCGCGGTTCACGGCGTAGCGGCACCGCCGCCTCCCGTTCGTTTCTTGAAACGCCCGCTGGATTTCACGTTTATTCGATAAGGGCCCTTTGACGGGGTTCGAGTGATTACTGGGTCATAAATCTTTCACGGCGATAAATATCGCTCGAGCGCGATAACGCTGGCGGCGGAGGGCGAGCCGGCGCGAAAACGATCGCCCAGGGGGTGAAGGCCCTATCGCGGAGCGGGGGCCCGATCCGCGAAGAAGCGGCTGCAGATGGCGGCCCGCTGTAGTCGCGATGACAGGCGAATAAAGAAAGGAACGCGCGCCCGTGTGTGCGCGGGCGGCGGGCGGCGATGAGGCGGCTGAGGTGGCGGGCAGTGATGATGCCTATTGCTCGGTTTAATCACTTCAAGTCTGTGATGTTCGACCCTCGCCCCGCCCCCCCTCCGCCCCCGGGTGTCTTTATCTTTCTCGCACCGTCGCATTCCTCGCTCCGTCGCCGTCGCACCCGTTGCGCTCCCGCGGGCGAGACGTGAGCCGCGCGGTTCTTGCGCAGAGCGGAGCCGAAAGAGGAGGCGGCCCCCGTTTGCCGCTCGGAGCCGCAGCTATCTCTGGCCTCAGCAGCATCGCTGATCAGTGCTTCGCCTGCTGTCACGTCCGCCTCCTCGGCCGCACAGCAGCGTCAGCGCATCACCAGCACGCCGCCGCCGCAGCCGCAGTCGCGCGCGATCATGGCTCCGGCATCCGGATCGCTGATACGGTTACTTTTAGCCGCCCTCGCCACGTTCCGCACAGGTGAGCTACGTGCTTGTAATATAATTTCATCGAGTACTATAATAATAATTATTATTATTATTAAGTATTATCATTATCGCCGCGAAACAGCCGTGCGTAAATAACGCGCGACACTTCCGAATTCTGATACGGAAATATCGAAAACTGTTTGATTGAATTTTGACTGCGAAAACATCTAACGCTGTTCTATTCAATTTTGACTACCTGATGGCTGCGTGAGTCAAATCGTGTCAAAAACGCTGCCAAGTAGATATTTCTTTATTTTTCGCGATACCAAAAAAAAATACATTTTTGATCTGATGCTGGTAGCCCATCGTACTCTCATGTTCTTTATTTCTCTTAGCGCTTTCGCCCCGCTGGGCCTCTTCAGGGATAAAAATTTTTACGGGTTTTCCCACACAGGGTCCCCTTCGAGTATCACCCTGAGGGACCCCCGTTATTTTTCTTGGAGACTAACAAGGTAAACAAATAAAATGCATAAAAAAACTTGTCTTTTACATTAAAAAACCCTAAAAACCAGTGGTGCGTTGATAGCACACAATACCCCATATTCTGAAACGTAAAAATGTGACAGATTTTGATCATATTTTAGCTGCTTTTAAGGGTATTTAGGTCGGAAATATCAAATCATATCGGAAATTTTAAAATTCGCCCAAAATAAAAATACGCCTCATTATCGGAAAATAAAAAATATCCACATATTCTGCAAGGTATAACAAAGATTTTAAGACCAACAACGCTCAAATCGGTTCATTTTTGTTGCCGGAAAAAATGAAAAAGAAAACACTAAAAATGCAAATATATCAGAAGTACTGTGCGTTATTCAAATTCCGATTAAACAGGGTGTTAGGTCTTGCCGAGACAAACATTTCAGTTCAAAAAATTTGAAAAAAGGTTGAGAATTGAGGGAGCTATGGCCATTTTTGTAAATGACCACAGACGGACAGACGGACACACGGACACATAGAAGCTTGTTCGGGAAGTGATTCTGAGTAAATGCGTAGGGTGAGGGGGTAATTGACTTGAGCCCAATAATTGACTTTTCAACTTTGAAGTGCAAAAATAAGGCCCTCAAGCGCTTCTTGCGGGGGTTCTGGTGTGCAACAGCACGGAGAACTATCTATTGATGATATCGTGCAGTAGAAAATTTCTGGAATCATCTGAAAAGCCTAGGGAGGGAGATTTTTGGCAGCGCCTCCAACTCTCGTATTGTGAGTGTCCTGATCTAGAAGAAAGTGCTAAGCTAGTGGGCTCCAGATTTTTCGTCTTTCTGCTTATTCATACCATTTTTCCTACCGCCCAAGCTTCTTCCTACCATCATTTTTACATGCTGAGTTCATTTTTGACATTATTTTCCTCAAAAAATCATGTTAAAGCGATGAAATCTTCATTGTCAATCACTCATCCGTTATCGAACAATTCACCAGTGTTCGACAGCACTTCTAGTGTTTTTTATTTTATTTTTTCCTGGATACAAAATGAACAGATTCGAGCGCTCCTGGTCATAAAATCTTTGTTTTACCTTGCAAAATACGTGGATATTTTATGTAACCAAATAACTTGACGTATTTTGATGTTGAAATGAAATCCAACTACTTGACAGAGCATGTTGTAGAAGCCACCGTTCACACTCAGCCAACTTCGCCTGTAAAACCTAAAACGTTACTGGTACCAAGTCCTTTCAAACGTGCTCTCAATTGGCCAGAGCCTTGTCAAAAGACAAAAAAATCTCGCAACAGGGAGTCAATGCCTAGCGTTGTCTCTTCGGTTGAGTACAAAAATTACCTGAAGACGAAACTTGATAAGAAAGCAAAAGAGGAAGAAAAGAAGAAAGAACGAGCGGCAGAAAGAGCAAGAAAAAAATCAGAGAGAGAGAAGATTAAACTGGAGAAGGCAGCTGAGAGAGAGAAGAAGAAAGCAATGACGCAAGCAAAGAAGAAACTAGCTGTAAAGAAGAAATCCAAGAGAGTTGTTCAAACTTCATCTAGCGAAGATGACCATGGAAACTGGGTTCCCCAAGATGAGTCAGAAGAGTACACTGAGAATGAGGATTATCAGGAACTAGATCAGTGCAATGATGATCTAATGCAATTGGATCACTCATTAATTTACATACCCCCTGATCATGAGAATCTTATGCTGGAAAATACAAGCGATAACGTTTTAATGACTGTTGATGAATTAGGAAGTTCGGACATTCATGAAACTCGAGAAGAAACTATCATATCCATTGAGAAGGTGACTGGCATCCATAAAATTGACGAAGAAGGACTACACAAGGTGGTTTTTCAACTGGGGGGAAAAGGGCTCGAAACACAATCTAACTGGGGTAATTTGTGGCATCTAACTGGGGGAAGGTTTTGAGGAACCCGCCATTGAACTGGGGGAATGAAAAATTGAAAAATCTGAAAAATTGCTTTTATTGTCATCACAGCCTGTTGACCCGTCATTATATTATTAGGTATTTATTTCATGTACGTTCTACCTATTTATTCTTCATTTTGGGGGTTCCAGCTGTCCACTTTGTACCTGGTAGCTACATCCCACAAGTACTTCTTTACATCACCATGCTTTCATTTTCCGATACTCAGTGTATTTATGGGATTCCACGATTATGGCAACTTTCCCGCGTTGGGACTCAAATTTTGACTCGATGGAGACATTCATATTGCACATTTGTAGTTTGCCGACTGACTAGATCTGACCAACCGAACCGAAGTGATAACATGATTGATAATCCGTGCCGAGGTCCATAACCCAGTTCGATCGCCAGACCTTTGCCCACTTCGATTGCCTTCCAAAACACTGCCCGCCTTCCGATTCCCCCAGATCAATTACCATCCTTCACAAAGAGGATGGGGCCCAAAGAGAAGAAGCATCATCTATTAGACATTGATTGAGCGGATGCTCTTTGTGAGTGATTTGTGATTGTTTAAAATTTGAATTTGTAAAATGTGATGTTATTGATGAGTTCCTATCAAAGGCTGTTAAATGAAACATTGTTCAGTCAGTTCCTATAGCTTAATTTGTGATTTTGAAATATACTACGTACCTGAGAGGATTACTTTTCTATTTTAAAGTAGGAAATACAATTGAATCGAACTTGATACAGGATGTCAGTAATTGGTTCCTCACACTGTCAGTAATTGGGGCATGCATGTCGGTAATAGGGGAAAAAAGACGTGTCCATATTTTGAACGAAAAAAATTATTTGGTTCGTTATATTGATGATTTCAAGGGGTGAAATGGAAAAGTCCAATGTTGGCCTAATGGAAAAAATTTGAATTGTGAGGATCGGTTGATAAATGCGGGAGAAATGGTTGAAAACCCCAAAAGAAATCCTCAAAGTGTCTGTAATTGGTGCCTTTACCCTAGCTATTGTCAGCGATCAGGGGTAGGGTCTCAGATGAAATAGCAACCTTTTTCTTTGCCTAGCTTAAAGCTTAGCTGGGGATTAAATGCAGTTTGCTGTGTCTGCTGTAGATTGGAGTCTCTGGACTAGCGCCTGCTCTCACAGCAAGAAGACAGCAAGATAGTAGGACCAGCAGTGATAAGACAGTTCTGCTCGACGTTTGTTTTATTGTTGATGGTGTCCAAGTGTGGGGAGAGTGGGTGAATGGCGGTCACTTAACTTTGGCAGTCCATACCCAAGCCCCAAAAATCAGCCCAACGCGGTTCGCCTTCAAAACTATCGAATGAGGAACATGCATGAAAAACGAAATCCATTTTTTCCGCCAGAATGGTGCTGATTAGGATGCGAAAATGATGTAGTGATGATCTTAAACGGAAAAACGACATTTTTCCTGGTGAAAAACGCTAATGAAAAGTGCCCTTTTGAACGTAGCGGGTAGCATTGTGACGTCACTGTGCGGGCGAGACTGCACGTAAAGTGACGGCAAAAGGCGAATGGCGCAGTGGCATCATATCAAGAAAAAGAAGAAGAAGAAGACGTCATACGGTCTTGTTTGCTTTGATTATTTGGATTTTCCGTGATTTCGTCGTTTCATCGGAAGAAAGTTGATCAGTGCTCATAAAAGAAGGATCAATGTGTTGTTGGACGGTTTCCAAAAAGCCACGGCTGAGAACATTCCATTCGTCGATTTTGAAGCCCTACAAGAGTTTTATGAAAAGCACCCAGACGCCTCGCACTCGTATATTGTTGCCGCGCGACGTTAAACCAAAGTTTCCTCGCGCTTTCGGGCTTTGACGGCACGATCACCATTTTCTCCGGGTCTTTATTTCTGCACCCCCGCATGAAGCAATTATTGCTTAAATTATTTCTCCATTCCACATTGTCGAGTACTGAGTTCATCAACAAAGGTAAACAAACATCGCCCCGTCCTATCACTACACAACACGCATGAACTCGGAGGAGGTTGCACTGGTGTTCACGAGAAGATGCGTAACCTTGCGGCTGGTCATTCCCCGCTCGACTTCAAATCTGCAAATTTCACTGAGCCTCCCTCCTCTTTTAATTACCATTTTTCCGAACCGTCATCCACCATAACACCACTTTCGAAGCCTAAGAAGGAATATTATGGTGAAAAAACAGTTTATTTTTTTACTTCCATATTTACAGAGTAAATGGAAGTATTGTGATCGTCCTAAAATCGAGAATCGGAACGGAGCTTCAGAAAAAACTTTTTCTTATACACATTTACTCAGAATCACTTCCTGAACAAGTGTCTGTGTGTCCGTGTGTCCGTGTGTCCGTGTGTCCGTGTGTCCGTGTGTCCGTCTGTCCGTGTGTCCGTCTGTCCGTCTGTCCGTCTGTGGTCATTTACAAAAATGGCCATAACTCCCTCATTTCTCAACCTTTTTTCAAATTTCTTGAACTGAAATGTTTGTCTCGGCAAGACCTAACACCCTGTTTAATCGGAATTTGGATAACGCACAGTACTTCCGAGATATTTGCATTTTTAGTGTTTTCTATTTTATTTTTTTCCGGCCGCAAAAATGAACCGATTTGAGCGTTCTTGGTCTCAAAATCTTCGTTTTACCTTGCAGAATATGTGGATATTTTTTATATTCCGAAAGTGTGGCTTTTTTTCATTTTGGGCGAATTTCAAAATTTTAATAGTGAATTTTTCGATATTTTTGGCCTAAACACCCTTAAAAGCAGTCAAAATATGATCAAATTGTGTCACAATTTTACGTTTCAAAATATGGAAGTATTGTGTGTTATCTACGCACCACTGGTTTTCATGCATGTTCCTCATTATAATAGTCAACCTTGGTCTTTGCTGATTAGACGTTCTAACAAGCGCAATAATTCAATTAGGCAAAATGGTCATGGCCCCCCACTATTTTTTTCCTTTTTCAGCTATAATTGACTGTGGCCGTTGCACATTGCTGATTCCAGTTTCATCGACATTGTATATGAATTGTGGACTGAAAGCATATTTAGCCATCAACGTTTTCAAATTTTCGAAGAACAAGTTGACCTCATCGCGGTTGAAAGCTGTCACTCTGTTCATTGACGTTGCCTCAGGATCTCTTACAGAAATAGAAGAGTTCCTCTTCTTAAATGCCCTAAACCATTCAACTCCGGCTTTCCCATTTTTGAAAGAATGGGGTATGTGATTACTTTCAGCAAAATCAAAGGCTACCTGGCGAAGCCTCGCTGGTGAGACGCCATCGAATAAATCTGCCAATAGTGTAAAAATTAGGTGGGAGAATGTTGGAAAAGTAATCTGGGAGGAGCCCATTTTTTCAAGACTCTATGTTGACGAAGGGGGTGCTTGTGTTGTGATGTAAAATGGAGGCGAGGTCTCGATCATTCGACTTGTTGTTTTTTTCAAGTTAGTGAGTAGTGTTTCTTTGGTTGAAGACTGTTCAGTTGATTTTCATTGTATGTGAGTTGTGTTTTCAAGTAAACTGAGATATTTCGTGTTAGTGAAAGATTAATTATTCCTTGCCACATTTTTATCAAGTGAAGTAGAATTCACATAATAGCTTCATACACATCTGCTCCTCCTGTTCTGGTGTGAACGTGCTCTTCCTCCCCAGACGCGCATCTTTCTGTGGATCATCTTTTTTAAGCCTCTCCTGTAATGTGCTGAATGGGATCTTACAACTTAACGCAGCTTTTCGAATACTAATTCCATCTTTGACGAGATTGATGGCATCACTCAGTTGTTTAGGGGTCCAATTTGCTTTTTCCGTTTTCCTGATATATTTTCTTGGCATCTGTAACACGTAGAGATAAACGTTCATCAGGTAAACATCGGTGATTCATTGATGTGAGCGTACGTATATTATTTTACTTCCAAAATTAGTTATTCTGTTCAGTATTGATTGTCTTAGTATATAAGCATTATATTTTATTGTAGTAGTATTGGCATATCACTAGGATTATATCAAACGAGTTAATCACTAATTGAAACAAATTTATTGGATGTAACAAATTTTAATTCCATTTTTTTAAATTAGGTATTTTACTGGCAGGGTATGGGGGATTACCAGTCACTTTGCAGTTTGACCGGCATTACCCCTTTTCTGACTGGCATTCCCCCACACGACTGACCGCAATCACCCCATCAGCACTTTTTTTGAAAATCTCCTGGCGTTTCCATAGTTTCCATTGAACAACGTCAGCACTCCTCACAATTGAAGCCAACTCATGCCAGTACTACTAGGAACGCCAAAAACCATGGAAACAATTAATCAAACTTTACTTACGTTGTCGAGAAGCCGGTCGAAAATTAGAAGAACACATACCCTAAACTTTCACGTCACTTGACTATCCCTGTAACAGTGGTATATACCTCCGACTTGAGTTATTTAGTTTGTCATCCATTCGACAAAAGCCTCTAGCAGTTGGAGCAGTTTTGAAAGCTGTTTTCTTGCCGAAACCTCACTGACCGGTATTACCCACTGACCGCCATTCACCCACTCTCCCCTATCATTTTGCTCTCATTGACAACTGAAAATTTATTTATTAGGTAAATTTCTTAATATTTTCAACTTTAATAGGCATACCATAGATAATTATTTGAAAATTTACTGGAATTAATGTTCCTATTGTTCACTTTTTTTAGGTTAAATGGACAACAATTGGATGTGGGAAGGAGCTAAATTTTTTGAAACTTTTCTAAATCTATTTTTCGAGTAAGTGGCTTTAAATACGAATTTATTCGTTGTTAGATCCTAATGTACTTTTTTTGAGAGGGGGGTTTTCCTGTTTTTTTTTTTTTAATCTTTGACTTTGTTTGTACTACAGGCCCTGATGAAGGCCTAAATGAATGTTGGCCGAAAGCTAGGCAAAGAAAAAGGTTGCTATTTCATCTGAGACCCTACCCCTGATCGCTGACAATAGAAACATCGGTAGAACGCAAAAGTCGGGCCTTGCCCAAAATTCGCAACGAACCATCAGGAAAGCACAGCCGACGATCGACGAGGAAGTTCACTCGCATAGGGAAAGTCGATAATATGCATTTCTCAATGCACTTCGTCCAACGGGCGGGACTTCACTTTGTCGGTCGCCAGTTATGGCATCGTATCACCCGCAGATTGGAATAAATTATAACCAGCGGTGATTCTGAGGCTGACCTCCGACCGGTCCAAATATATCTAAATGAAAAATCAATGGTATCCTCTTCCCCAGTTCCCCTTCCCCTTCGGCGGCTCTCCCGCTCCATTTGTATCATTTCGTCCTATCCCTCTGCCTCTGGTGCAGGTGAAAGGGTCACGCTCAACACTGGCTCAACAGTCGGCCGTTTCATATACGCAAATGGAAAATGGCCAAGCCGGTTTGCTGTGTAATTGGGCCCCATGAGGCCATAGTTGTTACGCTTGATTTGAATCGGCCCTTCTTCTCCGGATTGAAAATTAAACAGGGCAGAATCGGAAAGTTCCTAAAATAATGGAGCTCCATAATATGGTGCTATAATATTATTATAATGCAATCGTCGGATTCTTCATACAGGGTGTCTACGTCTTCGATGGTCGAGGTGTATATTAGCACTTTTAATGTTTTCGATATATTTTTTCCTGGCTACAAAAATGAACCGATTTGAGCGTTCTTGGTATTTTTATATTCTGATAACTTGGCGTGTTTCGAGTTTATTCGAGTTTTAAAATTTGCATAGTGAGTAATTCATTATTTATGACCTAAACAGCCTCAAAAGTTGTCAAAGCATATTTAAATTGTGTCAAATTTTTCGTATCAAAATATGGAAGTATCCTGTGCCATGTTCGCACCAGTGGTTTATTTTTATTTTTCAATTTTTCACGCGTCTTTTTGAAGTCGGATTCATCAAATATCGACCTCATTCTCTTTCAATGAAGTAGTTCCCGGTTGGCAGCTATAAACCGATCGGGGCCGGTCATGTTCTTCAACTCGTATGCTTTTCAGCATGTCCGCTACACTCCTTTGGAACGTTTCCAAATCTGGGAACCTTTCGGCTTACCCGTTTCGAGTCTGCTAGGCTGCGTAAAACTGTATAACGCCTAAAAAGTGTAGTAAAACACCTTAGAAGGGTAGCAAAATTATAAATACTGGTAAATTTATTGAGTGATGAAAATTACGAGTGGTAAAGTAAAAATTATCAGTACAAAATGTTGGAATTACCCTCCAGTGGAAGAAATACAGCTAATTATTTTTTAACTATCCCAAATATTAAATATATCGACCTACTTTAATAGGTTATTGTTAAGGTGAGGGAGAGAGTGGTAGCCCATCGTACTCTCATATTGCTCTATTATCCTAGCGCTTTCGCCCCACTGGGCCTCTTCAGGGAGTGACATTTATTATATATGATGGTATTCCCACACAGGGGGCATCGTTTTCTTACAAGTATCAGCCTGAGGAGGGGTCGTCAGTGGTCAAGTGTTGTAAAAAAAAGATAGAAAAATATATCCTACATATAAACAATTTAAAAGGCAAACAATTAGGAGCAACGCGGAAAAAAAGAAAAAAAAGGTGTACGTAAGATACTCGTAGGTATAGAAGGTACCCATTGCGTACATCTATACGACAGTATTCTCGTCGATACTCCCTTGCCCTGACCTTTTGACAGTCGACCTAAAAACGGCAGTTGGTTGCCAATTTCTCATCAATAAGTGAGTAACTATCCCTGTGTTTTCATGAAAAACCTTCAGCAAGCCTCATTCATGAATGAAAATTATTTGCGTTCCTGAGTTTCAACGGAAATGGCTATTATTTCAGTTTTATTGAATTTAATTAATTTGCTAGGTTACTTCAATAATGATAATTATCATATATTACATTATATTATTATAATGATATTATAATATATTATTATGATATTATGATGATATTATTAATTATGATGATATTATTAATTATGATGATTTTATTATCGTAATGATTCCGGCAGACTGCCGTTACGTTGAGTCGAGTTCTAAAGCATGACTGAGGGGCCACGATCTGCAATCCGACACATCAGTACTGTCTTGAAGTCTACGCATACCTCCCTGCTTGACCCCTCTTAGATGGTCAGCTAGTTCGCACGATTGTTGTGATAAGGCACTCGTGATAGCAACAATGGAATGTTGAAGTCATATTTGGTCAGAGTTGGGTTGACGCCTGCCACAAGCAGCCTGTGAGATACTCGTGGATCGTCATCAAGAGTTCGGCAAACCGGCGAATCACCTCGGCCCTATCGACACCATTGAACCTCTGATCTCTATCGAGAAAAGCTACGCCTGAACCAGTGGTGCGTAGATAACACACAATACTTTCATATTTTGAAACGTAAAAGTGTGACATAATTCCATCGTACTCTTTTCACTGCTTTTGAGGGTGTTTAGGTCAAAAGTATCAAAAAACTAACTGTGAAAAGGTTAAAACTCGTCTAAATTGAAAATACTCCATATTATTGGAGCATAAAAAACGCTGATAAGTTGATTAGTGACATGGGTACATTGTTTGTCTGGGTATCGCAGAAAATAAAGTTCAAATATTTGGAGTAGGTAGGTTTGTCATCATATTGTAGGAGTCGAAGTTTGTGTACAAATAGGAAAATTTGCAAAAAAAAACTTCATCGGAATCTTGCGAATAACATTTTGATCAATAGACAGAGAGACAGATTTTTTTTAAATTTTAACATTTTTTAAAGGGTCAAAATTTTTTAAATCTCAAAAATTAGCCGTGAAACCAGTTTTTGAACACTTAAATCCAACCAATTTTGACTTACAGGGAGTGAAAACGGCGTAGAAACCTTCAAGGAATCCAACAAGCTCACAGAAACCAAAATCGGTTCAGTAGGACTCCCTCAAATCCGTACCTATTTGGACCTATAGGTAGGCACGTTATAACGTCTTGACAGAACCCAACCTTTATTTTAAGGCCAGTAAAACAGCTGTTGAAGTAAATTTGTGTTTTTAAGGAAGTTTGCAACATAGGCATGAGAGGTACCATTTTCTATAGATTTTTGATGCTGAATCAAATGAGACCATCGCCACGGCGGTAGCTCCAACAGTTTAGGATTTTCAATAGAAAGGATCCTACGATTGATATAGTTTTCTTATCACTCCCAAAATGGCTATCAAAACCTTTTTATTGCTTTTATATTTTTGAAGTTTTGTTTGGGTCGCTTTTATTTTTTGTTAAAATAGTTTTATTGACGGCCAAGTAGTGTCTTAGGGTCGGTTTATCAATTCATTCAAATCTAGATTTTTCCAAGGACACTTGCGCTAGATAAGTACCGAGTTCTGTACGAAGATCAATAAAAATATTATGCCCTTGGTGGAATTTGGAGCAAGCGTCCTTGTGTAAATCTAAATTCAAACAACAAAAAAATTTAAATTTAAACGCCTTAGTCCCCCTCGGCCTTTAGTCTGAAATGTTTTCAAATTACCCGTCGAGTGTGATGACTACCCCTGGATTGAATGGCGCAAACGTTTGTAAAAAGTTTATAACGACGCTAATGAACAGGCCGATAGTGTTTTAGTTTTAGATTTGGTTCAATTCGCTTGATACGCTTTCACGCTTGGAAAGGTGTATTGACACATTTTGATGAATTGCCATCCTTGAATCGGCGTGAATCGAGGCTTGGTGAACGACGGGAAGAGGTTTATAAACCTCGAATGGGAATTTACATAGAAAATAGACCGCATTGTGAAACTTTTCTCCTCCCGTCAGTTGATTAATTCCGGCTCACGACATCAGGACTTGACTTGAAGAGAGACGTGACGTGACATCAACAACCTCTTTAAAAGTGAGTGGAAGTAGGTTAATTTTATATTGGGCTAACGAGCTAATCTACTTTACTAACTTGGGATTTCAATACTGAATTTCTTCTGACGGCTCGAATAAACTTCGCTTCCCTCTCCGCTTGCACAAATCAAGCGCTTAGTCAACGTTCTTCGCTTTGAGTCCCGCTATCAGGCAAAGAATAAGTGTATTAACGAATACCAGTGGTGCGTAGATAACACACAATACTTCCATATTTTGAAACGTAAAATTGTGAAACAATTCGATCATATTTTGACTGCTTTCTAGGGTGTTTAGGCCAAAAATATCGAAAAATTCACTATTAAAATTTCAAAATTCGCCCAAAATGAAAAAACGCCACATTTTCGGAATGTAAAAAATATCCACATATTCTGCAAGGTAAAACAAAGATTTTAAGACCAAGAACGCTCAAATCGGTTCATTTTTGTGGCCGGAAAAAAATAAAATAGAAAACACTAAAAATGCAAATATATCGGAAGTACTGAGAGTTATCCAAATTTCGATAAAACAGGGTGTTAGGTCTTGCCGAGACAAACATTTCAGTTCAAGAAAATCGAAGAAAGGTTGAGAGTTGAGGGAGCTATGTATCATATTTGTAAATGACCACAGACGGACACATGGACACACAGACACTTGTTCAGGAAGTGATTCTGAGTAAATGTGTATAAGATAAAGTTTTTTCTGAAGCTCCGTTCCGATTCTCGATTTTAGGACGATTCCAATAGTTCCATTTACTCTGTAAATATGGAAGTAATTTAAAAAAAACTCACTATGCAAATTTTAGCGCTCGCCTAAAATCATAACACGCCAAGTTATCAGAATATAAAAAATATCCGCGTATTCTGCTACGGGAGCTACGGCTATTTTTGTAAATAACCATAAACAGACACACAGACACTTGTTCAGGAAGCGATTCTGAGTGAGTTTTTCTGAAGCCCCGCTCTGATTTTCGATTTTAGGACGATTACAATACTTCTATTTACGTTGTAAATATGGAAGTAATAAATCGTTCCAGATCTTAGGAGAGCGATAGAAATAAGCTTTTTGAGGATTGTTATAGACGTAGGTCTGCCAGATTTTTGTGTTGTCTGAAATGCTTGGAGATGGATGCTATCTACAAGCATTTCAGACACACTGACAATAAACGTCTCATATCAGCTGGTATGGAAGGTTCATAAGGGTTTTTCTTCCATAATCTGGAAGTAAATAAAAAGTACATATAACATATTGTTTATTATGTACATACCTAATATATTACGTACGGAGTAAATGGAAGTATTTCATTCGTCCTGAAATCGACAGTCGGATCGGAGCTTCCTCTTCTAAATTCAGGTCAGAATCAATCGTCCGATTTTGGTTTAATACGCGTCCAAAATCCAGTTCCCTCGAGTGGATGTGAAATTATGCTTACCTAAATAAAAATTCGGTACTTACACCTGGTTTACGCTTTGCTTAGAATCGGATTCCATATTAGTTGAATGTATGCTTAAGGATCATAATCTGAACTCTGTGGATAGCCGGGGTTGTTGCGTCAAGGATCTGATCCTTGGAATGCTTACCGTTCCAAGGGATGGAATTCGCTCAGCTAACAATGGGCTCCTGCATGAGATGGGAAGGGTGGAAGAGGGAGACTCGATAGCTCCCTATCCCTGAACTCAGCTCTTCTGATTCGAATATCAAGCCAACTAACACCGTTTAAAATATCGCAGCTTGATATGATCAAAATAAGTTGCTCCATCTACGCACTTACAGTTGACCAAGTCCTTGTTGAGGATGTTTAAGTTTGCCGGGAAGTAGTTAATCGCGGATAGCAAAACTGTGCCGTCAAACTAATTTGTTTTTTCCCCTTCTCTCTTTTTTATACATATAGGCAAGACCTAACACCCTGTTTAATCGAAATTCGGATAACGCACAGTACTTCCTATATATTTGCATTTTTAGTGTTTTCTATTTTATTTTTTTCCGGCAACAAAAATGAACCGATTTGAGCGTTGTTGGTCTTAAAATCTTTGTTTTACCTTGCAGAATATGTGGATATTTTTTCTATCCCGATAATGTGACGTAGTTTCATTTTGGGCGAATTTTAAAATTTGGATAGTGAATTTTTTGATATTTTCGACCTTAACACCCTTAAAAGTATTCCAAATATGATTAAATTGTATCACAATTTCACGTGTCAAAATATGGAAGTATTGTGTGTTATCTACGCACCACTAGTTCAAATTATTTTTAGCCCAGGTAGCCATGAAAACAGTTCGGAAATGGCAAATCGTAGTACGATAATTTGGTTGATGGCAACAGCTCATTGTATGTTTGATAACTCGTTTATTTGGAAGTTCAGAACTAGAATCAATTGTCGCGAACAAAGTTGTTCTGCCGATCCCCAAACTTACTGCTGAAACTAAGCTTACAACTGGCGGTGTGGAATGGAGGGCCTATCACCCCTAATCCTTTGGCTCCTCATTGTAATAAGTTTACTATTTGGGTCAAACGGATGCCGAAACACGACTGCCCATGGACGAAGTGGACGAGGCTCATTTCAGTAATTAACCCATCTCACAGTCGAAAAATATGAAGGAAAACAGCCCTGAAAATCGTTAAAAATAAAAATATTATTTTGAATGAAAAATGTTCCGTCAGATTTTAGATGCGTTCACTAAAAAGAAACACAACTCGCTGAAAAACTTCTCAATGCTATAACTTTCGAGTGCTAGCACGATTTTAGCGAGCCATTGCTACCTGGTTCTAGGTGCCAACATATCGCACCATAGGAATAGCAGAGTAAAAAGTCAAAAACCTGCAATTTTGGGATAACGAGTTTTAAGTTTTGCGTATTGAACATAGTTCGCCAAATCGTGATTTTTTATTATTTACTCTATGTTTTTATGAAAAGTGATACTTCAGGCGTTCAGCTATTTTCTTAAATAACAATGAGTCCGCAGGAAATGAATGAATGGCATATTTCCTCACATTTCGAAAAAATTTGGAGTTGTCTCATTACTGTTTAGAAAAATGTCTCTCATTTTTTGTTGTCTCATTTTTTTGTGTCTCCATTTTTTAGTTGTTCCGTTACTCTCCAAGTGGGTCTGATGTAAAAAAATATGTGTAAAAAAAGAGTGTTGCAACTCGAAAATGGCACATTCCTCTCTCCCATGTACTATGCCTCGGCTGACACTGGCTCGTAGGTGTTATCACACTGCTATCCTGATATGAGGCCCCCACCTCGACTCAGGTAGTAGTGTATCCAGCGCTCCCAAGTGATAACGATTGAAATTAGGCTTGTAACGATACCATTTTTTTGTAGAGATCTATCTGCCGGTGAGTTTAACTCAAAACTGGACATTTTGGACTTGTCACACACTATTATCAATGCGGGATATTACGGAAGTAACGTGTGTTATTATCGCAACGCTGATAAAAAGACTAATGGTGGATTTCACCAACCCCGGATCACAGTTTATCCGGACATGCTTACAAAATATGTTTTATTAATTATTTATGTAATTATTATTTATTATTTTATTAATGATTATTTTATTAATCTGTAATAATAATAAATACAATAATAATAATAAATAAAATAATTTTATTATTTCAGTACCTATTAATTATTGTTATTTTATTGTAATTATTATTATAAGTAATTATTTAAACATATTAATTTTAAATAAAATTACCAAGGCAGCTATACCCGTATTAACTCTATTCCGAGGTTGGTAACATCCACGCTTACCCAACTCAAAAAATGCGCAATTTCGGTCCCATTTCCAGGTCATATTTAGTCACACAAACCAGCTGATTGTACAATGTTTGGAAACCAGCGCGCAGTGGGCTTGTTGATTGTAACGGGCAGTTGTAATCTATCCAGTTATTCATATCGATTCGATTTGTGCGTTGAAAATGTCAGATATCTGTGCTAATTGCACGCTTGTATCGAAGGATGTAGGAGAAGCGTTTCCGAATGCCTAATTTTCATTAGAGCCACCTCCCATCGGCACTCGCCACTTGGCTATCCCTAAAGTCATCTCCCCCCCGCACCCCGCTCACCTCGCACTTCGGACCGCTAGTGGCTCTCCCTGGTGGCGCGTTGCTATCAACACTTTGCACCACTTTGCTGCCCCCAGCAGCAGCCCTCACCTCCCTCCTATTCCTAAACACCTAATAATACTCTCTCCTGTTGGCCTAGGGTCCACCGGGGCCGCCCTACAGCCTACGACACGTCGCTATCAGCTTTTCAGCCCCTAATACTGGCTCCATCCCTCATCAGCAGAAGAATTAACACCCACTTGTTAGTCATTTAATTGCACGCCTAGACTGTAAATATCTCCTTGGGGAGAGGAGCCCCAGCAGCAGCTTATCAGTTCATTAACAGGCGCTGCCGCAATTTTGACAAAGCGGGTATAATGAAACACTTTAAAGGAAACAAATGAGGCTCTCCACGGTGCGGTGCGGCTTATTCATAGCTGCCCCCCTCCTCGTGCAAAGTGGAGTTATTGGACACTAGTCCCACCGCGCCACCCCGCACATCCTAACAAGTCGGGCGCGGTGGCTTTGCCGCTGTCGGATAATCGAGTCAAGGGCCGACTGGACCCCGAACGAGTTTCAGGGCCCATTGTTTAATGCAAGCCAACCATCGAAACAAAGTGCGTTCGGAATGAGCCGTGTTGGCCATCAGAATCACCGCAGTATAACGCCGCCGATTGTCGGAATTGCACGACTCACTACCGTTTCGAAGCTCTTTCCATTACGAATTTACAACGCAGAATATAGGTGACACCTAATTTTCTACCTCGGCGATGAAGAGTTTCCAAAAGAAGTCTTTTTCTCCGGGTAGTTTTATCAATCGCGGGTATATAGTTCGATTACTACCTGAGATATTGTCAAGCTCGGCGATCGGGAGATAATTAGTCCGGGAATAATTAGACGGGCTTAATGTCTACTAACGACGAATCTCGAGGATGCTCCACTTGAAAGGGAAGAGATGGACTTTCAAACAAGATCACGATCATTAGAGTCACTCAATACCATAGTTATGCTGAAATGAGCTACCAAGTGAGACAGCGAATCGGACAACACCCTCAGGCAGCGAAGGATTCCCACTTGTCGAGTAATGAAGAAGAGACGGAATAGGGCGAACCCGGCCATGGATGAGAGGAAGAGGGGGTGCAGGGTAGGTACTATGTATAGCTGGGGGCAGGAGGGTTCAAGCAGTTTCATCTCATTTCATCCCCTCTCAGTGGAGAAACAGACGAAGAGGTTGGGGCGATTCCTATATAAAATCCAAGGCAGGTGTCAGGCTATGAATGATGTTGGAACATCGGCATGGCTGTGTAATAGAATGATGTTGATAAGGTTCAGACTAATCTAATGAGGAAAAGCAAAGAAAACGGACCCACCCTCTTCATTAAGTTTTTCCTTTCAAGAGCTCCCTCGAGCTGGAACGAATAGGAAGTGGTTAATTAACTGGGGAAGAGCCAGAAGCTTCCTTGGACATTCGACTTTTCCGGGGAATCCTCGTCCCATCGCCAACCGGGTCAAAAAAGAAAAAAAAAAAAAAAAAAAAAACAAGCTATGAGCTGTCGAGCGATTAATCTGTGTCAAATGACGTTCTGCGAATTTGCCACGATCGAATGACCTGATCCGTCCGCTTTCGTACTTCTGCTAGGAAATCACCAAGGTGTTGTTGTCGGAATTATTTATTGCTCTTTGGGAGCCCTCGACTTTTATTCTGTGAACTAGATTTGACTCTGTCAGTTTGGTGTCTGGAACTAGAATGATTTGCTTTCTTTATATTATTATTATTTTTTTTTTATGGGGCTACTTGGATGTTGTGTGTATGGTGTCCAATACACATCACCAAAGGTGTTGAGCGTCAGTAACAGAATATTTCATGCTGGCTCGAACGTGTGCTGTATTTTAGAACGCAACATTTTCAACAGAATTGATTATTTTTTGAATGATTCCAAAAAATTCGTCCTTAAAATGACAAAAGCCAAGATCTAGAAATTGCCATTTTTTGAAATTCTGTCAGTGATGAACGGATAAAAATAAAAAGGATCTGAAAAGCGGATTGTTTTGGAAATTTCATCAGCTTTTGGTACATTATTTCCAGAAATAATGTACCTATGTAATTGTTCAAGAAAAATTTTTTTACAACACCCCCTGAAAATTTGTTCTTTCACGTTTCAGAGGTTCTAGAACAAGAATCTGCAATAAAAATTTTTTGTCCGTCCGCCGTACGCCGTACGCCGTCAGCAGCAAAACGCATAGAAGGAGTGGTCCGATTTCAAAAAAAAAAACGAGCGTTTAGCAAATTTTCCTGTGACGTGCACCTCCTATAAGGGAATCCTCTGAATCAACTCCAGACTACTCAAAAACGATCAAATGTAAAAAAAGTCATGATCTCAAAAACAGTTTTTTTGGGTTTTCGACCCCTTAAAATTTTTTGATCGGATTCCCCTGACAATATGCCTCAAGTTGGAGCAAAACACAACTTTTAGGACCAACCGCACCAAAATCGGATCAGCGGTTCGATACGAAGTGGACGGACGAAATTTTGGCCAAAAATTTCGTCCAGCCACTTCGTATTGAAATACTGATCCGATTTTGACTAAATTAGTCTTGAAAGTTGTGGTTTGCTCCAACTTGAGGCATATTGTCCGGGCAATCCGATCGGAGAAGGTTAACGGGTCCAATTCGGCATAATTAGGGTATATTTTTGAAAAAACACAAAATCTCAATTTTGAAGGTGATTCCGTGGGTTTAGAATTTTTTGAGTATTTTTCCCGTGTTTCTCGCTTGATTTACCATAACATAGGGTGGTTTTTCCGAAAAAAATTCGAAAATTTTGTTTTTGAATCGGTTTGGCTTGAATTTCTTAATGCGATTTCTGCGTTTTCGCGTTTTTGGCAATTTGAGGGAGTCCTACAGGACCGATTTTGAATTTTTTGAGCTCGTTGGATTCCTTGAAGGTTTTTACACATTTTTCACTCCCTATAAGTCAAAATCGATTTGGGTTTAGTAATCAAAAACTGGTTTAAAGACTAATTTTTGACCTAAACAAAAAATATTTTTTTGACCCTTTAAAAAAAATGTTAAAATTCCAAAAAAAATATTTTTGAGTAGGTTTTGGGCAGGTACATGACACAAAAAATTTGCAATTTTCTACAACTCTCCAGGACTAAGAAAAATGAAAAAAACCGATTTCAGCTGGAAAATCCAAGGTCCTAGCCTAGGAAAAATTTCAAAAAAATGATGGATTTGACTTCGGGGTTTTTTGGCGGGAATCTTTAGATATTGACTATGAAACATGAAATTTGGCATTTTTTCGAGATTTTGGTCAACAGGGTCAATTTTGGGGGCAGTGACACTGCTGAAATTGCGGTTTTGCAGTTTTCTTGGGTTCACGGCCCATGTTCCAATCGGTTCAAGGCGTGAGGAATACGAAATGGCGGCTGTAACATTCCCACCCTTGATCTTGGTAGGGTGGGGAAGTAGGGGACTTCCCCTACCCCTACCGGCTCTTTCGTCGTTTATTGGCTCAGAACTGCAAAAATGCGATTCGGCTATTGAAACTGAAAGTGTGAAGCTGGGATTGGACAGCTTATGTTAATGGGGCGGATCTTGATAACAGTTGTCACCTGTTAACGCGGTTAACAAAATGGCTGCCTTCTTGCCTCCAGGCCTCAGGAAATATTTCTTTGAAAGCAGCCGCCAGGTATTTTCTTTTTATACCTACCTATTTATTATCATTGTGAAAACGTACCTTTTCGGCATAATTGAATTCACGATTGACCATTACTCCACAAATGATATGATGATAAACCAACCTACTCCAACTATTTGAACTTTATTTTCTGAGATACCCAGACAAATAATGTACCCATGTCACTAATCTACTTAGCAGCGTTCTTTTTTCCGTGTAAACTTCTTTCTTGGGACGCATTGTTTTCACGTTTTAGGCAAAAAACTAGAAAAAAAGGTTCAAAATATCGGCAGTTTTCCCCCTCCTCTCGCTTTGGCTCCAAGTTTAAGGGGGGGAGGGACGGACTTCTGGTAATTTCTATTTCATTTTTCATTTATTTAGCGTCCAAAAATACCCCTAACACATTGCTGAAGGAAATCGGTCGAGATTCGTTTACTGGTCGACTTGCCCCCCCCCCTCCCCCCCCCCAATTAGATTTCTGGACCCACCACTGCTCTATGCATATCAACTTTTGCATTTAATCGTAGTTTATCGTAGCGTAGAGGATTTGAGAATTTATTGCCTGGAGGTGTTTAAAGAACGATCGGAATAACTCGCTGAATCCATAATTACGAAGTAAATAAATTGAAGTGCTGATATCGTCGGACAAGCAGTGAAAATCGATCGTACAGAAACAATGTTAATACTCAAGGGAAATCGCTGAGCAAATGTCCATGTGCCCACCTCTCCGTCTGTGCACAACACCGAGAACAACAACAAGGTACCTGTAATAATTATAGGAGACTATAGTCCACAGAACATGGCCTCATAACATCTTTGTTCTTATGCATGCAACAACGTTCAATTGGCTAACCGTGGAACGCAGGAGCAGTTTTCTATATAAACTGAGGAAAAGAGATAATTATTATCGTTACTGCTATCTTCCAGGGCTACATAATTGAAACCAGTGGAGCGTGTATAATACACAATACTTCCATATTTTGAAACGTAAAAGTGTGACACAATTTATCGGAAGATAAAAAATATCCTCGGATTCTGCAAGAACTCTCAAATCGGTTCATTTTTGTGGCCGAAAAAATGAAATAAAAACACTAAAAATGCAAATATATCGGAAGAACTGTGAGTTATTCAAATTTCGATTAAACAGGGCGTTAGGTCTAGCCGAGACAAACATTTCAGTCCAAGGAATTTGAAAACCAGTGGTGCGTAGATAACACACAATACTTCCATATTTTGGAACGTAAAATAGTGACACAATTTGATCATATTTTGACTGCTTTTGAAAGTGTTTAGGTCAAAAATATCAAAAAATTCAGTATTAAAATTTTAAAATTCGCCCAAAATGAAAAAACGCCAAATTTTCGGAATGTAAAAAATATCCACATATTCTGCAAGGTAAAACAAAGATTTTAAGACCAAGAACGCTCAAATCGGTTCATTTTTGCGGCCTGAAAAAAATAAAATAGAAAACACTAAAAATGCAAATATCTCGGAAGTACTGTGCGTTATCCAAATTCCGATTAAACAGGGTGTTAGGTCTTGCCGAGACAAACATTTCAGTTCAAGAAATTTGAAAAAAGGTTGAGAAATGAGGGAGTTATGGCAATTTTTGTAAATGACCACAGACGGACAGACGGACAGACAGACAGACGGACAGACAGACAGACGGACAGACGGACACACGGACAGACGGACACACAGACACTTGTTCAGGAAGTGATTCTGAGTAAATGTGTATAAGAAAAAGTTTTTTCTGAAGCTCCGTTCCGATTCTCGATTTTAGGACGATCACAATACTTCCATTTACTCTGTAAATATGGAAGTAAAACCAGTGGTGCGTAGATAACACACAATACTTCCATATTTTGAAACGTAAAATTGTGACACAATTTGATCATATTTTGACTGCTTTTAAGGGTGTTTAGGCAAAAAATATCGAAAAATTCACTATTAAAATTTTAAAATTCGCCCAAAATGAAAAAATGCCACATTTTTGGAATGTAAAAAATATCCACATATTCTGCAAGGTAAAAGAAAGATTTTAAGACCAAGAACGCTCAAATCGGTTCATTTTTGTGGCCGGAAAAAAATAAAATAGAAAACACTAAAAATGCAAATATATCGGAAGTACTGTGCGTTATCCAAATTCCGATTAAACAGGGGGTTAGGTCTTGCCGAGACAAACATTTCAGTTCAAGAAATTTGAAAAAAGGTTGAGAAATGAGGGAATTATGGCCATTTTTGTAAAAGACCACAGACGGACAGACGGACAGACGGACACACGGACAGACGGACAGACGGACAGACGGACAGACGGACAGACGGACAGACGGACACACAGACACTTGTTCAGGAAGTGATTCTGAGTAAATGTGTATAAGAAAAAGTTTTTTCTGAAGCTCCGTTCCGATTCTCGATTTTAGGACGATCACAATACTTCCATTTACTCTGTAAATATGGAAGTAAAAAAGGTTGTGAATTGAGGGAGCTATGGCCGTTTCTGTAAATGACCACAGACGGACACACAGGCGCTTGTTCGTCAGTGATTCTGAGTAATGAGTATACCTAAGAAGTTTTTTTTTTGAAGCTCCGATCCGACTCTCGATTTTGGGACGATTACTATACTTCCATTTGCTCTGTAATTACGGAAATAAAAATAAAATTAAATAACAACAAAGATGTTGTCAGGCAAGTTCTGTGGGCCATAGTCTCCTGACTGCTGGGCTCGGTGGAATAATGTATGCTGCGCCATACCGGCTCGACGGATCCTCCACGTTGCTGGCTTGCTCGAACATGTTAGCGCCGGCGTAATCCTCTGCGGCTGGCATACGGGCCATAGTTCTCCTTTGGCGTAATGTGCATGAACTCGTGCGTGCGTAGGGCGCGTTGAGGCGTAATAAAACTCCTACCTACCTTAAGCCCCGCGGCGGCCCGCTTTGTTTTTCAATAAGAAGGAGTGTTCATTTGTCGAGTAGAGACGAAGGAGACGTCAGATACAGTGGGGAAGGCATCCATTTGAATTACGTTGCCCACCTTCATGTTGAGGGTAGGGGATGGGAGACAAGCCCTCCCCCACCACCGCACGCCCACAGACCCGCGTACACCTTGGGAAAACTTTTCTAATGACTCCAGCACCTTCAGCTTAGTTCAGGTTGGGACCCCTCCCCTCCTATTCGCGTTCGTCTTAGTCCTACCCCCTTACCCTTCTCTTCCAGCGTCACCGCAGCTCCTTTTCTGGCTCATCCTGACGGAATAAGCCCGGGAAAACTTGGGCGTGCCTGCCAGTCTACGTCCATTAAATGAATTACATTGTGACTTTCCCAAGCTCCTGTTGGTCGGGTCGGATCTGTACTTTTACCCCTTTCCCGTTATCTATAGTCTCATTCGCCTCCGTGAGGAGAACTGTCCCGAAATCCACTGGGTGGAGGGAATCTTTCCTTGGTCGGCACGACCACTCCTCTAAATAACTGTCGCATTAAAACCGACAGTGGGTACATGCCCACCATTACCTTGCGACTTCTTGCTGAACAAGCACGTAACTCCGATAGCTACCGAGCTTAATGACAATTTCACCTACCATGGGTGCCTTGTATGGATCTTATCGTTCAATACGGGTTTCCTAGAAATGAAAATGGGCAAGAAATCGTTACTGGACCACTCTCATTTCCGCAAAGTGATAAAAGTGGCACATCGAGTTAGAAAGGAGTCACACTCCAATAACTTTCTAGCTTGCTATCTCAGTGGTGTCAAAACCAGAAGTGCCCAGTACTGGGGCGTTTCAAACAGAGAGCTTATTTCGGAAATTGAAAACGAAATGTCCTTGGTAGTCACAATCCGCTTTTTACACTCACTAAGTCATTGGATTCAAAGCTAAACGAGATCTAGTGGAGAATGGCAAAATTTCCTCTCCGGCGGGATTCGAACTTTTCGCCTCCTCCGAATTTTGAAGCCAAAGAGTTGCTCTAAATACCTTCAAAATTTCAGTTTTCTAGAGGCATTATTTAGCGAGCTAGGGCGCGCTGAGTGAAAAGTGTCTCATTGTGCCCCCCTCTCCCCCTATGTCAAGTTAAAAATTCATTTTCCTCAGATTGCAGCTTTTTTTATATAGCTGGTTTTTTCCCCTGTACGAAGGGTTGAAGGACTAGACAGTTGAAGGAACTGTCTAGTCGGTTATCAATTTCTGGTTTCCCGTTGTGATGATGTTCATAGATTGGCGAATGCGTATTTGGAGTCAATTTTGATACATCGGTCGTCTCAAAGGATGTTTTGTCTATAAGATCATTTGCCTCGTCTTTTGAAAAAAAAACTTATAACTATAACTCATTTCTTAAAAAAATGGACCAAAAGTACCGCTATTTCTCGCCGTTCCGTCACCACAGCGTAGTTCGAAATTGATTCAACGATCAAGCCAAAAGAACTGACGGCATTTTGTATCCGACCAAATGAAATCGTGAAAACTGGTACATTTTTGAAACCCAACTCCAGAAAGCTCGTAATTGGTTTCTCGCATGAATTGCAATAGCGCATCCATGAAAACTGGAGCCGGTTTCTCGAAGAAGAACGGAGGTTGTAAAGATCGTTGTGGCCCTTTTAGTTCCAGTAGGTATGGGTACAGTACAGAGTCGTTTTCCACTGCCAGACGTAGCATCGTAGCCGAGCACGTAAAGCGAAGTCGACCCAGCGGATCGTTCGACCTAATACCTTGGTGGAAGCATTCGTATACCGCTTTCCTTGAATGCCTTCCGAGGGTTCCGTCGGAGGGAAACATCTGTACGGCGGGTTCATAAAACCTGCACGCCTTAACTTTTTATGATGAGGCATCGCCGTAGGAAATGAAAAGAAAAATTTGAATCGACGGAATTATGCAAAATCGTTAAAAAAAGCAATTCGATTCGTACGAGCCGTTGAGCGCCCACAGCTAAAAAACATTACTATAAAAATGCCTTGAACCTGAAATTTAGCGATTCTCGCTCGGTTGACTGGGGTCGTAATGAGGTTGATCCATAATGCTCCCCCGAGAAGATCCGCCACTATGAAATACCTGAATTGGTTCTGAATTCACCAAACATTGGTAGTTGGTGGTTTGATTTCTGTCAAACTTTCAACATCTTGGTCTGTTCTACACGCGGATTAGTTTATCATGGAAAATTGGTCGGTATGAGACCAGAAGCAACTAAGCACCATGTTAAGCTAATCCGAATGCTGAAAGTTTGGTAAAATTGATGGGTCTCACTCATTATTCGCACCACAAACACAGCTGAAACACTTAAACACACCAAACAACAAAAACCAAAACACACCAAACAACAAAACCCAAAAATCACGGAAAACACATCAGAGCTCAAACTTCTTGCAGGCTCTTCTGTGGACTCTTTTCAGGCCCTATTTCTTTTGCTAAATGGTGTTTTCCAATTGAAGCAATGAACAAAGTTCGCCTCACCTGCTTTTTCTGTTTCACGTTCAAATGGTAGGAAAATACTACTAAATTAAATTCAGAGCGAAAGAAAAGATTGAAACTGCATCGAAAACGCCGGTCCAGCAGTGAACCCCCTCGTGCCCCCCCCCCGTGCTCAACTTCGAGATCAAATTCAACTTCATGATCAAACTCAACTTCGAGATCTAACTCAACTTCGAGATCACATTCAACTTCGAGTTCAAACTCAACTTCGAGATCAAAGTCAGCTTCGAGATCAAATTCACTTCGAGATCAAATTCAACTTCTAGATCTAACTCAACTTCGAGATCAAACTCGACTTCGAGATCAAAATCAACTTCGAGATCAAATTCACTTCAAGATCAAAATCAACTTCGAGATCAAACTCAACTTCGAGATCAAACTCAACTTCGAGATCAAACTCAACTTCGAGATCAAAATCAACTTCGAGATCAAACTCAACTTCGAGATCAAATTCAACTCTGTGATCAAACTCAACTTCGAGACCTAACTCAACTTCGAGATCACATTCAACTTCGAGTTCAAACTCAACTTCGAGATCAAAGTCAGCTTCGAGATCAAATTCACTTCGAGATCAAATTCAACTTCTAGATCTAACTCAACTTCGAGATCAAACTCGACTTCGAGATCAAACTCAACTTCGAGATCAAATTCACTTCAAGATCAAAATCAACTTCGAGATCAAACTCAACTTCGAGATCAAACTCAACTTCGAGATCAAACTCAACTTCGAGATCAAAATCAACTTCGAGATCAAACTCAACTTCGAGATCAAACTCAACTTCGAGATCAAACTCAACTTCGAGATCAAAATCAACTTCGAGATCAAACTCAACTTCGAGATCAAATTCAACTTCATGATAAACTCAACTTCGAGATCTAACTCAACTTCGAGATCACATTCAACTTCGAGTTCAAACTCAACTTCGAGATCAAACTCACTTCAAGATCAAATTCAACTTCTAGATCTAACTCAACTTCGAGACCTAACTCAACTTCGAGATCACATTCAACTTCGAGTTCAAACTCAACTTCGAGATCAAGTCAGCTTCGAGATCAAATTCACTTCGAGATCAAATTCAACTTCTAGATCTAACTCAACTTCGAGATCAAACTCGACTTCGAGATCAAACTCAACTTCGAGATCAAATTCACTTCAAGATCAAAATCAACTTCGAGATCAAACTCAACTTCGAGATCAAACTCAACTTCGAGATCAAACTCAACTTCGAGATCAAACTCAACTTCGAGATCAAAATCAACTTCGAGATCAAACTCAACTTCGAGATCAAACTCAACTTCGAGATCAAACTCAACTTCGAGATCAAAATCAACTTCGAGATCAAACTCAACTTCGAGATCAAACTCAACTTCGAGATCAAAATCAACTTCGAGATCAAACTCAACTTCGAGATCAAACTCAACTTCGAGATCTAACTCAACTTCGAGATCACATTCAACTTCGAGTTCAAACTCAACTTCGAGATCAAAGTCAGCTTCGAGATCAAATTCAACTTCTAGATCTAACTCAACTTCGAGATCAAACTCGACTTCGAGATCAAACTCAACTTCGAGATCAAATTCACTTCAAGATCAAAATCAACTTCGAGATCAAACTCAACTTCGAGATCAAACTCAACTTCGAGATCAAACTCAACTTCGAGATCAAAATCAACTTCGAGATCAAACTCAACTTCGAGATCAAATTCAACTTCGTGATCAAACTCAACTTCGAGACCTAACTCAACTTCGAGATCACATTCAACTTCGAGTTCAAACTCAACTTCGAGATCAAACTCAACTTCGAGATCAAACTCAACTTCGAGATCAAACTCAACTTCTAGATCTAACTCAACTTCGAGATCAAACTCGACTTCGAGATCAAACTCAACTTCGAGATCAAATTCACTTCAAGATCAAAATCAACTTCGAGATCAAACTCAACTTCGAGATCAAACTCAACTTCGAGATCAAACTCAACTTCGAGATCAAAATCAACTTCGAGATCAAACTCAACTTCGAGATCAAACTCAACTTCGAGATCAAACTCAACTTCGAGATCAAACTCGAACTTCGAAGTTGAGTTTATCTCGAAGTTGAGTTTGAACTCGAAGTCGAGTTTGATCTCGAAGTTGAGTTAGATCTAGAAGTTGAATGTGATCTCGAAGTGAATTTGATCTCGAAGCTGACTTTGATCTTGAAGTTGAGTTTGATCTCGAAGTTGAATTTGATCTCGAAGTGAATTTGATCTCGAAGTTGAAGTTGAGTTTGAACTCGAAGTTGAATGTGATCTCGAAGTTGAGTTTGAACTCGAAGTTGAATTTGATCTCGAAGTTGATTTTGATCTCGAAGTTGAGTTTGATCTTGAAGTTGTATTTGATCTCGAAGTTGAGTTTGATCTCGAAGTTGTATTTGATCTCGAAGTTGAGTTTGAACTCGAAGTTGACTTTGATCTCGAAGTTGAATTTGATCTTGAAGTGAATTTGATCTCGAAGTTGAGTTTGATCCCGAAGTCGAGTTTGATCTCGAAGTTGAGTTAGATCTAGAAGTTGAATTTGATCTCGAAGTGAATTTGATCTCGAAGCTGACTTTGATCTCGAAGTTGAGTTTGAACTCGAAGTTGACTTTGATCTCGAAGTTAAGTTTTATCTCGAAGTTGAGTTTGATCTCGGAGTTGAATTTGATCTCGAAGTTGAGTTTGATCTCGAAGTTGACTCTGATCTCGAAGTTGAGTTTGATCTCGAAGATGAGTTTGATCTCGAAATTGACTTTGATCTCGAAATTGACTTTGATCTCGAAGTTGAGTTTGAACTCGAAGTTGAATTTGGTCTCGAAGTTGAGTTTGATCTCGAAGTTGAATTTGATCTCGAAGTTGATTTTGAACTCGAAGTAGAGTTTGATCTCGAAGTTGAGTTTGCTCTCGAAGTTGAATGTGATCTCGAAGTTGAGTTTGAACTCGAAGTTGAATTTGGTCTCGAAGTTGAGTTTGATCTCGAAGTTGAATTTGATCTCGAAGTTGAGTTTGATCTCGAAGTTGAGTTTGATCTCGAAGTTGACTCTGATCTCGAAGTTGAGTTTGATCTCGAAGATGAGTTTGATCTCGAAATTGACTTTGATCTCGAAGTTGAGTTTGATCTCGATGTTGTATTTGATCTCGAAGTTGAGTTTGATCACGAAGTTGACTTTGACCTCGAAGTTGAATTTGATCTCGGAGTTGAGTTTGATCTCGAAGTTGAGTTTGATCTCGAAGTTGAGTTTGATCTCGAAGTTAATGTTTTCTCGAAGTTGAGTTTGAACTCGAGGTTGACTTTGATCTCGAAGTTGAGTTTGATCTCGAAGTTGAGTTTGATCTCCTACTTCCACGTTCAGGAAATCTTCACGTAAGGAAAGTGACGTAGCGAGAGAAAAATCTCTCTCGCTCCATGTTTTCTTCTCAAGATGTTACCCGGTCCCCTTGTGGCTGTCTTTTCTTGGAACCCGGCCCTAGATATCGCACTTTCTGGTGAGTCCTCGCCTTCATTTACTACATTGTATATTCCCCGGTCCTGTAGGGTTCTTATGTTCGAACGAGACAACGAACCTCATAATATGGGGATGGAATGATTCGGCATTTTACTCTTTTATTTACGAATCAAATGGAAATGTTTTGATCGTCAAATTATAAAAAGAAGCTTCTTACTGTGTTGCAGAACGGGAGGCCAAAAACTTTCTCACATGTTTTCGTCCAAAAGATGGAAATCAGATCAGGGTTCGGAAGAAACTTGTTCTAATTACCTACACGGTTTTTTTTATACATATAAAATCACGTTCTGCACAAATATCTTTTTCACGAGAATGTCTTCTGTCTGTCAGCACTTCGTCACTGAAATTGCCATATTGTCTTCCTCAAATCCTAATTGTTTTTGAAATTCTATCGGGACAGGTTCACCTAAGCTAGGCATATGATCTCGTTTCGCCGTCATTTTTGAAGCACCCAAGACTTCCGAGCCAAGGGCACTTTATTGTTCAATAGGTAATCGCTCCAGAAAAACATTTATCAAATCCCCCTGAAAATTTGATGTTTTCGTCCCAAAGTACGTGGAATTCAAAAATCGGAAAACTAATCTGTCTGCAAAATTCTTACCGTAATTCTACACAAAAATGGCTGTACAGAAGACTTAAAATCATTGTTTTACCTTTCAAAATATGTGTATATTTCTTATATTCCCATAACTTGGCTTATTTTTATTTAGGGCTACTATTAACATTTGCATAGTGAGTTTTTTGATATTTTTGACCTGAACACCCTCAAAAGCAGTCAAAATATGATCAAATTGTGTCACACTTTCACGTTTCAAAATATGAAAGTATTTTGTGTTATCTACGCACCACTGGTTGAACTGGGATGATGGCCTCAGTCCGACCTATGACCCTGTTGAACTGGAGTTCGAGTTACCCACGGTACTCCCGAAATATTACCAACTTTTAGTCCTTCTTTTTTTTCCTGGCCACAAAAATGGACCGATTTGAGCGTTTTTGGTCCTAAAATCTTTGTTGTACCTTGCAGAATGCGTGGATATTTTTTATATTCCAACAACTTGACTTGTTTTGATTTTAGGAGTTTAAAAATATGTGAGTTTCTTGTCATTCCTGATCTAAAGAGCCTCCAAAGTGGTCAAAGTATAATCAAATTTTGTCAAAATTTTACGTATGAAAAAATGGAAGTATTTTGCGTTATCTGCGCACCACTGGTTCCTTTTTTGTGAAATTCTCCCGACTTCTGACACGTTTAAAACAATTAAAAAATCCGTAAAATAGTGTGGCGTCAGTTGAATTTTCTTCCCGCCAAAATATACTTGCCGCTCGGAGTGATGTGTTCTATCTACGCATACCACAGGTTTCAAGAGCGAGGCTGGTATTTCTTCCGAGGATACGCTAATACAATATTTTGAGTCGTAAAAAATTGAAGGGCTTTTTATTATCCGCCATTCGGCGTCTGCGTGAACCTTCCTATTGCTACCGTTGGCCGTCCGTAATAAACTTCGGGTTTATTACTCGACGTTTCTTCATATTTCGGGGATTGCCGGATTCGTTAACATGCGGCAGGCATTCCTCAGTGCAAATATTCTCCGGAGCCTTAACAGGAAAGCCTGTATGAACAGCCGGCCATATTAAAATGACCCAGACTCGAAATGTTACCGGAGCGGCGACCTCCTTTGAACAGCTCTCCCTCCTCGGCTTCCCAGTGGCGATGGTGGCGAGCCAGGCATCGGTCGCCTCATCTCTCGAAAGTTCTCTTTTCCACTCGAGTCCCTTTCAACCCGTAGCCACCCTAGGCAATCCTTGGAGCATCGGGGCCCTCCAGAAGTGACCTCCGGATTCGACTCAAAACCCGAACTTTATGAATTCTCTTTGAACGACAGGGCGCATTTTACCCTTTGAGAAAGAGATACGGCGACTACGGGAACGGGGGATGGGTTAACGGAATAAATCCTCGCGGTCAACAACTTTTCGAGAGGAACGTCGACGATGTCCCTCGGGTTTCCCAAACCGCTTCCCTCGGGTTGACCAGTTCGAAATGTGGACGTGGACAGATACAATGGAATTGTTTCGTTCTTTGGAGCAGCACTCGGATTCGTCGTGAAGAGGGCTGATGAATAGTAAGGGTGCGGCGGATCGAGTTTTGATTTATTATTCAATAATCCTTTCCATTGTAATCGCTAAAGAAAAACCATATTCTAACTCCTTCAGAAATTCCAAGGGTGGAAAATACGAATCTGCGATGAAAAATATAAGTCGACGGCTGACGGTGTTTTACTTTCATATTTTTATTTAATTTTCAGGAAAAACCAACCACAAAAATGTCTCACTAGGACTGCAATATATCCTGAACGGTTGAAGCTACCGGTCTCATCCGATTCAGCATAGAAAAATCTAGAGAAAATGATGCCTCACATGCCTATGTTGCACTTTTCCTGAAAAGCACGAATTTTTTCCCACTTGAACAGCTGTTTTACTGGTCTTCAATTTAGGGTAGGGCTCTGTCGAGACGTTAGGACCAACTAGATACGGAACTCGATTTTGGGAAAAATTTCAAAAATTTACGACACCTACTTGACCCTGGAAAACCCCGGACGGCGGACGGACAAAGCATTTTTATTGCAGATTCGGATTCTACACCCCTGGAAACGTAAACCAACAAAATTTCAGTGGGTGTTGAAAAAAATTCTTTTGGCCGATTAGAAAGGTTAATTTCTCAAGAAAAATGAACCAAAAATCGTTACTTCCATAGTTACAAAGTAAATGGATGTAATCGTCCTAAAATTAACCAGTGGTGCGTAGATAACACACAATACTTCCATATTCTGAAACGTGAAATTGTGACACAAGGTTGAGAATTGAGGAAGCTATGGTCATTTTTGTAAATGACCACAGACGGACACACGGACACACAGACACTTGTTCTGAAAGTGCTTCTGAGTAAATGTGTATAAGAAAACGTTTTTTCTTATGCCCCGTTCCGATTCTCGATTTTAGGACGATCACAATACTTCCATTTACTCTGTAAATATGGAAGTAAAAATCAGTTCGGAGCTTTAGAAAAAATGTCACTCATACACCTTTTTTTTACAGAATCACATCCTGAACAAGTGTCTATGGTCATTTACAAAAACGGCCATAGCTCCCTCAGTTTTTAACCTTTTATCGAATTCCTTGAACTGGGATGTTTGTCTCAGGAAGTATCAACCTGTTTAACCGGAATTCGAATTACTCACAGTACTTCCGATATATCAGCACTTTTATTGTTTTTATTTCATTTCTGGCCGCTTAAATGTATCGAGCGTTCTTGGTCTTAAAATCTTTGTTTTACCTTGCAGAATACGTAGATATTTTTCATATTCAGATAACTTTACGCATTCTGATTTTAGGCAAGTCTTTTAATTTGCATAGTGAGTTTTTATGTTTAGGACGTAAGAACCCTCAAAAGTAGTCAAACTATAATCATTTTTTGTCAAACTTTTTCTTGTCAAAGTATGGAAGCATTGTGTGTTATCCACGCACCGCCGGTTTCCGTCGTCGCACGATTCTCTTCGGGCCACGACGGCCAACTATGGCTGACTCCGAGCGATCTTTTCTTTCCCTGATGAGCGCCCGCCTGCTTAGCCTCCAGACATGGCGCGGTGGAGAGGAAAAGGAGAGGATAACCGAAGAGAGCAACCACTCGCCATTCCTCTCCACTCGCTTTCATCGCTAGGTGCCTGCCTGATGCTACCTTCATCCCCTCACCAGCCGGCCGCTTTTCTCTTGGCCAATCTCTATGATCTCGCAGACTTCCCGTCCTCCTCCTGCTCGCTATTCTGTTGCCCATCTTTACATCCATCTCTCTCGTATTCCACTCTCGGTAGCCTATCTTTGCCATCAAAAGGGCCTCTCCTCTGTACTCCGCATCCTCCATCGCTCAGCTTTCGCCTTTACTCGAGGGAAGATAACGCTGCGCCGGTAGTTTGCACGGCCACTTAACCTTTCACACGCGCCCATTCTCTGCGAACCGCTCGTCGTGCAGGGCTGCTGTGCTGAGGGAGATCGCGATGAGAGCTCTTCACCCCTCCCCCACCACCGCCCCTTCGCACACCCCCACTCCACCCCGCTCGCCCGTCATCGCCCGATGGTTGCGGGAATTGGCGGCCACCGGTGCGTTATCCTTTCCCCTGGACAAAAGGCCAAAAATGAAATCTTATCTCTCTTATCTGTTATCAGTTAGCTCCCGGGGTGGGGACCGACGCGAAAACTATGAACGGTGAACCTTGGTTACTTACTTCCGTATTTATGGCCTCAATTTCGGAATACCATGAATGGAAACCTCGAGGTACATGCCGAAATCCCCAAGTCAAATCCACAATTGTTTGACATTTTTCCTAGGAGGCCTTGGATTTTTCATGAGATATCGGTTTTTCTACTTCCATATTTACAGAGTAAATGGAAGTATTGGAATCGTCCTAAAATCGAGAATCGGAACGGAGCTTCAGAAAAAACTTTTTCTTATACACATTTACTTAGAATCACTTCCTGAACAATTTTCTGTGTGTCCGTTACGTCCGTCTGTGGTAATTTACAAAAATGACCGTAGCTCCCTCAATTCTCAACCTTTTTTCAAATTTCTTGAACTGAAATGTTTGTCTCGGCAGGACCTAACACCCCGTTGAATCAAAATTTGGATAACGCACAGTAGTTCCTATATATTTGCATTTTTAGTGTTTGATTTGAGCGTTCTTGGTCTTCAAATCTTCATTTTACCTTGCAGAATATGTGGATATTTTTTATATGCCGAAAATGTGGCGGTTTTTTATTTTGGGCGAATTTTAAAATTTGAATAGTGAATTTTTTTATATTTTTGACCTAAACACCCTCAAAAGCAATCAAAATATGATCAAATTTTGTCAAAATTTTACGTTTCAAAATATGGAAGTATTGTGTGTTGTCTACGCACCACTGGTTTTATTTAGCTAATTTTTTTATGGAATTGAAAACTATGGGAGAAATCTTCATTTTTGTAAATTGATCAAAAACTTATTGTGCATTCTTCTCATTGTGCCATTTTTGGACATAGGTATGCCCTTTGTGCTTTAAGGTATCGATATGTTGTCATTAGATTTGCCATGGCAAATCGATATTGATTTCCAAAGACAGATTGCTTTCAGTTTACAGAATAGGTCCCCTGTTGTATTTCCGGGCTTCAATTTCGGTAGAAAAAATACCTCTGTACCTCTTTGTACATTTATTCTGATAAAAGTCGGAATCCCGGTACATTCGAGGCTCAACACGGTACCAAGAGTGAAAATCCGGTACATGTGCCGGAATGCCGATACGTTTGTCAGCCCTGTGAACGCCTCATGATTTAATCAGCTCCAAACTGAAAGGATTCAACTTTCGTGCCACCGAACAGAAATAATGGGCTGTTGGGGGGCGGAAGCTGTCGGCGGGTGGGATCGGTGGAGGGGGAGTCGCCTCTGAGTGGATTCGAGCCCTTCCGTTCGTAGCGGAGCATTGAGCCCAATAAATGTCCAACGGTGGCGAGGATCCCACCCCTTCCTCGCCTTCTCGCCACCCGACTCGCCCTCGTATTTGTTTGGTGATCGCCGCTACTGCATTGTTAATTGTTCACCTGGCCGCCGGTCTCGCGCGTATCTCCTTGATGCTGGGCCTCGTTGGTCGCCAGGATTGATACGTCGATATTACTTTCCTCGCTTTCCTGGAATTCCATATCCCACCGGTCCGCCTAGACAAATAGCCCTCTCCAATATACAGGCCGCTCGGGGGATTTTTCTCCACGTGAAAATCCTCACTGGCTGTCATGCGCATTGAGTAATTGGAAATTAATATGGATATACCTTGTTATCCGCTTCCTGCGTACTGTTTTAAATAACTGTTCCACCATTGACATTCATCTTGATATACGAATGTAATAAAGTCTGCGAAATCTTCCACTGTCGTCCTACCATTCGCATGGGTTAGGTAACTACCTAAATTGACTCCTAGTGGGAGGTTCGTTTATGTAGGAAAGTAGGAGTCGAAATTGGTACCTATACAAATTGCGATATCGTACGACCGACAATTTCCTTGATGACCACTATCCCCCTCCCCCTCCCAACCAACACACCTACGACTTTCTGTCGGCCGAATTCGGAAGAAAATTCCAAAAGCTACACGGAATGTCATCTGCCTCTTAACAAAAATCGCCGCTTTTCGCCGTCCCCAGCCTAGAAGTAATACGTCACGCTAGTGGCAACACCAGGTAACTCATTTTCTGATTTAAGAACGCTTAATTAAGCGGTTTTGAATTAAGAACTAACTGCTTAGCTCAACCAGGTGTCGCCAATCCCTAGATTTGCGATTCTTTAACAATAGAGCTCTATGGAATTAGATTCCTCTTATTTCATCGCGGGTAGATGAGCGAAAATACATTTCCAAAGTGGGAGCGCCAGAGATAAATTCGGACCTCTTTTCATCGTGGAGCTCTACTTCTTTGGGTGTTTTTTTTTCTCTCGAGTTCCCCGCCCATTTTAATTCTATTACTTAGTTGCTCCTGCTTTGTATTCCCTCTACTGCCATCAGATAGTAATCAGCGAAAGTGGTTGACTAGGAATGGGAAAATCTCACTTTTCAGATCTTAATCCGCTTCGCCACCTTTCTTGCACTCGCCTAATCCCACTTTCTACATTTAAGAGGCCATTATTCGAAAAACGTGCCGAAATTGTAAGCTCCGGAGGATAGATGTTAACTCTTGCGAAAAGTTGCCAGAAAACTTTTTCTGATCCGGGGCAGGTAATTAGTTTTAAGACGAAATTGGAACTGAACCATCGATAAGAACTGAACGATCGGTAAGGTTTTCGCATCGTTTTGTTTACGTTTATTTATTTTATTACAATATATATTAATTTTTATTCTTTGGAAAAGAGGGTGTTTCGAAGAAAACTACCTCACTCTTATTGAAACAATTATTGCTCCGATAGAATAATAAAATAAATAAAAAGATAGAATAATAAACATGAACAAAACAATGCGAAAACCTTAGCACAGATTCGCTTTCTGGTCAAGTGTCTGTGTGCCCGTGTTTCCGTCTATGTTCATTTAAAACCAGTGGTGCGTAGATAACACACAATCAGTGTAGACGGTATCTAGATATTTTATCTAAATTGTATCTAAAATAGATATAGATACCGAAAATTTTGTATCTGTATCTGTATCTAGATAAAATTGCGTCCCACGTATCTGTATCCTATCTAGATATAAAAAATGGGTATCTGTATCTAATTTTTATCTAACTTAGATAACATTAAATGTTAGAAAATTAAATGTAGAAAATTTTTCTATACTGCGCGGCTGTAAATTGAAATAAAAGGTTCACGTTCAAGACCCGTCGAGACACGCAAAATTATCTCCAATTGATTGACATACCAAACATAATAAATGCCATATTTTAATGATAATTTAGAAAAAATATCAACAGTTATAGCATTTTTTCATTTCATTTATCGCCTACCCTAGATCACTATGAAACCGACAATTATAACCCGAAAAAACTAAATTCTGTGTAGTAGAACGCTAGAAATTTGTCAAATGTCGAAACTACAATACAGTTACTTGTAACACTTGTAAGTGTTCTTAAAATAGTCCCTACTGCAATCAGATGACACGGCACTTGAAACCTATATTATAGATTTAAACCAATGGTTTCACACGCAATACACAACACACAATACTCCCATATTTTGAAACGTAAAAGAGTGACACAGATTGATCATATTTTGACTACTTTTAAGAGTGTTTAGGTCCAAAATACGTCGGCGTTTTGACGTTGGCCCAACGTCGGCGTTACGACGTAGTAGTTGTGACACTGTGAAACGTCTTCTCATGTTTGACACTAACTCCTTAAATTATTGAGCCGCATCTTTATAATTTCATTATGACCTATATTACCAACTGGAAATAAACATTACCTACCTATTTATTGTTGTACGGTTTTATAAAGATGTGATATTTTCAGTTGTTGAATGATTTTAAAACGAATACATACCTACATTTAAAAGTTACCTATAGGTTATAATATACCGTTATAACGGTAAAAAGCTGCCTTCGCCATCTTTGTTATGACACTTAACTGTAAAAACGATTATTGTGCTATATGATGTTCAATTATTACCTACATTGTTTGAAGAAATAAATGGAGAACAAACCCTTCTGTAAATGAGAGTTTATAGCTTGGAGGGTGGGTTTTCAATCCTGTTTGCTTCTCTTATAATGAAAAGGGAGTTTTCGCAGTTACATGTTCCCATCACGTAACTTAGTTCAAAATGAGGCAACTTACTAAGATAAATCATCCAATACTAGGGCCGTGACCCTGGAATTAAATAATAACAATAGCCTTCAAAGTGGTCAAAATACAATCACTTTGTTTGAAAAATGTACAAATATGGAAGCATTGTGTGTGATCCACGCACCGCTGATTTCAAGTTAGTGAATGTTCCTAAACGGATAAGGATAAGCCACAAAGGCCATGTGCCTATGGATGCAGCCCAAGGAACCGGTCCTAAATCCCGATGAGCGGTATGGGGAGGATTCACATGGGATTTTTTCTCTGCGTCCTGCGTAACGAGATCTGATTGGTTGCCAGCTTTACGCGCACGCACTTTTCGCACGCAGACGCCAATCTCATGACGTGGAACAGAGAAAAACGCACAAGTGAATCCAGCTTTAGACGGCCTCCTCAAAAACGTTGGTCAGACTACACATGGTACGCATGAATAATTGGGGGTGGTCCTCAAAAAAGTTCAAAATTAGGTACCAGGAGGTCCTCCTCTACCTTCCTCCCCCGCCATTTTCCCCATATGACCTGCACTCATAGGAATATACAAATATCATGCGTTCATGTACATCAATCCGTCAGATTTTGAAAAAAGTTCTTACCTTGGACCAAACGCAGACGAGTTCCGGCTTACCTGTAACAAGAAGAGAAAAATCTTTTAATAAAGCTCTCAATCAATTGACTGGAAATGAAGTATAAATATTTGGCAAAAATATCCAGACGGCACAGATATTTTTTTTTAAATACCTATATTATTTTTGTTATAATAAAGTAATGGAAGGCAAAATTAAAATTAGAAGCTTGAAGAAATCGCAGATCTCGCTTAATCCAGATGATTTTTGGCGGGTTCAAAATTTGCAACGATTTTTTTCAATTTCAGATCTAGGAATCTAGTGAACATTGACTCTTTTATCGTTGCTTGTAAAGTGAATGCATAGAGACGTCTATGATTTTCAAGTTAATTTTTGTGCTTGCTTTTATAATGATGTACCTCGCTTTTACATCTCTAGACATCACGATTTTCAGTTATTTTTAAAGTACTTTGCTTGACGATACAACGCGCTTGCAATTGGTTAAGCATTGAAAAGCATTAAGACTTACGTTTGGCCGCGACGCTCCAGGTGGGCCGATGTCCTCCGGCTGCTTACAGGTTCTCCAAGGCGATGCACATTTTTCAGCACAGAAATCACAGCACAGAAATCACGGCACAGAAAACACTGCTTTTTTAATCGCAAAAAATTTAAACCAACTTGAGGAAGAGAAAAAAAATTGACAAAAATTTCGACGGATTTTTTCATGTACGGATTGGGACAGTCGGTTTTTTTTTTTTTTTAAATAGACCTAGACATTTTTTAGCAAAGTTGATTGAGTTTTCAAAACTACCTAGCTGCTATCATATTGACACTATCGGTAGTTGGGAAAAAAAATTCAGCAAAACGTTTCCGAACCCTTGCAGATACTAATGGTAGTAATAATTCATTAATAATTATTTGTAGTACCTAAACTATGTTGATACCTCCTAACATAATTTGTTGAGGTTCTCGTTTCCGATCTATTTTGAGGTGGTTGAGGGTGAGAGAACATATTCGGTAGGTACATATTTGAAATTTTAAAACCTAATTACCTACATCCTACTACCTACCTACTTTTGAGAATTTGACAAAGTTTTTCTTCGACTTTGGATTTTATGTAGGTACTTACTTAGAAACGTGAAACATTACATTTTTACCGATTTGGCCCTGGCAAACAACTTTCTCAACCAGATTTTAGTAATTATGGAAAAAAGTTTTCTCAAATTTCTAGATAAACCTTCTTACCCAATAATTCCAATTTTACATGAAAAATTTCCAAAGTTCTGAAAATGTCAGGTTCCGAAAAATGTAGTACAGAAGCAGTGTAGACGGTATCAAGATATTGTATCTAAATTGTATCTTAAATAGATATAGATACCGAAAATTTCGTATCTGTATCTGTATCTAGATAAAATTGCGTCCCAAGTATCTGTATCCTATCTAGATATAAAAAATGGGTATCTGTATCTTATTTTTATCTAACTTAGATAACATTTTCTATACTGCGCGGCTGTAAATTGAAATAGAAGGTTCACGTTCAAGACCCGCCGAGACACGCAAAATCATCTCCAAACGAGCTTTGCTCAAGTGACGAAAGGTTTGAGCAACTTTTGTTGCTCAAGGCAAACAAGAATTAGTGTAATTTGTTAATAACTGTGATTGACATACCAAACAAAATAAATGCAATATTTTAATGATAATTTAAAAAAAATTACTACATTTAATTTTATAATTTTTTTATTTTAATTACCTATTTATTTTATAACCTATTTATTTTATTTTATTCGGGCCATTCTAAAATTATGAGACTATTTCAGGTGTCGGAAAAACGAAAAAAAAGTTCGATTTCCCCACTTTTTTTGGTGTTACGGTATTTGTAGGGTTCCCTCAGTACAATTCTGAAGCGGGACCACACTTTACCTCGTAGTTTCTGAAATATCAAATTTTGAAAATTTGTACTAGGTATATACAATTTTTTTAATAATAATTAGGAAAACAAATTGGGTTGTGAGAAAAAATTTTTATTGCAGATTTGTGTTCTAGAACCTTTGAAACGCGAAAGAAAATGCGTAGATAACATACTTTTATATTTCAATACGTCCAATTTTCGGTTAAACAGGGGGGTTTTACTGAGGCAAAACTTAAGAATATAATATTTTTTGTAGATATTTTCGTATGAAATTTTTTGTTTGCCCACTGATTGGAAGATGGACTAAATTCAATTATTTTCACAAAAGTTTGAATAAAATATAACAGTCTGTACAGCAGAAAGAAACTATCCCTCATCAGATTTAATCACTCATCTGATCGGCACTCGATAGAAATCACGAGGGGCAACGTCGAACAATCGATGAAATCACGAGAAACCGTCGAGCTCTCAAGCGTTAAAACGAAGAGCCTGATGTTCTCTGAAACCGGACCGCCAGGAGAAGACCCTCGGCGAGGGAGAAGGACGGACGATCGAGCCTTTCACTTCTGCCCGCCCAGCCTACCTACTTGTTTGGGGACTGGTTTTCCACGAATCTTCGCTCAGATCTACCGACTGCCTTCCTCTAGTGATCTCCCATTATTTATTTCATCACATTTCACATTGTCATTGTCATTTGATCGCAACATTTGTATCACATATTAATTAGATACCTACCTAAGATGTTGAGATGAAAACAGAGGAAAAATAAGTAGATCAGTGGCATGTGCACATTAGTTTTCTGTGTATCCGAAGAACTCTGCAAATTCTGCACAGGGGTTCATTTTTCGATTGCAAAGACAAACCTTCTATAATAATAAAAGCAAGTGTTTGTTTGTTTGACCGAGCTCTCCAGCCAAATCTATCGCACGCAGGGACCTGGAATTTTTTACACGGAAGCACAAAGGAGCTGGCAACAAGACCTCGAAGCCCGATTTTTGAAAAAAAAAATTTTTTAATTTTAAAAAAGTGAAAAAAGTGAATTTTAAAAAAGTGAGTTTTTAAGTTTTAAAAAAGTGAAAAAAGTGTGTTTTAAACGTGAAAAAAGTGAATTAAGTGAAAAAAGTGACAACACGGGGACACGGGCGGGAAGAGAGAGAGATTCCTGCGCTATTCCCTTATCTGCATTTTCTAATTTTTTTGCACGGCAACGCCGGGCGGGTACAGCTAGTATGATATATAGGTACTTCTGAAACACGGAATACAGTTGTTATTGTTCTAGAATTTCAGTATAAATTTGTATTTTAGATGGGGATATATACTCAGAATCACTTCCTGAACAAGTGTCTGTGTGTCCGTGTGTCCGTCTGTGGTCATTTACAAAAAGGGCCATAGCTCCCTCAATTCTCAACCGTTTTTCAAATTTCTTGAACTGAAATGTTTATCTTGGCAAGGCCTAACACCCTGTTTAATCGGAATTTGGATAACGCACAGTACTTCCGAGATATTTGCATTTTTAGTGTTTTCTATTTTATTTTTTTCCGGCCGCAAAAATGAACCGATTTGAGCGTTCTTGTTCTCAAAATCTTCGTTTTACCTTGCAGAGTATGTGGATATTTTTTACATTCCGAAAATGTGGCGTTTTTTCATTTTGGGCGAATTTTAAAATTTTAATACTAAATTTTTTGATATTTTTGACCTAAACACTTTCAAAAGCTGTCAAAATATGATCAAATTGTGTCACAATTTTACGTTTCAAAATATGGAAGTATTGTGTGTTATCTACGCACTACTGGTTTATATTCCGATAATGTGGCGTAGGTACTTTTGTTTTGGGCAAATTTTAAAATTTGAATAGCGAATTTTTTCATATTTTTGACCTGAACACCCTTTACAGCAGTCAAAATATGATCGAATTGTGTCAAAAGTTTACGTTTCAAAATATGGAAGTATTGTGTGTTATCTACGCACCACTGTTTTTACTTCCATATTTACAGAGTAAATGGAAGTATTGTGATCGTCCTAAAATCGAGAATCGGAACGGAGCTTCAGAAAAAACTTTTTCTTATACACATTTACTCAGAATCACTTCCTGAACAAGTGCCTGTGTGTCCGTCTGTCCGTCTGTCCGTCTGTCCGTCTGTCCGTCTGTCCGTGTGTCCGTCTGTCCGTCTGTGGTCTTTTACAAAAATAGCCATAACTCCCTCATTTCTCAACCTTTTTTCAAATTTCTTGAACTGAAATGTTTGTCTCGGCAAGACCTAACACCCTGTTTAATCGGAATTTGGATAACGCACAGTACTTCCGATATATTTGCATTTTTAGTGTTTTCTATTTTATTTTTTTCCGGCCACAAAAATGAACCGATTTGAGCGTTCTTGGTCTTAAAATCTTTGTTTTACCTTGCAGAATATGTGGATATTTTTTAAATTCCGAAAATGTGGCATTTTTTCATTTTGGGCAAATTTTAAAATTTTAATAGTGAATTTTTCGATATTTTTGGCCTAAACACCCTTAAAAGCAGTCAAAATATGATCAAATTGTGTCACAATTTTACGTTTCAAAATATGGAAGTATTGTGTGTTATCTACGCACCACTGGTTTTATATTTGCGTTAAGTGCGGGGGCGTAAAACTGGTAGCTAATCAGGCGGCCTATTCTGTAAAATTGAAGCAATATGTCTTGGCAGTCGCTATCGGTTCATTACACAAATTGTCATAAGTTGTCATTAGATTTGCCATGGCAAATCGATATTGATTTCCAAAGACATATTGCTTTCAGGTTACAGAATAGGCCCCCAGATCTCATTACGCAGGACGCAGAGAACGCAGAACAGAACGCACATGTGAGCCCAGGTTAAGCCGTCGTTATTTAGCAATTAAATTTCCCTGCGCAGGACACCGAAGTTCAAAGGGCGGATGAAACTCCCCGGGGAGCACTCGAGGGCCAAGGTAGATCGGAGTAAATAGGCGCGGGAAGTATCCTCAGGAGTGTCCTGCCTCTTTCGCCAGGATCTTCAGCTGGCACGAAAGGGTGGGGGTGGGGGTTGAAACTCCATTAACAGGGCAATGGATCTTCACGCTATCCTCTCGCTATTCGCGCAAGTTTAGTAGGCGAGGTAAATGACGACGATGACGGGGAAGAAGTGAAAGAGGATATGGGCAAAGCTTCAGGGAGAGTTCCTTGTAGAATTCTCCCGTAGCTGTAGGGACGACCCTCGAGATTCCCACCCCCCCTCCACGTACCCCTCCTCTTCCTCCGGCCCTGAAGGGAGAAAAATCCCGATTCCTCAGCCCCCCCTTCCCCACAGCCCCCCTTCCCATTTCGCCGTTCACCTACCGACCAAGTAAAGGGACGCCTTCCTTTCCACCCCCACCAGCCCCTGGCGCTTCTTCGAAGGCAAAAAGGTTCGGTTGGTTTATTCATAAGATGGTATTGATTCCCAGGCAAAACTCCACTAAAAGCTTGTCGCTTGGAATTCGTACGACAAGGATGGGGTTCCTATTGTTTTAAAGATATCCGTCCGATTCCGTGCTCGGCGGACCTCCCGCAACGGGAAACCGAGTGGAGGATTTATGTTAACCGATGATCTCGTACTTTTCACGTATTCTCGATCTAGTAATGGGTTACTTGTTCTAGGACGTGGAAAACGTATAAAAACCGTCGCGAACTCTTACCCTTATATCTATAACGTTTATTATTGACTCGGGGTTTACTATTTATCAAAATAAACTCTCGAGTTTTGGTCAATTTTGATTCTTTTTCTCGATCAAACCGACGTTTCGGGTCCCATCCTCAGATCATAATCAGGAACATTTTGTGCGTACAAAAAAGGAAAGATTTTTGAATCTAATTGAGCAATCGACGCATTGAAAAAAATTTTTCCTTTTCGTAAGGAATTATTCATTTGTTGGTTGCACAGAGACATTTTCTTTTGCATCGCGTTTTTGCCTTAACCCCATAGGTGCTTGGGCCGTAAAACCAAGAAAACTGCGTAAAAAACTTATTTTGACCTTATCGCTCTCCCGAAATTGACCCTTCTGACCAAAATCTTGAAAAAACGCCAAATTTCATGTCCATAATTTTTTTTGAAATTTTTTTAGACCTTGGATTTTCCAGCTGGAATCGGTTTTTTGCATTTTTCTCAGTCCTGGAGAGTCGTAGAAAATTTTTTTGCGTCAAGTATTACTCAAAAATTTACTTACTCAAAAAACTTACAAACAACTTTCAAAAAACTTACTCAAAACTATTTTTTTAGGAATTTGAATTTTTTTTTAAAAGGTCAAAAAATATTTTTTTCAATGTCAAAAATTAGTCTTTAAACCAGTTTTCAAACACTGAAATCCAACCAATTTTGACTCACCGGGAGTGAAAACGGTGTAAAAACCTTCAAGGAATAGCACAAGCACAAAAATTCAAAATCGGCTCAGTAGGGCTCCCTCAAATCGGCAAAAACGTGAATAAGGAGAAATTGAATTAAGAAATTCGAGCCAAACCGATTTCAAAACGAAATGATGTACCAAAAAATTTGGGATCGAGCCGACAGAAGCATTGCAGAAGCGTCAATCTAACTCGAAACATAAACATGAACCGATAGATACTTGATCGATAGAAAAGAAGCATTTCTTCATGGAGGACAAGCGAGCGCTGAAAAAAGGGTTAATAATTTAAAAAAATGAAAGAATTTCGGCGCGTTTTTTTTTCAAAATGGAAAATCAAAACCCGACCGGAAGTGGAGGCGGAAGTACTGCGTGTGGCATACGAACCGCCGGCGGCTATTCCAGTTCCCGCCGAGCGGAATACGTGGGAGTTGCGGCACTGTAAAGCCGCACGCTCGGTGCCGGGCGGACGGTGCCGGGCGGGGGAGCCCTCGGAAAGATCACCGAGACGGTTGCATGTAACAAACCTTGTGTGTCGCGTTGTCGTCTTATCGATTGGCCTTGTTCGTCGGTGTGCGTCGTCGAGCGCGTGCGACTACTCCGACGAACGCGGCTCACTTGGACGGAGGCCTCTTCTTCCACTCCGCTCGGCGGGATCTTCACTCTTCCAGTCCGCTACGCTCCAGCCTACCGAACGCCCTCATCTTTCGAACCGAATCGCCCGTTTTAATTATCTAAAAAGCCGATAAAAGTGCGGCCAATATACTGAATGCGGATACGGTCCCTTATCCTATCCCGTATCCTATGGCCGCTGTAAAACCGGCGTCATCCGTCTTTTATTATCCATCGCCAAGCCCTTTGATCACCCGGGGGCTCTGCGATACGGTGACGGCGGCTCCGCTATCCGCATCATCTCCGAGTAGGATGACGTCCCGCTGAGATGAGGGAGACTCTCAAAGGATGAGCCGCCTCGCGCTCCGCCGTGTAAACAAATAACTCGCCTTTTCCCCCTCGGCGGCGGAATCGGAGGGCAACGACCTGACGTGGGCGGCTGAGCGGCACTTGAGCGGCACTTATCGGCACTTAGCCGCCCTGCGATCCAATATTGCGCCTCCGCCGCTCCATTGTCGGAGTGCGAAGCAACGGAATCGCATTGCGCTGAACCGTCGCGGGAGTGCGATTAATCCGTTCGATTGTTCTCGGCGATACCGGAGTAGATTCGAGGACATTTTTCCAGCCGAACCGCCGATCAGATTTCAGTTATTTTTCAGCCCTTTGAATAATTACGTTCTACCGGTATTGAATATAATCGGGGGGTAAGTCCTAAATTGTTTATAATTTCCGACACCTGGAATTTCGACGAGACTCATTTCATTCGAATATTTTCTCAAATTGCGGAAGTGATTCGGTGTTGGAAGGAGTAGCAAGTTTCCGACTGTTTGCGGTGAGCGGGCGGCACCTGCTCGGAGCTGTTAATCACCCGCCGGTCCGCCAAGTTGGCCGGCGGATCCTCCATCCCGCCGAGCGTCCGTTCCGCCGAGCGGAAATGCGAAATTAGCCGGGCGGGCGGCTAAGTATTAGTTCATAATCGCCCCCGGGGCCGGCCCGGCGGGGAAGGCGGCACTCTCGGCGAGCCGATTCTCAAGGATTCCAACTCTCGCAATATTAATGCCGCCCGAGATTTGCTGTCGGAAATTCGCCGAGGAGAAGCGAATCCGAACGGCGGGGAATTTCCTGGCGGGATTCATCTCTCGTCCGCTTACGAAATATCGTCACCTCCGATGATGAAACGAGATTACCTTCATTTCGTTTGCAACAGCGCCGCCCGCTCAATCTGGAGCCGCGCGCGTCCATTAATATTTCACGCCGCCCCTCTCGCTCCCTCTTCCGCGATTTCTTCTTTCCCCTTTCGCCGGCTCCCGTTTAACGCGCCGCGATCTTCACGCGGATCGTGCGGCTTCGTTAGGCCGGGCGGCGCGGAGGCTGTCGTCACGGCCGTCTGGAGCCGTGCGAATTGATGTTAAATGATGATAATAATAAATAAAATCTTACTTACGAATAATAACTTAATTTATGGGTTTATCCTTTGTAGCATGTTTTCCATGCCTCCATGTCCATTGTTTAGCCTTCCATGTCCATAGTTTAGTTTTCCATTCTATGGTTTTGTGTATGACGGCCTCCCCAACGACCCCTTAGCCGTCCCCTGACCCAAGCGTGAAGTTTACCATAATTTGAGTGTACTTGTGTGGTGTACAATTGCTTATGTGTAAGCCAGGGTAGGGTATAGAGCGTAATGTCCAAGGGTAGTATTGTAGAGGACTGGTAAAATGGCTTGTGTGTAAGCCAGGGTAGGGTATAGAGCGTAATGTCCAAGGGTAGTATTGTAGAGGAATGGTAAAATGGCTTGTGTGTAAGCCAGGGTAGGGTATAGAGCGTAATGTCCAAGGGTAGTATTGTAGAGGAATGGTAAAATGGCTTGTGTGTAAGCCAGGGTAGGGTATAGAGCGTAATGTCCAAGGGTAGTATTGTAGAGGAATGGTAAAATGGCTTGTGTGTAAGCCAGGGTAGGGTACAGAGTGTAATGTCCAAGGGTAGTATTGTAGAGGACTGGTAAAATGGCTTATGTGTAAGCCAGGTTATAGTGTAGAGTAAGTACGTCATGTTTATGTATCCTGGTTTATGTATTTATGCATATATAATGGCTTATAGGTAAGCCAGGGTATAGGGTACTACCGTGTACTGGAATAACAGCACGATGGATTATGTACAAGCCAGGGTAGAGTGTAGAGTAAGTAGAGATTGTTTATGTAAAGTATTATTACAAGGGAAAGCTCATTAAACACGATTGTGGGTATAATTGATCGGTGGAAATAAGCGTGTACTTACCAGTGGGGCGGGCACCAACGCACTGATCGCTGTTGAACCCGCCTTTTCTAGCTGTCATAGCGCGGGAAGCATTCTCCAGCATATTCCGTATAATTATCGTATAGCCATGTGTTATCGTACAGTATTTCGTATGTGTATCAATCTTATTTCGCTACAAGTCATATTCATGACCGTAGCGACAGAGGCGATCGCCTACCTCCTGGGGCAAAAGATTCCCCCCCCCCTCAAGGGTAATAGACAACATTGCTGAATAGAAATCGAGTAGGGTTTTTATTTTTTTGTCAACTTTTCCGAAATAAAGAGGATCATTCGTTCTTTCTTTCATTTATTCATTCATTCATTCATTCATTTATTCGTTCGTTCGTTTGTTCGTTCATTCATTTGTTTGTTCATACGTTCATTTTTTCATTTGTGCAGTCGTTCATTAGTTCGTTCTTTCATTTGTTTGTTTGTTCATTTGTTCGTTCATTCATTTGTTTATTTGTTTGTTCGTTCATTCGTTTACTAATTAATTAATTCATTCGTTCATTTGTTTATTTGTTTATTTTTCATTAATTCATTCTTTTATTCGTTCATTTGTTTGTTTGTTCATTCCTGCATTCGTTCATTTGTTTATTCGTTCATTTGTTTATTCGTTTGTTTGTTCATTTGTTCGTTCGTTCATTTGTTTATTTGTTTGTTTGTTTGTTTGTTCATTAGTTTACTAATTAATTAATTCATTCGTTCATTTGTTTATTTTTCATTAATTCATTCTTTTATTCGTTCATTTGTTTGTTTGTTCATTCCTGCATTCGTTCATTCGTGCATTTGTTTATTTGTTCATTCGTTCATTCGTTTATTCGTTTGTTTGTTTGTTCATTCGTTCATTCGTTCATTCGTCAATTCTTTCATTCGTTCATTCATTACCGAGGCCTAGTTAACCTAGGTCTCGTTAACCAAGGTCTAGTTAACCGAGGATTAGTTAACCGAAGTCAAGTTAACCGAGGTCACGTTAACCAATGTCTAGTTAACGGAGGATTAGTTAACCAAAGTGTTAGGTTAACCAAGGATTAGCTCAAGAAGAGCTAAAGAACGCTCAAATCGGTTCATTTTTGTGGCCGGAAAAAAAATAGAAAACACTAAAAATGCAAATCTATCGGAAGTACTGTGTGTTATTCAAATTCCGATTAAACAGGGTGTTAGGTTTTGCAGGGACAAACATTTCAGTTCAAGAAATTTGAAAAAAGGTTGGGAATCGAGGGAGCTATGGTCATTTTTGTAAATGACCACAGACGGAAACACAGACACTTTTTCGGGGAGTGATTCTGAGTAAATGTGTATAAGAAAAAGTTTTTTCTGAACCTCCGTTCCGATTCTCGATTTTAGGACGATTCCAATACTTCCATTTACTCTGTAAATATGGAAGTAAAAATGTTTTATACAATGGAGTCAACCCCAATCTCATTTAAGCGGTCAGTAGACTGCTCAAACCTGTCTTCAAGCCCTGATGAAGGTAATATATTTGCCGAAAGCTCGGCGAAGTTGACCGTCTTCCACTGCTCGACCCCACGCCCGATTTGCTGAGGACGGAAAATTCAAGGGCCAATATTTCATCATCAGCAAGGCGGAGATAAAATGTCTCGAAATTTCTCTCAAAATGTCTCGAAAAACATTCAATGTTACAACAGTTCCTCCGCCATCTCAATTCTCCGAATATTCCCTCTCCCTCGAGCGCGAGCCGTCGGGAATTTTCCGGCTCGGATCCTTCGAGGGCGGTCCATCCTCGGGGTGGGGAGCTAAAAATATATTCATGTTCGCCGAATGAAATGAATAAATAAAATGCGCATATTTTATATAACGAAAGGGCCTAAAGAGAGAAATTTATTCCGCTGTAAGAGAGTAACGTCGTCGTTTCCTTTGGAAAAAGTATAAATCTCAAGAAGGTAGAAGGGCCTCCTGCCGTTGAAAGCAAAGCCCAAAGGTTTACGCTCTTTTGGTATCTTCATCTTTATCCCCCGCCCGTCCATGGCCTCTCGCTCGCTCTCGCTCGATCGGCGCTTATCTCCGTCCCTTTTCATCATTCTCGGCTGTTCCAGCACTGTCTTCGTCGCCCTCTCACTCTCTCCCTCCCTCTCGCAGTTTCTGGGCCGGCCTCCAATTATACATCACATTCCTACTACCCTCGGCGGGCATCTCGAGCACCTTCCACTTGTTCGGCCTTCTTCCTCCGACTGCGAAACTCTCGGCATTTTCCCAGTGAATAACCCAAAAGGGTCGGAGGCGAAAAAGGGGGAAAAATAACAGCGCCAAGAAAAGGGCGGAGCGGCCCGTTTTGTACAGTCGAGGAGCCCCAACTACACGACTAGCGTCGTCACTACACCATCCGTACACCGTCGGCGGCCGGGAAAAGCGAAGCAAAGCGAACGCCACGTCTGAGATTAGAGCGAGTGCTCAGTTGAAAGAAACAAGTTGCTATGTTTAATGAGAATTTTCTCCGGCGGCTCCCGCTGCTGCTTTCGCTTCTTCAGCCCCTGCTTCAGCCCCAGGGGCCTCAAGTCGTCACCAGCAGCTGCACCCCCAGCCACATTACCGCTTTCCAATTAAATGGAAGACTCGTTCCCTTTCCTTCAGACCCCCGGCCCCTCCCAGTTTCTCCACGTACCCCACCCCCCTCCCACTGTTGACCTACACCTTTGAAAACATCGAGTTGTCGCCAGGAGTAATGTGATTACTTGGGGTTTGACCCGCTCGTCGTTTCCGTTCTAATTCGTTCGATTAAAAGTTCACGGGACGGATTCCGCGGGATAATTGAACTCTGAGCCGATAGTGAAGAAATGAATGAATGAATCTTTATTTCCATGAGAAATTATTCAGTTTGAACACACGTTAGGGGCCGTTCAATAATTACGTATGGATCGAGGGGGGAGGGGGGTTTGGAAAATCTTACTAAACCCTTACAAGGGAGGAGGGGGGGGGGTAAGTGCTTCCTTACGTAAGATTTTTGAGTGTGAGTTTTCAGCTCGTGAATAAGCAGGTTTTGTTCAAAAGGCCAGAAAAAGCACGAAAAATATCCATAAATTGCGTGTTTTTCCACGAAACTAAAAGCAAACATAACGATTTCGTATTTTTTTCGCTTTAACAAAAGTCAAAATCTTACGTAAGATTTAGGGAGAGGGGATGGGGGGGTTACTAAACCCTTACAAGGGGGGAGAGGGGGATCAAAAAATCCGAAAAATTTCCTTACGTAATTATTGAACGGCCCCTTATCACAGATGGATATTACCCCGCCACCAGGATAAAAATCCAAGCGGGGCGGGGGAGTAAACTATTTATTATCTTTGTCATGCGAAAAGGAAGAAATTAACAAGAACAACAACGATTGAACAATAGCATCAACAAAATAAATATTCTATAAATTATATAAGTTGGAGATCAACAAAAAAAAATTAACAGAGACGGGAAGAAGCGCAATAATGAAATAAATAACGAATTACACATAGTCGCTGCACATCATATCGCGGCATTTCGCACCATTCGTTTCAATGAGCCAGGTAAATATTTTCTTTTTGAATAATATTAATTGAATAATAATCTTTTTGGAATAACGGCACCCTGAACGAGATATAGGTACAATGCCCCTGTATACGGTTCTTAACTTTTCGACTACTGTGTGTACATTATTTTCCAGAAATAACGCACTACTTATTGTAATCGGCGAGGAAAACATTGTTACAACTACCCCCGAAACATTCACATATTTCAAAGGGCCTCAAACCCAGACCTGCAATAAAGAAACCAGTGGTGCGTAGATAACACACGATACTTCCATATTTTGAAACGTAAAATTGTGACACAATTTGATCATAATATGAAAATATTATTTTGACTGCTTTTGAGGGTGTTTAGGTCAAAAATATCAAAAAATTCGATATTCAAAATTTGAAATTCGCCCAAAATAAAAGTCAGCCACATTATCTGAATATAAGAAATACCCACATATTCTGCAAGGTAGAACAAGATTTTGAGACCAAGAGCCGATAATCGGTCCATTTTTTGTGGCCGGACAAAATTAAAATAGAAAACACTAAAAATGCAAATATATCGGAAGTACTGTGGGTAACTCAAATTCCGATTAAACAGGGTGTTAGGTCTTGCCGAGACAAACATTTCAGTTCAAGAAAATCGAAAAAAGGTTGAGAATTGAGAGAGCTATGGTCATTTTTACTTCCATATTTACAGAGTAAATGGAAGTATTAGAATCGTCCTAAAATCGAGAATTGGAACGGAGCTTCAGAAAAAACTTGTTCTTGTACACATCTACTCAGAATCACTTCCCGAACAAGTGTCTGTGTGTCCGTGTGTCCGTCTGTGGTCATTTACAAAAATGACCATAACTCCCTCAATTCCCAACCTTTTTACAAATTTCTTGAACTGAAATGTTTGTCTCGGCATGACCTAACACCCTGTTTAATCGGAATTAGGATAACACACAGTACTTCCGATATATTTGCATTTTTAGTGTTTTCTATTTTATTTTTTTCCGGCCACAAAAATGAACCGATTTGAGCGTTCTTGCTCTTAAAATCTTTGTTTCACCTTGCAGAATATGTGGATATTTTTCATGTTCCGATATTTTGGCGTATTTTTATTTTGGGCGAATTTTAAAATTTGAATAGTGAATTTTTTGATATTTTTGACCTAAACACCCTCAAAAGCAGTCAAAATATGATCAAATTGTGTCACAATTTGACGTTTCAAAATATGGAAGTATTGTGTGTTATCTACGCACCACTGGTTGTAAATGGCACATACGGACATCCAGACGGACGGATACACAGACATTTGCTCAGGAAGTGATTCTGGGTAAAAGAGTAAGCAATTTTTACTCTGTAAATATCGAAGAAAAAATGGTCAGCCTTAAACTGTCATTTCCTTACAGGGGACTGAAAATAGAAATTCACGGACACACCCCCTGAAATAGGTAGGTTAAGTTATCAAAGACGTAACGGCGACCGTTTTCTGACAATAATTATTGCGGACAAGACGCCATGAAATTGCCACGGCTTCCTCGACGATGAAAAGCCTAAAGTAAAGTTGGCTCAAAGATTTGGAGCGGCGACTCCATCTGAATACTGGAGCGGAGAAAGATTTACCCGGCTCTCCGGAAGACTAGAGTTATTGATTTGGGGCTACTCGGCGGAAAAAGAACGGCCGGATTTGGTATTCAGATTTGGGGGAAGAGAAGGCGAAAGACATATTGGATTCTGGTGGCCGAGCTCGGGATGACGAGCACTAGAATCCGAGGTCGCGGCAGGGAGAAGGGGTGAAGAGGGGGGGGTGAGTTTGTCCTGGTAAAATAAATATTTACCCCCTAGAAGAAAAGAGCTGCCAGGCCGAGGGATGAGAGGGAACATGGAACATTGGACTTGCGACGGCTCGTTAGGTCAACGGGGCAAGGAAAGTAGTGGCGAATTGGGGGTGCGGGGGTCGGGTGGTGGACCTACATGTCGAGAGTTGTACCCCGGCCTGCTGCAAGTAGTCATGATGAACAAGATCAATGCCGTTCTGACCGTCCCCCGCCGAAATTCAACTGGGACGTAATCCAAATCGTGCGGTGGCACTCGGATCAGCTCGTCCTAATTTGCCTTCCCGTAGAATTGTCATTCGTGCTCGAGTTTGCAGGCAGTGAGCCAAGATCTGTCCTCAACAGGGGCCGTGCACTTTTCTCGAGGGAAAGTGGTTAACGCGGATTCGCTTAATTGGGCGAATCGTGTGGGGGTGAGGGAGGAGAAGGGGGTCGACAATATTATAAATGTCCCTGGCAAACGATCTCAGGTCGGTTAGCGATGGAACCAAATTGTTAATCTAACATCAAAGCTGAATGGGAATTTTTCCGAGCTATTCGACGAATAATCCCGTCGAATGATAACGGAGAAAATTCTCATAAGCTGGTTAATTAACCGATAGCGTTTAGGCGTGGGGTGAATTGAAATTGATTCATCACGTGGTTTTATCCAATTGATTCGATATCGACATTTTTTCTGTTCCAGGTGAGTTGTGAATATGGTTGAATCTAATTGTGACATGGCTGCTGAGGAGCGCCGTGCGGCCGAAAGCGCTCAGGCCAAAGATAAGTACAAATAATACCAAAAAACATTATGTATAATTATAATACCTTTACTCTTGCCTGAGGTATTGGTACTCTTGTATGAGGTCATTACGAAAAGGTCATTTTCGGACATCTTATTCTTAAAAGCTCCTACGATCTTTCCCCATTGAAAGTTGAATTTCTCCATGGTATCAAAAAAAAAAAAAACCTTACCATAATATGATATTATCATTAAAAAAAAAAAAATTAAAAAAGAAAAAACAAAGCCAACTCGAAAAAGGTGCACAAAAAAACTAAAAAGTATCTATACAAAATGAAAACTCAAATAAAAGGAAGAGATTCTGACAGCAATTTTTGGAATGATAAGGAAAATGTTCATACCTGTCATTGGCCCCTTTCTACTGAAAAGCTCAGTACCAAGGGCAACTTCTCACTTGTACGACTCTGAAATCGGGATTTCCATAAATTTTATTGGATAAGCTACAAATGAAACGGAAGAGACGTCCGACGTTCTCTTATGATGTTTTATATTTTCCACTCACCTTCACCATTCCACTTTTTCACCATTCATTTCCATTCACCATTTTCCACTCACCTTCAGCTAAGCATACGCGAGGTTTAACATTTTTAAACAAATTTAGGTAACACTTGCAACACTAGATATATAACATTTTAACAAAATTTAGAATTTGTTGCAAAATGTAAAATTTTCAAACATTTTACAATTTTCAACAAGATTTAACATTTTTAACTAAAATTAAAATTTTTTACAAAATTTAAATTTTTTAACAAAATTCAACATTTCTAACTAAATTTAACTTTTTTAACGAAATCTAACATTTTAAACCAAACTTAACATTTTTAACAAAATTTAAAACTCCTGACAAAATTTAAAATTTTGATAAAAAATTTAACGTCTAACTAAATTTAAAAAAAATCAGCATGGTGTTTTACTAGATTTATGGGATGTTCAACACAATCTCACGTTGTTAAAAATGTTGTATTTTTAAAAAATTCACATTGTTCAAAAAATCTGACATTTTTAAAAATTTCCACTTTTTAACGGAACTCAACATTTTCAACTAAATTTGAAATTTATAACAACACCTGACATTCTTAACAAAATTCAACATTTTCAACAAAATTCAACATTTTTAACAATGTTTAATATTTATAACAATGCTTAACATTTTTAACAGAATTTAACATTTTTACAATATTTGAGATAGTCAACAAAATTCCACATTTTTAGAAAAATTAAAAATATGTGAAAAATCAAACATGTTTGAGAATATTCGTTCCAAATTTTAACAAAATTCATCATTTTCAAACAAAATATTCCTCAAAATTTGATATTTTTTTAAACCAACAATAATTTTAACGAACAAGCATTTTTTTCAGTATTTATTTTCATCATAATATGATTATTTTGATGGTTGTTCATCAACTGCGGTCCTCGAAAGTTAGTTTTTGATTTCACTGGTTTGCAGAAAACAGGTCATTGATAGTCAACGATCAACGGTAGTACCTAACTGCTGTTGATGAGACGAAACACGTCGATGATCTAATTTTGGATACAAGGGGATTCATGTCTCCAAAATTAGATTGGAGTTTTAGAATTTCGAACTAAGAGAACAATTTTAGGACATCTAACGTTGCTCTGAATTGACGAAGGCGTGCTAACAATTTTTGGCTACTGCCAAGACTATTGAGCTCCAGCATCCTTGCCCCACTTTGAGTCCACGTCGACCCCTAAGTTCAAAATTTGCATAGTGAGTTTTTTGAAATTTTTCATCTAAATACCCTCAAAGGCAGTCAAAATATGACCAAATTGTGTCACGCTTTTACGTTTCAAAATATGGAAGTAATGTGCGTTATCTACGCACCACCGGTTACATCTCCACTCGGTTTTCTAACCTTTGAAATACGCAGTTGTACTTCTAGGCGGTTTGCTCCACCTGCTTATTCACCTTCACGGCAAAAGTTCAGCCCCCCACCCCCCTCCCGCCCCCTCCACCATGAATTGCCATCCCGGCCATCTAACGGCCTACATTATTCATCACGTCTATTCCCCGACGACCTGATTTCGAGAGACCGCCGCTCCTTTCCCGACGTTCAAATCAAAGGAAGCAACAAGGGCGGAATTCATAAGACAAATGGAGCTGCCGGGAGGGGGGGGGTGGTGGGGGTGGTCTGAGATGCGATCCTTTCCTTTAGCCCGGAGGTCGACTCAATCAAAGGAAACTCGTTTCCTCCGGTGCCACGAACTGACGACGAAAGCCATTTGTGTGGTGGACCAATAAAAACCAGTAGTGGTTAGATGGCTCGATATGCTTCCATATTTTGATCGGTGAATTTTCGAACCGGAGAAACTTGATTTTGACTGATTTGGAGGCTACGAAGGTCAGGAATATCAAAAAACACACTGCGCACATTTTAAAACCCACCTAAAATCAAAGTACGTTGGATAAGCTAAATATAAACCAGCGGTGCGTAGATACCAAACAATACTTCCATATTTTGAAACGTAAAATTGTGACACAATGTGATCATATTTATACCGCTTTTGAGGGGGTTCAGGTCGAACATATCAAAAAACTCACTATGCAAATCTTAAAACTCACCTGAAACAAAAATGCGCCAAGTTATCGGAATATAAAAAATATTCACATATTCTGCACAAGGCAAAACAAAGATTTTAAAACCATGAACGCTTAAATCGGTTCATTTTTGTGGCCGGGAAAAAATAAAAAAGAAAACACTAAAAATGCAAATATATCGGAAGTACTATGAGTTATTTCAAGTCCGATTAATCAGGGTGTTAGGCCTTGCCAAGACGAACATTGCAGCTCAAAAAATTTGAAAAAAAAGGTTGGGAATCGAGGGAGCTATGGCAATTTTTGTAAATTACCATAGACGGACACTCGGGCACCTGTTCGGGAAGTGATTCTGAGTTTAGGACGATTACAATACTACCATTTACTCTGTAAATATGGAAGTTGAAATATTTTTTTAACAAAAATTATTAAAAGTCTGAAAGCGGAATTGGAAATCTTTCCCGAAACTCGACATTCCAATGAACCTGACAAAATCCTCGCAGTAGCTTCATTCGATTCAGAATTGACAAATTTATGAATGAATGGTATATTTCTCGAAGCTATAATTGTTCTCCTATTCTAGGTCCTTTGAGACGTAAACCGTAGAAAATGTCAGACTAGAATTTCTTCCGGGTGATTCTAATAGTTAATTACTAAATAATGAATCATTATTATAAATCAATATATAAAATTATAAATCAATTATATATACAATTATAAATCAATTATTTCCGGGTGATTCTAATGGTTAATTACTAAATAATAAATCGAAAGTTTGAGGCAGATCCGCCCATTATAGTGAATGCTAGTTAGGAGAGTGATTCTGAGTAAAATTTATTGCAAGTACGAGGGAAAGCTGAAGTATTGATCATTTTTACAATTTTAGCTCAATACTTTCCATTTGCTTTGTGGAAATGAAAGTGAAAAACTCAAAACTAAACCTCCCTGCAATCACGGGGTTCAACTCCCGCCGCTTTAATGAACCAATTGTTATATTCGTTCGCTATTTGTTGATGAGCGCATGCGAGCTCTCGACGCATTAATGTCTGATTGAAGAAACGGATGTTCGAGCCGAAATTCCGCGGTTTTGAGTTCCATATCGCGTTCCTGGAATCAAGAAGTCCGTCGAAAGGCCCGATTCAGAAAATATCGGATCCGCAGCGATGATTTCTCCGAAGTTTCGATAGTGAACGCCATCATAATACTCAATCATTATTTACAAACGCTATAATAGCCATCAATGCGAGAAATTCGATGAGAGCGGAATAAATTGTTAAGTACTAAAATATTCACGGGAATAACTCGTCAACCACGTCATCATGGAAACCTCAATTGATTGAAAGAATATTTGAAGAGTTTTCCTTCAATTCGAATTGCTTATCATGCTATGCGTACCAAACCTGCTATGAAACGAAATCGAAAATCCAAAAAACGAAATCAAAAATCGAAAAAACGAAATCGAAATTTAAAAAGTGGATGAATGCAGTTTTGGAGGAAAACTCTTCATTTATGCTGAACCGAAAGAAAACTATCAGCAGGCCAATTCCAAAAGTGGAGATATTCAATAAGGCCAATTATTGAACAATATAAAACCAGTGGTGCGTAGATAACACACAATACTCCCATATTTTGAAACGTGAAAGTGTGACAAAATTTTGACTGCTTTTGGAGGAGGTTCAGGTCGAAAATACCAAAATGCTCACTATGCAAATTTTAAAACTCGCCTAAAATGAAAATACGCCAAGTTATCGGAACATAAAAAATATCATCATATTTTGCAAGACAAAAAAAAAAGATTTTAAGACCAAGAACGCTCAATTCGGTTCATTTTTGTGGCAAGAAAAAAATAAAAAAAGAAAACACTAAAAATGCAAATATATCGGAAATATTGTGCGTTATTCTAATTTCAATTAAACAGGAAATTAAGTCGTGCCGAGACAAACATTTTAGTTCTGTGCATATATAACACTCAATATCTCCATGTTTCGATAAGTAAAATTTTGCCACAATTTGATTGCATTTTGACTAGTTTTGAGGGCGTTTAGGTAAACCGTTTGTGCGTAGATAACATAAAATACTTCCATGTATTGAAACTTAAAATTTTGACACAATTCGATCATATTTCGACTGCTTTTAAGGGTATTTAGGTCAAAAACTTCAAAAAACTTGCTATGCAAATTTTAAAACTCTCCTAAAATGAAAATACGCTAAGTTATCGGAACATAAAAAATATCCTGATATTTTGCAAAGCAAAACAAAGATTTTAAGACCAAGAACGCTCAAATCGGTTCATTTTTGTGGCCGCAAAAAAAACAATAAAAATGCAAATATATCGGAAATACTGTGAGTTATTCAAATTCCAATTAAACAGGGTGTTAGGCCTTGCCGAGACAAACATTTCAGTTCAAAAAATTCGAAAAAAACGGTTGAGAATTGAGGGAGCTATGGCAATTTTTGTTAATGACCACTGACGGACACACCCACACTTGTTCGAGAAGTGATTCTGAGAAAATGTGTATAAGAAAAAGTTTTTTCTGAAACTCCGTTCCGATTCTCGATTGTAGGACAATTCCAATACTTCCATTTACTCTGTAAACATGGAAATAAAAATGGGTATTTGCATATCGATAATTACTGAATTGAGAAATGAACAATCTGTTTCGCGAAACATTAATTCTTTTAATGCTCCAACCCGTTTTTATGCTCTCTAGAAACATTTTCACTTCAATGATTATTAAATAGAGGATTTCAACGATTGTAATCGTCATGAAATTAAAAAATCGGATCGAACTGAAATGTTTGTCTCTTCAAGACCTAATACCCTGTTTAACCGGAATTTGAATAACTCACGCTACTTCCATTTGCATTTTTAGTGTTTTCTATTTTATCTTTTTCCGGCCACAAAAATGAACCGATTTGAGCGTTCTTGGTCTTAAAATCTTTTGTTTTACCTTGCAGAATATATTTTCATACTTCAATAACTTGGCGTATTTTCATTTTGGACAAATTTTAAAATTTGCGTAGTGAGTTTTTATGTTTTTGACCTGAACACCCTTAAAAGCAGTCAAAATATGATCAAATTGTGTCAAAATTACTATAATACGTAGATGTTGTGTGTTATCTATGCACCACTGGTTCCTATATGGGCTCTTGTACTTTTCGATACGATAGAAAAACAGGCGACTTATTCTGATAATTGATTAGAAATTCCAATTTCTCCAATTGGCATTAGCCATATGCTTTAGTAATTGATTTTGATAGGTATGGATTTCTCGAAAACGGACGCCACTCAGGAAATTTCGTCTACCAAGAGTCCTGGTAGCTGGCTGTTGCATTTTTGTCAGTTTTTCCTTTTTTTTTTTAATTTAATATCTCGCATAATTTTTTTTTTCCATTTTTAAAAGAAGAGCAAACCACCCAAAGAACCATTTTCAACCTGCCGCGAGTCAGTAAGTCCAGATTTGATCGGAATTTACATTTTTTTCTGGCATCGATTGCGAAAGTTACGGAAAACACCTGATTTTCATTTGTGCTGGTTAAATTGCCGGTCCGTCTAGGAATTGCGGGCATTTCCCGAAATTTACCAATGAGACCGATTCAATTACAGTTCCATAATCTGATGAGTACAATTTTGGACAGATTCATGGCATGTGACTTGATTTTGGATTATTATCCAATTATAAACCATCATCATCGCTCTTCAGTCAAAATTCCTAATCCCTGACCTTGTTATTGTTTTCGTTTAAAGTGGTGTAGAATCCGATTCCGCTATAAAAAATGCCAGTCCTTACGGTTTCACGGATACCTATCATATAGGCATGAGAGTGCTATCCGGTGTCGAGAGTTTTTACAGCGCTGCCTAATAAATTGAAATGAGCCATCAAAATGAGAGACTACAGCCCAGCGAATGATGAACCATTTTATGACTGCCGGGCTCCAGTAATATATCAATAATACGAAAAATCAAGTTGCGACTTCAATAAACTTAAGTGGAAAGAGTTGCTGGGATGGAAAATACTGTTTCTCCCAGGATCGTAATATCGGAACTGGAATTTAACATGATGCGTTGACGAGACCAATAATCACAAAACTGGATATAGCCATTTTTAATGTGCATGGCTCTAATAAATAGAAATACTTCTCGTGATGGCCCTTAATTTGAAATTCGGAGTTTCAGGGAAATATTCTACTCGTATACTTTTGCTCAGAATCACTTTCAGAACAAGTGTCTGTGTGCATTTACAACCAGTGGTGCGTAGATAACACACAATACTTCCATATCCAAGTGTGACACAATTTGATCATATTTTGACTGCTTTTAAGGGTGTTTAGGTCCAAAATATCAAAAAATTCACTATTCAAATTTTAAAATTCGCCCAAAATAAAAATACGCCAACTTTTTTGGAATATAAAAAATATCCACATATTCTGCAAGGTAAAACAAAGATTTTAAGACCCAGAACGCTCAAATCGGTTCATTTTTGTGGACGAAAAAAAATAGAACAATAAAAAACCAAATTTATCGGAAGTACTGTGAGTAATTCAAATTCTGATTAAACAGGGTGCTAGGTCTTCCCGAGACGAACATTTCAGTTCAAGAAATTTGAAAAAAGGTTGAGAATTGAGGGAGTTATGGTCATTTTTACTTCCATATTTACAGAGTAAATGGAAGTATTGGAATCGTCCCAAATTCGAAAATCGGAACGGAGCTTCAGAAAAAACTTTTTCTTGTACTCATTTACTCAGAATCACTCCCTGAACAAGTGTCTGTGTGTCCGTTTCCGTTAGTCCGTCCGTCCGTCTGTCCGTCTGTGGTCATTTACAAAAATGGCCATAACTCCCTATTCTCTTCCCTAGACACAAAATTTGTTATTTAATTTGTCTTATTTAATAAGAACCGAATTACCTTTCTTGGACTTGAAACATTTTTTGTCCCTTGCACAGTATTCGAATTGTTGTATTTATTGAAATGCACTCCCAGTTTCATCCATGGATGATATTGTTTTTTCGATCTATGGAGAAACAATTCCCTTGACAATAATTGTCAACATAAAAATTCATTCGTATTCCAGAGTTCAAACAAAAATATATTCTTCCGAAAATTTCCTCAAGTCCATAATTTACAAAAGTATTCTCCGGTAATTCAAAGTATTTTGATTTCAAACGGGTTTTAAAATTTATTTGTTTCGCATTGTTGATCCGCACCGCCTCCAAAAGCGTCAAAATATAATGAAATTGCGTCAAAAAGTCACGTAGGTATCGAAAAATGGAAGTATTGTGGGTTACCTGCTCACCGCTGGTTTTGTAGTGCATTGCATTTTTATTGTACCCATGTAATACGGAAGTACTGGAAGGCACGCACGACTGGAATTTTTCATCGGGAAGCGAGCGAGGAATTTCGTTTGAAAATCAACGGGAAGCTAACGTTGAAACACTGACGAGGAGAGACAGAGAGAAATGCAAATTGTCGAGGATGAGCGTAGAGCTAAACGGGAGGAAGGGGCGGTGCGGGGGTGGTGTGGTGGTGAGGGGGTGGTGTGGCGGTGAGGGGCGGGTGTGAGGGTTAGGGCCGGGGTGAGGTGGGCGGAGGTGAGGGGTGGTGTGGTTGCGAGGGGCGGGGGGTTAAACATCGTATCGGCCGGCATTCCTCGGCTACGCTTCACTGGGCTTCAACCGGGATCAAAATCCCCCAACTTCCCGCCGGCACCCGCACGCTCACGGTCGCATTCGGACTAGTCCCCCCCCCGCTCAGTACCGCCTCCGCCGGACGATCGGCGCGACTGCGATTCAATTACTTTTCGTACTCGCGAAGCTTACACCGCCCGGCATGATTATAATTAATCGCCCTCGGGCTATGCGGGCCGATGCGCGAGCGGCTTCGAATCAGCCCATTAGCCGCCGATGAGGGCGGATAAATTTGCGATCGGCGGCCTCTCGGCTTTGGCGGCTTTTAGTGCCGGCCGGCGGCCTACGAGATTGCGGATTGCCGGCACGGCGGCGGTGGCCGGTCAACACACATTACTTCCGAACTGATCTGAAAACAATTGGCCTTATGTTATGTGCTGTGCGCATCGTCACGCTAGCGGCAGCACTGGTTTGCTCAGTATTTATTTATTTACAAATTTGGACAAGCAATAATTCTCAATTCACAAAAAACCAGTGGTGCGTAGATAACACACAATACTTCCATATTTTGAAACGTAAAATTGAGACACAATTTGATCATATTTTGACTGCTTTTAAGGGTGTTTAGGTCAAAAATGTCAAAAAATTCGCTTTGCAAATTTTAAAATTCGCCAAAAAAATTCGGTACATTTTGGGAATGAAAATATCCACATATTCTGCAAGGTAAAACGAAGATTCTGAGACCAAGAACGCTCAAATCGGTCCATTTTTGTGGCCGGAAAAAAACCAGTGGTGCGTAGATAACACACAATACTTCCATATTTTGAAACGTAAAATTGTGACTCAATTTGATCATATTTTGACTGCTTTTGAAAGTGTTTAGGTCAAAAATATCAAAAAATTCAGTATTAAAATTTTAAAATTCGCCCAAAATGAAAAAACGCCACATTTTCGGAATGTAAAAAATATCCACATATTCTGCAAGGTAAAACGAAGATTTTGAGACCAAGAACGCTCAAATCGGTTCATTTTTGCGGCCGGAAAAAAATAAAATAGAAAACACTAAAAATGCAAATATCTCGGAAGTACTGTGCGTTATCCAAATTCCGATTAAACAGGGTGTTAGGTCTTGCCGAGACAAACATTTCAGTTCAAGAAATTTGAAAAAAGGTTGAGAAATGAGGGAGATATGGCCATTTTTGTAAATGACCACAGACGGACACACGGACAGACGGACACACGGACTAACGGACACACGGACACACAGACACTTGTTCAGGAAGTGATTCTGAGTAAATGTGTATAAGAAAAAGTTTTTTCTGAAGCTTCGTTCCGATTCTCGATTTTAGGACGATCACAATACTTCCATTTACTCTGTAAATATGGAAGTAAAAATCGAAAATTTTTTTCAATAATAAACCATTGTAATTGCCTTAAGAAAAAATTTTCTTAATCTACTTTGCAATGTTCACAGTCAAAAGGATATAGAATCCGAATCTGCACCAAAAAAAGTCCAAGATGTCAAAGAACATTATGGTAATTTGATGTTTGGATGCACGGTTACCTGAATAACTATAGGAATCCAAAATGTCAAGAATTTGTACTTAATTACCCGTAAAATAATTTTAGACCAATTTTCAACATAGATAGGGAGTGAGCAAAAATTAAAAAAAGCCACGAGAAGCCCTGTGTAAGAATTTTCTGCATTTTTTCATTATACATTTTTCAGGAGAGGCAAAAAACTGACTTGTAAAAATCATGAGTGGCGTAATACTAAGTTTCCACGGTCCCCAAGTTCGATAGACGTCTTCAAATGTTAAAAAAAAATCGATGTTCTCTCAATTCCATTATTCTTCAACCAGCAGGTACGATGTAAACTTCGATGTAAAACTTCAGGTTTATTTCGGTTATACCATTCCGCACAGCCTAAAGGCCTTGCTGGCCATGTATCATTTCACATGCTTACAGAAAAATGGTCATTTTCACGTGTAGAGGAAAACACCATTGATGTTTTTAGGGGCTGAATTCGAATTTGACCGCCGTTTCTTTAGTTAACGTCCAAATTGATGAGCTATTTGCAATATTCCGTTTTTTTCTGTTTAGAAAATTATAGATGATCGAACATGATTCCGAAAATTCCGCAAAAACACTTTCCTCTCAAGAAATTCATCATTGATTACAAATATACGAGTGGCATGGGAACTAAATCCAAAAAAACTATGTGATTTTGCGAGAAAACGCTGACGAAACGTCGTTTTCCTCGGGAAGAGGCACATTTTTGTTCACGTTCTCTCATCTAGCGTAAAGGCTGAGGCCGATTAACAAAATTCAGGAACGATTCCATCACTTCCATTCACTCCGATGCTAACACTGGCGGCAATTTTTGACATGTTAGCAAAACTAAACCACTTAAAATCACTCAAACGTATCACCATTGCAATCCATGGCCTATTAACTGATTCCCCTTGGGGTATGGTAAACCGTGTTTTAAACCGGTAAACCGGGTATGGGGTAAATTTTTTCGTTATTCGTTGGGACATTACGAAGCACCAAAATCACTCAAGGCAAACAATCGATCCGTTTTTCAACTTGGAACCGAAGAGAAAACATTATTTCTTGCTATAGAAACTTTATGTCGTCGCTCACACGTCGTATCGTATTGTTTCGACATAAATCGAAATTTCCAACTGTTCGGAGGAGCTGAAAAACTGATTTACGCTTGCCGCAACTGACCTCTGGGCTGTTTGCTGTTTTCATTTCGTTATGTGAACACCATCAAGCCCGAAAAAAATTGTAACTTTATGTTGGAAGCATCGAAGTATTAAATTTTTTGAGTTGTGTCATGATAACACACAATTCATGAAGTATTGATATGATACAGTCTCGTTTTGTTAGTTAGTATTTTGAGATAGAGTCAATTTCACATGTCATGAAGGATTCATTGAAACTGAAACTCGAACTCACAATTGAAATCGAAGTCAAACTCACATTGAAACTGAAATTCAAACTCACAATCGAAATCGAAGTCAAACTCGCAATGAAAATGAAATGCAAACTCATAATTGAAATCGAAGTCAAACTCACATTGAAACTGAAACTCAAACTCACAATTGAAATCGAAGTCAAACCCACATTGAAACTAAAACTCAAACTCACAATTGAAATCGAAGTCAAACTCACATTGAAACTGAAACTCAAACTCACAATCGAAATCGAAGTCGAACCCGTAATGAAACTGAAATTCAAACTCATAATTGAAATCGATGTCAAACTCACAATGAAACTGAAACTTCAACTCATAATTGGAATCGAAGTCAAACTCACATTGAAACTGAAACTGAAACTCATAATTGAAATCGAAGTCAAACTCACATTGAAACCGAAATTCAAACTCATAATCGAAATCGAAGTCAAACTCGCATTGGAACTGAAACCCAAACTCTTAATCAAAATCGAAGTCAAACTCACATTGAAACTGAAATTCAAACTCATAATTGAAATCGAAGTCAAACTCACATTGAAACTGAAACTGAAACTCATAATTGAAATCGAAGTCAAACTCACATTGAAACTAAAACTCAAACTCACAATTGAAATCGAAGTCAAACTCACATTGAAACTGAAACTCAAACTCACAATCGAAATCGAAGTCGAACCCGTAATGAAACTGAAATTCAAACTCATAATTGAAATCGATGTCAAACTCACAATGAAACTGAAACTTCAACTCACAATTGAAATCGAAGTCAAACTCACATTGAAACTGAACCTCAAACTCATGAATGGATTCGAAGTCAAACTCACATTGAAACTGAACCTCAAACTCACAATTGAAATCGAAGTCAAACTCGCATTGGAACTGAACCTCAAACTCATGAATGGATTCGAAGTCAAACTCACATTGAAACTGAACCTCAAACTCACAATCGAAATCGAAGTCAAACTCGCATTGGAACTGAACCTCAAACTCATGAATGGATTCGAAGTCAAACTCACATTGAAACTGAACCTCAAACTCACAATCGAAATCGAAGTCAAACTCGCATTGGAACTGAAACTCAAACTCACAATCGAAATCGAAGTCGAACCCGTAATGAAACTGAAATTCAAACTCATAATTGAAATCGATGTCAAACTCACAATGAAACTGAAACTTAAACTCACAATTGAAATCGAAGTCAAACTCACATTGAAACTGAACCTCAAACTCATGAATGGATTCGAAGTCAACCCACATTGAAACTGAAACTCAAACTCACAATTGAAATCGAAGTCAAATTCACAATTGAAATCGAAGTCAAACTCGCAATGAAACTGAAACTCAAACTCACAATTGAAATCGAAGTCAAACCCACAATGAAACTGAAACTTTAACACACAATTGAAATCGAAGTCAAACTCACAATCGAAATCGCGAAGTCAAACTCACAATGAAACTGAACCTCAAACTCATAATTGAAATCGAAGTCAAACTCACATTGAAACTGAAACTCAAACTCACAATCGAAATCGAAGTCGAACCCGTAATGAAACTGAAATTCAAACTCATAATTGAAATCGATGTCAAACTCACAATGAAACTGAAACTTCAACTCACAATTGAAATCGAAGTCAAACTCACATTGAAACTGAACCTCAAACTCATGAATGGATTCGAAGTCAAACTCACATTGAAACTGAACCTCAAACTCACAATTGAAATCGAAGTCAAACTCGCATTGGAACTGAACCTCAAACTCATGAATGGATTCGAAGTCAAACTCACATTGAAACTGAACCTCAAACTCACAATCGAAATCGAAGTCAAACTCGCATTGGAACTGAAACTCAAACTCACAATCGAAATCGAAGTCGAACCCGTAATGAAACTGAAATTCAAACTCATAATTGAAATCGATGTCAAACTCACAATGAAACTGAAACTTAAACTCACAATTGAAATCGAAGTCAAACTCACATTGAAACTGAACCTCAAACTCATGAATGGATTCGAAGTCAACCCACATTGAAACTGAAACTCAAACCCACAATCGAAATTGCGAGTTTGACATCGATTTCGATTGTGAGTTTGAGTTCCTGTTTCATTGTGAGTTTGACTTCGATTTCAATTATGAGTTTGGGTTTCAGTTCCAATTTGAGTTTGACTTCGATTTCGATTATGAGTTTGAATTTCAGTTTCAATTGGAGTTTGACTTTGATTTCGATTATGAGTTTGAGTTTCAGTTTCAATGTGAGTTTGACTTCGATTTCAATTATGAGTTTGAGTTTCAGTTTCAATGTGAGTTTGACTTCGATTTCAATTATGAGTTTGGGTTTCAGTTCCAATGTGAGTTTGACTTCGATTTCAATTATGAGTTTGAATTTCAGTTTCAATGTGAGTTTGACTTCGATTTCAATTATGAGTTTGAGTTTCAGTTTCATTGTGAGTTTGACTTCGATTTTGTCGTGCGTTTTTTATGTTGTATAACTTGTCGTATTCGATCGTTCCATTCCGAAATGGGATTAGGTATAAGAGAGTTTTTAGAATTTCCATAGTGAGATTTCGATATTTTTCACCGAAACTCACTCAAAAGCAGTCAAAATATGATCAAATTGAGTCACACTTTTATGATTCAAAATATGGAAGTATTGTGTGTTATCTACGCACCACTGGTTCGAAATGGAAGTTCGATTTGCTAAACTCATATAGCTTAGTATTGATTCCATCGCGGACTGACCAAAGCAGAATATTACACCCGCGGTCGGCGCGCTGAAGAAAATACGACTAACTCGTCGTTGCCGACAAATATTCCGAATATTCGCCATTTTCCCGGGTGCAAATTGCGATGGAGGACGTGCGCTGTAATTGAGACAGCTGGTCGCAACAAAGCGTGGTGACGTTACATGGTGCCGGTGACATGGTGACGTGACGACAGCTGACCTGGCCCTCGTGATTGCGATGAGTCCCATCCCGGGGTCATGTGCCCCCGATCCATCCCGATGTGGAAACATAAACACGCCGCTCTGTTTCGACGCGCTTCCCTCATTTACCCGATTTCCTTCGGCTTCCGTACCATGCCGAGCCTGCTGCATGTTTCTTCATCAAAATTGGACCTTTAGTTGGGTGAAAACTCGGAAACTGGAGCGAGAAGGGATTATTTCAACTATATCGACGGTGAAAGTGAGATAACGCGTATCTCAATTTTGGCCAAAATTGGTGTTTTGCTTTACCCAAGGTAAAAATTGGTGTTTTATCGATTAAAGTGCCTCTGGTGACGATATCTTGACCGGATATATAAAGTATTTTCGTTCAAGATATCGTCCCCAGAAGCACTTTAATCAATAAAACGCCGATTTTTACCTTAGGTAAAGCAAAAAACCGATTTTGGCCAAAATGGAGATACGCGTTGTCTCACTTTCATCGTCGATATACTGTTATGCAAGATGTTCACTATAGTAGGTGTAGCAGAAAAACCCAGTGGTGATAATATAACACAAAATACTTCCATATTTTGAAATGTAAAAGTGTGTAAAAGGTACGTTTGATCGTATTTTGACTGCTTTTGAGGGTGTTTAGCTCAAAAATATCAAAAAACTCGCTATGCAAATTTTAAAAGCTCGCCTAAAATGAAAATACGCAAAGTTATCGGAATACAAAAAATATCTACGTATTCTGCAAGGCAAAATAAAGATTTTTAAGACCAAGAACGCTCAAATCGGTTCATTTTTGTGGCCAGGAAAAAATAAAATAGAAAACACTAAAAATGCAAATATATCTGAAGTACTGTTAGTCACTCAAATTCCGATTAAACAGGGTGTTACGTCTTGTCGAGACAAATATTTCAGTTCAAGAAATTTCAGAAAAGGTTGAGGACATAGGGAGTTATGGCCATTTTTGTAAATGACCACGGACGGACATACAGGCGCATTTTCGAAAAAGTGATTCTGAGCAAAAGTGAATGGTAACTGAAATTACTGATAATTCTATCCGATTTCCAATCTTGTGAAGACTACAGTCCTACTATTTTATCTGTAACCAGTGGTGCGTAGATAACACAAAATACTTCCATATTTTGGAGCGTAAAATTGTGACACAATTTGATCATATTTTGACTGCTTTTAAGGGTGTTTAGGCCAAAAATATCGAAAAATTCACTATTAAAATTTTAAAATTCGCCCAAAATGAAAAAATGCCACATTTTCGGAATGTAAAAAATATCCACATATTCTGCAAGGTAAAACAAAGATTTTAAGACCAAGAACGCTCAAATCGGTTCATTTTTGTGGCCGGAAAAAATAAAATAGAAAACACTAAAAATGCGAATATATCGGAAGTACTGTGCGTTATCCAAATTCCGATTAAACAGGGTGTTAGGTCTTGCCGAGACAAACATTTCAGTTCAAGAAATTTGAAAAAAGGTTGAGAAATGAGGGAGTTATGGCCATTTTTGTAAAAGACCACAGACGGACAGACGGACACACGGACAGACGGACAGACGGACACACAGACACTTGTTCAGGAAGTGATTCTGAGTAAATGTGTATAAGAAAAAGTTTTTTCTGAAGCTCCGTTCCGATTCTCGATTTTAGGACGATCACAATACTTCCATTTACTCTGTAAATATGGAAGTAAAAATATAGAAGTGGAAACATGTGGGTACAATAGAAAATGCTAAAAGTGCCAGTTTTAAGGAACTACCTCGAGTTATCAAAATTCCGACTCCACAGGATGATGGGTCTTGCCTGGACGGATATTCCGCTCCAAGGCATTTGAAAAAGGTTGAAAATTGAGGGGTAGATCGCCACCATTGTGAAAGCGCTCCGACGTACACCCTGAATTTCTCCAGCCACGCTTTTGAATGAATGTTCAATTCTAGTTTGATTACAAAACTTCCATTTACTCTGTAAAAGTATGGAGAGGGATGTTGAAATATGGGGATACTGTTTTGGTCGATTCACTAATTGAGCACATCGGGGTGTTGACATATCTGTAGTTAACGGATATGTTTCACCTCATCCAATCTGTTTTGAATTCCGACTTTAGCCGTGATTTTCATAATTGGATCGGTATTAGACACGAGTCGGAAATACCTTTCTTCAACGTTCGAATCGTAATCCGACCTGCCAGCTTGCGCTCCTCGTTACATTCGGAGCCAATCGAACGAGTTCGGATAATAATTATTCCCAAATGATTGGTTATGCCCGGGCCGCGTTTTGATTAGGCCGAGCGTATACTCTGAGCCCTAGGAGGGATTTTTAACCCGCTAGAATTGATCAAGGCACTCAGCTGCCTCTCATCGATTTAACCTGCCATTGGTAGCCAAGTAGGCCAGTTCGAATTATCCATTTGATTGGCCTGAAAGGTTCAGAGTGCTGAATGGATGGATCAAGTCTGAGGGCTGGTTGAACGCAGTCCACTACGAGAGTACTGCGAGTCGGGCTGCCCTGGAAATACCTGATTGAATAATAATTTCTCTGGAGCAAATTAAATTGCGAGGGGCTATTACCGACTGCGCAAGGTAATTAGTCAAGGTATGCTAACGTTAACTGAGAATATCGACTAGATAGCTCAATGCCTCACATACACGTTTTACCTACAATCTATAATAATAAAAGCAAGTGTTTGTTTGTTTGTTTGACCGAGCTCTCCAGCCAAATCTATCGCACGCAGGGACCTGGAATTTTTTACACGGAAGCACAAAGAGGCTGGCAACAAGACCTCAAAGACCGATTTTCGATCTTTGAAAAAACAATTTTTTTTAATTTTAAAAAAGTGAAAAAAGTGAATTGTAAAAAAGTGAGTTTTTAAGTTTTAAATTTACAATGTTTGTGCCGATAAAACTCAAGAATGACTGAAGGTACGATAACGGGAGTTATATGGTTGGGTAGCCCTGTATCTGATTTTTATCGACGGGGAATGTTGTATGTGGGGGGGGGGGAAGAGAGAGATTCCTGCGCTATTCACTTATCTGCATTTTCTAATTTTTTTGCACGGGCAACGCCGGGCGGGTACAGCTAGTAAGTAATAAGGTTGATTCCCAAATAACTGTCAATTTCTTGTCCCTGGACAGTAACACCCTACTCTGACATGTTTAAATTCTTTCCAATTTTTTCCAGTAAATAATAGGTGCGTTCTGTTAGGTTACCATGAAATAAAAACGCTACCTGTTGGTTCAGCGGTGAAACCCAACGCAAACATACCTACTAATTGGGTAACGCTCCATGGCTGTCCCAGCCCTCGATTTTCTAACTTAAAAATTCCTGGAAATGCCCTTTGACGTGCTAGAAACAAAAATACTACTGTTTTGTGGTAAGAGATTGTGATGGAGTGCGTGATGAAGATTTCAGCTCAAAAACCCGCGCAGTGTGCTGTCAGTGATCTCACAAAGTCAGTTTTTCGTTTCTGTGTAACATCCGTGGACTTTTTAGAAAGAACGGTACTCATTTCCCATGTCGGGATATTTTGATGGGAGTCGGGGGCAAAGTTGAAATGTAACCCTCCATGCAGCAAAACCTGTAACCTCCACATTTTAGTTTATACCCATGGAGGGTTACAATTGACCACATAGGGTTACAGTTGGCCATAAACCGTGCTCCATGGAACGTTACCAGCTTTCCATGGAGGGTTACAAAGAGATTCATTTTGAGTAATTTTGATCCCTCTGACCTGAAATTTTGAGGCTAGACTCTTTTGAAGTTTAGGATTATTACATCTACTGCTTATTTCTTGGTAGTAATGCCAATAATTCTGTCCATTCCAATGGTGTAACTCCATGGATTCTAAATTTTCAAATTCAATTAAAAACTCGAAGATTGTGATCCCGATCTTTTTCTTGATTTTTTCAATCTTAGAAAGGTCCTGGGAGCATGCAGGAATTTTTTCAAGAGTTCTCAAAGAGGTGAAATTTCAATTTTTTTCCAAATTGAAAATTGACAGTTATTTGGGAGTCACTCATACTCTATTACTCGAATCGACTGCTCAGAAATAGAGTTTACGTACTCATGGAAGTTTTTCTATTAATAATCGCTCTCTTGACAAGTATCCGTGTCCCATATATGATGTGTGTATCACATGTATGTGTCCCATATATAACACCAAGTTGTTAGCCAGACTCCTACATATGGGGAGTATTTTTTCAAAAGGGAGCACATCCAACTTCTTGCAAAACCTTTTTTTCCATTTTCTGAATCTTTTAGATAAGCCGCATCGAACCCTCCATACTGAAGGATTCCAAACGGAACAATTCCCTGAGAGAAGTTCCCTTACAGCTAAGTAAGGGATTTCAACCAAAAGGTAACAAATCCACTCCCTTCAACTTTTTCAGATCATGTCAATCAAAAAGGAACATATCCCTAGTCTAATATACTGAATTGAATGTCAGTTTTTTCAAAAGGGCACTTATCCACCTCACCACGACTGCTCTGTTCAGGTGGTATCAGTAATTGATAGATTAACTCTTGAGCCAATAGATGACGTATGAGGTAGCCTATGTTTCACGGGCAAGGTTAGCATAGCTATCAACGGAGAAAGCGCATTCCGTAATTCGGCAACCTGGTTATCAGATAAGCTCTCGGGTGTGAAAAAAATAACAAAAACGGTATGAAAGTCTTGTAAATTGTCTGAATAAAATAATATTGTATTTTTGTTGTTCTGTATTCTTGTTTTAATCATTATTCGCCATTGCTCCAAATCATTTTTAATACAAATGCAGTAATGCCTAAAAACAGGGTTTAATCATCAAACAAATAAAATTAATCACTTTTTTTGTAAGTATGCAAAATATTTTCTTCTCGCTAAACTATTCCCCCCCCCCCATCAGTAAATTAGGTTCTAGCTACCCTATATGCCCAGTAGGTACTCGATTTAACATTTTTGTATCTTTGGAAAATCTTAAGATCCTCAAAATTCAGGTTTTCAACCAAAGGTGCACATATCCAAAGTTGGAATGGCGATTTCCCTTCCATTTTTGGAATGAAAATATAATTAGTCAATTGGATATAAGCTGTATTGAAAAAACACTCCTCATATAGCGACAGAAGTATAGCTTCGTCTATTAGACAACCAATTTCGAAATTGCGTTGGGTTAGTGAGTTTTGGGCTTCCGCACTCAAAGTGTGTTCGAATCCTAATCCGAGTGACTGGAAAACTGTGGAATTTCCATGGAACATGTTCCTATGTCCGCCTGCTCATTTCGGCCCGTGCGGCCCTTTTGTCCGTACAAGGGATGGGAAGGGCCACCTTGCGTCCGCCGTGACAGTAACCTAATCCCAGTGTCTCGTGCCTCGGTTTTCTCAAGAAAGCAGAAGAGACACTCCTACTCCTATGCTCTTCTACCGTACTCTCAGCATCCTCTTCAGAGTTCAGTATCTTCCGACAGTCAAACTCTTCCATCCCTCCTCCCCCCTACCCGTATCGATCGTCTTCGCCTCCTGTTCCTTCTCGAGGTTCCCTTTTTCCTTTGCTGTTGCTTCACCTTCTGTCCACTCTTCCCTCCAGCCTCAGTCCCTCTTTCACGAACTCACACCCGTGCACGCATCCTGCAACTTACACACTCAAACTCTCTCATTTCCTTGCAAGGCCTCATTCTCTCTGTCATTCCCGCACCCGCCTCTGCCGCCGTCTCGCCTCCTCTCGCTCTCATCCACTTTGTGTTTCACTCGTCCCTTCTTACCGTCTCACGGTAGACTTCTCCTTACTTCTTCCTTTCCTCCCACCCTCTCTACCCTTCTCCCTGGACGCTACATTTCCCTATCTTCCTCCTGCCTCTTACCGATCCTTGATGGCACAGTTTGCCTCCCACTCAGGGTTGCCATTTGTACGGTAACATCCGTATTTGCTTGGTAAGTTTTGGCGAAAACCCGCTTCAAGAACATATAGCATGGAACATCAACAACTTGGAGTGGCGAAAACAGCTTTTTATTTCGAAAGTGACTTGAAAACTCAAAAGTGGTCCGACTCGATCGTTGTAAATAGGGTATTGCCTTCCATTGGGTAATAACCGCACCACAGTTTTAACGGTTAAGACCAATTTTGACCAGTGGTGCGTAGATAACACACAATACTTCCATATTTTGAAACGTAAAAGTGTGACAGATTTTGATCATATTTTGACTGCTTTTAAGGGTGTTTAGGTCAAAAATATCGGAAAACTCACTACGCAAATTTTAAAATTCGCCCGAAATAAAAATATGCTACATTTTCTGAATAATGAAAACGTAGAATATTATTCTGCAAGGTAAAATAAAGATTTTAAGACCAAGAACGCTCAAATCGGTTCATTTTTGTGGCCGGAAAGAATAAAATAGAAAGCACTAAAAATGCAAATATATCGGAAGGACTGTGTGTTACTCAAATTCCGATTAGACAGGGTCCTTTTCCCCTTTTCCTTTAAGTCTGTGTAATCCTATCAAATGGCTAATTCAAAACTAAGCAGCAATTCCAAGATGCATACTATCTTCCGCGGATTACGGTCTATTTATTATTATGTATCTCGAATCCAGACCCGTATTCGGAGGCGGAAGAAACTGAATCCAAACTTCTCGATCAACTTACAAAGTGTGTTTTTATCGTGATGAAATTCGCGAGGAAATGGACCTTGTTTGGTTTGAGTTCCAAGCGTTGAGGAGACTGAGATAAACGTGCGATGGGACAAACTGCGCTCTTACAATATGTATAAGCCAAAGTGGTAGCTCCCACGGGGATGGAGGACAGCAGGTGTACTGACGGGTGACTAGGTGTTGCTGATGGTAGTTTTGCCGTTATGGTCGACTGCCAATGGAGAAGGTTTATTGGCAGCTACGGTACACATCTTGATCCACGGTTACCTATCCCGTCCGCCCTTCCACGAATAAAGTTTTCCTCCTAGCGATCCCGTGAGACCCGTGTAGTGCGAAGCTCGAACTGAAATACTGAACCATCTGTGTCTCACCTGAGAGAGAGAGAGACGACTTGAAAATATCAATAATAAATAATAGCCCCCTTTTTCAATCTTTTCAATTGCTCCGATAGCGAAATAGTAAATGGGCAACTGGGAATTGACGATGCTATAAATCAAGGTGACAGAATTGGTCACAGAATTGTACTAATGCTCAACAGACTATTGCGTGCACAACCAATAAAACAATCAATAAAATCAACCAGTGGTGAATAGATAACACGCTACTAATAGATACTTCCATATTTTAAAACGTAAGATTGAGACAAAATTGATCATACTGCTTTTAAGGGTGTTTAGGTCAAAAATATCAAAAAATTCACAATTCAAATTTTGAAATTCTCCCAAAATAAAAATACGCTTCATTATCGGAATATCAAAAATATCTAAATATTTTGCAAGGTAAAAAAGATTTTAAGACCAAGAACGCTCAAATCGGTTCATTTTCGTGGCCGGAAAAAAATAAAATAGAAAACACTAAAAATGCAAATATACCGGAAGGACTGTGCGTTATCTAAATTAAACAGAGTGTTAGGTCTTGCAGAGACAAACATTTCAGTTCAAGAAAATTGAAAAAAGGTTGAGAATTGAGGGGGTTATGGTCATTTTTGTAATTGACCACAGACGGACTAGCGGACACACGGACACACAGACACTTGTTCAGGAAGTGATTCTGAGTAAATGTGTATAAGAAAAAGTTTTTTCTGAAGCTCCGTTCCGATTCTCGATTTTAGGACGATCACAATACTTCCATTTACTCTGTAAATATGGAAGTAAAAACACTTGATGCACATCTTTACAGGTAAAACTGCGAAAGAATTTTTTCTAAACTACGACTGATCTTTTAAAGTGATCAGATGATCGGAAATATGCTTTGTTTTAAAAGTTCTTTTCATTCTAATTCTATCAAGGTCAGGGGACATAATGGCGATTATCAGCAAAATTAAAATTCGTCATTCGAACAAAATTCATTGACAGCAAACGAAATTGATAATGCCACGCTGGTTGTTTGAACTATATCATTTTTTACCATCATAATTTGAAGACTTTATCACGTCTTTGAAATTCTGCACCAAAATCAGAAAAATTCTGGAAAATCTAATATTTCCTGTTTTACTGTTGGAATTCGTAAAAATAAAATTGAAAATCCCTGTCATGTTCCACTACTTCAAAAGGCAAATAAGCGGCCCTCATCCGAAAATTGACTATTTTAAAAGGTCGTTTTGATGCAATTGGCCGCTAAAGTTCGTCATTAGTTCACTTTTTCAACAAGAACAATATCAGGCTAGGATTTCGGTGAATTCTGTCTCTTAACTCGAACCGTAAGCCATGCCGGGCTAGTCCACGAAAATTCAAGGTCAGAAACCTAAATAATTGGTAACAGTAATTGAAACTCGACCGATTTTCCGAAATCACTTTTGAAAGTTCCACCTCCCCCCCTCACTCCCCAGAGGAAATATCTCTACGCCCTGGCGGGGTGCATAGCATGATAGCGTGCTGCCGTAGATGATTAGATACCTACCATGAAAGAATCGTCTGGGGATGCGTGAAGCCCGAAACTGGGCAGAGGGAAAGGATACGATGGCTGACACGAACAGGCATCAACCGTAAGACTATCATATCACGGGGTACTGTATTATACAGCATATCCCTATATACAGACTTGTGAGAGGTGGAGGTGCTGAGCGACCGGCAGCAACAGGTGTCTTGTGTCAACCTTCTATCGATTTCCACCCTCCTCCCTTCTAAACTATCTCTTTTTCCCTCCCCCATCGCCGTATTACGCCTCGCGTTTTGGGCCTGAGCCATTTATCTTCCGCCCTTCATTTTGCCGTCACCTCTTCGGCAATTCTTCAGTGAGTACAGCACGCGGCACCTTTTTCGTATTATTACTTGCGATCTAGTTTCACGCTAGGCTACTCGCAACCCTCGAGATCTACTCGACTAGACCCTCTCCTCGTCCAGCAGCATTATATTCGACAACATTACGAGGTGGAAAACGACTACTCCGAACAGCGCCGGTTCACTCAATAAGGCCCAGCGGTTAACCGTCCTAAAGGTTCCCGTACTCCGAATAAATAAATGAACCAAAAGTAACTAGGCGATAATCCCCTCCCCTCATTAAAAGTTTTTTTCACGCTTTGAAAGCCCTACTGCGAATCATTCATTTCCTTGCCATACCAGTGCTTACCATATTTTTTTTTGCGTTTATTTTTTTTTACAAAACATGATATAGGGTAAAGGCACCAATTACTGACACTTTAAGGAATTTTTTTTTGGTTTTTCAACCATTTCTCCCGTATTTATCAACCGATCCTCACAATTTAAATTTTTTCCGTTAGGCCAACATTGAATTTTTCTATTTCACCCCTTAAAATTATCAATATAACGAGCCAAATAATTTTTCGTCCAAAATATGGATACTTTTTTTTCACCTATTACTGACATGCATGCCCCAATTAGAATATCAAGTATTCGAATATCAAGTATTCGAATATTCGAATATCAAGCATTCGAATATTCGAATATTAAGTATTTGAAAATCGAGTATTCGAATATTCGAATATCATGTATTCGAATATTCGAATATCAAGTATTCAAATATTCGAATATCAAGTATTCGAATATTCGAATATCAAGCATTCAAATATTCGAACGGCAAGCCTTCGAATATCAAGTATTCGAATATTCGAATATCAAGTATTCGAACATTCGAATATCCAGTATTCGAATATTCTAAGATCAAGTATTCGAATAATCGAATATCAAGTATTCGAATATTCGAATATCAAGTATTCGAATATTTGAATATCAAGTATTCGAATATTTGATTATCAAGTATTCGAATATTTGATTATCAAGTATTCGAATATTCAAATGTCAAGTATTCGAATGTCAAGTACTCGAATATCCGAATGTCAAGTATTCGAATATTCGAATGTCAAGTATTCGAATGTCAAGTATTCGAATGTCAAGTATTCGAATATTCGAATGTCAACTATTCGAATATCAAGTATTCAAATATTCGATTATCAAGTATTCGAATATTCAAATGTCAAGTATTCGAATATTCGAATATCAAGTATTCGAATATCCGAATATCAAGTATTCGAATATAAGTATTCGAATGTTTGAATATCAAGTATTCGAATATTCGAATATCAAGTATTCGAATATTCGAATATCAAGTATTCGAATATTCGAATATCAAGTATTCGAATATTCGAACATCAAGTATTACGGAGGACGTTATAATATTCGAACGTCAATAATTCGAATATTCGAACGTCAAGTATTCGAATATTCGAACGTCAAGTACTCGAATATTCGAACGTCAAGTATTCGAATATTCGAACGTCAAGTATTCGAATATTCGAACGTCAAGTATTCGAATATTCGAACGTCAAGTATTCGAATATTCGAACGTCAAGTATTCGAATGTTCGATTGTCAAGTATTCGAATATCAAGTATTTGAATATCAAGTTATTGAATATTCGAATATCAAGTATTCGAATATTCGAATATCAAGTATTCGATATTCGAATATCAAGTATTCGAATATTCGAATATCAAGTATTCGCACATCAAGTATTTGAATATTTGAATGTCAAGTATTCGAATATTCGAATTTTAAGTATTCGAATATTCGAATATCAAGTATTCGAATATTCGAATATCAAGTATTCGAACATTCGAATATCAAGTATTCGAATATTCGAATATCAAGTATTCTATATTCGAATATCAAGTATTCGAATATTCGAATATCAAGTATTCGAATATTCGAATATCAAGTATTCGAATATTTGAATATCAAGTATTCGAATATTCGAATATCAAGTATTCGAATATTCGAATATCAAGTATTCGAATATTCGAATATCAAGTATTCGAATATTTGATTATCAAGTATTCGAATATTCAAATGTCAAGTATTCGAATGTCAAGTACTCGAATATCCGAATGTCAAGTATTCGAATATTCGAATGTCAAGTATTCGAATGTCAAGTATTCGAATGTCAAGTATTCGAATATTCGAATGTCAACTATTCGAATATCAAGTATTCAAATATTCGATTATCAAGTATTCGAATATTCAAATGTCAAGTATTCGAATATTCGAATATCAAGTATTCGAATATCCGAATATCAAGTATTCGAATATAAGTATTCGAACGTTTGAATATCAAGTATTCGAATATTCGAATATCAAGTATTCGAATATTCGAATATCAAGTATTCTATATTCGAATATCAAGTATTCGAATATTCGAATATCAAGTATTCGAATATTCGAATATCAAGTATTCGAATATTTGAATATCAAGTATTCGAATATTCGAATATCAAGTATTCGAATATTCGAATATCAAGTATTCGAATATTCGAATATCAAGTATTCGAATATTTGATTATCAAGTATTCGAATATTCAAATGTCAAGTATTCGAATGTCAAGTACTCGAATATCCGAATGTCAAGTATTCGAATATTCGAATGTCAAGTATTCGAATGTCAAGTATTCGAATGTCAAGTATTCGAATATTCGAATGTCAACTATTCGAATATCAAGTATTCAAATATTCGATTATCAAGTATTCGAATATTCAAATGTCAAGTATTCGAATATTCGAATATCAAGTATTCGAATATCCGAATATCAAGTATTCGAATATAAGTATTCGAACGTTTGAATATCAAGTATTCGAATATTCGAATATCAAGTATTCGAATATTCGAATATCAAGTATTCGAATATTCGAATATCAAGTATACGAATATTCGAACATCAAGTATTACGGAGGACGTTATAATATTCGAACGTCAATAATTCGAATATTCGAACGTCAAGTATTCGAATATTCGAACGTCAAGTACTCGAATATTCGAACGTCAAGTATTCGAATATTCGAACGTCAAGTAGTCGAATATTCGAACGTCAAGTATTCGAATATTCGAACGTCAAGTATTCGAATATTCGAACGTCAAGTATTCGAATGTTCGATTGTCAAGTATTCGAATATCAAGTATTTGAATATCAAGTGTTCGAATATTTGAATATCAAGTATTCGAATATTCGAATATCAAGTATTCGATATTCGAATATCAAGTATTCGAATATTCGAATATCAAGTATTCGCACATCAAGTATTTGAATATTTGAATGTCAAGTATTCGAATATTCGAATTTTAAGTATTCGAATATTCGAATATCATGTATTCGAATATTCGAATATCAAGTATTCGAATATTCGAATATCAAGTATTCGAATATTCGAATATCAAGTATTCTATATTCGAATATCAAGTATTCGAATATTCGAATATCAAGTATTCGAATATTCGAATATCAAGTATTCGAATATTCGAATATCAAGTATTCGAATATTCGAATATCAAGTATTCTATATTCGAATATCAAGTATTCGAATGTTCGAATATCAAGTATTCGAATATTCGAATATCAAGTATTCGAATATTCGAATATCAAGTATTCGAATATTCGAATTTCAAGTATTCGAATTTCAAGTATTCGAGTATTCGAATATCAAGTAGTCGAATGTTCGAATATCTAATAGTCGAATATTCGAATATCAAGTATTCGAATATTTGATTATTCGAATGTCAAGTATTCGAATATTCGAATGTCAATTATTCGAATATTCGAATGTCAAGTATTCGAATGTCAAGTATTCGAATATCCGAATGTCAAGTATTCAAATATTCGAATGTCAAGTATTCGAATATTTGAATGTCAAGTATTCGAATATTCGAATGTCAAGTATTCGAACATTCGAATTTCAAGTATTCGAATATTCGAATATCATGTATTCGAATATCAAGTATTCGAATATTCGAATGTCAAGTATTCGAACGTCAAGTATTCGAATGTCAAGTATTCGAATATTCGAATGTCAACTATTCGAATATCAAGTATTCAAATATTCGATTATCAAGTATTCGAATATTCAAATATCAAGTATTTGAATATTCGAATATCAAGTATTCGAATATCCGAATATCAAGTATTCGAATATCAAGTATTCGAATATCAAGTATTCGAATATCAAGTATTCGAATATTCGAATATCAAGTATTCGTATATTCGAATATCAAGTATACGAATATCAAGCATTCGAGTATTCGAATATCAAGTATTCGAATATCAAGTATTCGAGTATTCGAATGTCAAGTATTCGAGTATTCCAATATCAAGTATTCGAATATTCGAATATTAAGTATTCGAATATTCGAATATCAAGTATTCGAATATTTGATTATCAAGTAATCGAATATTCGATTATCAAGTATTCGAATATTCGATTATCACGTATTCGAATATTCGATTATCAAGTATTCGAATATCAAGTGTTCGAATATTTGAATATCAAGTATTCGAATATTCGAATATCAAGTATTCGATATTCGAATATCAAGTATTCGAATATTCGAATATCAAGTATTCGCACATCAAGTATTTGAATATTTGAATGTCAAGTATTCGAATATTCGAATTTTAAGTATTCGAATATTCGAATACTTGACATTCAAATATTCGAATATCAAGTATTCGAATATTCGAATATCAAGTATTCGAATATTCGAATATCAAGTATTCGAATATTCGAATATCAAGTATTCTATATTCGAATATCAAGTATTCGAATATTCGAATATCAAGTATTCGAATATTTGAATATCAAGTATTCGAATATTCGAATATCAAGTATTCGAATATTCGAATATCAAGTATTCGAACATTCGAATATCAAGTATTCGAATATTCGAATATCAAGTATTCGAATATTCGAATTTCAAGTATTCGAATATCAAGTATTCGAATATTCGAATATCAAGTAATCGATATTCGAATATCAAGTATTCGAATATTCGAATATCAAGTATTCGCACATCAAGTATTTGAATATTTGAATGTCAAGTATTCGAATATTCGAATTTTAAGTATTCGAATATTTTAATATCAAGTATTCGAATATTCGAATACCAAGTATTCGATATTCGAATATCAAGTATTCGAATATTTGAATATCAAGTATTCGAATATTTGATTATCAAGTATTCGAATATTTGATTATCAAGTATTCGAATATTCAAATGTCAAGTATTCGAATGTCAAGTATTCGAATATCCGAAAGTCAAGTATTCGAATATTCGAATGTCAAGTATTCGAATATTTGAATGTCAAGTATTCGAATATTCGAATGTCAAGTATTCGAACATTCGAATTTCAAGTATTCGAATATTCGAATATCATGTATTCGAATATCAAGTATTCGAACATTCGAATGTCAAGTATTCGAATGTCAAGTATTCGAATGTCAAGTATTCGAATATCAAGTATTTGAATATCAAGTGTTCGAATATTTGAATATCAAGTATTCGAATATTCGAATATCAAGTATTCGATATTCGAATATCAAGTATTCGAATATTCGAATATCAAGTATTCGCACATCAAGTATTTGAATATTTGAATGTCAAGTATTCGAATATTCGAATTTTAAGTATTCGAATATTCGAATATCAAGTATTCGAATATTCGAATATCAAGTATTCGAATATTCGAATATCAAGTATTCGAATATTCGAATATCAAGTATTCTATATTCGAATATCAAGTATTCGAATATTCGAATATCAAGTATTCGAATATTCGAATATCAAGTATTCGAATATTCGAATATCAAGTATTCGAATATTTGAATATCAAGTATTCGAATATTCGAATATCAAGTATTCGAATATTCGAATATCAAGTATTCGAATATTCGAATATCAAGTATTCGAATATTCGAATTTCAAGTATTCGAATATCAAGTATTCGAATATTCGAATATCAAGTATTCGAATATTTGAATATCAAGTATTCGAATATTTGATTATCAAGTATTCGAATATTTGATTATCAAGTATTCGAATATTCAAATGTCAAGTATTCGAATGTCAAGTATTCGAATATCCGAATGTCAAGTATTCAAATATTCGAATGTCAAGTATTCGAATATTTGAATGTCAAGTATTCGAATATTCGAATGTCAAGTATTCGAACATTCGAATTTCAAGTATTCGAATATTCGAATATCATGTATTCGAATATCAAGTATTCGAATATTCGAATGTCAAGTATTCGAATGTCAAGTATTCGAATGTCAAGTATTCGAATATTCGAATGTCAACTATTCGAATATCAAGTATTCAAATATTCGATTATCAAGTATTCGAATATTCAAATATCAAGTATTTGAATATTCGAATATCAAGTATTCGAATATCCGAATATCAAGTATTCGAATATCAAGTATTCGAATATCAAGTATTCGAATATCAAGTATTCGAATATTCGAATATCAAGTATTTGTATATTCGAATATCAAGTATACGAATATCAAGCATTCGAGTATTCGAATATCAAGTATTCGAATATCAAGTATTCGAGTATTCGAATGTCAAGTATTCGAGTATTCCAATATCAAGTATTCGAATATTCGAATATTAAGTATTCGAATATTCGAATATCAAGTATTCGAATATTTGATTATCAAGTAATCGAATATTCGATTATCAAGTATTCGAATATTCGATTATCACGTATTCGAATATTCGATTATCAAGTATTCGAATATCAAGTGTTCGAATATTTGAATATCAAGTATTCGAATATTCGAATATCAAGTATTCGATATTCGAATATCAAGTATTCGAATATTCGAATATCAAGTATTCGCACATCAAGTATTTGAATGTTTGAATGTCAAGTATTCGAATATTCGAATTTTAAGTATTCGAATATTCGAATACTTGACATTCAAATATTCGAATATCAAGTATTCGAATATTCGAATATCAAGTATTCGAATATTCGAATATCAAGTATTCGAATATTCGAATATCAAGTATTCTATATTCGAATATCAAGTATTCGAATATTCGAATATCAAGTATTCGAATATTTGAATATCAAGTATTCGAATATTCGAATATCAAGTATTCGAATATTCGAATATCAAGTATTCGAATATTCGAATATCAAGTATTCGAATATTCGAATATCAAGTATTCGAATATTCGAATATCAAGTATTCGAATATTCGAATATCAAGTATTCGAATATTCGAATTTCAAGTATTCGAATATCAAGTATTCGAATATTCGAATATCAAGTATTCGATATTCGAATATCAAGTATTCGAATATTCGAATATCAAGTATTCGCACATCAAGTATTTGAATATTTGAATGTCAAGTATTCGAATATTCGAATTTTAAGTATTCGAATATTTGAATATCAAGTATTCGAATATTCGAATATCAAGTATTCGATATTCGAATATCAAGTATTCGAATATTTGAATATCAAGTATTCGAATATTTGATTATCAAGTATTCGAATATTTGATTATCAAGTATTCGAATATTCAAATGTCAAGTATTCGAATGTCAAGTATTCGAATATCCGAAAGTCAAGTATTCGAATATTCGAATGTCAAGTATTCGAATATTTGAATGTCAAGTATTCGAATATTCGAATGTCAAGTATTCGAACATTCGAATTTCAAGTATTCGAATATTCGAATATCATGTATTCGAATATCAAGTATTCGAATATTCGAATGTCAAGTATTCGAATGTCAAGTATTCGAATGTCAAGTATTCGAATATTCGAATGTCAACTATTCGAATATCAAGTATTCAAATATTCGATTATCAAGTATTCGAATATTCAAATATCAAGTATTTGAATATTCGAATATCAAGTATTCGAATATCCGAATATCAAGTATTCGAATATCAAGTATTCGAATATTCGAACATCAAGTATTATAATATTCGAACGTCAATAATTCGAATATTCGAACGTCAAGTATTCGAATATTCGAACGTCAAGTACTCGAATACTCGAACGTCAAGTATTCGAATATTCGAACGTCAAGTATTCGAATATTCGAACGTCAAGTATTCGAATATTCGAACGTCAAGTATTCGAATGTTCGATTGTCAAGTATTCGAATATCAAGTATTTGAATATCAAGTATTCAAATATTCGAATATCAAGTATTCGAATATTCGAATATCAAGTATTCGAATATTCGAATATCAAGTTTTCGATTATTCGAATATCAGGTATTCGAATATTTGAATATCATGTATTCAAATATTTGATTGTCAAGTATTCGAATATCCGAATGTCAAGTATTCGAATATTCGAATATCAAGTATTCAAATATTCGAATGTCAAGTATTCGAATATTCGAATATCAAGTATTCAAATATTCGTATGTCAAGTATTTGAATATTCGAATATCATGTATTCGAATATCAAGTATTCGAATATTCGAATGTCAAGTATTCGAATATTCAAACGTCAAGTATTCGAATGTTCGATTGTCAAGTATTCGAATATCAAGTATTTGAATATCAAGTATTCGAATATTCGAATATCAAGTATTCGAATATTCGTATATCAAGTATTCTAATATTTGAATATCAAGTATTCGAATATTCGAATATCAAGTATTCGAATATTCGAATATCAAGTATTCGAATATTCGAATTTCAAGTATTCGAATATTCGATTATCAAGTATTCGAATATTCGACTATCAAGAATTCGCATATCAAGTATTCGAATATTCGAATATCAAGTATTCGAATATTCGAATTTTAAGTATTCGAATATCAAGTACTCGAATATTCGAATATCAAGTATTCGAATATTCGAATATCAAGTATTCGATATTCGAATATCAAGTATTCGAATATTTGAATATCAAGTATTCAAATATTTGAATATCAAGTATTCGAATGTTCGAATATCAAGTATTCGATATTCTAATATCAAGTATTCGAAAATTCGATTATCAAGTATTCAAATATTCGAATATCAAGTATTCGAATATCAAGTATTCGAATATTCGAATATCAAGTATTCGAATATTCGAATATCAAGTATACGAATATCAAGCATTCGAGTATTCGAATATCAAGTATTCGAATATTCGAATATCAAGTATTCGAATATTCGAATATCAAGTATACGAATATCAAGCATTCGAGTATTCGAATATCAAGCATTCGAGTATTCGAATATCAAGTATTCCAATATCAAGTATTCAAATATTCGAATATCAAGTATTCGAATATTCGAATATCAAGTATTCGATTATTTGATTATCATGTATTCGAATATTCGAATATCAAGTATTCGATATTCGAATATCAAGTATTCGATATTCGAATATCAAGTATTCGAATATATGAATATCAAACATTCGAATATCAAGTATTCGAATATTCGAATTTTAAGTATTCGAATATTCTAATATCAAGTATTCGAATATTCGAATATCTAGTATTCGAATATTTGAATATCAAGTATTCGAATATTCGAATATCAAGTATTCGAATATTCGAATATCAAGTATTCGAATATTCGAATTTCAAGTATTCAAATATTCGAATTTCAAGTATTCGAATATCAAGTATTCGAATATCAAGTATTCGAATATCAAGTATTCGAATATCAAGTATTCGAATATTCGAATATCAAGTATTCGAATATTCGAATATCAAGTATTCGAATATTCGAATATCAAGTATACGAATATCAAGCATTCGAGTATTCGAATATCAAGTATTCGAATATCAAGTATTCGAATATTCGAATATCAAGTATTCGAATATTCGAATATCAAGTATTCGAATGTCAAGTATTCGAATGTCAAGTATTCGAATATCAAGTATTTGAATATCAAGTGTTCGAATATTTGAATATCAAGTATTCGAATATTCGAATATCAAGTATTCGATATTCGAATATCAAGTATTCGAATATTCGAATATCAAGTATTCGCACATCAAGTATTTGAATATTTGAATGTCAAGTATTCGAATATTCGAATTTTAAGTATTCGAATATTCGAATATCAAGTATTCGAATATTCGAATATCAAGTATTCGAATATTCGAATATCAAGTATTCGAATATTCGAATATCAAGTATTCTATATTCGAATATCAAGTATTCGAATATTCGAATATCAAGTATTCGAATATTCGAATATCAAGTATTCGAATATTCGAATATCAAGTATTCGAATATTTGAATATCAAGTATTCGAATATTCGAATATCAAGTATTCGAATATTCGAATATCAAGTATTCGAATATTCGAATATCAAGTATTCGAATATTCGAATTTCAAGTATTCGAATATCAAGTATTCGAATATTCGAATATCAAGTATTCGAATATTTGAATATCAAGTATTCGAATATTTGATTATCAAGTATTCGAATATTTGATTATCAAGTATTCGAATATTCAAATGTCAAGTATTCGAATGTCAAGTATTCGAATATCCGAATGTCAAGTATTCAAATATTCGAATGTCAAGTATTCGAATATTTGAATGTCAAGTATTCGAATATTCGAATGTCAAGTATTCGAACATTCGAATTTCAAGTATTCGAATATTCGAATATCATGTATTCGAATATCAAGTATTCGAATATTCGAATGTCAAGTATTCGAATGTCAAGTATTCGAATGTCAAGTATTCGAATATTCGAATGTCAACTATTCGAATATCAAGTATTCAAATATTCGATTATCAAGTATTCGAATATTCAAATATCAAGTATTTGAATATTCGAATATCAAGTATTCGAATATCCGAATATCAAGTATTCGAATATCAAGTATTCGAATATCAAGTATTCGAATATCAAGTATTCGAATATTCGAATATCAAGTATTTGTATATTCGAATATCAAGTATACGAATATCAAGCATTCGAGTATTCGAATATCAAGTATTCGAGTATTCGAATGTCAAGTATTCGAGTATTCCAATATCAAGTATTCGAATATTCGAATATTAAGTATTCGAATATTCGAATATCAAGTATTCGAATATTTGATTATCAAGTAATCGAATATTCGATTATCAAGTATTCGAATATTCGATTATCACGTATTCGAATATTCGATTATCAAGTATTCGAATATCAAGTGTTCGAATATTTGAATATCAAGTATTCGAATATTCGAATATCAAGTATTCGATATTCGAATATCAAGTATTCGAATATTCGAATATCAAGTATTCGCACATCAAGTATTTGAATATTTGAATGTCAAGTATTCGAATATTCGAATTTTAAGTATTCGAATATTCGAATACTTGACATTCAAATATTCGAATATCAAGTATTCGAATATTCGAATATCAAGTATTCGAATATTCGAATATCAAGTATTCGAATATTCGAATATCAAGTATTCTATATTCGAATATCAAGTATTCGAATATTCGAATATCAAGTATTCGAATATTTGAATATCAAGTATTCGAATATTCGAATATCAAGTATTCGAATATTCGAATATCAAGTATTCGAATATTCGAATATCAAGTATTCGAATATTCGAATATCAAGTATTCGAATATTCGAATATCAAGTATTCGAATATTCGAATTTCAAGTATTCGAATATCAAGTATTCGAATATTCGAATATCAAGTATTCGATATTCGAATATCAAGTATTCGAATATTCGAATATCAAGTATTCGCACATCAAGTATTTGAATATATGAATGTCAAGTATTCGAATATTCGAATTTTAAGTATTCGAATATTTGAATATCAAGTATTCGAATATTCGAATATCAAGTATTCGATATTCGAATATCAAGTATTCGAATATTTGAATATCAAGTATTCGAATATTTGATTATCAAGTATTCGAATATTTGATTATCAAGTATTCGAATATTCAAATGTCAAGTATTCGAATGTCAAGTATTCGAATATCCGAAAGTCAAGTATTCGAATATTCGAATGTCAAGTATTCGAATATTTGAATGTCAAGTATTCGAATATTCGAATGTCAAGTATTCGAACATTCGAATTTCAAGTATTCGAATATTCGAATATCATGTATTCGAATATCAAGTATTCGAATATTCGAATGTCAAGTATTCGAATGTCAAGTATTCGAATGTCAAGTATTCGAATATTCGAATGTCAACTATTCGAATATCAAGTATTCAAATATTCGATTATCAAGTATTCGAATATTCAAATATCAAGTATTTGAATATTCGAATATCAAGTATTCGAATATCCGAATATCAAGTATTCGAATATCAAGTATTCGAATATTCGAACATCAAGTATTATAATATTCGAACGTCAATAATTCGAATATTCGAACGTCAAGTATTCGAATATTCGAACGTCAAGTACTCGAATACTCGAACGTCAAGTATTCGAATATTCGAACGTCAAGTATTCGAATATTCGAACGTCAAGTATTCGAATATTCGAACGTCAAGTATTCGAATATTCGAACGTCAAGTATTCGAATGTTCGATTGTCAAGTATTCGAATATCAAGTATTTGAATATCAAGTATTCAAATATTCGAATATCAAGTATTCGAATATTCGAATATCAAGTATTCGAATATTCGAATATCAAGTTTTCGATTATTCGAATATCAGGTATTCGAATATTTGAATATCATGTATTCAAATATTTGATTGTCAAGTATTCGAATATCCGAATGTCAAGTATTCGAATATTCGAATATCAAGTATTCAAATATTCGAATGTCAAGTATTCGAATATTCGAATATCAAGTATTCAAATATTCGTATGTCAAGTATTTGAATATTCGAATATCATGTATTCGAATATCAAGTATTCGAATATTCGAATGTCAAGTATTCGAATATTCGAACGTCAAGTATTCGAATGTTCGATTGTCAAGTATTCGAATATCAACTATTTGAATATCAAGTATTCGAATATTCGAATATCAAGTATTCGAATATTCGTATATCAAGTATTCTAATATTTGAATATCAAGTATTCGAATATTCGAATATCAAGTATTCGAATATTCGAATATCAAGTATTCGAATATTCGAATTTCAAGTATTCGAATATTCGATTATCAAGTATTCGAATATTCGACTATCAAGAATTCGCATATCAAGTATTCGAATATTCGAATATCAAGTATTCGAATATTCGAATTTTAAGTATTCGAATATCAAGTACTCGAATATTCGAATATCAAGTATTCGAATATTCGAATATCAAGTATTCGATATTCGAATATCAAGTATTCGAATATTTGAATATCAAGTATTCAAATATTTGAATATCAAGTATTCGAATGTTCGAATATCAAGTATTCGATATTCTAATATCAAGTATTCGAAAATTCGATTATCAAGTATTCAAATATTCGAATATCAAGTATTCGAATATCAAGTATTCGAATATTCGAATATCAAGTATTCGAATATTCGAATATCAAGTATACGAATATCAAGCATTCGAGTATTCGAATATCAAGTATTCGAATATCAAGTATTCGAATATTCGAATATCAAGTATTCGAATATTCGAATATCAAGTATACGAATATCAAGCATTCGAGTATTCGAATATCAAGCATTCGAGTATTCGAATATCAAGTATTCCAATATCAAGTATTCGAATATTCGAATATCAAGTATTCGAATATTCGAATATCAAGTATTCGATTATTTGATTATCATGTATTCGAATATTCGAATATCAAGTATTCGATATTCGAATATCAAGTATTCGATATTCGAATATCAAGTATTCGAATATTCGAATATCAAGTATTCGCACATCAAGTATTTGAATATTTGAATGTCAAGTATTCGAATATTCGAATTTTAAGTATTCGAATATTCGAATACTTGACATTCAAATATTCGAATATCAAGTATTCGAATATTCGAATATCAAGTATTCGAATATTCGAATATCAAGTATTCGAATATTCGAATATCAAGTATTCTATATTCGAATATCAAGTATTCGAATATTCGAATATCAAGTATTCGAATATTTGAATATCAAGTATTCGAATATTCGAATATCAAGTATTCGAATATTCGAATATCAAGTATTCGAATATTCGAATATCAAGTATTCGAATATTCGAATATCAAGTATTCGAATATTCGAATATCAAGTATTCGAATATTCGAATATCAAGTATTCGAATATTCGAATATCAAGTATTCGAATATTCGAATATCAAGTATTCGAATATCAAGTATTCGAATATCAAGTATTCGAATATCAAGTATTCGAATATCAAGTATTCGAATATTCGAATATCAAGTATTCGAATATTCGAATATCAAGTATTCGAATATTCGAATATCAAGTATTCGAATATTCGAATATCAAGTATTCGAATATTCGAATATCAAGTATACGAATATCAAGCATTCGAATATTCGAATATCAAGTATTCGAATATCAAGTATTCGAATATTCGAATATCAAGTATTCGAATATTCGAATATCAAGTATTCGAATATTCGAATATCAAGTATACGAATATCAAGCATTCGAGTATTCGAATATCAGGCATTCGAGTATTCGAATATCAAGTATTCCAATATCAAGTATTCGAATATTCGAATATCAAGTATTCGAATATTCGAATATCAAGTATTCGATTATTTGATTATCATGTATTCGAATATTCGAATATCAAGTATTCGATATTCGAATATCAAGTATTCGATATTCGAATATCAAGTATTCGAATATATGAATATCAAACATTCGAATATCAAGTATTCGAATATTCGAATTTTAAGTATTCGAATATTCTAATATCAAGTATTCGAATATTCGAATATCTAGTATTCGAATATTTGAATATCAAGTATTCGAATATTCGAATATCAAGTATTCGAATATTCGAATATCAAGTATTCGAATATTCGAATTTCAAGTATTCAAATATTCGAATTTCAAGTATTCGAATATCAAGTATTCGAATATCAAGTATTCGAATATCAAGTATTCGAATATCAAGTATTCGAATATTCGAATATCAAGAATTCGCATATCAAGTATTCGAATATTCGAATATCAAGTATTCGAATATTCGAATATCAAGTATTCAGGTAACCATATAGAGAACCCATCCTTCTAACTTTACGAGAATAACAAGTTGGTGCTGGACCAATGAACCTGTAGATCAGCTGCCGATATTAAATTTTAACAGCATAGTGGGGGTGGCTCCATATGCCAAAAAAGATCGAACACTATCTCCAGATATCCGGTCGGCAATAGAAAGGCCACATTCTGATTGCTTTCCAGAACCAGCCTTTCACTTTTACACCAATCGGAACGCAGGGCAGGTTACTTTCAATAGCCCTTTCACTTTTACGCCAATCAGAACGCGGGCACGTTACTTTCACTAACCCTTCACTTTTACAAAATGTATAAAAGGCCACTCCTGCCTCGACTTTTCGTACAAACAGTTTTGCGAACTCAGTGTGATAACATGGCTCCTTCAGCAAACGTTTTCAACTTTTTCGCATTCCTCACGTCTGTGAGAACTCCAGTCCTGAAGGACATCATCGGTGACCTGCCTCCAGAGCTAGCATGCTCGATATTGAGGTGAGTTAAACCTACCACATATGCATTATTTTTTAAGGTACACGCATTTTATTGTTACCCTGTAATGTATGTTAACGTCTAATAACTAACTTAAACCGTTCCAGATCACTAGATACAGCATCTCTGATAAATGCAATGCTGGTCTCACCTCATTGGCAAAATCTATGCCTGCACGACCCCGTCCTGTCCAGGCGCATCCGTCTCTTCCTCAACGAAAGACGGAGACTGAAGAAAGAGAATCGTCCTGTCGATTCCGAGTATTCTGTCGTCAAATCAATTTGTAAGTTTATTTCGTTTTTTGCATTCCCCTTCATCCTTATGATATGTAGCCCGGTTGTAATGTTTGTGTTAACCCTCTTTGATGTTTCAGATATGAATTTCGTGAAGAGTCGGCAGACTCGTGTTACCGTTCCTGCTTCAAAGAGGAAACGAATCGAAATTACCACCCGAGGCCTTCCTTCGAAACGGCCCTTTGAATCCAATCAAAAAAGACCCATGAGGATATGAAAATTTTGACGAATTGTATATCCATATCTATGTAAATACTAAACTTTCGTGAGACAATAGATTGTTTTAATCTTGATTATTCCTTTCATTCAATAAACATTTTCGAAAATTACCTCGAATTCGATTGCTTACTCACCTCCCTAATTACTTCATCAACACACATTATTTCATCAATGACACACACACGGTTCTTGAGGTATTTTCGAGTTCATTGTGGATAATGAAATGGATAATTGTATCTGTTCTTCATTACCTACATAATCAACAAAATAATTTTTAAATTAGCTAATACAAAAAAAATAATATTTAAATTCTCTGAATAAAAAAAAATATCATTTTTTATAGTAAGTAATACCTAATTTAAAAATAGTTCTGTTAATTACGTCAGTAAATAGTAAATTTAACAAAATTAAACGATGAGCTGCGCTAAAAATAATAGTACATAATATGTAATATGTAACATATTATGTAACTATCAAGATAGGTAGGCATCTATCAAGCGGAGAAGAAAATGTATCTCCATTGCTGGGTTAAATTTTTTTTTTCCAAATCCCCATCTAAAATACAAATTTAAACTTAAACGCTAGAATAATAATTATTAATTCGGCGTTTCAGGAGTAGCTATACATATATCATAGGTTAGGTTTGTCGAGCGTGTCGCGTTTCGACCAATGGACCTGCGAAAACAACTCGTTTCGACCAAACAGTTCAATCTGTTTAGATCAAGGAAGTTTTTGCTTCCTCGAGGGGAACTCGTTTCGACCAAGAATAATTTACTGTTACTCAAATAACTGACTAACGCACTGAGCGATGGTAATAGGGATGACTGGAAGCAATTTTCTCCTGCAAGCATACATATTTTGTCTAAGCAATTTGATGTCAGAGTGCTCAAGATTTGTCACCTTCCGTCTATGCAATCAAAAAATGACCCCTTGTGCAGAATTTGCAGAGATCTTCAGGCTCATAGCCTCCCGATTTCAGGTTTACTACAACTTTTGAGACTAGTGGTACAAATCGAGCATATTGGTATGCTCAAGATGCCAGTCGGGATTTATATATTTCAAATATTTGCTTTTATAATTTCTATAATCGTCATACGCTCATACGTTTTTCAACGAGGAAAAAATTACAGTAGGTGCCACGTGGAGTTATTGCTAGCAGTACCAAGTCAAAGGGAAAAAATTCCTTCTAGCTCGAAGTCAGACCTTTCACTTTTACGCCAATCAGAACAAGGGACCGGTTACTCTCACATGCCCTTTCACTTTTACGCCAATCAGAACGCGGGACCGGTTGCTTTCACATGCCCTTTCACTTTTACAAAATGTATAAAAGGCCACTCTTGCCTCGACTTTTCGTACAAACAGTTTTGCGAACTCAGTGTGATAACATGGCTCCTTCAGCAAATGTTTTCAACTTTTTCGCGTTCCTCACCTCTGTGAGAACTCCAGTCCTGAAGGACATCATCGGTGACCTGCCTCCAGAAGTAGCATGCTCGATATTGAGGTGAGTTAAACCTACCACATATACATGAGTTTTTGAGATGAGATACATGCATTTTATTATTACCCTGCAATGTATGTTAACGTCTAATAACTAACTTCAACCGTTCCAGATCACTAGATACAGCATCTCTGATAAATGCAATGCTGGTTTCACCTCATTGGCAGAATCTATGCATGCACGACCCAGTCCTGTCCAGGCGCATCCGTTCTTTCCTCAACGAAAGGAGGAAACTGAAAAAAGAAAATCGTCCCGTCGATTCCGAGTATTCTATCGTCAAATCAATTTGTAAGTTCATTTCGTTTTTGCATTCCCCTTTATCCTTGTGATATGTAGCCCGGTTGAAATGTTTGTGTTGACCCTCTTTGATGTTTCAGATATGAATTTCGTAAAGAGTCGGCAGACTCGTGTTGCCGTTGCTGCTTCAAAGAGGAAGCGAATCGAAATTACCCTTCCTTCGAAACGGCCCTTTGAATCCAATCAAAAAAGGCCCATGAGGATATGAAAATTACGACGAATTGTATATATCTATGCTAATACTAAACCTTCATGAGACAATAGATTGTTTTAACCTTGATTATTTTTTTTTTCTTTCAATAAACATTTTCAAAAACTAGCTCGAATTCGATTGCTTATTTGCCTACCCAATTACTTCATCAACTCATTACTTCATCGTACTCTCCAGTTACTGTAAAGCAATAAACGGGAGTAGGCAGGGGAAGGACCTATGCATAGTGAGACAAAGAATATTGACAATATGCTTAATCGTGGGCAAAAGGAGTCCTTCTTACATTGGATACGGCAAAAGCCTTCGATTGCTGACGGAACGGAACTGAATTTTATTGGAAATCCTATCAGATATCAACTGAAGGAAGCAGGTGGTCTCAGTACTCAAGTCAACGATATCCCTCAACTCCCGATAGAGTGGGGAGTAATTCAAGGTAGAACACTGGCTTCAGTCTTTTGCTGACGACCCGCAATTCTATGTGAAGCCGATTCGTGGTACGATTTCGTCGCTTAAGAGGCAACACCAGAAATCTAACATTTTGGCAGTTTTCAGGAAAAACGAAAAATCATGTTTACTCTGTGCCTCATCACTGCTCGGTTTCAGATTCGCAAAACTCGTCGTGGAACCCACTAAAATATCCCTTAGATACGCATGGATACATATGTTAATGCATTGGATAAAAATTGATTTTTTCTCTCCCCTTGAAAAGTTGCGAAAAGTTAGATACGTGGTGTTGCTTCTTAAGCGACGATTTATTGGTCACAAAGGTCAACGTGCTTGCACATGATCGTGACTTTGGAGTCTATTTAGATAAAAAATTTCAAGATACAACTATGCAAATTTTAAACCCGCCTAAAATGTTTCTGGTTACCGGAATAAAAAAATATTCACGAATTTTGCATGGTAAAACAAAATTCAGGGCCAAGAACGCTCAACTCGGTTCGTTTTTGTGACCAGAAAAAATTAAATAGAAAACACTAAAAATACAGATGTATCGGAAGTTCTGTGAGTTATTCAAATTCCGATTAAAATGGGTGGTAGGTCTTGCCGAGACACACATTCCAGTTTAAGAAATTTGAAAAAAGGTTGAGAATTGAGTGAGCTATGGCCATTTTCGTAAATGACAACGGACGGATACGCGGACAGACGGGCACACGGTAATGAGCATAATATGCTGATATCATATTTAGGTAGCTCTTGAAACTACTCACACCAGTAACACGAAGGTACATCTGGTATAAAATCACTCAAGTTACACGAATCACCGATAGGCATACGTTTTCATTCAATTTGGCACGCTGACTCAAATGAAAGCTGTTCCATATCCAGAGTGGTCCCATTGACCGTACAGTTGTCGAATATATATTACTATTCCAAAGCCCCTGAAGCCTCTTGTGTGAGTTGGACTTGCCAACAAGTTCGCCCGATGATGGAAATCGGCCCTGCAGAATGACCAAGCACCGACAGTGGGAGAGAGAGGCAAAGACGAGTAACGCGATCGGTGCGGTAGAGATGGGAGTCGGGGGTTCTATATCAACTTGTGCAGGCAGGAGAAAAATCGCTCGCCTCTCCCTCTGTAGCCTGCCAACCCCCCGACCCCCCTCCGCCACTCACCGCTGGCTTCGCCTTGTACTTAGGCTGATTGGGATCCGTTGAATTATACAAGCGGCAAACGGATGGATACCCCGGGCTTGAAATGCATGAATAGCCTCCGTTGCCATCCTTGAGAATGGGGCCGAATGAAAGGAAGAGGAAGGAGAAGACAGTGATAGATCTCTATGGAGAAATGGACTGTGCAAGGAGTCTAATCTCAAGATCCACAGTGCGGCTGATTAAATATTAATCTACTCTATAACGTGTGAATCGCCACGCACCCCGATTAAGACATTATCATTTTGGTATTCTCATTAGTGCAAAAGTAACTCCAAGCAATCTAGTTTTGGATCATTTTGAAGTTCTAGATTTCCTTAAAAAAATTTGTTCTAGACATGATTGAGACAAAGTGCCTGAAAATTACTTGAGGAATCCTATAACCGTGCTGCGTATCTACTAAACGATTCAATAATTCGGTAGGTATGTTTGGCTGCATATTGGTGTTATTATTGGTGGTTAATTAAAAAAGTTCTGTGGACCGATCCGACTCGCGGGTCGGTTCACACGGACGCGGACGCGATAGTCGCCAAAATCTAGCGACCGAAAAGACGCCACGGCACTACGACTACTCTCACCTGGTACAGACGACGGGGTACGGAATTCTTGCGGACGAGACGCTTCCGCGGGCGTTAGAATCCTGACCGGGAGAGTAGGAGTTGCACGTGGGTGTAGAGATGATCCGCAGATCAGGCGTCGATCCCGACGATAGACGCGGGCAATCCGACAATGGATGGGTGTCCAAGATTATCCTCCGGGCGAGAGACGTCTCCAGACGAGGAAATCTGTCGGATGACGAGGATGCTCAGACGGCAAACTGCAGGGTTGAAACAGAGGTTCCAAAAAACGGAGTACAGTAGCGACATAGAGCATCTACCGGAATGGAATGATTTTTGCCGACGATTTTCTTCCTCCAGTTCTTCGAGATTTTTGTTTTTGTGGCATTTCAAGGGCATGACTTGTGTCCAGCCTGTGGAATCGGAAAGCGGCGCACATAAAAGTTTCTTTTTGTAGATGTTGACACACGTTTTTTAAAATTATAAAATAAATTCAAATAAAAAATTAAAATACAAAATTTTACAAAATATAAAAATTGGTAAACGCAAGAATGCCCAATTTAGTGGTTATAAACAGAGACTAATGGTACAAATAGAGCATGCTGGTATAATAGTCTATATGCCAGTCGGGATTTATATATTTCAAATATTTGCTTTCATAATTTCGATAATCGTCATACGCTCATACGTTTTTCAACGAGAAACCAAATTACAGTAGGTGCTACGTGGAGTTATTGCTAGCAGTGCCAAATCAAACGGAAAAAATTCCTTCTAGCTCGAAGTCAGACCTTTCACTTTTACGCCAATCAGAGATCAGGTATGGTTGCGTTCACATGCCCTTTCACTTCCACGCCAATCAGAACGCGGGCAGGTTACTTTCACTTGCCCTTTCACTTTTACAAAATGTATATAAGGCCACTCTTGCCTCGACTTTTCGTACAGTTTTGCGAACTCAGTGTGATAACATGGCTCCTTCAGCAAACGTTTTCAACTTTTTCGCGTTCCTCACCTCTGTGAGAACTTCTGTCCTCAAGGACATCGTCGGTGACCTGCCTCCAGAAGTAGCATGCTCGATATTGAGGTGAGTTAAACCTACCACATTTACATGATTTTTTGAGATACACGCATATTATTATTACCCTGCAATGTATGTTAACGTCTAATAACTAACTTCAACCGTTCCAGATCACTAGATACAGCATCTCTGATAAATGCAATGCTGGTTTCACCTCCTTGGCAGAATCTATGCCTGCACGACCCAGTCCTGTCCAGGCGCATCCGTTCTTTCCTCAACGAAAGAAGGAAACTGAAAAAAGAAAATCGTCCCGTCGATCGCGAGTATTCCTTCATCAAATCTATTTGTAAGTATTTCAACAGTCATCGTGATTATTGCATGCTTCCTTGTGTTATTGAAGCCCAATCGTAACCTTGGTGCCGTATTATGTTCCAGATGCCAATTTTGTGAAGAACCGTAAAGCCTCAGTACCCGAGCTAACTTCAAAGAGAAAGCGAAGCGACCATACAGCACAAGGCCCTTCTTTGAAGCGGCCCTTCGAGTCAAATAAGAAGAGGCCCATGAGGATGTGAAAATTACTATTACTATTAAAAGATCCATTAAAGCTTCGACGATGGATGGTTTTATTCTTGATTATTTATTTTTCCATTCAATAAAATTTTCAAAAACTACTTTCTTTTTGGCTAATTTATTCCTACCATAATAAAAATGAACAAAGTGAACAACGAAATCCCCATCACATAGCGCAAATTTGTCACAGCCTATTTACAGTGGCTAAAAATAACTGGTAAAAATATCTAACGGGTAAGAGCACCAAGTTTTGGCCACTTCTCTCAGTAATTAACTTAGTTACTACCTTAGTCACTACCTACCTAGTTAATAACTTAGTAACTCAAATTATAATTCTTTTGGGTTCTTTTTTATTTTAGCTTATTAATCAATGATAAACCATTGTGATCGCCCAAGAAAAGGGCCCTACCGTGAAATGTTCATGGTTTACGTTAGGAAGGGTGTAGGATCCGAATCTGCTGTGTGCAGCGAAAACCGATAGCCCTCATAATTACTGTGCGTGTGCGTCCGTCTGTCTTTTTCGTCCGTGGTCTTTTAAAAACCAGTGGTGCGTAGATAACACACAATACTTCCATATTTTGAAACGTAAAATTGTGACACAATTTGATCATATTTTGACTGCTTTTAAGGGTGTTTAGGCCAAAAATATCGAAAAAATCAGCATTAAAATTTTAAAATTCGCCCAAAATAAAAATACGCCACATTATCGGAAAATAAAAAATATCCACATATTCTGCAAGGTAAAACAAAGATTTTGAGAACAAGAACGCTCAAATCGGTTCATTTTTGTGGCCGGAAAAAAATAAAATAGAAAACACTAAAAATGCAAATATATCGGAAGTACTGTGCGTTATCCAATTTTCGATTAAACAGGATGTTAGGTCTTACCGAGACAAACATTTCAGTTCAAGAAATTTGAAAAAAGGTTGAGAAATGAGGGAGTTATGGCCATTTTTGTAAATGACTACAGACGGACACACGGACAGACGGACACACAGACACTTGTTCAGGAAGTGATTCTGAGTAAATGTGTATAAGAAAAAGTTTTTTCTGAAGCTCCGTTCCGATTCTCGATTTTAGGACGGTTCCAATACTTCCATTTACTCTGTAAATGCGGAAGTAAAAATGGCCATAGCTCAATTTCCAACCTTTTTCAAATTTCTTACACTGAAATGTTTGGGCCAGCAAGACCTAACACCCTGTTTAATTGGAATTTGAATAACACACAGTACTTTTTCACAGGATTTTTCTATATTTATGGTCTAAACACCCTCAATAGCAGTCTAAATATGATCAAATTGTGTCACACTTTTTTGTTTCTGCTGTGTCTCAAGTGACTCTCTCTCCGGGACACAGATGGAAGAAGACGAGATTTATTTTGTTGTTATCATATTATGATAATAAGTGATATATTGATTTATCATGAGGATTAATATAGTTTGAATTTTCTAATAAGCCACGTTGCTTTTACATCTCCCGAATTCCACATTGAATTCCCAGTATTATAGCCGCATATTCGGCTCACTATATACTAGTTTCAAAATATCTATAAGTATTTATAAGTTATATAATAAGTTATCTATAAGTATGTATATATAAGTATTGTGTTGCACCATTGGGAGCATCAGAATGTCTTTCCAAGGGGACGGGTAGGCAGACTGATTTATCGAGCAGTAATCTCGAATATCAGACGTTCTATTTCGAATGAAGTGTTTATAAATCATGTTTCGATTTTTCGAAACGTGTGACACAATTTGATCATACTTTGACATCTACTGAGGGCGTTTAGGTCATAAATATAGCAAAATCTTTTTAGATCCAGTTATTTTTAGCTGTGACAAATTTGCGCTATGTGATGGGGATTTTGTTGTTCACTTTGTTCATTTTTACTTCCATATTTACAGAGTAAATGGAAGTATTGTGATCGTCCTAAAATCGAGAATCGGAACGGAGCTTCAGAAAAAACTTTTTCTTATACACATTTACTCAGAATCACTTCCTGAACAAGTGTCTGTGTGTCCGTCTGTCCGTCTGTCCGTGTGTCCGTCTGTCCGTCTGTGGTCTTTTACAAAAATGGCCATAACTCCCTCATTTCTCAACCTTTTTTCAAATTTCTTGAACTGAAATGTTTGTCTCGGCAAGACCTAACACCCTGTTTAATCGGAATTTGGATAACGCACAGTACTTCCGATATATTTGCATTTTTAGTGTTTTCTATTTTATTTTTTTCCGGCCACAAAAATGAACCGATTTGAGCGTTCTTGGTCTTAAAATCTTTGTTTTACCTTGCAGAATATGTGGATATTTTTTATATTCCAAAAATGTATTGTATTTTTATTTTGGGCGAATTTTGAAATTCGAATAGTGAATTTTTTGATATTTTTGACCTAAACACCCTTAAAAGCAGTCAAAATATGATCGAATTGTGTCACAATTTTACGTTTCAAAATATGGAAGTATTGTGTGTTATCTACGCACCACTGGTTATTATGGTAGGAATAAATTAGCCAAAAAGAAAGTAGTTTTTGAAAATTTTATTGAATGGAAAAATAAAGAATCAAGAATAAAAGCATCCATCGTCGAAGCTTTAATGGATCTTTTGAATAGATGACCCGAATTTGTGAATAATAATGGTAATAGTAATTTTCACATCCTCATGGGCCTCTTCTTATTTGACTCGAAGGGCCGCTTCAAAGAAGGGCCTTGTGCTGTATGGTCGCTTCGCTTTCTCTTTGAAGTTAGCTCGGGTACAGAGGCTTTACGGTTCTTCACAAAATTGGCATCTGGAACATAATACGGCACTAAGGTTACTATCGGGCTTCAAAGCACAAGGAAGCATGCAATAATCACGATGGCTGTCGATATACTTACAAATCGATTTGATGAAGGAATACTCGCGATCGACGGGACGATTTTCTTTTTTCAGTTTCCTCCTTTCGTTGAGGAAAGAACGGATGCGCCTGGACAGGACTGGGTCGTGCAGGCATAGATTCTGCCAATGAGGTGAAACCAGCATTGCATTTATCAGAGATGCTGTATCTAGTGATCTGGAACGGTTGAAGTTAGTTATTAGACGTTAACATACATTGCAGGGTAATAATAATATGCGTGTATCTCAAAAAATCATGTATATGTGGTAGGTATAACTCACCTCAATATCGAGCATGCTACTTCTGGAGGCAGGTCACCGACGATGTCCCTGAGGACAGGAGTTCTCACAGAAGTGAGGAACGCGAAAAAGTTGAAAACGTTTGCTGAAGGAGCCATGTTATCACACTGAGTTCGCAAAACTGTTTGTACGAAAAGTCGAGGTTGGAGTGGCCTTTTATACATTTTGTAAAAGTGAAAGGGCATGTGAAAGCAACCGGTCCCGCGTTCTGATTGGCGTAAAAGTGAAAGGGCAAGTGAAAGTAATCTGCCCGCGTTCTGATTGGCGTAAAAGTGAAAGGGTATGTGGAAGTTACGTTACCTAAGCTCTGATTGGCGTAAAAGACTAAGATGTTGGCGTTCGAAAGAAGATAAAGAATAGGATTAGAATTATCAATGTGTTTTCATAAAAATAGCTGGTGCTCTGGATGCATCGTGCAGAACATGCGTTTTCAGAAATTGGGTATCCCAATCCAGCCTTAGCTTGTGCTGGAGACTCGCTCTCCCCAGCAGTAGCTACTTATCAGTTGGAAATCTCTTCGACTTCGACCATTGACACAATACAAGGTCCGGCAGGATCCTACGGCAGACTTCTATTCTTGTTATGTAGCTTTATAAGAACAGGGGGCCTATTCTGTAAAATTGAAGCAATATGTCTTGGCAGTCGCTATCGATTCAATACACAAATTGTCATACGTTGTCATAAGATTTGCCATGGCGAATCGATATTGATTTCCAAAGACATATTGCTTTCAGGTTACAGAATAGGCTGTGGTGACTGAGACGCCTTTTATTTTATTAACCAAGTTCTAATTCGACAGATATTTTGGTTTATTTTTCTTAAAAAATGTAATTGGTCATGGAAAAAAATTCTATCACCCCCTGAAAATTTTTCTTGTACATTTCATGGGGTGAAGAATACGAATCATAATTATGGTCTTCGCAATCGAAAAATGAACGCTTGTGCAAAATTTGCAGAGTTCTTTGGATACACATAATAATAATCTGCACATGTCACTGGTCTACTTAGCAGCGTTTTTTCGCTGTTATTGGCAGTTTCAAAGGCAATTTAAAAAATTTCTGTTCAACTGTAGATTTTATTTAATCGAGCCTATTCAAGCCTCAAACTTTTTCTTATATTATAACTTTTACTTAATAGTAAAAAAAAGTTAGAAACTTCTATGTGTGCGTTTGAAAATTTTTCATTCTAATTTTTAGCATTTTGAAAGATAACTACCATTTTTACTTCCATATTTACAGAGTAAATGGAAGTATTGTGATCGTCCTAAAATCGAGAATCGGAACGGAGCTTCAGAAAAAACTTCTTCTTATACACATTTACTCAGAATCACTTCCTGAACAAGTGTCTGTGTGTCCGTGTGTCCGTCTGTCCGTGTGTCCGTGTGTCCGTCTGTCCGTGTGTCCGTCTGTCCGTCTGTGGTCATTTACAAAAATGGCCATAACTCCCTAATTTCTCAACCTTTTTTCAAATTTCTTGAACTGAAATGTTTGTTTCGGAAAGACCTAACACCCTGTTTAATCGGAATTTGGATAACGCACAGTACTTCCGATATATTTGCATTTTTAGTGTTTTCTATTTTATTTTTTTCCGGCCACAAAAATGGACCGATTTGAGCGTTCTTGGTCTTAAAATCTTTGTTTTACCTTGCAGAATATGTGGATATTTTTTACATTCCGAAAATGTGGCGTTTTTTCATTTTGGGCGAATTTTAAAATTTTAATACTGAATTTTTTGATATTTTTGACCTAAACACTTTCAAAAGCAGTCAAAATATGATCAAATTGTGTCACAATTTTACGTTTCAAAATATGGAAGTATTGTGTGTTATCTACGCACCACTGGTTTCAACTGGGTATTATTCTACTTATATAGGCAGTCAACTCTTAAGAAATTAGTTTTAGAGGCTCATGAAATGAGAAATCACGTACTTTGGACAAAAAATCGAACGTCTGACGGATCATTTCTGCACATTCGTAAAAAATTGAATATCCTCAGGGTGGGGTTTGTTTGAGAAACATTTCATTGAAAAGAAAAATTGAGAAATAAACCCAATTGAACAGAAAATTCTTCTTTCACCGTCGTTTGATGAATATCGTGTGTTGATGAAATAATTAGGTAGGTGAATAAGCAATCGAATTCGAGCTAGTTTTTAAAAATGTTTATTGAAAGAAAAAAAATAATCAAGGTTAAAACAATCTATTCTCATGAAGGTTTAGTATTAGCATAGATATATACAATTCGTCGTAATTTTCATATCCTCATGGGTCTTTTTTGATTGGCTTCAAAGGGCCGTTTCGAAGGAAGGGTAATTTCGATTCGCTTCCTCTTTGAAGCAGGAACGGCAACACGAGTCTGCCGACTCTTTACGAAATTCATATCTGAAACATCAAAGAGGGTCAACACAAACATTTCAACCGGGCTACATATCATAAGGATGAAGGGGAATGCAAAAACGAAATGAACTTACAAATTGATTTGACGATAGAATACTCGGAATCGACGGGACGATTTTCTTTCTTCAGCCTCCGTCTTTCGTTGAGGAAGAGACGGATGCGCCTGGATAGGACTGGGTCGTGGAGGCATAGATTTTGCCAGTGAGGTGAGACCAGCATTGCATTTATGAGGGATGCTGTATCTAGAGATCTGTAACGGTTGAAGTCATAGGGTGAGTTATGATACATAGACATGATGGGTGGCAAAATTATTGTATCGCAATAAAGCATATAAATGTGGTAGGAATAACTCACCTCAATATCGAGCATCCAAGTTCTGGAGGCAGGTCACCGACGATGTCCCTGAGGACTGGAGTTCTCACAGACGTGAGGAACGCGAAAAAGTTGAAAACATTTGCTGAAGGAGCCATGTTATCACACTGAGTTCGCAAAACTGTTTGTACGAAAAGTCGAGGCTGGAGTGGCCTTTTATACATTTTGTAAAAGTGAAAGGGCGAGTGAAAGTAACCTGCTCTGCGTTCTGATTGGCGTAAAAGTGAAAGGGCATGTGAAAGCAACCGGCCCTTGTTCTGATTGGCGTAAAAGTGAAAGGTCTGACTTCGAGCTGGAAGGAATTTTTTCCCTTTGACTTGGTAGTGCTAGCAATAACTCCACGTAGCACCTACTGCAATTTTGTTTCTCGTTGAAAAACGTATGAGCGTATGACTATTATAGAAATTATGAAAGCAAATATTTGAAATATATAAATCCCGACTGGCATATAGACTACGAGACCTGTATGCTCGATTTGTACCACTAGTCTCAAAAGTTGTAGTAAAGCTGAAATCGGGAGGCTATGAGCCTGATTGTGAAAGAACATTGCAGGGCCGACACCATTTTCATTTCGTTTTATAGTTAGGTACATTGCCTTAGTTTCAAAATTGAAAAAAAAAATACGTTTTCAAATAGCCGTTCAAGCTGTGCTGCTAGTTTGAATAACACCAATATGCAGCCGAACATACTTACCGAGTATTGAATCGTTTAATAGGTACGCAGCACTTGTATAGGATTCCTCAAGTAATTTTCAGGCACTTTGTCTCAATCATTTCTAGAACAAATTTTTGAGAAATCTAGAACATCAAATGTACAGAGGGAGAGAGAGAGAGAGAGATAGTGTGAGGGGGCAAGATCATATGCTTAGCTATTGTATCTATCGGCAGCTTCTCCAACGGGGGCGTACCCATTTTTGCCTGCCGGAGGCTATCTCACAGCTTTAGGCTGCCCTCCACTTCACCACCTGTATGTCGAGATACCTGGTTCCTTTCCAGACCGTCTTCCCTCTCATTTTGAAGTAAGCTCTTCCCTTTGTCACTTTCTTTACTCCTCTTTGTTTTCTTGATGCTAATCAAGTGTCTCGTCTTCACTGCTTTTGTCCAGTTCTTAAGCTGGAGATTCTGCGCTTCGTTCTGGGCGAAGTAATTTACTTCCTCTGAATGCTCCTCGTGGCTACGCGAGAATACAGAACGAAGAAATCGACCCGAAGGGAAGATCTGCCAGAAGGGAAAGAAGAAATAAGTTTGGCAAAGGATGAAGATAAACAGGGCTATTTGGCTAATCCTCTGTTAGGTTTGCTGACCGGAGTCAGCAAAGTAATGTATTGTACGTGTAGATAGGATGCTCGAATCAGAATTCCTCCCAAGGAGATTGAAATCCATTCTCATACATTTATTCGGCCCTGAATGGGTAAGTAACATTTGGATTTGAATGCCATCAACGGTTACGATCAAGTTATAGGATCAAAAACAGAGACATGTTAGCAGTTTTTCGAATTTTAACCGACATCATAGCATGGTAAACATGCTTTTGCGACGAACTAAAAGTGGAAAAAACTGTGATGCCATTTACAAAAATGGCCATAGCTTCCTCAATTTTCATGTTGAGAAATTTGAATTCTTGAACTGAAATGTTCGTCTTGGCAAGACCTAACTCGGTTTAATCAAAATTTGTGTAATTCCCTGTACTTCCGATATATTTGCATTTTTATTGTTTTCTATTTTATTTTTTCCGGCCACAAAAATGAACCGATTTGTGCGATCTTGGTCTTAATATCTTTTTTTCTTCGCCAAGTACGTGGATATTTTTTATATTCCGATAACAAGGCGTATTTTTATTTTAGGTGAATTTTAAAATTGGCATAGTAGTTTTTTGAAATTGTTGACCTAAACACCCTCTAAAGCAGTCAAAAAGTATGATCAAAATGTGTCACATTTTCACGTTTCAAAATATGGAAATTCACTGTGCGTTATGTACGCACCACTCGTATAATTCATTGACAATAAATTCGCAATGAATGGGAGGAGGCCGAATGTGTCCAGCCAAATCGGTGACGTGCATTTCGGATCCTATTTACTGCGGTAACAGCTCACTGGGAAGCTCAATTATGCTAACTGGACTCGTGAGTAATTGACTCGGCATCAGGGCGTAATCGGTGTTTCTCATTTCCACCAACCACGATATTCGTGGCCTTCTTGTTGCCCAAGCAACGAGATGATCAACCCAGTTAGCCGAATTGACCGCTTGCTTCGGGATTTCCGAAGTTTGCCACGGATCCGTCCTGTCATCAGGGCCACGAACATTGCCATTTGAGAAGGCCACTCTGACAGAAACGGTGAATCTGCCTCAATCACTGATTCCAATTTCAAGCGGAAGATAATCATGTTTCTGTTGGAAAATGAAACTTGTAGACGTGAGTCCCATCCCCCTCCTTCTCTTTTTTTTGGTTGGGGGGGTTCATCTTTGAAAATGAGACTCTGGTCTCACGAATAAATAATCAATTCAATAATCAAGTGGTGAGTAGGGTTTTATTGTACGGAAAAAGTGATCAAGTGTTACAAATAAAGGAATCTATTGTCTAATTTACCATTTGTTGTGTTACATATTATTGAATAATCTTTCAAAATTTTCAAATCGTATGAGCCTTTCTATTTGACTGAATAGAACGTTTGGAAGAAGGAGGAATGTAGAAACTCTTCGATCCTCCACAAAATTCATATCTGCAACACGATGTGCACCCCACAAACTTTAAAACCAGACTTCGAGGGACATGCAATAGATCTCGAAGTTGAGTTTGATCTCGAAGTTGATTTTGAACTCGAAATTGGCTTAAAACTCGAAGTTGAGTTTGATTTCGAAGTTGACTTTGATCTCGAAGTTGACTTTGATGTCAAAGTTGACGTTGATCATGAAGTCGACTTTGATCTCGAAGTTGATCTTGAACTCGAAGTTGAGTTTGAACTCGAAGTTGATTTTGAACTCGAAATTGAGTTTGAACTCGAAGTTGACATCGATTCTGTTACCCCTACCCTCTACCTAAACCCATATTAATTATCCGATAGAAGATGCTGTGACTCAGGTGAGCTTATGTATCCATATTTATGTATGGTGTGAAGGCTCAATAAGCTTTGAGATCGCACTCATATTGAAATTGGCCGATATAGGTAGGAGAATAAAGAATTATCGAATCGAAACTTGCTTTTCGAAATTTTATTGAATGAAAGCAAACACGCAGAATGCAAAATAATGTATCGTCCCATGAGAGGTAAATTATAGATGATATACATGCTGTCGGTAATTTTCAAATCCTCATGGGTCTTTTCCGATCGGAATCAAACGGCCGTTTAGAATGTTCGATTCGCTTCCTTTTTGGAGCTTGAACGGTCTCAAGAGCATTCCGACTCTTTACGAAATTCATATCTGAAACATGAATGGTCAACACAATAATTACAACCGAGGTACACATCATAAGGCGAAGGGCATGCAAAAATGTCAAAATGAACTTACAAATCGATTTAACGATGGAATACTCGCGATCGACGGGACGATTTTCTTTCTTCAGTCTCCGTCTTTCGTTGAGGAAGAGACGGATGCGCCTGGATAGGACTGGGTCATGGAGGCATAGATTTTGCCAATGAGGTGAGACCAGCATTGCATTTATGAGGGATGCTGTATCTAGAGATCTGTAACGGTTGAAGTCATGGGGTGAGTTATGATACATAGACATGATGGGTGGCAAAATTATTGTATCGCAATAAAGCATATAAATGTGGTAGGAATAACTCACCTCAATATCGAGCATGCTACTTCTGGAGGCAGGTCACCGACGATGTCCCTGAGGACTGGAGTTCTCACAGAAGTGAGGAACGCGAAAAAGTTGAAAACGTTTGCTGAAGGAGCCATGTTATCACACTGAGTTCGCAAAACTGTTTGTACGAAAAGTCGAGGCTGGAGTGGCCTTTTATACATTTTGTAAAAGTGAAAGGGCAAGTGAAAGTAACCAGCCCTGCGTTCCGATTGGCGTAAAAGTGAAAGGGCAGGTGGAAGCTACTTCACCTAAGCTCTGATTGGCGTGAAAGTCTGACCTATTGGAATTTGAAAGAAGACAAATAATATGCCACGAATTAGCATTGTGCTTTCTGAAAAATAGCTGGTGGTATCTAGCTGGTCGTGTTGAAGATGGGTTATCGGAAAAGAGGTATCCAAAACCAGGCTTTGCTTGTGTTGAAGACTTTCACTTTCTCCGGGAGTCCTCCGGGAGTTGCACCTATCAATAGGAATTTTTGAAGTCAAATATCAGGGTTAGGTTCTTCAGGGAAACTGCCTCTTTCGCCAAGCATTCAAAAATTTATGTTTTATTCATCAAAAACATATATACATTTTCGAGAGCTCGGCGAAAGAGGCAGTTTCTCTAAAGACCCTAACTCTGATATTTGACTTCAAAAATTGAATAACGGGTAGATCCTCTACAATCCAACCTTGAAAATCGTGGTTGCGATTGACACTACCTAAGTTGCTGTGATCGTCTCCATACCATGCGAGTTTTATGGAAACGGAATGTTTGTTTGTTTGAAATTGACCAATGAAATGTGCAAAGGAAATGCTGGCGCATCGAGCGGCTCCTAGGAAGTGTTGTGAATCCGAAGTTGACATTGAACTCGAAGTTGACTTTGAACTCGAAAATGACTTTGATCTCGGAGTTGACTTTGTTTTCGAAGCTGACTTTGAACTTCAAGTTGACATTGATCTCGAAGTTGAGTTTGAACTCGAAGTTGAGCTTGAACTCGAAGTTGACTTTGATCTCAAAGTTGCGTTTGATCTCGAACTTGACTTTGATGTCAAATTTGACGTTGATCTTGTACTTGACTTCGATCTCGAAGTTGACTTTGATCTCAAAGTTGAGTTTGAACTCGAAGTTGACGTTGATCTCGAAGTTGACTTCGATCTCGAAGTTGACTTCGATCTCGAAGTTGAATTTGATGTCAAAGTTGACGTTGATCTTGTACTTGACTTCGATCTCAAAGTTGAGTTTGAACTCGAAGTTTACTTCGATCTCGAAGTTGACTTCGATCTCGAAGTTGAATTTGATGTCAAATTTGACGTTGATCTTGTACTTGACTTCGATCTCAAAGTTGACTTTGATCTCAAAGTTGAGTTTGAACTCGAAGTTGACTTTGATCTCAAAGTTAAGTTTGAACTCGAAGTTGACGTTGATCTCGAAGTTGACTTTGAACTCGAAGTTGACTTTGATCTCGAAGTTGACTTCGATCTCGAAGTTGACTTCGATCTCGAAGTTGAATTTGATGTCAAAGTTGACGTTGATCTTGTACTTGACTTCGATCTCAAAGTTGAGTTTGAACTCGAAGTTTACTTCGATCTCGAAGTTGACTTCGATCTCGAAGTTGAATTTGATGTCAAATTTGACGTTGATCTTGTACTTGACTTCGATCTCAAAGTTGACTTTGATCTCAAAGTTGAGTTTGAACTCGAAGTTTACTTCGATCTCGAAGTTGAGTTTGATCTCGAAGTTGGCTTTGATCTCGAAGTTGAATTTGATGTCAAAGTTGACGTTGATCTTGTACATGACTTCAATCTCAAAGTTGACTTTGATCTCAAAGTTGAGTTTGAACTCGAAGTTGACTTTGATCTCGAAGTTGACTTTGAACTCGAAGTTGACTTTGAACTCGAAGTTGAGCTTGAACTCGAAGTTTACTTCGATCTCGAAGTTGACTTTGATCTCAAAGTTGAGTTTGAACTCGAATTTTACTTCGATCCCGAAGTTGCCTTCGATCATGAAGTTGACTTTGATCTCGAAGTTGACTTTGATCTCGAAGTTGAATTTGATGTCAAAGTTGACGTTTATCTTGTACTTGACTTCGATCTCAAAGTTGACTTTGATCTCAAAGTTGAGTTTGAACTCGAAGTTTACTTTGATCTCAAAGTTGAGTTTGAACTCGAAGTTGACGTTGATCTCGAAGTTGACTTTGAACTCGAAGTTGACTTTGATCTCGAAGTTGAGTTTGAACTCGAAGTTGACTTTGATCTCGAAGTTGACTTTGAACTCGAAGTTGACTTTGATCTCGAAGTTGTGTTTGATCTTGAAGTTGAATTTGATGTCAAAGTTGACGTTGATCTTGTACTTGACTTCAATCTCAAAGTTGACTTTGATCTCAAAGTTGAGTTTGAACTCGAAGTTTACTTCGATCTCGAAGTTGACTTCGATCTCGAAGTTGAATTTGATGTCAAAGTTGACGTTGATCTTGTACTTGACTTCGATCTCGAAGTTGACTTTGATCTCAAAGTTGAGTTTGAACTCGAAGTTTACTTCGATCTCGAAGTTGACTTTGATCTCAAAGTTGAGTTTGAACTCGAAGTTGACGTTGATCTCGAAGTTGAGTTTGAACTCGAAGTTGACTTTGATCTCGAAGTTGTGTTTGATCTTGAAGTTGAGTTTGATCTCGAAGTTGACTTTGATCTCAAAGTTGAGTTTGAACTCGAATTTTACTTCGATCTCGAAGTTGCCTTCGATCTCGAAGTTGACTTTGATCTCGAAGTTGAGTTTGATCTCGAAGTTGAGTTTGAACTCGAAGTTGACTTTGATCTCGAAGTTGACTTCGATCTCGAAGTTGACTCCGATCTCGAAGTTGACTCCGATCTCGAAGTTGACTTTGCGCATTTTATGTTCGCAATTTTTAATGTTGGAGTTAAGAACACAACTTTTTGAAAGTCAAAGTTTTTTAGTCGAATTCAGAGTTTTTTCGGTGCTCAACAGAGGGAAAGCAAGGCGACGAGCTGGCAACACTGGATCTATCTGTCATCGAGTCGGTACCTCGTACTTACATAGGTAAGTAGGTACCTAATTTTTTAGAGGATGCCTTCCCAAAGCGGGGCTTTTTCCTTGAAGCGGGACATTTGGCCGTCCCCTATGAGATCGTGGGGACACTGGGTTACAACCCTCCAAAGCGGGACTGTCCCGCCCAAAGCGGGACGTCTGGTCACCTTAGCCATAATACATTTGTCGAAAGCTTGGCACAGGAGACAGCTTGGCGTTTTATTGGTAACCCTACAAGGTCTAGGATCCCGTTTGTAGAAGTTTCATAGGCCATTTTACTATCTGCGCGTTGGGTTTTTGTGTTATTGACAGAACACAATTACTTAACGTTACGACTACAACTAGCTTTAAAAACCACTGATTCCAAATTCGAAAAGCTCACATCAGCATTCGTTTTCATACGTTTGTCAAGTGCGCTCGAGGGCCTGCTATAGTCTCCAATGGAGACTACCAGTTTGGACACATCTGAGTCTTCGTGCGAGGCCATTAACACGCCCTGCGGACGCACGAAGCCCGCCAGGGCGGAAGGGGTAGAGAAAGATTGATGCGCCTGCGGTCGAGTGGAAAACTTGATGAGACGAGTTGAGTTGGGACGCGAGATGAGGCCTCCTTCTCCAAGATAAACTCAATTTACTCTAGTGCGTTGACCCGAGATCGTGAGTTATTTGTTTACAGTTGTAGGTGCTCAGTCATCCACCTGTACATACAGCAAAATGGGGGGAGGTAGTTGTTTGATGTTGGGGAGGTCGGATAAATGTCCAAGTGTCACGTTCTGCCAGCGATGGCGAATACCCCCCCCCCCCCCGGGTTACTGTACGGTAAATAAAGAGAAAATCAGATGAATGCGTGACACTTGAAACTTCACTCCGGCAAGAATAGAGTCCGGCAGTTTTTGATCTTTGGTCGACTTGCTCAACTGAAATTTCGGATTACCTCCTCGACGAAGTTAAAATACTCCTTGAAATACTTTTCTCCAGGACTGAGAAAAGTGCAAAAAACAGATTCCACATGGAAAATCCAAGGTATGAAACCTAGGAAAAATAAATTTAAAAAATGATGGATTCGACTTCGGGGTTTTTTGGCACGAATGTTTAGATATCGACTGAGAAACATGAAATTTGGCGTTTTTTCGAGATTTTGGTCAACGAGGTTAATTTCGGGGGAGTGATAAGGCCTAAATCGCGTGTTTTTGCAGTTTTCTTGGTTTCACGGCCAAAGTACCTATGGTTTTAAGGCAAAAACGTGATGGAGAAAAAAAATTCGGGTGTCCCTATCAGATGCATCCCCACCCTTGACCAACTTTTTACACGAGGGCATCCGTTTATAGGCTCGGAAGTGAATGTTTTTCAGATTAGCCAGCCTATATTAGTTGGGTAGACAGTTGAATAAGGAAGTGGAGAGGTGTATTGAATGGATGAGGCTCCGCGTCAGAGCATTTCCAAGTAAATCCCAGGTAGAAGCCATCGTCCCTATGAGACCTCGCCAACGGGTATCACTATCGTGTTTTGTATCGTTCAGGGTTTTTTTGTCGGCATACAAATTTGAAATCCTACAATATGAATATGAACCTAGCTACTCCAACTATTTGAACTTTATTAATATATAACTAAGTGTATTAAATAATGTACCCATGTCACTAATCTACTTAGCAGCGTTTTTCGTCATTCGTTATTCATCTTATGGCTAATAAATTATAATTGAAGTTAACTATATGCCACTGGTTTTATTATCAATCTGCAAATAATTTACCACTTTTCGACTTTTGGCTTGAGTTCTTCGTTATTCCATTTCTGCTATTTGTTGGTCGTAGCCAGCGAACAGGTTTATTGTTGCTCGGGACGAGAGGAAAAAGTCCCCCCCACTTCACCATCCTGACCATCCACTCGGGCAAAGTAGCGTCTGGAGGTGGCCAAAGTTAGGCGGCCAACACTGGGAGGCTGTGGAAGGGGGTCGGGAGGAGGGGGTGGGGGAAATGGCATTACGGATCGTCCATTCGGGGAGGGGCCTTTGGCAGGCATTATTGCATCTTTCCACGTCGTTAGCTTTCCAAAGGCACCGGCAGAGGACGCGGCGAGGAGGAGCTGCCAGTTTAATTTTAATACTCTCCCTGTTTCCTCTTTCTACCGGCTCTTCTCTACCGCCGCTTTGACTAAATGTACTCGGGTATTCGACGCGAAAACAGGAGAAAATAGGGACGAGGTGATGGCTAATACAGCCCCCTTCCCCCGCCCAATTCCCTTCGCGGCTAGGACTCTCGTTAAATTAGTTACGATGGAAGTAAATAAATCATTATCCGAGGTTCGCCGCCCAGATAAGGTCAGTGCCTGGGTTCGGGGAAAAACTTCGGATAACAGGCCCTAACCACCGGCGGGCTTAGGGATGAAAGGTTCATTTTGATGGATCGCCTCGACCGGAGGATCATTTTCCGTATTTACACCCGATGATGGGTTATTTTGTACTTTTCCTCGCGACGATGTCTTCAGAATATTTGAAAACGTTCGACACGACTTATTGATTTGGTTTCTCATGGAAATGTTTATCCGGGACTGGCCCCTGCCAATTTTAGCCAGTTCTACGAAGACATTTCTCTTGTCATGATATCTAATTCTCTCTCGAAAAGGGATATGAAATTTGGAGCGGATGAATTGAGAAACAATTCCAATCCAACGGCTAACCCGCGTTCAAGGGGCTTCGGTTGGAAATATAGGCGTAAACCGGGGCTGCGGTGCGCAGTACTTCCATAGATATTTTGCTACGAAGGATTTTTCTCCCGAGCTAATTAAAAACCAGTATAACTCCATAGTTCGTGTTAAAACTTTAACTGAGAACTATTGTAGGAAGTTTGCTTGGAGAACCTTCAGGGCTTGTTCCACAATCAATTCATTTAGATCTAGATTCATCCAATGGTCTAGATTTCACCTAGGACATAGTATCGATACCTTAAAGCACAAAGGGTTGTAGATCTTGGTCAGACAAACATTTTTTATTTAGGGAATTTTTTTATGGAATTGAAAACTATGATACCTTAAAAACTCCTTGAAAAAACCTTGAAAAACTCGATACCTTAAAGCACAAAGGGCACAAAGGGTTGTAGATATTGGTCAGACAAACATTTTTTATTTAGGGAATTTTTTTATGGAATTGAAAACTATGGGAGAAATTTCTATTTGTGTAAATTGATCAAAAACTTATTTGGCATTTTTCTCATTATGCCATTTTTGGACATATGCCCTTTGTGCTTTAAGGTATCGATATGAAAATATTATTTTCATTGGCCGTCATACTGAAAATTTCTTGGAAATTAGTTAGTGCAAGCGCCCTTGGATTTATCTAGCTTTCCATTAATTGATTACCCTGCCCTGAAACAATTTCGTTTCTAGTTTGCCATTTCGTTGAATTAATTATTTTCCAAACATCTCCCAACTATGTTGTATACCCGCATTTCGATCCTGCAATGTTTGAAACAGGAGATGCGACTAATCAAAATAGTGAATTAAGTGGAAAACGTGAATCAGTGCGCATTTCTCTATCCATGTGAGCCCAACCATCGATACCCAGGTAGGATTTAAAAATAATTGGTTGATCGACTTCGATCGGTATTCGATGCGTTCTATACAAAGGATTCAAGGAACGAGACAATAAAAGTCAAAATTGGGAAACAAAAACTGCATAAAATATTACAGCGAGTGGATAAACGGAACTTTGCTTTCGTCCCAGAGCCGTAAACAAGTCTGTGCCGTGAGAAGAAAATTGAAATTGAACGATCTCTATCGTCCTAAAAAAATGATTAAATAAAATGAGAAAAAATCGAACAAAGAATCACGAATAAATCAAAAACATGATCGCACCTAACAGTTCATGTTCCTATTTTTCTATCATTTTTACGTATCATGTGATAGATGAATTAAGGAATTGAGTCCTTTATACGCTGTAAAATTTACGATCTTTGAGTCACTATCGCTTGTGACAACACGGATAGTTGAGTCGGTAGAAAACCAGCACTGAACCTCCAACTCAAACCCTCGGAAAGGTAATAATTATTTTTTATCATTATTATTAATTATTATCATCATTATTATCATTCGAATTCTGTAGTTGGAGTCTTGCCATATCAGCAGTAATCTTCCCAGGTTCCTTTCCTGAATCAAAATGGCTGAAGATTGCTCCTACCTCACCTTCCTTGGGAGTACCTGGGCAGATCCTACCTCAACCCCTCCTGGGAATGGGGAGTGAAAATAGAGGGGCCACCCGACTGATCATTAGTTACCATTTTCGGCCAAAACACGATTTTCGGTACACGTTCAAAGCTAATCTGACAATCGCGTTCATTATGGCATCTCAAAGCGGTAGCTTTGCCCTTTGTGATGAAAAACGTTTCTATCTTGCGTTTGAACATGATCAAATGATTTTGCCTCCGCGGATCTATTCCTTATTTTCCCGTTTTTCGTTCCAGGTGGTGGCACTGAAGTGGGCCCTTGGTGGGTAGCTGAGCCATGGTCCGTCCTTCTCATATCGAATTCGACCGGCGGCCAAATCGAGTGTCGAGCCGGTGGCGAACCACAACCGACCGTCTCGTGGCGATTTGCTGACGGCAAACCGTTACCCCTTGTTCCCAACCTTATTGAGGTAAGATGCACAAACTACGCAGAAAAGATGCTGTTAAGATGCACAAACTTGTGCTTAGATTTGCCGTTATTCCCAACCTCGAAGGCTTGCAAGATGGACGGACGTTTTTTTATACCGATAACTTGGCGTACCACTTCTTTTTTTTTTTCGGCGGGTTAAAGTTAGCAACATTGTTGTACTTACCTGAATATTTAATTTTCCAAAATTAAATATTGTGTTTAAAAAAGTTGTTTGAAAAGTTATTAGAAAAGTCGTTTGAAAGGTGTTTTTAAAGTGTTTGAAAAAAGTGTTGAAAAAAGTTTTGAAAAGTGTTTGGAAAGTTGTTTGAAAAAGTTTTGAGCTAAAGTTTGAAGTTAAGTTTTGCGCTTTTCTGAAACACGCCTAAAGTGTTTCTGTTCTAACTCAAGTACCCTGAACCAATCAAATCTAAATCAATCAAATACGCTCAATTCAGTCAACAATTTAATTTACCATCATATGAAAAGTATTGTGCATTATCTACGCTCTATTGACAAAATAGAGAGTTTTTGCAAGCCACTAACGGGCAACGTAGAACCTCGCGACAGAGCCCGTAAGAGCCGGGAGACGGTAACTCGACATGACGTTAGCTACGGGTGCCGGTAAAATGGTCCATTCAGCGTCGCCCGTTGAGCCGAAGAGACGGGCCCGTTGAACGCCTAACCAATAATAACCCTAACTAATAATGGTAATACGGTTACAATGGCAACCAACATAGAAACCGCTGCCGTTGTTGCCCCTAGTCGTAGTTAACGTCGCACGCGAAACGTCACCCGTGAGAAACGTCACCCCGTCACCCGTTGGCTGCAAAAACTCTCTATTAACTCAAACAAAATAGGTAGGTAATAATTCTTGAGTAATCATTTTTGAGAAATAATACTTACCTAGTCACCCGCGTATCCATGAGTGAAAACGCATCAATTGGAAATTAATTGAGGCACTGATTTCCAAAACTTGCTCCTTGCAAGGTAACCCGTTTTTCATAAATCACGAAAAACCTCTAAAACGTTATTATACAGCCGATTCGCATGTTTTTTTTGCACCACATGATTTAGATTACATCGATGGAGCTCTGTATGCATGGAAAGATGCAGGAACGAATTTAAATTCACAAGGAGCGAGTTTTGGCACTAAACCTTGCATCTAACGAGTTTTGGAACTGACCCAGCTTAGAGTCTTTAGAGATCTCACATAAATCCATGAAGACACGCATGGTTATGGCTTGGCGTCTTGGCGAAAACTGAGGTGACAGGTTTCTCTTGACAAGGTTACCTAGCTCAAGAAGCGAGTTTACTACCAAAATTTCATCGAGCTAGTTTTGGAACTCACAACTGACTGCAAGGAACGAGTTTTGGATCTCATCCAGGTATTTCAAGGTCAATTAAACGGAGAAGGAGCGCGTTTTTATCAATTCTGACTTCGGATTCTGAAAGAGCGGACACAAACCTTTCAGAAACAGCTGTCACCCCAATTTTCGTTAAAATTGCAAGGAGCGAGTTTTGGAAATCACAGCCTCAATTATTGATTGTGGGGCCAATAATCTCAAAAAAGAAAAAGGTTCCGAAGTTGTACCTCAAAATATAAATTTTTTGTGCTGTTGATTTGTTTAAGTTTGAAATTTACCAGGAAATACCAAACTGTTCTCCCACTCAAACAGTAGTTTATTTTGTAAATTGCCGTTTAAACATAGCATTCATCCCGATAGATACAACTGCACAAATTTACACCTGACAAATCGTTCGTTATTTCGAAAAATACCAATTAGGGTGGCGTTATTTTTCATTGAAGATGTTTTTTCTTTGAAGGTTTCGGACAATGGGACTCTTCGGTTCTTGCCGTTTCACCCTTCAGCCTACAGGCATGATATCCATGCCGCCACGTACCGCTGCATAGCGCGCAACTCAGTGGGCGCCATCGTTTCGAGAGACGTCCGAATCAAAGCAGGTAAAGCTCGTGTCAGACGTCAGACATAAACCCAACAGGCATAGACACGTATAGACATAGACAGGCATAGACACGCATGTATTCATGAAGATTCCTCAGGAACCTCAATCAGGTCCGACCCTGAGGAAGATTCCTGAGGTCCTGAGAAACTACAGAACGAAAACTATACGTTTGATTGATTCAAATAGAGGATTATTTTCCGTTTCCTGGAGCCAGCTAGCCATAGTCCACTAAACAGACGATTTCTGGGAGAGTTCCTTGGCGATCGTGATCAGGTGCTTGATAAACTACGAAAAATAATTCCGACTGTAAGGTAGCTGGCGATGAACCTTAAAATTGGGATTTCGAATATTGTAGTTACGATTGAAACAGCCTTCCTTGCTGAACGGAACAGTATGCATCTTTGTTTTTTGGGATTAACCGATAAAATGTGTAAAATTTATTTTGCCGCATCTGATGGAACTTGTATAAATACCGCCCTCAGGTGCGGGCGCCCAGGCGTAAGCAAGAAAGAATCGACCAGTCAGAGACGCGATAGGCCTTCCGCGAAATATGTTGAAGTACAATCCAATGCTCAGAATTTTTACAGAATTTCTTAGTGAATGAACAGAACTTGTTTTCAACACCGGTGGATTGGAAAAATTAAACCTCGGGAATGATATGTATCGAATAAGTGAAGCGATGCACTTAATAATGAATTCCTACGTAGGAATTCGCAACGTTTTTGTATTTGTTAGTTGAGTAAAAAATCAACCCAATTTCTCAACCCAATAATGTTTTCTTCCTAGCCTCCGATCCGATTTTCCATTTCAGGACGATGGAATGCTACTCTCTAATTATGTAGGTAAAATTTAACCGTTCGATTCTGTTTGGACTTTTCGGGGAACAGTATTCCCACAATTACTGGAGAGCCTACGTATAGGCGGGTTAGGGATTGGCACTCCGTGTATGGCCGGCCTAAACGTCAGGTTGATGTTGAGCTTGAGAAAATATATTAGCGCCACGACAGTCGGTGCCGTTATCTGCGTAAATCTCTGTCTATTGATGGACAGCCCAGTGCCTTTTGATAGTCATGGCTTGCATGGCCTTTGGAGGGATAAACGCACTCTGGGCTTCTACGGGCTCCACTGGTTTCTATGACAACTAATGGCTGTTGTGTTGACCGGAGACGGCAGATGAATCTTTTGCGTCGTCTACAAGTTCCTCCGGGCTGAACATGGGTTGGCATCTGTGTTAATCTCCGATTTGATGAACTCCATTAACTCACCGTAACGGTTCCGAGGTTCGACTCTCTCGGTTCCTTTCGCAGGCTTTGACCACATCGCCTGGAAGGAATTACTCGGCCAGCCGATACAGTAATAGTGCGTATTGATCCATCTTAATGTCGGCAACTTCCAAAGCGTTCAGCCGAGCAGAAACTTCGTCGAGAGGTTTGACAAAGGAAGAGGAATGCTCTGCCTCGACCTTTCAATTCACGGTTTTCATGCCAGTGGATAGCAGTTTTCGGTTGTGGACCACGATCAGCCATCGTCCGTGCTGTGGGTACGTTCTTATCGCGAGTAAATCGCCTTATCGTGTCCATCGGTTGGTATTGGAGTCCTTTCGACTTGCCTGGCTACAAGGGTTATAGTAATCGAATTCGACTCCTTTCGGCACTTCCCACCTTCCTAAAGTCCAAGTCCAAGTTTAGCCGTAATAATTTAATGAATTGTAAGAGCGCCAGTTATTGGCCGCTTGAAGGTGTTTCTCGCTATAATGTACGCAAATTAAATTCTTTTGGGTACCCTTATTGATTTTTGGAGCGTTGAACATTTCAGGGATGTGATTCAATACCAATTTTTACTGAATTTCGGGTCCGACTTTTTGGTTTTTGAGGTTTTTTGGAATAAGTCGTTTGTACTCTAGATTCTAGTCAAGTTTATTCGTTCCTCCCACGTTTTCATCAATTTTGGACATCTCCCGTTCACCATGTAACCACCAGCGCTATTTGAAAATATAGGCCCTGGGTTTTTTGCAAAATGGAGTTTTTCCGTTTTTTAACTGACAAATTATCTTCGTTTGCATGGACCGAACTTCTAATTGATGATGCCGTCTAATCAGCAGATTATGTAAGGTTGTTAATAACTGGCAAGGAAACTCAAATAATTGGTCATCAATGAGGAGTTTTCCACCAAAAGGGCGTGTATCCACTTCCGGTTTTTACTTCCATATTTACAGAGTAAATGGAAGCATTGTGATCGTCCTAAAATCGAGAATCGGAACGGAGCTTCAGAAAAAACTTTTTCTTATACACATTTACTCAGAATCACTTCCTGAACTAGTGTCTGTGTGTCCGTTACGTCCGTTACGTCCGTCTGTCCGTCTGTGGTCATTTACAAAAATGGCCATAACTCCCTCATTTCTCAACCTTTTTTCAAATTTCTTGAACTGAACTGTTTGTCTCGGCAAGACCGGTTTTCTTTTTTTAAAGCAATCGAACTATTACCACGGGAAGGATACACCCCCGTTTGGGGAGGAACTGATTTTTAGCTTCCGTTCACAGTGGGATACAATCCATTTTGGCTTGAAATCGATGGTATCACCTATGAGGCTCAGGGAAAGGTACCCGAAAATGCAATAAAAACCAAATTGGCTAAAAGTGGATACACGCCCTTTTGGCGGATAACTCCTCAAATGTTCCATATTACAAGCCGCACGATGATTTTCCTGCCTCATGCAGGCGTGTGACTTACCCATCTAAAAAGGCTACTTACCCAACTCTTTTTATCCCACTGATGAATGTATGACAGTTCTTACTCGGCGGAACAGTGCAGTTCATGAAAAGTCCATAATTTCGGCAAATATTGGTCCCCGCCCGGAAAAATGTTTCATGTCTGGTAGTTCTTGATTGGTTCAGATCTACTGATAATATCTTTCCGATAATCATTGCCTCTTAGGGGATGAATATTGGTCAGACGTTCCCATTTTCTTCTTATTTTCTCAATACTCTCGTGTTTTATTTGAATTTTTCAATCTTTAAAAATGCTGTGGCGGGTAAACTCCCCGTTCCAGTTGAGTACGAATTGCCATACGTCCATCCGGCAGACGCGAAGGATTTTTTTAAGCGGGTAAATCTTGTACGCCTTCGATGATGAGGTGTAAACATCATCGTGGTCTCCCAATCTATACGATCAAATTTCCGTGCGTTCTAGTTGACCAGAAATTGTATTGATGAGTAACTAAATATTTCAGTGAAAATGCCACTACGCTACGTGCCCATCAATATGGTATGTAATGAATCGGATGAGAGTAAAGCACGATGGTTGGAGGTTGGGTTGAATGGAAAGAAAGAGGGCAAGAGACCCGCCTGCGATCTGGCGGAGGGTAGGTTCATCGCCAGGTTCAGTCCACGGCCGTTCTGTCCTCCGTTCAAGGCCGCCCGTACTCCACTAAATGTGTGGGGGGATCATTCTCTCATTCATCACCAGCCGATACGATACGGGGGTTAGGGTGCTAAGTGGTGATGGAGGATAGGGATCACGAAACCTTCAACCCTCCCGGAATCCCTCATCCCCTGATAGGTGAGATTGCAGTGCGGTTGGCCTTCTAGGTTACCAGTTAGATTGAACTGTCAAATAAGTAGGTACGTAAATACCTGCCAAATACGAAAGAAGAATATTTAGATAAGTATGTAATGATGAAAAGCTCCGATGAGTCGATCTTTCAGTTTTTCAAAGTAAATTCAAGTATAGTCCTAAAAAAATACCTAGCATCAGATTTTAAATTTAAACGAAAACGCTGCTTAATAGATTAGTGGCATGGGTACTTGATTTTTCTGGGTATCACAGAAATTGAATTTCGAATAATAGAAGTAGGCATATCATATACGCATAATAGGTGTCAAAACGTCGATATGAAATGAGAAATTTCATCGGAATCGCGCGATCGAAAATTTGATCAGTTCTACCCAACTCGCCTTACACCCTAGTACTTCATGAATTTCTGTCTACCCAATTCCACGGGCTAGTACACAAAACGTTCACTGTCTAAAAGTCAAATCGCGACCCAAAAAGCGGGCCCTCTTGTGTATAATCGGTAACATGAGTTTAGCAGAGCCTGCATCTGATAGGAAATTCAACGCCCTACAATTTCTTCTCAATCAAGTTTTTGCCTTAAACCCATACATATTTAAAACCAAGAAAACTGAAAAAACAGTGATTTTGGCCGTATCACTACCCCTCAAATTGACCATTTTGACTGAAATCTCGAAAAAACTTTTGATTCCATGTTTTTTACTCAATGCTTTAAGATTCATGCCAAAAACACCCAAAGTCAACTCCATAATGTTTTAGAAATTTTTATGAGAAATCGGTTTTTGCATTTTTCTCAGTCCTGGAGAGTCACCAAGTTTTGCGGATTGCCAATTTTTTGAGTCATGTACCTACCCAAACCTACTCAAAAATATTTTTTTGGAATTCAAATTTTCTTTTAAATTGCAAAAAAATATTTTTTGATATGCCAAAAATAAGTTTTTGAACACAGCTGGGTAGCTGACTGCGGACGGTCGATGGCCTTTTTTTCGTAAAATTTCTCGACCGATCACGTAGGTGCATTTTTTTGGAAATAATGTACCAAAATTTAGCTTTATAATGAACCATTAACCCCATTGTGTGTTATAAGCGACTCGTATATTTTCCACCGAGTTCAAGGCTTTCAACACTTTGAATGACTTACTTTTTAAATATTTTTCAGTTGTCCTTCAGGACGTCGAACTGAAAGTAGATGCAGCTCCCAGTTATCACAAAGGGAACACAGCTGTGCTCAAGTGCATAGTGCCTAATTTTATGAAGGAATTCATCTCCATAACGTCCTGGTTGCAGGATTCATCGTTCAATATATATCCATCCAATAGAGGAGGTAAAGTATACCTGAAACTACTTGAATTTTCAGAATTTAACACGACAATATTGTCGTGTTGAAAATTTAATGTTCAAACAAAAAAAGATTCAAACTATTTCACTTTCAAACTCGACTCAACATGCTGAGGCTCCAAATAATTTTTCTTCCGTCGCTAATGGATGGCCTTTCGGAAAACGCCGATTTTATAGATTTAGATTCGCTTCAGGACAACTTGAAAACTTCTAAAGTATCTAAACGATACTCTGATTTACACTTTAGGCGAAAACGCTGATGAATTTTAAATTCGATATAGGGATTGTTGATGAGACAAACCTCACATAAGATCAAGCTCTTTTACTGTTAGAAGAACATATTATAATAAAATGAAACATTATTTTCAAAAGAGCTGAATTGCTAAGATGACGGCAAATCCAATGCGAAACAGTTGGAGCGTTTACAGTCGCTCTTTCGCCAACTTACACTGAAAGACCAAATAAATTTGATGGTAGGACTATCTGATAGAAAATTAACAGGTTCCCTTTTACTTCACTCTTGAAAAGGCTGTAACAATTATTCACCGCTCAGTAGAATTATTGAGAAAACGATTATTCCATGGTTTTCTGCCGCATCGTATTTTAGCGTGAAAATCGCGGTCTGCATCAATCTGGAAATTAGTTGTGGATGACTGATCGACCCGTGAGAATGTTAACTGATGTCAGCAGATCAGGGGTAGGGTCACACGAAGAAAACTGCCTCTTTCGCCGAGCTTTCGATGTATTCTACGATGTGTACATCTTCATCAGGGCTTAGAGACTGAATTACGTGGTCAAGCCCTGAAGACCACCGTCCTTAGCAATGTAGACCATCATTTTTAAACTATTGCAAATATTGTAGTAATAAATCAACATCAAAAATTTTCCGGCTAGTCAACAAATATATGTGTATAAAATTAGTCTTTTTAAATAAAATCAACAATCAAAAAATATAATAATTTAATTTGAGCTCATTAATCATTAATGATTAATGACCACGTAATTCAGTCTCTAAGCCCTGATGAAGATGTTAAAATACATCGAAAGCTCGGCAAAAGAGGCAGTTTTCTTCGTGTGACCCTACCCTTGATCTGCTGACATCAGGGAAATTAGTTGGGTAAATATTCCAAAATGAAGAGCGCGCTATTGAAAAACAATTCTACAACCTCGATTAAAAAAATGAGCAAAATCCTCAGCCCCGGTTCCGCCAACGAGATTTTTGTTTTCCTAACCGAATTTGGTAGCTTACCCTTGATTTATGGACGTTCCATAAAAGCTGCCAAGCTCAGATTCCTAATAATCAAAAGTGTTCTACTACTGTGAGCTTCCACCAAACGTTTTGAACGATATCGATGGGGATCTGAGTTTGGTTACTCATGGTACTTGGGTACTTGGCTGATAGCTGTGTCACCAAAAAAAAACCTCATCAAGTTTCCCGTTAATTTCGTATATAAAGTAGGTTTATTCAATTTGAAGCCTTGTAGGATCTATCCCTCAAACATATCGACACCGGGCGTCCGAAGGGCCAAACTGCTCCAGAAAAACAGCAGATTGTCCCTTAAGCCGTTAAGGCGTCAATATGGCTATAGTAAAACGACTTGATTTTACTTCATGAACTGAGATAATTATAATTTTTCCGTTGATGGCAGATGGAAAGTACCATATGCTCCCAACGGGTGAGCTGCTTGTGAGAAGACTGGAAGACGCTGACATGTATAGAGGGTACCAATGTCGCGCAATCAATAGACTGACCGGGCAAACTCTGCTCAGCCTACACAGGGTCCGATTTTTAATAATTGGTAAGTCAGTAATTCAAGATGATTCCATGTTTTCGTTATTGTGCAGTGTTATATCCTGGTTTTAAGACACCAAAGTCTGCCCCTCGGAGTTAGAACGCTATAGCATAATTCAGCTTGACGTAAACTCAGTATTGCGGCTGGGCCTCGATGCTTAGCTCTTCTTGTACTCCTACCCCGGAATCCGGACCGGTTCTTCGGGTTGCAACCTAATGCCTCTGGGCCTTCTGGTTTACCAAAAGGACAGAGCTTGATGACCTTCATCCTTCTAAAGATAGCTGGAAAAAGGTCCTGTTCTTAAGACGTAATCAAACTCTCAAATAATATGAAGCCTCTGATGAATCTAGAGTTTCACAACACATCCTTTGACTCTATTACTCCAATTTTAAAATGTGTTCACACTCGAAAGGAGAAAGATGTCAATTATTATAATTTTTTCCCCAGGCTTCTTATTTCGTAGAGGTTTCTACGGCTGCAGTTGTTGATAAGGGGACGGGGATCCCCAGGCATCAGCAGCTTTTATCGCCTAGGGAATTTAGTTAGGTATTAACGCTGAGTATTTGCAGGATTAATATTTATATAGGGCTTGAGAAATTATCCCTGGTGTGAACCCATTGCAGCGTTTCTTCTTTCTCCAAGTTACGGGTAAAATTAAGGATTACACTTGGATAACCATGGCCGTGAACGAGTCATGATTAATGCGATGTAGCCGAAGAGCCCTCTTAATTTCCTGAGCCTTGGGCAATGTGATCCTTGTGCTATGGAAGGACCCTCGCGAGGCTTGACTGCTTCCGGAAGCTGCCTCCCCTCCCCCGATCGTCCTGTTCATTGCCTCCTACTCTCGAATTGATTAATAGCCTGACAGTAAGTTCTCTCTTTAGCGGGAAAGTTATTTAGATACGGAAGCTTGCAAGCTATACTGAGCCACTGGCACAAAGCGGACAAAATTGAAATACCGCTCCGAATAGCTTATCGAAATACCAATCCTTTACAGTCTGATATACCTACCGTCATTGCTGTTTATTGCAATGCTCGGCCTGGCAGGCGAGGGAGATTATTTTGGGACGAGAAGGACCATTCAGTAGGCGGAAAACTTGTTGGGTCTTAAAATAAGTTAAAATTTAAATTATACCTTGTTTTATCTCTATGATGAGCTATTCGAGCTAATTTCAAAACCGAAAATTTTTTGAAAAGTTGCCAAAAAAAAAAAAAAAAACAATGTGCGGCCGCTGGGAAAATTTTACATCTGCTTGACTTGTTCTCTCTTCTTCTTCGTCTTTGTCTTCCGCGCCCTAAAGAAACTCTGAACTAAGAGGCTACCTTCAAGAAGGAATTTCTTTTTTTTAGATTCGATGTCACAGCTTGCACCGAAAATTCAAGACAGTCCCTCATCGGTGCACTCAAAAAAGGACCAAACAGTGGTCCTACCGTGTTTTGCTCAAGGGAACCCACCCCCATCGTACATGTAAGTAAGAAAATCGTAGATAATCTACTTTAAATCTTATTAATTCCATCTTTGACATCTGAAATCAAGCTCTCACCCATTTAAATGTATCTCTCTACATTTTCAACTTTTGGTACATTATTTTCAGAAATAGGTAATGTACCTACTTATGCAATCGATCGAGCAAAATTTTTTTACAACACCCCCTGAAAATTTCTTCTTTCACGTTTCAGAGGTTCTAGAACACAAATCTGAAATAACATTTTTTTCTCCGTCCGCCGTACGCCGTCAGGCGCAAAACGCATAGAAGGAGTGTACCGATTTAAAAAAAACCAAAATTAATCAGATTTTCCTGTGACGTGCACCTTCTATAAGAGAATCCTCTGTATTAACTCGAGAGTACTCGAAAACGCTCAAATGTCAAAAAATTCGTAATTTCAAAAACAGTTTTTTTTTTGGGGTTTTCGACCCCCTAACATTTCTTGATCGGATTCCCCAGACAATATGCATCAAGTTGGAGCAAATCACAACTTTTAGGACCAACCGCGCTAAAATCAAAATTTTTTGGCCACGACAACGTATTGAACCGCTGATCCGATTTTGACGAAACTAGCCTTGAACGTTGTGGTTTGCTCCAACTTGATGCATATTTCCCGGGCAATCCGATCGGAAAAGGTGAAGAGAATTTGGCAAAGTTAGGGTATATTTTTGAAAAAACGCAAAAACTCAATTTTGAAGGCGATGCCGTGGGTTTGGAATTTTTTGAGTATTTTTCCGGGGTTTCTCGCTTGAATTACCATAGGAAAGGAGTTTTTCCGAAAAATTTTGAAAATTTGGTTTTTAAATCGGTTTGGCTCGAATTTCCTGATGCGATTTCTCATTTTTCACGTTTTCGCCGATTGGAGGGAGTCTTACTGAACCGATTTTTTTGAGCTTCTTGGATTCGTTGAAGGACACCTTTTCCGCTACCTATAAGTCAAAATTGGTTAGATCACCAGCCCAAATATCATCAGTACGGGTTAAAAGGTTGCGTGTCAAAGTGTGGAAGTCCCTACATTCTTCCTATCAGCTCGTATCCATATCGTCGGCACCAAGCCATAACCGCGAAACTGCAAAATGATAATTATTATTGTATAATAATAAATCTAAACATTTATGATTTTTGAATGGTGGATATTGACCTGAATGCAGTTACGTGAAACGATAAGGGCCTTAGCAACGTAGTAGCGATTTAGGTGTCTTTTTTGAAGTAGGAAAACTACTATGCACAAGCAGAAATTGCAATCATCTCGATTTTCACGAAAGTGCAGATTCGCGGTTATGGCGTGGTGCCGACGATATGTTCTTTGTTTAATGACTTTCCATTCGTGGCAATGATACAACTCAAATGAACGACGTGGTTAATCAGATGGATGAAGTCGCTTGTTGGAGGAGGCGAAGTTGAAGTCTTCGCCGGCGGAAGAGTGGAAACTTCAGGAGAAGCCTTAATTTTAGAACGGGTCGAAATGTCTGACATGGGCGTTTGGACCTGCATAGCCAACAACAGCGTTGGATCTCATAAAAAAGCGATCACACTTCATGTAAGTTTTTCCGTCCTCATAAAAAACATTTACGATAGATCTTACTGCAGAATTATCCCCCTCCTCAATATTTTTTAATGAAACTGCGTGCTATACAAATTTGTTTTAGAAATTTTGATCGTATAATTTCAATTGATTGGTCCTTCAGTGGTAATCTGGAATGGTACTCATAATACCCGTGCCCATTAACGCTGTGTGAACCAACCCCTCCTACAAGACCCTTAGGTAATGCGGGTCACAGTATCCTTTTTATGGTTGGTTAACGTTAAACCAACATGACGAGAGAAGCACCTGCTCTTGTTTCGACGATACTTAATCATTTGGGACCGAAATGATGTATCTTTCATTCAGAATAATTTACTGTACGGTTTGTTCCACCGTCTGGGTCGGCGGGCCACCGCAACGACTTTCATAAATCAACTACGCCTCAAGTTTCGATTTGGTACCTGTATTGATAACTCGACTAATGGCCGGTTTCATCAACTTTGGATGGGAATCAATCGGTGCATGATCGCTGTTGGCAACTTCGTTTAAGCAGATGTAACTATGTAAGGGATTAACTCTAATCAGCGGTTGGTGAAGTCGGCTGTTGAGTCCTAAACCACTACTACCACTGTACTATCATTTCTTCAAGTGCCGGGGAAGAAGAGTCGAAATCCCATGGCGTCCCGGGATGATCCGGCGAATTCTTGATTGAGATTTTAGTAACTAGTCTCGAATTATAGGTGGGCCTGTCATTGTCGGTGAGCCTGGACCACAGTGGCCAGGTGACAGTCGACGTGGGTGAATTCTTCGAACTCAAATGCGTCGTGAGTGGAGGCCAACGACCGTCAGTCACGTGGCTAAAAGACGCCAATCCTGTAATGTCGTCAGGTAATATTCAACAGCAGTACAACAATATACGTATCGAAACATGGAAGTATTGTGTGTTATCTATGCACCAGTGGTTTTTGGGTTGCATTTTCCTAAACGGGGAATTTACGTCGGTTTTTCTAAAAAAAAATTTATTCGAAAGTGCTCACTCTGAAAGATGGAAAAGTGGTATTCCGACGGCCGAAATCTGTCCCCAAAAATTTAGGGATTTTAGGACAGGTTTTACTAACATAAAGAGCATGCTGCTGTGAAGGGGGCGACCATGTTACGATCTAAGCGGTTTACCTTTAGCCTCGACTGTCATCTCATAGTGCAAGGGTGGTTAACCTGCGAGCAGGTTACATTGCCACTACTCCACTAGCGTCTTCTTCTTCTCTTTCTCCTTTTATTGCATCGTGAAGGTAAACAAGTCTCGTGTGATGACGCAATCAACATACCCGGCAAATTCAAAGCCTGTTGGCAGACGGCAGGCTTTTGCCGGTACTGAAATTGTTTTCACATGGTTATTTCTAACAGTATGGGGTACCCTATACCCAATTCACATTCCTAAGGGGAAATGTTCAAAATTAAAAATCAACGTAAATTCCCCATTCGCGAGCCTTCTGCGAAAAAAAAATTGGTAGGTATCATCTGATAATCATTTTTCTGTTTATTCAGGTTCGGGTAACATTCTTTCGATACACAAAGTAGGACGCGAAGATGCAGGGATGTACCAGTGTTTGGTGAAAGAAGAGGAAGGGTCGCTTCAAGCAGCAGTACAACTGATTCTTGGAGGTAAGTGATCCAACGTAGCAATTGCAAAAATATTTAAAAATAACATTGCAGCAAGACAAAATATCTGGAATATGGAGGGGGAAATAGAGTATCAGAAACAACATTTTGCCTATTGGTGTAAATTATTTTATGCGTACGCCCGATCGTTTCTCTTTGCAGCGGCCCAACCACAACTGTTATACAGATTCATTCAGCAGACGGTGCAGCCAGGTCCGGCAATGTCTCTCAAGTGCATCGCTACTGGAAACCCAACACCTCACATCACGTGGACCCTAGATGGATTTGCCCTACCTAGCAATAACGAACGGTAACAACCATTTTATCGTATTTTGTCCAATTATATATTAGATACAGATATAAGATGCCCATGTTTTCGATAAGCCAAACAAGTTCGTTAAGAATTAAATCATTTGGGAAGAAGTTGTGGAACCCCATAATTCGAATGGGAACTCGAATCGAGTGAATGGAAGTGTCTGTTCCATACAAACCCGTAAACTTTCGTGGACTACTTCCATTCCCTCGATTTGAGTTTCTATTAAAGTCCAGTAGGTATTTTTCTCATCTTCCTATCTCTATGCTCAAATATGTATCTTTCATCAAGGTTTGTCATCGGTCAATACGTCACGATACACGGAGACGTGATCAGCCATGTGAACATCAGTAATGTGCACGTAGAAGACGGCGGGATCTACCAATGCAAAGCGTCCAATCGAGTGGGAGAAGTTTCTCATAGCGCTGCTATGAGAGTTTACGGTACGTTGTGAAAAGGAAGTCCATCATCTGAATTGAAATTGATGGGAAAAACTAGGGTTTATTTTTTTTATGACTAGAGCTTCATTGGTTGAATATTCAGGGGGTAATTTTGGTTTTTGGGGTTTCAGGTCTTCCTCACATCCGTCCAATGCCTAACATATCAGCGGTAGCTGGTGAACCACTTTACTTAGCTTGCCCAGCAGCGGGTTACCCCATCGAAATTATAACATGGTTCAAAGGTACGGTTTTTGAACTCCTGATCCTGAAACTGGTGCGAACTTCATGACCGTTTTTGAAAAATTCTGATCTGCTTACCCGCTGTCATATTATACTGACTGTAGCTTCTAATTCAGCCATTCGCATGTACATTGGAGCTATTGAAAAAAGCGATAAAAATCTCTCAAAATTAGATTGGATTTGTTTTGTCGTTTCAGAAGGTAGAAAGCTGCCGACAAGCCGCCGCCAGCGCGTTTTTAGCAACGGTACTCTTCACATATTGAATGTTGAGAGGGAACAAGACCAGGGATCCTATCAATGCACTGCCATCAATAAACAGGGCAAATCTGCCTCTCAAGATGTCTCTTTATCCGTCATAGGTATTTCTATCGACTTGTTTCTAATATTTTAACGTTGAACACTATATTATCTCAATCCGCTCAAAGTGAACATTAATATTGGGGGTAAAGTGGAACCATGAACACCTACTGTTCAGAATTACCGATTTTCAGTTCACCATTGAGTTCAAATTTCAAATCTGGTACCTACCTACTCAACAAACTAAGGCACCAAAGTATGAATAAAGTCATATTGCCACTTTACCCTCGGGTTGGAATCTATCAGTGGGGATCATCACATATTTACTCCCGTTGTATTAACTAACTGAGGGCCATTGCCACCAAGAAATCATAACTTTATTGAATAAAGGGCTCACGGGTTGGTCTAGTGGTTAGGGCGTCTGCCTTGCTGTGTGCCAGGAGTCATGGGTTCGATTCCCATCGGTGGAATGAAATATTTGGCCCATAGCCTTATAGTTCATGCCGTCCCTGGTATTTGGGGTATCAGGAATTGATCGAACTTGGAGAACTAAACTCATTCTATACCCTACAGGCGAACACAACTACGCCATAATTTATTCTTCATTTATTTCTTTTTTTTTTCAATTAATTAAAAATCAATGATACTGCCATTCACGAGGCTGATTTTTACTCAGGCTGACGTGAACTATCTCCCCCTAGAAGTCAGAATTTCAGCCCCCAATTGTCAGACCTTGTCAACTCATGACTTGACTAATCTCTGAGAATCTATGCTGTTTTTAATCCTCGGGCCTCTTCTGGGCCTTTGCAGTCCCACTATGAGTCTTGCCATTCTCAGCCATTCTGGGTGAGATTAATGGGTATCCTTTAGAGTGTCGAAACGTCGAAACGTTTTGACCTCATACTCGGATAAAATAAATAAGAAAACCAGTGGTGCGTAGATAACACACAATACTTCCATATTTTGACACGTAGAGTTGTGACACAATTTAATCATATTTTGACTGCTTTTAAGGGTGTTAAGGTCAAAAATATCAAAAAATTCACTATCCAAATTTTAAAATTCGCCCAAAATGAAAATACGCCACATTATCGGGATATAAAAAATATCCACATATTCTGCAAGGTAAAACAAAGATTTTAAGACCAAGAACGCTCAAATCGGTTCATTTTTGTGGCCGGAAAAAAATAAAATAGAAAACACTAAAAGTGCAACTATATCGGAAGTACTGTGAGTTATCCAAATTCCGATTAAATACTGCTGTGTTAGGTCTTGCCGAGACAAACATTTCAGTTCAAGAAATTTGAAGTAATAATAAGGGTCATGATTAATTTAAAAATAAATAAAAATGCACAAGCTATACCTACTATTCAGCGTAAATATTTCTTTTTCAATTTTGTATTTGGTTCAGGTTCATGGTTATTTTTTAATTTACTACCAAGGAAAATGTGGTTTGAAAAGTTTGGAACTGTTACATACTCTCATTATATGGATTCATGTAATAAGCCATTGATGCCGTAAGTCATTGATTTTTGTTGTTGACTTCAAGTAATTTGTTCACGTGCCTAGGTATAAACAACGACGTTCACTTTGAATTGACTGAGTAGGTATGGAAGTAAAAAATTGGTGAAATTTTTCATTTTATAGGAATGAATGAATGTTTTGGAATTAGTTCTTCAATGCTATAATACCCTTCCTCAGCGATCGATTTTGGCTTCGCTAGGCCATCTTCAGGGTAACTGAAAAATAATTCAAAACTCCCATCATCTTTTGACAACTCTCACGATGGGGGGTTTTCATTGTTTTCAGTTAGCCTGATGATGACAGATTAAAGCATTGTTGAACTGAAACCAGTCCATTCAATGAATCCAAGCTCAACTGTCAACAAATTGATGAAATTTCTCGTCTTGGATATTTTCTCTCTGCAAAATGTTGCTAACCCTCCCTCAGTTAAACGCAAAAATTTGCAGTTCCTCCAAGGATAGCGCCATTTGTGCTACAAAGTGACCTCCATGTCGGTGACCGCGTGGGCGTACAATGTTTTGTAACAAAAGGCGACTTGCCATTGGAAATTGGGTGGAAAAAGGACTCTGGCCCCCTGTCGTCAGATGTAAGTGTTCGCCAGTACGGACAATATACCAGTTCATTGTCCATCAACTCTCTGAACCCCGAGCACGCTGGCAACTATACTTGCTTTGCTAGGAATGACGCTGCAACTGCCATGTACACTGCTCAACTTCTCGTTAATGGTAAATAATCACCTGGCACTTTCAAACTGTTCATCTTTTATTGAATTGTTTGTTTTTATTCGATAATCGTATGTTTTATTTCCAGAAAAAGGACATCGCTCACATTTCCAATGGCTAGTGCTTTGGTGTCAGTCCTTAGGTCTATTGGCTACCCCCCAAATGTCCCCGTTAGGGTCGTAAAGAGACAGAACGCTGAACGGTCAGACTATTAGCCTCAATTGCCACATTGTGTTTGTTCAATCAGTGTTGTATTTACGTAAAATGTCTCTGTCAGTGTCAAGATGATAAATTGTTTCAGTGCCGCCGAAATTAGGGCCGTTTACCTTTGGCGAGCTAATAGAAGGCGTGAGGACTCGAGTGCAGTGTGTAGTGCAAGCCGGTGACCCGCCACTGACGTTGCAGTGGTTGAAAGATGATTTGAGGATCTCATCAGAACTTGGGATTCAAATTTCAAACGATGACTACTCGAGCACGTTAGCAATCGGCCGTGTCGGATCCGAACATGCTGGGGAATATACATGCATAGCGTCCAATCCGGCCAAAACGACTAAATTGACTTCCAGGCTTATAGTCAGCGGTATTGTAGCTTCCTATCAGCCGTCTCTGCCCAAAAACTGTCTCACTGCTCGCTACTGCACATGCACTTTTGCTGCTATGTTTCGTCACAACTCTCCTTTTCACACAAGAATAATAATATCCACCGGCCTGCCTCACGAGTGCTATGTGCATGCTTCAGAAGCGATTTAGCATCAACACTGCAAATAAATGGTGCGATGGCTCCTGCCCTGAGTCCATGGGTAAATCGAATTACGTCAGCTAGGCACCTCAATCAGTATATTTCTTAATGACAAATTTTAGCTTGAATCATGCACAACGATATCCTGAATGCGAATATGCCAGTACAATTTGTTCCACAAACCAAGATAGGTTTATACCAATCGGCTACGAAGAAATTTCCGACCCTTCAATTTGGAGATCGTCAGGAATGATGCTGGTACTTTTCGTATGCTTTGTAATTCAAGTACAGCCATGGGATCGATCAACTCGTACATATCTACGGGTTTAGAGCTACTCTTTCCTGGCGAAAGTAGCAGCCGATGTCTTTCTTCTTATTGATGCACACAGGCACCGCTTTCTGAGCTTGCTCTCTCACAATTCACTGAATATTGTTACGTTGAACATAATATAATATGTATATGTATAACCACCACACGCACTGATTCCGGACGCCATTCTGCATGTACAACAGTCCGCGTGGGCCAGTCGAATTATAAGTCAATGTTCAATTCTGCTGACTGTAAATATTGTTATCAGCTGTGGCTGCGGTTGCTTGCAAATAGCAAAATAGGTACGCAGCCGTTCATGTTATATTGGATTTTTCTTCCAGGTACTTGATCATGTAACGAGAAAAAATCACCATTCTATTCCAATTCCAAATTTTTTGTAAAAAAAAGTTATAATTCTTGAATCAACAGGAAAACAAGCACCATGTCTCTCCACGACATTTTGATTTCCAGCAATAAAATATCAATAATAATAATAATAATAATGCTAAAATAGCTATTGAAAAACGTCAACGTTTCAATAATCATTTCATTTCATTGCTACTGACTTGGTTCTTGACTACCGATGCCAGTGTGTTGGTCGGTCATTCACGACTAAATTGACCCACGTACCGAATTCGAACTATCACTAAAAATACAGCCTATCAGCTGTTGTTAGAGCGAGACTCTTTCACACAACCGAATCTCCGACATGGCTTATTAAATCAAATTAAACCTGATAACTACGTTGGTACATCATTTACTCTATCCTCTCAGTAAATACGAATTTACCCAAACTCATTTCCGATTGAGGTTACGCTCTGGCCAGGTCTACGTTACAGCGGCTTTCATTTTTGTGAAATTTCATGAAACTCGCGAGGAAACTGTGGTAGAAAATATAAAAGTGCAGGGAATTGTCAGATTAATTTTCCTCCAATTTCCGTATAGATGGGTATTTTGGAATTTAAACCAGCTCATTTTCAGGTAGATATCAGACCTTTGGTGTTTTTTGATTTTGACGTATCTGCATTTTTATCGGGGTATGGCTGAAGACTGTATCAAAGATGGGCGATATGGACGACTCCGGAAGTCAAAATGGTCCAGTTGCGACCGATCCTTAAAAATTGGAGCCGTTATCAAAACCCGAAGCATCTCCCGTCTGGAGAATCCAGGATATTCTTGGCACAGTGTGATGCTGCTAGATTCTCTGGACAGGAAATGTTTTTGGATTTTGAAAACGGTTCCAATTTCAAGCCTGCTATTTTTTCGATGCAACTAGGTGGTACCGCCAGTTGTCACCATCTCCAATGCAGTTTGCCATCATCTGTTATGTTTTCGGTTAGACTAAAATCAAGCAGACTTAAATGAGCAGAACAACTTGATCGGCAATCCGAAAACGAATGATAGGGTACCTACCGGTATTGGTACATTATTTCAAGAAATAATGTACCTGTGTAATCTTTTAATTTAGAAACATGGAAAAACTAAAATAATTAATTAATTGTGAATATACCTATTAGGTGGGTTCTACCTATTCACTGGTAGAGGTCGGTTTGGTAGTACGTGCTCTGGATGTGAGAACATCATTTTCAGGGCTTGAAAATGGACCCAAAACTCAGTAAAACCCCAGTAAATCTTGAGGGGGAACAATTAAAAATATCAACGAAGTCGAGACGGTTCAGCTGCATTCTTCCAGCCCTTTATTGTAAGGGTTTGTTCTAACTAGGTACGTTTAATCACAGCGATTAGGTATTATTGGGTAATTTATTAGGGAGGAGAAATGGCTCAATACATGCCATGACAAGATTATTGGTATAGGCATATCAATGGAGATTGTTTCCACCAAAGGATCTTTATTATTTCAGCCTCCAGAGGCCTAATGAGGCATTGAGGAGCGCTTTAGCTCCTGTTCGGAATGCTTCCCTCCGGAAATACAAATTTTCCCCAGAAAAGGAGGTCTTTTTCTTGGGGGGGTTTTTAGAAAAAGTCAACGGGTGATTGCCCCAGTTCCCTCAAAAACGTATCGTTGAGGCGATCATTGAGTTACGCGGAAACCTAAATTATTCATCCTTATTACCTATACTTTGTTTGGATATTATTTTGATTTAACAACTCGATGGTGGTTTTTCAGTTCCTCCAAAGTGGAAAATTGAGCCGAAAGATGTGAATATAACAAAAGATGGTACCGCTGTATTCGAATGTGTAGCAGAAGGATTCCCTCTCCCTGCTACTACTTGGAAGAAAATCATAGGTAGGTACATAAACTTTACGTTTTTGTAAATATATTTACACATCGTATGTACACGTCGTTTGTAGTTAACTAACTGTATTGGGATGAGAAAGATCAAGGGTAACATTCTTTTGTATGTTTTTTAGTAGGTACTTCCGGATTTTAGCCATCTCCAGAGGGTGTATTTACATTTAGGGAGTGGGCCATGTTCCGACTCGGTCATATCCTGAATCAGTCAATCAATTTCACCCCTGCTTGACCGAGCCAGAACATGATCAACTCCATGAAGATGGCTACCTCGCGGAAAGTACCTGGAGAAATAAAAGTTTCAAGAGAATTTTGACCTCGGTCTCTCTCCCTTGGCCGTTCCATTACTTCAAGCTTCAGTCATTAGCAATAAATGTTAATTTATTTATAATGTCCACCGCAGAAGTACTAACTTCGTTTGATGGAATAGATTCTCCTTGATAGGTAAAAGCTTCAGATATACTGATCAAAATTCTGTGTCTGAGGAATATTACTGATTCTGTCAAGGCCAAGGTCCAAGCGAATACCAGGATCTGGACGTTGGGAGATTGGGTTACGCCTTGCACGACAACGGTACACTGGTCATCAAACCTGCGCTACCGGATCACCAAGGACAATATTTATGTGAAGCATCCAATGGTGTCGGATCTGGGATTAGTTCGACAGTAACACTTGTGGTAAACAGTGAGTTATCACTAGCTTTACCTTCGATTTTCCAATCTCCACTTTTGATGATAATTAGAATATCTGTGTGTCCGTCTTCGATGATAAGTACGTTTCTGACCGGAATTGGGTATATTTTGACAATTTAGGAGGCTGCGTGGAATCAAGATGTCAAAATTTGCAATGCGAGTTTTTACCGGAAAATAAAAAAATTCCCCTCGTATTCTGCAAAGTAAATCAAAAAATTTAATTTTGCGTCATTTGTCGCGTCTGAATTTTGATAGATCTTGATAGAACTTCCCCAACGAAACTAGAACCTCAAGCTCAAAGTGCAAGTAAAACTGAAAGCAAAACTCAAGCTGGAATCAAAATTCGAACTCAAACTGATGGAGAAATCTCAAGCCGAAAAAGGATTTCAACCTGAAAACAAACTTGAAAGTAAAACTGATGCCTAGTGAAAGTGGCAGTAAAAACAAAAAGTTAAAACCAAACTGAAACTAAATTCCATCCGAAGCTGCAAGGAAAGTGAAACGCAAACTGAAAGTGGAACTCAAACTTATAGTGAATCTCAAACTCAAAGTGAAAGTAAAACTTATACTTGGGCTGAAACTCAAACTGAGACTCAAAGTCAGTGTAACAGTAAAACAGAAAAGAAACTAAAACTTGAACTGAAAATCAAACTTGAACTGAAACTCAAACTAAAAGTGAGTCTCAAATTCAGTGTGAAAGTAAAACTAAAAAAGAAACAAAAATTTGAAATGAAAATCAAACTTGAACTGAAACTCGAACAAAAAGTGAATCTCAAACCCGAAATGTCAAGTCAGTGTAACAGTAAAACAGAAAATAAAATAAAACTTGAACTGAAAATCAAACTTGAACTGAAACTCAAACTAAAAGTGAGTCTCAAATTCAGTGTGAAAGTAAAACTAAAAATGAAACTAAAACTTGAAATGAAAATCAAACTTGAACTGAAACTCAAACAAAAAGTGAATCTCGAACCCGAAATGAATCTCAAACTCAAACTGAGACTCAAAGTCAGTGTAACAGTAAAACAGAAAAGAAAATAAAACTTGAACTGAAACTCAAACTAAAAGTGAGTCTCAAATTCAGTGTGAAAGTAAAACTAAAAAAGAAACTAAAACTTGAAATGAAAATCAAACTTGAACTGAAACTCAAACAAAAAGTGAATCTCAAACCCGAAAAAAATCTCAAACTCAAAGTGAAAGTAAAACTGAAACAAAAACTTAAACTGAAAATCAAACTTGAATTGAAAGTGTAAGTAAAACTGAAAGTCAAACTCAAACTGAGACTCAAAGTCAGTGTAAAAGTAAAACAAAAAAGAAACTAAAACTTGAACTGAAACTCAAACTAAAAGTGAATCTCAAACTCGAAATGAATCTCAAACTCAAAGTGAAAGTAAAACTGAAACTAAAACTTGAACTGAAAATCAAACTTGAACTGAAAGTGTAAGTAAAACTGAAAGTCAAACTCAAACTGAGACTCAAAGTCAGTGTAAAAGTGAAACAGAAAAGAAAATAACACTTCAACTGAAAATCAAACTTGAACTGAAACTCAAACTAAAAGTGAGTCTCAAACTCGAAATGAACCTCAAACTCAAAGTGAAAGTTGAACTGAAACTAAAACTTAAACTGAAAATCAAACTTGAACTGAAAGTGTAAGTAAAACTGAAGGTCAAACTCAAACTGAGACTCAAGTTCAGTGTGAAAGTTGAACTGAAAATGGTACCTACTCTAACTAAAAGTAAATCTCAAGCTAGACGTGAATCTCAAATTCAAAGTGGAAGTGAAAATGAAAGGGAAACTTAAGCTGAATGTATAACTCAAACCGAAACAGGATTCCAGTCAGAAAAAAAGTGAAACGCAAACTGTAAGTGACACTCTTTAGAATGGTGTCATTTTATTGTACCGTAGATCCTCCAGAATTTGAAATGTCGTCATCTCAAGTAAGCGTGAGACGGGGCCAGACCCAAATTTTAATGTGTGAAGCAAGAGGTGACAACCCAATGTCCATTGTGTGGTCCAAATATTCTTCAAGCCAGCTCAACTCGAGGTATACATTCAAACATCTCCGTCATTGCCATATACGTCCTTCATCATACATAGATGCCACATAATTCTATCGATATTTTTGCAGGTATGAAGTTCGAGAGAAATACACATTGTCTGGGATGGTGTCTGAGTTGGTGATAGAAAACAGTGTCAAAGCTGACAGTGGACAATATGCATGCACAGCCACTAACCCATACGGCACTGCTCAGCGAACAATTTCTCTTCAGGTTCAAGGTGAGGCAGAACATTTCGCCACGGCTTTGAAAGTAACTAGAATTTATTCATCAAAAAAAATTTATATTCCAATTGAACTTTGGAAAACGCAACAAATATTAAGTCATTCGCTTTTGAAGTACAAACAAGAGATGAATAGTAATTAATTCTTCATTTGGCCGGTTCTCTACAAAAAAACCATAGTAATAGTTCAACTTTTTTTATTTTTTTCTCTCAAACCTCCCTGAATTTTCTGTGGTTTACGTTTCAAAGTGTGTAGATCTCCCAAACTGCTCCAGATAAAAAGTTGAAATCTTAAGGAAATATGAACTAAGTCTGTAAATATTGTGACGTTCTCTAAAATAATTTCATTACTGTTGGGATGCTGCATAGATGCACCTTCGAAGCCTCAACACCCTCGAGTGAGTGAAATTGGCAGCAGATCTCTCAAAGTATCTTGGTCACCCCCAACTGATGAGCTGAGCACCAAGCTCCAATACAGCGTTCATTACAAAAGGGGCTCAGGTACGTAACGCTACTGTCTACTATTACTGCTAGTCGATGGTGATTTTTCATCTAAGCTAAATCTTTGTAAATTCCTTCGTTTTGATTGGGTATCCTTCAGACTGCCAGGACCCAGACTCTCTGTTGCTGAAGGGTTAAGGCATCTGATCAGTGAACAGAGGGTGCTTGGTTCGAGTCCTGTCGGAGAGTGAAATTGTAGCTATTACTCACTCGATCTCATCATGATTAATTTTCGTAGGTGTGATAATTGAAGAATGGGAAACTGTCTCTGCTGGCAGTGAATTACAGACAACTCTAAACCATCTGCATCCCGCCACAGTCTACTCGATCAAAGTGCAAGCTATGAATCAGTTGGGAGCCGGCGAACCTAGCGATATTATTCAGGTTTGGTCATCGATATTATTCAAGTATTCATCATCAGTTCTCATGATCATCAGAAATTAAGTTCAAATAGTTGGGTTTATCATCTTATTATAGGAGTCAAAATTTGTATACAAATAGAAAAATGTATAATCAAATTTCATCAGAATCTTGCGATTAACATTTTGACATTTTGATCAATAGATAGATGCATTTATTGGCCGATACAAAATCTTTTGTGGATTAATGGTCAATGGTGAATTCAATGATGATTAGGCGGTACGTTTTTACAATGATGAATAAATAGGTACCTATAAAATGCCTTGCCAATCGTTTCTGAAGAAACTCCGGCCACACGATCCGTAATAAATTCCTGTCCACCCCATTAAAGCTGGCTAATCCGAAAATCTATTTATTATCTTTCAGGTAACAACGTCCATGGAAGCCCCATCAGGTGAACCTCAAGGACTGGCAGTAACTACGAAATCGCCAACAGAGCTTGCAGTCTCGTGGTTGCCCCCGCCTTTGTACACGCACAACGGTGAACTTATTGGCTATCATGTTGGCTACCGAGAATACTCGTAAGACCATCAGCACGCTACCCTAGTCAAATAAAAGTTTTTTTAGCACATGGACAGTGAACATTAATTCAAAAAAATTTAGTATTTCAATAATTTATGTTAAAATGTAGCCATTTGTAGACTTGTAGTGATTTTTATACCACCATCTTTAACATTTAATCGAGATTTACAAAATGTTTGTAATTCATCATCAATTTTCTGTTCCTCTAGCAACGGACCGTCAAATTTTTACAACTTCACATCAGTTAACGCTTCTCCCGGTGGTGACAGCATTATCTTGGGCGGTCTACTCCCCTACCGAAAATATGGTGTCGTCGTTCAAGCTTTCAATAATGTTGGCCCAGGGCCGATGACTGCCGAAGTGTTTGCCCACACGTCCGAAGATGGTAAAAATTTTGGATCATTTGAATCTTCTCAGCCCGCTTTCTTGACATTTTCTGACACTTCCTAGTTTTTTCTCGATAATTCGACGAAAGTTGAATTATGAAAAAGAATTAACAAAATTCAATTTTTTCCTAATTTTTTTGCCTACGGCACCAACAGTGGCATGTTTCTTACGTTTCCAGTTCCCGGTGCACCCCCTGCCAACATTCAATGCCTTTCACAGAGTTCGCAGAGCATATTGGTCTCCTGGAAAGCTCCTCCAGCTCTTTTACAAAATGGACGAATACAAGGGTACAGACTTTATTACGAAAACCAGGACGAGAAACCTCCTGGTGAGTCTTTTACCTCGAGACTTCCTAAATTGGTTTTGTATTTCTTCCTAAACACATAAACCTAAACATGAGTGAGTACCTTTTCATTGATTTATTCAGTAGCGTTTTCCAATGATAAATATTGTTATAAATCAGTTTTCACAATTAAGGATCTCGTTAAAAACATCTAGGAAATTGGCAACCTTAGCCAAGTTTTTGCACTCTCTGGATAAAAACAGAGCTATTTAATTGAAACATCAAAGGTACCAACCTACGCTGCCACTTGATTCTGTGATTAACATTCCGTCGGTTGCTCTTTGATTGTAAGCTATTGAGTTTGTAAATTATTATTCCAGGTTTTGTGGAAGCAGAAACCAAGATTACCTCTGATCTGATGCTGAAGCTGCAGAATTTGCAAAAATATTCCAACTATAGTATCCAGGTCTGGGCGTTCACAAAAGTCGGGGACGGCGAGAAGAGCGAACCGATTTTCTGTATGACAGACGAAGATGGTAAGGAAGCGAATCATGAATGAAGGGTACCGGGAAAAACTGCTTCAGTCCAAAAATAATTTTTTTGTAGTTTTTGCTGCGATGTTTAAGTTGTACTTGAAAAAAGCGCTTAAAGCCGATTACAACATTAAAGTTCCTCTTCCAAGAGCTCTTGAAGATTCCGAAGAAGTTTTAATAGGAAAACGCTTGAAATTCAAAAATTATTACAGGGTTTTCTCAGTTCCGAAAATTTATCAGTAAGGTCGTTTTTCCCCAGCAGGTACACTTCAAATTTCTAGTTATTATTAGCTACTCTAGCACTATTAAGATCTACCCTCTATGATTCTCCTATTGAAAGCTTACTGCCAATGAGTAGGTACCGCAAAAATAATGTTATATACGTCTATCTAGTTTACTTGCGACTTTTATAATTAACATCTGTTGAAATTTCAGTTCCAGACGCGCCAGCTGGCATCAAAGTTCTCTCAAACTCAATGTCCTCATTGACTGTTAGCTGGCTCCCTCCAGCGATGCCAAATGGCCGTGTCACTGGCTACCATATATACTGGAGGCCACTCGAGGGTGGTAAGGATCGAGATCCTGAGAAGCAGCGGGTGTCTCCAGCTTCCACTCATTACCAAATCTCCCAACTGAGCAAGGCTGGCACTTATGAATTATGGGTGGCTGCCACCACGAAAGCCGGTGAAGGGAAGAACACCCACGTTGTCTACGCTACTCCATCCAACAGAGGTGAGCTTCATATTTGGAAATCCACCTAGGCTTAAAATCTAATTTTTGCAGTGAGGCGATTCATTACAAGTTTTTTCCGGCTGTAGTGGAAGATAGGCCTGCAGCAGAAAAGAGCTTTGGTTTTGTCAGTATATTGGCCTTTGAATAACTAGGTAATAAAAGCATGCTAATGAAAAATTCCTTGGTGATATTGTTGAGAAATCTTTTTAACAGGCGCAGCAGGAATTGTTTCGTTTGGTGGCTCGATACTGGCCACTGTAGGGACATCAGTGACTATGCCGTGTATCGTTACTGGTAACCCTGCTCCCAATCGAGTTTGGAGCCCGAAGCCCTTGCCGCAAGGAGCGCAGATAACTCAAGAGGGATCCATCCTCATCCAGGCTGCACAGAAGGTCCACCAACGAAATTATACCTGTCTTGCTGTAAATCCACCTGGGAGTGAAGAGATTACATATGCGCTCCAAGTCATAGGTGAGTACTATTAGATCAACAAAGATGAATCATAGAATTTTGAGTATGCGTACCATTTCAATCGCGAACGTGATAATATTAGTGACCCTTGCAGGCGCCTCCTTTGAGTTTAATTTTACCAGAAAAGCCAAGCCTGTTTGAGGTCATATATCTTGACGTAAAGCCAAATTTATTTAATTTTTTTGCGTCAAAAAATGTATTTTGTCTTGAATGTACTTTCTCCATAAATAATACCTAGGTAATAGTTTTTGCTGAATGCTTGAACATTGCAAAGAACGATTTAGGTATGATTTATGCTGTATATTAGCCAAACTATGTACAAAAGAAAAAAAAACAGTACTATGTAAAACGCGTTTGCATTGCAAAAACTCCTAATATAAAGGCGTTTTTGGACACTAAATGCACCATATTTTTCAACTCAAACTCGATACGTACCACGATATCGTACCTGTGATACACCCTGGAACGAGGCCAGTACCTAAGCATCAATCCACTGTAATAATACAGAAAAAATAGTTTTTGTTCGGCCATTCTGTCGTTTCGCCTCAAGTTGGAGATGGGTCGAGGGTGAGAGAGTTGGCAGCACAGAATAAAATAACTGAGAGAACTTTGTGCCAACTTTCCCACCCCCGACCCAACTCCAATTTTTGTTTCTTTCCCTGTATGGTTTCTTTTTTAGTTCTTGATCAACTGGAGCCAGTTGATTGTTGTATTAGAACAACCTACCCGAAACGACCAATGTCGTTACATCTTCTCTGGTTCTTATCAACTGTGTTGTCTACTGAAATTGAGTTACGGCGAGCTTGGAGGAATAAATAATAAATAATTTATTATTTATTATTTATAACTGCTGTTTATTCTAGTCCTGAATAATTATTATTCAGGACTAGAATAAACAGCAGGACATAATAACAACATGGATTTTACATTATGGAAAAAAATTTCTGCTTTAAAATTTGTTCAGTGCCTCCGTCACAGCCGACTTTGTCAGTGACTGAAACGGGCTCTGACTGGTTGGAAATCCATTGGAACGTAGTCGACAACGGAGGAAGCGCTATTCGCGGTTACATTCTCGAGTATGTCCTCTTTTCTGCGGATTCTCCACCCTGGGTAGAAGTGACGTTGCCTCGCGACAAAACCAGTTACAAATTGGTGAGAATCATGTTCTGCGTAATCTCTCACAAAATGGTCGTCAATAGATTCAGAGTCTCCACAGTGCATTTTTTTTTCACTTTATTCACTTGAACGAGTAACGGGTTTCTCCAAGATAAGAACTAATGACAAAATATTCGTTCGTTGATGCCAGCTTGCGAATAGTAGATTATAACATGACATTTATAAATATCTATTTCAGATTCGGAAGCTACGAATAGCTAATGACCAAAAATTGTCCCTCTTCTATTCATCACTAAATCACGACTAAATCCCTTCAAGTAATCTTGAGATTGTCCTCTGACTAGATTAATTTGAGCTGCGGCCGGCAATACCATCTGAAGATATCGGCTTACAACGCTGCTGGTATAGGGCCGGGGAGTCAGTTACTGACGACACAGACCGATGGTGGAAAGCCAGTTAAACCAAACTATTCAGAATTTTTAAACGGCAACATGAGCAGCGTTACACTCAATCTCAATGCGTGGAACTTCAACAGCTGTCCAATACTTGGATTCAACATTGAGTACAAAGAAGTAGCACACTCCGATTGGCTGATGGGTGAGGATATACTTATGATTTCTAAGCATATTAGCAGGATATAAGAGGACACCAGAGTTACAAGTGGATATTATGAGTATAAAAGTTTAATAATCTTTATTGTTTGTTGTTGAGGACATTTTTGACAGCTGTTGGGAGTCATAAGAAATATGGTGTTATTACTTTTTTCTTGTCAATTTTTTTCACTTGAGTTCTGAATGTGACATCCGTCTCATAGCCTTAAGTTCATGAACATACCGAGCAGTTTCCGCAGCATTTACCCTTCAAGGAGTTCCAATGTGGTTTCTGTGGATTTTGAGGAAATTGGCCATTTACAATGTTTCAAATTGCCCAATGGAGTCTGCGCTGCATGATGATGATTTAAAAAAAAATTGCAATTTCCAGTTGGTAAAAATGTTGAAGCCAAGGAGAAATTCGATATTGTGGGACTATGGCCTGGGCGGAGGTACAAGATTAGAGTTTACGCCCACAATAGTGCAGGAGAAACGGTGGCCGAATACACATTTACAACTCTTCCAAACCTTGGAGGTAAGTAGTAACAATGAAGATACTTTGTTGGAAAAAAAACGCTCTATATTCACTCAGTAACGTTGCAAAAATTATAGTTCTTTAGTGTTTATTCGAGGTTATTCGAATTTTTACTGATTGAGTTGGTGCACTGTACTTATAATTTTTGTTTTCCACTTCATCAATAATGAATTTGAACTTGAAGCTATTGCATAACCAAATTTAGTATTTTCGGGTCGGATATTAATGTATTCACAATGCTCTCACCAAAGGGGACTAGAGTACTGCAATCATCAAAATATTGGATCCACCAACAAATTTACATAGCAAGTCATCGGTTGTTCACACATTTTTGCTCAGAGTAATCTAGCATTCCCTCCCTTCACATAAAAAAAGGGCATACCTGTCTATCTCGCGATGGAACACAAAAAAAAATGGCTGCTGTTCTGTAGTTGTTATTTTTGCCAGTTATACTGGAGCAGGTTTCTTCGATCCATCCCAACAACAATTATACCACTACCGCAACAACCATGCAACTACAATTAACACCAGCTACTATCTCCAAATTCATATATATTTATTCCATAATTACTTATTAAGATATTTTTTGAAGCAAGGCCTATATGGGTATTGTTTAACCCGAATTTTGGTTGCACATTGTACTTCAACGACAAGAACTCTTTTGTGATTTTTGATTCGATTTTTTACTGGCTAGAAATGGCAACCACTTGGATGCAGAATACTGAGTAGGCATTTTATTTCAAATATCATTTAATATTGATGGGCAATTATTCAATTTGGGACACAGAATTTAGATTTGATGCAATCTGTTTCAGTCACTCTCAGCCCAACATCCATTAAAATCTCCTCAGATGCGGACTCCGTGTATCTAGAGCCAAATGTGATTCTACCAGTAACAGCATCAATTCTCACGTTGGCTTCGATTGGTGCTGCAGTTACGATTTGCTTCAGAAGAAGTCAGTTTCAATGCTTTAGCTCACAAGATGCCATAGCTAGGTACTTCTCCTTTTTGGCGTACTACAGTCATGTCACTCCTTGTCATAGAGCGGGAAATGTCTTCACGCAATTGCAATCCTCGGCAGCATCACCTGTCGGAGACTCAGGGAATGGTAACAATGGACAATAAAACTAATTTAGCGCAAAGGGAACAGTACTATGCAGCAATGCATAAAGGAATGAGCACGCCAGTGCGAGATCTACAATGTGAAAACATACCAGGTACTCATCTTTCATAGTCAACCATTATCCCGGACACGATGCTCCAGCCCTCGAACGCGCTTATAAACTCAGAACCTCTGCGTTCTTGAGATTCCATCCAGATTCATTTATCTATAACTTTCGCATGAAAACTGATTTTGTTTCATTTTTCTTAAGAAATGAAGCTTTGTAATCGGTCAGGAAAAAATTTTTTCAACAACCCCTGAAAATTTGTTGGTTTACGTTTCAAGGGGTGCAGAATCCGAATCTGCAATAAAATTTTTTGTCCGTACTCCGTCCGCCGTCCGGGGTTTTTCAAGGAGAAGGAGTTATCGAAAATGTTTGAAATTTTTCCCAAAATCGAGTTCAGTATCTAGTTGGTCCTAACGTCTCGATAGAACCCGACCTTAATTTTAAGGCCAGTTAACAGCTGTTGGAGTGGGAAAAAATTCGTGCTTTTCAGGAAAGTGCAACAGAGGCATGTGAGGCGTCATTTTCTATAGATTTTTCTATGCTTAATCGAATGAGACCATCGCCACGCCGGTAGCTTCATTCGTTTAGGATTTATTGCAGTTTTAGTTAGACATTTTTTAGTTTGTAAAAATTGCTACAATTCTTAATAACTCGAAAACGACTTGAACCACAAACTTCGTTTTCCACTTGTTGGAATCCCCACAAAAACTTCTGTCCACCCAGTTTCTTCAATTCTTCAATTTGGTCGTATTACACAAATCAGCAAAACAAAAGTTGAGAATTCGGCCTTGTTTCTTAGATGCCTCCACAAAAATAATGGTGGTATTTTAGTTGTAGGTATTTTTTTCAAACGAGTTTCATAACTTGCGAGGTTTTTTTTGGGGAATTTTGTTCATGAAAACCTTCAAATCTGGTAATTTGCTCCAAAATTGTACATGACAGTCACATTTTCCACCCGTTTCAGAGTATCCAGATGACATATCACCATATGCCACGTTTCACGTTGCCAGCCAGCAGGTGACGACTCCGCAGCATATTCACAATTTTGTGTATCACGACCAAGCTCTCGCCGCAATGGAGACTATGCCTCTCAAAAGTGTAAGCAGTTAAGATTCCTAGGTACCTATCGACTAGGCTAAACTTGGTAGAGCGTACTAGATTTTAGTAGGTCTACTAAAAGCACGCTCTAGTAGTTCAAAGTCCAGAAATGGCTTGTCAAGTATTTGTATTGTTCCTCTTGCTACTCATTGTAGAAGAAGGTGATTCTATGAACAAAGCTCAGAATAATTGATGTTGTTGGAGGCAAAATAATGCAACTTATTTTTACGTAAAAATTAAATCAAAGAGAATGTTTCCATTGAGGTTTTTTTTTTTTTAGGGAAACCCTCGAGGCGAGGATTACTCGAAACTTCGAGTTGGCTCAAAAAGCAGTAAATGCCTAAGCGCTGGATCTGATTATTCGGGTTCAACCGACCAATGGTCAGAACAGGGCCTCATGTCAAGGCCGGAGAGAATAACTTTGCACAGTAAGTACGGCTATAATTTGTAGCTGATGCATTTTTGACTGAGTCCCAGCTGCCGAATTAGGTTCCTGCACGGATGCTGTAATCAATTATTGATTGCTTGCTACTGTGCGTTGCTAAGTTCATCGAGTAGATATTCAGCATTTTTAAAATGTCCCCTGCCCTAATATTTCCAATGTGAAAATCGTGTTTTACAGTGTACGGAAGCAACTCTGTTCGAACAGGGGATTCCAGTTCATCGCCTGACAACTCTCCCGTTCACGAACGAAGGCTTCCAGTACGACATAAACACAACGCTAGGTAAACTCAAGGTTAATTCACTGGTATTTAAACTTCAACAATTGACAGTTTACTAAATTTCTGATTGCCTGATTTCGATTGCGCGCTATCAAAATTAAAGGCTCTCAAGCACTTAAAAATCTCCACTTGTGATGTGTTTTTTGACGGTTGTAGAAAGGAAGAATCAACACATTTTGGCTACCCACGGATGCTGGAGCCACCGAGCGGCTTCACGGACGGTAACGAAGTCAGTGAAGCGGAGTGTGACATGTCGTCAATACATCGGCTCAAAGCAAAACCAAAAGGCCTGCGGAACAAACGGGATCGACGTTCTCGGTTCACTATCGCCGTCTAGATGTTACCAAGAAGTATTCACGTGCCTATAAAATTGAACTTTATAAATATAATGTAGTTATTTTGGCAATTCAGAACAATTACTAGTTAGGTCTCGTTCAGTTTCCTTTCAAGGGTAAAATGTTTGTATTACATCGCCGGTCCCACAGCAACACCCCGTATCGTCATTTTGGTCACTTTTCAGGAAAGCCAAAACCATGGTTGTCAAGGATGGATAAAACTTTTAAAAAATACGATAAAAGCAGGCTAATAAAATCGCTCTTACGGTAAAATTTGGAGCACATGCGAGGCCACCTCGTCTGAAACGGTTAATGATGCCAAATAGCTCAGAGTCCAGCTCGTTTCCGACACAATGACGATACAGGTTGTTATCTAATGTGAATTGCGCACATCCTTTTGGAATTGAGAAATTTTATTGAATTCGTGCTGGAGAGAGCTTTCCAACCATACGCATAACTCATTTTTGGCAAAAATGACGATACGGGGTGTTGCTGTATGACCGGCGATATCTCGCCATATCGAATCCCTCCATTGTTATAATACATCGTCGGTCGGCATGCAACAGTGATTAACTCGATTTTTTCAACTTTTCAGGAAGGCTAAAAAACTGGTGTCCATGCAAATTTAATTATTTGAATTATCGCTTAGAAAATTGAGTAAAAATGTAAAAAAAAAGTTGGATACTAATCAAAAAGATGAGCTGCACCCAACCAACGTGAGAGCTTTTGAATTGAGCTAAAGATAACCGCTTTTACAGACCTAAGAAAAGTTAAGCGGTGTTGCTCAAAACGGTTTTCGGTAGCTTTTTCTCCCGAATTTGCGCAAACCAGTGGTACCATCAGATTCCCAGTGGAAAGACCAATCCAGTGGTACCAATAACTCATTTTTGCCAAAAATCAATTAATCACTGTTGCATGCCGACTGATGTCATCCTAAATTTAACCTGAACAACATCCACCTTATTTTTCACCATCACTTAAACCATACCATTCACCATCAGTCTGCTACAACGTTGTCCTGTTGAGTTCCAACGCGTTTCAATTTGACATGGTACCTACATGAGCGATTAAACCAGATGTAGCGAATAATGGAGACAAAAATTATTACTGGAAATTTTGTTACTAAGAAGTTTTTCTCTTACAAAATTGATTGAAGCCAAAAAAAATCTTTTGAGGAATTTCCTGAAAAACGCCCTGTTCTGAGGTAAATCACGTGAGAAATCAGGGGAAAATTCTCAAACGATTCTAAGCTCATTGCCAGAACGGCATTGCCAAAAACGAATTTTCCTATTTTTGACAAAAACGTACCATACAGCTTGGGCACGTTTAGTAGGTACCCGAGCTTTTCAACGATTCTCATTAGTTTGTTGAAAAATTCAACTTTTATAGGGTTCGCCTTAACGTCATCTCTGAGTCTTCTACGCTCGAGCTTGGGTAAGGTTGTCTAAAATCACAAAGGAACTATCACTCAAATTGCCTCACATTTTGATAGGTAGGTTTTCGCATCTGCGATTTGTTCCCTTTTCTGATACCTGGTTCAACTCTTCAACTCTTACCAGAACTTTTTTCCTTCAACTTCAGCGCCACTCGTGATTTCACCATCTGAATCAAGTTGTATGTGACGTATTTGGAATGGGATAGTATTAAATGACAAATTTTGTCATAATTATGGGAACAAAAAAAATCAAAAATAATGTCGCTAATTTACCAACGTTTATGCTTAACTGCATTAGGGGGATAATACCCGTTCAAGGGAGAGAGTTTGAAAACTTACCAACGTAATGGTCTTCCTCTACACATAATGACAATAAATAATATCGGTCTGGTGGTTGTCGAAACTGCAGTTAGACTGAACCATGCAGTTTTAATATTTGTATTAGAATAGAAAAGGGTACCTACTGCTACAGGAAAATCTATGATTCATTTTCACATGCACCTCTAAGACGAATGCAAAAACCGGTTGATAATTTGCTTCTATGAGCATGGCGCTTAAACCAAGTTTCCAGATGAAATTAAAATAAACAAAGATTTTGTAATTATTTTTCTGATTTTCTTCTTCTCCTCTCTTTTTACCGCATTCTATCCTTTTTTAAAAATGAACAAAATCTTTGTTACCCATTACTTTTCCTCAAAACAATGCAACCTATTAAGCCAAGAAGTTGGGCAACACTAGGAAAGCGTCAATAATAAAATTTATTATTGATTTAAATTTATTATTTAATAATATCTATAAAATTTTCTTACTTGTGGAAAATTCAAGACCAACTGAAATTTAGCATTTAGTTTTCAGATTTACGCACTAGTTTGTCAAAGTTTATTGTGTTCAAACTGACTTACCCCTAAAGCCGAGTTGTACACAGACCAGCTGATTAATTTGATCTGTGAAATCAATAGGAAAGAACATATTTCCAAATAGGACTGAACAATTCCAATGACTTGAATATTAATAATTGTTCTGAGTTACCATTATTTTCCAAATCGTGTATAATAATTAGTTTTCTGAATGAATCGAAAATATTTCTATACTGTTTTTCAACGTTTAATATCGTTTTGTACTTTATAATTCAAAAACATTTGAACGATGTTGAGTATGTCCAAATGAATATTGTTCGTCGTTGGTGTTGGCATTATTAGGTTTTAGTGATGCCCATCGGTTGGCTCGTGCTCATGTCACACTGAAAGATGTTTTATGATTATATCTGTACCCCAGATTGCTGTTCTCTAGTTTCTGAAAATCGGTATATATTCACTCCCAAATTCCGACTCCACTTGTTTGTCTAGCAAATCAACGTTATGATTTTAACTAACGGAATCCGATTGCTTTTGACTTGTGATATTGTTTGAGAATGGATAAATCGGAATGGGAGCGGCATATTATATCGAATTTTGAGAATACCAGATAAAAAAAGATCGGACTCATGGCTCATTGTTCACTATGGTAATAGTCAACTCGCACTCAATAAATAAATGATATATTTATGTCAGTGTTTGAAATAAATGGCTGTTTTTCAATTTGACCGTTATTGCCAGAGATTCTATCTTTGCCCAAAAAAAGTGTTAGTCTCTCCCAATGGTAGTTTTCATTCAAGCACTTATTCATTTATTGAAACAATTTCAAGCGTAGAGCGTTGCCATTGCAAAATACGCAAAACCAAGAAATTGTATAAATTTTACTGACTAAAGCTGATGGGTTGCGGATTTTGCTGATTTGTTTTTCCCGATTCTACATTTAAAAAGTTGACGAGCGTCCCTTTTAATTGGGCTTGGGAGGGCCAGCAGAAAAGAAAAATAATTACTGTTTGCATCTTCTAATTGGCTGAATGGCTCGGTCGATCTTGACTTGGGGTACAAAAAAAATTGCCAATACCGAGCCAAAAAATTAAAACCCTGGTCACCAGAACCCCATTGAATTGGTGAGCAACTTGAAAAAAAAGGATAAAAAATTGTACTGTATTGCCCCAAGACAAACTTTTCTGAATGCCAAGAAAATGGCATCCTACCCTGTAGGGTAAATAACGCTAGAATTCCGGGAAAAATACAATAGAAATCCCAAAACTATGGAATAACCTTCGAAATAGATTTTTAGTGTATGGTCTGTCTCTGTAGATAAATAGATGTTTTGTTAGCCCTCCCAGGCCCTATTGTAGGAAATGATAAAACGAAAACCTAAAATGCGATGAAAAAATCTTTGTCAAGGGTAGCACATAATATCATCCTTCCACAGAGTTACGAATAATAAATTTTTTATTCCAATAATGTTATACCGTTACCTTGATTTAAAAATATAAACGACTCAAAAATCGAGACCCAGGTACAACAATACAGCGGACTCGAGGACAGCCTTCAGAACCAACAAGTTGCCATTTGAGTTTATTATTGAGGTACTTGGACAACCATGATTTGTTGTACTTTCACGAGACTAGGGTAACTAACCAGTTCGCTTCTGGGAGGGTATGCTAATTGAGAGCAGTAGGTACTCTCCGGAAGCGGGCCGAGTAATGGTAACCACGGCCCAACCGTGGAGCAAAAGGAGGCGACCGTGACGTCTCTGTAAACTGTATTTCCTCGTCGCGGCCAACTCTTGTCTGGAAACGTCCTGGGTCTCGGCCCTCACCTGGAACCAATGCCAATTTTAAATAATCGAGACACCCTGCGGAAATTTTGATTTATTATTTTAATATAAAACATTGTAATCACTCAAAAAAGACTCCCTTAACAGCCGAAGATAGGAATTATAAACAAATTGCTGTTGCTTTACAGCCACCAACACACAATTGGAAGAGAACTTACGGGAGAATGTTGATTTGCCTCGGCCACCGTAGAAAACCCACGGATGGCTTCTAATTAAAACTGCCAATGGATCAACTGCCGCTAGTTCATTCGCGTTGTAATGACCATCTCGGCTCCACTCGAAGTTTGCCATGTTGTTCCTTAGCTCTTGCATGTTCCTGCCCATGTTAGTACCTAAAAGGCAAGTACGTAAACATGCATTAACATTCAATAATCATCGAATTATTATTATAATTATTTGATTGGGGATTTAGCGTCCCCATAACGCGCCTTAGGCAAGGACCCAATTACAGAAAAACGTACAACCACTAGTCGGTGCCTTCATTTCATCTGTAGCTTATGCCCTCGGAATAATGAAGGCGCTGACTTCAAAGCAGGATGTTCAAGTGAGAAGTTGTCCTTGGTACTGAGATATTCATTCATACTGGTACATACAGATTCCTTATCATTTCGAAAATTGCTGATAGGATTATATATATTTTTTTATTTTTTAGTTTTTAATGCGTTTTTTTTAAGTCGGGTTTATTTTTTGTGATTATATTTTATCTCTCACGGCCGATTTCACTAACAATAAATCTCTAGTTTTTCCTTGATCATGATGGTCATGTATCTTGATTCCAACATAACCATGACATCGAAATTTTGTTTGTCCCAGGTTTTCACGGTTAATAGAATTGGCCCTCAGTCTTTAGCAGTCTTAGGCAACTAGCTATCAGGCGCACAACCTTTAACTTTCAACAAAAAAATGTATCTCTTTGAAAATGTTTACAATTAATTTTTCCTGCTGTGCCTCCAAAGCTCCTAGGGCTCAAGAAATGGAACAAATCGTGGCACCAATCCGCAGATTTCCCCGACATTTCAATGAATGCATTTTTGAAATCTGATCAAAATTGGGGGCTTGAGAGCGGAACAAACATAGCAAGAAAAGCGACCTTACGACAGGTTAACTTGAGCATATAACTTCCATTGAAGTCGGCCAAAACCCCCCAAACCTGTTTAAGAACATTCCCCATTTTATTCCATGTGTAGAAAATTTCACGCCATTTGGTGGTCTTGATCTTGAGATATGAGGGAACAGACAGCCTGACAACTTATGCGGTGAGTATGATTCTATAATCCCTAGATGATGTGACAATAGAAAATTACTCAATTATGACGGGGAATTACTTACCGTGTATAATCCCTAAAAGAGGTGTGACAATTACAGCCGCCTGAAGAGCTTTCGCTATGCTGATCATGTTGAAGGTGAGGCCGGGCTCTGATCTGGGGATCCAACATTTATCTGTTTATATAGACAGCTACGGATACAGTCAGGGGAAATTGAACCTCATGGAAGGGAGGGACCGATCAGGTCATTTTCAGGTCCAAGGATAGCAACAACGCATGTAATCACCATGCTACGGGGGGGGGGTGGTGCCAAGCTAACATGTCAGCGTCACAGGGACTCATTCCTAAAGAACAAGGGAGTTTCACCCCAGTAAAATAAACGGTAGGGTTGGGTGTACGGTGCTGGGATAAAGCAGGTACCGCCACCCCTAAGTTGGTTGTCTCATAAAGATAGAATGGCCATCCCACGCCACAGTGGTCCCGACCGAAGGAAGAACTCAAAGTCAGGATCAGCAGCTAATCACTGCCTGTCCGTCAGTCTGGTTCATTTACATACATTTAAATGTTACAAGTAAACAACCTGAGCGTAACTTACACTGAGAACATAAGGTCAGTGGAAAATAGATTGTTTCTTAATTTGATCCCTATTTAATTCCCAGTAAACAAAAATAGCGTTTCCTTGAGATAATCGGAATTCCATTCTCTTGCCGGCTGCTACCTACACACGAATCATTGTTACCTTTCAGCATTTCATTAGGTAGAAAGATTTCAGATAGAGGGACCCATCTCCTATTCTGGTCTACATTTTAACATCCATTGAGGATCTTCTTCATCCAGAAACACGGGTATGGGCAATCTGAGATGATTTTTCACCTTCACTCTCCGGTAGGTAACAAAGCGAGAATGATTGGTTATAATATTTAGAGTTGGCGATCTGGTTTGGCCGAGCGGCCCAAGGGGTCTCCTTCTGATTGGAGGGTTCGAATCTCTCTCAGGCTCTCACATTTTTGTGATTCGTACAGGTCCATCCTTTCAGTAATTGAGTATTCATCTTGACTATGGTAATTGAAGCAAATTTTAAAAAATCGAATAGTTGTAGCAATTGGAATGATAGTAATAACAATAACGACCATTATTACAGCGGTTTTTATTATAGTAACCATTAGTATATTACCTGATTAGTATATTACCTGATTAGTATATTACCTGATTCCTCAACTCTCACCCCTTTGCGGCTAACTCCTTCAGTTCTGCATGCATGCTAGTGCGAATTACTCACCCTGTGTTATCTACGGGTCAGGGTCTAAGCAAGGGCGTTAGACCTCACTGTAGGTAATATACTTTTTCGAACCTAATGGGCAAGATCAAGGAATGATGCTCAAATATTTTCTTTTTAATTTTTGGCATCCACATCAAGCAAAAAATTAATGTTCAAAGGCGAAAATTATAAATATTTATCTGCACTACTGGGACTGTAGAGTATCATATTTTGGATATAACTAAGTAGGTGCTTACATTGTACTTTACATAATAAGAATGTATTGCAGTATAAAGGTACCTCCGCAAATATTACGCCAAGTAATTTTTATCACCTCCCGATACCATCTTTGATTTGTTTAAGCGAATTTATAAAACGCTGCTAAGTTGGTAAGTGACATGATTTATTTTATTTATTTTTTTTTTTTGTGCACCCGAAGAAGTATGAAAATTCTGCAAAGGGGTTCATTTTTCGATTAATAAGACAACTTATACCTCCTCCTGAAACGTGAAATTTTGAAAAATGAATCTTGTAGTATTGTGACCCATTTTGTGGGGGACTTGTAAAATTTGCCTGACTTTTTTACAACCCAAAGAATTACAACTCTTTTAACAGCAAGCAATTTGCTTCATAATTGTATTGCATACTCTGAGGCATGCTCCAATAATACCCATTGAATAATAAACTGAAATTTCGGAATATAAGTTTTGGAATGTCATAGATACCTGGACTACATGCAAAACAAGGAGATATACTCACACCATTCATCATTTCAGCCCTAGCTTAGATCTATTTATATCGGCACACTGTACATACGATATATCATAGAAAAGTTGTAGATGTTAATTAGTGGCAGGTACAGCCAACTCTGAACATTGTGGAAGAAAACGCTATAATATAATGACAGATTCTACAAGGAACGTCAACTTGCTTTGGTTAAAAAGGAAAACAATAATATTGTTTCTTGCAGTAGCCCGTCAAAGGTCGATTTCACCAACCTCGGATTAGAGACTCTGTTTAAAAAAAGTTACCAAGAGCGACTATGTCTGGATTAACTCCAATCCGAGGGTGGTGAAATCAGCCATTAGTTATGCAAACTAATGGAATTATTCTGAATCAAGATAGTTCTGCCGCCCTAAGATAAAACGTCCTAAGTCCCATTCAAATTGCAGGCGACTCAGGACGTTTTATCTTAGGACGGCAGAGTTGTGATGTAGCGCATTATTATAGATAAGTTACACGACACTATATACACCTCGGAAAACAATTATGGTATCAGCAAAAATCTAAAATTTGGCGTATGCATTCACTAGACTCTATTGAGTCTTCGTAGGTACGCAGGTAGTGAGTTATTTGTCATGTAAATCCACTCCAGTTGATTACAGGTGTTCGGCGAACAGTAGCCAATAGCCAACATTCAATGCAGCAAACAGAACAGGAAAGAAGATTCTTGAAAATTTGTCAATGTTGAGGGCTCGCACTCTGTTCTCCTGGGCCAGATTGGCCAAGTTGATCGAAGGCCTTGGAGGGGGCGGCGGCACACCATGATTTCTCATTTCTTTGCAAGAAGCCTGCAACGAGTCACCAAGTAATTTTCAAAAAATGAAAGCGATTTTCCAACTAGGGAGAACAATCCTGGAACGAAGAACGAGAGTCCTGTCAATGCAAACATCCAATTTTTGGCCCTAAACTGAAGAGGCAGCTCACATCTTTGAATAAACAGTGATGTATGAAGGAGAAAAGCAGGTTACTGAACTTTTTCAAATTGTTTACTTTCTGGCATCGTTGGATTGTCAGTGCTTACTTTCAGAGCAAAGTTGCTCAATTTCTTCTCATGATTGGGAGGATCGGGGGGCTTCACTCCATCGTTATCGCCAAGGACGATGTTGACAAGACAATACTCCATCAAGGCTAGGAACACGAATCTGAAATGTTTGAAATAAAAAACGCTAGAAATTCATTGGGGTTCAATTTTCATCAGGTACTTCGATCAATTAATAGGTATTTGTCATTCATTTGCCATTCAGTTACTCACAGCAAAAACAAATATCATACGTTAGACATAATTCCCATTCGAGAGAGATTCCCAAAAAAAATTTGTTTTGCAATTAATGCCCTTTCGCCAAGCTTTCGATGTTTATTACAAACCCTGCTTTGAGCCCTGCGGGAGATGAAATTTAACATTGAAAGCTCGGCGAACTAATACTCATTACTTTACAGTTACTGTAGAGTACGAATTCTGGTCTTCCGACCACCGCTACTCTACGGAGTGGGATCTATTTCTAATTTGGAGGATAGAGGTCCTGATCCCACCGTGAATAACATAGGCCAACGACCTCTATCCTCCAAATTAGGAATAATACTCATTGGTTCACAAATGGACGTAGTACCCAATAATTATCTGTGCAATAGTGAAACAAAGAGAAAGAAAGAAAAATGCCCCACTGATACCTCAAGGCAGTAAAGGAATGAGTATAGTATGGTAGAGTTAGTATACCTTTGGGTGTAGCGACAAGTCCTGACTAGTCCTGTATAACAGTTGCAGTAAATTCCATGGTTCTTTAGGCTAGCTATAATTGAATTGAATTACATTGTTTTTTTACCTTCTTGGAGGAAGGGTTGTTCCAACTTCAATGAAGCTTTTTCAACGTTTTTTTGAATTTTAGGCTCTGAGCAGGTTCCCTTTTTTTAAAAAATCTTTGGACTTCCTATCTTGAACAGCTCAAGACGTAAGCAAAATTCAGGATACCAAATTTAAATTCAAGTTTCAGAGATCCGGCTCATTGATGTTTTGAAGAAATTTTCAGTCTCACTTACACAGTGCAGACAGACATGAAGGCATCTACTGCTTTGATATAGGAGACGGGCGGCAGAGAGGCCTGCGATTTTGCATGCTGCGTTGACAACGTGAGCAATGAAGTGACGCCAAGCGTGACGCGTGCGGGTGCCGCTTCAGGTTTGATCCAAAATGATATCCACTGCAATTTTTAGGCATAAATAGGCTCAGCGAAGAATAGGTATGGTGGTGAATTGAGTGCCTGCTCAACAAGCCAATTATTGTCAAAGCTTGACTTGAGATGCCCTTATGCTTGTCCAAGGACGCTTACATTAACTAATTTTCAAGAAATTCTCGGTATGAAGGTCAATAAAAACATGAAAATGTAGTGCAAGCGCCCTTGGATAAATTTTGCTTTAAATGAAATGATCCCACTTCCGAGCTACAAGCACTTTTAGTTGTTACTATTTTATTTTATTTTGTACAGCCTTCCAATTAATTAATTGATTTGTGTTCAGGGTCTCAAAATTCACTTATCGGCTTGCAGAAATTGAAGTTGTTGAAGAAAGTCGTACTTCCCTTTCACGCATTATTAGGCCTGTTCAAGTACCTATCATAGACTTTGGGAATTTCATGGAACTAACAAATTAAGTCACTCCTGTATAATCTACACACCACTAATTTTTTGAATGCAGAATGACAGATTTAAGTGTAAAGCGCGTTTTCAGTGTAGTCTAGAAAATATTCCCAAGCAGGAAATCGAACACAATAATGAAGTCAGCAGATCATTCACCATCAATACAATAATGAAGCGCTATTGGCCAATTTCGCGGGGGTACAGCAAGCGTAAACATTGAACACGAATAGCTTTACTCACAGACATGATGACTATGAGGCACGTGGGGAAGTATGTGTGGAACAAGTAGTAACCCAATCGTCTTTTAAGAACGAACACTACTTCCAAACATGTAAAATTTCCTGAAATCAGAATTGAAACAAAGCCAAACACGTTAACATTGTCCACGTCATTTATGGAGTTAAAGACTTCATTTTTTACCCAATTTTTTCACCACAGTAAGCACCTCCAGCTTATCAGAAAATTCGGCCTCCTTCTTAAGGATCAACCCTATACTTGAACTTACCTGTAGAATAAACTTGCGTACAATCTGCAGTATTGTTTTTCACAAGTTGTTGTTGGGGTAGTTCAACATTTTCCACGACGAGAGGAGTCACAGGATCCCATTGGAAAACTAGGTCATCTGTCGTGTGTGATACTGAAAATAAAATTCAAAATGTCTATAGAATCTATCAGATGAAGCGATGGGTTCTCATGGAAATGAATCTGCCTTTCCTGAATTTGATATTGATGGTTATGCGGGTATGCATGAACCCCATGGTACGAGTATCATTGCTGAGAAGAAAATGAAATAGGAAAAACTAGCACGAAAATTTTACCCAGGCCGGGAATTGAATCTAGCATCTCCAGATTTCCAGCCCCACGTCTTTCCCCCTAGACCATGCATAGTTCAGTAAGCGACAGTCACAAAGATAGACTAGGGTGAGCCATAACCCTGAGTAAAATTCCGAAGCCAGTCTTGCCGATTTCAGTTGTATTGAGGATGCTGGGTTCAATTCCGGGTCGAGATGTAGTTTTTTTGCAGATTGTTCCAACTTGATTTTCTTCTCAGTTAATGTGGATATATTGGTACATAGGAATTCACTCATGAAGCACTTACAACTTTCCATTTGTAGTTTGCACTCTTGGGTGTCATGCGGGTAAATCATGAAATCCATGACGCAAGACAGCTTCAGTGTGAGTCTGAAACATGATTATGATCTGAAACATTATGTAATAAAAAATTCAAGACAAAGCCGTCAACAATCCCGTGTTTTCGCTTCGCACTGAAAACATGTACGGCTACTGCAGGAGCCGGTGCCTCCTAGAGCAAAAATTGTTTGAATGTTCGACCATAATCTATCTAGATTGGCAAGTAACTATCCTTACTTAACCATGTAGAGAATCGTCTTGTCCTTGTAAAGCCACATGTAGTGATTTGGTATAGTCATTGTCTGGAACGTCACAGATTTGGCGTTCTTAAAGAACGAATCGGGTCGCCAGATATTTTTCAACCAGTCCACTTCTAGGAGCCTACAATCAGAAAAAAGATAGGTATGTACCGTCGTAATCCTTTTCATTTCCTCAAATCCTTGATATTTGAGTTGGGACCGACTCCTTAAATGAAATAAATCTATTCAAAATTGAAATCCCTGTACGGCAACTGAACAGAAAATATTAAAGTAATATTTAATTACAATTTATTCTTCGATTGACTTTCAACCTAGTGTGGATCGATTCTAACCATTCAGGGGGGGTTGCCTACTTAGGCACTTCACTTGAACTCAATACCGATTCATCAATGAATTAGAAACAAAATTTTCATAAGGGTTGAGAAGAATTTAAAAATTTTTATGACTTGAGGGGGTATTTACTTCAAGTTTTTGGTGGTACACAATTCTAAAATTTGTATGGAAAGATACATTTTTATTTATAGGTACATAAATATTTATTTATCATGGCGACATAATTCAAAAAGGATTGCGAATTAAAAATCATCAAAATTTCATAGACGGCAAATAAGGCAAAATAATTGTTGGCCAGACTGTAATTAACTTCTAAATGCACGTACCTGTATTCGGACGTCATATTTTCAGGTAACCTCAGTCGGTAGTCTTTCCACGTCTGGGCAAAAAATATATCGGCAACGTAAGTCTGTAAAATGTAGAAAATACATTTCGTTATAATTTAAGAAAAGCTAATCATCAGCAGAGTAACCTCAAACATTTACAGATGGGAATTATTTCCTTCAAAATTAAATCTAATAAAAGTGGTAAGTACATGTTCAGGGCTTGATAATAATTATACCTACTTACCATCGAATTTTCATCTATAGAATCGAGGCCCATCACAGTGACGTGAAAATATACGGTAGTCGGTTCGCCATCTTTTTTTGGTGGCCTCATCTTGTCGTAAAGCTTTTGGTCTTCAGGGAGAAGGTCGCTGAATTCGAGACTCGTAGTTATGCTGAAATATGAAGATGGAAGGCATTTCATTAATGGTACCCCATATTTGTATCAAAAGTAAAGACTTTGCTACGGGGAAGTCTCTTGTCTCAGGCATTTCTTTACGCATCATTGTTTTCCTTCAATTCTTCGTAATCCTTGTTTCTTTTTTTTCTCCTTTTTGTGCTTCTTCATTCTAAGGGGCCCCCTCTCTACGTATTGTTCTACTCCACAATAACCACACGTATCCCATCCTAGCTAAATGAATGCGCCAATCCTCTTGAAATCGTGCATGCACCTCAAGGGGTGGATGGATTGAGGGCGGGTTTTCAATTTCTTTAAAGCTCGATTTATCCAAACGCTTGCACATTATTGATAATATGACATATTTTTATGTATGGGCCGTCATCTAGGAAATTAGTTAATGCAAGCATAATTGGATAAATCTAGCTTTAAATTAATTGATAAACTGGCCTTAAGTAAATTAAAAGAAAAGCCCCCTTCTTCCACAACATTGGAAGCCCAAAAATCAGGACTTACGTTATTAACTGAATTGACCACTTCTGATTTAAGAGGCCTTTTTGCCACTCACCGACATGTCTCTTTTTGGATGTGGCACTACCGTAAAGAGAAAAGCAAGGAGAAGATCTCAAAAAAAATGTTAGAAAGGAAAGAGCAGTAACCTCGGAAGCAAGGTAAACTAATTCCAAGTAGAATTTTATCACGAGGCTTTGTGACTGAATCAAATCCAGTTTGTGTGTTTGATTTCAAATGTTCTGTAAATGATATCTCAGTTCACCTCCCAGCCAAGCTCGAGTTTTATATTGAGTCATAATAGAAATTATTCAAATTATAATAGAAAGTATTGAACTTCCGAGTTGAAATTTTCACGACCTACCTCTTAGCCAGTTTGACATTGAGAAAAATTAAACTGTGCTTACGCTGGTTTCAGGTAGATTATCAACGCTGACATCATGAATGCATATCCTACAGTCATCATTCAACGTCTGTTACCAGATCAACGTTTTCATCAGTTGGCCAGTAGTACTAAGAGAAAACTCTGGAAAAAATCAATTTTTAGAATGAGTAAAATTGGTACCTACTTCTAACGATGACTAACTCTTATCGTTTTGCCAAAATTGACTGTACCTTTTTAAGGGTCCAACAATTAATGTTTTTGAAATGTTGAAAAATTAGTCTTCACGCCATTTTTCGACCCCTGAAACCCAACCTATTTTGACTCACAAAGGTACAAAGGTGACAAAGGTACAAAAACCTTCAAGGAATAAAATGAGTTCAAAAATTCAAAATCCGTTCCGTAGAAACCCTCAATTCAGCAAAAACGTGAGAAATAAGAAATCACTCGAGAAATTCGAGCCAACTGATTGTAAAAAAATTACTTTTCTCAAATTTCCTTCGAAAGAAACCCACGAAAAAAACTCGAAAAATTTTAAGCCCACGGAATCACCTTCAAAGTTAAGGTTTTGTCTTTTTACAAAAATTGACCATACCTGGCCCTCTTTTCTGAGCGGATTCCCCGGACAATATGCCTCAATTTGGAGCAAACCACAACTTTTAAGACTAGTTTCGTCAAAATCGGATTAGTGGTTCAATTCATTAAATAAACTGGCTGTACAAAATTTTTGACCAAAAATTTTTCAGCCACTTTGTATTGAACCGCTGATCCGATTTTGGAGCAGTTGGTCCTGAAAGTTGGGATACTGCCTGGGAAATCAGATTAAAAAATTTTAAGGGGTCGGAAACGTCAAAAACTGTTTTGAAATCATGACTTTCTTGACATTTTATTTTATTTTATTAGTAATTCAAGGTGAATTTAGAGGGATCCCTTGTAGGAGGTGCACATCAATTATTGACATAATATGTCAATAATATTGACATATTATCTTTAATGTACCGACTTCGCCACGTAGTGCTGCCGTGATGATTATGATACATGTCCAGCAGGACCTGTAGGCTCTGCGGATTGGTATACCCAACTGAACCTGATATTTTACTTGAGTTTTTTGCCACATATTTAATCGCTATAACTGGTGAGCATCCGGAATATAATGTTAATGTTTATTATTGATTGTCATCCTCAGATCTCCCAATCTGCAAACCGATCTATTCCTCTTCAAGTAGTATAGTGATTGCATTCAATCAATTCTATCCGCTTCAGTTTTTTCTATGATTACGAATTTACCTGGTAAATGGGCCCGCCAAAGAATTTTACCTAATGATTACTCATGGGATCTCGTAACAATCCGCCTACCGCATTTATTCTCCACGTTAAGTCCTCGTGTAAAAATATAAATGGATCTACTTCTTTTATTTTTGTCCATGATAATAGTTGGTCTATGAGCAATATCGCCAGAATTATCTATTATTTATTGAAAATTTAAATCCGATTCCACCAACTTTGAAAACCTGGTTTATCTTGAGCTATAATGGTAATGCCAAGCTTTGACTGATGAGTAGGGATCGGATTTTTATGTATTTAAAAATGCCAAATATGTGACATAAATAGGTATTAATTTTCATAAAATATGTGGAAAATATGTAAAAAGGTTGAAATATTTGCAAAAAATATGTGGAAAATATGTAAAAAGGTTTAAATATTTTCAAAAAATATGTAGAAAATATGTAAAAAGGTTTAAATATTTTCAAAAAAAATGTTTAAGCCCAAATGAACAACAAGATTTTGTTAAATTATTTCCAGAAATAATGTACCTATGTAATCGGTCGGGTTTTTTTTTTCATCGTCCCCTGAAAATTTTTCCTTTACGTTTCAGAGTGTCTAGATAAAAATCTGCAATAATTTTTTCCCGTACGCCGTCTGAAGCAAAACGCATGAAAAGAGTTGTCCAATTAAAAAAAAAACGAAAATTTAGCAAAATTTGCCAATTTTTTTTTCAATTTAATTCATTCTAGTTGTGAACCTCGGGAAAACTACTTAAAATTAGCAAATATGTGTTTTTGTGGGCCAAATATTTGAAAAATATGGATTTATAGTGGAATATGTCAAAATATGTGAAATGAAAGTGGGCTTAAACGGTTCAGAAAATGTCAATATGGACACGCCTACTTGAAAAACATCAGTACATTGCCTAGAAAAAATATGTGAACACATACGGATCCGATCCCTACTGATGAGTTTCCATGGCTTCAGGTTCCATTCGTTTTAACTGGATTTTTATTGTTGGTGAAATTGATCCTAATTCGTTGCGAACCTAATTAAGCAAAGAGTATTTACTTTCTTCAGTATACGTAAGGGAATGCGTTTGAAGTAATCATACTCCTGTTGAAAAAATCTCAAGCCCTGCGCAGATATCCATCTAAATTGATCTTATTGACTAGCTACGAACCAAATCACTTAAAAAACAAGGACCTTACCTATAATTACTGATTTAATCCACGTAAAACCTACAAACAATTCTAACGATGGAAAATTGATAACTGGAAACGCCTACTTACTCAAAAAGTCACTGGAATTCTATAATTAGAAAGTCGAGTCGGGAAATGGGTAATTCTGACGCTCATAGATGGCTCACTAATCGGTCAACGCTTATGCTCCATCAGCGAACTTAACGGCCGAAGGAAAGAGGATGTTACCGAACCAAAGGCGCATGAGGACTAAGACGACGAGGGCTCATCACCAAGGAGGGAAGGGAATCGATGGTTTATTCCTGTCTTGCGGTTGGAGATCTCGAGAAGTCCCCCTCATCGAGAGTGGCAGCTCTTCAGCACCAGCCGCTCGTTGTTACCCCGAGTCCATGGAGCCGATTATGCGAAATACCTACTGGTTGATTAGGTAGGTCATGGTTAGTGAAGAACTTGACTAGCAACTATTCGAATTGTGAGTTAAATGCCGCATATTTCTTAGATAGAATCAATTTTGCTTCAAATTGCTCGATTAATTTCACAATGGCGTTTTTCGAATTGTAGGTACTTGTTCATGAACTTCGTACAATGATGAAAATTTTAATTAGGTATTGTAGGGTCATAAAAACTCAGAAGACTGCAATAAATCCTGAACGACGTAAGCAATCGATGATAAGACGATTTGGCGTTATGTGATTGACAACGATTTGGATTTTTGTGATGTAAAATGAGTTGGAGTTGAGTAATGTGAAGTGAAATGGATTTTGTATCATTTTTCTCAAGAAATGAACCTTTTAGTCGTTCAGGATTTTTTTTACCATATCGACGATGAAACTGCAATACTGCCCAATTCAAAGCATCGTGTCTTTTGGGAGCGTCTGGGTTGCCTACTTCTCAAAACTTGGATTGGTGGCAACTTGGCAAATCACGCGTCCATAGATTGCATGGCAAACGAATTGGGCAGTATTGATTCTACACCGTCGATATGCTACACTAAGAAAGCAGAAGAATTGTAGAAATTTTAAAAAACTCAAAAATGTCTCACTAAAACTGCAATAAATCGTAAACGGTTGAAGCTACCGGCGTGGCGATGTCTCATTCGATTTAGCATAGAAAAACAAATAGAAAATGATGCCTCACATGCCTATGTTGCACTTTTCCTGAAAAGCACGAATTTTTCCCCACCTCAACAGCTATTTTACTGGCCTTAATGTTAAGGTAGGGTTCTGTCGAGACGTTGGGACCAACTAGATACAAAACTTGATTTTTGGTAAAAATTTCAAAAAAATTTGATAACTCCTTCCTTTTGAAAACCGGACGGCGGACGGACAAAAAATTTTTATTGCAGATTCGGATTCTACACCCTTTGAAACGTAAACCAACAAATTTTAGGAGGTTAATTTAAGAAAATTTTGAGAAACCATTAAGAAAAAAATTGTTTCCTGACCAAATACAAAGGTTTATTTCTTAAGAAAAATGAACCACAATCGCTGGCAACTGGATTAGTTACATGTAGACGTTATTTTCCTGTCTAGCCAAAGACCTCTGCCAATTCTGAACAAGGGTTCATTTTTCGATTGCAAAAACAAACCTATTCCTGAAACGCGGAATCCAGTTATTATGATTAATTAGTATAGTAATCAGGATAGTTATTATTATTATTCTAGCATTTCAGAATAGATTCGTCTTTTAGATGGGGATTTAGAATCAAATTTTTTCAACCCAGCAAGAAACCTACATGCTACCGACAGTTGTAGGTGATTAATCATTCACTTTCTTGATAGAAACCTACCTATCTTTATAACACAGCAACTGACTACACATAAAACTATCAATCCATAAAATTGGCTTAGGATCATTCTCTCAAGGCATCTTTAATAGCTACTTAACCATCATCTTATGTTTCTCCAAGCACGAGAGAAATTATTACTTCTATTTCCAGCTCTTTAGCCTCCCTTTAAAATTCGAAGGCAAATAGGTTCGTTTCAGTGGCATCGAAATCCATTACATGTCATAATACCTACCCGATTGTACAGCTTGTCTTTCTCTCCTAGCGCAAATCAGATTGCTCGCCGTCCGTCCGATATAACATATCGGACTATATTATAGTAGTTTTCAGTGTTTTCTATTTATTTTTCCTCCATTTCTGCCCCCAGAGTCTCCGATTGACTGATCCCATGGTTTTTCACATTAGTTCAACCGTTTCAGCGATTGTAATTAATCATCTATGGAAGCCCGTTTCTAGGAATAACTAATAACGAATTTGCATGTTAAAATTTCGAGTCGTGTGTACAGAGGGTCTGTAGTCTGAGGGCGATCCCCCACGTCTGTTGCTGCCTCTAATACGTACAGGTAGGCTGAAAGTTTTTGCTCCGAAAATAGACTCCTTTCCTCTTTCGTACGTGGCTCTTTTTGCCAGACTAACTTAAAAGAGGAGCAGTCGATTTGTGAATGAGTCATATCTGCTGTTATATCAATAGCTTCCCTGCTCCTCACAGCACAGCTCGTCACTACATGAGTGTCGAGCCATATAGAGCGCGAACAATGGCGAACAGCCTGCTGAGCTCAGCAGAAAATCCTCATCGATTCCTCTCGCGCACTCTTTGTTTCCAGTTCTTCATCACCCTCCCTCTCGTTTGGTGGAGAGGTAAGTTCTACCTACCTGCAGGAGACGCCTCCTTGTTCAACGTTCTAAAAAGGCGAGCAGCTTGGTGCAGGATGGCCGCTTGTGTCCTGTTCTTCACTTGCTAATCACCATCTCCACTTCAACTCAGTCCCCAAAAGAATCCACTCCTTGGAGGAGAGGTGGTTGCCCGGAATGATCGATAGCTCCTCAACCTTTTATTTACAGGCCGTATTTCTAATAATATGTCATCGATCGAGAAGCATTCGGGGGCTTACGAAATAAGTGAAAGTATAGCGATCTTCCGAACTATTGGGGGTAGATAACACGCAATACGTCCATGCATGTGGTTCATACAGTATTGGACCGAACCGATTCTACCGCAAGATTCATCTATGTACGTTAGAATGTATGTCAGAAAATTCTAAAAAAAATGGGTAGCTTTGGGATAGGATTTTCTGCGACTCTCCAGGACTGAAAAAGTCAAAACCCGATTTCTCATGAAAAATCCAAGGAGCCTAGGAAACATTTCAAAAAACCCGGAAAAATAATGTAACCATGTCACTAATGTATTTAGCTGCGTTTCTGGAATCGGCTACTTTAGAGCAAAAGAATTTTCTTTTAAAGGGTCTAAAAATATATCTTTGAAATGCAAGGATTGATCTTCACACCATTTTTCGGTCAGCAAAATCCAATCAATTGTAGTTGTATTTGTGAAAAAGGCGCAGAAACCTTAAGGGAACCCAACGAGTTCAAATAATTCAAACGGACATTTTTTATTGTAATTTGTGTTCTAGATCCTCTGCAACGTAGAAGGCAAATTTTTGAGGGGGTGTTGCAAAAAAAATGTCCTACCCGATTACATAGGCACATCATTTAGTGGAAATAATGTAGAAATTATTCCACTGAAACGTCGGGGAAGCCTGCGATTTTTGGTACCACTATTTCGTCATCGTTTCAGGATTACCTATATTGGAGGCGCTACTGCCAGAATTATAGGTAAGTTTCAAAACAATATTTTTTTTTCTTGATATTTCGAGTTTCACAGTTTGTTTTTATTGTCTAGCGCTACAAATATGTGAGAAATAAAGAACAAATTTAACAAAAAGTAAAACTGACTTAAAAAAGAAGCATGAAAAACGAGGATCGTTACACCTTCTGTAAGGACAGTAAGGACATGATACTAAATACTTCCATTTACTTCGCAAGTATGGAAGTAATAGGGAACCAAAAATCTTGGAGTTGATTCATTTCCGCCAAGCGATCCATCGGTATGTACACTTCCTTTCAATTGTATTACGCAATTAGTCGACCACAAAGATGTGGCCCAGGTGAAAATAAAGATTAATCACCAGGGCGTGGGTCCCGCGAGCTATACGAGTCCTTATCTTATCTGCGTGTTGAACAAGGGGCCGCATTTCAGGTGGATTGAGTAGATAGACGACGACAAAGTTCTATCCGCATGTAGAGCTGCCAATACACCTGTGTCAGTGCCCAGTTCGGGTGTTGGGTGTCAAGTGCGTTCATCCGTCTAGAGCAATTAGATTCATTAACTAGACCAGAATCTAATACTTCAAGTGTAATATTCGGCGTGCGAATACTTGCCAGTTGATTTCAGCCGAATTACTTCCGGATCAAACTAAAAACAAGTGATCAAAACCAAATCAATATGGTGCAAGAGGACAATACTGGCAAATTGGCGGCCAAAGTTGACAATCGGATACGCATCATCAGGGGCATCCTCTTATGTATGAATGCTATAACATGGGTAAGCACGTTAAAAGGATATCCAACTTATGCTTGATGATTCGCTATTATTTTTGTATCTAAGTCTGTACATGCTTCTACATATAGTTACGAACCTCAAGAACCCCAGAATCTGGGCCATATCAGAGTGTTGCCATTTCAGAGGGTTTCCCTCCTTTCATACAGGTTTCGAAGTGCCTAACAGAGGGAAAATAAGGCTAATTCAGGGATCCCTCTGTTCTAGATGTTTTAATGAGACTTTCAGAGGTTTTTTTTAATGGCCAGAAAGTGTTTTTGCTGCTTTTAAAACCACGGAGAAAGAATAATTCTTCGGTGGTAAACTTATTTTAAAATCTGCTATTCGAATTCGAAAAAATAAGAAACAACAAAGGTGTGACACAGTACGGTACCTGAAAGTATGGCACTGCTTCAAATCAATCTTCACATAACTGGTGCGAAAATCCAAGTTTTATACAAACAATACCTATGGCTTGACCAATTGCTAGACCTATGGCTTGAGACTAATATTCACATAAATGGTAGCAAAGGTCTTCTATACCAAAACATGAACACTTTCATGTTCGGAGCAGTAGCTTAGTGAAGTTAGCAACGGTTCAGCAACGGCAAACTGCGTGTTTCTTTTCTAACTAATTGGTCTCTAGGGACGTCTTGGAACACATTTCTGGCTGTACAAGAATTGTGCCACCGGTCACTTTGTACGCCTTAGGATTAAACACCTTGGTGCGTCCAACACCTTCTCGGACAAGTAGGTAGGCTATAAAATATCTTGCTTGATTAGCGTTTGACTGATGAGTACTCAACTTCAAGATCAAAGCCAATTTCGAGATCAAACTCAGCTTCGAGATCAAAGTCAACTTCGAGTTCAAAGTCAACTTCGAGATAAAAGTAAACTTCGAGATCAAACTCAACTTCAAGATCAATGTCAACTTCGAGATCAAACTCAGCTTCGAGATCGAAGTCAACTTATAGATCAAAAACAACTTCGAGATCAAAGTCAACTTTGAATTCAAACTCAACTTCGAGGTCAAAGTCAACTTCGAGATCAGATACAACTTCAAGTTCAAAGTCAACTTCGAGATCAAACTCAACTTCGAGATCGAAGTAAACTTCGAGATCAAACTCAACTTCCACATCAAAGTCAACTTCGAGATCAAAGTCAACTTCGAGATCAAAGTCAACTTCGAGATCAGATACAACTTCAAGTTCAAAGTCAACTTCGAGATCAAACTCAGCTTCGAGATCAAACTCAACTTCCACATCAAAGTCAACTTCGAATTCAAGCTCAACTTCGAGTTCAGAGTCAACTTCGAGTCCAAAGTCAACTTCGAATTCAAACTCAACTTTGAGATCAAAGTCAACTTCGAGATCAAAGTAAACTTCAAGATCAAACTCAACTTCGAGATCAAAGTCAACTTTGAATTCAAACTCAACTTCGAGGTCAAAGTCAACTTCGAGATCAGATACAACTTCAAGTTCAAAGTCGACTTCGAGATCAAACTCAGCTTCGACATCGAAGTAAACTTCGAGATCAAACTCAACTTCCACATCAAAGTCAACTTCGAGATCAAACTCAACTTCCAGATCAAAGTCAACTTCGAGATCAAAGTCAACTTCGAGATCAAAGTCAACTTTGGATTCAAACTCAACTTTGAGATCAAATTCAAATTCGAGATCAAAGTCAACTTCGAGTTCAAAATCAACTTCGAGTTCAAACTCAACTTCAAGATCAAAGTCACCTTCGAGATCAGACTCAGCTCCGAGATAAAAGTAAACTTCGAGATCAAACTCAACCTCAAGATCAATGTCAACTTCGAGATCAAACTCAGCTTCGAGATCGAAGTCAACTTATAGATCAAAAACAACTTCGAGATCAAAGTCAACTTTGAATTCAAACTCAACTTCGAGGTCAAAGTCAACTTCGAGAGCAGATACAACTTCAAGTTCAAAGTCAACTTCGAGATCAAACTCAGCTTCGAGATCAAAGTCAACTTCGAGTTCAAAGTCAACTTCGAATTCAAACTCAACTTTGAGATCAGTCAACTTCGAGATCAAACTCAACATCGCGTTCAAAGTCAACTTCGAGATCAAACTCAACTTCGCGCCCAAAGTCAACTTCGAGTTCGAAGTCAACTTCGAGATCGAAGTAAACTTCGAGATCAAACTCAACTTCCAGATCAAAGTCAACTTCGAGATCAAAGTCAACTTCGAGATCAAAGTCAACTTCGGATTCAAACTCAACTTTGAGATCAAATTCAAATTCGAGATCAAAGTCACCTTCGAGATCAGACTCAGCTCCGAGATCAAAGTCAACTTCGAGTTCAAAGTCAACTTCGAATTCAAACTCAACTTTGAGATCAAAGTCAACTTCGAGATCAAAGTAAACTTCAAGATCAAACTCAACTTCGAGATCAAAGTCAACTTCGAGATCTAAATCAACTTCGAAATCAAAGTCAACTTTGGATTCAAACTCAACTTCAAGATCAAAGTCACCTTCGAGATCAGACTCAGCTCCGAGATCAAAATCAACTTCGAGTTCAAAGTCAACTTCGAGATCGATGTCAACTTCGAGTTCAAAGTCAACTTCGAGATCAACGTCAATTTCGAGTTCAAACTCAATTTCGAGATCAAATTCAACTTCGAGATCAAACTCATCTTCGAGTTCAAAGTCAACTTCGAGTTCGAAGTCAACTTCGAGTTCAAACCCAACTTCGAGATCAATGTCAACTTCGAGTTCGAAGTCAACTTCGAGTTCAAACTCAACTTCGAGATCAAAGTCAACTTCGAGATCTAAATCAACTTCGAAATCAAAGTCAACTTTGGATTCAAACTCAACTTCAAGATCAAAGTCACCTTCGAGATCAGACTCAGCTCCGAGATCAAAATCAACTTCGAGTTCAAAGTCAACTTCGAGATCGATGTCAACTTCGAGTTCAAAGTCAACTTCGAGATCAACGTCAATTTCGAGTTCAAACTCAATTTCGAGATCAAATTCAACTTCGAGATCAAACTCATCTTCGAGTTCAAAGTCAACTTCGAGTTCGAAGTCAACTTCGAGTTCAAACCCAACTTCGAGATCAATGTCAACTTCGAGTTCGAAGTCAACTTCGAGTTCAAACTCAACTTCGAGTTCAAAGTCAACTTCGAGATCGATGTCAACTTCGAGTTTGAAGTCAACTTCGAGTTCGAAGTCAACTTCGAGTTCAAACTCAATTTCGAGATCAAATTCAACCTCGAGATCAAACTCATCTTCGAGTTCAAACCCAACTTCGAGATCAATGTCAACTTCGAGTTCGAAGTCAACTTCGAGTTCAAAATCAACTTCGAGATCAAACTCAGCTTCGAGATCAAATTCTTCTTGGCGTTCGAAGTCAACTTCGAGATCAAACTGAACTTCAAGATCAATGTCAACTTCGAGACGATCTCGAAGTTGACTTTGATCTCGAAGTTGACTTTGATCTCGAAGTTGAGTTTGATATTGAAGTTTACTTTGATCTCAAAGTTGAGTTTGAGCTCGAAGTTGACTTTGAACTCGAAGTTGACTTTGAGCTCGAAGTTGACTTTGAACTCGAAGTTGACTTTGAACGCGATGTTGAGGTCTATCTCGAAGTTGACTTCGATCTCGAAGTTGGCTTTGATCTCGAAGTTGACTTTGATCTTGAAGTTGAGTTTGAATTCGAAGTTGACTTTGATCTTGAAGTTGACTTTGATCTCGAAGTTGAGTTTGATATTGAAGTTTACTTTGATCTCAAAGTTGACTTTGTGCTCGAAGTTGATTTGAACTCGAAGTTGAGTTTGATCTCGAAGTTGAATTCGAACTCGATGTCGAGTTTGATCTTTAAGTTGACTTTGATCTCGAAGTTGACTTTGATCTCGAAGTTGACTTTGATCTCGAAGTTAAGTTTGAATTCGAAGTTGACTTTGATCTCGAAGTTGACTTTGATCTCGAAGTTGAGTTTGATATTGAAGTTTACTTTGATCTCAAAGTTGAGTTTGAGCTCGAAGTTGACTTCGAACTCGAAGTTGACTTTGAACGCGATGTTGAGTTTGATCTCGAAGTTGACTTTGATCTCGAAGTTGAGTTTGAATTCGAAGTTGACTTTGATCTCGAAGTTGAGTTTGATATTGATGTTTACTTTGATCTCAAAGTTGAGTTTGAGCTCGAAGTTGACTTTGAACTCAAAGTTGACTCTGAACGCGATGTTGAGTTTGATCTCGAAGTTGATCTGATCTCGAAGTTGATTTTGAATTCGAAGTTGACTTTGATCTTGAAGTTGACTTTGATCTCGAAGTTGAGTTTGATATTGAAGTTGAGTTTGCCCTCGAAGTTGAAATTGATCTCGAAGTTGACTTTGAACGCGAAGTTGAGTTTGATCTTGAAGTTAGTTTGATCCTGAAGTTGACTCCGAACTCGATGTTGAGTTTGATCTTGAAGTTGACTTTGATCTCAAAGTTGAGTTTGAGCTCGAAGTTGACTTTGAACTCGAAGTTGACTTTGAACGCGATGTTGAGTTTGATCTCGAAGTTGACTTTGATCTCGAAGTTGAGTTTGAATTCGAAGTTGACTTTGATCTCGAAGTTGAGTTTGATATTGAAGTTTACTTTGATCTCAAAGTTGAGTTTTAGCTCGAAGTTGACTTTGAACTCGAAGTTGACTTTGAGCTCGAAGTTGACTTTGATCTCGAAGTTTACTTTGATCTCGAAGTTGAGTTTGATATTGAAGTTTACTTTGATCTCGAAGTTGAGTTTGATCTTTAAGTTGACTTTGATCTCGAAGTTGACTTTGATCTCGAAGTTGAGTTTGAATTCGAAGTTGACCTTGATCTCGAAGTTGACTTTGATCTCGAAGTTGAGTTTGATATTGAAGTTTACTTTGATCTCGAAGTTGAGTTTGAATTCGAAGTTGACTTTGATCTTGAAGTTGACTTTGATCTCGAAGTTAAGTTTGATCTTTAAGTTGACTTTGATCTCGAAGTTGACTTTGATCTCGAAGTTGAGTTTGAATTAGAAGTTGACTTTGATCTCGAAGTTGACTTTGATCTCGAAGTTGAGTTTGATATTGAAGTTTACTTTGATCTCAAAGTTGAGTTTTAGCTCGAAGTTGAATTCGAACTCGATGTCGAGTTTGATCTTTAAGTTGACTTTGATCTCGAAGTTGACTTTGATCTCGAAGTTGAGTTTGATATTGAAGTTTACTTTGATCTCAAAGTTGACTTTGAACTCGAAGTTGATTTGAACTCGAAGTTGAGTTTGATCTCGAAGTTGAATTCGAACTCGATGTTGAGTTTGATCTTTAAGTTGACTTTGATCTCGAAGTTGACTTTGATCTCGAAGTTAAGTTTGAATTCGAAGTTGACTTTGATCTCGAAGTTGAGTTTGATATTGAAGTTTACTTTGATCTCAAAGTTGAGTTTGAGCTCGAAGTTGACTTTGAACTCAAAGTTGACTCTGAACGCGATGTTGAGTTTGATCTCGAAGTTGATCTGATCTCGAAGTTGATTTTGAATTCGAAGTTGACTTTGATCTTGAAGTTGACTTTGTTCTCGAAGTTGAGTTTGATATTGAAGTTGAGTTTGCCCTCGAAGTTGAAATTGATCTCGAAGTTGACTTTGAACGCGAAGTTGAGTTTGATCTTGAAGTTGAGTTTGATCCTGAAGTTGACTCCGAACTCGATGTTGAGTTTGATCTTGAAGTTGACTTTGATCTCGAAATTGACGTTGATATTGAAGTATTGAGAATTCTGGAAAAGTCACCCCGTCCTATGATAAATCAATAAATCAAGAAAAAATCCGGAAGATTGCCGAAAATTTTTGGACTTTCAAGGGATTGAAATTGACCGGATCTTATCAATGCCGGTTTCATCAATCCCTCATCGTTTTCCGATCGGAATCCAATTTTTTTTTCAAGTGCACCCTCCTATGTAATGGTTGTCAGCCGATCAGAGGTAGGATCAATACGTAAGAATAACAAACTGTCTCCTTAGCCAAGGAGGAAGTTGTTCTTTTATTTTGGCCCTGCCTTTGATCTTCTGACAACGATAATCACTGCCGGTTCAATCATCCGTCCGCAACTCCTATTTTTACTTCCATATTTATGACGTATTGCAATCGTCCTAAAATCAAAAATCGGATCGGAGCTTCAGAAAAAACTTTCATTTATACACTTTCGCTCAGTGTCATTTCCTGAACAGATAGGTGTGCTTGAGTCTGTCCTTCTGTGGTGTAGCGCCCTCAATTATCAACATTTTTCGAATTTCTAGAACAGGGATGTTTGTCTCAGTAAGACCTATCACCCTGTTTAACCACAGTTCGAATTATTCACAGTACTTCCGGTATATTAGCACTGTGTTTTCTATTTCATTTTTTCCTGGCCACAAAAAATGACTGGTTTTTTACGCACCACTGGTTTTCTAATAGGTACCAAAGAATAATTCAATTTTTATTAATTCGCTCTTTGATGAGGTACAGCTATTCCTGTCTGAAAATAATTGTTCTGAATTTTAGATTTCAATATTTATAACTAGATAATTACTGAGGTAATCTAACCATTGATATTTATGTTAAACCTGATATTCTATTTTTAATTTTCAGTTTGTCGCCATCGCTGTTATAGTAATCTGCTTTTGGCTTCGGTTTGACTATTCAGTGAAGGAATGGATCTCTCGTCTGGAAATCGAATCATTCTACATAGGACTGTACATTATTATCGTCTCATCTGTCATAATTTTCATCACGGGGTTCATCAGCTGTTTTGCCACAATAAGTGAAAACATCATTCTCCTTCTTGCTGTAAGCATTTCATTTGAAGACCTCTTCAACTGCCCATGTATCTATGTGCCCTGCGTCCTTTTCAACCGACAAAAGGATGTATGTATATAGTACATTTTTCTTAAGAAATGAACCTTTGTTATCGGTCAGGAAAAACATTTTTTTAACACCCCTGAAAATGTGTTGGTTTACGTTTCAAAGAGTGTAGAATCCGAATCTGCAATAAAAAATTTTTGTCCGTCCGCCATACGGGGTTCTTTAGGGGAAAGGAGTTGTCCTAAATTTTTGAAATTTTCACCAAAAATCAAGTTCTGTATCTGGTTGGTCCTAATGTCTCGATGGAACCCTGCCTTAATTTTAAGGCCAGTGAAACAGCTGTTGAAGTGGTAAAAAATTGGCTTTCTAAGGAAATTTGCAATATACTATATTGCCTATTAGGCATGTGAGGTATCATTTTCCATAGATTTCACGGCAGTAGCCCCAACCGTTTAGGATTTATTGCAATTTTAGTGAGACATTTTTGAGTTTTCCAAAATTTTCCCAATCCTCAATAAATTGAAAACTACTACAGCTACCAATGATATTAACAAAAAGCAATGTTCAGAACATTTCATATATAATATATATGTGATTCACATATTATGTGAAACTGTACATTTAATATAATATGATAATATCGTCCTATTACATATTATGTAATATCGTCCTATGTCCTAACTAATATTATGCATTCATTTACAGAATATCGTCGTTCAGGTACTCCTATTCATTATTGGAATGGCAGGAGCTTGCGTACTGATGCAGAATAGCGCGTACAAGTCGAGCATACATCCAGTCATCAGTTCAGTTATGTTGAAGCTGATCGAGCTGGCACCCAACTATGACGCGGCCGCCTATTCACTCTCTTTGCTTCAAGAAGATGTGAGTTTTAGCAGTAATGAGGTCTCGACATTTTTGGTTAATCCTGGTTTATACAGTAAATTACTTAATAGTAAAAGTTAAAGTGAAATACTTCAATAGGTAGGTAGGTATTTTGTTCATGCCCAGCCATCAGTTGCCGTCATTGGAAATGGTCCATAGTAATTTTAATTTCAATCACATTTAGGCCGAACAACCTCTTAAGATTTTAGTATGATAAGTTTCACTGAGACACCTGTCTGATATGGGGTTGAAATAATATTTCAAATATATTATATTATGAAGGGTTTGCCCCTGATGTGTTTGTGGCCCAATAAGATTCAACGCCAAAATATGATTGGAAATTAGAGCCTCATTTGCCTGTAGAACAATTTTTTCTTTAAAAACTATTTTTGTAAGATCGATATTTTTGTTCCTTGAAAAATGCCAAAGCATTCCACCTCTGTAAGGTTGAAGGTTTTGTGCAAGCCCAGAAAAATCCTACAATTCTCAGAAATAACTATATTGTTCAAACATTTTTAGATTGGCTGTTGTGGAGCCAACGGCGTGGATGACTACTTCAACATGAAACGAGCGGTCCCAAACCAGTGTCGAGACAGCGTAACCGGGAACGTTTACTTTTACGGCTGCGCTGACGAGCTCACTTGGTTCTTGGAGCAACGTTCATCCTGGCTGATTGGCCTGGTCATCGCCCTCTGCTGCAAGAAAATGCTCAACGCCGTTTTGACCGCCATCCTCATCCAGCTCGTGCAAAAATACAATAAGTACAGTGTCTAACACACTTCTCCATTCCTTATGTACCGATGGTAACTCGAAATAGTGGACATCATGCGCGCTCACAACTCTGACAAGTATTGGTAAACACTACCAATAGAAGATACTTGACTTTTACATTGATTCTAATACTGTTGAAAGTATTTCCAAGTGTTGATAAATTATTATGACAATCAGATTATATTGGTTTGAATTTGATTTTACGTGTAGGATTAGACGTACTATAGTTCGAAATAGTGGGGTTTGAAACTAATTGGTTGACTCGATCCGTTAAAAATGCAAGAGACCATTATTATGTGTGTCAAGTTAGTTCAACACTGGATAGCAAATAAAATCAATTTTGTGAATCGATCCCTTGAGAATGTAATTAAAGGTTTTCACGAGTAGGACAATTTTGCATTTTAACGAATAATAATAACATAATTATTCAGTTCCCAAGTATTCATATACCTAGTCCACTATTAAAGAATCGTTTCAAATTTCCTGCAGTGTAGGCACCACTAATTGCTGCTGTAGCTTGATAGTTATCAGTGTAGCGATTGATATCTATGTGTTGAACGACATCTATCTAAACTTGGATCTCATTTTTTCTCCGTAATTTTCTCCGTTGGTTCTGTTTAAAAATCGAATATTTACAATGTGACACACATACTATTATATTAGAATTGTGCAAACCGATCCTAGTCTTGCCTTTAGCTCGCTATATTTTTATAACTGATTAAACTTTTGAATTTAACCATAAGTTAGGCACCTACGTATAGAAGTTTGTTAATGTACTGTATTTTTGGAATAAATAAATGATGAACTCGAGGCGGGTCAATACACGTCCCTATTTTATAAAAAAGGTTGAACTTTTACTTGAAGAGGAATTCTTATTTGAGATAGAGGTGCACCTAAGTAGGTACGTTGTGTCTGAGATGAAGTATTGCGCTTAAGTGGTCAGACTCACATCTTCACTTAGTCACGATCATACGTAACAAAGAGTAGGTATCTGAAAAATGGATCTATCAGGAAACTATATCAGTTTTTTTCTTAGTAGGTAAGGCATTCTTACTAGGCATGTATCAGGTTCATGATAGCAATGATGGGCTAACGACACACAACAGCGATTTTTCCTAAATCGTCCTCAGCGACTGGCAACAGTATAAAGGCAGAAACCATTTCCTCATACATTTACGCTCTACTGCCGTCGAATAATAGAGTTCCAGATTCCCATCGGTCATCTCTCATTTTCTGATAATGTTTTTGAGCCAAAGCATTTTTCATCGTATGGTTCTATTGTGGAGTTGGACTCTTAACAGACATCATTTACTGCAATATGTGAGTACATTCTATGTAACCTGTAAATAGTGCAAAAGGTTAGGGAAGCTACGGGTGATGGAAGATTTCAATTGAAACAAGAAATTTGAAAAAAGGTTGAGAATTGAGGAAGCTATGGTCATTTTAGTAAATGACCACAGATGGACAGACGGACACACAGACACTTGTTCAGGAAGTGATTCTGAGTAAATGTGTACAAGAAAAAGTTTTTTCTGAAGCTCCGTTCCGATTCTTGATTTTAGTACGATTCCAATGCTTCCATTTACTCTGTGAATGTGGAAGTAAAATTGCGTTTGTGAAGTTGTCGCATTAAATGTACATAGCCTCCGAACAGCTTTTGAGAGCCAACAACACTATTTTTAGCTCGAGCAAATAAAATCTGTTTGCTTGTGTTTATTATTCGTTTTTCAAAACTAAAAAAACTCACCAATAATGTTTGTGTATTGTACGCGTATAATTTCTGGGTGAATCTCGGATCACTTTAGCAATACCATAATATGGAGGTTTTAGTGGTCGAAAGCATGATACTTATACCGGAACTGACTGAAAATTCTGGATTTTCCGTTTTTGGTCAATAAATGTTTACTCCTTTGTGAACTGGTGAGCCGACCAGCCCACATTTGTTTAAAAAGTTATGCTCAGTGTGTAAGTGCGTAGTAGTGATTCTCCGTCTGTGAAGAAAAATCACGTGTAAGCGTCTGATACGAATTTCATAATTTTCTTTTGTCCAACTATGTTTGCTACAAGGTTTGAAAAAATACACTCATAATCCTGTTGGTTACAGAATAATAAAATTTTCACAATCTATGCACGATTATACTTTCAGGACCAGTCAGACGGTCTATTACAGAGGAAATGCCATGGATGTTTCAAGGTTTTGCTACTTTCATCCTGGCGGAGTAATGATAAAGGATCATTTGGGAGAAGATGTTTCTCTACTTCTGAAGACCTACAGGCATTCAAAGGCTACGTACGCCATATTGAAATCGCAATTCCAAATCGACTGCCATGATGCACGTAACTACAGCATACCTACTTGTATTTTGTGTAACGTAACATCGTGTCAGGTCCTTGCGTCATAAAACTGACCGATTGGCTTGGCTAAGGAATTGGGCTGTCTCAGACCAAGGTGGATTTTTCTTGAAAATTAAAAAAAAACGCTGCTGAGTAGATCAGTGGCATGTGCACATTAGTTATTGGTTTATCCGAAGAACTCTGCATATATAGGTTACTCCTTAAAAACGGAATTCAGTTGTTATTATTCTAGAATTTCAGTATAAATTTTTATTTTAGATGGGGATTTAGAAAAATGTTTTTTCAACGTGGCAAAAAAAATTTTACTGCCGATTTGGATTCTACACCCCTTGAAACGTAAAACATGAAAATTTTGCAGGTCAGAAAAAATTTCTTGGGCGTTTACAATGGTGTATTAATAAACAAAAAACAAAACACCGTAAAAAAATCTATTTACCGCAATGAAACTATTAACTCTCATTGAATAAAGAAAATCACAAACCAACACGAATGAGCACCAAGCTAGCGGAAAACAACCAAATAGAGGGAATGGCTAGGATAACTAGGAAAGGTGGAAATACTAGGACCTTGTATACTAGGGGTGATCCTACGTGTAACTCTAGGAAATGTTCACTGAGAGACCAAGATTACAGAATAGATTACAGAATCGGTGTTCGGCAGAAATCCGGTCTCTTCGTCTAATAAATAGACAGTCTCCAGCCTGAAAGCGTTTTTCATCGACAAAGGGTATTCGATCTTTTGATTTCAGGGTTTTGTCGATTGGTCTCAACCGATAATTAACCAAGTTGGATCCTTGGGGTCGAATTATGAAGGTTGGATCAAATCTCCCGTTTATAGGCCCTTGCGAGTTTTCGCTTCGGACTGGATGGAAATGCAAACCAAAACCAGCGTATCGGAAGTGATACTTTACTGGGTACCTATATCAATCGGCTTATTGTTGGAATCCTGGGACCGGAAGCCTACTGAGATGTCTACAGGTAATTTTTGGTGTTTCCCTAAAGAGAAAGCAAACCTCGTGTATTCAAGATGACCAGGGGGTACATAGCAATAATCTCTTTTCTAGGTACTTGCCTCGACCTATTTCTGCACGCACTACTTGTTGTATTGGGGCTAATCAAGTGGACATTGTTCGAGTATGTGGTGCATAGATGGATCTTCCACGCGGCCCCGCCGGCTACGTCTCCCTTCCTCATCACCTGTCATTTCATGGCCCATGGTGTACATCACAAGGCAAGCAACATTTCAGAACTTGGAATAATCACCTTAGTTATTCATATCCAATAATAAACCGTTGTCATCGCTCAGGGGGGAAATGTTCAAAGCCAAGGTTTGTTTGATTACATGAAACGGAGAAATCCACGATCTGACATTATTTACCCACTTAACTACATGTATGTGTATCATTAAACATTATTGACTACTAGTGCATGGTTCTTGACATAGTTCTTACTAAATTAGTTACAGGACAATGAATTGACATTAAATGTCTCATGCCTTTTTTGTGTTGTGCCTAGGGTTGGGCAAAATCGCACAAACTTATGTAGACCTACGTAAGACCTTCATAATGTACCTACCTATACAATATTTTATTTACCTGCCTTCTAGGTGCCATTCGATGCAGATCGCCTCCTCTTCCCTCTTGTTCCTGCCAGTTTCATCGCTTTGATCCTGTATTCACTATATTCTCTGTATTTATCATCATGGATGGCAATGGCTGTCATGTCGGGAACCCTAGCCGGTATGACTCCTCATGTGGCCTGTATAATTGTTTAACGTTTCAAGTACGCCAACAACGCTGGCAACAGGATTGAGAACAGTCTGGAGAGTGAACAGCATAGCTCGATAATGCGTTGGGCCAGGAAACCAGATATCCCACCTCTGCTCGTTAGGAATTCGGTAGGGTACTTTAGGTGGGTATGCCTTAGATTAGAGGCCGTATTCACAGCGGTTCCTATGCAAAATCAGTTCAGCACATATTATTGGTCAATTTCAAAAAACTAACATGCCGTTCCCAGAAACCCGCACTGTATGGAGACAATCACAACAACGAAGGTACTATCAATCGCAACCACAATTTTGAAGGTCCCAAATTCAAGGTAGCTGGTGAGAAACCCCGAAAGTGGGACCTCGAAAATCGTAGTTATGATTGGGAGTCCCATGCTGTGATCTTCTCCATACCATGTGGGTTTTATGGTGGTTATACTCATTATGGTGCATTGAACGGCTCCTTTGCGAAGAAAGCGCTGTGCATACGGCCACTAATCGAAGGAATATATTTTCTAAGGAACCCGACCGAATTCCTAACAAACAGTTTTGGAGTCAAATATCAGGGTTAGGGTCTTCAGATAAACCGCCTCTTTCGCCGAGCTTCTTCAAAAATTGAATAACGGGTCGATCCTCAAAAATTCACTACGAACAGTTTCTGGCTCCCAGGTCCCACCGCATTATCGAGCTATGCTGATCTTTCTCCTAAAAAACGCAATGCCAGACTGTTTTTTTCAATCCTGTTACCTACAATTATGACGCATGAAGTTTTCTCGATATTGGAGGTCATTTTACCAGATAATGAGGATATATTTCATCATGACACCTGAGCGGCCAAATAGCCAATCTGCTATGTCTTTCTGAAGCAGATTGGTCTTTTGTCCGCCCAGGTGTTGATATTTTTTAATCATTATTGCAGGCTACGTTATTTACGACGTGACTCATCATTTCTTACACTACGGATCACCAAGAGAAGGGTCGTACCTGTACTTTCTGAAACGTTATCACAACCAACACCATTTCAAAGACAGCACCAAAGGTGAGCGGTGAAATTGGAACCCCAGTTTAAGGTCGAAAAATATTCATCTTGCGTTGAAAACTTGAGTAGAAACGTGTTATAGAACTATGATTGATAATTTATTTATCTACCTGTAAGTCTTTCAAGGCACGGTCTCAGGTTAATATCGTAGGAATCCTCTAGCGCTCTTCGTTCCTTCTCTAACTTGTGTGAGCTGAAATAAATGCAACAATCAGAGCAACATTCTCCATACCTTTCTTTGAAATGCATCCTTAAGCTGGGTTCACATGTGCGTAAAAGTCTGCGTAATCTCCGTACTGTGCGTAATGAGATCTGATTGGCTGCCAGGTAAATTGCGCGCGCGTAAAATTGCGAGCCAATCAGATCTCATTACGCACTTTACGCATACGCAGACTTTTACGCACATGTGAACCCAGCTTTACTGTATAGAATTTATTTTCTATGGAAGTTCTTGAGACAATGGGGACAGTGTGGTTTGACCTACCTTCCCCACACCCCTGGGGCGAATTATCCTAAATTATATGACACCTACCAGTAGTTTTCAATTTGGACCAAAATCGACGATGGAAAAAGTCCCTCTAGCTCAAAAAGATATAGATACCTAGAGCAAGGAGGAATCAATCCCTCGCTCACTCCTACATTCTTTCTTTCCTCTTTACAACGCTAGGTAGGTCCTTACGTTTGCCGAGGCGATGCAATTTCAACATTTTTCTCGCATATTGCTTACAGGGTTCGGTATCAGCTCCAACCTGTGGGACGATTTACTCTCTTCGTCTCAATCTGTTGATCCTCTTCCATTCACCTTGAAATGGCACGACTGAAAACCCGAATTCAAAGCACTAACATCGATCAATGACGAAGTTCTTTAAGTAAACGAAAATCTTTGAAATTGATGTAGAACTACGATACCTAATTGGTAGTTCATTGGCAAGAAACCTGTGAAGGAAGCATTTTAGGCTCACCAATCTATTTATAGGTGCGTTTAGCATTACATTTCCTGTAATATTGACACCTGCTTGTGGAAAATTAATAAAGATTGGAAATCAAGTTTGTTTTTTCTACAACGGGACCCCTACGTCTAGGAATAAATGGGCCTCGGAATTTTTTTGTAGATCAGTGTTCCTTACTGAATGTTGTTCAGCATGCTAATGTAGGATGCCATGGAAGAAGAAATGCAGCTTCTTCCATGGTTGGATGGCCATCAAAGTTCGAGTAGGCGTACTGTTGAAACAGTAAGTTTTTTGGTACATTATTTCCAGAAATAATGTATTTACCTATGTAATCGGTCGTTTTTCAAAACCTCTATAAAATCTTAAAATTTAAGGATGCATTTAATGCATCTTCGCCTCCTAAATCAGGTCTTGATCGATTTAAAATTTAAGTTCCATTAAAAAATAAGGCATTTTTGAGATTAAATTTTAGTGTTATCATACATCGTAATATACTACGTATTACTAAATACTACAAAAGTTTTGTTGTTCGGGGTTTTGAACGAAATGAAGATGGAATAACGTCAGTGCGTTTAGCAGCTGCATCTCCATGTCCCGCATCTCGGCAAAAATGGCGGATCTTGAAAAAATAATATGAGAAAATCATAAGAATCTGCGTGATACTTATGCTGGAAGTTGATTTTACTCAGTTACAGGACCAGGAAATGTCGAATATCGAATATTTCGAAAACTCCATTATTACGACGGATTTTGTTTGTTTTAATGCATGATAGTTACCTACGTAGTCTATCAGCAGCAATTTAGCATATCTGCCAAAAGAATAGGGAGTTTTTGCAATCACATATTTTACCATGTAACTTAGTTAACCCTTTCGGACCTGGTGGCATTACGCAACTTGCCAAGATACTATGCTTTTACCATATCATTTTTACTAAGTTGCGGTGCCTGGAAATGCTATAGCAAAAACTCCCTATTAGTTCAAATATCAAAAATTTGATTAAAAATCGGTATGGCAAGTTATTTACGATCCACTGGCTTTGATGCATGCGTCCTCACCCAAGCGATGAGCAAAATGTAGTTTCAACTACAATTGATAGGCAATATCTGTACTTAGTATTAGAAAACCAGAAATCCCATTTACATGTAACTGTGATTGCATGTCTAAATTCCTATTCAAATTTTGAATCAAATCCGTGATTAGAGTAATAGGGAGTACTTGCAGTTACATTTCCAGGTACTGCAACTTGGTAAAAATGACGCATCTTGAAAAATAATATTTTATAAGCATAGTATCTCAGTCAGTTGCGTTATGTGAACTGAGTTAAGTAGATGTTTGCAAAAACTCCTTTTGCTAGTTCTCTCGGCTGATGTGCTCAATAATACATAGGTAACTACCATGCATTAAAACGAACATAATCTATTGAGAGAATAGAGTTGCTTTTTTCAGGCAAGTATTTGCAGCACAATTACTCGTGATTGCAACTACAATTAATTAAGTAATTAAAATTACAAAATTGCCGTAAACAATTTGCTGGGGGAAAAAACGTTTTCTCTCATAAAACGTAAGGAAGAAAATGCATTCAAATGAAATTAATTACTTGGCAATAAAATTATACATTTGAATGAGTAATTTTAATAGCTGGTACCAATTACGATGCCTCAGAGGCAAGTAATTGCATTGCAATTACGATAGCTTTTAATTGAGACGCATTTACTTTCGGCAATTACTCTAGTAATAGCAGGTTCGATTCATTAGTCGGGTAAATTAATTACTGACCAACTCTGCCTCACCCAACGACAGTTTTTAAAGGAGTAAAAATCGTTTTCCAACAATGCTATCAAATATTAGTTGGTTGCAGGAGTTCGCAGAACTCACCCACCTCCCGTTAACATTTGAGTTGGGCCACCTTTTTCTGTGCCTGGTTATATGAGGGATAAATACGCATCAAGGTTCAATTATGTATTTTTATATAGTAATTGCCCCATCACAAACTGGAATGTACAATTCGTCAGCGTGACACTGACGAAGCGGTCTTTTTATACACTAATTGAATCGCATGCAGGTACCTAATGAGAACTACCCTAGGGTTAGAGCAAAGGAACAATTACATGAGATTTACAAATAATCAGTTGGATAGTACACGCCCCAGCAGTTTGCAATTTGAGTCCTTACAAAATTAAAAGGGTTTATCTCCATGTTTATTGTACTCCTCGCAATCAAGAGTTGCGTAAACTATCAATTTTCAACAAAGTACTACCTACCTACAATGTTCCCTTACACTATCAACATTTCTTCTGATACACAGATCCTTCCAATAAGGTTTTTAATGATAATTTACAAGATCGTCTCGAACTGGTCGCCACCTCAGGGAAAGATGGGTGTTGGTTGTGTGGTGAAAAGGTGTACAACAAAGAAACACCCGGCGGTCGTTCGACCTGGGTGATAAGATAAGTGGGTGGTGTACGATCGAAAATATTGTGATCCCACTCCTACGGTGATTGAGTGTAATAACATGCAGAATTATGCCTAATTATTTCCACCTACTCAACTCAAAGATTTGTTGTTGTTGTTGTTGTTGTTATCGTTCTTTTTGTAATGTTGAGTAGACCATCTTGCCCCGAGATAACACAGTAATTGGGAAATCATAGGGTTAACATTCACAAAATTTAACGCTCTCATGGCTAAACTGGCTAAAGTATATCATAACCTACAATTTCTATTTGACATTGTGCAATAATTCTGAAGAAGAAATGATAAGATCTCCGTAGGCCCTGAGATTCGAGACAAATTCATCATTTTCAGTTAAATGTTGTATGATCTATAATCTTGCAGACCCAAATATGTTGGAAATTTCTTAATAACGAGATGGTGAATACTTTTGCTGGAACAGAAAATTAGCTAGTAATGAATACAACGTAACACCGAAATGTCGACAAAACATTTTGCACAACAAAAACTCAACATTCCTGCGACAATCGATTAAAGCGAACCGAGTCGAACTATCCTGATGACACTACCGCTCGCAAGGAGAACAACTATCGAAACAATTATTAGGTATACTTTTCACTTATGATTATTTACAAGAAGGTAGTCTCGAGGATGTACACATAATGAGAGTAGCTCATTGAAAACTTAAGCAACTACGTACATTCATATACACGGCATCATTGAAATACGAGTAAGGAAGTAGGGGTTGGCAATGGAGAAATGTGCTGCCGTTACACAGCCAGCCGCAAAGTGGAGAAAATTACTGTTTTTGACGTGGATAGCGACCTTTTTTTGCGTTTCTTCAACAATTAATATGATTACCGTAAGTTGCTGGGCCTTGACAATATAAACCGGTTTAAGCATATGCCAAAAAATTTACGGGGTAAGTTGCAAATGGGGTAGAAATCTTTTGTATTGATCGATCGGTTACCGAGAACTCGGAAACGCGATTTTACGTTTGATTCGTCTATTGCCCTACTCCAAATTTTTTTAAAAAGGTATTCTTAACTTTTTCTCTGTACCGGCTCAGATTTTCAACACTCTCAAACAAAAACTGTGCACCGTTTACTTGGTGTACAAATAGATAGCAACAATCAAACCATATAGACCCAATACCTCAGCAAAAATGAGAATAAGGATCATGCCGACGAAGAGACGGGGCTGCTGAGCTGTTCCTCTCACACCGGCGTCGCCGACGATGCCAATAGCGAATCCAGCAGCTAAACCGCTGAAACCGACGGCCAAACCAGCTCCCAAATGCATGAAACCCCTGAAAAACAAAGTTGAAGATTAAATTCAATAGTCAAAAACGGCGATGAAATTGCTGCTTTATGAGAGTTTTTGCAAGAAACGCGGTTGTTATTTTCACACAATAACCTCACTTGAACTTGAAAACCTTTTGGTAGATGATTTCCTACAATAGGTATAGGCCTATTCATTCGCGGAGAAAAACACATCGAAATTAGCCCCCCTTTTCTAGTCCTTTTCTAGTAAAAGCCAATTAGCCCCCAAATGCTGCGAGAGCATGAGTCGCAAAAGCATAAGTTGGATCAAAAGGGGATTTGCAACTTTGCCTTAACCAATCGCCAACAGATGCCCACCAAATTGGAGGTGAAATGGGCCTCTTAGGAACTCACAAAAATTCAGCGGTAAACTTCCGCGCTGAGCTTTATAGACCTCAAGACAACTCTCATGACAACAACTCAAGACAACCGTCAACATGAACGCCCTCAAATTAATCAAAAGAATGATCAGGTTTTGATCAACGATCAGTTCCCTCAACAATTGGATTGCTAGAAAATGTTTAATGATGCGCATTGGGTTTTACGACTTCACTTCTTCGCTTACTTGTACAGGGTGTAGATTGAGGGAGGGTCAAGTTGGCCGGCAATAAGGACTGCAACGACGAGACCGTAAATGGCAATGATACCCGCCATGACGACAGGGATGATACATTTCATGATCAGTTCAGGCCTCATGACGGACATGGCGGCGATACCAGTCCCTGATTTGGCCGTGCCGTACGCGGCTCCCAATGCTGGAAATAAGAAGGTATATGGTTATCAGTTATCACGAATATTTGACTCCATTTCAACGACAGGTTCCAAAAAATGAATAAAATATTCAATTCGTATTGGAAAATAAGACGCGATTGTTATCATACATTTCTTTGAAATGAATTATTATACGTCTGTTATATAGTCTTGTCAAAACTCAAGAATCAAAGAAAAATGTAGTTTCTGCTCAAATTGGAAGCGGTAGGATTTTTTTTTTATGACGAAAATTTCAGGTTTTAGTTCAAATTTATAGGTACGTATCGAATAAGTACCCACGATGTGTTATCTAAGGGTAAGTAAGCAATAATAATTCCGATTTCATGAGCCAAACGTGCGGAATTCTGAAACCGTTTGCTAGAGGTTTGCAGGCAAAAAACATTATTATTACCATACTGTATGGCATTATAGTCGTTCAAACAAACCAATTACCGTGTCATCAGCAAATGACCTCAAATTAATTATGTAACACCAATGGTTCTATTTTGAGCTGACATCTTTCGTTTATGAATGATTCAGATGACGTTATCATTTTTTCAACTTTCCAGGCCACATACAAAAGGCCATGAACCGCTGCAATAACGTACCTATAGGAAAGACTCGTTTCCAAGAAATGAAAACAAAATACATTCATATTCATACCTGTATGCGAACTAATTAACATAGAAACATGCTGAAGATCATATTTATGAATATTAATACGTTCATCTTTCGAAACCTCCAAAATTTTGTTCGCGAGTACGTGAAAGAAGTGCGAACGTGTCGAAGTATCGACAGTTATTTAAATGCATCTCACAATTAGTAACCTGGAAAAATCACATGTATTCTGGAAGGTATAGGTGTTAACTATGGGTTCCCTGATGACTAATTACTCGACATTAGCCAGAATTCGAGGAATACTGATGAAATATGATCATTGCCAACTATTAAAATTTCACTAGCCGCCCATTTGAACTATATGCAGACCAGCATTTTTAACCACCCAGTGGAATGGAGACAATTGGTACATCCAGAGTGCTTCCAGATTTTAGTACATAACATTTTGAACCAAATCCGTCATCATTTTCCTGATATTGTAGCAGCAAGGTTCAAGATAAACGGAAATCAGCTAACTTTCTATTCTAAAAACGCGCCTAAAATTAAAGTTCAAAAAGTGCGTACAGGAATGAGAAAAAAATCAACGTATTATGCAAGAAAAGATCAACATTTTGAGACCTTGAATATCAAAATCGGTTGATTTCTGTGACCAATAAAAATTAAAATAATGAACCGAAAAAAAGCTGAAAATAGAGTGTGATCAAAATTCGGATCAAAAATTATCTTAGTTACGCTTGTTAACCAGCAAGCTGAATGATACGAGAAACGTACGAACTATAATACGGAAATCGGTCTTTTATGAGCTACCGACCTAATATCGACAGGAGAAAATCAATTACATGAAAAATAGAAAATTGGGTTAAAATAGACAGAAAATGGAGCAAAACTTCTATCTCAACCTGTTCCATTGAAACGCGATTTTTTAGAATAAAAAACTCTCTGTTCTCCCAGTTCCTCTGTGTGTGGGGGGGGGGGTTAAGTTGGATATATGTAAAAATACTAGGTATGACTGTAGAATTTTCTTTCTCATGAATTATTCAAGTGAAACAAGTCATAATTAACCATAAAAAATAGATCAATATTTTGGACTGACTCTAGCTGCATGTTATATCTGAGGTGACCTACTTTGGAAGGGCGTGCACTAATTTCGGGCTATCACGTATCATTTACTACCGATCATACTACTATTTGCCTCCCTTGCCAAAAATTTGAAAAAATTGAATAACTGGGTTAAAAAAAGGTTCGTTAAATTTGGTGACTTCGATCACCTATTCCTGCAATAGAAGGAAGGTTTGTTGAAAAAATGCACAAATGTTTGATTCGTTCGTGACTCAATAAATTTTTCATTCGTCTCAATCATTGTGACATTCTGTTTTTGACCTCAAATGAGCAGTTTTATGAAATAAACAGCACCATTAATTGAGCTTCCCTTTTTTATAAGGTAGGGTAAAGATCAATATATAATTATATAAGTTGGCCTTTACCTATAGGTACAAAAAAATTGGGAGCCGGCCATAAATACTTCAAGTATAATTCAAAATTAGAGAATGTACTACCTACTTTCTGGGGGAAAAAATCATACCCCCGAAGTTTGACTACTAGGTATGCGTTCGATTCCCATAAATTTGGGCTTATGATACATGTCATCCCTGGTAACCGGGGTTTCTGGAAATTATCGGGATTGGAGAACTAAACCATTCCTTGCGGTACCCTACGGGTTAACGCAACTAACTCATTGTTTTTACATTTTTTTCTATTTAGGAGAGCATTTTGGTCAATTAGTGGTACTCACTAGAACCCATAATTCGACTGCAGTTTTGAGTTTAGCCAGGTCGTTCGAATCTTTGAAAAAAATTGTGCAGTTCCCCCTTATCGTACCAGTCCTCAAACGGGTTAAGGGGACGTTTTCAAATCCATACGTCAACATTATAATGATGTCAACCTTAGCGAAATGAATTTCCGCCGCTAAAGCCCACGATTAAGGATTAGGTTGCCATTTTGCACAAAGGGGACGTGAAACATGTCGGATGCGGGAGGGAGGATCATCTCAAGGTCATCGGAGAAATAGCCAACTATGTTACGTAAATTCATGTTTTACGGCTATCATATGTTTCATGAGTTTATTCGGAGGAATCCCGATCTTCCGATCGTTAGGAATGATGTTATCCGTTATTTGAAAACGATCATAGCTCGAGAAATTCAGCCGCCGACGCTTCGGCAGGCGCCACGCCCACTTTTTCTGTGCGCACCCATCTGTTGTTCCCTTGGGAACGTGAAAACTGCCGGGTTTTAGAATATTTCATATGAGAACAAAGATGAATTAGAAAGAACGTATTGCGCGATTAAGTTGCGAGAATTTATTCAGGTAGTACTCGATGAATCGAATAAGGCCAAAATGCTAGACTCAAATAGCGATATGCATCATTTCGTGACCGAAGTAGTAAAACAGAAAAATTGATATTTCAAGAATAAAGATCCAAAAAGCTGATCTTCTAGTTCCTATGTGATGAACTTAAATTTTCTCAAAAAGGAACAATGAGGTGATCTCAATGACAACATTCGACCTCATCGTTAGAACTGGTTAATCTTCGTAAAATGACGAAAAACTGAACAATTTAGAAAACTTGTATCGATTCATGCTCAGAATTCGAGAGACTTGAAGCATCCCATGACTTTTGAGTCACCATTTAACCGACGGGAATGCCAATGTGAACGTCAGGACCAAAGTGGGCGTTGCCCCTTGCGCCGACTCCACGGACGTTTCCAGTCAGCGAAACGTGGGAAAATCACGTTTCTTTCGGTAAAACCACCTGCCAATTTTACTTATAAACGTGAAAAACGAGTTGATTTTGATATTCGACGTTTAAATAGACAGTTTGAGACGGAGGCTAGTCCGTGTGCATGCATTTGAGGTTGTCATAAATGATAAGGTACAGGTGATTTTTGATATTTTCCAACGGCCACCCCATCAAATTATCGAATTAATGTGGAATACTTCGCGTGCGTAGGTAGGTCAAGTTGTGGGGGAAAACTTGGATGGTTCGACGCGTTTTGAGGTTATTCGAAAAAAAGATGGAAAAAAAAAGTAGGGAAATCAGGGTACAAAGTGAGGGATTTTTGAGGGAATTTTACGGGTTTTGGGAAATTCGGAATCAATTTTGGGGGAATTTGGTTGAATCTCAATATTGGAGCGTAGGATATCGGCCAACCAACAGCCGTCGGGTCGGGCAGCCTAAAATCAATACGGCCACCTCACGGTTTGTTATCCCCCGGACGGGGCAATCGGGCCGATAGAATAGTCGGACGTGAAAAGTCCGTAGAAAGGTTAACGATATCGTGTCGACAGCTAAACTCGGGACAACAGAAATAACGGGGGAATATTTAGTTGGCGAAAGTATAGAAATAGACGGGCAGTTAGTTAGTCGGGGGAGAGCTAGAGGGCGGAGAGAAGAAGCGAACTTTAGATCGGGGCATATATTTACCGCTGAAGATCATGGCGGAAGCGGCTCCCATCACGCCGAAAAAGGGTCCGTAGATCGGGTTCTCGGTGTCCGACATCGCGTCTGTCGTTGGGTTTTCGTTTGAAAAAAGTCGAACTGAGGGGCTGAGCTGGCGACTGAAGGGGCGCGGCTGGCAAGGGCGATTTCGGGTCCGGGAGCTGAGTGATCGAGACGAGTCGGACGAAGGCGAAGTCGGCGATGAACGGGACGGCCTCACACCACGAGCGACGGACAACGGTTCGGTTTTCGACGACGGGTAGGAGATGACCCTCAGAAAACACTGAGGACAGATTAGCGTAGAGCTACCTGGCTATCGATACTAGGAATCGGGGGAGGACAACCACTGTCGATAGTTTCGGTCGATAATTCTTCGGCTGGGCCGACATTTTTGGCGATTTTCCACGATTTTGTGTTCTCCGAATTTCTTAAAATTATAGGAAGGCAATTCGAATTAGGTTCATTGGAAAGAATAAAAAAATCTTATTAAAAAAAGAAAAATGATGTCTCACATTCCTATTTTGCTAATTTCCTTAAAAATGCGAATTTTTCCTACCTACTTCAACAGCGGTTTTACTGGCCTTAAAAATAAGGTAGGGTTCTGTCGAGACGTTAGGACCAACTAAATACAAAACCTGATTTTTGGTGAAAATTTTAACAATTTACAACTCCTTCCCCCTGAAAAACCCCGAACGGCCTGCGGCGTACGGCGGACGGACAAAAAAATTTTTATTTAAGAAGAAAGTCTTCTGACACAGAGACGCTTGGTAGTAAAAGCGTACCCATATAATGACACTACTCATTTCCTGAACATCCGTGCCGTTTTTCTATTACAACATTAGCATTAGCATTGTATTAGCAAATGTGGAATATTAAGTACAACGCTGAAATTCTACCGGAAAACCTACAGCTATCGATAGTCATGGATCGGTTCCCCAAAAGCTTTGAAAATATCGATGGTATCAAATATCGATAGCCAGCTCTAGGACAGATCGCCGAGTTGTAGTTGTGACGGGTGGTGGGGCGGCTCCATCGGTGCGGTGGGGTGAACGAGGAGGCGGCTTGCTAGATTGCTTCCAAAGTGAAATCCAACGAAACTGGTCCGCCCCTTCCCGAAATGAGACTAACTTTTAGGTTCAGAAGCTGCCGCCAGGCAGACACCAATACCGCGCCAAATGGGGGGGGGGCCAAACGGCTGATGAATTTTTGTTGAAATTGATCCAAGTCGGAAAAAATTGAAGAATTTCGTGTTCTTGAGTCTTTTCTTGAAAGATTTCGTTTTAGTGGAATTTGTCCAAGAGAAAAAGGAATCAATTCTCTGGGATTTTCTCCGCCTTGGAGTGCGGAAGAAATCAGCTATGATTCCTTCAGTTCTATCAATTCAAATTCTATTATTTCACGTAGCTTCAAAAGGCTATCTTTTTTTAAGAATGGAACACGCTATAGCCTTACCTAACTCGCAACAAACCTTACGGTATCGAGGAACTACAATGCGCCCGAAGTATTACAGTTAAAACAAATCTATGTATCTGAAAGCTAGAATAACAAACATAATGATAACATAAAATATATAATATAACAACTTCATTGTTTTCGTTATTGCTTGGAGGATGGGTTGTTTCAATTTCAATGAAGCATGTTCCAGCTTTCCTATTTGGATTTCAGCCACAGGCTCTACTCAACCGGGGTCTTTTTCAATTCTGACTTTAAAAGAGCGAGAAATAGTTTCCAAAAATTTAAAAACTGAACTTGAAGGGCATTATCGAAAAAGTAGATTTCGAAGATGATGTCGTGTTTTTGGAATTTGTCTTGGGTATATTTGTCTCGGTTCTCTCTCACCTATTCATATTATCACCATTCAAAATTGGGGCAATTCCCCACTTGATCTCATAGGTATAAGCTTAACTGCATCAGGGAGCTAATACCCAATCAAAGGAAGGGGATTAATTTTTTCGTTCGTGAATATACATATTGATTTATTTATCAGACCCTAGTGGCAATATTCCTCCAATGAATATAATCGTATTTGATGATAATATTGGTGTTACACATATCCGAAAAAGTCACGGTGATTCACCCGACTTAATATCAATTACCCATCATACATATCAACATTTGTAAATACGAATGTATATTTTATTATGCCTGTATAACTTTTGTGAATTTGAATGTTTTCATATTCACTAAATCAGGCTGAAGTAGATTTTTTCAATATTTTTATTGTGGCACAATTCACCTTGTGGAACTTTATATTAAGAGTGGATGAAAATGGCTTCTGTTCTACAATACTTTTCCTTTAATTCCACTCCCTCGCGCTCCAAGCCAATGTGAAGGACGATTACGATAAACATGGAAGTAAAAAAATAGTCAAATCTTGGGGCCAGACGTCCCTCAGTACGAAAACGCCGGTTGATTCTGATAGAGCAGTGGAGCATATGCGAACCTAGTGACCGCTGGAGTAATCACAATTTCAAAGATGAAGCCTGCGGAAAGCTGGGGCCGTGGACCCAAGCAGAGCAGAAAGGTGCGACCTCCACACACTCGGCGAAACACAAGACAGCAGGGTTGCCAACTTGAAAGGACAGAATTTTGTGACTCGTGGCACCAATTCTGTACTTCCAGACCGTTGGCGGTGACCGATCTCAATTTATGAAAATCCTGGATGACCGTGAATTGCGAATGAAGATGTCGATGTACGTCATTATGCGGAAGAACAAAAAAACCAGAGGAGCGTAGATGTCATTCGATACTTCCATACTTCGACACGTATATTTTAGGCACGATTTGATTAGGTGCTGTTCAGCTGTATGGACAAAAAATGTCAAAAAACTCGCTATGCACATTTGAAGAGCACCTAAAATCGAAATTCGTCAAGTTATGGGATTTGTGGGGTTTATGGGATGGGAGTTTTAAAAAAATATCCACGCCTTCTGCAAGATAGAGCAACGATTTTAGGAAAAAATATGAAAAAACTCAATTCACTAATTGTATAACTTGTCTAAAATCCAAATAGGTACGCCAAGTTATCGAAATGTAAAAAAAATATCCACATATTTTAAAAGGCAAAACAAAAACTTTGAGAACAAGAACGTTCATACCAATTCATTTCTGTGACCAGAAAAAAATAAAATAGGGAACACATGCTGATACATCGGAATTCCTGTCTGTGCCTGCCTCTTCCAAAGAACTCAAGTTTAAACTCAATCTCAAACGTGAACTCGAACCCTAACTCAAGCTAAAATTTGAACTTAAACTGAAACTCAAACCTAAACCTTAAACATGAACTCAAACTGGAACCCAAACACAATTTGTGATTACTCAAACTGTACCTCAAGCTAATACTAAATTCGAACTGGGACTGGAACTCAAACTTGATTCCGAACTGAAACTCGAGCTGGAAGTGGAACTCCAACTCAAACTTCAAATTGTAACTGGACTGAACAGTTTGAGTTTCAGTTCCAGTTTGGTTTTGAGTTGCAGTTTGAGTGTGACTTTACGTTTGAGTTACAGCTTGGGCCTGAGTTTAATTCCAGTTTCTGTCTGACTTTACGTTTGAGTTTAGCGGGAGTTCAAGTTTGAGTCAGTATAGTTTTGAGCTTGAGTTTCAGTTTGTGTAATGAGAATTATAGAAGTTTGAAATTTAAAACTCAATCAATCGAACGAAAAATAATGATATTTATATTGCTTACAAGACGCGTACCTACTTCCTATTTACTACGACGTAGTCCAATTTCAATCGCTTTTTGTCATCCATAAACGAAGATAGATCATATTCAATATTTGACTGTCATAATCGTTCCTCAGAATTAATTCTGCGCAGTTTTGTCGTGAATGCTGGGATGTCCTCGTTTTTCTGAAATGCTCTCCCCCCCCCCCTCCAATTATTCATTTTGTCCTCCCAAGGTCGTGGGAGGAGCTGGCGACCCTAATTCTTGAGCCTTTGCAAAGTTTGAGAGTTGAAAAATTTTTCCGACCGATGACATAGGTGAGTACATTTTTGAAAAAAGTAGGTACCCAAACTGACTCAAACAAGAAAATGTCAATTTCCTGTCAAAGGCAATGACATTCATTAAACTTGAAAAGGGGTTTGGCAGAGTTTTTTTCTTCTTATGTTTGTTCCATTCTCGTGCTACCAATTTTGGTCGGATTTGAGCGATTCATTCACAGAAACAGAAATACTGCCCTTCGGTAGGTATAACTTTTTTGTTCAGAAGGGCTGAGTAACAAATAAATACTGGCAGCGCAAGAGCCAGAAATGTAGACAACATTCTAAGAAAATTCGTGGTTTTGTGCCAGAAAAATCACTTTACTGCTTAGCAAAGAAAATTATCAAGAATTTGTTGTTGGATTTTGGTAAATTTATGAAAAAAATTGTACTTCTTCTTTTCTTTCAGAAGAAATATGAGTTTTATTGGGGCGTGGGATTAATAACATTTTTACCCATCCTGAACCAATTTTCAAGGATAACGGATGGACCGCCTCTCTTGCCCTCAACGCCTGTTTTGCTGACTGGATGTTTAGAAAACATACAGAGAAATGGAAATTAATTTAATCAACGCTCAGCTCTGTAAATGTGTAAAATGAGGTCGGTAAAAACCTTGGATTGGTTTCAATACATTTTTTATTTAAGAAATATAAAAAGTACTTAACGGCAAAATTATACACAGAACATACGTGAACCAGAGCAGTATGAGACGTAGTTGGTCGCGAACTTTCAAAGCTCTTCCCCCTTCCATTGGAAGATCGACCAGCAGATTGGAAATGTATTGATAAATTTGTACACGTAACATTATCATTTTCAGTGAAAACGTGCAATATAACTCTCATGTCTACCTGCCATCAATACTCTGGTACCGACATAGTTTGCAGTTAAAATAAGGGGAAAATCCATTGCTGAGAATGATGGTGAATACCGGGGGACCCGCTCATTTCCAACAGACCATCAATATTCTGGCTAACGGAGGGTAATGACAAGGTAAACATTGTAAATCAAAAGAGAACAGCGGAGCTCGTTAATTGATATAATCCACTATAAATCAAAAGTTTAATTTTAGGACATTTAATCACCGACGTTCATGTCTCTCGTTTTCCTCACATCGTGACACGTTTGAAATTCAAGCCAGGGAAAAGATGGACATAAGTTTTGGCAAAATTCAATGTAAATCGCGTCACCAATGGAACAGATCGAACGTCAACATAAAGAAGTTTCATCAGATGTAAACAAAAATCGATAACTTTAATTGAAACAACTCTCGATCATCGAGGGTCGTAATAATTTATCCTTTCATAATAATTCGCAATAGGTATGCCAGACAACAATTCGGTGTATAATGGGCAATTAGTAAAAGAAAATAACTCCTAATCCATGAAGTAGGCAAAGCAGATAATAACAAAAAAAAAAAAAAAAAAGTGAGGCGATGGAATAAGTGGTGTAACTTTTAACTCAACTTGGGTGTGAAATTAACTGTAAAGGTCGTCGTCCCCATCATCATGGAAAGTTGGTTCTGGATTGGAGGCGCCTTGTGATGGCGGCGCGTTTGCCGACGACGGGAATCGAAAGTTCGTTCCGAACCCCCGCGATTGCTGAAGGGTTTGAGCAAACATCTTGTACTTGGTGACGTCATTATCAGTGACGGACCTCCTGGCGAAACGCATCGCTTCTTCGAAATGATCTCTTGTGATCTCAGGGACTGGATCGTCGTCGTCCATCTGGGAATGGAGAAATATCAACAGTTGGTCGGGAGGTAAAATCAAATCGATTTTTGATCATTCCTTCAGCGTCTTTTTATTTTGAAGATTCGATCGACGACGAGGAACCGCGCAAATTGTCTTTTCATAATATTCATTGATTTCATTAGCGATAACGGCCTCTTCAGAGGATTCTAGCGACAATGAAAATTATGAGACTACATCGTTTATGGTGACCCGCCTTTGACCGAATTGTAGATTGCTGATGGATATGGGTGACTTGATTGTTACCCATCGATTATTTTGCCTATTGTCCACCATATTGTGACCCTGTTCGTAGGCAAACTGATATTTCGATCAAAAACACTTTATGGTGCCGTATAACTTCAAAGTTCTGGGTGAGGGTGAGACATGATTTGCGACGTTGCCTAATCGTTTTCATTCATATGACAAGCCCTTTCACCAGATTCTTCCTTTTCAGAAGATCCGTACAACATCAGAAAATTATCGCAATCGACCATCATGTTTGCTCTTGACATGGCATCTCTTGCTTTTCAGGGCTACGAGATAAACCAAACAAATGCTTTCTGACATAGTAGAGACCTCATGAAGAGGCCAGAATCAGCAAAAGCGCTGGGGAACAAATAAAATTATGAGGCAAATCGTAAATTATAACTCACTCTCTCATACAGGTCTTGAAAAAAGAAGAAGAAGAAGAAGAAGAAAAACTACTCACCTCCATAGCGCCAAGATTTTCCCTTTCCCTTTCTCTTCTGATTTCAGCTTCAATAGACTGTCTAATCGCAAGCTTGCACGCCCTCTGGCAAACTTCTGTAAGATCAGCGCCTGAGTATCCGTGAGTCATCTTGGCAATATACGTCAAATCGACATCCTGCAACAAATGATGGCATGATTTTACACTGAAGGCCTCAGACCTTTTTGAAACTCTCTTAGACTAATATAATAGAAACTAATGTATACTCATCCATATAATGATCAATTTTCTGAATAAAATATTCATAATCATTATAAATTCAACCTATACCAATAGATTAGGTATGCCAATTTATTTATAATACATGATAAAAAAAATTGGCATCAAGTTATTATTTTATTAAATTACTGGAGAAAAATTACTCATAATTTTTCTAGAATAGAATCAGTAATCAACGGGTTAGCAATCGGGTACTATTCCAAGATTTATTGGTTTCTCAAAATCTCGACTCTTACCTTTGCGACCGGCGACTTCCTCAAATTCGCCTTGAAAATGGCTTCGCGCGATTTCTCATCAGGCAGTGGGATGTATATGAGCTGGTCCAGACGTCCAGGACGAAGAATAGCTGGATCTATGATATCTGTAAACGGGGAAATCGGTACCGTCATTATTCGCATTCTTTATACCGGAATTGTCAGTTTTTTTATCGCTTTGCTGGAGAACGGACTCACCTGGACGATTGGTTGCGCCAATTATAAACACGTTTTTCTTGGCGCCCATGCCGTCCATTTCTGTGAGGATTTGGTTTATCACTCTGTCGGCGGCTCCACCAGCGTCACCGACGCTTCCTCCTCGCGATTTGGCAATGGAATCCAATTCGTCGAAGAAGAGGACGCAAGGAGCAGCAGCTCGAGCCTGAGAAATGAATTAGACAGCAGAGCTTGAATATATGAAAGGAACAGGGTTGGAACCATACAGCACCGAAATGTTGGTATTTTGACGGTAGGTACAATGGGATTGAGACAAAAATCGTTTGCCACCGATATTGAATATACTGAAATACAATGAATATGGTACGGTTTGAATCTTAGACAGGTCGCACATTGCCCGGCTTAAGGGGATTGAGAAATTTTGAGGGTATGGATCAAGGACTAGGATTTTATTAAGGACTGTTATACTAAAATCCTCAAATATTTTCATAACTTGTAAATTTATTTTTTCAAAATATTTGTGTATTTTTCAAAATTTGCATTTATTTCTCCATATTATGCAAGATGAACAAAAAACATACAACAAACAATTTTGAAAAAGCTAAAGAAGTGTTCAATACAGTAAACGAGTGAAAGAAAACGGGGGTGGGCATCCTGAGCATCCTCCCTCCAACTCATACTTCCATTTTCCAGAGAGAATACCAGAGTTCGGGCAACGATCCCTTTGACACTGAAAATCTTGATTTTCAAGAAAAAGAAAAAGTTGTTAACACCTCATTTTTGTATCTCCTGCGCTATTCATAATTTGTCGTTCAACCTTCAATTTCCCTTCACGATAAACTTCATGAGCCAATTAGTTCTCTCAAAGCAGCAGGGTATGGGTATGGTGCCGAATGCGGCAGGTTGTACTTATATTTTCCAAGGGGAAATTTCTCCAAAAAGATATTTTTTCCCGAAATCTCACTTTAAACGTGGAAATTGAAGCTGACTAGCCAAATTTATAAATGAAAAGCCAACCCAAATATCAAGTTGATTTTTCTTTTGATACGATTTTTATTAAATTTTCCATTTTTTCGGTGAGGATTCATTATAATATAATGAATATATTATATTATTCTGGATTAACCTGATGGAAAACTAATAGGTGATGTAGTTCCACCAAGGTAAATCCGATGTTCTCAGGGAAGAAAGACCGCAAAAACAAATTCAATATGGGACAGCTTACTCCATGCCAGGGACAACCTGCGTCGCTCTCCTCCACTGTTAGATGATGGTTACAATTTAAATTGCAGTGGTATCAAACTTGACTTACCTTATCAAAGATATCACGGACGTTAGCTTCAGATTCTCCAAACCACATGGTAAGGAGTTCAGGGCCTTTGACGGAAATGAAATTGGCCTGGCACTCGTTGGCAATAGCCTTGGCAAGCAGTGTTTTACCACATCCTGGCGGGCCGTAGAACAGGACCCCGCGGGACGGCTGCATACCAAATTTGAGGAACTTCTCCGGATGCTCGACAGGATACTGCAAAAGATGACGGATGCAGCCTCAATAACTAAATTCTTGAATGAAATGTACCCAGAAAGTGTGAATTGAGACTTTTCTAGTTCTCCGTGTTCTGGTGGATTCATTACTTTGGTATTACACTTCGAAACTAAGTCAACCGCCCTTCAATCAGTCTTTAAACGATTGAGTTCGTACTCGAACCTACGTTCAAAGATGCGGCTACTAACGGACAACGGTTTGAAAACGCTCAAGCTAATGATGTAATAGCCAAAAGCTCTTGAGCACTCTTGCTCTCAGAACCAAACAAAACAAGATTTTTCTTGCATTGCATTTGTATTAAACATGATGCATTTGCATTTGTATTAAACATGAAAATCGATAGCTGCCATTGAGAAAATTATTGTCTAGAAAATTATAGCACTCATTTACCTGGACGAGCTCCTGCAACTCTTTTTTAACGTTCTCCAGGCCACCGATGTCATCCCATGTGACGTTAGGAACTTCAACTACCGTCTCACGCAGAGCGCTGGGACTGCTCTTGCTCATCGCGTACTGAATGCCACCAAAATTTATCATGTGAATAATATGTGACGAAGAGAGCTAAAAAAATTTGAAGTATCCACAACCATAAAGGTTCAAGTTACCCTGAAATTCTCCATGGAAACGGCAAGAGAGTCGAGCACTTCAGCGTCGATATGCTCGTCATCAAGATCGATCAGATCCATTTTCTCACGGATCTGTTGAAGAGCAGCTTCAGAGCACAGCGAGGCCAAATCAGCACCGACGTGACCATGAGTTTCAGCTGCGATCTGCAACAGGCCCGCAAACAAGTGTCAGCCGTAGGCAGCAAAATAAAGAAGCAAGTAAAAGAAAAGTTAACTGCCGACATCCCAGGCGTTGCTTTTCGCCCGATAACCAAAGTTGTCCAGGGTGCGCATTCCAATATCTCAGCATCTAGGGACTGTGATACACGTTGACTCATTGACTTACAGCCTTGAGCTACAGACACAGACACATACACAGATCAATGGCTGAAAACAAGTTCTTCGGGCTTCGGGTGTCTGTAATTTACAGTGATGACAATTAGTCAAACTAGAATTTTTCAAACGATCGCTATAATGCCCTTGGTCCGGAGTAGGTACCTCCATTTACTCAACTTTTGCTTCGATATTGGCAAAGAGAATGAAAATATTACAGTTGTCTAACGAATGACAAATCATTGGAGATTCGGTGGAAACATGCCTAAGAAAACAGCCATCGGTCTGTGAGTGTATGTTAGCGAAAATTGGTTCCTTGAAAAATATTTTCATAATTTACCCCACCTGTTCCAAATCAACATCCTCGGCAAGCTTCATGTTCTTTGTGTGAATCCTGAGCACCTCGAGGCGACCAGTCGTGTCAGGGATGCCAATGTCGATTTCACGATCGAACCGGCCGAATCGTCTGAGCGCAGCATCAATAGAATTAGGTCTATTGGTCGCTGCCATCACGATAATGTGCGAATTCTGCTTCAGACCGTCCATAAGGGTCAGGAGCTGGGAGACGATACGCCTCTCCACTTCGCCGTGGGTCTAGAAATTCCAACGCAAAGGTGTTAACATTTCAAATTTTATCAGAGGACGATCCATTGATTTTGTTGACTTGTTCCACCCTTCTGAACTGCTAGATTGAAAATTAATTCTAAATAGAGGGAGCTTTTGATATTATATTTTTTTGGTGCAGGCTGGCTGAGCACAGGATGAAGCAGAGCTATAAGACGTTTGTCGGAAGTTGGGATATAGTGAGAACAATTTGCCTGAGCACTTGAATCTGAAGAATTAAAGTCACTGACAGAATCAACTAAAGGACAGTACCAAAAGGAACTTTGTACTCAATTTAACAGGATACAAAAACGTTGTCCAGAAGTTCACTGCCCCAACAACTATCCGGGAATTGTGCTACCGAATTGTGTTTTTTGAAAACAACTACCAACCTGATAGAGACAGACTGTTCAATTGGCCCGAATCAGAGTCTCAGTAAGAGGCACAACATTGAAGTTCCTGGTGGTAATGAGGGGCGTTTGTTTTTTATTTATTAGTTAAAGCAAAAGAAAAGTATGAGATACCAAACACTGTTCTGTGATCTGACTAAATAGTTGCCAAACTTAAATCGTTGGAGTATCGACTGTTGACCGTGAGTTACTAAGGGTGAATTCCCCCTATTATTTGTTCATTGCAACTCAATAAAAAGTATTAGCTCTTTTCCTACATCATTTTTTAGAGTTTCAGACGCTAGCCTGATATAACCTGAAATAAGAGACAACCTATAAGAGAAAACGACTTAGAACATCAGAATTGATCGCGTTTAAAAACTCAGGCTCGATTCTTCGTTCGAGGGGGCCCATGTGGTGGATTGGCTGGTGATATAAAGAAATAAAATCAACAAGCCTTGAAAGACCGAAATAGGTTCAGCTGTTTAGACACAATTCAACGAAACCCCAACTACTGCGGGTTGTCCCCCAGAAGCGTTTCAACTACCGAACCAATTTTGAATTTAACAGTCTTTATTCAACTAATAAACTGAAAACTGCACACTCTAATACTTCTTAACAAACAGTTTTACACAAATAAACTTCATTACATCACCACTACGAAAGGAATCTGCTGAGGACCAGTATAATATCAATATTCCAACTACAGCGTTTTACATTACTTCACTTAGTGAGAAAAAAAAATTGAAGAGTTAACCTTATCTCTTTTTGGAGCGATGGCGTCAAGTTCATCTATGAAAATTATGGCAGGAGCATTCTTCTCAGCTTCTTCAAAAGCTTTACGAAGATTACTTTCAGACTCTCCAGCCAGTTTGCTCATGATTTCAGGACCTGAATCACGACAAAACGATACGTTAAAACTGGGATATATTACAAGTGGTGCCTAGATAACGAACGCTACTCCCAGGGCATCATATTGATGACCTCAAAAACCAAAGGAAGACAAAACACTCCAATCAAGATGCAAGAGTACAACTTCCTACGTTAAATATTTATGATTTATTTTTGGTTAAAATTTAAGGTGCCAGAGAGCAGAAAAATGCACATTCCACAAATGCATAAATTTGAATTACAGAAAAGTGTGTATGAAGTTCTCAATCAGAGAATCCAATTAAAAAACCCCGCAAATTCTTACAATGGGGTTAATTATTTCTTATGACTCTAGAATTATTTAGCTTCATGACGTAGTTCTATTAGTTCCTTGCCTAGGTACGTGGAATTGTTTAAATACAAAATTCGTAATATTGATAAAACCTACTCCTATACTTGGGTAAAGGTAGGTACGGGGTATCCGTACACTTGGACATCTAGTGCCATTCAAGACACATACATAGGCAAACCAAACAAAATATTTTCTAACATAACAAAAATGGGTTTTGCTGAAGAAGTGGGACTGTGTCAAGGTTGATTTTTCTTCAACAATTCAACCCAAGCCATTAGGGAGAAAAAGTTTCGAAGGTGGGCAGACGGACTTTTCTTTTAATTTAACATTCGAATTCTACAACCCCCTGGAACCAAATTCATAAATGCTTCAGGGTGAGTTAGAAACTTTTTTTCTTGAGCGATTTGATTGTTCAATAATTGAGGTTAATAATAATTGTTGAGGTTATCATGTGATGGCAACGCTCCCATATTTGGAAACGCAAAATTTTGGACAGACATAACAAAAAGAAACAACGGAAAAATAATTCTTATATACTCCAAATAGAGTAACCCACTACTACTGAAGTCGGTCGAAAATGAATGTTGTACTTCAGGGATCCTTGGAGGTAAATTGAGTACAAATGAAGGCAGCACCTGAAAATAGGACTACATCACAAGAAAACAGTCATGGATTTACCATTGATCAGGAAGAAAAATGCTCCAGTTTCATTGGCTACGGCTCGAGCAATCAAAGTTTTGCCAGTACCAGGAGGACCGTAGAGCAGGATACCGCGTGGTGGTTTAACTCCTATGGCTTTGAAAAGGCTCGGGTGTCTAAGAGGAAGTTCAACCATTTCCTTGATCTGGGCCAGCTGTTTCCTGCATCCACCGATATCGTCATAGCCGACAGCGTTCAAAGCTTCTTCTTCTTCCTGAATCACAGTAAAATAAGTACCATAAACAGAGGATTCTGTAGCTTCGGGCAACTGCTCTATGGGGTATTGTGAGCACTCATCTTTCAGTAGTCCACTGTACAAACTGTTGACAAATTCAAACTTGAGAGAATGGATCCAAGGACCCAAAACCCCATGGCCCAGTAACCGATAAACATAGAACATTGGATGTTTGATAATAAAAAATAAGCTACTAAACTGAAGTTTTCAAATATGGTCTGCCCTTTCAAGAGAACAACCTATTCACCTTGAATACAGCAATTCCCACCTCAAAGAACTGTTTTATCCAAGTTTGAATTACAGACCAGTCATAACTGGCATCTCTAATAAAACACTATTAAAAAAATGATTTTTTAATATTTTTTAAGATCTATTTAAATAGCATAAATCTAACTTGGCAAAACGCAGAAATTTGCGTCAGCCAAGTTACAGCCAAAAACCAAAATTCTAGCCCTGTGTTTAGCATAAAAGTCATTAAAGGACAGGTTATTTGCTAAAACTCACTATTACCATTTTGAAAGAACATAAAACTTGATACAATTTGAGCTGTAATGGAGCTCTGTAAATGCAGTAGTTCAGGAGAAAAAGCTCTGAAAACATGCTGATTTTTTTGTTGAAAGTATTGTGTAAGGGCTTTGAGTTGTTTAAATTGTGGTAGAACCGAATGATATATTTTAGACAAAAATGTTAATGAAAGTTGGGAGCAGGATTTAAAACTGAGGGAGGTATTAGTTTTAGTGGTCAGGAAACTGCCGAATGAGAACTGACAGAATGACTTTTTTCAAATGTGTGAAAGTAAGTTTCCCCTGGATCACTGATCCGACTTCCACTTTTTGGCTTATCACCGTACATCTATTTAGTTACCATGCATATCATGGAAAGCATTACCAATACAAAGGTTTTTAAGTTTTTGAGTTATTTCGGACTTTTCATTCCACCCTCTTACTGAGGCTAAATACTGAGCTCAAAAATTCCACTTCCAAAGGGAAGTCGATTTTGTCAAAGACCAGAACCAGCCCAGCACCCCCCGACCCACAGACAAGCAAGGGATTGAAAGAACGAGGCAAATGTTTGCCAGGATTAGGAACTCTAATAAGCTAGCTCTCCTAGGGTCCTTGGGATGAGGGGCAGGCACCCTCCAAGGGAACAGTAGAAAATTCCGGACAAGTTGAGGAGGGTTCAAAATGGCAATACAAATAATGAGCAATACCTACCTCACGTTTGACTGGATCTCCCTCAACGTGGATGACTGTGTCCGGCGCCACTATGCAGTATGGTTCAGGTTCCGTTTCCATGACCTTGAACTCAACCACTCTCATGCTTCCTCTGACCATGAAAGTGTCGTCCTTGTGAATGGGCCTATACGCTTCAAGGAAGTATGGCTTCAGGAACACTTCGAACAAGTTACTGTAACATGAAATAATATTCCAGGATGTGAGGTAAACATTGATCCGATTGCCATCATTAGGCAGTTACAATAAAATGAATTTAGACGCCTCATCATTTATCACTATGTTTAATTCTTGATAAGGTTTCTTTTATTTTTTCGCGTTGGTCAACAATAATAAGAAGCTTTTTTTATGTGGAATGGAAAAAGATTGCTAAAACCTGGTTTCAATTCCTGGCTTTGTACTTCAAAAAGAACGAAAAGAATAGATAAAAGTATAAAAATAAAGCAAAAACAAATTTTTTTTGGAACTCTGAAACGATGGCTGGAAATCGCTATAGCTAGCTCGAAAACTAGACGTCAAGGTGAAAATTTGTTTTTATTTTTTTTGGTTCAGAGCACCGAAACCATAAAACACTTTTTTTGGCTCATTTTTCTTAAGAAATAAACCTTTGTAATCGGTCAGGGAAAAAATGTTTAATACCCCCTGAAAATTTGTTGGTTTAGGTACGTTTCAAATGGTGTAGAATCCGAATCTGCAATAATTTTTTTTGTCCGTCCTCCGTCCGGGGTTTTTTAGGGGGAAGGAGTTGTCGTACATTTTTGAAATTTTCACCAAAAATCAGGTTTCTTATCTAGTTGGTCCTAACGACTCGACAGGACTCTACCTTAATTTTGAGGCCAATTAACGACTAGAGCCACGAAATTTGTTTTCCACTTGCTGGAATCCCCACGAAAACTTCTGCCATCCCAATATCTTCAATTTAAAGAATTTGGTCATATTGCACAAATCAGCAAAACAAAATTGGAAAAAGTTGAGAATTCGGCCTCGGTAATTAAGAATAGATTAAATGGTGAATTTAACAAAATTAAACGATGTGCTGCATTGAAAAGATAGGTAGCCTGTCTAGCAAAGTGGAAAATGTGGCTTTCTTGCAGGGTTGAAAAAAAGTTTTTCTAAATTCCATCTAAATTACAAATTTATACTGAAATTCTAGAATAATAACAACTAAATTCTGTGTTTAAGGACATCATAACAACAACATCATAAGGTTTGTCTTAGCAATCAAAAAATGAACCCCAGTGCAAAATTTGCAGAGTTCTTTGGATACACAGAAAACTATTGTGCACATGCCACTGATCTACATAGCAGCGGTTTTTTACAAGACCGTGTTATCATAATTTATGCAAAGATCAGCTGAATTGAAAGAATTTGATCAAAACCAGAAAACGAAATCTGCCCTGTATCAAACCTTTGACAGGATCAAACCTTTGAAATCAGCCAGTCTCACAGACATTGGAGACTCAACCTAAGCTCTGGTTTTTCCGAATGTTACAAATAAAAATGAAAATGAGAAAAAAACCTGATGAAAGAACATACCCTGTTATCCCTTCCACAGTGTCGTCAATGGGCAGGATATGAACTCGTTTTCCATACTTGACGTCAGGGCAGGCCTGAATTGAAATAACGTCAGAAAGCCTCACACGGAGATTATTCCTGACAACCCTGTTCATCCTAATCTTTTCGTCCGGGCATCCTTCATCAAAAAGAACGATGCACACCGTTTCCTTCCTCCTCTTGCCCTTCAGTAAAACGGTATCACCTCGGAATAGTTCGAGTTCGTCCATTTTGGCCTGAAACCGAAAATTTGGGTGAACAAGACAATTTATTACAGGGGTGCACAAGATCGCGACCAGCCAATAGCTACACTAGTGCAATACACTAGTGTTCATTACCATCATGAGTTGTCCTTGAACTACTTCAAACAATATTCTGCAGAGATTGGTTAACTACTTATTGTGCCCATAGGAAAATAAGAATTTCCGTTTTTGAAATTAACATGAAAAACAATGAAAACAAATCAATTTTTTAAAGCTTAGGAAGCCCAAAGACCTTGGAATTCAGAGAGCGCTAAGGCCATCTGTTATCAGTCCACAGTCCGGGACTAGGGGGTTTAAATCCCTCTCAAATCCCTGGAATTTTCGTAAAAATTGCATTTCTATCCTTTCAGTTCAACTTCGTCAGAAAAATCCCTTCGTCATATCAGGCCGAGTTGAGGTCAAAATCGTGACGTAAAAAAACCTATTGCAGACTCCAATTCTTTTCCAAGCGTTAAAAAAGTTTTTCAATTAAATAAAATTTATTTAATATTCTTTTATTTATTATTTAATAATACCTAATAATGCATAACATAGAAAGTTAGCACTATAGACATGAATGGGGAAATCTAGCCTAAGTAGTACAACACATTTCCACTTCTCTCACTTCAAATGATTGACATCAGATTTAGCTAGTGTGGCAAATGATGACAGCCTTTGGGAGGCCAAAATTAATCGCTACTATCGAGTCTATTCTTCAAATTCAAAAGCAATGAAATCCTATAGAAACTAGGTACCTGGGACAAGGCGACCACTGAGTTGTCATCATTGACAGCATCTTCAACAATCAACCTGTTGGGGCGGTCCTTCTTACGAAGAATTGCGGTTGACAGATCTTCACTGAAAATCAAATATGAATGCTATTATAACAAAATTTGAATTGAGAGATAAAATTGTACGAGGAAATATCAGGGAAATTTCGAAATAATCAGAGGTGAATTGTCAGTGTAACATATCCGAGACAATCGCAATGATCGCAGCAACTATTGCAGAAACAGGGGGTAAAATTGAAAGATCTTGGGCTGATTTATCAATTGAAGCTACTTTCAATGTAGAATTATTCTCACGAAGCATTTTTTATACGGGCGTCCTACAAAACTAGGGTTTTCTGTGTCCTCTGTATGATATGAATTTTTAAGAATTTATAAAATAAAAAAGGGGAACACAGCTACAAGGGGAAAACATTTTTTTACCTACTTAGCTAATTTCTTTTATTTTAAATAATGTTCTGGTGAATGGAGCTATGAACACGTTTTCCATGGAAGAATCTGAATGGAAAGTCCCGGTGAGAACCAAAAATCTAATTCAACTGAGGAAATCCTAGCTGGGACGCCAAAACGAGAATTTTTTTACCGCAACGGGCATTTTATACTAATTTTTTCAGTGAAAAAAATGCAATGCATCAACAACTTCAAAATCATTCACACTGCCAAAAAACAACATCTAGACTGAAAAACCGAATTTTATTTGCGGAAAAGTCAAAAGAAGCCCAACCCCAATAATGCTTTTGAGCAAAAATAATATCAAGCGGGAAATAATGGTTAAAAAATCTTCACTCTCTTGCAGTAATCGAACATAACACTCCTGCAAACAACGCAGACGCCATAACCCTTTGGCAATAGATTCTTCAGATTATCTACAAAGTTAGGGAGGCTTTCTTGGAGAGTTCTCGGGCAGTCGTGATTGTTTTGGTTCGCAGATACTTGATAATTTTGAAAAATCATTCCGATTGTAGGTAGGTAGCTGGCAAAAAGCCGTTAAACTAGAACCTCAAAAGTTATGAGATTGGTAACATCTTGGTGGCGATGGTCTCCATCCCATGCGGGTTAAAAAAAAAACAACTTCGTTCGCAGGTTTTTTTTTAAATTATCAATACAATGAGCAGGATTTATTTTGGCGAATCCATTGACCACAGAAAGGCTCCTCTGCAAGGGAACTTTCATGAATACGACGGGCTCAAGCACCTTGATACCTATTATTGAAAAATTGACACTCTCCAACAGGACTCGAACCTGAACAGTGCTAACCCAAAATAATGGCAGGCCTATCAGAAAAAAATTAAATTTGGAAATGAATCCCCATCTTTCAAGTTCAACTATTGACTCAGCTACAAATTATGGGATTTTTCACAATGAAAATTCATTTACGTCCCGTGTAACTTTGACCATCACATTTCCTGGGGGTTTTAGAATCTGTATCGTTGGTTATTAATAAAACTGAAAAAATAAGTATGGTAAAATAAATATGGATGATGAAATATCCCATTTCGCACAAGAAACTTTACACCAAGGATTGATAGATTCCAAAATGAGGGATTTTAAATTGGTTGAAGGGAATTGAAGTTTTGGACACTGACTCAATCAATGAGCAGCGTTCTCATTGTCGATACCGAATCATCTCTACTGACTCTGCTTCCTTCATCGACTCCAAGCCATCGAAAAATTCTGATTCACCACATGCCTACTCTATATACCCAGGCAATGCCCCCATTTTCAACAATTGACTCAATACTGAGGCCACGTAATCGTTGAATAAATTAGCAGGAATATTGGTAAGCTTCAAAAGAAGGCGGAAAAAAGTAAATTAAAATAAAAATATATTTCTTAAAAACAGTTAACTCTTTCGGCAATATATTCCAGCGATTTGCGAAAATTCGTAATTCTGATAACGGGATTCAATAGTCTGCTTTGAAGTTACAATATACCCAGAATCGAGGCAGACAGTAACACAGGATCGTGGACTCTGAATTAGAACAATATTGATGAAACACGCAAAAGCTAGAGTCCGACATGAGTTTTCACGGTTGAAAATCCATGGATGTTGCTCGCTTCACACAAACAACAACGAAGAAACAAAAGGTGACTTGGCATTATAGAAGCTTGTCTGTACAGGTTAGGTTTGATAGCGATTATGATTGCACTAAGATCTCGAAGAGAATCCCCCCGCGGAGAATTAAAATTTGATGGCGGGTTAATCAAGAAATTCCGCATAGAAAAAATATCCCAAAATCCGAACAGAATATTTCAGTTAATTTGAGTTGGATGGGTCGAACGGCCGGGAAGGTTCCATACTCAGGCATCGTGCAAACATCGCTTTTTAGCTCGAATATTAGACATTCCCGTAAAGAGAGACCGTGGAAAACGGTGGAGGCATTAATAAATTCGGATCTGAGGGAGAATTTAGTCTTGGAACTCCTATAAGATCAATCCGGTCCTACAATGCCGACTTGGGGACAAAGAGAACGGCAGTATACCGAATAGTAGCGCAAGTTATAAAAAATAGCGATCATTTACCTTTTGGAATCGCCCATGTTTTCGATCGACGTTCGATCAAATAAGATAGCTGATGGTTGAAACTGCGAAAAAAGTCAGTTATTGTGACAGTTGAGCCGAGACGAACTGCTAGCTGAGAACCGCTAGCCGGATGCAAAGGAAGTAATCGAATTGATAGCCGCTTCAAGTTCAACGAAGCCTATGTGTACGAGAGAGGCAAGCTGAAAACAGCCAACTAGCCTACTCGAGCTGGCAGATGATTTTGTGAATCTCATCCCAATGTTGCCAACAAAATAGCGAGTGATGCGACAGCAAAAACAACAAAAGATATGGAGAAAGTTGAACGGTGGCGCCTCCGCTGGGCAAGTGCGGCATTGTTGGGTAACAAACGCCTTCGACCGCTAATGTTTTTCCCTGCCCTGCGCAGCATTTCGATTAGATTTCAATTTTTTTTTAAATTTCATGTCTTCCAAAAATAGAGTCTGCAGTTGATTACTGGAGTCAACGATTTGTCAGGTAAAGCGATGGAAACTTACTACCTGGATTGTACTACGTTACCATCCTTCGGGACGAGTACCACCTCCGGCGAGTCTTTGAAGCGCTAGTATCGTGGGCTCTAAAATACGTTGTCTTGCAGTGGCAGTTAGCTATTTTCGTTATTATTCTCATAACGCCTCAGTAGGTAACCGATAGCTACCTTGCCAATCTAAGAAATTTGGGATTGGATTTTGAAGTAAAATTGAAAGTAAAGGTGAAACTGAAGATGAAAGCAAAACCCCCAGTTGGAGGTAAAACTGAAGTTGCAAATAAAACAGAACGCGAATTAAGGTTGCGAGTGAAACTTAAGTTGAAATAGAAACATGAATGTGAAACATGAACTAAAACTTGAAGGTGAAACAAATTGAAAGTTTGCAGTGGAACAAAATGTACCTAGTGGAAATAAAAGTACCTAGGTTGAATAATGTTGAATTTTGGGACTGAACTTTGGAGTAAAACTGAAAACGAAAGGTAAACTGAAGACGAAAGTGAAACTGAATTTGCTAGTGAAAATGATGGTGGAAGTATAACTGAATGTGAAAGTAAAACCAAACTTGCCAGTGAAACAGAAGGTGAGAGTAAAACTGAAGTTGAAGATGAAACGAAAAGTGGAATCGAAGTGGAACTAAAAGTAAAGCCGAATCTGGGGCGGAACTTGGGAGAAGCAAAACTGAAACTAAACGTGGAACTGAAGTTGAAAATGAAACTGAAGATGGGCATAAATTTGTATTTTCATTATTTTTACTTTCAACTTCAGTTTCACTCTCAACCTCAGTTTGACTTTTACCTATCCTCCATTTCGGTTTCAGTTTCACTCCAGGGTGTTTGAGTTTCACTTTTGCAACTTGAGTTTGACTTTCACCGTTAGTTCCACTCTCAGTTTTACTCCAAAGTTCTATCTCGGATTCTGCTTTAGGTACTTTCACTTCAATTTCCTCGTTTCGTTTCGCCTCCAACATTTACCCTCTCACTTCACCTTCAAATTTCACTTCACGTTTCACTTTCAACCTACCGTTTCTCTTGCAACTTTAGTTTTACTTTCATCGTGTGTTTCTTTGCAACTTTGGTTTTACTTGCAACTTTTGCTCAACTTTAATTTACAAAATTTGTAAATTTTTATTAATAAACTTTTACTGTAAATTAATTTAATGAAACTGAACTTGAAAATGAAACTTGAGTTGCAAGTAAAACTCAAGTTGTTGGTCAAAACTTAGTAACTTTTTATCAGCAATTTGATTTTTTTGCCGTTGCCATGCCCCCCTCTCCCCTCAAACTCCTGGGTACTGGCCTGAAGAGCCCCAGGGTACTCCTGAGGATCGAAGAGTGTTTTATTGGTTTGGCCCAGAGGGTCACCTATCACAAGGCGTGGGTTTTATCCACCGACTTTAGCTGAAATTTTCGAAAACCCATTGACTAAGAGTGGCACGAATCATGATGCTGTTTGTCCATCCCACCAGTCGGATTCGAATCCGCAACCCACAGCAGCTTTGAGGTTCGTGTCTGTCGCTCTAACCACTGGCTACCCTCTCGGTGATCCCGCCAAGAGAGGTTTCATGCTTTAGAAGCAAAATTGAGTATTTTAGGGCTTCACATAAAAATGACGCATGTTCGTCAGGGGGCATTCTCTGGCCACTTTGCCCCAGCAGTTTTTCTCGAAGTTCTTGATTATACACTATAGATTATACGTTACACACTATTATGCTTATGCGTTCAACCAAAAGGTGTTGAACATCAAGTCTGCATTCACCACTTTGAGGACTAAGGTCCGATCACGATGCCCAGATGATCTCGACTGCATTTCGACTCTTATTGTATCCTTCACGAGACTTCGCACTGGTCGTGCACTTGCGTCGTACTTTCACTTTCTCTTCGGGGTCAGAGGCTGCCGGTGAACTTGTGCTGTCAGAGGCCGTAGCGGCAGGTTCATGCTTTGTCGTTTTTCGACTGTGGTCAGAAGGTCAACGGGTCCTCATTGCATTCTAATTGTTTTTTTAAATCGTCTTATGCTGAATTTCCGCGGTAAGCTACCGCGGTGTAGGTACCTACTAACCACGTCGGTTTTATTCATGTGTTGCTTATCTTAAATTCTAGTTCATCTAAGAATTTTAACAACGAAACTTCTCATTTTTTTAGTTTTGGCCGACTTAATGGGGTTCTACATAACAGATTTCGTAAGGATTCCTTTTACGTCAGAATCGATCGAATTTTAGTGATCAAAACAATTTTTTTGACGAATTTTTTCCAAAACATTTTTTCCATAGAAAATTCTAAAAGTTAAAAAAAAATTTTTTTTGGGGAGCCATTGGGCTAGTACGTATTTTTGTACAAAAGAAAAAATTGCCGCTTTTCTCTCCTGGGCTGAGAACAACGATAATAACTTCCCCTTTCCAGGAAAAATTGTGGAGTTTGCAATGGTTTTATTCTCGTGAATCTTCAGGTTTTGACTCAAATACATAACGGTATTTGGTGTCTTCGATCAACATGGTCGATGGTTGGTGGGGGGGGGGCTAAGTGGGTAACACTGCAGCCCTAGAATATCGGTTTTAAGTATAAGTTTAACAGAAAAGAAAATCTCAAGCGTTGAATAAGATATGAATGAGCCCGGTGTTTGGATCATAGCTCAAATACCGTCAGGAATTCGGCATTAAAGCAGCCGATCATTTTAGTAGTCAGTGGAATTCCCTGAGGAATGGGGCTAACAGGAAGCGATGGGGGGGGGGGGGTTAACGTTGTATCATCACAATTTTGGTCCCGCTACTCCAACAGTGTTTTGAGGCGAATATCACTAGGCACTTATAGCTGGATTCCTCATTCTGTCGGATACCCAGAAAAAGAGTAGTAGGTACAATGTCGATGATCTATTAACCAGCATTTTCTCTAGTATTATGCCAATGTTGAAGCGGAGGTCAAGTCAGTCTCTCTCTTCACAACTTTGTCACCGAACTTCAGTTACATGAACCTACTAAGCGTATTACTGAACGAAATAATTCGTGCTAAAAGCGTCCTGCAAGGATGGACTCAAGGGGATGAAATTCAGTTTTAAACCCTATAGCTATTGCAGATGAAGAAATGTGTAAACCTAAACATCAAATTTTTCGGCTTTGTCAAAAATACTCTAGTCTAGTCGAGTAAATTTTACTAGAAATCAGTCAATAGATAAAAATGTAAAAAAAAATTTAAGAACAAAAGAACAACCTGCGAAGGGGGCAGTTTTACAGTAGACCCAACCCCTGATCTGCTGACAACATACATGAAAACTGGTTTTCAAAATTGAGATAAATCGTTCAATTTAGCGTCCAAACATCCTGAATGTGGATTTGGTACAGATTCGACCATTTCCACATCAGTAGCTTTTATACAGCCTGTAGTATTTAGTAGGTAAGTGCCCTGTCCGTAAGGATGGAAATAGATCAACTAGAAACTCAAAATCTGATTGAGAAAAAGGAACTCAAATTCTGTTCTTTCCTTCTTCATCAACCAACGATTGGGAGTAGGATCGAGAAAAAACACTTTACTTCGTTACCGACGTTTTGATACATCTTCTTCGGGGCCTACAATGAGGAAAAGGGGATGCATTAATACCTAACTAATAATTCGGCAGCATTATGGTTGTGTTCTAGTCAATCTAGATACCGAAAAATACTTAATTAATATATTCCAGTCATTTTGTCAAAATCTGGTCCTTCAGATTTCGAGCGATGGCGGTACAAGTTATTTTATAACTCAAACCAAAGGAAATAAGGTTCGAACTTTAACCAGCACGATTCAAATTCAACAGTTCTGTTTTAAAACCGCGGTTTCCTGTTCCCATCGCGCACATACCAGTTGAACCACGAGCACGAGGCGAAACTCGGTTCATCGGCAGACAATGAGCGGTGCCTTGCGTGGCGTTACATAAGCTCCGATGACTTCTTGCGCTTGGCACGTTGTACAAAGTGAGCAGGTACTTCGGAGAATATTATAATATACCTACCTACCTACCTAGTATATGGGTACCTACTTCACGACCGGCGAGTAAACTAGGAAGAGAGGCGACGGGACGAGACGAGTGTCAGGTCATCTTTCTGCTTTGGCAACTTGGAGTCATCGCTATTGCGCGGACGGATAGGCAGGCAGAACAACATCACTCCTGATTGAGGCGTGTCGTTTCAAAACCAAATTTGAAAAATTTCCAGGAAACACAAAAACGTTATCCCGCGAAGCGCACTATTGAAGAGAGAATACACTGTTTCGGAAGCGTTTTTCCATCGGATTGAGCCCCATTTGGTCCATAAGGGTGATTCTCAAACTATGGGCAATAATCAAGTCCGGGCATGGTTTATGGCTACCAAAGCGTGTTATCCCAAACTTCTTTGTCTCAAATCAAAGAAGAGACTCTCATCTTGAAGAAACAATTGTTGAATTAGGTCAAATTACAATAATTATGTACATTTTAGGCATGCTAAGTGACAAAATGTAATTACCGTGGCTGTCCCAAAATTCGATTTTGGATTTCAAAGTTGTCCTTTGGCATTCTGAAGCCAATGTTCAGGGAGGAGAAAAAAATATTGTTCAAGTAGATGAGTGGAATGATCAGAAATCATGAGAAAGTCTCCAATTAACCAAATCTGGGAGTGTAGAGGGGTCAACAATGTTTGTCCCAAAAAAAAAAGTAATTACCGTGCAAAATAATCAAATGGGATATAATATATATTCTACCATAATACTACTATAATAGATATTCTACCACCCAGTCCAGCCTTATAAGGATATTATCCTTATAAGGCTGGACTGGATGGTAGAATGGATCATGAACTTGGAAAAAATGAAAACCAGTGGTGGTCAAAAAGGAAAACACATTACTTCCATATTTTGAAACGTAAGGTTGTAACACAATTTGATCATATTTTGACTGCTTTTAAGGGTGTTTAGGTCAAAAATATCGAAAAATTCACTATTAAAATTTTAAAATTCGCCCAAAATGAAAAAACGCCACATTTTCGGAATGTAAAAAATATCCACATATTCTGCAATGTAAAACAAAGATTTTAAGACCAAGAACGCTCAAATCGGTTTATTTTTGTGGACGGAAAAAAATAAAATAGAAAACACTAAAAATGCAAATATATCGGAAGTACTGCGAGTTATTCAAATTCCGATTAAACAGGATGTTAGGTCTTGCCGAGGCAAACACACAGGGACACAGACACACAGGGAAGTGAGTCTGAGTAAATGCGTACGGGTAACAGTTTTTTCCGAAGCTTCGTTCCGATTTTCGAGCTTAGGACGATTACAACGCTTCCATTTACTCTGTAAATAGGGAAGTAATTCTAGTTATTATTGAACTACCGAGAATATTATTTAAAGTATTATGGAGTCCAACCCCGTAAAATTCCCTTCTGTCCGTCGGGAATAATTCAGGAGTGGGTCGGGAGAGTTCTACGCATAGAAATAAGAAAGCACTGCGAGTTATGTGCGCACCAGTGGTTTATCCGTGGAGAATGCATAACGTCGAAAAACGAGACGACCAGTGTTACGGTAGCGTCTCATAAAACGACGCGACGTCTGACATAATGTGGAGGAATGATAAAACCCTTGGCGATAAGAATCCCGGCGCCCCTGTATTCGGTTCGAGTCTCGGAAGAAATACAAAACGCGATACGACAAGAGGAAGGCGGAACCGGGCCTGGATTTGACTGGAATCCGAAAATCGAATATTCATTAGAAAGCTGTAAGTAGGTAGTAGGTACACATCCCGACAGGTACGTTCACGTTTCTGTTCCGACTATACCCATCCAGGTAGAATGGGGTGAAAGGTGGTAGGTGCGAGGTGAGGTCAGAATTTCAAAAGTTCCCCCGGAGATAATGTCGGGGGATGGATGTCCCCCTGTGCACTGGGCCCTCGCAGGTGACGTAATCCCGGGTGATGGGACTTTCACTGGGGGCCGACACGACGGTCGCGGGCGCTCCTCCGCGTCGAGGCCAGGGCGCGTACGCCACCCGTGCCTAAGCCAAAAAGCCAAGCTAAGCCGGCTGGCAGGCAATGCTACAGCTGGGAATCGGACATGCACGTGCTTCACGGACCCTTCGATATTTTGGTGGATGAAGAGAAGCCAACGGCGAAAATCCGCGAGAACATGATCATGGTATGCTAGTCGAAATTCCACAGCTCAAGGGTTGAGATGTAATAGAATCCAATCCTATGAAGTTGGTTTTCGCAAGCTCTGCCATCAAGGTTGTTCAGTAGAAATTTTAGCAGAAAATGAAACCGGCTCCAAACAGAAGCTCGAAAAACTAAAAAAAAATATATAAAACAAATAAATATTAATAATTCAAATGGAAAACAAATTTGACAGCCATTGTTGGAGTGATGAGGAAACTATACCATGAAGGGCCCTTTCTACTGAATAGCTCAGTGCCAAGGACAACTCTACTTGAACATCAAACTTTGAAGTCGGTGCGGTTCATTGGTTTTGGTGTACAAGCTACATGTGAAATGAGGGTACGAAGTCCTGTTCACAAAATTTGGCCAAATTTTGTGAGCAGGACTTTCTATTGAACCGCTGGTCAGATTTTGATGAAACTAGTCCAAATAGCTGTGGTTTGTTTCAACTTCATGCATATTGTCCGGGGAATCCGACCGGAAAAGGTTAAGGGGTCCAAATCGGCATTAATATGGTCCATTTTCGAAAAAACACAAAAACTCAATTTGAAGGTGATGCCGTGGGCTCAGAGTTTTGCGAGTATTTCCCCCGGGTTCCTAGCTTGAATTACCCAAGGATAGGGTTTTTTTCCGAAATATTTGTTCTTGAACGGGTTTGGCTCGACTTTCTTGATGCAATTTCTTTTTTTTTTACGTTCTGTGTCGATTTGTGGGAGTTCTACTGAACCGATTTTGAATTATCAAAACTTGTTGGATTCCTTGAAGATTCCTTGAGAATTCCTACACCTTTTCCATGTCAAAAACTGGTGTGAGAAGTAATTTTTGACATTAAAAAAAAATTTTTTTACCTTTTAAAAAATTTAAAAATAAAAAAAAAGTGTTTGGGGTAGCTTTTGGATGAATACAAAAACACGAAGAATTGGCGATTTTCCGCAACTCTCCAGGACTGAAAAAAGCAAAAAATTGGTTTCTCGTAAAAAAAAAAAAAAAAAAAAAAAAACAAGGAAAATATGCAAGAAAAATTATGGATTTGAACTCGGGCTTTTTTAGGCGGGTTTACGTATTGACCAAAAAACATGAACTTCGGGATGTCGATTACCATGGTCAATTTCAGGAGTACTGTTGCGATTTTCATAGTTGTCTTGGTTTTAAGGCCGGTGCATGGGTTTTAGACAAAACCTTAATAGAGAAGAAAATGTCGGGCGTTAAATTTCCTAGCAGATGAATTTTTCTTCTAAACTCTTGTTATGGACTATTCACGCGAGTGGGTCCGTTTTTTGACGTTTTTTTTGTAATAGCCAGCGTAGGGTAGACAGAAAGTCATTACGGGGGTGTAAGGCGGGTACAGCAGTACCTATTAATCAAATTTTCGATCGGGTGATTCCGAAGAAATTTCTCCGTTTATAGGTATACGAATTTGAAACTCGTATAATACGTATGAGATGCCTACTTATATTATTTGAACTTTATTTTCTGTGATACCCAGAAAAATAATCTACCCATGTCTACTTATCTACTTAGCGGCGTTTTTTCCATTCCGTTGAAAACTCAGTTGACATTCACTTGCAAGCTCTATTGTTTGAAAGTTTCTAATAATCGTATCCAATAGATATGATGAACTACCTGTAATAACAAATATCCATGTTAAAACTCTGGTATTGTAGGTAATAAATTTTTAGTCGTCCATCCAATGAAATGATAAATTGTAAGAATTTATTACCTACTACCTATTTATTACCTACAATGCTGGATTGTTTACTTGAGTTATGATAATTATACATTTACTTGAAATGTTGACCATGAAAATTTCAGGGGTTCTAGAATTTTTCTTGAACGAGGCTAATGAACAGAAATTAAGAAACTTTAATTGTTGGCATCATGGACAATTGAACATCACTCCTAATCGATGTACTACCTCTTTAGCTTAAACTAGCGGACCGTATAACCCCAATATCAATTAAAAAGGCGCACAAGTTCAGCCATTAGCCGTTCGCTTGAACTTCCAACCGGGTAGAGAGCTGATAGCTCCGAGTGGCCATCAGAATCTCATCATGCACCTATGTAAAATGTCTGGCTTTATTTGAGGTTTAGCTCTCTAACGTGGGGTCCAAACTTTCACAGAAAGCCAGGAAAATAAATTTCACGGTTGTCAAGCACCTTCTAAAGTTCGATTCCGGGGTCAGCAAGAGGTCGCGTTTTTTTGATAAGCCGTCTCCATTGGTGTAAATTGATTTTTATTCCCACCCTTCAGATCCACTCGACTGTGAAACAATACGTAACATTTTACAGTAACTGTAGAGTACGAATTCTGGTCTTTCGACCGCCGCTACTCTACGGAGCGGAATCTATTCTTAATTCCGGAACCAGTCCAAAATCCGTATGAGCTGTATGGGGAGTCTCCTGGTTCCTGATCCCACCGTAAATAACTTGTGCTAACGACCTCTAACCTCCAAATTAGGAATATGTAATATGATTGAATTGAAGCCAAGGTAAGTGGGGTAAGTGTGTTCCGCACTTACTTGTTGAAAACCAGTTGTCTATTTGTATCTTGAATCTTTTCATGCATTGATTTTTTTAACTTTAATCCCTAAGAACGATATCTACCCATGAGGATGCCAAGTGGGGCGAAAGCGCTAGGAAGAATAAAGAATACTAGATAATAAAGAGTGCTATGGGCTACCACTCTCTCCCTCACCACAACAATGAACCTCCGCCATTAACCAACTACAGAAATGACATTCTGGTAAAAGATTAAGAAGTAAAATGGTAAGAACCTGACGGAATTTATTGACCTGGCAATGGTCTCATTCCATTCACCATCGAGAATTATTCAAATGCTGTATGCATCTTATTCGGTGAAGAACCTTTTTGAAAAACACATTTTTTCAACTATTTTTGAGGAACCTTAAAACTGAGGTTGGCTAATCGATTGTGGCTGGCTCGAAATCGGTTGATTTTTGTAGAAAATTAAAAAAAATCTTCTACCCTTACCTTGCGGATGGCAATTTCATTATCAAAGATTCGAATTCAAAGCCTTTTTTATAGTGAGCAAATAAGAAAGGCTTACACTTTCAGAAATAAGTGTTTCTGCGTGGTTGTGAAGAGGGAAATATTATTTGACCTGGGTCCTACTTAAATATTTTTGGCGGTCATGTATCAAACCTACACTGCTTTCATTTTCATGAACCATGCTATTAGAAATTCGGTAATTGCTCTTATATCTTGCTTACATCTGAAGTTGGGCAGAAAACGGGGCCAAACCAAGAGCTGGCCGCTCAACAAGGAAATCGTGCGAACTGTGACCTGCGGCTCATCGTGATGGTTACTGATATTTCCTTGCCGGTCTCTTGATAGTCCAACACCATTTAAATTATGTAGTTGTTGCTGGAAAGGTTTCTACTGCCAGACTCGGTTTTGGGAGGTTTGATCGACTGATCACAATCTTACACAATCTTGTGAAACAGAAATTTACAACTAGGTCAAAAATGCTGCTACTTGAGTAAAGAGGGATTCTACGCGGGTTTGAACGACTAATTAGCTGAATTTTAATCACGAGCTCATCACGCTTGTCGGCACTGGCGCCAGTCAGCACTGGCCCCAGTCAGCATTATGCTTTCAAAATCCAATTGTGAGCGTGCGAAAAAAGCACATTTTGAAAGAATCGGGGCGACTACTAATACGAATGAATTAGCATTTCCTTCCAGGTATATATAGCTATAGAATTCTATATAATATATAGAAGGCTGATTGCACGGTCCGTAATCGACTTTTTCAAAATGAACGATTTTCCAATCCATCATTTTAAATATTGAGGCGGCTGCAGTGTCGAAAGTGAAAGATGTGCTTTGCTGAATGTCATCGACTACCAAATGACAAGGAAGGAGCAAAGGCTCTCCGTTAATATTTTGGCCGCTTCTGTGGGGGAGGGGCAAAGGAGGAATGGACATCCCCCCCAAACCTTTCCTGGAATTCCTTCGAAAAGGAACTACGAAAGAATTAGATAACTCTAAAAAGGAAAATGAATTCTTCATTATCAAACTGTCAAGTATCAAACTCACCATGAAACAGAAACTAAAACTCATAATCGAGATCGAAGTCAAACTCACTATGAAATATTAACCCAAACACATAATAAACTCGAAGTCAAACTCTGAATAAAACAGTAACCCAATCTCGAAGAGAAACCTACAATAGAACAGAAACTCGAACTCATGGTCACACTCGAAGTCGCAATGAAATAGTAAAACTAACTGATAATCAAACTCGAAGTCAAACTCACAATGAATCAGAAACTCAAACTCATAATCAATTGCGAAGTCAAACTCACAATGAAACAGAAACTCAAACTCATAATCAAACTCACAATGAAACAGAAACTCGAACTCATAATCAAATTCAAAGTCAAACTCCCAATGAATCAGAAACTCAAACTAAAAATCAAATTTCAAGTCAAACTCACAATGAAGCCAAAACTCAAACTAAAAACAAAACACAAAATACAACAAAACAATAAATCTGAAACTCAAATTCATAGTCAAACTCACAATGAAACCGAAACTCAAACTGAAAATCAAAATCGAAGTCAAACTCACAATAAAAACCAAACTCAAACTAAAAATCAAAATCGAAGTCAAACTCAAAATGAAACAGAATCTCAAACTCATAATGAATTTCGAAGTCAAACTCACCTTGAAACAAAAACTCAAACTCACAATCGAAATCGAAGTCAAACTCACCATGAGACAAAAACCCAAACTCATAATCGAAATCGAAGTCAAACTCCCAATGAAACCGAAACTCAAACTCATAATCGAAATCGAAGTCAAACTCACAATGAAACAAAAACTCAAACACATAATCAAAATCGAAGTCAAACTCACCTTGAAACAAAAACTCAAACTCACAATCGAAATCGAAGTCAAACTCACCATGAGACAAAAACTCAAACTCATAATCGAAATCGAAGTCAAACTCACAATGAAACAAAAACTCAAACTCATAATCGAAATCGAAGTCAAACTCACCTTGAAACAAAAACTCAAACTCACAATGAATCAGAAACTCAAACTAAAAATCAAATTTCAAGTCTAACTCACAATGAAGCCAAAACTCAAACTAAAAACAAAACACAAAATACAACAAAACCATAAATCTGAAACTCAAATTCATAGTCAAACTCACAATGAAACCGAAACTCAAACTGAAAATCAAAATCGAAGTCAAACTCACAATGAAAACCAAACTCAAACTAAAAATCAAAATCGAAGTCAAACTCAAAATGAAACAGAATCTCAAACTCATAATGAATTTCGAAGTCAAACTCACCTTGAAACAAAAACTCAAAGTCATAATCGAAATCGAAGTCAAACTCACAATGAAACCAAAACCCAAACTCATAATCGAAATCGAAGTCAAACTCACAATGAAACCGAAACTCAAACTCATAATCGAAATCGAAGTCAAACTCACCTTGAAACAAAAACTCAAACTCACAATCGAAATCGAAGTCAAACTCACCATGAGACAAAAACTCAAACTCATAATCGAAATCGAAGTCAAACTCACAATGAAACAAAAACTCAAACTCATAATCGAAAACGAAGTCAAACTCACCTTGAAACAAAAACTCAAACTCACAATCGAAATCGAAGTCAAACTCACCATGAGACAAAAACTCAAACTCATAATCGAAATCGAAGTCAAACTCACAATGAAACAAAAACTCAAACTCATAATCGAAATCGAAGTCAAACTCACAATGAAACAAAAACTCAAACTCATAATCGAAATCGAAGTCAAACTCACCTTGAAACAAAAACTCAAACTCACAATGAATCAGAAACTCAAACTAAAAATCAAATTTCAAGTCAAACTCACAATGAAGCCAAAACTCAAACTAAAAACAAAACACAAAATACAACAAAACAATAAATCTGAAACTCAAATTCATAGTCAAACTCACAATGAAACCGAAACTCAAACTGAAAATCAAAATCGAAGTCAAACACAATGAAAACCAGACTCATACTAAAAATCAAAATCGAAGTCAAACTCAAAATGAAACAGAATCTCAAACTCATTATGAATTTCGAAGTCAAACTCACCTTGAAACAAAAACTCAGTCATAATCGAAATCGAAGTCAAACTCACAATGAAACCAAAACCCAAACTCATAATCGAAATCGAAGTCAAACTCACAATAGAACCGAAACTCAAACTCATAATCGAAATCGAAGTCAAACTCACAATGAATTAAAAACTCAAACACATAATCAAAATCGAAGTCAAACTCACCTTGAAACAAAAACTCAAACTCATAATCGAAATCGAAGTCAAACTCACAATGAAACAAAAACTCAAACTCATAATCGAAATCGAAGTCAAACTCACCTTGAAACAAAAACTCAAACTCACAATCGAAATCGAAGTCAAACTCACCATGAGACAAAAACTCAAACTCATAATCGAAATCGAAGTCAAACTCACAATGAAACAAAAACTCAAACTCATAATCAAAATCGAAGTCAAACTCCCAATGAAAACGAAACCTCAAACGAAAAATCAAACTTGAAGTCAGACTCGCAATGAAAAGGAAACTCAAACTCATAATCAATTTCGAAGTCAAACTGACAATTAAACAGAAACTCAAACTAATAATCAAACTCGAAGTCAAACTCACCTTGAAACTAAAACTCAAACTCACAATCGAAATCGAAGTCAAACTCACCATGAGACAAAAACTCAAACTCATAATCGAAATCGAAGTCAAACTGACAATGAAACAGAAACTCAAACTAATAATCAAACTCGAAGTCAAACTCACAATGAAACCGATACTCAAACTGAAAATCAAAATCGAAGTCAAACTCACAATGAAAACGAAACCTCAAACGAAAAATCAAACTTGAAGTCAAACTCAAAATGAAACAGAAACTCAAACTCATAGTCAAACTCGAAGTCATTGTGAGTTTGACTTCGATTTCGATTATGAGTTTGGGTTTTGGTTTCATTGTGAGTTTGACTTCGATTTCGATTATGAGTTTGAATTTCTGTTTCATTGCGACTTTTACTTCGAGTTCGATTATTAGTTAGAGCTCCTGTTTCATTTCAAGTTTGACTACGAGTTTGATTTTTAGTTTGAGTTTCTGTTTCATTGTGAGTTTGACTTCGAAATTGATTATGGGTTTGAGTTTCCTTTTCATTGTGAGTTGGACTTCGAAATTCATTATGAGTTTGAGATTCTGTTTCATTGTGAGTTTGACTTCGAGTTTGATTTTTAGTTTGAGTTTTGTTTTCATTGTGAGTTTGACTTCGAAATTCATTATGAGTTTGAGATTCTGTTTCATTGTGAGTTTGACTTCGATTTTGATTTTCAGTTTCAGTTTCTGTTTCATTGTGAGTTTGACTTCGAGTTTGATTATGAGTTTGAGTTTCCTTTTCATTGAGAGTTTGACTTCGAATTCATTATGAGTTTGAGATTCTGTTTCATTGTGAGTTTGACTTCGAGTTTGATTTTCAGTTTGAGTTTTGGTTTCATTGTGAGTTTGACTTCGATTTTGATTTTCAGTTTCAGTTTCTGTTTCATTGTGAGTTTGACTTCGAGTTTGATTATGAGTTTGAGTTTCCTTTTTATTGAGAGTTTGACTTCGAAATTCATTATGAGTTTGAGATTCTGTTTCATTGTGAGTTTGACTTCGATTTTGATTTTCAGTTTGAGTTTTGGTTTCATTGTGAGTTTGACTATGAGTTTGAGTTTCAGATTTATTGTGAGTTTGACTTCGAGTTTGATTATGAGTTTTAGTTCCTGGTTCATTGTGACTTTTACTTCGAGTTTGATTATTAGTTTGAGTTTCTGTTTCATTTTGAGTTTGACTTCGAGTTTGAGTTTCTGTTTCATTGTGAGTTTGACTTCGAAATTGATTATGAGTTTGAGTTTCCTTTTCATTGAGAGTTTGACTTCGAAATTCATTATGAGTTTGAGATTATTTTTCATTGTGAGTTTGACTTCGAGTTTGATTTTCAGTTTGAGTTTCGGTTTCATTGTGAATCTGACTTCGAGTTTGATTTTCAGTTTGAGTCTTGGTTTTATTGTGAGTTAGACTATGAGTTTGATTATGAGTTTGAGTTTCCTTTTCATTGAGAGTTTGACTTCGAAATTCATTATGAGTTTGAGATTCTGTTTCATTGTGAGTTTGACTTCGATTTTGATTTTCAGTTTCAGTTTCTGTTTCATTGTGAGTTTGACTTCGAGTTTGATTATTAGTTTAAGTTTCTGTTTCATTGTGAGTTTGACTTCGAAATTCATTATGAGTTTGAGATTCTGTTTCATTGTGAGTTTGACTTCGAGTTTGATTTTCAGTTTGAGTTTTGGTTTCATTGTGAGTTTGACTTCGATTTTGATTTTCAGTTTCAGTTTCTGTTTCATTGTGAGTTTGACTTCGAGTTTGATTATGAGTTTGAGTTTCCTTTTTATTGAGAGTTTGACTTCGAAATTCATTATGAGTTTGAGATTCTGTTTCATTGTGAGTTTGACTTCGAGTTTGATTTTCAGTTTGAGTTTTGGTTTCATTGTGAGTTTGACCATGAGGTCGAGTTTCAGATTTATTGTGTGTTTGACTTCGAGTTTGATAATGAGTTTTAGTTCCTGGTTCATTGTGACTTTTACTTCGAGTTTGATTATTAGTTTGAGTTTCTGTTTCATTGTGAGTTTGACTTCGAGTTTGAGTTTCTGTTTCATTGTGAGTTTGACTTCGAAATTGATTATGAGTTTGAGTTTCCTTTTCATTGAGAGTTTGACTTCGAAATTCATTATGAGTTTGAGATTATTTTTCATTGTGAGTTTGACTTCGAGTTTGATTTTCAGTTTGAGTTTCGGTTTCATTGTGAATCTGACTTCGAGTTTGATTTTCAGTTTGAGTCTTGGTTTTATTGTGAGTTAGACTATGAGTTTGATTATGAGTTTGAGTTTCCTTTTCATTGAGAGTTTGACTTCGAAATTCATTATGAGTTTGAGATTCTGTTTCATTGTGAGTTTGACTTCGATTTTGATTTTCAGTTTCAGTTTCTGTTTCATTGTGAGTTTGACTTCGAGTTTGATTATGAGTTTGAGTTTCCTTTTCATTGAGAGTTTGACTTCGAATTCATTATGAGTTTGAGATTCTGTTTCATTGTGAGTTTGACTTCGAGTTTGATTTTCAGTTTGAGTTTTGGTTTCATTGTGAGTTTGACTTCGATTTTGATTTTCAGTTTCAGTTTCTGTTTCATTGTGAGTTTGACTTCGAGTTTGATTATGAGTTTGAGTTTCCTTTTTATTGAGAGTTTGACTTCGAAATTCATTATGAGTTTGAGATTCTGTTTCATTGTGAGTTTGACTTCGAGTTTGATTTTCAGTTTGAGTTTTGGTTTCATTGTGAGTTTGACCATGAGGTCGAGTTTCAGATTTATTGTGTGTTTGACTTCGAGTTTGATAATGAGTTTTAGTTCCTGGTTCATTGTGACTTTTACTTCGAGTTTGATTATTAGTTTGAGTTTCTGTTTCATTGTGAGTTTGACTTCGAGTTTGAGTTTCTGTTTCATTGTGAGTTTGACTTCGAAATTGATTATGAGTTTGAGTTTCCTTTTCATTGAGAGTTTGACTTCGAAATTCATTATGAGTTTGAGATTATTTTTCATTGTGAGTTTGACTTCGAGTTTGATTTTCAGTTTGAGTTTCGGTTTCATTGTGAATCTGACTTCGAGTTTGATTTTCAGTTTGAGTCTTGGTTTTATTGTGAGTTAGACTATGAGTTTGAGTTTCAGATTTATTGATGTTTGACTTCGAGTTTGATTATGAGTTTTAGTTCCTGATTCATTGTGAGTTTGACTTGGAGTTTGATTATTAGTTTGAGTTTCTTTTTCACCCAAGCTTGATCATGAGTTTGGGTAACTATTTCGTTGTGAGTTCGAGTTTCTGATTCATTGTGAGTTCGACTTCGAGTTTGATCGTGAGTTTCTGTTTCATTGTAAGTTTGTCTTTGCACGTCCGTACCCTGGGGGTGGTGTGCCACGGGGGCATGCACCCCCTCAAATTCCCTGCAATTCTTTACCCATAAGTACTACGAACGTGTTATATTTTCTATTATCCACATTTTGGAATCTACATGCTTCCTATAAATAGATACTTAATCTTTTTTTTGCGAGCAATAAAAAACACTAATTTATTTATTCATCTCTTACGACGGTACTTCGAGCTCGTATCTGGACCGTGAATATTTATGTTCCATGATGAACCACCGTGTTCAACCAGGCGTGTGGCACACATGTAGGTACCAGCTCTATTTATACGAATAATATTTAATTATACCTGAATCAAGTAGTTATTTCCAAATATCAAATGGCCAACATGAGGCCCGGCAAGGAAGAGATGACTTTGTATAAGTTGCGTGATGGCCCATAGCGGTTGGTTATTACAAGAAAAATGAACCAGTGCCTCGACTATTGTGACGTAACGGAGAGTCAAAGTATTCACCCCTTATCAAATCCAACTATCTCAAGAGTTTCCCTGTACTGTAGCTTTGTCGTATTAAGGCCAGCCCGTATTTCGATAGGCTACAATGCGCCATCATCTCAACGTAATGAGGCAGAATGGAGTGACTCAAGGGTAATTTTTTTTTAAAGCGGGTTTTGTTTCGGTGAGCTCAAAATAAATCTTTTCAAATTTCTCGTTTCTTTTTACCCAATCGCTCGAATCTAATGGATTTCAGAATATTTTTCAAGACGACACACTTACCGGGAGTTTTCTGCATGACCATGATATTCTCTGTTTTCCGGAAACATGGTTAGATAGAGAGATACAATATCCCTCGTTTATAATAAATATTTTTTTTTGTGCACGAATCCAGGTGCATAAGACGGGCAGAGCAAAGGGGGGTTTACTTACAATTGGTCAAAATCAATGCTGATTTTGTCAGGTCTGCTAATAGTAACAACTGGGGAGCAACCATTATTGGAGTAACAAAATTTTACATAGTCGTAGCCCTTCAAGAGGTCCAATGGATTGTTGGAAATTTTCATGCTAATGACTTGGGAATATCCGTAATTTGGTGAATTATAATATTTTAGACCACCTTTAGACTAATTATAGAGCATTGTAATTACATTTGTCTGTAACTTAATTTAATTAATGTAAGTTAATTGTATAGGTGTAAAACCTAAAACAATAAAGAAGATTCGATTTGATTCGGTTCCATAATAATGATTTAAGAAGCGAATATTTTCAAATCTGGATGTTCGAAGCGCAAGTGCATGCTTGAAACATCTTGAAACCGAGGGGAAAGGAGATCAGTCCGTCGGCAAGTACCATCGAGTCGGACGAAGCTGCTTCATTTCACATCCTCCACTGGATTGAGATATTGCTTCACAACGATTAAGCCGGTCAAGGCTCCAAGAAAAGGCACATCCACTCTTTTGATCAGCCCGCGAGTCAAAATTATGCAATCCACAGAAAGCGTAGGCACATTATTTAGAATCGCCAATTCGCTCATCTTTCAACGGCTTGGCTTTTTATTCATAGCTAGGTGGGGTTACGTGTATGAGTACCGTGAACTGTGACCTTTATTGAAAAAAAAACTCTTTGCTACGCAAATGGGTGAAATTTTTCTCTATAGAGATAGCTCTTCAGCGATAAGCAACATGTAAGATCCCTTCGAGAACGTAAATTCGAAATGGCCCTGGATCCACTGCCATGATATAGCCATAAGAGTGGAAAAATTCGAAATAGTGCGTAGCTATCCCAGAGGACCTACTTCCATATCTGGATTTCTATATAAAAACGGAATAAATCCAAATTTCGATGCCTAGAATGTGATTTGATTAGAACGTTGTTTTTCTTTCGAGATTTTCACTTCCGCATTAGACAGTATTATGTACCTACTATTGAAATAGTCCTAAAAATTAAAATCGGGTCGGAGCTTCAGAAAAAACTAGCTCAGAATCACTTTTTGAACAAGTGTCTGCGTGTCCGTTGGTTCGCCTATGACCAAGTAAAAATTTTTACTTCCATATTTAAAAAAAGAAATTTTTATTTTAAAATGAAAGACAATTTTCAATTTATATGGCCGTACCTATCTCCAACAATTATCAACCTTTTTTCAAAATTCTTGAACTGAAATGTTTAACCGAAATTCGAATTAATTACAGTAAGCACTTTTGTCATATATGCATTTTTCATGTTTTTTTTTTTGCCCCCGATAATAAACCGATTTGAGCATTCTTGGCCTTCACATCTTTGTTTTACCTTTGCAGAATACGCGGATATTTATTTTATTCCAGTAACTTGACGTATTATGATTATGGGTGAAGTTTAAAATTTGTACGTTGTTTGGTTTTCGAAAGTTAATATCTTCATAGCCTGTAATTTGTATTTTTATTACTAAATAAGACTAATTTGTTTCAAAAGTTTACTAGGGAATTTTTCGCGACTCTTTTTACGTTGTACAATCGCCTCGGGATGGTTAGAGCCGGGTGCCTATTTTGTAAATTGTCTCGGTAGCCGTTATCGACTCATCGCGCAAAATGTCATAAATTTTGACAATTTGACATATTATGTTGTCATTAGATTTGCCATGGCAAATATATATCGACTTCTAAAGACATATTGCTTTGAGTTAACAGAATCGGCCCCCTGTACTACCAGCCAAGGCCGGCAACAGTCTTTCCCTAGACTCAGCATCCTTTCAGTCCGCAGCCGAGGGGGGTGAGGTGGTCCCTATAGTTCAAAAAGTCATTCTCAATGCTCCGTATTCGGGGGAGAGAAAGGTAGAGGAGTGAGAGCTCGAGGAACACTAGTCCAGCAGCTGGAAGGGACGAGGTGGTCGCCGCTACCGAGGAACTTAACGACACAGCAGTCGATAAGACGAATCAGTCGGTCGGCGCAAGTCAGTCACTAAGATCCGTCAGTCCATCGAGTAAATCGAGTGCAATTCGAGTACCGTGCTTGTGACATGAGCTAATCGTTCAGTTCCTACGGAGTTCCATCGTTGCAGTGTGCCCTCGAAATTCTGCTCTCGAAATTATCAGTTCGCGTATAGGCTTTCACAATGATTGTCGCAGACAAGGTATGATATAAAAATTTATTTGGATATAGTTCATGATTTTTTATTTGAGTAATTTTTCCAACTTGATGTACCTGGGTATGAATACTTATTCATATAAAACATGCATTTCGTATCCATCATCTTTCAGAGGGAGAACCTTCACTTTACACTAAATCACTTATCAATGTCCAAATACGTTCTCAGTTTCCAGACCCAAATGTTAAGGGGGTGGGATGAAGGAGTTTGAATTTTCGTTTAAAGTTGCAGGTTCCTTTAAAACCTTTTTTGAATTTAGTCATATCGGTCTGAAGTATGTAATCATTGGTGGATACAGTCTGTCTCCATTCTGATGGTGGAGTCCCCCTCATTCCGAATGTTACTTACTGTCATGATAAAACAATCATGCATTATCTGCCATTGCAAAAATGCATAATGAATGCAATAATGCATTATTTAATTTGCTGTATCGCGATGCGTGATTTACTTACTAATATCAGTAGTGTTATTATACCTTCAATGTTATAAAAGTGGATAGGAATCAAAATTTGGCCCAACTTCGAAAATGCCCGAAAACTGCACCCATTTTATTTACGAAACTAAGGCAGCCCAAATATCACGGATTAACTCCAAATCTGAACAAACCAACGAAACATCACCGTTCGTTGTGCGTCCTACCCATAATTGATATGCTTTGTTACCCATTATTATAATGCCATAATATGCTATTATCCTGGCTCAGCTTTCCACATAGCACATTATACCTTTGCACTCAGCCAGGATACATCTGGATAGTATTTTGTCATTCACGAAGATTTCTCAAAAGATAATTACTATCCTTCTTTTTATTTACCTAGTCTCATTGCATTCGATTCTCTAGAAAAACTGATCATTGACGATTTCGTTAACGACATTTACCAATGAACTTCTCCAGAGATGTCTTAACGACTTCTTATGACTATGATCTCTTAAATGGCTCTTATCTGGCATTGTAAATTAAATTTGTACAATATTATCAATTTGTTTATACCAAAGTATAATTTTGGTAAATTTCAACCGCATTACTGAAGGATAATATTATCTCATTGCCTAACCAAAATCGAAAGAAGTTACCTAATTAGGTTACTAGAGCCTTGCTCCACTAGCATAAAATCTTCAGGTCGTTATAATTACATTTAAATAGCGGTATAATTGCGACATTCATCGTTAGAAAGTTACGAACGTAGTCACAATCCGCCCGATTGGCCTGGCCTATTTTTTTAGCTCAATTAACGATTAAATTATGCATGTTTTCAGCTAGTAAGATTTACCCACTTGATTCATTTCACTTTTACTCATGGGCCGGTACCTATACTGAGCATATCCTATACTGGCCATTAACAAGAAATCCGGCAATTGTTAGCCAAAACCGATAAAAATTTGCTCAGCATCTAGTTGCGAGGATCTAGTTCAGCACGTTGATACCATAGAACCGTAACAAGCGAAAGACCATAAATCATGAACTGGCCCTCATTCCTCAAAGGTAGCAGAACACGTTGACAACTCCGGGTTGACAAAAGCACAGTATAATGAGATTGTTCTTTTGATTATTGATAGGACAAGTCGAGACTAATGCCTAGAGACTCATTTGAATCGGTCGATTTTTCCGGGTAGCGAAAAAGAAAATACTAGGCTACGTATCTTTGAAGTACTGCGGGTAGTCGAGATCCCTATTCTCTTCTTCGCCATGCCATAAAATCATAATTTAAGGGCTTTCCTCCATAGAAAAAGAGAAACCCCGTTGAAAATCATAGTAATAGTTACTTAAGAGTTTATGGCCGTTTCTGTAAAGCGCATAGACGAACCAACGCACAAATCGTAGCCACTCGTCATTCAGTAGGTAAGTGCGATTCTGAGTAAAACTGTACGATAAATTATTCCATAACCGTTTCCACCTTTTATCGGCTGCGATATTTCTATTTACTCAGCAAATTATGTAAGTAATTGGAAAATTTTGCTTGGCGCAAACAATTATTTTGCAACACATTACTTTCCAATTAATCAATAATGCCGTCATTCTCATAAGGCTGAAAAAATAAGAATACCCATTAAAAACTCACGAGAACTCTAATGCAAGTAAAAGGATAGGTAACAAAAAAATAAATAAATGAAAATCAACTAAAATTTAAAATAAAAAGTAAAAACAAAATAAGAATAGGTACTCATTAAAACTCACGAGAACTCTTATACAAGTAAAACAAGCCGTTACGAATGGGCCATGTAAAACAGCTGGGGCAAAGTCTGGAGCTGTTTGCATTACGCCCTCAAGGCTGAGCTTCTTACTATTGTTCTCCCATGCGTGCTGTAATAAACAAGATCGTTTTGTAAATAAGCACCCGTTTCCTGAAAACACGTGATTTTCTCGCGTTAACATTTTGCATGGGAGGCCTACTGTTTATATCTTTAATTCGTCTCTAGGCGGTCCCGACGGCTTTTATATGCATATCCGATTTTCCTATGCCCAACCGCCATCCTAGGTTCCCCTGAAGAGGCCGAAAACGGCGAAAGCGCCAGGGATAGTAGAAATCATAATGGAAATGATTCTGCTATTTATCTCACCCTCAGTATATTCATTAATTCAATATTCGACGCCAAAGGAGCATTGTCGTACATGCATAATGAATAGATTCAGGGTGAAATATAAGATATAACTATAAATGTTTTACGTTCATATTTCTTCTGCTATTTATGAAAGATAATTAATCCGATCACGACTTCTCATTTGGGCTCAGCACAGCACAGAGAAATATCATGATAATAGCATGCATAAAAATATGCATGATAATAGTAAATATCATGAGCTACGTCAGCATTTCCTAGTCGTACTTCTCAAGTTTACTTGAACACTTGGATTAGGTAAGCGAAAAATTCCCCAGGTTTCTCACCTCTGTAGAACTATTTTTAACAGACTCAAAAAAAAAAAAAAGTTCTGGTGTTTCTCTATCCGGTTGTGATGAGAAGGATCGAGGGTATTTTTTTCTTACCAGCAATCCTGGGAATTTTCAAATTCTTAAATTTTTTCCTTTTTATTTTTTCTCACCCATGGCTAAAAGCTTATTTTAGAAGGTCCATCGGGCAATGAATACCTCCCCAGAAAGCCAAAAACAAAAAGTTCTTTTTACTCATTGTACTGTTGCATTTTGTTATTCAAATGCATTATGTAGACTATGACTTGATAATATTCGTCAGGTTGCATTTTTCCGTAAAAGTTGAATAAAACTGAACTAAAGTTATGGTTTTATTTAGGTAATTAAGCTATGGCTCAAGGACAGGTCAGATATGCAGTTCAGCATTTTACGAGGAATTGAATCGATGGATTCTCTTTCAGACATCCTTGAAATTATTACTTTTGGCAAGGATGCATCTACATTCAATTTTAATTATAGTGATTACGATCTGAATGATGAATTTTACGTTCCGATGCCCTTTTGGTGATTTTTTGATGAGTCAAGTAGGTATACAAAAAACCTTCTTACTTGCGGTCACTATCTTTCAAAAGATAGACCATTGGATTCTTTTTTCAAGTATTTTGCTAATTTGAAGGGTTGTTATGAACCGATTTTGAATTTGAATTTTTATCTCGTTGGATTCCTTGAACGCTTCTCCGCCTTTCCTACTCCCTGTACGTCAAAATTGGTTGGATTTTAGTGGTCAAACACATTTTTGAGATTTCAAAAAAATTAATTTTTAGAGCCTTTAAAAAATTAATTTTTAACCCCTTAAAAAATGCAAAAATATAAAGAAAAAAATTGGGTAGGCTTTGGGCAATTACATAACACAAAAAAATTGACAATTTTGTTCTTACAAAAACTCTTTTTTACTCTTCAGGACTGAGGAAAATGCAAAAAACCGATTTCTCATGAAAAATCATGCATGCAGAAATCAAGGCATGAATCTTTAGGAATTGACCAAAAAACATGAACTTTGAATTTTTGAAATTTGAAAACGTCAGGCGTTAAATTTCCTATCAGATGCTATCTATAAATGACAGTACAACTCCTTCCCCATGAGAAACCCCGGACGGCGGAGGGACAAAATTTTTATTGCAGATGCTGATTCTACACCCTTTGAAACGTAAACCAACAAATTTTCAGGGGCTGTTGAAAATTTTTTTTCCTGCCCGATTACGAAGGTTTCTTATGAAAAATGAACCAAAATATCCGTGGATTTACGTTTCAAGTGGTGTACGAGCCGAATATTCGATCAAAATTAATTCCGGCCATCCGTGGTAGGACCGCTTTTGAAAATACGTGGAAAAATAATCTTTTTGATTGCCAAAGCACTGATACGGACTTGGTTTCAGTGATATTCTCGAAGCCATTAATGGTTCATTGGAAACTGCGATGATTTTGGAGGATTTTTCGAATGAAATATGGACTCTATAGAATATTCTCACTTTTTCCGAACACTTATCAACAATTTTGAAGGAATTCGACCAGAAAACTTGTTTGATCAGAAGAGATAGAGAAGGCATGTTAGTAGGGATTTCAACGACCTGCTTTTACACGTCTACGATTGAAAACGACGATAATTCTCATCCAATTCTAAGAAATCCGGCTACTCCTGCCCTGCCGGAATCGGAGCCAATTTTTCTCCAACGGCCGTTCGCTATGAGAGCTAAGCCAATAGCAGGCGAGTGGGCAGAACGTCAAATTGGACTTGCGAGGGGATGCATAATTTTCAAAACGGACGACAAGTTTTCAAACGTAACTGAGGACAGGTCGTTCCGAATGAGAGTCGGTTATTATGAGGTCGTCTAGTGAGCTGGTTAGGCCTCCTTCGTTGCTCTAGTTACAAGCAGAAGTCCCATGATGTAACATCTCCATGGAGCCTGAAACCAGATGAACAATTATAACAGTCTGTCCTTCTGGACCGAATGAGGAGGCAGTCCTACAACCGGTCACCTGCCCGCTGTATTCCTTCCTTCCTCTTTTTTCTATACATATATTTACTGATGGTACCAGTAGTTTTGTCCTACGGTTTGGAAAGTGATCGCGTGAAAGTAGAAAGAGGACAGGGGAGATGCTCGGATCAGACGAATACTTGAGCATCATCTCAGTCAGGTGGTTTGGGGTAAATATCTTGACTACTTATCACCTACAACATTGGAAAGTGAAACGGGCTGGAGAGATTATTACTTCCATATTTACAGAGTAAATGGAAGTATTGTGATCGTCCTAAAATCGAGAATCGGAACGGAGCTTCAGAAAAAACTTTTTCTTATACACATTTACTCAGAATCACTTCCTGAACAAGTGTCTGTGTGTCCGTTACGTCCGTTACGTCCGTTACGTCCGTTACGTCCGTTACGTCCGTCTGTCCGTCTGTCCGTCTGTCCGTCTGTGGTCATTTACAAAAACGACCGTAGCTCCCTCAAATCTCAACCTTTTTTCAAATTTCTTGAACTGGAATGTTTGTCTCGGCAAGACCTAACACCCTGTTTAATCGGAATTTGGATAACGCACAGTACTTCCGAGATATTTGCATTTTTAGTGTTTTCTATTTTATTTTTTTCCGGCCGCAAAAATGAACCGATTTGAGCGTTCTTGGTCTCAAAATCTTCGTTTTACCTTGCAGAATATGTGGATATTTTTTACATTCCGAAAATGTCACGTTTTTTCATTTTGGGCAAATTTTAAAATTTTAATACTGAATTTTTTGATATTTTTGACCTAAACACTCTCAAAAGCAGTCAAAATATGATCAAATTGTGTCACAATTTTACGTTTCAAAATATGGAAGTATTGTGTGTTATCTACGCACCACTGGTTTTTCTAGGCTTCACAAGATGAGAAACGACCCGATATTAAATCCCCTTTCATTCAAGACCAACTGCTCAGTTAGCATAGTTACAATTTTGGTCGATTTTGCGAAACAGTTTACCTACTTTGTTTTGGTCTTTAAGCGATTTGATAATTTTTTGATTCCTCAGTGCGGAGTCTGGTGATTTGGTTTAAACCATCACTGCTTGAAAATCCTATCAAAGGTCTGATTTAACCAAAAATAATTCAAATATTTAGTCTTGGCAAAATAAACAGCTTTAATATCCTGTTCGCTCTTCTATCAAGATACAAAATTATTCAAGATAAAAAAAAACCGGTTTAATTATTGGAGAAATTGCAACGAAAATGATATTATTCGTTCTTCATTGATGATCACGATATGAAGCTTAGAGATTTTTGCATTTAGCTTGTGTAATTGCAGGTAACCATGTTTATAAAGCATTCTTTAATTGTTTCATATTGTGCAAAGTGTCACTCTTTAATAACACTATAATTCAGTATTATTAATAAATTGCCTATGTAAAAAATATGAACAAATCACTAGCTTTAAGATACTGTACAGATTGGGCAACCACCGTCTTTCTACTGTTGGGAATTTATTACTACCGATAGAACAAGAAAAAATCTGTTATCGTAAGTTATGCCAGTCGAGCTTTATGGCAGCGTCACTGTCATGTCAACTTTAATAGTAGGCCTACCTATCTATCCCTGCCCAAGATTACGCCAGATAATATCTCAGTGTGGTCTAATGACATGGTTCACGTGGCCCTGGTTCTTAGTCAAGACGTGGCTTCCAGGTATGCACCATGGAAAAGTATCTCCCAAAATAGGCTGGCCCATGATAGGCTAAATGCATCTCAGCTCAGACTTATTACGAAAGCTCAAGGCCGAATGAAATTGTTTTCCATCCTCCAAATCTTACGCCTCTCATGCTTGACTTGAGAAATGTATGGATCAGCTTAGCACGTATTTTGAAATTTCCTTCCCTTGTGCGTCTGAATACCTGAGATACCTTTCCTAGTATTGGTACGTACCTAAGGGTAAGAGCCATTATGGGGATGCGGAAAGACGCTTGAAATATGACCGAGAAAAATTTGGAGTTTTTGAAAAATCTATTTTTGTGAAAATATTAGAATAATTTTGTCAACATCACTCCTGTATTTCCAACTTTCTTTCAGGAAAACGAAAGAATTATTCATTTCCTGAGACAACGTTCATAAAATAGAACCGATTTTAGATCTTTTATCTCTTTTCTTCTCTTCGAATCGACACCCCATTGTTTGGGTAATCTCAAGCGTCCCTTCCGGACTCCCTTAAAATGAATGCTTTGATGCTATTTTAGGGCTCTAGGCTGTTACGCCCCTTTCAGGAACATTTTCCAAAATACAGCGATCCCAAAAAAGGACTTTTTTGTTAGGAAATTACACATCAGGTTTTCATTTTCATTCCTTCATTTACTCAATGCTGAAATTAGAACGAACATTAAAGCGAGAGAACGTCGCTCATCGACTCTGTCCCTCACCCGATTCCGTCAGTCGTTTTTCGAGAGTAGTCGGCTTCAACGCCAGTCAAGGCTCTGTTGGTGATTTCGATTTGAAAGGGCTGCTTGATGGGTACCTAATTTCGGCCTTTGCCTGATGGTCGCGACTGACGAATGATGTTTTCCAAAGTAGTAAATGGTTTAGTGCATTTGGAAAGAAGTGCAGTTACCTGCGGCTATGAAATGCGAAAATTAGCCAGCAAATTATTGGCCATTGTTCTAGAACCTGTGTCCAACCAACTGCCTACCTTGATGGCCTTTTCACAGCTACTTATATTAGTGTGGTAGGTACTTGCCTCAATACAATGGACAGACCCCCATCAACGATGGTGTACCCAATCATTCCCTGGAATGCTATAGCGTGCCTTTCAGTCTATAATTTCCTCACCGATACGTTTTTCCACTATCCCAAACTGGAGGGAGGGATTGACATTGATAAAACTCATATTTAGGTATTGGTATTCGTGCTCCCAAACATCTATAATAGCCATTCTGTTACTTTGGCAAATCAGTTTTTTCTAGCAAGTAAATAGAAGGGCAAAATCTGGGTTTAAAAATCTAAGCTAAAACTCCACATTTCAATGAACATGACGAAATTGAGAAATGATCGCAGCCGGCTCCATACGGTCACTGAAACGGCCATAACTTCCAAACGGTGGAAGCTATCAAAGTGGCGGTGATCTCACTCCATTCAACACGAAAAATTTTTAAAAACTCACTTAGCCGAAGGCAGAAATTTTTTTTAGTAGATTTCAATGATTTTTTTTTTCGAAGCCTTAAAAGGGCACTTGCGCTATGGGAGCCCGAACTTGGGACATCCCAAATGAGGTAAACCCATCCTCTCAGATCCGTCCATGTGAGTAAAAAAACTCAAATGGAACAACCAATTACTAAAAATTGAAAAAAATAAAAAATACTGGAAGAAAAATGAGAATTTTGAGAAAACGTTCAAATGACTTTGATATTTAGAAAACAGTTTTGATACAGGATACCCGATTGCTAGAGTCAGCAATCATTTACCCCCAGGAGGAACCAAGTTTGGAGCGTCCAAATTCAGAAAACCCCTCGGTACTCCAAACCAGGGGATGCAGCTGCCGAACAAACGTTTCAATGTGACCCCTATGCTGTTGATTGAACGATAAAATAAATACGGTAAAAATATTAAAAATAATATGGAAAAACCTATTGGCCACTCCTCAGACACTGAAACCAAGCTATTACTCATGGTTTATTATGGCTACAAGTTACATAATAGGTATTTACCTATAGTGTAGCTACAAGCAGTATAGGAATACTCTGGTATCCCGAATTAGTAAGTATCCTCTAATCAGGCGACTTTCCATTAAGGTATCGCACATTTTTATTTCGACGTTTTCAGTTTATATCAGATCCTTATCTAAATAAATGGAAATGCCGCGCGTTACTTGAACACAGCTGCGGCTTCTTCGTCAACATGAGCATAAAAACGGTAATCGGCCATCGTGATATTTCAATATTAAACTTTCTCCGCATGGAAAAAATATAGGTCAGAAAGCAGACGGTTGTTTTTAAGACGGCTGTCTCGGGTGCAGGATAATACGGCACGATCTTACGTCATGCCACTGGATGGATCTCATTCTAGCCCACGGCAGACGTGTATGAAAGGTATGAACGGTACCTAATCGTGGCGTTGATATCGACTTGCTGTACCTATGTGATGCTGTGCAAATTACTCGGACGTGCGATATTGCTCAGGTTGGGCCTATTTCGTACATTTCTTATTGGCAATCGCGAATCCGTTGACGCCAGTCGCATACGACACATCTTGACAATACAAGCTAAGCTATTGTAGTTCAACAAAACGCCATCCGTTTGTTTAAGCCATTTAAACAGTGCCCGATGATAGGCTGCAGGCACAATACAACGCCGATGATGATCGTCAATTAGTGGACAATGGAAGTAAATAACTTACCTAGTACCTACCTACCTTGAATTGGAATGTCTGACTATTGACTGAGTCAAAAAATGTTAGGCGATGAAATGATGGAGCAGGAATATAGGAAGGTGTTCGATTTTGAGTAAGTGACAAACGAACGTACAAAATGACTCATGATAGGAATTCTTTTATAATAGCCACAGTAACACTAACCTTTGCATATTTTTAAGTGTTATATGCCCATATGCTTACGTATTGAAAGGACGCGGAGACAGTTGTTGGGTTTTTACTATAATCTTTTACTCACAATTTATTACTTCCATATTCACAGAGTAAATGGAAGTATTGGAATCGTCCTAAAATCGAGAATCGCAACGGAGCTTCAGAAGAAACTTTTTCTTATACACATTTACTCAGAATCACTTCCTGAACAAGTGTCTGTGTGTCCGTTAGTCCGTCTGTCCGTCTGTGGTCATTTACAAAATTGGCCATAGCTTCCTCTATTCTCAACCTTTTTTCAAATTTCTTGAACTGAAATGTTCGTCTCGGCAAGGTCTAACACCCTGTTTAATCGAAATGTGGATAACGCACAGTACTTCCGATATAATATATCGGAAGAAAAAAATAAAATAGAAAACACTAAAAATGCAAATATTATTTGCATTTTTAGTGTTTTCTATTTTATTTTTTTCTGGCCACAAAAATCAACCGATTTGAGCGTTCTTGGTCTTAAAATCTTTGTTTTACCTTGCGAAATATGTGGATATTTTTTATAATCCAAAAATTTGGCGTTTTCTATTTTGGGCAAATACTAAAATTTGAATAGTGAATTTTTCGATATTTTTGACCTAAAGACCCTTAAAAGCAGACAAAATATGATAAATTGTGCCACAATTTTACGTTTCAAAATGTGGAAGTATTGCGTGTTATCTACACACCACTGGTTACTATTATCTTTTACTCACAATTTATTTTTTGGACTAGTTTGAAGGGTTCATCTCCGCCCATTCAGGACTGAAATAATAATCAGAGCTCAATAAAATCAAAATTTGTTGGATTACCGAAATGAAAAAATACCCAAGTAGGTATTTCATAAGCTAAGGACGACGTCGTAAGACCGTAAACACTCAACATTGTTTATTTGTACTGATGGAGAAATAAAACTGAATCGATTGTTTTATTTAGCGGAACATCAGCGGCACACATCCCGGCGTTTGAGAAAGAATTTGAAAAATATATTGAGGACTGAAAAAGATATGACAGTTTCAGTGAACAACTGCTCATATGCAGATGTTCAATGAGTAATTCCGAGTAAATGCTATCGATGTGAAAGTTTCCTATTCGCCTCCGATCCGATTTCCATCCTCTGGTCGATTATCATACTTCCAGCAATTGCTTCGTACCTAAATATCCTCCAAAATTTGGTACATTTAATGAACAGCTATTCTGCACCATTACCCAATCAGAAATGTGCGCGACAAATTTTCCAGTGCCAGAATGAGTTCACCTCGTTTCAACATTAAATTTTACTCTATTAACACAGAATTTCGTAGAAGAATTTTGTAAGCCTAACCGTCAGACGAGGGCTTCAAATGACACCCAATCAAATCTTATAGGCAATTAAAGCTTTAATGGCTCCTGCGCGTTACCAAACAATGGCTCAAACCGAAAACGTTGCTAACGACTTGGAATGACTTCAACTTGAACCCGACTGGTCCTGATCCAGCTTTAGGCGATGTGCTTAGAATCGCTTTCACTCGCTTCGTGCTCAGCTTCCCTCTCTATTTCTGCGTGTTTAAAACTCTTTCATCACTGAGAGGCGAAGAGATCGTGAGGCTTTGGGAAGCTCTCACACGAAAACTGCTATCATACCTCTAGGCTAAACATCAAATTGTAGGGAAGATTCACCTTTACTGTAATTAAAGACTTACCGAACCACCATTTTTTATTTATTAATATTGAAAATTGCCCTAAACTCAACGGATTGAATCTTGGGCGAGGTGGAGTGTTCAACAGGTGTCGTCGAACAATCCGTTTTGGAATAAACCAAAGAATTACCTAAGGAACTCCGTTTCTCCGTCACGGATGTACAGAAAAACATCGAATTTTCTGAGTACCTATAGGTACCTACACTAACTTGGGTTCAGGGCAGTACCAGATTTCTAGACAAGTCATCAGCTCATTACCGGAGGTATCGTTTGGGCTGTACTGTATTCTCCCATGGGTTATATCAAGTCGAAAGATCAGGGATGATCAGTATTGGTGTCAAGACGAAACATATGCCTGTTTTCCCGGCTCGCGGTATGCATAACTATTGATAATAATACTAATAAGTGTGTTTAGGCCAAAAATATAAAAAAAATCATTATGCAAACTTTAAAATTCGCCCAAAATAAAAATACGCCAATTTATCGGAACACAAAAAATATCCGCATATTCTGCAAGGTAAAACAAAGATTTTACGACCAAGAACGCTCAAATCGGTTCATTTTTGTGGCCGGAAAAAAATAAAATAGAAAACACTAAAAATGCAAATATATCGGAAGTATTGTGAGTTATTCAAATTCCGATTAAACAGGGTGTTAGGTCTTGCCAAGACAAACATTCCAGTTCAAGAAATTTGAAAAAAGGTTGAGAATTGAGGGAGCTATGGCCATTTTTGGAAATGACCACAGACGGACCGTAGGAGTGGCCCCTTTTCGACCCATGGTGGCAATGCGCGGTTCCTATGCCGTGAATTGTCTGCGCACCACTAAACTGTTTTTTGCCTGTAGTGGTTGTTGTAAAGGGCTGAAGTGACATATGTAATGGTACAAAGATCTCATCACCTGCTTGTGCCGTAACACGGAACGCTAATTAAGCGAGCGATGGAAGGTGGCGTGCAAGTTGCATGTCTCGATTGTATCTTCGGCTGTTCCGGATGCGACAGGTATATAAGCAACGCAGCACACCTACGATTAGATACTCAACTTGTCAAACCTCTTTCCTCAATCTGAGAAGGCGGAACCGGTGGATTGATAATCAAGGTGATTATTAAAGGATCCAAGTTTTCGAAGATGCCATTTCTGCTCGTATACGAGCAGAACTCGATATTACAAAATCGAGAATTTTTTCTAGGGTTTCCTATTTCTTGCAGACCACCATTATGATCCAGTGAAAACGCGATCCAAGCTTCATTTACGAATATATTTTATTTGTGATGCGGACAAAAAACTAACTTACAACTAGGACAGAGATACCTTACTGGTTAAAAAAATGTTGAAACCAAAAAATAAAACCTGACTGATTGAAGCTCCATTCAACCATGATTTTGAAGCTCTTTTAGCCCATAAGTTATTGGTCAATTGAAGGGTACAGGGGGTTTCCATCATTGCAAAATAGCTGATTTCTTTTTCGTAATTAGCAAAATAAAGTTCGCATATGAAAAACACATGTGAAACTAAAAACTTCTGAAGTATTCCCACCCTGTATAGCCGAAGTGTGGAGCTAAGGACATTCAAACTTCAAGTATGAGGATTTTCTCCACAAATGCACAAAATGAAGTGGTTTTTCATAAAAAAGCCCAATTTTCTTAACATTGTTATTGGCCTAACAAGATTGATTGTCCATAATGATACTCAGGTAAATTGGTTGATGAATATGTTAGTAGTGTTACGATTTTTCGTAGATTGCCTATCTGTTCCTTATGAAAATAATACTGAAATAATAAAAGTGCATTAGGAGTCAACATCACTCCAGGATATACCCTATCAATGAAAGGGGGTATGTATGAACGATACTCATATTATGTGAAAGCAAATCATTTCTTAATTTGGTTGCCCTAAGGAACACAAGAAGTTGGTTTAGTTCTCTAATTCAGGTAATTTCCGAATACCAAGGATGACATGAACTATGAGGTTACAGGCATATTTTCCATGACTACTATATGGCAATCGAACTCCGTATAGCCTGCAGCTGGAGTAAGTCCCGCCACCTACTGGGCTCCCCGTAAGCCCGGAAGAACGATACAATTCTAGGCTTAAGATAAACTATGTCAAATTTGCTGTTTTATGACGATGAGGCCCTAGAATTTTGGGATGACATTACTCAGCTGCTGCATTACTTGATTGAAATTGTCAACCATCCTTGCGTCGTTTGAAGCTTCCTAATCAGATTTAAACGCGCCAACGGGAGACTATCCCTATCTATGTACCAAATTTGTCGGTATTATGTCCATTTTTTAGTGCGCTGACGGTGTAGTAGGAGTTGTCTACCGGAGAAGATGTAGAGCTCCCATACTTACATCAGTTGTCGGCATTTTCCCAAAATGCCTCGTAGCTCATAATGCCAACTGCTGCTAATTCGCAATTTCCGTTGAAATCTACGTGACCAGGAACTACTTACGTCTGTGAATAACGTTGTGCGAATAAAACCTGCCCCCCGATCCATGAAACGGAATCCGTTGGTAGATTTCTTTTCCACAGCCCTGTGATGTATGGAGACGAATTCGTCTCAGTTACGCCACACTTTTATGCCAGCTGTCGAGTGGAAGAGTTTTACAAGGTGGGCATTGCAAACGTAGATACGGTGGCTCAGAGCCAGAGCGAGAAGACAATTGCCGATTTTTTTTCATCAGTATAGGTATACAGCAACTTGTTCGCCAACGAGTGCGTACCTGTATGGCGAGACGGTGAAAAGTGAAAAAACCTCCGAGATCCTCTGCTGCTCGGCAATTCCTTCAATACTTTTGCTACTCGTCGGTTATACCCAAGGTTATGCTAATATGAACACCCCTTATTGAATAGGTAGACCGGTAGAATGACCCTGACTGCCCATTTTATCCGGCTATACGCGCACCTTATTTTTTTTCATCTGTAGAAAATAAAGTGTGTCCGTGTATGCCATTCACCCTTAAGAACTACCAACATTATTTAGCCAATACCCATTATTAGGTATTTGGCAAAACGTTGAATATACCCGTGGCTAAGGTTTCTAGCTACCTAATGTAATCTGGAGATTTAATTACTTCGAGTAGCCTCAATTTATCAAAATATAAAAGTATTAGATATGGAAATTGCCAGGGATGTGGGTCCAAAATTTTCCCAGGCCCAGCTACACCTGCCATAAATTAATCAATTGTGTTCCTACGGAATGGGTCGAGTCACTTTGCTTCGAAAATGAGGAGTGTTAGCAGCAGGGATGGCCATCGATAGTTGATAGCATCGAAGTATCGATTTTTCCTCCGATACATCGATATTTTTCCATCGATGATGCAAGGGCCGGGGGGGGGGGATCGGGCACGTAGACAATTTCGTCCAATTGAGTTTCAGCCGATATTTTTCAAACCGATACACATCGGCTTTATGTGATAGGTATGTTGACTCGACCGTAAGTCCCATGTTTTATCATCACACAAATTCAAAAAATATGTGTTCCCTAAAAATTCCCCTAAAAATTTGTAGGATCGATAGGATCCTAATCGATAATATCATCAGAATTGAGATTTTTTGTAGGCCAAGGAACGGAACAAAGAAAAATTAATGGGTAATTGTTTATTTTACTTTCTTTTACTTTAACCGATATTTTTCTAAAACTATCGATAATTTTAGATCGATACTATCGGTGGTACATCGATAGTTGTTCTACAATATAATAATGGCATCGATATTCGACCGCCAATACTATCGAGCATCGATATACTAGGTATCGGGAAACGGTGAATACGGTAATTAGACTCCCGTATACCGAAAATGAATTCGAATTGAACATACGTAACACAGATCAATGGAAATTTGAGTCAAACAATAGGTCAATAAGAGAGTTCAGTGCTGAGATAAGTTCGCACCTATTAGTTCGTTTGGTGGATGTAACCGAGCACGTCATGACCCCTTGGACGTGCTTGCCGAAAATTGGAATACGCATTTGAGAAACACACATCTATTATGTGAACTTGCCATGTTGAATGGCACATATCTCCGTTTAAGTGATGAGATTATCTCGCGTTATTCTGTGCGCACTGGCGTATCTCAATTTCAGTATCATGCTTTCCATAAATGATGGCCTGTTTCATGATGGAAAGGTACCTTTGGCATTAGGCACCTACCTCATTAAGTTCAGAACAACTCATCTCTCACATCGACCTCATATTCTTCAAAGCTATTGTATTACGTAGAATCTGGGCTAACAACCGTGATACATACCTGGTTGGTGACCTATTGAACCCGACACCTCTTCAAACTTTCATATATATACCGTACAATGATTATTTAATTGAAATGCGGCTGTCAAATCTGCGAGATCATTTTGTTGAGGGAAAAAAGTCCGATAGTGAAGTAGAAAAACAATTTTTGAAGTGCAACTTCAGATTTGGTTCTTCCAAGATACTTGACAACTCGTAAAGTTGATTGTAAATACCATAATATTGTTGTTACCATAATAATTCAGGAGTAGCTGAGAATAGGTTAGGAACGGCAAACGCCGCTAATTACTCAGGGTGTAATCCCTTTCCACCAGACGCCTGAAAACCTTCGAAACATATCGGGCGATTTGAAAAATATTAATACAATTCAGACACGCATTGTGAGACGATCCAGGTCAGCCCACGTTCCGCAAAGAAACTCAGAACTTTAACAATTATTCAATATTATTCATCGCTAATAATACTGATTTGTTTGTTTGCTTGCAGGTCCTGTTCCTAAGCCTCATAATGAGCACTGCATCAATCATAATTGGTGAAGAAAGACACGTCCAATCAAGAGGCGAAGTAAGGAGATTGAATGGCCCTTACATACGGCGGAGGAGGCCTGTAACGGACGGTGCAAAAGCGCCACCTTATGCGGTACCCATGGAGCCGCTGGTGAAATACTCTCAGAGGGATCCTCTTTATAAATCTGCTCACAACCATACATTTGTGGCACCAGAGCCAACTTCAAGAGGAGATTATGATTCGGAAGGCACCAATAACGTTGCTGAATACGCGTCATCATCTGGGTACGGTGGATATAGCTACTCTCATCCCCAGTATTACCAGGAACCGGAACCTATTATCGAGATTATAATCAAAGAGTCAAACGAGAGCCTTCCCGCTCCCACGACAACTCCTCCACCACCCACCACAAAGGAGCCTATACACGTATTCTATGTGAAATACAAGAAAAATCCCAACGCTAGTGGGAAGTACGGAGAATCTGACATCATTTACGAGCCCCCAGTGCCTGCGCTTACCCAACACGAGAGCGATACTGTCGAACACGTGCATGATACTCAGCACGATACACAACATGCTCCTCAGCATGACACTGAGCAAACATACCTGCCACCTCCTCCAACAACAACCCTGAGAACCATCATACGGCCAGATTCTGAAACGTATCACGGATCAAGCCTGAAAATCACATTCGGCTCATCAGAACATGGCAGTGACCATGAATTGGATTACGGCGCCTCAGAGTTGGAGGGCAGGCTGCCTAACCAAAAGAAACATAATCAAGCTGAAAGCAGGGAATTCTCGGACTCACCAACACCAAAGCCCCATTACTTCAAAAGGCAGCAAGGCCCTTACTTTCCACCTTCACCATCGCCGGCAAGTTTACACCATTTAACACCACCGCCACCAACGCATCAATTTCAACAGTCACCCCAGCAAAGTCGACCACCCATCTCGAATTCGCCGCCACACACCATATTCAACCGGAACAACCACAAAAACAACGGCGGTCTCCAGCAAGCAGCATCCCAATTCAGGCCTCAACAGCAACCAGCCGGGTTCCAAAGAAACCAACTTCACGAACGCACGCCAACTTCAACTAATCAGCCAACACAATTTCAAATAAACCTCAACCCTGGTCAACAGCTCGTAGGAAACCATCAACAAGGGCAAAATAATAACAGGCAACAGAACTTTGACTCAAACGGCCAAGCCAGAAGGCCTCAGTTCCAGCCGACTTTGGAAGCCCAAATAGAAGAATATCAAAAGCAAAAATTATTTCTTTACCAGCAAAACCTGAAGCACCAAGCCCAGCAACAAGCTGTTCAGGCAAACCAAGCACAGCAGGCACAAACACACGCCAGAAACCCTGAATCAAATCAGTACAGCCCTTTGCAGCCCATTCACGTACAGTCTCCACCTCCGAGGATCCAATTCCAAAGGAATCAACCAGCTTACCAATCCCAGAGGAATGAAGCCAACCAACACCGCCATCGGCCGTTCACCACTGTACAGCCTCTGCGAGAATCAATAAACCTCAACCTGGGTGCACAAAAAGGAATAATTTCGCACAACTTCGTCACACCACAACCAATAAACCCGTCTCTGTCCGTACAGGGGCACGAATCGTCTGAAAAACCTTTTATTCCCAGTCAGGAAGTAAATCCTCATAAACAGCCAAGCTACAATCAGCCGCATCTAGCGACTTTTGCGCAGGCCAATGTGGAGCCTTCCGATTTCGGGATTGAGTACGTGAGCCAAGACAAAAATTTTTACAATCAGCGAAGACCCTCATTTGGTGATGCAGAAATAGTGAGAACGATTTCTCCTATAGAGGACATCCAAGTGCAGTCAGATATCGGCAAAGGACAGTCCCATGCGGAAAGTGAACCTTCTTCGAACGATAACAACAATCAGCATAATCCGAATGCTCATGCTCAGCAACAGAGCTATTCTGCTTCTAAAAACCCGCAGTACAATAGTTACACAACAGTTTCGCAAAATGATAACCACAATACGGAGCAAGCCTACTCAACCACTCCTAAGGCTAGGCCAACATTCACTTCAAGAACGCACACGACCCCTGCTCCAACAACGCCTGTCAAGCTCTTCTCGTTGGTGCCTTCAACCTCCCCAACCCCTCCCCCACAACACCATGAGCAGCAGCAGCATCAGCAGCAACATCAGCAGCCGCAGCAACATCAGCCAGAGAATCAATCCGGAAACGATGAAGAGTCACCTGAGGAGCATGAGAAGAAAAAAGCCAACCTTGCAGCTCTTCCAGACGAAGTGCCAGACGATTTGAGGGAACAACTTCTGTCATCAGGAATTCTAGGAAATGCCGATATCCAAATTTTGGACTACGATAAAGTGGGAGACATCCCGATTGAGAGCTTGCCACCAGAAGCATTGGAAAACCTTTATGGGGCCGGCAGTGAACCGGTCGCGTCCATTGTGAGACCAGAAGGATCTCCCAGCAAGAAGGCCGTGGAAATGAAAGTCGTCCGATATGATCCTAGCACTAGCGAAGGTCAGGGCTTGGCGGATACTTATCTTAAAGAAGACGCAACCCAGCTTGACCCGGTCGTCCTGAACGATACTCGGTACAATCGGTACTTGCCTTTAAAAATTAGCGGCTCGAATTTTCCTCTGCCCGATGTGCCGCAATTGAAAGGAAGAATTGTGAACAGCGTCGTAGTGCTGGCCCCGGTGGATTACGATTTCATAAAAACGCAAGACAACGTGGACAGAGCTAGTCGGACGATCCAGATTGAAGGAGTAAGATTCGTAGCAGGGGATTCTTTGAAAACTCTCGTCAAAGAACCAACGTCGGAGAACTACAACCAGTGGCTGCGAAAGGAGCGAGACACGCCCTCGGGAAAGCAGTCTGTCGTTCTGCTCGTCACGAGGTAAAGCAATTGAGTAATGTCGTTTATGATTGTTTGGATTTTGTCCCTCTAATATTTCAAGCTGAAGCGAATGTTACGAACGACATAAGCTGTGCATAACCAAATCGCAGAATATTCTTGATTCAATGATTCATGCTCCTTGATATAAAGCTGTTTTGGATCCTCAGATGGGGGCGCAGGATTCATTAGGGGAATAAATAATCTAATACATTTCAAAATTTGTTCAATATTTAATTCATTCGTGAAGATGCTCAGGGACAATCTCAAACTTTAGTACAGGAATATTAGTTGCATACTTTTTGGGGCTTTGAAAGATCGACCTTGTCTGCTTGTCGGAACCACTCCAGCTCGTCCTGCAGACGTCGGTTCAGAGATTCAGTCTTTCAGGTGGTCTTGAGTAGCCGAATCCTGATCCTACCAATCTGTCGGATAGAGATGGAGTTCGCTGCTGCTGCGATCTTGACTTCAATTTGCTCGATCAGGCAGGTGGTTGGGTCGGTGACCTGTGAGAAGACCGGCAAATGGTTCTTGCTCTGGTGCCCTTGGTACCGGTGCTCATGGACGTTCTCCGAATAAGTGGAGATGGCCCATAATTTAATTCAAACTTTGGCTCTGTTTTGACGGTATTGGCGGTTTCCGATTTGTACGAAGTGTCTGAGGAGTGCTGAATTTTCCCTTCAGCCCATTCTGGAGAAGCTTCGTTCAGTTTCACCAGAACTTTTTGTCCTATGTGCAGAGGCGGTAATTGCTTGTTAATCGTATTGCATTTTAACCCGGCGTCTTGTTGATGAGCTGCTTTCTCTACTGTAAAATCAGCGTCTGGTTTTTTTTTGTGAGATCGAAGAGCGTGTTCAACGCGACATCAGCCGCTGGGCAGTACGGTCTGCTCGACATTTCTGAAGAAGTCGCTTAGAAATTGTCACTGCCGATTTGGCTTCGCCATTTCCCTGGCTGTGAAAGGGAGGTGACGTGGAATGGGTAAACGTCCATTCCTGGGCAGATTTCATCAATCATTGTCCGTCGTGGGAATGAGCGGCCTGCTGAAACGACGGAAGTTTTCCTTTATGAGGTCGATGATCGCGCTGCTTGTGATGTTCTTAATTTTTCGGGGTTCGAACCAATCGGAGCATCTGGGGATCTTGAGCGTTACCTTTATTTGAAAATTACGTTTCCCCCAAACCAAACAGTACCGCTGGGTGTTCATTGTTCGCTTTTTTATTGTTCCAGCTCTTCGTCACCAGAAAAATCATCCCGAGGGAGGAAGATGGAAATTTTCATGTACGACGTCGCAACTGCAAGGGTATCTAAACTCCGAGGAGAATTGAGCTCGACATTCGTCGAAGTAGCCGAGTCGAATTCCGGCAGCGACGAACTGGAAGAGCTAGCAGCATCCATCGACGAATATGGGCAGCCACAACCTGTGCCTCAATAAATCAATTCAAAATTCTTTCTTTAAACTCACGCGATAAGATGTGCAAGGGAATTTACCCAAGTAGCCAATGGAAGCCCTGAAACTTCTTCTTCCTTTGGGAAAAACAATCTACACGAGATGAAAATATACGCGTTTGCATTTCTCCTACAGGGTGATGAAATACACCAGTTAGGTTTCCATCAAACGGTGGGGGGGGGGGGTTCCACCAGATCTAATAGTTAAATTTCTTCGAAACGGAATTTCTTGTGGGCTGGTGTTCCTTAAAAATGCTCGTTCGGATTTCGAATTTACTCTTAATTTCGAGTGTCTTCAGTGAGAGGTCGTTGAATTTGTTTCAAAAGAGTTCATCTTTTTTTATTCGAACTCGTTAGTTTTCAAATACAAACGAGTAAAAAATACAGCTGTATTAATAGAGTATTTTTCGGTTTTTTTCCTCTCAGTGAGCTGCTTGGTTTAACTCGAGGCAAGGTTAAATAAATAAAAAATAAACAATGTAGTAGTAGCAGTGCCATTCCTGCTGGCGCTTATCACGTGCAAACCATGACATGGATAGTAGGTATTAGTATACGATTGATGCCACAATCCTTTTGTAATTGATAATGCGGAAGCGGAAAATATGCTTAAAATTGTGAATACATACAGTTAGCCAGGTTAATTCGAAATTCGCAATGTCATCTTGGGCGTAATACCGAGTTTTGGCTCAATAAACGTTCATGGAAATGCTAGAAAAGAGGAAGTTATTTCATCATAAAATGACTCGAATGCGTTAAGATAATCATGTTAAATTCATGTGACTCAAACACTTCCGTTCATGAGGCCCAAGGAGAATGACCTACCTACCTACCTATTCAGTAAGATCCTTTTAGTATTAGTTTGCGGACAATTAGTGATACCCTCGTTATATTTACGGTATGTTCTTTCATAAATTGGCAGAGTACCTCCTTTATCTAAAAACTATGAGCATGCGCAATGTTTGTAATTGAAAGAACAGGCCGAACGACTGTGAACACTGAAATTATTTAACTGTAAGTGAACTCATTTGGCTTATCATGCGTTGTTCAAGCCACTAACTCATTTTGTACATTTCTGTTGTTTATGTAATATATACTTTTTTATGTTTCTATATTAACTTGACACCTTTGCCAATCCTGCAGAAGAGCGTCTAATGACTAGTAATAAACTAGGTACCTAAGTACTAGTTGTTCATCGCAGTACCGCAAACGGGAAGCTGTAGTATCGGACGCAAGTAATGCAACACGGGCTGCTGCACGATGCTAACGGAATGGTTGTTGACTAATTAGGTGTTCGACTAAAAAGAAATGCCGTGCCTGTGTCGTTGCACTGATCGTTAACCACCTGACATAAGGTTTTCTTTTCGAAGTAGGTGTACCTACTATAACACGACCTGTACAGGTAATACTACCTATTTAACATTATATCAACTTATTATTCCGGGTGAGAATTCGAAGTTTTTTGGTTCATTTTTCTATAGACTATAGAACCATTTTTATTGAAATAGAACTATTTTTTATTGTTTACGTTTCAAGGGGTGTAGAATCCGAATCTGCAATAAAAAATTTTTGTCCGTCCGCCGTCCGCCGTCCGCCGTCCGCCGTACGCCGTCCGCCGTCCGGGGTTTTTCAGGGGGAAGGAGTTATCGAAAAATTTTGAAATTTTTACCAAAAATCAAGTTCCGTATCTAGTTGGTCCTAACGTCTCGGCAGAACCCTGCCTTAATTTTAAGGCCAGTAAAACAGCTGTTGAAGTGGGAAAAAATTCGTGTTTTTCTGGAAATTTGAAACATAGGCATGTGACGCATCATTTTCTATAGATTTTTCTATGCTGAATCGAATGAGACCATCGCCACGCCGGTAGCTCCAACCGTTCAGGATTTATTGCAGTTTTAGTGAGACATTTTTGAGTTTTTCAAAATTTCTACAATTCTTAATAACTCGAAAACTACTCGAGCCACAAAATTCGTTTTCCACTCGTTGGAATCCCCACAAAAACTTCTGTCCTCCCGATATCTTCAATTTAAAGAATTTGGTCGAATTACACAAATCAGCAAAACAAAAATTGGAAAAAGTTGGGAACTCGGCATCGGTTCTTAGATACAGTTGATTGATCTACTTACGACCACTAGCCTATGACAGCAACAAAGTGACGCACTCACGCTAGGCCAGTTGCGCTTGGCAACGTGAGAGCGAGTCAAGCTTCAACAATGGTTCTGAGGCATTCTTGACGCATTTTTAAGTTAATTATTATAAATTTTATTTAATTATAAAATAATATATAAATAATAATAATAAATAAATTTATATAGGTAATTATTCAGATAATTTAATAATTATTATTATTCTGTTAGTTACGTAGGTAAATAAGAATAGATTAAATGATGATTTCAACAAAAATTAACGACGCGCTGCGTTGAAAAGATAGATAGGTAGGTCAAGCAAGGAGGACCAAGCAAAGAGGATGATTATTTTTTGCCGGGTTGAAAAAACGTTTTTTCAAATCCCCATCTAGAACACCAATTTATACTGAAATTCTAGAATAATAACAACTAAATTCCGTGTTTGAGGAGAACCTATATATCGTAAGATTTGTCTTTGCAATCGAAAAATGAACCCCTGTGCAAAATGTGCAGAGTTCTTGCACATGCCACTGATCTACTTAGCAGCGTTTTTTTCTCTAAACATTGTGTAGATTTCTGTCATTGGTTCGTCCGAGGGGCGAGGTGATGAGGGGGGGGGGGGTGTCGAAGATACATTTTGATCCGCTAGACTGAACCGAGAAACTTCAAGCCTAAAAAATACACGCTACATTGCTACGAGCATGAATCCCAAACTCTTACCATTCCGAGAAGTATTTTTCGAATCAGCATCCGTGAATCTGAAGGCAGTGATACCTTGCTATGCACTATAGTTCTACGAATTCAATGCTCATTTTTCAAAACTCGGTTGCTTTGAAGAAGGCCTCGTAAATAGCGACTTGGCTGGAAGATTTGGACCAAGGTTGGTAGGTAGGTATCTCGAAGATTATTATTATTATTATTATTATTATTATCAATTTCATCATTCAAGATTCCTTCGCAATCGCCCAAGAGGTGTTCGTAGATTTTTGAAATTTTCATGAAAATTCAAGTCTAGTATTTGATTGGCCCTAACGTCTCGACAGAAACTTACCTTAATTTTAAACCCAGTAAAACAGCTACTGAATTGAGAAAAATGCATGCTTTTCTGGAAATTTGTAACGAAGGGATGTGAGGCATCATTTTCTACAGATTTTTGAAGATTGAGTCGAATGAGAACATCTCCACGGTGATAGCTTCAACCGTTAAGGATTAATTGCAATTTTAGCGAGCCATTATTGAGTTTTTGGAAATTTTCCCAGTTCTTTATGGATCGAAGCTTGAGCTATAAAATTTAGTTTTTCATTCGTTGGGATCCCCACAAAAACTTCAGTCAAGTCAGTTTAAAGAATTTGGTCTTCTTGTGCAAATCAGCAAAACTAAAATTTGAAAATGTTGATAATTTTGCCTTGGTTCTTAGATACGTGTGTTTGATCTTCTACTTATGACCACTCGCCTATTACACCACAAAATGACGCACTCACTATGCCAGTTGCGCTTGGCAGCATGAGCCACATTTATGGATCGATAATTTTAAATATCAGCAGTTGCTGCGTCAAAAATATAGGTAGGTGCTTATCTATCAAGAAAGGTGGATGATTAATCACCTCACACGACCTCCTTCGTTAACATGTAGCTTTTTTGCTGAGTTGAAAAAAGTTTATGCTGAAATGCTAGAATAGGACAAACCGAATTCCGCATTTTAGGAGGATAATATACTATATTATATTATTACTAAAATTTGTTGTGCCTATCACCTATTACGAAGTTTTTCTTTGCAATCGAAAAATGAACCTCGTGCAGAATTCGCGGTGTTCTTTTCGTACACAGAAAATAGTGTGCACTTGAGTTGCACTTGAGTTGCAATAGTGTGCACAAGAAGCGTTTTTATTTTGGTTCATTTTTCTATAGAAATGAACCTTTGTAATCGGTCAGGAAAAAAAAAAATTTAACACCCACTGAAAATTTGTTGGTTTACGTTTCAAGGGGTGTAGAATCCGAATCTGCAATAAAAATTTTTTGTCCGTCCGCCGTCCGCCGTACGCCGTCCGCCGTACGCCGTCCGCCGTACGCCGTCCGCCGTACGCCGTCCGCCGTACGCCGTCCGCCGTACGCCGTACGCCGTCCGCCGTCCGGGGTTTTTCAGGGGGAAGGAGTTATCGAAAAATTTTGAAATTTTTACCAAAAATCAAGTTCCGTATCTAGTTGGTCCTAACGTCTCGGCAGAACCCTACCTTGATTTTAAGGCCAGTAAAACAGCTGTTGAAGTGGGAAAAAATTCGTGTTTTTCTGGAAATTTAAAACATAGGCATGTGACGCATCATTTTCTATAGATTTTTCTATGCTGAATCGAATGAGACCATCGCCACGCCGGTAGCTTCAACCGTTTAGGAGTTATTGCAGTTTTAGTGAGACATTTTTGAGTTTTTAAAAATTTCTACAATTCTTAATAACTCGAAAACGACTAAAGCCACAGAAATCGTTTTCCACTCGTTGGAATCCCCACAAAAACTTCTGTCCTCCCGATATCTTCAATTTAAAAAATTTGGTCGCATTATACAAAAATCAGCAAAACAAAAATTGGAAAAAGTTGAGAATTTGAACTCGGCTCTTAGATACGGTTGATTGATCTACTTACGACCACTAGCCTATTACACCAACAAGGTGACGCACTCACACTACGACCAGTTGCGCTTGGCAACATAAGAACGAGACAGGCTTTAACAAAGGTTATGAGGCATTCCTGACGCATTTTTAATTTCATTATTCAGAGAATTTAATAATTATTCTGTTAGTTATGTAGGTAAATAAGAATAGATTAAGTGATGATTTCAACGAAAATTAACGACGCGCTGCGTTGAAAAGATAGATAGGTAGGTCAAGCAAGGAGGACCAAGCAAAGAGGATGATTATTTTTTGCCGGGTTGAAAAAACGTTTTTCTAAATCCCCATCTAAAATATCTGCCAATTTATACTGAAATTCTAGAATAATAACAACTAAATTCCGTGTTTAAGGAGAACCTATATATCGTAAGATTTGTCTTTGCAATCGAAAAATGAACCCCTGTGCAAACTTTGCAGAGTTCTTCGGATATACCGAAAACTGATGTGCACATGCCACTGATCTACTTAGCAGCGTTTTTTTTTTTACAAAACCATGAGATCCTTAAAAAGCCTTCTATTGCTCGTTTCGCCAACACTCAATACCCCACAGCAATGCGGGTTTAGCCTATCCACATACTGTTTCCCAACGCAACAACTAGATTTTGGACAGAACGATCCATACGGAAGATATCATCAAACGTCAATTCAAACTCAAGCTCAAACCGAAACATTAATTCAATCTCAAACGTGAACTCAAGCTCAAACTGAACCCCAAACTTAAACTCTAACTCAAACTGAAACTTAAACTCAGACTTAAACTGAAACTCAAACTCTACCTCAATCTCAAACTGCGACTGAAAGTGATACTCCAACGGAACTTAAACATAAAGTCAAAGTTGAACTTGAACTGAAACTGATAACGGACTTGAACCTCAAACTCAATCCAAACTGTAGCTGAAAGTGAAACTGGAAATCAAAACTGAACAGTAACTTAAATCAAATTAAAACTCGTAAAGTCAAACCTAAACTCAAACTGGAACTGGAAGTGAAACTCATTATCAAGCTGTAACTTAAACTCAAACGTAAATTCAAACTGAAACTCATCAAACTTTACATCAAAATTTAACTCAAACCGAAACTCGAATTCTCACACACAAACACTGCAACGCTCACAAACAAACTGAAACTGAACTCAAACTTTACCTCAAACTTTAACTCAAACTGAAACTGAAACCCGAACGTGAAGTTGGACTCAAACTCAGAATACAAACTGAACTTAAACTCTAACATAAAGTCACACTCATACTCATACTGAAACTTGGACTCACACCGAAACTCAAACTGAAACTCAATCCCGAACGTGAAGTCAAACTCAAACTTGAGCTCAATCTGAAACTCAAACTTTACCTCAAACTTTAATTCAAACTGAAACTCAAACTCAAACCGAAACTCGAATTGAACCTCAAACTCAGAATCAAACTGTACCTAACTTAAACTCAAATGTAACTCAAAATACAACTGGAATTGAAACTCGAACTGAACTTAAACTCGAACATAAATTCAAACTCAAACCTCGAACTCTAAATTGGACTCTAAACTTGGACTGAAACTCAAAACCGAACTGTAAGCTCACACTCGAGCATAACTCGATTTCAGTTTGACTTTACGTTCGAGTTTCAGTTTTAGTTATGTTTGAGGTAAAGTTTGAGTTTCAGTTTCGGTTCAAGCTTGAGTTTTCATTTGGCTACAGTTGGATTGTGAGTTTGAGGTTCAATTCGTGATTCGGTTTGAATTTCGGTTTCAGATTGAATTAAAGTTTGAGGTAAAGTTTGAGTTTCAGATTGAGTTCAAGTTTGAGTTTGACTTCACGTTCGGGATTGAGTTTCAGTTTGAGTTTACTGTATGATTGTGAGCTTAGGCTCATTTCAAGTTTCGGTTTGAGTTCAAGTTTGAGTTTGACTTTATGTTAGGTTAAAGTTCAGTTCGAGTTTCACTCACAATTGTATTCTAAATTTAAGTTCAACTTCACGTTTGAGTTTCAGTTTCAGTTAAGTTTGAGTTTCAGTTTGGGTTCGAGCTTGAGTTAACATTTGACTACAGTTTGATTGTGAGTTTGAGGTTCAATTCGTATTTCGGTTTGAATTAAAGCTTGAGTTTCAGATTGAGTTCAAGTTTGAGTTTACGTTTGACTTTGACTTCACGTTCGGGATTGAGTTTTTCAGTTTGAGTTCAGTGCGAGCTCAAGTTTGAGATTACGACTGACTTCATTTTCGAGATTGAGTTTCACTTTGAGTTTAAGTTACAGTTTGCTTTGAGTTGAGTTACAGTGAGCTTAGGTTCAATTCAAGTTTCGGTTTGAATTCAAGTTTGAGTTTGACTTTATGTTAGAGTTTCAGTTAGAGTTTCACTCCCAGTCGTATTCCAAATTTGAGTTCAACTTCACGTTCAAGTTTCAGTTCAGTTTGAGTTAAAGTTTGCGGAGAAGTTTGAGTTTTAGTTTGAATTTACGTTTTGAGTTGAAGCTTCTTGTTATTTAGTTTGTTTAGATTTTAGGCTATTTTTAAAATTTACATAGTGAGTTTTTGACCTTTTTGATCCATACAGCCAAAAGATGGAAGGATTGTGTGTTATCTACGCACCACTCGTTACTCCTCAGAAATCTGGTATAAATTTAGGTAACGCGCTCGGAGGTTTCGGGATCTAACATCACCATAAGACGTGGTCCAATCTCACTATTTGTCATCCATAAAAGAAGATAGACAATAATGTATCAGATATTTTCCGAAGATCTCATTCATCTTGTCTTCCCTAAGTCGTGGGAGGAGATGGCACCCTATTTCCACCCCTTGAACCGCTTCTATCCCTGCCATTTTAACTTATAACCATATTTACTAAGCATATGGAAACGTATTGTAATCGTCCTTAATTCGAAAATCAGATAGGACTGACAAGTGTCTGCGTGCCCGTCGATGGTCATTTAGGTGCAAAAATAGACTCAGTATTTTGGCGTTCTCGGTCTTACAAATCTTTGTTTCCCCTTGCAGAATATGTGGAAATTTTGTTATATCCCGGTAACTTGACGAATTTTCTATTTTCTGTAAACTTCTTTTCTTGAGGAAAAAAGGTCCAAAACGTCGGCAGTCTCAGCCTCCCCCCTCGCTCTGACTCCACATCTAAGGTGGAGGACTTTCGGGGTTTTCGCATACTCCTGAAACATTACATTCGTGTCCAACAATACCCCTAACTCATTGCTGTAGATGATATCGGTCTAGATTTCTAGTTCGTTTACCGGTAAACTTGGCCCCCTCCCCCCTCCACCGATCACGCCTTCGTCCGCTGCTTGGCTGACGCCCTGTACGTATTTATATATAATATATATTATATATACCCATATCAACGTCATGAAAAGATTTTTGATCATAATTATTCCGCTTATGGGTGATTCTCAAACTAAGGGCCATTTTCAGTGGGCAAAGTTTTCAAAAATGCATCTTGTCTGAGGACGTCACAAAAATTTGTGGCGATTTTTAACCCATCTAAGGTTGAGAAAATGCACCTGACACAAATCAAACTCCATTTTTAAGCTCAAAATTTCAAAATTTCGAATTTTGGGCACACGGTAATTACCAATACTGACATGGTGATTACTCGTAGCTCCTTGTTGATTACACTTAGGCCCGTATTCACAACACTTCCTATGCTTAAGGGCCGCTCGATGCGCCAGCACTTCCTTTGCACATTTCATTGGTCAATTTCGAAAAAACAAACATTCCGTTACCATAAAACTCGCATGGTATGGAGACGAGCACAGAAATCTAGGTACTGTCAATCGCAACCACGATTTTCGAGGTTCCAATTTTAAGGTAGCAATTGAGCAGCCTTGAAATTGGGACCTCGAAAATCGAGGTTGCGATTGACAGTACCTAAGTTTATTATATATTTATTATTATATATATTTATTCCACATGAATTACACATTTCTGAGCACGTGAATTACATTTGCAACTTTCAAATGAAATAACTAGATTCTAATTAATCCTAGAATAAATTATAAATACACGCTCTAAACAGCTGTTCAAGCTCTTCAACATAATAAAAGAGAAGAAGTAATATTTTGAAAATTGTGGAAGTTATAACATGCCATGGTAATTACAAGAGAAAAGTCACTCGCCTGACTGAGAACCTTTGATGTGGGCTGTATCTTCTAAACTGAAAGAAGCCGGTCTGGAGCAGGTATCGTGAGCTCAAGCAGGGTTGCCACCTTACACAAGTTACAAGATGGGTTCGTAATATCCCACTTTCCGTGTCAAAATATCCCATTTGATTATTTTGCACGGTAATTACTTCTTTTTTTGGGACAAACATTGTTGACCCCTCTACACTCCCAGATTTGGTTAATTGGAGACTTTCTCATGATTTCTGATCATTCCACTCATCTACTTGAACAATATTTTTTTCTCCTCCCTGAACATTGGCATTAGAATGCCAAAGGACAACTTTGAAATCCAAAATCGAATTTTGGGACAGCCACGGTAATTACATTTTGTCACTTAGCATGCCTAAAATGTACATAATTATTGTAATGTGACCTAATTCAACAATTGTTTCTTCAAGATGAGAGTCTCTTCTTTGATTTGAGACAAAGAAGTTTGGGATAACACGCTTTGGTAGCCATAAACCATGCCCGGACTTGATTATTGCCCGTAGTTTGAGAATCACCCATATAATACTTTTCTAATTGTAGTGACCAAAATTTTTTGCGCGCGAAATCCCACTTCTTAATGTATATTATTCTGTATGTATATAATAATGTATATTATTCTGTGAATAGTGTTCGCTCTCTTGCGAGTATATCGTGGTCTAACTTTGCTGGAATGATGAGATGCCGTGATGGTGCACTCTTTTGGTTGACGTATGAAGCTTAGGCTATAGAGAGCGCGGTTTCATCCTGGCGGCTCCCGGATGAACTACGAGTTGTGGCGGTGGGCCGGCCGAGGCGAGTTTCCCCTTTCCACCACTTGAGTCAGGCAGTAGGCTCCCAGTGGTGACCAGATGTGTATTGACGCGTCCGGGTTGGTCGTTGATTGCAAACTGAAGTGTGTGATTTGTATTTTGTGACTCTTCATTGGTCCCTTTTACTGATTTTGTAATGTGATCACCCCTGACGTGGTATGTATTTTCCAAAAAACCTTGGTGTTCTGTAGGTAAGAGAGAAAAAACCGGAAAACATGAGCGCGTGTGCAGTGATAGGCTGGATTCTTCGTTTCGCTCTTACTAACTAAAATCATAGGACCCCAAAGCTATTCCTCTGCCGTTAGTTTTGCTGCGGTCACTTGATTATGGTGCTCAAGACTTCATCTACATCATCCTCTTCTGCGACAGGTCAAATGGAGCTGAAGCTGCACAGCCCAGTTGGTGCTGAAGCTGTAGTGTATAGCTGGCCACTCACCTCCGGCAGGGGATCCGTAAGTGTATTTTAATTTCTTTTAAGTAAAGCAAAAAATCTCGAGTTGACGTACCCTTGACCTTCCATAGTTATTGAGGCTGTCGGAAAAACAAATTTCATAGATACGCACATGTATTTTTTTACATTCCAAAAATAGGTACCTACCATAGTAGTGTGACCCACACGGCTTTAGTAGATTGGGTAAAAATAGGTATTGGCATTGCTAGGTATTCTCTTCCAATGAGCCAGATGATCAATAGAGGGCATTGAACGAATCAACGAAGTTGATGGTGAATGATCGACCCTTGAATTTCTGTAGTCAGCAGATCAGGGATAGGGTCACACAGTGAAACGCAGTCTCCTTCGCCGAGCTTTCGATAAATATATTATCATCATCAGGGCCTATAACATTATCAAACGGAAAAAACAGTTGCAGCTCTGGCACATTGCTAACTTATTATCACTACTTACTGACAAAATAACAAAATTTATAACAACTTACTTGGAGACAGGTTTAAGCGGTCAGGTGACCACTGCCGTCCAAGATTACAGCTGAATCCATTTAATTTTAACAACTAGAACAAATTTTTATTATTATTTTAACGTTAACCTTGTGGCCCAAACAATTAACCACAAACATAAAACTCAACAACTGCAGGTACATACCTATTGCAGGTGAAATGATATAAATATAGCATCAAGCTTTTTAGACTAGAAAACACAAAAAACAAAGCTCAGTCAACAAATTAAAATTTAAAATCAGTCTAGTAAAATTCTCTCTTTTCAACTCAGTCTAAAACAACAGTTCACACATGGCAAGTTTGCCATGTGTGAACTGTTGTTTTAGACTGAGTTGAAAAGAGAGAATTTTACTAGACTGATTTTAAATTTTAATTTGTTGACTGAGCTTTGTTTTTTGTGTTTTCTAGTCTAAAAAGCTTGATGCTATATTTATATCATTTCACCTGCAATAGGTATGTACCTGCAGTTGTTGAGTTTTATGTTTGTGGTTAATTGTTTGGGCCACAAGGTTAACGTTAAAATAATAATAAAAATTTGTTCTAGTTGTTAAAATTAAATGGATTCAGCTGTAATCTTGGACGGCAGTGGTCACCTGACCGCTTAAACCTGTCTCCAAGTAAGTTGTTATAAATTTTGTTATTTTGTCAGTAAGTAGTGATAATAAGTTAGCAATGTGCCAGAGCTGCAACTGTTTTTTCCGTTTGATAATGTTATAGGCCCTGATGATGATAATATATTTATCGAAAGCTCGGCGAAGGAGACTGCGTTTCACTGTGTGACCCTATCCCTGATCTGCTGACTACAGAATCAACGAAGGATTTTCGAATTCCACATGACTTACCTACAAGAATTTAAAATGCCCAGCTGAAAACGTGAGCGTTGGAAAACGTGCATGAAGATTGGTTGCAGGTTGAGGCCACGATTGTTCACGATTTCAATGGTCCGTTCCCGGTGAACCTAGTTGCCCTTCAGTTATGTGCTTAAGCTCCAGGGCTTTAGCTACCTATGTCATACTGGCAGTGATCGAAATAGGCCAACCTGGTAGTGCACAGGCAGGTACTATCTTTTCCACTTGGTTGATGGACAATTCTGAATTAGCAGCCACTTGCTCAATCACGTTCCTGGCTTTCCTTGTCGATTCATTCCCTCCCATGTCACCCTGCATGATTGCCATTGAACCCTCAACCATGTTTCTGGGCAATAAATTTCTTCGACAGGTAGGTCTACCCACCTTCTATCCCCTGAATTTCAAATCACATCTCGATCCACCTTGTTCGATTTTTGGAGGTACCTAATCGCTGAAAATTCGAGGCTGAGTTGAAAAAATTTAGATTGGCTAGAAAATAGAATGTTCTGTCTGTCGGTCAACTAACAGTCTATTGGCTGGTATGGCTGTCCCGAACGGCGAGTGCAGCGAGCGGAAATTTGCATCGTTGCTTTTCAGAAGGTCACGCTACCCCCTCCGCTTTTCATCCATGTTCATTCGTCGACGTTGCATCGAGCAAAATGCACCTTCACTTGGTAGACGTTTAGTTGGCTCGACGATCGACCTCGAGTTTTTTCTTCTTTAAAAGTATTCAGCAATCTCTAGCAATCGGCACTTTTTCCTATTCCTCTTCAACACTTCGATAGATACTTGGGCAGAGTGAATGGAAGTGATCGTCCAAAACTATCATGGCAAAACACTTCGTTATATATGCCCAAGTGAAATTCTTCTGGCCAAAATAATCAACCGATTCATATGTTAAATGATTTACATTTTTTACCGACGCTAAAAAACCGGTTACTCTAGTTAACTTGTCGTAGGCGTTTTTACAGTCAATAGCTCCCAACTGTGGTTACCTATATCAATGTCATGCAACTAGAATGGAATGCAACTAGATTCCATTGAATAAATTTTCATTTTCGTTCTACGGCCGGCTAGAAAATTGGCCGCTAGCGTTGAAAAATGTACATATCGATTTCTGAAGCGGATTGTCTCTTCGGCCGCTCGGCTGTCAATATCCAGGACCTCAGACTTAACATTCTAATATGCGATTAAGATGTTAATAATACCTACCTGACTATTTTGATACCTATCCACCCATCACTCTAGTTTTTATGGAAATACCAGGAGTCCAGAAATCCAACGCCTCCATTTTGTTTTGATTTTTACCATTTGACATTTCGTGGAATTATTTGCGGTGAAGTTGACTTTTTCATTCTGAAGACAATAGGTTTTACACGGTCTCTAACTGTTGTTGGCAATAACTGTTATTGGCCAAGATAGATTAAAATCGAGCGGAATATTATCCAGTTTAATAATATCCGGAAAATGAAAATCTGAAGGAATATCCATTATTCCTATACTCCTACACGGACTCGAGAACTTTTATTTTTTCTTTTCCAATAATTGAATCGACGAATATCTTCTTTCTGGAATTCAGCTCAAGAACGTCGTGCCGGTAACCTTTGTGGGCATTACATAATTGATAAGCTTGTCAAATTGAAAAAGGTCACCTTTTGTAATGTTCTGGCTGCCTGGTTAAGAATAGGTGCTTGAGTATTTTTACTGCATAACACCGGAGGTTATGGAATTGAGTTATGGTTCTATTACATTATGGAATGACGGCTCTATGATGGCTCTACGGACACTTATAATAGCGGTTTTACTAACAATAATTACGAAGGTTAACCGAATTGTGGGCTCGACAAGTAAAATTGGGGAACATTTTTTTTTAAATTGGATTGTTTTATTTTATTAATATTAATCTTCCTATATTGTTGATTACTTTTTAACCTAATTCAAAAAGAAGAGGTTACTCAAGTTGACTTGGAAGGTTTTTTGGTTTTCCTTTTTCGTTTTGTTGGTTCTGATATAAAAATTTAATCAATAGTTCTTGAACGAATCATCGTATGCATGAACTAATCAATTTTGAAGCTGATTTAACGATGTTCTTGATTATTAGCACTAATGGGTACATCGGCACTTGAAAATGTGCTATTTTAACTATTCAATTATTTACATATTAAAGTCATTGTTATTTTCAATTGAAACTTTTTAGAATTTTTCCAACGAAAAATAATTTGATACCATTGATGATCTATATAGTTTTTGGTCAAATGGCATGACGTCAGACTATAGGAATTGACAAGTTGAACGCTTCGCCTGAGTACCTTGTGGGAAAGTTCCTAGAAATGGCTGAAGTGCATAACGGTTTCTTACGAAAGCTGTCATTTACGGGACTTCTGAAAGTTCTCATGCATTTCTCAAAATTCACGATCGTAGATTAAACTTTTTGTTCACGGAACTACTGCATTAGTTTAATTTCTCTCCCTGTTGTTTTACTTTTATTGGTAGTTACGTATCAGCTGCATGTTTTCCAATACAGAAGAACGCATATTTGGAATATTATGTAGGTATCGTATCTATTCCAATTTAACCACCCTCTTTTGTAAAATTTAGTTGGGTGTTCATGCAGAAAAGGACCTTAGGAACCTTGAAATCCCATGCCTTAAGGTCCACTTCTGCATAAAACTATTCAAATTAGGTTTTCAAAAATATTTTTAGCTTGAAACTACATAAAGTTTGGCTAGTTACAACGTTAGTGGAGCATCAATCTCAATCGGAATTGTTTCTCTTCTAGCCATCGATATTTCCTAGAGGTCGATGCACAGGCTAAATCATGGTCATCAGTACCTATCCTTTTTTGGAAAATACGTGTTCTTCAAAAATGTTGATCCGAGCATTAAACCTTATGTCATCTTATTCACCAAAATGATTGGACTATACAATTTCTGAAATTTTTAGTTTCAAAATAGTTAGATACCGATTTTTCAACCCAATAATGTTGATTTTCGGCCAGGTATACTAACTTCTGACTTCAACTATAATTTTGTTTCAACAAATTGAAAACATGAAACCTATACCTAATGAGCTGAATTATAAGTGATCGTAGACAGACACAGATTAATGGCTGAAATAGGGTTTTTAGAGGATGTCCGTGAAGTTCAGATAATTTCATAGCATTCACTCAAATTGGAATATTTCAATTTTCTGTGCTTACCTTCCTCTGTTGTTAACTTTTCCGGTGCATTCTGAATGCAAAAGTAAATGCAAATAGTTCTTTCTCCACGGCCGATTGAGAACAAAACGACTCACGAACTTCAAGTCAATCGAACAAGTCAACTTTCTTTAATAAGATAACCATGATTTTACGCACGGAGGCCCTAACTCCAATAGCAACATTGTTTTGCGTGTGTAGGTAAGATGCAAAAGTTGTCTGTCTGTCTATTCCCTCTTAACTTGAGATCAGGACAACCATATAACGTGGAATTTGGTACTTACACCTTGACAGAATAACATGGGGAACGTCTTAAATGAACTATATAATGCACGAAAGGACTTGAACCATGGGATTTCAGGGTACCTATCCTTAAGGGCCTTTTTTGCATGACCGGCCAGGCTCTTGCTGCTGGTTTTTAGATATTTTTCTTGAGTCGCACCTTCCTCTGATGCAATGAAAACGAACCAAATAGATCACTTTGGTGAGTCGAGTTTTCATCTCCCTAAGAAATCCGTGGATCAAGGGTTGAGTTGGAAGGATCACGAATCTTCATCTACCGTCACTGTAAACAAAAACAACAGGTTCCAAGATCATGTTGTTGATGCCCACGCAGCGAGGCCACGATGAGTTTTTTGGGGCCGGACTTTCTCCCAATGGCTGTTCGTAAAAGGCGGCGAGTGGGGAGGACGTAATAGTCGACGGTGACGCCATGCCACGCCACGACGAGTTGATCAGGCAGCGGGGTGGAGGGGGGGGGGCCCTGCCAGCGGATCAATGAACTTTTCTCGCTAGATGAGACTCGTTGGGGGCTGGGAGTGCCGGCTGTGGCGGAAGAGCCGAGCCAACCGAACTGTGGAGCCTCAGTCGCATCACTATTGAGAAGACGGTTGGCTGCAAGAATCAAAAACATTGCAGAAACATCATTACATTACCCCCAGATAGTATCCCGTTGTATCTTCATACTGTTCCAACACCTCGATGCAAAAACTCCAAGCTGTTTTTCAATTTTTTCTCGTCGAACACCCTTCAGTTATTTCACTTTGATGAACGCAGCTGGCTTCATTATAATGACTGCGCGAGAATGAATTTGCAATTTCAGTTCCATTTTTCAATTAAAACCTAAGAATAGGAATTAGGACCTGCGAGTTTTTGAGGGGATGCTGAGGGAACCATTTCTAGACTGAATATTGGTTCATTGATTTAATAGGAACCAATTCGAGCGTTCTTGGTCTTAGAATAAGGTGACCATCCGTCCCGATTTTCCCGGGACAGTCCCGGAATTTTAGGTTGTGTCCCGGATTATTTTTGACGTTGCCCGGGACGGCTGAATGTCCCGGATTCAGCCCATGACTGTGGTAAAATGACAAGAAATAACGATATTTTTCTAGTCTAAATACCATTCAGAATAAATACTATGCTTGTTTTCCATAAACTTATTTTTTGAAAATAAGGGTAAATTTATTGCAGTAAGTTTGCACTTGTTATTTTCTAAAATAACAGCAGGAGCAGTGTTAAATTGTTATTTGGCGGTTCTGTTCCGCTGCAATCTAAACCTAGCTCTCTACCTGCGACAATGCATGTTTATTTTCAAATTTACCGTGGATGGCTAATATACTGTATGGAGTTGGGGGGGGGGGGGGTAGAATTTAGAAGCGTCCCGGATTCTGCTCATAAAAATATGGTCACCTTATCTTAGAAGGTTGATTTCACCTTTCAGAATCCGTGGAAATTCTTTGTATTCTGGTAGCTTTATGCATTTCGATGTTGGGTGTGTTTGCATAATTTGCACAGTGCGTTTCTTAAAATGTTTGCTCTCGTAGCTTCCAAATTAGTCGGAATTGAATGGATTTGGTTCAAAATATTATGTACCAAGTTATGGAAGTATTGTTCTTTTTACACCGCTTGTATAAAACGACTGAACCATTTCTCTAATTTTTATCCCTTCTGTTTCAGGATAAGCACGATGGAGCTCTTGAAATCGTTGACACCATAAGGTATGATCGCACATATGTTTGTTTTAGTTGACTTGTTGAGCGTTTTATCACGGTTTCCTACCCTTAGATATACCTAGGTACATCACTTACACAAAATCGGCGAAAGCTGAATGTCAATCAGGAAAAACACCAGGTTTGTACTTAACACAATAATTGTGAATAACACAATTATTGGCAAACACAATATTTGTGAATAACACAATTATTGGCAAACACAATAATTGTGAATAACACAATTATTGGCTTTTCTCAGTAATAGGTAAGTATTTCAACTCGAAGTGTTGTGGTCTTTGGGAAAGTGAAAGAGGCTTTCCCCAGGCCTCCCCAGGAAGATACGTATAAGAATTTTTTTTTTTAATTTTCTACTGGCCAAAAACAGCGGGGGGTTTGTCCCAAAAATATTCGGAATGCAATGCAAATACGAGCAACGTTTTCCTTTGTTTCGCAAGAACGTGCGGCTACCTTTTTCGAGTTTCTCGACTAGCTTTGCCCAAAACCTCGACGGCTCCAACTCTTGGTGGCCAATCGATATCATTGATTCTACACGGCTGCTTGAATCGCTGGGGGTGGACTACCACCGTGCCGAGCCGCCCCTAAAAGTTCAACGGACTCTCACGCACGCAAGTTGCGCCAATCGATCCCGCGGCCAGGGCCAACCTTCCCCTTCCCGTTCGGTTAGGTACTTCCCGGATCGCTAAAATTGTGCACGAACACTTCGGAAGTGATCGGCGTCTATTTCCAATTTCGGAAGGATCCGTCGCCAATGGTTGTTGAGGACGAGTACTTTCGAAAGGGAATACCTTATCATGCGTCTCCTAGCCGGCTGCTACTTGGCAGGACTACTGGAACGCTGTTCCCGAAAATCGGCGTTCGATTTTTTTGGCCAGAATATAAAATTTGGCAAAAACACGATCGTTTACCGCAAGTAAAAAAAAAAGCGAGGCCTTAAACATTAAAAATCAGAACATTTTTGTCAGCGATGGAAAATCAGTTTGAAAACACCGACAGAATACAGTAATTTTTCGAACCTCCCACCCGATTTTCAGTTTTAAAACCTTCGTTTAATTTTACTAAAAAGTCTTTCGGTAACAATCATACTTGAACGATAAAAGGTGTAGACCCGCAAGGTAATGCTCGTTTCAGGCTTTCGACTGACGATGTAAACTGCAGTCGATAATCAATCTTTAGGCTATTAATAGTGGTTAAATTCCTCAACACTATTTGGAGGGAGTCGAAAACTGTCGTCACTATAGCTTAGTGGGTAAAGTTAAACGCCTTCACCACTCAGCTTCAGGTGAGGCCCACAATAATAAAACTGATAAATAATTATTTTGTAATAATGGTCTCCTAACACGAACAAATAAATTTCTCCCAATTTGGGGTTGATATTGGAGAAACGTATTCTAGAATTTCGGTTTTGATAGAATACTCTGAATTCAGCTTTTCATAGTTTTTATCCGCAATTCTCAATTCGCTATTGCCGTATAGTTCAAGCTGTGTCGACATTATCCCTAAGCAAGACCATCTCATAAAATAACAGCCAAGTGGGATGGGAAGTGTTAGTTGTGCCGTGCATGCACCTCTTACCATTTTTTTATCTCGTTTTTTTTCTTGTTTGTTTACTTACTCACAGTTTTTTTTTGTTTTTTTTTGTGCTCGTTTGCTTACCTACTTACTTTTTTTTTGACGAGGTGTAAAAACTATCGATTTGTAGCACACCTGTCAACACTTTTCAGTGAGCAATGTTGAAAATGTACATTTCCCGATTCATTTTTCCAGCGCTCATGTTATTCTTGGATCCAGTAGTCAAATAGCATAATCATAGGGTCGCACAATGATAGAATTTAGTAAATATATTGTAAGGTGCCGTTACGAATCCAGAAAATTCTAAATCCGTAGAAAATTAAGATTAATTACCACTTTAGGGCTGAACAATCGGGTATTTGACGTCATCCTGATAATAAAAAAAAAACCAGAACCTTCTTCAATGGTGAGCATAGATAACACACAGTACTCCCATGATTTCATATTAAATATGAAGTAAATTTTACTTCATGGAGTAAATTTACTTAATATGGAGTAAATTTTACTCGTTCGATGCCGGATTTTCGAGTTTTTCTTCTATAGATTTTCGCAAAAGGATGAATGAATAACTTCGAATCAAATCAATGATTGTGGATAAATACACTAGACAATTCTTTCTAACTTCTTTACGCCCACATGGTTTTGAATTGCAATTGGTACAAGGATGGAAAGTAAAACCGTTTCACACAAACCAAGACTTCCAAGGTCTCAGCGCCTGCAAGAAATTGGAACTACCATGCTCGTATCTCAGAAGTAATGTGCGGTCCCACCATTTCTCTGCCACAAGTCCGGGGGTTTTCAGGGGGAAGGAGTTTTCGTAGATTTTCATGATAATTCAAGTCCCGTGTCTAATTGGTCCTTACGTCTCAACAGAACCCTACCCTAATTTTTAGGCCAGTAAAATTACTGGTGACGTTTTTGGTACATTATTTCCTTTTTTCCTTTTTTTTTTGTAAACACTGCACGGTATGTTTGCTGCAGGGCTTTTCCAGTAATCGCATTTAGTGTTCTGATTGGACTTCGTCCGCATTCCAGAACAGAGAACTGTGACAATTACGTGTATACGTGTTGTGTACCAATCGCCAGTGAGCTACCGACCGTGAGTAGTTGAGGCAGGTCGTGTCTGTGTTGTCTCGCTCGTTCCCTTTCGCTCGGTTACGCTGCCGCGGCAATCTCGCCCTCCCGCTTGCTCTTGCTCGGTGTTCACCTTCTCATCCAGGGCCCTCCCCTCCAGCCGTCATATTTATCTGCGTGAGAACAGCACTCGTTGATCCCTAAACTTAGCCGGCCTGGCTTGGGCCTCGTGGCTGTGGCGTGTGTGAACCCTTGTATGTGTGTACCTATGTGTACATAAAGGTACACTGCACACTTCGAACTGCACCCCTTGCCTGACTGTGCCCTGTACGACTGGCTCCCCTTCGAACGACGTTACCAATGGACGTGCCGTCGCGATAAAATAATCCTTCCCAACCTTACAATTCACCAGACACCGGAAACTGGTTTTCGAGTATTTCGATTGAAATCCCGTTGTTGATATCACCGGCGGCAAAAATGCGCGCAAGTAGGTATCCTGCACTGCTCATGCAAGTCTGGCTCGTGTCATCATCCACAATCGACCTACCTTTTGTGCGGTCTTCACTATTGAAATCATGTTTCATTAATTCCTCTTGGATCTCGTATAAGTTACTCGGACACACTAAGTATCAATTATTATGGAATCATAGTGGTTGTCTCGTGATTTTCACCATTGCCCTGAAATCTGTCACACGTATTTTTTTAATTCGATCATATCAACATTCTCGAATCCACTACCAAAATATTTTGACAATGACAGTTTTTCTCCAAATTGTTAAATTGGATGTTGAAAAAATTCCCGATCTTCCAAAACCGTCCCCGGTTGGCGAGTTGTTTTCAATTGTAGAATATTTGGCGTTTTCCAATCGTAGACTTTTTGGCTTTCAATCGTAGAATCTGACTCGAATGGGGCCGCAACCGTGACGATAGCTTTTATCGTTCGAAAGTTATCGCAGTTTTGGTGAGCCCACAGAGCTCGAAGAACCAAAATCCTATTTTCGAACCTGTGAGCCCTCAAGCGTCTAAGCAGGCTCGAATCGGGTCCAAATATCATCGATTTTTTTCCTTTCTGTACCTAATTCTAACTTTGCATAGGTAAAAATATTTTTCTCGTTTAATTAGCAACCCCGTTGGTTGCTGTTGGTAGCTTAGTTGATAGATACGTGAAAAGTAATCAACTATTCGGTAACTTTAACGGGTCAAGAATATTTTGGTGAAAGTGGCCGTACAAATCTCTAGTGCGGCTGAAAACATTTGTTAAACATGAATTCAAATGATGGAGCCATGTGGAGGCACTTTGTCCTGTATATTATGTTTAGTAACTAATGAATAAGGGTGTATATTGGGATATAATATAGTATAGGGTAATTTGTGGGTGGAGCGATTGTGATTTCCGTATGCTCCTTCCGTTAAGTGAATGAACCTACGACCTTATTCGAATAAAAACTCAACAAATGAGAGAAAATAAATAGTATAATATATAGGAATAATATAATATAGGAATATTATTCCTCTCATTTTTGAGTTTTTATTCGAATTATGGGATCTCACAATTTCTCCGCGATTGATTTAGTAACCAACGACCTGAATTGACGGGCGATATTTGGGTGCGCACTTCATTTGCTCTACGCATTGCTACATCTCCGCTTTCACGTCTTTAATTGAGGAGTGTCGAAGTTTTCAGCTGTTGCCACAATGTATAGTCGTGTTATCCAGGCCGAATGTGTACACACATAGGAATATATTCCTATTTCGATCAAACGTTTCCTCTATACTAAAGGTATTCGGTTAGGGAGGGGTTATCAATTTATTCAAAGCGAGTTTTATCCAAGGACGATTGCATTAACTAAATTCCAAGAAATTTTCGGTATAACGGTCAATATAGCTTCAACTATATAGCTTCAAATGAATTGATAAACCATCTCCAAGTCCCCCACAGGAAGTTTCGTAATCTAGTTATTTTATTAGTAGTGCTAGCCTACGGCTGACCTTGTTTTGATAGCTATCTCTTGCCGACAAGGCCAACCCATCTGTCCAACGACCATATGGCCAATGTGAAATGTTCTATTTAAAGCTCCCGAGTCATATGTTGATTGCAAGTATGCCTGATGCCGTACTTGAGCTTCGTTTTCTTCCCCGCCCGTCACTCCTTCTTTCTGTTTTCCTTTCTCTCGCTCTTCGTCCTTGGCAAGTCTACCAGCGGTGACGGTTCTATTTTATCTCATAGAAACTTCGTGCTACAGTTCTAAAATAAAAGTCCGAAATGCTTTGGGTGAATGTACCTATACCATCCCTGACCCTTCAATAACAATTTTGTGGGTTTCCTTTCGTGTATAGTTAGTACTATTTATTTAGGTATCTATTATTTTATTGCCCGATCTTAACGAAGAAAAAATTATCAGTCAGGCTGATATAGATTCTTCCCATTTTACCCTGAAATTGAGCCGTAATGATGAAATAAATATTATTTAGATCTGAAATTGGGGAGCAGTTTTTTGCACCCGTTGCTTACACTCTTTCGCCGATAACTGACAGGAGTAAGTGTACCAATCACTGACACCGTACACCAATTACGGGCACCTGATTCTATTGAAGATTTTTTGGTAAATTGTTCGTAGTTTTTTTTATTTTTTGTTGCATATCTTTAGATTTTAGTAAATGACCACAGACACTTGTTCAGGAAGTGATTCTGAATAAATGTGTATAAGAAAAAGTTTTTTCTGAAGCTCCGTTCCGATTCTCGATTTTAGGACGATTCCAATACTTCCATTTGCTCTGTAAATATGAAACTAAAAATGGCCATGGCTCCCTCAATTCTCAACCTGTTTTAAAATTTCTTGAACTGAAATATTTGCTCGGCAAGCCACTCCTTAATCGAAATTTGATTAACTCACAGTTCTTCCGATATATTTACATTTATATTTTTTAATATATTTTTTTTTGCCCCGAAAAAATGAACCGTTTTCAGCGTTCTCGGTCTTAAATCGTTGTTTTACCTTGCAGAATATGCGGATATTTTTCATGTTCCGATAACTTGGCGTATTTTTATTTTAGGCGGGTTTTAAAATATTTGCATAGTGAGTTCTTTGATATTTTTGACCTTAACACCCTCAAAAGCGTTCAAAATATGATCAAATTGTGTCACATTTTTACGTTTCAAAATATAGAAGTATTGTGTGTTATCTACGCACCACTGGTTTCTTCTGCTGTTCTTCAAACGCCACAGATTCTTTTCGGTCTCAACGATTCGTGCTGTCATGTCTGGTATTCTTGCTCTTCCGTTGATTTGTCTTCACTTAGAAATTCTTCCACTCGTTTATTTCCATTAGCGTAGGATTCTTCATTAGCTACTAATCTAATCATTCTCTCATTAAATACTGTCATATTATGGTTAGAACCAAGGAGGTATGGAATTTTCAGTTGGCGCAGTGTCAGCAACCGGTATATTCGCCGGTATATCTTGAACAGAACCGTACTGTTTCGCTCAAGGGTGCTCTACTGAAATTGCATTCTGGTTATCGCTAATTTTGTTTCTTACGCAGAATTGCGATGAGTTTGAAAGAGTGTAACCGCCATGCGATCTTTTGTGAAATTCCCAGGCGTTTTTAGGGTTCTATCCCCTCTGCAATTTAGGCCATCCTGTACAAAAGGGCAGTGAAAGGGCGTCTTTCGTGATGGCAAGAGACTGAAACACATCACGAATTGTTCTTTCCCTCCTCTTGGGTGTCTTTTTAGAAGTTCACGCAACCCTCTGAATAGCAAGTTCATGACAACAAAAAACCCTCGCTCCCCCTTCAGTGAGACCGACGTTCTTCACTTGGCACGCACCCCCGCACATCAGCGAAACCTCAACATGCAAGGGTCGCCTGCCAATCGATGGTTTTACGCTATCGATCGAAAGTTCAGCTTTGTAGTCACTGCCTCAACGTCGCCTGTTCTGACGTGTTGGCTTCATCCGGTTTGCATAATCTATCTGTCGATGAAAATGCGCCATTGCGACCCAAAGTGTAGGGGCTGGTATATTTTTGTTGCTAGTTATCTTCATTCAAAATTTCAACCCTAATGTCAACTTGGTGCATATATGCACCAATGCAATATTTTTAATTTTTAAAAATAATTTTAAAAAAATTAAAATTTTTAATTAAATTATAATTTTATTTTTTAAATTAAATTATTTAATTAAAATCTAATTAATCTAATTAATTAAATTAAATTATAATTATAATTTTTTTTTTAAATTATAATTTCTCTGAGAAAAAACATCGAACATGAAATCTTAATTAAAAATTTTAATTTTTTAAAATTATTTTTAAAAATTAAAAATTGTATTGAGTAAGTTCGATGTTTTAGGATTCAAATATTTATGATGTACATCTGTTGAAAAATTAAATCTGTCATGGCTCTACTGCCAGGTTCTAATGCTGCTAACGCGATTCCTTCGATGGCAGACCAAATATGCCAATACGTAACTGTAAACTATACTTAACGTCAAAGCATCGATACTACTGTCCTATGATGGAAATTTCGTTCATTTCTAGTAAAGAGTACCAAGAAAATATTTTTTGAGAAGTACCAACTTGCCAAATATGCCTTAAAACCAATTAACCCATGGCAACCTTTCTGGATTCTTTTCCCCAGTGCAATTGGTTGTCTCAAATTTGGGTTTGTTTTCAGTAGTTCTGGCAGGAATTTATTTTAAACACATTTACTCGGAGTCAGCCTTACAAAATGTCTACCCCTAACTGTTCGCCTAGTTGCCTGGTTTTCCGTGTAGCTCGTAATATTTGTAATATCATCTCGCGTAAATAGGATTCCGATTTCTCGCCGTTTATACATCCTAGTGTGAGTGGTTTTTCAAAATAATTGCATCCTTCAAAAGATAGAGTTCTTTTCCCAAAATGATTGCGCTTTCAATAGTTTTGTGTGCGGTACTTATGTTTGGGATGCTTCACTTCATGATTGTTCTGGCTATCATTGGATGCAGGTTTTCAAAAATTTCTGAACAAATTTTCGTTATCGGTTCAAGAAGCTATAAACATGATCCAAATGGAAATCTGCTCTTGTCCTTTGTTGAGGCTCAAAACCGTATTTGGCAATCCATTTTTCATCTTACCCTAATAGTGGGTAGGTAGTCTACCCTGCTCTTATATTTGATTAATTTCGTGTCGGACCGGAGTAAAAATGATCACGAATGTCTTGAGCTGAAATTTAGCCTTGCCGTACGTATAGTTAATTTTGTACGAGGAAACCAGTGATGAATTCATTTTTGATCTCCCGCCAGTATACGTTTTCCTCCTTCGTCTATGTCAAGTCCAATGGTTTAAAAACATTTCAACCATTCGCTTTGCATTCATACAGGTACATCGGTATAGTAGTTCCGTTGTGCATTATCTGCGTATCACTGATTTGTCTCATTTTACTGGCCCGCTAAGCTAATTCGATAGTAATTGGAAAAAAAAACATGCAAATCCTCGCATGTTGTCTTACGGTTTTGAATTGCTGCAAGAGGACCAGTGTAATTTACACACCGGCGTTCGCCGAGGAAAATGTTCTCCATCAAGTTGAGGCGAGTATTGTGAATCTGACGGGACGAGACACGCGACGGTTTTTCGGCAGGCGGACGAGCGAGGTTGTTCACTTCGCTGGCGACCTTGAGCCGCGAGAACTGGTCAACCGGTCAGACAAACGTTCATCTTCCCACAAGGCTTGTATTCCCACAATTTACTCTGATGCGAATGAACGGCTAAAAAACATATAGCCCAATCAAATCTTTGGGGCGTAAAATGGGCCCTTCAATTGTCAAAAATCGATTCGTCCAAACTCGGCGCCTATTGATAGTATATTGGATACCATCTTGTATATTGGATGATTTTAAAGATGTACTTATGATAGTTTAGATAGTGTTTCTCATCAGCTATCTAACGTTCCTATAACGAAATCCCTTCATTAGAAGTGGAATAAAATCAAGATGAATTGACGACTGCTTTGCGACTAGTGAAATGGCCCCTTACATTTATGACGGAACCCTATAACTGTACAAATGCGTTTGGATCCAAACCTTTTCAATTTTTTTTTGTATAAAAAAAAAAGAAAAAAAGCTTAGAAAAACATGCTTAAACATGCATGGGTAAAATTCAAGCAACATGGAACGTGCTTCATTGGAATTGAAACAACACATCCTCGAGGTGGTAAACAATCAACGTATTGTATTTGATATACCTAGCCTTCAGAACCTTTTGAATGTTATACTTGGGTCGCATTTTCATTCTTCAATACCGTAACGTTTTTTTGCCAATTGGGTCAAAACAACATCATGTTTTATCATGCCTATAGCTCTATGTCAGTGCTATGGTCCAACTCGTCGATACGGATTTATTTTCATCACGTTCGTTTCCTTATTGCTTGAAGTAGTATTTATTATTTATTGCTCCGTGGAAACGTTCAAATAATATTGGGCTTCTATAAGTGGGAGCCTGCAGCGTTTTTAATGGCGTACGTGCTCCTACCCTCGTCCGCGTTTAGAAACGTTTTTAGCCGAGAAATATTACCTGGACTGGATCTTGGCACAAAGCATTGAAAACTAGACGAACGGAAGGAGCCTGTTGCCTGTCCAAGTCTTCGCAGCTGTCGCTCTCTTCTCTTGAAGGTCTGAAGTGCTATAACGATCGGTACGGATTGGGGCAACTGGTTCTTGCCCCATCTAGGCGACCGAACTAAAGTGACTGATCAGTTAATTTCCTCTTTTTTGCCATTCCCAATAAGTTCCATTCACTTTGGAATTGTCAAGACCGACGGCTTTGTTCTAAACATCACCATCATCACCAAAAATCACGTTTTGGCACATTTTTTCCAACAAGAAAAGTAAACATACAGGAATGTTATGAGGGAATGTGTCAAGATCAAATACATTAGTCTATTTTTTTTTTTAATTTTGTGACTAGTATTTTTTTGCTTATTATTTAAAATCGGCAAATTGTTGTTACCAGCAGTTTTGTAGTTGCCCGTTTTACATTCTTCAAATTATCTATGCGTGCGGTTGAGCTGGATTATGGAAGCATAGATGACAATGACTTATTCCTAGATAGATTCAGCGAATCTTTAATTTTGAATATTGCCCAGGACAGCAGCAAATAAGGAAGGAGCCGACAGGACTGAGCTTTTAGAACCGAAATCCTATTTTTGGGATGGAATCTGGATTTTCGGGAACATGTGTTGATATCGAACAAATGACCGTGCTGATTTATTCTTTGATGTGCCAGCTCGTCTGAGACAGTCATCTGCTTGCCGACGATTCTTTCAGCCTCATCATCCCTGGAAATGGTCGGTTAGCTGGTATACATAACTCTCCCATAGTCGCATGGGTGTTGTTTTCCTAGTCGCTGATCCAACTTTCTTTACCTTCGACACTGACAATGTCGGCATTAATTTTGCTACGCTTGCCGCACTCACAAGTCTTCCTCGAAATAAACTTTTGAAGAAGGAACGTGTTATCTCCATATGTATTGAACCGTACTTCATGCTATTACGGAAACAGACAATAGGTATGTCAAATGAATTAAGTGAATAAACACTCAACTCAGAAACTTAGACCCATAATCAAACTCGAAGTCAAACTCTCAATAAAACCGAAACTCATAGTCAAACTCACATTGAAACAGAAACTCTAACTCTTAATCGAACTCGAAGTCAAACTCACAATGAAACGGAAACTCAATCTCATGATCGAACTCGAAGTCAAACTCACAATGAAACTGAAACTCAAACTCATAATCGAACTCAAAGTCAAACTCACAATTAAACTGAAACTCAAACTCATAATCGAACTCGAAGTCAAACTCACAATGAAACCGAAACTCAATCTCATAATCGAACTCGAAGTCAAACTCACAATGAAACTGAAACTCAAACTCATAATCGAACTCGAAGACAAACTCACAATGAAACCGAAACTCAATCTCAAAATCGAACTCGAAGTCAACCTCACAATGAAACTGAAACTCAAACTCATAATCGAACACGAAGTCAAACTCACAATGAAACGGAAACTCAATCTCATAATCGAACTCTAAGTCAAACTCACAATGAAACTGAAACTCAAACTCATAATCGAACACGAAGTCAAACTCACAATGAAACTGAAACTCAAACTCATAATCGAACACGAAGTCAAACTCACAATGGAACGGAAACTCAATCTCATAATCGAAATCGAAGTCAAACTCACAATGAAACGGAAACTCAATCTCAGAATCGAACTCGAAGTCAAACTCACAATGAAACTGAAACTCAAACTCATAATCGAAATCGAAGTCAAACTCACAATGAAACCGAAACTCAATCTCATAATCGAACTCGAAGTCAAACTCACAATGAAACTGAAACTCAAACTCATAATCGAACACGAAGTCAAACTCACAATGAAACTGAAACTCAAACTCATAATCGAAATCGAAGTCAAACTCACAATGAAACTGAACCTCAATCTCATAATCGAACTCGAAGTGAAACTCACAATGAAACTGAAACTCAAACTCATAATCGAAATCGAAGTCAAACTCACAATGAAACCGAAACTCAATCTCATAATCGAACTCGAAGTCAAACTCACGATGAAACTGAAACTCAAACTCATAATCGAAATCGAAGTCAAACTCACAATGAAACCGAAACTCAAACTCATATTCGAACACGAAGTCAAACTCACAATGAAACCGAAACTCAAACTCATAATCGAAATCGAAGTCAAACTCACAATGAAACGGAAACTCAATCTCAAGATCGAACTCGAAGTGTACCTCACAATGAAACTGAAACTCAAACTCATAATCGAAATCGAAGTCAAACTCACAATGAAACTGAAACTCAATCTCATAATCGAACTCGAAGGAAAACTCACGATGAAACTGAAACTCAAACTCATAATCGAAATCGAAGTCAAACTCACAATGAAACCGAAACTCAAACTCATAATCGAACACGAAGTCAAACTCACAATGAAACCGAAACTCAAACTCATAATCGAATTCGAAGTAAACTCACAATGAAACCGAAACTCAAACTCATAATCGAACTCGAAGACAAACTCTCAATGAAACCGAAACTCAAACTCATAATCGAATTCGAAGTAAACTCACAATGAAACAGAAACTCAAACTCATAATCGAACTCGAAGACAAACTCTCAATGAAACAGAAACTCAAACTCATAATCGAATTCGAAGTCAATCTCACGATGAAACGAAAACTCAAACTCATAATTGAATTCGAAGTCAAACTCACAATGAAACAGAAACTCAAACTCATAATCGAATTCGAAGTCAATCTCACGATGAAACTAAAACTCAAACTCATAATCGAACTCGAAGACAAACTCTCAATGAAACAGAAACTCAAACTCATAATCGAATTCGAAGTCAATCTCACGATGAAACGAAAACTCAAACTCATAATTGAATTCGAAGTCAAACTCACAATGAAACAGAAACTCAAACTCATAATCGAATTCGAAGTCAATCTCACGATGAAACTAAAACTCAAACTCATAATCGAATTCGAAGTCAAACTCACAATAAAACAGAAACTCAAACTCATAATCGAATTCGAAGTCAATCTCACGATGAAACGAAAACTCAAACTCATCACCAAACTCGAAGTCAATCTCACAATGAAACTGAAACTCAAACTCATTATCGAATTCGAAGTCAAACTCACAATGAAACCGAAACTCAATCTCATAATCGAACTCGAAGTCAAACTCACAATGAAACTGAAAATCAAACTCATAATCGAATTCGAAGTCAAACTCACAATGAAACCGAAACTCAAACTCATAATCGAATTCGAAGTCAAACTCACAATGAAACCGAAACTCAAACTCATAATCGAATTCGAAGTCAATCTCACAATGAAACCGAAACTCAAACTCATAATCGAATTCGAAGTAAACTCACAATGAAACAGAAACTCAAACTCATAATCGAACTCGAAGACAAACTCTCAATGAAACAGAAACTCAAACTCATAATCGAATTCGAAGTCAATCTCACGATGAAACGAAAACTCAAACTCATAATTGAATTCGAAGTCAAACTCACAATGAAACAGAAACTCAAACTCATAATCGAATTCGAAGTCAATCTCACGATGAAACTGAAACTCAAACTCATAATCGAATTCGAAGTCAAACTCACAATAAAACAGAAACTCAAACTCATAATCGAATTCGAAGTCAAACTCACAATGAAACAGAAACTCAAACTCATAATCGAACTCGAAGACAAACTCTCAATGAAACAGAAACTCAAACTCATAATCGAAATCGAAGTCAAACTCACAATGAAACCGAAACTCAAACTCATAATCGAACACGAAGTCAAACTCACAATGAAACCGAAACTCAAACTCATAATCGAAATCGAAGTCAAACTCACAATGAAACGGAAACTCAATCTCAAGATCGAACTCGAAGTGTACCTCACAATGAAACTGAAACTCAAACTCATAATCGAAATCGAAGTCAAACTCACAATGAAACCGAAACTCAATCTCATAATCGAACTCGAAGTCAAACTCACAATGAAACTGAAACTCAAACTCATAATCGAATTCGAAGTCAAACTCACAATGAAACGAAAACTCAAACTCATCACCAAACTCGAAGTCAATCTCACAATGAAACTGAAACTGAAACTCATAATCGAATTCGAAGTCAAACTCACAATGAAACCGAAACTCAATCTCATAATCGAAATCGAAGTCAAACTCACTATGAAACGTCAATTTCATAATCGACATCACAACGAGGTAGAAACTCGAACTCATACTTTAACTCGAATTCAAAACTCTAACTCATAATTCTGTGAGTCTGATCTGAGTTTGTGTTTCTGTTTCAATGTGAGTTTGACTTCGAGTTTGAGCTTCTGTTCCATTTTGAGTTTTACTTAGAGTTCGATTATGAGTTTGAGTTTCGGTTTCATTGTGAGTTTGACTTCGAATTCGATTATGAGTTTGAGTTTCAGTTTCATTGTGAGTTTGACTTCGAGTTCGATTATGAGATTGAGTTTCGGTTTCTTTGTGAGTTTGACTTCGATTTCGATTATGAGTTTGAGTTTCAGTTTCATTGTGAGGTACACTTCGAGTTCGATTTTGAGATTGAGTTTCCGTTTCATTGTGAGTTTGACTTCGATTTCGATTATGAGTTTGAGTTTCGGTTTCATTGTGAGTTTGACTTCGTGTTCGATTATGAGTTTGAGTTTCGGTTTCATTGTGAGTTTGACTTCGATTTCGATTATGAGTTTGAGTTTCTGTTTCATTGAGAGTTTGTCTTCGAGTTCGATTATGAGTTTGAGTTTCTGTTTCATTGTGAGTTTGACTTCGAATTCGATTATGAGTTTGAGTTTCTGTTTTATTGTGAGTTTGACTTCGAATTCGATTATGAGTTTGAGTTTCAGTTTCATCGTGAGATTGACTTCGAATTCGATTATGAGTTTGAGTTTCTGTTTCATTGTGAGTTTGACCTCGAATTCAATTATGAGTTTGAGTTTTCGTTTCATCGTGAGATTGACTTCGAATTCGATTATGAGTTTGAGTTTCTGTTTCATTGAGAGTTTGTCTTCGAGTTCGATTATGAGTTTGAGTTTCTGTTTCATTGTGAGTTTACTTCGAATTCGATTATGAGTTTGAGTTTCGGTTTCATTGTGAGATTGACTTCGAATTCGATTATGAGTTTGAGTTTCGGTTTCATTGTGAGTTTGACTTCGAATTCGATTATGAGTTTGAGTTTCGGTTTCATTGTGAGTTTGACTTCGAATTCGATTATGAGTTTGATTTTCAGTTTCATTGTGAGTTTGACTTCGAGTTCGATTATGAGATTGAGTTTCGGTTTCATTGTGAGTTTGACTTCGAATTCGATAATGAGTTTGAGTTTCAGTTTCATTGTGAGATTGACTTCGAGTTTGGTGATGAGTTTGAGTTTTCGTTTCATCGTGAGATTGACTTCGAATTCGATTATGAGTTTGAGTTTCTGTTTCATTGAGAGTTTGTCTTCGAGTTTGGTGATGAGTTTGAGTTTTCGTTTCATCGTGAGATTGACTTCGAATTCGATTATGAGTTTGAGTTTCTGTTTCATTGTGAGTTTACCTCGAATTCGATTATGAGTTTGAGTTTCTGTTTTATTGTGAGTTTGACTTCGAATTCGATTATGAGTTTGAGTTTTAGTTTCATCGTGAGATTGACTTCGAATTCGATTATGAGTTTGAGTTTCTGTTTCATTGTGAGTTTGACTTCGAATTCAATTATGAGTTTGAGTTTTCGTTTCATCGTGAGATTGACTTCGAATTCGATTATGAGTTTGAGTTTCTGTTTCATTGAGAGTTTGTCTTCGAGTTCGATTATGAGTTTGAGTTTCTGTTTCATTGTGAGTTTACTTCGAATTCGATTATGAGTTTGAGTTTCGGTTTCATTGAGAGTTTGTCTTCGAGTTCGATTATGAGTTTGAGTTTCGGTTTCATTGTGAGTTTACTTCGAATTCGATTATGAGTTTGAGTTTCGGTTTCATTGTGAGTTTGACTTCGAATTCGATTATGAGTTTGAGTTTCGGTTTCATTGTGAGTTTGACTTCGAATTCGATTATGAGTTTGAGTTTCGGTTTCATTGTGAGTTTGACTTCGAATTCGTTTATGATTTTGAGTTTCAGTTTCATTGTGAGATTGGCTTCGAGTTTGGTGATGAGTTTGAGTTTTCGTTTCATCGTGAGTTTGACTTCGAATTCGATTATGAGTTTGATTTTCAGTTTCATTGTGAGTTTGACTTCGAATTCGATTATGAGTTTGAGTTTCGGTTTTATTGTGAGTTTGACTTCGAATTCGATTATGAGTTTGAGTTTCGGTTTCATTGTGAGTTTGACTTCGAATTCGATTATGAGTTTGAGTTTCTGTTTCATTGTGAGTTTGACTTCGAATTCAATTATGAGTTTGAGTATCAATTTCATCGTGAGATTGACATCGAGTTTGGTGATGAGTTTGAGTTTTCGTTTCATTGTGAGTTTGACTTCGAGTTCGATTATGAGATTGAGTTTCGGTTTCATTGTGAGTTTGACTCCGATTTCGATTATGAGTTTGAGTTTGAGTTTCATTGTGAGGTACACTTCGAGTTCGATTTTGAGATTGAGTTTCCGTTTCATTGTGAGTTTGACTTCGAATTCGATTATGAGTTTGAGTTTCAGTTTCATTGTGAGTTTGACTTCGAGTTCGATTATGAGATTGAGTTTCTGTTTTATTGTGAGTTTGACTTCGAGTTCGATTATGAGATTGAGTTTCCGTTCCATTGTGAGTTTGACTTCGAATTTGATTATGAGTTTGAGTTTCTGTTTCATTGAGAGTTTGACTTCGAGTTCGATTATGAGTTTGAACTTTGATCTTGGTTTACAGATTATCATATACAGTTACTTGCAGAAAAACTGTTTATAGAATGTAGTAGGCAGTTACTTGCAGAAAAATAGACAGTTATTCTGTATTTCATTCTGGTTGGTAACTCATTGTGGTAACTCGTATTTGAGTTAGTTTCCAAAGCGATGCTCCACAATCAGTGTTATTAGTCACAAAATATGTCGCTTACACTTTGAGGAAGATGAATTAGAATTTTTCCATCTTACTCGGATTTTTTCATGTGCTAGTCATCCAATCTATTAGCGGGCCAATCTGATTGCTGTATTATTCACTCGCCAGAAATGGCTATGAGTTGAGTTACCACGGTGTTCTTCGTTTTATTGAAGATTCGCTTTTTGCTTTTTCTCGGCTGCCCGCTGAGCGGATCCCAGTCCCGTTATGCGGTCCAACTGCTGTTCGCAGGTTGAGCTCGTGAGGATGTCATTTCACTTTCGGCCGTTCTCAAGTCGCTGTAGAAGTTTGGGTTTTACTTTCCTTACTCGATTCCGAAGGTATCCGAGAAGATGAAAGTATTGTATTCAGACCGTGTAGTCGGCCCCTGTTTCCCAATCCTTCGATGGTAACAAAGATCAAGTTTTCTTACTTGAGTTTTCGTGGTATACTTAACTTCAAATTGTGAACATCCGAGTTCGAACTAATATGCTGAAGTCCGAAAATTACAGGTAGGTAGAATTGTTTTGTTATTGTTTTAAAATGAGGAGCTTGCTTCCAAATGGTACTGAATCCATTTTACTCAAGCAGGCGAAATTCATGAAACTTGAATACTTACTAGCTGGATACAGTATGATGGATATAGAACTTATCCAAATTTTAAAAAATGCATCCAATCAAATAGCTTAGCGTCGTTAGCAACCAGTCCTGGTGAAATGACTGCCAGTCTGAACAGACCCTCTGTGTTTATCCCGAAACCGACATTTCCAGCGATGGTAACTTCTGCTCGCCGTAAATATGTTCGAATATCCTCGATAGGCTTAAAAGGAAAAATCGCGAAGCGTCATGTCTAATTTTACTCCTCGTTCATTGAGTGTTCTCTATACTCATGCGATGACTTTCATTACCCATCGAGCTGTACTAAGGTTTTTGGATGTTACCTCACTAAAAATAAGATGCAACTCAGTTGGAAAGCTTATAAGTGTTGATGAGTTGTTTGGTTTTCACGTGCAGAGCATTGACGAAGTGTTTCTCCAAATAAAACCTGTGCATCTTGCCAAGTTTTCGTTTTTCTTCAAAGTCAATTATCATAGAAGAATATATTTTTCTTTTTCAACATTCCATCATAGAACACAGTAAAAATGAAGTATCCCTTTGAAATTCGAATTCCTTTCCAAATTGCTAAATTTCAAGTTCGTGCAGACTATCTCTGTAACGGCGATAGATGAAAACAAATCTCTAGTAGGTGTAGGTGCTTGATTTTTTATGACTTTCCCAAATTGGAGCTTATTTCTCGATTCAAATTATTCATTGGGTATACTGAGAGTAACTCTGAGGGGTATCATTGGGGAGTTGAAAATTTCCTTGCTAATCGAATTCCGTCATCAACTTTGGAGTCTTTTTGGCATTTATTGTCAATTTTTATTACATACTATGCAATGAAAACTCGAACATGGGTTTTTAAGCATTGGACTTTTCAATTTGATTCATCAGAGGGCATTCCGAATTTGGAGCACTTTTGTTTTGGACATGTTCAGCTGTTGAAAACTTGTGTTTTATGGCAATAGTAGGTTGTACAATACGATAAATATTTTAACTGATTGAGAAACGTTGCTGAAGAATGCATTGTCGAAAATGAACCCGAATTGGAAGTCGAATGATAGCAGATTGTGATCATCTCTGGATATTTTGTACCTATTCATCTAGTAGATTTCTATGTTACCCACGCACAGACTCCTCGCTCTTGCATGAGTTCACTCTCTCCTAGGTATAGCTGGATTAACCGGCCAGACCATCCCGTGTACGTATAAGCGGTCAGTCGCCGACTCGCCGCGGCCTTATCCTCCACTTGGGTTCAGACCGTTAGGTAGGTACCGTCCCATCCTGGCTGGATTATTGTTGTGAGGCTTGGCAACAGAGTACCGCCCCCTTCCCGGTCCGAGAAAAGCCGACGGGAGCCGAACCCGTCCCCTTCGGCGTTCGCTCGTCTCCCACCCCAGGACAGCGAGCCGACGTTGCCAAGCCGACACTTTCAGAAACCAGCTGGCTGAGCTCGGGGGCCCACCTGTGCACGAGTTTTTTCTTTTCTTGTTTGGGTTTTACCTGTAGCTTCAGTCTTGCAATCATCGCTTTGTTTCTCAAGCTCGGCAAATACTCTGAAATTCGGAAAGCCATAAATCGATCGGAAACCAAGGGAGACTGATGAATATTCATGAAACAATAATTCATCGCTCTCCTCTCCGCGGTAAATTGAATTAGTCGGCAAACCAATCTCGAATAATACAGTGGGGTATCCCATTATTCAAATAGAGGAAATGATTTTTCTCTATTTTACCAAACCAAACCAGTTTTTGTGTTGGACTCGAATTGTATAAATCGCTCAGCTTGAAAGATAAAAGGCGAATTGTATTTAATTCAGTCTTTTTTTAGGGCTTGCATTTTTCATTGTAATATTATACATACCTACCTTCTTGCATTATTCTGGTCTTGTCATAATTTTGATGATTTTTTTCAAATATTATAATTGTATTCGTATGATTCCTTCAACAGCTCATGCTGAATTGAGTAAATTATTGTAATTCTGGAGTGGAAGGCGCACAAAATTACTTTAGAGGTAGCCGATTTTTGTAGGGCACCCCCATAACTTATAGCAGCAATTCAGGACCCCTTGGTGGTGCGCAAAATCGGAAAAATAACTAAAAAAATTCAAAATTACAAAAAATATATCCCTTAAGAAAATCAATCCAGGGAAACACCTACCGGAAGATCTTTTTTTATTTCCCGAGAATGAAAGTGAATGGACTTACGCCCATTAAAAAATCCGATTCCTCTATATCACGCAATACAATGGCTTTCTGTAATGGACTTGAGACCAATTCAGGTAGTTGAAAATTTTTAGATGTATTTCAGAATATCCACGTCTTTTTCCCGACGATTTTTCTCCTCGAGCTCAAATTTCATAATTGGTAGGTACTCACACTGCTCGAAACTGCAATTTTCATGTCACATTTTCTTCCCTAGAAAACCCTTCCTCTGTAACACACTGATCAAGTACTGCCCTTAATATAGGTACCGCAGTGATATACGTAAAAGAAATAGGGTAAGGTAAACCGCAGTTCCGGGCCCTGGCTATTCGCCCGATAACCGAAGTTTTCCCGGGCGTGCCCTGCCGCCCTCAAGGGCTGGTTACTGATGGGGCTGGATATTCGGTTACTGATATTCTGAGGTTACTGATATTCGGCTCTACTCATCGTCACTCCCCCTTGTATTGAACACGGGCAGGATCCAACTCGTCGGACCTATGCTGACGAGCCCGAGAATTGTCAGCTCATGCCGATAATTTTTTACCTTGACAAAGAAGATGAGCCGCGATTCGAGCTCAAGGCCCCTCAAACCGGCCCCACAGATCTCAGCGGGATTTCTGTGCCTTCGCAGGACGTCACATCCCTTGGCCATTTCGGCCATCCCGACTCCTCAAATTGCTAGGTGTATAATCATTCGGGAAGCCCTTCTGAGGAGAGAATAGTGCCAATTCTTCATTGATCTTGATTCAGAACGACTATTGTTGAAATTTCGGCGGACTGTTATCTTTGCGATGGCTACTTCTATGCTCTGTTTCTTGCGGTTTCTCATTTTATAGTTGACATAGCCGCCGCGTTAAATCATTCCAAGGTCAGCACTCTCAAGCAAACATTCGTGGTTTATGAATAACGCGCCTTCTCAAGCTTATGCTTTTGGGAAATGGCCCGTTGAGTTTCTCAACCGTCCTTAGAGAGTCGATCCAAATTAAAACAACAGTTTCCCGTAGATGGTTTTCCTCTTCTTCTTCGTCCTCTTTCCCTTCTGACGGTCACAGACGGTTCTCAGTTTTGTGAAAGTTTTTCTGGCCGAAGGTAAGAACTCTTCAGGAGGGGGTGAACGACCCCACCCGTGTTCCTCAGTTTAGAAGTTCCGTGACGCAAGGAGAATCGCTCCTCCACTTTTCCTGCTGCGGGAATCCTTCGGCTTCTGCCGCCTTCGCAAGAAGAACAAAATTTTTCGAAGGTAGAAGTTGAGACTGGATGAAGGAGACTACGATGAAGATCTGTTGTTTGTAGTTCATCTCTGTTACGTAAATTTGTGTGCTGTTGAGCTGGAATGTTCGTGATTTTTCGCAGAATACATGCATATTTGTAGCAAAGCCCTTCCAAACTTATCGATCCATTTTAGCCATCGAACTCATCTTGTCCCCATGTCATGGTGTGCTGTTTAGTAAATTGATCCGAAATTTATTTTACCGGATGAACGTTTTAGAAATTTCAACCTTGACAGCCTCCTGTCACGATTGATGTTTAGTGATTCCTGCGGCTCGTCAAACGCGATAAACCTTAAGGCAGACTTATTCTATAAATTCCAAAATACTTAGTGCCTAGCTAAAAATAGGTACATTAGCTTGGTGGAGAAAAAATATTGTACGGTTTCCAGTGGCCAACACCGACCATGAGTTGTTCTTGAGTGCTGCACTGTTGGTTCTCTATTTTGGTGGGGTGGCAAGTCTCGAGCGAGGGACAGTCTTTGCGATGGCCGTTCGATCGACTTGGGCTCTTTTCGAGGGTGACCTTGAATGCGAACATTGACTGGCTGCTCGCTCGAGGGCAAGCGTTTACCGTGTACATGCGCGTCCGTGGTGGACTTGGTAGGTATCTTAAGTCAAGGAGTCCGCCTGTGGAAAACTAAGTATATGGTATTTGTTATTTCATTAATATGTTCATTGTTATTCTGAAAACCATCTTGAACAGCAATTCTTGAGGGTGTTGTCAATGACTCCTGTTCAAGGATGACAAATGTGACCAATTATGGTATCATCTTCGGTATTACCCTTGAAAACAAACGGAATAACAGCGATATAGTGCAAAAACAAGATATGTACTCTTTATACGGCTTTGATTTTGAAATAATATCCTTCTGTCCAAAGAGCAGTTCATTACTTCCATATTTACAGAGTAAATGGAAGTATTGTGATCGTCCTAAAATCGAGAATCGGAACGGAGCTTCAGAAAAAACTTTTTCTTATACACATTTACTCAGAATCACTTCCTGAACAAGTGTCTGTGTGTCCGTTACGTCCGTCTGTCCGTCTGTCCGTCTGTGGTCATTTACAAAAATGACCGTAACTCCCTCAATTCTCAACCTTTTTTCAAATTTCTTGAACTGAAATGTTTGTCTTGCCAAGACCTAACACCCTGTTTAATCGATATTTGGATAACGCACAGTACTTCCGATGTAATTGAGTGTTTAGTGTTTTCTATTTTATTTTTTTCCGGCTACGAAAATTGACCGATTTGAGCGTTCTTGGTCTTAAAATCTTCGTTTTACCTTGCAGAATATGTGGATATTTTTTATATGCCGAAAATGTGGCGGTTTTTTAATTCTGGTGAATTTTAAAATTTGAATAGTGAATTTTTTGAAATTTTTGACCTAAACACCCTTAAAAGGAGTCAAAATATGATCAAATTGTGTCTCAATTTTACGTTTCAAAATATGGAAGTATTGTGTGTTATCTACGCACCACTGGTTTTTACTGCGTCACCGCTGGTTTGCTTACTTCTTGCCTGCGAACATTTCGGTTTGCGCAGAAGAAGAAAAAAATTACCTTCATTTCATAAATTTTTTCCAATTTCTATGGGATATTACGTATGGGATCCCATAGAGGAGTTGGGACGGACGAGATATTCCTCCAACTGTTGGGGGGCGAACTGTTTGTCGTACCGTATAACGGACTGTCAGAAGGATCAAGAGACAATGATTCAAGTAAAGAGATACCTTATTCTCGAACAAATCTGACTTACCTTCATGGTTCTCTCTGATGACTGTCTTGAAGGTCAAAAATTGAGAAAAAACTACCAAGAATAGATTCACAAATCATGATGATGCCCCTGAAAGAACTGGAGACTTGGATTTCTGATGGTTAATGCCTCAATTGCTGACTCAAGTTACCCATGGTCCGTAAGTCGAGTTACCCACCAACTATTTAGTTTTTTCTGCTGCCCCCTGTACAGAGAGCCATACCATCATTGATACAGCCGATAAAGTACCTAACAAATTAAGTCACAACCGTTTCAAGCATTCAAGATACCGCTAGTTTAACTGCCATGCCGGTTCGATTTTGCAAGCGAAACTTTGACCTAGCGAATTCGCAAGTCCTGAACGACGAAGTGGGGGAGTTGTGATGGGTCGATGAAGAGGTGGTACCCGGTGGAACGGAGGGAGACACGGTGTAAGTGGGGGAAGGGTAAGACTCGGGCTGTCGAAATAAAGCGGGCAATGTCAACCCCTCAAGGTCGATCCGGCAAGCGAGACCAGCTGACGTACCCAATGAAAGGACAGAGCCTAAGTCGTATGAATGCGGCGAATACAAACTGAACGAAAAATTCAACCCAAAATTGTACACTCATGGAATATGTACCTAAATGCGAGTTCATTCTATGGCTTTGTAGTTTCTCTTGGCTGGTTTTACTTTGTCACAAGAAAACTAACTCTACTACTCATCAGGAAATGAAAAGATGCCGTCTGCATCCTAACGCAACGATATTTTTATCCAAAATATTGAATACATTTTTCTAAGGAAATTCAATCTTCGTCAAATCCAAAGTGAGGATTTTGCCTTGGCTTTGTTGTCCCCTTGGCGCAGTCAACGAGCAACGAACACTAGCTTCCAATCGCCTTAGTTGCAATGAACTGGTTCGACGCTACAGCTTCAATGTTATTGTGTCGAGTCATTGAACGTTTCGTGTCAATAGTTTGACGGACGAATTTTTTTTTTGTCGACAACGTGAAAACTGATAACGCTAGAGCCATGTTCCACTCGTTTAATTTCCATTGCGAGGCGGCTCTCTATCTGTATTTGTTTAACCTACATTATCTGTCGCCGATAGCTGATGGCCTCGACTGTTTGTACACTGGCTCTGGCCTTCTCTCAGTTTCAACATTCTTTTGCCCCTTGAATCTGTAAAAATTCATTCCTGGAAGCCGGAATGGCCGTAATCGGTAATTTTCACTCCCATATTTACGAAGTGATCAGCCCGTAAAACTGACCCACAATGAATTTAATTTTATGTCGTTCAGATTTCAAATTGCAGCAGCACTTATACGCTAATCTTGGACAACAATATTCACTAAGTAAACGGGAATATTGCAACGAATGGAACCATTGGCGCGTAGATGACACACAATTCTTTCATATTTTGATACCTTAATGTTTGACACAATTTGAATATATTTTGACAAATTTTAAGGCTGTTTAGGTCATAAATATTAAAAAACCCACTATGCAAATTTTAAAACTTGCCTAAAATCAAAATACTTCAGGTAACTTGAATATAAAAAATACGAAAGCGATTCAGAGTAAAAGTGTGAGTGAAAGTTTTTTTCTGAAGCTCCGATCCGATTTTCGATTTTGGACGTTTACACACAACATTCAGGCTTATAAATAAATTATGCGTTTGAAAAATAATTTTTTACATTTCTTCAGTTCCAGTTGCTACAGTTCTGTATTATTATAATACCTATCTGAAGAAAAGTGAGGTCAATGAGGAGTTCTACAGGTTTCGCTTAACCGAATGAGACCACGACCTCGTCTATAGCTTTCTCTGTTAAATTTATTGCAGTTTTAGTGAGCTCTCGTTCCTGTAGAGCCCATTTGCCGACGAATTTTCAGTTTTATCCTCATGCTAGAGAAATGCCCAGTGGTGCTTTCAGAACTGACATTATATTGATTTGTTAAATATTATTCATTTATTATCTATTGACTTACGTCCTAATTGTATTGTATTTGTTTTTGTTTTTATTTAAGTTCTGGCACAGTAACTGAGTTAGTTACCGTTCATGCTGTTTGGCACATATGTAGGCACGTATTTATTAAATACGTTGAATCCAATAAAAATTGATACCTGTGCAGAATTTGCTGCTTTTTTATTTTCATTTCATGCTCGACATCAAATTCGGCTCTATTCAAGTGTCCAAGGTCGTAAACTGTTGATAAGCTACAAAATCCACCCTAATAAATGGATTTGGCTCACAATTATGCATATCAAAGTGTGAAATTATTATTTAGCAATCGTGGTTTGCGACCTATCGTGGAATCGTGGTATCTATACTATATTATAATGAAAGTGGTTAAATTTGTCTTCCTGTCTGTACCGTAGCTTCAGAATAAGGCAACCAAATAGCGTGAAATTCGGTACAAGTACATAGAATAACATGGAGTACATGTTCTTAAACAAGGTTCTTTTTCCTTTTTTTGAAAACCCTTATTTGGGCAAGACTGGTGCTTTCTCCTAGTTAAATTTAGAACGAGCACAGTTGCTCGAATGAATGAGAATTTAGACACGATTCCACCAATGCCTTTACGCCTTTACGGCGGGGGTAAATGCAAAGTGTTGCAAATAAAGCTAATTGGTAGGTCTCTCAACTTGACTGAATACGATATTAGAGCATAACATTATTTGAGTCTGAGGATAACTTTGGTTGAAAAATTAGACTGGTCTAGCATGGGGTCTTCACATATCAAAATGCGATTTCTATCAATTGATAACGTTTATTACTTAATCCGCGAGCTTTTGGCACTTGGATCTTCTTAGATAGATAGGCTTTCTATTTACGAGTCAGCAATGACGACGTACAAATGCTTTGGGATTTATATATTTATACGTACCATTATGGTTGTATTTATGAATGAAAAAAACTTGGAGCCTATGGGTCGACTCTCGGCCGTGTTTAAATCCACTGACCCAGAACTGACATCTGTTTACCTCACGGCAGCTGAGGCCTGAATACCTCTTTCCGCTACAACTCACACCAAACTAGATACCTTTACCTTCTTTAATGAAGAGAAAAGACAGTATCACTACTCCTGCTCTATTAGCATTACTTCATTCACTATTCGTGTCCCTACTCCTGCCCCATTGAATAATAGGTCACCAAATGAATTTCAATCGGGTGTTTGTTCTCACAACAGCGCGCGTACAAACCGTGCCTATCATATTATGCTGAAATTACCATGCTCTGGATTTGTGAGTTACGATCAAGTTTGACTCAAGTGTGCCTAGTCATTGGGTCAATCTTATGGACGCTGTTATGAAACAGAATAATAATGTTGATGTCTTGTTGGATATGCCTATACATGCAACCCTTCTAGGCTTCCCCTTGAGTTCAGTGTTCTACAAAACACGTATCCGAACATGGAAGTACCGTGTGTTAGCTATGCTCACACTTAAATCGAATGCTTTCCTTATCAAAGGTTAATGCACTTAAGGTGGGTTCATCAATTCAGTTTATTCATCGAATATCCATTATTCTCCAAATAAAATTTTCAATGGATACGTTGACGAAGAAATTCTCAGTCTACATTCCCAAGAAACTATTTATTTAGAGAATAATGTTTATTTGACGAATAAACTGAATTGATGAGCCCATCCTTGAAGGCCGTATCACACGTCAGACCGTTCACCTCCAAATCCAACGTGTAGACATACAGACCCTATTTACTGATTGGCTGATGCTATATCCATATCTATATATATATTTAGAACATATAATATATATATTATATACATTTTATGTTCTTGTTTGCGCGCCTACATCATTGTTGTTTGATTCATCTATGAGACTTCATTTCCCTGATAGATTATTTATGGATTTGAATGACAAATTTACTAAAGAATCGGTCTGTACAGACGGTCTGTGAGATGGAGAGGGGACGGTCTGACGTGTGATACGAGCCTAGCCAAATTGTGCTTGGCTCAACTGAACCCTTCGTGTTTCACTATCTTCAAGTCTCAATATGCAGAAGTGGTTCTTTGGCACTAGGCCTTTCACGTTTGAAACCCATACCCGCTGATTTTATCTTTCGTGGCATAATTAATTTACCTATTACTGAACTTACCGAATGGTGAGCGAGTGACCGCGGCTTTAAATTTCCATTTGTCTGGTTCAAAATTATGCATTGAGTAATAATTACGATGGTATGCTGATGCGCCGATGAAAGTCCTCAGGTACATGTTTCTTTATGCAATTCACTCTCGCTGACTAAGCTAGCCATTCTTGTGCGCATTTCCTGTCTGTATATGGGTCATTGTGTTTTGGCCTCTTTTGTATTGCAAGAGTGCGGGAGCGTTGATGACGACCCTGAGGATGCAGGTGCTCGACATAGACCAGCCGTACCCTCGCGCGAGAGTGAGAGGACGTCGGGCGAAGGGCAGAGAAAGAACGAGAAGGAGGGGAGGCGAATGCTGTCGGATGACCCAGGGGCATTGCCCCTGCCGCTTTTACCGCCCGCTGAGGTCGCTTCGTGCAGCCGAACGAATGAGTTGTTGCACTCATGGTTTGGTTGGTTCGTACTTCGCTGAACGTACCTTGAACTCCTACCCCGATAACGTATTTTGCTCCTGTTACGATGAAATATAAAATTCTAGATGCTCAGTGAGCGAGTTGAGGGGCTCTTGATCACACCATATTGGTACATTATTTCTTTTCCTTCTTCCCTATCCTCCGCATGAGGAAAATGATTTTGCTCCGTGGAGTAGCGGTGGTTGAAAGTCTACAGGTACAGTCTACAGGTACTCTAACAAGATAAGGGTACCATGCCCTCAATGGATAGGTAATTTTTTATTATCTCTCCAGCTTCCAGCTGATGAAACGCTAATCGAAATATTCAGTGAGTACTATAGTATTCACCTCGTCAGTCGCAACCCTTCCTGTCTCCTTGTTTGAGCAAAATGAGTTGAGCAGAAAGGAAATGGGGACGGAGCATTGGCGATGTTAGTTTTTGATCCACTCAGCAGGGCTGGAATTTATTTATTCAAAATTGTACGGGCGGGATCGCCCAATTACAAAACATAATTATACAACAATAATTTAAATACAAATATTTAATGATTGGCATGACAAAATTAACATTTCTTAACAATTATTAAAGAATTGACAAAATAGGGTAAGACAAAAGGTGCCTTAAGGACCACCAAGAATAATTCTTCGCAAGAGAGCCTTCTCCTTTTCGACAGAGGAAGGGAAACAAGACAAATCCTCATTGGTGCTGAGGAGGTATATGCCGTTGGAGGCGGAATAAGGGTTTGTTTAAGAGGTAGTTGGTGGGAGTGTGAGGCAGCAAAAAGGAATGCAGAACAGTTTTGTCAACAGTGGCTAAATCAAGTCAAATCAGCTATCGGAAAAATGATGCAGATGGTGTTGTATGTTACGGGACGATTTATGAGGTAATCTATCCGTGATGCATGTGTAACTATCATCTTTGATACCTATGCCTAAACTTGATTATTGACTATTCGGCCGTATGATTTTTAAGTTAAGTTAGTCAGCCCATCTTTTCTTAATTTATAGTTGATTTCCTGGCTCTCTTTATTGTAGGCTTATTTTTGTAGGTCCTGAAGATGAAAGGTCACACTTTCGAAACGTCGGTGGAATGAAATGATACGGTAGAGTTCTCGGTTCTTGCTCGCCGAATCCCAACTAATCTCAAATTATCAAATATTAGCCGGTGTCCTATGGAACTTGAAAGTGTCGGGTTTCACGCAGGAGGTATGCATACTGAATATGCCCACTAGGTACTGTTTTCTATAGAAAAAATAAATTACAACCTAAATATCTACCAAAACATATTATAATATGTTTTGGTAGATATTTAGGTTGTAATTTATTTTCCCTTCAGAACTAGAGCATGTTAGTTGTCGCTACTGATCGATGCGGCTGTGCCAAGAAGAGACGACCACGCCGAGCCGTGCCGGCATTGGGAAGCCATCTAAATTTATCCTGTTCTATTTATGTATCTTGCTGTTGTGCTCTTACAGCCTACAGCTCTGCGTCCAAGCACCTCCTTCAGATCTTCGACTCTCTCGTTAGTTCTTGCGTCACTAGTTATTTCACAGCCAGCAATCCGTGATGTGGAATGGTAGTGCACATGCAAAATGCGTTTCGGGAAAATAGGTCGGGTGTCACATCTTCGGAATAAATGTGAGGATTAAGCGATAGCAAGCTCAAATCAAGGAATGCGAATCTGAAAAAGACGGCATTTCAGAGCCGAAAAGTTTGGCGGCCAAACCTCGTGGGAAGAATTGATAGCGTTTCTGAGAAAGTCTTTTCAATCTAGTCCTCTTCTCTTTGTGACGCAAATGTACCACTGATCAAATTACCTAACTTTCACAATTATATTGTTGTGAGGGATCATTTCTCAATCTAGAATGCTGTGTACTTCCTACTGCCATTAATACTCTCTTTGTACAGAACTAGAGCTCGGATTCTGCTTAATCGCATTGGTATGCTTTGAAAAATAATCACCCTCTAAGCAAAAGGCCTTGGGTGTCATCGACCTCGACCTTTGCCTGTGAATACCCAGCCATGAAAATTGGAGATCGCTCTCGGGTAGTTCGAGATCGGGCCAATCATCGTTGCTTTTCTATTTTGTTTCTTTCGAAACCATCGCACCAGCATGTTGATGCGCCTTCGTGAGCCGAAACACTGTGTTTTGAGACGAATTCACCCACATTATGCTTAGGCTCTTCGCCTCTTTTTCTTCCCGAGCAATCTTCCTGCCCCTTCTTGCTTTTTTGGGTTATCCCTTCTCTGAATTAAAAACGACAACGTACTATAGTACGAACCATGCATGTAATTATTACCTTCTGTATGTTCGTTTTCTTGTGATGTACCCTTGATTGTAATTTCTGGGATCCGGTCTTTCGAACAATGTTCAATCTGCTTTTGTATTTGTCCTCAAACAATTAGTTTGCCTTAATCTTTTAATAACTGTTCAAGTGACTAACAAAAATCTTGAAAAGTACCTGTACCACGAGTGACGTGACTGTCACGAGCCTATTGGCCCATGTGAACTGAGTCGGAAAAATAAATAATTTCAATTAAATGTTAACCCATGGGGTATCACAAGGAGTGGGTTTAGTTTTCCATTGTCGATTATTTCCAGAACGCCTCCTCCCCCAATTTCAGGGATAGCATGGATTTTAAGATGATTGATTAAGTTGATTGTAACCACAAGACCAAGCCGTGAAGTAAATATTGTCAAAACATTGTTTGGTGGCAAACCGTTTCGGGCTAATTGAGCATTTTCTATTCATCTTGCCGTATATGGGGTGAAAACCGTAATATCAAACTTAGGTTTTTAGACCGCCTAATGACGTTGAGACAATTCCTTAGTAGTGCTCAAATTTCCACCTTTTTTAACCGAATAATTTCAGATACTTATTGATTGGGCGGTTGGAAATTGATTTTAGTTCTGCTGTTGTTTTATGTGATACATTTCGCCCGTTACGGCGGGCATTTTTATGTACAAATACTTAGGTAACGGTTTATTAGTGATAAACCGGGATGGTTAGGGAGTCTGTTAACTTCACCCGGCAAGCTGGATGATGAATCGTCTGTTTCTGTGGCCAGTGAATAAAACGTGATCACGCGTGGGAAAAACTTGATCGGTGAATAAAAACTGGGTTACAGCACTGGATATCTAATGCTTAAAAATTTCCAAAGTGAATAATATTTGGAAATGGATCCCCACTGTTTGTTGTCAAGGTTGAATTCAGCAATATTTTGGGTCACCAGGGCTTGTTGATGTCGCTATGAGTGGAACCTCGTCTGACGATAGCTGATTAACTAAAGCGACGTGACCGGCTCTGCTGGAGTTGACACAATCGATTGCCGGAACTTTCTCAATCGTGCGCCTGTCCACCGGGTCGAGCCATTCCCTTGAGCCTTGCTCGAGTTCAAGGTCTTGTCGACGTAGATTCACATTAATTTCGTCCAATGGTGACCCCGGGTAGCGCATTCACCTTTGAAAAGCTGAAGGACCCAGCTTTTCGTCCACTTCATTTTGTCCGCATTTGTCCAGTGGGGTGGTCGTCATTTTTCAAAATTTATTCATATACTTAGTTTATGACTACTGTACACTCTATAACCATTTATTTATAACTTGAAGAGAGCATGTATATTTTGCGTAATTTGTCGACATTTTCCAAAGAGGTCTATAGACGCATAGATGCGTTCAAGTGATATGTGTTTGTGGAAATGTAAAAATACTGAAAGAGATCGCAATTTTTCCGAATTTTCTCTCTCCCTCATGCGTTCAAGTGATATGTGTTTGTGGAAATGTAGAAATAATTTTTCCTGAAGGTTCGGAGGAAAGGTATTTAGGAACGTGGATGATCATTGCTATTTTTCCTGGCATCGGTTTTGATTCAAAACTAAATTGAGAGTGAGCGATTAAGATTCTCTTCCGCTTCGAATTCGCTTTAAATATCCTCTTGAGAAATGTTTTCGATTTTTGCTTCTGAATTTAAATGAGGCGAATTCGCGTGGCCGATTCTCCAGTCGGGTTGAAAAACCATCGTACAAATGAATGTTCTCTGAATTTATTCGTAGAAAAGAGATGTAGGGGTACTTTGGTTTACATTTTTGCTAAATAAAGTCATCAGTAGCGGCGAGTCAGCAGTGCTAGCATAACGGGGAATCGGCGGCGGGGATTCGTGTTGCGTTGTGTTTGTTCATCGTGAATCCGGTTCCCGGGAGAAGGAAAGCGAAAGGTGAATGAACGCCGTGACTCGTCAGGTCTCATAGGATTCCTCCCGCTTCATCTTCCTAATCCCAGTCTCGTATGGAAGTTACCTTCTGTTGAATATCGTGTTGTCAACTCTGAAGCATCAGTTATTATTGCAAAAATTATTCCAAAACCTTCGTTGATAACGCGCAGTTGTTCCTTAGTCGTTAATAAAACACAGTTTTTATTCAATGAAATTCACAGCAACAGTTTGGCAATTTGATGTTCGGATGCAGGCATACAACCTGTGTGCCTGAAGAAGTATAGGAGTTCAATCCAATGTCAAGAATATTTAACGAGTTACCTATTAAGGTAGCCAGGTTAATAAGTTCGGTTAAGATTAGGTTTTTAAACCAATATCGATTTACATGCAGTGAATTCAAGTTGGTACCTGCCGATCGTAATCGCCGAATGAGTGGAAATCGGATAGCAACATCGAGAACAAAAAACCGACTTAGGTACTTCAAAAATTCGTTCTTTGCTTACTGATCTGGTTAAATTGTTGATGATGTTTTCTCATTCCAATTCATCTACGCCTGTATCCAAGAAATTATTGTATAAATCAGAATTTCAACGACGTCCTAGAGTTATGTTCCAAGTGAAAATACATGCAAACCTGAGCTGACTATGAGTGGTGGTGACATAACCGAGATTGACACAGCCCAGATTGACACATCCATCATTATTGAATGACATCAATTCGTTATTAACAGATATTGCTTGCATCTGGAGCGAGTACATCAAATGTCTTGTAAGATAGAAAAAACGAATCGTCTATATAAGCGTCTATTTGGCGCGGAAATTTTCATTGAAGTCGAAAATTTAAAGGAGCCAGAAATATCTGACGCAGTTCATCAGAAAATCACTTGGTTCGTGTTCGCTTTTCGGGTCGTATCGCAGCCGGTGTCTGTTCGTTCTGAGTGCTTAGCACGCGTTAGCAGTTGGGAACACGTCACATCCTGCCACATGACGCTATCCATTTATGATGCCTCGCTACCCTACATCACTCCCCCTTCATCCTCCACAGTGTACCAGTGTCCCATATTAATGTCTGGAGTGAAAATGTTTTTCGTATACAGACCTTGGCCCTTAAATATTACCGTTCTTCCGCGCTTCTAGTGTGAAAACCCGCGGTATCGTTTTAAATAAAACGATAATTCCATGCTGTTCTTCATGATGGTATACATTTTTCGGAGTACCAAAGTTTTATGATTTCCGAGAATAAGGTCCGTGGAATTAATTTTCGCGAGGTTGCTGCCTCAATTTTGAGTCTTTCGAAATAGTTTTGGAACACCATTAGAACAAATTTGGCTTTCGCATTGGCGAATGAGGCTAGTTTAAAGATTTTTTAACATTCATTCATTTCACTTGATTGAAACTAGTGTTAGGGCCGATTTATCGACTGTTGATTATCCGAAAATCACTCACTAATCTCTAGACCACTGATTTCTAGGTAATTTTGGCTGGTGCGCATGGGCTTGGTTTCCAACAATATAGTGGCCTAAAGGCTGGTCAACGTTTTTCAGATAATCTGTTTCTTTGATGAACGTAAACTATCAATTTTGAGGGAGATTCAGAAAAAATAACATTCCATGCCAAATAGGTACGCATACGATAATTTTATAAACATTTACTAAATGTCAAGCTTCTTCAGTAAACATCGATGTTTTATCCTGTGGAAAGATTTTTCATTCAAAGATTTATGCTATATTCTGATTCATGTCAAAGTAGGTTATGTCAATGCTGGGGGTATAATAATTATTTGTTACTAATTACTAATTATTAGTCCTACGCGTACTAATCATTTTTGACTGTTACGTGGTGCGTTGCCCATTGAGACCAGTGAGTTGCCCAAAAAATTATTTGTTAATTAATTTTAAATCCCCAGGATAATCTTATTTTCTAAAAGTTTGAGGAAATTGAGTTTATTAATTTTAATTTGGAAAAGGTAAAAGGTACAGCCCACCATTTACCAAAGAGGCCATTCCTTGACAATATCTCTGCTTATCTAGATTTATATCCCTGAATTCACCATATTATGGTGAATTCAGAGATATAAATCGGGAATCTGCTTATTTCTCTATCCTAGAATACCATTTAATTTTTGAAATTTCATTAATTTCAGATGGGTTTGTGAGGATTTCCCAGAGCTTAAGCTACCCATGGAAAACAACATACTAAGTGATTTCGACACGAAAAGGTACGTTACCAAATACATTGCTTTGCCAGTTACTGCTACTGTGTACATCAAACTGGTTTTTAACTTCCTAGTTGGGTTTTTTAAATTTATTTTGTCTGTAACGTTTTCATTGGATTTGGATGGGTTGGTTAAACCGCTTTTATGGCCGGGTTTTCGTTTTAACTCATATTAACCTATATTATCTAGTGCTAGAGACTTTCAACACCATATCTCACAATTAATAATGAATTTAAGAAATAATCAATTATAATGTTAATGTACAAGAGTCTAATCGTGGGTGTACAAGCATACAGAAAGGTACTTCCTAGGCCTCCAAAAACATTCAAGTGGGTATCAACGTAGGAATAGGATAGGTTCATTCAGGCTATTACAATAATGATGGTGCAGCCCATCTTTTGCCACTACTAGGCCACTACTTGTGGCGCATGCGTATGGCGTTGTTTGTCGAATCCGTGATTATTTCATCTTGATTCACTCAAAATTTATTGCCCTCAATTACAAATTTCCTTTGGATCGGTTATTATAGCCCCCAAAATTTTTTTCAAATTCTAAAATTCCTTGAACAAACTGTGCCGATGTCTCGTCAGGTTTGAGTGATGTTCTACCTGTATATCAAATGCCCATCTTGTATAGACCCTAAATGCCTACCCTAGGCTCCCCAAAAGGCAATGTTGTAACTAGGGCCTGTTAATTGCAAACAAAGCTGTCTACTACACATGGTGATAGACTGATTGTAAACATGTCCTTTCGAAGCTGATTTACGATCGCTCGGTTCACCTTGTGTTAGCACGGCCGTGAATTGCCTCGTTGGAATCTACCAACACAAGAAGCGTCATCGAACAATGTTTCGAACGAATGGTTAGGCCCTGAGACATTCAGCATTTGGACGTGTAGCTGGAAGGAATCTTCTCAAAAACGCATCTTCCCAAAAAACGCACGTTCCAATCTTATAAAAAAGTCATCCATTATTTTATTTATTATTTAATAATAACATTCACTTAGAAATGAAAAATTCTCACTTGTGGAAACACTCAACTCTATTTGATAGTTAAAAAAGCTGAGAATTTTTTATTCTTGCTCTGGGGTTTATTACTCAAGCGAACTTAGTACCAACTCGCCACGACAACCCCGACAATTTCTGTACTGACTGTACCCACAGTATTTCTGTACTGGGATGCATATTGAAAGCCCAAATCAAAGCAAATATCGACGTTGAAGAAGTTTGATCTCTGATATGTTTCATTATTATAATATTGCATAATAAAATATTACAGTATCGATTAGACGAAGAATCTATCTATAATCATTCATCGATATAGAATAATATCGACAATTTGCTTCAAAACTGAGAAAAAGATTTGATTCTAACTCAAACTTGAACTGGAATTGAAACTCAAATTTGAAACCAAACTGTAACTCAGACTCACACTTGAATCCATACTCAATCTCATACGTAAAGTCAAACTCAAACTTGAACTTGAACTGAAACTCAATCTTAAACTGAAATTCAGATCGAAACTAAAACGTTAATTCAAAATCAAACTGAAATTCAAATCGAAACTGAAACTTAAACTCAAACTGGAACTTAGACTTGAATTCTAACTGAAACTCAACGTGAAGTCTAACTTGAACTCAAACTGAAACTCAAACGTGAACATAAACTGGAACTTAAACTTGAACGTAGACTCAAACTTTTATTGAAACTCGAACTGAAACTCAAATTCAAACTGAAACTCAAACTCATGCTGAAACTTGAACTCAAACTGAACTGGAATTGAAATTCGAACTTATGCTCAGTTTCGGTTTCAGTTGAATTAATGTTTGAGCATAAGTTTTAGTCGACGTTTGAGTTTATGTTTGTGTTTAGGTTTGAGTTGAAGTCTCAGTTTAACTTACTGTTTGATTATCAGTTTGAGTTTCAGCTTCACTTTGAGTTTGGGATTGTATTCCTGCCTGAGTTTGCGTCTCAGTTTGAGTTGAAGTTTTATTCATAGTTCGAGCTTTAGGTTAAGTTTGAGGCTGAGTTTAAACTCGAACTTGAGTTTGAGTTTGAGAATGAGTTTACATGTCTGCACTTGAGATGTAGTTAAAGTTTGAGTTCCAGTTTCAATTTGAGTTTACGTTTGAATTTCAGTTTGAGTTTGAGTTTACGTTTGAGTGTGAGTTTTAGTTTGAGTCGAGAATAGAATAAGTAAAAATTTATCTATTGTAGCATTTCGGATTTTGTATTGGTAGCCGCTCCTTAAAAGACTGGCAAGCACTAAAACATTTTGATTTCACGATCTGTTGTTTTCCTTACAGTGAAGTTTTGAGATCGATTGAACTGCCGAAGTCCAAGGAGAAAAGAAGGCAATGGACGGTGGTGGGAACCCTTTATCCACAGCATATCAGTAAACAAACACCCAATTTTTGTTGCAGTTACGAGAGCATGAAGAACTTGTGCGACCGTTTCAACCGAGCTATTGACTCCATGGTAGCATTGGTAAGAAAAATTTATAATTTTTCAAACGTGCGGAATTGGCCAGATATGTTATGCACACGAGGACGTACTTGGACTGTTTTTTGGTGTTGGGGATGCTGTTGATTTACCTATTCTTCAAATTTTGTTGTGCCGGGTCGGCGTTTGAAACACTTGTGCTCACCATTCCCACATTTTTATTAGTTTGAATTCAGCCCTGGTTCATGGAAAGGAATTTTCATACCACTTTGTTTCATTTTGGGATTTTGTTTACTGTCGTGGTATATCATGATGACCGTGACCATACTTATCAACGCTTTTTACCCCGCTGATTTCCTTACTTATCGGATCTTGATCACTTACCTGCCAAAGAGGCACCAACAATTTCCTTCCGTTCTGCTGAGGCCCAGCCTTCCCAAAATTTTGAACGAGATGAATGGAGATCGGGGGATTCTGTAAAATTAAAGCAATATGTCTTGGCAGTCGCTATCGATTCATTACACAAATTGTCATACGTTGTCATTAGATTTGCCATGGCAAATCGATATTGATTTCCAAAGACGTATTGCTTTCAGGTTACAGAATAGGCCCCCAGTTTGGTTTATGTCCGCCGGGTCAGAGTCACCAAGTGGTAGTGAACCTACCAAACTCGTTACCCGTGAATCTTGCTCAATATTTTTTGTGGAAAAATGGACAATCTCTCGCTCAACCTCTATCTCAATAACCTGCGTTCGATAAGGTTTCATCGCACTCGTGTTGATTCCTATAGTCTGTCAATTGTGAAAGGCTTCGACCGTCTTGGTTTGTCGTGGAAGAGGCCCACAGATGATCCGATCCAAGGATGTATTGATCTGTAGCACCCACTCGCTGCTCCGTCTCGTCGGTCACCGCCCCCGCCCACCCCCGACGCTGCCTGACAACGTAATATTGATTCGCCGCCACCCCCACCTTCTCGGTATAATACTATAAAGTCGAAGGGGCCAACGTCCAAGGGTACGGTGTAGCGAAGGGTCGCCCAAACAATCGCATACACATGCCTCCCTCTCCGCCCCTCACATACTCGCCCCCAGACGATCTCGTAAGTCAGCCGATCTGCCTCTCAACTCTCATTCAGTTCATCCACTTCTTCCATTCTGCATCGGTGAAACTCTCCTCCATCTGCTTCTACGATCCCTTGTCGTCAATCTTGTAAGTCAATAATGACGGAGAATTTCCTAGCAGGAAATGCGCTCCTGGATTGACAGAAACTGTTTTTCGAAGGTTGCGTTCTTTCTGGACTTTTGGCCCTAATGCCCTCCCCCTGTCTGAGGGTGTATGTATTATTGAGGAGCAAGGTCGGCACAACCTCGGAATTGCGGTGAGACCAGGAATATAGAGCTCCCTCATTCATGCGGCTCCTCCGGAATTTCAAACCGATTCATTGGGTTAGAGCTTTTTTTAGTTGCCAACCAGCCCTCGGCTCTGGCTGTTGACCATCCCTTCAGAACTACCTCAAGACCGATCTTATAACTCAATCCCATGCCCTGTACAAATCTGCGTCGTCCGGCATTAATGCTTTGCAAGCATGCGCGTCGCATTCGAATAACTCGGAGGGTACCTTTGCTAATCTTGTTCCTCAGCAATTTTGAAAAAGTTTTTGGATGATTTCCGTTCGCTATTATGCATTCCAGCAGTCAAGCTATTCCTGCGAAATGCACGTTTTTCTACATTTAAACGTCGATTTCTGGTCGAATAAATCCAAAGATGATGGGACAATATTCTTTTAGTGCTAAACGCCCGTTGAAACTACCATTGAAACCAATGGTGGTCAGATAACGCACAATATCACCACATTTTGATGCCTGGGTAAATTTTCGACCCAAATTGATAATATTTTGACTGCTTTGGAGGCAGTGTGGATCAAAACTGTCGAAAAAAACATCTATTTAGCTGTGGTGTATCGTCGACGGGCTTTATTCGATTTTTGGATAGCACCTGCATATAGGAACCTTTACGTACACGTAAGTACCTTGAAACATCTACCTACCTACCATCAAATCTTCATGGGGGGTTGATTCTTTCTTGAGCAAAGGTTTACTTAATTTTTCCCTCGTTCCAAGAGCTCTGGATCGTATCTTAAATACTAGTTTTAAAATTTACAGAAACGTTTAAGTTGAATCCTGGTAGCCTATAATTAGTCATCATTTTATAAACTTGTTTTAAAAAAAATTGGAAGTATTGCGCGTTATCTATGTGCCACTGGTTTAAAAATAAAGTTACTGAAATATCGTTTCCGCTGCGTCGATAATATCGCACTTGGTGGAGGAGACTGTTTACAAACACAGCTCTAAATTTAGAACGGTCTTCCTCCCTGCTGGGGGCTAGATATTGATCGCCATGGCCTAGATTCATCCCCCTCTCCGTTCTTCACAACTGCCCCCCTCTACTACACTTGGAATTTCCTCCGCTCCGACCGAAAATATTTTGGCTTCCCGTATTTCCTAAACCTCTTTCCAAGGCCCAAGGGACGTTACCGGTGGCTGAAATTGGTATCATCGATTTGCTTGTCAATTCCAACGTCATCCATTTATAACTACTTATCGAAAACCCCGAACGTACCTCAGCCGGCACAAGGCCACCCCATTACACGGTTCCTCTTTTACGTTTTACCAATTTAGTAAGCCAAGGTTTTAAATGGTCTTGCTAGGAGAAACACTGCTATTGAGGAAATCCAGGAAAATATTTTGGGATACGACGGCATTTGATTGTTGCCCGGGCTCCCTCACTGACGCGATAGCTTATACCTATCACCAGGGAATGGATGTATACGAGAGAAAATCCTGCCCATGCCCTTATATCGAGTTTTATAATATAAAACATATTATGTTTTCTGTTCTCTATGATCACTATAGCTCATTTCAATTTCTAGATGTGGACTGATAAAGTGTCTCGCAAATTTTGGATTCCCGTTCTTTAGCGAAAGAGTATGATTATTGTTCGGTTAGCACTTTATGTAGATCAGGACGAACAAACCGATGACCAGAATGTGTCAGAATGGCAACCTACCTACGTGTTTCGTAGGTCAGGATCAGTCTTGAGGTGGAAACAGGGGAAGCAGTACCAAGGGCAATTTTGACTAAAGAAACATAAACATGAGTTCTGGTATGCCAGTTGTTGAGTGACGATTGGCATGTTACTGCTTGCCCAGGTTGCCCTGTGAGACTTAGCCACTGGCCAGGATCAAGATTTTAAAACTGAGTGCATTCCATGCATAGTCGAGTGTAAACAGTGGAATGTAGGTAAGTGGCTATGAATGAAAGAATTCGAAAAATCATGCCTGTATAGGTACTTCGCTTCAAGTTTTTGGGCTGCTGATGGTGTGATTTAGCCATGAAAATCTGCAACATCAACCAACAACAAAATTCTAATGAAAATCTGGTATTATCAGCAATCTACTTAGAATCTTTCCTTGAATTGTAACCTACTTCGTAGATTCTCTGCATCAGGTCATCTCCTGATTTCAACATTTTGTTGGGGCACGGCTAGCCTAGTGGTTAGAGTAACAGACTAGAACCTCAAAGCTTCCTGAGTTCTGGATTCGTTTCCCAGTGAGCCAGGAGTTTATGAAAAAATATCTTAACCCACTCCTTACACTGTCTACACAATTAAGCGTCCTATGGTCTTTGGTCACAATATTGACGGCTTTCCGGCATGGATTGGAAGCCGTCTCAGGCAGAGATACTGACCACTATGTCTCAGCACCATGTCTAGAGGGGAAAGTAACTACTAACCTTTTTTTTTTTTTTTTGAGAGAAGTTTGAAATGGCTGAATGATACGTGCCAAATAATTACAAAAGGGATTCTCATTTTTTGGATGTGCGCATTACTTCTGTTTAGGAGCCACTGAGCTGGGTGAAATAGATTACAACGACAGAATTGGATGTTATGAGTATTCCGCAGATATTTATGTATTCTCAGTCAGTTTTCGACTATGGACTTCCATAATTCACTGCCAATTCGATTCAGTACTGCACGAAGGGAATGCAAGCGGCAATCATGCAAATCAAGGCGGTGGGTGATGGTCCTTCCGTGTCGTCAGAGGCCTATTCGTTACTGAAGGGGAGAATCGCCTGGATGGCTGAATTACATTGGAGTGCGCATGTCACAAGTTGGGCTGTGAATCAATGGTAGGTATTCACCGTTCCTTCGTAGACCCAGGGTGCTTGTTCGGATACGAAGAAAGAGGGCTGTTTTTACACCTCAACTTGGATGATGATGTACACAGACAGACACACAGACACTTGTTCGGGAAGTGATTCTGAGAAAATGTGTATCAGTAAAATTTTTTTTGGAAGCTCCGTTCCAATTCTCGATTTTAGGACGATTCCAATCCTCCCTTTACTCTGTAAATATGGGAGTAAAAACCCGGTCAATAGAAAGTCAGAAACATTATTTCGTAGTCTAGACAATTTTTTACATCCAGGCGAATTTGAAGTTATACAATGAAGAAAAGTTTCACTAGATGTTTTTAAAATGTTGAACGTTCGTTTTAGCCTGATTGAATTTGAATAAAAGCGTTATTTCCCGAATCGGAGGCGGAATGGAATCCTTGAACACGTTCAGCATTGCCTTTATGCACAGATTCATGGTCAGCGTTGTAAAATATTTCGCTGCCTACTCGTTTAAGCCTTTTTCTCCATGACTTATTTTCGCTTTTTACCAAGCAATGATAATGAGTCATTGTAGACCCTCATGAATGAAAAAATGCCACCTTTTCTGAAAATTTGTTGGTTCGTGTTTCAAGTTGAAGTCTATAAACCAATAAAAATGTCTGTTCATCGAACCACTCTCTGTGTTTCCATGATATTGGCACTTTTAGGGTTATATTTTTTCATTTTTTACTGGCCTTAAAAAGCTGGCAGCCTTTGTTTTGGTTTTTTTTTCATTTAATTTTTTTTATCTCAGCAGCCTGCAAATTTGCCTAAATATATTCAATTGGTTCAAAAATGTATGCGTACCAAAATATAGGAGTATTTTAGGTATGTTATCTACGTAAAACTGGTTTAATTTTGTTTTGATTGTAGGCTCGGGAAAAACTATTTTTTCTCGAATTAGAGCGACCCCAGGCCGGCTCAGGGTTTATGCTAAGGTGATTGGTTAATTAGGTACTGATGAAATAAGGCAAGCGTCTCTAATTCTGCAGAATTGCATGTTATCCTGACGTTGCAAGCTATTCTCTTGACATCCGTAATTTCTTATGTTCAATCTCAAACTTGTTAGAACGTGTTCCGTCAGAGCTCGCAGTCATGAATCGACAAGTTCGGAACTGAGATATTTGATGATTTAGGTAAGGAAAGTAGTTTAGTTTCAAAACAATATCATCTTCACTCAATGTAGAAGCCTCCAAAATAGCACGGGCCGTGGGTCTTGTCGCCGGGTCATTGGCATGGGCCACGGCCTTGCTCAATCCTTCACCTCTTTTCAAGCCGTTCAACCCTCCTCATCGCTTACGCTTCGAGTGATATCACCTCGTTCATTATTGTAACTCAATAGTCGGGCGTGGCTTTTGCTTGGCTGATATTATTTACATCGCAATAGTTAGCGAGAGATGCGTCGGAGTGTGACTCTTTAAAATCATGTAGCGATCCAGTGTTGCTAATATTCAAGAATGTTAATATTTTTTCCTGTTCAATGTTCTATTCATAGCATTTCCAAGTCGGATTGAGAATTTCCCCCTCCAAATTGAGATTTTTCCAAAGCAAATTGAGAATTTGGGATTTTGTGAATCATATCCGCATAGGAAACAATAAAATATGGTTGCTATTTTAAGTTATGTTGAATATATTCCTCTTATTTTTCTACAGAAAAAGTATGATTATTCTTCTTATAAAAGGTAAATATTTTGACAGAATTGGGTATTTTCTTAATATTACTCTCCCCTGATTTGTGACCATGGTGGTAATGAAATATTGTAATTTTTTTTGTATTTGAGCGTAATTTATGATATTTCGAGATTTATGAGTTATCGATAAACCACTGGCTCGGAAAAATCGATTGATTGCTAAAATAAAAAACTATCGAATTTTCGGTGATACGACATGTGGCTTTAAAACCCTCGATTTACCCTAATTGGTTCATTTCTCAGCCAAGTACCTACTAATGAATTGTTGTCTTGCGTGTTACAGAGCAAAGGTACGTCTCTGACCCAGCGTAATAGCCAGAAAACTTCGCGAGGTTTGCTGAGACACATACTCAATCAAGTCTACAACCAAGCTGTCTATGATCCTGAAAAGCTGAACCAATACGAGCCTTTCTCTCCAGAGGTGAGATAAACATTATTTCCGTTTGTTACCTATTTACTATGTGCATCCACTTTTGAGTATTTTTTCTTCATCGCCTATAAGTACTCCGTAAATCGATACCTTGCTTTCCAATAAAAAAGTTTGTGTCTCTACTCTAAGTGTCGGCTGATGTGCCTCCAAATGATCTTTTTCGAATACCTGTAGAATTTCGGTATGGTAAGGTTTCGAACATCCTGCATAATATTGAATTATCACGTATTTATCGGCAGGTGTACGGAGAAACATCATTCGACTTGATATGTCAAATGATCGATCAGATCAACGTAACCAAAGATGACGTTTTCATCGATTTGGGCTCCGGTGTCGGCCAAGTTGTACTCCAGATGGCTGCTGCCACTCCTTGCAAGGTTTGCCTCGGTGTTGAAAAAGCCGATGTACCGTCCAAATATGCTGAGGTAAAGTGTCTGAATTTTTCAAATAGGTAATAAATGCATTTTTCTCCGTTGTAACGCAATCAGTTTAGTATTCACCTGAAAAATGTTGTAATTTTAGGACAAATTCTTCACCAGGCGAATTTTTCTAGAACTTGCGCTGTTAAGTACAGTGTAACTTTCTCGTGACTTAAATTTTGGTACACCATTTCCAGAAATTTTCAATATTGGCCCGTATTACGCTCAAGACAATGAGCCCTTGCTTATTGGTTTGACCATGAAAGTCCTCTGTAGATGTAACCTGCTCAATTTCGTTTGCAGGGCATGAACCTACATTTTCGCAAATGGATGGGCTGGTATGGCAAGAAATTCGGAGATTATAAGCTGATCAAAGGTGATTTCCTCAACGACGAGCATCGAGAAAAAATCGTTTCTGCAACTATCGTGTTCGTCAATAATTTCGCTTTCGGCCCTACCGTAGACCACATGCTCAAAGAACGATTCGCGGATTTGAAAGATGGTGCAAGAGTAGTATCTTCAAAATCGTTCTGCCCTTTAAACTTTCGCATCACAGACCGAAATTTATCTGGTGAGCCGCTTTTCCTATTTATGTTGTTTCTTAAGTTTTGAACTGTTCCATCCAGTCCTGTCATTAAAAAAAAAAAAAAAGAAAAAAAATTGCAGCGTACGCTGTTGAGAATAATACGAATTTATTGAGGAAGGAATCAGTAGGCATTAGCTTTCAAATTTAAGTTTTGTTATCTTTTTAAAATAAATTTGAAAAAATTGTACATTGAGAACCTGGATCTGGTAGTTGCTACCTATCGCTGCTGGTTTACAAATTATATTCTTTTGGAACACTCTTTTCAGCTATCTGTCTGGCAAAAGAATACCTTAAGTAAGCGTATAATAGTAATCTACTGAGTGGGAGACGAGGACGTGGCAGACATGCTCTCGGATGTAGGATTGGGAAATAGAGAAAGGCCTCGAGCCAGCGCTAGGGAGACATTAGTTCCAGTCATTGTGGCCTATTTGGTACGTCAATGATGAACTGGTGTATCAAGTCACCAAACTATCAGCTTGATACGAGATTTTTATCGGTCTGTTTCTGTTTCCAGACATCGGGACCATCATGCATGTCTCTGAGATGCAGCCGATTGGAGGATCAGTATCGTGGACGGGGAAACCTGTCTCCTACTACCTGCACGTGATCGATAGGACAAAAGTTAGTAACATTAATATAAAAATCATATTGTACAATATCTAGTCAGAATGGAGTGAGTTTTACTTAGTTAGAAGTTGCAATCGCGATGCAGTACTTTATTATTACTGTATGAACCGGACGTCATCTGAAGTGAGTAGTACATAGGCTGCACAAATTTTCGTTCCTTCGATTTGATGTTCTTAACAATCCACTGGTCAATTCTTAACACTTTGTAGCTTTGCTTTTTTCATCGCTTCATCGGTTCCCTTACATTCACGAGCATCTGAATCATTACGAGTTTGATTTTGTCGTCTTCTATCCTGACATTAGGTTTCCAAACATCATGCGTAGCAGTGATTCCATTAAACTGTGCAGCAATAGCGCCATCCGAACTGATATAAGCTTTTTTCAAGGTCAATAGCATTGTTCATACTGCATGGACATTTAGATTTATGGAACCCAAGCAATGGCTGACGCTCACTGCTGGTCAACGAGCGTTTATACGAATTCCAGTATTTTAACGTGCCATCTACTTTTGAAATGTGGCATCGTCATGTTTGACGTGGGCTGTACGATGTGTCTGCGACACATTGATGTCGGTACCACATTTATCTTCACAAATCTGTCATAATATAGTTTGTTGAGAGGATGGCCCAATCCAGCTCCCCTAAGCCCATCTTGTCTCGAGAACCCCTAAGATAATTTTTAATCGCTGCAACATACCTACCTATTAGCCACTTGAATGGTCCAATCGGTAGGACTTCCACTGTCTGCTGTCTGAACTTGTAAAAAAAAAGCTAGATCCTGGCATTATTTTCCAATAGTCGTCAATTGACAAGCAGAACATTGATCAAACTTACGAACGTTGATTAACGCTTAATCTTAATGCGGTTAATTGTATGGTGGTATACACGTCTTTCTTCACTTCATATGGTAGGAACATCTTGTTTGCAGGCTGAATGAGCTCAAGGCAGTTCAAGAACAAATGGACTGTGGGAGGTCAAAAAAAAAAAAAATTAGGGGTAGTAGTAGATTTACGACCAATTTTTCTCCTGCTCTTGGCAGAATTAGGGACGCCCTGCTAGCTTCTCAACTTGGATATATTGTTACAAAACCCTTAAGTATGTATCAATGATGAAATTCAGTATAGCCCTGGTTTGCCAATTGTGGTTGAAAAAATCGGCTGTCAAGCCTTGGGATCGACACTGAAACTTGACCTGAATAAATCAATTTTTCTGAAAAAGGCAATGGAAATCACTGAATAATGTTTATTGTCGGCTTTTGAGTTATTGATATAGATGGGATTGGCCTGATGCGTACAAACCTTGTACGGCCAGAATCCATTCAGCATTTCTGGTCAATTTGAGGAAAATCTCAGTTTTTGGAGTGGCTCGGTCTACGTTTGAAATACTCAACCAATCGAAGAAACGGTCAGTTCATCCCCGTCAGTACCAATAGCCTAAAAACGCCATGCATTTGATGATTTTCATTGTTTCTTGGAAAAATTGACAGTCTTTGGTATTTTTCAGCGTCACTCCCGAATTTTTTTGACACGTTAAATTCGAATTATAGCCAACTCAAAATTATTAGATGTATTTTGTTTCAAAAAATATTTGCTACCACTCCAGAAACTATAGAAGACGTATTTTATGTTCAGTTGGAAAGGTACTTCCAGCGAATGAAAAATCCCAGGAGCAAGGTGAGTATTTTATCATACGAGTTTCGTTGTCTTAATACCTTTTAGGGTTGGTTAATTTTTCACTTAACAGGCTTGTGTTACCGATTGCTTGAGCGGTGTATCACATCTATCCAAAATAGAAAACTAGCTATTAGCGTTTATTTTTGTGTACTGATTTCTGTATTCAAAGATGGATCGTTGTGGATGATGTTATGCACCTTTTCCGGGTAGCTTCATACAGAGTGACTGGTGCCAAGAATCGAAAAATTGAGTGGTTCATAGTACGTAGAGGATGACAAGACGACTGTCTATCAAACATCAACTTACTGCCGGCAAAACTTACTTTTTTACAGGGAGAAATCGAATTTATTTTAGGATGGCATGAGAGCCAAATCTCAGGACTCAGTGAGTCGAGTAAGCTCTTGTTTGCTGATCCCAAAACCATGACGATCGGAGAACAATGCTCGGTCCGAAAAAAGTCACGTAGTTAGCAATGTGAGACTTTGAGTGATGTGAAACTTCGTGTGGGAGCCTTCAATGATCGATCAGGTGCCAGTTCAATTTTGAGGTCGAGAATCAGAGAATTGTATATTGATATATGTACCAAACAGTATTCTAACGAATCTTTTGAGAAGTAGTACGCCCAAAGTTATTCGAATTTTCGTCTTTCTATTGTGTGTAAAACAATGTCGCGTATGCGTGTTACAAACAGGACTATGCGCACTCTATCCTTAATTCACGGAAATCTCGGAGGTACGATGTATCGAACTAACAGACTGGGAACCTTCCTGTTTTTATTTTTTCTCACGTCATTCATGGACTGACTAACATACACATCCACGCGCCTGACCTATGGATTAAGATATCAAATCGCATGCGTTGGAAATTTTATGTTCACGTACTATGAGCCTCTCTAGGTCAGATAGTTCGAGTTCCAGTCAGCTTGTATATCGGGTCTCACGCTTCAATTGCTGATAAATTCTCTCACAGCTTGTCATTTGACGGAATAGGAAACCTACTAATACAACCACTCACACTGCTGCCTTGATTAACTTCCTATTACTTAGGTCGATCAAGTATCATTGCTGGTACCCGAACCTAACTCCTTGTAGCTTATGGAAGAAATCTGATATTTTGGCTGTGGAGGGAAGGTGCTCCTGGGGGGCGGCAGGGGGGCATCTGCTTTGGTCAATCCTTTGCTAATATGAAAAAGCTCGTTCATATTTAGGAGAGATTACAGTGTCTCCTTTTCCTTCATTCAATGATCGGCTTACTGATTGTTTTTCGCTTGATACCTATCATTATACTAGCCACATTCATAACGCCTCATCAACGGTCTCCTGGCTGAGTCTTCTATCCCTTGCCTTGTTGTGTTTAATGATTGTTCATATCTGGCTTTTTTCATTCAACTGCATCGAAGCATTGCTTACACCACCTTTATGTTTACACCTCCGTTGTACAGTATTCGTCCATTTTAAGGACATTTACTGACTGAGATTGATACAGCCTTTCTTCTGATAATGCGGTTCTTGAGGCAATCATTACAATAAAATACCGCTGAATCCACTATTTGGTTGCATTGATTTAGCTCATTGAACTCGAATTCTTTTATTCACAGACCATGAGGTATAGGTACTCTCATGTTTGAGTCCTTTCAAGTTTCGACCCCAGTACCAAAGGTAACTTGAGAAAATAAACGACTACCTACAGCGTTCGAGTCAAACATTTGGACTCGATTTTTTGCCGTATCTTAGCGTTTCAGTCTTCCCCAAGAGTGACCACTCGGATTTTTTTGTCTCAACCCCCTGAAAATTTGTTGGTTTCAAAAAGTGAAGAATCTGTTTCTCCAATAAAAAAAAAATATGGCCGGCTATTTTTTTAATTTGCCAGGTTTATACGCTTAAAATTTGATGAAGAAGGCTGATGTAAACTCGGAATTTCGGTGGGAATTGTTCGCGTTGTGAATTGATACTTATGAGTGATGGCTGCAATAAATTAGCTCCGCGCGTAGTTTCAGCCACCAAACTCTGTGCCTACTAAACATTCAGCTTAACGCGTTAGATCTTGTCCTTCCATGGGGCTTTGTTATGAGACGATGAGTAGCTGTAGCTCAGTACAGTACAAATAAGATCTGAGCCGAGAGCAACATGTCCTAATAAGTTCTGCTTTTTCCCAAGGGCAGCTGTGCATGTCCAAAGCCTTTTTTTGCTCATTGCTCATTAGGTAGAATTCATTGACTGGAACTGCAGTCCAAGAATCAATATTTTCATGTTTGCTATTACTATAGGTAATACAAAGTGTTCTTTGATAGGTCTATACTCCCATCCACGGTGTAGAAATCTATTGCTAGTCCGACTAACAATGATACCCACGTGGTTTTAGATTACCGTCCCATCAAAGTTACCAATATCTTATTATTTCCGCTACCTATTATTATATGCATCTCATGGGACGAATCATCATTGTTAAAGGAATAATCTTGTGCGATTGGGCATAGTATTGAGCTGTTCCTTTTCTAGGGTTTCACGATCAGCTAATCTTTGTTGGCAACTTGGTTTGCCCAGTGGTAGCAGTTGATAATATTAAATATTTCAAAACTTTTCGGATATTTACAATTTTTATCACGTCTTACTGAAATTCGATCGGCGATACTGACTTATGAAACTTCACTTTTTGGAAATGGAGGGGGGTGGGCCAAGTCAGATTGCCAAAATCTCTTTGAGGTACCTACCTACGTTTTGAAATTTCGTTTCAAATACAAATAATTCTTTATCTACTCAATCAATGGCGAAATAAACCGTTGAATCCTCCAACGGTTGAATCCTCTGATTATCAAGTGAGATAGCTTACGTTGGTTTTCGTGGTTGAAGTTGGTGCCAACTGTAAGACCAACACTTGTCTAGAAGCAACAGACAAGAAAATGGTGTCTGAAGCTCTGACCCTATGTTCTTGAAATCGCGAAAATAATAGCTGTTCTTCACTTACACAGAAATAAAGACAAATAATGGTTCCATTTTAAGGGCTCGAGATTGACGTTGAGACATTACGTGATAATCTGGAGGATCGTTGTTAAAGAATGTGTTGATCTGGAAAACAAGCCTTGGATTCTAAAAATTGGTCCAATAGGTATTTCCAATGCAGTTAGAGAAAACCCTCGTTTTCTGTTTGCCTCAAATGGCGTTGAACGTCACAGCACTGTAGTCACCGATACTGATCATTCAATGAGTGTTCTGATTTACCGGCTCTATATCTAGACCCCATAGCCTGAGGTTCTTGATAATTTTCTTCGAATAAATTCCTAATTATAAAGAAAACAATTTTCTTTAGTCTCTACGTCACTCTGGTGTCCCCATTAAGATCTGACACGTATTCAGTACACAGTGTAGGTACCGATTTCTCAATCTAATCTGGTACCGTCCCTTTACACGGTTCAAATTTACACGATAGTTCACTCACATGGCATTATCAATCACAGGGTAGTGGTAATTCTAGCATGCGGTTGTAATTTTGCTTCATAACTATTAGCATGGAGTATTATCTACTGGATCTTGTAATACTGAGTATTATTGAACCCTATTGAGTAGTTGAAAGTTTTAGGTGATTCATTTTTTGCCATTTGTTTCAAATTATCATTTTTTGAAAACCAATTCTCCCTCCAGCGTAATAACACCCCTCCGCTGCTAAGTAAAAATATAGGACATATCTGACAAAACGCATCTGCCTACGCAAATATCTTAGCGTGCATATTGGATCACGCGCAGTTTAATTTTTTTTCATATTGAAAATTTATGTTTCATGTTCTAGTTTTTTTTACGACAGACGGTTTTGGGAGGTCTTAGAAAAAGTCTATTACGGTGTTTGATCCTCAGTTAGAATATTGTGATGTGATATTGTGAGTCAGTGGTGTAATGTCCTTGTGCTATTATTCCAGCAAGGGGGATACATTAAGAACTGTTATTATCGGTTTCAAATTGAAAAATGTTGAAGCTCTTTTTTCTACAGCCTTACTACTTCTTCCAATTTTAGTCTAGTGGGGGTCATATCAAGGATTGCCTCATAATGTCGACCTTTTTCAAACGCCGAACTTACATTTTGGTTTATTATTCAATAAAAAACCATTGTAATCCCCATAGAAAATTGAGATTTCAGAGCATTTGGTACCTCTTGGCAGCACTCATTGAATTGTTAGTCGTCTCTAATCATTAAAACCCTCTGTCAGGCGCTATAGCGCTCCACACTTTTGATGGTTCCACAGAAAAAACCTTTGTCATTGACAATTTTTCCATTCTCCTGAAAATCAGCTTTTTTTACATTGGTTGTTTTTATAATGATCTCTTCAATTGCTTACTTTTAATAGCTCTGAAACAATTTGTTGAAGTCATGAAAAAATTGCGTTTTTCTCAAAAGTTGTCTCCTCAGCATCAAAAAGATTCATTTTTTCATACAGACTTGAATGAGACCATCGCCAGGTCGGTAGGTAGCTTTCTTCGTTCAAAAGTCTCATATATGGTCTGGTGAACATGTTCAGCGTCAATGAACAAAAATAGAAGTTTGAAATCTTGGAATTCTGAGCAATACACCGTAATAGTCTGGTTCACAAAATGTATTATCCCACCCCCCAAACCGTCTGAGGGTGAGCCATTTTTCTCTAAAAAAAAATGTCGCTCTAAAAAAATTGGGACATTGGACGTTGAGGCTACAGGAATAATTTTTAAAACTTGAGATGGATGAGGGCAAGAGTGCAGAAGTCGTTTTCTTGAATAATTTTAAATCGTTTGAATGCTTTTGGTTTTTTAGCCATCTTACGGACCAATAATTTTGATTTGTGATCATGAACCACTCTTCGATCCACTGTTCAAAGGAAGTAGGCATTTTAGCCGGTTTATTAGTTAATCGCCTTCCTCTCACTCACCCATCTCATCGAGCAGCAAACACCAAGGATTCCTAAATTGTCCAACTCCAGCTAGGCCAAGATGTTGAATGTCCCATGCTACTCGCACTTGAGCGCCGAGCGTGAGAGCATTCGCACGAATTTTGTTTTCATTTTTGTGTTCTCAGGCTCCATCGTTATTGAACAGTGAAATATCTGAAGCTAGCGACCCAAGCCTAGGCAAACGAGTCACTAGACGCGACAAGCCAATTGAGTGGTCGTCTGAAGAGGAAATCTTGTCAGACGGCAGCGAGCCGCCCAGGGTTACAACTAGACGAGCCTGGTCCGACTACTGTACCAAAGGCAGGTCATCACAGAGTGATGACGACAATAATAACAGTGTGTATTTTTTTTGTGACTAACGGATTTCTTAGATTATTTTGCTAAGTTTTCTTCTTCGCATTATTTTGTCTTTCCCTAGCGATCACCACGTTTATTTGCTGAGAGCATGAAGCTTTTTGAAAGCGCATGATTGTCCCTTATCATGTTCATCATTCATTATCCCATCTCATCATAATCTTCATCAGCATAGCTCTCAGTTTAATGCCTCATGCGTTACCGTGCATCATGAGGCGTAGTGGTGGTCTCCAATCAAGGGTCCTACTTTAAATACTGATGAACAACAGATATGCTAGTCCCTTTCACCTTTTGAGTTTTAGTTTGAGCTAGTGTACTCAATTATCTCTTATAAAAATTATATTCCGGGATTTTTTCAAATGCAAAAAACTTGAAGCTCTGGTTAGCTCAAAAATTCTATGGTCTATAAAGCATCTCACGACATGGTTTACGTTGAATTTTCAAAAATATATCTCGTCCTCAATCAATTAAGCATGATCACTCCTGTAAAGTGCATAGCAATGCGTTATTACCATACCACCTCACATCGGCTGAGTCGTTCTCCGATAAAAGTTCATCTCATTGCGTCATCCCCAGGTCAGGAAGGCGTTCATTCTGAAACCTATCATCCAACAACAAGATCGAATGCCAACAGATCTGCTGCGGAAATAAGCAAAGGTACACGACCAGTCAATATTATCAATAAATTATTACGTCAACAGTTCTCCTCCCTTGGGTATTTTGAGAACTGAGCGTTCCTAAGGGATCATACTCGCGAAGGTTAGGTAACCATGCCTCATTTCATCCTTTGTACATACTACATAGCCATCAACAACATGCTTCATGTCTCCTTGCCTGATCCTGATGTGCTAAGCTCTAGTAAATTATGTACAGCTGTCGAGATATGTCTTTTGTCAGCACAACTTCGAGACGGTATTAGCAGTTAGTAACCCTTTTTGAAAAAACTGAATTCGATGTGACGTAAATTCTTTTTGAGTGTTGATTCCACGTGTGCCCTACCCAGCATGCTTGAACTATAGACTTATTGCATCATGATGATGTGACAGTTTCAATTTACGTTCCCCGTATTTTTAAGGGATTTGGTTATAAAATATAATTGTAGGCGGAAAATCATAGAAATTACAGTTATCAAAGGCATTGCAGGTCTTTGCTGGTTGTATGTGGGAATATTAGAACGTGATTGAAAGTTTCCAGTTATTAGGAAATCCTCGACAAATTTTTATTTTATCTGCCGAAACGTAGGTACCAAATTTCAATGAAAATCCAGGTCCAACATCCGTTTAAAAATTTTGAATCGAGTCATTGCCGCATATTCACGTTACATGCCATTGACGTATGCGTGTGTCTGTCTATATGTAAACTAAGTCTAGGGCAAAAACTGAAAAATGTTTTAAACGTTGAAAATCATTAATTACTGCCAAAGATACTAGTAGGTACTCCGTAGTTTTGGTACGCAAAATTTCTGACTATATGCATAAGATTCAGACTGATCAATGTTGCCCTTTCAACACCCAGCGATTCGTTATTTCCAACATCATTTGCTCTATCTGAGATAGGTACCTCTTGACTTGGAAGCGTCAATCTACCATCAAAGTCATCCATTTTAAATATTGCATTTCTCATCATAGGAAAAGCTAGAGGCAGTAAGAAGAAACTTCGAAGAAAACTGCCCCGCAATGGTAAGCAGAATGCTGTTGTACCCGATTTCGTGCCACCGATCAAGCCTCCAGTGAAGAAAGCGAAGGGTCGAGCGAAAAGGGGCAAACCGAAGAAGACGATCAAAATATCCGGCCTGGACCTGCTGCACAATGAAACGCTGCTCAGTACCACTCCGCAATGTAATTATGAGAAAGTTTTAGAAATTGAATGCGTTACAAATCTGTCAATTGTCAAGCCCGCGGGTACGTGAATTTTGTTGGAGAACCTGAGCTAAACCTTACTACAGCATATATTTTGTGAATGGTTGCTTTCAGCTGGCAAAAAGCTACCACCTGCTCCAGGGTGTGTGGACCAACAGCTGACCGCCTTGACAACAACAGCTTCTTCAGGCATCCCTGTCCACGAGGAACTCGAAATCCCTCCAGCCCCATCGAGCACGCCATATTCGTTGCAGATCCTGCTGGACATGTACCGTGAGCAGATGATGTCGATGCTCGATAGGATGAAGAGTGATGAGTACAAAGTGCAAGTTGAAGCGCAAATCGTTGCAGAGCGCCAGAGGAACGAAAAGCTTCAAGCAAGGAAAGCACAATTGGAGAAGCAGATAAACGTTCTCATCAATGACAGCGTCGCTTTACTTGTCGCAAGGCTCACTGAATTGGGCATAAATGCTGAAAATCCCGCTGACCTGTTGGCCAAGGCGAAAGAGATCGTCCTCCATTACAAAGAACTCCAAGCCAGATCTGCTCAACTTCAAATGACAGTTAGTAGTATTCAGTATTCAAAAGAACATTTTGCTGGCTTGCTCTAGTTACAAGTTCTATGTCTTGTAGTCCAGTCAAATCATTTCTTTGGGAGGCGAAAATTGGGAAAACGCATTGCATTAGTCAATATATCAAAAGAGCAGAAGTCGTCCTATATGTGAAATCAAAGGGATAAAAGAAAAGAGTGAATAGACGATTTTTGGTACATTATTTCTAGAAATAATGTACCTATGTTATCAGTTAGGAAAGAATTTTTTACAACACCTCTTCAAATGTTCATCTTTTATGTTTCAGAGGGTCTAGAACACGAATCCGCTATAAAAATATTTTCACTAAAAATTAAATACCTATACATGAGTTGTGTCCGACAGGTGATCGCTATTTGTTGCCCCTCCCTCCAAAATGGTCAAAAATGTACTGTTTCTCAATTTTTGGCTCCTCCTATTTCAGCACTTGGCTAATTTATGAAACTTTTTGGGTTCAGTATTACTGGGTGGCCTCGAATGAGTTTGGTAGGGACCTACTTAAATTGCAATGAGTCCCTGTTCTCAAATTCAGGATAATTTGGTCGGCCTACAAGTAAACTTGTACTTTACAATAATGGTTGCATAAATGCCTCAGTGCCACGTTTGTTATGATTTCCATAGGTTGCTAACCTTGAAGCCGAGCATGCAAAATTGGTCAACGAGCGACACGCCGAAATGGTGAATGCTGCCAGGGCTGTGGGTATCACGACTCCTCTCACCAAAGATGACCTTATACAGGAGATTATGAACGCGATGTCACACAAAAAGAAGCTGCAAGCCCAGAAGAACCAGATGGAAGTTGAATGCTCATCTCTGCAACTCAGAGCCGTGCAACAGAATAACGTGCGTTGAACATTTGAATGTACTTAGTCTACTACTTAGTACTTACCCCTTACCGACCTAAAACCAATTATTTTTTGCTCAGTAGAGTAGCGGTGGTCGAAAGACCAGAATTCGTACTCTACAGTTACTGTAAAGTAATTATTTTTTGTTTCATTTTTCTTGAACGTCATAACCTATGACATTAGTAGGCAAAAAATGTTCACCTCCCTTTGAAAATTTGTTGGTTTTTCTTTCAATTAAGAGGTTTGGAATCCAAATCGTCAATGACCATGATATGTGTGTTGTCCATTCTTCGTCCGGAGTTTTCAAGGGAGGCAGTAGTTTGTGAATTATTGAAATTCAAATTTCAACGTAACTTATGAAAAGTTCCATACCTAAATTTTAAAGCGTGTGGGCTGTTGTCTGAATAACCTCTCTTTGGAAAATACTTAGGTAGAGGAAGAAAAGTTGTTATGTGTTCACACTTGATATTGTTATACAACAATTATATTTTCTGTTTACAGCATGCTGTGAGTAAAGTACCAGAGAAAGTGGTTAACGGAGTGAAGTCCAGCAGGAAAAATCGCGATCATCGTTGTCGCTCTCAAGACTGGCCAGATGTACCTGACGTTGGCAAAATTGAGGAAAACAACCCAGAAATTCTTGCTCAAAAAATTCTTGAAACTGGTAGACAGATTGAAGCAGGCAAAATCAGGGAGACCTCACGCAATAAGGAGCCGCCAGTGATCAAACAACCTTCTCACGTGGGTGAAAAATATGTTGATTTCTATCTTGGCCACTCCTTACAAACTGTAAAATAATTTGTTTTACCCTTCAACTTGTATATCTACTGCTATATTTTCGGCTATACCTACCAGTCTCGATTGAGCTAGCGATTTAGCCTGGATTTATTCACTGAATTGTATCATTTGCATTCCAACAGACGATGAAACCACCCCCTCGCCCTCAACCTCAGGCAAGTTCGAGTTCTAGTTTCACCTCTAACCGAGCCCAGGAGCCGCCTAGAGTTGCGAATTTCGAAGATCGCCTGAAGAGCATTATAACTACAGTTCTGAATGAGGACCAGCATGCCAGGAATCATTCGAATGCTCGTGAACGAGAACGAGACCGGGACCGGAAATCGACGGCCTCGGTAGGAGCTGCGAATCCTCCTCAGCTTATCCAGCCTACCATCCACTCGCTTCCTCAGCAGCTCCCTCAGCCCGACTACACCCAGGTACAGGTACAACAATGTATCCACTTCACCTTATAAACAGATCAATGATGAGATTGGAGTGTGTGATCCAGTCCCATAAGTTGATCCGAACCCTCAGGCCTTTTGAAATTTTGTCTTGTTCAATAGCGGATAACACAGTATCAGATGTATCTACGGATTATATGCAGCAGGCTCGTCACAAGCCTTTTAATGGAAAGAATGCCCGTGATACACACTAACCCTTCTTCTCACCTTTTCCGCTTGGTTTTATAGTCTGAACTGCAGAATGAAACCGTTTTTTCACTCTTTCTCGTAGGTGTCACCTGCCAAACTGGCGTTAAGACGACATCTCTCCCAAGAAAAGTTAGCCGCCTCTCAGCAACCCCCAGCGCCCGCTCAATGTAACGGAGGTAGTGGAATTGTTGGAACAAGAACCATTGGTGATTTAGTAAATGGTGAAATCGAGAGAACACTGGAAATTTCCAATCAGGTGAGTGATAACTTCCTAATTGTGGAATTTGAGGAATTTTTTCCATTCCTGAATCCTACGACTATCAATAATTAAATGATATTCAGGGAAAAGTGTTTGATTTGATAAGGATTCATTTACCTAAATGAGCTCTCAAATTTTGGAGGAATTTCGGCTATATGTTTATTATTTAATGATAACTATCGTAATCGCCCAAGAAAAAATTCCGAACCCACTTTGAAATTTTAATGGTTTACGGTTCACTATCTGCAATCCGTCCGTCCGCTCTGACTGAATTTCTGCCAAACCTTAGTCCTGGGATTGCCAAGGCAATCAATTGGTCCATTCTAAGGTTTCTAAAAGAATATTTGAATTGAATATCGTAATTTCCTTAAATGTTCTTCTCCAAATAATGAGCACTCTTCATTTTATGGATTTTTTTATGCAGAATCAAATGGGACCTTTGCCAGGTCGGAAGCTTCCTTCATTCAAAAGTAATAGCCTATTCAGTGAGAGCGCTTGTATGGCGCAGACTGCAAGGATTTCTTGATTTTGTCAGATTCATTGAAGTGTTGAGTTACTCCTGTCAATCATTGACGATTTTCAATATTGAGCTGTCATCCACTGGCGCAAAATTTGGTTTGTGTAAAACTGGTTTTGTAGCCTAAACCTTGAGTTTTTGGGCAATTTCTAATTTTGAAATGATTCCTGATAGGTAATCTTGTGCATCCAAAGAGATAGAAGAAAACTTTCTAAGAGAGGATAAACCCCCTTTAATGTAACGTCAAAGTCAAATATTTCCTTAAGGTGTCAAACACTGGTGTTTCACCCGAGGTGTTTACACACACACACAGTTCACAGATAACAATACCTAAATATTTTTACTGAAATTCCCATATTTTTACTTCCATATTTACAGAGTAAATGGAAGTATTGTGATCGTCCTAAAATCGAGAATCGGAACGGAGCTTCAGAAAAAACTTTTTCTTATACACATTTACTCAGAATCACTTCCTGAACAAGTGTCTGTGTGTCCGTCTGTCCGTCTGTGGTCATTTACAAAAATGGCCATAACTCCCTCTTTTCTCAACCTTTTTTCAAATTTCTTGAACTGAAATGTTTGTCTCGGCAAGACCTAACACCCTGTTTAATCGGAATTTGGATAACGCACAGTACTTCCGAGATATTTGCATTTTTAGTGTTTTCTATTTTATTTTTTTCCGGCCGCAAAAATGAACCGATTTGAGCGTTCTTGGTCTCAAAATCTTCGTTTTACCTTGCAGAATATGTGGATATTTTTTACATTCCGAAAAAGTGGCGTTTTTTCATTTTGGGCGATTTTAAAATTTTAATAGTGAATTTTTTGATATTTTTGACCTAAACACTTTCAAAAGCAGTCAAAATATGATCAAATCGTGTCACAATTTTACGTTTCAAAATATGGAAGTATTGTGTGTTATCTACGTTTTTAAGTTGTTAAACAATTTATCTTTGTTGCAGAGCATAATCAATGTAGCCGTGGATTTGAGCGCGCATTACAATCCATCATTGAACATGCATGGTCCCCAAAGAACTGACCGGATAACACCTCCGGTTCAACCGGTCTACATGCATAAACACCCTCCCCCTCCACCTCATCCTCCGCAGGTAAGTTGGTAAGGGCTTGCGGGTGGTCTAGTGGTTAGCCCGACTGACTCTGGCTGCAGGCAATACCTGGGAGTGATGGGTTCTATTCTCACAGTACTGTTAAAACTTGTTGATTTACATTTTCTGGTGGTTCTAGCTTGCTGGTGGGAGTTATCTGGGCCAAGTGGGGACTTTTTTCAATTATCAGTGTAGGGGACAAGTAGGAGATGAATGGGCCCTGAACTTTCATGAATTCTCCTATAACAAGAAGTAGTTAAGTTCATTTTTAATTTTTTTTTGCTCAGAATTCGTACTTATTTGGACAGGTGAATACGTCCCACATGCGATACACGCCTGTGCAGCTACCCCGTGCTGAGATGAAGCCCTACCACGAATCGTACTTTTCCAACGTCAAGGCCTATCCGAGAGAGGAACCAGTTGAGGGGTAAGCTATCATCTACTGTCTGTCTAGAAAATTCTGAAAAAATATTGCCTATGGCCTTCAAAAATCCTTGTAGCAGTTGAAAATGTCAAACATGAAACAAATATTACCAACAGTCAAATTGGTAGGTATTTATTTTTCTATCAAATTTTTGTTTCCAGATTGGCAGCAACCTTGCATGCAAGGATTCTGCATGGAGAAGAAACGAAGCCCGAATCGGGTTCAGGGCAATTCGAACCTCATCTTTTGGAAATAAAAACGGAACCTGGCCATGGCGTCAAAAGGCCAAGTCCGCTTCAATTTTCCCCTACCAAAAGAGCTCACCTTGATCAAGAGTATGCACCCTGTCCAACACCGCTTTCTCCACACCGGTCTGAAGAAGGTCAGTCACAATCCATTGTCTATAGTGAAGGTTTAGTCAAGAAGAATTCGGGAAATCAGACATTTTTCAAGTTTATTGTTAAAGCCTTTCACCATAGTTGGCTTTTTCTGGAGGCTACAGCAGAAAGAGGGAGGGGGGTTATTTTAGAAAACAGGTAGCTCATGGATGTATTGTACAGGGGAATGGTTCATTTCATTCACTGGACAAAACCAACCAAACTGTCGACCTCTGCAAAGAAATAATTTTGTATTTTTATTACTAGTATATTAAAACCATGATGGCTGTACAGGGTGAGCACAGCCACCCCCCAGCCTTTTTATGTACAATGAAAATTGCTAAACTAGGTATTGATTTTCAAAGGCTTTAATTTTACTAAGTACTAACTTTTTTTAGGTAACGAAAAATGGCAAGACCACATCAGTACGGGTTTTGACCGTTTAGTTGCATTCGCTTCAACTGAGCTGGACAAGCGAAGGAGAAGTACGGAAGGCGGTGGAGTCGGCTGCACCAATTCCGAGTCTGCAAACTGCGAATCGTCACCGCCCGTCTTGAGTGGAGGCAAAGACAGCAAGAAGAACGGATCCGATATGGGCGTTGGTCCTCCCCCACTATACCGTCCTGCCACGTCACCTGGACGTGACTCGCCTCCCATCCTGGAACCTCCCCTGGGACCACCGAGGACGCCCTCACCCTCGTCATCTCCACCGCCAGCGCTACTGACGTTGGACGGCCCTTACTCGCCAGTCCCACCGTCACACAGTCCACCGATGCACTCGCTGCCCTTGCGTTACCAAAGAAATGCAGCTGTTCATTCGGCAAATGTGACAAACGCTTCGTCGGAGCATCATCATCATTTCAAAAAAAAGTTCTTCCACCACAAGGGCAAATTTCGGCCGAAGGGTAAAGACTGGGACTGGCACCATCCGCCAGAAACGCAGCCCTGGTGCTAACGCTCCTTTTACTATACCGTTCAATCTCATATGCGTGTAAATTTATCGAATTTCTCTTATCGTATGGTACAATTACTGTTCGCGTTCTTTTGACTGATTCTCAGCCATCGTGTTGTGGCTCAGATCGATTTTATGAAATTCTTCCTTACTCATCGTGCAATGACGAGTTATTGCAAAACTTTTATTTTGCGACGTACTTACGTTCGTGTTTGGGCAATGTTTTCAATTCTGCCTTTTTTTTCAACGACTGATGAAATTTGAGTCGACTCTGTTTTACTTTAGTTCGGTTGTCTATCTTTCTGTTTTCAAATTTCGCCAAGTGCACTGTTGATGCTCGCCTGTTTTTCGGTGTGATGAGAAGATTTGGCTTGCTGCCTTTAGACGTGAAAAGCGCAAATCGTCTACCGATCTTTTCGATTTTCATATCTTGACTGTTGCTCAGAATACCCCCGATTTACCTGGTACGCCTTTTTATTGTCGCGTTTACTGTAAAAAAGACTTCTTCGATGTTTGAAGAAGCCTTTTTTAGAGGAAAATCATTTACATCAAATCATCATATCTTTCATGAGCTGACAATAATTGTGTGCTTTTCGTCCTACCGTGTTCAATGTTTGTGTTGTGAATCTCCAATGATATGTTTTGTCTAAAGTCTTGATTCAAAACTCGATTACCGTGTTGAAATATACTGTTCAAATGAGAAAAATCAAGAAAAAACTTTTATCGGCTGTAAATTAACTAAAAGCTAAACAGTCGCTAGGAATTATTTAGCCAAAACTATTAAAAAAATGATAAAAATGATGAATTAAACTTTTCATGCCAGTGTACGATCTGAATGTTTTTTGAAGCTGCACTAAACTATAATTCTCACATCATACAAAAAAAGAAAAATCAATGAATTTTACAGCACTGAATCAAAAACTACACAAATCCATGCGAGATCAGAAGGTCTTTGGATCTTTGGTTAGTAGCAAAGAGAAAACATTTCAATTGCGGAAGAAACGTTAGGATGAAAAGAGTGATTTAACAATCAGCCCTGTCTTACTCGCCAAATTTATCAACTGTTAATTTTTTTGCAACAACATGAAATTCAATGAGTTATGACGTCAGGACTTACTGTAATAAATGAAGGGTAAGGGGAAAGAACAGGAAATGTCCATTTTCCCCGAAAACAAGCTTAATAGCGCATTCTGTAGGAATTCAAAGGTACTAACCGTATAGTGAAACTCCAAGGGGAAAAAAGTATAAATGTCGCAGTGAGAAGCAACGTAAGATTCAGTGTAAGGGTAAAAAACAAGGAGTTTGAAGTACAAAACCTGCTTTTTCTCTATAAGCACTTTTTGTGACATTCCTGGTTCGTTCCCCTTGCCCTTCAAATGAGGTTGATCGATTTTGGAACCAATTGCCCTTCAATATTGAATTCACAATCATTGGCTGAAAATTAATTACATAACATCGTATCGTTGAATGTTCAAGAATGGTATGTTGAAAACTGCTTGATATTCAAACGCAACTTGTCAAATGAAAGTATTTCCAATGAGTATAATCTGAAAACTGGTTGTGCACAGCCATTTACATATCCTTCTGTGGCAAGGGTTTTCAGCTGGTACATTTTGTACGTTCAAAATTCTAAAGCCAGGAAAATTTGAATAAGTAATTTTCTGCTGCACGACCCTGTGTCCGGTCTTTGTGTGGGTGGACTGTATATCTGTATAGTGCTCCACAGCTTTTGGATTGGCAGTTCTCTTTATCTTTTTTTTTATTATTACTTTCATACATCGGTACGTTCATTTAGGCTGCCTCAATCTAGCCTCGCTGAGTAAGGCCAGTAATGCCATATTTACCTAATGTTCACTGGGCCAAAGGCAATGAATGATCTGGCGCTAGTCGATGGGACCTGTACGCCGCTTACTAGCGTCTACTGGACTCGTCTACAACTGGCGTAAGATTTCTTCTAGCTGACTAAATGTGTTCAGTAGAGAACTTGCTTTTGCTTGGGGTCTGAATGTGCCGATTTTTGATGATGTGCAATCCTTTTCCTCTTCATACTTTAGTGATTATTTCATTACAAGAAAGCAATAGGATATCTAGGGAATTTGTCGCCTTATTTTGATCATTTTTCGTTAGTCTGTTTTCAGTTGTGTAAATATACTAGGGCAAAATTTCTAGCGTAAAGTTTTGAACGGATCTCCATTTCCCAAACAAAAGCGTACTGAGACTCTATTCCCTTCCATTTTGGTTCATTTTTCTTAAGAAATGAACCTTTGTAATCGGTCAGGAAAAATATTTTTTTATCACCCCCTGAAAATTTGTTGGTTTACGTTTCAAGGGGTGTAGAATCCAAATCTGCGACCACTAGCCTATTCCACCAATAAGGTGACGCACTCACACTAGACCAGTTGCGCTTGGCAACATGAAAGCGAGACAAGCTTTGACAATGGTTCCGTGGCATTCTTGAGGCATTTTTAATTTAATTATTCAGAGATTAATAATTATTATTCTGTTAATTATGTAGGTAAATAAGAATATATTAAATTGTGAATATAACAAAATTTAACGATTCGCTGTGTTGAAAAGATAGGTAGCAAAGAGGATGATGTAGCTTTTTTGCTGGGTTGGAAAAACGTTTTTCTAAATCCCCATCTAATATACAAGTTAATACTGAAATTCTAGAATAATGACAACTAAATTCCGTGTTTCAGGATTATGTATCATCAGGCTTGTCTTAGCAATCGAAAAATGAACCCCTGTGCAGAATTTGCCTAGTTCTTCGTATACACAGAAAAATAATGTGCACGTGCCACTGATCTACTTAGCAGCGTTTTTTTTTTTTTTTTTCATGAGCACAGTCCTCTTCATCAATGTGTGCATAGCAAACGCCAGTGTACCTTAACATTTTAATGGTACTCATTTCTACCGAGAAGACTGATTTCAAGGAGCACAAACCTATGTTTAATAGCGTGTGCTCAATTTGTATAAAGGTTCATAGTAGCCCGACCAACTAATATTTTTATGGTGTTCTGGTGTCCTCACGTCCCCAGTGTTTTTTACCAGAATGATTGGCGACTCTTGTGAGTATTATGGACATCAAAGTCTTAAGGTGATTCCAAATTGGTATTTTCTTAAAAATTCATCTCAAAATTTTAATTTTCTCTCTTCTTTCTCATACTATTTGTTTAGGTACCTACCGCTAACACACTCGAACCGATGGAGGGGGGGGGCTTTTTCCTTGAATATATTGGCTTATGAAATGTTTATGGCAGTTTGTTCTTTGGGGGCTTCTCTCTGGGATCGAGTACGGTCAGATATTGGGGGTCGATTCAAGATTTTTGGCCATTACTACTCACAGTCCATCGCCAGTTCATATAATCTGGAAGCGCATGTTGTATTAGTATTACTCATCTCAAGTACTCGCAATTAGTGTCAAAGTACGTTTATAAAATTGGATTGCCTCGATCAAAGATGGAATACGTGCGTTTGTTGGCTGCTGATGCAGAGGATATCCTGTGCCCACGCATTTTCTAGGAATCGAAAAGTCAATGGCCTCGTTTGCTCTGGTTGTAGCTTGGAGTTGGAGTATTAATATTATGTAGTAATAATTAGTGAACTGTTGAGTCGCATTGAAATTTATGTTAGTTTTTTTTTTGTTTTTGTTTGGAAGAAATATATTCGGTGATGTTCCTGTTAATTTAATCTACCTGTGGTTATTTAACCTGAGAGAAGTGGCTGCTGGAACTTGAAGATTTTGGACAAGAAAATTGATGCGGAGTTTAAACAATTTTTTAGGAATCTTATTGAGAGCGCATTCAAAGACAAGTGTTGAGACTCACTCTTGATGCATTTACTTTCTGTGTTAGCGCAGAGTGCCTTCTGGCCTTCCTCAGAAGCCATCTAGACGGGCAAAGCTTGATTCATAATCACCTAATTTATATTAATAGTTTAATTCATATTATGTTTCGCAGTGGAGCGGCTAGAATCTCAAATGTGATACACCACAAAATACAAGATGAACCGTACCTTTCCTAAATTGCCACTAAAGCTGACCCGATGGCCTAAAGAACAAGGCCGTCAAATTTTTGTTTCGTCGATGAATTTCTCTCACTGTTATCAATTGGAAACGACTAACAAGGCAACCATAATAGTGCTTAACATAACAATCCAACAGTCCGCTTCTCGAGGTTCGTTTGAGTACTAATCGTAGATTGCAAGGTATATAAATGATCGAGTTATTTGTATTTTCCTTATCTTTCTGTCTTTGAGTCGACATGTGAAACGTTTGATATTGTAAATTAGGTCAACGAGTGTGTACATTGAGTGAATAGTTACCAAAAAATGTAAGTAGGTATTGTAATTTCTTAATGTTTTTAACCTCCTCTTGTACATGTCCCGACCCCTCCCCATGACTGTAATGGACAAACGTTTTCTCAGTTTTTGACGGAGATAAGCTGCCGATGAATATAACACTGCCATCGTGTTCTATTGTATTAAAAAATCTATAGGTTTTAAGGAAAGACTGTTTCGTTGTAAACAGTGTTTTTTTTTAATGCAAACATTCCATGATTTGTTGCTGAGTTATAATTATAGTATCATCAATTGTTCCAAAGAGATTCGAACTACGAACTGTAAGTGTTCCAGAACGTCGCTCGTTAATGTCAAAAAGGGAGAAAAACTAAACGTTTACTGGTTTCGAACTAGTACCTATAAATACAGTGTATATTATTTAACTTTACTATGATGTAATTATAGTAGGACCTGTGAATATATCTATTTAAAAAAAAATACACTTTGATAATTAAACGTTCCTTTCCCTTACCAACGTTATCATTTCTGGCGTTCTAGCTCTCACCTATCCAATGGTTGTAAGTACCATCATCTGGACAAGAAACTTGAAGTGAAGAACATTTTCACAATTTTGCTAGCGTAGGATTAGAGCCTGCGATGCTGCATAAATTGCTACGCTGCTTGCCATTAAGAGCAACCTCGAACTCCCCCCCCGGAACATTTGCTGGTGAGGGGGAGAGAGGATTAGCATATCGGAGTCGCGGCATTTGGAATCTGGTTACATCCAAGGCGTTACCAGGCGTAACTGTGGGGTGCTGTTGAGGGGCTGGGTCCGGCGTTGCTTGAAATGCTCCAGAACCCATGACAATTACCTCTAATATTGTGTCAATTATTGTACTAATGTCGCTGCTAGGAAGGTGAGTCACCCACAAATTCACTAAAGAAAAGAAAAAGAAACTGATACTGAATTTCCAACTGAAAGTAAAACAGAAACTACAATTCAGACAGGAACTTGAAGTAGGTATAACTGAAAGTTGTACTACAACTGAGAGTAAAGCTCGGACTGGAACTCAAACTAAAAGAGGAACTTGAACTGAAAGTAAAACTCGGACTGAAACAGAATTTTAATCTGAAATAAAAGTTAAAGTATGGTTGACAGTAAAACTGAAGAAGAAATAGTAGTAGTAACTACGAATTCCTCAACGTGAAAGCAAAACTAATTGTGAAATCGAAACTCACACTGTAACTCTGAAACTAAAAGGAAAACCCAAAGTGAAACTGCAGCAGGAAATTCGAACTCTAAGTAAAAGTAAAACTGAAAGCGCATCACAAACTGAAACTAAAATCCAAATTGATACAAAAAGTGAAACTCGAACAGAAACTGAAACTTCAACTAAAACTGAATTTTAATCTGGAAGTGAAACCGAAACTAGGCTTTAAACTGAAACTAAAAGTGGAATTGATGCTAAAATTATAATTCGAGCTGAAATAAAATGAAATTTGAAACTGAAAGTAAAGCTCAATTGAAAGTGGTCGTAAAACTGAAAGTAAAAACCGAACTGAAACTCAAACTAAAAGAGAAACTCGATTTGAAAGTGGAATCAAAACAGAAAGTGAAACTAAAGCTGAGAATCAAGCAAAACTGCAAGTAGAACTCAAACGACTTTTCGTTGAGAACTCCAAACTCAAAGTGGAAGTTAAACAAAAAATGAAACCCTGAAATAAACGTGGTAGTATAGTTGAAAATGAAAGCAAAACTGAAAGTAAACTTACAACTCTAACTGAAATTATTAGAAAAACCTTAAAGTGCAAGTGAAACTCAAACTGAAGCTGAAATTCAAACTAATACCAAACTTAGACATTTCGATCTCGAGGATTTTAATCTGAAAGGGAAGGTGAAAGTAGTTCAAATTGAAACTTGAAGTGACATTCGCACCCAAATTTTAGTTTCAGTTTTACTTTTAGTTATTGGAATTTCAAATTTACCTTTCACTTTCAGAGTGAAATCCAATTTCAATGCAAGTTTTACTTTTAGTTTGAGTTTGAATTTTAGTGTCAGTTTCTAGTATCACATGGAGTTTGAGTTTCACTCCAAGTTGGAGATTCACTTTTAGTCTGAGTTCTACTTTCAATCCAAGTTTGACAACTTTCAATTCAAGTCTTGGTTTCACCTTCAGTTTTAATTTCACTCTGGATTTGGGTTTTACTTTCTGTTTCAGTCCAAGTTCTAGTTTCACCTTCAGATTTACTTCCACTTTTAATTTGCGTTTCACTTTTAGTTGTATCCCTACTTTCAGTTTAGATTAAATTTCAGTTTCACTTTTAGTTTTACTTCACTTTCAGTTATACTTTTGGTTTTACTTTCACTTTTATTTTCAGATTGAAATTCCGTTTCAGTTCGAGTTTCATTTTCAGTTCGAGATTGAATTTTAGTTTCAGCTTGAGTTACAGTTTCAGTTTTACTCAAAATGAGTTTGAGATTTAGGAACACCGTTCCACTTTCAGTTCAAGTTTTAGTTTCACTTCCAGTTTGGCTTCAATCTGAATTTGGGTTTCCCGTTTTGGTTCACTTTGAGATGCAGTCATAATGCAGTTATAAGATGCAGTTATAATTTTACTGCCACTTTCGTTCATACTTCTACTATCAGTTTCACTGTCCCTTTTATTTTCATTTATAATATAAATCAACAAATTATGTTCTGTTTCAGTTCGAGTTTCATATTAGTTTCTGCTTGAGTTTCACTTTCAGTTGAATTTTCACTTTGAGTTTGAGATCCACTTCGTGTTTGGGATACAGATTTAGTCTGATTTCCACTTCAAGTTCAAGTTTGGTTTACAGCTCGAATTCTAGTTTCACTTCCACTTTGAATTTGGGTTCAACACTAAGTGTGTCTTAGTTTCAGTGGAAGTTTTAGTTTCACTTTCAATTCTGCTTCCACTCCCAGTTTGTGTTTCACTCAGTTCAGAGTTTTATACTCTCAGTAGTTTTACATGAAATTTCAGTTTGAGTTTCACTCTCATTTATCACCACTTCCATTTTACTCATAGTTTCTCATCAGTTTTACTTTCATCTTTCACTGTAATTTCAGATTAAAATTCTCTATCGGTTCGAGTACACCGTCCTTAAGTTGGGCGGGATAATCCGAGAGATCAGCTGGACTCGGGAGACATGACGGGGAGGTAGGCTGAACCCAGGGCCAGGATTACTGTGTAGGGTAGGCAGTCTGTGTAGTCTGAAGGGGCCGACAGATCAGGAAGGGAACAATCTCTCATTCAAGTCTGCTCTGTGGAGCAGGCAAGTGCTTCTCACTCGATACCTTTTTGCCTGCCACCAGGACGGCAACAATACAGTTGTGACAACTGTAAAGTACCCGTTCGCATCACTGTCATAAACGATGCACCATCCTATATCTTATCTTTCCATGAATTTCGGGATATGTGAGTAGAAAGGTTAAGATGCCACCCTTTGTAAAAGTTGTATTATAATGAAGCCGGAGAGAAAGAATCCCTGGTATTTGTTTCGGATGGACGAGCGGAGATTTGTCACCGCTCTCCTATGTACAAGTATAAAATCAGTGATTTCGGCGGTGTGTTGCGGTGATATCTGTGTTTGAACCTCTCAAGATGGACGAGTGTTTCAGAGATGGTACGGAACCGAAAGCGCCCGATAAGAGCTCTCATCTCAATAATATCGAGAACTGCAATTCTCGAATTTGCTATGACCCATCATCCCCCGATCCTGTCAAAGTGGTACGTTGGATATTTCGCAGTATTTTGTAATGTATTACTGTCTCTCCCGGTTTTATGGACCGATGGATGAACGAGGCAGGTCGCTGTTCTGCTTTGTACCTTATAGGTAGGCAGTGGTCTTGAGTCGGTCAGTTCACTTCTGTGTTGAGGCCTGACGCTTGTAAAAGAAATCCTTGAGCAATTGCTTGTTTAACTGAATAATTTGTACTTGGACGTCGAAGTGTACCTAACGGCGAGCTTTCTCGGTGATCGCGAATTACCCCCTGTTTTATGGTATTTTGACGTTTGACAATGATAGCCGGTCACGAGCCTCTTCCACGCCTAATCTAACGTGTTTCTAATGCTTAGAGGCTTCGAATGAATTTTCATCAGCTCGTCGAAGACCTCACGTTGGAGTTGGACGGGGATAAAAACCATTAGCTGCAGGCGATAATTGACATAACTTTGACAAAGTACTGCTTGCCTACCTACGAGCTTCATCCATGCTTACTGTTTGTGCATAATGTTTTTTTAAATTTTTATATGGCATCTACCTGACCCGAAAAGCATTTTGGCCAGATAATTCTTCGGCTGTAAGACAACATCTCTTCGAATTACCTACTCATTTTTGGGCCAACTGCCAAAAATAACACTCCAATCATTATTGGCCACTTCCGCCATCCCGAATTACTATTTTATTATGCCTACATTAATAGGCTTTTACTCAACAGTTTTTTGAAAAATTATTATTCAAAAATTATAATTAACCAGTTGTGCGTAGATAGCACACAATACTTCCATATTTTAAAACGTAAAATTGTGACACAATTTGATCATATTTTGACTGCTTTTAAGGGTGTTCGGTTCAAAAATATCAAAAAATTCTCTATTCAAATTTTAATATTCGCCAAAAATAAAAGTATGCTACATTATCGGAATATAAAAAATATCCACACGGGCTGGTCTAGTGGCTAGTGCGTCTGCCTAGCTGCAGGCTATACCTGAGAGTTGTGGGTTCGATTCCCACAGGTGCCATGAAAAATTTGGTCCATAGCCTTATGATTCATGTCATCCCTGGCATTCGGGGTTTTCGGAATTAAATGATATTGGAGAACTAAACCCACTCCTTGTGATGCCCTATGGGTTAAAACAATTAAACCATCATTTACATTTACAAATATCCACCTATTCTGCAAGGTAAAACAAAGATTTTAAGACCAAGAACGTTAAAATCGGTTCATTTTTGTGGCCGGAAAAAACCAAAATAGAAAACACTAAAAAAGCAAATGTATCGGAAGTATTGTGCGTTATCCAAATTTCGATTAAACAGGGTGTTAGGTCTTGCCGAGACATTTGAGTTCAAGAAATTTGAAAAAAGGTTGAGAATTGAGGAAGGAGAATTCATTTTTGTGAATGACCACAGACGGACACACAGACACTTGTTCAGAAGTGATTCTGAGTAAATGTCTGTAAGAAAAAGTTTTTTCTGAAGCTCCGTTCCGATTGTCGATTTTAGGACGATTCCAATACTTCCATTTACTTAGTAAATATGGAAGTAAAAATTAAAATTAATTATTATTCTCTTGTACTTATCTGAATTTTCCATTTATCGAAGTTCTCCTATCCTAAGTTCTATTTGGGCCGTTGAACTCGAATTTGACATTTTTCGGTGTAAAAATTAACTTACTTAAGGCCCGTGAAGAAAAACTACACGATTTGCAATAAAAATTTTAGCTTCTGAAATTTTGTGGTACCTACATATTTTGTGAAATGCCACTTTAGGTACTCGATTATTTTTAATTTCATGTATGGGTGGGAACGTTATCTGTTAGAAAATAAAAGGATTTAAATTTCAGCATGTATGGTTCAACTATCACAACCTCACACATCTTGAAATTGGATTCCCATAAATTTACAACACCAAACATATTTGTAATTCAATGAGGGCTGCCAAGCCGAAAGCGCCCGAAATAACCGTGATGTTTTTATGAGGGGAAGTCGACTTTAGTCTCTCACTGAACCATTTCACGATTGGTTGTGATTATGGCAACATGAGTCCTGGGGCACACGAGGAGATTAGCGGGCATATTGAGGGTTAACAGCTATTGGCTTCAAATTTTCATGGGCTGATTGGAATACAAATAGGCACATTTATTGAAAATGAGTCAAATTTTAGCGTGTATTCTCTTCATTTTCAGACCGAAAGAACCGAAGTCTCTGATCTCGATGAGCTTGGCCTCAGGGCGTTATTAGACGAAGCCTTCAGTTACAAAAATCCTAAAGACGCTCAGGGAAAGAGCGAGTTGTTCAAAGTAAGCAATATGGCACTATTAGACCAAGTTGAAGGAACCAGTTAGTTACGATTCTTTACTTTCCCAATCCAAATGAAATGAAGTCCAAGTGAAATCTGTCAAAAATGGGTCCCAAATTACGTCACCTTGAATGTTGGCGCTGTTCCGTCTCTAATAAACTCCTTTGGTCTCAGGAACTCTTGCAGTCCGTCGACAGTGACAGCAAGAACTCGATGAACTCGAGCACAGAACGGGCTCGAAAGCCACGACGACAATCGAATAGAAAAGAATTGGAAAAGTCCTACTGCAGCCATGGTTCACTGCAGGATCTCATCAATGTACTCACCACTTCATCTGTTATTGGTGGAGATGGCAACGACTCCTTCAACAAGTCGAAGGAGACCTCAGCCGCTGGAACTTGCACTGGGAACGCTTGGAAAACCGGTATCAGCAATTCTTGTTCTGCCACTCCACAGCCCACGTGCAACGAACCTGTCACTGTGCGCTACTTGGATGAAGTAAGGCTTTCCAGGACTATTTGAGAAGAAGAAAAAAAAAAAAAACTATTGAAACGCCGTGGGGTTGAACGCTGTTCGTTGTATAGTATGAAAAACTTTATTCTGAGCTTTTCGAAATTTCAAAGCTTTGGCGATAACAGCCATTTGCAAGTATGTGAATCCGATTGATTGGTCAAGAAAGTGTTTAGGTGTCGGGAGGCCCCCAAATAAATTCGTTCGTCACAAAACGATAATTCTCACGTGGGAATTGCAGGCTGAATTAGAATACTGCCTTCAAGGTCACCAGATAAGAGTGTGAACAACGTATTAGAAAACTGGACTTATAAGGAAATGTTTGTGATTTTTTTCCCCTATTTTAGATAAGTATTCCTCGCCCGTCTGTGATTGAAAATGGCAGCTGTGATGACGCATATGATCATGCAACATTGACGAGTAGTAGTCGCAGTTCATGCGCTCAATCCTCTTCGTCCTCATCGTTCGGACCTTCTGAAATCAGGGTTAGTAGTTTTTTCTCCGCGACAGGTACTAATAGAAGGTCTTTATTTTTGTGCAAATACCTAAAGCGAAATCCTTCTTGCCCCAACGTTTTTTGTACCTCCTCTGCAGTACCTCCTGCCTCCCAAGCTGCTGCTGTTCTGGTTTAGTATGAAAAAAGTAATAAGACCTCTGTAATCGCTCAAGGAAAGTGATTATTTAACCGCTCCCCCCTGAGTTCAACTCAGCTCTTTTGCTGGGTTGAAAAAAAGTTTTTCTAAATCCCTATCTAGAATACAAATTTATACTGAAAAGGTAGAAGGTACACAACAAAAGGTGTGCACATGTCACTGATCTACTTTGCAGTGTTTTTATATACAGATAACTTGACGGGTTTTGATTTTAGGCGAGTTTTAAAATAGTTTAGTTGTGAGTTTCTTGACAGTTTCTAACAGCCTCCAAAGTAGTCGAAATATCACCCAATTCTGCCAAAAATGTACGTATCAATGTATGGAAGTATTTTGTGTTATCTATGCACCACTGGTTTTTAGGTGGGTTTCACAGTTTTTAGTTTTCTTCCAGAATTTAACATATTATAATGTGGAGGTATGGTGTCTACGCACCACTGGGTTCTGCGCCACTTTTGGGCGTTTTGTCAAAATGTCGTGAAGCTTGCTGAGGACGCTGAACATTTTATTTACAAGGACGGTTCTTAGATGGACTAGGTTTGTGAGAAAGTGTTGATCTTTTCGGCTTATGGTTAGCTTTTGAATAAGGCTCGCAAAATCAAAGTTTTGGCTGGGTTACCCGAGTCAATGCAAAATCAGCTTCTGATGATCGGCCTAACTGAAGAAGAGGAGCTACAAAGAGCGATGTGTAGGCTAATTAGACCACCGCATTGTTGAAGAAACTAGTATCCGGGATTGGATAATAAATTAGTTAAATCAATAAAATTGTATTTGTCAGAGATCATAATTTTTAATTCAATTTTGTGTTTTCAGAGGACGTTGTCTTCGGGTTGCTTAGAAAAAGAACCCTACAAGGAGATATCCAACTCATACAAATCCTTGAACAGCCTCGGGATGGTGGCGGCCTTGGAGAAAGGTAAATTATGCGACCGAAAATTGATCCACAGTTGCCAAATAAAAAAAAGTCCTTGCAACTAGTTAAGTCCTTCGCCTTTTTGAACTCGTCGGTTAAAAATTGAATGAAAAAAGTCCTTGCAACTAGTTAATTTGAGTAACCTTCGCCTTTTTGAACTCGTCGGTTAAAAATTGAATGAAAATTGATAGTTGATGTCAAGGGCACCCTTGCTGGAGGTATGATCGAACTGATTGAGAGTTTCTGTAGTATATTCAACGGTACATAAAAATATCCCCTGGTCAAACTCTCTGCTTCACCTGATTGTTTGGCCAAATAATCAAGAAGGAAGTTTCTGGTTAAATTACATCTGGATTGATTCTATCGAGCTTCCTTCAATCAATAATTAATGCAAGCCTGGCCTTTTTACTTTGTAGATGACGTTGTTGCTGCTGCATTGAGAGAGAAATTCAGTGAAAGAGTAAGTGATCTTATTCTCAATTAAGAGGTCTCTGTCAAACGCGAAAAACGAGTTTTGACTCGGTCGTTTCAAGAACAGAAATAATTGGAGACAGAGTATAACACTATTTTTGACAAACTTATCGTCAAATGTATAAAAATCTACGGTCATGATAAAGGTGGATTCACGAGTGCGCGTCTTCGTGCGTTGCGGAAAGGTCCCGAAAACACCATTTTTACATGATTACAATTTAATAGTAGCTACCATCTCCCCCAAACACAAAATTATATGCCTTTTCGTAGACAGTGAGACACAAATTGTTCAATATCCTCGAATTTCCTAGAGGGGTATACTGATCTCTATGGAAAGAGTAGCATTGTTGCTTAGGCACTTAGGAATCCAGAATTGCTGGATTCAAACCAATGCTGAACTTGCTACTGAAACGCAAACTCAAACTCAGTTGGGGAACTGAAACTGAAATTCGAACTGGAACTGAAACTCAAACTGCATGAATCTTTTGGGAAGACGTTGTGGAACCCCATAATTTGAAATGGAAACTAGAATTGACTGAATGGAGTTGTCTGTTCCACGAACTTTCGTGGAACAGACCGCTTCCATTCCTTCAATTTGAGTTTCTAACTCAAACTTCAATTGAAAATCAAACTGAAATTCAAACTTCGACTCAAACTGAAATTGCAACTGAAAGTCGAGCTCAAAGTGAAGTAGTGTGAACTTGAACTCCAACTTAACTTGAACTGAAACTCAAACAACTCCTGCTCAAACCCAATCTGAACCTCAAACTCAAGCTAAAACTCATACTCATACTACTGCAACTGAACTTCAAACTCTAACCGAAATGCAAACTTAAACTGAAATTGCTGCAGAAAATCTTTCTAAAACTCATACTGAAAATGAAAGCAGAAATACAAACTCAAACTTGAACTGGAATTGAAAATCAAACTGAAACCGACATTGAAACTGAAAATTTGACTGAAACTTCCACTGAAGCTGAAATGCAAACTCAAACTGCAATTAGAAATCGAACTGAAATTTAAACTTTAACTCAAGCTGAAACTGAAATTACAACTGAAAGTCAAACTCAAACTGAAGCTCAAATGCAATCTCAAACTGCTATGAAATATATTTTATGGAAACTGCGTTGCCATTTTCGCTTGCGCATCGTCTATGGCACAATCATTTCTATCTATAATAATGTCTATGTCTTATGTACGTCGCTTCATAAATAAAACCGATTTCAAAACTTACTACCAATTTGTGCACTTTGAGATGATGGTGGCTTTCACGTCTTTACATTTTTACTTTCTTCCTTGACTATTTTCAGCAGTATGCTGAAAGTATTGGGAAGTATGCTGGGGAGTCCCTCCCTGCATGATTTAGCAAAACAAGATGAAAGACGTCAAAATCACCCTCATATCAATTTTGCCAAATTGGTGCTAATGACCTTTATTGCATGAACAATTCAAATCTATGTTTCCCGATGGATTTCAAAGCTGCCTGACCAATCGGGCTGAAACTTTTGGCATTTGTTGGGCATCGGCAGAGTGAAAAGAACTGTTTATAGCTGGGTTTTCTTAAAATGATGTTAGCAGCAACGCACAATGGGTCAGCCAGTATGCCATCGAATTTCACTGTGTTGTTACTGGTCTGATTTGTTTTATTTTGTACACCTATCGAATTGTTAATCAAGACAGTTTTATTTATTAATGCATCACACCAGCAAATGGTGGTTTAAATAGAAAAATCTGTTGTTTAAAACCCTCATTTTGACTAGCAGTCATTATGGCCAATTTCCTGCTTGAACAAACTACTCTACTCCCTCGTAAATTGGCTGCTTGGTCATCCGTTATCTTGCCTTCCGCTGAAGAAATTTCCCTTCTAGCGTTTGGGAGTGCGAAATGCTTTTGGGCTTTTCTTAGAAAGCCAACTGTTGCTGGCCGAAACCTCTTTGGACGAAGATTATCTCTTGGCCCCGTCCATACCCATGCCCTTGTGAAGGGATCGTGTCCGAATTTAGGAAAAATAATTTATTTATTCTAACATGCTATAACGAAATAATGATTGTACTGAAATAGATGATGTAATTATCCAACTCGATTTTCAACCAGTGGGGCATCATTGTTACCTGATGGGCATAATCATCATGGATCTCTAATGACTGCCATTACTATCTGATAATTATTTGACTCTAGATTTTCAAGCCTAATTCTTTCTTCTCCTTTCTACTTCCAGGCTGTGAAGAACTGTGACGAAAACGCCAATTCGCTTAATGCCAATCACGAACGCAAGGGGAAAATCCGACGATTGAAGGTTTTATCTACTTTCCAACATAACTTCTGTATTAATCATTAACTATTACGAAAAAAGATACAAATGCATGTCAAATGCAGACGATAATTATATTTTCCAATTTTCTGCCCGCAGTCTGCTTATTTTACTCAAGGATGAATTTTCTCGATTTTCATTATGCTAAAGCTTTTCTCTCCTGAGCAGATAGTAGGTATTGCGCTCATTCGTTGGAAAAACGCTGCTAAGTAGATTAGTGATATGCATACATTATTTGTCTGAGTATCACAGAAAATAAAGCTCAAATGGTTGGTTCATCATCATATTGTAGCATTCAAAATTACCTGTGACGTACTGTATGTAATTTGAATTACCTATGGGTAAACAGGGTGATAGGTCTTAATGAGACAAACATTCGAGTTCAAGAAATTTGAATGAAGTTTAGAATTGAGGAAGCTATTGCCAATTTTTGTAAACATTCTTCTCACTTGCTAGGTAGTCAACGGTTATGGCATAGCTAACCTTTATTAGCTAGTTTTGGCAGTTTCATTTCTTTGTCCCATTACTTGGTCAAAATTATGCAACTTGATAAGATCATATGCTTTTCTATGGGGCGTTGCTAAGTTGTGAAACCTGGTAATGCTACTGCAAAAACTCATCCAAGGGTTGAAACGTGCTGAATCAGAATGTGAAATTGAAATATGGAATCCCGACATTCTTGAGGATCCTATTCTTTAATTGATTCCTTCAGAATTTATTATTGTCCTGTAGACTGTTGAAACCTAAGTTTGATAACTTGTTCTGGTTTGTTGCAGGCCAAGAACGACAAGAATACTATATTGTCGGAACATATCGCAGGACACAGGAGCGACATTGCCCAGGATATAGATGCTGTTATGAAGTACATTGAATCTCCATCAAGATCAGACAGCAAGTCAAACAGGCAAAGGGTCAATTTTCCCAAAAGCGGCTCTTCGCGTTCAGTCGGCGGGGGAAAATTGCGACCTATCCGGGACAAGAGTTCAGACACAGTGCGTAAAGGGCGTAAATCGAAAGAAAGCAAGTTCCAGAAAAGTAGCAGTCTGGAAGAGGTTTGCATTTCAACTTTTGAGGATCTCACGTCCAGCAGTGTTGTCGGAGAACAGAAGAATTTCCCCCTCCGCGATGTAGATACGACTGTACGGAAACAGTCACCCGTCGAACGAATGCAAGCGGATGCTAGTCAGGAGACCGATATGATCTTCAATAAAGTTTCATCATCCGCTTCCTCCTCTTTCATTAAAACGGCAAACGATTCGATCATATTAGCGTTGAAGAAAGACACAATGGACAATGACACTGATTCCGAGTTCTTCACCGTCACCAAGAAACAGAGGAAGAAGAAGAACACGACTTTCCCAAAAGAAAGGTCACGCATGCACAAGTTCACTTGCACCTCGAAGAAGCCTTTCTCTTGCGAATCGAAAGAAAGGTGCGCATACGCTTTCACGCGACCTATCTCAAGAAGGAAGTCCACCTCTTCGGTTCCGTCAACAGAGAAGTCGGACGACAGTTCCGACGATGGCGATAGCGTTCACTCGTTGCCGATATCGAGCGAGGCATGTGCCATCCACGATACCTGCATCAACACTGTTTCGTACGCGGCCATCGCTCGGGCCGCGCCTGAGAAATGTCTCAAGTATCAGTCGGACGGTGAGATCACGGACAATAATATCAACAACGACAAGCCTTGCCAGCCGGCGCAAGCTCATACGCTTCGAGAGGACGAGATTGGTTCGTCTGCAGCGGCCGAGGTGATTCCTACTGTCACGCTACCGTTGTCAACCCGGAAAGAAAAACCCAGGCCTCTCAAAATCACCAATGAAGACTATCCTCCACTCTACACTGACTCCAGTACAGGTACCGATATGTACGTCGAGTATACCGTAAGCGTTCCGCGCAAGGAGAATGTTGTGTGTCAAAGTGTGGTCAACGTTGAAAAAACTGTTATCGTTAAAACACCCAGTGCGTCCAAAACGCAAAACTCTTTAAAGCATATTGACAAGAATTGTTCTCATTGCCGGAGGCCAGCTGTTGTTATGTGCGATTCCGCGTGTTCGCCTTGTGACGTAAAGGACCTTGAATTCGGGTTTGACGTCAGTGCCGAACTAGTTAGCGTCGACGACGAACTGACATTGACGACGTTGACGATCGAGGGCGCGAGTGTGAGTGATGGTGCTGGTGTCACGAGCCCTGCTTGCGATGAGGACTTGTGGCCGACTCCTCCAGCCGTCGCATGTCTGCCGTCGCAATTATTCCAGCGTACTCCCGAGGAATCGGTGCTCAAGGCAGATCCTGCCTTGGCGTTCGTTATGTCAGGTCAGTCTCCTATGTTATTCACTTCAAAATTTATATTTATTTATTTATTATTGAATGCCATCTGCCAGAAAAATGTTCAACCTCGAGGCATTTGAAAGATGAAATAAAACCCACTCCTAGTTTTGAATAACGTATTTGTAGTGTGTAGGCATAGTCGTGATTGTTGGCGATTCTTGATACTGCCTGCTTAATTTTTATAGGTCCGGGGGTTTCAGTTATCGTACATTTTCGAAATTTCCTCCAAAAATCAGGTTCCGTATCTAGTTGGTCCTAACGTCTCGACAGAACCTACCTTAATTCAAGGCCAGTAGAACAGCTGTTCAAGTGGGGGGAAATTCGTGTTTTTAAGGAATTTTGCAACTTTGCATGTGAGGCATCATTTTCTATAGATTTTTGATGCTGAATCGAATGAGACCATCACTATGGCGGTACCTCCAACCGTTAAGGATTTATTGTAGTTTTAGTGAGAGACATTTTTGAGTTTATTAACATTTCCCCAATTCTCAATAAATCGATAACTACTAGAGCCACAAAATTAGTTTTCCACTCGTTGGAATCCCCACAAAAACCTCTGTCCACCCAATATCTTCAATTTAAAGAATCAGGTCGAATTACACAAATCAGCAAAACAAAATTTGGAATAAGTTGAGAATTCAGCCTTGGTCCTTAGGTACGATTGATTGATCTACTTACGACCACTAGCCAATTACACCAACAAGGTGACGCACTCACACTAGACCAGTTGCCTTGGCAACATGAGAGCGAGACAAGCTTTACTAACGGTTCTTGAGGCATTCTTAATTTAATTATCCAGAGAATTTAATAATTATTCTGTAGGTAATTAAGAGTAGATTAAATAGTGAATTTAGCAAAATTAAACGATGTGCAGCGTTAAAAAGATTGGTAGATAAGTATCAAGATAGGCAGGTATATCTATCAAGCAGAGTAGAATCTAAATTAGATTAGATCTAAATTATATCTGATATAGCTCTTTTGGTGGGCTGAAAAACTTTTTTTCTAAATCCCCATCTAAAATACAAATTTATACTGAATGGTAGAATAATAATAACTGAATTCCGCGTTTCAGGAGTATATATCATTAGGCTTGTCTTCGAGATAAAAAATGAACCCTTGTGCAGAATTTGCAGAGTTCTTCGGATACACAAAAAAATGATGTGCACATGTCGCTGATCAACTTAACAGCATTTTTTTTAATGACAAGTGCTTTTTATGAAATTGAATTTAGCCAAACTGCTTGCTTAAAACCTGTTTTTAAAACGGTCTTTGAAGGTAGGTACGCACTGTGTATGAGCCCAGATATTTTGACTGGACGCGCTTCCTACAAATGGTACACAGTTTGATCACTCCAAGAACAACACACTGGAAAATCAGAGCTACGTAATGCTAAGCGTTTGTCGCGATTTTGGTGTGTCGCCTAGTATTTTCTGGACTACCAATTCTCCAAATTTAGTGAACCTTCAATTTATTGCTCTCTGGCCTAAAAAATATACCGGTTCGGGTTTTGAAAGGCTTGAAATTTTGTAGCACGTCCGATCTTAACTGCTAATTTCATTTGTTGCAGAGTGGAACAATATCGTTCTTGAGATCGAATCACAAGAAGCTGGTGGCCCAAAACTTGTACACATCTGTGATTGGTGATATGACCACATCCAAGGTGGAATTGCTTGTCCCCCAGCCATCTTTATTGATGCCGCTCATCCTCGTCATTAACGCTTGTCTCCTAAGTGAGTGGATTTCAGTGTCAGATTCATGCAGGGTACATTCGTATTGGAAATATATCTGCATAAAGCGAGATGATTATTGTCCTGTCAGAATAATAACTGCTCCATTATGTAATTGGACGAATTGGGGATATACCTGCTTCGAACAGGGAGCATCTAATTGGCCTGGTTCCCTATATCCACTTCTTGCCAGAAAAACTGTTTTTCGATTGTTTGGTTAAATAAAAATTTGATACGTCATGTTGGCTTCGGCATGCAGTACACCAGTTCAAATATGATTCTATCATTGATATTATTCAAAAGTTGACTTCGTGAACATTGTTCATAGTAGAAATGCTGTAGAGTGTTCAAGAGCATCATAGACGGTTTTTGATGCACATGTAAGGAGAGTGTTAGCAGCAAAGCTGTCGATGGTGTAAACGGGTGTTTCATAGATGACGCATTACCAAGCCCAGATGTTGGATTCGACCTCCTAGTGATAGGATACACAATAGGATAGGTAACACTAAAAGTGCTAATATATCGGAAGTACAGTGAGTAATTCGAATTCCGGTTAAACAGGGTGATAGGTATTACTGAGACAAACATCCTGGTTCAAGATATTTGAAAAAAGGTTGAGAGTTGACGGAGCTATGATCATTTTTTTAGTTGCCCCAAACATGACTGAAGTGATGAGGTAAAAACTCACGGATAAGGAGGAAAGCGGAAAGCTCAATTATGTTTTTACATCCGGCTGTCAGTTTGTCGCAGTCGGACCCGCTGTTTCCTTAGTTTCTATTTTTTTTTTTAAATCAATTTATGCCAACTCCCTATGAAATATGCGCCAAAAACTTTTTGCCAGCTGGATTTGGATTCTGGGCCACTGTGCGCTGATGAGGCCACTCAAAAAAGTGTTTTTTTTTGCACTTGTTCATAACCTTCTGGAACATGGCTAAATTAATATAAATCCTTGAAGGGGTCAGGCAATCGAGCACCCGTTATTCCGGAGGTGAAGTACCTTGATGGGGTAGATAGTCAGGTCCTCATTTACTAGTTAGGTACCTATTAATTTATCTGTGATTTCACATTTATGTGTATGAAATATAGGTGTTACAGAATGCACTCTCACAAACGTTGGTGTATTTCTAGGACAAACCGCGGTCGATTTCAACTTACTTGGTCAGAATTGATGCATTTTAATTTCATACAGATTGTGGAAATGGTGATTTGTAATTTTTACCCCTCCTCCTCGGTTCTGCGCAGGTTCACTGGCCCTCTGTGTATTATTACTGCTTGGCGTCGATATCACGGTGAAAATCTAATCAAAAATTTGGCAACATTATGGTATATCCAAAAAACAGAATCATCCTGGAAGTGAAACCACAATGGTCTGATGCAAATGGAGTTACTCTACGACTGTTGATGTAAACATCAATCTTTCTTTTTGTTACCTATGTAAATAACTTCTCTCACGAAATTCGCGTACTGATAAGGAGATTGTGTTCAAATTTAAGCTAGTGGTATACTATTTGTAATATTCCTGTTATGTTGACGGCCAAAGATTAAACTATATTATATTTAATGTTATTCGCTTCGTGTTAAGCATCAAAAATATATGCCCATCTGTATCCTTAAGTCTTGTCTGTTAAATTTTATACTTTTTTTGAAAGTTTTGTAAATAATTTCCATTCTTTCTTTTCTGGTTGTCAAAATCCGATCAGCCCGATGGTAGTGTGCTTTTCTCAAAAAATGTACCTATTGAGTCCATCAGTAATTTATCCAATATTGTTAGTAGGATAACGTAATTCCTGATTTAATGAAAACGTGGCTAGTTCGATTATTTCTATTCAACCCAAGTGGTCTTAGTTTTTGATTTATGTAAGTATTTCCAACTCTAATGATTATTTTTCCATTGTTCCTTTGAATAGCACGGTAATCGCGATCGGATTGATGTAACAAGCTCGTCGAAGCTTGAATTGAGTTCAGGAGCTCACGAGTTGGTCTCAGCCTGGTGCAATTGGAACACCCATCCAAACTGAACAAGGACCTTGGAGTGAACTGCGTACTCTCCCATTTTCAATTCTCTCATCAACGATACTCCCAGTAGTACACTACATTGTTTACAAGCCATTGTAACAGCCTCTATATTCTTGCCTGAACACTGCTCTCCGTGTAAAAACGTCCTTCCTCAGTTTTTGGACTTTTCAAAACGAAGACGCATCTTTTGAGCTGGGCCAGGTCATTCTATGGCGACGAGAAAATGGGCAAAAATCAATTAGTAGGTACTCAGTTGATTTTCACAATTGGAATTTCACAGACTCGTGCAAGGAAAGATTGTCCTTTCCAAGTGGCGCCAAGCAAACCATTTGGGACTTGGGACACTCAAGCTTATTACAGAGCAGTGAAGAAAGGTAGTTGTACTACGCTCCAAAAACCGCTCCATAGGAACCAGGCGAAAAAGTCCCATGTCCTGACATTCTTCATAAATCACATATTTCAAGCCAGGCGAGTAGTTTACCTAATACGTTGTGTGTCTGCAAAACAGAGAAATAAACCACAGATCTGACGGAGAAAACCCCCAATTTCTAGTTTCAAAAGTTGGAATGGTGTAGACGTCGAAACGTGCGTTTTTCTCAAAATCTGAAAAATGGAGAATGGACGTTTTGCCTACGCAGGGCAGAAAGGCTGCGAATTTTTTAGGTTGTCCTCGACTAGGTTTGTTATCGTGTAGCTTTTTTTGTTTGCATTCACGAAGCCAATAAAAGATTTTTGGTCATTTTTCAATTAGAAATCGGTCGTTGCACATTTTTACTTACTACAGATCCTTTTCCAATGGGGACCGACCAGAAATGTTGGAGTTGAGTTTCCTTAATAACCGTTACGTTAAAGGCACCTCTGAATTTGAAAAAATAAAGACGTTTCCAGCCAATAGTGTCAGTCTGTGAGAAAATCCACCTAAGTGGTTTGTCAGATTTGTGAATTTTGTGTAGGTTTTGGCCACAGGTGGTAACTTTGAGGGCACGTTTGTGATGCCCAAAACTCTAAGTCGAACCGTTTCTAAGAACCGAGTTCCCTTCTCATGGGTTTAACAACTTGAAAATGCCATTAAATCGAAATAGCTCGACTAAATTTCCCAATCCTTCGTTTTTATTAGTTATCTTAATAACTATTTCTATCGAAGTTTTGCAGTTGGATTTTCGACCTATCATCATTTTTAGTTTTTTAGACCTACTCCCCGAACCCAATTCCCATTTTCCTTCTGCCTGTCGCCTCTGCGTCAGTCCATTTCGGAGGTGGACGCAATTTCAGTTTGCTGGTGAACCTAAATCTTGTTGTGGAACTCCAAATTCTAGCCTGATATTTGAATTTCGAATAACTCGTTTACCTGAAACCCCCCTCCCAGTTACTCGGTTCATCATAGCTCATCCGGTACTTTATTTACTTGAATTAATTGTCTGGTTCGCCGGTGTGCTTCTGCCCTATTGGTTGGTAAATTTTCTATTGCTCTACCAATATCTGTCCTTGATCGCTTTGGGTGGGTATTGGTGACCAATGCGAATAGCTACTCTGGAGTTTGGTGGCCGCTTGTTACAGAAATAATTAACAAAATATTAGTTCTGCGTCTGCATTCAGTGAGTTTTGTCTATTGGATTTGGACTGTGTGGTATTCTTAAGATATCTTTTGTTGAATGCTGGTAGAAAATGGTATGACACTCTTGGTGGCAGACGATTGTCAAGATGGAACTACGGGACTCCTCACTTTTGTAGATTCTGGTCGTATAGAACATTGAATGCTGATTTTATGTGGAGAACAATGCATACCTACCTGTTGACTTGAGCAAAATAAATTGGGATCACCTGTTGTACGGTCCGATCATATTGTACTCGCTGATGATTCGCTGTTCGACTGGTAGGTCGGAGCGATTTGATTCCGAGTTTGTCATTCTATATGATTGTACCTATTTTAAGTTGTCCAGGTTGTGTGACTTGACGTTTTATACAGACCAAAAGAATTCCGATTTTGAGATGCATGGGGAATCAATCGGCTAACGCCTCGTGAGTTGAGATTGATGTTGATAACAACTGGGGTTTTCCCATTAGCGACTTATTATTCCGTGAGGATCTTGTAGCTGAATAAATCGTCGCCTTCGGCCACTCATTGTTTACCTGTGTAAAATGACATGTCTTGCTCAAACCGTGTGTAGTCTGGAGGTTTATGATCGCTATCGATTGGGGCTTACACTTTAAGAGTCTACTGAAACGGCGGCTCATGTGCTGCTGGTTTGGATGTTTTGTTGGGAAGGGGTCATGCTCAGAAGTCCGTCTCTGATCGTGATTGAAGATGTCGTCGATATGTCTCTAGCTTGCATAGATTGAAAATTGAAAATAACTGTCGAGAAGAAACTCGGAGTCGAATGAAGGCACATTGTTTTAATAGAGGTCGGAAAGATCTAGTTTGGAAAGTAACCTTTACCGATATTAAAGTGTAAGCTTACGTAAGTAACTGACAAAAAAATGTTAGAAATCAATTTTATGATGCCAATTTCTAAAACCAGCTAATCTCGTCCAACTTGATTATTTGGGCGTTTGGCAATTGCTATTGTTCACCAGTTGATTTCTTGGTTACTTGACTCGGTGTTATCACATGGTTTATGATACCATACTCGCGCGAGCTTCCATCTTATGTATTTTGTAGGTGAACATTTTTTCCATTTCAATCGGTTATTATAATTTCTTACTTATTTTGTTGAAGGTTTCAGAGACTCTACCACTCAGTACCATTGTGTTAAGAACTTTAATAAAATGTGATTTTTATTGGTACTCCAGAGTTTTGTGTCATCACTTCTCTGACTTTTTTGACCCAGACAAGAGATGGTTGTCACTGAGGCAAGTGTCAAAGTGAATAAAGGTAAGATTGGTTGGACCATGGTCATCCCTCTAGAATTACTGGGCCTATATAAACTGATTTACATTGAAGTAAACCAGCGCATAATGCTACGGAGGATTTTGTACAAGATTATGATACTCGGACTGATTTTGTGGCTGATGACATCTATAATGCGTTAAAATTTTCTCCTTCTTTATCAGAGTATGTAGTCTCATTGTAAAAACGACCGATTGCATAGGTACATTTTTTCTGGAAATGATGTACAAAATTTGTACTTATTTAATAAGCAAAAATAGAATTGTAAAATGAGGCATCATCAACGTGGTAGCAGACGCGTTTATTAATTGACTGGGCTTTTGGTAGGCAACGCCCCAGAAACGAAACTTCAAACATTACAAAACAACCTCCAAATGCCCATTCTAACTAAAATTTGATTACGGCCATCCTCACAGAAAGAGCATTCTGAAACGAAGGTTACGTCTGTTTGAAGACGACTCAAGTACTTAGATATTTGTGTCGAAAAAACCTTTTTCAATATTTTGGAAGTTGATTTTTAGTGATTGAAAGCTAGTCGGGGAATATAAGTAGGATAATTTGGGGAATATAAATAGCCCTACGAAAACTAGGTATCAGATGAAAATAATTTTTCCGGGCAACGACCAATATGAGCAGGAATTTAGGGCGAGCCTCATGCCTTAATGAGGTAAGAAAATCATCGTGGGCTGGTGGACTGAAAGAGAACGCTTGACCATCCCACTTAGGAGTCAATCCTATATTAATTAAAGGGTGCGTATTCAAAAATCCTAAAGAAATTGTGCCACAGACAAGATTTTTATATTATCAAATATTTTTATTTTCAATTCTTAGTTTTCCCTGGTATTCGGGTTTCTAGAAGTAACCAATGCTGGAGATTTGTACCCACTCCTTGTGATACCATATGCCCATTAACCCCAACACAATTGAATCATCATTTTCATTTTTTCAAATACCTACTTAATAAACCATTCAGAAATAACCAGAGCTGTTTTGCAAGTCTGAAAATTAAGGTGGCGATCTGCCGAGACATTAGGACCAACTAGACGCGTAGTTGAAATTCACATGAAAATTTGAAGAATTTACGAAAACTCATTCCCCCTGAAAACCCCCGTACGTTGTACGGACAAAATATTTTTAATGCTGACTCGGATTCTACACCTCTTGAAAAATAAACCAACAAATTTCAGGGGGTTTTAAAAAAGTCCCCTTTCCGATTACATGCGTAGGTTCATTCTTTAAGAAAAATTAATACTGGATCAAGGGACATATTACAAAATTATCAATGAGACCCAAGTCATAATAAACCCTAAACCTTATACTACATAGCGTTCTTAGTTTCGTGGTTAATGAACTTGGAAGAAAATCAAGAAGAGCTTAGAAAAACATGAAACAAATTGATCCACCAAACAATTAGGATCAAACTTTTTGAATAATAAAATAAGCTGTCCGTGTCAGCTAGTTTCTACTGCCGCCAATATTAATCCTATGCAAAAGCTGGGATGAACTGCGAACCAGCTAGTCTACTTCGGAAACCGGCGGACAACTGTCCAAGCAATTATCAACAGCACTTGTAAATGAACACAGGCAGACAGATGAACACATACCCTTGTTCATAATGCGATTTTGAGTAAAAGAGTACACGTAACTGATTTATCCGAAGCTCCGTTACGATTTTCAATTTTCGGGCCATTATAACACTCCCATTAACTTCGCAAATATTCAAGTAAAAATGACAAAAAATTGAGAAAATCCGTGCGACAGGTTAACTTGAAAAACCTCCTCTTATTTAAGTCAGTTAAAAATTAGCAGTTTTTTCCGTAACGGTGGTAATGTCGATCTCATACTTACGGCTATGTTGATAATTTTAATGTTTTTGCCTGGTAGGTAATTAACTTTCGTTAACCAAACTTCGAACGCTATCAATTACTTATATCAAACGGACAGTAATTGGTAGGTACAGGTGTGGCGGGCCCCTGTCATTGAATAGGTGGTACCTGCCTATTGACATAATTGTGAATACTTGAGTCGGTGGATCGACCGCCTTGAAAAGTCATTCCGATACCCGGAAAAGTTTTGCCCGACACCGATAGCAATGAAATAATAATGGTATAACTGATGGACAATTCCTATTGTCCGCGTATGTACTGTAATTATACGTTCAATTATACACCCTCCCATTGAAAATGAGTAGGTGTCTGTTGGTATAATTAAGTTAGGGTTGCATGAACAACTAAAAGTCAGAATTTTTGATATGCTGGAAAAAATTATTTATTTTTCGGTGGAGCTTGAAAATCAAGTGAAGCTATTGCTAAGTAATTTTTAATAGCATGGCTTCTCGCAGTTAGGTATGTCTCGGGAACGATGTTGGCGTTTTAGTCGATAAATTTGATCAATTCCAATGGTTGTGAATAAAATAATTATAAGCTTCCTTCTTAGATCCATCTAGTGGTACTATAGGCTTAGAAATACCAAAAACCATGCTTCGCACATTTTAAAGCACGCCTAGCATTGGCATGAAATTTCAATAAATCGTCACTTAAGTTCTAACACCACCTAACTCAATTTTTCCAAGTTTTCAGGAGATACAAAAAACTAATTATTTCAACATGGAAATACATTGAGCGGTGCTGTCTCTTCTCCATCTCCTTCTTCACTGGTTGGTTCAATCTCCTTGGCAGTTTTACCATGATATCGGCTATTGAAAAATCTATCGAGTGGTGTGTCCAACTCATTTTCGCCAAAAATTGAGTTAGGCGGTGTTAGAACTTAAGTGACGAAATCATATTTAAATATCAGGAAATTCACATTAGTGATACTAATTTGTATCACAGTCAATTAACAAAATATCAATTATTAAAAAATCCTAGCTAGAATTTAGAGATTCTAGAATTTGAAAACGTACCTTCAATAATTTGAAAAACCTAACAGTGAAAAACCTTATTGAATAGCCTACAGTTTGAAAGATTATAATATTTTTAGCATAAATAAAATTGTGGGATTTCCAATTCAATTTCTTTTAATTTCTTTCAAATTTTTGGGGTTCGAGCTTTCTCAATCTAGCTCTAGTAGGATAATATAGAGCAGGATTGGGAAGTTGTTTTGGACTCTGAAAGGGACGTCTAAAAGGGTAAGATATGGACATTTAATTTTTGTACCTCTCGCTATACTTTCGATTCCGTGAAAACGGGTAACAAATTTTGTTACTTTTAAAGTGAAAGTTCGAGTAAAAATCTTCATGCGATGTTTTTGCCTAAAGAAGTTGACCATTTCATTGGTTTGACACACACGTCCTTCGGAAACACGATTGTCCTTGGGGTTGGAATGACAAGCGCAGTCGAACGACACGTGCAGGCCACGTGTAGTACTAGATAACATTCGATCGGTGAATACTTGGCGATAACGGACACGCTCCAGCCTCCGGTTGCAGTTTTCTTGCGCAGATTAGAAGGAAAGACAGTACATCGACGCCGTCGGGCTGGGACGGCCTTATCGGCAATGACGCACGACGACGCATGGTTGCCGACGCGCGGCCTACGGAGTCCTCCCAGTCCTGAAACCTGAAAACAATCATTGCCGTCTAAATACAGCGAAAGGATAGGGTAAAGGCACCTATTATCGACAGGTCTCCTATTATTGACAGTTCCACTTTCATTACAAAAAATAAGCGTTTGGCACCTCCTAGTAATTATAACTGTATGGTAACTAAGAAAGCATCTAACCTGCTACCGTTTCCCGCCAAGATCAGGTCACTCTTTGATTAGATAAAAGCTTGAAATAAAAGTTTTTTTCGGCAGTCGCGGTTCAGCTGGTTTTGTTAACGATTCGGCTAAGGAGGTGAGCCTAAATTTTTCACATTTAGACATTTTAATTTGATGTTTTTTTGATTCTGATTGTTCTAATTGGTTGATAGGAAGTCTTAGGGTAAAGGCACCTATTATCGACAGGTCTCCTATTATTGACAGTTCCACTTTCATTACAAAAAATAAGCGTTTGGCACCTCCTAGTAATTATAACTGTATGGTAACTAAGAAAGCATCTAACCTGCTACCGTTTCCCGCCAAGATCAGGTCACTCTTTGATTAGATAAAAGCTTGAAATAAAAGTTTTTTTCGGCAGTCGCGGTTCAGCTGGTTTTGTTAACGATTCGGCTAAGGAGGTGAGCCTAAATTTTTCACATTTAGACATTTTAATTTGATGTTTTTTTGATTCTGATTGTTCTAATTGGTTGATAGGAAGTCTTACCTGCTCCGTAGCTGTTTGAACCGCTCATTTTGTGGTTAAAATAGCATTTTGAGGGTGTCAATAATTGGGGTTCAAAAAAATAGGGTTTTTCCAATTATTGACAGGGTGTCAATAATTGGAATTTGTACAAAATCTTTAATTAGCGACTCATTTTACTTAAATTTTTATTTAAAATTGAGTGGTATGGTTATTTTTTGAAAATAATAAGGGGATCCTATTTTTGACAGGGGGTGTCTATAATTGGTGACAGTAGGTGTCAATAATTAGAATCCCTCTCTGGTAGGTATATTATTGACAGCCTCGTATGTCCATTTTTTATTTTTATTTTTATTTATTTATAAGTGCTTGTACAACAGTACCTAACACTAAATGACGTTCAGGTTCAGTGCACAAAACTCATCCACACTGTATAATATTTAGTAATCCCATATTATGGGATTACTGACTAGAATGTTCTTCAGCCTGTGTTTTAATTTATCATGCGTCAACTTCGAGATCAAAGTCAAATTCGAGTTCAAAGTCAACTTCGAGATCAAAGTCAACTTCGAGTTCTAACTCAACTTCGAGTCAAAGTCAAAGTCAACTTCGAGTTCAAAGTCAACTTCGAGTTCAAACTCAACTTCGAGTCAAAGTCAACTTCGAGATCAAAGTCAACTTTGAGATCAAAATCAACTCGATTCCTAATTCTTGCCAAAGTGTCTTTACCAAGTGTCCTTAGGTGAATCGATAAAGTATTTTGTGTTCTTTTTGTACCAGACTCTAAAGTTCCTCAGTTTGCAAATGTGTTAACTCGATTTCTCGTACGTTCCTAATCCTTGTTCATATACCTATCATTGTAAAAAAGACTGAGATACGGATTTAAAACATATATTTCATGTTCACTTGTTACTTGAAGACTGTTTTTGAATTATTCATACCCTAGCCCGTACCTCATTTTTACCTGTCAATAATTGGTTCACTTATGAGTCGATAATTGGATTTCACCTGTCGATAAATGGTGAAAAAAACATAGTTTCAAAATTTGGCTTAAAAACATAAATGATCGTATTTCTTTGAAATACTTACATTGCAAATATTATACTAAGTAGCAGGCAAGTTTAAAAATCGAAGAAAGAAACGGATAGAATGATAAATAAGGGCGTTACGGAAATATTACCGCGAAAAATTTCTTAGGGTGTCAATAATAGGTGCCTTTACCCTACCTGCTCCGTAGCTGTTTGAACCGCTCATTTTGTGGTTAAAATAGCATTTTGAGGGTGTCAATAATTGGGGTTCAAAAAAATAGGGTTTTTCCAATTATTGACAGGGTGTCAATAATTGGAATTTGTACAAAATCTTTAATTAGCGACTCATTTTACTTAAATTTTTATTTAAAATTGAGTGGTATGGTTATTTTTTGAAAATAATAAGGGGATCCTATTTTTGACAGGGGGTGTCTATAATTGGTGACAGTAGGTGTCAATAATTAGAATCCCTCTCTGGTAGGTATATTATTGACAGCCTCGTATGTCCATTTTTTATTTTTATTTTTATTTATTTATAAGTGCTTGTACAACAGTACCTAACACTAAATGACGTTCAGGTTCAGTGCACAAAACTCATCCACACTGTATAATATTTAGTAATCCCATATTATGGGATTACTGACTAGAATGTTCTTCAGCCTGTGTTTTAATTTATCATGCGTCAACTTCGAGATCAAAGTCAAATTCGAGTTCAAAGTCAACTTCGAGATCAAAGTCAACTTCGAGTTCTAACTCAACTTCGAGTCAAAGTCAAAGTCAACTTCGAGTTCAAAGTCAACTTCGAGTTCAAACTCAACTTCGAGTCAAAGTCAACTTCGAGATCAAAGTCAACTTTGAGATCAAAATCAACTCGATTCCTAATTCTTGCCAAAGTGTCTTTACCAAGTGTCCTTAGGTGAATCGATAAAGTATTTTGTGTTCTTTTTGTACCAGACTCTAAAGTTCCTCAGTTTGCAAATGTGTTAACTCGATTTCTCGTACGTTCCTAATCCTTGTTCATATACCTATCATTGTAAAAAAGACTGAGATACGGATTTAAAACATATATTTCATGTTCACTTGTTACTTGAAGACTGTTTTTGAATTATTCATACCCTAGCCCGTACCTCATTTTTACCTGTCAATAATTGGTTCACTTATGAGTCGATAATTGGATTTCACCTGTCGATAAATGGTGAAAAAAACATAGTTTCAAAATTTGGCTTAAAAACATAAATGATCGTATTTCTTTGAAATACTTACATTGCAAATATTATACTAAGTAGCAGGCAAGTTTAAAAATCGAAGAAAGAAACGGATAGAATGATAAATAAGGGCGTTACGGAAATATTACCGCGAAAAATTTCTTAGGGTGTCAATAATAGGTGCCTTTACCCTAAATGATATTTTTACGGTCTAGAAGTTTTGATGGAAATAAGTGTGGAGGTCCATCTCCTCCGAATCGCGATACAACCGTAAAACTCAATTTGAAGCAAATAAGTTCCAAAACATTGTTATCGGCTATTGGCTTCTGAGATGTAAGAATCAAAGTCAATATTTATATTTTCCTGAAAATTAACATATATTCGTCAATTTCCAGGAAAAATATAAATATTACTGTAACTGTATTACCCGTACAGGGTGGATCTGAAGGAAGAAAAGTAAGTACAGCCACACCGAGCCAAATTTTCAAATTTATTTATCGTCATACCTACAAGTTTTAGGCCTCCCCGAGTCCGAAAAACATTCTTTCAGCCTGTGTTTGTTTGTCTGTCACCGTAACCCTGGCCAAGCAGCTCCCGTTTGACTTTTTCCAAGGGGTCTACAATCCCCCCTCAAAATTTGACTGGTATTAATCCGAATAAAAATTTCCGTTTGGTTTCATGAAAAAAAAAAGAAAATCAAATCCTCAATTGATCATGAAAAAGTCATCAATGAAAATGCGGCAGACTATGGGACATTTGGACAGACTGAACTTGAGAATAATGAAAAAAACCAAAGCACTCAATGGCCAAACATGAAAAGCAACAAATCTCAAATCGGACAAATGGTTGTTCAGACACGTGAATTCATCTGTTTGATTCGCACAAATATTTGTGTGTATGTATAGTAGACTCCTTCTATACAGCACACAACCTACATTTTGGGCCGGTGCTCAGGGACTTGAATGCGAAGTCAGCCCTCAAAGGAACGTCTTGGGGTGGGGATGCCCAAGCCAAGGAGACCTTGCATAAGCGCGTGATTCTCCCAAAGGAGAGGTACCTATGGGGAGCAAGTATATATGCATGGGGAAATAACGTTCATATACAGAGATTGCGAAATTCAGCAATCGGAATAATTCTGAGATCTCCGACCCCACCCCCCCATCCCATCAATGCACTCCATCACCGCCCTAACCTATATGAGTACATTACGTTTCCGGGGCAAAAAAAAAGCAAAATCACACGCACAAACACATTTTTTAAAAGTACGACTGTTCCCACCAGGATTGCGGATATGTATATGAATAATTAGCAACAAAGCTGACCAACATGATCAAAATCATTTCAACTAACTATTCGGTAAGTGCTGCAAAGTTGCAGTTCTAACTACGTGTTGCTCACAAGCTATATATAGCGAAAAGCGGGGTTTATGAATGATCCAACCATAATCACAACCTTGACACCCCTCTAACGGAACAAGCTGCCTCTGGCAGCGAATTTCGATGATTAATGTCCTCGAAATTGGGTGGCTTTGGCTCCATTGAGAGATGGTGATGTTAAAGTGGTCCGGAATTCCTCCAGTGAGTAACACCGATAATCATTTTCTATTTTCGGTATCGAAGGTCGTTAATACGTGTTATCCGCTCATCAATTTCCTTTTTTACCTATACCTTCAATAGAAGGGTCGACTATTTTGAGGGGGTGGCTACAAAATTGTTCTACTTGGCCCAATAGTAGGTGACTTCCTGCAATTATTGGAAGGGCCTCAAAGTAATGAACCTAATAGACGGTTCAGTCCCGGCGGTTCCTGTTCCTAGTCCCAGTCATTCGGCCGGTCATTATTAGCCGACCAGGGTAGGAGCTTCCAGTCCCTGCACAGACGTGATGTACCCACAGAATCCGTCGGTCCGTCTGTCGGTCACTTTTTAACGAACACACGCAGGATGTTCGAATACTATTTATTTATGTTATTGAGAGCTGGCCGACTACTAAAGTATGGTCCTTCGGTTACTGGTACGGTAGGTAGGTACATGTTTTTAGGCTACAAAGCAGCTAATAATATCAACCGGCCTCGCTCTCCACTGTCTTTCATCCGAGAAAAAAAGGAGTATCCAAAAGAAGTTTACTTCCAGGAAAGAAAAATGAATAACTATGTATATCTAGGTACTCAAATCATGAAGTAACTCACTCAGTAGACATTTTCGCCATAATTCGTCACTTAAGTTCTAACACCGCCTAACTCAATTTTTGGCGAAAATGAGTTGGACACACCACTCGATAGATTTTTCAATAGCCGATATCATGTTAACACTGCCAAGGAGATTGAACCAACCAGTGAAGAAGGAGATGGGGAAGAGACGACACCTCGTAATGTATTTCCAAGTTAAAAGTTTAAAGTTAGTTTTTTGAACCTCCTGAAAACTTGGGAAAATTGAGTTAGGTGGTGTTAGAACTTGCAATAATTGCATAATAATTGCTATAATTATAGAAGTGACGAATTGCATCCATATTTATTTGGGAAATATCGTCACTTAAGTTCATCAAACAAGTAATTACGACTAAACCGAGTACAAGGTTGAAATTTGGTTCGATACCCATTGTTGAAACACACGATATTAGCGCATATTATGGCGAACGCATGAAGTCCTTGAAGCCTGCTACCTACAATGGCCTAAATGGACTAAATGGCTACCTAACTAAAGATAACCTACCTAACTATAGTACCTAACTTAAGAACCCTAGCAGCTATCGAAGTGGCGGTAGTCTCATTAGATTCAGCATCAAAGCAGCAGTACGAAGGCAACACTCAATACTTCCATATTTTGATGCTTACGTAAATTTTTGAACCAAATTATTCAGATTTTGACTGATTTGGTGGCTACAATGATCAAAACTGTCAACACACTTGGAAAATTTGAAACCCGCCAAAAACCGAAATACGCCCAGTTACCGGGACAAAAAAATAACCAAGTATTCTGCAAAGAAAAAAGAAGATTTCAAGACCAGGAACGCTGAAATCGGTTCATTTGTGTGGCTAGAAAAAAGTTAAATAAACAACGCTAAAAGTGCTGTGAGTAATTCAAACTCCGGTCAAACAGAGTGATGGATCTTGCCGAGACGAACATTCCAGTCCAAGAAATTTGAAAAAAGGTTAAGAATTGAGGGAGCTATGGCCATTTTTGTAAATGACCACTCACGGACACTTGTTCGGGAAGTGATTCTGAGTAAATGTGTATCAGTTAAAGTTTCTTCTGAAGCTGCGATCCGGAAAGTGATTATCGATTGTAGGACGATTACAGTACTTCCATTCAATTCGTAAATATCTAAGCAAAACCTACCGATTGATGCATGTATCTTATTTGGTGAACGTTTTTTGGAGAAAAAACATTGTGGAGCTGGTTAATTGGGGCTGTCCCCGAAAAAAGTTGATTTTTCTAGAAAACGTCTACAAATACAATCTTCGGTTGTTAAGGAGAAAATGTGTTCTCTGCGGGAAGCGGGGCGCGGGGTACGACCGGAAATGTTTTTATCGCAAATAGGTATTCGTATTCTGCAAACATCGAGGCGTATTTTTCCAAATTATTTATCCTTGCAGCCCATGATCAGTCCGAATATCATTACACCTATCCAAAGTATGGAAGTACTGTGTGCTGTCTTCGTATCTCAGGTTTCTCGAGTATGATTCGGGAGGCTTACAAGAGCTGTTTGCTCACTAAGTGCACCACGTACCTCGGTGTACACACAGTTCGACATTCGTTGAAAACTGTTAGGTCTTGTAGACTGATGGGTCCATATGGAACTGTGAAGCGTGGAGGTGTGGAAAGTCGTTCGTGTGATTACTGCTGAGGAGGTGGTTTCGAGGGGTGAACTTGTAGGAGGGAAACGTGGAGGGTTGGATTAGAGTGCGACGAGATAGCTGGAGGCAACCCTGGTGGAAAATAAGCAATCTATATGCATAGATTCCCCTCCCTTCATCTCCAGCTACCCTACCGCCTCTTCCATCACCCCTCCTTTCATGCAACGGTATAGAGCGGTGGCGAAAGTGGGTACATGACGGGGGTGTGGTCTAACCTCCTCGCAACCCCTACGGATGCATTAGCATCTTCTCAAAGTCGCAGTATTTATGATGACCTAGTGAATTCCTCAAATTATTAAAAAAAAATTTAAATCTGTCAAGACATGGACCAGTTTAGGGAGGGGAGGCCGAACGCCCAAAAATTAGATCAGTTCCAACAACCAACCTTAGGCACTCCCTACAACATTGGACAACAATATATACACATAGATAGGTATACAACAATATAGATATAGGTAGGATGTAGTTAGATACCGTGTTGATCTCGAAGCAATCTCGAAGTCAAACTCACAATGAAACACAAACTCCATCAAATTATCAATCTCGAAGCCGAACTCACAATCAAACAGAAACCCAAACTCGAAATCAAACAGGAAGTCTAACTCAAAATGGAACAGAAACTCAAACTCATGAGCAATCTCGAAGTCAAACTAACAATGAAACAGAAACTCGAACTCACAATCAAACTCGAGGCCAAACTCACTATGAAACAGTAAATCAAACTCATTCAATTCCTCTAAAATCAACTTGAAAATCCTTGAAAATCAACTTCAAGTCATCTCACAAAAGGAGAGAAACTCATACTCGAAATCGAACACGATGTCTAACTCACACTGAAACAGAAACTCAAACTCACAGTCAAACACGAAGTCTAACTCACAATGAAACACAAACTGAAATTCATGAGCAATCTCAAAGCCAAAATCACAATCAAACAGAAAATCAAACAAGTCTAACTCACAATGAAAGACAAACTCCATCTCAGAATCAAACTCAAAGTTAAAATAACAATGAAACAGAAACTGAAACCCATAATCAATCTCGAAGTCAAACCGTTTGAGTTTCGGTTTCATCGCGAGTTTGACTTCGAGATTGACTATGAGTTTGAGTTTCGGTTTCATTTTGAGTTTGACTTCGGGTTAGACGATGAGTTTCAGTTTCTGTTTCATCGTGAGTTTCGGGTTTGACTATGAGTTTGAAATCAGAGTTTGCCATAGCTTCCTCAATTCTCAATCTTTTTAAAAATTTCTTGAACTGAAATGTTTGTCTCGGCAAGACCTAACGCCCGGTTTAATCGGAATTTGAGTAACTCACAGTTCTCCCGATATATTTGCATTTTAATTTTTATTTTATTATATTTTTTTCTGGCCACAAAAATGAACCGATTCTTACGTTTTTGGATTTAAAATCTTTGTTTTACCTTGCAGAATATGTGGATATTTTTTTATGTTCCGATAATTTGGCGTATGTTTATTCGGTTCGAATTTTAAAATTTGCCGAGTAAGTTTCCCGATATTTTTTACCTTAACTCCCTTAAAAGCAGTCAAAACAAGATCAAATTGTGTCACACTTTCACGTTTCAAAATATGGTAGTATTGTGTGTTAGCTGCGCACCTATGATTTCTTGAGCCATTGCAAAAGTTTATTATTGAATAATGAACAAAAAAAGGCTGGACCAACTTTCTACTGAATTTGTTAAATTTTTCCAAAAAATTTTATATCGAAACACGAAAGTACAGTGCGTTGTCAACACCACACTATTTCAAATGCCCTTTCAGCCTAGACAACAATAAAGGATTTTGACCATAGCTGGATCTTATCGGACAACACAGGTCAGAGAAAGGAGGAATGACAGGTCTGGTGAAGAACTGGCAGAAGGAAAAAGGGGTAGGCCTGTTGCTGCCATCTGCCATGTGGGGTGCGGGTCCACACGTGGGGGCGGGCACGTCTGTCACACGCCCTCAGCCGCCCCTCATAGACTCTGCAGCAGACAGAACTTCCCGACGTCCACCTACTTGGAGGACGTTTTGCAGACGCATGATTGCATGGTTGGACAAAAAGGATGAGGAAAATGCGAAGATTAAGTTGGAGGATTGGTGGTGATGTCAAGTTGTGCTATAGCAATGGTAGCAGCAGCCGTTGTGGAGTGAGGCACTGTGATCATTACAACGCCACCAGTTGAGCTTAAGGATCTCTATTAAAATCGAGTGACATGGAGGAGCCCCGGCCTAAACAGTTCATCTAACCTCTGACACTAATAATTATAATCCAACTGCCAGCTAATTCTATTCAAAATGTCGGAATATATCAACAGAAATGCCAACGAATAATTCTAATAATAATTCTAATAATAAGTCTAATAATAATAATTAATTATTCTTATAGTAATTGCTCCAATAATAATAATTGATTATTAATTTCACTTAGATGTCATATTGAATATTTAGCATTAATTTTCATCAAAAACTCATTCTGGTTAATTTTTCTTCAAAAATGAACCTATGCAATCGGCCGGGAAATTTTTTTTTAACGCCCGCTGAAAATTCGTTGGTTTACCCGTCAATTGGTGTCGAATCCGAATCTGCAATAAAAATTGTTTGCCCGTCCGCCGTACGCCGTTGGCCGTCCGGGGGATTTCAGGGAAAAGGAGTTTTCGTAGATTTTTGAAATTTAGGATTCAATGAATTTTTAGTAAGGCATTTTCGAGGTTTTAAAAATAGTCCCAATTCTTAATAGATTATAGAGCTAAAAAATTCGATTTCCACTCGTATTTACCAGGCATTTTTAATTTCATTATTCAGGCATTTAATAGTAATTATTCTGTTAATTATCTATAGTTACCTCTATAGAGGTAATTAAGAATATATTAAACAGTTAAGTTAACAAAACTAAACGATGTGCTGAGTTAAAAAGATTGGTAGACATCCATCAAGATAGGTAGGTATCTGTCAAGCAAAGTGGATGATGTAGCTTTTTTGCTGGTTTGAAAAAAAAAGTTTTTCTGAATCCTCATCTAAAATACAAATTTATACTGAAATGCTAGAATAATAATAACTAAATTCCGCGTTTCAGGGGTATCATAAGGTTTGCCTCTGCAACCGAAAAATGAACCCTTGTGCAGAATTTGTAGAGTTCTTCGGATACACAGAAAAATAATGTGCACGCGTCACTGATCGACTTACCAGTTTTTTAAACAACCACCATGCCTCAAACCACACTTTTGGGACACGTTTCGATAGAAGGATACAAGAGTTGAGAAATTTTCAACAATAAGTATGCCCGTAGTGATATAATTTTATTTCCCAAAAATCCGTACTTGGAAAAACAACTGAGATATGCGTGTGTCACCGAAGTGATCCCCACGGTAAGTGTATATATCGACATCTCAAAGCCCGGAGTCAGGTTAGTTACGGCCTCAATAATTATTGTGGTCCTCATTGTAATTCAAACCAGCTACTGTGCCCACTTGTGCATAGGAATGAATATTTTGGCCTGACATAAATCATCGATCATGACACAAATGCGACTCGTTTCCTGGATAATCGCCTTCAATCAGGCATAAAAATGAATGGGCAGTTGATAAAAAATAAAGGGAAAAACTGAATCGATAGTTTATGAGGGTCTGCGGATGAGACGATTCATTCGAGGTGAACTTCCGGTGAAGGTGCTTGCTTCATTGATGAACTCGGAGCCAAAGGCAATAATATTGCCTATATTATAGTGTCGGCTGTAGGCATGAGGGCAGGCGGTTAAAGAGTACCTGTCCCTTTCAAAAAGAAAGGGGGCGAAAATCTATTTTGAATTTCTGGATATTAAATCATAGGTGGGTTAATAATGCAATGTACTCATTTACATACTATGCCGCGATAGGACCAATTTCCGGCAAAATCTCGAAATACAGGTTTTTACCAAACTACAATTACGCGGTAATGACTCAGACTGATAGCGGATACCCTTTTATTGACCTGCGAAGTCCTTTTTAGCCTTTTGGGGGAAGTGCGTTCAGCTGACGGAATTCCGTTTAATTTAGGTTTATTATCAACAATAAACCTATGTTAATAGCCCGAGAAAAAACTTCCGACCCTCTGAAATTTTCATACTAAGTATTCATACAAGTCTTGTAATGTTTCAAAGCGTGTGGAATCTCATCAATACAAAATTTACATCCGTCCACTCTACGCCCTCCGCCGTGTACAATTTCTTTTCTCCCAAACGGCTTAAATTTTTCTTTAGATTTTCAGGGAAAATCAACTTAGTTTCCGAAGAGCAACTTCAAAATCGAAGTCAACCTAGAGATCGAAGTAAACATCGAGATCAAAGTCAACTTCGAGTTCAAAACCAACTTCGAGATCAAAGTCTACTTCGAGATCAATGTCAACTTCGAGATCAAACTCAACTTCGAGATCAAACTCAACTTAGAGATCAAAGTCAACTTCGAGATCAAACTCAACTTCGAGTTCAAATTCAACTTCGAGTTCAAATTCAACTTCGAGATCAAAGTCAACTTCGAGATCAATGTCAACTTCGAGATCAAACTCAACTTCGAGATCAAATTCAACTTCGAGTTCAAATTCAACTTCGAGATCAAACTCAACTTAGAGATCGAAGTCAACTTCGAGATAAAACTCAACTTCGAGATCAAAGTCAACTTCGAGATCGAAGTCAACTTCGAGATCAAAGTCAACTTCGAGTTCAAATTCAACTTCGGGATTAAACTCAACTTCGAGTTAAAAATCAACTTCGAAATCAAACTCAACTTCGAGATCAAACTCAACTTCGAGATCAAATTCAACTTCGAAATCAAACTCAACTTCGAGATCAAACTCAACTTTGAGATCAAAGTCAACTTCGAGTTCAAAGTAAAAGTCGAGTTCAATCTCAACTTCGAGATCAAACTCAACTTCGAGTTCAAAGTCAACTTCGAGATCAATGTCAACTTCGAGATCAATGTCAACTTCGAGATCAAACTCAACTTCGAGATCGAAGTCAACTTCGAGATCAAACTCAACTTAGTGATCAAAGTCAACTTCGAGATCAAACTCAACTTCGAGATCAAACTCAAATTCGAGATCGAAGTCATCTTTGAGATTAAAGTCAACTTCGAGTTCAAAATCAACTTGAAGTTAACTTCGAAATCAAAGTCAACTTCGAGATCAGAGTAAACTTCGAGATCAAAGTTTACATCGAGTTCAAACTCAACTTCGAGCTCACAATTAACATCGAGATCAAACTCAACTTCGAAATCAAACTCATCTTCGAGATCAAAATCAAGAGTTTGATCTCGAAGTTGAATTTGATCTCGAAGTTGAGTTTGATCTCGAAGTTGACATTGATCTCGAAGTTGACTTTGATCTCGAAGTTGAATTTGAACTCGAAGTTGGCTTTGATCTCGAAGTTGCTTATGATCTCGATGTTGATTTTGATCTCGAAGTTGATTTTGATCTCGAAGTTGCGTTTGAACTCGAAGTTGACTTTGATTTCGAAGTTTAGTTTGAACTCGAAGTTGAGTTTGATCTCGAAGTTGACTTCGATTTCGAATTTGACTTCGACCTCTTAGTTGACTTCGATCTCGAAGTTGACTTCGATCTCGAAGTTGATTTTGATCTCGAAGTTGACTTCGATCTCGAAGTTGATTTTGATCTCGAAGTTGAGTCTGATCTCGGAGTTTACTTTGATCTCGATGTTGATTTTGATCTCGAAGTTGACTTCGATCTCGAAGTTGAGTTAGATCTCGAAGTTGACTTCAATCTCGAAGTTGACTTCGATCTCGAAGTTGACTTCGATCTCGAAGTTGACTTCGATCTCGAAGTTGATTTTGATCTCGAAGTTGAGTTTGATCTCGATGTTGATTTTGATCTCGAAGTTGACTTCGATCTCGAAGTTGACTTCGATCTCGAAGTTGACTTCGATCTCGAAGTTGATTTTGATCTCGAAGTTTAATTTGATCTCGATGTTGATTTTGATCTCGAAGTTGACTTCGATCTCGAAGTTGACTTCGATCTCGAAGTTGACTTCGATCTCGAAGTTGACTTCGATCTCGAAGTTGACTTCGATCTCGAAGTTGACTTCGATCTCGAAGTTGACTTCGATCTCGAAGTTGACTTCGATCTCGAAGTTGATTTCGATCTCGAAGTTGAGTTTAATCTCGAAGTTGAGTTTAATCTCGAAGTTGAATTTGAACTCGAAGTTGACTTTGATTCGAAGTTAACTTTGAAGTTGATTTTGAACTCGAAGTTGACTTTGATCTCAAAGTTGATTTAGATCTCGAAGTTGACTTTGATCTCGAATTTGAGTTTGATCTCGAAGTTGAGTTTGATTTCGAAGTTGAGTTTGATTTCGAAGTTGAGTTTGATCTCGGAGTTGACTTTGATCTCGAAGTTGACTTTGAACTCGAAGTTGACTTTGATTCGAAGTTAACTTTGAAGTTGATTTTGAACTCGAAGTTGACTTTGATCTCAAAGTTGATTTAGATCTCGAAGTTGACTTTGATCTCGAAGTTGATTTTGATCTCGAAGTTGCGTTTGAACTCGAAGTTGACTTTGATTTCGAAGTTTAGTTTGAACTCGAAGTTGAGTTTGATCTCGAAGTTGACTTCGATTTCGAATTTGACTTCGATCTCTTAGTTGACTTCGATCTCTTAGTTGACTTGGATCTCGAAGTTGACTTCGATCTCGAAGTTGACTTCGATCTCGAAGTTGACTTCGATCTCGAAGTTGACTTCGATCTCGAAGTTGACTTCGATCTCGAAGTTGACTTCGATCTCGAAGTTGACTTCGATCTCGAAGTTGACTTCGATCTCGAAGTTGACTTCGATCTCGAAGTTGACTTCGATCTCGAAGTTGAGTTTGATCTCGAAGTTGATTTTGATCTCGAAGTTGACTTCGATCTCGAAGTTGACTTCGATCTCGAAGTTGACTTCGATCTCGAAGTTGACTTCGATCTCGAAGTTGACTTCGATCTCGAAGTTGACTTCGATCTCGAAGTTGATTTTGATCTCGAAGTTGAGTTTGATCTCGATGTTGATTTTGATCTCGAAGTTGACTTCGATCTCGAAGTTGACTTCGATCTCGAAGTTGACTTCGATCTCGAAGTTGATTTTGATCTCGAAGTTGAATTTGATCTCGATGTTGACTTCGATCTCGAAGTTGACTTCGATCTCGAAGTTGACTTCGATCTCGAAGTTGATTTCGATCTCGAAGTTGAGTTTAATCTCGAAGTTGAGTTTAATCTCGAAGTTGAATTTGAACTCGAAGTTGACTTTGATTCGAAGTTAACTTTGAAGTTGATTTTGAACTCGAAGTTGACTTTGATCTCAAAGTTGATTTAGATCTCGAAGTTGACTTTGATCTCGAATTTGAGTTTGATCTCGAAGTTGAGTTTGATTTCGAAGTTGAGTTTGATCTCGGAGTTGACTTTGATCTCGAAGTTGACTTTGAACTCGAAGTTGCTTTTGATCTCGATGTTGATTTTGAACTCGAAGCTGAGTTTGAACTCGATGTAAACTTTGATCTCGAAGTTTACTCTGATCTCGAAGTTGACTTTGATTCGAAGTTAACTTTGAAGTTGATTTTGAACTCGAAGTTGACTTTGATCTCAAAGTTGATTTAGATCTCGAAGTTGACTTTGATCTCGAAGTTGATTTTGATCTCGAAGTTGCGTTTGAACTCGAAGTTGACTTTGATTTCGAAGTTTAGTTTGAACTCGAAGTTGAGTTTGATCTCGAAGTTGACTTCGATTTCGAATTTGACTTCGATCTCTTAGTTGACTTCGATCTCTTAGTTGACTTCGATCTCGAAGTTGACTTCGATCTCGAAGTTGATTTTGATCTCGAAGTTGACTTCGATCTCGAAGTTGATTTTGATCTCGAAGTTGAGTCTGATCTCGGAGTTTACTTTGATCTCGATGTTGATTTTGATCTCGAAGTTGACTTCGATCTCGAAGTTGACTTCGATCTCGAAGTTGACTTCGATCTCGAAGTTGACTTCGATCTCGAAGTTGACTTCGATCTCGAAGTTGACTTCGATCTCGAAGTTGACTTCGATCTCGAAGTTGATTTCGATCTCGAAGTTGAGTTTAATCTCGAAGTTGAGTTTAATCTCGAAGTTGAATTTGAACTCGAAGTTGACTTTGATTCGAAGTTAACTTTGAAGTTGATTTTGAACTCGAAGTTGACTTTGATCTCAAAGTTGATTTAGATCTCGAAGTTGACTTTGATCTCGAATTTGAGTTTGATCTCGAAGTTGAGTTTGATCTAGAAGTTTACTTTGATCTCGAAGTTGAGTTCGAACTCGTAGAACATAACACTTCCGTGTTTGAGCAGCACAATTCTTTCTCTGTGGTTTTAAAGCAGCAAAAAACTTCCTGGCCATTAAAAAAAAAAAAAAAACTCCAAAATCCTTCTCAAAGTCTCATTGAAACCTCTAGAAAAGAGGGATTCCTCAACCAGCCTTATTTTTCCTCTGTAGGGCACCTCGAAACCTCTCGGAACGGAGGGAAAACCTCTGATATGGCAACACTGTGGTTAAGTCTGTTGATTTTGAACTCGAAGTTGACGAAGTTGATTTTGAACTCAAAGTTGACTTTGATCTCCCAAAGTTGATTTAGATCTCAAGTTGACTTTGATCTCGAATTTGAGTTTGATCTCGAAGTTGAGTTTGATCTAGAAGTTTACTTTGATCTCGAAGTTGAGTTCGAACTCGTAGAACATAACACTTCCGTGTTTGAGCAGCACAATTCTTTCTCTGTGGTTTTAAAGCAGCAAAAAACTTCCTGGCCATTAAAAAAAAAAAAAAAACTCCAAAATCCTTCTCAAAGTCTCATTGAAACCTCTAGAAAAGAGGGATCCCTCAACTAGCCTTATTTTTCCTCTGTGAGGCACCTCGAAACCTCTAGGAACGGAGGGAAAACCTCTGATATGGCAACACTGTGGTTAAGTCTGGTACCGCATTATGGAACATCGTCAGTTGAATTGTTGTTAAGATGAGGGTTGGATTTGTTCGATTGGAGTTCTGCGGTATTTTCAGATTTTTTGGCTTTCCCCTCAAAAGTTCATAGCTACCTGATGGGGGAAATAGGCAGGTAAGTTTCAAGTTTCAACATTGAAGTTTGCAGAGTTAATGGAAAGTGAACCTCTGATGGATTAACTGAGCGTTCATTTGCCGACAGTTTATTAGACTCAGTTGCGTTTGGCAACATGTGATCTGGACTTGTCCAGGATATCTGCCCTCTCTCGTTGTTTTTGGAAGGCGGTTTTCCCGGGCAACATTTGGGAGCTTCATCTTTTCAGATCACAAAAACACAAACACCAAATGTTTTCAATGATTTTCGATAAATATCTCAAAACCCCGTCTCATTATGGAAACATCTCAACGTTACTCCCGCACGGCCTTGAGGCGGTGCGGGAGTGACTGAAATATAACTTAAAAAAATCAGTTTTCCGAGAAATTGAATGGAAAACCACCAAGAAAAATTCAACACTGAAATGTAAGCGATTTTAGAACTGCAATTTTTGAAGAGAGTCGTTTTCAAGGAGTTTTTTTTTATCAGAGCTTTGGACCTTTCTTGGGATTGTTCCAGGTTCCGATTCCAGGTTCTACCACATATTTTAGGTCATGTCGGCCGCACTCGCCATGAGAAAAAATCATTTTTCAGGTCCATTCAGTACCAGGGAAGAAAAGTTGTTGAGCGCCATCTTGATAGTTAAAATAATAAACCACAAAAGCTCTATTTTCCCGCGCTCAAAACTTCTAAGAAAGAAATCGGTATAATATAGTATAAGATGATTTTTTCCTTCGCCCTTGAGCTAAAATAGAGAGGAAACATCACTGAAGAAACCTGCCGTCAACGGGGGAGCAACGAGGAAGTTATCAACTTTTTAAGGTTTTCCGATATCGATACGAGTTGATCGGGCTGAATCAGATGATAGCGTGATCGTGAGTAACCTTTGCGTGCGTGCCGTGCTCATCAATACGTATAAAGCACCTAGTGAGTGGTAAGCAAGAAAGGGTATGATAGCGGCGAGAGTGGAAGTAGATGTTTTTTTTTTTGTGTTGAAGTGGTCCCACAAACTACCCATCTCAATTGGGGAAATATGTGGTTAATCCTGCCCTTAAAAATAAATCACTTCCACCGAATCTCGCCTTAATTGAATTTCTAATATCTATGAATAGGTGTTGAAACTGTAGAGAATCGTTAAACCGGAAAACTATCTCTCTATTTATGGTATCTATAGAAACTCACTCCTCTATGTTGTCCTATGTAGACGATCGCCATAATATGGCCATAATATCGCGATAATATTATTCCCCTTCTCTCCAATAAAAAGTAAAAGTAAAGGCTTCGACTTTTCGCCCAATGACTGAAATTGTGCCGGGCGTTCCCTGCCGCCCTCAAGGAGAGGATCGGAACTAGCCGGGACATGTCGCTCTTGTCAACACTATGCTGTGTTACACGGCTACCCATTGTCTCGTCCCCTTGAGTGGAGAGAGAGGAACTATTTGGTTAGATTGGTTCAGGGTTCGTTGGACAAGCCCAAGGCTTAGCCAGGGGTTGCCTGCTTGAGTCGAGGATTTTCTGATTCCTGCAGAATAAAATATTTATTTTGGAGGAGGACTGAGGGTGAGAGTTGAGACACGACGTACTCTCTAATGGTATAATTGCTCGGGCGCCTTCGGCCATTCGGCCATCTTCAGGAGCTTCATTCGCAGGGGGTCCCAGTTGGAAAACCTTCCCAAAGGCGATCAGAGTGGCGCGCAGGCCATCTCGTCGTTGGCTAGTTGGCCTCGGGCCATATACGCGGCTATGCCTAACGGCATGCCGGTCGAATCGTAATAAAAGATCGCCCGTCGCAGGGGTCGTCATCTTTTTATTATGTGGTTGGGAGTCGGTGCTTTTCTTAAAGTTTTTGGTTTTTACGATGTAGTTCGGTCCGCAATGAATCATTCATTGAACGATCATTCATGAACGATTCATTGCGGACCGAACTACATCGTAAAAACCAAAAACTTTAAGAAAAGCACCGAGTCCCAACCACATAATAAAAAGATGACGACCCCTGCGACGGGCGATCTTTTATTACGATTCGACCGGCATGCCGTTAGGCATAGTCGCGTATATGGCCCGAGGCCAACTAGCCAACGACGAGATGGCCTGCGCGCCACTCTGATCGCCTTTGGGAAGGTTTTCCAACTGGGACCCCCTGCGAATGAAGCTCCTGAAGATGGCCGAATGGCCGAAGGCGCCCGAGCAATTATACCATTAGAGAGTACGTCGTGTCTCAACTCTCACCCTCAGTCCTCCTCCAACATACGGAAAACGACACAATCACCAAAATATTTATTGTTGTACTCCTAAAATTTATTTATTTTATTTTTAATTTTATTCCTAAAATGAAATAGAATCAAACTGTGTAAAAAAATCACTTGTCAAAACATGGAAGTATTGTGTGTCATCTACGCCCCTCTGGTTTTCAATTTCTACCAACCCTTCTGCCTTCTTTATCCATTTCGAGTGTCTCACAACCCCACTTCGTTACATTTTAACAGACCAATACATCTTCTTTTGCAAAATGAGCACTTGCTCGTAAAACATAAAGCAGTATTGGTATGTCAATATAGTAAATTAATAGGAAATAGTACGCGGGAGTTGTTGCTTCCTGAATTTTACGATCCAGGTGGCAGCTTTTAATTAATTGAAAACACAATCAATAAAAGTTCATTTTTTGAAATAAAAAATCGGCAAACATTGAAAAAAAGATATTGTCAGTCGTAGGTACGATAAAACGAACCATTAACCATTAATATTTGGTTACCTATGCTAGCGAAAGTCACCTGGATTACAGAAATGTATCTTTAATCCGGCAAAATTATCTTCCGCCCCACAATTTAACTTAATGTTAGCACTTGCACTTATATGCTGATTGAGTTGAACGCATTCTTGAAATTAAACCACTGGTTCGTAGATAACACATAGTACTTTCATATTTTGTTACGTAACTTTTTGGCGCAATATGATTTTGACTACTTGCGAGGCTGCTTAGGTCAAAGATACAAAACACTTACTATTCAAATTTTAAAACTCGTTTGAAATCAAGTCTAGTTATCCGAATAAAAAAATACACTTATTCTGCAAGGCAAAAAAAATAAGACCAAGATCGCTGTAATTGGTTCAATTTTGTGGCCAGGAAAAAAATAAAGTAGAAAACCCTAAAAAAGGTAATATATCGAAAGTACTGTGAGTTATTCAAATTCCAATTAAACAGGGCGTTAGGTCATGCCAAGACAAACATTTCAGTCCAAGAAATTTGAAAAAGTTGAGAGGGAGCTATGGCGATTTTCGTAAATGACCACAAACGGACCGACGGACACACGGACACTTGTTCGGGAAGTGATTCTGAGGCAATGCGTAAAAGTAAACGTTTTTTCCGAGGTACCGTTCCGATTCTTGATTTTAGGACGATTAAAATTCCTCTACTACTTACCACCGGGGTTGTGTCCCACTTTTCATTGGCAGATAAGTAGTATGCATAATTCTCGTACTCTAGGCTGGTCAAGCCCAATGAAAGACCTTCGGGGACAGACGATCAAGTTCATGAATGGGATGGACTGATGCGCATCACGGTCGATGGGTGGAGTTTTATAGCGTGAGGAAGTGGTGCAGCGGAGTAGCGCAAAACCCTCCGGGGCATCGGTAAGTATGGAGGGCGGTCAGGGGGTTTTGAGTCGGAGGTTCCTCAGCCTGGATATTATCACTTGTTAGTGTTTACCTCCGCACCCGTGGAAGTCGGTTATTATGAATTTCACTACCTTTGGCTACTGGTTAATGACGGTCTCTTGGAAAAGGCATTTCTCTCACTCAAGCAACGCCTCAGGCCGCCGCCGAGCAAAGGTGGGTGACCAGTCTTTCCCAGGGTAGATCTCCTAATCATTGATGAGCCAAAATTTTGTCCCCAGGCTAAAATTTTGTGCCCGGGTACGTTAATGATAGGTGTGATAACAGCCAAACTATGAGGAATTCAGGGGGAGAGGGGGGCTGTGTAAATGGGAAACAGAACAGTCTGAACATGTTGCCTGGTATACGTGAGGGTGTGGCACATACCTATTTTGTGGCGCAAGAATTATACATTTTTGCTTTTACGTGCCCAGAAGATGCCACCGGTATTAGCAGAGAATAATGCGAGGAAAAATAAAATATATATCAGGGGAAAGATTAGAATATTCGGATGAGAGCAAACGCATGACAAGGGGCAACCAAGTCCGGATTAACTCTAATCCGAGGTTGGTGAAAGTGGCCATGAGAGGATCGAATATTTCGAAACACGCACTATGCAAAAACCCACCTGAAATCCAAGTACCTACGCTATGGTACAGTTTAAAAAAATCCGCGTATTCTGCAAGGTAAACCAATGATTTTAATACCACGAACGCTCAAATCGGTTCATTGTTGTAGTCAGGAAAAAAATTTATAGGTACATTATTTGGAAATAATGTATCAATAGAATGATTGGAAACTCTAAAATTGCTAATACATCGAAAGTAGCGCGAGTAATCCGAATCCCGGATTTATCAATGTCAAAAAATGGGTAAAAATACCCAGAAACTACTATTAACTCATCCAATAAACATCTTATATTGCAGGTCACAGATATACAAACATTAGGGTCTAACAGACCCCACATATGAACTCAGCTTGGGATAATTTCTGAAAGGAAACTAAAGTAACTTGAAAGAGTTAAACTTCCGTTACAGTAACAATCAGTATGTTTCCTCCATCTGCCTTTCCAGTTCCCTTCTTAGGGTATCCAAGCTCAATTATAGCACTTTCAGGCCGGTTTTTGTTACCGGGTTGGGAATTTCCCTGGAAGGAGTGGAAGTTTTCCCGGGCCGGATTGAGAATTTTCGAAACCAATTTTGGAAGCATTCTCAATTTGGTTCGAGGGGTGGGGAGGGGTCGTTTTGGCTTGGGGGTTTTGAGCCGAGTCGTGACGGTGATGTACTCGAAGTCCGTGTTTATCGTGCATGAGCGAGACGTCCAAGAAAAAGATGGTGGACTCGGAGCAAAAACTGAACGAAAAGAGATTGAAACAACGGCAACCAAAGAGCAGCAGCAGAACGAAATGAGTATGAGAGAGATGAGTTTCGTACACCAATACTAATCGAGGTTTTATGAAGAGAGGTGTATAACAATTGACTATGTATGCGCAGGGACTTGGGAGCTCAGGCAGAAGGGAGGAGAATGAGAAGGAGAAGTGAGCCCTGACGTGGAAGGGGGCGTGACTTGGGTGAACGCTAAATTACAGGTGGTGGTAGCCTTTACTCCATAAATAACTGTAGGATGCTATAATATTATGAAAGCCTATAATTAACAGTTCTGGTCCCTAGTGATGTGGTGGCAGGGGACGTGATGCTCCCAGTCCTGGAGAATTTCCTTCCCTCCACCGATTCACCATCCCAGACAGCAACAGCCATGCAGAGTCCTGTATCCTCACCCCCAGACTTTCCTCCCTTCCTCCGCTTCCTTCGTCGTCCTCGTGTTCGCGGGGTGTTTTAACTCCAGCAGTCTGAGGCAAAAAATGAGAAATTTTAAGGCAAAATTATGGGGAAATATATCGAGGGGAACAGAAAACAACGCGAGAGCATCATAATATACACATCACAGTCTATTGCTTGTTGTATCCGACGGATAAACTCCGGTTCATGGAAACTGAACATCATGAGGGGTCTGCAAAAGTTCGCAACACGATGAAAAGATTCAAAATTGAGGCCAGTTTTGAATTACAGCCATAGGAAGAAGAATTATAGCCATTCATTCAAAACTGTGCAAATTCTTGCACAGGGGTTTATTATTCACGTAGCTTGCTTCCTTTCTTCGACGCATATTCAGTCCAAGGTTCAAAATTTTTAGTCACTACTTATTACCCACCTATGATGAAAACGGCTAGAGGATAAAGGTCGTTAGCCTCGGTTATTTACGGTGGGTTCAGGAACCAGGACTCCCCATACCGCTCATCCGGATTTTGGGCAGGTTCCTAAGGTTGCATCCATATGCACATGGGCCTTACCCACAAGGACAGGGGTTAATGATCACTCATCCCCCTAGAGCTAGCTCGAGAAGACACCCAAATCCCAATCCAACATCCGGCTGATCCTGGCAGATCCTCCTCGTCCTTGCCATCCTGCCACAGCAAGAGTATCGACAACTTTCACGCTGGTTATAAAATTTTCATAATGTTCTGTGTTATGGGAGTTTTTTCCCTGGTTTTGTTCATAATAACATTGATTTTAACCGATCCAACCAGATGAGCGTCGATAACACACAATGCTGCCATATTTTGAAACGAAAAAGTGTGACACAATTTCATACATATTTTGACTGCTTTTGAGGGTGTTTAGGTCAAAAAACTCACTATGCAAATTTTGAAACCCGCCAAAAATAAGAATACTTCAAGTTATCGGAACATAAAAAATATCCACACATTCTACAAGGTGAAGCAAAAGATTTTATAACCAAGAAGGCTCAAATCGGTTTATTTTTGTGGCAAAAAAAGGATAACACTAAAAATGCAAATATATACGAAGTACTGTGAGTTATTCAAATTCCAATTAAACAGGGTGTTAGGTCTTGCCGAGACAAACATTTCAGTTCAAGAAATTTGAAAAAAGGTTGAGAATTGAGGGAGCTATGGCCATTTTTGTAAATGACCAAGTGATTCTGAGAGTAAATGTGTATAAGTAAAAGTTTTTTCTGAAGCTCCGTTCCTATTCTCGATTTTAAGACGATTACAAAACTTCCATTTACTCGGAAAATATGAAAGTAAAAACCGTATGAAAGTTCGCCTATTCTTTATCGGACTCTCCTGTGGCCGGACAGTTTAATGGCGTTGATTTACGTTTGAATGAAGCTGACTTCAAGTAGTGGGCGGAAAAAATTAGTCCTAATATACCAAATCAATTTGTTCGAAATACTGACCTACCAAACTATAGAATTTGTGTGTTATCTTCGCACAGCTGTTTGCTAGACTTTTGGTACATTATTTTTTGTCTAGAATGCGATTCCGAGTAAATGTAATAAAAAGATCTATACCGGTCCGATTTCGGTAGTTCGGCTGATCACGTAGTAATTAACGTATTAATACAAAAGTGATACCGGTTTTCGGCAGTGCAGAGTTATTCCAAAAAGCTGTAGAGAAATAGAACTATCAACTTATACGTCCCCAACCCTCAATGTGGACACCGGGCTGCGATAAAGCCATCGACATGTGGCAAATAGTGTGAGCAATTCATATTGTTTGAAATGCAACGGCGACCTTTTCTGAAATCGTTTTTAGGAAAGGAAACTCAACAAGTGGAGAGGACAATAGGAGAGGAAGTGTGCTGGGGTCGTTCTTGGTGGTTCCTGGCTGGAACATGCTACAACATAATATTACCAGAACATGTATTATTCACAGCTCGCATCAAAGACATGGTCGAGGGTGGGACCTATGAGTCAGATGAGCTTGCTCAGCTCAGCAGGGGGCAGCTGGTTGGGCGGGTGGAGGGCTGACACTACCACTCGCAGCCACCCCTGTACTTGCATTCCAGCCACACTCACACTAGTGGCGGGAGCTAGTTGTATACGGACAGCAGCGACGGCCTCCGATCGGTCGTAGGGTGTACATGAACTGTTAGGGTTTGCCCAGCGGAGCAGAGCACAGATTTCACGGGCTTTGGGTCGTGCGGTTCCCTTGGGCTCACCATCTGCTGCCAACAGTTGTCCACCGCTACATACTTACAAACAAATTGCTGTCCCCAGCGATTTAGGTCCCTCAGCACCATCCACTGCGCGCGCTTCTGTCGCCCCTGTTGCTCGGCTACCCTGAGGCTTCTCCGAAGACCTGTACGTACATGCTCAGCAGCCCCAGCACCACCCTTACCACCACCACCACCACCACCACCACCACCACCATCACCCTCACCACTATCGCCACCGGGATCATCCGAGCGTCATAAATAAACGGCTGGTTTGCTGACGGAACCGATCCGAAACCGATTCACTTCTTAGTCACATTTTGCTAACCTTCCATGCGACGATATTTCGAACTAGATTGTTGGAAAACCAAATTTGGTTACTCTGAGTCGTACATCAGGTGATCGTACATGAATAACTGGTATCTGACAACTAAGTTACCTGGTTCCACGAAACTCTAAAACTGTCAATTTCGCACGAATAAACCGCGACGGAAATTGGCCCCTGAGTATCGTTAAGAGTGGCTCATATCTATAGTGGCTATAGCCATGTCTACTGGCTCATATACACGTGAGTAAACCTTTCGATGGAAGAGAGAGAGAGAAAGCGTTTATTTTACAAACTTTGAATATAAGAGAACATCAAAACATCATGAAAGAAATTTTCCTAATTCAACATTCCAACGCTTATACTGCTGATCAGCATATGATCGTCGCAAGAAGTAGCGTACTGTAGCAGGACCTCTATGTGCAGGCAGTAGAAGCTCCCCCAACATCCGAACAATTTTTCGGTCGTCCTTCAAAACATTTTGTTGATTGTGGGAATAAAACTAGAATAAAGAGCGTACAAGACATGATCAAAATCTTCGGAGTTGCCGAGTAATAAAACAATATCGTTTTCATTTAGCCAAGTCTCATACGTAGAGATGAATCTCGAGATTCATTAGTAAAGATCTTTACTAGACATCCCACTCTATTCCACTTATCAGAAATTTTTGCTGACCAAAATCGAATACTGGTTTTCAACTTCTGTCTTCCACTATCAGAAACGTTGGGTCTGTGTTTACACAATACGAAGTCGTAAATTTCCTCATTTCTAACAGTTTTAGGATATTTTCTCCATTGTTCGAAAAATTCGTTCCGCGAAATTGCGATGAGTGCATCTGAAAAAATGAAAAAATAAAGAACTAGCAAAGTCGTGCAAAACAATCGGTTTGCGTGCTTTCAAACAGCATTAATTTCTCTAAAAGATGCTTCTAATTTCAAGTCTTGACAAACCGGTACTTCCATCTTTTTCCACCGATAACGTGAAACAACTACTTTATAATTCCTATTCTCTAAGAAAGCATAAAGAAATGACAAAATAAAGAAATTTGTAACGATGGGTAAATCATTCGTACCATCCAGGGGAACATCCATAACACTGGTAGAAACAGTCACGTTCAAAAACCAGTGGTGCGTAGATAACACACAATACTTCCATATTTTAAAACGTAAAATTGTGACACAATTTGATCATATTTTGACTGCTTTTAAGGGTGTTTAGGCCAAAAATATCGAAAAATTCACAATTAAAATTTTAAAATTCGCCCAAAATAAAAACACATTACATTATTGGATTATAAAAAATATCCACATATTCTGCAAGGTAAAACAAAGATTTTAAGACCAAGAACGCTCAAATCGGTTCATTTTTGTGGCCGGAAAAAAATAAAATAGAAAACACTAAAAATGCAAATATATCGGAAGTACTGTGCGTTATCCTAATTCCGATTAAACAGGGTGTTAGGTCTTGCCGAGACAAACATTTCAGTTCAAGAAATTTGAAAAAAGGTTGAGAAATGGCCATTTTTGTAAATGACCACAGACGGACAGACGGACAGACAGACAGACGGACAGACGGACACACGGACACACAGACACTTGTTCAGGAAGTGATTCTGAGTAAATGTGTATAAGAAAAAGTTTTTTCTGAAGCTCCGTTCCGATTCTCGATTTTAGGACGATCACAATACTTCCATTCACTCTGTAAATATGGAAGTAATAATTGAGAAAAGTAAGCCGTCAACCTTAAATGCCACTTGAGTACTGAGCAAGATTCTGTTGAACCTACTCACCTAGTCGTCTTTATCTGAGTGGTGACAATCCAGTTGAGACAAGCAGCGAGTAAACAATGTCATTATTGCGGATTTGAGACCTTGTACTTTTACTCTCGTAGCGAAAATGATGTTTCTACAATCTTACTTTTTTCCACCTAAATCCGCATAGTCGAAACACTGTGCGTCCTCAGCTACGCGTATCCGATCAAAATTTATATTTTCACTTTTCCCCTCAACTCTTGGAACAGTCCTGGCACCGGAAAAAGGTTTATCCCTCAAACGATGTTGAGCTCAGCAGGCAATCTAATTCCTGTAACAAGTCTCTCGAGGAGTTTGAGGGGGTGCGCGAAAATTGTGAGGGACCCCACCCCTACCAATCCCAACCCTCTCACCGCCCCTCATTCGCCGTTCCGTATGAAACGAAAACCTTGCAACTGTTGCGGCACATGTTGCTCGCTCTTGGCGCACGAATCGAGTTATCGGCGAAAAGAGGATGGCATCGGGGATTAATGACGTGCTGTGCGAGAAGGAAATTGGGAGTAGAAATAGGGAATACCGGCATTGGGAACTATGGAGTCGAACAGAACTCGAAGCTGTGTGCTTTCCGGCTGATCTCCTTATCCTTCATCCTCTTCAACCTTTTTTGACTTGGACATATGTACATTTCGAGAGCACACGGATCCAATACGAAACGGAACAATGTGTCAGCACACAATGTTCAACAAAGACACATGCAGCAAGTACTCAACCAACTGTCACGTGTCGATCCGTTGGCTGAATAGAACTTATATGACAATCATAAACCACTTGGATCGTAAATCCGTTATATGGTATCTTTATGAGGTGCAATTCCTCGGGAAACGTGGAACGTTTGGATTTGAACAATAGCGGCCCGATTGGGTACCTATTTCGCTAAGTTTTTGGGAAGGATTTCTTGTGTTGCCTTCAAAGTACCAAGTCAAAATGGAATCAATTTCGTCCTGTCTTTTACACGCTGACATAATATGTCCATATTATGGACACATTTTGTGTTATCTACGCATCAATAGACAAGTGCATCATTTTCGAACATTTTTTCCAGAAATAATGTACTCGGTAATAATGTATGTAATCGGTCGGGAAATTTTTTTTCACAAACCCCCCTGAAAACTTTTTCTTCACAAATCAGCAATAAATTTTTTTTTGTCCGTCCGCCGTACAATGCATAGAAGGAGTTGTCAGATTTAAAAAAAAATAGCAAATTCATTGTAGTTGAGCACCTCGGGTAAGGGAATCCGCTAAACACACTCACAAGTACTCAAAAACGCTCAAATGTCAAAAAAGTCATAATTTCAAAAACGGTTTTTTTTACCCCTTAACATTTATTGACCGGATCCCCCTGACAATATGCATCAAGTTGGAGCAAACCACGACTTTTAGGACGAATTTGGCCAAAATTTTGTGGACAAGACATCGTATTGAACCGCTGATCCGATTTTGATGTAACTAGTCTTAAAAGTTGTGGCTTGCTCCAACATGATGCATATTGTCCGGGGAATCCGATCGGAAAAGGTTAAGGGGTCCAAATCGGCAATAGTATGGTCCATTTTCAAAAAACACAAAAACTCAATTTTGAAGGTGATACCGTGGGTTTAGAATTTTTTGAGTATTTTCCCGGGTTTCTTGCTTAATTTACCATGGAATAAGGGTTTTTTCCCGAAATGTTTTGAAAAATATTGTTTTTAATCGGTTTGGCTTGAAATTTCTTGACGCGATTTCTCCTTTTTCACGTTTTTGCCAATTTGAGGGAGTTCTACTGAACCGATTTGAAGTTTTTTGAGCTTGTTGGATTTCTTGAAGGTTTTCACACCTTTTTCACTCCCTATAAGTCAAAATTAGTTGGGTTTTATTGATCAAAAACTGGTTAAAACACTAATTTTTGGCCTAAAAAAATTTTTTTGGCCTTTTAAAACAAAATTTAAAATTCCAAAAAACATTTTTTAATAGGTTTCAGGTAGGTACATGACACAAAAAAATTGAAAATTTTCTAAGCCTCTCCAGGACTGAGAAAAATGCAAAAAAACCGATTTCACATGAAAAATCTAAGGGTGTTGCCGAAACAAACATTTCAGTTCAAGATATTTTAAAAAAGGTTGAGAATTAAGGGAGCTATGGCTATTTTTGTAAATGACCACAGACGGACACACAAATACTTGTTCGGGAGGTGATTCTGAGTAAATGTGTATAAGACCAGTGGTGCGTAGATAACACACATTACTTCCATATTTTGAAACGTAAATTTGTGACACAATTTGATCATATTTTGACTGCTTTTAAAGGTGTTTAGGACAAAAATATCAAAAAATTCATTATTCAAATTTTCAAAATTCGCCCAAAATAAAAGTACGCCACATTATCGGAATAAAAAAATATCCGCATATTCTGCAAGGTAAAACGAAGATTTTAAGACCAAGAACGCTCAAATCGGTTCATTTTTGTGGCCGGAAAAAAATAAAATAGAAAACACTGAAAATGCAAATATATCGGAAGTACTGTGCGTTATCCAAATTCCGATTAAACAGGGTGTTAGGTCTTACCGAGACAAACATTTCAGTTCAAGAACTTTGAAAAAAGGTTGAGAATTGAGGGAGCTATGGCCATTTTTGTAAATGACCACAGACGGACAGACGGACAGACAGACAGACGGACGGACGGACACACGGACACACAGACACTTGTTCAGGAAGTGATTCTGAGTAAATGTGTATAAGAAAAAGTTTTTTCTGAAGCTCCGTTCCGATTCTCGATTTTAGAACGATTCCAATACTTCCATTTACTCTGTAAATATGGAAGTTAAAAACAACGATTTTTCAAAGAGTGCGGAGGTTAATTTTTTTGATCGATCGGTTTTCCCTTCAATGTCATCTCGACCTCTCGGGGCCGAAAATCGGCGAGGGAAAGGAACGAATTCTGCCGGCCAGGGAATGCGCCCCTCTACCCCGTGTTCTGGCCAGGAACGAGTCGAGCTGAGTACGACCCCCACCGGAGTTAACCGAATTATGATGATTTGGCCCTGGGGGTGGAGCTGCTCAAACGTGAAATTGGGTTCATGATCCCCGCCCGGCCCGAAATCAGACCATGTCCACCCCCTCCCTCCCTCCCTCCCACCCCTGCCCAGTTTTTTCCACTTGACGCTTCTTTCGCCGCGCCACATCAACCCGCTAAAGGGGATGTAAATATGCCACATGCTATAACGGCAAGTGTGGCCCATCCCTTGAGGACCCCCTCCCACCCCGATACAGATGGATTCGGACCATTCTATACCAAGACCATAGATATTGACTTATTGAAGTCAAATATCAGGGTTAGGGTCTTCGGAGAAACTGTCTTTTTCGCCGAGCTTTCGAAAATTTATATTTTCTTCATCAGGGCCTATAACAACCGTAAGTCACAGTCAACAATATGGCACATTAATAAAACTGTGACTTTTGGTTGTTGAAGGCCCTGATGAAGGAAATATAAATTTTCGAAAGCTCGGCGAAAGGGACAGTTTCTCCGGAGACCCTAACCCTGATAATTGACTTCAATAATTGAGAGACGGGCCGATCCTCAACAATTCACTATAGATATGATAGACACTGGTTATCCAGAAATTTTAGTCGACGAAAATTGTGAAGGATGCTGAACATTGAGCAATGACTGCTCAAGTGACTAAGTGCTCACGATCAGAAAAACGAACATACGGACAGACAGACAGACTGACATTTATTCGGAAATATTATCCATTCCACCACGGTCACCATTACAAGAATGGCCATAGCTCCCTCAATTAATTGAGTTTATTAAGCTAAACCTTTTTTTTTTAATTTATTGAAATTTCTATTTATAGAATGTTCGTCAGTAAGACCGATCACCCTGTTTAACCGGAATTCAAATTCCTACCCACAGTACCTGCTTCCGATATATTAGTGCTTTTAGGGTTTTCTATTTTATTTTTACTTCCATATTTACAGTAAATGGAAGTATTAGAATCGTCCTAAAATCGAGAATCGGAACGGAGCTTCAGAAAAAACTTTTTCTTATACACATTTACTCAGAATCACTTCCTGAACAAGTGTCTGTGTGTCCGTTAGTCCGTCTGTGGTCATTTACAAAAAGGCCATAACTCCCTCATTTCTCAACCTTTTTTCAAATTTCTTGAACTGAAATGTTTGTCTCGGCAAGACCTAACACCCTGTTTAATCGGAATTTGGATACGCACAGTACTTCCGATATATTTGCATTTTTAGTGTTTTCTATTTTATTTTTTTCCGGCCACAAAAATGAACCGATTTGAGCGTTCTTGGTCTTAAAATCTTTTTTTCATCTTGCAGAATATGTGGATATTTTTTTATATTCCGATAATGTATTGTATTTTTATTTTGGGCGAATTTTAAAATTTGAATAGTGAATTTTCTGATATTTTTGGCCTAAACACCCTTAACAGCAGGCAAAATATGATCAAATTGTGTCACAATTTTACGTTTCAAAATATGGAAGTATTGTGTGTTATCTACGCACCACTGGTTTTCCTGGCCACAAAAATGAACCGATTTGAGCGTTCTTGGTCTTAAAATCTTTGTTTTGCCTTGCAGAATATGTGAATATTTTTTATATTCCGATAACTTGGCGTATTTTTATTCTAGGCGAGTTTTGGAAAATAACAAAAGTTTTGGAAAATTTTTGAGCGAGTTTTGAAAAATAAAAAAAGTTTTGGAAATTTTTTTTCGTTGGGTTGATTAGCATAGTGAGTTTTTTGACATTTTTGGCCTCGAATGGCGTACGGCGGACGGTCACAATTCTTTTTTTTTTGTTGCAAATTCGGATTCTACACCCCTTGAAACGTGAACCAACAAATTTTCAGGAGATGTTAATTTTTTTTTTGTTTCTGGCCAATTATAAAGGTTTATTTCTTGGGAAAAATTAGCCGAAAGAAGTGGGAATTACAAAAACCAGTGGTGCGTAGATAACACACAATACTTCCATATTTAGAAACGTAAAAATGTGACACAATTAGATCATGTTTTGACTGCTTTTGAGGGTGTTTGGATAAAAAAAATAAAAAAAACTCACTACGCAAATTTTAAAACTTGCCTAAAATAAAAATACGCCAAGTTACCAGTGTATAAAAAATATCCACATATTGTGCAAGGTAAAATGAAGATTTTAAGACCAAGATCGCTTAAATCGGTTCATTTTTGAGGCCGGAAAAAAATAAAATAGAAAACACTAAAAATGCAAATATATTGGAAGTACTGTGAGTTATTCAAATTCCGATTAAACAGGGTGTTAGGCCTTGCCGAGACGAACATTTCAGTTCAAGAAATTTGAAAAAAGGTTGAGAATTGAGGGAGTTATGGCCATTTTTGTAAAAAACCACAGACACACAGGCACTTGTTCGCGAAGTCAATGTGCATAAGTAAAAGTTTTTTCTGAAGCTCCGTTTCGATTCTCGATTTTATGACGATCCCAATACTTCCATTTACTCTGTAAATATGGAAGTAACAACCAATTTAACAAAAAATCGAAAAATGAGATTTCAGCGCATTCTGGTAGCTCTCGGCTCGTTGAATCGGTAATTCTCCTGAAAATCAGTTTTTCTTGATTGTTTTTGTAATGAATTCTTCAATTTGTTCGCAGCCGTCTGTTGTTCGAATTTTTCTTCGCGACCGCGGGATGTCTACTTAGCGCACAGCTGATCAGACAGGAACATATGCGCGGCTATGAAATATTTATCAAGTGCATTGAAGAGAACGGCGACTGGTGGATGGTGAACGACCGGGGACACCCTCTAGGTAAACAAGCCGATCTGCTTGCACCGTGGTGAAGATCAGTTACGTTATAAATGGAAAATGCTAACCTGAGGGGGTCCGTATCATGTTGAAAGGGGAGGGGTCCGACATGAAATGGACTCCGACGTGGGGGGAGCCGGTCTTGAATTTTTGCCGTGTTTTGATTGCCTCGGAGCGCGTTGGACCAGACATCGTTTTATAAACAACGGCCGATCAAGGATCAAAACTGAGTTCCCCCACTGTTAGCATGCTGCCCATTCAACTTGCTATTGTCTTCCTCCTCGTGCACGCAGGACACTCATACGAGCACATGATGCTCACCGCAGGATCATAGACTTACATGGTAGCTCTCAATACCCCTGAGGCGAATTCTTGCCGCGGCCTTTTGTTCTGATCTATGAGTCTTTATGAGCGGGAGGGATCAGCTGGTGGGGGAGTCGGGGTGGACTGGCGGGGGCGGGAAACCGTTCGGTGGTAAAAATCTTGACGATTTTTGCGATTTCAACTTTCTCCCCGCGATCGGAACTTGTAATTTTTACTTCCATATTTACACAGTAATCGTCCTGAAATCGAGAATCGGATCGGAGCTTCTTTTACTCTCACACATTTACTCGGAATCACTTCCCGAACATGTGTCTGTGTGTCCGTCTGTGTCATTTACAACCAGTGGTGCGCAGATAACACACAATACTTCCATTTTTGAAACGTAAAATCGTGACACAATTTGATCATATTTCGAGTGCTTTTAAGGGTGTTTAGGCCGAAAATATCGAAAAATTCACTATTGAAATTTTAAAATTCGCCCAAAATAAAAATACAATACATTATCGGAATATAAAAAATATCCACATATTCTGCAAGGTAAAACAAAGATTTTAAGACCAAGAACGTTAAAATCGGTTCATTTTTGCCGCCGGAAAGCAATAAAATAGAAAACACTAAAAATGCAAATATATCGGAAGTACTGTGCGCTATCCAAATTTCGATTAAACAGGGTGTTAGGTCTTACCGGGACAAACATTTCAGTTCAAGAAATTTGAAAAAAGGTTGAGAATTGAGGGAGTTATGGCCATTTTTGTAAATTACCACAGACGGACTAACGGACTCTCATGATTCCCATGTCTCTGAAATCGCATTGTAGGTAGGTATCTGAGATGTGCTGAGTTGCGATCTCGAGATATCGAGGGCGGCGCCTGTCAGATGTGCGGATTGCGGGCGCTACGCCGCGTGACTCCGTCGCCGACGGGGCGGCTTTTGTTCCTAGCCGGGATTAGCCGATAGGGGGCGGACGAGAGCCGGGGGCGGGCAGAGCGGCTCGTACGCGATGAGGACAAACGCCGCCGATAAGATAATGCCTACGAACAGTTCCGAACGGGAGATAAGAGTTAGTGTTCACGAACGCAGAAGAATAGGATGACGGCCGGCTGACGGCGGCTGCGCTTGCGGCTCGCCTCTCCTGCAACGGCTCGCCTCCTTCGCTATCTCGGAACGCTCGCGCTCACCATTTGTGCGGAGGCTTAACTCGGCCCGAGAGCTTTACGTGAAAATATCTCCGACCTGAGATAGCCGGGCGGCTCGAGATAAGCCCGCCGGTCCGCTGGAAACCAGCAATACCCAGTAGTACATACCGATACTTTGAAGCACATGTCCCAAAATTTCGATTTTGAGATTTCGGTACCGAAAGAATCTACTCATCAGGACCTATCGATCGCTCCAAGAATCGTGATCCTTTTTATCCGAAAAACGATAAAATAGAAAAAAGACAAATATTTAAAGAGCGTTTATCTTAGAAGTGTTAAGTGCTACCAAAGTTCTGGTTAAACGAGGTTGTAGATCTTGGCCAGACAAACATTTTTTATTTTGCGAATCTTTTATGGAATTGAAAACTATGGGAAAAATCTTTATTTTTGTAAATTGATCAAAAACTTATTTTGCATTTTTTTCATTATGCCATTTTTGTACATAATATGGGCACATTAAGCCCACATTATACACACATTGTGCATTACAGTACATTGTGCTTTAAGGTATCGATACTATATATTGAAGTTTTCTTTCATCCACTTTCGAGTTTTTTCGGGAAATGGGCGAAAAACATCTCAAGCAATCAACTCAATTGTTTAAATTCTCCAACTTACCTTATTGATTAGGTCTGACATCAATAGTTACTAACCCAGAATCGAGATTCGAGTTTAAGCACGAAGATACGGCAATTTCCATTTTGGATATATCGAGTTTTGGTGTGAAATTTGGATGAATCGAGTTCTCGCGGAAAAAAGCTGTATTGTCGTTTACAAAAATTGCCATAGCTCCCTCAATTCTCAACCTTTTTTCAAATTTCTTGAGCTGAAATGTTTGTCTTGGCAAGACCCAACACCCTGTTTAATCAAAATTTAGATAACGCACAGTACTTCCGATGTATTTGCTTTTTTAGTGTTTTCTATTTTATTTTTTTTCCTTTGTTCGTTGTTTCTTTTTTTGTTCTCTTTTTTATTTGAATAAATCACAGTACTTCCGTTATATTTGCATTTTTAGCGTTTTCCTTTTTTTTGGCCACAAAAATGAACCGATTTGAGCGTTTTTGGTCTTAAAATCTTCATTTTACCTTGCACGATATGTGGATATTTTTTATATACTGATAACTGGGCGTATTTTTATTTTAGGCGAGTTTTAGAATTTGCATAGTGTGTTTTTTTTTATATTTTTGACCTAAAACCCTTCAAAAGCAGTCAAAATATCGCACCCTTACGACATTAGTGTTACAACTCGAAAATCCTCTTTTTTTCAGGAAACGCGAAAAACGTATCCCGCCGAGGAATGATGTCATTTTCAACTTGAATTCATTCCGTAACATAAAATATCCTATAACAATCAGTTTTGAATCCTCGTTCAATCTGAATGACTGTTCAATAATTAATGATCACAAAAAATATCAATTTTCCGAGTTGTAACTCAGTTCATGATTCATTCAGGCATTTCTCACTCTATCAAAGAATGAATCTGCAATCCCATTTTGAGTTAAAATCTTTTTGCGGAATTTCGATCGTCAATAACGCAACAACTCAAAATAACACGCTATCGCTTCATAATTTCAGTCATAAATACAGTATTAACTCGGAAGAAAACAACATCACAGCGCTATCTGGAATCACTTGAATTAAAACGCTCCTTTGGGATCGATGAGCATTCTTTTATGAATCCAACGATACCAAAAACTCAAAATTGACCATTTTTGAGTTGTAACACTATTTACGCAAAGGTGCGATATGATCAAATCGTGTCACACTTTCACGTGTCAAAATATGGAAGTACTGCGTGTTATCTACCCACCAATGGTTGGCGTTCGAAATGTTCAATGTTCCGAGTGTAGCGGTCCCAAAATCGGGACGGCCCTTCTCAATTGAACTGAAATGTTTGTCTCGGCAAGCCCTAACACCCTGTTTAATCGAAATTTGGATAACGCACAGTACTTCCGATATATTTGCATTTCTAGTGTTTTCTATTTTATTTTTTTCCGGCCACAAAAATGAACCGATTTGAGCGTTCTTGGTCTTAAAATCGTGGTTTTACCTTGCAGAATATGTGGATATTTTTTATGTTCCGAAAAACTGGCGGTTTTTTATTTTGGGCGAATTTTGAAATTTGAATAGTGAATTTTTTGATATTTTCGACCTAAACACCCTTAAAAGCAGTCAAAATATGATCAAATTGTGTCACAATTTTACGTTCCAAAATATGGAAGTATTGTGTGTTATCTACGCACCACTGGTTGAGTTGTAACACTATTTACGCAAAGGTGCGATATGATCAAATCGTGTCACACTTTCACGTTTCAAAATATGGAAGTACTGCGTGTTATCTACCCACCAATGGTTAGCGTTCGAAATGTTCAATGTTCCGAGTGTAGCGGTCCCAAAATCGGGACGGCCCTTCTCAATTGGAGTGAGTCGATGAACTTGGTCGAAGAGAGCGTTGCGGATGATTCGTATCAGCCAAAACCGTGGAGGACGGGCACCCTGGAACCCTGGGAATGAAAAGGTGGAGTATCGAGATTAAACAATTTTTTTTTTGTTTTTGTTTTTCAAATCGTGATGGCCTCCCTTCCACACGTTTCCCTCCTCACTCCGGTAGGTATATCCCATCGTCCATTTGCCCGCCTATCCGGCAGGACAGACTCGTCCGACGAAGGCCATCCAGCGATGGATGTCGAGGGGCGGACCTGCCGTGCCTGCGAGGGGCCGGTAATTAAAGCCGGCCGGCTAATGAGTGGGAAGTCGAGTTTCGTTAGTATGCATGGCCAGCAGCCGCAGCTCCTCTTCTGCTTCTTCAGACTGTTTGCCATTGGGATGGAACTGCGGCCGAGGATCACACCTGCCGCCCGACTCCCATCTAGTTCCCGAAGGAGATGTAGAATAGGCGATAGGGCGTAATAGGCGTAGGTTATCCCCCGAGGAGATGCCACTGTGCCATTAGGATGTCGGGTAGGCGGGAATAAGTTCCAGAACCTTTGGAACCGGTGCTGCCTAGATTACAATCCCGACTTCCATACTCTATTTAACGCGTAGATAACAGTATACGGCGAAGATTTTTACGTTTGGTTAACGAAGGTATAGCCGCAAATTTCACCGACGTTTAGCCCATCGGTTTATTCTTAACCCTTCAACGTTTCGAGAGGTTAGACTCTCATAATCAGGATAATATTGCATATTATACAATAATACATTATTTATCAACGTGGGATACCCGGTTCGTCAAAATGCAATTCCACGTCAACAATTTATGAGTACTTAAAACCACAAAGAAATAACTACCAGTGGTGCGTAGATAACACACAATGCTTCCATACTTTAAAACGTAAAATTGTGACACAATTTGATCATATTTCGACCGTTTTTAAGGGTGTTTAGGTCAAAAATATAAAAATCAAATTTTAAAATTCGCCCAAAATGAAACTACGCCACATTATAGGAATATAAAAAATATCCACATAATATGTGGAGTGCATAATATTATTCTAAAAGGTAAAAATGAATTTTATAATCAAAAACGCTTAAATCGGTTCATTTTTGCGCCCTGAAAAAATTAAAATAGAAAACACTAAAAATGCAAACATATCGGATGAACTGTGAGTTATTCAAATTCCGATTAAACAGGGTGTTCGGCCTTCCCGCGTCAAACATTTCAGTTCGAGAAATTTGAAAAAAGGTCGAGAATTGAGGGAGCTATGGCCATTTTTACTTCCATATTTACAGAGTACATGGAAGTAGTGGAATCGTCCTAAAATCGAGAATCGGAACGGAGCTTCTGAAAAACTTTTTCTTAGACACATTCACTCAGAATCGCTTCCTGAACAAGTGTCTGTGTACTCTGTGGTCATTTACAAAATGACCATAGCTCCCTCAATTCTCAACCTTTTTTCAAATTTCTTGAACTGAAATGTTTGTCTCGGCACCCCGTTTAATCAAAATTTGGATAACTCACAGTACTTCCGATATATTTTCATTTTTAGTGTTTTCCATTTTATTTTTTTCCGGCCACAAAAATGAACCGATTTGAGCATTCTTGGTCTTAAAATCTTCGTTTTACCTTGCAGAATATGTGGATATTTTTATAATCCGATAATGTGACGTATTTTTATTTTAGGCGAGTTTTAAAATTTGCATAGCGGTTTTTTTTATATTTTTGACCTAAACACTCTCAAAAGCAGTCAAAATATGATCAAATTGAGTCACACTTTTAAGTTTCAAAATATGGAAGTATTGTGTGTTATCTACGCGCCACTGGTTTCAATAGGGTATTAAATACCCTCAATTCCCTCAATACCCAATACCCTCAATATTCAAATTTTGAATCCTGGCTCACTGTGGGCGGCCTATCGTGAAAGAATCAGTTACTCCTCATTAACAGTCGCCTGAAATAGAAGAAGGTAATCAAGTTATGTGGGTAGTGAAGCCACCTCCTACAGCCTGTCGCGTAAACCTAACACCATGCGCCCCTCACCATGGTCAACTCTGTTCACGTGCTTTTACCTACTTTATTGTTAATCTTTACGGAGTTATGTCGCTGTCAACTATTCCAACGAGTTCCACGATTTCAACACATTATGTTGAACGATTTGCCATTTCAATGTTACCTTATCAGGAGGAAGCACGTGATGGACCGATGGAGACTCGAATCCGCTTGGCAGCGTCAGCGACAAAGGCATTGTTGTTTTTGTTGTGGTTTTCTCTTGTCCTACGATTTAACAAGGCAGCCTTAGTGCTAAGCGTTCGTCCGGCAGCTGCCCTACATTTTATTTTGTACGTACGGACACAACTAGGTCAGCGAACCGCACCCGTGATGCACAATCAGCATGTGACTGCTAGCAAATCAAGTAGGGAATCTTATCATAGGGAAATAATACGATATTCCGTTTCAGGTAAAGCCGAAGGAATTTTCGTGATAATAATTCATGTTCAAGTCCTTCAGGGTTGGACTAACATTTCCAAGGATCAACCTTGATTTCATTAACCGGCTTCAAAAAGGAGGTGGTTACTCAAGCTGACTTTCTGTACGTTTATTATATTACGAAATTATATTATTATTCCAGAAATGTTTTTTGAAGGTTGAAACTTTGCGTCTAACAGCTTTTTTCCATTGTCTGACGCAACTAAAAACGCTGCGAAGTAGATTAGCGACATGGGTGCATAATAATTATGATTAATTATTATAAAATAATAATAATAATGATTAATTATTATAAAATAATAATGATTCATTATTATAAAATAATAATGATTAGTTATTATAAAATTATTTTGCTGGGTATCAGAGTATAAAGTTCAAATAATTGAAGCAGTTAGGTATAATATACTTTGTACCTATCGTATGATGTTATCATGCTATAGGAGTTGAACTTTTTGTACAAATAGGACAATTCAATCAGAATCACGACAACGAAAATTTGATCAGGTCTGTCAAAAAGTCATTACAACGGTGTAAGGCGGGTATTACGCCATTGGAATGACTTTCTGTCTACCAATTCACCATCTGTCTACCACTCCTTATCCTTTCTGTCTACCATTTCGCCGTTTAGCAGTCGCGACTGCCAAAAAGCGGACCTGCTTGTGTGACTAGTCAATAAAAACGGTTTAGCAGGAAATGGATCTAATAGGAAATTTGAAGGCCGACATTTTCTTCTCTATCAAGTTTTCGCCTAAAACCGATACTTCGGCCGTAAACCAAGAAAACTGTGAAAAAAGCATTAGAAACTCCTCGGGTGACTTTCCCCACTGGTTTGGTGGTCCAGTGGCGAGCTCTGGGAAATCCAAATTAGCTGGAAAGCGACGTCCCTTCTGAAAATGATTCTGAGTAAATGTGCATGAGGAAAAGTTTTTTCTGAAGCTCCGTTCCGATTCTCGATTTTAGGACGATTCCAATACCTATTTCCATTCAATTACTCTGTAAATATGGAAGTAAAAACGTAGTTTCATACACATTTCCTGCCCGCATAAATGGCGACTTGTTTTTAGACGCCGCATCGTGTTCTCTCGCTTGGGGAGTTTCTGTTTGGGTTAATTTCGCCATTCAACAATTCAGAAAAAATCCTCGTTGAGAATACTACGGCCCTGAGGTCATTATCTTCTGCTTCGACAAAAAGGGTGGCACCGCCAGATAAGTTTTGATTCAAGGGGAAGAGGTTGCTTTTGCTGCAAGGGGAAAAATGCGATTCAGACGAAAGGCCGGGCAAATGCTTATCGGAGAGTATGCACGCGTGGGGTGATGCTGCCAGCCAGATAGCGATAGCCCCGGTGTTAGGGTTTGGTGTTGGAGTTTGGTTTTGGTTTTGGGAGCGGTACCAGTTGGCAAGCGGTATCCCTAAGGGGAGGTTTGAGCTCGGCACTTGCTCGAGCTTGGGGTGAGATTACTCCAGTTATTTATATTTTGTCAGATGAATCACTATCAGTGCGAGCTTGATGGGGGTGGTCCGGGGCTTATAGCTTTCCACCCCCCCCCCCCCCATCCATGACTCCTCGCGTTTTCCGACAGATTTTGAATCGAGTCGAACTTTCCATTTTCTCTAGTTCAGCTGTTCAGTTTTTCGCATGAGTTATGGGCAAGTATGTACATGAACATAATTTCACAGCCCCTTCATTATGGGGGAAACCTAATTGCGATAGCATCGGCCTTAGAAGATGTGGTTTTATAAATTAATCAATAATTATTAGTAATTTTTATTATAATTAAATTAATAATAATAAGTATAATTATAATTATTAATTAATAATTATAGATAATTTTATATTTTTAATAATTTTTTGTAATTTTATGTTATTTTATAATTTTAATAATAATTTTGATTATAATTCTTTTTAATTTTATAATTTCAATTTTTATTATAATTTTATAACTAATTATAAATAATTATAATTTTTTATATTTATTTTATATGCGGTTTTATTTTATTTTTACAGAGATACAGAGATGAATAAATAAAAGCGTAGTCATGGCCAATTATCCACGAAAAATATAATGAAGAGCCTCTAAACTTGATTTCGCGTGAATCTCTTTATTCTGGTTCAAAAATCTGGATAATCGCCTAAATGTGCCTATTCGATGTTCTGAGGGCCGGTTTATCAATTCATTTGAAGCTAGATTGATCCAAGGACATTTTGCCAAGGACATATTTTCATTGACCGTCATACAGAAAATTTCGTGGAAATTAGGTAATGCAATTGTCTTTGGATGAATCTAGCTTTAAAAAATTGATAAACCGGCTCTGAGTGTTTTGTAATTGATACTTAATCGTTTTAATTTATTATCACGTGTTTTAGACGTCCACTATAGTACTATAGTTCAGGGGCGGCTCCTGGCAGGAGCAGAGGAGCATGTGCACCCCCTGGCCAAAATGAGAAAGAAAAAAACAGTGACCTACCTTAATAATAACATTATTACTGCCACACTATTCTCAACTCTTCACAATCCTCTCTAAAAAACAACAACAACGTCATTGGCAAAGCCTCAGGATCACCGACGGATAGGACTAGCGCTATACTGTATGGCGGCTCGTGCACGAACTAGTAATGCACGAGATAGGTCTTAGTGGTAGTGTATTTCTGGAAGTGTGTGAGTGAGCCAGCCAATGCCTCACCGTACCGTCCAGGTGCACATTTTCTGTCTGCTCCGCTGGTCGAATGCGATCGAATCTGCGGTCGAATGCGGTCTAATCGAGGTAATCTTATCTTATCAGTTCGAAAACTGATATGATTTAGTAAAAATCGCCGTGTTTTCTTCTGTGGTTCAATAAAAATGAGTGATGTGAAGGTAGTTCAATTGAATTTTTCCAAGTTTACTTTGGAGGAGAAAATAGCAATCCGGGAACCCGGCCGCTACTCGCTTGCACTGGAAGGACTTTTACTGAAGGTAAAAGCTAAAAATCGCTCCACGACTCGGAAATGCTACCGACAATACTTCAATTTCAACTTTTACAAAATAGGGTTTCTGAAAATTGATAGATGGTAATCATCTTAAAATTCCTCTGTCATCACTAGTGAACGTTTTTTGGTGTTCATTTTATAATAATGAGACGTGAAAGTGTGCAAAACTTTCCTATTAATTTGCATTTACTTAGTTGAAATTGATATTTGTCTGAGACCAACTGACTGTTTATGATAACATATTCCCTTCGCGATTGTTCCATAATTTAATATATTATTATCTATATTATGGATCTAGATAATATTATTATCTTATGGCCTAAGTGCACCCCCTGGGTTCAAGGGCAGGAGCCGCCACTGCTATAGTTACTAGTTGGTAGGTACCTACCAGGCAACCTTGTCAACCAGTGAGTGCTCAGTGAGTAGTTGTAAATTGGATTCCCTCGCATGCGTGCGTATCTGCCTTACTTTCCTTTCCCTTGAATATTATCAATCAACATTGAGTTCAACAATTGATATAAAATTCAGTTCAATGTTTACGCTGTGAAAGCTTAAAATTACCTACTTTTATAATATTCACTGAGTAGAGGCTAGTGATTTTATTTGACCCGCCTCGTAAATAATGAATATCAGAGGATCGGATCTGTCCGAAAAATTTAGCGTAATAACTGTAATGTAAACGCCGGGATCGGGAGATCTTCGGCCCTCGGTTTATTTACACGATACCGACCCGAGCAGAGAATGATGTCAATTTTCTTTCTCAGGCGACCGGTACGACGTTGACACCTGTTTAGGAACTTCAGCAACAACAAACAACCCAGCGGGTGGACCCCGGTAATCTGTACATAATTCGAGAAGAGTCGAAGGAAGACGGATGCGAAAGGAACCGAGCAGGCGGTGTCCAACCCTTCAATTACCATCGCGCCGCGCCAGGATACCTATCGGAAAAGGAACTACGGAAGTCACGAGAAATAGAAAATGAATGGTGAAAAAATATCGAGAAAAACAACCCGCGGGACGACGAAGGGCCGGAAAACGTTCGAAAATCGTTCTCGAGTTCGCTACGCGAAGACGGCATAATTTGAGGTCGGAAGACAGTCGTAAAAAGAGATTTCCGAAATAGACACCGGCCGTCTGCAATGGCAATCGACTCCCTGCCAGGTTGAAGAACTGCAAACAGAGGCGACAAGGGGGCAAGTCGTCAAGGCGCAGAAGATGACGACGGGCACGAAATCAGAATTATCGCGTTTCCAGTACACGTCATGCCATCTCAGGCGGCTTTATAAGTCGGCATTTCCTCGAAAAAATAGCAATCGGCGGGATTTTTTGAAAAATTCCATTTCTTCGCTTCAACGTTGAAGTGTTTGCACGCAGCCGACGCCGAGTTAGGCACAGTCAACTCGGATATTTTTGAATTTTCATCATCCGTGGGATTTTGTCAATGCCCAAACCCTAATAACCTTTGCGTATGAATATTCCTAGGTTGGGTTTACATGCACGTTTACCCTGCTTTACTTTATGAACCCAACCTTGGAGCTATATTGCGGAAGATATCTTTAAACACAAAATTGCCTGGAAACTAAATTTTCTGACATTACAATTTTTGGTTTTTACTTCCATATTTACAAATGGAAATTGGTATTGTAATCGTCCTAAAGTCGAGAATCGGAACGGAGCTTCCGAAAAAACGTTTACTCAGATTCATTTCCCGAACAAGTGTGGGTGTGTCCGTCTGTGATAATTTACTAAAATGACCATAGCTCCCTCAATTCTCAAACTTTTTTCAAATTTCTTCAAAATGTTTGTCTCGGCAAGACCTTACACCCTGTTTAATCGGAATTTGAATACTTTCGATTTATTTGCCATTGTTTTCTATTCTATTTTTTCCCGGCCACAAAAATGAACCGATTTGTGCGTTCTGAGTCTTAAAATATTTTTTTTACCTTACAGAATATGTGGATATTTAAATTTTACTTACAGTCTTGCAGTTTGATGTTGGCAGTTTTGTTGATAGATACCTACATGAGCAGCAGTTAACCATTGCACTGGTAGATGGAACGAGTTGGTTTGGAAAGTTGGTAACGGAAATCTCAGCTTCAGTCAATGTAATTCTTTCAACCAACGATGATTCAACTGTCCTGAACCCTTGATGGGGTAGCGTATCTGACCATGGCCTCTCCAATGGTAGTGGTCATTATTAATTTTACACGCCCCTCAGCCAATCACATCATTGGGTAGTAATTGGATCAAAAAATATTTAATATTTTCTGACCCAATTACATTTTGGTTCATTTTTTGAGCCATTGACATGGTTTTCTGACAATTTTTCCTTCTACGCTAAGGTTCAATAACCTGTCCATGGTTCAAACAGGAGTGTCCCAAGAGGAAAAATTGACATTTTAAAAAATCGCCGCAACCACCCACTAAAAACCATTCCTAAAAGTATGATTGATACTTATAACCTCGTGTTGTTTCTCGTCTCATCTTCGTGTCATCCAAAATCGTTGGCGTCTTTTATTCATTTTCATTTATTAAATTAATGTGATACAATAATTGTTGTATATTTTATTTTTATTAATAAAAATTGTAGGAAGAAAAAATCATGACACATTTTTATTTATTTAATTAATAAGATACAACTTTATTTTTATTGTTAAATATTTAACGAAGAAAAAATCATGACACATTTCAATTCTATGGATTATCGCCATGTACCTATCCACCGACTTAGCAAAAAATATCGAAGTTCGACCTTTTCCCTAACTCACATAAAATGTTGAACAAATTTTGTGAGGAGCAGATGACCAATCGGTAAGGTCTGAACCCATCGGTAACTCGTTTAGTTATTAATACTGAGTAAGAAGCTCAACTCGGGATCGTGAAGAGGTAAATTGTATTTCGATACGCCCCCGCCCTCCCCCCATTCTGTCAGCATCTGTTGAACTGGCTATACGATGAGTCGGTAATTCGATTTACTGGCTTTTGCCCGGTCGAGTGGGCAAACTGAGTTAGTAACCACTAACTTTTCGATTCCCCTCCGTCTCCGGCAAGAAGTCACGATAATACATATTTGCAATCCAAATTACCAGCCTTGGTACTGGTGGTTTCACTATATCCGACCCTCGAAGTATATTTGGCTGCTGCGCAGGACTATAAACGAAACGAATTTTATTTTTCGACCAAAGTTCCGCCGATTCTAGGGTAAAATACCAAATTTGGCCAAGCCACATTAATGTTTCGGCAGTTGCTGCATGAAAAATACCAAAACAAATCCATCAATAAAATGATTGCACATAGTTTTTGACCATGATTAATGCTGTAAGGGTGATTATCAATGATTGGCTAGACAATTTTTTGGTCCATCATTGAACGATCGATTTGGCTCACTGAGAACGGGCCTACCATTATGAAAATTAATTAAAGTTAAAGCACTGCGCTTTTTTTGCTGGGATGAAAACAATGACGCAAAATGTACCAATGTCGAAATGGGTAAAGATACAGCTAGAATATCAATAGCTGAATATCGGAGTGTGTATACTGTTTACCACTGTCCATGAATCCTTGAGCAGAATTAGCAAAATTACTAGAGAATCCGTGTCACTGATCTACTTTGCGCCGTGGTTTTTAATTTACACGTTAAAGTAACAAAATAGTAGATAACTGAATGTTACGGGTTCAAGGAAGGAGTGAGAGGGGGGTAGGAGTGTCTAACTCTAAACGTTTTCATCGAGGACGATTTTACTTCCATATTTACGAAGTAAATAGAAGTACTCTAATCGTCCTCCGGATCCAAGCTTCTGAAAAAACGTTTACTTATACACATTTACTCAAGAAATTTGAAAAAAGGTTGAGAATTGAGGGAGTTATGGTCATTTTTGTAAATGACCACAGACGGACAGACGGACTGAGTAAATGTGTATAAGAAAAAGTTTTTTCTGAAGCTCCGTTCCGATTTTCGATTTTAGGACGATCACAATACTTCCATTTACTCTGTAAATATGGAAGTAAAAACAAAATTCTGTGTAGTAGAACACTAGAAATTTGTCAAATGTCGAAACTACAATACAGTTACTTGTAACACTTGTAAGTGTTCTTAAAATAGTCCCTACTGCAATCAGATGACACGGCACTTAAAACCTATATTATAGATTTAAACCAATGGTTTCACACACAATACACAACACACAATACTTCCATATTTTGGAACGTAAAATTGTGACACAATTTGATCATATTTTGACTACTTTTAAGAGTGTTTAGGTCCAAAATACGTCGGCGTTTTGACGTTGGCCCAACGTCGGCGTTACGACGTAGTAGTTGTGACACTGTGAAACGTCTTCTCATGTTTGACACTAACTCCTTAAATTATTGAGCCGCATCTTTATAATTTCATTATGACCTATATTACCAACTGGAAATAAACATTACCTATTTATTGTTGTACAGTTTTATAAAGATGTGATATTTTCAGTTGTTGAATGATTTTAAAACGAATACATAGGTACCTACATTTAAAAGTTACCTAACGGTAAAAAGCTGCCTTCGCCATCTTTGTTATGACACTTAACTGTAAAAACGATTATTGTGCTATATGATGTTCAATTATTACATTGTTTGAAGAAATAAATGGAGAACAAACCCTTCTGTAAATGAGAGTTTATAGCTTGGAGGGTGGGTTTTCAATCCTGTTTGCTTCTCTTATAATGAAAAGGGAGTTTTCGCAGTTACATGTTCCCATCACGTAACTTAGTTCAAAATGAGGCAACTTACTAAGATAAATCATCCAATACTAGGGCCGTGACCCTGGTATTAATTAATAACAATAGCCTTCAAAGTGGTCAAAATACAATCACTTTGTTTGAAAAATGTACAAATATGGAAGCATTGTGTGTGATCCACGCACCGCTGATTTCAAGTTAGTGAATGTTCCTAAACGGATAAGGATAAGCCACATAGGCCATGTGCCTATGGATGCAGCCCAAGGAACCGGTCCTAAATCCCGATGAGCGGTATGGGGAGGAATTTAAGCTGGATTCACATGGGATTTTTTCTCTGCGTCCTGCGTAACGAGATCTGATTGGTTGCCAGCTTTACGCGCACGCACTTTTCGCACGCAGACGCCAATCTCATGACGTGGAACAGAGAAAAACGCACAAGTGAATCCAGCTTGAGACGGCGTCCTCAAAAACGTTGGTCAGACTACACATGGTACGTATGAATAACGGGGTGGTCCTCAAAAAAAGTTCAAAATTAGGTACCTCCTCTACCTTCCTCCCCTGCCATTTTCCCCATATGACCTGCACTCATAGGAATATACAAATATCATGCGTTCATGTACATCAATCCGTCAGATTTTGAAAAAAGTTCTTACCTTGGACCAAACGCAGACGAGTTCCGGCTTGCCTGTAACAAGAAGAGAAAAATCTTTTAATAAAGCTCTCAATCAATTGACTGGAAATGAAGTATAAATATTTGGCAAAAATATCCAGACGGCACAGATATTTTTTTTTAAATACCTATATTATTTTTGTTATAATAAAGTAATGGAAGGCAAAATTAAAATTAGAAGCTTGAAGAAATCGCAGATCTCGCTTAATCCAGATGATTTTTGGCGGGTTCAAAATTTGCAACGATTTTTTTCAATTTTAGATCCAGGAATCTAGTGAACATTGACTCTTTTATCGTTGCTTGTAAAGTGAATGCATAGAGACGTCTATGATTTTCAAGTTAATTTTTGTGCTTGCTTTTATAATGATGTACCTCGCTTTTACATCTCTAGACATCACGATTTTCAGTTATTTTTAAAGTACTTTGCTTGACGATACAACGCGCTTGCAATTGGTTAAGCATTGAAAAGCATTAAGACTTACGTTTGGCCGCGACGCTCCAGGTGGGCCGATGTCCTCCGGCTGCTTACAGGTTCTCCAAGGCGATGCACTTTTTTCAGCACAGAAATCACAGCACAGAAATTACGGCACAGAAAACACTGCTTTTTTAATCGCAAAAAATTTAAACCAACTTGAGGAAGAGAAAAAAAATTGACAAAAATTTCGACGGATTTTTTCATGTACGGATTGAGTGAGACAGTCGGTTTAGCCTTTTTTTTTTTTTTTTTTTTTTTTTTTTTTTTTTTTTTTTTTAATAGACCTAGACATTTTTTAGCAAAGTTGATTGAGTTTTCAAAACTACCTAGCTGCTATCATATTGACACTATCGGTAGTTGGGAAAAAAAATTCAGCAAAACGTTTCCGAACCCTTGCAGATACCAATGGTACCTCCTAACATAATTTGTTGAGGTTCTCGTTTCCGATCTATTTTGAGGTGGTTGAGGGTGAGAGAACATATTCGGTAGGTACATATTTGAAATTTTAAAACCTAATTACCTACATCCTACTACCTACCTACTTTTGAGAATTTGACAAAGTTTTTCTTCGACTTTGGATTTTATGTAGGTACTTACTTAGAAACGTGAAACATTACATTTTTACCGATTTGGCCCTGGCAAACAACTTTCTCAACCAGATTTTAGTAATTATGGAAAAAAGTTTTCTCAAATTTCTAGATAAACCTTCTTACCCAATAATTCCAATTTTACATGAAAAATTTCCAAAGTTCTGAAAATGTCAGGTTCCGAAAAATGTAGTACAGAAGCAGTGTAGACGGTATCTAGATATTGTATCTAAATTGTATCTTAAATAGATATAGATACCGAAAATTTCGTATCTGTCCCAAGTATCTGTATCTTATCTAGATATAAAAAATGGGTATCTGTATCTAATTTTTATCTAACTTAGATAACATTTTCTATACTGCGCGGCTGTAAATTGAAATAAAAGGTTCACGTTCAAGACCCGCCGAGACACGCAAAATCATCTCCAAACGAGCTTTGCTCAAGTGACGAAAGGTTTGAGCAACTTTTGTTGCTCAAGGCAAACAAGAATTAGTGTAATTTGTTAATAACTGTGATTGACATACCAAACAAAATAAATGCAATATTTTAATGATAATTTAAAAAAAAATTACTACATTTAATTGTATAATTTTTTTATTTTAATTACCTATTTATTTTATAACCTATTTATTTTATTTTATTCGGGTCATTCTAAAATTATGAGACTATTTCAGGTATCGGAAAAACGAAAAAAAGTTCGATTTCCCCACTTTTTTTGGTGTTACGGTCTTTGTAGGGTTCCCTCAGTACAATTCTGAAGCGGGACCACACTTTACCTCGTAGTTTCTGAAATATCAAATTTTGAAAATTTGTACTAGGTATATACAATTTTTTTAATAATAATTAGGAAAAAAACGCTGCTAAGTAGATCAGTGGCATGTGCAGATTAGTTTTCGGTATGTCCGAAGAACTCTGCAAATTTTGCACAGGGGTTCATTTTTCGATTGCAAAGACAAACCAGGCAAAAAATAATCATCCTCTTCGCTTGATAAATACTTACTTACCTATCCATCTTTTCAACTCAGCAAATCGTTTAATTCCGTCAAATTCACCATTTAATCTATTCTTAATCACCTTCATAATTAACAGAATAATAGAGGAAAGTGCCCAAAAGTGGACCCCTCCCCAATAGTGGACCCCTGGCATTTTAGGCTCTGTACGGTGCTGAACTTGACCGAAACCAAGCGCAACTAATAGTTCCCACTTGTGTGACAACATGTAGGAGCCCTCACGTCGTCCACTTCATCTGCCGGCTTTCAGTTCGCCATTATGTGATTTCTTGTATTTTAGAATTATTACAGTGTCATACGTTATTCGACATTTCTCCTACACTTTTGAAGGTAAGGCTTCCAGCATGTATTATTCTGAAATAGTAAGGAATAAGGGTAATATTTATCATCAAGTTATCTCACTTGAACGGTCTGTTAAACATTGAAAGAGTAACGAATAATTAGGCTATAGTCGCCTAAAGTGGACCCCCCTTAGTGTCCTACTGCGGAACCCGTTATTTTTCACGTTCAAACATCTGCTGAATCTGAAAAACGTCTCAACTTCGAAGAGAAATCAAGCAGTGAAGAAGACAGCGTTTTGTCTGGGTCGTCCGTGATGGAGACTGCCTGGAGTAACGCCTTCAAAAAATGATGATGCCTAATCGGAAATCGATATATTCATTAGCATTAAAGGATAATTTATTGTTATTATATACTTACTATTGACTTAGCATTGTTTTATGTGAATTAATCTCATTCCTCCATTTAATTTTCCATCCATTTTTGTAATATTTAGTAGGGGTCCACTTTAGGCAACTTTTTTTGGGATTGAAAAATTGCAGGGTTTTGAAAAATTAATTTTTTTATTACTATTTCTTAGTATAATTTTATAAATTGAAATTGAAATGATACAAAACATTACCGTGCTATCGTTACATGCATTTAAAAATGTGTTTTTCATTGTTCTATATTTTTTATTGATAAAAACCAAAATGGGGGTCCACTTTTGGGCACTTTCCTCTAATAATTACCATTAAATTCTCTGAATAATGAAATTAAAAATGCCTCTAGAAAGCTTCAGAACCATTGTTGAAGCCTGACTCGCTCTCATGTTGCCAAGCGCAACTGGTCGTAGTGTGAGTGCGTCACCTTGTTGGTGTAATAGGCTAGTGGTCGGAAGTAGATCAATCAACCGTATCTAAGAGCCGAGGTCAAGTTCTCAAATTTTTCCGATTTTTATTTTGCTGATTTGTGTAATGCGATCAGATTCTTTAAATTGAAGATATCGGGAGGACAGAAGTTTTTGTGGGCATTCCAACGAGTGGAAAACGAATTTTGTGGCTCGAGTAGTTTTCGAGTTATTAAGAATTGGGGAAATTTTGAAAAACTCAAAAATGCTTTACTAAAACTGCAATAACTCCTGAACGGTTGAAGCTACCGGCGTGGCGATGGTCTCATTCGATTCAGCATAGAAAAATCTATAGAAAATGATACCTCACATGCCTATGTTGCAAATTTCCTTAAAACGACGAATTTTTTACCACTTCAACAGCTGTTTTACTCTCCTTAAATTTAAGGTAGGGTTCTGTCGAGACGTTAGGACCAACTAGATACGGAACTTGATTTTTGGTAAAAATTTCAAAATTTTTCGATAACTCCTTCCCCCTGAAAAACCCCGGACGGCGGACGGCGTACGGCGTACGGCGTACGGCGTACGGCGTACGGCGTACGGCGGACGGACAAAAAATTTTTATTGCAGATTCGGATTCTACACCCCTTGAAACGTAAACCAACAAATTTTCAGGGGGTGTTAAAAAAAAATTTTTCCTGACCGATTACAAAGGTTCATTTCTTAAGAAAAATGAACCAAAATTGGGTTGTGAGAAAAAATTTTTATTGCAGATTTGTGTTCTAGAACCTTTGAAACGTGAAAGAAAATGCGTAGATAATATACTTTTATATTTCAATACGTCCAAATTTCGGTTAAACAGGGGGGTTTTACTGAGACAAAACTTAAGAATATAATATTTTTTGTAGACATTTTCGTATGAAATTTTTTGTTTGCCCACTGATTGGAAGATGGACTAAATTCAATTATTTTCACAAAAGTTTGAATAAAATATAACAGTCTGTACAGCAGAAAGAAACTATCCCTCATCAGATTTAATCACTCATCTGATCGGCACTCGATAGAAATCACGAGGCGCAACGTCGAACAATCGATGAAATCACGAGAAACCGTCGAGCTCTCAAGCGTTAAAACGAAGAGCCTGATGTTCTCTGAAACCGGACCGCCAGGAGAAGACCCTCGGCGAGGGAGAAGGACGGACGATCGAGCCTTTCACTTCTGCCCGCCCAGCCTACTTGTTTGGGGACTGGTTTTCCACGACTCTTCGCTCAGATCTACCGACTGCCTTCCTCTAGTGATCTCCCATTATTTATTTCATGGCATTTCACATTGTCATTGTCATTTAATCGCAACATTTGTATCACATATTAATTAGATACCTACCTAAGATGTTGAGATGAAAACAGAGGAAAAATAAGTAGATCAGTGGCATGTGCACATTAGTTTTCTGTGTATCCGAAGAACTCTGCAAATTCTGCACAGGGGTTCATTTTTCGATTGCAAAGACAAACCTTCTATAATAATAAAAGCAAGTGTTTGTTTGTTTGACCGAGCTCTCCACCCAAATCTATCGCACGCAGGGACCTGGAATTTTTTACACGGAAGCACAAAGGGGCTGGCAACAAGACCTCGGAGCCCGATTTTCGATTTTTGAAAAAAATTTTTTTTTTTTAATTTTAAAAAAGTGAATTTTAAAAAAGTGAAAAAAGTGTGTTTTAAACGTGAAAAAAGTGAATTAAGTGAAAAAAGTGACAACACGGGGACACGGGCGGGAAGAGAGAGAGATTCCTGCGCTATTCCCTTATCTGCATTTTCTAATTATTTTGCACGGCAACGCCGGGCGGGTACAGCTAGTATGATATATAGGTACTTCTGAAACACGGAATTCAGTTGTTATTGTTCTAGAGTTATTGTTATTAGTTAGTTAATAGTTATTGTTATGTTATTAGTTGTTATTGTTCTAAAAAAACTGGTATCTTCGTCTACACTGCTTACACCCTGTTAAATCGGAATTTGAATAACTCACCGTACTTCCAATATATTTGCATTTTCAGTGTTTTTTATTTTATTTTTTTTCCGGCCGCAGAAATGAACCGATTTGAGCGTTCTTGGTCTAAAAATCGTTGTTGTACCTTGCAAAATATGTGGGTATTTTTTATTATCCAATAACATGGCGTACTTTTGATTCAGGCAAGATTTAAAATTTGCATAGTGAGTTTTTTTGTATTTTCGGCCTAAACACCCCCAAAAACAGTCAAGACATAATCAAATTGTGTAAAAATTTACGTATCAAAATATGGAAGCATTATGTGTTATCTACGCACCACTGGTTCTGATTTTAGGCGAGTTTTAACATTTTCACGGCGTTTTTTGATATTTTTGCCCTTTTCACCCTCGAAAATTGTCGAAATGTAATCAAAATGTGTAAAAAATGTACGTATCCAAATATGGAACTTTTATGTGTTACCTACACACCACTGGTTACCAATCTATTTTGTGATTTTAGGCGAGTTTTAAAATTTGCACGGCGAGTTTTTTGATATTTTTGGCCTTAACACCCTCGAAAATTGTCGAAATGTAATCAAATTGTGTCAAAAATGGACTTACTCAAAAATAGGGATATTGTGTGTACCTACGCACCACTGGTTACCAATCTATTTCAGCATACCTACTGAGCGAATTTGAAATTTCTTCCAATGTTTTCGTTCTTCCACGATACTTTTACCATACACCCGTCTGTTGCCCGTCAGGGGCGTCTCGCAGGGGAATTCAGAAGTTCGAAGTTGGCAAATTGACATCTTCAGTAGAGTAAGAAGAGAGTAAATACAACAGCGGCAACCGACCCCGTTGTTGGAGTCTTAAAAGGCTTTTTAGAGCTTTACTGTTGCTGATGTCATTGTTATTGTTGATGTTGAATTGCCGCGCACGCCTTTTTCGGTCCAGCGCTTGCAGGACACCCGGACGAGAATGAGGATCGACTGAAGGTGGCGAGTGTGGTGGATGGGGATCGTGAGGGGAGGCCCTTCGGCAGCCACATTAATCAAGAGCGTGGAATCGATTGTGCACGGGCAGGTGGTTTGAAAAACCTGCGCCCTCGCCCTTATTGCTCGACCCGCAACACGCCGAGCCGATCCTTCTTACTGATACTCGAACGTCCCGACTCCGTACCATCACGCGGGATACCGTGTGCGCAATTTGATTTGATCAAATCGAAAAGTAGCCAAGGCAACGTGCTGATATGCAGGCATTTGAGCCGAAACCGATATGCATCACTCCATGTAAGTTAGAATCGGGGTTGAATTTCAGTGGCCGAAAACTGGCTTGAAAACTAATTTTTGACGTTAAAAAAAAATTTTTTTTGGCCCTTTTCAAATAAATTCAAAATTCCATTAAAAAATTTTGAGTATTTTTCGGGTAGGAGAATGACACAAAAAATTCGCAATTTTCTAAGCCTCTCCAGGACTGAGAAAAATGCTAAAAACCTGTTACGCATGAAAAACCAAAGGTATGAGCCCAGGAACAATTCCAAAAAAAATATGGATTTGATTTCGGGATTTTTTTGGCCCGAACCTTTAGATATTGACATGAAATTTGGCGTTTTTTTCGAAATTCTGGTCAACAGGGTCAATAATTGACCCTGAAATTATTTCAGGTGTGATGTTTTTTCACTGTTTTCTTGGTTTTGCGGTCAAAGTACCTATGGGGAGAGGAGAATGTCGAGCGTTAAATTTCTCATCAGATGCGTTTCCACCCTTGCTACGGACTTTTCACACAAAGGGGTCAGTTGGTACATTATTTCCAGAAATAATGTACCTATGTAATTGTTTTTACTCTCGGAACTGCAAAACTGCGATTCGGCAATAAGAAAGTGAACGTTTTTCGGATTAGCCAGCTTTAATAGGGTGGACAGAGATTATTACGAGTCATATGGCCGGAGGTGCGGGTAGGGTTAGGGGTGGATTTAGGAAGTTTGGGTTCTAGCCCTTTCTCAGAATATTATATAGTTCTTCAGAAACGATTGGCGAGGCATCGTCTCTATGAGACCTCGCCACTATCACTATCTTGTTAATCCTTCAGTGTTTTTTAAATTTTTTATGCCTATTTATTCTCGAGTAGGTAGGGAAATAAGCCGATCAAATGAACAGAAGATAGCTGCCTATTTATTCATCGTTGTACAAAAGTACCTCCTCAGCATCATTGAATTCGCCGTTGACCATTACTCCACTAATGACTTTGAATCGGCAAATAAAAGCACCTATCTATCTCTCTATCTATTGATCAAAATTTCAAAATGTCTATCGCAAGATTACGATGAAATTTTTTTGTACATTTTTCTATTGCTAATTTGGAGGGTAGAGGCCGTTAGCCTCCGTTATTTACGGTGGGGTCAGGCACAATGTCCATGTGCACATGGATGCAACCCAAGGAACCGGTCCAAAATCCGTATGAACGGTATGGGGAGTCCCCTGGTCCTACCGAAAATAACGGAGGCCTTCATCCTCCAAATTAGAAATAGATTCCGCTCCGTAGAGTAGCGGTGGTCGAAAGACCAGAATTCGTACTGTACAGTTATTGTAAAGAAATTTGTCTATTTTTATACAAATTTTGACTCCTACAATATGTTGATAAACCAACCTACTCCAACTATTTGAACTCTATTTTCAGACAAATAATTTACCCACGTCACTAATCTACTTAGCAGCGTTTTTTTCTTTTAACCAAAGGCTTTTTCGCCCTTCGAACACCAATATTAGGCGCTAGGTGCCAGTGGCAGATAAATCGTGCAGTGGAGCGGTCCCTTCCGCATACACCACAACAGTCACTCGCAGACTCCTCACCCTTCTGTTTCCAAGCATCTCGCCGCGGTCGTACCTACGACCGTTGCCTTGTGCCGGCCAGAACCCGACCGACAGCCACCGGTTCACCCCTCGAGGACCAGCGATAGGCGAGAGCGCCTGCCGTTTACGCTAACTTTACACGCACCAACAGTCAGCGGAACGATTAGGGGTGAGTCCGGGGGGTTGAATAGCTACACCGGCTGGCTGGCATTCTGGACACGGTGCTCTGTTCGATGGACCGAAAGGGAAAACAGTATACCGTACTAACGCGTATATGCCCTAAAGCACCGTCCATATCTGCTCAACCCTCTTATGAGCATTGCTAAGATTCTTATCGGCAGATTAGAAGTTCGCTGAGCTGGGCTATCTGATAAGTTGTACGCAAACTGTGGGTCCTGAACGTTTTTTTAACTGCTCCTCCACCAACCTCTGGAGGGGATGAAAAAAGTCTACACCCTCAGTAAGGAAATTGCAGTGAGCGCCAGGGGCGGCTAATGGCAGGAGCACAGGCGCATCTGCACCCCCGAGTCAAAACGAAAAACCATTGGTGCGTAGTTAACACACAATACTTCCATATTTTGAAACGTAAAATTGTGACACAATTTGATCATATTTTGACTGCTTTTGAAAGTGTTTAGGTCAACAATATCGAAAAATTCAGTATTAAAATTTTAAAATTCGCCCAAAATGAAAAAACGCCACATTTTCGGAATGTAAAAAATATCCACATATTCTGCAAGGTAAAAAGAAGATTTTGAGACCAAGAACGCTCAAATCGGTTCATTTTTGCGGCCGGAAAAAAATAAAATAGAAAACACTAAAAATGCAAATATCTCGGAAGTACTGTGCGTTATCCAAATTCCGATTAAACAGGGTGTTAGGTCTTGCCGAGACAAACATTTCAGTTCAAGAAATTTGGAAAAAGGTTGAGAAATGAGGGAGATATGGCCATTTTTGTAAATGACCACAGACGGACACACGGACAGACGGACACACGGACTAACGGACACACGGACACACGGACACACAGACACTTGTTCAGGAAGTGATTCTGAGTAAATGTGTATAAGAAAAAGGTTTTTCTGAGGCTCCGTTCCGATTCTCGATTTTAGGACGATCACAATACTTCCATTAAATGGAAGTATTGTGATAAATAAGTAAATTTTACTCTGTAAATATGGAAGTACAAAGAGATTCTCAATAATTTTACAGTTTTTGAAACAGCCACTAACTCAATGATAAATTCATTACTATCAGTGTATTTCGACGATGAAACTGCAATACTGCCCAATTCAAAGCATCGTGTCTTTTGGGGGCGGCTGGGTTGCCTACTTCTCAAAACTTGGGTTGGTGGTAACTTGGCAAATCACGCGTCCATAGATTGCATGGCAAACGAATTGGGCAGTATTGATTCTACACCGTCGATTTATTACACTTCTCAATCAATTCTGTCTGAAAAACAAAATCGTCATTGAAGCCTCGGCGGGAAAAAAGAAGGAATGGATGGCGAATACGTTAGTAGTCCATCGTAAGGATTCGTAAAATTTTTTTGTCTGTCCGCCGTACGCTGTCCGGGGGTTTTCAGGGGGAAGGAGTTGTCATAAATCTTTGAAAATTGGAGTGAAGCTACGTCAGCCAGAAGATGGCTTAGCGAAGGCCGCAATCGATTGCTGAGGAAGGAGAATAAAGAATTTCAGAACTGAAGCCAGTCAAGTCATTCAATCCTGTAACATAGAGTTCTACAAAGTTACTAGCGCTACAAAATCAAAAATGGAAAATATGAAAACTGACAATCTTATGAGTGAGGTCAAGGGGCCCTTCGCATACAACTACTATCAGCTTCAACTCTAGCAACTACCACAGCAAAATAACGAGACCTCACAAATAACAAAAAAATGAAATAACAAAATCACTGTCCGGACTTCGCAGATATTTCGACGGTCATCATCAGCAAAGCCGACCCCCCCCCCCCCGGCTCCCCCGAACCCCAGCAAGTTCCAATCCCTCGTCAATTCCACTGTTAACTCGATCCTCCGTTCCTTCATTTCCTTTCTTGTTCCGCTTTCATTCTCAGTCGGCCACAGTCAACCGCTTCCCCGACTTGCAGGCTCGCTTTGCGACTGACAGATTCACGGTCGGGCAAACCTCACATAGCCACGAAGGGCCCGTCACGTGCACGTCCTCGGGGGTCGGCATCCCTCCCTCTCACCCTCCAACCCCCCATCACAATCTTGATTCACCATTGCTGCCGCCAGGTGAATGGCATTTTACAAACCATTCCCAGCCGAGCTATGTCAGCCTTTTGGTTCATTTTCCTTACGAAATGAACCTTTGTAATCGGTCAGGAGAAAAAAAATTTAACACCCCCAGACAATTTTTGGTTCACGTTTCAAGGGGTGTGGAATCCGAATCTGCAATAAAATTTTCTTGTCCGTCTGCCGTACGCCGACCGTTTTTCAGGGGAAGGAGTTATCGAATTTTTTTTGGAATTTTCACCAAAATTCAAGTTTTGTATCTAGTCGGTCCTAACGTCTCGACAGAACCCTACCTTAATTTTAAAGCCAGTAAAACAGCTGTTGAAAAGGAAAAAAATTCGTGCTTTTCAGGAGAAGTGCAATATAGGCATGTGAGGAATCAATTTCTATAGATTTTTCTATGCTGAATCGAATGAAACCATTGCCACGCCGGTAGCTTCAACCGTTTAGGATTAATTGCAGTTTTAGTGAGACATTTTTAAAATGTCTAGAATTCTTAATAACTCGAAAACGACTAGAGCCACAAAATTAGTTTTCCACTCGTTGAAATCCCCACAAAAACTTCTGCCCACCAAATTTCTTCAATTTAAAGAATTTGGTCGTATTACGCAAATCAGCAAAACTAAAATTGTGAAAAGTAAAGAATTTGGCATTGGTCCTTAGATTCGGATGATTGATACTACTTACGACCCCTAGCCTATCACACCAACAGTGACATGAAAATATGCAGACGATCAAATACGATTTCAAAACGCTGCTAAGTAGATTAGTGACATGGGTACATTATTTGTCTGGGTACCTCAGAAAATAAAGTTCAAATAGTTGGAGTAGGTCGGTTTATCATCATATCATTTGTGGAGTAATGGTCAATCGTGAATTCAATTATGCCGAAAAGGTACGTTTTCACAATGATAATAAATAGGTAGGTATAAAAAGAAAATACCTGGCGGCTGCTTTCAAAGAAATATTTCCTGAGGCCTGGCGGCAAGAAGGCAGCCATTTTGTTAACCGCGTTAACAGGTGACAACTGTTATCAAGATCCGCCCCATTAACATAAGCTGTCCAATCCCAGCTTCACACTTTCAGTTTCTAATAAATCTGAGCCAATAGACGACGAAAGAGCCGGTAGGGGTAGGGAAGTCCCCTACTTCCCCACCCTACCAAGATCAAGGGTGGGAATGTTACAGCCGCCATTTCGTATTCCTCACGCCTTGAACCGATTGGAACATGTGCCGTGAACCCAAGAAAACTGCAAAACCGCAATTTCAGCAGTGTCACTGCCCCCAAAATTGACCCTGTTGACCAAAATCTCGAAAAAATGCCAAATTTCATGTTTCATAGTCAATATATAAAGATTCCCGCCAAAAAACCCCGAAGTCAAATCCATCATTTTTTTGAAATTTTTCCTAGGCTAGGACCTTGGATTTTCCAGCTGAAATCGGTTTTTTTCATTTTCTTAGTCCTGGAGAGTTGTAGAAAATTGCAAATTTTTTGTGTCATGTACCTGCCCAAAACCTACTCAAAAATATTTTTTTTGGAATTTTAACATTTTTTTTAAAGGGTCAAAAAAATATTTTTTGTTTAGGTCAAAAATTAGTCTTTAAACCAGTTTTTGATTACTAAACCCCAATCGATTTTGACTTATAGGGAGTGAAAAATGTGTAAAAACCTTCAAGGAATCCAACGAGCTCAAAAAATTCAAAATCGGTTCAGTAGGACTCCCTCAAATTGCCAAAAACGCGAAAACGCAGAAATCGCATTAAGAAATTCAAGCCAAACCGATTTAAAAACAAAATTTTCGAATTTTTTCGGAAAAACCACCCTATCTTATGGTAAATCAAGCGAGAAACACGGGAAAAATACTCAAAAAATTCTAAACCCACGGCATCACCTTCAAAATTGAGATTTTGTGTTTTTTCAAAAATATACCCTAATTATGCCGAATTGGACCCGTTAACCTTCTCCGATCGGATTGCCCGGACAATATGCCTCAAGTTGGAGCAAACCACAACTTTCAAGACTAATTTAGTCAAAATCGGATCAGTATTTCAATACGAAGTGGCTGGACGAAATTTTTGGCCAAAATTTCGTCCGTCCACTTCGTATCGAACCGCTGATCCGATTTTGGTGCGGTTGGTCCTAAAAGTTGTGTTTTGCTCCAACTTGAGGCATATTGTCAGGGGAATCCGATCAAAAAATTTTAAGGGGTCGAAAACCCAAAAAAACTGTTTTTGAGATCATGACTTTTTTTACATTTGATCGTTTTTGAGTAGTCTAGAGTTGATTCAGAGGATTCCCTTATAGGAGGTGCACGTCACAGGAAAATTTGCTAAACGCTCGTTTTTTTTTTTTGAAATCGGACCACTCCTTCTATGCGTTTTGCTGCTGACGGCGTACGGCGTACGGCGGACGGACAAAAAATTTTTATTGCAGATTCTTGTTCTAGAACCTCTGAAACGTGAAAGAACAAATTTTCAGGGGGTGTTGTAAAAAAAATTTTCTTGAACAATTACATAGGTACATTATTTCTGGAAATAATGTACCAAAAGTGGCATAGATGTGGTGGGGTGAAATAAAATTATCTAAGTTTCCAATAATGAATTATAGTAGGGTTTACTATGCTAGAGTGTACACAAGACTTTATAGGCATTTTGAGATAGGTTAACCAGCCAACCCGCTATACAACCAACCAGCTCCAACCAGCCTTGGATCTCATTACTCCTCATCCACCTTTTCCATTACCCCTTTTCCACCTTAACTATCTACCCCATACCCATCTAACATATTTACCCCATTGCATTTATTGGATTGCTAAACCAGCCGTGAACGTCATGTGTATTGAGTGAGGAAGTCACGAATCCACCGCACTCTCTCAAATGGCATGTTTCTTTAAAGTTGAAGAATCTGATTGAGAATAGAAACAGAAGTTCTCGTTGGTCCGCCGTCGGGAGGCAAACGATAGAAGAGCCAACCGAATAAATTCAAAATCGTTCAAAAAGCATACAACGTTGCTGTATCGAACCATTTTTCAATTAATGTACTACTGTTCCCCGGCAACCGTTATTTTCAAACCAAAACAATATTGGAACGATTCGTCCGACATATTCGTTTGCTACTATATTTTCACTCAATGCCTACAATACGCCTTTCTGGTTCAATATTATTTTGGTACATTATTTTGGCAATACAAAAAGTTTAAAATTCCAAAAAAAATTTTTTTTTTTGAGTAGGTTTGAGAAAAATTCCAAAAATCTATTCTACATGAAAAATCCAAGGGCCTGGGAAAAATTTCAAAAAAAATTATTGATTTGACTTTGGAGTTTTTCTGGCGCGAATCTTTAGGTATTGTCTGAAAAACATGAAATTTGTCGTTTTTTTTCGAAATTTTGGTTGACATGGTCAATTTGAGAGGTAGTTCATACGGCCAAAATCGCGTTTTTCAGTTCTCTTGGTTTTACGGCCAAAATATGGGTTTTAGGCGCAAACTTGAAGGACATGTCAGGTCTTAAATTTCATATCAGATGCACTCCCTGCGAAACCCTTGTAACGGACCCGAGTGGGTCCGATTTCAGGCTCGGAACTGCTAAACTGCGATTCGGCTATTGGGCAGTGAACGTTTTGTGCAGTAGGCAGCTTATTGACGGCTCTATTATGTTCCCACACACTTATGCTTATCCAACCAAGTGAATAAGAATGAATCACCTCAATAGGCCGACCTGTAACCAACGGAATCGCAATCGGGAGCTACACTTCTTAATTGTTACAGGTTATTTTCATGTTTAATAACCAGCACTCCCGAACCTGTTCTGTTAATGCCAGAATGAAAGATTGAATTTTATTCAATCAACAATGGCGGTATTGGGAAATTCAGAGAAACTTTTTTTCTAATCTTCTATATTTTTTGCATAAATAACAACCACAGTAGAATGGATATGAACCGAATACAATAATGAGGCTCACATAAACATACGCCTACAGTAGAGTGTACATACAAATAACTCATACAGCCAAATTTTTGTTAATCCAATTTACTGTGTTTATAAGGTGGTCAAAATGGACAGTATTTACAGAGAAACGCGGACGAGGGGAAAAGGATTCGTAGGATGCGGGGGATATAATGTACAATCACGTCCAATGATAGTCAAAGTAAAACGATGATCTGGCACAAACGATGAAACACTCGTCTTGGACAATTGAGATTCTCCCATCTTCACTCTCAGTCACATTTACACTCCTATTCAGGCATACAACATACAATATATACAAATCCATCGTAATCGTAGCATATGGCATCAATAAATATGTACAGACTATCAGCTCATTTTCATGTTCATTGTCCTTGATGGACTATGAGGAAGATTGAATATACAACATTTAATTTATGAACATTGGTCATAGAAATGAAGCGATAGGAAAAAATAATAACGTAAAATAGGTACATCAAAAGAAATTGTTCATACAACAAATTGGGAACTGAAATAATGCAAAAAATATAACAAAATCAAATTTATCGAAAAACCGTCAATTTCATTCTGCACAAATGAATGACCTTGGAATGCGTCAACGTTCGACAATCTACAAACCGAGTTGAAAAAGTCCATACCAAGATTTTGAAACCTTGAACTTTGGAATCAGATTGTATTTGCTTCAGAAAAACAGTGGTGCGTAGATAACATGCAGCACTTCCAAATGTTGATACGTGTAATTTTGATCCAAATAATTGTTTTTTCTTTTTTTTTGTTACCCCTTTGGAGGCTGATTGAATAAAAAATTCCCAAAAACACGCCGAGCAAAATATAAAACTCGTTTCGAATTGTTTGCGAAAGAGGGAATGCCAAAATTTCAGGACCATAAACGCTGAAATTGCTTCATTGCTGAGGCAAAAAAAATTTTAATAAAATTTATTTTTGGACTATCGCCTGAGAACTATTCGGAAAGGCTGAGGCATAGGTGGGAAACTTAACTCGACGAAAATAATTGTCAGCATAGTAAAAATCCGCAAAACTGAACCTAGGATATTGAGGAAGTTCATTTTATTTTTCGAACCTGTCAAGGCCAGCGTACCAGTGACTTTACTGCAACAGCGTTCAACGTATAACAGTATCTCGTCTAATCGACACTTTTCATTCGGTTTTATGACGTAGCACGTTGGTAAAAAAGGTGTTATACCGAAGAAGCTGAGATATCGTTCGCGAGAAACTGTTTAAGTTATGGGACATTTTTCTTTGACCGTTCTTTATGATCCGTGAAAAACGCGGTGAAACGACCGCGAGTTTTATGGGCGATATCTCGTTTCAAGTTGTCAACTATGAAATTTTCATAGGTACCGCACTTGTCTATAGCTGAATGAGCAAGGTGAGACACTAAAACCATTTTTTGAACAGAATATTTATGGCAAATGGAGTAGGAGAACATAAGGTAGTATGTACCCTACAGATTGCACCTAAGGAAAAGAAGGAGATCGGCTCGAAAATCGAATTCGATCAGTGAGCCTTCGTTACTCTACGTGTCGACCGGTTACCTGATTTACGGCCGAACAGCTGACCCGATTTTGAAGGGTTTTTATTAATGTTTAAGCCTTCGAAATAGCTGAGGCTGGTGACATGGAGAAAATACTGCAATGGGATCTATTAGGTACCTACCTAGTTACCTATGCCGACCTAGCTACTCAGAACGCACCCCACAAAATATCACTTATTTTTTTCATAGAAATTATTGTCAGTCAAAATCGATTATCCTGTTAACAAGACTTATAATATCACTCACTTAGTGATTCCCACAAAATATGGTACTTGCAAAAATATAGGCGTCTTTCGCTTTTTTCACGATCTCATTTTATTTTGAGAAGACCGACGCATGTTCAAGGTTTCAGATCTCGGTGTTGGTGGAGGTGTATGGTCTCGGTAACCATGGCTTTTACCTGCAGTCCTAAGTAGTTATTTTAAGATCTCAGAAAACGCGTGTAGGTACTTAGTTGAGAAACTTCACCGACCAATTGACGCTACGCAAAAAACTGTAAGCCATAATCCGAAAATCTTAATGTGTACCCACTGTACTTTACATCTACTTTCATAGGCGTCGGTTTGAAAATAAATTGTTCGAAAGTGCAAACACAATAATGGTAGTTAAACACTTTCCAAGGTCATCATCTGAACGGATTCAAGATCTGGACGAAAAATAAGTCAACAACAAAAACAAATAAGCGATAGACTTAATAACAAGCTCAACAATTGGGAGAACGTCCGTCACGCTTCTTTAAGGCCGTGTGAAGGAGTTTCCCAAAAAGTTAAGGAAATCGTAACAATCAGGTTCAAGGGGAATCTCAGGGAAATCTCGTAATTAGGTAAAAAATAAAATAATAGTAATAATAAATTAAGAACACAGTAACGAAATAAATTTTTTACAAGTTTTTGACCAAATCCACAATGTTAAAGTAGAAATTTTCAAATTGAATCATTCGATCGTTTCCTCGATTTAATGTCGTATTTATGACGAAGTTTTCTGTTTGATTTGGGCTCGAAGTAGTCAACAAATTTTGTCTAATTCCATCGTTGAAATTATAAAACATCAGATGAGACTTTCCAACATTCTGGTCCGGTTCCTGGCCGTAAAAAAAATCAGAAAAAGTTAGTCTATTTTGAGAGGCACGTACCGCAAAATTTTCAATTGCCTGAAGTAGAGGGGGCATTTGCCGATCACTTTTGGTCAAGTACGGTAGGTACCTAATTATATTGATGGTTTTCAGAGGAGTGGAAAATCAATTCGCCCTACTTCCATCAAAACGATAACCCTGGCAATGGATTTTTCACAGAACAAGAGGCAAGCTACAAACGGAAGAACGAAATCAGGTTCTTGTAATATGATATAATCATAATAATAGTATGACCATTTATGTTCACCGGAAGTATGACGATGGGGTTGGTGAGGTGTTGATGCCATCGATTCAGAGTCATCTTGTCTTCATCGTGAATCGCTTATGGTTTGTTCTCATATAATATATCTCATATAATATATGAGCATATTATGCTCTCGCTTAGTAGTTTAGAATCGATTCTATGAACTCAATAGGGTAGTTTGATTTTGGTCTAGGCATCTTCGTGTAAAAATAAACGAATAGTTAGATTGAATGGTCCTTCATTCTTGACGATGTGCTTTTCAAGGGCAAAATAATTTGAAAACTTTTGCAGGGATTGGCCTAGAACTGATGATTTTTCCTTTTTTTATGAACTTGATTCGATTGTTTACCCGGCTTTTTCAGGGGTTTTTTGTTCATTACGGTTTTGGTGGCAGTTATGGATTCCAATGCGCCTCCGTTCAAGTAATTTTGAAATTCATTGCACTTTATTTGATGGGCGAACTCGTTCTACTCTGCCTGAGAAAGAATTCGAAAACACGAAAACACCAGAGGCCGGTTCATCAAGTAAACTGTCCCTGTGATAAAAGTCCTGATAAAACTAAGGTTGATACCAAGGGGTGTGCGGTTGAGTTGTTTATGACGTACTTCCATATTATAATAGACCAGTGGTGCGTACATAACACACAATACTTCCATATTTTGAAACGTAAAAGTGTGACACAATTTTTGATCATATTATGACTACTTTTAAGGGTGTTTGGGTCAAAAATATAAAAAATAATAGATATATAAAATAAATAAAATAAAAATTTATAATAAAATAAATTATAAAATAATATATAAAAATATCAATATATTCTGCAAGGTAAAACAAAGACTTTAAGGCCAAGAACGCTCAAATCGGTTCATTTTTGGGGCCGGAAAAAATAAAATAGAAAACTATAAAAATGCAAATATATCGGAAGTACTGTGAGTTATTCAAATTCCGCTTGAAGATGATGTTAGGTCTTGCCGAGACAAAAATTTCAGTTTCAGGCTTCATGATCAGTAGGAAGTCGAATGATGGCGTTCGGTAAAAAGCCATGGTATGACTGGTATACGACACGGGTATGACTTATGGTTCAATTGATGAACCGGCCTCAGTAGGAACACAATATATGTTTGTAGGTGTTAACAGCGGCGGATCCAACAATCTCATGGAGAGGGGGGGGGGGCAAGTATTCCAGTCAACGAACGATTCCAATCATAAATCTAGACCGATGTCTGTTTTATTCAAGAATGTGTTTGGGGTAGGTACGTGATAAACATACTCCCTGAACTTAAACCCAGAGCCAAAACTCGACGGGGAAATTTCGGACTTTCTTTGGTTACTGGCCTACAACATGAAAACTATGCGCCACACAAAAAGCGTTTACAGAGCAAGAAGAAAGCTGATGATATTTTCCCGAATGAACCATTTCACTAATTTATATCCATTCGAGCCTTGGAGAATTTGAAATTTGAAAACTTGAGGCCAACGTTGGTTTGGAAAGTGACAAAAAAAATTCTGGAAACCGGCAATTTTGGAATTTTGTAACTCAAGAACGGGTGGCAATGAAAAATGTCTGAACCTATTTCTCCTGGGAAATTTTATCAGCTTTGTTTTTGCTGAGTAAACTTTTTCTTGAGAAGTATATTTTTGGGTCGTTACAGGCAAAAAACAAAAAAGGTCCAAAATATCGATCGGTTTTGGCCTCTCTCGCTTTAGCTCTGGGTCTTGGGAAGGGAGCCTTCACATTCCTGAAGGAAAAGACATCAGTCTAGCTTTCTAGCAGAGAAAACAAGAGATTTCTAGCGTAGACCCTTTTTTGAGCGTTCATTAGCTGGACTGAAGAGATTCAACGTTAAAATAAATCTTAGCGCTAACCTCTGAGACTTGAGGGGGAGGGGGCATGGCCCACCCCCTGAATCCGCCACCGGGTACCTATTAAGATTAATAAGGTATAGGTACCGTTATGCTGATACCTCAAATGAAAGAAATCTACTCGCACCAGTCCAATACATCAAACTTTCGCATATTACTCCAACGATCCGCTCGAGTCGTTCATATCTGCACGTTGAATGTATAAAAATAAAATCGTTTATTCGGTACGGACACAGATGAAGGATACATGAGCTGATAAAGGGGATTTTGGCGCGTTATTTTACCCCCCAAGGGCTACCTTCGCTCTCAGTCTTCAAACTCTTTACTCGGGCTGTCTATGGACTCGGCGACTGTATTCATCGTCATCTAAACCAGTCGGAATGAAGTCAGTCAACCCATGTATGTGATGGTTGGTAACTCCTATTTAAGTTGTACAACAAGCAGGAAGCGTTGGCTGTAATTCAATTATAACATTTCTGTCGCGGGGAAAACAACTTGATGAATAACTTAAGTATTCCGATATATTCCAGTCACGTTACCACCAAATTCGATTTCTTGTCCTAGAAGGTGAGACCAGTTTGAACGGCGCGGCAGATACATTTTGAATAAATAAATTCGGATTTATGATCGCACTGCGTCAATCTCGTCTCGACCATTCAAGGAGATCAATTTCAAACCATTTTGCAAACATAATTAAAATAGTTGCATGAACTTTTACAAATGTGTTGGTAAATTATTAGGTACCGAAGAGTGATGCATTTGAGTATTAGGTAATTATCAACTTGCAATACAGTTTCACTGAAATTTGTGAGTGGGCTAACCCAACTCAAATTCGACAAGTAAATAGAATGAAAAATTCTAAGGTGCCAGTAATAATCATGTTTGTTGCAAGCAATGAGAAACTCAAAGTCGGGTTCTTGATCAATTTTAAAACGAGAGCAGTCTCACAAATTGGTTTGGATAAATCTCTTGACATGGAAACGAATTCAGCTTCAATTTGGTAAATACCTGCAATATGCTTGATCCTGAGCCCATAGCCTGAACTGAAAGCAGCCCTTGAGTACTACAATGAGAACTCGCAGCACCTGCGATAACACTATTTATCGATGGTGATGAGTTTTGCGTCCGCCGACGACGGCAATGATGATGACGATTGGAGACGGAACGGAATCGGGCGCGGCGTCCATCACCAGACGAGTCCTTCGTTTTGCAAATTGAGTCCTGCCGAACTCGAATCGCTCATGTTCGAATTAGTCCCGTTCAAACCTGAAACCGTCACCTGAGAATGAGATCAGTGGCCACTGCTCAATTTGAAATTCACAATTTCACCTCGCTCCACGTGGCACAGATACGCCTTTTTGGCGACTATCATTTTTGTCGCTAATAACTGAAGAGGGTATTAACGTTTTCATGTGATTTTTTCAATATTTCACGGATGTTCAGCGTGAACTCGAGTGATCCAATGGCCGATTCCGAAACTCATCGCAAAAATGTCCGTCTCTGTTGAGAGTCCTGTCTCTTATTATCGAGAGGCGATATGTACCTATGGCTGGCAGCAATGGTCGGTCATTGGATTCTATTAGATCAGGGAAGGTATTATTTTTACTAGCATATTTGCAGAGTAAAGAACGATTGTAATCGTCCTAAAATGAAAATCGGATTGGAAACAGGAAAAACTTTTACTTACGCACTTTTACTCACAATCGCTTCCTAAGCAAGTGTCTGTCCTGTCCGTCTGTAGTCATTTACAAAAATGGCCATAGCTACCACAATTCTAAACCTTTTTCAAATTTCTTAAACTGGAATATTTGTCTCAGTAAGACCGATCACTCCGTTGATCCGGAATTCGAATTACTCACAGTCCTCCTCGTATATCGGCACGGTTATTGTTTGTGTATTTTCTTTTTTCTGCCCCCAAAAATGAACCGATTAGTGCGTTCTTGGTCTTGAAATCTTTGTTTTAGCTTGCAGAATACGTGGTATATCCCTTAACTCAATGTACCTATTTTGATTTTATTCCGGTAACTTGACATTTTCTGATTTTAGGCGAGTCTTAAAACTTGCATAGTGATTTTTCCGATATTTTTTTACCTAAACGCCCTCAATAGTAGTCAAAATGTGATCGAATTGCGTCAAAATTTTACGAATGGTCATCACTGCTTTAAATTTCATGAACTTGGATGTTTGTCTTGGCAAGACCTATCATTCTGTTTAACCGGAATTTGAATAGCTCAAATAACTCCCGATATATCAGCGCTCTGAGTGTTTTCTAGTTTTTTTCCTAGCCACAAAAATGAATCGATTTGTGCGTTTTTGGTCTTAAAATCTGTGTTTTAATTTGCAGAATATGTGGATATTTTTTATGTTCCGGTAACTTAAAACCGGAAGGTTTTCTTATTTTAGGGGAGTTTCAAAATTTCCATAATGAGTTTTGTGACATTTTTGGCCCAAACAGCCAGCAGCAAACTATGGAAGTATTGTGTGTTATGTACGCACCACTGGTTTTTACTATAGGAAGGCAATGAGTAAAAATCGAACAAGCCACCCGAATAATGAACCCCTATGTAAGAATTTGCAGCGTTTTTCTAATTTCATTATTTTTTTAAATCCAGGGTCAGGTTTTCCTTCAAGTTCCTCTCGAATTGAGAAATCCTCAACATTGAAATTACCAGGGCAACTGTTGTCCGGTGGACAATGTTATATTTACAACTTGAACATTATACTTCATTATGCCGGTGTACAACTACAACAGAGAGACGGACACTGCGTATTGATTCTGGCCGTGACTGCGACCGCCGCGCCAAGCCAGGCCCTCGCACCTACTACGCATTCTCGGCTTCCGCCGCTCCGAGCGTCACTCCTGCCAGCCCGAGAGCCTTCCTCTCGCTCCTACTCGCAGCCGCTATTGGCGATTCCATTTAACCAGAGGTCCTCTCTCTTCGATTCTCTCTCGTTTCATCTCTCTCGTGGAAACACAGAGAACTCGACGCTTACAGCTAGATGGGAAATTTTTTCCCCTCGCATTGAAACACGCCCCTGAAAGAACATGACGTTCGCCGGTTCTTCGGATCTAATTTTCATTTTTTGCTCTCATATTCCTGCGGTATGGCGATTGATTGAAAATTCAAAATCGGATACGAGGTTGAGAAAACATCGCGCGAAGTGACACCATCGAGTTTTTTCGAAATTTTAAGGGGGCGCCGAAAACGTTCTCAATCGCTGGTTTTCGATCCACTATCACTACAGAGAGAAGATTTATTGTAATAACGCTATCATTCTAGTTGGTTGCGGATGTCGCTCACGATTCTATCCGTGGGTTTCGAGGGCGAGGAACAGTCGACTTACCCTCATCAACATAAATATTTTTTCCAAACAACAACATTTGAAGAGTTTTCCTCCAAAACTGCATTCATCCACTTTCGAGTTTTGTCGATATCGATTTCGTTTTTTCGATTGCTTATAGGTACCAAAACTGCTATGAATCGAAATCAGGCTGGTCGGGGGACGGTGTGTCCGTCTGCCCGTCTGCGGTCATTTACAAAAATGGTCATAGCTCAATTGTCGACCTTTTTTCAGATTTCATGAACTTAAATGTTTGTCTCGACAGGACCCCGTTTAATCCAAATTTGAAAAACACAGTACTTCCGATATATTTGCATTTTAAGTGTTTTCAATTTTATTTTTTCCGGCCACAAAAATGAACCAATTTGAGCTCTCCTCGTATTAAAATATTTGTTTTACCTTGCAAAATATGTGGACATTTTTTACACTCCGAAAACTTGGCGTATTTTTATTTTGGGCGAATTTTTAAATTGGCATAATGAGGTTTTTGATATTTTTGACCTAAACAGCCTTAAAAGCAGTCAAAATATGATCAAATTGTGTAAAAATTTTACTTTTCAAAATATGTAAGTATTGTGTATTATTTACGCACCAGTGGGTACGCACTTATCTGCTTTTTCCTGAGGGCTTAAAACAGACGGATTGGCTTGGCTAAAGAATTGGGGGCTGTCCTGAAACGAGGATGATTTTTAATGAAAATTTCAAATAAACTCTGCAGCTGTTAGGGAGAAAAAGTGTCCAATTTGGACGGACGGATTTTTTTTCATTGCAGATTCGGATTATACACCCTTTGAAACAAAAACCATTAACATTTCAATGAAGGCTAGAAAAAAATTTTGGGCGATTACAATGGCTAATAATTATTATTGAATGATAAACCAAAATAAACAACAATCTCAAGCGGAAGTCGGTATTGAGATGCATCAAGATATCACGCCTATCTAAATCCATCCAAACTAATTTAATATAGCTTTTATATCAAATATCATATAACTAGTTCAATTCTCTATCAATGCTAGGTTGGAATGTACGTCATCGTGTATGCAATATCCAGATTCTTCCTGAGGAGGGCTGCAAAGACGAAAGCGCTCGAGGAAAAAAATGTATACGATTTTGTTAGTAAGTCGACATTTGTGTCTCTCACCCTCAGCCACCTCGTCCGGTACTGTTCCTACCTAATGGCAATACTCACTTTGATGCGGCGGGGATCGATTTCTGGTACAAAGCCGGCATAAGGCAAGTTGAGGACTTCGTTGTTCGCGCCATGTAACTTCTATCTAGTGCTGACACCTGACAACCCCCATAACACACATTTCAGTCGATTGGTCATGGAAAAATAAAATCGTGCTGGCACAATAATCCAGTTGGGAGACACAAAATTATGCAGTATCACCATGCAACTTGTTTTCGAATCACTGTCACCAGAAATCATCTTCCGTTTGTTACTGGGGATCGCGAGTGTTCATAGGTCGTCAGTCCTCCCATGCCTACCTTCTCTATTTGGGCTCAATTCCATGTAACAAAAATGTTGGTGAAGTTATTCAAAGTTTGTCTGTTTACGCCTAAAGGGAATGGAATTTTTAAATATTTTCGCAAATCTCACCAAAAACTAGTTATGGTTTCTTGCCGGTCCAGTTCCTAGTTCTGACTCGGTATTTCAATTTTCAACGGAGGGGTATTCAACTGTACGGTCGAGTTGAAACATGGAACAATTGTGTTTTTCTAATCGTTCGCGCAATAGGTAAGAGAAAGATGCTTCTTCTCTTCTATACCTTATATAGAAAGTAAGAGAGATGATATAGAATAATTTTCAATAAATTTTCTAACATTGAGACGACCACACGTGTGATAGCTTTCGCCGTTATCGCAGTGCGCCTTTTGCTCAAAAAGTAAAACTTTGCGGATCTCCTTCTGCACCTGCACCGAATTTTTTTGTTGGTCGGATGGGACCACTGTGTCGAATCACTTTTCCCCGAACAGGAGCTGCCTTTTGTTCAGAAAAATCATCTTTATCCTCTCTCCTCGCATCATCTTTATTCCTTTCCTCTCGCTGCAAAAAGAAAAGAATAGGAAGAGCAAACAATTGCAAACGCTGCAAAGGTTCATTTTTTCGTGGTCACAAGAAGCGCGTTTATTATTTTATCTAAAACGCAGATAATAGGTACCTAATTTTTGTGTACTCGGTTTATTTAGATTCTATGAGCTACAAAAATGACAGTTTTTGAAAAGCATCCCTCGATAGGTAAATTACAATATGTGGGCAGGGGGGGGTCCATGCTTTAGCCTTGACCTGTCGGGCAAAAAAAATGTTGCGGTATCGAGGAATTAAAATGCGACCCACGTATAACAGTTCCACGTTGTTTGAATTTTAGCCACGCAATTCTAAGGTTTTTTAAATTTGTATTTTATTTTTTTTTTTTGGCAGAGCACGAATTGAACTATGCAGTCATTCGAATTCGAGGTACCTTGATCATAAGTCTATCAGATACCAGATTCTGGTGTAGACTGAAATATTTTTAACCAAATAATTTTTGTTTTTTCCCAATGTAGTTGAGGATCGTATAGCAACTGTTCTTAGGACCGTTTCCATTCTCGATCCACCATAATATGGTAGACTCATATTATGAAGTTCAAATCTTGACTTTCGCCTTAAAATTCGACTGGATTCATGTGCAACCCAATCAGTCCCAAATATCAAAGAATCGCCTCCATTATACCCTATGGGTTGACGCAATTGAACCATAATAATTTTACATTTGTACAGAAGCACTGAGTTCTCGTAGGTACATGTTTCCGCTGGGATAATCCAAAAGAACGGCAGGTATCCGACAACTCGGCGGTGTCGGGCAACGGAGGATGGTATCTGCGCAGGCGTACCAACGTCTTTCCCCCAACCATGTCCCCAACATTGCACGTTTGAACCAAGGTTTACGCCATCCCCATCTCGCCGGTCCGTACTCCCTCCCGTTTCTGGTCTTGTACACGACAACGAGTGCAAGGGAGAAGCTCAGAATCGATTCCCGTCTATCAATCACCCGTTTCCCTCTCTCGTTTCATCTTCAGACCGTCACGTCACTCCATTACTCTTATCGCTGCCCGGCTCCTCACTTCACTTTCAAGGACTCCTTCATTTCACGAAAAATATAAATAATGCCTTCTCACAGGGCCTTGCCAGAAAACTCAATTTCAATTTTGCCGATTTTTCGTCGGATTAATTGACAACGAAAATGAAGGCACTGTGATCTTCGTTCAGAATGAATTCCTACTCACAATCATGCTCGGAAACACTTTCTGAAACAGCATTTGTGCGTCCATGTCTCCAGTAATTCCCAGCTTTTTCAAATTTTACTAAAATTAAACAAACACGACAAGAGCCAAACGTGTTTGTACCTACTCCAGTTTTACTGGCATTTGAATAATTGTCAATAGGTAGGTTGGTACCTGCTTCATAGCCGTAAATAACAGTGCCTAGACCAGAGCGACAGGTCCGGACTAGTTACAGCACTCACCTTCAAGGCGGCAGGGCAAGCCCCGGACAACTTCAATCATCGGGCTGATAGCCAACGCCTACAAAGGCGGTGTACTCATTTATATTACACGATTCGAGAGCTCCGGTTTATGAAATGTTGGTCACGGAGTTCAAAATAAGTAGGATTGCCTTAGCTAAACGTGATTTTATTCCAAGTGGGTTTTAAAATTTGTGAAGTAGGTACCTACCTAGCAAGTGGTTATTATTCAATAATTGTAATCGCCCAAGAAAAAATTTCTAACCTACTCTGAAAGTTTCATGGTATTTGGATGTAGAATCCGAATGTGCTATGAAAAATATTCGTCAATCCGCCGTACGCCATAGACACTTATTCTCCTAAACGGCTGGAGATTTTTTCTGAAATTTTCAGGAAAAATCCATCCAAGTCCGGGACAGCCCTAATTCTTTAGCCAAGCCAAAACGTTGAAATATTGAAAAATTGTGATTTTTTCAAATTTTCTGCCGGACGTCAAAGCCATTTAATTTTATAGATTTTTAATGCTGAATCGAATGAGACCATCGCTAGATCGATAGCTTCTTCCGTTTAAAATTTGTAGCCCTTTCTACGACCGCCCGTATGGAGCAGAACGCGGAAATTTCCTTGATTGTTGAGTTTCAGCACCAACCAAATTTCACTCTTTCGTTTAGTTTTGTTTTGTTACGAAATATTGATTAACCTATGACAAAGTAACAAAATGGCTACAAAACAGGTTTTAGGGATACCAACACCTAAATATTATCAATGTCAAGAATTTTTACTTAGCTGCCAACCCATCAAATTGAGTATCGATTCTGTTTTCATTATAGAAAAAAAAAAAATAAAAAAATAAAATCTTGTGCAAGGAAGCAAACCTTTAATAATTAACCCCAGCGTGAGGATTTGCAGCCTTTCAATATCTAGAACATTAGATCAATTTGAACAAAATTGGTTTTATCAGAACTGATGTTAAGGCTACCTAATTGTAGAAAAACTCACTTTGCCCAGCTTATTTTTAATTAATTTTCATCCTGAGTGGGCTACAGAAGATAGGTACGCGAAAGGACATATAGATACACGGGGGGGGGGGGGGGGTAAAGTCGATATCGAGTAATAACTATGGTAATAGCGATGGTAATCGTTAATTCAGAAGGTTTTCCGGTCTAGCCACGCAACAATCTAAGGTTTCCTTTATCCAGCGACGAATCTGTGAAATTGCTGTGAGATACATCGTACAATTACGGCCACGTGGAGCGAGAGTTTCGGGAGTTTTCGTGAACTTGCGCCATCCAACACTGCAAAATTTGCACTCCTCAATCGGGTCTAAATTTTCGGAGCATTGTGAAAAAAATCTCTTCAGGCCCCTCAACGTTGACATCTTCTGATTTTTAATTCAGCACCCTTCAAAAACCCTAAGTAAGTGTCTAAACCGATTTTTCAGTTCAAATAAACCTCGGCTGAGACGTGAATCGAACATGGGTATTTCGAATGACGTCATAACCGTGGTATCTCCTGTGAGGGGGGAACTGAGCAGAACTATGACGAAAGAATTTTACAGATTTTCACCAATAGTTATTACAAAGTTTTTTTACCCATTGGGTACAATACTGCAGATTTTTGCAAAGCTTTTATCATGATCTAAAATTTCAAGAGGAAAAACAGAAACTCGACTCAGGAACCCATTTTCGAATTACATGTAATGGCATCCCCCGGTGGAAGACGCAAGCCATAAAAACTCCCTTGACAGAATTGACAGACCTACGTACCTTGAGACGTGATGAACTCCGGCGAGTCTCTGTGAGGTAGTAGATGTGGCGGGTCCCCGCCGCCCGGTGCCGAACCGATGAACGCACCGCCGCCACCGTCGCCGCCGAATTCGGGCGTCAGGCCGCCCATCCCCCCACCTTCCAGGCCGCCTCCTGCATCAGATGCCAATGAGTAAATTAGCGATTGAGCGGATTTTTACTTCCATAATTAAAAATAAATTGAAGTATTGTAATCGTCTCAAAATCGAAAATCGGAACGGTGCTTCAGAAATCAACTCATACACTTTTGCTCAGAACCGCTTCCTGAACAAGTGCCTGTGTCCGTCTGTGGTCATTTACAAAAATTGACATATCTCCCTCAATTCTTAACCTTTTTTTCAAATTTCTTGAACTGGGATGTTCGTCTCAGGTCATGACCTGAGGTATGCATACCTGCCCTGTTTAACAGGAATTCGAGTTACTCGCAGTACTTCTGATATATCAGCATTTTTAGTGTTTTCCATTTTAATTTTTCCTGGCCACAAGAATGAAACGATTTGAGCGTTGTAGCGTTGAGCGATTCTTGTAACATTTATGGCAGCATTCGGTCACTTACCAGGGGGGTTGAAAGGCGGCGGAGGGGGATGGTGGCTGGCGAAGAACTCGTGGTGGAATCCTTGGGGTGGAGGGTAGCCGAATTCGAATTTGCCAGCGTCGGCCGCGAAGTACGGGAAACCCGGCGGCGCGTCGTCCAACCCGCCCGGGCTCAGGTTCATCGGGAAGCCGCGCATTTTCCTCGACCCGCCGAAAAACGGGCCTCGCCCCATCGACGTCAGCTGTTTCAGTCGTCGCTCTTTACTCCGCTTGTTTTGAAACCAAACCTGTAACAGAAAAGGGAAAGAATTGACATTTTTTCTTAAGCGTGAGAGGGAGCAGGGAAATTGTGGATGGATGATCGACCCGTGAACGATTACTGGAGTCAGCAGGTCAGGGGTGGGGTCTACCGTAAGAAAATTGCCTCTTGTTGCAGTGCTAGTCCTAATATGTGTATTAAAGTTTTCAAATATACGGAGGTTAAAGCAGGTGTTATAATGTGTGTTGAAATGTTGAAAGACGTGATCTAGAACTATCCATCCCTTGTTGTGGTCTCCTTACGGATTTTGTGAAATTACACTCTGCGAAGTAAACTCCAGATGTTGATCATTCTCCTAATTAATCGCTAAAATAAAACACCTCTCGCCAAGCTTTCGATACATTATCACATCTTCATCAGGGATTATGGTCTCTAAATACCCGTCTCCAAATACAGTTGTCAGCTGATCGGGGTCGAGTCGAACGGAACGAGACGCCATTTTTGCCGAGCTTTCGATTGTTCATTCAATCAGGGCCTGAAGACAACAATGGTACGATTAACTAATGGCAACAAACTAGGGACACTAATCGCTCATCATTATAGGAAAAATAAATTAATACCTTTTGCAAACATACTCAGAGACCACCAGGTGTAAGTGGACACCGTTAGGAAACATGAAGGGTGTCACGGCAGCGACTTTGCCCTCAGATAAGGGCCATCTCTCCCACCTCATTAGGTGCGATTAGAGGGCCCGAGCCTGGGGGTAGATAGCCAGTCTTTCTCCTCCCCTCGCGGACATAATTTCGAGTGCTTAAAGTGTCAAGTGATTTTTGGGATTATTAATTTTCATCAACAAGGTCAGAAGTTTTATTTTCCATTTATTTATTGTCACAGTGTGTCGAGGCGAATTTCATTTCCAGAGGTCGGTATCCGTTGAGTGCCTAGGTAGGACATTTTATTTTAATATACTTTTTCTAGTGAACAGTTTGATTATTTTATTATTTTCACCCGGACCACTACCAGGCGCTTACAGTGGTAGCAGAGCTGCGAAATTCACGGTTTATTTTCACAAAAAGTCATTTTTTTTTCAAAACTTTAAAAACAATTTTTTTTTTTTTCGAAAAGTGAACTTTTTATTTTCATTCTCTCTTTTAATTTCGAACTCATAAACTATTTTAAAGTGATATCCTTATTTATTTGTTTCTATTTCAAACTTTTGTTTACCGGATTTAAATTCTATATAACATTTTTGGATACACGTGGTCAAAATGCAGTGTGCCAAGTGCGACCTGTCTGACCCACCCGTTGACCCTGTGAAATGTGCGACATGTTCGCAAAGATTTCATGCCGCTTGTACTAGGCTTGAGTCCATCGACAAGTGGACAAAGATGAATCTAGAGCGACGTGAGTGTTGGAAGTGCGACCTTTGCAGACACATTCCAGACCCTGCCCGTACGCAATTATCAGAATTAAAGCCTGACACACCAGTTCCGTTGTGGTACGCTAACCTCTTATCGGACCTTAGCTTTATCAAATCTGAGCTGAGCCAAACACAAACAGAAAATAAACAACTCAAAGATCAACTTGTTGCGATTCAACCTTCTGAAATTATCGAGTTGAAGAAACAAAATTTACTTTTGCAACAACAAATTACAGAATTAAAATATACTGTGGAAAAACTTCAAATACGACCTGATGAAATATTATCGATGAAACAGGAGAACATAGCTCTAAATGATAAAATAGCTGAACTCCAACAATCCCTTGATTTTCTGAAATTATCGGCCTCAGATCAATCAAACCCACAATCACAAATCACACAAATTCGAAGACACGATAGCACAAGCGACACATTTGATTCTATTCCTAAATTTATGGAGGAAGAAATTTCGAAAGTACCGAAACTTTATTCGAATAACCCATGGACTCTTGTCAAATTTTTAGAGAAACTCCATCTTTTAAATGGTATGAAGGCGAGTCATTTCAAACAAATTTTCCAGCGGATTGCCACTTGTCAGGGCAATTCAATTTTGTTACGTATTGCTACCGAACAAAATGTAACATTCCAGTCGGTAACCGCGAAGTTGTTAGACGAAATAACAACCCCTCACACTAAATTGAATATAGTGCAAGAAAAAATTCTCCGTCCGCAACATCCAAACGAAAACTTTCGTACCTATGTCGAACAAGTTACAAAATTCAATGAAATTTTGTCGCAGTACTCCGAGGTCGAGTTAGTTAAATCGATTTTGCAAGGGACAAACAACAATACTCGAGCTAAATTTCAATTCAATGCGCGTCCCAAAGATTTAGCCGAATTGCAAACCCTCGTTGCCGACGTAGAGAAACTTGAACTGACTGAAAATCTCCAGAAAACAAGAAATTTGAAAAATTCGCCGACTGACTCACCTCAACCATATTTCTCAAATTCGCCACCAGAATCAAATTTAGACAGACGTCCAACACCTCCACGATTTTCTAAATTGAATCAGCACCAAGCACAGACTCAACAATCGGCACCGTTTCGGAATAGATACTATTCAAATAGTACAAATCGTTTTCCGACTCAGGGACAAGCCTCCGCGGGGAATGATATTAAAAATCCTAGACCAGCTCCGCATAGTAGTGGGGATAACACACATGCGAGATCCCAGTCAACACACCGGCAAAATTTCCCGAACTACAACAAACAATTCAAACCGGGATACAACTTGCAGCCTATGGTACAACAAGATTCTTATCCGCCGTTTACTCCTTATTTTACGCCGTATAACTTCGCACCGAATTATTTGCCTTATTGGAATATGTTTCCCCCCACTCGAAACGTATCACGGTCACCGAGCCCGGAAGAAAATTCAAATTTTGCTCAAAAAAAGGGGAAGGCAAATAAAGCTCAACCTAGCCAAACAAAAAATTCGCGTCGCACTTCAAAAAACTAAGTTGGGGAGTTAGCAGGGACCTCCTAAAAAATCCGCAAAAACCGAGTAGAAATCAGCCTTTTGGAATTACGAAAAATCTAGCTATCATTGACGTCAACAAAATTCAAACTGCCGTAATGATTGACTCCGGTGCTAGTTTTTCGTGCATCAGTCATAAATTCCTACAAATCGTACAAACCCAGTCAAACGTTGCCTTGTCGACGGCAGACGTGCTGGCAAAATTAGGTGATTCCTCGGAAGTTCATATCACAATGAAAGCCATATTGTCCGTCCGAATTGGGCACAATACATGGGTTCACCCTTTTTGCATAGTGTCAAATTTACCAAACAATGCAATTTTGGGTATTGATTTTATCAAAAAATCTACACTTTTACTAGACCCTTCGGCTGATTCATTTTCGTTCAAATTTGAACCTGAAATTCATTATCCTTTGAAAAGTGCCGACCAATGTTGCGAATTTGTTTGCCAATTAGCGGAAACCGTGAAGGAAGGAAAATTATTGAATTCGCTTCTAGCAAAATTTCCCGATGTGCTAACACGAGAGCTAGGGACAACCAACAAAATTCAGTGTGACCTCAAACTACAACCAGGTACACAGTTAAAAAACAGTAGAGTCGTCTACACTCAAGGTCCAATCCGTCAAAAAGCCATGAAATCTATATTAGACCAGCTCCTGTCGGACGGAGTTATCGAACCCGTTTCCACCTCCTCCGCTTCGCCGTGCTTCTTGGTTCCAAAGAAAAGCTCGTCAGCAGATTCTTGGCGATTAGTTGTCGATTATAGGGAGGTAAATAAAAATCTGGAGTATCTGCAGTACCCAGTGCCCCCTCTTGAAGCAGCTTTCACTCATCTTAAAGCTGCCAAATATTTCACGGTGATTGATTTAAATTCGGCATATCATCAAATTTTGCTAACACCGCAATCCCGCCGAATCACCGCATTCCAATGTGAATTTGGAACTTTCGCCTACAGGAAACTTCCATTTGGGATTAATAAAGGAGGGCAAGTGTTATCTAAATTGATGGATTCACTCTTTGCCGACATCCGCTACGAATTTTGTTTCTACTATTTTGACGATGTGTTCATTTTTAGTGAGACTTACGAACAACATATCGAGCATATTCATGAAGTCCTGGGGAGATTGCAATCAGCCCGGTTAACTGTAAATCCTGAAAAATTGAAGCTAGCCCAAACCGAAATTGATTTTATGGGTCATCTAATTTCGGCGGGGCAAATTACTATTAATCCGGATCGTCTAGAGGCAATTTTGAAAATCCCCCGGCCAAAAACTCCGAAACAAGTCGCTTCATTTTTGGGAAGTGTAAATTTCTTCTCCCGATTTTTGCCAAATTTTCAAATTTTGGCCAAACCGCTCAACGCTCTTCGGAAAAAGGATTCTCCAATGATTTGGGATGAAAGGGCGGAAAATGCGTGGCAATCACTGCGTACCCTAATTACGCAGCCACCAGTCCTAGCTGCCCCAGATTTTTCCAAACGTTTCCAGTTGTATACGGACGGCTCGAAACAGGGAGTGGCTTGCGTTTTAGCTCAAGAATACTCCGAGCAGCCGCGGCCTATAGCTTTTGCGAGCAAACAGCTGAATAAGCATCAGCAAAATCTGTCAGCATTTGAGTTAGAGGCACTGGCAATTCTATTCGCTTTTCGCAAATTTAGGATCTACCTAGAACACGCCGAGTTTGATCTTTACACCGACCACAAGGCTTTGACTGCGATTACCAATTTAGCCAAAAACGGTGGAAAACTCGCGCGATGGGTCACTGAATTTATGCCGTTTAGGTACACAGTTCATCATATAAAAGGGAAGAAAAATACTATGACGGACTATCTTAGTCGTAACCCGGTAGCCGATTTTTCGGATGATTCCGAATCGTCGAACGCCGATCCAGAAGAAAGTCGGCCCCCTCTACACACCGTCATGAAACCGTCACCCCATTTTAGTGACCCAGTAGATCCGGAAAACGCAAATACGTTAGCTGTTCTCAACGATTTTCCTCAAATTTTCTCCGACTTCAACAAGTTTCAGAAATCCGATCCTGACCTGGGTCCCATCATTGATGATATCATTGACGGAACCAACCAACGACCCCGATATCAATTAGTCAAAGATAGGCTGATGTTTGAAACAACTCCAGGGCAATTTCGTGCCGTCGTGCCCTCGGCCTTGATCGACATGATTTTCAGATATTATCATTCGTCGGTTTTAGGATCGCATTGGGGAATTAAACGAACAGTTAATGCCATTAAACGATTTTTCTATTGGCCACATATGTTCCAAACTATAAAAGAACGAATTCAAGCCTGCAAATCATGCCTAGAAAATAAAATCGACACTCATAAACCGCAAGGGCACCTCTCATCACAACCCGACACTCGAGTAGGTCAAACGCTCTACATTGATACAGCCGGCCCCTTGCCAAATTCGCACGGTTATGAGCACATTTTAATAGCAGTCGATGGCATGTCTAGGTTTACAATAATCGTCCCCCTCACCAAAACTACTTCTGAGACGATAATCAACGCCCTTCAGAACCAAATTTTTCGTAATTTTGGGTTCTGGGAAAGGATAGTATCGGATAACGCCACTTACTTCACGTCCAAAAAATTCACCGAATTTTTGTTTGTATGCGGTATAAAACATTCATTGTTGCCACCGTATTACCCCAACCCGAATTTGGCTGAACGCCAAATACAAAATTTAAAATCGTCGTTGAGAGCTCAATGTGCAGACGACCATTCGAAATGGGCATATAAGTTGCACATGACTCAAATATCATTGAATTCGGCGATAAATGAAACCACTAAGTTCAGTCCAGCCGAACTTTTCCTGGGAAGAAATCTCCTCACTCCATTGAACTTCATGTGGGAACTAAGTGAAAATGACTTAAATTTAGAAGAAACGTGGCATTCCGCCATACAAAACATCAATAGGGAACACTCACGATACGCCAAAGTGTACAACAGAAAACACTCGAATGTTACATTTTCCCCTGGTGATCAAGTCTACCTAAAGACATATATACTTTCGGACAAATCCAAGAAAATAAATAGTAAATTAGCTAGCAGATACAATGGTCCATTTACCATAGTTAAAAAAATATCACCTGTAACATACTTGCTACAAGACGTCGCAAAGGAAAGCATTTTCAAAACGGCTCACGTATCACAGCTCAAAATAGTGCGTATGCAGCGGCACAACGCCACTGCACCACCATAATGCGGCTATGAGGTCTTCCCAATTATTTAGTTATTTATTTTATATTTCAAAATTGGCCACGTTTAGTTAATTTTTTTTTGAGTGTGATTCGAACATTTTGAAAAATGACCGAATTTTATTCGTCTCGACACCCCTGACACTTGCCCGACCTTTGCCACGGGACAATCAAGTACAGTGCGGAGTGCGACGAACGCATGGACAAAAAGGCCACCAAATTAAAAAATCATTGTCTACGAAAATTTTTTTTGTCACGAGAGCAATGCCAACCTCTCCTGACTAGGGCTCATGTCACGCGGATTAGTCTAGCCACTCAGAGGAAGCTTGATAGTTTTTGCTCGCCTCGTACTGTCGTAACGAGGTTTAGGAACTGCAGTTTTTATGCAAGAATGACCGATAAGGCTAAGTCGCATCCATGACATATTTTCTTTCTATTGATTATTTTATTTTCCCCCACGACTACAGCCAATAAATCGATCCTTCAAGCTTTTCTGCGAGGCGTGTGCAGTTTTCCCTCGAAGAAAAACAGCCACGAGGTTTTCTCACACGCCGACATTTCTTTTCTACCTGACCTCTAAATTTAGGTCCCGCCAGCTTCCTCCATATCGACATTTTGTGACCATAAAAAAAAAAAAAATTCTTGACCATAGAATTTTTTTGACAATAAAAAAAAATTTTTTTTTCGGGGGAGGAGGGTGATGTCACGGCAGCGACTTTGCCCTCAGATAAGGGCCATCTCTCCCACCTCATTAGGTGCGATTAGAGGGCCCGAGCCTGGGGGTAGATAGCCAGTCTTTCTCCTCCCCTCGCGGACATAATTTCGAGTGCTTAAAGTGTCAAGTGATTTTTGGGATTATTAATTTTCATCAACAAGGTCAGAAGTTTTATTTTCCTTTTATTTATTGTCACAGTGTGTCGAGGCGAATTTCATTTCCAGAGGTCGGTATCCGTTGAGTGCCTAGGTAGGACATTTTATTTTAATATACTTTTTTATAGTGAACAATTTGATTATTTTATTATTTTCACCCGGATCACTACCAGGCGCTTACAAGGGGAAAGATTTGAGCTAGAAAAAAAATCGTCTAAAAAAGTTGTCTCTAGGCTCTGATGATAACAGAACAATCAATTGACAGCTCGGCGAAAGAGGCAGATTTCTAAAGGTAGAAATTCCTTGGGGTGTACACAGTAATATTATAGGAAGGCTTCATGCCTTCCTAACCCGGTGTTTCCGCCGTCAATTGTTATACTCAACTAGCCCTACTCAACTAGTCCGTAGTAGAGTAGGAAATATTCTACATGCCCGAAAACTATCTGACTCGCAATGGAACAAACTCGAAGTCAAACTCACAATCAAACAGAAACTCAAACTCATAATCAAACTCGAAGTCAAACGTACAATCTAACAGAAACACAAACTCAAAATCGAACTTGGAGTCAAACTCATAATCGAACTCGAAGTCAAACTCACAATGAAAGAGAAACTCAAACTCATAATCAAAATCGAAGTCAAACTCACAATGAAACAGAAACTCGAACTCACAATCAAAATCAAAGTCAAACTCACAATGCAACAGAAACTCGAACACATAATCGAAATCGAAGTCAAACTCACAATGAAACAAATCTCGAACACATAATCGAAATCGAAGTCAAACTCACAATGAAACAGAAACTCAAACTAATAATCAAAATCGAAGTCAAACTCACAATGAAACAGAAACTCGAACTCACAATCAAAATCAAAGTCAAACTCACAATGCAACAGAAACTCGAACACATAATCGAAATCGAAGTCAAACTCACAATGAAACAAATCTCGAACACATAATCGAAATCGAAGTCATACTCACAATGAAACAGAAACTCGAACTCACAATCAAAATCAAAGTCAAACTCACAATGACACAGAAACTCGAACTCATAATCGAAATCGAAGTCAAACTCACAATGAAACAAATCTCGAACACATAATCGAAATCGAAGTCAAACTCACAACAATATGAGGTTGAGTCCTTGTTTCAATGTGAGTTTGACTTCGAATTCGATTATTAGTTCGACTTTCTTTTTCATTGTGAGTTCGACTTCGATTTCGATTATTAGTTCGAGTTTCTGTTTCATTGTGAGTTTGACTTCGATTTCGATTATTAGTTCGAGTTTCTGTTTGATTGTGAGTTTGACTTCGATTTCGATTATTAGTTCGAGTTTCTGTTTCATTGTGAGTTTGACTTCGATTTCGATTATTAGTTCGAGTTTCTGTTTCATTGTGAGTTTGACTTCGATTTCGATTATTAGTTCGAGTTTCTGTTTCATTGTGAGTTTGACTTCGATTTCGATTATTAGTTCGAGTTTCTGTTTCATTGTGAGTTTGACTTCGATTTCGATTATTAGTTCGAGTTTCTGTTTCATTGTGGGTTTGACTTCGATTTCGATTATTAGTTCGAGTTTCTGTTTCATTGTGAGTTTGACTTCGATTTCGATTATTAGTTCGAGTTTCTGTTTCATTGTGGGTTTGACTTCGATTTCGATTATTAGTTCGAGTTTCTGTTTCATTGTGAGTTTGACTTCGATTTCGATTATTAGTTCGAGTTTCTGTTTCATTGTGGGTTTGACTTCGATTTCGATTATTAGTTCGAGTTTCTGTTTCATTGTGAGTTTGACTTCGATTTCGATTATTTGTTCGAGTTTCTTTTTGATTGTGAGTTTGACTTCGATTTCGATTATTAGTTCGACTTTCTTTTTGATTGTGAGTTTGACTTCGATTTCGATTATTAGTTCGAGTTTCTGTTTGATTGTGAGTTCGACTTCGATTTCGATTATGTGTTCGAGTTTCTTTTTCATTGTGAGTTTGACTTCGATTTCGATTATTAGTTCGAGTTTCTGTTTCATTGTGGGTTTGACTTCGATTTCGATTATTAGTTCGAGTTTCTGTTTCATTGTGAGTATGACTTCGATTTCGATTATGAGTTCGGGAATCGGAAAGGAGCTACAGAAAAACCTTTCACTAGCACTCATTTATTCAAAATCATTTTCCAAGCAAGAGTCCGTGTCGCCTGTCTCTCCGTCCGTAGTTATTTACATAAATGGCATAGCTCCCTCAGTTTTCATCCGTTTTTCAAATTTCTTGAACTGAAATGTTTGTCTCGACAAGGCCTAACACCCTGTTTAATCGGAGTTTGAATAACTCACAGTACTTCAGATATATTCGCATTTTTAGAGTTTTCTGTTTTATTTTTTTCCGGCCACAAAAATGGATCGATTCGGGCGTTCAAGGCCTTGAAATCTTTGTTCTACCTTGCAAAATATGGGGGTATTTTCCAATTGGGATAACATGCTGTATTTTTATTTTAGGGGAGCTTTAAAGTTTGAACGTGAGTTTTTTTTTATTTTTGACCGAAACACTCTCAAAATCAGTCAACATATGATCAAATTGTATCGCAATTTAACGTTTCAAAATATGGAAGTATCTTGTGTTATCTATTCACATTTTTTTCTCAGCATGGGAAGGCACGTACGAAAGCGCTGCGTGCCGCTCAAGTACCGTCGGTTTCGTCATCGCGTTATCTGGTCTACTGACCCTCGTTAACCGATTTAATCGGCCCATTATTTCGTTGAACAACTTCCAATGCGTTCGTGCGGCCGCAGTTGGTCAGAGGAATCGATGCTCAATCACCGGCGCGGCTGTGCGTCCTCGTCGTTCTTCGGCGGCGACGCCGACGCCCGTGAGCGACGGATCATGCAACGCCCGTCACAGGCGTCACCGTCTACACGTCACACCTCAGGCCCGTACGCAACGGACACGCCAGCCGACGGGCGCTGACAGTCGACGAGAACGAGAGGACGACGAGCACGAAGAAGGAGGAGAGATAGGACAGCCTTCGCATATCGCAACAGCACGCGATGCGATTTCGGAAAAAAAACAAAAAAAAAACACCCGTACTTCCGACCGACGAGATACCTAACGGTCGATGGGCTTGACTTACGCGGGTAAATGTCCCGATAAAGATACGATATCAATTTTCGCTTCCTAACGCAACGAAAAAGTAAGAGGAAAAAATTTAGAAAAAAAACTTCGAAATAAGGTTAAGCGAAGAAACCCAGATAACGCACAATACAATAATATTTTGATTCGTAAGTTTCCGACATGATTCGATTATATTTCGACTGCTTTTGAGGGTGTTTAGGTCAAAAATCTCACTATGCAAATTTTACAATTCGCCCGAAATAAAAATACGCCAAGTCATTGGAAAATAAAAAATATCCACATACTCTGCAAGGTAAAACAAAGATTTCAAGACCAAGAACGCTCAAATCGGTTCATTTTTGTGGCCGGAAAAAAATAAAATGGAAAATATTAAAAATGCAAATATATCGGAAGTACTGTGAGTAATTCAAAATCCGATTAAACAGGGTTTTAGGTCTTGCAGAGACAAACATTTCAGTTCGAGAAATTTGAAAAAAGGTTGAGAATTGAGGGAGTTATGGTCATTTTTGTAAATGACCACAGACGGACAGACGGACACACAGACACTTGTTCAGGAAGTGATTCTGAGTAAATGTGTATAAGAAAAAGTTTTTTCTGAAGCTCCGTTCCGATTCTCGATTTTAGGACGATCACAATACTTCCATTTACTCTGTAAATATGGAAGTAAAAATTACCATAACTCCCTCAATTCTCAACCTTTTTTCAAATTTCTTGAACTGAAATGTTTGTCTCGGCAAGACCTAACACCCTGTTTGATCGAAATTTGGATAACGCACAGTACTTCCGATATACTTGCATTTTTAGTGTTTTTCATTTTTTTCCGGCCACAAAAATGAACCGATTTGAGCGTTCTTGGTCTTAAAATCTTTGTTTTTCCTTGCAGAATATGTGGATGTTTTCTATTTTCCGATAATGCGGCGTATTTTGATTTTGGGCGAATTTTAAAATTTGCATAGTGAATTTTTTGATATTTTTGACCTAAACACCCTTAACAGCAGTCAAAATACGATCAAATTGTGTCTCAATTTTACGTTTCAAAATATGGAAGTATTGTGTGTTATCTAAGCACCACTGATTTGTTAATGGGAAAAATGGCTGTTGTTTTATTTCAATTCTGTAAATTGATTAAAAAAGTCTTCCGATGTTTACACACTAAAACCATGTTTGAACATCATGAGAGTTTTTTAATCAATTCACACAATTGAAACAAAACAATAGCCATTTTACACAGAGTTTTAGTTTTATAATTTTGATCGTTCCCAACCCTCAAAAAGTGTTTAAAACCTTGATAATGTTTTGGTTCATTTTTCTTAAGAAATGAACCTTTGTAATCGGTCGGGAAAAAATTTTTTTTAACACCCCCTGAAAATTTGTTGGTTTACGTTTCAAGGGGTGTAGAATCCGAATCTCCAATAAAAATTTTTTGTCCGTCCGCCGTACGCCGTACGCCGTACGCCGTCCGCCGTCCGGGGTTTTTCAGGGGGAAGGAGTTATCGAAAAATTTTGAAATTTTCACCAAAAATCAAGTTCCGTATCTAGTTGGTCCTAACGTCTCGGCAGAACCCTACCTTAATTTTAAGGACAGTAAAACAGCTGTTGATGTGAGAAAAAATTCGTGCTTTTCAGGAAAAAAGCAACATAGGCATGTGAGGCATCATTTTCTATAGATTTTTCTATGCTGAATCGAATGAGACCATCGCCACGCCGGTAGCTTCAACCGTTTAGGAGTTATTGCAGTTTAAGTGAAGCATTTTTGAGTTTTTCAAAAATTTTCCAATTCTTAATAACTCGAAAACTACTCGAGCCACAAAATTCGTTTTCCACTCGTTGGAATCCCTACGAAAACTTCTGTCCTCCCGATATCTTCAATTTAAAGAATTTGGTCGCATTACACAAATCAGCAAAACAAAAAATTGGAAAAACTTGAGAATTTGGCCTCGGCTCTTAGATACGGTTGATTGATCTACTTACGACCACTAGCCTATTACACCAACAAGGTGACGCACTCACACTACGACCAGTTGCGCTTGGCAACATGAGAGCGAGTCAGGCTTCAACAATGGTTCTGAAGCATTCTTGAGGCATTTTTAATTTCATTATTCAGATAATTTAATAATTATTATTATTATTCTGTTAATTATGAAGGTGATTAAGAATATATTAAATGGTGAATTTAACGGAATTAAACGATCTGCTGCGTTGAAAAGATGGATAGGTAAGTAAGTATTTATCAAGCGAATCGGATGATTATTTTTTGCCTGGTTCAAAAAACGTTTTTCTAAATACCCATCTAAAATACAAATTTATACTGAAATTATAGAATAATAACAACTAAACTCTGTGTTTAAGGAGTACCGATGTATCGTGAAGTTTGTCTTAGCAATCGAAAAATGAACCCCTGTGCAAAATTTGCAGAGTTCTTCGGACATACCGAAAACTAATCTGCACATGCCACTGATCTACTTAGCAGCGTTTTTTTTTCAAAATCAGCATTTTTGGACACGTAACATTCTTCACCTGTACCCAATTTCCGAGTACGCCACCGGTAACAGCTTTACAGGAAACGGCAGCCGAACACTGCGCAGGCGTAGGCGTAGCGCTTATTGGATGAAGGTAATCGCATCGAAACTATTTTATTAGCCGATAGACGGCGAGTCAAGAGGAGGGCGAGGCGGAGGGTCAAGAGGCGGCGGGGAGGAGGACGCGATCGGCGAGGAGGGCGGGGAGGAGGACGTGATCGGCCGACGCGGTGGTAAATGTGAAGCCTTTCCGCTGCTCACCGGCCGGTGGTGAATCTCTTCGGCGGAGATGATTGGTAGGTTAGAAAAAACAAGGAGTGGCCAGGAGCGAGCGGAGGTCCGCCAGTCCGTGATGGTATTACTGACAGATAATTACAGGATCCCGAAGAATGGAAAGAGTAGGCGGAATGCGCGAGGCTGCGTGAGGGTGGAGGAGAGCACGACTTCTTCGGAGCTGAGGCGGCCGGTGCTGCCGCCCGTTGATGAGAGGCGAGCGGAAAAGTGAGCGGGGGGGGGAGGTCGAGGCGGCCCATTATCCGCCCGGCAACTGGAACCCGGGGCACCGGCACCGTCGCACGTATCGCGACCCGGGCCGACGCCGGCCGATCTCGGCGGTACAGTGGCCGAATATGCGGCGACCGGCGAGGAGGGGTGTGAGGGGGAGGGGTGCACGGCACGACTTTCCTTTTCGCAATTTTCAGTAATTTATCGTTAATCAGTCAAAAAAGATTTTTTTTTCATACCCTTCCCGTTCCAAAGGGAAGTATCCACTAACTAAAAATGAAGAATCCGCTATTACAAAAAAGAAAAAATCGGTTGAAAATGTTTACTTTTATAATTATAGAGTGAATGGAAGTATTAGAATCATCCTAAGATCGAGAATCGGAACGGAGCTTCAGAAAAAACTTTTTCTTACGCACATTTACTCAGAATCATTTGCTGAACAAGTGTGTGGGTGTGTCCATCTGTGGCCATTTACAAAAATGACCATTTACAAAAATGACCATCTCAATTCTCAACCTTTTTTCAAATTTCTTGAACTGAAATCTTTGTCTCGGCAAGACCTAACACGCTGTTTAATCGAAATTTGGATAACGCACAGTACTTCCGATTATTTGAATTTTTAGTGTTTTCTATTTTATTTTCTTCCGGCGACAAAAATGAACCGATTTGAGCGTTCTTGGTCCTAAAATCTTTGTTTTACCTTGCAGAATATGTGGATATTTTTTTTAGTCAGAAAATGTGGCGTGCTTTTGCTTTGGGCGAATTTTAAAACTTGAATAGTGAAATTTTTGATATTTTTGACCTAAACACCCTTAAAAGCAGTCAAAATATGACCAAATTGTGTCACAATTTTACATTTCAAAATATGAAAATATTGCGTGTTATCTACGCACCACTAGTTTCGAAAGATGTTCGATTTTATAGATTTTTCCGAATGTTTTCCTCGGATTTCTCGCTAGATTTACCATATTATGGACAGTTTACCGGAATTTTCGAAAACATTACTACCAAGTGAGTTACTATGCAGCTAGCACTAACTATGTAGCTTCGTGTCCGTGCAGCGTCCTAGAAGCCTAATCGCATCAGCAACTGCCCTGAGGCGCCTGCGCACAATCCTAGCGCGTGCTGGGCGCAGGCATCTTCACGCATCGGCGCCTGCGTCCTTCACCGATTGACGTGGACCATCACAAAGGTCTGATGTTTGGTATAAGGCTGGAAATGCCGTCCAAACACGTCTCTGCTCTTTTCCAAACTGAACGAAAAACGGATTTATAACTATTTTTGAGCGGAATAGCAAACAACCGGTGGCGCTTGAATGACACACGATACAATAATATTTCGATACGTAAAAATTAACGTGAAATTTGATTATGTTTTGACTGCTTTTGAGCGAGTTTAGATCAAAAATGTCAAAAAATTCACTATTGAAATTTCAAAATTCGCTCAAAATCGAAATACGCCGGGTTATCGAATTATGAAAATATATCCACATATTCTGCAGGGTATAATAAAGATTTTAAGACAAAGAACGCCCAAATCGGTTCATTTTTGTGGCCCGAAAAAAATAAAATAGAAAATATTAAAAATGCAAATAGATGGGAAGTACAGTGAGTTATTCAAATTTCGATTAAACAGGGTCTAAAGATTCTAAAGGTCTAAATCTAAAGATTCGCGCCAAAAAGCCCCGAAGTCAAATTCATCATTTTTTTGAATTTTTTCCTTGCTCACCTTGGATTTTCCAGCTGGAATCGGTTATTTGCCCTTTTTCTCTGTCCTGAAGAGCCGTAGAAAATTGTAATGTTTCTGTGTCATGTACCTACCCAAAACCTACTCAAAAATATTTTTTTGGAATTTTGAAATTTTTTTTATAGGACCAAAAAAAAATATTTTTTTAAATTACAAAAATTAGTCTTTAAACCAGTTTTCAAACACTGAAATCCAACCAATTTTGACTTACAGTGAGTGAAAACGGTGTAGAAACCTCCAAGGAATCCAACAAGCTCAAAAAACTCGAAATCGGGTCAGTAGAACTCCCTAAATTGACAAAAACGCAAAAAAGGAGAAATCACGTCAAGAAATTTCGAGCCAAACCGCTTGTAAAACAAAATTTTCAAAAACTCTCGGAAAAAAGCCTCTATCCTACGGCAAATCAAGTGAGGAACCCGGGAAAAATACTCGAAAAATTCTAAACCCGCGGCATCACCTTCAAAATTGAGTTTTTTCAAAAATATACCCTAATTATGCCGGATTAGACCCCTTCACCTTTTCGGATCGGATTGCCCGGGCGATATGCACCAAGTTGGAGAACTTTTAGGAATAGTTTCATCAAAATCGGATCAACGGTTCGATACGATGTCGTGGCCACGAAATTTTGACCAAATTTCGTAGTCAGGACATCGTAAAGAACCGCTGATCCGATTTTGGTGCGGTTGGTCCTAAAAGTTGCGGTTTGCTCCATCTTGGTGCATATTGTCCGGGGAATCCGATCGAAAAATGTTAAGGGGTCCAAAACCCGAAAAAACTGTTTTTGAAATTATGACTTTTTTGACAATTTAACGTTTTTGAGTACACTAGAGTGAATTTAGCGGATTCTTTTACCCGAGGTGCACATTAAGGATAAATTTGCTACATTTCCGAGTTTTTTTTTTTTTTTTTGGAAATCGGTCCACTTTTTTAATGCGTTTTGCGCTTAACGGCGGACGGCGGGCGGGAAAAAAAATTTTATCGCAGATTTGTGTTCTAGAACCTGTGAAACGCGAAAGAAAACATTTTCAGGGGGTGTTGTACAAAAAATTATTTTTTTCAATTTTATCTGCGTTTCAATTCTAAGGCCGTAAAAAACGTCCCCCCCCCCGCCGTGTTCGTGAATACGGCCTCCCACATCAGGAGGCGACGAGGCGGCACCGGGCGAGCGGTCGGATTGAAGGCCATCAAGCGGCAGGCGGTTCGCGGATCGAGATATCTCAGGCGGCGGGTGTTGCCCTTCGGTTAATTGGAGAAACTAATGCAAGGGCAAGCGGGCAAATATTTAGACTGGAAACAAGGAGCAACGAGGGCCGGGCGGCGGTCTCCCATTGTCCGCTATTGGATCCGCCGGGCGGGACCGGGGGCGTGACAATCGTCCGCGGGGCGGCTAATCAACCGCGTGACGCGGAGCGCGATGCAATGAAAACAATGCGGTCGGCGTAACTGTACCTGGATGTACGTGACTGTATGTACGTGATTGGATGTAATTAACGCCGGGCTAAATTGGAATTTGGAAATTGCAGAAGCGGTAATGTTGAAGCCTGCCGACAACACACGATACTTCCGAAATTTTGGATTTATCCGCGATGAAAATCCTCGAACATTTACGTGCAGAATGAAGTACATAAAACCAGCGATGCGTAGATAACGCACGATACTTCCATGTTTTGAAACGTAAAAGTGTTATCATATTCTGACTGATTTTAAGGGTGTTTAGGTCAAAAATACCAATAAACTCGCTATGCGAATTTTAAAATTCGCCCAAAATCAAAATACGACACATTATCGGGATATAGAAAAATACCCACATAACCTGCAAGGTAAAACGAAGATTTTACGACCAAGAACGCTCAAATCGGTTAATTTTTGTGGCCGGAGAAAAATAAAATAGAAAACTCTAAAAATGCCAATATATCGGAAGTACTGTGAGTTATTCGAATTCCGCTTGAAGAAGATGTTAGGTCTTGCCGAGACAAACATTTCAGTTCAAGAAATTCGAAAAAAGGTTGAGAATCGAGGGAGCTATGGCCATTATTACTATTTTATTTTTTTTCCGTCCACAAAAATGAACCGATTTGAACGTTCTTGATCTTAGAATCTTAGTTTTACCTAGCAGAATATTCGGATATTTTTTTATGCAAAGAAAACTTAACGTATTTCAATATTAGGCGAATTTTCAAAATTTGCATAGTGAGTTTTCCGATATTTTTGACCTTGACAGCCCCAAAAGTAGACGAAACATCACCAAACTGTGTCAAAATGTTACGTATCAAAATAATAACTATTTGTTTCAAGTCGATTTTCCACCCCCTGTGTTCCAAATTTCGATTTAAGTGGTCACTTTTGAAAAAACGTTATATTTTCAGCGATACAGACTAGTTCCGCAAAAATGGGCATGCGGAGGATCGCATTTCGATGGGGAAAAGCCTTTTTCTCTCGAAATTATTTTTCCCCTTTTTTCCCTCAGAAAGACTGTTTTTCCTCGAAAAGGGAAATTTCCCTCGAAAAGGGAAATTTCCCTCGATGTGGAAACGCTGGTGAAGTTGCGGTTAGAGACGAACGGCCGGCGAAGAAAGGGGATCGCCGCCGAAGCGGGCCCCATTATGACGGCTCGGCCCGAGGGTGGGGTTATCCCTTGGAAACAACGAGTCCGCGCATGCTCCTCCCGCTCGCCACCCTTACCGCCCCTTCGGATACCTTCCAACCTCGAACTCCGACCTACGGCCTCTCGCTCGCCCCCTCCTCACACCTCCTCCTTCTCATCCGCCTCAGGTTCTTTTCCTTTTACAACTCGCCCTCCTTATAACCTCCTCCTCCTCCTCCTACTCCTTCTCCTCCGTCTTCTCATCTCATGGGCGACCGCCACATCATCACTCCGCCTCGCGCCTTCCCTCTCGCTCGCGCCCTCTTGTCATTTTCGCCATCTCTCTCGCTCCCTCGCGCACTATCTCCCTCGCTCGCGCCCACTCTCTCGCTCTCACCTTGCCACCGTATCTTTGGTAGCGCCGGCAGAGTTTGTGTCACACGATCGACTCTCGAATGGCGCCGGCGCTGTGTACGTGTCTTGACCTTACGGCGGGACGGGAAAAGGTTTAACCAGTGGTGCGCAGATAACACACAATACTTCCATATTTTGAAACGTAAAATTGAAACACAATTTGATCATATTTTGACTGCTTTTGTGGATGTTTACAAACATCAATGTCAAAAATGGCAAAAAATTCACTACCTACTGAAATTTTAAAATTCGACCAAAAAACAATTCGACACATTATCAGAATATAAAAAATATCCACATATTCTGCGAGGTAAAACGAAGATTTTGAGACCAACAACGCTCAAATCGGTTCATTTTTGCGGCCGGAAAAAAAAATAAAATAGAAAACACTAAAAATGGATATATCGGAAGTACTGTGAGTAATTCAAATTCCGATTAAAAAGGGTGTTAGGTCTTGCCGAGAATACATTTCAGTTCAAGAAATTTGAAAAAAGGTTGAGAATTGAGGGAGCTATGGCCATTTTAATAAAATTTACTAAAATGGCCATAGCTCCCTCAATTCTCAACCTTTTTTCAAATTTCTTGAACTGAAATGTTTGTCTCGGCAAGACCTAACACCCTGTTTAATCGGAACTTGAATTACTCACAGTACTTCCGATATATTCCACAGACGGACACACAGACACTTGTTCGGGAAGTGATTCTGAGTAAATGTGTACAAGAAAAAGTTTTTTCTGAAGCTCCGTTCCGATTTTCGATTTTAGGACAATCACAATACTTCCATTTACTCTGTTAATATGGAAGTGAAAATCCAATATGAGCAGCATCAAGCTTGTTTGTATATACAATATGTCTGTAGCGAACAAACCTGACCTGATCGAAACAAACAAAGGGCATTTTCGAACTCGAGCATCACCATTAGTCTAATTCCGGTGGAATAGGTACCCTGGACGATTTTCCTAAAGAATTTTTACTTCCATATTTACAGAGTAGGTAAATGGAACTATTGTGATCGTCCTAAAATCGAGAATCGGAACGGAGCTTCAGAAAAAAACTTTTTCTTATACAAATTTACTCAGAATCACTTCCCGAACAAGTGTCTGTGTGTCCGTCCGTCCGTCTGTCCGTCTGTGGTCATTTACAAAGATGGCCATAGCTCCCTCAATTCTCAACCTCTTTTCAAATTTCTTGAACTGAAATGTTTGTCTCGGCAAGACCTAACACCCTGTTCAATCGAAATTTGGATAACGCACAGTACTTCCGATTATTTGAATTTTTATTGTTTTCTATTTTATTTTTTTCCAGCCACAAAAATGAACCGATTTGAGCGTTCTTGGTCTTAAAATCTTTGTTTTACCTTCCAGAATATGTGGATATTTTTTATATTCCAATAATGTATTGTATTTTCATTTTGAGCGAATTTTAAAATTTGCATAGTGAATTTTTGGATATCTTTGACCTGAAAACCCTTAAAAGCAGTCAAAATATGATCAAATTGTGTCTCAATTTTACGTTTCAAAATATGGAAGTAGGTATTGTGTGTTATCTACGCACCACTGGTTTCGTTACGCAGTCCCAGCGAATATATTCGCGTATCGCTTGTGAAATTTGCGGAACAAGTCGCCAGTGTGACGCGGGAACCACTCGAGCTCCATCTCCCTCTGGTCAACCCCCCACCCATTTCTCCTCTCGCAGTACTTGAAATCTCTCTCTCACTCGTCTCGTTTCCATGATAAGTTCCCTCGTGTAAGATCGGCGCTACATTCTTCGCTCGCCTGCCATTTTTACTTCCATATTTACAGAGTAAATGGAAGTATTGTGATCGTCCTAAAATCGAGAATCGGAACGGAGCTTCAGAAAAAACTTTTTCTTATACACATTTACTCAGAATCACTTCCTGAACAAGTGTCTGTGTGTCCGTGTGTCCGTGTGTCCGTCTGTCCGTCTGTCCGTCTGTCCGTGTGTCCGTCTGTCCGTCTGTGGTCATTTACAAAAATGACCATAACTCCTTCATTTCTCAACCTTTTTTCAAATTTCTTGAACTGAAATGTTTGTCTCGGCAAGACCTAACACCCTGTTTAATCGGAATTTGGATAACGCACAGTACTTCCGAGATATTTGCATTTTTAGTGTTTTCTATTTTATTTTTTTCCGGCCGCAAAAATGAACCGATTTGAGCGTTCTTGGTCTCAAAATCTTCGTTTTACCTTGCAGAATATGTGGATATTTTTTACATTCCGAAAATGTGGCGTTTTTTCATTTTGGGCGAATTTTAAAATTTTAATACTGAATTTTTTGATATTTCTGACCTAAACACTTTCAAAAGCAGTCAAAATATGATCAAATTGTGTCACAATTTTACGTTTCAAAATATGGAAGTATTGTGTGTTATCTACGCACCACTGGTTTCCCGTTCGTTCGGAGAAAAATCCATCCGAGCCATTTGAAATAAAAGATGACTGAAGTGCGGGTTTTCCTCCGAAAACAATGTAAACCAGCGGTGCGTAGATAACACACAATACTTCCACATTTTGAAACGTAAAAGCGTGACACGATTCGATCATATTTTGACTACATTTAAGAGTGTTTAGGTCAAAAATATCAAAAAACTCACTATGCAAATTTTAAAATTCGCCCTAAATGAAAAAACGCCACATTTTCGGAATGTAAAAAATGTAAATAAAATGTAAATGTAAATGATGGTTTAATTGTTTTAACCCATAGGGCATCACAAGGAGTGGGTTTAGTTCTCTAATATCATTTCATTCCGAAAACCCCGAATGCCAGGGATGCCATGAATCATAAGGCTATGGACCAAATTTTTCATGGCACCTGTGGGAATCGAACCCACAACTCTCAGGTATAGCCTGCAGCTAGGCAGACGCGCTAGCCACTAGACCAACCCGTGAGCCCACATTTTCGGAATGTAAAAACGCCACATTTTCGGAATGTAAAAAACATCCAAATATTCTGCAAGGTAAAACAAAGATTTTAAGGCCAAGAACGCTCAAATCGGTTCATTTTTGTTGCCGTAAAAAAATAAAGTAGAAAACAATAAAAATGCAAATATATCGGAAGTACTGTGCGTTATTCAAATTTCGATTAAACAGGATGTTAGGTCTTGACGAGACAAACATTTCAATTCAAGAAATTTGAAAAAAGGTTGAGAATTGAGGGAGCAATATGAGTCAAAATATGATCAAATTGTGTCACAATTTTACGCTTCAAAATATGGAAGTATTGTGTGTTATCCACGCACCACTGGTTTGTAGGCTTTACAAACGAAAAAAAAATGGTGAAAACAGATGAAAAGACTTGGTGAATTGAAGACACTCGCTGATTTCAAAACTTATTGTATAAACGAAGTATTTATTTTTTTGTATTTTTATTTTTTCGCCCACGCAGCGACTTTTTTTGTTGTTAAAAGACAATTTTAACTAGTATCTAAAATACAATTTACACGCCTTAAAAGACAACTAAACGCAGGAAAACACAATTCCGTTTGAACATTGGTCGAGAGCCGACTCTCCCGCCATGGAGACGCGCCGCGCTGCCGGAACCTGAGCCGGGCGGTGCCGAGCCGGGCAATCTGAGCCCTTCGATCAACGATAGCCGCCCGGACCAGCATGGCGGAAGTTCGGACCAGCCGCCCGGCACGGCTCAGCAAGCCGTAGGCGCTACGATTCCGAGAATCTACGACCCGCGCGCATGTTCGTCCGTGTAATTTCATGTTCGGCTATCCTGCTAGTGCGAATCGCCTGTTCGCGGCCTCAGTCTTCCGCCGTCTTCCCTCCGGGTCGGTCGCGTCGCGCTCGCGTAAGTAAATTTTCCTTTTTGCCCCCCTAGGATAGGAAAAAACACTTCGAAAAATATTTTACATAGAAAAACTTCGTTTCTAATTGTCCTTTTTCTGATTTCCTTCTTCAAATTTCTTGAACTAAGAGATTTTTCTCAGTAAGACCTATCACCCTGTTGAATCGAAATTTGAATTACTCGCAGTACTTCCGATAAATTAGCACTTTTAGCGTTTTCAATTTTATTTTTTTCCTGACCACAAAATTTAACCGATTTCAGCGTTCCTAGTCTTAAAATCTTCGGTTTAGACTGCAGAATACGTTGGTATTTTTCATGTTCCGATAACTTTTCATATTTTTAGGCGAGTTTTAAAATTTGCATTATGAGTCCTGGTATTTCTGAGCCATAAAGCCTCCAAAGTAGTAAAAATGTGATACAATCGTGTCGAAAATTTGCCAATCATAATATGGAAGTATTGTGTGTACCACTGGTTTGAGTGAAGGTTTTCGATAATTCAATTACCGATTATTTCGGTCATTTCTGCGTGAAAGCAAGTGAGTTCGGCATAGTGCGGGCTTAATATCGATAATTAAGATAAGTTAAGAAAAATGCCATTGTTTTCGCCCGTTAACCGAATTTATCCCGAATTTTACCGAATTTTTCCGATTTTATCGGAGAGAGGGTCGGAGCTAGTTAGGGCATGTCGCTCTAGTCTCATAGCTTAATATGTGCTTTGGTACACTGCGGTCATTGCCTCGCCGCCTCGAGCGGACTGGATCCAGCGTGTTGAGGGCGTTGGGTCCATAGCGCTGCGTCTACGGAAAAAATAGTCGGCGGCGCATCGCCGCGTAGACGCAGCGCCGCGCTCCCGGATTTCGCCAGTGGAGCGGGGCCGTGTAAATTGAATTGTGCCCTCGCTAATCGATACTATCGATAGTTTGTGTTTGTTATTCAATAACAAATCTTTGTAATCGCCCAAGTTTCAAATAATTTTAAAATTTTCCGTAGGTACTCTCACGATTATTTCTCATTATCCGAAAATTTCTTTCTACTCCGACTGGTTTATTTCTTGGTAAGAAAAGATAGTTTTGGTAAATTTCTTGGACTTTTGTTGTTAATAAAGATAAATAATATAAATGTAAATATAATATAAATAAAGGTAAATAAAGATAGATTGGTCAATTTATTAATAAATATAAATAATATTAATAAAGATAAATAATATAAATATAAATAAAATATAAATACATAAATAAAGGTAAATAAAGATGGTTTTGGTAAATTTCTTGGACTTTCGTTGACCTATCGATAGTTTTGGTTTATTTCTTGGTAAATAAAGATAGTTTCGGTAAATTTCTTTCCACGCCGACTCCCTTGCTAATTTGGACTACCGTTGACCTAGTGATAGTTTTGGTTTATCATTCAGTATTAATAAATCTTCGTAATCGTCCAAGTTTCAAAAAATTTTACCTTTTTTCGCATTCAACTGTAACTGTAAAGTAGAATTTGATTATTTTATTATTATTATTTATACATTATTATATTAGGTATATATTGTTTTATATTATTATGACATAATACAGATAATACATTGTATCATTACTAATATATATTACCTATTATATTATTATTTTTATAATTGCCAACCTATCTATTATTTTATCTATTATTAATAGTTCAATACTTAGTTAATTATTGTGGTTTTCTCTAGCTCGGTGTACTGATATCTATGGTAAGATTAAATCTTTAGATACCAAATTTTGGTATCTAGCATGGTTGTTTTGGGTCATCCAGATCCGGAATGAGGAGAAATATCTTTTTTTTTTTTAATAAAAGATTCCAAATAATTTGGAAATTTAATAAGATCATTATTCAGCATCATTATTACGACCCATTAATCAGCGTAAATGCTGTCTTCTTGATTTATTTTTATTTTTCAGGACTTCAGGCTATCATAGTAGGGACTTGAAGAGCGTTTTTCGTTTTTTAGGTTGAGTAAAAATTTTCAGGTTCTTATATATACATTTATAATATATTATTCTGTCGACATACCGAGAACACGGAACTATCGATAGCACCGATCGATTAACACTATCGATATTAAGCCAGCACTATTCCGTAATAATAATTCCACGAAATCTCGGATTCGATGAATATAACCGACGATTTTTTGCAAAATACTCATTTCTATTTCTTACCGTCCCGTTTCGCTCGTTCCGATTCGCGTCCGTCCGATTTCTCGTGCCGGTTGAGGGAACAACTGTAGCAGTGTCTACAGTATTGTTTATTTATTTGTTTAGTTAAAAAAATAATTTATTTCCAACGTTTTAAAGATTGATCCAAAACAACCTCAAAATTAATTTCCGTTTCTAAAAACAATAAAAATTCATTCTGGTCTCAAATCTTGTCTTGTACACATCACCAAACAACAATTTTTAAATGGTTCTGTGTTGTGTCGCTGTGTTGCGTTGTGTGGTGGATTCGCTTTGGACTTTGTGTCTGCCGCCCTGGTAACGCCACAAGTCAAGATTCCATCGGTTCGATGAAAGTAAGTGCTAGAATAGTGTCGAAAATCTTTCATCCTATGCTCGTTCTGGCGCATTCCTATGCTCGTGGCTGTCGTTTTCATAATCAACTTGGAAATTCAGATTTTTTTATGATTGAGATTTTCATCTTACATTTTTATGAACTCGTCCTCGCTGTAGTCTACAGCTAATCCAGTGTAGTAAGCAATATTTTTTTCTCTCGATTTTATTCAAAATTTGACGTCTAACCGCAATGCTTCTTCTTGTTTGTTGCAGGTGTGATCAAGTGCCGTGTTTATTCTCAAGGGAGTGCAATTCCAAACATTTGATCAATATTAGTAGGTGATTACGTTAGGTTTGAAAATTTCGGTTCGGTGTTCATCTGATCAAACTTCAAAGTTCAAAAAGTTTCAATTCCTGACTGGAGCCTTTGACAATTGAGTCGGTAGGTATTTCTTTGCTTTAAATTTTCACCATAGAAAGCAATTCGACACAAAAGCTTTGAGTAAAACCTAGTTGTTAGAAAAATTCAAAAATCCCTTAAATTCGTAAATTGAACTGTTTTCTGGATTTTTTTTCCTAAAATCAAGTTTCATTTTGACAAAAAAAGTGTCGTGCTGTGGAAACATTCTGTGGTTCGAGAAGTGCAACACCTCGGAGTATGCAGCCGGAGGACATCGGCCAACGAGGAGCGACGCGGCCAAACGTAAGTTGCCATTAAATGATAAATTTTATCATTTTTGATAAATTTATGATTTATATCACACTATTTCTATTATTTCTGCTTCCCTGAAGCAAATGGAGCTTCAACGGATTTTCCATTTTTTTGTTACAGGTATGTCTGAACTTGTCTGCGTTTGGTCCAAAGGTAAGAGTTTTTCATTTGAAATCGAAGAGATGCATGGCTTACGAACGAAAAATAGGTAAATAGGTAGGTATTGTAGTGAAGGATCCCCACATTTTGGCACTTTATCGACCCGTTACATTCCCATAAACTAGAATTTCGCGTTTTTTATTATCTCGTGTCCTGTCCAGTTTTTCTTGACATTTCTGAAGTGTTTCTCGAAAAGTCTTCGCGATTTATTGTGACTCGGGTTTCTCCTGATGTTCGAGCGTTCAATTAAGTCGTGGGAATAGGTAAGTTCGATTCATTAAAAAAAAGCCAATTATTAGATACAAAAATTACCTTGAATAATTTTTTGTGCTTTGAATATCCACTGTTCGTAATCATGTTACGGCCATCGATCAGAAATTAGGCTGTAACTCGATCGGAAATTCACCATTTGTTTTCACACAATGTCATTGCAGTGATGGACAATACTACAACTATCCGTAACATCTTCGGGCTGAGGATTCATATAATTTCGACCGAACTTCAGGTAAGTTCGATTGGTCGTCAGTTTATTAAAATCATCATATTATATTACTATGAGTATAAGTACCTATGAGTATAAGTACCTCAATTTTTGAAATTTTTGATTTTTGTTAAATAATATTTATCGTTCAATCGTGATGAGATTTAATGACTTGCAGGCGCATTTACGGCTCCACCAGCCGCATATCCATGAGGCTCGAATCCTGCTGGAGATGGTGACATGACCCTATTGACCCGGATTGATGGCTCTTAAATAGGAACGACACGGATTCAAAAATAGTCCGCCAAACGGCCGGGTAGGGGTGTCGCCCTTTTCGAAAAATTGATCCCAATTCCGAAGAATACGCAGATAGAGAATGGGAGTCGTACGAAGCTCATTTATGAGTTAGATGGTGCGTGGCCGCGTTAATTAAGAAGAGGAAACGTCGGCTTGACACTTTGGATCCCGGCCAACTCATTTATGTCAAGGAAGACGGAAGGGAGGCCAGTCCAAACAAATTGACTAATCTCATCCCCTGTCACTCCAAGTCACTGGAGTAGCATATTCACCCCACCCCCATCCCCCCACCTCCGAGTCGCACCCCCACCCCATCCCATCCACCCGCACCCCACCCCCGGCCTACCACCCCGTCCCAGGTGTCGGCGAATTTCCCACGGAGCCGACACGGATTTCGACGGAAGAGGCGCGGAAAACGTAGCGGTCGGAGTTGGACGGTTTTTCGAAAACCTTTTTACCCATACCTACTTACGTTAATTTATCCGGCATGGCGAACAGAAGGTGAAGTCACAATTAAAACCATTAACTATACCCAGGGTATGCTCCAAAGTGTTTTCTTTATTTTTTTTTCCGGCCACAAAAATGAACCGATTCTAGCGTTCTTGGTCTTAGAATCTTTGTTTTGCCTTGCAAAATATGTGGATATTTTTTATATTCCAATGATGTGGCGTATTGTTATTTTGGGCGAATTTTACAATTTGCAGAGTGAGTTTGTTGATATTTTTGGCCTAAACACCTTTAAAAGCAGTCAAAATATCGATACCTCAAAGCACAAAGGGCATATGTCCAAAAATATCAATTTCGAGATTTCGGTACCGAAAGAATCTACTCATCAGGACCTATCGATCGCTCCAAGAATCATGATCCTTTTATCTATTTTTGGGGCCAAAAAACGATATAATAGAAAAACGACAAATATTTAAAGAGCGTTTATCTTGGAAGTGTTAAGTGCTACCAAAGTTCTGGTTAAACGAGGTTGTAGATCTTGGCCAGACAAACATTTTTTATTTAGCGAATTTTTTTTATGGAATTGAAAACCATGGGAGAAATCTTTATTTTTGTAAATTGATCAAAAACTTATTTTGCATTTTTCTCATTATGCCATTTTTGGACATATACCCTTTGTGCTTTAAGGTATCGATATGATCAAACTGTGTCACACTTTAACTTTTCAAAATATGGAAATATTTTGTGTTACCTACGCGCCACTGGTTCTAAAGTTAGATTTATCGAAGGACGCTTGCATTAATAAATTTCCAGGAAATTTTCAGGATATCGGCCAATGAAAGTATGTTCTAGGTGAAATGTTGGATAAATCTAGCTTCAAATGAATTGAAAATCCGGAGCTTAAGGTACTGGAATACGCCCGAATTCTCGCCGGGTGAACTCCTATTGTCGGTTAGCACACTTATCCCGAAGGCTAGGCTATTTATGATAATAAATTTCTTCAATTTGTTGACAAAAGCGCTAGTAACTTTGTAGGGCACCATGTTTTAATAACTATTTATAATGGATTTCCCCATTTCGAAACTACAAACGCTCGGATTTCCGAGCCGTTCGCCCGAATCCTGTTGAAGATGAAAGAAAATAATCAGCGACGGCAACCGACGACATGTCAGACGACGGGATGACTTGTTAGTGAGCTGCACGACGTGTCCTGCCCTGTCAAACAGTCAGCTCACTAAATAGAACTCCAGCTTGGCAATGGCCACGGGGTCGATTCATCATTCTGATACATGCACATGTTACTGCTATCCTGCCGGCACCTACGACGAGATGTAAGGCGGTGCCAACAAAAGCTCGTCAGCGGAAATTCGAACGATAAGAATGATTTTGGTTCATTTTTACTTCCATATTTACAGACTAAATGGAAGTATTGTGATCGTCCTAAAATCGAGGATCGGAACGGAGCTTCAGAAAAAACTTTTTCTTATACATCACTTCCTGAACAAGTGTCTGTGTGTCCGTGTGTCCGTTAGTCCGTCTGTGGTCATTTACAAAAATGGCCATAACTCCCTCATTTCTCAACCTTTTTTCAAATTTCTTGAACTCAAATTTTCGTCTCGGCAAGACATCACACCCTGTTTAATCGGAATTTGGATAACGCACAGTACTTCCGATATATTTGCATTTTTAGTGTTTTCTATTTTATTTTTTTCCGGCCAAAAAAATGAACCGATTTGAGCGTTCTTGGTCTTAAAATCTTTGTTTCACCTTGCAGAATATGTGGATATTTTTTATATTCCAATAATGTATTGTATTTTTATTGTGGGCGAATTTTAAAATTTTAATAGTGAATTTTTAGATATTTTTGGCCTAAACACCCTTGAAAGCAGTCAAAATATGATAAAATTGTGTCACACTTTAACGTTTCAAAATATGGAAGTATTGTGTGTCATCTACGCACCACTGGTTTTTATTTTGAAGCGGCGATTTTGATTTGTGTGATTTTTAATTTGAGTTATTCTGATTTGATTGAGGTGATTGACTTTACGGCGGTGCCAACATTTTGATTTGAGGCCGTTTTGATTGATTTGAGGCCATTCGAAGCCCATTTTGATTTGAGGCTATTTGCCATTTTGATTTTGAGGCGGTGGAAAAGCTCGTCAGTAGAAATTCGAACGATAAGAATGATTTTTTTAACGAACATAAAAAAGGTGGAGGTTACTCAAGTTAATTTGTTGTAAGGATTTTTTCCCGCTTTGTTCCGCTATCACACAGCCGATTTTGTAGCGATTTGAAAAATTCTGTTCAAAGTGTGGATCAGGTACCATCAGGTATCAAACTTTTTTCCTTCCTCAAATTTTAAAATTTGCCAAAAATAAAAATACACCACATTTTCTGACTAAAAAAAATATCCACATATTCTGCAAGGTAAAACGAGGATTTTGAGACCAAGAACGTTCAAATCGGTTCATTTTTGTGGCTGGAAAAAATGAAATAGAAAACATTAAAAATGCAAATATATCGGAAGTACTGTGCGTTATCCAAATTCCGATTAAACAGGGTGTTAGGGCTTGCCGAGACAAACATTTCAGTTCAAGAAATTTGAAAAAAGGTTGAGAATTGAGGGAGCTATGGCCATTTTTGTAAATGACCACAGACGGACACGCAGACACTTGTTCGGGAAGTGATTCTGAGTAAATGTGTATAAGAAAAAGGTTTTTCTGAAGCTCCGTTCCGATTCTCGATTTTAGGACGATCACAATACTTCCATTTACTCTGTAAATATGGAAGTAAAAATGACCACACTAATAATGCAAATATATCGAAAGTACTGTGAGTAATTCAAATTTCAATTAAACAAGGTGTTAGGTCTTGCCCTGCCTGGAAATTTGAAAAAAGGTAGAGAATTTGGGGAGTATAGGTATATGTACAATATTCTGATACGTCAATTTTTGACACAAATTGAATGTATTTTGACGACTTTTGAGGCTATAAGGATCAAAAATGTCAAAAAACTCACTACAAATGTTAAAATACTCGCCTCAAGTCGAAATACGTCGAGTTATCGGAGCATAAAAAATATCCACGTTTTCTGCAAGGTAAACAGAAGATTTCAAGACCAAAAACGCTCAAATCCAACGAGGTAGCAGTTGACAGTTAATTTCAGTCATTTCCGCCGACATTCAATCAGGTTTTGCCCCCGGTTGGCGATATAGAAGGTGATATGTTGTACAACTTAAGTACACCCGGTTTTGTGAACGTTTACAAATAATCTGTTATCGTCGGACCGATTACTGTTATTATAGTGCGGTCGATTTCATTAGATCGTGTTGAGCAGCAAGGCCATTATGCTTGGCTGAAAGCCAGATGTAACTCATACTAATGACATCATTTGAGATCCGAGGTAAGGGAGGGAAACAAAAAAGAGAAAGAAAAAATACGGTGATCTATAGTTTTGGGTACGGGTTGAAAAGGGAGAGCCGCAGGCAGGTAGGTCTACCCTCCTTTGAGTTTGAGGATTTCTGATGATAAAGCGAAGGGACGTCCATCGACTATCCTTAGGAAATGTTAAAGGAGAAGTTGGGACGATGATGATGATTCTGCTAGCTATAAGCACCCCAGGGCGTTACGACCTTAAATACGTCGTCAGATCTGCGCTTTTCTGTGGGGCCCCGGACCCCCTCCCCCCCGGTGGCTCGTGGGTCCGGACATTATTTACGGCTTGTCGTTTGCCGCTAGTTTTCAAGCCCCACAACGAAAGAGACAAAGTGAAGTGAAGAAGCGGCGAAAGAAAACGTTTGTAAAGAGACCGGAGGAAAAAAAACCTGTCCAACGCGCCGGGGCCGCCTTACGCTTTTAATCCTCGCCCGGAACAGGTGAAATGTCGAGCAGGAAAAAAGAAGGCGATCGTCTTCGGTTATTGACACGGACGGCTTCGTTTCCGATTTGCCATTTTTTTCTAATTCCATATTTACAGAGCGAAGTATTGCCATCGTCCTAAAATCATTGTTTTAAAATTTGCATAGTGAGTTCTTTCATATTTTGACCTAAACACCCTTAAAATCAGTCGAAATACGATGTAATTGTGTCACAATCTTAAGTTTCAAATTATGGGAGTATTGTGTGTCATCTACGCACCAGTGGTTTACTTACTCCCATATTTACAGAGTAAATAGAAGTATGAGAATCGTCCTAAAATCGAGAATCGGAACGGAGCTTCAGAAAAAACTTTTTCTTGTACACATTTACTCAGAATCACTTCCTGAACAAGTGTCTGCGTGTCCGTGTGTCCGTCTGTCCGTGTGTCCGTGTGTCCGTCTGTCCTAATGCGGTCATTTACAAAAATGGCCATAACTCCCTCATTTCTCAACCTTTTTCCAAATTTCTAGAACTGAAATGTTCGCCTCGGCAAGGCCTAACACGCTGTTTAATCGGAATTTGGATAACGGACATTACTTCCGATATATTTGCATTTTTAGTGTTTTCTATTTTATTTTTTTCCGGCCACAAAAATGAACCGATTTGAGCGTACTTGGTCTTAAAATCTTTGTTTTACCTTGCAGAATATGTGGATATTTTTTATATTCCAATCATGTATTGTATTTTTATTTTGGGCGAATTTTAAAATTTTAATAGTGAATTTTTTGATATTTTTGGCCTAAACACCCTTAAAAGCAGTGAAAATATGATCAAATTGTGTCACAATTTTACGTTTCAAAATATGGAAGTATTGTGTGTTATCTACGCACTACTGGTTTATATTTTCGACCCGAGCGGCCTCAAAAATAGTCGAAATGTATTATATTCGTATATATTATAATAATATATTATAATCATATATTTTATATATATATTATAATTATACATTATATTATTATAATTATTAATTAGAAATGAAGGGTTAGGGGAAAGAACAGGAAATGTCCATTTTTACCGAAAACAAGCTTAATAGTTAGTAGTAGTTAGCTTAATAGTAGCTTAATAAGCTAGCACACACATTAGCTTTTCACATAATGTGTGATAATAATTTTTGATTATAATTACAATAATTCACATAATATGTGATTATTATTATTATATTATCAAAAATGTGAAAGTATTACGCGTTACCTACGCACCGCCGGTTCTTGAAATCGGTTCAGAAGTTTCCACGATCCGAAAAAGTATGGAAGTACCTCGTGTGCACCTGCTGCTATCCGAAAAACGAGTCTTCCTCCCACTTTACGGATCGGTCGCTGACGGTCGTGAAGACACGTCCGCGATAAATAATAACGCGACGGCTTCCTCCTAATTTCGGCCGGTTACGATCCACGCACGGATTCGAGAGGAATCACGGATCTCGGGTGCAGCACCGGATAATTGTCGCGATGATTGGGGACGGGACTCGGCCCCGGGCCGGGCCGAGTTCAGCAGCTGTAATCAGCCGATAGCCGGGGACGCCGCCCGGCACCCTCCCGCCCCGGCGGACGTAAATTGCGCCGAAATTATTATTCCGTGGGACTCGGCCGAGCACGTTCTCCTCGGATATTACAACCTGAGGAGGTAGCGCTCGGCTCGGAGGCACGTCCGCCCGGCCCGGGAGTTTCCCAGCTGCTGTAATACTGACGAGGCGGGGCGGAGGAGGGAACATCTTTTCGGCATAGTATCGACGTGATTGTTTTTCTTAATCGTCGCCAGATGAGTAGTCAAACTGTTGCCGGCCCCTGAGTTCCTATCCAGGACGGCCCGATCCGAGCGGAGATCCCCAGGACGGGGGGGTTGGACATGACGTTGCGGCCCGTCGTTATGGCGCAGTTTCCGTGCCGCAAACCATCCATCATTGCCGCACATTCCACAGAAGGGGAACGCGCGGTACTTCCGAACGTCGATGCGTCCCTATCCGCGATGGGCGGTCCAGGTTTACAGAAATCGGCGGTGCGAGGATAATACGCGATACTTCATGTTTAGGTACCTACGTAAATTTTCGACACGATTCGATCATATTTTGACAATTGTTGAGGCTGTTGATGTCGAATATTCCAAAAAACTCACTATTCAAATTTTGAAACTCGCTTAAAATCGAAATAGGTATGTCAAATTATCCGAGCATAAAAAATACCCACGCATTCTGGAAGGTGAAAAGAATATTTCAAGAACAAGGATCCTCAAATCGGTTCATTTTTGTGGCCGGAAAAAAAATAAAATAGAAAAGCTAATGTATCTGCAGTACCGTGAGTAATTTAGATTGACCTGCAAAAACGAGAAAAAGGGAAAACCACAATCGAGAAATTTGGGGCAACAAATTATGTTTTCAAAAATATCAAAAAACTCACTATGCAAATTTTAAAAGTCACCCAAAATGAAAAAACGCCACATTTTCGGAATATAAAAATTTTCCACATATTCTGCAAGGTAAAACAAAGATTCTAAGACCAAGAACGCTCAAATCGGTCCATTTTTGTGGCCGGAAAAAAATAAAATAGAAAACACTAAAAATGCAAATATATCGGAAGTACTGTACGTTATTCAAATTTCGATTGAACAGGGTGTTAGGTCTTCCCGAGACGCACATTTTAGTTCAAGAAATTTGAAAAAAGGTTGAGAATTGAGGGAGTTATGGTCATTTTTGTAAATGACCACAAACGGACAGACAGACAGACGGACTAACGGACACACAGACACTTGTTCAGGAAGTGATTCTGAGTAAATGTGTATAAGAAAAAGTTTTTTCTGAAGCTTCGTTCCGATTCTCGATTTTAGGACGATTCCAATACTTCCATTTACTCTGCAAGTATGGAAGTAAAAATGGCCATAACTCCCTCAAATTTCAACCTTTTTTCAAATTTCTTGAATTGAAATGTTGGTCTTGGCAAGGCTCAACACCCTGTTTAATCGGAATTTGCATAACTCATAGTAATTCCGATATATTTGCATTTTTAGTGTTTTCTATTTTATTTTTTTCCGGCCACACAAATGAACCGATTTGAACGTTCTTGGTCTCAAAATCCTCGTTTTACCTTGCAGAATATGTGAATATTTTTTTAGTCGGAAAATGTGGTGTATTTTTATTTTTGGCGAATTTAAAATTTCATAGTGATTTTTTTGATATATTTGACCTCAACACCCTCAAAAGCAGTCAAAATATGATCAAATTGTGTCACATTTTTACGTTTCAAAATATGGAAGTATTTCGTGTTATTTACGCACCACCGGTTGTAAATGACGTACAGACGGACAGACAGACACTTGTTCAGGCAGCGATTATGACTAAAATTTTTTTCCGAAGGTCGAATACGATTATTGATTTTAGCACGATTACAACGCTTTCATTCGCTCTGTAAGTATGGAAGTAACGGCCCAAAATCCCTACGGCAAGTCGGCTCGAGTAACCTCCGCCCTTTTTGAAGCCGGTCAAAAACGCCGGGTCGGAGTTGTGACCGCTACGCGGATGAGAAATCCTCCCCTTCCCTGGCCCCGCTTCATTATTAATGCAATGGAAATGGAAGTTTCGAATGAGCACCAGGTCGGCTGCTCGTCGGTGAAAATAAACAAAAGCGAAGACGAAGAAGAAGAAGTATGAAAATAAAGAAATGCCTGATTGGCTGGCATGTTTATAATGAAACTGCCTCGGGGGCTCTTGGCACCTACCAGTCGAATAGGAGATTTGTGATGGAGTTAAATCATTTGAAAACATTGATTCACAACGCCGTCTCACTCGCTCTGGTACTTCGTGAAACCGTCACCCACACATGGGCGTACTTATAAATACGCCGACCGCCGTGGACCGTAATGGTTGGAGCTTCTTTCTCTCTCCAACCCACGGGCGACCGCGGTTTCCATCTTTTTTTTTCCACACCCCCCCCCCACCTCGACTTATTTATTCGCGTTTTGTTCCCGGAATCCGAACCGGCGCAAAATGACATTTCTTCTCAAAGTCGATTCGCAAATGAGTTACGCACCTTTTTATTATATTGAATGATGGAATGGAGTGACACAATCCAGCTCTTTCATTTCTATTTCTACCCTGACGTCCCAACGCAGGGCCTTGCCGGTTTACTGCCATCAGGAAACCAAAACCTTTTTATTATAACCGCACGCCTTCGGATCTCCGAGTCTGGCGATAAAAACGGACATTTTCACATTTCATTTATCGGCTCCTCCCACGGGATTTTTACCTTTCGAATTCCACCTTGAGGTACACCCCTTCCAACTACCTGTGGGGGAAACTAGAAATTTCCCGTACGACCTGCGGTTTTTCTGGTCTGTTCAAAAAAAAATTTTTTATCGCCCGAGATGTAGAGTCGCGATATATCAATAGAATTTTGCACATAGTGTAACGGACGAAATTATAATATTAAAAATAGTAAAATACCACCTACACCAAAACCTAGGCGAATATGAGCCGTTCAGTAGCCAAGTGGGGTAAGTCCATTTTTTCAAATTTTACAGGAGCGAAGTATTTGAGTTTATTGCTGTAGTTTTGTAAAAAAGTAAAGATAGACATAATCGATCATTTCTCTGTGTTCAATCACTCAATAAAACATAACTCCACTACCATTTTTCCTCAAAATGGCTAATGGTGAGTCCAAAAATCAAAAAATCTTTCAGAACCCCCCTTTTTTATGGACATGACTCGTTTGTCAACTGAAAAAAAATTCATGTTTCCCTCAAAAGTGAAACATGTCTCGAAAGTTGAAAATGATTCGTAGAAAATAATATCAAACATGAGTATTAACTTTATTACCTACTAGCTGTACCCGCCCGGCGTTGCCCGTGCAAAAAAATAAGAAAATGCAGATAAGTGAATAGCGCAGGAATCTCTCTCTCTCTCTCTCCCCCATAGCTATAGCTGTACCCGCCCGTGTCCCCGTGTTGTCACTTTTTTCACTTAATTCACTTTTCTTCACGTTTAAAACTCACTTTTTCCACTTTTTTTAAAACTTAAAAACTCACTTTTTTAAAATTCACTTTTTCCACTTTTTTCAAAAAATTTTTTTTTCAAAAATCGAAAATTGGGCTTTGAGGTCTTGTTGCCAGCCCCTTTGTGCTTCCGTGTAAAAAATTCCAGGTCCCTGCGTGCGATAGATTTGGCTGGAGAGCTCGGTCAAACAAACAAACATACAAACACTTGCTTTTATTATTATAGATTGTAGTAATGTTGCTCCGTACTCGTATGTGCCTGTTCAAGTAAGTTAGGTATGTTGGTTCCTAAAAGGTTTGAGTTTGACTTCGAGTTTTAGTTCGAGTTTGAACTTCAGTTTGAGTTTGACTTCGAGTTGGACATGTCTCCATTGGCAACTGAACATTTCAAGGAATGTGGAAGTTGCCAAAACGAACAACACGATCTAGCGGTGTTCGAGCTAACTAGGACTGTACCCGTTCGTCAACTGGAAGAATATGACATTTTCTTCCGTTTGGCGCAATAAAACAAAAATCGGAAAAAATGGACTTATCCCATTTGGCTACTTAGCGGCTCATTTATCAATCGGAGTGCTGGCTAATGCGTACGGAGCACCGGAGTATAATATACTCGGGTAATATTATTACCTGAATAACTCGCATGGGGAGGCCGGTCTCTTTTGCCAGTTGTTCTCGAATGTGTCGGGTCGGTTTGGGAGTTTGTGAGAATGCAGTCTTGAGAATTTCCAATTGCTTGGCTTTGATGGTCGTTCGCGGGCCCCGTCGTTTCGACCCCGAATTTCCATCTTCGGGAGATTTGTTCTCCGTCTGAGAATCTCTCGTCTCAGGGTCCCCGTCCAGGGAACCTGAAAAACAACCGTACACTATACAAAACTAATTTGCCTATAGCATTTGGCGTTCATTGGATCTGGCGAGAGTTGGAGTGATCCGATCAGTTCGGCAGAATTATCAATCTGGAGTAGGGGCCGTAACTAATAATATTAGTTATATTATGGTTACCTGATTCTGGCTATTAGAAAAAAATGTTTCACGATAAATCGGGAGAACTAATGCGTGGAAATTGGTTTACCCTCCAAAATTATAACGTACTTTTGTTCCGATTAAAATAGGAAAATCGTCAATTTCCGAATTTTAGCTTAGAAGATTTTTTTGAGCTATTCCAATTTATTTTAGCGAAACATTAGTTTTTCGAGGGGTAAATTAGGTTTATGCTCTCTTCCGTCTTCATGGGTTCGTCTGACCGATTGGCAAACGTGCAATTTGCGGGGGGGGGGAACAACCTTGAGAGAATACAACCGTTCATCATCGAATGGAAAATATATATTGCAGAACCCACATGGAATTTTAATTAAAAAAACGGCTTCAGTTGAGTGAAGTTACTTACTGCCACTGGACTGAAGCCATTTTCTGAGTCCATAACTATGATCTGTAAACTTCACATTGCCACAATCTCCAAATTGAATGATAAACCAAAATGACGGCAGTCAGGAACTTTAACTAGGTAATGAACAAATTTGTTGTGAAGTGGCCCAAACTCAATTAAGACAGTCACAGATGAACCGGGATGACATGAATAAACTTTGCCAACTACGTTTAGATTAATCTTGAACACATTAAATGTTCAAATTTTGGGCTACGCGGATTAACTTTAAGTTGGAAAACCCCACAAAAGAATTTGGGCAACAAAAATAATCACCCCTCCCCCCCAATACTATCGTAAAAAACTGGATTGGATCAAAAAACATTTGATGTTAGAATGGAATAGGATGAAAAAATTTTTTTTTTTTTTGTACATTATTTCCAGAAAAAATGTACCTATTTAATCGGTCCTGTAGTCACGTGATCAGGGTTAGGGTCATACAGTGATACTCCGTCTCCTTCGCCCTCGCGCCTTGGCGAAGGAGACGGAGTATCACTGTATGACCCTAACCCTGATCACGTGACTACAGCATTGCAATACGGGTCGATTATTCATCATCAATATTTAATCGGTCGGAAAAATTTTTACACCCCCTCAATTTTACAGAAAATTAGTACAATATATAGTTGAGAAACTTGATACGCATTGGCAGATTGCCTTCTGCGGAGGGAGGCACAACTTCTTCAACTTGCAACAAAACAAAAAAAATTGTTGCTGAAAAATTCGAATTTGAAAAATTGAAAATTGAATTGAAAAATTTGACGTTTTTCCAGCGATCTTGTGAATTGGAAAAATACGGACAGACGCGAATTAAAGTGGACCCCAAAATACCCACGGGGGAGCGAAAATAACAGAACAACACGGACACCTTAAAAATAAGGACATTTCCCCATAAATACGGACGGATGGCAAGCCTAAACTATATCCATTGCAATTTTGGAATCATTGGCACGACAGAACAGAAGTAATATTTAATAGTAATAGTAGTACCTAATAGTTATTTACCCGATCAAAAAAAATGCGTTAGGTATTTGTTTCAAAAAATTTACGCAGCAAAAAAATTGTTCTCGGATGGAAAATTGTGACCTGTAGACGTAAAAAAGGTGTCGATTCCGGTAAAACTGTTTTAGGCCATGTACATGGCACCAGTTGAACACATGGCCTAATGAGTGTCGGGAGTTTTAACTAGACGCTACGCCCTGTAAATTGGTACCAATTTCTCAAGAATTCGTAATGAAGAGTTTGGGGCAGTTTTTGCTAGCTACTGATCAGCTGCACCTAGCTACTGGGCTACACCTGATGAGCCAGCATAATTTTCAATTTTAGTCGGACACCTTGAAAATAAGGACATTTCCCTATAAATATGGACGGATGGCAACTACGTGCAGACACTGAAAACAACAACATGTAACCTGAAGTTAGAATTACATGACACTTTTCGGTCTAACGTGATCTCGTGGTAATTAATTATTAATTTTCCCGAATCAATCGCATTAATTGCTGAATAATTAAGCAAAACATTACATGGTGTCAGGTGTGGGGTAGCCCGTACCCCACACACTATATCCACTGCATATCCGCACTATATCCATTGCAATATTGGAATCATTGGCACAACAGAACAGAAGTGATATTCATTTATCCCATTAAGGACCATGTCCATCGTATTTGTACGAATGGAGAATGTACTTGTATGCATAGAGCAGGGTATGTTACCTTGGTCTTCGGAGTCTTCCTGACCTTTGGGGTCCTGGCCGCCAGGAAGGGTGCTGGAATTGCTGCCTTCGGGTGCGTGCAAGGGTCCGCTCCCGTGGAGGTGGTGTTGTTTGAGGAGGCCAACGCTGCTCGTCTCCTCGTCTTCTTCTTCTTCCGACCCGGAGAATGGCATGTTATCACCTACAACAGTTATGCACGTCGGATGAAATAAAGGGCTGGATGGGAATTTTCTCAAGAGACGCATGATTGTGGCCAGCTGACCATTGGGCTAGGGTCAAATAAACGATTTCTCATTTTTGCCAACGTGAATCGCTTGGGCAACTTTGGTTGGGATTGAAACAATTGGTAGGCCACAAGTAGGCCTTCACCTTCAATTGTAGGCCTTCAATTGGTAGGCCATCACCAGGCAAATTTGGCACAGACATTAACCCAGTAAGTGAAGACCAAGTTTCATCGATATTTAGGAACCCTGTCGTAGTTCGAAGGGTAATTTGGCACAAATTGCCCAACCAAAAAAAAAAATATGCATTTATCTGTTTTAAAAAATTTACGCAGCAAAAAAAATTGTTCTCGGAAAAACATTTTGCATGTCTTTTTTATGGAAAATTGTGACCTGTAGACATAAAAAAAGGCACCAGTTGCAGGTCATGGTAGAAGAATAATAATAACTAAATGCCAGGTTTTAGGAGAATAGGTAACATACTCCATATATAATAATGATATTATTATCGTAATAATGATATATTGTATTATTAGGTACTTATGTAGTAATGCAATGAAAGGTCGCATAATGATACATGGCATAATGATATATTTTGTCATTAGGTATGTCTTTGCAATCGAGAAATGAACCCTTGTGTAGAATTTGCAGAGTTCTTCGGATACACAAAAAAATTATGAGCAGATGCATTTTTTGTTGTGAATGCTGAGATTGTGTATCTACAGATTCGTTTTCCTAAATCCATGAACCGATTTTCATATTTCCGGTTAAAATATTCCAATTATCCAACTATATAAATACGAGGGTATAAAGCGCGTTTTCGACAGTGTTGCCAACTCGTCGCCTTGCTTTCCATCTGTCGAGCACCGAAAAAACCTCTGAAATCGAATAAAAACCTCTGAGTTTCAAAAAGTTGTGTTCTTAACTCCAACATGAACATACGAACATAAAATGATCAAAGTCAACTTCGCGGTTAAAATGAACTTCGAGATCAAAATGAACTTCAAGATCAAAGTCGACATCGAGTTCAAACGCAACTTCGACATCAAAGTAAACATCTAGATCAAACTCAACTTCGAGATCAAAATCAACTTCGAGATAAAAATGACCTTCGAGATCAAAATCAACATCGAGCTCAAAATCAACTTCGAGATCAAAGTCAACTTCGAGTTCAAACTCATCTTCGAGATCAAAGTCAACTTCGAGTTCAAAATCAACTTCGAGATCAAACTCAACTTCGAGTTCAAACTCATCTTTGAGATCAAAGTCAACTTCGAGATCAAACTCAACTTCAAGATCAAAATCAACTTCGAGATAAAAATGACCTTCGAGATCAAACTCAACTTCGGGATCAAAGTCAACTTCGAGATCAAAATCAACATTGAGTTCAAAATCAACTTCGAGATCAAACTCAACTTCGAGATCAAAGTCAACTTCGAGTTCAAAATGAACCTCGAGATCAAAGTCAACTTCGAGATCAAAGTCAACTTCGATATCAAAGTCAACTTCGAGTTCAAACTCATCTTCGAGATCAAAGTCAACTTCGAGTTCAAAATCAACTTCGAGATCAAAGTCAACTTCGAGTTCAAACTCATCTTTGAGATCAAAGTCAACTTCGAGATCAAACTCAACTTCAAGATCAAAATCAACTTCGAGATAAAAATGACCTTCGAGATCAAACTCAACTTCGGGATCAAAGTCACCTTCGAGATCAAAGTCAAATTCGAGATCAAAATCAACATTGAGTTCAAAATCAACTTCGAGATCAAACTCAACTTCGAGATCAAAGTCAACTTCGAGTTCAAAATGAACTTCGAGATCAAAGTCAACTTCGAGATCAAAGTCAACTTCGATATCAAAGTCAACTTCGAGTTCAAACTCATCTTCGAGATCAAAGTCAACTTCGAGTTCAAAATCAACTTCGAGATCAAACTCAACTTCGAGTTCAAACTCATCTTTGAGATCAAAGTCAACTTCGAGATCAAACTCAACTTCAAGATCAAAATCAACTTCGAGATAAAAATGACCTTAGAGATCAAACTCAACTTCGGGATCAAAGTCAACTTCGAGATCAAAGTCAACTTCGAGATCAAAATCAACATTGAGTTCAAAATCAGCTTCGAGATCAAACTCAACTTCGAGATCAAAGTCAACTTCGAGTTCAAAATGAACCTCGAGATCAAAGTCAACTTCGAGTTCAAACTCAACTTCGAGTTCAAAATCAACTTCGAGATCAAACTCAACTTCGAGATCAAAGTCAACTTCGAGTTCACTCCAACTTCGAGTTCAAACTCAACTTCGAGATCAAAGTCAACTTCGAGTTCAAACTCAACTTCGAGATCAAAGTCAACTTCGAGTTCAAAATCAACTTCGAGATCAAACTCAACTTCAAGATCAAAATCAACTTCGAGATAAAAATGACCTTCGAGATCAAACTCAACTTCGGGATCAAAGTCAACTTCGAGATCAAAATCAACATTGAGTTCAAAATCAACTTCGAGATCAAACTCAACTTCGAGATCAAAGTCAACTTCAAGTTCAAAATGAACCTCGAGATCAAAGTCAACTTCGAGATCAAAGTCAACTTCGATATCAAAGTCAACTTCGAGTTCAAACTCATCTTCGAGATCAAAGTCAACTTCGAGTTCTAAATCAACTTCGAGATCAAACTCAACTTCGAGTTCAAACTCATCTTTGAGATCAAAGTCAACTTCGAGATCAAACTCAACTTCAAGATCAAAATCAACTTCGAGATAAAAATGACCTTCGAGATCAAACTCAACTTCGGGATCAAAGTCACCTTCGAGATCAAAGTCAAATTCGAGATCAAAATCAACTTTGAGTTCAAAGTCAACTTCGAGATCAAACTCAACTTCAAGATCAAAGTCAACTTCGAGATCAAAATCAACTTCGAGATCAAAGTCAACTTCGAGATCAAAGTCAACTTCGATATCAAAGTCAACTTCGAGTTCAAACTCATCTTCGAGATCAAAGTCAACTTCGAGATCAAAATCAACATTGAGATCAAACTCAACTTCGAGTTCAAACTCATCTTTGAGATCAAAGTCAACTTCGAGATCAAACTCAACTTCAAGATCAAAATCAACTTCGAGATAGAAATGACCTTAGAGATCAAACTCAACTTCGGGATCAAAGTCAACTTCGAGATCAAAGTCAACTTCGAGATCAAAATGAACCTCGAGATCAAACTCAACTTCGAGATCAAAGTCAACTTCGAGATCAAAGTCAACTTCGAGATCAAACTCAACTTCGAGATCAAAGTCAACTTCGAGTTCACTCCAACTTCGAGTTCAAACTCAACTTCGAGATCAAAGTCAACATCGAGTTGAGTTTGATCTCGAAGTTGACTTTGATCTCGAAGTTGAGTTTGAACTCAATGTTGATTTTGATCTCGAAGTTGACTTTGATCTCGAAGTTGACTTTGATCTCGAAGCTGATTTTGAACTCAATGTTGATTTTGATCTCGAAGTTGACTTTGATCTCGAAGTTGAGTTTGATCTCGAAGTTGAGTTTGAACTCGAAGTTGAGTTTGATCTCGAAGTTGATTTTGATCTCGAAGTTGACTTTGATCTCGAGGTTCATTTTGAACTCGAAGTTGTCCTCGATCTCGAAGTTGATTTTGATCTCGAAGTTGATTTTGAACTCGAAGTTGAGTTTGAACTCGAAGTTGACTTTGATCTCGAAGATGAGTTTGAACTCGAAGTTGACTTTGATATCGAAGTTGACTTTGATCTCGAAGTTGACTTTGATCTCGAGGTTCATTTTGAACTCGAAGTTGACTTTGATCTCGAAGTTGAGTTTGATCTCGAAGTTGATTTTGAACTCAATGTTGATTTTGATCTCGAATTTGACTTTGATCTCGAAGGTGACTTTGATCCCGAAGTTGAGTTTGATCTCGAAGGTCATTTTTATCTCGAAGTTGATTTTGATCTTGAAGTTGAGTTTGATCTCGAAGTTGACTTTGATCTCAAAGATGAGTTTGAACTCGAAGTTGAGTTTGATCTCGAAGTTGATTTTGAACTCGAAGTTGACTTTGATCTCGAAGATGAGTTTGAACTCGAAGTTGACTTTGATATCGAAGTTGACTTTGATCTCGAAGTTGACTTTGATCTCGAGGTTCATTTTGAACTCGAAGTTGACTTTGATCTCGAAGTTGAGTTTGATCTCGAAGTTGATTTTGAACTCAATGTTGATTTTGATCTCGAAGTTGACTTTGATCCCGAAGTTGAGTTTGATCTCGAAGGTCATTTTTATCTCGAAGTTGATTTTGATCTTGAAGTTGAGTTTGATCTCGAAGTTGATTTTGAACTCGAAGTTGACTTTGATCTCGAAGATGAGTTTGAACTCGAAGTTGACTTTGATCTCGAAGTTGAGTTTGAACTCGAAGTTGGAGTGAACTCGAAGTTGACTTTGATCTCGAAGTTGAGTTTGATCTCGAAGTTGATTTTGAACTCGAAGTTGAGTTTGAACTCGAAGTTGACTTTGATCTCGAGGTTCATTTTGAACTCGAAGTTGACTTTGATCTCGAAGTTGAGTTTGATCTCGAAGCTGATTTTGAACTCAATGTTGATTTTGATCTCGAAGTTGACTTTGATCTCGAAGTTGACTTTGATCCCGAAGTTGAGTTTGATCTCTAAGGTCATTTTTATCTCGAAGTTGATTTTGATCTTGAAGTTGAGTTTGATCTCGAAGTTGACTTTGATCTCAAAGATGAGTTTGAACTCGAAGTTGAGTTTGATCTCGAAGTTGATTTTGAACTCGAAGTTGACTTTGATCTCGAAGATGAGTTTGAACTCGAAGTTGACTTTGATATCGAAGTTGACTTTGATCTCGAAGTTGACTTTGATCTCGAGGTTCATTTTGAACTCGAAGTTGACTTTGATCTCGAAGTTGAGTTTGATCTCGAAGTTGATTTTGAACTCAATGCTGATTTTGATCTCGAAGTTGACTTTGATCTCGAAGTTGACTTTGATCCCGAAGTTGAGTTTGATCTCGAAGGTCATTTTTATCTCGAAGTTGATTTTGATCTTGAAGTTGAACAAACTCAAAGTTGACTTTGGACTCGAAGTTGACTTTGATCTCGAAGTTCATTTTCATCTCGAAGTTGACTTTGATCTCGAAGTTGAGTTTGAACTCAAAGTTGACTTTGGACTCGAAGTTGAGTTCGAACTCGAAGTTGACTTTGATCTCGAAGTTGAGTTTGAACTCGAATTTGACTCTTAACTCGTAGAACATAAACACTTTCGTGTTCGAGCAGCACAATTCTTTCTCTGTGGTTTTAAAGAAGCAATAACACTTTCTTACCTTTTACAAAAAAACCTCTGAAATCCTTCTGAAAGTCTCATTAAAGCCTCTAGAACAGAGGGATCCCTCAACTAGCCTTATTTTCCCTCTGTTAGGCACCTCGAAACCTCTAGGAACAACACTGGCAACACTGGTTGTCACTGGTAATTGGTTGTCACTGGTAGTAAATTGGCCGAAAAACAGTCATTTTTTAGCGACACGGACGCAGCTTTGTCAATCTGGTGTGCCGAACTGGGAACTAAGCTAATCTAAATCATCAAAACTAAACAATGTGACGAAACGACGTAACGTTTACGCCGAATGTCGTTTTAAATTCGCAGCCGCGAGGGTTTTCGTTTTATTCAATCGGGGGGGAAGTCGGGATAGGCCCGAACGTCGTACTAAAAGTGGGCTGAGTGTATTATTGAAAAAAGCGTGAATTATCACCGAACAAAAGCGGTAGGGACGGCTACCCTTTCCAAGGGATTGAGAGCCCATCAAAAACATGAGTCGGGAGTCAACTTTGAAGAGAAACGTGCGGAACGATCTTCAGGAGAAAAGAGGTCTCCAAGAAGCAGGAACGAACAGAGAGAAAGAGTAGCTGACGGCCGGTCTTCCCTTCAGAATGAGCGGAGAAAAGAGCGAAATAAAAAAATGTATACATACGAACAGAGCCATTGGCATAATGTAAGAAATTTTAAGACGTAACTTCCCGGAACTTTTAATGCTTTTCAAAGGTATAGGGCCCGTAGCCAAGCATTGGTGAGTATTATCTCCAACCTCTTCTGGAGCTCGAACTCATGGGATGAGGAGTTTATCGGCTCGTAAAAAGTGGAAGTCTCGACTGAAATTCGAAACAAAATGATTTACGATCGAAAAGACTCGAATCCCTTCTTCACGATGCGACGCGGCACTTACACCGGCTTTGACCCGAGCGAAGCCACAACGCAACGGTGTTTGATAAGCCGTGAAGCAAGAAAACGGCCAAGCCTTGTCTCGAAATATAATAGAGAAAAATGAATAAAAGGGAACATGAAACGCGATAATAAACAACGGGAGAACGTCAGACGAGATATTGGTAAAATCATTTGCCATTGGTGTGCACCCACCCGAGGAACTGTATCTGTATGTGGTCACGATGGATCGCGAATGCGGTAGGTACACTACGGCACGAGGGGAGGAACGAAGATGAAGATGAAGGTGGGGGTCTTGACCGGTCAAGAGGTAACCGTCGGTCTCCCAGGGCATCTAAAGATCCTGCTGACAATCCTCAGTGCTAGATAGAAATATATAGAGTATAGATGTAGTATATACCTACATATAAAGATAGAAACCGACTTCGTTCTATATAGACTTCCAAAAATTTTATTAGCAGCCATATACGTTGTTTTACGAGGCTAAAACATATGACGTAAATTTTACGTTTTCAAATGAAGCAGGAAAGTCAACCAGAGGTGCTCAGATAACACACGGTACGCATTTTGGTGCCTTGAATTTCGGACCAAATTCATTATCGAACTGATCTGAAGGCTAAACGAATGTAAAACTCAGAAATCCCAATTCGACAATCATAAAAACACAAATTTGAAAAATCGAATATCCTGCGCCTGTTGCTGGAGGTACTTAAACGAAGAAAAACTTACAGCCGAAATTTTTTGACGAAACTACGTTTGAGAATATTGTCAAAAAGTTAGACTCATTACTGGACATCAACTTCATTTTGGAAATTCAAGGCAATAACTCCAGGGGCGGCCACTGGAGGGTCAACTAGGGAAAATATGGGCGATAAGTGTTTTATGGTTTTCCAAAAACGCGGCAAAGTCTTACGCTGGGGTTTATTATTCACGCGGCTTGTTAAATTTTCACTCTCTACATACCTATGTTGAAAACTAGTCAAATATTATTTTATTGGTAATTAAGTACAAATGTTTGACATTTTTGGCATTCCTATAGTTATTCAAGTGCACAGGTAACCGTGCATCCAAACATCAAATTGACATCATGTTGCTTTGACATCCATTAAATAAACTTGAACAAAAATAGTTAGACTAATAAAATTTGGCTCAAAAACATTCGCTGAAACACAATATTTCTTCAAATATGAGGGAATTAAAAATTCATCGCAGTCCCCTGTAACATCGAAGCCTATAACTTTTGAACGGAGAAAGCTAAAAATTTGGCAATGCCAAATTCGATTCAGCATCAACAAAAGCTATCACAATTTAGCAGCAACAAAGCTATCACTGCTCAGGGTGGGCCAGAAAATGTTTCTTAACATCTTTTTGAAAATTTTTTTAAGCGATTACAATGATTTATTATTGAACAATAAACTTATACCTAACATAAAGAACTGAACTATATACGGCCCATTGTTCGTAGTCTGTATACCTAGTTAATTACCCCTAGTATATTTACCATATTTACGAAGGAAATGGAAGTATTCTTCCATATTTACGAGTAAATGGAATCGGAATCGTCCTAGAATCGAAAATCGGATCGGAGCTCCATAAAAAAACTTCACTTCTACACTTTTACTCAGGATCACTTTCAGAACAAGAGTCTGTGTGTCCGTGTGCCCGTTTGTCCGTCTGTGGTCATATATGAGTATATATACTTACGAAAAATGTGGTCATTTACTTACCCTGATCCACAGTACTTCTGATATATTTGCACTTTTAGTGTTTTTTATTTTATTTTTTCTGGCCACAAAAATGAACCGATTTAAGCGTTCTTGGTCTTAAAATTCTTCGTTATGCCTCGCAGGATGGATATTTTTTATATTACGATACCTTGATGTATTTTAATTTTAGGCTAGTTTTAAAATTTGCATAGTGGGTATCTTGTCAGTTTTGATCCAAGCAGCCTCTATAGTAGCCAAAATGTAATCAAATTGTGTCGAAAATTTACGTATCAAAATGTGAAAAGTATGTGCGTTATCTACCCACCACTGGGGGTTTCCCTTTATTTGAATGAGCTGCTCAGAGTTGGTCGAGACATGGAATCTACAGTCTGTTTTGACAACTTTGTTTATTCAATGTCACGCTGCACGGTATTAGACGAGGGGTGTTTACACTTTCATGCATAGTGTGAGGAATGTACGTTCTCCCCGACTGGCCATACTGCCTAACCTGTTAGGTCCAGCTGGGGGTGTCGAACGAAGTAACGTCCAATTTCGAGTCTGTTCTGCTGTGCCTGCTTTGTTGTTATGTTCTGTTCCATTCATTTCTGTTCCCACCTGTTCTATTTGGTCTTTCGTCGAGTATCTGGAGCTGTCTCTTTCCAATTTCATCATTTTATTTCGTTTACACTTGACTCCATGTTTCAATCCATCGAGTGCAAGATTCGAACTGAAATCGTTTATCATCTTCTGGGTACCATTAGAAAGCTCCTGGCCACCTTGCTGTATTCGACCTGATATGCCATCAACACGCTGGGCCGATGGTCGAGCTGGTGGACGGCCGTGTGACAGGAGACACCGGCAGCCGCACGCACGAGGAAGTGAAATTTGTTATAGTTTGTATTTTATAAAAAACAAGCGATACTGTTGTGAAGCGATGAGCTCAACTCGAGGAGGGCGAAGGAGGCCTGAGGATTCGAAGATCCTAAGGTTCGCTCCGTTGCAGTGCCGAAGAAACGATCGGGTGAAGCGGGAGCGGGAGACTCAAAGAGCGCCCCCCGGAGTGCGGACACTGTTAGCTGCCAGCGGGGAGTCGGACCAGCATTCTTTTATACTATTTATATCATAATATACGCCATCAACCTCGCCAACACCTCATCTTCGTCTATGCTCCCCACAGGCGAGTTATCCGACAGACAGACGGACAGATGCACCGGCCGATCGCGGCAGCCTCAGCCGTCTGTATGTGCAAATGGAATCCTGCGGCTGGCTATCGATATCCTTCGGTTTCTGGCAAGAGTTATGCGAAACGAGCTACCCTCGAACGCACCGCGGCCTTCAATTCGGGGTAAGGGCGGAGGTCAAAAGTCCTCGCATGTTTGAGATGTGGCCCAAGAACTGACTCCTCTGCTTTTCGAAACCCAGGGATGCTAACTTATAGTTGAGGTGAGACGAAGGGAATGAGCATACATCATGGTACGTAGCCCATGTGCGTTAATCTGGACAGCGTACCGTTTTTCAACGTTAACATACCGAACACCTCGGATTAGGTAACAACGGTCACCTTCAAATCAAAAACCTGAGGTGCGTAGATAACACACAATTCTTCCATATCTTAAAACGTGAATGTGTGACTTAATTTGATCCTGTCTTGACTGCTTTTGAGGGTGCGTAGGTCAAAAATATAAAAAAAACTCACTATGCAAATTTTAAAACTTGAATAAAATAAAAATACGCTACGTTATCGGAATATAAAAAATATCCACATATTCTGCAAGGTAAAAAAAAAGATTTTGAGACCAAGAACACTCAAATCGGTTCGTTTTTGTGGCCAGAAAAAAATAAAATAGAAAACACTGAAAATGCAAATATACCGGAAGAACTGCGAGTTATTCAAATTCCGATTAAACAGGACGCTAGATCTTGTCGATACAAACATTTCAGTTTAAGAAACTTGAAAAAGAGGTTGAGAATTGAGGGAGCTATGGCCATTTTCGTAAATGACCACAGACGGGCACGTCAGATTCTGAGTAAAAGGGTGTAGGTAAAAGTTTTTTCTGAAGCTCTGTTAAAATTCTCGATTTTGCGACGATTACAATACTTCCATTTACTTTGTAAATATGGAAGTAATGAAATAGAATGACACCCTCCTACCCCAAGGTGTTTTTCATCGCTCTCTGAACAAGCTCTGTGGATCACCCTTTATAGATCTCCTCAGAACGGATGGAACATTCCTTTTATCTCGCTTCTTCCGCGCGAAATATAAAAGAAGGTTCCCCTGAATATTAATCATTCATAATGAACCGATCTAGCCGAGTGGCCCGAAAATCCCCGAAGTTCTTAAAGAAATTTCAAATAAGAGGAACCCCTTTATTCCAGATTTGAATTCCGCGCGAAAATGGTACGTAGGTAGGTAGGGGTGACCGAGGGAAGTTGGAATAGGGGCAAGTTGGCATTTTGCGCAGGCGCAGTTCAATGCCGAGCGTTCTTTGCAAACGTTTCTGTTTGATTGGAATCGTGGCACAGGAAGGGTGAAGCAAGACGTGATTTTTCTACTGCTGAGTAATTTTCTTTTTCAAAAGTAATTTCATTTTGCTCAGGCATTAGAGCAATGTGAGCCAATTTAGATAGCCGTTTGTGGCAGAGTATTTCCCTGTGGAGGGATTGGTGAGTGAAAGTTCAGAGTTTCGTAGTCAAGGACATCGGTGGAGGCCATTTCGGCTGAAAATTTCGTTTGGGGCAAGTTGGCACAGGCTACCTGTGCGTACAAACCCCACTACGGTTTTCTTCAATATTTTTGCTAAATATACCAACACAAGCTGTCTCACCCCGTGTGCGGGCACTTTGGAAAAATGTTTCCTATGGGTACTGAAAGCTATTTTTGGATTGCGGGCCCGAACCACGTTTCATAGCTAATACGGAGTTAATCTAACAGCACCATACGGCGCCAACCAAAAAATCAGCGCAGAAAATTACAAAATTCAAAAACTGTACCAACTCTTCCCGGTCTCCCTGTAAAATATAAAATTTGACCCTTTAAGCTTTAGACAGAGATCCTTAACGCCATCCTTGGAGTTAGTTACTCAAACCGGGTGTAAACGTTTTCTTTAGAGCTGCAGTCTCGTTCGGAAACATGGTTTCTGTAGAAAAACAGTTTGGTAAACCTGTAGAAACGTTAGAGGCAGACTCGACGGTAGGAATAGACGAATCGATGTTATGGCGATGGGGTCAATCAACATAGCAAAAATGAAGCAGCAATGTTGGGAGATTAAAAAATTGTTAGGCATCTGAAAACAAGTATTTTCTCAGCTAGAATCAGTTCTCCAGGATAAAAAGTTCCAAGGAGACGATTAGGAGGCGAAGTGAATTTTTTCCCATCCACCCGAGTCAATTCAGGAGTCAAGTCCCCACGAGCGGAGTCCAAGGGTTCAAGACCAGGTGGAGCCACGGTGGCTATTGACGGTGGTAGGTACCGACGATCACTTGCGGTCAAGTCTACTGACTTTGCGGCTAATGTTCAATGTTGTTCGTAGCTTGGGAAACCTTCCGACTGACCGCGAACGTGAACCGCGCTGGAAAGCAATTGAAATGTAACTGCGAGTCTCGTACAATATCTTTCTGTACTTCCCATACGAAATTTCCCAGGCAATCTCGGATCTCCTTGATTTAGGAGGAAGAATGTTTCATTTTTCTACAGCTAAACATCACCGATAGAGAGATAGCGTTCTGGTTTATTACGCAATGATAAACTATTGTAATCGCTTAAAAAAATTATTTTTAAAGTTGTCAATAAAAATTTTTCAACCCACCCCGAAATTGTTGCGGTTTACGTTTCAAAGGGTGTAGAATCCGAATCTGCAATAAAAAAAATCCATCCGTCCGCCGTAAACACTATTTCTCCCAAACGGATGGAGATTTTGTTTTTGAACTGTTCAGGAAAAATCAACCATGTCCAGGGACAGCCCCAATTCTTTAACCCCTCTGAAAAAACTGTTGAAATCTTGAGAAAATTGTGTTTTTATTTCAAAATCCTCTCCGATTTGCAAATGAAATGTTTCATTTGATTGCTTTTTTATGCTGAATCGAATGGTAAGATCGGTAGCTTTCTTCGTTAAAAAGTTACATGCTTTACGATGGGAGCGCGTGGCTGCTGGTAGGGTAGACTGTGATGACTTCGATTCCCTGATATTAAAATAAATATTGTGTTTCGGCGAATGGTTTTGAGCCAAATTTTTTATCTAGAAGTATTTTTATTTAATGGATGTCATAGCAGCATTATGTCAATTTGATGTTCGGGTGCACGGTAACCCGTGTGCTTGAATAACTATAGGAATGCAATCAATTGTTGTATGTGCTTAATCACCGATAAAATAGTATCAGACTCGTTTTCAACATAGGTAGGTAGTGAGTAAGATCATAGGATGATGATCCACATGTACAAGAGCCGACCAAAAATCAAGTCTTCCAGTGTCAAAATCGGAACTTTCCTTCTCTCGCAGTTTTTGTGTCGTTTTGAGGGACATGTAAATTGACCGGTAATCCATTCCTGAAGTAATCCACCAGTTTGGGGTTTTTCTTTCCCCAAAATATAGCTATTCTAGAAGTCCAAAAACTTTTTTTTAACGTTTCACAAAGAGCCACTTACGCCACAAAAAAATTTCGAGACGTTAAATTTATTCCGACTCGTTGGTTGTTGTTGGTAGTTACCTGACCAACAGTAACTAACGAGTCGGTTGAACGCATTTTGTCTGGGGTCCACGTCGGCCTCGCTCCTAAAGCATTTCGCCTCCACAGGGTAGACGGCTTCGTCGTAAAACCAGAATAACCATAAAATACTCAAAATTTGGAAAATGTTCGGTGAAAGTTGAAGAGGAAAAGTTCATCGTTTCTGAGTTTTGTATCATCATTATTATTAATTTTTTCCCCATTTGACAAGTCGCTATTATTCTCGGTACACATTTAGTCGGCCTTCGGCGGACGTTCACACTTTTCCCTTAAACTTAAGTCAAAATGCCAATTCGCAGAGCTCATTTGATCAATCCCTCGTATAGGACATACATTTTAACGTTGAAAACTCATCATTTCTTAGTTGATAATGGGATGATCAGGGTTTATCTACCAGTGATAACTACCTGTTATGGTCCTCAGCTTGATAAAGGGCTAACGATTTCTATTTCATGAGCTGAACGAAAATGATGAGGATATTGAGGCCTAAGGAGGTTGAAGCTCATGACGAGTGAGCGTTCGCGTATTTCAAGGCTAAGGCCACTTGTAAAGAGCAGCTGATTTTTTACAGCCTGATGACTAGTTGCCTTTCATTCTTTGCAAGAACCTCAACTCATCTTCCAAGATTTATGATGTTTCATTAACTATTCGGTCATTCAGTCACCGTATTTTTGAATCATAGATATTAGACAAGTAAAATCCATCCTCTGGATTGTCTGCCACATCGCGTGAAATACGGAGGCGCCATAGCTCCATCCAAACTTCTCTGTATGTCAATCCTTCTATTTGTTGGTTTGTCCTTAGTTGCTCCCATGCAACTTGCCTGTCTCTCCGTCTACACAATTTAATAGGTAGGGGAAAGGCACCAGTTATCGGCCACTTAAAGGTGTATTTCGGTGTTATGTACTAGAATTAAATTCTTTTGGGCTCTTTTTTGATTTTTGGAGGGGTATAGATTTCAGGAATGTGATACGATACCAATTTTTCCAAAATTTTGGGTCCAAATGATTGGATTTGGAGGTTTTTTAGAATAAGTCGTTTGTACCAGTTATTAGCCACAAGTTTCTATTATGGACCACATGTTTCTATTATAGGCCACCCGAGGATTTTATATCTTTTACAGTTCGACTAGCATTTCAAGCAGGAAGGGGACTGAATAAAAGCCTGCATATGATTCGATTCCAAGAAAAAATTCTAAAAAGTGTGGCTTAACTTCAGAATAAACACAAACCAACAAATGGCCAATAATTGGTACATCGGATATCCCGCCTGTCTATTGGCCATCACATTACTGGGTGACCCCTTCGGCAAATAATTGTTACACCTAACATTTTTGTTCCTGTTTCTGGTCACGTCATTAATATTATTATCATGCACTAACAAAATTTAAAAACCAGTTGAATGCCTGAGTCCCGATATTGGTTTACGGCAAAAACCAGCGAGAGAAAAAAGGATTATCATATATAAAATTTATATATGATAATCCTTTTTTCTCGACGAGTATTTAATACTCATCAATGCAACAAAGGTCATGTTTGCTAATTGGTTTTGTAAGAAACACGCCTAATGAAGGTAATAGGTGAACTGACTCCAGTGTTTTTCCCCTATTCAGATTTCACATTCACTACGAAATCCCATTTTGAGGATTTGGATGAAAGATTTACCTACGTAAGGTGGATCAACCTGACGAAGTTTATTGCGCATCTAGATCAAGACATTCAGTTCCATATTTATGAAAGAAAGTGAATGGATGTCAGTTTTTAGAGTGGTAATTTTAGTTTGTCGGTTCCACCGCTAACCCAGGCGTAATGCTTTTGCACTTTCGAGAACGAGGACGACCCTGAACTTTGAGGTCACGCTAGCCTCGCTCTTAGAAATGTGGATGTATCATGCGTTAGTCTAAAAAGTGAAAATCCGATCGGATGTTCAGAAAAAATGCCCACCCAAGGAGCCTCGAGGATGGTTAGAAACATCCAAGAGCCCCTCCGTATTGAGGTAAATTTTTTCGATCACCTATGCAATCCTTGACTCTCGGAGGTCAGCAATGAGTAGTGAGTAGGAGAGCAAACTATCGTTCCAAGGAGACATAAAGCGAGGCTACAATATCTACTTACCATTACATTTCCAAATTTAATTTTAGCTTATTCTATAGATTTAGGATCGGTTTATGAATTCATTTAAAACTTGATTTATCCAAGGACGATTGCACTACATTTCACCTGCGATTTATTTTCATTGACTGACATACCGAAAATGTCTTGGGAATTATTTAATGCAAGCGTTCTTAGATAAATCGAGCTTTAAGAAAATTGATAAACCAATAGAATACAAATTTTCATTTCTATTGTTTTTTCCTTCTTTGAATTAAGAATTTTTTCAATTATTTCAGATGTAAATTATGGTTTAATTGTGTTAGCTCATAAGGTATCACAAGGAGTGGGTTTAGTTATCCAATTCCTATTATTTCCAGAACCCGAATACCAGGTTTGGCATGAATTATATTGCTACGATCCAAATTTTTCATACCACCTATGGGAATCAAACCCATAACGTACGGGTATAGCATGCAGCTTGGCAATCGCGTTAGACCACTCATGAGCCCGTTTTCAATTATTAAAAAATTACTTTTTGAAACTGCAATAAATGTATTAAACGGTAGGGTCACCGCCTTCATTCGACAAACGTGCAAAATCGATGGAAACTAATACCTTACTAATAACCTACTAATACCTTAATGATGCGAATTTCCATAAAAACGCAAATTTTCTCCTTCTCCCGGCCTGTGTTACAGGCTTCTACGTAAAAACGTACGTGTGCGCTAAGACTTAAAGAATCGCAAATCCCAAACATCTGGCGAGAAAGAGAGCCACGGGAATTTCTAGTCTCGGCGTGGCTCCTGCGCTCGCCTCATTGCCTACAAAGCCAACCGTTTCATAAACAGGAGGGAAAAAAGCCGAGCCTTTGTCAAAGATGTATCGCAAGTAGAAGAAGAAAATCGTCCATTAGTAAGAAGATAAGTCAAAGCACTCACAACTACCAGGGGCGTTTTTCTGGTTGAGGTGAACCAATGATTGTTTGGGCGAGAAGAAGTGGTTTCACATTCCACCCTCGCCCCAAACACGCCCACCTGCTTGTTGGAGAGGAAGCAGACGGTGGAGTGGAAGTCGTGCCAGCCGTACAATACGATTAGTATAGTTGATGGTGACGAAGTGAAAGATAGCGCTTAGCGCCATTACACACGGGTAACATGTGATGACCTACCAGACCAGGTATAAAAGAGGGCAAGGGCTCCTCTTTATCTGCCGCATCAACTCCTACACCACGACCCCCCCCATCCCCATCCTTGACACCCCTTTCGAACCGAAACAGATAAAAACGGCGTATAACTCATAATATCAAGGGATCGATATGACCCTTGATCTCATTTCCGGCTGTTATGTCTTTGTTCCCTATTATAAACATAAGGTACCCTCAACTTCAGTTTAACTCGAACTGGGCTTCAACGTCCCAGTTGTTCCCGTCTTTGCATATCAATTATACGCGTACATAATTGAGGCGATCTTCAGGATGCACACAGAAATGTTTATCGTGAGACCATCACTCATCACAACTCGTTTTCGAGGAGAAGGAAGATAAGACGACGGATTGAGAGGTTCTATTTTGAAATTGGCGGAAAACATTGACGATAATAGTTTACTTCTTGTTCTTAGAAAAACAGCATCTAAGTAGGTACCAACTGCACTAGACAGTAAAATTCGCATTTCCCCTTAAAATCATTTTCGGACTTGGTGTTTTCTTCTTCGTAGTATAAGTCCAACAGTATGCGGATATTTAATCATTATAATGATCGTTCAAAACTGCTTTTTGGTACTCGAATCCATTTTGTAAGACGAAATCCAGCGTTCCTCAACCTTTTTCAGGCCTGTCTACTCTATTTTAACTTTAGAGGGTTTCTCACTGAGACCCTCATTTAGTGCGTCTCTACCGAATTTGAGGATTTATGAAGAAATACACTACTAGTGCCATAAACATTCGCAAAAAACCTCTACTTACCTATGTGGATTTTGAAAAATCGGAAAGTTTTTTTGGTGAAGTGAAGGAGTTTGGTCTTAGCTTTATTTGAACGTGAAAATCCAGGCAATTTAAATTTTCAGGGGCGGCCACAGGAAACCCAACTCGGAGAATATTGGCCATTATATGGCCATATTATGATATTTTCAAGAAGTTTCAAAATTGAATTTGTTCCCACTGTGTACAACACTTGAATAAATTAATAAAAATAAAAATTAAAAAAAAGTCTGGCACAAAATTGATTTTTTGTAAAAGCATGAAAATTGAGGGGTCGATTTTTTAAATGCCAACAGACCAACGGATGGACAAGCGGACGCTCAGGCATTTTGTCTAAAATAGATTCAGAGTAGAAAAGTAATTTTTTGTGAACCCTTCAACTGATTTTTTGGTTTTAAGGCACGATTTTAAAACTGAAAAATACCATGCTCAAAAAAGGTCACTATAGGTTGAGAACAGATGGTTTACACTATTCTTGGTGTTCTGCTGCCCATTTCTTTGGTGTTGTTCTCACCAGCATCAACTTCATAACGAACAAACCAACGAAATGCTTATGGTAGATTTCACCCACCTCGGATTAGAGTTAATCGTGACATGGTTGCTCTTGGTAGCTTTGTTGGATGGCCGATTTCAATAGCTTCGTAATAGAGATAATCCGAACATAGTAGCCTCGGTAATTAAGTTCACATATTTAAACATGTCCGGATTAACTCTTATCCGAGCTTGGTGAAATCGGCCATTAGTGCGATATTACCAAGGAGTCATTTGTCTCAGTTTGTTTGTATTATTGTTGGCCAGCCTCAGTGTTTGGTATTTTGATGTGTCGACGAAGTTCCGTGAGAGCGGAGGAGTTCGGTTTAGTGGTCGGGTGCTGGAGTTTGCTGGGTAGCGGTTGGGTATGGATTGGGTAGGGTACGGAGGCTCTGACCGCATCGTGAGCCGCCGTGGAAGGCAAAAATATTCCTCTTTTGGCTTTTGAAACAAAAAGAGAAGGATAATATAAATGGAAACGGGCCCCGAGGGTTCGGCTATAAATCAATGGAATGGGCACACCTATCATTAATTCTTGTCTCCCTCCGGTCATGCTACCATTTAATTGGATGCAATAGCGCTCCTGTTGAAATGGTGTGCACTATTACTATCCTACTTCTACCGCATTCGTTTTTCTCCGTCATTTTTCAAATAATGAACCTTAGCGATCGTGCGGTAGGAATGAATAGCCCCCACTAGAATTCTTTTTGGCTTAGTTATTCCATAGATGTCGTCCTGAACGATCGCCAAGTTAGCGGACTCCGCTAGATTTTAAATATTTTATCGGGGTATTTAAATTCCTCAATTTCATCCTGGGTATTCATTTATTCATCCGCTTGAATCGATCACGAAATTATCGATATTTTTACTGCGTACAATATATTAAGACAATTATGTAGGAAATTATTCAATCCGAATAATTGTGTTCATCGCATTGATGTCGATACGTTCATCACATTAATGTCGATACGTTCATCACATTAATGTCGAAACATGCATCATAATATTTCACACGCCTCGTCCATTCCCCATACCACATGATGATACCTCCAATACGAGTGCGTAGATTACACAGTACTTACATAATTATGGTTAGTAACATGATTATCGAATCTGAAGGTAGAGGGGGCTGGAAAACCCCTGTTACAAACCTCCGGTTCGATTTTAATTCTAGGGCAATAACCATTCATTCTTCAGGCACAAATCCCATTGACACCTGATGATTTCCGTAGGTACTTGTACACTGGAACCACCGACACCAGGCATTGGTTTGGTTGGTCTGATTTGCGCATGACGTGATCCCAGTTTAACAAATTTGACTAAAGGTTGTGAATTGAGGGAGCTGAGGCGATTTTCGTAATGACCACAGTAAAAATATGAATCATTTATACGATCGATGGCGGGAGTAAGGAGGAAATTTGAACTCGAAAAATACTCACCATGTCGTTCACCTACTAATAGATCCCCCTACTAATAGACGTATGTGATGAAGTGATGAGAATAAGGAAGCTGCTCAATAGGATTGCCATGGTACGAGGTAGGTACGTCATGATATGTGACGCCGCCCCGGCCCGGCATCCACGGACATCATCTGGATGAGAAGACTCGAGACAGAGCCAGTCTCCGGCTGACAATGGTCGGGTTAAACCGTGAACGGCGAGGCATTGTTGAGTTTTGGATCGACGTGTTGTGTAGTCTATAGAGCATACAAGTTGTAGTCGGACGCCATACAAGCCCCCTCGACATCAGCAGATGAAGGCAGTGTACAGCACTCCAGATATTCATCACGGCTACTTGTACAGATATACATAACGACTTCAGAAAATCGGGTAATACTCGGTCCAGATATTCGAGCGAGTGCATTTATTTCCTGTTTAGCAAGGATAGAGGATACTTTTTCTCGGCCGGAGGGAAGGACCAATACTGCCGAAGAATTCAGTGGAGTCGCATACATTGAATTGTTTACAGCGATACTGAACTGAACACACGACGTGAACTTTTCAAAGATGAGAAGCTAAAGTCAGGGAAACCGGCGGTGCGTAGGTAACACACAAAACTTCCATACATAACAACAGAAATTTCACGATTACCCAAGAAATAACTCTCAACCCGTACCTGCGAATCACTCGCTACAATCAGGAAAATAGGAGCCACCGGGTCCGATTTCGAAATTTGAGTTATACATAAATATTGAAGTGAAATACGTGTGAGTACATGGAAAGTTGAGTAGGCAGAAAACTCAACACTGAGCCTCCAATTCAAACCCTCGGAAAATAATAATTCGACAGACGGTCGCGTGGTAGTCCAGTGGTTAAGACATCCGCTTGCGGAGCAACATGTCTCGGGATCACACCTTGTATGAGGCGATTCAAATTTTCCCATAACTATCGTTAACTGCCGAAAATCCTTTCTTTCTTTCGGGACATACGGTAAAACGTTAGGCTAGTGTAATACCAAACGACGTACCAATGGTTTTCTGATGAACGCTTTATACAGAAAATAGTTGACAGGCCGATACAAGCACGTCCTCGGGACACATTGGCCCTGACACTTGAACTCAGAGACGCGCGTGTTCAGGGTGTTTGGGTATACGTCTTCGAATTGAAGATTTCGAATGTCAGCCCATCGTCCACGATCGTCCGCCTGTCCGTCCGTCTGTCTGTCCGCTGTCTATCTCAAAGAATGTTATACGCTTCGCTGACTTCAGCCCGACATGTTTGTAGAAATATGAATATTAATGCAGGGAGGCTCCTTATTTTTGTGCCTTGGATGCTTGTCAATGTCATCCTTTTTCCGCTACGGTAAGGATCACCCCCAGGGGCCGGGAGGCCAAGGCACCTGATGTTCGGACGCGAGCAGGTAAACTTAGCAACCGACCAACACGTATACATATCAACAGGACAACACGTTGGCAAACATTTACGCACACTTGAACACGTTGAATTTTTCAACTTCCTCGCAGGCAAGAATCTATAATAATTATAGATTATTATAGAAAAATTATTTTCCTCTCACTCGTAGTATTGCAATGAAGATGGTAGCATACTGCACAATCCGCGGACGAACCTATCCAAATTATCTTAAATCTGCGATGAAGTGCATCTCTTTCCTATACGTGAGCAGGAATCGAAATTTACAGAAACATAGGTATGCCATACCTTTTACTAGGAAAAATGGTAATCGACCCTCAAATCGACTCACAATTTCTCAATACCATTCTCTTGGCGCAATCATGATAACGTTTTATTCCTGACCGTTGGTATGGATTTTTAAACTAGAAACCTAAATTTCTAAACTCGCTACTCATCGAAACGGTCTGGGGCTCACAAACTGCATTGTGAAAATTTATGCCTATGCTGATTGATGGTGTTTCGAAAAGACATATTACACACCAGCAACTATGATGATACATCGTCTAATAATTCCGTAAAACAGACTCTCGTCAGTTACTCAGATGAAATAGTGATAGACAAAGGAGAAGCCGCTCGTACTCAATTGTTTTTTACGACTCTGCAATCTCCCAGTTCACGATATACTAAAGTTTGCTATACAATTAATTGAAGCAATTCAATGGATCAGCAATTTTTCCACGATTTTCGAATGATATTAGAGCGTTTCGGAATTCTGGTAAAAAATAAATAAAAATTATGAAATGAAAATAAATAGATCTATAAAAAGTATATTGAAATTTGCAATGGTAGATTTAAATTATCTGAACACCACAATTTGAAGCTGAGAACGTCTCTTGAAAAATGGAACTAACCCCTTAAAGGCAGGGAACAGTTGAAATTCCGATAGAATTATAAAAGAATTTTGGCGTATTAAGAAGCATTTTCATTTTCTAGTACCTAATGGCAAGTCAGCGAAACCATAGGTTTGACTGAAACGGGTTTTCAACTTCGGGGTGCGCCGCCAGCTACCTTACAAATACGAATAAGTTTTAATTTTGGTGTTTCTCACGGCCACAGGGATCTTCCTCGGGGGAAGGGTCCTAAGGGACTTTCACAAATACAGACCTACATCATGTTCATGCTAAAATCGAATATTGGTGGAAGGACGATTCAGCAAGCGATCCCTTTTCAAATTGGCCCATTCTGTTTCGATTAAGATCACAAATCATCTCAACATGCACCTGGATGGACCTGGGCAGGAGTTATTTTGCCACCTTCAAGGAAAGTATCCAAAACCTTGCTGTCCCAAACAGAACCCACGATGAAAAATTTCTTCGCTCCCCTGAAAATATTTGACAGCCGGAACATTTTCGGATCATGCTGAGTATTGTCAGACTCTCGCTCAATCGGATAAAACCGCACTATACGAAATTTATAGTAAAGATAGAATAACTACAACACAAAACCCTCCATTTTATGGTATAGAGAGTCATAGATATAATTTTATTCGCAAAGGTATACTACGGAATTTGTGGCTCTTACCTTGCGATCCTTTCCCCGTCATGTAGTCTTCTTTACAGATGAATTTATTGTCATCTAAAACGTAAAGCTCTTCTCCTGTCGATAACTGTTTCCGGCAGATCATACACGTAAAACAGTTCAAGTGAAAAACTTTGTCCCGCGCTTTTCTGACTAGGTCTGAAGGCGAAATACCCTGAAGGCAGCCACCGCACTTGGTCCCGTACCTCCTGAAACAATCGACCGCATATTGTTTAAAACAAACCGATAACTAAAAACTCAATGTTAAGGATAACATGGGAACATGAGAAACCTGGAAATCTATTCCATCCCAGAGCGCCTACACAAACCGGTGGTACTTAGATAACACACAATACTTCCATATTTTGATGCGTAAATTTTCGAAACAATTCGATCATATTTTGACTATTTTGGAAGCTGTTTGAATGAAAAACGACAAAAAAATCACCATGCAGATTTAAAAATCCGCCTAAAATCAAATTACGTCGAGTTACCGGAATATAAAAATACCCACCTATTCTGCTACGTAGAACAAAGATTTTAATTTAGACTTTTTTGTGGCCAGAAAAAAATGAAATAGAAAAACTGAAAGTGCTCAAAGATGGGAAGTACTGCAAGTAACCCAAATTCCGGTTGAATAGGTTGCTTGAGTGTATAAGTGAACATTTTTTTCTGAAGCTCCGATCCAATTTTCTAGGACGATTACAATACTTCCATTTAATTCGTGAATATGGAAGTAAAATATGCGAACATAACTATTACTTGAAGTTCAATGCGCATCCCAGTTTGTGAAAAAATCCTATGTGACACCGGCTAAAAAACCGAAATTGCGGGCTGCAGGAGTATAAAAATCCCCTTAGTGCCATTTTTGCCCAATTTTGACAAATGCCGGATATGGCCATTTTTACAAATGCTCACGGACGGATACCCGTTTAGAAAGTGGTTCTGAACAAAATATGTGCTATGAAATTGCATAACAAATTTCCTCAGCATGTCAATTCTTCTGCATCGTTTGACTCCTTCAAGATCACCATTTAATAATACCCCTGCGCGCAGATAAACTCGTAATTATTGGCCACAAGAACCGAACTGCATACAATTATTTTGTATTTGCATTATTCAAGTCCGATGTTTTGATTTTATTTGTCTCCACCTGGCAACCTGTATTTAATTTTAATTTAGTTATTTTCTGTGGGAATAAAGGAGAGGATGGGTCATATTTTTGTACACAGATTGGCTTATAAAACAATCGTCAATCTCTCTCTCTTCCGATCGAGATCAGCTGGGAATAATAATGATTCGTCTTTTAGGTTTTTAAGAATACCAACATTCGCGAATGTTTCACGGAAAGGTATGGTCGAACCCTGAATCGGCAATGGTTGCATATGGATACGCGTCAACGTTCTCGAGGGCTCCGTTTCAACGTTGCCAAGGATGAACAGATCGAAGGTGGAGACTGACCGCTTCGCCTCGCCGCTCGGGTCTTCTGATGTTCTGCTTCCCGCTATGAGCCCACCCGCTGGGCCTCCACTCACTCGGGCCTCCACTCTCTTCCCGACACTCCATCACAACCTCAACATCACTTCAACATCATTTTTCCTCCTCCGAATATAATTTTTCAATTTTGGGCCTTGCTCGTACGAACGATGGGTTTGTCTTCCCTCTTTCATCATCATCATTATTACTATGCGGTAAAACAACAATCACACGACGAACCGTAAGGCAATATTGTATACAACTTCAAAGGTGACAGAAGAGTACACAAAGTGGTTGTATGGCACTTTTGTTTACGGTATCATCCTTGGCAAGATTTCTGAAATATTTTCTACGCCCCCAATTTATTGCAAAGCGTGAAATTTGCTCAACTGATCTTTGTTATACTCAACGAACTGCACATTGAGTCCTTCGTGGCAAAAATCCAAGTAATCCTATAAAGACGATAAACCCGCAAAAAGATAATTTTTAATCAATTTCAAAAAGGAATGAGGTTGTTTGGTACAGTGAATTTGCAAAACCATGTATGCGTGTTTACGGAAATTTTACAAGAGGCGAGAAAAACCTAGAGATCACCTAAAAATGAGGAAGGATAATATCCTATATTATAGACTTACAGGTTATTTCATTTGAGCATAGAGAAGAGACTATTGACCTGTAGCAAAAACTGCCTATTTTGGTGGATCGAGTGCCTCCTGATGAACCAAAAATGCTCAAATTATTTTTCCGGATTTTTTTTGAGATTTGCCAGGTGACTACTTCGTACAAACTATTATGTTCGTGCTACGAAGTGACAAGAAATACGAAGTTACCAAAAACTCAACTAAATACCATAAATAGGAAATCAATTTCAAATGTGATACCGTGAGTTTGGAATTGTCGTACTTCGCATTTTTCCTGGTGTTATTGCTTGATTTCTCTCAGGATAGAATGTTCTTATCGATGTTCAGAAAAACCTTTTTCGGGGTATAGAGCTTCAGTTTCTTGAACGTCGCTTCCTTTTGGTTTATAATCCAATAATAAACCTTCATAATCGCCCAAGAAATTGTTCGCCCTCAAAACTAGGGAGGTATGAACTAACACAGGGAACAAAATATTGTCGAAATCGAAACCAACGAATTCCAGTTGCAACGCTCATTCTTCGAACGCGCCTTGCGTTTCACTCGGCCATGAGGCAGAAATGCACAAAGGTGAGGATGCAGCGGAGTGTGGGTGGATACGACTGCTGAGCTCAGCAACTGAAGCTGAGGGGTAAAGCCGGGGTCCAGACTGAGACAGCCTTCGAGGGGTTGGCACCGCTGTTACGCCACGAAATGACGTAGGCCCGCCCTGCGTGTTCTGCCTATGCGGCTGTACGATGTTCGAGTCGGACGAGGACGAGCTGCTGTCAGCTGTGAGCTCTCACGCACACGTCAGCACCAGTCGCCCTCACCCTCGGCATGTCAGTGCCACCTTAGGTCCTCCCAGGGGTGCCCTCGTCCTTCGACCGATTCTCTTCTGCCACATGTGATCAGGCACAAATACACGCTAACGTGATGTACGTACACGTACTAAAACGAAGCACTTACACGTGATACCCTGACGCACTGTCGAAACATGATAACGCGTCGTATATCATGTACGATCGCCCGAACACGTCAAAACTCCCGCGTCCTCGTACCACCGGCGTTTAATCCCGTAGCTTTGCACGTGTACGCTCACGTGTCCATCTAAGCAAAGCACCGACTGACGTTAAGAACAGTAGACAGAAAGGTGACGATTAGCTACGACCTAACAAACAAGGCTTCGGTGACCACCGACGTCTAGCCAAGTATCTAACCATAGCTATTGACGAGCAATGCTGCCTCTGTCGACTCAATATTCAAAATTTGCAATAATTGCAAATAATACAATTATTGTATTTAATGCAAACCAATGGAAAATGGGATCGAGTGGGAAACGGCATAATTTCATTCTTCGGCATTATTCGAACCTGGCACCTTCTGCTCTCCAGGCCTTCACCCTTAGTCTGGGAACTCACACAAGTGACACATTGCCTTTGATGGACAACTCTCCCTTTCTCTGTGTTGAGCTACAAAATTCGTTTTCCACTCGTTGGAATCCCAACAAAAACTTCTGCCCACCCAATATCTTCAATTTAATGAGTTTGGTTATTATACAAATCAGCAAAACAAAAATTGGAAAAAAGTTGAAAAATTGGCCTTGATTCTTAGATACGGTTGTTTGGTCCTCTACTTACGATTACTAGCCTATTACACCAACAAGGTGACGCACTCACACTATACCTACCAGTTGCGCTTGGCAACATGGGACGAGCTTTACCAACGGTTCTTGAGACATTTTTAATTTCACTATCCAGAGAATTTTATAATTATTCTGTCAATTATGTATGTAATATATTAAATAGTGAATTCAACAAAATTAAACGATGTGCTGCGTGAAAAACATTGGTAGGTACCTATCAGAATAGGTAGTTAAGTAGGTATTGTGACCAGGGCCACAAGTTCCTACAATTCCATCCGACTGCGATTCCCCAGCCTTGGCTTTGGCTGTCTGGCCCCTTCTAGGGCAGTCCGCCCCTCCCTCGGGCAGTTCGTCGTCGGCTTTGTTGACAATAGTAGACCCTGGCAAGTTTTTTTATTTACGCAAAAAAGAAAAACTTTCTTTTGTAGAGGGTGCGTCCTCATCAACATATATTGTCATATTGGTATATTATCGGGCGCAATATAATTTCTTATCAACTACCTGCGAACTGGTGAGCCAAATTCACTCCAATTATTCACTTCCTCCTGAAATGAATCCTTGCTCAAAATGTACAGGCCTTCGGATACCCAGAAAACTAATCTGCACTTAGCAGCGTTCTTTATGTTCCATGGCAACTTGACGAATTTCGATTTAAGGAGGGTTTCAAAATTTGCATACCTACCTAGTGAGTTTTTTTGGTTCATTTTTCTTAAGAAATGAACCTTTGCAGTCGGACAGGAAAATTTGTTGGTTTAAGTTTCAAGGGATGCAGAATCTGAATCTGCAATAAAAAATTTTTGTACGTCCGCCGTCCGGGGGTTTTCAGGAGGAAGGAGTTATCAAACATTCTTGAAATTTGTACCAAAAATCAAGTTCGTACCTAGTTGGTCCTAACGTCTCGACAGAACCCTACCTTGATTTTAAGGCCAGTAAAACAGCTGTTGAAGTGGAGAAAAATTCGTGTTTTTTAGGAAGTTTGCAACATAGGGATGTGAGGTATCATTTTCTATAGATTTTTCTATGCTGAATCGAATGAGACCATCTCCACGCCGGCAGCATCAACCGTTTAGGATTTATTGCAGTTTTCGTGGGACATTTTTGTGTTTTTCAAAATTTCTACAATTCTTAATAACTCGAAAACGTCTAGAGCCACAAAATTCGTTTTCCGCACGTTGGAATCCCCACAAAAACTTCTATCCACCCAATATCTTCAATTTAAAGAATTCGGTCGTATTACACAAATCAGCAAAACTAAAATTGGAAAAATTTGATAATTCGGCCTTGGTTCTTAGATACAGTCGATTATCTACTTACGACCACTAGCCTATTACACCAACAAGGTGACGCACTCACACTAGAGCAGTTGCGCTTGGCAACATTGGACCGAGACAAGCTTCAACAATGGTTGTGAGCATTCTTGAGGCATCTTCAATTCCATTATTCAGAGAATTTAATCATTATCATCATTCTGTCAATTATGTAGGTAGGTAAATAAGAATATATTAAATGGCGAATTTAACAAAATTAAACGATGCGCTGTGTTGAAATGATAGGTTGGTAGGTATTTATCAAGCATAATGTTGTTTTTTTGCCGGGTTGAAAAAAAAATTTCTTATATCCCCATCTAAAATACAAATTTATACTGAAATTCTAGAATAACTACCAACTAAATTCCGTGTTTCAGAAGTACCTACCTATATATCATATGGTTGGTCTTTGCAATCGAAAAATGAACCCCTGTGCAGGATTTGCAGTTCTTCGGATACACAGAAATATAATGTGGATATGCCACTGATTTTTTTACATTTTTGATCCACTCAGCCTCTTAAGGGGTCAAAATTCAATAAAATTGGGTAAAAATTAACGTATCAGAATATGGAAGTATTGAGTGTTATCTCCGCACCACTGGTTGTTTTTTTGATGAACATCACATGATAGTTCCATTACTTAGTTACATCGTAGTAAAAGGTGGATGGCTTGCATCGAGCCAACCAACAGCCGAGTGGATTATTAGTCCCGAGTTTACCGTCGTCCGATTACGAGACAGAGGACGAAGGGTTCCAAGACGACGCGGTCTGAAGGCCCCAATTAGCTGGGAGTTAAGTCGTACAACTAACTACATGCCAACACAAGAGGAGCTTCTCGGATCAGAGTATCCTGAAGTCACTCGAGGGTTTAATATTCTACAGACGATGATGCTTTGAATCCAAGTTGGCTTTGAATTCCAATCTGAGCTAATACGATGTCTGTCTCGTCTGTAGGCCCGTCTGTCCGAAACTATGGTTCGACCAGAATTCGAATAACACTCAGTACTTAACTGTATCAAGCTCTATCGGAGTTATGGACGTTGACGAACAATGTAAAACAAAAGTAAAAAAAACTGCGGATTCTTCCACGGGGGTGGTTAACCACTCATTGCCACACCCCCTTGAGTTATAGTGGCCCATCGGGCATATCCGAGGATTTTTAACTAATGTCCATGATTTTTGCCGACTTTAGCAACCTAGGCCGACCCGGTCCCTCTTTTGAACAATGATTGTTGAATAAAAGGTACTGCCGATATTCATTGTTTTGCTTTTTTTTGACTATCGTTCCATTTCCTAAAGAATCATTTCAACTCAGGTAGACAAAAACTAGGATTAGGCGAATAAAGAAAAGCTATATTCAAGTCCAAACCAGTGGTGTCTAACAGACATTTATCCCAGTGGCGAATTCTGAATTAGAAACAGGGCAAGCAGTACCAAGGAAATTCGTACCTAACATAAGAATCATAGACATGAGTTATGGTACCTACGTATGCTAGTTCTTGAATAACGATTGTACTGCTTGCCCTGGTTGCCCTATGAGACCTCGCTACTGATTTATCCATGAAGTGATTCTGAGTAAAAGGGTTTGGATAAAAGGGTTTGGATAAAAGGTCTTTCCGAAGCTTCGTTCAAATTTTCAATTTCAGGATGATAAGAATACTTAAACTTTCTTTGTAATTATGGAAATAAAAACATTTTGAAAGGGCCTTGCACTGTAACAAAGTGAATTCTAGTTATGTTTTCAATGCACTGAATCCTAAAAAAAGTAACAAATTTTTCATGTTTTTAGAGCTGATTTCCCAGAGCATAATTTTTTGCTTTTTTCCTCAATGGTGTTGGCAGCACTGATAGATGCGGTGGAAGAGCAGGGAGAAATGAAAAGTTAAGGTGTGGGAGGGTTCAGTAGTCGATCCAGTAGCGTTAGAGTGCGGGGGCGGGGGGTTCAGTTTTGAGGATGAACATGGTGGAGGGGAGATGTGCTACGTAGCCATAGCAACGCGGCCTTCGACCCCCCCAACCGCCTTCACCACCCGACATGAGCACACAACCCCTAGCTACAGTTGAGCGAGCGAGGCGTTCGCGACCGACTGCTGAGTAAATCGAGTTAAACATGGAAATCGTAGAGTGGAAAAATTCAAAAATTGTCCTATTCCATGCACACAACCCACTGGTCTAGCGATTAGATAGCCTGTGCAAGAGGCGAATTTGTAGGCTTGCACGGAAGTCGAAAACAGCGAACGAAAAATTTTTCTCCACAAACCTCATGCGTTAACAATTTTTCTCCAAACGGCAAGAAAAAATTGAAAATTCAAGAATTTTCGGCGAAATTTTCCAACACCTTATTTCCTTAACAAACGACAATAATTTTAAATTGTCATTGTGAAGTACCTAGTACAGAATTTCGAAATAATTTTCACATAATTCCATAATTCATACAATCATTAATAAACCATCGTGATTGGTCAAGAAAAATGCGTCCTGTAGGAGGGTATAGCCTCCGCGAATTTACATGGTTCACGTTTCAATCCGAGCCCTAATCTGAATGAGCAATAAGAAAAATTCCAGTCAGCAACTTTTTCTTTCGAACGGATGGCTGTGGAAATTGGATTTTTATGAAATATCTACCATTCTAAATTTTCAGCCAGATCTCTAGCTCAATCCCAAAAGCCTCGTTTAAGCCTTCTAAGTTATAAAAGGTCCATATTAATTACAAAACAAATTATGGAGTCGTGTGTACCCCTATGCACATCTTAGATATTTAGATAGGTACGGACCACTCCCAAGATGGTAACTACCGAACTTATGTAACTGTTTCGAACTTATTGAACTACTCCTGAAGTTTTGAAAATATTCACTGTTTCTGGAAGAAACTCAGGTCAATATGAGCAAGCCGAGTAAATCATCCCTGTGAACGAATTGTTTTTCAAGTTGGGCACAAAAATAGCCCACTTTGAAACTGAGGTATTATAATAATTTAAATTCGAGTGAAACAATGCTGCACGCCAGTGGTTCGCAAATGTGTACAGGCGGCACACTGACAGGTGAGATCACTGTACCTATTTTAATATTTACTCACATTTACAGTGGTTAGAACAAGCGTGAAATTTGCGCATTTCTCATTTTTTAGAAATCACAAATACACTGTGTATTCCTCGGGGATGGGCTCGAAAGGCTAAACCGCGTCGCGGAGAGCAGAGAATTTTCACTGACAGTATTATCACCCCATCGCCAACCCCAGCCTGCGAGACACCAAGCTTCATCCCCTTCTCCGAGGGATGTAATATTACAATACTTCGTAAGATGGACGACAGAATCTATGTACCGTCATACTCCAGTCCTCTGAACGGATCGAAGCTTTCCGAACGAAAAACGATTTTTTGAGGATTCTGAATTCTGATGCATCCAAATTTTCATTTCAATCATTAGCGTTTGACATGAATACGCGAATCTGTTCGACATTGGTCATTGTGTGTGTGTTGAAGCGACCATACGTTTGTTCCTGCCATTGCTAGATTTTCAACCGGCGAATGAAAGTACTGACCAATTTTCCAATCCTATTATTACCGAACACTCAATTGTTCGACAGAACTGGGATTCAATTCACAAGCTCAGTAAAACAATCAAGGATTTTTACTTGGGACCTCTGTCTTCTTCAATGTTGTATCCAAGTATCTGGTCTTATGAATTTAGGAGTGTACCATATTATTTCACTTCGACCAGGTACCAAAACGGAGGTTTCAGATATTTTTACGCTAACTTTTGGTTTATTATTCAGTAATTATTCAATAATGAACCATTGTAATCGCCCAAGAAGAAAAGATCGTCTAACCTACCCTGAAATTTTCATGGTCAACGTTTCACGGGTTGTATACAAATGTAATGGGTGTCAAAAATGTAAGTATCCAAATATGGAAGTATTGTGTGTCATCTACGCACCTCTGGTTTTAATTGCAGATTCGGATTCTATAGAAGTCAAATAGCAGTCGGTGTTTAAGTCAAAAATATCAAAAAACTCACTATGCAAATTTTAAAACTAGCCAGAAATGAAAATACGCCAAGTTATCGGAATGTAAAAAATATCCACATATTCTGCAAGGTAAAAGAGATTTTAAGACCAAGAACGCTCAAATCGGTTCATTTTTGTGGCAGGAAAATGATAGAATGAAAAACACTAAAAATGCAAATATATCGGACGTACTGTGAGTTATTCAAATTCTGATTAGACGAGGTTTTAGGTCTTGCCGAGACAAACATTTCAGTTCAAGAAATTTGAGAAAAGGTTGAGAGTTGAGGGAGCTATGGCCATTTTTGTAAATGACCACTGACGAAGGACACACGGACACACAAACACTTGTTCGGAAAGTGATTCTGAGTAAATGTGTACATGTAAAAGTGTTTTCTGAAGTTTATGGAAGTAAAAATTCGTCCGATTCGACACAGCCCCAGTTAACTAAAAAAATTGTTGAACTCTTGAAAAAATTGCGATTTTTCTAGAAATTTTTTAGCTAACTGTGGCTGTAGTATGCATATCGCATCCATGGATATGGTCTAAAAATGTAGGTATCAAACACGGAAGCAGATTACCAAACGGATGTTTGCAATTATTGTTCGGACGAACTTTTAACGTCACTCTGTTTACGGATAAGCTTTGTAATTTTAGCCTCAAGTTCGGAAAACAGTTTTAGGTACATGTGGACCGGTGTTAACCAGTGTATTTGGCATCAGATAGATTCTATCGATCCCGCGTTTAGGCGAAATTCGCACGAAATTCATCAAGATTATTTGAATGCCTCCATTGGGAGACGGAGGGAGGGGAGGTGAGGGATTGTACACCAGGACAAGTTGACCGATTACAGTACAATGAATCAAAACATTGAATTCGATAGAAATATTTCGCAAGCACTGAATCTGATGTGACTCACCTGAAGAAGTCGTTACGGCAAAACAGTTTTCCTTCGCGACTGAAACACTTGTCCGTAAGATTACCGTGACAGTCCACGCACCGAACACATTCCGAATGCCACGTCCGGTCTAAAACGTTCAATAGGAACTTGTCTAAAATAGGCTTATCACAACCGGCGCAAACAATTATCATGGCGTTGGCTCCACCCCTCCCTGAAACAAAAGGAAACTATGTTAGCACAATAATAATGTTTGTATTGGACGATAGCGATTATAGTCATGGACACCAGGGGGCACAAAACGAATAGGTAAGTAGAATACCCCAAAAAATGAAATAGTTACAATAGGTAGCTAATAATTAACAAAATTTGTTTTAACTTTTAATGTTCTATTCGGTGGCCCTCTTTGGGAGGCTTGCACCAACTTGACAGGCGATATCGATCTCATGTACTTAACTTGAGTAATTTATTGCTCAAAAGTATTGAGTACCTATTGAGGATATGGCGGTATAAGTAGCCGAGTACTCACGGACGGACAGGCATTCTGTTCAGCAAGTGGCTCTGAGTAAATGTGAATAAAATGAACTTCGATCCACTGAACCGATTTTCATTTTTTGGAAAATCATCAAGGGGGAGTGCAAGCATTCCACGAATTCATCATATCCACAGAGGACCGTTGAACTTCGGCAAAGATTCTTGAACCGCATTTTTCTCTTTTACGTAATTTATTATTAGTCAAAAAATATTCATTTTTTGATGTTAGAGTATGAGGTATGTCAATGTGAAAGAATATGCTTACATACAATTAGATGCTTGGGCCCTTCTGTAGGAATATGCTATACCTGCATGCTATAAGGCAAAGTCGGTATCTACTGTTTTTACACAGTTCATCATAGCTCATCATTGGATTCGGCAAGGCAACCGCGCACAATATTTACTGGTGGCTTCACGCATCCGAAAAATCAATTCAAATGACATCGGTTTGGTCCAAACTTTCCAAAATGTGGAGGTTTTCTGTATTATCAACACATCACTATTCCTATTCGATTTTCGGCCCTTGTCTGTCTTGAAGGGTATCAAAATAAACCAATCAAAATTCAGAAGATAACAAAAAACATCAAACCCTTGATGGGCCATTTGCGGCGCTTGTGTTTCCGCGGCCCTGGTTTACTATGATGACAATCATTATTTATATGATCTCAGAAAAGCATAATTATTGCATGAGAACGGCCGCAGGGTAGAAATCACTCCGTTTTACGACCAGTGAGAAACCAATCATCTTTATCTAGAATCTAAAGCACACCGAAAATTAGGGTGTTCTCTTTCACCGGCCTTTTGTACTGCTGGGAAATTGTACTTGAACCTAAAATACAGAGGTAGAAATAAATTCTTCAGTAGGAAATCAAACAACCGTTTCTGAGAGCCTACCTCCTTTTCTTGGAGACCCCAATGGGCGAAAAATCATTATTTGAAAAGTTATTAGAAACGTGTATCCTTGATAAGGTAGCAAAAACGTTCAAAATCGCCTTACATTTGAATTGCCCGGTTTTCATTTGTTGTTGGTAACAAATCAATAAAATCACCGCGGTCGTTAACAACCCAGAGTCATTAAGAGTTTGGTGATATAGAACTCGTGGTTTCTAACCCTGCCGATTGCTCAACCATTACATTAACTACAATACCATATTTGGAACTCAAGTCATAATGAAACCCTAGTTTAGAACTTTGCAGTGTTTTTCTTGAATGCGAATAGCAAACCTGTAATAGAGAGTTTTTGGTAATCTCGAGCTCCTTGTCACTTGAACGAAGTTAATAGTTTGTACGAAGTAGTCGCCGGAATGCTTGGAAAATTTAGACACGTAAGCGACAAAAATGGAATTTGTATTTTCAAATTTCCAAATATTTTTTTATTTTCCAAAATTCCGGGTTTGAGTTGTTTTTTTCCACTGCGTGGCAACGTCCATGGCTACAAATTCATCTCCGAATTCCTAAACTCGTTTACGAACTTTCTCCTCCTAACTCGTACATGAATTATTAAAATTCGTAGTATGAAGTTGTTGACATCAACGTAACTAATGCAAACAAAATCAAATCCGAACTTTTTGTTGACAGTTGAACGGGAGCTAGGAGTTTTCATAGCATTTCTTGATTTGCCAGGTGACTGCATCGTACAAACTAGGTACTAATTTCGTACTACGAAAACCCAAAAATCGCAAAATTACCAGAAACTCCAATACGGAGTTGGCGTCATTTGTATGAATAGCAACACCTCCAATCGGTCAACGGGAAAACTGTAATGCCCAGAGATATTTTTACGTTCAAGAAATACCATCGATTTCGACGTGCTCGAGTCGTTTTACATAAAACGTCGCACCTGGCCCGTATTAACGGAAGGTCGAAGGTAATCTTGGTTGACGAAATTAACGAGAAATGACATGGGAGATAATGAGCACCGATTGATGAAGGGCTATAATTTCGACTAATTGGCTATAATCTGTTTAGGGCTCAAATAATTGGGTCCAGGAAGATGCCAATAAAATAGTCCGGGGACAATGATCAATTAGAGCAAACTTACCCTATTCTCGTTTTGCATAATCGGCGACCGAGTGTCTAATTATCACCCCTACGAACCGGTCAGCCGTAGGTGTTATTTCTCTTTACTTTTCGATAGTTTTAACCGCATAGTTTTTACTTCCATATTTACAGAGTAAATGGAAGTATTGCAATCGTCCTAAAATCGAAAATCGGAACGGAGCTTCAGAAAAAACTTTTTCTCACACACATTTACTCAGAATCACTTCCCGAACAAGTGTCTGTGTGTCCGTTAGTCCGTGTGTCGGTCTGTGGTCATTTATTGCTATAGCTCCCTCAATTTTCAACCTTTTTTCAAATTTTTTCAATTTTTCTCGGTGACACCTAACACTCTGTTCAATCGGAACCTGAACAACTTACAGTAAGTCCGGTATTTCGGCCTTTTAAGTGTTTTATTTTTTTCCGGCCACAAAAATGAACTCATTTGAGCGTTCTTGGTCTTAAAATCTCTGTTGTACATTGCAGAATATGTGGATATTTTTTATATTCCGATAACTTGGCGTATTTTTATTTTGACAAAAATTGTTCACAATAAAAAAATTTATTTTAGAATCTTGAATGAGTTTTAAAATTTTCATAGTGAGTTTTTCGATATTTTTTACCTAAACACCAGCAGTTAAAATATGATCAAATAGTGTGATATTTTTACGTTTCAAAATATAGAATTATCTACGCGTGTTATCTACGCACCACCGGTTGACTCTAGAATGCAAACTCTATTTATAGTGATCCCCGTAAAAAGAGCAACATTGAGAGTACCTAATTCGCACCAAAACCGAAGAAGAATAAATATGATTTTTTACTTAAAAAGCCTATAATGAATGCCCAATCAACTCATTCGACAAACCTCCGTAAGGTGTAGGCACAGTATTTCTGATCGGAGTGGCAGTCCCGGACTACTCCAGATGCTAGCGATGCCAAGCCATGTGATTAGATAAGCAAATTCATCCAATCATATAACTTGGATTTGCTTGGCGTCGTTAGCAACTATAGACCTGGAGTAATCCGGTACTACCTCTCCGAACAGACCCAGTTACAACTATGGACCTATTGCAAAACTGACGTCCGAGCTCAAATTCAATCTTCATTTTCTGGACGATCACGATACTAAATCGCATCTGGTCTTCGCGAAGGTAATCAATGCTTACAAATTATTGGGATTTATTCCGTGACAAATTCAAATTTAAGGCAAGCTTAAAAATTTGTGAGGTTATAAAATTCATCCAGCTCTGATGAATCAAATTATTTAATATATTATTAAATAATGAATATTGAGGTATCGACCCACTCAAGTTTGGTCACTTTACCATACTTAACAAACTACCGCTTCCAAGAACCAGAACAAAGATGTATTCAAAATTCAATTTTTAATTTCAGCGAGTAATAGGTGGGCCTATTAAAGTGAGCACAGCAATGAATGTAAATTAGCGATGAAAACTACTTTTCAAAATTTATCAAAATGTTCGGTTAAGAAACGCAAAATCCCCCCGGTGGGTGGAGGGTTCTTACTGAAAATGGCAGTTTTATGATACGATCTGTGCCACAGTTTGAATTAATACAGATCAAATCAATTCAAAAAAGTAAGGCGACTAGCGAATTTCGGACTCATTAGTGATTCAATATTTACCGGACCCTCCACCTTTTTAGGACAGCTCATCAATACCGGATACTTAGGTACAAGGCCCCATTTTAAAACGGCTTAACTAAATTTCTGTAAATTGTACCTCGGCTGACCAAACGTGCCCTTTCGAAACGGACAGTTCGTTCCCTTTTCCCAATAAACGAGAAAACGTCCCATTTTCTGAGATTTGGAAAATTTGCCATTTTTTGGTAATTTAGTCTTTGTGTATTACGGACGTCAGAGTACGTAATATTTCGCCGGCGACACCGCAATACCCCTCATTTTGACTACTTTTCAGTAGAGATGAAAAACCAGTTTTAGATGATTTTTTGATTTTTCGACCTCCTGTAGCATGTAAATCATGTTTTATGGATTAATTATGTTCCTCACATTCTCGAGTATCATGCTGAATGTATTTTCTCCCCAAAAGTGAATTCGGCTGAAAATTGGTGACGATGTGGTGTATAACATGGTGGTATGATTCATCTTATGGTGTTAACATAAACCCGATTTGCTGAAATACCTAGCAAGATCGATCCGGCATGAGTGCGCCCTTCTGATGGTGTATGAAACTCATTTTTGCCAAAAATGACAATGTGGGGTATTGCGGTGTCGCCGACAATTTCTTCAAATAGTCTACTCACACTAATAATAACTATTTTGTTTCGGAACTTGAAATCAATCTAGTTTTGTTAGTTTCTCAAATTGGTTTTTCCAAATAATAAAGATTTTGCAGTGTGTAAAATCACGTACCTAATTCGGATGTGATCGAATTACCTATAGGTAGGTATATTAGTAACTGTGGCGCCAACTCAGAAACTATGCCGTTTTTCCCCCGATTTATTAAAATAACCAGTAGTGAGTAGATAACACACAATACTTCCATATTTTGAAACGTGAAAGTTTGACACAATTCGATCATATTTTGACTGCTTTTAAGGGTGTTTAGGTCAAAAATATCAAAAAAACTCATTATGCACATTTTGAAACTCGCCTGAAATAAAAATACGCCAAGTTATCGGAATGTAAAAAATATACGCAAATTCTGCAAGATAAAACAAAGATTTTAAGACCAAGAACGTTCAAATCGGTTCATTTTTGTGGCCGGAAAAAATAAAATAGAAATCACTAAAATTCAAATATATCAAAAGTACCGTTAGTTATTCAAATTGCGATTAAACAGGGTGTTAGGTCTTGCCAAGAAAAACATTTCAGTTCAAGAAATGTGGAAAAAATTTGAGAATTGAGGGCGCTATGGCCATTTTTGTAAATGACCACAAACAGGTCCTGATCAAAACGTCCAACTTTTTTGGGAACGTATTTGGCAAAAAACCATGTTTTCAATTATATTCTCTCTCTCTTTCTTCTCAATTATATTCTCTATATTCTCTCTATATTCTCTATATTCTTTCTTCTCAATTATATTCTCTCTCTTTCAATTATATTCTCTCTTTATTATATTCTCTTCTCATCGGCCTCGTCGTTAACCATCTTATTACGGAAACAAAATTCGAGCAGAAGCAAGACTATGACAGAATCTGAAACTAGCCCCAGCTTCCAGAATCAACCAAATTCTTTGAAATTCCTCAAACATTCCATTCACCAGAAGTAAAAAAACACAACAAAAGTTGAGACCGTGAACCGGGGAGCGCAATGAGGGTTCTAAACATGTGATCGTCAAAACATAACACAAACACTCAATCGATAGATACTTGTACTGCCTGTTGAGAAGTTTCAAGTCGGTACCTACGTCCATGTCGTGGCCAGTCGATTAGTAAGTTTTCCTAATCGAAACCAGCATTATGAAGACAAAATGACTTGATGTCTGTCAGATGTTGATTTAAAAAATCGCAGGCTCAAATCAGAATCAAGCCGGTAGTGCGTAGATAACTCAACCTACAATCCAAAATTTAGAACCCGCCTAAAATCAAAATGTCTCCAGAGTTACTGGGAAAAAATAACCCGTAAGGTGAAACAAAGATGCTCTTGGTGCTTGATAAGCTCAAATTGGATAATTTTTGAGGGCAGAAAAAAAATGTTGAAAACGCTAAAAGTGCCAACACATCGGAAGTACTTTGATTTATTTATTCCGTTCAAATAACCAGTGGTGCGCTGATAACACACAATACTTCCATATTTTGATACGTAAATTCTCGACACATTGTTATTATATTTTGACAACTTTTTTGGCTATTCAGGTAACTCAAGAAACTCACTATGCAGATTCTAAAATTCGCCTAAAATCGAAATACGTCGAGTTACCGGAATATGAAAAATATCCAAGTATTTTTCGAGGTAAAACAAACATTCTGACGCTCAAATCGGTTCATTTTTGTGACCAGGAAAAAATAAAATAGAAAACATAAAAAAATGCTAATATATTGGGAGTATGTATTGGGAGAGCTGTGAATAATTTGGAACCCGGTTAAACAGGGTGGTAGGCCTTACTGACACGAACATACCAGTTTTAGAAATTTGAAAAAAGGTTAAGAGTTGATGGAGCTATGTTCGCAAATGGCCACAGACGGACACACAGACACTTGTTATGGAAGTGATTCTGAGTAAAAGTGTTTTTCTTAAGCCCCATTCTGATTTTCAATTTTAGGAAGCTTCAATACCTCCATTTACTTTGCAAACATGGAAGTGAAAGGAGCCAAAATCTTTTATGGATAAAAGAATGGGAGTGAATTTTTCACGCCGGTCGTATAATAGCTCAACGTGGTTTTTCCCAAACTAGTTTTAGTGGCTGTAAACCATGTTTTTCTAAATTTTGGATACCTACTATTGGCGTCCAAATACGCCAAAATGGAACCGGAATCAAGGTATGTGTTTACCGGTATGTGTTTCAGAACTTGACGTATCTATGTACCGAAATATGGAAGTATATTATGTGTAAGGTATCTACGAACCACTTGCTTTTAATCCTCAATGGCCAAAGAAATTGACCAATTTGGATTATTCACGATCTGCTCGACCCAAACAACTTATCGAACATCCAGGACTACTGCAATTCTTATATTTGATATACCCAGGAATTCGAACTTCATTGACTGGACTGACAAGGCCGCAATTTGAAGAAGACAACCGCTCTGAAGTGATAGACCAGCATTTTTGCCCTCCGAATTGACTCGATTTTTAGTAATTTGCGGCCAAAGCATATCCGGAAATAGGTAGCTATTTTTCAGGTTCGGCTCCCGCACTACACGATCGTATACCTCAAGTCCTAGTTTGTAGAACATGCAGTGTTAACTTTAATGTCGGTAACTCAGTTCTACTTGATTTCGGGGACAGCGCATAAACCCAACATAGATAATAATATCCCCGGGTTCTTGAACCTACGAAATTCGATGAATTTCAGTATTTCAGTTCTGAGATTTTTTGTGTACCAAAAAGGGGAAACACTGCGGAATCCGCGCACTACCGGATGTCAACCAATTGATCCCCGTTCAAATACAATTTTACTTGGTTTCATTCGCTTGGATTTTCAGCGAGCCTGCGTAATTCCACGTTTCCAGGCGTAATTCCGTATGCGTAATCGTCCGTGTCACCGTCGCATCGTGTCCGTGCTACGTTCGACGATCGTAAACATAATCACTACGGTCAACACCCATGGTCACTATGGGCGATCACGGACCATGATCGACCACCACTCACCGATGTTGTGGGGGTGGGCGAGGAGGGGACAGGAGTGAAGCAGAAGAGGGAGCCCTGGAGCTCGTCCTCTTAAAAAAGGAGGATCTTGTATTGGCGTCAGTTTTGCGTCGGTTGATCACGGGATTCGACAACAAAATTCTCGGCGGATTTTTCTGGCGGACGAAATTCATCAAACGACAGCGACCGGACCGACCGACGAGAGACAACTGACGAGGGGCCGCCGCTCGGCGGCGCGCGGAGGGGGCCGCCCGGTCGAGACCGCCCCACCACGGAGAGCCGCCAGAAGGGGAACTCCTCCTCATTGGGCGCCCGTCACGCCTCTTCCCCGGCCATGGCTGCGACGGCGCATGCGCACTGCTTCCCGTCCCTCCGCTCGTCGTCCCGCCGTCTTGTCCGCCGTCTCTTTAACTCCAGGTCGAAGTTCGGCGTGTTTCGATACCTGCGAACTATCGATATTCAAAATAATCGTCGCATTAATCGCACCCGGATCGAGAAATTCGAACGAGAGAAGCCCGACTGTCGGAAAACATTCAGGAAGAATGATGATTGTTCCGATTGAAATAAATGGGTCATTCTAAAATCATGGGACTATTTCAGGTGTCGGAAAAACGAAAAAAAAAGTTCGATTTCCCCACTTTTTTTTGGTGTTACGGTCTTTGTAGGGTTCCCTCAGTACAATTCTGAAGCGGGACCACACTTTACCTCGTAGTTTCTGAAATATCGAATTTTGAAAATTTATTACTAGGTAGGTATATACAATTTTTTTAATAATAATTAGGAAAAAAATTGGGTTGTGAGAAAAAAATTTTATTGCAGATTTGTGTTCTAGAACCTTTGAAACGTGAAAGAAAATGCGCAGATAACATACTTTCATATTTCAATACGTCCGAATTTCGGTTAAACAGGGGGGTTTTACTGAGACAAAACTTAAGAATATAATATTTTTTGTAGATATTTTCGTATGAAATTTTTTGTTTGCCCACTGATTGGAAGATGGACTAATTTCAATTATTTTCACAAAAGTTTGAATAAAATATAACAGTCTGTACAGCAGAAAGAAACTGTCCCTCATCAGATTTAATCGCTCATCTGGTCGGCACTCGATAGAAATCACGAGGCGCAACGTCGAACAATCGATGAAATCACGAGAAACCGTCGAGCTCTCAAGCGTTAAAACGAAGAGCCTGATGTTCTCTGAAACCGGACCGCAAGGAGGAGACCCTCGGCGAGGGAGAAGGACGGACGATCGAGCCTTTCACTTCTGCCCGAGCAGCCTACTTGTTTGGGGACTGGATTTCCACGAATCTTCGCTCAGATCTACCGACTGCCTTCCTCTAGTGATCTCCCATTATTTATTTCATCACATTTCACATTGTCATTGTCATTTAATCGCAACATTTGTATCACATATTAATTAGATACCTTACCTACCTAGATTGCTAGGGCAAACCTTATGATATCTGAAACACGGAATTTAGTTGTTACTATTCTAGAATTTCAGCATAAATTTGTATTTTAGATGGGGATTTAGAAAAATGTTTTTTCAACCCGGCAAAAAAGCTACATCATCCTCTTTGCTTGATAAATACCTACCTACCACCTTTTCAACACAGAGCATCGTTTGATTTTGTTTTGATTTCTCAAGAAAAATTAACCAAAAACATTCCAAATAATGTTAGTTTTTGAAACGGCCACCAACTCAATAGTTATTGTACTGCCATCATACTATGAAACTCCAACTAAAACTCAAACTTAAACTCCAACCTAAACTCAAACTCATGCACATAATCAAACACAAACTGATACTCAAACCCGAACCGGAACGGAAATCATACTCATAATCCTACATAAACTCCTAATCGAACTCAAAATTACACTCAAACTCGAACTCATAATCCCACTCAAACTGATGCTCAAACACATACTTCAATTCAAACTCATAGTCAAGCTCAAACTCAAACTCTTACTAACATTCAAACTCATACTGGAAGTGAAATTCAAACCCTTGCTCAACCCCACAGTCAAAATGAAAATGAAACGGAAACTAGGGATCAGATTTTTATGCATTTAAAAATGCTAAATATGTGGCATTTGGCACTATGTGTGTTAATTTTCTTAAAATATGTGGAAAATATGTAAAGGCTGAATTATTTCTAAAAAATATACGGAAAATATGTAGAAAGTTTTAAATATTTTCAAAAAATGTTTAAGCTCAAACTGAAGTTCCAACTCGAACGAAAACTCGAAGTTTGAACTTCAGTTTGAGTTTAACTTCGACTTTCAGTTCGAGTTTGAACTTCAGTTTGAGTTGAACTTCGAGTTTCAGTTCAAGTTTGAACTTCAGTTTGAGTTTCAGTTCAAGTTTGAACTTCAGTTTGAGTTTTACTTCGACTTAAAACTCAGTTAAGTTCAAACTCGAACTGAAAGTCGAAGTCAAACTCAAACTGACGTTCAAACTCGAAGTCAAACTCAAACTGAAGTTCAAACTCGAACTGAAAGTCGAAGTTAAATTCAAACTGAATTTCAAACTCAAACTGACGTTCAAACTTGAACTGGAAGTCGAAGTCAAACTCAAACTGACGTTCAAACTTGAACTGGAAGTCGAAGTCAAACTCAAACTGAAGTTCAAACTCGAACTGAAAGTCGAAGTTAAATTCAAACTGAATTTCAAACTCGAACTGAAAGTCGAAGTTAAATTCAAACTGAATTTCAAACTCGAACTGAAAGTCGAAGTCAAACTCAAACTGACGTTCAAACTTGAACTGGAAGTCGAAGTCAATCTCAAACTGAAGTTCAAACTCGAACTGAAAGTCGAAGTTAAATTCAAACTGAATTTCAAACTCGAACTGAAAGTCGAAGTTAAATTCAAACTGAATTTCAAACTCGAACTGGAAGTTGAATTCAAACTCAAACTGACGTTCAAACTTGAACTGGAAGTCGAAGTCAAACTCAAACTGACGTTCAAACTTGAACTGGAAGTCGAAGTCAAACTCAAACTGACGTTCAAACTCGAACTGGAAGTCGAAGTCAAACTCAAACTGACGTTCAAACTTGAACTGGAAGTTGAATTCAAACTCAAACTGACGTTCAAACTGAACGTCGAAGTACTGAAAGTCGAAGTCAAACTCAAATTGACGTTCAAACTTGAACTGAAAGTCGAAGTTAAATTCAAACTGAATTTCAAACTCGAACTGAAAGTCGAAGTTAAATTCAAACTGAATTTCAAACTCGAACTGGAAGTTGAATTCAAACTCAAACTGACGTTCAAACTTGAACTGGAAGTCGAAGTCAAACTCATACTGACGTTCAAACTTGAACTGGAAGTTGAATTCAAACTCAAACTGACGTTCAAACTTGAACTGGAAGTCGAAGTCAAACTCAAACTGACGTTCAAACTTGAACTGGAAGTCGAAGTCAAACTCAAACTGACGTTCAAACTTGAACTGGAAGTCGAAGTCAAACTCAAACTGACGTTCATACTTGAACTGGAAGTCGAAGTCAAACTCAAACTGACGTTCAAACTCGAAGTCAAACTCAAACTGAAGTTCAAACTCGAACTGAAAGTCGAAGTTAAATTCAAACTGAATTTCAAACTCGAACTGGAAGTCGAAGTCAAACTCAAACTGACGTTCAAACTTGAACTGAAAGTCGAAGTCAAACTCAAACTGACGTACAAACTCGAACTGGAAGTTGAATTCAAACTCAAACTGACGTTCAAACTTGAACTGAAAGTCGAAGTCAAACTCAAACTGACGTTCAAACTTGAACTGGAAGTTGAATTCAAACTCAAACTGACGTTCAAACTCGAACTGGAAGTCGAAGTTAAATTCAAACTGAATTTCAAACTCGAACTGGAAGTTGAATTCAAACTCAAACTGACGTTCAAACTTGAACTGAAAGTCGAAGTCAAACTCAAACTGACGTTCAAACTTGAACTGGAAGTTGAATTCAAACTCAAACTGACGTTCAAACTTGAACTGAAAGTCGAAGTCAAACTCAAACTGACGTTCAAACTTGAACTGGAAGTCGAAGTCAAACTCAAACTGACGTTCAAACTCGAACTGGAAGTCGAAGTCAAACTCAAACTGACGTTCAAACTCGAAGTCAAACTCAAACTGAAGTTCAAACTCGAACTGAAAGTCGAAGTTAAATTCAAACTGAATTTCAAACTCGAACTGGAAGTCGAAGTCAAACTCAAACTGACGTTCAAACTTGAACTGGAAGTCGAAGTCAAACTCAAACTGACGTTCAAACTTGAACTGGAAGTCGAAGTCAAACTCAAACCGACGTTCAAACTTGAACTGAAAGTCGAAGTCAAACTCAAACTGACGTTCAAACTCGAACTGGAAGTCGAAGTCAAACTCAAACTGACGTTCAAACTTGAACTGGAAGTTGAATTCAAACTCAAACTGACGTTCAAACTTGAACTGAAAGTCGAAGTCAAACTCAAACTGACGTTCAAACTTGAACTGGAAGTCGAAGTCAAACTCAAACTGAAGTTCAAACTTGAACTGGAAGTCGAAGTCAAACTCAAACCGACGTTCAAACTTGAACTGAAAGTCGAAGTCAAACTCAAACTGACGTTCAAACTTGAACTGAAAGTCGAAGTTAAATTCAAACTGAATTTCAAACTCGAACTGGAAGTCGAAGTTAAATTCAAACTGAAGATCAACTGGTCAAACCGAGTTTTCAAGCAACTTCTTTCGAGCAATTTCATTCTGACGATGGGTTTCGGTTTGAGTTTGACTTCGAGTTTGATTATGATTGTGAGTTTCAGGTTGAAATTGGCTTTGAGGCTCACTTCGATTATGGTTTGACTTTGAGTATGAGTTTATGAGTTTGATTATGAGTACTTATTTTAGTATGAGCTTGACTTTGTGTTTAAGTGTGATTATGGTATATGTTTTAATTTGAGTTTGAGGTTGAGTTTGGTCATGAGTATAAGTTTGAGTTTCAGTTTGAATTTGGCTTTGAGTTCGAATATGAATATGAGTATGAGATGAGTTTTAGTTTGACTCTGAGTTTGATTATGGGAACTTATTCTGACCGTGAGTTTGAGTTTGTGCTTGATTGTTGGGCATGACGTTGTTTGATTATGGGGATGATTTTTAGTCTCAGTTTGAGTATTATTTTGGGAGTTTTGGGAGTTTGGGTTTAATTTCGAGTTACAGATTGGCATTGAGTTTGATTATGAGTTTGTGTTTGACTCTGACTCTGTGTTAGAGTTTGATTATCAGTTTGAATTTGATTATGAGTATGAGTATTATTTGTGAGTATGACTTTGAGTTTGACGTTGGGGATTGAGTTTGATTATGACTTTGAATTTGACTTTGAGTTTGATAATGTGTGATGAGTTTGAGTTTCAATTTGATTACGAGTAAGAGTTTGAGAGTGAGTTCGATCTTGAGTATGAGTTTGAGGTTGAGTTAGGTCTCGAGTATGAGTTTGAGTACTATAATTGTGAGTATAGTTTGAGTTTCAGTTTGATTATGAGTATGAATTTGAATTCAAGTTTGATGTTCTGTTCGATCGTGATACAGTAGTATGTATATACTGTATATAAGAATATTCTATTAGTATATTATACTGAAGTTCTAGAATAATAACAACTGTCTATATACCCTAAGGTTTGTCTTTGCAATCGAAGTGTGAACCGCTGTGCAGAATTTGCCGAGTCCTTCTGATACCCGGAAAACTAATTTGCTCATGCCACTAACCTACTTAGCAGCGTTTTTAACGTGCGTTTAAGACAAAATGTAAATGGACAAAACCCGCAAACGTTCTGGCGAAAACTTGCCCAAAATGTCAGCTAACATCATTATATCGTGGGTTCAATGCTATAAGTGGCTGACCCGAAATTCATAGTTTTGAGATAATCGAGGAAAACAGATGAGACGCCCGGTTGACTTCACTCTGGGAGCCGCATAGTGTTTGTTTGGCTATGTTGGTGACTCCATCAGTTCTCTGAAACCCTTACCAAGGGTTACCAATGGTTTTTTGTGAAAATCATATCAATTAATTAATCGAGAAAATTCGAGTTAGCCACTTTTAGCACTGAGCCCACGATATGGTCCTTGGACAATAGAGCGGATCAACTTTGAATTAAACATTAAAATTTTCTAAAACGCTGGACGTTTGAACAGCGCTCATCTACCGAGATTTCAGCGAAAACCCTAAGTTTTTCGCATTCAAACGCCGATTTCTCTGGTAATATGCCAGGTGAATGCAAAAATGACTCCACCGTTAGAAAGCTGAAATTTTCGGCCAGTTTTTCCCGGAACGTGAGTGGGATTTTTCCATTCAGTTCTTGTCTTAAACACACGTTAGAAAATGCTAATTTTAAAAAATTTAGGATTTCTCGACTTTAACTCAGTTTTTGCTCATTCAACCTAATGTTATATACCTGCGTATACCGTACGCTTATGGGAAATATAACGCTCTTCTCGACAGTATCCTTATTTTTGTGATTACTACAACATTTGAAGAGCGTATACGGGCAATACTGCCTTTGTACTGAAACTAAATCAAAAATACAAAAAAACCTTCATAGCGAAAAAATTGCACTTTTTCTGGGGCATATTTACAGAACAAAAATTGTAGCAAATGAGACAAAGAATCTATCCTTTCAAGGAAGACAATCTTGAAAGTGTAGCTTGGAACGTGAAATCTAGGTGACCACAGTAATAATTACTGTTCACAATTATTATAATAATCACAATTATTATAATAATTATATTATAATAATCACAATAATTGTGAACACCCTGCATAACGACAGGATATCAAATTTCGCAGCTGCGACAGATTAGTCCGTTCCAAAAACTGGGGGTGAAGGAAGGTTCGGAAAAGATTTTGCCATCCATTTTGAATGAAATATTCCCTATGCCGCTCCTAATTGTATCGGGAGAGGCAATCCCGCACAACTTCTGTGAATTGTTGGATTGCCCACTTAGCAATCAACTAACATCAGATGTCGCATGCCTATACGTATGGGCTGGAAATTTAAGGACCTACACCATATTTCGGTTTTTATGCGATTCCCCGTGAAAATTTCATCCCCAACGATTCAAAGGGTGAAGAACCCGAATCCGCAATAAAAAATTCCGTCCGTCCACTCCACGCCGCACGCTGTCAACACTCAATCTCCCAAAAGTCTGAACATTTTTTTAGTTAAAATGTTCATGAAAAATCCACCTTGGCCCTGCACTTCTCCAATTCTTTAGCCAAGCCAATTGCTCATTTTTAAGGCGTCTGAAAAATTGTTGAAATCATGAAAAAAGTAAATCTCTTTTACAACGTGTAGCGTCATTAACCATGTTGCAAACACTACTTACTACAGTGTTAAGTAATGTGTCAAAACACAACTTCCAAAAATTCGTAATTTTGATTTCAAGTTAATAAAATATTCTGATTTTCCGATGAAGTATTGGTACCACGTGGATGGGATAAAAAATAAAAATAAAATAAACAGCAAGCAGTTGCATCATCAACGCACCAGCAAAGAAGCTGAGCTTCAAGGACTTGGACATCGAAAGCTTTAATCCCAAAAATGTCAATAAATTTTAAAATGCCACATTAGATGAAGTTATCACAATTTTTAGAACTCTTTGCCAGTTGCAAATTGAGTGAAAGGTTTTGCGCTTTAGGACAACGACGCGGAATATTTTTTATATTACGATAACTTATTTTGATTTTAGGCGAGTTTTGTGATCGGCTTAGTGAGTTTCTCGACATTTTTCTATTCAAACCTTTCGCATTTTTTGCTCCAAAGTAGTCGAAATATAATCAAATTGTGTCAAACATTTTCGTATCAAAGTGTTATCTACGCGCCAAAAGGTTTAAATTTCTATTCAACCGCGGCGTTGGCGCGCTCTTCTAGGCTCAATGCTCCCTACCCGCCTTACACCCCCGTAATGACTTCCTGTCTGCCCAATTCCGTTGGAAACTCCAGAGGCTACGGGAATGTTGGGGAGGGACATTTTATGCATCAAATAATTATCCATTATACTCCAAATGAGTAATTGTATGGAAATGTACGCTATGAATTTCAGCTTCGACGTATCCATGGAAAATTTTAATCAGAGAATAATGGATTTTGATAAATACACTGCATTGATGTTCCCGCCCATACATGAATAGTCCGTAACTAGGGTTTTGCAAGGAATAAATCTGATGAAAAATTCAGGGCCCGACATTGTCACCTCCCTGGTTTTGCGACTGAAATATAACCATATTAGCCTATACAATTTAACCTCCAGCAAGGTTTACCCTGGCTTTACGGATGTTTTTAGGAGAAATACAACAACACACACAGTTCATAACAATAAATATATTTTTTCAACAGATTTAACATTCACAAATGGTTTGGCGAGCTGGTTAACCGTGATTTTTTTTAAATTCTTTGTCTCAGTCTTCTTCACATCTTCTTTTTGAACAGCTTCATCACAAGGACCATACCTATTCAGCACACAAAAAAGAAAGAATGATATAAGTGAATCAATGTATGGAACTAGGACGAATACGTCATACAAGTGGTTCAAGGTTTTTGTTAATTTTAATCGTCCAGCCCAATAACTAGAGCCATTAAACATGTTATTCCATCGATGTCTTGGAGTTGGATTTTTCTGCACCGAATGAACCCAACCGCAAGCCTGCACCTTCCACAGTGAAGGAGGTCCTATTTTCCGAAGTTTCCTCGCTTTCGTTCATCAGGACCAATTCTGCACGCCAGACTCCCAGGAGTCTGCCAACTTGAGAAGGACCCCAGGAGTGTGTATGTTCTCCATTCAGTATTGCCAAAAGAGGTGGAAACGTTGAAAAATCATGGCTCTCATATCATGGAAGGTAAAGGCTTGCGGATGGTCTCATCTCATTTGACGCAGAAACAATCAACCTTGTTGGCATTGGGTGACGGGAAAAGATGGTAGGAGAAATTTTCTAGATATCCCAACGCTCTAGGCTGTGACTGATCGTCAGTTTGTAATCAACTGAGAGTTGGCCTTTGAGCCAAGGCGATGCGGCATGAGTGCATTACAGACAGTTCTTGAGGAGGCCTTCATAGCCAAAAGCGTCAGGACAAAATATAGACGACTTTGGAAGAATGTCGCCTATTGTCTAATCCCCCTCATTTATCCTAAGTTAACAATATTATGACAAATAGAAGCAATCGATGATTGTTACTTATGAATGATGCTAGTACGACAAGCAGTAGGAGCCACGTCCAACATTGCCAATTGCTTCTCGTATGCTCTTGCAACTTGTCAGAATTTTTCTTCAAATACGTGATATTCTTGTCAGCCAGTAGCGCAGAATTTTCAACACGCTAGAACGAGAACAACAGGAATACGATAGAGAAGAGCGTGGTTGGAATATTAACCGAGCAGCCGTTTGGGCCTGAGGGACATGATTTTATGAGTCCAGCGCCTTCTGTTCAGACTTCATTGCCGTGACTTTTGTGATTAGCAATGTCAAATACAATCACGCAGAACGATAGTACTGTTGTAGCAAGGCGCTCGTAAAAGATACCTTGGTGTCTCCTTTGATTATGGTGTTGGCAATGAGAGATTGTTCTTTAATATTTTTCGCCAGGCCAATCATGTTTTCAGCAATATTTTCATGAAGCGAATGGTGATACGACAACAGAGCGTCTGCATCATCTGTATCAGTGGGCGTTGATGGCTCACCAAGATTTCCGAATAAGGTTGACTCAGTAGCGTTCTTTCTTAACCTCAGCTCAGCTGAAATCACAATGAAAGGGAATTACGAGCGTATACAATGGATTCTTCTCTGGTTCACCATTCATGGGTCAAAGGAGGGCAAAAATTGACGAGGACTCAACCCCTTATAATATAATGCAATTTTTCAAACGCTTGATTCAGGAGGTATAAAATAAAAATAATGATTAATGCTTACATTTCTTTGAAAACAAATTCTCACGGATTTCTGATTGCACTTTCTGTACTTCTGCATGATATATATTCGAGGTCTCTTCAGTGGCGTGGGAGTTAGAAACTGTTGCAATCAGGTGAGCCCTCTCAAGAGGATTGTTTTTCTGAAAAAACAATGGAACAGCTGGCATTCATTGGGAAAAAATAAAATCGGATTATGGGTTCACGAAAAAATTACTTTCCTAACAAGTTTTGGTGAGTTGGTACAAAAACAGTGGCAACACTCACTGCAGCACTAGCTCCCAGGAATCCCTCGAGAAATACGACTCTATTTTCAAAAGAGCGTACAATGTCGTCATCAGGTTGGCTAAACAGGAAAAAAAGGTGAACGTTTGAGGGAGTGTTGTAAAAAAAGTTTTCCTGCCCGATTACAAAGGTACATTATTGTTGGAAATCAATTTTATAACGAATCAATGTTTGAGTGTTGGGTAGAGGAACCAAGGGTAAAAATTAGAAACTCTTCTCTATGGGAGTGGGCGTTCAAGTGAACATTTGTTTAGCAGAAGAAGTTTAATTGGCCTTTTTATCCAACCTTGAACAGTTTATGTTGATGCAAAACGAAATGCGGAGGTCCTATTTGCAAACCCTTCGTCCTTAATATTCCGCGCCAAGAACAACTTTAAGCAATACGCGTTTGATTCTTTACGATAGAGTTTATGAAACAACGAATGAAACAAGAGGATTTCAATTTTAAAAATTAAATACACTTTTACTTTGCATTAAACCCTATATTCAGGTTGGCACTACGCCGTGACCTGGGGATAGGGTTTATAATAAGACTCAGGGCCGCTTTATCAATTGTCGATAAACTGAAAATCATAAAATAGTCGATTATCTAGAAAATATATAAGCCAGAATTGTCCAAAAAACAAACCCTACGCCCATCTAGCAAAATATCACCAAGAAATTAGTGGCCCAGAGATAAGTAAATGATTTTGGGATAATCGACAAATGAACGCGGCGTAGGTATTTGAGGACCACAGAAAACGTACCCTGGTTTCTTTTTTAGATCAGCCAATATCTCAGCGGCTTTTTTCACGAACTGTAACACACAAAAGAGGTGAAGCTGAAGCGAAAGAATACCATCAAAACTTGGAACAGGTCCATGGTTGTCAAGTATCTAAGTGCATCCAAGTTCACAAATTAAATACAAATAAGATTTGGTACCAATAAATGAGGAGGTGTCTTTCAAAACTGAACATGTCCACCTAGAAAAATTGGCTTTATGAGCTTTCCCACGATCGTATAGTACCTACATAAAATAAATAATTTATGTATTATTTATTTAATATATTATGTTATATACTCCTGAAACGCGGAATTTAGTAGTTATTACTCTAGAATTTCAGCATAAATTTGTATTTTACATGGGGATTTAGAATAACGTTCTTTCAACCCGGCAACATGCTCTTTGCTTGATAAATACATACCTATTTAAAAAAAAATTTCCTGGCCGATTACAAAGGCTCATTTCTTAAGAAAAATGAACCAAAATGGACATGAAATGCTCATCCAACTAAATCACATTGGTATCAAACAATTTAAACTAACTTCTTTCAAACGCCATTCGTCTTCTCCTAGGCCATCCTTCGCCATTGCTTCGCATCGCTCCAGAAGGCGGCTCAAATCGATCACTTGCCTGAAAGGATGAAATGTCAACAGCGAACAATGAGGAACATGCATGAAAAACGGAATCCATTTTTTCCGCCAGAATGGTGCTGTTTAGGGTGCGAAAATGATGTAGTGATGGTCTACAACGAAAAAACAACATTTTTCCTGGTGAAAAACGCTAATGAAAAGGGCCCTTTTGAATGTGGCGGGTGAGGCGTATGACGTCACTGCGTGGACGTGACTGCACGTAGTTCCTTAAAGTAACGGCAAAATATCCGTTATCGCCGTCCTATCACTATCACAACACACATGAACTCGGATGAGGTTGCACTGGTGTTCACGGGAAGATGTGTAACCTTGCGGCTGACCATTTTCCCGCTTGACTTCAAATCTGCGATTTTCACTAAGCCTCCCTCCTCTTTTAATTACCTCTTTTCCGAACCGTCATCCACCATAACACCATTTTCGAAGCCTAACAAGGAATACTATGGCGAAAAAACAGTTTATTTTTTTCATGCATGTTCCTCATTATTCAAGAACCTGTAACTCAGTGGTGGCTGCCATGATTCAGAGTAGTGCTTAAGCTTGGATAACACAAAAATTCGTACTTTTATACTATGGTATTAGGGTCGATTTAAGGATTAGGGTATAAAATACTTTATAGCAGGTACCTGCCCATGACTATTGCGGAGTTGAAGGCAAAAATGAGAACATCAAAATTATTGCCATATTTTTGCTTAGTAGAGCTGGAGAATGGAAATGGAAACTAACTCAGTCACATTGCTAAACAAATAACTGCATTGACTCTACTCATGCTGTCAGCTGGCCGATAAAACAAGACTTGTAACTTAGTAGAAACAACGGATCCCAAACACAAAACAGCCTGGCAATGGACAATGCGGAGCAATCACAGACAACCGACAGTGACAGTAAGCTTCGAGTCAGTTATCCACTTTCCAGTAGAGCTGGGAAAAACGGTGATTTCCCAATCACCTGTTACCAAGTTCCTGTTACTCACCAGTAACAGGGTGAAATCACCGGTGACAATTATCACTGTCACCTGCAGTCAACGATTTTTAATGAACTGTGGACCTACCTTGTTCTTACGTTAGTTTCACGGGGTAACCAGTGGTGCATAGGTAACACACAATACTTCCATATTTTAATACGCAAATTTTTGACACACCTTTACTGAATTTTGGCCTACTTTGGAGGCTGTTTGGATCGATAATGTCAAGAAACTCACTAACCAAACTTTAAAACTCGCCTAAAATCAAAACACGTCAAGTTATCAGAATATAAAAAATTCCCACACATAAAGGACACCCACGTATCTAGGTAAAACAAAGATTTTAAGACCAAGAACGCACAAATCGCTTCACTTTCTGGCAAAAAAAGCCTTAACACTAAGGTCATGTTACAGTTTCAAAAAACTAATTTCATAAATATTTTAACGTTAGCAAAATCATCAGATTCAACTAACAACTACGCTGCAGAAAAAAAAATAGATTTCAACACAAACTACGTCCTTAGGGGTAAATGCCAACAAGGAAATAAGCAACAACAACAACCTGCCTAAAATCTGAGCGGATCCACCTCCCTGGATCACTCTCTCGATCACCAGAGAATGAAAATCACAGGGGTGTTACTCAATCACCCCCAGTGATTTTCACACGGGTGTTACTCTGCAGTGATCGGTGATTGGCTCACCTAGTTGGCAGATGCCGTGATTCGTCATGTGTTCGGTAGCAGCCATGTTACTGACGTGATCCAGTCACCTCCGTGATCCAGTCACCTACGTGATCCAGTCACCTCCTTGTTGTTGTGCTCACCTAGTTGCCTGTCGTTATCGGCTGTTATTCGTGATCTGGCGCGTTTGTAAGTCGCCTGTGATTCGTATTATTTGTAACTCCCCTGTGATCCTATCACCTCCTCGTCTCGTTTTTGGATAAATTGATTCCTTTTGCTTGAACAATTTTCAAACTCATCTAATCTCAAGTTGGGTATCCTTTTTTCACCCAGTTTCTAGTGAAATTGAATTAGGTATTTATAAATTAAGTCCACTATTGTTTTCTTCTCAAAACTTGTAGGTACTTAATGAGCTTTTTAATGCTTGTCTCTTGTGGTGCGTTCATCAGTGATAATTAGGTATAGTTGTTTTTCAATTTTTTCTATTTCTCCTGAAAAAAATCTCCCGCGGGCAAATTCCTTCTTTATTTTTTGGCAGTGAAATTAGTAACGGGTTTTTTTCAGTAACAGGTGATTGGGGTAGCAGTGAAATGTCGGTAATAGGTGATTTTCACCGGTGAAGTGAAATCACTCCCAGCCCTACTTTCCAGCATAACAGACACGGTGCGTGAGTGGTATTTTGCCTTTTTCTGCCCTGGAGATTTCCTCGTAAAGCACAATGACAACACGGATCACAAAATCTGAATTTAGCTCTCTTTCCTTTTCATCATGTTTTGGCTGCTAGTCGACGACATGAGCAGAAAACATTAATATCAGAACCCATCTCTTGGCTCAGGTTTTTCAGATGCTTCCCATGAAAGAATAATGCTTCCTATAATGATGTTCTTCAAAGCAACGGCCAAGGCAAATTCATCGAACGAGAACTCGAAGACGAATAACGATGAAGTTGCGCGTGCTGTTGTTGTGATTGAGTAACCTGCACGCACTCAACAATTCGGCATTCGAGCTTTGTTTGGCTTTGAATTAAATTAAGCGTCCGGTTTGTAATTTTACTGCTGAGCAGTAAGCATCGCTGTAATCAATTGTAACGTTCAAAGGCTACTATGTCTGACGACGAATCCGAGATGGAAAGTAAGTAATCAACAATGTATCATGATTGAGTATGTTCTTCTCGCGCTAGCTAAGTTTGTACCGGTAGTATGACATACTTCAGGAACATTGTTCCTTGAAGTTTTAATAAATAAATTACATATGTACTTGCGTTCTTTATTTTATTGGAGGTTATTTTAGTAGTTACCTATTATTCACCATCATGATCGAATGGATAGAAAAACGAGCGAGTCGAACGATAACTTCAAAATTTTGATATTCATACCTAAGCGTTACACTTCCTTGCTGTGGGCCTTGCTGTCTGTTTGCCGGTGATGATGCCACTATGTCTCATGTTTTCAATGTTGGCTTCAGACAAACTCTTACGCCGAGTCGAATATTGTTTTCAAAGCTCAAAAAATGATCTATGCTTGTATCTTCCACAGCCATGTGCGTTGAAGAGACGGGCCGAGCTCTAGACGACCAAAGGAATTTCGAGGTATGACAATTTGATGTAACCCATTATCAACCTATTTTAGTGTGTTCGTACCTGTGATTATCCAGAATCTGCCTATTGGTATGCATTATATCCGGCTTTTAATTCTTGACAAATTCACCCCTGAGATGGTGGATGTTCCTTCAGCCGGGATTTGGGTTTTGGTTTGTGTTCAATTCGTGACTCATTGAATTCTTGATAGGCTGAAGAGGAGGACGAAGTCACACAGCTCAGCAGCGATGGTGACTCAGTTGCTGAAGACGGTGGCCAGCAGGCTGCTGTGATTGTGGAGCATGACGACTCCAATATTGCTGATGGCGAAAATACAATGGCTCTGGACGAAGAACTATCCAACCAGCCTGACAACACTGACGCCAAAGACAGTCAAGTAGAAGAAGAAGAACATTTCTCAGAAACTACAGCATCTGCCCAAGGTAATTTGTGAGTTTTGGGGATACCTTCTGGTCCTACAATTCACGTCTACTGTTTCTTATTCCTTCTGCCCTGTTCAATGGCCATTAAGTGGCAGCAAGAATGCTAGAATAGAATCATGTTAACTCTCTTCACTTCTCCAGCTACTTGGGCTAAAAACAATCTTGACACGCACTGGTAGTTAATATCTCCGTTTAAAAGAGTTAGAGTATTTTTCAACTTCAGAAATGTTCTTATCTAGGCAATATTCAATTATCCTTCGAGACGATGTATGATGATGTTAGAGGAATAAATTATTACTCATGTAGCCACCTGGAATTTTGTCTAGCTAATGATAATGAACAATCGTTTTCAATTGCAGGATATGAGGAACCCGCTGATGCTGGCAAGGTGAGCAAAGTTTCATCATAAATCCGAGGCTTTTCTTTCTTCAGTTGGTAGAATCTGAAAACTTTTACGTCCTAGTATTTTTCTTATTGTCAATTCGGTGTGTGAATTGAGTTAGGCCCGGTTTATTGACAAAATTTATCAATCCGATATCCTAGGAAGCTTCAGATAAAATTCACCACGGTGGTATCTGTATCAAATTTGAAAGTAAAAATCTTGTTGGAAATGTTTATCTAAAGCTTCCTTGGATATCGGATGGATAAATTTCGTCAATAAACCGGGCCTTAGTCATGTCTTATGAACATGCCTTATGCATGTTCCTCATTGGCAGTTTCTCAGTTGATGGAGGTTGACTTGAAAGTACTTGAATTATTGCCATAATAATAAAAATATCAAGTACATTATCATGAATGTGGCAATTTACGATCTGATCGATCGTTGGTTGTGGGCCCTCCAGAAAACCTGGTACCTTCAGATGAAGATTTGACGTTGGACGTGAGTGGATCCATTTCCAACCATTGGCTCATAGCCTAGATCCCCCATCCGACTCTACAGCCATTGGCCAGTCCAGCCGTTGGACAGTTTGCAACGTCTGACTCGTTCATGACAGAACGCCCTCTCATGGCCAACGATTGCATCGTGAACTTGTTAAGCTCTTTCAGTGAAAAAACGCTTACTTTTAAAATAACTAGTTTATTTTCCAAATTCATATCAGGAAAACCCAGAGCCAGACACTGAAATGGTGTCTGAGGATGAGTTCCCAGCTGAGAATGTCAAGCAGCTCGACACAGAAGCTGTCTCTGATGAAGAATTGCAAGAAATGCCTGCTGATGCTCTCGGAACTGAAGATGTCTCTGACGACGAACTCCCACCTCCGGTTAAGAAGAAGCGAAAGCACCGACATCATTCATCCAGTGGTGAGTCAATGGGATTCCAGTGTCGTGCTGAATCCCACCCCGGAATTAATCTGTCAATTTGGAAGTATAAAATAGGTTTTTTCTTTTTTAATGATTTGGTATGGTCTCACAATTGTCTATATTTTTTATTCCTTCAGAGGATGACCACTCATCATCAGACAAAGACAAGGATGGGAAGAAAAAGAAGAGAAAACATGAATCCTCTGGTAATTTTTACCTTGTTTTCTTAGAATCGTGCACTTTGATTGTTAACCGACTTGAAAAAGGCGGAGGTTACTCATGTTGGCTCGTCCCTTTCGATATGTCAATTCTACTATCATGAAAACAATTTTGATCCGATTTCAAAAAATTCTTTCACTGAAATTTCGGGGAAGACTCTCATTTGGCATCATTATTTTTTCATAGATTTAGGATTAATATTAGTGGCGCTGAAGCTAAAAATGTAGTGAAAATTTATGAAAAACGCTGCTAAGTAGATTATTGACATGGGTACATTATTTGTCTGGGTATCACAGACATAAAGTTCAAATAGTTGGAGTATTTAGGTTTATCATCATATTGTAGGAGTTCAATAGTATTAGTGAATTTAGTATTATCATGAAAAATGAATTTGCGTCTCCTGTAATGTTGGGGAAAACTGAGTTATAGCATGTGGCTGCTCAAGCGACAATATTCCAAAATTGTTTGGGCCATTCGAATTTATATTTTCGGTATGAACAAGTGGTATCATGTTGCAGAGAAGAAATCCAAAAGCAGCCGAAGCAGCAAGGAGAAGAAAAGGGAAAAATCTAAATCGCCCAGCAAATCTCGTGGCAGTAGAGAATCCTCTCCCAAAAGAAAGACACACACCTCTAAGTCATCTGTGAGTTTATTTGGAACACTAGATACGCCTCGGAGTTGTACCTACTACTTGTACTTCTTTCAGTTCATTCAATTAGTGAATTGGTGGGGAAAACATAATATGGGGACGAACCATAATATTCCATTTTTTCATCTTGTACAATTTTGAACCGAACCCATGATTTGGGTGGACTTCAATCTGCCAGTCTGAGTAATGCCTAAAAACCTGCGGCGGCATTATTGATAAAAAGTAAAATTGGAAACCCAATTTGGATTGTTGGAAGAGAAATTCTGTGTGTTGACGTCCATTGAGCACCTATTTCTGTGGACTGCTGTGCACTACTTCTGCACTGCTATTGTGCTCAATATTGAAAGCCCCATAGTTGCAACTGGAATCGTTTAATTATGTTTGCAAATCTCTCATTGTAGGGAAGTACCAAATCCAAAACCCTTCCGGAACTTGAAAAGTACTGGAAAGCAGTGCGTGATGACCCTGCTGACTTCACTGGATGGACGTATCTGCTGCAGTATGTTGATCAAGAGGTGAGCCTTGACAACTTGCAAATTGAACTTATAATTTCTTCGAATTTCTTAGAAACTTTCTTAGAATTTCTTCGTTGAAGACACCTGAGATACAATGAAATCATCTAGGCATCATGATAGAGACCTTTTTAAAATGTGAATTATTGCCATCCTTTCAGAGCGACGTGGAAGCAGCCAGAGAAGCTTATGATGCATTCCTCAGGATCTACCCTTACTGCTATGGGTACTGGAGGAAGTACGCTGAGTATGAAAGAAGCAAAGGGGACAAGTCAAAGTGTGAAGAGGTGAGTGAATGGCGATATTGATTGAACATATTATCTGAACCTATTTCAGTATCTAAACTGTAAAGAATTCAGGTACACTATCATTGAGTTATTAGGTAGCCATGCACGAGCAGAACTTTCTACGGTAAAGCTTTCTTTTAGAGTTTGTTCTATGCAGATGCGGAAGAAAAAATGCCAAAACTGCCAGTTAAAGTTCAACGGGTTTTCCAGAAGACCTGCGTTTTAAAATCTTTTTGTCATTCGAAGGAAACGCAAAAATCTGTTAGTTAGTGGTGATCAGGCGCCACAGTCCAGAACCTAAGTTTTTGAGGCCACACTCGGCATGTGGCCCACTACACTCACAAATGAAGAGTACAGGGAAAGAACGGGCTAAACTTTGCGTGTGTGGTGTACGACAATTCAACAGTTGAGGTTCTGTTATGCAAAAAAAAAAAAACGCAGTTTTCAAGCTGTGGATCAAGACTGCTGTTAGTCGTTAACAGGTGTGTCGGAATTGTGATGAGGTCCACTCGCCTGGACTGCCAAAATAACAGACGGTCCAGAACTGTGACATTTTAATGTTCGTGTATGGTTGCTCTGCTGCTGAGTTATTGCAGAAATCTGGAGCTCCCAAACAGCAAAGATAATTTCTTCTCCAGCGTCGAATTCTATGAAAATGTTGAAACTATTTGTATATCATCTGTTCCTTGCCCTTTTATGATCACACTACCTGTTTTGGTTGCAGGTATTTTCTCGTGGGTTAAAAGCGATTCCATTGAGTGTCGATCTGTGGCTGCATTATCTCACTTTTTGCAAATCGTCAATGAAAGATAACGAAGAAGCTTTGAGGAAACAATTCGAGAGAGCGATTGACCGGTGCGGTTTGGAATTCAGGTAAGGTTCAATCCAGATAGAAGTTGACGTTTTCTTGAAGTTTTTATGCTTCCCATCGGGATCGAGTGGCCTGTGGTTTGTGGCACTCATAACCTCATGGGCTCTCGGGTGCCTGCGTTCACTTAGGGTGGAAACTGGGGTGAGTTTTGACCTAGCCTCTTCAACTGTGCATCATTTTGACTGCAATCACCCCTCGTCCTGTCAAAATTACTTAAAGACTGTGTGAGCGGTCACTGAACGAACCTTTGTGCTCCATCGTGGAGCGATAGAACCCCTTCCCGTACCCCTACCGTAGTCTCTAGTTGAATCTTTAGCACGACGTAGGTGGTCCGCCTTGTCATCAATCATCATTTCTAAACACTCGATTGGTCTATTCAACCTGCTTTTTTCATTTCAGGTCTGATCGATTGTGGGATTTCTACATCAGCTGGGAATCCGATCTCAAAAACTATCAGAACGTCTTCGCTATTTATGACCGACTTCTAGCCACTCCTGTACTTGGGTTTAAAACTCATTTTGACAAGTAAGTTTTCTGAAAAAATTGTATATTATAGACCTGCTGGTTATTACCTACTGACCAAATCCGCGCTTCGTTTAATGGGCTATAAATAGTTTATTCTTAATCCTGCAATCTGAATGAAAGTCTATGAGTAAACGTTTTTCTGAAGCTCCAATCCGATTTTCAATTTTAGGACGATTACAATACTTCCATTCACTTCATAAGTATGGAACTTAAAATTGCCATAGCTCACTCAATTCTCAACCTTATTTCAAATTTCTTGAACTGTGAAGTTTTTCTCGACAAGGCCTTTCAACCCTGGCCAACAGAATTTGGCTTACTCACAGTACTTCCAATATATAAGCACTTTTAGTGTTCTTAATTTTTTTTTCTGGCTACAAAAATGAACCGGTTTGGGCGTTTTTTGTCATAAAATCTTGGTTTTACCTTGCAGAATACATTAATATTTTTATATTCTGATAACTTGAAGCAATTTAATTTTAGGTGGGTTTTAAAATTTGTAAAGTGAGTTTTTTGATGGTCATTGCAATGTTGACTTTAGTTTTTGTTGGAATTAGTCAAAATCAAATTGTTATAGTTCAGAAATTTACTAATCGAAATATGGAAGTATTGTGTGTTGTCTACGCACCACTGGTTAGATTGTTAAATAAACAGTGATGGCAAACAACAGAAAAAATTTTACCATGACCCAGAAAGCTCCAGAGTCCAATAAAAATTGAGTTCAAATAGACGCATGAGTAAAATTAATAATAAACGTAACTCCTTCCAATGTCGTACTAGATTACGGTTTACTGCACTGTATATTTCACCTATTACAGCTTCAGCAAGTTTGTTCAAGACAACCAGCCCAACAAGATTCTCAGTGTAGACGAATTCCTCGAACTGAGAGCGGAAGCCGTACAAAAGATCAAAGAGAAAGGGTTGCCCAATGCTGATCCGACAGTTGCTCCGCCGCCAGGAGATGATCTAGTGGAAGAGGAGCCTAACCCAGCTGTGAGTTACCCTTTGAATGATTTTTACACCACCAGAAGCGCGCACTCATGCCGGATCGATCTAGCTAGGTATTTCAGCAAATAAAGGCGCAAATCGGGTTCATGTTATCACCATAAGAATATTTTCACCACCATGTTATACACCGCATCTTCACCAATTTTTAGGCAAATTCACTTCTGGGGAGAAAATACATTCAGCATGATACTCGAGAATGAGAACATAATTACCTAATCCATAAAACACGATTTACATGCTGTAGGAGAACGAAAAATCAAAAAATCTTCTAAAAATGGTTTTTCGGCTCTACTGAAAAGTAGCCAAAACGACGATGATTGGTATTGAGGTGCCCCATTAATACGTTTAAATTTCAAATACTCAATTTGAATTTTACCAACGGTTTGTTCTGATTTTTATTTAGTTCTCAGGATTCATTTAAATAGTTGTGTTTTTGTTACAGTCTGTGGATGAAGAGACAAAGATTATGAGAGACAAGATTATCGCGCTGAGGAGAAAAATCTTCAAAAACACTGCTAATGAGGTTGCCAAGCGATGGAAGTTCGAGGAAGCTGTATGTAAAACAATTATTTTTTATTTAACAATTATTATTAAAACAATTACATTTTTATTTTGGGCGAATGTTAGAATTTGCATAGTCAGTTTTTTTTAATATTTTTGACCTGAAAACCCTCAAAAGCAGTCAAAATATGAACAAATTGTGTCACACTTACGTTTCTTAATATGGAAGTATTGTGTGTTATGTACGCACCACTGGTTTTTGTTGTGTAGCTGTGTCCACGATCACTATAAAGTAAAATATCATTTTCCAAACGACTTCAAATTTGGTAACACTTTAATCATCGTTATATTATGCAATTATGAAGATTTCCACAACCCCACCATCTCAGAACCACCTCGCCTTGATTTCATTTAATGTAAAATTGTTTGTTTCTAGATCAAGCGTCCGTATTTCCACGTGAAGCCTCTGGAAACGGCACAGTTGAACACATGGAGGGACTATTTAGACTTCGAAATTTCTACTGGGGATGTGAAAAGAGCTGTCATCCTTTTTGAGCGGTGTCTGATAGCATGCGCCATGTACGAAGAGTTTTGGCTAAAGGTGCGCTCATGTTTTTGATTAAAATTTCAATTTCGAAATTCTTACAATCAAATTCAATAAAGCAGGTAGGGCAGAATAAATGGACATTTTCCACTAAACTAATGCTTCGTGAATTTAGACCAATTTTTCACATTTATTAAAAAACCGAAATTGATTTCTAATAAGTTGCCAAAAAGTCGACCCAAGCGCGAAAAGTTTTATAATTAAGGTGATTTCCAATTTCATTGGCGAAATGGTTCAACCGTTCTTGGAAATTTCTCTTTCCCCTCGCTATCATCCGCTGGAGCTCAACCATTGTGTCAACAAAAATGGTTATCACATTAATGACGTGACTTTTTGCACTTGAGCTACACTTTTTGGCATTTTATTACGAATCTATTTCTGTTTTGGAATACTTTTGTTTTTGCAAAAATCACATTGGTTTATTTTTTTGAAAAACATCTGCTTATTCTGCCACACCATGATGGACTTAGTAATAAACAGGAAGTGCGACTGCCCCTTACTGTTATTACTGGTACCATTTTTACTCTGATGCCATTTCCAAGCATTAAAGGCAGTTGGCACGCTGGGAGTCAAGTGAGCTGATGGCCTTTCAATCCAGAGGAAAAGACAAGTCCTGGGCAGTTGACGTGAAGCTTAAGTCATAAATGTAGTAGTACAAGCCGGACTTATGGAGCAACCACTTTTCTACCAAACACATTCATGCTTGTTTTATCCATTCAGATGTATCTGGTCCTGATTGTGTGAACATTGCATCCGTCAATGATCCGTTGTGATAGTTGATAATAAATCAAGCAACATTACCTGATGTCTAAAAACCGGCTTTCATAAGCAGTGATTCATTATTCAATCAAGTCGTAGCTTGACCTATCAGTATTGTCTGTTTTCTTGTGTTGTAGTACATCCGTTACCTGGAATGTAGCGATAGTTTTGACGATCTAGTGCGAAATGTATACCAGCGAGCGTGCCTCATTCATCATTGTAAAAAACCCTATCTGGCTCTTGAATGGGCAGCGTTCGAGGAATCGAAATGTAAGTCACTCCGGTTCTATTTATGCACTTCCATCAGCTGCTATGTTTCTATTAATTCCTTTGAGCGTTCTGTTTTGCCTTATTATTCAGAAATGAACCATTGTAATCAACCAAGAAAAATAATGCCAACACCCCCTGACATTTTGATTGTTTTAACGGGATAAGAATGCAATTCTGCAATTTTAAAAATCTGTCTGTCCGCCAGCCACTGTACCCCATGATCACTTTTTCACCCAAGCGGCTAGAGATTTTTTTTATTTTCGGGAAAAATCAGCTTTGGCTTGGGACAGCCCCAATTATTTAACCAAGCCGATCGGCCAATTTTAAACTTTCTTAGAAAAATGTTGAAATCTTGAAAGATCGTGTTTTTCCAAAATCTTTCCACTGCTTTAGTAAAATGTTTCATTTAATAGCTTTTTCATTCTGAATCGAATTTCCCAAATCGGTTGCTCTCTTTGGTCAAAAGTTATTTAATGGTGAGCCCCTGGGCTTCCTGTAGGGTAGACTGTATAAACTTCTTCATTTCATCATATTCAAAGAAATGCTGAATTTCAGGTTTTTGAACCAAATTTTAACCATTGAATTATTTTTGTCCAATAATATTTTTATTTAATGAACGTCAATGCAACAGTATGGCAATTTGATGTTTGGATTTTCAGTTCCCTGTATAGGAGTGAAATCCATTATCAAGAATTTTCACAGAGTTATTTACATTGAATATAGGTAATTGAACTAGTCTTAAAAATAGTTTGTGGGTAAAAATTTAACCTTTACATTAAAAATGAGCCCCAGTGTAAGAATTTGCAGCACTCATCTCATTTTCTCTTGTCTTCGCCTATTATCTAAATGTTCTTATTCTCAGGTAACATCGAAGAGGCTCGTAAAGTGTTGAATCACATTGAGAAACAAGTTCCCAACATGTTGTTGGTGTTTGTGCGACGCATAAATTTGGAACGTCGCGTTAAAAATCTGGAAGGTGCTGCAAAACTGTATGAATATTATCTGAAGAACAACAATCGCAATCGTTACATATACACTTCACTGAGTGCTAAATACTCGTATTTCTGCCACCTGGTAAGTGTTTATTATAGTTGGTTGTCGATTTGAAGGGCTGGTAGGGAGGAAACATTTTACAAACCCATGTTTTAGCATGACCTAATTGGCGTAATGACGTAATTGGCAAAAAAACGTTATGGTATTGAGGTACAAAGATGCAAGCCAAGTATAACGATTGCAGTCACATAATATGTGTCTACTAATCAGTGTTAATAACCATATATTATTTAATAATAATTAATTTAAATTTAATAACTATTTTTAGTAACTAGCTGTACCCGCCCGGCGTTGCCCGTGCAAAAAAATAAGAAAATGCAGATAAGTGAATAGCGCAGGAATCTCTCTCTCTCTCTCTCTCTCTCCCCCCCATAGCTATAGCTGTACCCGCCCGTGTCCCCGTGTTGTCACTTTTTTCACTTTTTTTCACGTTTAAAACTCACTTTTTTCACTTTTTTAAAACTTAAAAACTCACTTTTTTAAATTCACTTTTTTAAAATTAAAAATTTTTTTTTTTCAAAAATTGAAAATCGGGCTTCGAGGTCTTGTTGCCAGCCCCTTTGTGCTTCCGTGTAAAAAATTCCAGGTCCCTGCGTGCGATAGATTTGGCTGGAGACAACCAACAAACAAACAAACAAACACTTTCTTTTATTATTATAGACTAGTTGTAATAATTATATTATTAAACGTTGATTGCCACCTTCTTGGAGGAAGGATTGTTTGAATTTGAATAAAGCATATTCCATGTTTTTCGAATTTTGGTCATTGGCTCCAAGCAGGATTCTTTCTGGCACGTACCCCGTCCAATATCTGGTTGGGGAGGGGGGGGGGAAGGATCCGATTTTGAAATTCTAAAATCCAAAAAATTATTCCAAATAATTTGAAAATCCAAAATCCGATTTGAATGCCCGATTTTTTAACTAAAGCCTCCTAATATTTCATCATATAAACACTTGTGTACTGAATTTGAATTTATTGCAGGTCCTGAATGATATTGACAAAGCTATCGACGTTCTGAACAAGGCGGTGGAAAAATATCCTGTAAGTAAGATTACCCTGAATAGAATTAAGGGGGGAAGAGTAATTACTTGAAAGGGTTCTACATAAATTTCCATTTTCAGGACGAAATCAAACTGTACATTGCTCTCCTGAACATGTACATGAAGAAACAAAAACCTGTCCAAGATTGCCTCACGGTTTACAATAAGGTTTTGGAGAAAGAAACCTTCGATCCAGAGACGCGAATCAAATTTGCTCAGCAGAAAATTGAAATGTTGGAAGATTATGGTGCTAATGTTGGCGAGTAAGTAACCAATCTGTATATTTCCTTGAACCATTGATATTTAGTCAAAAATGGATCAAAATGGATTGTAGATTGGAACGAAGTACTTCTTCAAAAATCACCTTCAAATTTATCCGAGGTCCTTCAAAAGATTAAATGGGAAGCAAGCCTTTTTCAAACTGTATCAGAAAAGCTGCGTCTCCAATTTAGGTGCTTATCGGTGTACCAAATTGAAGCTATAGTCTGTCTGCGATAAAAAGAGTATGTAGGAGTCGCTTCCTGGGGGCAAAGAAGCGAGTTGCAGTCAAGTGTTGTCCATTGTAATAATTAGATTTCTTTTAGAACAGTTGATCAGAGTTCAACAGATATGAATCTGAAGTTTTTATTCTCCACCCTGATGGCATCACATCAACTGGTTTTCCTAACAACCTAACAATAGTCTGTGCTCTATCTTCAAATAACCCAGTCTCAAGTATTTGCCTTGCTCTGACTATCATGCAATTTTTCAGAATCAGCAAGGCCCATCGTGAATTCAGCGCCTTGGTGAAGCAGATCATGGAGCATGGGAAGGGACACAACTCCCGGGATGATAAGTTAGTCATGTTTTTTGTAACATTTAATTTGCCATTGCATACATGCTTTCAACATTTTCTTCCTTTTGAAAGGGGAAATAACTTCCTTATTTATTGCTTCTCTCACTTTTGACGAACTCCAATTTGATCGTCTAGTAGCCAAAACCCCCCCCCCCCCTCATTGTTACAGGTCGATTCCTAAATCCCCTTTGTACCAAAGCATAATACGATTCTAAACATTTTTTTATGGCTATGCTCAATTAGGCAAAAATATGATTTATAATTCCTACGTACCAAGATAATAAAATTTCTATGTTTGTTCCCACTGTAGGACTGGCTCCGACGACAGCAGGTCAAAAGTGAAAAATGAAAACCACGGTCCTCCCCAATCGTCAATGAACAGCGGCAGTCCTGGCTACACGAATGCCAACTACACCAACAATTACCAGGGCGGTGGGCAAGCATATGGGGGCGGCAACTCGGGCCAGTACTCCTCACAGGCTTCGTACAATGCAACTGGTAATCAATATGGGCCCGATCAGAATTCCTCCAATTACCAAAACTGGAATTACTCACAGTCGAATTACAATAACACCAATCAGAGTTGGGGAGGCTACAATTACTATTCCTAAGCTAGATGTTAAGAGGTATCTGAGCTGAACGTGGATTTTCCTCAGCCGCCACCGAATTTCCCAGAAAGCACTCAACATGTAAACAGTATTTTTAAGAATTTTAAACTCTACATTAGTATGACTCGAATAGAAATGCTAATCGAGGGAAAAGAAGTAGACCACCCCTCAACAGCCCTCATTCCCTCAATTCGAATTTCTATTTTAATTAGAGTACTCCTCTATTTCTTCCTCAACAATTCAACTTGCACCTGACGATGATTTCTGCAGTTGAAAAGCGCTGCAAGTTGATGAGTTTTTGTCGTTTAGAGAAGTGAGATTGCAATTTCGCAATTTTTGAGTTTGAATTTTTTTTTGCAATGGTTTGTCAAGCGAGTTTTTTTTTCAATGAATTAATTTAGTGCATTAAAAATATTTTTCATAATAATTTCTTGCCGAGACCGACTTGTTCTTGGTTTTTGGCACACAAACAGCATAACTTGTTGAGCAGCGTTGAACTGATTTGAATTAGTAGTGATTTAAATAGCGTTTTTAAATAAGCTAGTTAGCCTCTTTCATTGAAAAAAAAAAAAGCTTATGCATTCCACTTGGTTAAAGTAAATTATATGAATTAATTGGCTCAGATTACTGTGCAGTAATGGAAGAAGCAGTTTTTTACATGAATAAAACAACTGCAACTGCATTCGAAATTGAATTGTTCACTCCTGTATAGAAACAATCGTCAGCATTCTTTGAAGATGGGAAAGACGATCAACCATTTTTGTTGGTGGGGTAAGATGCAGTAAAAATGCGATCTTGTTTGGCCAATATGAACTTTACTTTAAATTGTATTGACTTGTAAAATATTTCAAACAATATTTTTCGCATTTCTGTCCATCTATGGTAATTGCTTGAGGCGTTGCTATGAAAAACTAGCCTTGTCCATTTTTTTGCAGAAATAGGAGTTTCTGGCATGGCTGAGAGAAATAGTAGTGAAGAATAAATGCATCCCATCATTTATCTGCCTTTTAATATAGATTTAAAAACTAGTTTTGACATTAGTTTTTACATCAACTGTTACATCAACTGAAACAGTTGTTGGTCTTTCCTAAAATTTGGATTGACTAGTCCCTCAACTGCACACTTCACACAGTCAAGAGAAAGTATTGTTAATCTCATTCTTCCTAGAGTGGACTCTTCAGTTGTTATCATCATTATTGAATCTAGGCAATGGATGGCTGATACAACACATTGTAGCTGGGACAATTTTTTTTTCTGAAGATTAATAATGACAAAAAATAAACACATCATTGAAAATTTGAAATTGTAATTATCTCGTGATTGAAGGCATTATTTGTCAATAAACTCCGCTAAATAAGTTCATCTCTTGCGTAAATTTTTTTTTAATACCTCCATTCAAGAAACAGTTTGACCACCAGTTCGGCTGTTTGGATGTAAGATTGTTTTTGATCTCACAAATCAATACAATATTCACAAAACCGCCACCACTGTCAGATTGAATTGTCATCTGTTTTCCAAACAAATACCGATTTGTTCAGCTTGTCTGATCTGATTTGGCCCATGTAACGGTAAAATACCTCCTGTAAGGATGACCACTTCCAGATGCAAGGTGTACCGTTAGAACCTACTCTAGTCCCACGGTTGGATCCAGTTCCAAAAATTTGCGCCACAGCGCTGTAATACCAGCCTAATAGCCGTCAAAGGTTATCATGCAATAAGGGGTTATTATTGGCTCACAGCAAAGGACTCAGGGGTTCGAATCCCCTGCCCAGCTCTGGAATATATTGGGGACCCTTTCAGGCACACCCTTCAGTATAATCTTCTCGGAAAAGCGCCTTTGTCATGTCAGGCCTTGTAGAGGTCATAAATCTTGACATAAAGCAAAAAAAGAAAAGAAAATCCTGCAACATAACACCCAAAAGCAAAAGTTGTATCAAAGGGAAAACGTGTTATTCAAGCTGAGCAAGAATCTTTTGGAAACTCGACATAAAGTGTTCCTTCCAAATCCGGTGACCCTCTTGCGGTAGTAACAGTTTTTGATGAAACAAGGGTATGATGAGGGTTCTGAGACAAATGTATCACTAAAATAATATTTTTCCTCATATTCTGAGGGATTTTGACTGTGCCATTTTGAGTTAGGCCGTTCGAAAAGTTTTGTGATTTTCAGGCTTGAAGAACCCATTGTTGGAAAAAGCAAAAATAAAAAAAAAAAACTACAAAACGAAAAATTGTGAGGATATAACAACGCTCTGAATCGAATTTCTGACCAGGTCACTATGCTTTCTTCACTCTATACCAGGAAAAGTGAAAACTGCAAAGAATCACATTTTTTGCGTTGTATTGAATATTGAATTAAATACAAGAATTCGTCTCTAAACTGATGAGAGAATAGAATCCAAATCATTGGTAAGCGTTTAGAATTTATAACTTGATACATTCTCAAAATCAGTTGGTCTCAATCTAGAGTACTCAGACCATCTCTTGAAAAACAACTGATTCAAAAGATTCCTCCTTGAGCCAGAGCATTCACAACGACATGCAGAAGCCATGCTCCAGAACACCATAGGGTGAACACATCCATGGATCAGTGGTGTTCATCTGCCATTGTAACATCGCTGCTTGAAGTCCTGCCAAAGTTTTCTGCAATCAAGACCATGTTGAATAATGATTATTTGAACTTGCTCGAAATCGGGCTCGCCTAGAATGTAGGACAACACTGCCAGATGAGATTGACCGATAGAATCAAGTGAGGCTTGTTCAGATGGTTAGCCACAAAGTGAGACAAGAATCGATCTGTTGTCTTAATGATGGGATGATTTCTGTGGCGGTTGCCAAATTCGTAATTACCTCATACTTATGATCATATGCCAAATTTGCAACTTCGGTTGGGTCATGTTTTAAATCGTATAACTCCCATTCTGGCCTGTGGAAATAATGTTTCAGAGACCTGTACCAGTTTGTTGGCTGACTTTCCTTCGTTCTGTTCAAAAGGTCCTGAAACCAATGTTAGTCGAATATAGCTCAACTGCTATAATACACTCTCACACATAGATTGGTGGGATTTAGGAGAGCTCTACCAAGCAATTAGAAGGGGCTTCGATTTAATAATTCCATTTAAGTAACACAGTTGTGGCGTTAAGCCGGGAACACTAATCTGCTTCCAAATTACTCAAGCAAAATTTTCACTCAGCAACAGTTCGTTTGAGTGGCTCCAGTCAGTTATACCATAGATATTCGTCCACAAAATATTTTTTGGTTGCCATAGTCTAAGAACCATTGGATTGATACTTATACTTGATTTTTATGACAATCGATGAACACGAAAAAATAGAATATATTTTATTTCCCCAGATTTACCCAGTTCTTTCCTAGTGAGTTAGAATGACTAATGTTCCATAACCATAGCTCTTCAAGAATAGTGTTATTGGGTTAAGAGCCACAGTAGAAAGCTGGGGTTTACCGATTAATGCTAGACCGTTGAAAAGTTCTCGTTGATTCACTATTATTATACATATTTTATTATTTATTACCGTTGATTTTATTATCCTCACTTGAAAAGCTCGAGACATGTAGAGATCTTGGTCGATAGGGAATGGAGAGTTGGAGAAAAGGTTGTGTATCAGTTTGTACCTTCTGGTACGTATAGCACGCATTGGATAGTACATTGTAATTTCATGCAGGTTGTGACTGTAGAATATTTTCGAGTCTGTCTCTGGGATTTCTGAAACAGAATGGATCATTCTTGGTAGGTTTGTTTAATACTGTTTAGTTGTTACTCATACATGGGTACACATATGAAATCACCTTTTTTGAGCAATGGCATCAGCGATTTCCCGGAGCCGAACGTTGGGCTGGTACTGTTCAAAAGTTGAAACCAATCAAGAACAGTTGGAGCTATGTCTAGCAAGTTGGTCATGTGATACGTCACTTCGTTCCTTCTTGCATTTTTGTATGGTGACGAAATCAAAAGAGGGACTGCCGTGCCTGCAGAACAAATTTTCCATGATCAGTGTTCGTTATGACACTGATTCTCTCGAAAAAATATGGAAGTTTGAATTAATACCTGTGTCTAACCTACCATACAATGATAAGACAGGTTTCAGAAAAACGACTGATGGGTTTTCCACAGCGCGTGATAGCGACCTTCTTTCTGTAAACCTGTATGATCAAAATCACAGTTACCCCCACCGCCCTAACTTACATTGTTTGCTTATTAACAATAAATCATGCGTGCTTCCTAATTGATAATAATAACAATAATCCCATACAAGGGGTTGCTAAAGTGACTCCTCAAAAAATTGAGTTTGCAGAAAAAATAATTAAGCCTCCTATCTATCCAAGCCCTAGGAAACATAATAATTTGAAAGAACCTGTGGCCTATGGGGAACGAGGGGACTCGAGTTCTCTTAAAATTCTAGTAATATCTTTGCTGAACAATCGTTTTTGGCTGAAAGACAGATTTTAAGTTGTCCTACTTGACGACAGAAATAATTTGTTTGCGATCCATGCTCCCCGAGTTTTTTCAAAATCTGAAATTAACTTTACGAGTTTCATTATTAACCGTAACCAATATTCACCTGGATCGTATAAATTGGTACGCCCCGCTGCAAATGGTATTCCATTGTCTGATGTGTATATCACCAGCGTGTCTTTCAGCAAGCCTCTCGAGTTCAACTGCTCAAGAACTAAACCAACCCCTGCAACAATGGTTGAAATAGCGTGTGTGTACTGAGGCTTTGTCCCTGAAATCTCATAGGTATAATAATTATAATATATAATTATAATAATAAATAATAATCAAAGGGATAATTAATTATTAATTAATTCTGCTCAATTTAGGAGCTGATTACAACAGTATGCTGCTGGATGCTGAATTTTCCGAAAAACACCCTATCCAATGGTAAATCAAGCGAGGAATCCGGGAAAAATTCTAAACCTGCGCGTCACAGCCAAAGTTGACGGCACTTTGTATTGAATCGCTGATCCATTTTTGACAGAACTGATCTCAAAAGTTGTGGTTCGCTCCAACTTGATGCGTATTGTTTGGGGAATCCGATCAAAAAATTTTAAGGGGCCAAAAACTGTTTTTAAGACCATGACTTTTTTGACATTGTATTTTTTTATAGGGGGGGGGAGGTATTAAGAGTGAATTTAGCGGGTTTTCTAACCCGAGGTGCACATCAAGGAAAGTTTTGCTAAATGCTCTTTTTTTTCAATCTTTTATGCGTTTTTTGCAGCAAACGGCAGACTGACATTGTTTTTATCGCAGATTTGTATTCTAGACCTCTGAAACAAAAAAGGTAAAAGTTTGAAGGAGTGTTGTAAAAAAATTTTCCCGAACGACTACATAAGTACATTATTTCAAGAAATAATGTACCATGACGACAACGTGTGTAGCCTTATGTTTATCAGGTTTTGGTGAATACCAGGAAAAACACATAAAGTGAACAAACCTGTGTCAAGTCGTGAGATAGTGGTATACTGGGCAGCGATGTCTTCACGAGCTGCAGGTGTGTCCTGGACGAAGAAAGGCACAACAACATCTTCGGGCCGGTAAATAATTGGAGTCCAGTCAGGGATAGTCCCATAACCCGGTTCCCCATTGCCGAATTTTTCGCAAAATGCTCCATACTCGGGATTCGAATGACCGCAGCGGTGGGGATCGTGAAATGCAACGTATAGAAAGAACGGCCTAGAATGGTTATAGGCAAATAAATTATTGGTTATAATGGATCTTAGAATCTTACCCTGGGTAAAAACTCAATAATCTATTTCATTCCCAGCTTTACCCCTCCTCAGGAGCTATTCTGAGCTTATTGTCAGGTCAGGTACAGATAGTCAAGGAATAGGCAAGTCCAATCACATTTTCTAGTCCCTCGGGATTAATTAGCTTGACCCTGTAGCCTGCCATAAAAATACAAATAATTTGAGTCTTAAATCGAGATAAGACCTCTGGGCTGTTATGAACTATTTGTTTCACTGGAAGATGACTTCCAATTTTCTCGCTCAAATAAAATACAACAACGGTCAAATTGAAACCTAAGCTAAACATCATTAAAGGCCTCTTACTTGCTCTGAGCAGCTTGCAAGAATTCTTGAACTAGGAGCTTGATTTTTGTCACGTTTCTTCCTACTTGAAGGATTGAAGCTGTTTCTTCAGTATGGGCGAAGTCAAATGGAAAAACAAGCTCGGGTCCAACGTGTTTCTTCCCAATTATGCCTTGGTGAGACAAAGAGAGGGAATAGTAGTCGTTATTAGAGGGATACAGAGTTTTTCAATTTATTAAAGGAAACCAGTGGTGCGTATCTAGATAACGCACGATACCTTCATGTTTTGTACCTTAATATTGAGCGAAATTGGTTTTGGATTGTCATAAGAGACCACAAGCGTCATAACCCATACACCAAAAACCACGCTCCTGAACACTAGAAAAAAACCACAAACCTGGAGAGTAAAAAAAAATCTTTGTGTATGGCCAGGACTCAGGGATAAAAAGGTCAAACCAGTGGTGCCTCGACAACACAAAATACTTCCACATTTTGAAACGTAGAAGTGAGACACAATTTTTGAACATACGACTCGTATTTTGACTACCTTTAAGGGTTTTGGGTCAAAACTATCAAAATACCAAAACTCACAACGCAAATTTTAAAATTCGCCTAAAATAAAAATACACCGCATTATTGGAGTATAAAAATATCCACATATTCTACAAGGTAAAAAAAGAAAGATTTTAAGACCTAGAACGCAGAAATCGGTTTATTTCTGTGGCCGGAAAAAATGCAAACCCTAGAAAGGCAAATTTATTGGAAGTACTGTACATGAACTATCCAAGCATAAAATCTACATAATTTGTAGGAATTCCGAGGGCCGCTAACCAGTAAAAATGCCGTTTTGAGCGAGTAAGGTAGGCAGGCTCACCACACTGTCTAGTGAATTGAAATGGTGAACGCTATGGTGCAAGCCATACATTCCATTTTGATGACATGGAACCCCAGTCAAAAGCGACGCTCGGCTGTAACAATCAAGAAAGAATGACTTCTTACCGTTCTGGATTCAATAAATTTATAAGCAGTCCCTGCCAGCACCAGAGTCGACGATTTTAACCGACACCCCTTACCTGGGGGAGCAGCTGCTGACTGAAGTATGGGCATTGTTGAATATCAAACTGTTTCGGGCAAGATTGTCAATATTAGGAGTATTGACAATTTTATTGAGATAGGTCCCCAGTTCAAAGCCACCGTCATCAGCTGAGAAAAATAAAGAAAAATTTCCTCCATACAGTCAGAATCAATAAGTAGCTAGAGGTTATACAAATACACATGCATTGTGACATAACACAAAGTAGGTAAATCTATCGTTATACTTGATGTTCGGTCAACTGGTTTTTTTTTTGTAATTGAAAAATTAACCCCTGTGCAGAATTTGCATAGTTTCATGGATGCACAGAAATCTAATGAGCACATGCCACTGATCTACTTAGCAGCGTTTTTTATTTGTGAATTGAATAGTTTCAACTTTGTCGTGTGATACCTCTGTGAATACGTAACAATAATACAGCGTACACACAATATTTTTAAATATTCAAAAAATTACCTACCAAGTAATACTAAGACGTTGACTGCTAGAGATGGCACCAAACCCCATGCCAATAGCACCAAAAAGTATTCATTTATGAATGCCATCCTTTCATTAATATTGATGGATATCAACGCTGGTTACATGAGTGCAGTAGCATCGATAAACCGAGAAAGCAGTTCATCCAAGAAATGTCTGAAACCATAAGAGTAGATAACCGTTATATCTTCAATTCCTCCTTTATTCAAATTTTTTACATGAATTAATTCACGTTTAATAAAGCAAGACCTATTATTTCAGCCCCAAAAGGATAGCAAATATAGTACATAGCCATGTATACTTTTGAGAGCTTTATCAATTTTTACTTCCATATTTACAAAACAAATGGAAGTACCTATTGTAACCCTCCTAAAACCAAAAATCGGAACGGAGCTCCAGTAATAACTTTTACTTATACACATTCACTCAGAATCACTTCCCGAATAAGTGCCTGTGTGTCCGTGTGTGGTCATTTACAAAAATGGCCGTATTTCCAAATTCCTTCAACTGAAATATTTGTCTTGGCAAGACTATGTTTAATCGGACTTTGAATAATAATTCTGAATAATTATAATCTCTGAATAATAATAATTCACAGTTCTCTCGAGATAGGTATTTGCATTTTTAGTGTATTCTATTTTATTTTTTCCGGCCACAAAAATGAACCGATTTGAGCATTCTTGGTCTTAAAATCTTTGTTTTACTTTGCAGAATATGTGGATATTTTTTATATCCCGATAACTTAGCGTATTTTTATTGTAAGTGGCTTTAAATGTTACATAGTTACATAGTGACATTGGGTACCTACAGACCTACTTTAGGATATCAAATGAAAATGATACAATAAACCTTGCGCTTTCACATATATATTGAACAATTTATCAAACGTTAGTTTATTAGACACCTACTTGCGCAGACCGTAGAACTAGATCCAAATTTGCAGAACGGCAGATTTTTTCAAAATCTAGGTTTACGAGCCGGTTTCAGGATAAGGATGTTATCATTCAGTATTCTGTCCCGCCAGTGATACCTCAAAGCAGGCAGACGTAAATGTTTAAGAACGTAGTATTAGTATTTTTCATTTTTTTTTCTTTAGAGAGTTGTCAGTTTTTGCTTCAGGATGCGGATACGTAGATTTTTGAAACACATTTATAATATGTTGACTACTCTCAAGGCTGAGAGGATCAAAAATCAAACTACGGAAATTTCAAAACCCACCCTAAATTGAAATATCTTTAGTTACAGGAATACAAATACTTCCACGTATTCCGCAAAGTGAAACAATTTTTTCTAGACCAAGAACGCTCGAATCGATGCAATTTCAAGGTCAGAAAAAAAACCAGTGGTGCGTAGATAACACACAATACTTCCATATTTTAAAACGTAAAATTGTGACACAATTTGATCATATTTTGACTGCTTTTGAAAGTGTTTAGGTCAAAAATATCAAAAAATTCAGTATTAAAATTTTAAAATTCGCCCAAAATGAAACCAGTGGTGCGTAGATAACACACAATACTTCCATATTTTGAAACGTGAAATTGAGACACAATTTGATCATTTTTTGACTGCTTTTAAGGGTGTTTAGGCCAAAAATATCGAAAAATTCATTATTAAAATTTTAAAATTCGCCCAAAATGGAAAAACGCCACATTTTCGGAATGTAAAAAATATCCACATATTCTGCAAGGTAAAACAAAGATTTTAAGACCAAGAACGCTCAAATCGGTTCATTTTTGTGGCCGGAAAAAAATAAAATAGAAAACACTAAAAATGCAAATATATCGGAAGTACTGTGCGTTATCCAAATTCCGATTAAACAGGGTGTTAGGTCTTGCCGAGACAAACATTTCAGTTCAAGAAATTTGAAAAAAGGTTGAGAAATGAGGGAGTTATGGCCATTTTTGTAAATGACCACAGACGGACAGACGGACACACGGACAGACGGACACACGGACACACAGACACTTGTTCAGGAAGTGATTCTGAGTAAATGTGTATAAGAAAAAGTTTTTTCTGAAGCTCCGTTCCGATTCTCGATTTTAGGACGATCACAATACTTCCATTTACTCTGTAAATATGGAAGTAATAATACACAAAAGACCTGAAGTGCTGTATCGGAAGTACTCTTGAGGTCACCCCGTAAGGTCCGCTTGTGATAGGATGCCTACATTATTCCTCTCTGGAAGACTAAGGTATTTCTTACGGATTTATGAATTTGGCGTGATGAACCCGTTGGTAAGAGACAATCAGCTTTTCGGAAATAGGTACCATAAATTGGTACGTAGGTACTGTAAGCGTGGAATTGAACTTCATTTCCGCAGACACCGACATAATATATTAACAAACCATTATGCACAGAATGAAAGATTCAATTCGAACTGTCCACAGCTATCACCGCTGAATACGAACCTTGCCCGGTCACGCTCTGAGAACTTCGGTTGAAAATAAATGGAAATGAGAATCAGCTCGCTCGCCATCTGCTGTATTCGCTCATACCCTGGATTTTAATTATTTACAATTACATCAATGGGAGTAATCGATAAATTCTTCGTATAGCCGACCGGAACTAGAACATTACATCCGACAGTCAGTATCCACCCTGCCGAACAACTATGTACCCATTGGTACCCATGTAACTGGTAGCTCTAGCTCACGGCTAGCCATTCGAGTGTTGTAGTATACTGCAAAAAAATATATCTCAAAACCTGAGCATTTCTCCAGCGGTTCATTTTCATTCTAACAATTACAAGGAAGCAATTTCGACAGCTGAAAAACTAATTTCAGCATTCACCGCCGAGCTCAACCTTCCCTCCCGAGTTGCTGATCACTCGCCTCAGCAAGTCCAAACCGTGCGCCCGAAGCGAAGCGAACGGCTGGCCCGTACTCGGGGGGGGGGGGATAACTTTTCTTTAATTTGTTCACATAATTACTACGAATATGATATATTTTCATTCTCAATACGATAGGTTCCTATCCTTCATCCCACCTATAAAAAGGTTTTTTCTGGATGAGTAGTATGGGGAAGCTCCGGCTTCCTGGTTCCACCAAAAGTTAAGGTTCAAATCTGTAATCTCTGGTCCAAATCATTCAAAATGCAAAAAAATTGGTGTGCCATCAAATTTACACCTAATACGGTAATTCAACTTCAAGAGCGTTGAATGTTCTTCATATGACACAAATGAATGGCTTTAACTCCCGATCAGTATTGTACAATTAGGTATCAAGGAGTTTTTGCCAATCGGGAGTTTTTGCGGCCACATTATTTGGTCACGTAACTTAGTGAAAATTGCGCAACTTATAACATACGTATCCCTTATTATTTTTCCAGATGCGTCATTTTAGCAAAGTACCTGGAAATGTAACTGAAAAAACTCACTATTGTCTCCTTGAAATTAGTTGTTCACAGAGCACAATTCATAAAAAGAACGGGAAGAACTTAGCTCGGACGGGTTATTACCCAATGTTGATCGTTAAAAGTGATTTGATTATTGGGCGCTGGCCCCCCTCCCCCAAATTAAAATCCTGGGCACGGGCCAGGCGAACAGTATAGTGAAGCATGTCTCAGGATGTCAACTAAAGAGACTTCGAATTAAGTTATAGACTAGCTCAAGAAGAGCAGACGGACGCACCGAGAACGTGGGTGTCCGCTAGGCCGACTTCAGGATTAAAAGAATGTGAGAATAGGATTCCCAAATCACCTCTCAGAGTGCTTCTCGATTTTGATGGAAATCGGGTACTATGGAAGCATTAGGTATGTCACGATCGCGAGCCCTAGCAAATCTTAGCTAATGAGATAAGGGCTCATTAGCTAAGATCGGATGGGCGAGGGGCGAGGAGAGGAAAGGTGAGAGCGTCAGTCGCTATCCTGCTCCCGCGCAGAGTATCGTGTTCCTGATTCGAGTCAGTGTTTAAAATATTAAATCCGTTTAATTCGTCGACCCCCACCCGTTTCGGTGTGTTGTGGTGCTCACTCGGCGCTGGATTTAATTTCTTTTTGGACAAAAGGTCAGATCGTTTATTTTACATTTTAACATTTCCCCTCCAAACGTGGTCCCATTGTGTCGAGGCATCTCCGCAAGGTCGTTCCGTTTTGTGAGGTTAAGTAGGAACTCTTTATTTTATTAAAATTTATTTTTCTAAAGAAGACTTTTCTTCCCCCGAGATCCTGCTTACCACCTTACATGGTAGCAGACAGATAAGATCCCCCCCTCTGCTTTATTTTATTTTTGGACATTCAAAATTTTTTTTTTTTTTTTTTTTGTGTTGTGGTGCTCACTCGGCGCTGGATTTAATTTCTTTTTGGACAAAAGGTCAGATCGTTTATTTTACATTTTAACATTTCCCCTCCAAACGTGGTCCCATTGTGTCGAGGCATCTCCGCAAGGTCGTTCCGTTTTGTGAGGTTAAGTAGGAACTCTTTATTTTATTAAAATTTATTTTTCTAAAGAAGACTTTTCTTCCCCCGAGATCCTGCTTACCACCTTACAGGTACCTTTTTGAGACGTGCAGCAGTGCACGCTCAGGTATAACACAAGGCTAATTATTAATTAATTAATATGTCAATCACACTTGTTGGAAACCTTCTTAATTGTTTACGATTTCTCATAAAGTCTACCGACGATAGATTCGCTAAAAGGGTGTGAGTTGTGCCACAGGATGAGGAAAGTTAAATCGCTCACAAATAATCCATGTCAAAATATAGGTACCTGAATCCAAATTCAGGAGAGCTATTTTTGCCTTCGTAGTCGATAAACGAACCCTTTCGCAGAATCACAGGAGTCCATAGTGCTCATAGAAAAATGTACCTATACCTCCTCCTAATCTATTTGGCCGCGTCTATTGTCGTTTGGATAGAGATAACTTAATTCTAATCAAGCTAAATGAGGTCAAAAATGTAGTCCCGTATCTCCGGTTTTTGCACCATTCGACCGCGGCATCACACGATTGCAGAACCCATGCCAAAATTCATCAGTTCAGGGGGAATGTGAACCTGGCGAGTGAAGAACAGAGGGGAGTACCGATCTGGGAGTCCTTCCCCTCCCACGATTATGACGGCGCCGCAGGGATCTGGTCCAGATGTGACGTGGATCTCGGGTCGAGATCAGATCGAACAGATCAGCTGAGAGCTTCGCGCCGCGCCAGGACTGCAACAGTCCAAGTTACGTACTAGTGCCATGGCATGTACCGCGGGGTCGCGATCGTGATGCCACTGACGCCGACTTTGATCGGCGCTATGATTGCCACCACCGCTCTCCTAATTCTCACTGTTCTGCCTCCCCCAAATTGTGCCAGCCCAACAGCCACTGACCAGGTACTTTATGACGTATAATTATGCATTAAAATGATTTATCATCTTTTAAATTTATTTAATAATATCCTTGAATAATATATATTGTATCCGATCACGATGACATTACTTATTATTACTACACCTACTATTATTACTACACCCCGGATCATTGATGGGTCCTTTCAAGATAAAGTCCAACATCCACCCAACAAATTAGGCAGATAAAGCACAGTACTTCCATATTTTAGTAAATAAGTCTTGGTGTAAAATTATTGAACAAATTGATCATATTAAATAATTCAAATTTTGAACTGATTCAAAAAAGCAAATAGTACCGAAAATTAAAAAAAAATCTTGTTTCTCTAGTTCTAACGCATTTTCAGCGGCCGTATCGCTTTTCCAGACGTTTCCAAACGAGGTAGATTTGAAGATCTCCCTATTGAAGTTCGGTCATCAATTTAATAATTGCCAGACTATAATCTGCTAAGACGACGCCTCCTAGAACCTTATTTTTATCCAAAAAGTTAGAGATGAACAAAAATTGAAAATAAATTCATTCTTGTGTTGTCCTTATCCAAGAGTAAATCATTATTAATAACACAAATCTGTATATGAAATTAATAACGAAAATGGCGAAGCCGGCCGGACTAGAAATGGATTATATATAATCTGGATACATATAAGTCAGCATCGGATTTTCCACGGCAATCATAGATGATGGTTTCTAAATTTTATCAAAAGTCGCTTGAAATTCAACGAAAACAAAATTTTCTATTTGGTGGAAAAAAAAAATGCTGAGGAACATTTTTGCTTGAAGGCTTATGCCTGTACATGAATGAATTTTAGATCATGATACTGGACTCAAAATGGTAGTCAAAATGGTAAGAATTGTACCACAGACGAGTTAAAAATCAATAACCTCCTCTGGCACAAAGCTACACTATGTTTTGAGCAAAATTGTATTGAGATCATCAACTAGGGCGTCAGTTGGGAAGCGCGAAAATCCTCATTTCTGGAAGAGTTTGCCCAAAACCAGTTTCACGTTTAGCCCGAGACGCAGATCAGTTCTGCTACACTAGTGGACCTCTGATGCATCACTGGTATGAGAAATCTACACCACCGAAACACCCCCCAGGCACCAACCCTCCTGGTTCATGATCTACACTCGGGTGAGTGGAGGGTTCCAACGCTGAAACAGAAACTCAAACTCATTATCATCTCGAAGTCAAATTCACGATGAAAAAGAAACACAAAGTCACAATGAAACAGATACCCTAACTCAACATCAAACTCACAATGAAACCGATAATCAAACTCATAATCAAACACGATGAAACAGAAGCTCTAACTAATAATTAAACTCGAAGTCAAACTCACAATGAAACCGAAACTCAAATCCATACCTAATCGAAATCGAAGTCAAACTCACAATGAAAAAGAAACTCAAACTCATAATCGAAATCGAAGTCAAATTCACAATGAAACAGAAACTCAAACTCATAATCGAAATCGAAGTCAAACTCACAATGAAACCGAAACTCAAACTCATAATCGAAGTCAACATCTAACTCCCAATGAAACAGAAACTCAAGCTCATAATCGAAGTCGAAGTCAAATTCACAATGAAACAGAAACTCAAACTCATAATCGAAATCGAAGTCAAACTCACAATGAAACAGAAACTCAAACTCATAATCGAAATCGAAGTCAAACTCACAATGAAACAGAAACTCAAACTCATAATCGAAGTCGACGTCAAACTCACAATCAGACCGAAACCCAAACTCATAATCGAAGTCGACGTCTAACTCCCAATGAAACAGAAACCCAAACTCATAATCGAAGTCGAAGTCAAACTCACAATGAAACAGAAACTCAAACTCATAATCGAAATCGAAGTCAAACTCACAATGAAACAGAAACTCAAACTCATAATCGAAATCGAAGTCAAACTCACAATGAAACAGAAACTCAAACTCATAATCGAAATCGAAGTCAAACACACAATGAAACAGAAACTCAAACTCATAATCGAAATCGAAGTCAAACTCACAATGAAACAGAAACTCAAACTCATAATCGAAATCGAAGTCAAACACACAATGAAACAGAAACTCAAACTCATAATCGAAATCAACGTCAAACTCACAATGAAACAGAAAATCAAACTCATTGTCAAACTCAAAGTGAAATTCACGATGAAACTCAAACCCATTTTCAAACTTTCAATGAACAGAAACATCAACTCATAATCGAACTCGAAGTCAAACTGACATTGAATCAGAAATTCAAACTCGAAGTGAAATTCACAGTGAAACTCAACCTCGAAGTCGAACTCACAATGGGACTGAAATCCAAACTCTTAATCAAACTGGAAGTCAAACATGAACTCAAACTTGAAGTCAAACTCGCAGTGAAACAGAAACTCACCGGATTTGACTTCTAGATTGACTTTGATTTCGATTATGAGATTGAGTTTCGGTTTCATTGTGAGTTGAACTTCGATTTCGATTGTGAGTTTGAGTTTCTGTTTTATTGTGAGTTTGACTTCGATTTCGATTATGAGTTTGAGTTTCATTTTCATTTTGAGTTTGACTTCGATTTCGATTATGAGTTTGAGTTTCTGTTTCATTGTTAGTCTGACTTCGATTTCGATTATGAGTTTGAGTTTCGGTTTCATTGTGAGTTTGACTTCGATTTCGATCATGAGTTTGAGTTTTTGTTTCATTGCGAGTTCGACTTCACTTGCGATAATGAGTTTGAGTTTCTGTTTCATTGTGAGTTTGACTTCGATTTCGATTATGAGTTTGAGTTTCGGTTTCATTGTGAGTTTGACTTCGACCTCGATTATGAGTTCGAGGTTCTGTTTTATTGTAGGTTTGACCTTGAGGTTGATTATGAGTTCGAGTTTCGATTTCATTGTTAGTTTGACTTCGATTTCGATTATGAGTTTGAGCTTCGTTTTCATTGTGAGTTTGACTTCGATTTCGATTATGAGTTTGAGTTTCGGTTTCATTGTGAGTTTGACTTCGATTTCGATTATGAGTTTGAGTTTCGGTTTCATTGTGAGTTTGACTTCGATATCGATTATGAGTTTTAGTTTCTGTTTCATTGTTAGTTTGACTTCGATTTCGATTATGAGTTTGAGTTTCGGTTTCATTGTGAGATTGACTTCGATTTCGATTATGAGTTTGAGTTTCGGTTTCATTTTGAGTTTGACTTCGATTTCGATTATGAGTTCGAGTTTCGGTTTCATTGTGAGTTTGACTTCGATTTCGATTATGAGTTTGAGTTTCTGTTTCATTGTGAGTTTGACTTCGATTTCGATTATGAGTTTCTGTTTCATTGTGAGTTTGACTTCGATTTCGATTATGAGTTTGAGTTTCTTTTCCATTGTGAGTTTGACTTCAATTTCGATTATGAGTTTGAGTTTCGGTTTCATTGTGAGTTTGACTTCGATTTCGATTATGAGTTTTAGTTTCTGTTTCATTGTGAGTTTGACTTCGATTTCGATTATGAGTTTGAGTTTCGGTTTCATTTTGTGTTTGACTTCGATTTCGATTATGAGTTTGAGTTTCGGTTTCATTGTGAGTTTGACTTCGATTTCGATTATGAGTTTGAGTTTCTGTTTCATTGTGAGTTTGACTTCGATTTCGATTATGAGTTTTAGTTTCGGTTTCATTTTGTGTTTGACTTCGATTTCGATTATGAGTTTGAGTTTCGGTTTCATTGTGAGATTGACTTCGATTTCGATTATGAGTTTGAGTTTCGGTTTCATTTTGAGTTTGACTTCGATTTCGATTATGAGTTCGAGTTTCGGTTTCATTGTGAGTTTGACTTCGATTTCGATTATGAGTTTGAGTTTCTGTTTCATTGTGAGTTTGACTTCGATTTCGATTATGAGTTTCTGTTTCATTGTGAGTTTGACTTCGATTTCGATTATGAGTTTGAGTTTCTTTTCCATTGTGAGTTTGACTTCAATTTCGATTATGAGTTTGAGTTTCGGTTTCATTGTGAGTTTGACTTCGATTTCGATTATGAGTTTTAGTTTCTGTTTCATTGTGAGTTTGACTTCGATTTCGATTATGAGTTTGAGTTTCGGTTTCATTTTGTGTTTGACTTCGATTTCGATTATGAGTTTGAGTTTCGGTTTCATTGTGAGTTTGACTTCGATTTCGATTATGAGTTTGAGTTTCTGTTTCATTGTGAGTTTGACTTCGATTTCGATTATGAGTTTGAGTTTCGGTTTCATTTTGTGTTTGACTTCGATTTCGATTATGAGTTTGAGTTTCGGTTTCATTGTGAGTTTGACTTCGATTTCGATTATGAGTTTGAGTTTCTGTTTCATTGTGAGTTTGACCATGAGTTGATTTGTTGTGACTCATTTGTTTGACCATGAGTTGATGAGTTGTGGTTGATTGTGAGTTTGACTTCGAGTTTGATAATGAGTTCGAGTTTCTTTTTCGTGGTGTGTTTGACTTTGATTTTGACTGCGAGATTGAGTTTCATTTTCATTGTGAGTTTGAGTTTGAGTTTGATTATGAGTTTGGGTTTCGGTTTCGTTATGAGTTTCACTTCAAGATTGATAATGAGTTTGAGTTTCTGTTTCATTGTGAGTTTGACTTCGATTTCGATTACGAGTTTCATTCTGATTTTGACCTCGAGTTTAGTTATGAGTATGATTTCTGTTCCATCCTGATTTCGACCTCGAGTTTGATAAACTTCGAAAACTCAAACTCTTTTTCGTTTCCCTGTGAAATTGATTAGGTATGAGTTTGAGTTTCTGTTTTATTGTAAGTTTGATTATTAGAGCAGGGAAAACTATTTTATAGCATGTGGTCACTTACGCGAGGGTTCATGCGTCGAGGCAAAGACAAATGTATGGAACCACTTTGGTGAATTATTTGAGCGGATTAGTTTTTGCTTTGTTTTCCGTCAACATGGGGGTTATCAAAACTCGAAAAAGCCTACGTTCTTGTTTTTAATGCCAAACATCTCGTTCTCGTTAGCAAACATGCGAGCCGGTCCTGATGACGGTCCTCGTCCTGTACCTGCACAGCCAAAGCGACTTCCTGCCTCGACCGTCGAACCCGCGCGCAGGCTCTGAACCACGGCCATCTCGTTATTACTACACGTTATTATTTTCATAACTCGTACTCAACTCAATGCGGACCCCTCCCCCTACCTCCAACTTATTTCACCCAGATCCGGTCATGTGTGGGCAATTTGCGTTTGTTTTCGAGAGACGCCATCCGAGTGAAAAAAATACCGAAAGGTTGGCGCTCCAGCATCGAGAACGGATTGAAACATAAGTCGAGGCGTTTTGGGTCACAACCAAAAGCGGGTTTAATGCTGTCGTTCAGCGTTCGATTTGAAAGATAATTACGCGTTGAGAAATAACGAAAAAGCCGTGGGGAGGGTGCGGAAACAACCATTGGTATTGAACAATATCCAACCGCTTCTTCTTCTTCTCTTTCGCTTATTATTTTGGGCCTTCTCCTAGTTTCACAATTTTATTCTGACCATACAAAGGGTGAAAAAATTCCAAGTTGGTGTTTCAATTCCAGGCGTTTTCTTGCAGAGTTGAAAGATCCAGGTTGGTTGTTGAAATTTACGTTATTATTCATCATGATGTAAATTTGGGGTAAATTTTTGGGATTTTGCACCAAAAATAGGCACTATGTACGAATTCGAATTAGAGACTCGTCACAATTTGTCGCAAATATGGAATATACCTCCCGAACATCATTTCTTTGGTGCCTCAGCGGGTTATTCCTCGTCATAAGCAGGTTCATCTCGGCAGTTCAGCTTGACTGGCATAAATCTTGCACTAAGCCAACCCTGCGACGGCAAGGAAACAGCGTCTGTACCACTTATCACCGGATACACTAAATTTCACGTGAGAAGCAAGCGATGAGAAGATCAGACAGCTCACGCCAGTTTTCAAGGAGGGAATCTTTCTACTTCCATATTAACCGAGGAGATGGATTGTATTATAATAGGTAGCTCTGAAATTTGAATGGCATCGGAGGTTCAGGAAAACATTTCACTTGTAGAAGGTGCTTACAATTTCACTCGAATCGTCCTCTGAAAAAATGTCTGTGGGTACGTCTGTGAAATACAACGGTTTTGGGCCCTAAGGATTGGGTTCGATTGAATAGGAAGAGGAGTCAGGTTTGGGCTCGCAGATAGATAACACTAGGGGATAACCAAAACAACACTGTATTATTCATTAGAAGAAAAAACTGATCCCTGGGTACAACGGTGCATTTGCCTGATGATATTAGGTACATAATACTTCTCACTAAAACATTATATGTTTGAATATTTCTTAGGCAGAGGTACTCCATGTAAACTGGCCCTCAATATCTCTTGTTTACTCCTGTGAGCTATGTCATTACGTCTTGGTTTCCTACATCTTTTTCTTGGTGCATTGAGTACCAATTACCAAATCCATTTTTCTCAAATTTCGTTACTTTGGAACTGAAACCCGCAGGCCCAAACCTGTTGCCTGTTTTGAAGCTTTTCATTTCAAAAGGTACTATATCCAGGCCCTTGGGGCTGCTACATCCTGTTCATTTCAAAAAGTACTTTACCAGTATGAGACAGTCTTCGCGATGGTCGTTTCAAACCAAAAAGTACTGTATCAGAGTTGCTAATATGAATAAATTTATTGTTCAGCAGCAGGTCTATTTGAATTTTTTATTTCGTTTCAAAAAGTACCATATCCCAGCATGTTAATTTCAAAAAGTACTCTATCCAAAAATTCCAATTTTCAGATTGCTGTAAAAATTATCTCTCTCTGCAGTTTATAATTTCCAAAATTTTCCCAACAAATTTGAAGACGATTTACTAACATTTGGCAAAAAAATCTAGACCAGAAACGTGTTCTGAATGGTAATAGCAGTTTTCCTCGTTTTTCTCAAAACTTGTCAGAATGGATATAGTGCCTTGTGGAATTAACATCCCCAATTGTACCTTCTCATACCGGCTAAATGTTTCCCTACGTGTCCCTAAAGCTCACCCCACTTGGGAATCAAACGAACTCACCTTAATAAAAGTTCGATGAGAATTTATTATGGGTGATTTATCAGGTGTTTCTATCCTGGGAAGATGAGGCCCTCCGATTCTGAGCCAACCAAGGATGCACACTAAATGTTAACCATTTAATTAACGAAGAACGTGTTGGGCTTCATCTTCAAAATTTTATTTCGTAAGGCGATTCAACTTTTTTTCTGTTTGGGAATAAAATTACGCGCATTTTGACTAACGGCGTACCGAAGAGAAATTAAATCAGACAAACGTGGTATAAGAAACGGCGGAGCCCATATTTCTACACGAAATCCAATCTGGTTTAGCCAATGCTTGCTTTTGGCCTCTGTCTGTTTGGCCAAAGAACAAGATTTCCTTACAGCGGGATTTCCTTTTTACAAGCGGATGGATATTTCACGAGCGGCAGATAGTGCCCCTACGTAACCTAACCTATGGAGGTACTGAAAGTAATCAGAGCGGACGAATCAGTTGGCCTCCTCTCACGCTGATGCGATTCCTGGGTTGGACATCAGTTTGAAAGCTGACGTGCTAATAAGCCTCGAACAATCCTCATAGTTATCTCATTTTCTAGGGAACAACTTTACCTACTTGAAATTCTCAATCGAAAGGATCGTTTTCCAGAAAGAGGTGTGAAAATAAGTCGAACGACTAGTCGCGTTCATGATTCGGGACGCAGGAGAAAAAAAACGGAAAAGCTGTCTTACAAATGAGGCCGAAGTACTGCACTCGGGTTCATTAATCATTATGATTTGAGTCCGTTCAAGATTTTGCAGCTCTAGGTGGGTCAAAAGTCAGGAGCGTTTTACTAAAAACTGTAAATGTTGAACGCTTTTAGTTACCGCCTCGGGAAAACCCGGTCTTAATCGAGTCAGCAGCAAAAATCTATTAAAAAATAATGCCTCGCTCCAAAATTACATTTTTTCGGTACGTGTAGTTAATACGAGTTGTTCGAAACTTCGGACTCTTGGAGTTGAAATAGCTACTTGGCTTTAACTTTGGGCCTGCCCAGAATGTGGCCCCATTCGAAAGAAAATTTACAAGCTCTCCAATGATGTCCTCAGATTTGAGTTTGCGCAAAAATTGAAAGCGCTACAGCCATTTTAGTGAGTGATGGTCGATACAACAAAAATGCCAAAAACAGGGCCGAAGATGGTAATAGCTGCTCGCATAAATCTCGTCACGAGAGTCCTTTTTCGAGGTTACTAGCTCTAATAAAATGATGAAAGAAAAAACCCGGTCTTTTATGTAAACCAGCAGCGCTCATTCGTCAGAAAATCATTCACTCGCTCAATCCCCTGCGCTCAAGATTTGAGGTACCTATCTCTTTTTCGATTATTATAATCTTTTTGTCCGAATTTTCGCGTTTGACCCAATTTTTAAAACTGATTCGCAACGGCTGTGCGCGCGCCCCCTTCAACAAACAAGAAGTGTCACACATGACAATGAAACATGACAGCATTGCGTGACGACCTGGTGAAATGAAATTACCTGCAAAAAAACTTTTTCCCTGTCGGTAACTACGCCAACCTCAATGCTAAGTGCATACGAGTAGTGAAGTGGTACCCATGGATATGGGTTTTGGTGGCACCAGATTCGATTTCAGGTATTTATCCCGGGTTTTTGATGGATTAGATGTTTTTCGGATTCCCATAGCTCAGTAAGGTTTTGAGCTTTGCTTTTACCTCATTTTACTTACAGCAAGGCAATGGACTATTGAATAATCAAGTAAATAGTTTCGACTATAATCGCGAGCTTTATAACCGGGTGACCAGGAAGGCGGCGTTGGGCAGACAATAAGATCCTAGGGAAAGCGGTCTGCGTGCCGGCTGACCTGGCAAAGGTTCACTTCGGTTAGGACCTATAGCGTCTAGTGTCTAGTGATGACATTACGATAAAGGAGGAGCGTGAACGACAAATGCCCGGAACAAACGGCCAGGAGAAGCTTTCTCGAAAAGAACAATTTTTTCTCACCTTCCAATCAACCAATTCCACGGTCGGCTCGAGCACAACAAAGGAATTAAGTTATTGCCTTCCTGTATTTATTTTTCCCGAGTTTATCCTAGAGCCTGAGTCGATCCCTTCCGCATTTTGAAAGAACTACTTCGAAAAATACGTTGATTTTCCAGAAAAAAACTCGGTGGTGAATAGAAAACAAAGTACTTCCGTACCTTGACACGGCGAATAATTTATTAAATTGATGGGGTTCGGATGATTTGATTCTAAAACCAAATTGATCTATTTTGACCATTTTAACAAATAAAATATTTATGTTTATACCTAGTATGGTAGATAATTATCAGACCCCATCGTACAACATAATGAATGAATGAATGAATGAACTTCTTTATTCCGTAAACATTGACAATAATTGCAATTCAGATACAAAGTACGTACCGGAATATACCAGAAACCATAAGAGTCAGACTCTCGTGCGGTCCGGGGGAGTGCTCACCTATTAAAACTGTGCAAAAACAAATACAAGTCAAGCTTCGACGTTACAAAAAATAAATTAATAAAACACACTATATGTATGAGAAAAGAGAGAAGGGGAAAAACATAAACATAAACAAATTAAATTAACAAAATTAAAAATAAACGCTTCTCAACAAGGACTTGCAGTTGATGCTGCCTCCTCTAATTAGAAATGAGAAAATTAATTTTTTAAACGCATTCCGCGTATGAGCCATCTCATGTCTCATGTCTTCAGGAAGACACCGAATTAATAGGGACAAACTATAGTAGATGTGGCGGGAGGTACTCCATAGACGGGATTGCGTTGTAGGGATAACTGCCTGGGAGGTCAGGCGAACAGCGTAAGGGTTGTGTCGAGGGTAGGGGAAAAATTCAGGGTGTTTGTGGTGGAAAATTAAAGCGGATTTAATGTATAGCTGGTGGATGGAAAATGCAGGAATTATTTTGAAAAGTTCTTCGGTTGAGAATCGACGAGGTTTGCGAGCAATCGTTTTTAAAATAGCTTTTTGCGTGACTTCTATCGGCTTAATCACTGAAGCAGATGCTCCAGTAATGCAGTATCTTATAAGATGTAATATATTATATTGAACAACTTAAATCGACAGAAGTAATATCGGAGATTCCAACAAGGGGAAAACAGGGTTTTGTTTTGCTAATTGTTTGGATTCGTTTAGAACTGTAATAAGAAGATCCAACATGGGCTTGCGAAAAGGCAATAAATAAATATGATAAAAAACTAATTTTTTCACTCTGACAGTTGCTGTTTTATTGATCTTAAATTCAAGGGAAGGATGTGTTCAGACGTTGGGACCAGCAGTACCTATAAAATACCTGTACAGGGTGCATAATACAGAACCAGATTGTGATGAAAATGTCAAAAACCTACTGAAATTCCCTTTTTGTGATAAATTGTCGGCCGTGGGAGAACAAGACAAAAATTCCTTCATCTCCCGGACCCTAAAACGGCAAAAATGTATTGCAGATTTAAAACCGCTGGACTTGGAATAATAATATTTTTGAGCCTTTTGAGGGCTGAGTGCTACAACCATCTTGAAATGCGTTTACACACCAAGCCACACCATTGGGCATTAATTTGTCAAAACGACGAAAAGGGTTTTCGAACACAGCTTGCCTACAAGATAGCCTGAGCAAACATCAGTGATCATTGCTCGTGTGGTCAATGCTCGTGCGCGTTCCGGTGTAAAAGCAGCCTTTCTCGTCATGCCCATGTACCAGTCAACATCTCGTTCATGTCTTCAGTCTTCTCGATGCGGGTGATGCTCATCACCTGAACTTCATGGTAAATAAAATTGTTCCACGTACGTATAAGTGCTATTTCACCATGCGTACGATAAATTGGCCCGGAAACGGGATGGAATGAAGAAGATCAGACCATGATAATCAAATGGGAAACCGCCTGCTCACGGCGGAGGATCGCGCCTTCCGCTGACTTGCGCTATCGCTCATTCGATCAAGCACATTTCAAGAACATCACGAAATTTCAGGTCAACGGCTGCTTCTGTTCGCCGGAAGTAACCTGTGAGAAGTTGAATGCAGGAAGTGGCTAAGTTCTGGTATCTGAACTGAATCATTGCAGCGTATGTGAATCGGGAATTTCCAAGTGCCTAGCGAATTGTTGAAAAACGGAGAAAAAATTGTTGAATTGTGAATGTGAGCGCATTTTTTGTGTACACCCTGACTGCTGAATTCATAATATTAACAGTCGTACGTTTCTATAAGAAAGTTTCTGTTGACATTTGAAGAGTATTTGATGTTTTTGTGGTGAAAGTGCTCGCAAGACACTTTTTCAGAGATGGACAACCTTTAGTGTGCTGAGTTGGTATTGAACAAGTAAAGTTATTCCGCTGAGACCAATATTTATTATTATTAGAAAACAATAGTAGGTATATACCATATTTTGCATAATTATCCTTTATAAGTTAATACGCACTCTAATTGATACAATAATTTCCCTGCTTCCGCGTGGATATAGCTGGGGCATGGGGCTCTATTGTCACTGTAATAATAGGATCACAAAATGTTCCACGTCATTTCCCGTCAACCCGCTTTATCATAAATATGCTGAAAAATCCGCACGCAGGAGGCTCGCTACAATAACGCAACACACGAATGTCGTGAGGGTTATGAGGCACTTCCGATCTGAATTTCACAATCGCTTCACGCCAGATTTTAGTATTTTCCTCGCGTTTCCGTGCGGCTAGAATTTACGAATGGCCGATTGGTCAGTCCCCCAATCTGAAATTGAAGGATATTATGGCTGTTTTTGGAACTGCTCACTGAAACTTGTTAAGTGAGCGATTCTGGTGGGAAGGGATTTTTATTTTTGAATCCCATATCCGGCTTTCCCGTTCTAGGACAGTCACGAATTTTAATGAAAAGTTCGTGCGTCAAAAATTCGCGGTTTCCTGTCAAACCGAAATATGTATCCAACTATGTAAAATTGAACGCAATATTTGTGGAAATATGTAATTTAGGTCAAATATGTGAACATATATGTTAAAAACAAGTTTGTAGCTCAACCAACTCAGTAGGACCCGAAACGCGTTTGAGTACTTAAATTATTCAGGTATCCTCAAACCTGACAAGTAGTAAATACATACAAATCCTTGTGCTATTGATTATCTGCGGAGACTAGTATCAGGAATTATGAGGCTCGTATGGGCCAATTTTTCATGTCACCAATGGGAGTCGAACCCACATTAAATAAATTCACAGACGCCTGGGAAATGTTCCATTTTTTCTGGTATCGAACAAAAACCTTCCTGTATTGTGTGTTGTACATCATTTTTATACATCCTCACTGAGACTGAATTGAAAAATCTTTCACGAGCGCTTAGATTTTGGGGTTGTAAGTGATAATGTAATGTGTGTTTCAGGAAGCCTTGCGGACAGCTTTGAATCTGACAGACTGGTCAATGATGTACGGAATAGACGATGCGGGTAAGCGAACGATGATTTTGCAGATTGTTACCTATGACGAATGCATACTAGGCACTCGAAATAGACGCAAAAATACATTATGCAAAGGAGAATCTTAAAAGTATGGTACAGCATTTGAGATGCATACGTACCTTCATGCTGGCACCTAGGGAAAATCTGTGTGCTAGTTTTCTTATCTTAAGATTTTTAAACTCTTGTCTTATCCTGAGGCAAGGATAGGTACAGTTGGTTAACAATGAATTACCATGTTCAGTCGTGTGTTCGTACCAGGCGGCGTGGAGTTCGTGTGGCACGAAGGAGTCCGAGGCGGCGGGGCAGTCGAGCTCGTGGCCCATGGGGAGAAGATTCGTCTGAATCTGGAGCCGTCTGGCCCTCGGCTGGACACGCATTTCGCGATCATTTCCCGCCTGAACGATTCGAGCCATCTTTTACCGCAGGCTCTTGTGGAGCCCTCGTGTTACTACACGAGCAAGGAGCCCTACAGGGCAGCTCTCAATATATGTAATGGAATGGTAACACTCGGCTTTAACTGTAGAAATAGATTTTTGCCCACAAACCAGCAATTCGAACGTAGCTATAATGGAATTGAACGTGGGCCCGAATTCAAGTACTTTTCTGGTGAAGGGAGAGACCATCTGCAAAAATTGCCTCATAAGTTACTAAGATAAGAGTTAACCACTAAGTTGCTTTGTTTTGTGGGATCGTACTAACTATCCATGAAAAGAAAAAGTTCTTGAAGAATTTTATGTAGCAAAATCTGCTTCAATGGCTACGCAAGGATTTTATTTTTGGGTACCTAACCTTTGTGGCTCTTCCAGAAACGTCTCAGAAAAAGTTTTTCTTCTCAAAGAGGACAATTTTTATCAAAAAGGTCGGAGAGAACCTTAAAAATTGGCTGTAACTGCGGTATTTTCAAAACTAGTTTTTCCCCTTTTGGTTAATTATTCAATAATAATCCAAATTTTAATAGTACAAAAAACAAATTTCTAGCTCCCTCTCAATTTTTTATGGTTTTCGTTTGAAAGAGTGTAGAATACGAATCTGCAATACAAAATTTCCGTCCGTCCACCGTCAGCACTTTTCCCGAATGGCTGGGGATAAAAATTTGTAATTTTCAGGAAATATCTACCCCGGTCCTGCTCAGACTCAATTCTTTATCTCAAGTCCTAATAAGGTCTCCTTTAAGCTTCCCAAGTTTTGAAAAATTCGTAATAATTACAAAAAAAAATCACGTTGTGTACCTAAGTTATAATTTTTGAATAGATAAAATTTTATGAAAAAAAATTCTTTGCAAAATCAGTCACCTTCAATCAAGAGATGGGAAATACAACAAACGTTTGAAGTCCGTATTAAATCCATCTCAAAACACGTTTTTTTGAAGACGATACTCGAACTCAGCTCAGCTAGCAGGTAGATTTGTTTTTAGCAATGAAATAAACATGTTCCCAAGGTTCAGCAATTAGAAGGTTCTAAATATCCAAAGATCTTAGTGATGGTGCTGAAACAGCATTAATTTTACCATTGCGAAATTCGAACGAGCGACAAAAACATGAATTCTTTACAAATTATGCAAGGCAAAAAAAGGATCGATTTTTTGACATTTTTTACATGCATGGTTTTTTCTTTTCTTCAGAGCGGTATCTTATCGATAGATAAGAGATATTATTACACCATCACTCCACTTCCAGAAAGCATATACGAGAGAAAGGGACCATGGATCCCCCATATGGTGGTCAAGCGTTCAGTTGGTTCTCTTAACCTTGTGCCGAGCGGAATCGAGACGTCTCGAACACCGATTCATATAGAAACAGCTGTGTTCGTCGACAAAGATCTGTATCGTCACATGAGTACAAATTTTGTCAAAGATACAGACCAACAGCTTATCACATTCGTACTAACGCTCGTTAATGCGGTAAGTGAGTTAGATTGGTGCTAACTAGGAGATGTTCGGTGAAGGTACAATATGGCGTTTCAGAAGCCAATTGGGAGCCCAAACGTTATCGGATGTGCCCCGATAATTGGCGCTGCAACAGTTTTGCATATAATAATGCAATCCTGATGATGAATGATGATATAATGATGCTTCATATAATGCTCTATCACTAATCCTGAAAATTCTTCTCATTAACATGGCTATGATTTCACTGGCTTCCAGGTACAACTGTTATACCACGACCCTTCACTGGGGCGTCCAGTCTCCTTCATAATGAAAAGACTCGAAATTCTCCATACGGATCCTGCGACGCTCCACCGATCAGAAGACATTGATAAATTCCTGAGCAATTTTTGCAACTGGCAAAGCGAAGAAAATCCCCCTGACGACTCAAATCCGTTGCATTGGGATCATGCTTTGATGCTGACAGGTCTTGACCTGTATGTGCTCAGTAAAAACGGGAAAATTAGTAAACAAGTTGTTGGTGAGCATTCGAAAATTTGTCAAATCAAAGCATTTTCAAGAGCTTTTTTAGTCGTGGCTATGAAAGAAGTAGTTCGTCAAAAGTCCATATCGAATTTTTCAAGACATTTAAACGTTTGGTTTGTTATTCAATGATAGTTGAACAATTGTTATCGCTCAAGGAAAACCCGTTCCAACCAGTGTGAGATCCGAATCTGGCTTAAAACAATATCCGTCCGTCAACCGTGCACGGCTGTCCGTCAACACTTTTTGATCCAAACGGCTGGAGATAAAATTTTTTAAACTGGGCTCAATACAAAGGTCTCCTTCAAGTTTCCTTTGTTTTGAAACATTAATATGAATTACCGGAAAAAAAATAATAATCGATGTGTTAGGTACCTGTAATTTTTTCGAGTCTTTGATGATGATTCGAATGAGACCACTCCCAAGACAGAAGATATAAACCGTTTAGGGTTTATGCCGGTTTCAGTGAGCTGCCTAATTAGTTGATCTATAGTTTATTCTCTACGTTGTTTGATTCTAGGCTTGGCCCCAGTAGCTGGAATGTGCAGTGCTGCCAGCAGTTGTACGGTCAATGAAGGCCGACATTTCGAAAGCGTTTACGTCGTTGCTCATGAAATTGGACACAAGTGAGTCACTTCATCATGCTAGATTGTTGATACGGATGGGTGCTCAATGAGCACTGCTCATGGATAGGGGAGAGGCTTGGAACTACTAAATTAGGTTAACCACCATTTAGTACTATTGCTAGTCGATACTAACGATTGTAATTGCAATTACTTGCTACAATTGGGACTTGCAATAACAAAAACAAATTATTGCCTCAAATTGAAATTACAAGTAATTGTAATCGTTATCGAGTAAGTAGGTACCTAATTTAATTTCATATCCTGTTAAATAAATTCTTCTTCTTTTTTATGAGAAAAAGTTTTGAGACCTTTTTTGACAGGATTAGTAATTACAATTACTCACCCGGAAATTACAATTAGTTACCTGCCTACTTGTGGTAGCAATTAGGTGCCACCCTACCTATCGTAAACATAATTTTGATTTGGGCCTAAGAATACATTTCTGGTTTCCATAATTTCTTTACAGTGGACAACGGACGCTTTTTTCCCTAGAATCTGGACGCTAATTGAAAGCTGAAAATTCAGGGAAAATGGAATTCCTGCCAATATTGAGGGGGTATAACGAAAGTAGCAAATTTGTTCAAATTTATTTGAATGAGCCGTGAGACAAATAGGCCCCATTCAAATTACTATTATGCATTTTGTGAATGATTGTTGGATATTGATGCCTTAGGATTTTTAAATGGAAAATGGGCGGAAATGGGGGGTTTTTGAGGTAGCTGAAACCGAGCATGTGGTCGAAATTCCAGAAGTCCTAATCAGCCCTAACCAAATCCGACCCGCGTTATTGTCCATGACTTATATGTAATCTTGGAGTTTCGATTACAAATTACAAAGAATTGCCATGTAATTAGCTGTTGTGTTTGAAATTGCACTCTGCCCATATCTGTCTGAAGGTGACTCATTGTAGTAGTGGCCGCTCTCTTGAAGGGTATCTGGCCCAAACCAAACCTGCGTGTTGGAAACCTTAGACAGCTGTCAATTTTTGTTTACTGTTGCCGTTGCGTTCGCCCTTCGCCGCAGAAGAGTTTTGTTTACACTGTCTTGCTTTTCAATAACCGTCTCATTTTTTGATAGCCCCCTTCTTGGTTGAGTTGGGCGAATAAATTTCTGATTTTCTCCGACTTCCGGAACAGTTCTGGCTATTCGTTGGATTTGTGTTCGGAATTGATCTCGAGTCATCGCTATGATACTCGTGTATGTTTGAGTTCCTGCATCATCTACCAGACAACTCTATACAACCTGCGAACCTTCGTTGCTCGAACGGCGTTGTTAGTCCATACTCGCTGAACGTGCCAGCATTATATTAGCAAAGTAAGTAAAACCATGCTGTTGGAATATTAGCACATTTTGGTGTTTAATTTCTCACCTATTTTATCTGATAATTGACCCCTGTATTTCGTTTTGAAAGCAGCCAGGGGTTGTTATTGTTTTATTTACTTGAGTAGTAATGCCATTGGATAATATCCATGTAGATATTATCTGGATAATATCCAGAATAATATATTATACTATTTAAAATAATTTTTATAGGAATAATTATTATTCCTCTGCTCCGCCTCTGATTTCTTGGCAACATACCACATTGTGGTAAAGAGCTGCCTAAATTTCTGAAAGCGAACAAAATGTTTGAGATTACCTTCTCTTTGAAGCTTTGAAGTTATCTAATTTGAAAAAAAAGAGTTTTGTTTTACCTACGTCTAGATTCATTACCTCAACCACGCCTGCCTAGACGAAGGCGGTTTCGTGAGAAGGCTATACTGAAAGGATGTGCCTGCAAGGGTCACGAATAATATTCAATTCGGAGTATTATTCCGACTGTGGACCAATAACGGGTAGAGCCTTAGACCGCTTGGCCACACCGGACCCCCAAATTATCCGATATTCACCCTGCTTCAATTTCCTCAAATTATTGTGCCCACAATAATTATTGTGTGCATCGGGCTCCTTGAGTAGGTGTTTTAATGCTCAGCTCAATCCCCCTCACTCGCACTTCCTGAGAAAATTGGGCGTTTTAAACGATAGCCAAATCTTCTTTGCTATTGATTGGTGTTGGACCTTACCGCAGTCCGCCAGTTTCCCTATTTTTTGATGACGTTTTTAGGGCTGCAAACTGGCGGTGCGCATGCGGTTCTTGTCGTCAGGCTAGTTTCCAGGTGATGAAGAGGAGAGGCCGTTTCGGCTCTTAAGCCATCTTCAGAATGATGTGTCTTTTGCGCAATTTTAATGAGTCAATTCTAATTAGGTCGAAACGTGACAAATAACTATCTTTTTTTCTTCTGTATAAAAATGAATATCAGTGCCAAACTATATTAACACCAACTCAACTATGATGAAAAGCACCATATCAAGGAAAAAACTTGGAAAAAGTTATTACCTATTTTGAAAAATTAGCCTCAGCTGAACAAAAAAATCAGAATAATCTCTGACAGTAGACAGCAAAGTTGGATAGTTGGTCGAAACTCTCAAAATAGTCTCATATAGTCTCTCATATAGTCGAAATAGTCTCATTGCCTATGCTGAACAAATTTTATTTCATAGGCAAAATGAATTGCAAGAGAAAACATGAGATGTTGGCACATCTCAATTTTTCCCCTGAGTTTTTAGGTAGACACTGGGTTGACCACAACCTGCTGTCAATATTGTGCGTTGACGTGTTTCTACTGAAAAAAATCACCTGTGAACTGTAGAGGGTTTCCAAAATATCAATAGTTCATTCTTCAATTTACATTTTATTTCATTGGCATTATATTCTCTACCTAGTTTCCAAACCTAGATGGATCCATGGTATTGAGATTCATGGAATAATTTATTTCCAGGTGAAACAGCTTATTCAGGAGCTATGGAACCACCTGCAACCCCAACTGCCAGTCCTGCCGTCGGTTTGAATCTTGATAAGAATACTTGGGAAGGCTGGATCAACAGCTTCATCGTATGGGCTGCTCAAGATCCGTCGGGCTTCTTGACCACGATTCTTTTGATTCTCTCGCCCTTCCTTGCCATATCGCTTCTCTTGGCTTGGCGCCTATCCCGGATCCTCAAAGTGCAGAAAAAAGAAAATTCGAAAAAAATTCGAAAAGAGACGAACACATCTAGGTTACGTAAGAATAAGAATAATTAAGTCGCTTCAACAAAGTCATTCGTGTATTGATTAAAAACTATCTCCTCAACCAGACATTCCAGTGATGCTGTGATATGGTCGATTGGCTCTCAATTGAGTCGAACAATCATTTTAATGCGTCTCTCACCCCCTCAGGGAACAGAAATAAACGATCTCATGGGTTAGCTATTACTGTTGTTGATAAAGGATCAGTAGTTTAAGGAGAGGTGCTTGTCACCATTGGTATGGTGGTAACAGTAATAGAACCGCATTTTTTGGGACTTGATCAACATAAATTTGCTCTGTAGTTAAGAAACCTTGTTGAATCAATGAGCGGTTTATGTCTTAAGGGCAATGCTGATTAGTTGCTTGAGAGCATCAACATTGGTGAGCCACATAGGTTGGCTTACCAACAAACAGTATTGGGTAAAAAATTCACCAAGCTAAGGTATTCATGACTAAAACCTGTTTTTATGTCTTTATTTCTAAAAATATCAGGAGTGTATGCATGTCAACTTTTATTTCCTTGGTACGCATCTCAACTTTTCTTTCGTTTTCAAAATAAGAATAATCAAACATCGGCGGTAGCCTTGTTGCAGCTATTTCCTTTGAGCTAACAACCGGATTTTGACTTCTATGGTTCCAATGTATAGATTTTCTAAAGAGCCATAATCATTGTTGAATCAAAGTTATTGTAAGGTTTTGAGGTTTTGTTACCTAAAAGAAAAAACCCCGCCAGAAAGCTGCAAAAAAAACAAATCTTTAAATAACAACCATAATTCTTGAGTTTGGAGGTGAGCACTGTGTGGATGCACCGAAACCTTGTTGGGTGTGTGGGTGGTAGCTTGTGAAAGTTCTATTTTGGTAACGATGATGAAACTCAGGGATATTGTTTCTGGTGTGGCCCAGCGGTAAGGTGCCATCTGTTTTCGGTCCACTGTCAAGGACTTGGAGGTTCGAATCCCCCAACCAGCCCTGGAATATTTGTGAACACTTGCGAGCACATCCCTTCAGTATAATCTTCTCAGAAAATAGGCTTCGTCATTCGGCTACACCGGCTCCCCATGTATTTCGGCTGTTGAGTATATTTGTGCTTTTATACACCTAGTGGATTTTTGTTTCAGCACGCCGATAATTTTCAAATGAATAAACTAGGCTTTTCTACAGTTTTAACAATTTAGGAAGAGATAAAATGTATGAACTGAACTCTTTATTTTTGACTGATTTTCTTGTTAGGAGGTCAATAAGGTCGCTTTCTAAATTTTTGTTAGAATATCGGTGTTGTACCTGTGTACAATTTGACAGAAAATTTTCTACTGAACCAAAATTGAGTCCGTATTCTTGGAACACTTGATGTCACCCTGTTTTACCGCTACTATTAAATAATCTATTGTAGCAAAGAGTGATCGATTTCGACTTTGTTGGAAGCAACGTTCAATCCGCTGTTTGAACACAATTTTGTGTTTTTATAGGCATCATTTTTCAAACATTTATTTTTTTTCATTCATTAGGTGTAAACTGTATATTGTTGTTAGGTGTAAACTGAGTCAATATTGTGTAAGTAATTATTGTTCTGGTCATGTACGCCTTATATTCGTTTGCATTCATTATGAGGCTGGAGTTCATTAGGATTTAACTGTTGACTTGTCTATATGAGATAGGGCTTGTTTCTGGAGTGTTAGTGTAGGCATGGGGTCGACACCTACAAATGTCTACACTCTCGCTCCTGGAACAAACCATAATTGTGCTTTAACTGCCAAAACCCTGTGCATTTTCAACATTCCCTTTGCTAATATGGCTTAATTTTTTGTAATAAACGTTTTTCTATAATTTGGCCTTCCTATTGTGTCTGACCTTGATAAATTGGTCGAAGGGCAAATGATACGTTGCTTATGTATGAGGCCTGGTGATACCTAGCAGATTTGGCATTGATCCAAATTACTTTAGTTCAACTCTTTGAGAAGATGTTGGAAAAACTGACTATCATGTAATTTCTTGGAGTGCTTGCTAAAGCATCGTTCAATTGCGCTATAACAAAACAGAACCTAACCATTAAATCAATAAATTGATGTTTCGATACCAGTTGGGAAGTTCGAATTTTAAGTAACTTTTTCCTACTTGATCAGGTTTGAGTGATGATAGCTTAGTTGATCGATTTGTGGCCACCCGCGACGTAGCACCACGTAAACTTAGGGCCATATTCACAACGCTTCCTAGGCATAGGAGCCGTTTGATGCGCCAGCACTTCCTTTGCACAGTTTATTGTTTAATTTCAAATAAGCAAACCCGTGTATATAAAACTCGCATGGTATGGGGCGATCACAGCAACTTACGTACTGTCAATCGCAACCTCGATTTTCGAGGTCCCAATTTCAAGGTTGCTCCCTAGCTACCTAAAAATTGGAACCTCAAAAATCGTGGTTGCGATTGACAGTACCCGAGTTGCTGTGACCGTCTCCATGCCATGCAAGTTTTTTGGAAACGGAATGTTTATTTTTTGAAGTTGACCAATAAAATGTATAAAGGTAGTGCTGGCTCATCAAGCGGCTCCTATTCCTAGGGAGTACTGTGAATGCGGCCCTTAATCTTGGCGTTAAAGTTTTGTTATAGGTGTACTTCATTCATGCCGATATGATTTCAAATTTCAGTTCCCCCCAACAGTAGTTAGGTACCAAAGTAGGTATCAATTACTTGATTCTGGTGTTCCTTATAACAAAGACTGAAAGCTATGACTGATACTATAACTAAGCTCTAAACTAACATGATTGTTGTCATGCAGTCTTAGTGCAACAACAAAATTTAGTTGGCATAATTCCTCCTCAGCTTGGGGATGAGGCATGACGGTCCAGTTGCTGACAATTTGTGCGACCCTGGAAGTTATCTGATGTCCCCTACTCTCGGCAGTGGCAAAATCACATGGTCGCCCTGTAGCAAGCAGTATCTGAACCAGTTTCTAAGGTAAGACCAAATTATAGCTGGGACAATCAATTTCACAAAAGACTGTTAGGCTCAAACAGAAAAGATGGAACTCGAAACCTTGTAAAGTACGAGGTTTCGAGTTCCATCTTTTATGTTGGGCGAGAGCTTGTGAAAAACCTTAACGAATTTGGTTTCTGCTGTTACTTATTGTAAGCGATTCAGCAGTTCCTGCGTAGGAACAATGCTCCTATGGTAAGGGTCGTCCGTATACAATGTCGAGCGTGAGCAGAAGCTGTAATGTTCAATTACAATAAAATAAGAGCCGCTTTATCAATTGTCGGTTATCCAAAAACTCATAGCCAATCTCTTGGCTACAAATTTCTCGGAGACACAGCCTATGCGCATCCACCCAAAAATCACCCTGAAATTAATGGCCTGGTGATTAGCTATGAGTTTTTGGATAACCGACAATCGATAAAGCAGCCCTAAGAATAAGATGTGTTGAGATAATCTAGGTATCGACCATTTCGGCGTTTTTGGAGACTTGTGCCTACGTGATGGTGTAGATCTTGACATGGCACATCTTTTGAGCGGAGAAGACCTATGTATCGTTGTCAGGAAGCTTAAATAATGACATCAGATACCTTATTTCCACTTAGCTGATTTGGGCCCCTCTCCAGAGTCAGAACGTCTTCAGTGCTTGCTATACATTCACAGCCGTTCATCTCTTTCTTCTCCTTTCATAGACAAAAGTGATCATCCAGTTACTCCCCATATCTGTCAATCAATTCAATGCTGTTCAAATTTCTCTTTTATTTTTGCTGCTCTTCTCTTACGTTGGACTACTTCTAGGTCCCCTCAATCGCACTGTTTGATGGACCACAGTTCTTCAAGTACTCAACTGGACCATGGAGGAGACGGTCTTCTGCCTGGGGAAAGATTTGATGCCGACCAGCAATGTAAGAGTAACTTCACCCCTTATAAATTGGAGATTAGTGGCATACAGTCAATTCAACTTATTCTATATACCGTGTACTTATTCTATGTATTGTTACGGTTGATGCTATAATTCTTATAGGTATGCTCAAGTATGGAAGAGGAAGTACACATGCGGCGACTCAGCCAATCAGCGATCTATGCTTGGATCTGCACTGCATGAGAGACAGGTACACTTGGACGTCCCATCCCGCTTTGGAAGGAACATCCTGTGGAAAAAATAGAGTGAGTAAAATTATTGCTGTCCTTGGGCTCAGGGGTATGTTAACCGCAAAACTTCAAAATCTAACTTATCGTGGATGCTTATCTCCCGGAGATGGACTATTACACCGTATAATTTGGGGTGAAGCGGTGTAAAAGATTTTATCGTTTTAAACGGTTGGTTTAGGCCCTGATAAGATGAATAAATGGGTTTTTTTTGGAAGGTAACTCAAAATTTTTTCCAACCCATTTCAATTTTTGTTTTGTTTGGTTGCCAAAATCGGTCCAGCCGTGTTGCTGTAATGAATACTCATGTTTTTGCACAGTTGGTAAATTTACATGCATTTGATGAATGTAACTAGTAAATGATAAATGGAGAAGTATAAATAAAATGAATAAAAAATTACAAAAAACCCTGTTAAACCGGGATTTGAATTACTTACAGTACATCAGATATTTATATATGCCGGCCGCTTTTAGATCCCGAATCGGGCCTCTTAGCCTCATACGATTTTTTGCTATTACTCACAAATTTCAGAGGGAAGGCTTTTGTTTCAGTGGTGCCGTCGTGGAAGATGCTTGGACAAGGAACAAAGCCTGAATCAAGCCTACCAGGTTGTGAAGGGTGGCTGGAGCGAATGGACGCCATATTCGGAATGCGCGTCTGGATGCTTACATGATAATGACGGCAATTTAATTGGAGGTAGCACGGGCGTCCAAATTGCTGCTCGGCTTTGCAATAACCCAAGGTTAACCTACCTACGTAATTTCAAGGGATACCAAAAAAAAATTAATGATACCTGCAAATCATTTGTTTCCTCGTGTAACCACCACAGAAGACGTCTAAATAAAGTGGATGCTACCCCATGATATGCGATGGTGCTTATTGCTTAGGTACTATATTTTATTAATGTCTAGCTAATGTGTGCTGGTATTGGTTTTGCAGACCTGAGAATGGAGGACATCCTTGTGTGGGTAGTGACAAGAAGTATAAGACGTGCACGCCTACTCAGGTAGGACCATGAAACGCCCATGCGTCAGAGTAGATTCATACCCCCGGATTCGGGGTGAAAGCTATAATTGTTGTCCCTTTACTGTGATATACACTGGTATCCTCTTGATTGCTAAATTTCAAGTTGCAATTATGGTAATGAATCGTTCGGGTAATATTTCAATTTCTGGTTTTCAGTGTGAGAAGATTGAAAAAACTCGTATCCAGTCGTTTGCCAGTGAAATTTGCTCAAGAGCTCGTGAAGTGGACAACCATTTGAGTGGGACTGGATTTCAAAAAATGAGCTCGGACCGTGAGTATTTGATGATTATACTATTAAATTGAATCCTCTTCCTCGTACAACAACTGTAGGAGTCATCACCTAAGCGACAATCCTAGAGTGCAACCGTCTTCCAACAATGTTGAATTAAAATTCACGCCTACATAATTTTTTGCTTCTTTTATTGGCCAAGTCCAAAATTAGGACCATTTGTCTCCTTGTACCAAAGATGAGCGACGAGGAGCAGGAGTGGACCTGTGTTTACAGATGGCAGTTTGATGAAAATTAAGCAATCAATGTAATGACCATCAGTACCTAGCGTAATTATTTTTTTTACAATACTGTCCCCATACTCCTTGACAGGGGTTAACCCTTCCAAGAAGCGAACATCAGCTTCCCTTTACACTTCTCGGCTTCGAACAAAGTTGCCCCGATGTTTGTATCCGATTTCAAAATTTTCCTTATTCCCCACTTCCGGGCTTTGCCAAAATACAACAGCCATGAAATCTCACTGATTCTTGTTCCCAAACATTTACGATTAACAAATCCGGACTCTATTTTATTGAGCAATCCGCTGACTGCTTTTCAGCCGAAGAAGCTTGTACGGTTTGGTGCCATAAGAGGGCTGGAGGGATCCACAGTAAAGGCTGGACTTTTCCTGATGGCACCGCTTGTCAGACAAATCGTCGTCATCGTCCTATGTACTGCATTGCGGGTGTCTGCCAGGTACGTCCTTGTTTGACCTGGAGGTACAGTTTTGCCAGAAAACCCTACAGGTCTGAATTGCTCTATTTCGTCATTTAAGTTCTGATACCACCTAATCCATGGGTTTATTATGTTTTGAACATGGTGCAGCTGTGGCGGAGCGATAGGAACAATCAGTTTCGAGCCGTAATCAACAGATCGAGCGCAAATGTCAAGACCGCCTAATACAGACGAACCCACAAAATTTTCTCCCTTTCAATAAATTGAGTATCATTCATGGTTTCATATTGGCACGAAGCCATCATGATAAAGATACTAACTTTTCAGAAACAATCGCGTGATATTTTGGAAATAAACAGTTTTCTGTCTCCCCTGAAAAATGAGTCAATGTGGATTAGGTGGTATCAGAACTTAAGTGACGATTTCCTCCTTCCTAACATGCATGTGTCAGCAGCAACTCCCCATTGCTTGAACGTTGGCCCGTGTTTGAACATCCCGCTCCCTTTGTTCACAAGTGTTTGGTCAAAGTTAGCGCTGTGTTTCCTGAGTCCCCTCAGGTAAAGACGCCCATTAGACTAGTACTCTTATCAATAAATAAAGAATTTCTGGCCCCTGATCAGAGTTGAACAACTATACTCACATTCCGCCAGCACGCAATTTAATATCACTAGGGCAGTTGAAGAGCCCGAGTCTGCAACAGCAATAAACCTTATAGTAAAATATTATAAACTTATAATAAAATATACATAAAAATTATAAACTTAGGTGACAAAGGGTGACAAACCTGCGAGTTCACTATCAAGCTTTTCAAGTTTTGTTTTTTTAATCGTTCGTCGTTGTTTTGATCGATGATGGTGGGTGCTCTAGCAGACTGAAGTCAACCTTCTTGGGCCAATCGAGTACTCACTTGCTTTCGGGTAACCAATGGGGCAGGTGGTCTTCCTTTGTAGGAGCAACCCAACTATTGTGAATAGTCAATGGAATTTCTTTACAATTTGATTAAACAATTTTTCTCGTTTTGAAATTTTGACGTATCCCTGGTACAGATCATTCAATTACGTACAATTCGGTACTGTACTTTTAGTTTTATCACAATATTGTGTTATATTTCAGGAGTTCCTGTGTTCCAATGATGAAGATGAAGTTTTCATTCTTTCCCCAAGCATGTGCTCCAGCTCGCAACTGTTTTCAAGAGATAAACGACGAGAAGTTGCTGTTGGGGTGTGGCAGCCAATCAGCGACTGCTATTATAATTGCATCACGTCAGCTGTTGGGTTGCAGCTGGTGGAAAAGAGACCTTGTCGTTACTGTAATACAACATCCAGCATCAAAACTTGCCAACCTAACAGCAAGGTTTGATATTTCACCATATATGAAAACCTTCAGAAATTGTGACTTATGATGGATTACGCCATCCTTGTATTAGAGTTAATCCTTGTTGGTAACTTTGTTCAACATATGTAACTATGTCTGGATTAACTATAATCCGAGGTTGGCGAAATCCACCATAAGATTCAGATAGCAACTGCTGAATAATTGAGTCAAAGTTTGGTACCCACTACCAATATCTACCATTAAGTGAAACCATTCAAAATAAGGGATAGGAAAAAAATAGATTTAATTAAATACCATTATGAAAAAAAGAAAAAACAGGCAATCCATAGGTACAAAGAGAAGGAGGAAAATAAAACTTAGATGGGCAACAGCTAAAGTCACTCTAAAGTACTTTAATAAGTTCAAATGTCCAAAAGTTATCATGTCAATAACAGTTTTTTTAATTTTTATTCCCTCCCTTTATGGTGCAACATATAGTTACCAGATTGGAATTGTATTGTGACTGGTAAGTAACTAATAGTTAATTTTTTCTCTCTTACAGTTTTGCCAGGACATGAAGACTCCAACTGAATACGCTACAACTGTTTGTACCCGGTACAGTGGGAAAGTTCGTAGACTTTCTGGTTTTGGAATACAGCTACTGCAAACTCAAGGTGGTCTGGCTATAAGACCTGTATTACTGCTTGCATATTATGTTAGAAAATGCAGAAAAATTAGCTTTAGTCAATATTATAATTTATTAAAACAATAATTGTTTCGAACACAAATTATTTCAAACACAAAACAAAACCCGAGATTTAAAACAATTTCCCCCTCAGATTGTTGTAAGCGTTCCAGTATCTACTTGAGGCCACTTGAAGCAAAACGTTCCTGACTCGTTGAAGTTACGTACTCGTACGTTGCTGTTCGTACCTTAGTTGTTAGGATAAAGGTACCCACGTCCACTAGGTACTCACCTTAAGAACACTATCATGATTCTTGTCTGTCTGTATTCTTGATTAGACGATGAGGATCGAGCCTGCCGCATTGCTTGCCAGGATGAGACGGTTCCAAATCGGTTCTATCTGGTGAACGGTGAAGAGGGATGGTTCCCTTTTGGTACGGATTGTGGAAAGAACAACCCCAGCCGGCTGGCCTACTGCGTCAGTGGAAAATGCCTGGTAAGCAGCGTCTTCCATTTCTCATTTCGGACAAGCTTGGATTTTCATTAGTTTTGAGCTGGTGATTTAATTACAAAATTTGGGTTATTTGGAAACTTACACCTAAATTCAGAAAATCTCCGACAACTAAATTCATTCAAGTTAAGTGTAGTAAAATTGCACCTCAACTAGGCGTATGACTCACAGGTAATGCAGCAGCTTTAGGCGTATATAAGGGAGCGCTGTGCATCAGTCTTGTCAAGAGTTCATCTAGCCAGCTGGGCTATAACTTTTGTGGGCGTAAATAAAATATCATCTCCTCTTTAAAAAGAGATTTGGATCACCCCCAAACTTAACTTATAACAAATCAGCGCATTCTTACTATTCAAAGGAGTTAGTCTTTAGTAAGTACATTTTTCAGAAATAATTCATAAAATTAATTGTGGTCCCCACAAACTAGTTCAAATTCAAACAGAACTATTTCATTTGGCTCCCCGGATATGGAGCTATTATTGTATTATTCTGAATATAATAATCACATTAATTAATATTAACTAATAACTTAATTTTTAATTAATTATTAAGCTTAATATTGTTTGATTAATATAATATTATTGAGCTATCTGTATAGTATTCTGAATTCAAGCTTACGATTATTATACTATTCTGAATATTACTTATATGAAATTCAATCCACCAAATGTGAAACTTTTATTTTGCTGAATCTATTAACCACGGGACTAACTTCATCGTCGTAATCCACGTAAGAAGCCTAGGCCTAAGTAGGTTTTTTTTAACGATCAATGAGATGGGCCTGTTGCATGCCAGGAAGGTCACTGGTAGTCGTCAAAGCAATTTTGGTAGGTATCGTTTCTGATTTTGTTCCCTAGGTACTGCTTTCATTTTGACGCGATAATTGAGAGGCCTCTGGTCGCCTAGTTCTAACCCTTTCAACAGTCAACGAACTCAAAACACTAACTCAAACACTGTTTATCAGAGTAAAAAAGGTCATCAACTTGGTTTTAAATTCTGACCAAAATAGATCAATGTGTTCTACAAATCGGCGGTTCAAGGGGCAGAATTGTTATTTCACCTTGTGAGAGTGGCCTAATTTTCACTCTCAAAGCATTCTTTATACTGCTAGGCGAAAATTTCATAATACTTTTGTCCCTTGACGTTTGTTGTGAATTTCAGTGTACCGCTAGAAGTACACCTAGTTTTTGTTTTCAGGACTTCAATATTGACGGTAGCCCAATCCACGAATCGGTCAACAATTTTCCACGTTTCAAGTCCAGAAGAAAAAGGAGTTATGAAATCGATAGCTCCACTTGGAAAGAATACGAGCCTAAAGGTTAGCTAATGTGATGCAAACAAAATTTGAATTCGTTATTCCATATTCTAGTAATTGCATATGCCTCGTAAATCAATTTTTTATTCTACTTCAGGCCACTTTCAGCAAACATTTACTGACCCATTAAAACCGACTCACTGGTTGCTGATGATAGCTTTGTGGGTAGATGAGTTACCGTCAGTATTTATCAAACCGGTAACTTTAACGAGTCGTTCCTTTGATGGGTATTTGCCCCTTTATGCTGTTACATGAGATCTAGAAGGAAATGGCAAAAATTTTGTCTCTGGCAGGATTAGAACCTGCTTTTTTTGGCAGACGCCTCAACCTATTCAACCGCGGAGAGCCTGGGATCAGACAGTCTAGAAGGTGCACTCTGGTGACACATTGCGTTTGAGAAACACTCTGCCATTTCCTGTCTTTTCTAATGATCTAAAAGCAGGAGTTGCAGGCTCGAATCCTGCCGAAGAATAAATTTTTACCACTTCCCGCCCATTTTTTAACGAGTTGGCTAATGTTTGGTGGAAGAGGCCCTTAGGCTGAGTGAATAATATGAGTGCATCATACCACCTGGTTTTAGGCACAAACGCGGCAATGGTATGGGTGTATGGGTTAACAATCCATGCTGATCCACCATTGATGCAATTTTCTTGAAAAATGATTGCTATAATTTTATTAGATTTAAATGGAATAAATTCGTCCTAAATATGCAAACAGGTTGCCTTTCAAACGTCAGCCCTACCTAACGCCAACTAAGAGGTTCAATAATCACACCAAATAATTGAGTAGGAACATGATGTAGGTACATGTCATGTATTTTATCAATGTCATCTCTTTCTTTTACAGATAAAGAGGGAAGAGTTAATGCTCATAACACCATCAATTTCAGCAACCCAATCGATGTTGATGACTTTGAACTCACCTATAGAGATGAAATTAACTTTATTTAATTATACTGTAATGATAATATATGGATTGTATTATTTTATCCCATTTCGCCCATCGAAGTCGTAATAGAGCTATTGCTGTTCATGGGTCACATGATTTTTTCATGGCGTTAAGATTTTGTGTCTTAGCATCCCTGCGAATTCATTTGTAATGAATGCTACCAGAAATTATTGGGAGAATGGACCGGTAGGCAGTAAATCCAATATCTACTTTTACGCATTAAATATGTGTAATTAAATTCACACAATGAAATTACCTCACACTTGACTACCTCTTTGCATATTAGCTTCACTGAAGTTGCAGCTCTGAAGAAACAACAAAGATATAGCAAAGAATTTAAATTTTCTAAAATTTATTCATTTTTATAATAAATAATTATAAATATTTTGAGTAAAATGTGTAAATATTTAAATTTTAATATTATATAATTAAATTTTACAATAAATAATAGAAAAATCAAATTTTCTTGCAATACCTTTGTTAAAACTCCAGTCTTCCGAGTGCTGTAGCTCAGTGCGCCTCATTTGCCAACAGGGAGGTACTCAAATGTTAGGACATTTTAACTAGGTACGGGTTAGTTTAGCACCAAAAAATGCCTACCTATATATTGATTGATTGGTTAACGTTTAATTTTCAAATCTGGCAAGTTTTGGCTACAAGGCAATCTTACAACTACACACAACCACATACTGTTTAAAGGAAACTTCTGACTCACCTGATATTTTTATTTTATTATTGCTATTGTTGTTAATTATTTTTGATGGAATGGGGTTCTCAAGAGGGTAAGTAGGTTTTTGTTATTGCTTCGAATCCGTATTATAAAATGAGAACACAATGATTTACTGATGTATATATGTATTAACGTCACATGCATACATAAGTACACGTTTTTTGAATAGACAGACATCGAACATGAAAATGCTTCACTTATAGTCCTTGAGCTTAATAATATAACAATGAAAGCTGTTTATTGACCTGATGATTTTAGAGGAAATTAATATAGAGCTGATTGAAGGAGAGCATTCAAAACATTTTTTTGTATAAGTTATCACCTGACATGGAAGTCAAATTCTTCAAAAATGACGCAAGATAAATCAATAAGGTAATGTTAACGACATGCTTCCTAACGATTTTTTTTATCCTTGGTTGCAGTTGGTATACATTAGAATCAGATACTGAGTCAATAAAGTCAGGTTCGAGAAGTTATTTTTCATTCAAGTTGAATGATGACTTTCATTGGCAGGAAATGGGTATCTAGTAGGTTAGTAGCAATTTGCTGGTTTCGGGATCCGTGAAACATTCCTTGCATAAGTTGACTCTTGTACCAGAGCCGACTGCCAATAACAGGTTGAACAAGATTCTGTATCTGGAATCGTGTGAAGTGTGGTTTGCCTATTGTTTGATAATACCCCTCTGAAATGTATATGGTTCACGATTCCAAAGGTGTAGGTGATTGAAAAATTTCCGCCTGTCCGCCATGAACTTTTTATCTCAAAATTTGCAGGAGAAATAAACCTTGATCTGACACAGCCCCGACTCTTTAGCCAAGCCAATTGGTCCATTTTAAGCTTTCTGGGAAAATTGAGTTTCTCCAAAATCTTTTCCGACTTGCAAGCAAAACGTTTCATTTCATAGCTTTTTTTTATGCTGAATCGAACAGGACCATTGCCAGATCGGTAGCTTTCTTCGTTCAAAAGTTACAGGCTTTTCGGTGGGCATGCAGGCCTGCTTGTAGAGTAGACTGTGATGATTTTACGCTCCCTTCATATTTAAAAAAATATTGTGTTTCAGCGAATTTTTTTGAGCCGAATTTTAACTGTTTCACTTTTTTTCCAAAAAGTATTTCTATTTAATGAATGTCAAAGCAACATTATGGCAATTTGATGTTTGGATGCACGGTTGCCAGTATACTTGGATAAGTATAGACTGTAAAAACGGATAAAACTGGTCTTCAATTTTCTTAATATGGCCCACATCCGTCAACAAGATATTGGGGGTCATCGTTTTGGGCAAGTTATGCAAAACATGATGATGTTATGAAATCTTAATAATTGTAATAATACTCACAGACGCCAACAGCACTGCTTTTGCGTTCAAAGAGTCAACTGAACAATGTAGTTGTGCACAACCGGTCACTGGAAATCGGCTGGGACATGTTTTACGTCCTCAAAAGGATTATGGATTTAGATGGTCGGGATTTGGCCAATCAAAAATTCTTTTTCAGGTGACCATCTTACATTAGTGTCGTTTCGAAAGGAATTTCGTCTTTCCCCAGAACTTGTAACTGCTGAATAATAAAAATTGGACAGTAACGCAATTCTCCTTTTTTTCAAATGTGAAATTTAGGAAAATATTTTTGCGCCTCAGTGGGTGCGATTTACATTAACTTCATTTTATTAAAAATAGGAAATTCTTTTTTTATTGCAGATTTGATTCTCAGCAAATTTTTATTAAAAATTCATACCCTGATTGGTTTTGAGGTTTGACTATACAACAATAAACCATTGTAGCACCCTAGAAAAAAAAAAACATTTCCAACACCCCCTGAAATGTGTATGGTTTAAGTTTCAACGGTGTAGAATCTGAATCTGCAATAAAAAAAAAAAAAAACTATCCGTCTGCGGTGAACACTTTTTCTCTCAAACGGATGTAGTTTTTTTTGAAGTTTTCAGGAAAAGCTAGCCTTGATCCGGGACAGCCCCAATTCATTAGCTAAGCCAATCGGCCATTTTCAAGCCTTTTGAAAAATGGTTGAAATCTTAAAAAAATGATGTTTTCCTAAACATTTTTCCGTCTTGCAGGTAAAATATTTCATTTGACAGCTTCTTTTGTGCTCAATCAAATGAAACCATTACCAGGTCGGTAGGTTTCTTCGTTCAAGAGATATAGTCTTTTTGGTGAGTGCGCAGGGCCGCCTGCAGCCCAGGAATAGACTGCAAAGACGCTTCAAAGGAATGTTTTGTTTCAGCAGATGTTTTACATCAAATTTTGACTGTTTAATTATTTTTGTGAAAATTGAGTGTCAAAACAACATTGTGGCAACATGATATCCCGACCATTACAATTCATAATCATACACTACAGCAATTCATCACTGGAAAGGCTTTTCGAGGGATATAATTCTCCGATTCATGCACATACCCACGCAGATTGTCCTGGCAATCGGTCAATAAAGTATGTTGTTCGCTTTGTTTGGAGAAAGATTGACGTCTATTAGGTTGCCTACTCATCTATGCGTTAGTAAGTTTAACTTCAATCACGATTGGCGACACCAACGGACATTCAGTTACACAATACATTACATGTATTTGTTGGGAACATTACGATTATAATAATAATGAACATGTATCCGACATCGACTTTTTCTCAATGCCAAACAAAGATCGCTATTAGAGTTCAGGTCAACAGTGGGACACGAGATTCTTCGATGATATATTGAAATTATTTAATATCTTTATGATTACTGATATTATTTGATAGTAAAATTGAAATTAGATGAAAGTAGGTATTACTTTTCCTTTTTTTCTTTAATGCTAAATGCATGCATTTACAAATCACATTCAGGATTTTGACGCTCATTGCACAACTAAACTATGTAATTGGCACGAAATCGAAAAGTAGGTACTCACTGACCAGAAGTGTTGAAAAGTAGGTATTCTGCCGCTAATACAACAATTAACAGTAACTTTATCTCGATTACTAACACGCTATATTTTTATTTTAATGATTAGGTAGGTACCACCATTAGTCGTTGATCTAAATCGTTCATGTACTGTTAAGAGATAGGTAGGATATTAAGAGTTTGAGATCAGAATTTCCAAGAATGTAAATTTGGCACAATGAACTCTCTCCTTCCAGGCACATGAAGCGTAAATTAAGTATAGAGAAAATTACGTGAAACCTATAAATGAACGTAAGCTCATAGTTTTTTAATTTTTTTTTATTTATGAAAGACCTTGAAAAGGAAACATACAATTTGGCAGGATTTGTTCAAGAGACAACTCTTCAAAAGGACAATTATCTATGATCTAACCCATTCAGTTAACACGTAGTAGAATTAACATGAAATCTAGATGTATTTCACATTGAAACAAGAGTGAAACATTTTACGCCACCAAACGACGACCCACTGAAAACCGCACATGGAGAATTTTTAACGATTTTTAATCTTTAAGTCAATAACACTGAAACGCCAAGCATAACAACGAAAAGAGAGAACAAAAGAAAGGTGACGACAACCATTTCAAACTAAAACAAGGAAAGGAAGAAGGATCAAGAAGAAAACAAATCCGATTATTGCTACCCGACTAATAAAACTATAGCTTTGCTATCAACGAACATTTAGATTTTCAACAAACAACCTAATGCAAAATCTTTTAAAGACATTATCGTAATTTACTTTTTTAACATTAAAATGGGAATATATATTAACAATTATTTTTATATGTACTCAAGTCAGAAAATCTCTTCCGTACTACCAAGGTTTTTGACACAATACATTGAATAAAATACCACAACATATAACTGAAATCATTGATTGAAAAATTTCTTTACTATTACGCTGTGGAAATCACATCCATAGTTCATGGTCTCTCGAAATCGTTTGTAAGCGCTGAGAAAATGACGTGACACTAGAAATCCACACGCTATTTTGCTGGAAACTTAACATCGACAAGAGAAAGAAATTTATGGCTAATTCTAAGAAATAGTTTCTAAATTAGGTAGGTATAACAATTGCTTCCTATGGAATCAAACTCATTGACGCGCGTGACTGACTCTTTCTACACATTGAAAACCGAATGCGTAGGCTGCTTGGTGCTAAAATCAATCAATCATATGCAAGCAATGTCTTTTTTTTAATGTTGTACCTCGTGGATAGGCATTTATTACGCTCTGAGAGTTTCAGGCCATCAGCAGGACAGACTGTCACTCATTCCGACATCATTCAACGTTTCCTCTATTTTCACCGCGATGAATCTTACGTTTTAAATGTTGTTTTTTTTTTGTTTTAATCATTAATTAACGTAGGTTTTTCCTAGGTCGTATGAAAATCACGTGTTCACTTATAACATAAAGAGAATTGAATTATAATGTTAGCAAGAATTGATATCTATAAGATAAAATTGGCACACGATCCTCTTCTTCACGTTTATCAACATCGCTAACCTACTTTAAAAAGAACAATACACTGTCTCAACGATTCTCAATTTTCTTTGCTTTTCTCCACTTTTTTCATAACTACTATTAATTAACTGCTTCAAGAGATAGGTAGGTAAAATACAAATATATTTCATTTTGAGCATTCAACCATAATTAGACTTTCACATTTTAATGTGTTGATTGTAACACTATTGCCATAAAGTAAACTCACTTGAGTCGATTTTATTACTTAGAAATATTTATATTACAGATATTTTTTTCAATAATACGATATAAATTTGAGATGCACAACCATTTTTATTTTACTAAAATTCTAAAGTAACGTGGAAATCATTCATCATAGAAAACTTACAAGAGAGAGAATAGAGTAGTAGTGTAGTATTTTACATGTACGTAGTTAATTAAAACTAATATTTAAACATTCACTTAGCTATCACAATGAATAATTGATCATAGAGAAATTGCAAAATAATAATGGTTGTTTTCGTTTCTATTTTTCATCCTCTTACGGTAAGTACGGTCTCTCAACGGCGAAAATATATTTTGTCTTTCTTTTCATTCGGAATAAGTAACATTAATAAATTATTACAAAAATAGAGTTCGATAATTATTTGAACACCAACATTCTAAAATTCTGCTCGTTCTCAAATTCACTATTTCCTTATTTTCAAGCTTTAAATGCTGCCGTCTGTAATTTACAAAATGGCATGTTGATGCTGTTTTTCTACTTAGAATGGTAACTAAGGATTAACGAAATTTACAAAAATCAGGCCATGAATAAAAACGATAATGTAAAAACACGAGAAAATGAAACAAATCCGAATGACACACATTCACTATTCTTAAAAATCGATTTACATGATCAACATGAGAGTCGTGATATTTTATTTTTTTCAAGCAATTGGAATGCAGAACGTATAATGTAGGCCAATGTTAGTACCAAGGACGTCAGACTAAGCCACACCTAACAGCTTATTATAAATTACTTTTTCCTAAGTTTCCAAACTCTAATGACTAATTCTATTTTTGTCTTACGGACAGTAGGCCATGAAGTACTTTTACAAAGTGAAATAAGAAGTCTTCTGAAGATTCATTGATTGTTTTTCATAATCTGAAACAAAAGAAATCGTTTTGTTTTAACAATCTCGAAGGTAGATGCTGATTGTGGTAGAAGATGGGAGCTTCTAGCGATTTTATCAATGAGCAGATGGACAGATACACAGCTGCCTAAAAAATTTTGGACACCCTGGTAATTGTAGACGTGTATGTTTTTCACTGGTTTGAAGGTATTGTCTCCCATTTCGTAGTTTTTGAGAAGTTGATGTTTATTTTGTAATTTGTACAATGGGCTGCAATACCGATAGTACTAACATAAGCATAGCTAGTACTCTGTAGGTGTCACAGGTATCAATTATTTCTCTTGAGCGATTTCAATTAGTTATTATCGGTAAACAGAAAACTGGGATAATTACATTAACTTAACTTGCTTGAAATTGACTCATAAAACACTATTTAGCCAGGAATTTGGAGGAAATTAATCCTATGAAACGGTAACCATCAACGTCTAAAAACTACTTTTACATCCCATCATCCTATCAAATACAATTTTCACTGACTAGAAACATGAAAACTGTGAATAATTGGCGCGAATTCTGTCAACTGACAAGCCGTGGCGAGTTTTGATCAATAACTCAACTGAGGCGTTGGGTTGCATCACTAGTCAAGCCAAATTTTACCAAGTTTAGGGGAAAACACTAAGAACCGTTTTAGATTAAATCAAATTGAAAATAGGAACAGTGGTCTATAGCTTCTTTTCTCTCTAAAAATCCCCCCAAAAAACTGAAGTTTGATAGATCTGCATTTCCCCCAGAACGCTCCGAAATCCTGTTTATTTTCCCCAATCTTTTGTTATCGGCTTATAGAAGAAAAAGAGATTACGAACCTATCCCAGAAACAATTCGCGGTGCCCTGGTACCTTCCTCCTGAACAAGTGGCCCTCCCACATATTTGAAAATTAGAGCCCGTTTTAGTCAAGCAAACTCCTCATTTCACCTTCTAGAACTGGTCAAAAAAAGAACTAACCCAGCCCACTCCAAAATTTGATTCAGCAAAACATGAAAGTATCGGCCTTATCTACCCACCACTGGTTCCAGCCTATGGTTCAAGGCGATGTGATGATTTTTTATGGAAAATTATGCACCAAGTCGATATTTCACAACAATCGCTCTCAGAATGTATACGATCCTATTTCGGCCAAAATTGACTTGAACAGTTTAGCAACTCATCGCCTTCATCCATCGCATTCATTCATTGTGAAACATATGGGATATGCAAGTCCATGCATTCAACTACAAGAGCTACTGTCAGGTACCAAGAGATGCAAGAGGTACCTGCTAGGTAAATATTAAGTGAGTAAGTCTTCAGAGCTAGTGATCCAAATGGATGGCAAGGGCTTTCGACATGGATCATAATCAAGCTTCAACAAACGCCTTCAGATCAAAAGCTCTCGCCACCAATTCAACCATATCTAGCCAAAAAAGATTCATTCAACGCTCCACAAAAAATATTTTTAGTTTATCATAAATAATTCGAAAAATATATTAGGACATGCAATTTGTTTGCAATAACTTGCAACAGATTTGTTAAGAAAAATACTCGTCATTTTCAGGAAGGATGGAAAACGCAAAAGGTTTAAGCGCCCTAACAATGGGGAAACGTCATACGTACTTGAGAACGTGGAGTGCTGGCTTCTATCGCTCCACCTAATTATGATCCACATGAAATAGGTACGATTGAATTAATTTTGTTCAGTCAACTGCACTGTACTCCTAGTACAGAATAATAATTTTAAAATCGTATATTTTTTCTACATTAAAATTAAAGTTTTTTTAAATGAATATTACAACTATAAATTGGCAGCTTTGAGAAAAGTGCTTTTGACGCAATAGGTCACTATCGGTGAGTTGTTCTATTATTATATAAGGGGGAAGTTAACTTTGATTTGGCAATCGGTAGTGTATTCGAAAACGCCAGAGCTACATGGTTTGCTCAACTTATTACCTTCTTTTATAGTTTCATTCATAAGCTCATTAGTGAATCGTTTTTTACGGGATTGTTCTTTATCATTGTCTGCATGCTTTCTTTCTGTCAAGCACTTTCACGTGGTAAACGAAATTATTGAATAAAATCATTGTATGGTTTGATGTTCATGAACTAGAATGATGATAAATGTGGCGAGAAAAGATATCAAGTTGATGAAAGTGACAAAACCAGTGGTGCGTAGATAACGCACAATACTTCCATATTATAGAAATTCCACTATAGAAATTTCGAACCCCGCCTAAAATAAAAATATGTCCAGTTCCCGAAGCATAGAAAATATCAACGCATTCGGCAATGTAAACGAAATATTTCAAGACCAAGAACGCTCAAATTGGTTCATCTTAATAGCAAAAAAACAAAGAATTAGAAAACACTCAGTGCTAATGTATTGGAAGTACTGTGAGTCACTCGAATTCCAGTTAAAGTTTAGTTCAAGAAATTTGAAAGGTTGAGAATTGAGGCAAGCATTGAATGGCCATTTTTGTTTATACTGAATGATGGAATTGGACTAGTGTCCGCCGGTTTCTTTTGTAGTTTTGGTTTCCTGATGGCAGTAAACCGGCAAGGCCCTGCGTTGGGACGTCAGGGTGAAGTCGTAAAATAAAAGAGCTGGATTTTGTCACTCCTTTACTTTCAACGCAGGGCCTTGCCGGTTTACTGCCATCAGGAAACCAAAAATTTTTGTTCATGGCCACTTTTGTGAATGGCCACAACACCATGGACCCATGGAATAGGGCCATGGACATAGACACTTGTTCAGGAAGCAATGCTAAGTAATAGTGTATTAGTGAAAGTTTCCTCTGAAGCTCCAATCCGAGTTTAGATTTTGGAACGATTCCATTTACTTTGTAAACATGGAATAAAAACGCTGCAAATTCTTACATTGGGGTTTATTATTCACGTAGCTTGCTTTCCTTATTCGATGAGTATTCAACTCAAGGTTTGATTTTACTCACTACCATTGCTGAAAGCATGTCGATCTAAACGATCTAATCAGTAACTCAGTAAAAATTCGAAGTATATTTAGGTACACAGATAACCGTGCATCAAATTGCCATACTGATGGTTTGACTTCCACTAAATGATTTTTGACAAAAATGATTAAACGGTTAAAACTTGGTTCAAACCCCTTAGCAGAAACATATTTTTTGAATAATTCATGAATATATTCTCGATTTCATCATATTATGATGAAATCGAGAAGTCTTTGTGGCCCAACTTACAGGTAACCCTGTGGGCTCACCAACAAGGCCAGGATTGAAGAAAGCTACTGATCTGGCAATGGTCTCATCAAATTCAGAGTGAAAAATTTATCAAATGTGGCGTTCTAATTTTTTGGCTGCAGACACAATTCGTCAAAGATTTCAACAATTTCCAAAAACTGAAGATTTCAAAAAAATCTCCAGCCGTTTGGGAGAAAACGTATTCACAAAGGAAATTTTCTGGGGGTGTTGGTTGTTTTTTTTTTCTTGGGCGATTACAATGGTTTATTACAGGATAATAATCCAATACAAAAGAGACGTTTGTTCATTATTTTCCACCCTGTGCAGTATTTGATACTATTCAGAAATTAGACTCTTTCAAATCGGTTTTTTCAAATTCGGTTTTCTTCAAAATTATCATAATAATTATAGATAACAAGTAATTAATAACAAAAGTAATTCATGCGAGTTTCGTTCTGATAAGTTGTGAATGGAAATAGCTGTTATTTGATTGAAAATATTCTATTCTTTCCCCTCATGCTCGCCCAACATCCATAATAATTTTTTTGGAGACTTTAGTCAAGAAAATCAATTGGATCAGTCAAAGTGAAGAATAATCACAAAGGTGAGCGATTGAAGCTCTAATCAAATCCTTGCCACAAGCATGACGGCTTTCGCCGCACTAGCATTATCATCCATGAAAAATTGGCTAACCTTCCGTTTATCAGGTGTGCAGTAACCATGACATTACTAGTTGCCGCGATGTGAATTATTAGTGGCTGGCGAGGTTCGATTTGTAGATGATGATTCGATGGCGTCTATCTTTATCGTGCTGTCTCTCATTCTTCGTGGATCACCATCCTGAGGTCTATGTGATTTCATGTGCGCACTTCTGCTCTTTACTTTATTAAAAACTCTGCAACAAAGAAATACAGAAGAGATTTAAGCAAGGGATAAAATAAAAATAAGTAGTGGCATTGGATCTACGCCAGACTAACTCAAAACACCGACAAATTACTAATGAGCTGTTTAGGAAAACATGAACTAGTAGTTCTACTGATTGTCCACCGTGTTTGAAAGAAGAGGATAATTACATTATCACGATAGGAAGAATTAATTCAATTCCGAAAGAATAGAATGATTGAAAGCGAACATCTGAGTTACTACTGTACTGCTATACATAAATATAAGTTGAGCTTTGGAAAAATGAAATTCGCTTTTCAAAAAAAGAATTACATTCTATTCACTTGAACGACACAAGTTATAGCCTAACAGACTGGAAGAACTACAACGAGAAGACTGAGGCTTGATGCGCAGAGTTGCCTTATAAAAACTCACAGCTCATAAGCTTAGGTGGAGAGCAGTTATGCTACACACAACTTATATACAACGTTTTATATTATGGGCCTGTCCAGAATATTGTACTAGGGCCACTTTTACCGAACTGTAAACGTCTCTTTAAACTTTTAACCGCCTTTATTCCCATTCTTGGTAACATTAGGTACTTTGAGAACATTACATGACTTAGATCTTCACGTCTCGTCAGTGGCTGCTTAGATCATCCACAAAGTAATCCTGATCAATCTACCACCGCCCACACGAGTGATGAAACGTTGGGTGAAATTGGCCATCGGAGACTCTGAATGAGAACGATTCATTTTTGGCATGGAAAAAGTAATGTAAATTGGTCCCACACCCAAAATACAAATCAATGTCAAAATGGGTCATATACTAAAGTAATGGCTGAATTACGCGCTTGAGAAGTAATGTAAAATGACGTTGTGGTGCATGTTGTTAGTGTGCAAGATACTGGTTGTAGAGTACCTACCTAGGTACCTGTATTATATTGTTTCATGGATGAGGGATGAACAACAACTATCAGGTCAATGCAGACAACCTCCAAACATCAAAGTAACATAGACAGAACACTCATTAGCAGGTTCTCAAAACCAGGGCGGCACCTACACCAGGGGTCTCCAACATTTTTTCAAGGTGAGCGAAATTAAAATTTATCCTCAGTTGCCCGGGCCGAACATTGCCAAAGGTGTTCCCTGAAGAAGGGGGGGGGGGTCTTCATGAGGGGGTTCTTTCTTCAGCTTATTTGATGCATGCTTCGCTCTACAAAATGTTTTGTAAGACAAAGAGACAGTATACTTTTCCCAGAGCACTACACTTTTCAAGCTTCAAATATTTTGGTTCATTTTTCTCAAGAAATGAACCTTTGTGATAGGTCAGGAAAAAATTTGTTGACATTCCCTGAAACATTGTTGGTTTACGGTTCAAGGGGTTTAGAATCCGAATCTGCAATAAAAACCTTTTTGCCTGTCAGCCTTACGCCGTCCGGGGTTTTTCAAGGGGAAGGAGTTATCAAAAAATGTTGAAATTTTTACCAAAAATCAAGTTCCATATCTTGTTGGTCCTAACGTCTCGACGGAACCCTACCTTAATTTTAAGGCCTGTAAAACCGCTGTTGAAGTGGGAAAAAATTCGTGCTTTTCAGGAAATTTGCAACATACGCATGTGAGGCATCACTATCCATAGATTTTTCTATGCTGAATCGAATGAGACCGTCGCCACGGCGGTAGCTTCAACCATCTAGGATTTATTGCCGTTTTAATGAGATATTTTTGAGTTTTTTTAAATTTCAACAATTCTTAATAACTAGTAAACTACAAGAGCCACAAACTTTGTTCCCACTCGTTGGAATCCCCACAAAAACTTCTGTCTACCCAATATCTTCCTAGGTATGTTTCGAAAATCCTAAGCCAGCCTGTTCAAAACGTTCAGCAGGCCGGATCCGGCTCGCAGGCCATAGGTTGTAGACCTCTGACCTACACAATTTGTTTGGTGGGGCAGCCACACAGATGAGCAGCTGCTGCCGGGCACATTACCTATCGCCAAATTTTCGGATTATTACAGTTTCCCCCCTTCCAATTCGACATGTCAGCAGAGCGCTTTTGACGGGTAAAACCCTCAATGTCCCGGTCGGCTGGTTTTGGCCCTTTCAACGTCAAACTTTCATAGTGAAAAAAAAAGAAAATAGGTTCATGGTATTAAATCAGTAAGTTTTACATAAAATTAAGCTCAGAGTTTTCAATGAATGTCTAATCATAAACCGGTCCAAAAAATAGTCTTAATAAAAAAAAAACGGAATTGAATTTAATCGTGTAGTAAGTAAATCAATATTGCCAAATGTTAGAATGAGCCATGCTGAATTTTATTGGACATTGGGTACAATATAGTTCCTGTGACGCTGTTGAAACGGGATTGAAGAATTTTTTCTGGGTTAAGTCGGAAATAGAGCAGAAGTGTGTTATTCGGTGAAAGAAGAACTGTGATTAGCATACAATCAGGGTTAACACCAGAAACACTCAAACAGCTCAACAAACAACACTATTCAATCGTCTTTCGCGTAAGCTTACCCAATATACGCTCACTCCTGGAATGAAACACAGTTCATGACTTTATAGGAAGGTACGTGTTGAATTATTGACATTGATTGAAAAAATTACTTGGAAAATACCGTACAGAAATTTGAATTCCTAGAGAAAAAAAAACTCCGTTTTAGCCAGCAACAGACCACCACCGGGTTTTCAACATCATTTTCTACGCGCAATAAGTCGTTTCCGAATTTCAAAAACGAGGCATGTTTTCAAATGGCTTTAAATCGCATGACACGAGCTGGATAGAATTTACCACCCACCCCCGTGGGTACCCCAGCCGGCAATTATTATCAAGCTCATTATTACCACCATCGGTTTATCAAAATATACCCAAGTACTCGTAATAAGAATGTTGAAATCTGCGCACACAAACTATTTAAAAAAAAGTTCTAATTTTGTTCATGATTTGGAACCAACAACATCGACTTTACGCAAAAAAAAAGAGACAGTAGAAACGCCCGTTTTTTAAAGGTAAGTAGGTGAAAGTATTTAATTACGCTCACTTTCCACAAATTTTACACGGGAACTCCTCCAACGTCTCAGATCCTGGAAGCTGTGACGCGTGGTAGTTCCGCCTGTCTGGCGTTCCGCACCTAGTGCCAGTGCTGCTCAAATGGAGCCGCGTATGGCCTGTCAGCGCTGCACGTGAATTGAAACTCTATCGGGATGGTGTAACAGAAAATTAGTTACAGATGATGGAAAAATATATTCTTTGGACCATCCGAAAATTTCCAGTTGATCGATTTCACGAATTCAGATGTTCCGGAGCAGACTTACCGCAGAACAATCTTGGTGCTCACAAACAAATAAACGGCTTTCTGAACTCGTTGTTGTCAGGTCTGTATCATTAACCTGGGCAAAAATTCATTCAAGTTCATTTATATTGCTATAGGAATAGCAAAATTAGTTCTATAGTTTGCTTTTCTCCAAATTTGTATATTTTGCGAACGTATTTAACTTTGGCGACTATTCGGCACGATTTAACGTCATCCTTGGGGGAAAATATTTTGTACACAAACGCTGCTAAGTAGATTAGTGACATGGGTACATTATTTGTCTGGGTATCTCAGAAAATAAAGTTCAAATAGTTGGAGTAGGTCGGTTTATCATCATATCATTTGTGGAGTAATGGTCAATCGTGAATTCAATTATGCCGAAAAGGTACGTTTTCACAATGATGAATAAATAGGTAGGTATAAAAAGAAAATACCTGGCGGCTGCTTTCAAAGAAATATTTCCTGAGGCCTGGCGGCAAGAAGGCAGCCATTTTGTTAACCGCGTTAACAGGTGACAACTGTTATCAAGATCCGCCCCATTAACATAAGCTGTCCAATCCCAGCTTCACACTTTCAGTTTCTAATAGTCGAATCGCATTTTTGCAGTTCTGAGCCAATAAACGACGAAAGAGCCGGTAGGGGTAGGGGAAGTCCCCTACTTCCCCACCCTACCAAGATCAAGGGTGGGAATGTTACAGCCGCCATTTCGTATTCCTCACGCCTTGAACCGATTGGAACATGGGCCGTGAACCCAAGAAAACTGCAAAACCGCAATTTCAGCAGTGTCACTGCCCCCAAAATTGACCCTGTTGACCAAAATCTCGAAAAAATGCCAAATTTCATGTTTCATAGTCAATATCTAAAGATTCCCGCCAAAAAACCCCGAAGTCAAATCCATCATTTTTTTGAAATTTTTCCTAGGCTAGGACCTTGGATTTTCCAGCTGAAATCGGTTTTTTCATTTTTCTTAGTCCTGGAGAGTTGTAGAAAATTGCAAATTTTTTGTGTCATGTACCTGCCCAAAACCTACTTAAAAATATTGGTTCATTTTTCTAAAGAAATGAACCTTTGTAATCGGTCAGGAAAAAAAAATTTTTAACACCCCCTGAAAATTTGTTGGTTTACGTTTCAAGGGGTGTAGAATCCGAATCTGCAATAAAAATTTTTTGTCCGTCCGCCGTACGCCGTACGCCGTCCGCCGTCCGGGGTTTTTTAGGGGGAAGGAGTTATCGAAAAATTTTGAAATTTTTACCAAAAATCAAGTTCCGTATCTAGTTGGTCCTAACGTCTCGGCAGAACCCTACCTTAATTTTAAGGCCAGTAAAACAGCTGTTGAAGTGGTAAAAAATTCGTCTTTTTAAGGAAATTTGCAACATAGGCATGTGAGGTATCATTTCCTATAGATTTTTCTATGCTGAATCGAATGAGACCATCGCCACGCCAGTAGCTTCAACCGTTTAGGAGTTATTGCAGTTTTAGTGAAGCAGTTTTGAGTTTTTTTAAATTTCCCCAATTCTTAATTACTCGAAAACTACTCGAGCCACAAAATTCGTTTTCCACTCGTTGGAATCCCCACAAAAACTTCTGTCCTCCCGATATCTTCAATTTAAAGAATTCGGTCGCATTACACAAATCAGCAAAACAAAAATTGGAAAAACTTGAGAATTCGGCCTCGGCTCTTAGATACGGTTGATTGATCTACTTACGACTACTAGCCTATTACACCAACAAGGTGACGCACTCACACTTCGACCAGTTGCGCTTGGCAACATGAGAGCGAGTCAGGCAGTCAGTCAGTCTGAGGCATGAGGCATTTTTAATTTCATTATTCAGAGAATTTAATAATTATTATTATTCAGTTAATTATGAAGGTGATCAAGAATAGATTAAATGGTAAATTTAACGGAATTGAACGATCAGCTGCGTTGAAAAAATGGATAGGTAAGTAAGTATTTATCAAGCGAAGAGGATGATTATTTTTTGCCTGGTTGAAAAAACGTTTTTCTAAATAACCCATCTAAAATACAAATTGATACTGAAATTATAGAATAATAACAGCTAAATTCTGTGTTTAAGGAGTACCGATATATCGTAAGGTTTGTCTTTGCAATCGAAAAATGAACCCCTGTGCAAAATTTGCAGAGTTCTTCGGACATAGCAAAAACTAATCTGCACATGCCACTGATCTACTTAGCAGCGTTTTTTTTTTGGAATTTTAACATTTTTTTTAAAGGGTCAAAAAAATATTTTTTGTTTAGGTCAAAAATTAGTCTTTAAACCAGTTTTTGATTACTAAACCCCGATCGATTTTGACTTATAGGGAGTGAAAAATGTGTAAAAACCTTCAAGGAATCCAACGAGCTCGAAAAATTCAAAATCGGTTCAGTAGGACTCCCTCAAATTGCCAAAAACGCGAAAACGCAGAAATCGCATTAAGAAATTCAAGCCAAACCGATTCAAAAACAAAATTTTCGAATTTTTTCGGAAAAACCACCCTATCTTATGGTAAATCAAGCGAGAAATAACGAATACGGGAAAAATACTCAAAAAATTCTAAACCCACGGCATCACCTTCAAAATTGAGATTTTGTGTCTTTTCGAAAATATACCCTAATTATGCCGAATTGGACCCGATCGGATTGCCCGGACAATATGCCTCAAGTTGGAGCAAACCACAACTTTCAAGACTAATTTAGTCAAAATCGGATCAGTATTTCAATACGAAGTGGCTGGACGAAATTTTTGGCCAAAATTTCGTCCGTCCACTTCGTATCGAACCGCTGATCCGATTTTGGTGCGGTTGGTCCTAAAAGTTGTGTTTTGCTCCAACTTGAGGCATATTGTCAGGGGAATCCGATCAAAAAATTTTAAGGGGTCGAAAACCCAAAAAAACTGTTTTTGAGATCATGACTTTTTTTACATTTGATCGTTTTTGAGTAGTCTAGAGTTGATTCAGAGGATTCCCTTATAGGAGGTGCACGTCACAGGAAAATTTGCTAAACGCTCGTTTTTTTTTTTTTTTTGAAATCGGACCACTCCTTCTATGCGTTTTGCTGCTGACGGCGTACGGCGTACGGCGTACGGCGGACGGACAAAAAATTTTTATTGCAGATTCTTGTTCTAGAACCTCTGAAACGTGAAAGAACAAATTTTCAGGGGGTGTTGTAAAAAAAATTTTCTTGATCAATTACATAGGTACATTATTTCTGGAAATAATGTACCAATAGTTTTAGACCTAAAGGGGTAAATGAGGGGGTATGCGTATCAAATTTCCCAAAAAATTTCTCCCACATGAGGAACACCCTAACCAGCAAGGGTCACAAACTTGCTTGAGCAGGATTCGAGCCCAGTGAGCCTTTTAAACCACTTGGCCACACAAGCAACAACTAATGCAATTACTACTGAATATAATTCTAGCACGGAAGGTAACTTACTGAACGCAGTCTTTTATAGTCTTCTGGACATAATTTTTTCCAGATGTAGTAAAACTGTACACATTGTTTCCGGGTTTTAGAGCCAATCTGTAATGTGGCGAACAGTTGGCTTAATTTATGGAAGAGATGACAATTAATATTAGTGAGTTATTCAAACATGATAAACAGGGAGAGCAAAGGTAGGGGGTACTAGGAGGTTGTTCAACCCACCCTCATTATTTAATAATTTTATTTTAAAAAGGTAAATATTTGATTTTTGTCAAAGCTGTCGTAATTGAATCATTTCGTCCATTTTCCTGTATGGTGCAGATTGCTCCTGATGATGCCCTATGGGGACCAAAGGTACACAAGCCAAGAATAGAAGGCGTACGAGAAAGTCAATAGATGTAATCTCTTACCCTCAAGCTAACCAAAATTGATTTTAATTTTATACCCCTCGCCAATAAGTTTAGAAAATTCTCTAGGTACTTGGTTGGGAAATTCCTCAACTCGGTTTGGATAATTTTCAATCAGGTTTGGAAAGTTCTGGATTAAACTTGGAAATGCCATATTTTGATTCACCACTTGAGAGGAGTATCAAAACTCAAACCTCTTGAGCAATGGACGAAAAATCTTTTTCAAATTTCATTATTGCTACTTGGAACGCTTCAATTTCACATGAAGTCCATCTCTCGCTGTCAGGATAGTCAAATGACAATAAAGGATGATCTTCATGCAGAGCTGGAGTGGGTTGAATGAGTCGAAGCATTGCATCCTGAAATAAACATCAAGCAGTTGTTATGGAAAGTATTAGTTTTGGGGCATTTTTGCAAAAGTGAATGTGTTTTTAAGGGTGATTAAAGTGGCAAAATGAGCCAATATGTGACTTACGTGAATATTTCCCCCACACATTTGCAGAATGTGTAATGCATACTCTTTATTTCTCCCTCCCCCTGGCACTGCACCACAGCACGCAAACTCCAGGTACATTGATACTGAAAAAGAACAGGTTGGTATTTAATTATTAAATATTTTGATAGTAAGAAAGTATTAGAGTGCGTGCAACTGATGTGTAGATGAATGCAGAGCTAACTAGCTCTCTAGGAATACTTGTATTCCTTCCGACCTCTTTTTACAGATCGTCTCACCTTTTTTGTCATCCACCGGATTCTTTATAATGCTTGTATCCCAGAGCAATCTCTCGTGAACAGATCCGCTTTCGTTGTAATCATAATTTTTCGGATCGCATTCAGGAATTTTGGTGGCCTGATACTCATCTCCGACGTTAATGTGAGCAGAACTATCACTTTCGATTGCTGGTTCTAAACACATTTTATCCAAGGATTTGTCATCGGAATGAGCTCCTGCAAGAGTCAATTGATTGGTTAATTTAATGAAAAAAGGAACACTTTTCATGTTCATAATGCATCCTGTGAAATATGTTCGACCTCTTGCTGATGACCAAGGCGTTACTGTGTGCCAGTAAAGACCGCGTCCATGTCTCATGGGAGGGAGCATTGGCGGTGGAGTGTAGAGGAGATTATCTTCTTCATCTGATAACTTTTCGCGAGGCTTCCGAAGCCTCGAGACAAATGAGTTGTTTGTCATTGGGTTTTCAAGCTTCAATCGTTTTTTGGTACGCACAGGGCTGGCTGGTACACTGTAAAAACAATAACCAAATATTGGAGAACAAAGAAACAAGGGATTTTCTTATGTTATAAGCCAACCAAAGAACGCAGTTTATCAACACCCTCATAAATCGAACGATTTATTGAGTATTGTTAACAGATTCTGTAGGGGCCCTCTGACTTATCGAGCAAAACGTTTCATTATCAGGGCCTGCCATAAGCCATTGTAGTTATAGGCCCAGCATAGTGTAGCATTTCATAACTACAACACCGGGGACAGCAACCTCAGTTACTTGTCCACAAAAATCGTCGTTGAAACCTCTGAACTACCTTGTGGCATGCCGTATCTATCTTGCGACGCATGGAAAATGGGTTATATGTCTCCTAAAAATATTGCCGAATGCTAGCACATACTATGCTGGTTCTAACTGGATTGTAAGAGCCAACCAATGATAACGTTCCTGAAATAGTTAACTTCTAAGAAATCTTGAGCTAATACTGTCAATGCATTAACGAATGTTTTAACGAATGGTTTAAAAAAAATGGTGTGTACCTTGGGCTCAGGAAGAAAACATCTTCAAGTTCCTCCTTGAGTGAGTCCAGTGACTGTCCATGTCCATTTATCATTTGTCTCAGAGTCAACGGGATCTTCATTGGTGAAGTAGAGAGTTTTGTGTTGACTTCGTTGCAAATATTTCCGTCACTTTTGGGTTTTGGGTTCATATAAAGGGTCGCATTGTTGTTATTGCTGGAATTAGTGTTAACAGAGCATGGTTTCATCGGCTGGATGCAGGATGTCTGAATGAGTTTCAGCTCGCCGTTTCTGTCCAATACGATGCCAGTGACGCCCTGAGCACCAGCGTTTCCGAAATCCAGCGTACCACTGGTGAGTAATTTGAGTGCTTGAAAGTCGAAACGTTTTCTTGGGCAAAAATCACGTGGACTGCTCGACAACAGTGGGTCCTCGGAATTTGGCATCATCTGTGACTGGAACACATGGTGGGGCAAGGGTGAGGTGGACTCTGGAGGCAATGATAATGGGGAAGGTACAGGGCTGTCAGAAAGGGGAGACGTGGGTGGGGAAGACGGGTAATTGTTTGGTGGAAGAACTTCACTTAAGGCAGCTTCCACGGCAGCTGAACTTGACATAGGCGACGTGTAAAAAGCGGCAGACAATGGAGATGCTACAGCGCCGTTGGATATCACAGATTGTAGAGGAGCAATAGACGGGGAATGGCCTTCTTGGCTGGCGGGGGGTGTTGGGTAGGTGAAACTGGGAGATGGAAGGGGGGAAGACGAGTACGGCTGTCCAGGAGGTAGTGGAGAGTCAGTATCATTTCGTTGCGAGTGAGAGTACGCGAAGTCCGCTAAGCCAACTGGTAGCGGAGAATCAAGGACGCTTTGGATGTCTTGATGAGGCTGGATTGATCGAGGACTAGGCGATTGGCTCTGGTACTCTTCCAGAGAGGCAATTTCTTGGAGAGTCGCTGCCTGAAAAGAAAAACGCCTGCTTCAGAGCACCACAAAATGTGGACCTAACTCAAGTTGAGGGTGTTGATGCACTTGAAGACTGGCGAGGTAAATAAACCAATAGTGACAAAAACGATTCTAAACTGTGATATTCTCAATTGCATGCAGAATATTTACGCTACATCCAATTCTAACCATTCGCGTGGCGTAGGAAGGGACAGCCGGTCTTACTTGAATCGAGTCCGCCAGTTGGTTGGGATCAACTCCTTGAAGTAACATCGATTCTCGAACAGACTCAACTTGCTCCAACACATCTTCTGGCAGTGGAGGTGACAAATATCCATCGTCCATGAGAGAGCTGCTTTTTGGCGGGAGCGTGAGATGAAGTTGAGTTGTGATGCTGAAACGGAAATTGTCAAGAGTTTTTCGAAATTGAACTGTGCATGGAATTAGAAGTATTTACAAGACAATGGAACCCAGAAAAAAGGGAACGATTTCAAAAGCCAAATTAGGAGCATTAAATGCTCCTTCTAGTGGCGTAATTTCTTTCTTTCTCTATATATTTCATCTCTTATCATTTCCTGATAAATATACAAATTTTTGAACCAGAAGATGAGAGGGATGCTTTTTGGGGTGACGGAATTCAATTGTACGGCTGATGGCACATAATTAGTTAGCATCTGTATCATTTTTGCCATAGGTGCGTGTTTCCCATTTGTCCAATAACATCGTAGGTCTAAGCCTATCATGAACGTGGACGTGCGATGAAAATTTAAATTACCTATTTGAAGCTGAAGGAAGAAGTAAACCAGGATCCGAACTTGCCCTCTTCACGATCATCTTGTTGGGCGATCTTTTGAACAATGGATGATCGACGCCTAGCTGTGAACTTGGAGTTGATGTCGGTAACGACATGTCGGACGGCCGTACAGCGCCAGACGTGAAATTAGACGCCAGACCAACGTGTTTAGTCGGCAGTTGGTCGGATATGGTGACACCAGTTGCGACTGAAACTATGAAAATATAATACGTTTTGATTAGAACATCAAGCCCGTGTAAAATTTACAAAATTTAATCTATAAAAATCATTTAATGATTAAAATTGGTCATTAAACGCTACTCAAGATCCTAAATATCTCGTTTGGGGCTGGCTGTTTTGGTTGGTGCAGATCATGCATACCTATTTTTGAAGATGCGAAATAAGATAAATCATATTTCGGGCCTCGGAACAGTTTTCAGAAGGTTTGTGATTTTCAAATGATTTCCCTGGTTTTCTCATGCGATTTGTCATGCCCAAAGGTTTTTAATTTAGGGTATTTTTGAAATTTTGAAAAAACGTTTTCTTGCTCGCAAATGCTTCTAAATATTATTATATATTAGATATCGTAATCCTTCAGACATCTCTGAGTCTGAAAAAATGTTTCTAGTCCTTGGTCTGTGTTATCCGTGAGCTAAAGCAAAATTCTTACCGAACCGTTTGACCATTTAAAATTATTATAATGACTACAATTTTTTTAGGCGTCTTAGGAAAATAGCTCGCCAAAAAAATTATGAGGAAAAATCCTCCACATCCAATTGATAAACTTGTATTGGGGCCCGAACATAATTCTACTCGCATTCCATCAAACTGCGTTACCAAAATGGATTCTCTCAAACGGTACCTGCCTAGGTTTGGATGCAGATTTTTGTTTCAGGTTGTTTATGGGTTCCTACTATTAAATATTCCTTACCGTGATTTGAGTTATGCTGCATAGCGAGCGAGTGGGTAGATAATGACGGGTTAGTTCTTTTCTGAATGATTTTTTCCTCAATGAGCGCTCTCACGCTCACACTTGCAGTTTGAAGAGGAGGCCCTGTCACTTCTTTCTTTTCACATTTCTTGGAGTCGGAATCCTGAAATTGTAAACAATGATGAGTTGAAATGAAGAGACATCAAGCGTGCAACTGGATTGGGTCAAATACTAATTTTTCTCAAAGAAGGACAAAAACTATTTTCAATCAAGCAGGTGCATGAAAAATGAGGTTTCCACGAAAAATCGAGCTCACGACTTGGTTGAGGGTGATTAGACAACAATCTCTAATAATATTTATCGATAATTTCCAAACCACTTTTGCCACTACTAAAACGCCGATACATTCTTTGTTTTGCCTACAGCTGGTCTCTGCAGGGGATTTGGCTCAGGTACTATAAAAGCTGCTGAAATCCAAAGATACCTAAAATTCAAGGTAGGAAAGTTTAATTTCTTGGCAGCAGAACGGCCAGGTGGAAACAAAAACGTTTTGTTTCGGAAGTACAAAATTTCTTGATGCCGACCAGCATCCCTCCTGGAGAGGCCAACAAATGGAGAAAGCGGGCGAAAGGCATGAAATGATGAGGAAACATTTTCTAATCAGTTTCACCCTCAACGACACTACAGAAAACTCGAGTTTTTGATTATTTAGGAACTGACTCCAGGTAGGCAATTTTAAAATGATACATTTTTGGTTTTGCCTACAACTAATTTTCAACGGCTAGAAAATTGTATCATTCTTTATCATTCGTGGTAATTGAGGTAAGAAAGCCATAACCAGTGTACAAAAAAAAAATGAAAATTATAACCAATGTAAGTTTACCTTTTTGAAGTATCCCCCGTGGAGACGCATGTGGCCATTCAATGCAGGGATATTTTTGAATTTACGATGACATAAATTACACTCCACAGGTTTTGAACTGGATGGAGGGATTTTCGACAAACACGAAGAAACCTACAATTAGAAAATACAGTACATGAATTCATTGCAATAATAATAATAATTAGGTTCCAGCAGTTCTCACATTGTATACCGATTTTCAATTTTTCGCAAATAAATTGGCCAAATTAAATTTTGCGCGTACAACAGATGTAATGGGCTTTGTCAGGACATCGAATTTTTATGTTTCTGGCTAATTTGTATTATAGGTTAAACCCTTCGATCGATCCCAAAGGCTAGCACAAAATTAGCATATAGGTAAAATCGAGTTGATATTAGCCTCATCGCAAATCCCTCTGATTTGTTGGCATGTAATATCTTGAAGACGTAAGGGTCTGGTCGGACAGGTAGACCCAGTGTGAAACAGGACTAGTTGCCAACGACGCCGAACAAAATCAAGCTATGTGATTTGTTAGCAACAAGTCCTCGTGTACACTGGGACTGCTGGTCTGGACAGATCACCTCTCTCTGGCTTGATTCTGGTCTGTAGCTGAGATTATATACTTATACGTACGGTTGAGCCAGTTGTCACCAATGATGGGTTGGTTGGCTCGCTGGCGAGTAGCTGCTGGAGATGAGATATCGTATGAATCTTATTCGCGGAAACGGTAGCGGACGCTGTGACGTTGTTGACGGACGGAGTGGTGACGGAAGCAGAAGATGCTGTCGAGTCAGGCGACAGAGCCGAGGATGCGGAGCTCACCATTGACGACGATGATATTTGGGGTGCTGGCGCGAACTGGATGCAGCCGTTTGCACCACTGGGACTCGCGCCTCCCCCAAGTTCGTCGTCTTTTCCGTTGGAGGCTAGACCGGCCAGACCTCCGGAAACAGAAGATGACGACGGTGATGGTGCAGAACTGTTGGGCAGATGAAGACCACTATGGTGATTCTCAGTGTGCCGTCGCAAGGATCGCGCATCGCAGTATGACTTGCCGCAACCTTCGGCTCGACATTCGTACGGTTTCTTGTTTCGATGGGTAAGCATGTGCCCGTTTCTGTAACAAAAGGAGACGATGCTTTCGATGACGGATATTAAATCAAGGAGAGATTGAGCAAAATTCACTACCTTGGTACAAAAATAGGGAAATTAAAATTTATCACCATCTAAGTGTCTCGAAATTCGAGCTAATCGCGATGCGCAGCAGGAGCTTAGCCGTAACATAAGCGTGGGTATAAGCTCCTGGGTGTGCGTGGTAACAAAACACAAACACAAAGGACATCTTTCTCCAACAAATCGCGCAAGGGAAGAGTCAAGTCTGCTGCAGAAGGATAAATTTGTTGAGATAGTTAAACCTTAACGTACCTCAGACTTATTGGTTGGGGCTGTCATGTTTAGGACGGCATGGACTTTGTCGAGGTCTATTGAAATGCCGTTGTGGCTGTAGGTGGCCGAAGAACTTGATCGACGATTTTCTGAACTCGCATTTTTTTCAAAATTCAAGGTGATATTGGCGTCTTTGAATTTTGTGAGGACCCATTTGAGACGGGAGTCGTGTTCCTCAACAGTTCTTCCCCATATGAGCACGTCATCCATTATGTTCACGCAACCAGTTAACCATCCTAGGACTAGCCCGACTCTCCATTGGTAGTGCTCAGGGGCCGACGAAATACCGAATGACATACGATTAAAACAAAATCGTCCAAAGGGGGTGATAAATGTAGCCAATTTCCGGGAGTTTTCTGATAAAGGGACCTGCCAAAAACCCATTCTGGCGTCTAGTTTGCTGAATACCTTAGCATCCCCTATATTTTGCCAGTCTCCTCACTTGAAGGCAGGAAAAGTCTATCTCGAACAATGCTGTGATTTAGCTCTGTGAAATCACCGCCCATGCGGATTGCCCCGTTCTTTTTAGGCCCGACCACGATGCCTACGGTTTCAGGTTTGGAATCAACTTGATTTCATAGGGGTCCCCAATCATGGCTTTAGAAAAAGCCAGCAAAAAGTGATTTGAATTCTGGAGAATTTTCGACTTCGACGTTCAATACTTTTTTTGAAGGTTTATCGAAACCAGATTCGAATGTTTTATCAAACAAACGGTCGACGATTTTCTGTCCTGATGATGATCGAAGTTGAGCTGTGGAAGTACCAAGGCAACCGAGATTACTTTTACCAGCGAGCAAAATTGCGCCTTCGTACTTGACCAGGTCCCGCTCTTTTTTATTCAACTTTTTAAAGAGTGAAACCGGAATACACGTGATGTCGGCGCCCGGTTGGCTGGGCTGGACAATTTTTTCTAAATCCCCACCTGAATTACGAGTTTATGCTGAAATGTAGAATAATAATAACTGAATTCCGCGTTTCAGGAGTATTCTATTACTTCGGATACACAGAAAATTAATCTGCGCATGCCGCTGATCTACTTAGCAGCTTTTTTTCTAATGAACAATTCCACTCGATAAGAGGGTTATAGGAAGGCTGTGAATTGTAGGCTTCACTATACGATGGTTACTCAACCACTTTCGGTCTGACGAGGAAGGGAGCGCTCAATAACCCCGGCTATCTTCATCAAAATGATTGATTGCGAGCATTACTTTCATCCATCGTTTTCAGCACGATTATTCTTGGCTGTCTGAATATTATTCGGAACGTAGGCACGTAGCTCACGCGTCGAGCCAACCAGACTGAGAGGTTAGGCAATGAAGTCCAGTACCGCAAAACAGTTGAGAGTTGAGGGATATGTTGGCCTCGCCGACGAACTCAGCAGAGACATAATATCAAAAATATTATTTTTGATGAACGTAGCTAGCCCGAGTAGTTAAATAATGTTGCCAGTGTTCTTGCGGGAACACCTTTAATTCTTATCGTCTGTACCTTTACGCAGGAAAACATAGGTATAATTTTATCAACTTCTGCTGTTCGAGTTGAGTCAAGAGATCGGGAACGAGGTCATAAACTAGACACCTGCTCTTTCGCAGAGCTTCCGATGTGATATTACGTCTTCCTCAGGGCCTGAACTCTGTTGTTTATTTACGACTTTACGCTATCTACGATTTTCCCTTTGCAATAAACAACGCTCTTATCACTCCCCAGTTATTCATCGCCATCTGATGACACATACTGCATATATGCAGTATACTTGTACTCAAGTATACTTGTGAGGGATCGCTCCCAGGTTAGGAGTCAGAGATTCGGCACGTTGTCTGTTTAATTGCCTTCTTAACATGATTGTAAGAGTGTAATAGTATTCTGCATTTGTCTGTTATACTTTTTGAAAAGCTGATACAAAGAATCTTATAGGAATCAAACAACTAAATTGCAAAGTTGTTCAGAATATTTGTTACGGCTCAAAATAGTATCAAGTGTTGTTCCCCTCATTTCGAGGATAGAGGTCGTTAGCCTCTGTTATTAACGGTGGGATCAGGAACCAGGAGCATCCTCATACCGCTTATCCGGATTTTGGGTCGGTTTCTTGGGTTGCATCCACAAGCAATCAGTCCCACCCTAAACAACGGAGTCTAACGACCTCTATCCTCCAAATTAGGAAAAGATTCCGCTCTGTGGAGTTACGGTAGTCGAATGAGCAGAATTTCGGACTCTACAGTTACCGTAAAGAAATGTTGTTCCGAAATAATTGATTTTTTGTCAGAATTTCACATTCAAGAAACAATATCCACGTTATACGCACGAGGTCCAATATTATCCACTTTTAAATGAGTAAGCGTTTGTGATAAATTTAGAGTGTCTTATCCGGCAAGGATTTGATTTTAAGCGAACAAATTATCTTCTTTAATTTGCAATATAGCTGAGTAAGTACGGGCGTAACAAGTTTTTCTATCGAAGCGAAATCGTAAAAGCAAAAGGGCTGCAAGCTGTAATTCTGCCTTCATATTATCTAGAGCCCGGGCGCGCCATTTACCTGGTCAAACACTCACACGGATTCGCCAACATTCTCGTAAATCTCAAGTTACTGTTATGAGTGGGCTCTCCAAGTGGCCCCGCACTGGTAATAATTTCACCCAACTTCGATATGGCAAAGCCCATGCCGGGGGTTTCGGCTCCACCCCCAGCCCGCAACACCCTTCATCCCCACCCTGCTAACCAACCACACAGATTCTTCATCACAGACCCACATTCCCGATCGCATTTCAGCATACCTGCTGTCAAAATCTTTGAGCGATAAATAACGAGTGCGAAGCTTCAAGTTAGTTTCGCAGCCCTCCCATTCGGCTGAAGAGCTTTTCAATAATTCAACCAAGCAGTGACTACGTGGGATAAATGAAAAAGAGCTCCGATAACTAAACAGATGTAAATTGACTTCGAATCGTGCCTCGGACGAGGGCCATGTTTGACCTCCCCAACGTTCAAATATTCATTTTCAATATATTCGACATTTCTACTGCCCTTAAACACGAACGTAAAAGCATCGTCCACTGTCCGACATGGACCGAAGCGAACCTTCCGAATACCGTCTCATGTTTCTATTCAATAAACCCTCGCAAGGGCTCGTTTTTGTCAATATGCGAAAACCAATGATACCTAACGCTAGAGGGAGGTCCATTTTTCCATCACTTATATTTTTATCGCACTTGTAGGAAAAATAATTTTTGCGCAATTCAGCAACGGATACTGGCACATCTTTTTCTGAACTTTATTTTCTATTTGACGGTACCACGTTTTTGGTCGGGAAAGCTCACACATTTTACGATCAAGAAATTAAACTTTAAAAAAATTGTATTCAGCTGTAATCTGTCAGCAGCAAACGCATTGGGGTGATTTTTGAAGAAAAAAAAAACGAGAATGCAATTGCGGAAGGAGAGGAACGCCTCATTATCCATACAGAAAAAACAAATTCTCCTGTTGACCCCAATAAAACCCTTCTATCAACGCAATCAAGTGTCTACCTCGGTGATATGAATAACTCTTTGCATAAAAATGACTCCCATTTGGGTACGTACCCATCAAGCGTTCGCATGCACCTAAAAATCTAGTCAGCTACCATTCTGCTATAGACTTACATGGAAAAAATATTTTTTAAAGTTAAAAGATTACAATATCCTTCGAAATTCTTTGGTGAAACACTTTTTTTGGGTTGTTCGTGGAATGATTACCTTCATCCGTTGGACGAGGACAGGAGCAACAAGTAAGAGCTAAATTCTTGGACCTTTCAATTCAATTTTAAATTATAAAAATGACGACTCGTTCGCTGTTCGATTGCAACCTCATTAAGGAACGACAGACCTTCACTATCGTGATGAGAGATGAAACAGCAGAAAACGCCCCCGAGTCGTTTGGGAGGCAAGGTGGTTTGTGCAAGCGTTCTGTACCATTTCTGCCATAAAAATGCGCCAATTAGGGCCAAACCAACATCCCTTGGATCAAGCCTCATTTTTATGAAGAAAAAATTTTCTTGGTTTAAGACAAAACGCACAGATGACAAATAACTTGGTTCGGTCAGGGATTCTGCCACAGAAAGAGTTTCGTTGGAGCTCCAAATTTTTTCAAAAATACGGAAGCAAAAATTTGGAATATACCTTTGATAGGACTCTTATCAGGGAAAATATGTCAATAAGGTTGTGATTATATTGTGATATCCAATACTCACAGATGGTCTTGTCTTTTGAACGCTTTTCCACACATAGTGCAGACATACTTCCTCTCATCGCTGTGAGTTAGCTTGTGTTTCGCGAGTGCCGACGCGTTGCCGAAAATCTTACCGCAAGTCTGGAACAGAAGGCATGGTGGTTTAGGTTACCTTTAATAATTCGTTCCGTGGTTTTTCTTTATATCACTGGAATTCAGCACCTCCAAGTAATTTTACTAATACCAGAAATCTTGTATTAAGGGAAAGAACTTATATTGTACCTGGGGACTTTAAATTTGACAAAATCCCCCATATACTTTTAAAGACCCTTTTTTATCGCCTTTCCCGGCGTATTATGTTGGGATTCAAGAAAATGCTTCCGATGATAATTTCAGATGCCTCAGTGAGGCTGCTGAGTCAATAATGTTTCCACGAATAGGTCCCTTCAAATTGTAGGTTGCAAAGTAATTTAAAACAAATTAAATCAACCCGACTTCAAGAAGGAGTTTGGAAAGCTAAAAAGTAAAAAATAAAAATTCAAATGAAAATAAAAATTGACAGCCATTTTTGAAACAATAAGGATTTTCATATGTAGCTAGCATATCGACGGCGAAGTGGTGGGATCTGGTATCCCCAATTTCGTACCTGCACGTGCACATTAGAGATGTCATGGAAATTCAATGTGGTTACATAGGGTACCATAGGAATAGTGGCGGTCTTAACAAAATGGAGATACGAGATCTCACCACTTCGCCGTCGATATACACTATAATTATACACTATGATACTAGCATATACACTATGATTATAATCAATGAAGGCACCAACTTCAAAGTTGAATGTTCAATCCAGAAGTTGTCCTTGGTACCTACTAAGCTATTCAGTAGGAAGGGCCCTAATCGTACCTAAATACGAGTGCCTTCCTCATCATTCCAAAAATGGCTGTCAAAATCTTTTGTTTTCCATTGGATTTTTTTTCACTTTTTAGGTTTTCCAGCTTCTTTCTAGAGTCTGTTTTATTTTTTGCTGAAAAATTTTCATGCCTTACCTACTTTTTAGTTGAATTAGATAATAAAAGACAAGCCGTCAACATTTGATGCAAAATTTACCAAAAAAAACCTTGAGCCCGGAGTTCAAATCAGTTTATATCGGGAGAAATGGAAAACATCATCAAGAAATTCCAATAACAATGTTTTCAAAAATCCCGAAAAAACTCCCAAAAACACAGAATACATGGAATATGGAAGCACAGAGTGTTATCTACGCACCACTGGTGTTTATACACTTGCTGCAATGCTACCGTCATCGTTTTCAGACCAACCTCAATTTGAAGCCGAATGGAAATTGAGGGAAGAAACTTGCGATTTCAACACTCCTGATGTATTCAAGTGCTGTCACCCATACTGAATTCCACGGCATTGGAACATCCCATTAGCGAGTCAATAAAATCTAGGGTTTGTTTTCCTTCCACGACTAAGCGACCAACACAACAGTCGGGAAAGCTTTAAAACGAAAGTGAACTACATTAGACATCTAAATATTTATCGGCAAGTGATTGAAGTGTTTTCACGACGAGCTGCCGTTCGCAAGGGCAGGCCAAGAGCGCGCTGGGGATCAGACGGTATTAGCGCTCTCCCGCTCCTCGGCCCTTTCAACTAGGGACTCGAATTAAAAGGTCGGAATAGCGAAATCTGCTGAATTGGAATAACAGCGAGTCCCTCTTACCCCAGGGGGTTGAAAATGAAACAATAGGGAGAAGAAGAGGGGAACATTCCATTTGAAGAAAGCTCTTTTGTTCGAACTTATTTTCTGAATGGTCCTCTGCAAAAGACTAGCTAAAAAGTTCCGTGTTATTGGGCAAGATCATTAGCAAGTTGATTCGATCAAAGAAACGAGTTCGCGCGGAGAGGAGTAGAACTTTGAGCTTATTAGGAAGTTGTGCGTTGTGTTTTGCCTACGACACTACTTCGTCTGCACTCGTCCCTTTTCACCTTCTCCCTTCTTCTCACAGTTGGAATGAACAATTAAACAAATATTAAGACATCATTAACCCCCTTTCCACCCTCTGTTGCGGCTCTCCACCTTCCACGACCACCTTCCGCCTCTTCGGCTGCCACTGCTACCCTCTTCCATCCATCATTGCTACCATCTCTAGTATCAAAGCTCCTGTTTCGTTGAATCTTTCCCGACTCCCGCTGGGAAAGGTTCAAACTCCCGACCGAGCAAAGACCGTCGAGGTGAGGTGGGTCGATATAGTGAAAGCTCTCTTCTCCCTCCTTTGAGAAAACTCCCGTTTCTGATGAAAGAGTTGAAAATAAACTGAACTTTTCGAGTCTTATCAATTAGTCTTAACGACATTGTGCGAGGGAAGATTGAAATGGCCGTTGCTGTTGCCTAAACGCCCATCATCATCGCAAAGTGGTTTGGATGGAAGTGAAAATCGAAGATTTAAAGTTATGAGCAGTTTTCTCACACAATTTAGGGCCATCAGCATCGCGCAAAGGGCTGATCTCATTTGAGCGAAAGTGATTACGAGGAAAAGAATAGCCGGGAAGACAATTATTAAAAAGTTTATAATATTAATTGAAAGAATTATTAAGGAAACTTTCAGTTATTGCGACACAACAGCTACAGGGTCAATCGTATTCCAACACGACTGAAATTCGAAATCCTTGAGATCGTCTAAATAACTGCATACCTACTTTAGGGCGTATGTGTAGCACGGTAGCGATACGGGTATACGGCTATTTTTGTGTGTGGTAATCGTCTTAAAATCAAAAATCGGAACGGAGGTTCAGATGAAAGTTTTACCAATAGGTACACTATTACTCAGCTTCAGAAACTGAACAAGTGCCCGCCTGAGGTCAGCTACAAAAATGGCCATAGATCCCTCAATTCTCAACCTTTTTTCAAATTTCTTAAATTTGAATTTTCGTCTTTGCAAGACCCACCACCCTGTTTTACCAGAATTTTAATTACTTACAGTAATTAAAATATATTAGCACTTTTAGAGTTTTATTTTTTTCTGGCCACAAAAATGAACCGATTCGCGCGTTCTTGGTCTTAAAATCTTTGTTTTACTTCGCACAATACTTCGATATTTTTTTATTTTTCAGTAACAGGTCATATTTCGATTTTAGCCGAGTTTTAAAATTTGTAAAGTGAGTGTTTAGGCAGTTTCGATTCCCACAGAACCCAAAGTAGTCAAAACGTAATAAATTCGAATCAAAAAGGTACGGATCGAATTATGGAAGTATTGTGTGTTCTCTAAGCACCACAGATTTTCCGTTTTAGGACGATTACAAAACTCGCCATCCGCTCTACAAAATATAGATATAAAAATTCCCTTGTATATTCGATGGTTGACGTATTAAGGAAGGTAGGTTCATCACTAAACTTTCATCACGTTATCTCCGAAACAACCGTGGAAAGGAATTGTAAAACATTAAGGTTAAATTTCCAGTTAAGTCGCTTCTCAACTCCAAAGGCCATTCGGCTTCCTAAGCCGTGGAAACTTTGTAATAAATAGAAAAAAATTTTATTGCCATACGAGATGCATTATTATTTACAGAATTATAAGTGCTCCTGCCCCAGAAATTTCTGCAACACCAAGTCAATGGTCCCACCAGGTGACTAACTAAAACTTGGCCTGTCGAGTTTGCTTAATGTTCATTTTTAGTGTGCCCTTGGCAACTGAAGGCGAACTTTCATGGCTGCATTGAAGCAGTTGAAAATACTCGAGCGAAGAATTTTTAAATAGGAAGTTTCAATAATAAATAATAAGGATTGTCATCTTACTAGTTAAATTACATTTTAAGACCAACTAAAATGTCAGTGTCGCACTTGTTCGTTTATTTCAGCCGTTATTAAAGATGAAACTAAGAATTGAAAAATCATTATCCACGAGGGCATAAATAGTTGAAATGAGTTTTCTTTCTTAGAGGTACCAAGCTTCGTCCAAGTTCGCGAAGTAAAAGTGAGATAATTGTAAGATTCTGATCGCAAAAGAGGTAAATTAAAGTCGGATCAGTCGAGGGTCAGACAAAACTTGTCCTTTCCAGTTCAGAAACTTATTCCTTCACCCATTCATGAGTTACCTACTGCACTTACCAGTTTTTCAACAAATTACTATCCGTCTGCCATTTTGTGTACACTGCAGCAGTAATCTATCATCTCTCTCAATATTCATTATTTTCCGAAGATTGGGAATTCGAGTTGGTCACGCTCGGTTGATAGTTGAAACTCGGAGAAAAGGCTGTTCGCGCCGCCATCGGCCTGAGCTGTGTAGGCATATTTGCCGTGGTTCATTTAGGAAGTTGGTCATTTTAAATCTGTATGATTAAGCTTTTGAATGAGTGAAATTTGTAATATCGAATACCTCGATATTCGACAAACTTTTCAAATGACATGGCCACGATCGCAGTTCGTTCCTCTCCTTAATTAATAATAATTCATTTACTGTTCAGGCAATTAGGATCCATAATAAATACATAAGCTGTTTCCAACAAAATTCCTCAGTCGACTCCTTCAAGAGACGTGTGAAATCCGAAATTGTTAAGGAAATGCCATCTGGCTAACCATTTTGATTTTATTATGCACAGGACCCCTCGCAAAATACTTTATTCATATGTACCTAATTGGCATTGTTGGTATCCATCCGATTTTGTACAAGTGGCGTTTTAATTTAAAATTGTATTATTTGTTTTACTTGCGAAAGGCCTAATTTAATTTGAATAAGTAGGATACTGTGTAAAAAGTAAGAGACGGCCTTATGGGCCTATTTTGTACAAAGTTTGAATAAATATATCGTCGTCGCCCTTCGCTGGCAACAACTGACCCTTTCAGGTGGCCTAGGCGTAGGCAAGATTCCTTATCTTCTACGGAGAGAAATCCGTCACCAGCCCAAGGCACCAGCAAGGCATTTAATAAATTTTGTTACATTTGTTTTGTTCTGTTAAAAGAACGTGGTCTTTTAGATGCCATAATTTTGCCTCTACAAAAATGACATTCTCAATTGCCGGGGTTTAAAGGTACCTAACCTTCGAATAGAGCTTGCAAGTTGCGTTCTTTTTGAGGGATTTTCTCGCATGTTAAAAAATAGCAAACCGGACTTATTTCAGCTCACCGCACGTTTTGATACTGGTATAACTTACCTATACCTATTATTGTTGGTGATAAACCATTGTACTCGCTCAATATAAATGTTCAACCCCCCCATGGAAAATATTTGTGGTCCACGTTTTAAAGCTGACGACTGGGAGTGGGGTCGAAATGAAATAATTTTTTACTTCGTTGTCAACGTTTCGGTGAATATGTCACCTTCTTCAGGGGCTCAGAAGTGTGTCTAACAACGAATAGTCATGGAGCTGAAAATCCGTGGAGAACTCGCAGCTACATTTGGCAAAATTTTTCATGCCACCCATGGGAATCGAACCCATAACTCCCACTATAGCCTGCAGCTAGAATCAGTAATTATTTGTGAGTGGGCATCTGTTCACTGGTGTACTGCCTGTTATGTTGTGTGTTATGCTTCAAATGGAGACCAATGAATAAATAAATCTGGATGCAGATCGAGGGGCAGTGAATAATGTACGGCGTCATGATGCAGTAAAGGGGTATTGAAGCTGTCACTGCTAGGACGGGTCCTTTGGAACTATTATTAGGACCGAGCAGCAATTTATTTAACCTGAATGCTTCATGAAATAGTTATGGAATAATCATACCCGGAGGGAAGAACTGGCCTTCTCCTGTTTAGCTAACATAATGTGTTAACTAATTTTATTATAATTGTTTCCCGTTCTCAACCTGGAGTTCTCAAATGTGAATTCAATAATTAGGTATATAAATGATAAATATAAATAGGTCTAATCAGTTGCTTTATGAGCAGGAAGTTGATAAAAATGATGAATCTTGTCCAATACCGAAGCGATAGGTATATGACGCGGCTTTAAAAGTAAGTTTAGCCATCGGCCATCGGATCTTTGAACGATATTTACTCCGATATCCTGAGTAAACAATGGGAAGATTCGAGAAGGGGTGATGGGGAGGGGGACAGGGTGAGGAGATTGGAGGGCGAAGGTAAATATGGCAGCTAGGGAACGTTAAGAAGAAGCCGAAGAAGAAGTTGGTGTGGATTGGAAAAGTAGAGGAAGACGAGGGAGGGAAGTAGGGTTTAAGATTGTTTGGCTGAGCTCAGCAGCCTGGCGGTGGTTGTGGCGAGCAGCGGGTCCCTAGCGGCCACAGTTCCGTGTTCCCCGACGGGATCCAATCCGTGCTCAGATGACACTTGGCCCTCACCACAGCTGAAGAAGTGGGTTCGTTTTCCTTGTGAAGGAATTCAGAAAAGTGCGACAATGCCGAGAGGTTCGTTCGAAGAGTTTTCATCGAACCTATCTCGTCCGAACAGGTCTTCTCTCACCGACGCTCAAGTGCAAGGTATCTGCACGGCTCGACTGTCCGTTGCTATATCAACAACTGCCATCACAGCTCTTCCCTTCACAATAGTCGAGTGCCGCTTTTTGGTAGCCGTTGAGCCTTCCTGACTATTTAGCCTTTGTAGCTTTGTCAATTGAATCGCCAGTTCAGCTCTCACATAGGTACCTAAAATGAAAGTCTAGTGAAATAAGATCCGTATGTACGAGGAGCACAGCAGCCGGGGTGGCACTTTCTCGTAATTGCAGCAGCAAAACCATCCGCGTGAATTGCAACGAACGAGTTACCGTCTCGTTTACATAGAGAGTGAAGATTTTGAATAAAGGAAGATGGCGGAATTCTTAACCGTACCCGGAATAAATGGAAATAAATATAAGAGTAAAAACAGATTTAGAGCCGTTTTTACTTCCATATCTACAGAGTAAATGGAAGTATTGGAATCGTCCTGAAATCGAGAATCGGAACGGAGCTTCAGGAAAAACTTTTTTGAAGGAAAGTTTTTTGATATTTTTGACCTAAACATCCTTAAAAGCAGTCCAAATATGATCAAATTGTGTCACACTCTTACGTTTCAAAATATGGAAGTGTGTTATTTACGCACCACTGATTTTTTAATGCCAACGTTCTACTCTAAATAGAACATGAATCGCGAAAACATTATTCCGGCAATTCCACCATTACAAGAGTGGAAGGATTTTTGTGTTTTTGAGGCCCTTGAAATAACGGAGAGAAGACGTCTTTCGCAAAAATATTAGGAGAAAAATCCTCCTTATTTCAGAGATAAATTTAGGGAACTTATCCCCAACTCCAGCCCAAATTGTTAAACAAAACGGATTTTCATTTCCCAAGGGGAAGGTACGTTGTTTCGTGAACCCATATCCAGTTTGGATGAAACTGTTTCTATCAGGGAGATTTGGATGGGTAAGAACGCACTGCGTGAGAATTCAGTACCTACACCGCAGCCCCCAACAATATAAATGTGTACTCAATAACAAGTTTTTCAAATCGTTCAAAAGGAAGACACTTCGAAAATGTATGGGTTTCTTTCCAAGGTAGGTGCCCAGAGTCGAAAAGTCGGATAAAAGTTGAGCAAATCAACCATTAACCATTAATCTTTTCAGGCTGTAGAAAGACTTCATTTGAATTGTCATACAACCTTCGAATTCGTAGGTTAATAATGTCCAAATCCCAAACTTACCTGACATTGCTGTGGGCCCTGGCGGTTTGGTGAGCTCGCTTTTGACCTGGGCTTCTTCACGCACAACTTGTTTGAATCCCCACCACACTTTTCCTCTTCGTTGCTCTCTGAAACATAAGAAGTCAAAACCATATTTCTTTTTGATTTTCAAAAAATGTGCATTCGAATCGGCTGGGATAAGATGCTGACAATAAATGAAAAGGTAAGCCCCAAGAGAGTGAACATACAACAATCATTATCAAGGGTCACACCGGTACGGTGCCGAGGTTGAAGCATCTTGAAAATCTCAAGAATTTCTATCGTCGTTTCAGCCGTTTCGAGGAAAAAGCGCGGACGGTAAACAAGCAGACATTTTTACTTCCATAAGGAGCTTCAGAAAACACTTGCACACATTTACTCAGAATCACTTACCGAACAAGTGTCTGTGTGTCCGTTTGTGGTCATTTACAAAAATGGCCAAAGCTCCCTCAATTCTCAACCTTTTTTCGAATTTCTTGGACTCAAATGTTTGTCTCGGTAAGACCTAACACCCTGTTTAATCGGAATTTGAATAACTCACAGTACTTCCGATATATTTGCATTTTTAGTGTTTTCTATTTTATTTTTTTCCGCCCACAAAAATGAACCGATTTGAGCGCTCCTGGTCTTAAAATCTTTGTTTTACCTTGCAGAATATGTAGATATTTTTTTTTTGTTCCGATAACTTGGCGTATTCTTATTTTGGGCAAATTTTAAAATGGGCATAGTGAGTTTTTTTAAATTTTTGACCTAACACCCTTAAAAGCAGTCAAAATATGATCGAATTGTGTCACACTTTCACGTTTCAAAAATATGGAAGTATTGTGTGTTATCTACGCGCCACTGGGTTTTTTATATTTTTTCCGACCACAAAAATGAACAGATTTGTTCGCTCTGGTCTTAAAATCTTTGTGTTACCTTGCAGAATACGTTCCAGGTGACCCAGTGTTCCAGTGACTGGAGGTATTTCGATTTTAGGCGGGTTTTAAAATTTGCATAGGTAGTGTTTTTGATATTTTTGATAATTGCAGCCTCCATATCAGTCAAAATCAAAGTAATTCGATTCGAAACGTTTTCGTATGGAAGTATCGTGTGTAACCTACCCACCGCCGGTTTTATTCGATTTTTTGATCCAACGAACCTTGAAACGTCAACTATCAAATTTTCAGGGGAGTTGAACTATTGTTTCTTGAAGGATTACTACTGGGTTTTGTTATTGATTGATGAACCAAATAGGTAGCTGAACTTCATCGCCCCCATTACCACTTCGGCATGGTAAGTATTCATCGAAACGTGGAATCCCATGATAAGTTTAGGAACGGGGGAGGGAATGTGGGGAATAGCCTCTAGTGCTCTGATCCGGCTTTTGATATTTGTCTGATGAATCAGAATCCAGCAGAAATAATTTGACCCAACAGCAATCCCCCGTTTCGCTAGACCTAACACGCACACTCGTACGTTCGGTTTAAACAGGACCCTGTCCAACATAATCTCTATTAGGGCTCCCCCATATGCAAATCAGGTTAAATTTAATTATCGTGGAAATTTCTCTCTGGATTATTCAGATTAACAATTCGGCTGCAAATTAATCTAAAAGCTGCGTGGAGAGGGGACTGTACGTACTTCGCCAACGTATAATCCGAGGGATTTGAACTCAGCATTCCGGATGACGAGGGAATTCCACCTGCGTAGAATTGGATGAATCGAAGAATGAACAAATAATGACATCTATTCGTACGAAACGCTCCACATTCTACTTGAACAATTGGCAACAATACTGGCAATTGATTCGAGCTAGGGTACTCACTTCAAACGAACATCGAACTGGCGTTTGTGATAACCGTTAGCTAGGCGTTGTAATCATGACAAACAAAAAGGAAAAAATCGCGGACGTGACTAGATTCTTTCTTTTGCTCAACTCAGATAATTGTACTGAATTCATAAGTAAAACCAGCTTTCATTTCACAGGCACATAAAAACCCGAAATGAAGTGAAGGTACCAGAAAGAACAAAACAAGAAGACAGGCAACGTGTATAAACTATCGGATGTTGATTGGATTAAGATTACTCCCGAAACTGTAGCTTTTAGTTGGTTTAGGCCTGCTGGTAAAACATTTTTTTAGCAGCAATTTCCATTTATAGGGTAACTTTGGTTCAAAATTTTCATAATAATTTTTTCCTTATTTGCTCAACGCCCAGCTGAGCGAGTCTTACTCAAATTTTTATCATCCTGAGAGGTCATGAGTAAGATTTGGGACCAGTTTCAACCACCCCTCTTAAAGGTAAATTTTAGATAAATGCCTAAAAATCTGAACTTGGCGGCAAAGTTAAGAAGAAGAGATGAAGAATTGCCGTAAGTTCCTTATGAAGATGAAAATAATTTTTTTTGGGTCACGCCTTTAATGAGGCATAAACATCGTGGGCTCCTGGAATATTGTGTATTACTTTGCAGCGTTTTTCTGATGGTTTCAAAACTTCTACTACGATGATTTTGAAACGCCTCATCGAAGGTATGAGTTTCTTTTTATCTAACTGATGAAAATTTTGCAATCAATTCCTACTAGGTGGTACTGTGGCCCACCACATCTGCCTCCGCAATTTTAAATTTCAAAAACTTGATTTAAATTTACCTCCGCCAGGCGTGGGTTAAAACTGGTGCCAAATTTATGGCACAACCAGTAAAAAAAACCCAGCTGGGGCGAAAACCTTAAATCTGATACATTTGACGTCAGAACTAACTCAAAACTACAAAACATGAAGAATATTTTCGGCCAGTTCCCAAGGGTAAGAACTGATACTTAAGTTGTTCAAGTACGATCATCAGAGGGGCGAGAGGAAAATTTTTAGGCGATTGAGCTTTATGCCTGGATGAGTTGTGATGGGGTCTAGAATATTTGACTCACTCGGTATTTATGAGAAAAACCTTTTGCGAAAAATTATTCCGGGCAATAGCAGGTATTAACAGGTAATAACACGACAAACCAGCAACCTCATTTTCATTTTCTGGCTTATCACAAATAACAATCGCACCACGCCATCCACAAGCCAACTGAGATCTCAGTGTACTACAGTAAAAATGTACCCATATACTTTGCCGCATTGTGTTTCGACGGATCTGCAGTCCGCATTGACTCAAGATGAGCTTTAGATGAGCTTCATGCCTTTTCAGAAGAGTATGTGACGGTGGGTCTGCTTTGTCCTGAGAAGAGAGCCTCTGCTGAGCATGCGCAGTAGTTGATAATATATTACGTCCCACCAGCTGGAGAGTGCTCGTGCTCTTGCTGGCGTGCATTTGTGTGACCTGTCTGTCTACCTTCGGTTCCTCTCTTCATTCATTATCAAAAGGGGTAGGAAATTTATAGACCTGTTTATTCTGGGCTCTAGTTCCGACACGTTGACACTTTAAGAGTTCCTTCTCCATTCCATCCGCACGGATGGATTTTTAGCGGAGCTGAACTGCAGGGCAACTTTTCATTTCCTAAGACGTTATGGGGGAAAGGAGAGCTTGTAGAATTACCTGATTCACCCATTTAAGACGTAGCTACGACGAAAACAAATAATTTACAGCAAACCTCACTCCGGCATTCACTCAACTCATTTGAGGAACATTTTCCTTTAATTGAGTTGAGTAAATTAGAACCTAGTTCAAATCAAAACTATAATCCGTAGGTTTATTTTGAAAACAATGGTGGACAACACGCACAGATTTGACGAGTCAATTTTGGCTCGAATTGATGATAATGTTGAATACAATGGTGAGATGAAATGGGTAGTTACTCAAAATAATATTCAACAATGAGAATTTGAGGTAGGTATGCTAGGTATGCTAATTTACCGCAACCAACTGGAGAACTCTGCAAAGTACCTATTAAATAGGATTCACAAATGCGCGTCTTCGTGTGTTGCGGAAAGGTCCGGAAAACACCAATTAAACACTATTTTTAGAATGATTACAATTGAATATTAGCAGCTATCGCCACAAATACACAATTATCTGCTTGGCATGGACGCATCAATACAAAAGAGTTCTGTATTCTCGATTTTTCTGAATCGGTGTAATGATCTCTATGGAAAGAGTATCGTCGTTGCTTGGGCATTTCCGCATCCGGAATGGCGGGAAATATCAAATCGAATGAATGTTTCCCGCAATTCCTGATCCGGAAGTGCCTCAGCAACAATGTTACTCTTTCCACAGAGATCAGAACACCGCTCTAGGAAATTCGAGGACATTGAACAATGTTTGTGATCATGAGTCAACGAGAAGGCATATGATTTTGCGTTTGGTAGAGACTAATATTAAATCGAAATCATGGTTGAAATGGGGTTCAAGTGGTGTTTTCCGGAAATTTCCGCAACTCACGAGGAATCTCACTTTTGAACCCGCCATAACACTTGGGTTTATGACGAGGAAATTGTGACTTGAGCTCCATTAATCATGAGGTAATTCGTGATTGTTAATTCAGTATTATAAAGTTTGGCCGTCATCCAGGCCCGCACCCTAGGGGCCCCAAATGAACATGATATATATTTCATTATCTAGGGTCTAACTCACCGTTGAACAGAAACTCAAACTCATAATCGCACTCGAAGTCAAACCGACAATAAGACAGAAACTCGAAGTCAAACTCACAATGAAACAGAAACTCATACCCATATCAATCTCGAAGCCAAATTCACGATGGAACAGAAACTCTAACTCATAATCAAAGTCAAAGTCAAAACCAAAATGAAACAGAAACTCAAACTCACAGTCAAACTCGAAGTCAAATTCACGATGGAACAGAAACTCTAACTCATAATCAAAGTCGAAGTCAAATCCAAAATGAAACAGAAACTCAAACTCACAGTCAAACTCGAAGTCAAATTCACGATGGAACAGAAACTCTAACTCATAATCAAAGTCGAAGTCAAATCCAAAATGAAACAGAAACTCAAACTCACTTTCAAACTCGAAGTCAAACTCACGATGGAACAGAAACTCTAACTCATAATCAAAGTCGAAGTCCAATCCAAAATGAAACAGAAACTCAAACTCACAGTCAGACTCGAAGTCAAATTCACGATGGAACAGAAACTCTAACTCATAATCAAAGTCGAAGTCAAATCCAAAATGAAACCGAAACTCAGACTCATCATCGAACTCTAAGTCAAACACGTAATGAAACAGAAACTCAAACTCACAGTCAAACTCGAAGTCAAATTCACGATAGAACAGAAACTCTAACTCATAATCAAAGTCGAAGTCAAATCCAAAATGAAACAGAAACCCAAACTCACAGTCAAGCTCGAAGTCAAATTCACGATGGAACAGAAACTCTAACTCATAATCAAAGTCGAAGTCAAATCCAAAATGAAACAGAAACTCAAACTCACGGTCAAACTCGAAGTCAAATTCACGATGGAACAGAAACTCTAACTCATAATCAAAGTCGAAGTCAAATCCAAAATGAAGTAGAAACTCAAACTCACAGTCAAACTCACGATGGAACAGAAACTCTAACTCATAATCGAAGTCGAAGTCAAATCCAAAATGAAATAGAAACTCAAACTTACAGTCAAACTCGAAGTCAAACTCACGATGGAACAGAAAATCAAACTCATAATCAAAGTTGAAGTCAAAACCAAAATGAAACCGAAACTCAAACCCACAGTCAAACTCGAAGTCAAACTCACGATGGAACAGAAACTCTAACTCATAATCAAAGTCGAAGTCAAAACCAAAATGAAACCGAAACTCAAACTCACAGTCAAACTCGAAGTCAAACTCACGATGGAACAGAAACTCTAACTCATAATCAAAGTCGAAGTCAAATCCAAAATGAAACAGAAACTCAAACTCACAGTCAAACTCGAAGTCAAATTCACGATGGAACAGAAACTCTAACTCACTTTCAAACTCGAAGTCAAACTCACGATGGAACAGAAACTCTAACTCATAATCAAAGTCGAAGTCAAATCCAAAATGAAACAGAAACTCTAACTCATAATCAAAGTCGAAGTCAAATCCAAAATGAAACAGAAACTCAAACTGATATCAAAGTCGAAGTCAAATTTAAATTAAACCGAAACTCAAACTCACAGTCAAACTTGAAGTCAAACTCACTATGGAACAGAAACTCAAACTCATTATCAAAGTCGAAGTCAAATCCAAAATGAAATCGAAACTCAGACTCATAATCAAAGTCGAAGTCAAATCCAAAATGAAACAGAAACTCAAACTCACAGTCTAACTCGAAGTCAAATTCACGATGGAACAGAAACTCTAACTCATAATCAAAGTCGAAGTCAAACTCACGATGGAACAGAAACTCTAACTCATAATCAAAGTCGAAGTCAAATCCAAAATGAAACAGAAACTCTAACTGATAATCAAAGTCGAAGTCAAATCCAAAATGAAACAGAAACTCAAACTCACAGTCAGACTCGAAGTCAAATTCACGATAGAACAGAAACTCTAACTCATAATCAAAGTCGAAGTCAAATCCAAAATGAAACCGAAACTCAGACTCATAATCAAAGTCGAAGTCAAATCCAAAATGAAACAGAAACTCAAACTCACAGTCTAACTCGAAGTCAAATTCACGATGGAACAGAAACTCTAACTCATAATCAAAGTCGAAGTCAAATCCAAAATGAAACAGAAACTCAAACTCACGGTCAAACTCGAAGTCAAATTCACGATTGAACAGAAACTCTAACTCATAATCAAAGTTGAAGTCAAAACCAAAATGAAACCGAAACTCAAACCCACAGTCAAACTCGAAGTCAAACTCACGATGGAACAGAAAATCAAACTCATAATCAAAGTTGAAGTCAAAACCAAAATGAAACCGAAACTCAAACCCACAGTCAAACTCGAAGTCAAACTCACGATGGAACAGAAAATCAAACTCATAATCAAAGTTGAAGTCAAAACCAAAATGAAACCGAAACTCAAACTCACAGTCAAACTCGAAGTCAAACTCACGATGGAACAGAAACTCTAACTCATAATCAAAGTTGAAGTCAAACTCACAATGAAACTGAAACTCAGACTAATCGTCGAACTCGAAGTCAAACTTACAATGGAACAGAAACTCTAACTCATAATCAAAGTCGAAGTCAAATCCAAAATGAAACAGAAACTCAAACTCACAGTCAAACTCACGATGGAACAGAAACTCTAACTCATAATCAAAGTCGAAGTCAAATCCAAAATGAAACAGAAACTCAAACTCACAGTCAAACTCGAAGTCAAACTCACGATGGAACAGAAACTCTAACTCATAATCAAAGTCGAAGTCAAATCCAAAATGAAACAGAAACTCAAACTCACGGTCAAACTCGAAGTCAAATTCACGATTGAACAGAAACTCTAACTCATAATCAAAGTTGAAGTCAAAACCAAAATGAAACCGAAACTCAAACCCACAGTCAAACTCGAAGTCAAACTCACGATGGAACAGAAAATCAAACTCATAATCAAAGTTGAAGTCAAAACCAAAATGAAACCGAAACTCAAACCCACAGTCAAACTCGAAGTCAAACTCACGATGGAACAGAAAATCAAACTCATAATCAAAGTTGAAGTCAAAACCAAAATGAAACCGAAACTCAAACCCACAGTCAAACTCGAAGTCAAACTCACGATGGAACAGAAAATCAAACTCATAATCAAAGTTGAAGTCAAAACCAAAATGAAACCGAAACTCAAACTCACAGTCAAACTCGAAGTCAAATTCACGATGGAACAGAAACTCTAACTCATAATCAAAGTCGAAGTCAAATCCAAAATGAAACAGAAACTCAAACTCACAGTCAAACTCACGATGGAACAGAAACTCTAACTCATAATCGAAGTCGAAGTCAAATCCAAAATGAAATAGAAACTCAAACTCACAGTCAAACTCGAAGTCAAACTCACGATGGAACAGAAACTCAAACTCATAATCAAAGTTGAAGTCAAAACCAAAATGAAACCGAAACTCAAACTCACAGTCGAACTAGAAGTCAAACTCACGATGGAACAGAAACTCAAACTTATAGTCAAAGTCGCAATCAAATTCGAAAATCAAGCTCATGTTCGAAATTGAGGTCAAACACACGATATTTAAGTCAATGAAACGGAAACTCAGACTTATCGTCGAACGATGATAAGTTTGAGTTTCTGTTCCATCGTGAGTTTGAGTATCTGTTTCATTGCGTGTTTGACATCGAGTTTGACTATGTGTTTGAGTTTCTGTTTCATTTTAGTTTTGACTTCGACTTTGATTATGAGTTTGAGTTTTTGTTCCATCGTGAGTTTGACTTCGAGTTTGAAAGTGAGTTTGAGTTTCTGTTTCATTTTGGATTTGACTTCGACTTTGATTATGAGTTAGAGTTTCTGTTCCATCGTGAGTTTGACTTCGAGTCTGACTGTGAGTTTGAGTTTCTGTTTCATTTTGGATTTGACTTCGACTTTGATTATGAGTTAGAGTTTCTGTTCCATCGTGAATTTGACTTCGAGTTTGACTGTGAGTTTGGGATTCTGTTTCATTTTGGATTTGACTTCGACTTTGATTATGAGTTAGAGTTTCTGTTCTATCGTGAATTTGACTTCGAGTTTGACTGTGAGTTTGAGTTTCTGTTTCATTACGTGTTTGACTTCGAGTTTGACTGTGAGTTTGAGTTTCTGTTTCATTTTGGATTTGGCTTCGACTTTGATTATGAGTTAGAGTTTCTGTTCTATCGTGAATTTGACTTCGAGTTTGACTGTGAGTTTGAGTTTCTATTTCATTTTGGATTTGACTTCGACTTCGATTATGAGTTAGAGTTTCTGTTTCATCGTGAGTTTGACTTCGAGTTTGACTGTGAGTTTGAGTTTCTGTTTCATTTTGGATTTGACTTCGACTTTGATTATGAGTTAGAGTTTCTGTTCCATCGTGAATTTGACTTCGAGTTAGACTGTGAGTTTGAGTTTCTGTTTCATTTTGGATTTGACTTCGACTTTGATTATGAGTTAGAGTTTCTGTTCTATCGTGAATTTGACTTCGAGTTTGACTGTGAGTTTGAGTTTCTGTTTCATTACGTGTTTGACTTAGAGTTCGATGATGAGTCTGAGTTTCGGTTTCATTTTGGATTTGACTTCGACTTTGATTATGAGTTAGAGTTTCCGTTCCATCGTGAATTTGAATTCGAGTTTGACTGTGAGTTTGAGTTTCTTTTTCATTTTGGATTTGACTTCGACTTTGATTATGAGTTTCTGTTCTATCTTGAATTTGACTTCGAGTTAGACTGTGAGTTTGAGTTTCTGTTTCATTTTGGATTTGGCTTCGACTTTGATTATGAGTTAGAGTTTCTGTTTCATCGTGAATTTGACTTCGAGTTTGACTGTGAGTTTGAGTTTCTGTTTCATTTTGGATTTGACTTCGACTTTGATTATGAGTTTGAGTTTCTGTTCCATCGTGAGTTTGACTTAGAGTTTGAAAGTGAGTTTGAGTTTCTGTTTCATTTTGGATTTGAATTCGACTTTGATTATGAGCTTGAGTTTCCGTGTCATTGTGAGTTTGAATTCGAGTTCGAATATTAGTTTGATTTTATTATCGATTTGAATTTGACTTCGAATTCGATTATGAGTTCGAGTTTCTGTTTCATTGTAAATTTGACTTCAGTTTTAAGTATGAGTTCGAGTTTCGATTTCATTGTGTGTTTGACTATGAGGTCGATTATGAGTTTGAGTTTTGGTTACACTGTGAGTTTGACTTCAATTTCGAATGTGTGTTTGAGTTTGGGTTTCACTTTGAATTTGACTTCGACTTTGATATCAGTTTGAGTTTCGATTTCATTGTGTGTGAATCCGAGTTCGAATATGAGTTTGATTTTCTTTTTCATTTTGAATTTGACTTCGAATTCGATTATGAGTTCGAGTTTCTGTTTTATTGTAAATTTGACTTCAATTTAAAGTATGAGTTCGAGTTTCGATTTCATTGTGTGTTTGACTTCGAGGTCGATTATGAGTTTGAGTTTTGGTTACATTGTGAGTTTGACTTCAATTTCGAATGTGAGTTTGAGTTTCTGTTTCATTGAGTATTTGACTTCGACTTTCATTATGAGCTTGTGTTTATGTTTCATCGTGTGTTTGACTGCGAGTTCGACTATACATAGTCACACATAGTCAAACACATGTGTTTGAGTTTCCGTTTCATTGTGTGTTTGACTCCAAGTTCGAATATGAGTTCGATTTTTTTATCAATTTGAATTTGACTTCGAATTCGATTATGAGTTTGAGTTTCGATTTCATTGTGAGTTTGACTTCGAGTTCGATGATTAGTTCGAGTTTTGGTTACAATGCGAGTTTGACTTATATTCGAATGTGAGTTTGAGTTTCTGTTCCATCGTGAGTTTGTCTCCGAGTTAGGCTATGCGTTTGAGTTTGGTTTCGTTGTGTGTTTGACTTCGAGTTTGACTATGTGTTTGAGTTTCTGTTTCATTGTGTCTTTTCTTGGGCGATTACAAGGATTTATTATGAAATATGCTAAAACATTTTCATAAATCCACGTATTTTGCGATCCAAAATCAAAATTTCAAGATATTTATCAAGAAAAACGTTTTTTTAAGCAGTAATGAATAGAAAACACAAAATGTGACGACGACGTGAAGGCCACCGGAATAGAACGCGCACCCTTTCAATTAACAATGAATTCATCTCGTTCTTCCAATACTAATAAAAATACAAATACAAACGTCGCGCTTTGATTCACAAAGCTTTTCTGGTCAAAACTTAACACTGGTGATCGCCGCTGTCCAATATAATTGGACCAAAAACTGGTCCAACATGCGCGGTAAATAGGTTCCAACTCTTGTCCAATTACAGTAACGATGTTCCTACCGAAAGATCAATATGGCATGTCGCTCAATTTCGTTTTCGGAAATAACGAGTTACCTCTTGACTACAAACACATATCAGCCCCAAGAATATTATGCTTTATAGGACTGTGGTGCTCTTCTGGTATAACGACACAATCGCCTACCCTGCGGGGACGGAATGCCTATGCAATTTCGAAGTGCCCGTCCAATGTGGCCCAGAGTAGTATGGTGGATTCAGGATGTCATTCCTGTCATGTGCATACGCGAGGCATATGCACATGGTTTCAACCCAAGGAACCAGTCCGAATTCCGTATTGTATGGGGAAATTCCCTGGTTCCACCACAACTCTTTGGCCATGTCGGCCTAGCTTCGCGAAAATTCTAGAATAAGTATTTATTTCTTATTAAAGCAATTCAGTTTATTAATCGAATATCCCCATCCATGAATCGAATATCCATTATAATCTGAATAAAATTTTCAATGGATACGTTGACACAGAAATTCGTAGGCTACATTTCCAAGGATTACTCATCCGGAGAATAATGGATATTCGATGAGTAAACTGAATTGATGAGCCCACACTAAACAGTTTACTCAACTGCCTACCATCTAATGTCGATTAGGGTCATTTAAAAGGTCTAAGCTTGATACAGGACAATAGAAATGAGATCGCCGTCATGAGCTGTTAGCGAAACGGTGTATCGTTGTTATCTCTTCACGACAAATCGATTCGATGCTTTTGAAGGATGGTTCGGAATGCATATTTCAATAGGGAGAAAGGAGCCAAACCATGAAAGATCGCCAAGTTCTTAAGTATTACGACGCAATTACTAAATGGTTCCCTGCACTTAAGATGAGAAAGCCAAAGAAAGCCATGACGGTCATAGGACTGGATGAATAATGAGGTTGAGGATGAAGAATTCATCGGGACTCCCTCGCTGGTTGAAAAGGCTGGTGGGGGAGAATAGAGGTGGGTGGAGGGGGGATGGGTTGTTTTCCCTCACTTTTCCTCGGCCAGAACCCTGGGAACACCATATCGAACAAAACCCCATCCACATCTTCTTTGAAGTAGGTCGGTTGATAAAAGCGTTTATGTTCTACATTTTATTGATCAGATGATGAATTCCTAATCAGCCAACACCAGCTGCGCTGGTTACAGGCGAAAAACCGATCCGATATCAGCACCCGATTCATTATGAATCGCAGATTGTAATACGTTCCAACGAAGAAGGTAATTCCAAGCGTCTAATTGCTACGTTGCTGGCAAGCAGCAATAAAGGAAACTAATGTTAACAATTTCATCTTGAATATTTTCGGGGAAAAGGGCTGATGAACTGGATGAACTAATACAAGCGGGCCTTAAATTGGTAGTCTCAGCTTACAGGTAAGAACAGAAGGAAAGCGTTTACCTACTGGACGAGCCCCGACGCAGTACCAAACACCTATAATATTTACAGTTGGTTACCTATTTACACGACGTGCCTTTGTATACCTACTTACATATCTATCTGAAATTGAAAAAAAGCATGCATTACTGAGTCATATATTTCAACAGCATGGACGCACGCATTTATTCATGATAAGTATGTATTATTAACGTTCATAAATATTTACAGCTGGCAGAGAGTAAAATCAACAGAATGAAAGCATTGATTGTATGTATAAAACTATTGAAGCAGAATAGGAAAGTACAATAGTATAATAAAATCCAGATAATAAATCATTTAGGAAGTCTTGTAAGTAGGTATAAAAAACTTCAATCGAAACGGCTGCGAATCGTATGTTTTGAAGATTTCGGGGTACAGGTCAATTGCTCCGGAATGATAGAATCATGGATAGAATGATCTACATTCTACAAGCCCTGAGGGGAAGACAAAAAGAAGAGTTCTCTCAAGATGAGTACTCAAAGGAAGAAGTGTTCGATTTATCGTCGACAATGTGAATTCTGTTATTTTTTTCTTCAAAAATAATAAACCGCTGAGATATACGTCGCAGCATGAATTCGGGAATATCAAGTCAGTTTTTGGAGGTAGGAAATCATTTTTTGCTGTTATAGAACCTCGATCTACTCTTAACGTGTAGTATACCGTTCACGTAGATTGAGCGTTTGGCTACGAGCCAAAAATATTTTCTTCAACTTTTCATCCTTCGATGATTTGACTTGATGCGTTCAACTCTGAATTGAAAGAAAATTTCAACATTTTTTTAAACATTGTTGATGTAATTATTCATTTCAGCGATGAATTTCGCCATTTGCTTTATTGTAACATTCGCATGCCGATTCATGGTAGGAATGCTGGACCGATTTGGACATTTTACAGTTGGGGTGGGACCGAGTTGGTCCCTGTAATGTGGCCTCAGTTGATTAGTTCCCTGTGAGAAGGGCTCATTTTGGGAGAACCGCGGACTCACGTGAATCTTTTCACTCCAATTTCGATAAACTAATTTGTAGCCTCCACTTCAATAGTTTTGCGTTCGTTGAGGTCTCGCTGGACACTCAGATCCACAACGCATATTTGCGTATTGCATACCCGCAACGCCTCGAATAGTTTTAGGATTTCAGTTCTCCTACGCGAGCAGTGATAGAAAAACGACATGGGCATTCCTAATATCGATGGACAAAAATATGAGCAGTACCTTCCAACTAAGTACCTTCAAAATCGAGACAGCTTGAACAAACCTCTTCAATTGATCGGGTCTAGTCAGTTTCCAGATGTGTACAGCTTCAACCGACAAGACATGTAAAGTGGTCAGTTCCGCCTGATCAAATAGAATGTGTAGCGTATAACCCAAAATAAATTGGGTACAGTATTTTGCATACAATTGCGGTCGTTGGGTGGTGGCTCGGGGAGCAACTTCCCATTCACGATGCAAGATGACGTTGCGAACCGTGCGATTTATGTAGTTTATTGAGACAACGTAGAGCTAACGAAGCATTCATATTCGCCCAATCAGGGTATATCTTACACCTTACCATCTGCAAGAGCCATACAGCGTTAAATCTCAAGCAGATAGCAATGCGGCCAATCAGCACTATACATTTGGCGGAGAATGCTTTTCATACCGTCTGCAGACATCTTGCTAAACAAATCAAGTTATAATAAAATCAGTTTTTTTTTGTCATTTCATTTTTCAACTAGAATGAATGCGTTCGAAGGGCTGAGTGTTCTGGGAGACGATTCCAATTTGCGGATTCTTACTCCAGCAAGAGTGAAAAAATGATGTTTTGGTGTTACGTGGCAAAAAAAAATCAACGTTGACTCTATCACTAAGTTTGATAACTCGTTGCAGTTGACGAGCCGTAACTTCAGCAGAACGCAGAATCAATTTTTTATGATCATGACGTTCAATACGCTCACTTATCAAAGCTTCTGAATATAATATGGGTAAAGATGAACCCAACGTAAACAGGCATGTTTTAGAGGATCAAGTCGAGTAGGGAAAAAACTTCCAAGAACTGTGAAACGATTTTAACTTAATTAGCCCCCTCCTCCGGTCGGGTAGGTAGCCAAGGGGTCGTTTATGTTTTTCAAGTTTTAATGAGCATGAACAGGACGGATGATCAATGGGCTGTTTTGTATCCACCGAATCGCGTACTCGCCGGCCGAAATAAGCGTAAGGGTACTCCACGCCAAGCAATCCGAGTCGCCATGTCGATTTCACGGTCTAATTAACTTTTGAACTGTCGGTGCGCCATGGAGCGATTCAATGAAGGCGCCGAAACAATTGTGCACCGCAATAAACTGAGCCAGTCATTGCTGAGTTTCTTACTTGCCATTTTGTGGGATTCGATTGTCGGCTGCAAAACGATGAACCCCCCCACCCCTCCGATCTTCCCGACCAACCGCTAGTTGGATACTGTACCGGTTACTCACATCGATGTTTAATTATGAAATTTCATAGCTTACCCAAAGCATGGACGAGAAAGGTTCTAGGTCGTTTCTGGAGGGTGACAAAGCGCAAATTGCCGGCGGTTGTTTTCGAATCCGCGCCAGCAGAAAGTTTGGGAAGGCTCCGCTCCTCGAGCTTCTTAGCGCTGTTTTCAGGCAATGCGTTTTTTTCTGCAACCACAGAATTTAGGGCGGTTGAAGCGGGGAGGTTTCTAAGGAGAGAGGCGAGTGCGTGCGAGAGAAAGACAAAGAAGGTGCGAGTAAGAGTGAAAATGCGAGAGGGTGAGGGGAGAGGTGCCAGAACAGCTAATACAACGTGCACAAGCGGAGGTGCCGAAATTCCAGGACACCATGTTATCTCGTCAGTATCCGAATTGAACTCCGGGCGGAAGTGAAAGAAAATCGTCTAAAACCGCGAGATCGAACAATATCGGCTTAGCAGGTACGTATCACTCGGTTGACGATTTATGAAGCCGGTAACAGCGTTGATCGATAGGTCGGTAAAGTGTTAATACCTGAGCATAGTTATTTTGGCAGTTGCCTTCTTAAGTCGGTCCATACTCGTTGATCTGTTCATGTATTTCTGCAATTATACTCTCCGGTAGAACGTTAGGCACAACGGTATAACATTTTGCGCCACCTTCACCAAAATACCTACTAGTACGCAGGAGAGTAGACTCATCACTCCATGATCATGCGATGAGGCCAGCAGCCGCTTCAGAATCAGTCCCTCACCATTGCGCCATCCAAATGTGGAATAGACAATGTCTGCTCTCATTTTTGAATTTTTATCCGAGCCATCAACATGGCCCACTTATGAATGCAGCAACTGATTCAGTGCTTAGCTGGATTCAGTGCTAATTTCAAGTCTTAGCCAAACGGACGTCACCGAACTCGTCACTTAATTACCTATACGTGGGAGGGGCGGAGATTAGTAGGCGGTTGAGATGCATGGACTCGCTTGTACAGAAATTACTGAATTCGCCACTCCAATGGCCCAACGTATAATTGACCTGTTACTGTTACACACTGATGCCGCCAACACTCGAATCCGAAATCAGCAAACTTCCATCCAGCCATGCGAAAGGAGTTCCAACGTTCGTGTAAGGCTAGCTTTTCCATGCTTGCCTGAATTCTCAATTTTACCACACACATCCAGCCATTTCGGTTCATTTTTCTTTAAAAAATAAGCCTCTATAATCGGTCAGGGGAAAACATTTTTTAACACCCCCTGAAAATTTGTTGATTTTTGTTTCAAGGGGTGTAGAATCCGAATCAAGGGGAACGAGTTATCGAAAAATATTGAAATTTTCACCAAAAATCAGGTTCCGTATGTAGTTGGTCCTAACGTCTCGACAGAACCCTACCTTAATTTTAAGGCCTGTAAAACAGCTGTTGAAGTGAGAAAAAATTCGTGTTTTTCAGGAAGTTTGCAACACAGCCATGTGAGGCATCATTTTCTTTAGATTTTTCTATGCTGAATCGAATGAGACTATCGCCACGGTGGTAGCTTCAACCGTTCAGGATATATTGCAGTTTCAGCGAGACATTTATTTATTCAAATTTCTACAATTCTTAATAACTCGAAAACGATTTGAGCCACCAAATTCGTTTTCTACTCGTTGGAATCCTCGGAAAACTTTCTGTCCTCCCAATATCTTCAATTTAAAGAATTTGGTCGTATTACACAAATCAGCAAAACGAAAATAGGAAACAGTTGAGAATTCGGCCTTGGTTCTTAAAGGTTGATTGATCTACTTACGACCACTACCCTATTACACCAACAAGGTGACGCACTCACACTATACCAGTACCACATGAGAGTTAAATTAAATATCTAGCGAAAATTCAAACGACGCCGGAGAAGAATATTTTAAATTATGAGAATTTCGCCAAAATTCAATCGGGTTGAATTTTTTGACACTTGCGAAAATGCTCGGCTACTGCTATGAACACTATTTAAAAAAAGGTGTAGGCATCATTTTAAACATGTACTCATGTTGTGACGCCAGTTGTTACTGATAGAGACAGCTGTTACAGTACTTGCAACTGACTTGTCACCTTTTGAATATTTTCTCAATAGCAGTAAACATTGGTGATGAATCCAGGCATCTCATTTCTTCCACAATCCCCTCTCGGTGACGAGTTCGTACATCTCTCCAGAGCTCAGTGACGAATGGTGCCCGATTCGTGGCCTCCTGGTCAAACGTACTCGAATAAGATAATCGAAAACAGAATTCGGGTCCGAGAGCCATCGGCTTTCCCGGCATAGAGAGGGCTCATTCCGATTGTATGTTAATGCCACCAAGATGGAGCATTATCATTGCAAATTTATCCGAATCCGAATGAGACTGGAAGCGCATTTTTGATGAGCTCCATACTGAAACGGCCCATGCACTGAAGTTATCTTCGGGTAGTCGCCCAACTCGTAATGTACATGTAACGAATGTTGAAAATTATTTTCTATTCGAAGATCATTCTAAGCTGTTCGAGGGCAATCGTATCTACCAATACACGTATACCAAAATGCAAGATCGACAGCATGCTCATCATGAAATTTTACCAAAGGCTTTGAAGCATTCATCATAAATCAAAATCCGAACTTGGCTACTCCAAGATGTAAGCAGAGCACGACACACCAGAATTTTACATTTTCGATAGGTACACCATTCCAACCATGCATAGGTACTGATTTTGTAAAACGGTGTTGTCACTGGTAACTCGTGGAAACTCGGAGTCGATGCGTTGCTCAAGTGGATCATTACTTTTTATGATTGGCGAAGGTTTTCAATTACAACATGTACATATTTCTCTGTGCTGTATATCTTGATGAATACTGGTGAAACCGATCATTCACGGTGCAGCACATCGATTGATTGTGCTGTGTATGTAATGATGATGTGTACAAATAACCCATACCCCATTCGCAAGCTGTCATTCTGCTCCCCAGACCCGTCTAAGGAGTACCTCACGACATATTTTTTACAGCCTAACATATCTGCTCCGTATGGTGACCGACGAAATAAATCAGCCGACTAACTTTTTCCGTTTCATTTACAAAAGAAACAAGTTTTTCCACGGGTCACACAAAAAGGCCCTCGCGGCTGAATGTTGTCCAGCATCTATGTCTGCTAGGGGAAGTTATCTTCAGATTTAATGTCGTAACAGTTTACCAAATGAATTATCTCAATTTGGCGAATTTAATTCATATGTATTTTGTAACAACACTATGAACATTTTATTTTCCTTCCGATACCTTCCCTTTCCGCGTTTCTGGCCAATTCTTATTTTACCTGTAGTCAGAGTGGAAATATTCGATAAATTACCCAGTCCTCGCCTCGACGGCAAATGAGTCGATAAGACGGGAAACTCAGTTCGATGTGTATTCCTTGTAAAACGAACAGCAACGAAGTTGGGCATCGTGGCGCGGGCAGACTGTGCGTGGATGTGTTATGGGGGTTAACGAAAGTTCTCCTCATCGCGTAGAAACTAAGTTGGCATAGAATAGCGCCTCCGGCCATCGACTCAAACCGAAAGGAGTTGAATTCACTCGGCGAATAAGAATTTTCTCAATTAGTGATGGAAAGTCAGATGGGAAACCCATAAATTACGCACAACTTTACAATTACATCCAATTTGTGAAAGACAAGCCGAAATGGGGGAGCCGAGTATTTTCTGAAAACCGGAGAAATGAATGAATCGATGAGTGTGCAAAAGAGGTACGGAATGTCATGGAAAGAGCCGAAGCACGAGGGGTGAAGATGTGGCCCCGGCAAAAGCCATTAAGCAACTTTGGCTCCAAATTAATAGTATAATTACGCCGGAGCCCCTTTCCTCCTCATTTCTAAAGTTGCAATCTAGGGGAAAAAGGGGAAAAAATGAAGAAAGAAAGAGAGAAAAAACAACGGGCTGTTGATAAATCTGCCAGCTCGAAAAGGCGATCGCTACCCTAGGGTCGTGGGGTAGTTAAGGGCACCACTTGGCCGGGCGGAGGGTGGCATTTTACCGGCGGAAAAAAGGGAAGCAAATCGACAGACCAATGCCTCATAAATATTAAAACTGTTCGCCCAAAGGAAAGGAAACTAATCGTGGTCAGAATGAGCCATCAATTGCTGAGCTAATGTTCGCATAACTTCGTGTAGCTATGCAAATAGATTGGCTTGATATTCGGGAGGGGGCTGCGGAGGGGGGGGGGGGGGGCTTCGGTGGAGGTAAAGGTTCGGTGTGCCCCGGCCTCCGCCGCTAATGTATTGCTCGCTTTGGAGTTGACGTTAGAAGTGGGGGAGGAAGAATGGTGGTGAGGCGAGGGTCGGGGAAGGGGTTGGCCGAGAGTGGGGACGACGAGGGGAGGGGTAACTGTGGGAAGAGACGAAGTCAGCAGGGGACTGTTAGCGGGGGTTGGAAGGAGCAGTTGCTGTAGCGTTAGACGGTAGGAATCCTAACTGGATTACCTATATACACCTCCGGGCTGGGAAGGCTACGGCTACTACCACTAATGCTACCAACCGCTAGGACGACCATAAATTTACACAACGACTACTCACACGATAAACGTAGCTATATCTACCCAGTCTGAGGCTTTCAATTATATCGGGTGAATGATGAAGGAACAAGGAAGGATGAGCACGCCGCGGGTACGTTGATACCACTATCTACGCACGTGGTCATAGTGGTTGGCTGATGGGCCTACCGTCAGTAGGAGCTAACAGAGGGAGAGGGCCTAATAACAATACTTGACCCCGTTCACCGCCAGCTTCACCGATGCTCCAATGCTGAACTGACAGACCCTCTTGCTCACTTTCCCTCAAACCCAGAGTTTGTGGCTAATTTAATAACAACGGACCTTTTACTATTGCTATTGGAATATGCAACGGGGCTTGGAGGACTAACTCCATGGCTGCACAAACCGCCCAAGAGATAAGTAATAATAATAATGACGATAACGATGATAATAACAGGAACGGTACGAACATTCCGTCCCCTAGCCGGATTCGAACCTTAGAATCACCGGTCCAGGGTCGCAAGCCTAATCTATTGTACTGCAAACCACATAAAGGGCCAGAGGAGAAACACGAAGGCCGTATTCGTGTTCGCAATTTCTAATCGGAAACACGGTAAATAATTTATGGGCTCATCATATAGTGACGTGAGTCAGTTACTACTAAGGGGTTCGTACCAGTTCCGCGAAGAAGTGAATTTTGCAATTCTTTTGGGATGAGGGCAAGAAGTCCTTAACAATTGTTGTTCCGAGTAAAAAACAAACTCTAGGAACCTACCTATTAGTAATTGATTTGGAGCAATTTATTCATATTATCATATCACCCAAATACCAACATTGTTGATTCATGTGAAGTCATCGTCATAACGTGAACCAATCAACGCATGAAGAATACAAAAATTACATGGATGTGTACCTACCTGCTGCCTAGAGAATCCGATAGGGTCGAGAAACTGTTTTTGAGATCTAACTTTTTTGAAAAAGTTTTTTGAAATTTGAAGTTTTCTACTAAGTAATTCAAAGTCGAATCATTCACACCCCCATATCTACTCGAGTAGTTTAAAGTGAATTTATCGGGTTTTATCACCCGTGGTGCATGTCAAGGGATTGATTGGAGTTTGAGGGGGCGTTGCAAGGTACAAGGAGTACCGAGTTTCGGCAAAATTTTCGAACAGCCACTTGGTATCGAACCGCTGATCCGATTTTGGCGCGGTACGCCCAAGTTGTGGTTAGCTCCGAATTGAGGCATATTGTCAGGGGAACCCGGTCAAAAAATTTTACGGGGTCGAAAACGTAAAAAAAACTGTTTTTGAGATCATGACTTTTTGAAATTTGAATTTTTTTGAAGTACTTGAAAGTGAATTTAAAGGGTTCCCTTATAGGACCCCTGCACGTACACTGCAGGTGCAGGTGCACTGCATAGGTGCACGTTACAGGATATTCAGCTACATGCTTTTGGTAAATTTTTCTTGAGAAATGAACCTTTGTAATCGGTCAGGAAATGTTTTTTAACACCCCTGAAAATGTGTTAAAAATGTTGTGTGTAGAATCCGAATCTGCAATAAAACTTTTTTGCCCGTCCGCCGTCCGTCGTACGCCAAAATTCAAACTTGAGGGCGTCAAAAAAGGTACGCATTGCTCAAATACCTACCCCATGGCCCAGTCTAAGTACCTACCAAAATGGTATTTTTCTGGAGCAGGATTTCCAAGTAGCAAACTTAATCAGGTTATTCCAGCCACAGTCTAGCCAAAGCAAAGCGTGATAGGCAATAACAGCTAGCCGAACTTCCTCACAAGATCTTATTCAACTTGAATCTTTCATGGTCCATTTGGCGGGAAGATTTTAGTATGGAAAACCGCACCAAGTACCAACTTGAGTTGCTCAATACCTACGCTCATATCTCCCCAGACTAGAGTGGCTAGCGAGGGGTAAACGGAGGGAAACTTGAGGGTGTATAGGATAGCTTATGATCCATGCTTGGAATGGGCCACCCCTTAATCAGCCTCAGAGCTTCAAGTTGACTCGTTAATCGTGTCAAGGAAGCGACCCAGTCCGGCGGAGTTGGGGCGAGAGGGACAGGGGATTGTAACCTGCAAGTTGCAAACCAACAACTAGTCGATTGGACAGTGATTGGTAAAGGCGATGGGGTGGGTCTCGAGGGACGGAGAGCCGTCAACTAAGCCGGAGCTTCGGGGGGGTGGAGGTCTCTCCTTAGTTGTCAGAGCCCTCCTTAGTTGTCAGAGGTCGCCTTCGCCAAGGTCCCCTCGCACCCGCGCACTTCTGTGATTAGGGAAAATTTACATGCGACTCGTGACCCGGGCCAAGAGCAGCATCCCAACAATCAGCCTCAACGGCCTGGCCCTAATTGGACAAGTGTGAAGGTGATCTACATACACTTACCGCACACCAACCGCAGTATTGGTACGACCAGTGGCATGAGATGACACGACAAAGCCGGTTGCGCACACGCCTGCGCCTACACACTCGCGCCACTCTACCAGCACACACAACATCCCCGCACACGCTCGTATTACCCAATTCTGAAAACATTGCTTCAGGCGATATCAGTTCAAAACGCAAATAAATCTTACGCCGACGAGAATGGGAGCATCGCAAAACACCGCAATTTCATTGAATTCCTAAACCAGTGGTGCGTAGATATCCATATTTTGATACGCAAATTTTTGACAGGATTCGATTATTTATTGACTACTTTTGAGGCTGTTTAGGTCAAAAATAACAAAAAAACCAGTGGTGCGTAGATAACTCACAATACTTCCATATTTTGAAACGTACAATTTTAACACAATTCGATCATATTTTGACTGCTTTTAAAGATGTTTAGGCCAAAAATATCGAAAAATTCACTATTAAAATTTTAAAATTCGCCCGAAATGAAAAAACACCACATTTTCGGAATGTAAAAAATATCCACATATTCTGCAAGGTAAAACGAAGATTTTGAGACCAAGAACGCTCAAATCGGTCCATTTTTGTGGCCGGAAAAAAATAAAACCGAAAACACTAAAAATGCAAATATATCGGAAGTACTGTGCGTTATCCAAATTCCGATTAAACAGGGTGTTAGGTCTTGCCGAGACAAACATTTCAGTTCAAGAAAATTGAAAAAAGGTTGAGAAATGAGGGAGTTATGGCCATTTTTGTAAATGACCACAGACGGACAGACGGACACACGGACACACGGACAGACGGACAGACGGACAGACGGACAGACGGACAGACGGACACACGGACACACGGACACACAGACACTTGTTCGGGAAGTGATTCTGAGTAAATGTGTATAAGAAAAAGTTTTTTCTGAAGCTCCGTTCCGATTCTCGATTTTAGGACGATCACAATACTTCCATTTACTCTGTAAATATGGAAGTAATTAGGTACTCTGCATAGTGAATAGTAGTGCATGGGGAAGTAGTGGGAGTAATTCGAATTCCCTTAAAACAGGGTGATAGGTCTTACTGAGACAACCCTCCCAGTCCAAGAAATTTGAAAAAGGTTGGGAATTAAGGGAGCTATGGCCATTTCTGTAAATGACTAGAGACGGGCACTTGTTCAGGAAGTCATTTTGATTAAAAGTGTATATGCATAAGTTTTTCTGAAACTCCGTTCCAATTTTAGGATTAAAATTCTCAAATTTACTCGGTAAATATGGAAGTAAAAACAATAATCAATCCTCTTAATGTAGGTTGGCACCTTAAACATTTGTAGAAAAAAGATTTCTGTGTTAGACAGGTTTTTCGTGAAAATGACGTTTTTACTGAGCGGAGAAAAATGAGGATATCTTACTCCCCAAAGGGAATCCAACGGCATTTCTCAGTGATGCCTAAATTTCAATTTTTTATTTGTTGTGGCATGAATAATTGGATATCGACTGAGAAATATAAATTTCTATTGTTCAATCAGCAGGCTCAATCATGCCCAAAAAATGTTTTTTCGCAATTTTCTAGCGATCAAAAACTTGATAAAAAAATTTTTATCCCAGATTTGTATTTTAGACCCTCTGAAACGCAAAGGAAAAAAGTTCGAGGAGTGTTGTATAAAAATTTTCCCGACCGATGACTTAGGTAAATTATTTCTGGAAATAATGTACCAAAACGGAATCCACAAAAAACACTTAAGCAGCATTTTAAGTCCCTAGCCCCAAAATCCGATTTGGCCGCTTTGCTTTTTTGTCCGTGCCGTAAAGATCCATGAACGCCCCTGCGTTCTGATCAACGGAAGTTTCCAACGGAACGGAACCAAACAGAAACTCGAGTTGAGGGAATCGAAGTTTTGAGTTTCTATTCAAATAATTCGGTACCAAAATCTTTTCCCAAATGATTTGAACGGGGGCTCTCAAGGAGACCTCGGTTTCCAGGCAGACGAAGAACCTGTTTCCATGACGACAGGGACAGTTGCCAACTCCGGTTTGATGGGAACGACGTTTCAAAATACAATGGAAATATACTTAGTTATCAATAGCAGCTAAGGTTTTTATGATGTTGACGGCGGCGATTTTAATGACAGCAGGCGGTTCTTATGGCAATGAACCTGCTGCCAAGCTTCAGTTATAAATAAATTCTGATTTCTGCGGCATGGAGTAGAATAAGTGCGCATTGTTTTGCCAACTCTTCGAACAGGATAATTTTAAAAGGGGTTTACAATTTCCAGAGCAGTTTTTTTCATTGGATTTCCAAATCTAGAAATCGCAAAATAGGTGGAACACTATGGAACTGATTCACTACTCCGTTGAGGATGGGAAGAATGCCAAAAGTTGATTTTGTTTGATTCTTCATTATTTATATCAACTTGAATGGGTTCAATTCTGACTCACGAAACTCGCCAGAAATATAAGCGCCCGTTTAGATAGAAACCCAGATCAACTTCTTTATCAAGACCTCACTGAATTACGCTCTGTGAGCTTGAAAAAATGAACCTAAACAATCGGAAATGGTTCGTGGCGAGTTTATGGGGGTGTCTACCGCATTCAAGCTCCACATTACTTATGTATTAGTCGGATATACAGTTCGTAGTATATCACTAGAAACTCAAGATTGAACAGCATTTTTGGATATATTTATACAATGAATGAATTGGATGCTATTAGAAAATTTGTCGTCCTCAGTAATTTCATCGATGCGGACTTAACTCGATTATTAAATTCCTTGCTTCAACGCTGAACCTGTTTCGAAAGGGTTTTTTATGAATGAGAAACTCCTCCAGTTCCATTAAAAAGTTCAACCTTCTAACTCAGTACACAATCGATAGCAACCGTCGTTCTAATTGGCGTACCTATTGCAAGGTATCGAATAGAATTATGGCCGATTGGGTCGCCAGTAAAGTTATACTTCAAATAGATTCATTAATATCTTATTATGACAGGGCAATTATGAACAGTGCAGGTAATAGGGCCACCTTGACTATCAGCCGTATGGCGAGGCCTATTGAAAAAATGTTAAAAAATGGATAAAAAAAACCCAGTACCCATCGCCATCAAGGAGGAAACTAAGGAAACTGATCATGACCACGATTCGAGAACTACGATTCACCATTGGTCATGATCAGTTTCCTTAGTTTCCTCCTTGATGGCGATGGGTACTGGGTTTTTTTTTATCCATTTTTTAACATTTTTTCAAGGAGGGATCAAATGAACATTAGGTCGACCTGGTCTCCCGAAATTTGTTGTGGTCACTCCTGAGTGCTGACTCGCCAGCGGATCTAGGCGCGAGGAACCAGGTGGCTCCAGGTACAGAATGAAAATTTTGGTTCATTTTTCTTGAGAAATGAACCTTTGCCATCGGTGAGGAAATTTTTTTAAACACCCCCTGAAAATTTGTTGGTTTACGTTTCAAAGGGCGTAGAATCCGAATCTGCAATAAAAATTTTGTGCCCGTCCGCCGTCCGACGTACGCAGTCCGGAGTTTTTCAGGAGGAAGGAGTTGACGTGAGCTTTTGAAATTTTCACCAAAAATCAGGTTCCCTCGTCTCGACAGAACAATACCTTAATTTTAAGGCCAGTATAGCAGCTGTTGAAGTGGGGAAAAATTCGCGCTTTTCAGGAAAAGTGCAACATAGGCATGTGATGCATCATTTTCAATCGGTTTTTCTATGCTGAATCAAATGAGACCATTGCCACGCCGGTAGCTTCATCCGATCAGGATTTATTGCAGCTTTAGTGAGACATTTTTGAGTTTTTTTAAAATTTCTACAATCCTTAATAACTCGAGAACGACTGGAGCCTAAATATGTCATTGGTGAAATGTAGTGCAAGCGTCCTTGGATAAATCTAGATTTAAATAAATTGATTAACCGGCTCATAGGATTGCTTCGGTTAAAACTTGGTTATACCTTTGCTGAAATACAACGTTTATGTGAATAATATATGATGAAATCGTGAAGTCCTTGCTGTCTCAAGCCTGCAGACAGTCATGCGCGATGACTAAAACAACTATAACTTTTGAACGGTCACAGCTATCGAAATGGCTCCAGCTGGGGGAAAAGTATTGACTGCGGTCGGCGTAATATAATGACGGAGGATTTTTTTATTGCAGATTCGGATTCTAAGCCCATTGGAACAAAAGTTCCTGAATCATAAAAACTCGCGGAATTGATTTATTGCAGGATTGGATACTACACCCTTTGAAATGTAAACCATAAAATCAACAGGGGGGTTAGAAAAAATCGTTTCTTGAGAGATTCTATCATAAATCATTATAATTTAGTAGTTCAACAATTTTTTCTGAAGCCTTAAAATGGAGCAATAGGCTTGCTAGGCTGAAGGAATTGAGCCTTTTTCACACCAATGCTGCTTTTTCCCTAAAAGTGTCGAATTCCGAAAAAAAGTGTTGACTGCGCGGCGGAAGAAAGTTTTTCCATTGCAGCTTAGCATTTGACACCCTCTGAAACGAAAACCATTAAAATTGCATGGGGGGTGGGGGCTAGACTTCTTTTATCGCGCGATTACCATGGTTCATTATTGAATAATAAACCGATAGAGCAAATGAGAGTTTATGTTAACTAACCAAGCTCAGGGCTGTCAACCAGGAAAGAATAATGAAAAGTTGTGGTGTTCTTTTAAGGAAAATTCAGGCTGCTAAAAATATTGTAGCAGAAGAATTTTCACCGGTATTTTGATTGTACAATTGGCATCTGTACCAAGTAAATTGAGTGTTCAGATTTAAGTGTTCTGGTAACAAAGTAAGTAGTGGAGTGTTCAAGAGTGGGAGGAATAATAAATAAAATCACAATAAGTATTTCTCATCAGCAATCAAAGAGCAGGCCAAAATTGGATGACTCCTTGATTGTTTAGCGACCGGAAAACGAACGGAGTCATCCCACAAGTCCTTCTGTAGAGAGTAAACAAATATCAAGTCTACGGACAGCACTCAAAGAACAATCAAATAAGATGGAGGATGCGAAAGAAGTAGGTATAAAAATATTGCGGTAGATCGCACCTTGATTAATCTTCAGCGTAATGATATGAAGTCGCTTGTTCATTGTTCATTCATAAACTGAAATTCATCAAGGGTTGATCAAGTGAACATGACGGGGGTATCCACTTACCAGTATCAATGTCCGTGTTGCTGAGCTGCGGGCTGGCTGAGTTGTCGTTGAGGAATGAATCTGACGTAGCCGCCAACGGAGATAAAGCCAAATCACCCCCTCCATCGCCGGTGAAGAGGCCAGAGAAACCGGTAGAATTGGCCTGACCTGAGCAAACAAGGTTCGACTTCGGTTAAGCACAAATTATTAATGAACAATAAATGAAAATGCTCGAGAAAATACATTTTTAACAGAACCCCCCTGAAATATCCGTGGTTTACGAGCAGAGACAATATGCGGTTCAACAATATCTGCGACTTTCGGGAAAAAAGGTGTCAATACGGTAGGGAGAAATTCCCGTTTTTTGGGATATAGACGAAAATTTTTTAGAATTATTTAATAGTCGTATTTCTATAATATAGAAATATTAATTAAATAATATAGAAAGATATTATCTTCTTTCGATTCGAAAGTAGATACCTTCGATCTGCATATATTCGATCTTTCGAATACGAAAGTATTCATAGGGAAATTCATAGGAGTGCTTTTGGTACATTATTTCCAGAAATAATATACCCATGTAATCACCCGTCGGGAAAAATTTTCTTTCACGTTTTAGAGGGTCTAGAACACAAATCTGCTATAATTTTTTTCCCCTCTAAATTAACTCTAGACTACTCAGAAACGTTGAAATACCAAAATAGTCATGATCTCAATAACAGCTTTTTTGGGTTTTCGGCCCCTTAACATTTTTTTATTGGACTCCCCTGACAATATGCTTCAAGTTGGAGTAAACCACGACTTTCAAGACTGGTTTCGTCAAAATCGGACCAGTAGACAGGACGTTCAATGTTGATCGCGGGACTCCGATGAAATTTTTGTATTTGTATACAAATTTTGACTCCTTCACTATGATGGTAAACCTACCTTCTCCAACTGTTTGAACTTTATTTTCTGTGATAGCCAGACAAATAATGTACCCATGTCAATAATCTACTCAGCAGCGTTTTTCATCAACGTCTAATATTATGGTGAGTAATTGATATTTCCCTGTCAAACTGCAGAAAAATTACCTACCACTTTTGATTTTTTCTATTTTTTTTCCGGCCACAAAAATGAACCGATTCGAGCGTTCTAGGTATTAAATTATTTGTTTTACCTTGCAGAATACGTTTACGAGTTTTGATTACAGGCGGGCTTTAAAATTTGCTCGGTGAGTTTATTGACATTTTTGGTCCACACAGCCCCCGAAATGGTCAACATATAATTAGATTATGTCAAAAATTGACGTATCAAAATATGGTAGTACTGCGTGTTATCTACTTTCAGCCTATTCAAACATTTGATCGTAAACTTGACGTACTAAATGGCGAATGACCCTGTTAACTACTGTATGATTCTTATGAAGAGGATATGAAAGGCAAAAGCGCTCGGGAGATTGTTATTAAAATTTATTGTGCAACATCGCGTAACAAGTCGCTCCCTCGACCGATTCAACATAATTATATACCCGCTCTCCGATTGGTTCGATAGGTTCCATATCCACGCTGTTGTTTGCCTAGCATTGAGTATTGATTTTCATTCTGGATGGAGTTATTCTGAAAGCCTTTACGACGCCTCATTAGTCGATCAGTATACTACATACTCGTTACTGGAAAATGGTAGCAGATTCTCTTCAATTTACCATTTTAGCCGGGCGGATTCCGATCCGTCTGTATGCGGAGGAGCAACAATTTCACAGTAAATGCCAACAATACTCTAAATCCTCGTTAATCTCGTACAACCAATCAGGTTTTCGAGAGAGCAGAGCTGAATCATTTCCATCACAACAGCGCTCGGATGTGCCTGATGACTCTTGATGATAAATCAGTTTTGTACGGTCCGTTAGGCATGACCTGTTGATCAGGGACGTTCGATTTCCCATAGTATTTTCTATCTTGGTCCAAAGTGATCAATGCGTAGCTGTAAATGAAAGAGGAAGTGAGGTTCGAATAGACCCCGCATTCAGTGACTAATTTGCTCCTGAGGAACGGGCGATTTGTTTTGATAGTCATCTCATTACCGGTGGGCTGTGAGGCAGATTACACGATTAATACGCAATGCAAACCCCCCCCCTCGTATCAATCAGATGGGGCACAGTACGACCCACAGCCCTCTATTAACAACCCTACATCTACGATGACATTGTTTGAACTTTGGCCTCGCACAATTCCATCGAACTGGCAACAACCAAAGGCGGGTACCATGAAACCTTTAATTCAGACATCAGTTTCCAGCGAAACTGGCTGGTTTACGTTTTGGCAGAATTACTTGGATAACGAATTAAAATTCTGTCCGTTCCTGTCGAAATCGATCGAAGCCCAGAGAAATTGTGCGGGCACGCCCAACAATCGAAATAACGGGTCCCATCCCAGCTTAACGACCTGCCTCCTGTCTTTCAAAAAAAGTGCAAAAAAATTATTGGGGCTGCAAAATTAGTGGGGTTAAAACGCCACAAGGTATTAGGGTTATTCATTACGCGTGGTTTGAACCTCATTGCGGGGCGTCAAGAGAATCTTTGACCGGAAATTTGTTTCAACAAATCTTACTTGACTGAAAACGTCGACAAAATCGATTAGTTTGGGGCTAATAACCGCAGGACTGGTTAGATGAAATCAATTTTGCACTCATGGCCTCTAAAAAAATGTTTCATCCTTTAAACAATTTTTTTCATAGATTTTTCTTTACATTAATCCCCAGAGTTCTCCAGAGCGAACAGTCGTCCGTGGGGCAGACTGCGAGGAATTTTCGATTTCGTCAAATTTAGAGACTCGTTGAGTTCAGCAAGGAATCTTAATTCTCACCCCTGTGTGAGAATTAAGAGATTTTTCGGTTTATCCAGTCTCAAAAAGCCTATGCAACGACTCAAGAAAAACGATTGTATAACCACCCTCTCCGGAAAAATGGTGTGCACTATTCCTTCCCAAACCTGCACCTTCAGCCCAAAAGTTATATTTAAACCAGTGGTGCGTAGATAACACACAATACTTTCATATTTTGATGCATGCATTTTTTAACCAAAGCTATTCGATTTTGACTGATTTTGTGGCTATAAAAAGATAAAAAATGTCAAAAAAACACTATGCAAATTTTAAAACCCGTCTAAAATCAAAATACGTGTAGTCACCGGAACAAAATATCCTCGTATTCTGTATACAAGTAAAACCAAGATTTTAAGACCAAGAACGCTCAAATCGGTTAATTTTTGTGGCCGGAAAAAAGTAAAATAGAAAACCCCCTTTTAATCAATCCACTTGAAGCTACTTTCATCTTTTTTTTCACCTAGCATTTTTTCACATGCGCGTCCATGCGAATGTCAATCGTAGTTACAGGTACTTTGGCACTAGATTATGGCAATTGATAAACCAGCCCTAACAGTGCTGTATTGTGATATTGGAAGTACTGTAAGCAATTCGAATTCCGGTTAAACAGGGTGATCGGTCTTGTCGAGACGAACATTCCAGTTTAAGAAATTCGAAAAAACTTGAGAATTGACGGAGCCATGGCTAGTTTTGTAGATGGCTTCAGACGGACACGCAGACACTTGTTCGTTACCAGTGATTCTGAGTAATAAGGTGTATGAAGCGAAAATTGTTTCTGAAGCTACGAGCCGATTTTCGATTTTAGGACGATTACAGTACTTCCATTCACTTCGTGAATATGGAAGCAAAGACTGCGCCCACCTGCCGTAGCATTTTTTCCCAGAGATGGCTGGATAGAAAATGTTGACATTTTCAAGGAACATCAACCCTAGTCCCGGCCAGGCGCTAATTTGGTAGGAAACTTCTCGATGGTTAAAGGAACTCTCACCCCTCCTTTTTCGCTTATCCATTCACAAAACGCTAGTGACTTGCGTCGCCTGACTTTAAAAAGTAACTAATTAAACGTACCTGATTAACCAAGATGAGCCAAGATATTTTTCGCTTTCTCTCATTATTCACAGAAAGGAGGTCCAGAGAAAAGAGGGCACTTTGTCGGTCTTTCGTGAGGGCCAAATGCTCAGGTGAAAGGTCGGTGAAAGAAGAGTTGGATTTACGAGGCATACCAACTGTAAGTGCCAGAGGAAGAGAGAGGGACGGTGAGGGGGAAGAGCGACAAGGGCAAAGAGAAGAAGCCTCGGATGTAGAAGCGAAAGACATGTACGCGAGCTTCGTACTACGTGACGTGTAACGAGGGTCAACTCCTGATGACGCGTCTCCAACATGTTCTGAATAAAAATGTTCACAATGGACCCTGGAAGGCGCCAGTTCTCTTTCCGTCTTCGTCCAGGTCACGGGAGGGCTGGGATCGGGTGGCAAAATCATTTTTCAAGAACCCGCCTGTCATAATTCATCTTGGGCGGCTGATTTCAGCGACTGACGAGAAAAAATTCGGGAAAATTCCACCTTTTAGGGATAAAATCCATGAATATCTTATCATATTTTGACGGAGAAAGTCCGGGCTAACTCGACATTAGCTGATAAAACCTAACAGCACCGTCTCCGTATCATCCGAACTGTTTCCATTTCCCCATAGCGATTTCAGTATTTCACTGATTGGGAAAATACCAATCTCAATTCCTGGCAATAGAATTCCGCACTGCACAACAAAAATACTGAAGGCGCCTGAAAGAGACGGCCAATTCTGCCCGTTTTAACAGAGGGTATTTTGATGATGAGAGCGCCACTCGGGCAATGTCAGCTATTACACTGTGTTGTTGGCAGATTCACAGGAGGAAGCTCGTTAGTTGTAATCCGTCCTGGCAGGGGTCCGACGAAGAAAAGCCGACAAAGTAACTTCCGTACTGTGGCGGGCAATTTTAGTTTGTTCCACGGCAGCGCTTTTGCGATCAATCAAAAAACAAAAATCGGATAATAGGTTTGGAAGAAAGTTTTTCATATGCACTCCAGATAAATAATCAAAATCCCCTCCGCGGCTTCAAAAAAAAAAAAAAAAAAAAAAAAGGGAAAGAACAGGAAATGTCCATTTTTCCCGAAAACAAGCTTAATAGCGCATTCTGTAGGAATTCAAAGATACTAACCGTATAGTGAAACTCCAAGGGGAAACCAGTGGTGCGTAGATAACACACAATACTTCCATATTTTGGAACGTAAAATTACGACGCAATTTGATCATATTTTGACTGCTTTTAAGGGTGTTTAGGTCAAAAATGTCAAAAAATTCGCTTTGCAGATTTTAAAATTCGCAAAAAAAAATTCGGTGCATTTTTGGAACATAAAAAAATATCCACATATTCTGCAAGGTAAAACGAAGATTTTGAGACCAAGAACGCTCAAATCGGTCCTTTTTTGTGACCGGAAAAAAATAAAATAGAAAACACTAAAAATGCAAATATATCGGAAGTACTGTGCGTTATCCAAATTCCGATTAAACAGGGTGTCAGGGCTTTTCGAGACAAACATTTCAGTTCAAGAAATTTGAAAAAAGGTTGAGAAATGAGGGAGTTATGGCCATTTTTGTAAATGACCACAGACGGACAGACGGACACACGGACACACGGACACACGGACAGACGGACACACGGACACACAGACACTTGTTCGGGAAGTGATTCTGAGTAAATGTGTATAAGAAAAAGTTTTTTCTGAAGCTCCGTTCCGATTCTCGATTTCAGGACGATCACAATACTTCCATTTACTCTGTAAATATGGAAGTAAAAAGTATATCCAAGTGAATCGGTATGGACCAAAAGGCATGAACTTCGATGTTTTTTTCGGGATTTTGATCAATATGGTCAATATTAGGCGTACTGTTTTCCACAGTTTACTTGGTTTTACGGCCGAAGTATGAGTTTCAGACAAAAATTTGATTCATCCTTAGACTCTACCTCACCCTATAGAGAAGAAAATTTCTGGCGTTAAATTTCGTATCACATGCTAAACCCATTTTATGGACTACTCACACGAGTGGCTTTTTCGCTCGTGACTGCAAACGTCGAATTAGGTTTTAAGACAGTGGACGTTTTGCGTGATATCCCGTGGAATCGGATAGGCAGACAATGATTACGAGGGTGTTTGGCGGGTAGGGCAGGACTGATCAAATTTTTGATAGCGTGATTACAATGAAAAGGCCCAATTCATAGACAAATTTTGACTCCTATTATAGGTATGCCTAATTCTATTAGTTACCGATCTAAACATTATTTTCTGTGATGCTCGGAAAAATAACGTGCCCATGTCACTAATCTACTTTGCAGCGCCTTAACATCTCGTTACCTTAAAGCACGAAGGGGATATGTCCCAAAATATCGATTTCGAGATTTCGGTACCGGTACGTTCATCAGGACCTATCGATCGCTCCAAGACATGATCCTTTTATCTATTTTTGGGCCCAAAAAACGATAAAATAGAAAAACGACAAATATTTAAAGAGCGTTTATCTTGGAAGTGTTAAGTGCTCTTAAAGTTCATGTTAAACGAAGTTGTAGATCTTGCCCAGACGAACATTTTTTTATTTAGCGAATTTTTTATGAAATTGAAAACTATGGGAGAAATCTTTATTTTTTTAATTGATCAAAAACTTATGCTATTTTTGGACTTATCCCCTTTGTGCTTTAAAATATCGATATATACGTGGTTACATATTTCAAAATTTGAGGAGACAGGTGAATTTTTGATGACTCACCACTTTTGTAACACCACTACATTTGTTACCATCAAAGCTCACCGTGATGGTAACCAATCCTCCAGAATTGTTTATCCCAAAATTCATAAAAATAAAGCAGTCTGGATTTAGCATTGTAGTCATTATTCACATTAACAAATGAAAGGTGGCTTTCATTAGAGCAGTCGGTAGGACTATTATAAATTATTGCAAACGATTGTTTGCTAGGAGGGCCTGAAACATTGTGGGGAGAAAGGAACCTAGAGGCATCTGATTCTGTTAAAGATTTTATAGCCGAAAGTCGACATGGTGGACACAGCTCACGAAAAATATGGGCAGGTCGGTGCTCAAAAATTAAGAATCTCTCCCCGAGAGTACCTATACTACGATAGCCTCTGGACTTGGTAAATGGTAAAACCTAGGAGGTAAGTATTCACTTAGGAAAGCAGCAGGTGCGTACTCCATCCCTTTGCTTCCAAAATATACACCCTCGAAAAGATATTGTTAAGACGGGGCTCTTTCTTATAACTTCATCTCCCGTTTGGCCGAGTGGGGAAGAAAGTACACGATATTAAGAAAGTTGCAGAAGAACCTCTCCGAATTAAGACGGAAGAGAGCGGAAGAGAGGGGAAGCCGGAAAGGGAGGGGAAGGGAATAATAATTGGGCTGTGTTTGAACAGGTGACGCCACGACGCCCAGCAGAGGTGGCAGTTTCGCCTCCATCTTTCTCCACTTCCGCGGCCCGTACCATGGCGATATCTGGTATATTGTCAGAGCAGAATGGAACCTCGATCGTTGCCGGCACCCAACTGATGGAACGACCGACTTGTAATCCGCGGGTGCGCGAGCGAACGACAGGGAAGATGATATCAATCTAATATGCTCTTAATTACGTCGGCAGGGTTCAGCCTGAGATGAGCAGTAGTATCACTACACGTGACGTGTCCTACATCCACATCAGCGGCTCCACAGCAGCGCCAGTGCTCCGGAAAGCTCAAAATTGCCACTCGAAGAACTCGAGCGTCGCTGAATTTAAGAGCCACCTCACTATTCGAACTTAGGGGACCCTATCGAGGCCAGTCAAGTTCATTTCAGCATGGATACCTGCTCTGCTGTACCTACTCCACGGCCGACATGGAAGAATAATTGAGGATGTTAATTCCAAAAGGTACTATATCCATTCTGACAAGTTTTGAGAAAAACGAGGAAAACTGCTAGTACCATTCAGAACACGTTTCCGGTCTAGATGTTTTTGCCCAATGTTAGTAAACCATCTTCAAATTTGTTGGGGAAATTTTGGAAATTATGAACTGCAAAGAATAATTTTTACAGCAATTGTGTCGTGTAGTTGCAAACCCGGCCATCTCCAAAATGCCAAATTTTTCAAAAAAGGTGATTTTTTGTCACGCTGAACTAGATAGACTGTAAAACCATTCTTTTTGCCTTCAAGGTCACATTAGGGCTGAGTGTTTGAAAACATATTCTTGAATGGCTTGGGCATGTAGAGGGGGGGAGTTATTCACAATCTTATCTTGGATTTCGCCGTTTTTGAAACTTATTCTGGAGTTGGCCGTTTATGCAGCAATATCGAACTGAGGTTTTGCTGAATTAGATGTTTCAAAAATCGCCAAATCCAAGATAATTCAAGAATATGTTTTCAAACACTCAGCCCTAATGTGACCTTGAAGGCAAAAAGAGTGTTATTACAGTCTATCTAGTTCAGCGTGGCAAAAAATCACCTTTTTTGAATAATTTGGCATTTTGGAGATGGCCGGGTTTGCAACTACACGACACAATTCTGCAACTCTCGCGGGTTTGGAGATGGCCGGCTATGAAACTCATGAAAAAGAGGATTTGGCCGTTTTTTCTGCACATCATGATTTTCAAACGCTTGTTCAACAGGGATTCGGCTGGTTTTAACATGGTTTCATAGTTCCGATGGATGGATCATGTATATTAGGACTCAGAAAGCAGAAAAACCGCTTTTCCGAAAATTAAGGAGTTGGCCGGTTTTGCAACTACACGACCCAATTTGAAAATTGGAATTTTGGATAGAGTACTTTTTGAAATTAACATGCCGGAAATAGTACTTTTAGAAATGAAAACTGGTTTATAGTACTTTTTGAAATTAACATGCCGGGACATGGTACTTTTTGAAACGAAAAAAATTCAAAGAGCTGAACAATCAATTCATTCATCATAGCAACTCTGATATAGTACTTTTTGGTTTGAGACGACCATCGCGAAGACCGTCTCATACTGGATAAAGTACTTTTTGAAATGAACAGGATGTAGCAGCCCAAGGGCCTTGATATAGTCCCTTTTGAAATGAAAATGAGATTTCACTCCCCATTTTGATGAGGATAGAGTGGGTTTATCTTGAAAATGGGTTTATTTTTTAGTGAAACTCGCCCCCAAAACCCCCAGGAAAGTCTCATCTCGATTTCGAAAAAATGGCGTATATATACTAGGTACTATAGTACCTTTTGGAATTAACATCCTGGAATAACAATTATTGTTCGATCAAAAGCCTGCGTGCCCAATTATTCGCCTGTGCGTTTTTATGATAGAGATTTTTTGGTAATTTCGGGCTTTTTGCCTTTTCGTAGCACGAAAAAATAGTTTGTAAGAAGTGATCACCTGGCAAATCAAGAAAATTTCTTCATTTAATGCTACGAAAACTCCTAGCTCCCGTTAAACAGTCAACAAGAAGTTCGGATTTGATTTTGTTTGCATTAGTTACGTTTATGCCGACAATTTCAAACTACGAATTGCCACGATTCGTGTTCAAATTAGGAGGAGAAATTTCGTGCACGAGTTGAGAAATTTCACTGAATTTCGGAGACGAATTTGTAGCTATGGACGTTGCCAAGGCGAACAAAAAACAAAACAACTCAAACCCGGAATTTCGGAAACCAGTGGTGAATAGATAACACACAATACTTCCATATTTTGAAACGCGAAAGTGTGACACAATTTGATCATATTTTGACTGCTTTTAAGGGTGTTAAGGTCAAAAATATAAAAAACTCACTATGCAAATTTTAAAATTTGCCCAAAATAAGAAAAAACGCAAATTTATCGGAATACAAAAAATATCTTCGTATTCTGGAAGGTAAAACAAAGATTATAAGACTAAGAACGCTCAAATCGGTTTATTATTGTGGCAATAAAAAAGGAAACACTAAAAATGCAAATATATTGAAAGTACTGTGAGTTATTCGGATTCCGATTAATCAGGGTGTTAGGTCTTGCCCAGACGAACATTTCATTTCAAGAAATTTGAAAAAAGGTTGAAAATTGAGGGAGCTATGGCCATTTTCGTGAAAGACCACAGACGGACAGACGGGCACACAGACACTTGTTCGGGAAGCGAATCTGAGTAAATGAGTATACGTTTTTTCTAAAGCTCCGTCCTGATTCTCGATTTTAGGACGATTTTAATGCTTGCATTTACTCTGTAAATATAGGAGTAAAAACTTTTACTCACACACATTTACTCAGAATCACTTTCCGAAAAAGTGCCTGTGTGTCCGTCTGTGGTCATTTACAAAAATGGCCATAGCTCCCTCAATTCTCAACCTTTTTTCAAATTTTTTAACTGAAATGTTTGTCTCGGCAAGACCTCACACCCTGTTTAATCGGAATTTTAATAACTCGCAGTACTTCCGATATATTTGGATTTTTAGTGTTTTCTATTTTATTTATTTCCGGCCACAAAAATAAACCGATTTGAGCGTTCTTCATCTTAAAATCTTTGTTTTATCGTGCAAAATATGTGGATATTTTTTATATTCCTATAACTTGGCGTATGTTTATTTTAGGCGAGTTTTAAAATTTGCATAGTGAGTTTTTCGATATATTAGACCTGAACACCCTCAAAGGCAGTCAGAATATGATCAAATTGTGTCACACTTCTACGTTTCAAAATATGGAAGTATTGTGTGTTATCTGCGCAACACTGGTTGGTTATTGGAGCCATCAAATCAGTCAAAATGAATTGCTTTCGTCCTAACATTTACGTGTGTATCAAAACATGGAAGTGTTATCTGCGCACTACAGTCGGTTTTATTTTTCGTCGAATTTCTTTCGTTCATTGTCTGATTCATTAGGTACAAATTCATCATTCGTACAACTGGCATTCAGGCTGAGAAATATCGATTTCTACTCGTCTTGAGCTAAGCCGGGCCTCGACAGTCACCTTAAATTACCCAGTTGCCTCACTTAACCAAAATCCAGGATTTTCTTAGTTAGAAATGTCTAGCCCAAGTTTTTGTAACATGGCCCCCTCCCTCGCCCCCGCTCCTGTTCCAGCGATGGTTGTTTCGGCCGAGTTGGTCTTTCGGCTGCCGTGATGGTAGCGATATCTCCAAGGAGTTACAGACAGAGTTAGGTCTCCTGATGACCGGAGAGCAGTAAAAGTCCGGTTCCAAAAGTTGGCCCTGTCGTCCCTTTAACTTTTCCCTGGTTCCTTCTCATCGGTCGTTGAAACTCTTTCTGCTCTCCTACCCCGAGCAGTTTGAAGCTTCTAATTTACACGGGCGGAGTTGGACAAGTCTGATGTGCCCTGTGGGCGGTCAATTTGGCTGCGACTAACACACGGGCCGAAGAGATGGTGGCCGTTTTTTTCCCCTTTCTTTGATACGTGTTATTTAGAAATAAAAGAGGAAACCCCTCGTCATCAGTGGGGAACTGAACTTTCGATTCGTCGGAGCTTCCCCACCGGTCGATACGGAGTTTGGAAGACATTGAATTTGCCCTATGGCAGAAGCAAAAGTTCGAGCCTTGGAGGTTGTTTGGTACATCGATCAAGCGTATCGATTAATTCATTGCTCAATTGATGCACTCAATAAACGATAACAAGACTCGAGGCTGATATCAGCAGTGCTGCCATATCAGAGGTCCTCCCTCCGTTCCTAGAGGTTTCGAGTTGCCTATTAGGTTAAACGTTAAACGTGCAATTTATTACCAACTTCAGGCTTGTAAATCAGTGGTACCAACTGATCTGTGGGGGGTAAAAAAAATTAACCTAGATCGGCCACACACTATACAAAGTTTTTGCTAGAGAAAAGACGTTTCTCAAAAAATGTCACTAACAACGTTTTTGAGGTGACCCATTCAATTATCGAATAACAAACCGAAAGTGAGAAGAGTTTAAATGGATACAGGAGCCTGCAAGTTAGAAGGAGAGGGTCGTCGCCGTCAACTTATCGAATAAATACGATGGCATAGCGAGGAGCAGAGTGGCAGAGTATGGCAGAGAACGTTCTGGCAGAGCGGGCACCTTATAGAGAATATTCTGGCAGACTTCCAGCGCCGCCCGCCCGCCCGCTCAGATTGGTATAGTTCGGCCAAGTATTAGGCGGAGCGGCCGTTCCGAACTGTAACGATTAATGGCCAGATGCGCCGGGCGTTAGCGGTCGCCGGCCGCGCGGCATTTTCCCAGGTGCCGCCCCCGCGGCGCGCGCGGTTCCGGGGATCAGTTCGTTATTAAAGTTTAATAGCGCTGATTAAAGCGAGCTTAAGGGAAACTACCCAACGGGAGATAACTACTTGCGCAGCTTGACAGACGGAGAAGTGCTTGGAGGAACGCGCTGTGGCAGCTTAGCGGAATCGAGGAGCCCGAATGTCTTCCTTGTTTGGGGAAGCCGCCCGGACGCAGACCTCAACTCCTAAGTGGATTCCTCCTCTTTCCTCTGGGGATATAAGTTAGAAGCCGGCGGAAGCGGAACGAGTCGAAACGGAGAAGGTGCGGAAGGAGCGCGAAGATAGTTGAATGGGCGAGGATTGCGGCGCTGGGCCGGCGGGGCGCGGCTGCTGACGTAAGGCGCAGTTTTATTAGCGGCCCGTAGCGCCTGCTCTTGGCGGGGTCAAACCGTGCGCCTTCCCTTGCCCGCGAGTTTGCCCGCCTTGCCCTCAGAAATGAATCCCTCCGTCATGGCTGGGCAACTCGTAACTAATGTCCACTTTACCTATCGAGCCGACATGTACTTTGTGAAATAAACCAGTGGTGCGTAGATAACACACAATACGTTCATATTTTGAAACGTACATGTTTGAAAAAATTTGATCATATTTTGACTGTTTTTAAAGGTGTTTTGGTCAAAAATATCAAAAAATTCACTATTCAAATTTTAAAATTCGCTACATTTTTGGAATATAAAAAATATCCTCACATTCTGCAAGGTAATACGAAGATTTTAAGAAAAAGAACGCTCAAATCGGTTCATTTTTGTGGCTGTAAAAAAATAAAATAGAAAACACTAAAAATGCAAATATATCGGAAGTACTGAGCGTTATCCGAATTTCGATCAAACAGGGTCTTGCCGAGACAAACATTTCAGTTCAAGAAATTTGAAAAAAGGTTGAGAATTGAGGGAGTCATGGTCATTTTTGTAAATGACCACAGACGGACACACAGACAGACGGACACGCAGACACTTGTTCAGGAAGTGATTCTGAGTAAATATGTAGGTAAGAAAAAGGTTTTTTTCTGAGGCTCCGTTCCGATTCTCGATTTTAGGACAATTCCTAAAAAAATGGGTTAAGAAAAATTAAATTTTCACATACTTAAAGAGCTAAAAAAAATTCGAAAAAAATCGTGTAAGTTCACGATTAGATGCACTAAGATGACGTGTGGTCAGAATTATGGAATTTTGCTCCCGCGGCCTCACAATTTAGAAAGACAAAAATCGTCCCAAGGTACGTGACTTTCATGTACCTTGCATAATATGTACCGTCGGTCTGAAAATGAGTCCGAGCATAGTTACCCGGGTGATTTTTCCTTCCGATCGTCGGATACGATTTTGGCGTTTAGCGTTTCGAGTGACGCCGGTTACCCGTTGTTCGTTTACCGTTAAGTGAGTGCCATCATGGGCCCGTTAAAGTTCGAAATCCCCGTAAAAATTGATGGGACGATCGCGGCTGTGGAGGGGAAACAAGTGGAGAAAAGGGAACAAGGCTCGTTTTGTTTAGTCTCACTTCGTCCGCCCTTTACGAGCGGATGAATAATTGAGTTTACAAGGCTTCCTTCGCTACCTCGCAAGACCAACTGATTGTGCGCGTATTGAAGGCTTCCTCCAGGTCTCAGTAATAGTCTCCAGCCACTGCTCGTTAGCCGGAGTCTCTAAACCCCCCCACCCCCCATCGCCACCTTCACCTTCACCTAAGCTCCTTTCCCTCTCACTCGGCCCTACGGCTGTCCCATTTATTTCTATCTCGCTCTTAGCATTTCTCCCGATGTCCTTGAGCACTCTTCTTCTTCTTCGTCGTCGTTGACATCGAACTTCTTCTTTACTTCTTATCGATGCCCCTTATTCTTTTTCAGGTCCTCATCCTTCCTATCCATTTATCCGCTTCCTCCCTCCCAATCCAATTTTTATCCCCAAGATCTGAGGAGTATCAATTCCTTTGTTTACCGTGATTTCGTTTTCCTTGGCCCTCTCTCAAAATCCCGAATCTCTATACCTCCCCGGGAAACATTTTAAGCTCCTCTCCATCGCTTTGACCTCGTCTCCTTATACGTCCTATCATCTTAATCAGCTGATAAAGGCTCTCGGAATCCTCGAGATCGAATCATTGTTTCTTTTATGGCCCCCTCGGATCGGCGATGGATCATCGAGATCCCGGAAAAGAATATAATGAACAATCTGCCCATGGCCTTCAGTCGCTGTTGGTTCTATATCGCTCTTCCGAGTCCCAAAGGAGCGATACGCTCTTTCAGTTAAATCACTCCGGCTGAAATTCTTCGGAGCTCGACTCCGCCAACTATTTCATGGGTAGATTTTAGGATCATTTTTCTTCAGAAATGAACCTTTGTAATCGGTCAGGAAAAAAATTTTCTTCAACACCCCTGAAAATTTGTTGGTTTACGTTTCAAGGGGTGTAGAATCCGAATCTGCAATAACATTTTTTTGGCCAGGGTTTTTCACGGGGAGTTGTCATCAATTTTTGAAATTTTCACCAAAAATCAGGTTCCAAATGTAGTTGGTCCTAACGTCTCGACAGACCCTACCTTAATTTTAAGGCCTGTAAAACAGCTGTTGAAGTGAGAAAAAATTCGTGATTTTCAGGAAGTTTGCAACACAGGCATGTGAGGCAGCATTTTCTATAGAGTTTTCTATGCTGAATCGAATGAGACCATCGCCAAGGCGGTAGCTTCAACCGTTCAGAATTCATTGCAGTTTTAGTGAGACATTTATGAGTTTTTAAATTTCTACAATACTTAATAACTCGAAAACGACTGAAGCCTAAATATGTCCTAGATGAAAATTTCATGCAAATTTAATGTAGTGCAAGCGTCCTTGGATAAACCTAGCATTAAAAAACGCTGCTAAGTAGATCAGTGGCATGTGCAGATTAGTTTTTGCTATGTCCGAAGAACTCTGCAAATTTTGCACAGGGGTTCATTTTTCGATTGCAAAGACAAACCTTACGATATATCGGTACTCCTTAAACACAGAATTTAGCTGTTATTATTCTATAATTTCAGTATCAATTTGTATTTTAGATGGGTTATTTAGAAAAACGTTTTTTCAACCAGGCAAAAAATAATCATCCTCTTCGCTTGATAAATACTTACTTACCTATCCATTTTTTCAACGCAGCTGATCGTTCAATTCCGTTAAATTTACCATTTAATCTATTCTTAATCACCTTCATAATTAACTGAATAATAATAATTATTAAATTCTCTGAATAATGAAATTAAAAATGCCTCATGCCTCAGAACCATTGTTAAAGCCTGACTCGCTTTCATGTTGCCAAGCGCAACTGGTCGTAGTGTGAGTGCGTCACCTTGTTGGTGTAATAGGCTAGTGGTCGTAAGTAGATCAATCAACCGTATCCAAGAGCCGAGGCCAAATTCTCAAATTTTTCCAATTTTTGTTTTGCTGATTTGTGTAATGCGACCAAATTCTTTAAATTGAAGATATCGGGAGGACAGAAGTTTTTGTGGGGATTCCAACGAGTGGAAAACGAATTTTGTGGCTCGAGTAGTTTTCGAGTTATTAAGAATTGGGGAAATTTTGAAAAACTCAAAAATGCTTCACTAAAACTGCAATAACTCCTAAACGGTTGAAGCTACCGGCGTGGCGATGGTCTCATTCGATTCAGCATAGAAAAATCTATAGAAAATGATACCTCACATGCCTATGTTGCTTTTTTCCTGAAAAGCACGAATTTTTTCCCACTTCAACAGCTGTTTTACTGGCCTTAAAATTAAGGTAGGGTTCTGCCGAGACGTTAGGACCAACTAGATACGGAACTTGATTTTTGGTAAAAATTTCAAAATTTTTCGATAACTCCTTCCCCTTTAAAAACCCCGGACGGCGGACGGCGTACGGCGTACGGCGGACGGACAAAAAATTTTTATTGCAGATTCGGATTCTACACCCCTTGAAACGTAAACCAACAAATTTTCAGGGGGTGTTAACATTTTTTTTTTCCTGACCGATTACAAAGGTTCATTTCTTTAGAAAAATGAACCAAAAATTGATGAACTGGCCCATAGGATTGCTTCGGTTGAAACTTGGTTGAACCTTTGCCGAAATACAACATTTATATGAACCAGTGGTGCGTAGATAACACACAATACTTCCATATTTTGAAACGTACATATTTGAAAAAATTTGATCATATTTTGACTGTTTTTAAGGATGTTTAGGTCAAAAATATCAAAAAATTCACTATGCAAATTTTAGAATTTGCCAAAAAAAAAACTCGCTACATTTTTGGAATATAAAAAATATCCACATATTCTGCAAGGTAAAACGAAGATTTGGAGACCAAGAACGCTCAAATCGGTCCATTTTTGTGGCCGGGAAAAAATAAAATAGAAAACACTAAAAATGCAAATATATCGGAAGTACTGTGCGTTATCCAAATTCCGATTAAACAGGGTGTTAGGTCTTGCCGAGACAAACATTTCAGTTCAAGAAATTTGAAAAAAGGTTGAGAATTGAGGGAGCTATGGCCATTTTTGTAAATGACCACAGACGGACACACGGACACACGGACTCTTGGGTTTTCTGCCGACTCAACTTTCCATGTTGTCACACTTGCCGAGACAAACATTTAAGTTTAAGCAATTTGAAAAATGATTGAGAATTGAGAGACCTATGGCTATAAATGACCATAGACGAACACCCGGAGACACCAACACTTTTTCGAGAAGCGATTCTGAGTAAATATGTGTAAGTAGATGTGTTTTCTGAAGCTCTGTTCCTATTCTCGATTTTAGAACGATTACAATACTTCAGTTTGCTCTGTAAAAATGGAAGTAAAAATCCAGTCAGTTCCAACCGTTTGTAATCTGTTCCTTTTGCCGACCTTCCCAAGATATTTCACCTAGATTCGGCTAGGTGCTTGCCGAATACAATCATGTTGGTGTTTCGTAATGTTCGTTAGGGTAGTTCGGACGTAGCCTTATGCTCTGCGCATGCGTGAGGCACCTAGGAATGCCACACTCACGCTCCTGGAACAAAAGCACACTTTTATTCATGTAATCTACCAATCCGAGCTCCCCGAGCAAAATAAAAGGTCTGTTCCCAGTCTTAGTGCGAACGCTTGCGTTTTAGTGTAGCCGCGTTTGTCCATCTTCACCGACGAGGCATTTCGGAAATGATTTCTATACCTGAACGCTAGAACTGTGTATCGAGTCGACTTTATAGCTTCGCCCAGGGCCGAGGGGGTGGGGTGGGGGGTGCAATATAATAATACCGTAGGGCAACTGAGCCAGAGGGTCGAGAAAGGGCACAAGAGGACTAAGCTGCTTGCCCTGATAGCCAAGAAGGGACCGAGGAAACCCGGGTAGAACTATAATGGCTAAGAGGAGGTATAGCGACTGGAACAGCAGAACTGTTACAGTTATTGTGCTTCGGGTTCGCAGCCGTATCGTCAACCCAGGAGGTAGATTGTCTCTGGGGCTCCCTACCATGCACTCCTAGTGCTGACTCGAATATTACCCAACTTTCGCTATAGGGACCCTTTTACAAGCGTTCTATTGATTCCATAAAACCGGTACGTTCATCCCGCACGCATAAATAGGACAGCCCGAACGTCGGGGATCTTCAGTCGATGGAGTTCGGCTATTTTGGAGAATCAGCGGTTCGTTCGGCGAGCATGCAGATCGCGAATGTTCCTCTAGTTGAAGATATTCGGCTTAAATCTGAAATATCGCCAGAGAAATCAATATGGCGAATATCGATTCCCATTGGAGACTCAGATTACCGATGAGTGCGCTGCGGTAGCCTCGACAATAGTGGTTTTCAGTCGAAGAGTCATCCATTCGCAAAAATGGCAATAGCTCTTTCAATTCTTAACTTTTTTTCAAATTTCTCGAACTGGAATGTTCGTCTCCGCGAGACCTAACACCCTGTTGGACCGGAATTTGAATTACTTACAGTACCAGTAATTTGGCCCACCGCCTTATAATTCGTGTATTATCTTATCAAAATATGGAAGTACTCTGCGTTATCTTCTCACCACTGGTTTAATATAAGTATTCAATACATTTTCCCAATATTTTTCGCGTATTTTATTATATCATGTAGCCATCATCGCTTCCCGCTCAGTTAAAAGCAAGTAACACAATGGGGGGGGGGGGGGAGGTTGATTGATTAGAAAAGCAAGAAGACATTCAGATGGCGTTTGCAATTCGCGTATACACCCCAAGGGATAACCTCTGCAAAGGAAAGGAAACTCATCCAACTTTGCTGACAGTTGTTAGGACTTACGCACTTGCTCTCCCGCTCATATTCACTCGTCCCCTCCCTTTTACTGTTCACTGCAGTACAATCACGTCTTCCCATCGATCCATTTGAATGGCCCCGAAAACTTTGATTTTCACCTCTGGCGGAGCGACAGCGGAGGAAGACATTTGAATTCGTCATTGGTGCTGATGAATCTCACTTCCTAGCAACGAGCGTTTTATTGAGTTTTTAAATTCACGATATGAAAAGAAGGGGGTGATCCCGAAAACACGTCATGTTTACTCATGCGAGACAAAATATCAATTTTTACTCTAATTTTTAGTTCAAAGTCAACTTCGAGATCAAAGTCAACTTCGAGATCAAATTCAACTTCGAGATCAAACTCAACTTCGAGATCAAATTCAACTTCGAGATCAAACTCAACTTCGAGATCAAATTCAACTTCGAGATCAAACCCAACTTCGAGATCAAATTCAACTTCGAGATCAAATTCAACTTCGAGATCAAACTCAACTCCGAGATCAAATTCAACTTCGAGATCAAACCCAACTTCGAAATCAAACTCAACTTCGAGATCAAATTCAACTTCGAGATCAAATTCAACTTCGAGATCAAACTCAACTTCGAGATCAAATTCAACTTCGAGATCAAATTCAAATTCGAGATCAAATTCAACTTCGAGATCAAACTCAACTTCGAGATCAAATTCAACTTCGAGATCAAACTCAACTTCGAGATCAAATTGAACTTCGAGATCAAAGTCAACTTCGAGATCAAATTCAACTTCGAGATCAAATCAACTTCGAGATCAAATTCAACTTCGAGATCAAAGTCAACTTCGAGATCAAACTCAACTTCGAGATCAAAGTCAACTTCGAGTTCAAACTCAACTTCGAGTTCAAAGTCAACTCCGAGATCAAAGTCAACTTCGAGATCAAAGTCAACTTCGAGTTCAAACTCAACTTCGAGTTCAAACTCAACTCCGAGATCAAAGTCAACTTCGAGATCAAATTGAACTTCGAGATCAAAGTCAACTTCGAAATCAAACTCAACTTCGAGATCAAAGTCAACTTCGAGTTCAAACTCAACTTCGAGTTCAAACTCAATTTCGAGTTCAAATTCAACTTCGAGATCAAACCCAACTATTTCTCTCCCCAACTGATTTCTGTCTGTACTTCTTCTTTTTCTTCTTTGGCCAGCAAGCTGCTCTACTCAACTTGTTCACACTTTTAGACCCTATAAACTTTATGGGTTCATTTAGTTTATACTATATTCACAGTTGATATTTAATCTGATCATAGCAGCCCCACATAGAAGTATTGAAGATTATTCTGCCATTTAACGTGAAAGAGTTAACCTGAATAGTTCGATGATCAAAACTGAAGATAATGTCCCGATATTTTTGCCCGATAATATCGGATACCGATGTTTTTAATTGATATATCATTTGATACCGACGTCGATATTTTTCTTCCGATATCCCATCCCTAGTTCATAGTCCATCCTTTTTGGGACGTACACGTTCAAGATGCAGGTATTCCAGTCCGCCAGTCGAGGAGGGAAACGTTTTTCAACAGTAGCTATTTCCTCTCGAAATGGAAGAGCTAAGCTGGGAAGACGGCAAAGTCCTGAAATCCTCCAAGTTTCTGATAGGTAGGCGCAATTTTCAGGGCGTACGAGTTCGGTTGAGTTTATCTGGCGACGGGACCGGCAAAGCCTCCAACAGGCAACACGTCCTAGCTGAACTAGGCGAAGTAGGTACGAATTGTCGTTGATAAGCCGAGTTGATCAACAACTTGGCGCCAGAGTTATATCCGTCCACGTTAGGCAGGTATCCCGTTTCCCCCTCAAGTTTCCCTCGGTTCCATCCATTTTATCCCTTCCCATAGTGGAATAATCTACACATCTCGTTCTCTCACCTCTCCTGTCCACTGTCTCCACCCATTTCTCATCCGTGGATCAAGATATATTGCATTAATCAAGATTAAACGCCGCAGCTGCGCAACTTCGACCCCCGTCCCCCTCTCCCCCTCTCCCCCGCCCTCCCCACCCCCGGCAGACACGTAACCCGGAGCTTCTTTGAAGTTGAACGCTTCGCCTCGGTGTCAAAGTTATAAGGCAAATTGTTGCCTTTGAATATGAAACAAAATGATTATTTTGAAACAGGGCCTCCTTCCCTTGGCGAGAAAGGAAGACACAAGGCGCTCCACTCGCTAAAGTCCTTATCTCGAAAGGAGAGCAACTCGAGTAGTACAGTCAAGTACGATCCTGTGGAACTTGGCGATGCCGAGCAACTCCTCCTCCTCCTCTTCCTCCTCCACAACTTGGAAAATTAGCCTTACTTCCCTTTCCCCTCCGACTAACAGTTGCCTAAATTAGAAATGACGTGGCTCCTCTTAATAGCGGAGGAGGCGGATTTTGAGATATGCTTCGCGTACAACTTAAATGGCAAACGTGAACTTAACTTGTGCCGGTTACACGCACCAGCCGACGGGACAATGAGACGTGGGACGAGCGGATTTTTGGAAAATCTCAGGGCGCCAGAGCCCACCCAGCTCGTTTTGGTACATTATTTCCAGAAATAAACATGTTGGTATGTCCAGAAATAATTTACGTTTGTAATTGTTCGAGCAACATTTTTTTACACCCCTTGAAAATTTTTTCTTTCACGTTTCAGAGGTTCTAGAACACAAATCTGCAATAAAAACTTTTTGTCCGTCCGTCAGCAGCAAAACGCATACAAGAAATGGTCCGATAAAAAAAAAAAAAAAACGCTGCTAAGTAGATCAGTGGCATGTGCAGATTAGTTTTTGCTATGTCCGAAGAACTCTGCAAATTTTGCACAGGGGTTCATTTTTCGATTGCAAAGACAAACCTTACGATATATCGGTACTCCTTAAACACAGAATTTAGCTGTTATTATTTTATAATTTCAGTATCAATTTGTATTTTAGATGGGTTATTTAGAAAAACGTTTTTTCAACCAGGCAAAAAATAATCATCCTCTTCGCTTGATAAATACTTACTTACCTATCCATTTTTTCAACGCAGCTGATCGTTCAATTCCGTTAAATCTACCATTTAATCTATTCTTAATCACCTTCATAATTAACTGAATAATAATAATTATTAAATTCTCTGAATAATGAAATTAAAAATGCCTCATGCCTCAGAACCGTTGTTAAAGCCTGACTCGCTCTCATGTTGTCGTCACGGCCGTCTGGAGCCGTGCGAATTGATGTTAAATGATGATGATAATAATAAATAAAATCTTACTTACGAATACCTAATAACTTAATTTATGGGTTTATCCTTTGTAGCATATTTTCCATGTCTCCATGTCCATTGTTTAGCCTTCCATGTCCATAGTTTAGTTTTCCATTCTATGGTTTTGTGTATGACGGCCTCCCCAACGACCCCTTAGCCGTCCCCTGACCCAAGCGTGAAGTTTACCATAATTTGAGTGTACTTGTGTGGTGTACAATTGCTTATGTGTAAGCCAGGGTAGGGTATAGAGCGTAATGTCCGAGGGTAGTATTGTAGAGGAATGGTAAAATGGCTTGTGTGTAAGCCAGGGTAGGGTACAGAGCGTAATGTCCAAGGGTAGTATTGTAGAGGACTGGTAAAATGGCTTGTGTGTAAGCCAGGGTAGGGTACAGAGCGTAATGTCCAAGGGTAGTATAGTAGAGGAAGGGTAAAATGGCTTATGTGTAAGCCAGGCTATAGTGTAGAGTAAGTACGTCATGTTTATGTATCCTGGTTTATGTATTTATGCATATATAATGGCTTATAGGTAACCCAGGGCATAGGGTACTACCGTGTACGGGAATAACTGCACGATGGATTATGTACAAGCCAGGGTAGAGTGTAGAGTAAGTAGAGATTGTTTATGTAAAGTATTATTACAAGGGAAAGCTCATTAAACACGATTGTGGGTTTAATTGATCGGTGGAAATAAGAGTGTACTTACCAGTAGGGCGGGCACCAACGCACTAATCGCTGTTGAACCCGCCTTTTCTAGCTGTCATAGCGCGGGAAGCATTCTCCAGCATATTCCGTATAATTATCGTATAGCCATGTTTTATCGTACAGTATTTCGTATGTGTATCAATCTTATTTTCGCTACAAGTCATATTCATGACCGTAGCGACACATGTTGCCAAGCGCAACTGGTCGAAGTGTGAGTGCGTCACCTTGTTGGTGTAATAGGCTAGTAGTCGTAAGTAGATCAATCAACCGTATCTAAGAGCCGATGCCAAATTCTCAAGTTTTTCCAATTTATGTTTTGCTGATTTGTGTAATGCGACCAAATTCTTTAAATTGAAGATATCGGGAGGACAGAAGTTTTTGTGGGGATTCCAACGAGTGGAAAACGAATTTTGTGGCTCGAGTAGTTTTCGAGTTATTCAGAATTGGAAAAATTTTGAAAAACTCAAAACTGCTTCACTAAAATTGCAATAACTCCTAAACGGTTGAAGCTACCGGCGTGGCGATGGTCTCATTCGATTCAGCATAGAAAAATCTATAGAAAATGATACCTCACATGCCTATGTTGCAAATTTCCTTAAAAAGACGAATTTTTTACCACTTCAAAAGCTGTTTTACAGGCCTTAAAATTAAGGTAGGGTTCTGCCGAGACGTTAGGACCAACTAGATACGGAACTTGATTTTTGGTAAAAATTTCAAAATTTTTCGATAACTCCTTCCCCCTTAAAAACCCCGGACGGCGGACGGCGTACGGCGTACGGCGTACGGCGGACGGCGGACGGACAAAAAATTTTTATTGCAGATTCGGATTCTACACCCCTTGAAACGTAAACCAACAAATTTTCAGGGGGTGTTAAAATTTTTTTTTTTCCTGACCGATTACAAAGGTTCATTTCTTTAGAAAAATGAACCAAAAAAACGGACGTCAGTCAACAGGGTCAGTTCCACTTCGTATTGAACCACTGATCCGATTTTGACGGAACCAGTCTTGAAAGTTGTGGTTTGCTCCAACTTGATGCATATTGTCCGGGCGATCAGTTCGGAAAAGGTGAAGGGGTCCAATTTGGCAAAAGTAGGGTACCTATATTTTTTTAAAAACACAAAAACTCAATTTCGAAGGGGTCAAACCCGGAATTACGGAAAAATCCATTTACCTACCGTTACTATGTCTTGCAGGTAACTAAAATATCGGGTAGGCGGGTAACTAAAGTATGGCTCAACTTTTGACTCCGTTCAAAAAATCGGCCAAAAAAAAAACTTCGGCGGAGTGAAAAGCGAGCGACGTCGGTCGTAATTCGTAATCCGGCACGAATCGCTCCCGTCCGACAAACGTTGGGCCGTGTTCGAGTTGGGAAGGCATTTCCGAGATATTCTCGGCGGATCGTAGAAACGCATCAGCGCGGAGTATCAGAGAGAGGAGGGCAAAGGTAAACGCGGGGGGCAGTCGGGGGCCGAGAGAAACATCCCTTGCCCCCTTTGGATTGATGCCTCGTACGTGTCGGGAATGCCGCACTCGGCCTCCCGCCGAACCGCCTCCTCATCCGAGCGGCCCTTTTTCACTTGTAGGCCCTCCCCGGGTCCGGCCAGGTAAGTAGTGCCGCTCCCCCCGCCCGGCTTTCCACTTTGGGCGGGCGGCTTTTCTCTCGCCGCCCGCCTCCGCTTAACGGAGCTTTCTCATTCACTCGCTCGCCCGCTCGTTTGGCCGCTCACGCACTCGGCCCGAGAGGAATTGGCACCGCCTTGGCGGCGTATCGACCGCCCGTTCGATTCAATTGGCTTCGTAAGAGTCGCGCTGGATTTGTACGAAATTCCGACGAGGCCGACGGATGGGAAGGAAATATTGGAACGTTTCGCAAATTGGAGAGCGTAGGCGTGAAAACTCTGACGACAAAAAAATAGGATTTCCTAATTTTCGGTTGATATGATTCTCCCACCGTCGACCGACAGATTCAACGGATTTTTGCAATTAACAAAAAAAAATTGAAAAAAAAATTTTTTTTTTCCAAAATTCCACTCACCTGTGGAGGAGGAGATGGCGTTGGGCCCGAGCAGGACGTCGATGGAGGACTCGATGTCGGGCTCGGACGAGACGCCGCCGCCGAAACCGATGGTGAGCGTGCCGCCGGCCCCGGATCCGCCCTCGCCCTGGATCCGGGCCAACACGGACGACAGGCTGCCGCTCTTGTCGTCGACGTCGGCGTCCTCGTCAGGGTCGCGCAGCTGGAGCGTCACTCCCGGCTCGCCGGGCGTCGTCGTCGCCGAGTACATGTAGAGCGTCCGGCCGGGCGAGCTGCTCGTGAACGTCCCTTCGAGCCGCACCTCGCCCACCTCCTGAGCCGCAGCGGCAAACCGGAAACATAGGAAGCGGATCCGCCGCGTTAAGTTGCCGCCCGATTTGTCGGTAATCCATTATAGAAAATAATGGTAAAAAATAATAGAAAATAAAAAAGAAACAACAAGAGGTGCATAGATAACACGCGATACTTCCATATTTTGAAACGTACATTTTTGACAAAATTTGATCATATTTTGACTGCTTTTAAGGGTTTTTAGGTCAAAAATATCAAAAAACTCACTATGCAAATTTTAAAATTCGCCCTAAATAAAAAAACGTAACATTTTTTGAATAAAAAAAAATATCCACATATTCTGCAAAGTAAAACGAAAATTTTGAGAGCAAGAACGCTCAAATCGGTTCATTTTTGTGGGCGGGAAAAAATAAAATAAACCAGTGGTGCGTAGATAACACAGAATACTCCCATATTTTGAGATGTAAAATTGTGACACAATTTGATCATATTTTGACTGCTTTTAAGGTTGTTTAGGTCAAAAATGTCAAAAAATTCACTACGCAAATTTTGAAATTCGCCAAAAAAATAGAAATAAAATAGAAAACACTAAAAATGCAAATATATCGGAAGTACTGTGAGTAATTCAAATTCCGATTGGACAGGGTGTTAGGTCTTGCCGGACGAACATTTCAGTTCAAGAAATTTGAAAAAAGGTTGAGAAATGAGGGAGCTATGGCCATTTTTGTAAATTGGACAGACGGACTATCGGACCAACGGAATAACGGCCACACGGACACTTGTTCAGGAAGTGATTCTAAGTAAATTAGTAGATATAAATTCTTCTGAAGCTCCATTCCGATTCTCGATTTCAATTTTTCCATTTACTTTATTTTGTAAATATGGAAGTAAAAAATTCATTTTGAATGTTTTAAATAGTACTGTGCATTTTGCTGAATTCAGATGATGAAGGTGGGTAGTTAAGCTGCTTGATAAGGTGTAAAAAATATTTTTTTTTTCGTAATATATAAACATATTTTGCAAAGTATATATGTACAATAAACATCCTGACTGCTTTTTTTTCAAATCCTCAAAACAGCCAAATTGCATTAAACTTGCTTTTTAGGACACAATATGAATATTTTTCCTAACTTTTTCAAGAATTATCATTCTAGAGGATGTACCTACTCAATGTAACGAGACAAAAAAATAGGTTAAAAATCGAAAATTCGAAATTTGAGAAAATGGAAGTCGAATTTCCCTACTTTTGGAGAATTGCCCACACACAGACACTTGTTCGGGAAATGATTCTGAATAAATGTGTATAAGAAAAAGTTTTTTGGTTTTAGGACGATCCCAATACTTCCATTTACCCTGTAAATATGGAAGTAAAAATGGTTGGCTCGAATTTATGTCAAAGTAACATAATGCTGAATGTACCGGCTAGGGAATCAAGCGTGCTCGTGTTCGTTTAATGAGTAATCGAAACCTTCAGAATACGACCTACGATGAATGGAGCTTGTGCTAACTTTGATCTCCTGATCAGGCTGCGATTCAGCGATAGCTCTGAGCTGACCCAAGTTCATCTCTCAAATTACTCGCCCGGTCAGTCAAAAGGACAAAAAACGCACTGGCTCTTTAAACAAATACGACCACTATGCCTATATTAAATTCTCCGACAAAAGATCGCATTTCAATGAAAACCAATAGTGAACAGATAACACACAATACTTCTAGCTGATGTCAGCAGATCAGGGGTAGGGTCATACAAAGAAAACTGCCTCTTTCGCCGAGCTTTCGATGTATTTTAACATCTTCATCAGGGCTTAGAGAACGGAATTACGTGGTCAAGCCATGATGACCACCGTCTGTAGACCATGATTTTTCAAACCTATTGCAAATATTGTTTAATAAACAAAAAAACATCAAAACTTTCGGCTAGTCAATAAAAAAATATATATAAAATTTTTAGTCTGTTTTAAATAAAAAACCAACAATCAACAATCGAATACTTTTATAATTTGAGCTCACTAATCAACAAACCCATTGTTTAGTTTTTGAGCTGAAGATTCGACGCTTTCAAGGAAGAAAATCTCAAATGTGAACACCGAGTGTACCGATTAATCGATAACAATCGATACAACTGGAGGCACAAGGAGACGCATTGATTGAATTTTGACAAATTTCGGAGGGAGAATGATGGAATGGAGCCAATCGCATTTTCTTCTCCCAAAGAAGGTTTTCATAGCAAAGCGTAGGAAATCCGCTTAGCGGTTGCGCTCGACGATGCGACATAGGAAACGTTCACGTCAGCTTGGAACCGCTTAGAATTTTACTTGATTCCCTCGACCCAATTACGCTTTATTGCCTTAACGTTCCTAATCCAGTATTTCTTCTGATAAATGGCCGGTTCCTTCGCAAGACGCCAATCGATGCTCTTTGTACTCGAGTTCAATAGGGTTTCGAATTGAAAAAGATTTCAGTCCTGCGAAAGTAACCGATTAACCGGATTCGAGGAGCCTGGATTAATGAAATTTGACTCCACCTTCGATTTGCTGTTTCAATGAGGTGGAAAAGAGGGTGAATCGCGAATACCCGGCCATGTATACTGAAAAGATACCTACTCCAGAAAGAAATATTGAGGAAAAATGTATGCAAGGTAGGTATTACAGAAAATTGAGTTAAATAACAGAAGGTACAACAGTACTACTGTTATAGTCACTATAATAGAAGTACTATTGTACCTTCTATTATTTCTTCTATTATTTGACTTTATTACCTACTGTAGGTATGTTACATAGGTACTAAATGCGGAGTCAAATCTATAATTTTTCTGCAATTTTTCTTAGGTCGCCTTGGGGTTTTCATGAGAAATTATTTTTTTTGCAAAATCGTCAATTTTCTATCTTATGTACCTACCTACCTAACGATTTTTTTTTAATTTCAATTTTTTGTAGGGTCAGAAAAATATTTTATTGAAACCAATTTTCGAGCCCGTTTTCGACCAGTAAAATACAACCAATTTTTTTCGCAGCACACGGCGGACGGATATCTTATATTGCAGATTTGGGTTCTAGAACCTCTAAAACGTAAAAGTTTGAGGGGGCGTTGTTAAAACAATAATTGTTTTATTATTATTATCAAGATTCATTATTCATATTCATTCATATTTATTCATATTCATATTCATCATTCATATTCATTATTATTATTATCAAGTTTTATTATTATTATTATCAAGGGCTCACGGGTTGGTCTAGTGGCTAGTGCGTCTGCCTAGCCGCAGGCTATACCTGAGAGTTGTGGGTTCGATTCCCACAGGTGCCATGAAAAATTTGGTCCATAGCCTTATGATTCATGTCATCCCTGGCATTCGGGGTTTTCGGAATTAAATGATATCGGAGAACTAAACCCACTCCTTGTGATGCCCTATGGGTTAAAACAATTAAACCATCATTTACATTTTATTATTATTATCAAGAATTATTCTTGACCAATTACAGACGTACATTATTTCTGGAAATAATCTGCCAAAAATAGTGGCACCAAATGGAAGACATTCGCGACATTTCAGTGAAAGAATTTTTCAAATTGGATTAAAATAATTTTATAAGGATTTAATAATTAAAGATAATTATTATCTGCGTGAGAGCAGTAAAAACCTATAAAAATCAAATCGAGGAACCTCGGTTGCTCAACTAACTTAATTGAAGTCGATTGATATCGCCGCATGAGTCCAACCAATATTTTCGCAGACGACACAACAACGCCAATGCAATTGCTGTATAATTTGAACCCCAATCCGACGTCGGTGGTGCGAAATGACAACAAGGCAGACTGAATTATTCTTCATCCCTGAATGGAGTCAGTTGAGCGGGCAGTGCAGGTCGAGAAAGTAATGCAATCATAGGATGAGACGTCAGGTGAGATTCCGACGAGACGAATTGGCGCTCATTTGGCGACTGGCAGGTGGGCGAGGGGTTAAATTGGGTCGTTGGTCATTGATTGGCATCCTTCCTCCTCTTCGACTTCGGTTTTCTCGGCCCATTGCTTAGACACAAAACGTTTGGAAGCATGCAAGTCTGCCCTACAGTTCGCCTATTCCTTCCTACTTATGATGTACTCGCGTGGAAATTTTTTTTCATTAAATTTTTATTTTTTCATTTTTAAATTTTTTTTAGAATTTTCTAACATTTAATGTTAGCGAAAAATAAAACCGACTCCAAAAAGACGCATGAACAATGAGAAGTGTAACCAGTGGTGCGTAGATAACAAACAATACTTCCATATTTTGGAACGTAAAAGTGCGGCACAATTCGATAATATTTTGACTGCTTTTGAGGCCCTTTAGGTCATAAATAAAAAAATCTCACTGTGCCAAATTTAAAACTCGCCTGAAATAAAAATACGCCACGTTATCGGAATATAAAAAATATCCACATATTCTGCAAGGTAAAACAAAGATTTTAAGACCAAGAACGCTCAAATCGGTTCATTTTTGTGGCCGGAAAAAATAAAATAGAAAACACTAAAAATGCAAATAAATCGGTATTAATGTTAGTTATTCAAATTCCAATTAAACGAGTTGTCTTGGTAGTAATAGTAGTAATAGTAGTAATAGTAGTAATAGTAGTAACAGTAGTAATAGTAGTAGTAATGTAGTGATAGTAGTGATAGTAGTGATAGTAGTGATAGTGGTAATAGTGGTGATAGTAGTGATAGTGGTAATAGTGGTAATAGTGGTAGTGGTAGTGATAGTAGTGATAGTAGTGATAGTCGTGATATTAGTGATAGTAGTGATAGTAGTGATAGTAGTGATAGTAGTGATAGTAGTGATAGTAGTGATAGTAGTGATAGTAGTGATAGTAGTGATAGTAGTGATAGTAGTGATAGTAGTGATAGTAGTGATAGTAGTGATAGTAGTGATAGTAGTGATAGTAGTAGCAGTAATAGTAGTAGTGATAGTAGTAATAGCAGTAGTGATAGTAGTGACAGTAGAGACAATAGTGATAGTAGTAATAGTAACTATAATTGACTACAAATCATATACATTATTGACTACTATCAATAGTGGAAAAAAAAATGAAAATAAAGTAGTGGAATAGACTTAGTTCTTATCTCTCATTTTTTTAGTTTTCATTCAAACTCCAAGAAGGCAAAGTACTTTGCAAATCTTGGAACTCGTGAAATACCGTGCAAATTCAATCAATTAGGGCGCAGAAGGTTATTGCATAAGGGTTTCAATGTTTTCAACAAAGTTGCTATGGTCCTTTTCAACATTAGAGAGACAAAGTCGATTTAAATTTACCAATAAATTCGTGGAAGTACTGTGTGCAATCGACGCATCACTTTTTCCAAGTGATGTTTCAACTCCAGCGTCAAGCCGGGTCAAGTAGGTAGCTTAAATTTTGAAAAACAACAATGTTTCGCCCTCTTCAAAACAACACCACGTTGTCAAACAATGGAAATTCACGTGCCGTCTTTCATTCCAGCAAAAAAAAAAAAAAAAAACGGGAAACTTTATGTTGACGAAAACCATCCCATCAAGCCGGGAGATAACTGAAAAAATAAACGAGCGCCAGGGAAACTCGGGCTGAGTCGATGGCTACAGTCTCAAATATAAAGGAATGTTATTTTGGAACCTACGAAGGGTCGTCGGGGTCACCAGCTCGACACAAAGGGAACAAGTATTAATACGCGTAGTCTGAATAATGCGAGAAACCCGCTCGTCGCAGGCCCGACACAATTGGATTCCTTTGGCGTGTAATTAATTGAAAAGGTCGGGATGTGGGGGCGGACGGTGGATACATGTGCGCGTGCATACATGTGAACTTGTGTTTGTGACTCGGGGAAGCGGAGAATCTCTAGAGGAGAGGGAGACAGGCGATACCGGCGCATCCGAGGCCGAGAGAGAGGAGGAATAGCGACGAATGTCGAGGGAGGCTAAGGTGGACGGTTGGTTGGTCGTCTGCCAGGTGTTTTGGAAGGAAGGGCGATTCACCCTGAGAGCTGGCGGGGCCGATTCGCACTGAACGTACCGTCGTCCGCGGCGAGTCAACCGGAGCGATTCCGAGAAAACCCGAACCCAACCGGAAAACCCGAACTCAACCGGAAAACCCAAAGCCGAACCAGAAAAAAGTGCGGACATAACACGCAATACCTTGAGCGTTCTTGGTCTCAAAATATTCGATTACCTGTTCTGAAGCTCCGTTCCGATTTTCCCTCTCGGGAAGGTAACAATACTTTCAGCGACTCGGTAAATATGGAAGTGCAAAATTTCTTTGAACAAGTGGTGCGTAACTAACACACAACAATTCCATATTCTGCAAATCGCAAAATTTGATTGTGTTTCGAATACTTTGGAGGCTGTTCGGATAGAAAATGTCAAGAAACTCACTGTGCAAATTTTAAAATTCGCCTAAAATCAAAATACGTCAAGTTGTAGTAATAAAAAGAATATCCAAATATTCTGAAAGGTAGAACCAAGAGTTTAAGACCAAGAACGTCCAAATTGGTTCATTTTCTGGCCTGAAAAACAACCAGTGGCACTTAGACAACCCACAATACTTCCATATTTTGATTCGTAACATTTTGACACATATTGATCGTATTTTAGCTACTTTTGATAGTGTTTAGGTCAAAAATATAAAAAAACTCACTATGCAAATTTTAAATTTCGCCCAAAATAAAAATAAGCCACATTATCGGAATATAAAAAATATCCACATATCCTGCAAAGTAAAACTAAGATTTCAAGACCAAAACGCTCAAATCGGTTCGTTTTTGTGGCGAGGAAAAATTAAACTAGAAAACAATAAAAATGCAAATATATCGGAAGTAATGTGAGTTATTCAAATTCCGATTAAACAGGGTATTAGGTCTTGACAAGACGAGCATCCCAGTTCAAGAAATTTGCAAAACGATTGAGAATTGAGGGACCTATGGCTATTTTTATAAATGACCATAGACGAACACCCGGGCACACAAACGCTTGTTCAGAAAGTGATTCTGATTAAAAGTGTATAAGTGAAGTTTTTTCTAATGCTCCTATACGATTTTCGATTTTAGGACGATTACAATTATTGTAGTCGTCCTAAAATCAAAAATCGTGGATTATGCTACCGTTAACTCTGTAAATATTGAAGTAAAAAGTAACGCTGTCTCTTGCTTCAGAATAATATGCACCTAATTCCTAATTCTGGCTGAGGGCCAGTTCTACTTTTATTTTACTTATGCCAACGATTGCTAAGTTGATTGATCAACGACTTTATGCGTGACAGATATCTTATCAATACGACAATTGAGGGGAAGTGAAATTATCGATCAGTTGGTAACGGACGTACCGAAAAAAAAAGCTAGGGAATTTTTTTCCCTTAATATTTAAAGAATTTAGGAAAAATGATAATTAGCAAGAATATCTAGGACAAATATTTAATGTTCCTACAAGTCAACTTGAGCAACTTCCGCATTTTTACTTCCATATTTACAGAGTAAATGGAAGTATTGTGATCGTCCTAAAATCGAGAATCGGAACGGAGCTTCAGAAAAAACTTTTTCTTATACACATTTACTCAGAATCACTTCCTGAACAAGTGTCTGTGTGTCCGTGTGTCCGTGTGTCCGTGTGTCTGTGTGTCCGTGTGTCCGTGTGTCCGTTAGTCCGTTAGTCCGTCTGTGGTCATTTACAAAAATGACCATAACTCCCTCAATTCTCAACCTTTTTTCAAATTTCTTGAACTGGAATGTTTGTCTCGGCAAGACCTAACACCCTGTTTAATCGGAATTTGGATAACGCACAGTACTTCCGCTATTTTTGCATTTTTAGTGTTTTCTATTTTATTTTTTTCCGGGCACAAAAATGAACCGATTTGAGCGTTCTTGGTCTTAAAATCTTTGTTTTACCTTGCAGAATATGTGGATATTTTTTATATTCCAATAATGTATTGTATTTTTATTTTGGGCGAATTTTAAAATTTTAATCGTGAATTTTTTGATATTTTTGGCCTAAACACCCTTAAAAGCAGTCAAAATATGATCAAATCGTGTCACTTCTTTGCGTTTCAAAATATGGAAGTATTGTGTGTTATCTACGCACCACTGGTTTAAGTTGGTTGAAAACTGGTTTGAGATAATATTCTGGATAGAAATATTTTATTTGAGAAATTACAATTAATGTATATTGCGTTATTGCAATTTTGGCGTCGCAATCGATTTACAAGGAATCGCCGAGAGGTTCGTTTTAATTCACTATACTTTTTGCCCATGGCTGCCGGCTAACATTCGTAGGAATTGAAGAATTGTTGGCCCAAGTTAACTTGTAAGTACGTAATTAGAGATTAAAAGGAATAATAAAATTCGACTGGGCTGCCCGTGCTGATCCACCTAACCAGCTTTTATTTTTCTCTAAAACCTCCATCAATGACGATTAAGCTTCTGATTGGACTGTAAACATAATGTCACCACAGCGAAAAGGTTTCGAAAGGCCACATACACACACGCACGTGTTTTTCTCAAGCCCGTTTCACACAGACACGCGAACCCTATCCTCTGATTGGTTGATCCGATGGATATCTTCACTATGGCACGCCTCCATAAATGTGTGTTATTATTCATCTATGGAACCCTATATCTAGGAAAAATTATCAATGAATTTGCGTGTAAAAGTTACCGAAAAATTGGTCTGTGCAGACAGTCTGTGGGATGGGGAGGGGAACTCTACTAGACTTTTGAAGAGACCTTAAACATTCTTCAATCCAGCAGAATAATTATTTTTCACTCGAAATTTCTGTTTTCCTTTTTTTATCCTATGGATGGTTTTTTTTGAAACTCAATTATGATAATAATCCATTTTCCTCAGTTTTCAGACTTCCCTCAAATTCTTTCGAATAAGACGTTTGTTTTGGTAAGACAAAGATTGTCTCCCACAACCGGAATTACGCTCACAGTACAGAGAAGATATGGGCATATGAGAATTTTTCATCCTAGAAGCCTTTTAATTCCTAAAGTCCTAAATTCCTAAACCGAATTTCGGAAGTGCGGGTGATTTTTAATTTTTTGGAAGTTTTGGGTGCCATGTACGAAGTTCGATCAATAAAAATCTCGATTTCTCTCCAAAAGATAGTTGATTCAAGCAAACCAAATTGGTAACAATTAATGCAAATAAATTAGTATTCACCAAAGTTAATGTAGGTATATTAATTTTAACGAGGGTCAACATATTCTCATTCGTATTCAAACAGGTAAATACAAAGATACAAATATTTTTAAGGCGCCTTGAAAAATTTGCCAGCTCGTCTGCAGTGCTCCTTTTGCATGAACTTACTGTTTTATATCTTCCATGGTTTTTATCCATAGTTTTTGTAACTAAAGTGCTAATATTCATCCTCTTTTACACACAATTACGTATTCTCTTAACACCAAATTTATGATAAATATAGACAAATTCACGAGGATGAATACAAAATTTGTATAATATACAAATAATATATATATTATATATAATATATATAATATTATATATATATATATTAAATTATATCTAATTTAATATATAATAGAATATATTTAATGTATTCGTATCTACCTGCGTGACTACGGATATATGAATATAATGTGAATTCACATTCACTTTTGTGTGTACAAAATTTCCAATGTGTCCCATTTGTGTTCACATTAATTTCCGCGAATAAAATTGTATTCGTATTCATATTCGCTTAATAGGGATTTAGTAACTATATTCAACTTCACACACCGTGACGACGAATCATATTACCTAAAATGGATCAAGCTAATATATTCATATTCGAATTTACCTAATACGAATATTCCCATCCCTGCTACTGGATTCTCGATAAGAAGATCTATGAATTCTCCTAATATACCTTATACTGTCATAATATGACAGCTGTATTATAGCTGAAGGGTTGGGGGTTCAAACTTCGTATTGCAGGCCGCCATGCACGTGACCCCTCATTTGGTGACCTCGGGATGATAGCCAAGCAACCTCTATTGTAGGTCGTCTGAACTCCTGGTTTCAGGGTTTTTTCTTTAACAAAAATTTTTTTTATTGCAATGCTGAATTGGTGATTGTAGATCAGATTACGAAAGCAGGAGCTTTCGAAAAGTTATGAATAAAGGAGAAATGGAAGAGCCGAAGAAGAAGAGTAAGAATTGGAAGAGTAAGAGTTAGAATTTGCCGAATCCCGACTATTTTCAGCCATAATACGATGTTACTCAAGTTCCGAGGTAGAACTAGAACCACGGCACGCCACAGCCAGTGTGAAATAAGCTACAGAAGCAAACGGCCGAGTGGAAATGAACGTGAAGAGTTGGTCATGGTCGGGGAAGTTGTGCAGTAGGCAAAACGCCAAGAAGGGGCTAATAAACATCAAGCGATTGAAAGAATTTACAACGCATTTAAGCCAGCGCGGCCAGATCCATACGAAGGTGCTGATGTTTGGTGGAATGCGATATTCAAAATGATCGATCCATTACACCGGAATATTCTGCAGTAATGTACCCAGCATGTAGCCCCCCCCCGCCCTAGGCAGTGGTGTGTGGCAAAATGTTTTTGAATTGTTACATTTTCTTTTTCAGAATTTTTTAATCCGGTAGCTTCCGAATTAGTCAAAATAAATTCAATTTGGTTCAAACTACGGAAGCATTGGGTGTGATCTGCGCATCACTGATTTCTGGGTATCAATTGATAACACGAATCCCCACTTCAGGGAAGAACAAGAGGCCGATTCATGAGTACGGCCCAGTAAGATGTACCAAACAAGACATTAGGATGAACCTGATAATTTATGACCAATTTGGTATATTTATATAAGCGTTATACGCCACATTTACGCGAAGTTAATCATTCCAATTTGAATATACTACTCCGCTGAATGGGTAGAACTTTTGTAGGAAGGTACAACAACTGAGAGAGCTGAATACTTCGGAATTAAAAACTCTATGCAAGAGTTCAAGGAGGCAAGAAATGAATTTGCATTTGGAAGAAAGCGAAAATTCACTTTCTTACATAGCTGAAGAAGATGCAGGTGAGAATTTTTCCGCCCCGCCTTTTCTTGGAAGGAAATTCAATTAGGCGAATACGGCGGCTCGGAATACATTTGAATTTGTGTGACAGCTTTTTGAACATTTTCTCTAATGAATGAGTCAGGCGTTTCGGGGTGATTCAGTGGTTGAAATTAGTTAGGGCGCGGATTGAGTTAAATGAATACGATTAAGCTCCTTAAAAGGCAGAGAGCATAACATAGGAATAGAAGTTGGAACGAATTTTAATTTGAGAGAGTGGCCGTAAATTGATGGAACAAAACACACATGGTGGGATTAATACTCATTAACCTTCGGGTCCGAAAAAATTTTTAACGTTATTAAAAACGTGATTATAAAAATTATCCCAACATGAGTATACACAGAAAGTATGTACCTAAGTAATTAGGATTTAAAATGTTGACATGAGCTTTAACGGATCTCTTTATATGCGCTCCTTTGAATGAAAATTAACTCTTTCAGTGCTTGGGCTATCGGTTCGTTCGGGCGATGGATGAATTTCGTAGAAAACACGGGTATAGAAGCCCACGCATAAATGTTTGAAAGAATTAAATGCCATCTGGGCAACACTGGTTTCATGTTACCTACTTCCTGAGAACAGCCAGCTCCTCCTCCAGGTTTCAATCATGTACCGTGCTCGAATAAATAACGCCCTTACGCCTTTTTAACGTAGAAGTATCGACCTTTGATATTGTTACGAGGATTATCGGCTCACTTCCTGGAATCTCCGTGAGAAAAATTTCAAAACCCGATCGAATCACCGACTGAACTTTGAAAAGCCGAATGTACAATCTGGAAAAGTCGTCCCACGCGGGACGCAGTGCCGGATTTTTTCAGGATTATTCAATAATAAACCATTGTAATCGCTCAAGAAAAAACATCATCTAACATACCCAGAAATCTTTTATGGTTTGCGTTTCAGAGTGTACGGAATCCGAATCTGCAGTAAAAAAAATCGTCCGTCCGCCGTGAACACTTTTTCTCCCAAACGGCAAGGCATTCTTTTTTTTTTCAATTGTCAGGAGTAATAATCAAGCTCAGTTCCAATTTTTTAGCCAAGCCAATCGATCAATTTTACGCCTTCTGAAAAAATTGTTGGAATATTGAAAAATTGTTTTTCAAAATCTTTTCCGCCGCTCAAGAAAAATGTTACATTGATAGCTTTTTCCATTCTGAGTTGGATGAGACCCAGATCCGTGGCTTTCTTCCCTCAAAAGTTATAGCCTTTTTAGTGAACGCAGGGCTGCCTGTAGGGTAGACTGTTAACAACCTTCATCTTTTTTGGGTTTTTGTGGACATCTTTTTTCAATGCACTTGAACCAAAATCTCGTCTAATGGATACCGTCGAGAGATCGGTGGATCAGCTTCCAGCCAAAAAGCTCTGAGAGGCCCATGATGGCGACAGCCACTCGCAACTGAGGTTACAGAATTGGTAGAAATCTCTCTAGTCTCTCATAGACAGTCTCTAGCTCGAGTGACGCAGTGGCACACGCTTAACATGTAACGCCTGTATGTTTCGGCCTTTAACGTTACACCTTACTCATATTATCAAATCACCCTTGCATTTCCCCTTGTATCCGACCCGAAACAATCATATAACGTCATATAATCATAACTCTCGTTACATGCTGTCAAATGATATACCTATGCTCGTCACAATTGGAGATCTTATTACTCTACCTTCATCGGTAAACACTAACGTGTTCTGACTGGGCTTCATCATTATAGAATCGCTTCCTTCCCTTGTTCAACCATGCGAGGGATCGTCGGTCTCACTACTTTCCTTTCCCATTCCTCGTCCAGCTATTCAAAACCTCTAGATTGTATTTGACGTATCGCAGTATCCTTACAATTTGGAGGCAATTTACAATAAGAGTCGCATTTTTGGGATGAGAGAAGTAAGGACAATTCTTCCAATACCCTCCAGGATCCTAACGAAATAATCTGTGACAATAATCGAAGTAATAATCCATGTAATGTTTGTCTTAGTGATCAAAAAGTGGACTCCAGAATTTGCATAGTTTTTCAGGAAAAAAAAAGACTATAGACCTAATTACCATGAAGTTATGGACTAAAATTTCACTTATGGATCCGCTGCCTCTATTAATCTCCTCGTCGGTGAAAGTTCAAACAGCGAAAGTCAATGAGAAATACTTCAACTTTCGCAACAGGATTATAATTCGAAAAACGCTAATTGAAGAAATCTTTTAGCCGCCGCAGGAAAAATTACGTCAGATGGGTATAAGTAAAAGTGTACGCTAACTTCACGCACGGGTAACTTCCCTTTGTGCATTTTCAATTACACAAGCGAATCCTTCCTTTGTGAAACTAGAATCTAATTACACTCGCATAAAATCTCTTATCATGCGAATTCTTGGACCATGAAAATGTTGAGTAGGTACATACCTAGTTTTTCAGCAATAAGAATGGCATTCCACAGTCAGGTTATTCACGCTATGCACCTACGCAATTTGTATTGAAGTACCTTTTTCATGTCCAGTGAACAAATGAGTGGCGCAAATCCAGTCGATTATGTGGCCGAGAAAATTGTAGAAAATCGAGGTGACTGTTGGGAAAACCGTTTTTCAATTGAGGAGCTTGTTTCCAGAAGGCACTGAAGAACATTTTTGTAAAAATCGAGTTTTCACCTTTCTAGTGGGAACAAGTTCTTCACTAATGTAATCAGATTGAAGCTAAGAGCTATTCTTGAAAAACGTAGATTGAAACTTCAGTTTGATGTCAAAATGTAAGTACTGTTTCCATCAAATAGGAGAATCCCATATGTTCGGGTTCAGAAAGTGGTGTATCTTTGAAGATTAAATCGTCATTATTGATGATTAAATTTGGTGTAAAATTCTGGTAATTGTAATAAAATCAGTGGTGCGTAGATAACACACAACACTTCCATATTTTGAAACGTAAAATTGTGACACAATTTGATCATATTTTGACTGCTTTTAAGGGTGTTTAGGTTAAAAATATCAAAAAATTCACTATTCAAATTTAAAAATTCGCCCAAAATAAACGTACGCTAGATTATCGGAACATAAAAAACATCCACATATTCTGCAAGGTAGAAGAAAGATTTTAAGGCCAAGAACGCTCAAATCGGTTCATTTTTGTGGCCGGAAAAAAATAAAATAGAAAACACTAAAAATGCAAATATATCGGAAGTACTGTGCGTTATCCAAATTTCGATTAAACAGGGTGTTAGGTCTTGCCGAGACAAACATTTCAGTTCAACAAATTTGAAAAAAGGTTGAGAATTGAGGGAGCTATGGTCATTTTTGTAAATGACCACAGACGGAAACCCCACCATCCCCTCCCCCTCCCTCCCCTCACCATCCCCTCCCCCTCTCCCTCTCAATTGGTGCTGTTCATCAGACCTAAATTTCTCACTGGCTGCATAATCGATTTGAGTTCAAATAATCGGAATAATCGGTCGGGCGTTCTATAACATTTGAGATGATAATATCATCTATTATATTATGTCGGCTGACCTCAGATAGATAAGCACTGCTTGGGCTGGATGAGAGGTAGTATAAACCTCTTATCTCGATTGTCGATTGTTCATCGATAGCTGTCAACTCATGTCACTCCTCGGGTTTCCTCTTGATGGCAACACTCGAGACCGTGCGAAATGCTGAGCAGGCGGTTGATTGCCAATAGAATTCTACCCCGTTGGATGCATCGGATTCACGTCGAACATTTGCGCCATAAAATAGTCAGAAAACTATACCGAAAACAACTGGGACAACCTTGCAAAATGAAAGTTAGTTGCGTTTGAGATTTCACTGAATTTCATTGCGAGTGAGCTAAAAAGATATAAAAATATTCTTAAAGGTATTGAGGTCTCTGAAACCAAATACCTATACTGATACCAATATTTTGATGCTTAAACGCTCGGTTTTTAGGATCGTAGACGCTCTAATCGAATCATTTTCGCGGGCGGTTAAAAAAATCCTGAAAAAATTGAAGGAAGCGTCGAATCGGATGAGACGTTTGAGAAAATGAAAACGAATGACTCGTTCGGGAATTTAAGTCCTTGAGTAAACTCGCCCTTTCAAGATTATATATTTACATCGCCATTGTGATGGGAGGAGAAACTGGTCACAGCTCGAATGCCGGTGCCTACTGATCTTGTTCAGCAGTCGGCAGCCACTTCATGTTATCGATCATCAAGAGTGACACGGATCTGTTACATCCTCCACCTTCGCTAGTTCATCTGGCGGATTGACGCTTCCCCGACACCGATCCCGAATACCCTGCGCCGATTCTTCGACGTAAACCGTTTCGATTCACCGCCTACCAGATCACTTTTGCACTGCTTACTTTTCAGACCGTTTGTGCCCTTCAAAGTTCTGTGACGGGTGAGAGATTGCCAGCGAGGCGTACTCCTGGTTTTTACCTTTCGTCCTTCGTACAGAATGCACCTCAGAAAAGGTTTGCTATATCTTCACTCTACAGACATCCTTAGTCCAGAAAATATGCCATTAGTCGTGCGTGCGTTTGACGAAATTTCCTTGAGCTATTACAAAGGTCTACCTACTACTGAATAATAGGTAATCAAAATCAAGTCAAAGTAGTTCGGTACAGTAAAAAAACATTTTCAGCACAACCTGAAAATTGGTTGATTTATGATGGAAACCCTGTAGAATCTGAGTCTGCAACGTATTCGTCCGTCCTAACGAACAGATAACTCGAGACTTTCTGTAATTCCGAAATTTCGAGCGCTTTCGGTGTTTCCTACCATCTCAGGAACATTTGAATTATACGGGTCGGAGGACCGCGGTTAATCCGTAATCATGTTACCTTTTTTTTTCATTGGAGTTTCATTTACGGCTCACCCCTTGTTCATTGCTGCCACGATTGGCTCTTCATCTCGATCTGATTGCCGCATAATGTGGGTCGTCACATTTTGTCACCGTTTGGGAAAGAGAAGAAAGTGAATACAATTTTTTTTCTCCCCCGTAATGCCAGTTTTTTTTTTACACCGTAATCATGTTTTATAAATGCCGTGGTACATGTTTAGCCTGATACCGTTGCTGAAAAACAGCATAAAAAATTAGGGGCGTCAACAAAAATTTTAGGTCATAATATGACCTCTATCGCGACTCTCGGTTTGGTTAAAAAAAATTCATTATTACGATATTATCACGTTGAACAGAAGACACGAGTTTCGGTACGTCAGCACGCTCTTTTATCATCAGCAGACTTGCTGAGCGCTGATTAGGAACAATATTTGATAGTCAAGTGTAGAATCTGCCGTTACCGATAAGGAGCGACAAGTCATAACGGAGAATTAAAAAGCAACTCTGAAATAGAGAAAGAGGAATCGTTTACTTCCACTTCACAAGAAAACACTGCACTATACACACACTACCATCTACATTACTACAACTTCACTAGAGACTTCATATGAAGTGAATGAAAAGAAGAGTACGGGTACGTTATTTTATTGATATGAAAGTGATGTTTATCTACGCACCAGTTATAAAATACGTACTCTTATAATGGCTGTACCTACCGTATTTTCCCATAAGAATCAAACTCGTACTTCGGAGACGAAAGGAACAACGCTAGATGGACGAGATGCTTTAAGGAATGTGCTTAAAACTGATGATTGTGAGGGTATTAGAAGTTTTAGCAGGATACCTTCGATACCTAACTACAAAAAATGATAACTCTTCACTTGAACTGGTTTTTTGTATGTCTGATCCAAAGGGGTCTTATGTTAATTCGTTCCCATTTTACCAAGTGTACTACCTATCTATATTATGTACCTATAGTTTATACACTTCACTCACTCACCATTCAATTTACACGTCCATGGAACACTAGCAGAGTTAAATTGCATAAGTTAATATGAAGAATGAGGGTAAGTACGATATGAAGACTTCAACAAGCGCGAAAGCCCGACTCGAGGACATTACCTGGAATTGGTTCGGGAACAAGTTAACGAACCAAAAGGCTCTATTCGGAGAACGAGTTAAATCTACATGTTTGAGCTCACCTTTAAGGGGCCAATTAGGGAGCGTCAGTGTGAGTCCTTATCATGGGAACGAGTTAACATGCAACCGATTTGAAAGCGCACCGACCTTTTCCAGACTGCACTACGGACGAAGTTCCTAGACTGGCGCAAGTACAGCATAAATGATTCGCAGTTATTGGTCACGTAACGTAATTACCCTGCCTGCTCTCAATACTCAAGTTCCGCCTAGAGCCAAAATACGTAAAATAGAACACGTATCTTGCTAAAACATTCATTGTTATGAAAATTAAAGTCGAATTTCTCTCTCTGAATTCCTCTAGAAATGGACGGAATTCAGGACCTTGACATTCATGACCTTGGTTGAATCGTGCACTAATTTGAACATTTAAAAATGTTACGCGTGAATGCAGATTAATTGAAAGAGCTTCTAAGATTAAGTATGAAGAGAGGGATTTATGTACATGAAGTCTTGCCATTCTAGAACGTATATGTACAAAGGCTTTTTACTTATCTGACATAATCTTACCATAAGTCCGATACTCACAAAACTTTGTCCGTCCTGCATCTTCACCTGCAAGAAAAGAAGAACATTAGGAAAAGGCACAAGACACAAATTTCCATAAAATCATTTAAAGAAACAAAATATCCTAGCACAGCAATGACACTTCAACCTGCCGTAAAATAATAATACCGACTACCTAAACGGCTAAAACTTATCTTGCTAAACGAAGGTTGTATTAGAGTGACTATAAATTTGAAGCGAGGTTTTGTCAGTGGTTTTGTATTGACGGCCGTGAAGATTACTTAGAAATGGTGCAGTAAAATTCGGCCACCTCGTCACCAACGCTTGCTTATTCCATAAGTTAATAAAAACTTAGGTTTCAAGAAACAATCAAACTCGAAGTCGAACTCACAATGATACAGAAATTCAAACTCACAATCAATCTCGAAATCAAGTTCAATCGATATAAGCATAATCAAGTTCGATCGAGCATAATCGAACTAGAAGTCAAACTCACGATGAAACAGAAACCATAACTCATAATACTGTGAGTTTGACTTCGAGTCGACTACGAGTTTGAGTTGTATGAGTTTGACTTTCTGTTTCATCGTGAGTTCGACTTCGATTTCGATAAAGAAGTCCAGCGTCAAACCAGGAATGAAACAGAAAGTCAAACTCATGATCGAAATCGAAATCAAACTCACAATAAAACCGAAACTCAAACTCATAATCGAAATCGAAGTCAAACTCACAATGAAACCGAAACTCGAACTCATACTTAAACTCGAAGTCAAACTCACAATGAAAGAGAAAGTCAAACTCATAATCGAAATCGAAGTCAAACTCACAATAAAAGAGAAACTCGAACTCATACTGAAACTTGAAGTCAAACTCACAATGAAAACGAAACTCAAACTCATAATCGAAATCGAAATCAAACTCACAATAAAACCGAAACTCAAACTCATAATCGAAATCGACGTCGAACTCACAATGAAAACGAAACTCAAACTCATAATCGAAATCGAAGTCAAACTCACAATGAAAGAGAAACTCGAACTCATACTGAAACTTGAAGTCAAACTCACAATGAAAGAGAAAGTCAAACTCATAATCGAAATCGAAGTCAAACTCACAATAAAAGAGAAACTCGAACTCATACTGAAACTTGAAGTCAAACTCACAATGAAAACGAAACTCAAACTCATGATCGAAATCGAAATCAAACTCACAATAAAACCGAAACTCAAACTCATAATCGAAATCGACGTCGAACTCACAATGAAAACGAAACTCAAACTCATAATCGAAATCGAAGTCATACTCACAATGAAAGAGAAAGTCAAACTCATAATCGAAATCGACGTCAAACTCACAATGAAACCGAAACTCGAACTCATAATCGAAATCGAAGTCAAACTGACAATGGAACAGAAAGTCAAACTCATAATCGAAATCGAAGTCAAACTCACAATGAAAACGAAACTCAAACTCATAATCGAAATCGAAATCAAAGTCACAATGAAACCGAAACTCAAACTCATAATCGAAATCGAAGTCAAACTCTCAATGAAAACGAAACTCAAACTCATAATCGAAATCGAAATCAAAGTCACAATAAAATCGAAACTCAAACTCATAATCGAAATCGACGTCGAACTCACAATGAAACAGAAACTAAAAGTCATACTCAAACTCGAAGTCAATCTCACATGAATGGAGCAGAAGACTCATCATCGAACTCGATCGAAGTCAAACTCACAATGAAGAAGAAACTCGAACTCATAGTGAAACTCGAAGTGACCTACCGAAACTCAAACTTAGTGAAACTCGGAATGAAACTCACAATGAAACAGAAACTATACTAAATAAAACTGTGAGTACTTCGATTTCGATTATGAGTTCGAGTTTCTGTTTCATTGTGAGTTTGACTCCAATTTTGAATTTGAGTTTGAGTTCCGGTTTCATTGTGAGTTTGACTTCGATTTCGATTATGAGTTTGAGTTAAGGTTTCATTGTGAGTTTGACCTCGATTTCGATCATGAGTTTGAGTTTCTGTTTCATTGTGAGTTTGACTCCAAATTCGATTATGAGTTTGACTTTCTGTTTCATTGTGAGTTTGACTTCGATTTTGATTATGAGTTTGACTTTCTGTTTCATTGTGAGTTTGACTTCGATTTCGATTATGAGTTTGACTTTCTGTTTCATTGTGAGTTTGACTTCGATTTTGATTATGAGTTTGAATTTCTGTTACATTGTGAGTTTGACTTCGAATTCGATCATGAGTTTGAGTTGCGGTTTCATTGTGAGTTTGACTTCGATTTCGATTATGAGTTTGACTTTCTGTTTCATTGTGAGTTTGACTTCGATTTCGATTATGAGTTTGAATTTCTGTTATATTGTGAGTTTGACTTCGATTTCGATTATGAGTTTGACTTTCTGTTTCATTGTGAGTTTGTCTTCGATCTTGATTATGAGTTCGAGTTTCTGTTTCATTGTGAGTTTGACTCCAATTTTGAATTTGAGTTTGAGTTCCGGTTTCATTGTGAGTTTGACTTCGATTTCGATTATGAGTTTGAGTTAAGGTTTCATTGTGAGTTTGACCTCGATTTCGATCATGAGTTTGAGTTTCGGTTTCATTGTGAGTTTGACTTCGATTTCGATTATGAGTTTGAGTTTCTGTTTCATTGTGAGTTTGTCTTCGATTTTGATTATGAGTTCGAGTTTCTGTTTCATTGTGAGTTTGACTCCAATTTTGAATTTGAGTTTGAGTTTCGGTTTCATTGTGAGTTTGACTTTGATTTCGATTATGAGTTTGAGTTAAGGTTTCATTGTGAGTTTGACCTCGATTTCGATCATGAGTTTGAGTTTCGGTTTCATTGTGAGTTTGACTTCGATTTCGATTATGAGTTTGAGTTTCTGTTTCATTGTGAGTTTGACTTCAATTTCGAACATGAGTACAAGTTTCAGTTTCATTGTGAGTTTGACTTCGATTTTGATTATGAGTTTGAGTTTCTGTTTCATCGAGAGTTTGACTTTGAGTTTGACTATGAGTTTGAGTTTCTGTTTCATTGTGAGTTTGACTCCAAATTCGATTATGAGTTTGAGTTTCGGTTTCATTGTGAGTTTGACTTCGATTTCGATTATGAGATCGAAGTTCTGTGTCATTGTGAGTTTCACTTCGAGTTTGACTATGAGTTCGAGTTTGTGTTTCATTGTGAGTTTGACCTCGAGTTATGAGTTCGAGGTTCTGTGTCATTGTGTCAAGATTTCGATTATGAGTTTGAATTTCTTTTCCACTCTTTGTTTGACGCTAGACAGTTTGATAATGAAAATTTCTCATGTCTGTAGTACTTATGTGAAGGATTTTCAAAAAAATTTCTGGGGGCATGGCCTTTTTTTCGACGACAATCCATAGTATTTTTACTTCCATTTTACGATGTAAAACCACGTTAATGTTTTTCAACTTAAGTTCTCGTCTTTCATTTCTATGGTTCTGAGACACTTTAATATTCACATAATTTAATAATATTTCCTATTCTTTTAATTATGAAGGCTATTAAGAATCGATTGAATGGTTCATTTAACAAAATTAAACGATGTTCTACGTTGAAAAGGTTGGTAGGTGTCTTTCAAGCAATGTGGACGATGCGGCTTTTTTGCCGGGTTGAAAAAAAGTGTCTCTAAATCCTATCTAAAATACAAATTAATACTGAAAATCCAGAATAATAACAACTAAATCCCTGTTTAAGGAGTACCTATGTATCATATGGTTTGTCTTAGCAATCGAAAATTGAACCCCTTTGCTAAATTTGCAGAGTTCTTCGGATACACAGAAAACTAATGTGCACTTGCCACTGATCTACTCAGCAGCTTTTTTTTATTAATAGCGCAGTCCATAGCGATGAACAATAGGGGTGGTGGGGGGAGAGATAGAGAGCAATGCGCTGACTCAGGCCTTATAAGGCCTGTATACTAGTATATACTCAGATTCGGTTTGAAGGTCTGATCCCCTCTGACAGATAGACGCCCGCGATGCTAAAAATCCGAATTACTCAGCTTCGGCATATTGTCGATACCAGTTCAACTAGCATAGACCAGCTCTCTCACCTGTACACATGTATCAATCCTGGGACGTGGAGTTTAGAAATTAATATCGATACGGCATTTTTTTTCAACCATAAGAACCTCAAACTACCGAAAACATAGGGTTTTCACCAAGGCAAAGCGTTTTTAATATCGTTCATTTTTGTATTGGTGAATTGCGGATATAAACAACATAAATATAGTATTTTATAATCAAGATCGAGGCAAATCGAAATCATAAATTAGGTACTTGAAGAGGAAAACAATTTTTGGCGATAATAAATGCAATTACTCCGGCAGACGAATATTCTATTGTTCTGCCCGTATCATGAAACGAAAGCCGAAGGATTTTCCGGGGAGGCAAATAAACATTTTTCTGTTACTGATTGCATGAGTACATTGTCTAGGAAAATAGTCAGAATCATTGACATTGGATCAGCTATATGACCTTGGGCCATGTGACCAAAAAATGTTCTCAGGACTGGAGCTAGCTGATAGTTGCGCAGAGGAATAAGGAGGGGGGGGGGCTTATTCATCAGACTTCGCTCCGAACTGTTCCCTCCCTCACGGGAACCCAGCCTATGAGATTGATGAACCTTGAAGATACGTGAACAACTCGAATTCGAATTTTTGATCCGAATGCTATACCAATTTTTTTCTCCTTTGCCTTCGGCACTGAATGGAAGGCAACATTGACTTTGGTGACAGTGGCCACAATATGTTCAACCACAGAATTCTGCACAAGAGCCCCGAAATTGGCAAAAAAAAAATCGAATTTCAAAAAGTAGTAATTTTTACTGATTTTTCGGCTTTTTGCATCTTTAATAGAATTACACTCATAATCTGTATCGATAGTCGAAATGGGCCACGCCCAAAATTTTTACACCAATTTAGTCAGAATCGGATCAGTAGTTCAATAAAAGTGCTTCCCTAAAAATACTATCAGTTTTGGGGCAGAACTTAGCACGAGATTTAGACAATACCGATGGGAAAATTTTGGGTGTGGTCAAAATTTTACTGTCCGAGGGCTTGGATAAATTTAAGGTGAGGGGACCAAGTCGGTATTGGTGCGTGTATACGAAAACTTCGTCTTACCGGTGCTCTCCGCGGTTTTCAAAATTCATCATACCCGTGAATTTCAATTTTGGAAGGTAGACATATTTTTGAAAAGTCCGGAAAGGCATCGCAGTCGTTCGGCAGTTGATTGGGGACTGTGGGCCCTGGGCCTGGGCTCACGGCGGATCCAGGGCTCAGGATGGAACTGTTACCAACGAGAATAACACCTCAGCCCTTACGGGTACAGTTTCAGTTCCATGGTATCGATGTTGCAGTTCCGATCTGTCCCTAAATTGTCACAGCGATGATGTTCCAGTTCCGCGAATTTCGGTGCCTAGGTACGTCCTTATAGCTAGAGAGAGAAACTCGTAGGGGAGCTTGGGTAGGTAATTTTAGGCCTCTTGAAAAAATACCTGGGTATGATACCCTCAATCGGAATTGACCTCACTGAATTCAGAAAAAATGCTAATTTGACCCACGTCAAAAACCAAAAATGTAAGAATGATACGAGGAAAACAAAACTCTGCCTCGAACTTGCCATCCCAAAAATACACTGCTGACTCTTGAATTTTCCGATGAGGTATTTTTGAAAGGGAGGACCGACAAGGGTCACAAAATTCCATGACGTGGAGGGATTCGAGCCCCGCAGTCCTCGACTGTGGTCCGAGCATACGGATAACCCCCTAGACCGCCCAGCCACACCGGACCCTAGCACGTACATTTGTGAACCAAATTTATCAAAATTCGAATAATTTGGGTACTACTGAGCGAGGATCGAAAACTCCAAAAAACACACATTGCGAAACTTGTGAATCCGCTTTGAAAATTAATTGATCCCCCGGCTGAACCAAATTAATGGTTTTGCCACTTGGCTGGGCAAATTCCAGTACAAGAATTTTGGAAAAGGGTGGAGGATTGACGGCGATAACTACGGCAAATTTTGTAAATGTTCACAGACCGACGCTCAGACACTAGCTCGGAAAGTGATCCGAGTAGAATAGGTGAACGATTTTTACTTCCATATTTACAGAGTAAATGGAAGTATTGTGATCGTCCTAAAATCGAGAATCGGAACGGAGCTTCAGAAAAAACTTTTTCTTATACACATTTACTCAGAATCACTTCCTGAACAAGTGTCTGTGTGTCCGTCTGTCCGTCTGTCTGTCTGTCCGTCCGTCCGTCTGTCCGTCTGTCCGTCTGTGGTCATTTACAAAAATGGCCATAACTCCCTCATTTCTTAACCTTTTTTCAAATTTCTTGAACTGAAATGTTTGTCTCGGCAAGACCTAACACCCTGTTTAATCGGAATTCGGATAACGCACAGTACTTCCGATATATTTGCATTTTTAGTGTTTTCTCTTTTATTTTTTCCGGCCACAAAAATGAACCGATTTGAGCGTTCTTGGTCTTAAAATCTTTGTTTTACCTTGCAGAATATGTGGATATTTTTTATGTACCGAAAAACTGGCGTTTTTTTATTTTGGGCGAATTTTGAAATTTGAATAGTGAATTTTTTGATTTTTTTGACCTAAACACCCTTAAAAGAAGTCAAAATATGATCAAATTGTGTCACAATTTTACGTTCCAAAATATGGAAGTATTGTGTGTTGTCTACGCACCACTGGTTTTTTCATCTTCCCATCCGATTATCAATTTTTAGGCGGTTCACTTCCATTTATTCGGTAAATATGGGAGTAATGAGGATGAGCCCACCCTGAGCGAGCTGGGGAGGGGTGTCCACGTGATGAAGTGCTGATCAGGTAACGGAACCGGACCGGTAATTTGGAACGGTTACTTCTTCGTCACTGTTATCGGTGGAACCGTTCCGGCAAAATATCTGTACCGGCAGGTCCCTCGTTTTGCGGAGTCAGCAGTTTGCCGGTTCTATCCGCTCGGGTCGAATCCAAGGCCGCCACGTCTACGCCGCGTATCAATTTTGCCCTACGATCCTATCTCTGCTGTGGTGCCGCAAGAGGGTGCTAGCGATAGTCGGAGCTGCCACGCATAATTGACCTTGCCGATCAAACATCGTTTGGTTATTCGTTTGTAATTCCAATCGGGAGTCTCTAATCGTTCGGAATCGTAGGTATCGATCACATTGAGCCTCCTACACGTTGGTCCGAACATCTCCATACGAACGCGAACGAACATTAAACCGACCTTCTAGCAAATCGCTTAATTAACATAATTAATGATTAATATATTAATAATTATATTTAATGATTAATGATTTATTTATGATTATTTATTTATGATTATATTTAATGATTAATATGGTTGATTCCCAAATAACTGTCAATTTTCAATTTGGAAAAAAATTAAAATTTCACCTCTTTGAAAAATCTTGAAAAAATTCCTGCATGCTCCCAGAACCTTCCTAAGATTGAAAAAATCATGAAAAAGATCGGAATCACAATCTTCGAGTTTTTAATTGAATTAGAAAATTTAGAATCCATGGAGGGTTACACCAATGGCGTGTACAGAATTATTGGCATTTGTCGCTACGGTCATGAATATGACTTGTAGCGAAATAAGATTGATACACATGCGAAATACTGTACGATAACACATGGCTATACGATAATTATACGGAATATGCTGGAGAATGCCGCGCTGACAGCTAGAAAAGGCGGGTTCAACAGCGATCGGTGCGTTGGTGCCCGCCCCACTGGTAAGTACACGCTTATTTCCACCGATCAATTATACCCACAATCGTGTTTAATGAGCTTTCCCTTGTAATAATACTTTACATAAACAATCTCTACTTACTCTACACTCTACCCTGGCTTGTACATAATCCATCGTGCTGTTATTCCAGTACACGGCAGTACCCTTTACCCTGGCTTACCTATAAGCCATTATTTATGCATATATAATGGCTTATAGGTAAGCCAGGGTAAAGGGTACTGCCGTGTACTGGAATAACAGCACGATGGATTATGTACAAGCCAGGGTAGAGTGTAGAGTAAGTAGAGATTGTTTATGTAAAGTATTATTACAAGGGAAAGCTCATTAAACACGATTGTGGGTATAATTGATCGGTGGAAATAAGCGTGTACTTACCAGTGGGGCGGGCACCAACGCACTGATCGCTGTTGAACCCGCCTTTTCTAGCTGTCATAGCGCGGGAAGCATTCTCCAGCATATTCCGTATAATTATCGTATAGCCATGTGTTATCGTACAGTATTTCGCATGTGTATCAATCTTATTTCGCTACAAGTCATATTCATGACCGTAGCGACATAAGCCGTGCTGATGCGGGGCTGATCGATACTTGAGTGAGTTCAGTCTTCAATAGGAGGCCGTAGCGACAGCATTGCTACCAAGAAATAAGCAGTAAATGTAATAATCCTAACCTTCAAAAGAGTCTAGCCTCAAAATTTCAGGTCAAAGCTATTAATGTTCCATGGTCGGTTTATGGTCAACTGTAAAGGCCGGCCTACACGGGGACACTTATTGCAGTAGAGCGAGAGCTAGAGCTCTCGAGAGAAGTTTTGTCTATATCGATTTCGTTTTTACAATTTTCGATTGCTTATAGGTACCAAAACTGCTATGAATCGTAATCGAAAAACGAAATCGATATCGACAAAACTCGAAAGTGGATGAATGCAGTTATGGAGGAAAACTCTTCAAGTGAACTTTTTTTTTGAAACTCCGTTCCGATTTTCGATTTTATGACGATTACAATACTTCCATTTACTCTGTAAATATGGAAGTAAAAGAAATAAAACCCGTCCGTCCGCCTCGAAAACTTTTTCTCCCAAACAGCTGGAGATTTTTTTTGGAATTTTCAGTAAAAATCAACCTTGTTCCGGGACAGTCCCAATTCTTTCGAATAGAAACTCAAATTGAGGGATAGAAGCAGTCTGTTCCCGAAAACCAGGTTTAATGACCTGCGGGCCTGATTCTTTTTCGTCCACGTCTTGAGCACAACTGTCAGGGAAGGTACCGAAATTGAACAAGCTGGGGGTGGCGATGGCGTTGAGTGAGTAAGATTGTTGTGGGCTTGGGGAGTCTCAGGACCCCACGTGATCCACGGAGGGTTGAATCTCATGCGCGGCCGCCTTTGAGGAATAGCCTGAGCAATAACTGGCCGGCAAGAATAATTCCTATAACCCTTTCGCAACCCTGGCCTACCCATCAAAACACAATGAACCTGCAAAAAAAAGGAAAAAGAGAAAAAAAGAAAAGAGGGAAGTTCGTTTCTCCCTTTTCGTGCTTTTCCCTTGCTGAGTAAAAGCGAATAAAGGCAGGAAGGCTATGGGCAGGGGGTGGTCGGGGGGATGGGTCCAGTAAAAACTCTGATTTAAAATACAGGAGCCAGTGCCGCCTTGCCGTCTGCTCCTATTTGCATAACTTTTTCCGCTTAGCTTTCATCCTTGGCAGGGTCGGATGGGGGGGAAGGTAGAGGGGACGGCTTCCACTGTAACTATATACGCTCTACTTTCTTCTGCCTCTCCCTTTTTCACATTTTAATAGATATATTATTTGAAACAGAAAAAATCAATTGCCATTCAAATCGTAGCCGTCGTTTTTGGTACATTATTTCCACAAATACCTATGCAATCGGTCGAGCAAAACTTTTTTACGACACCCCATGAAAATTTTTCCTTTCACGTTTCAATGGTTCTAGAACACAAATCTGCGATCAAATTTTTTTGTCCGTCCGCCATACGCCATCAGCAGCAAAACGCATAAAATGAGTGGTTCGATAAAAAAAACCAAAATTCAGCAAATCTTCCCGTGACGTGTACCGCCAATAAGGGAATCCTCTGAATTAACTCTAGATTACTCAAAAACGATGAAATCTCAAAAAAGTCATGATCTCAAAAACAGTTTTTTTGGGTTTTAGACCCCTTAACATTTTTTGATCGGATTTCCCTGACAATATGCCTCAAGTTGGAGCAAACCACAACTTTTAGGACCAACCGCGCCAAAATCGGATCAACGGTTCGATACGAAGTGGCTGGACGAAGTTTCGAACAACGTTGGCATAAGTAGGGTATAATTTGAAAAAACCCAAAAACTCAATTTTGTAGGTGATGTGGGTTTAGAATTTTTTGAGTATTTTTCCCGGGTTTCTCACTTGAATTCTTATAGAATAGGGGTTTGGTCCGGAAATTATTTGAAACTTTTGTTTTTGAATCGGTTTGGCTTGAATGTCTTGTAGCGATTTCTCCTTTTTCACGTTTTTGCCAATTTGAGGGAGTTCTACTGAACCGATTTTGATTTTTTTGAGCTTGTTGGATTCCTGGAAGGTTTTCACACCTTTTTCACTACCTATAAGTCAAAATTGGTTAGAGTTCAGTGGTCAAAAAATTGTTTAAAGACTTACTTTTGACATTAAAAAAAAATTTTTTTTTATCCTTTTAAAAAACTGTTAAGCTTACAAAATAAATTTTATTGATTAGGTTTTGGCTAAGTACATGTCACAAAACATTGGCAATTTTCTACATCTCTCCAGGACTTAGAAAAGTACAAAAAACCGATTCCACATGGAAAATCCAACGTCTTTTGGCCCGGAACGGGGATTCCGGGTTCCCTGAAACTGCGATTCGGTTCTTAGAAAGTGAACGGTTTGTCTAGCCGCCAACCTAATTGCGTAGACAGAAATTAAGAAGGGGTGTGTGAGCCTGGTGAGGAGGCGGAGTTGATCCCTGGCGGATGGTAGGGGTTGGCCAATGGATGCCAGGCAGAGTGTCTGCCTGTGAGTAAGGTTTATTTTCAAAAAATCGCAAAAACTCAATTCTTGAAAGTTTTGCCGGGGGTTGAGAATTTTTTGAGTATTTTTCCCGGGTTTCTCACTTGATTTACTAGGCAAATAGGGGTTTTCCGGAAAATTTCGAAAATTTTGTTTTTAAATCGGTTTTGGTCGATAAGGGTGAGACGTGAGGGAGATATGGCCGTTTTTGTAAGTGTGCGCAGACGGACGATTACCTATTGCAATACCGCCAATTCCTCTGTAAATTTGAAGCTGAAAATAGTTGTGGTTTATTTGCGACAGTGAAGAATGGTGTTGGTCTTCCTATGCTGCTTTAGGGTAATTGAACGAGCTATTTCATGCTGTATCGACCAGTGTGAGCTATCGCATACTCCATCGAGGGTGCAGCGGGGAGGGGCTGAGTGCCATTAGAAATAGCCGGCGATTCAGGACCTTCCAAGCATTGGCAATTCCGCCTCAGTCGAAGAGCCTAGCGAATTCGAGAGGTTGCGTAGGCCGACGGGCGTGTACAATGGATGAGACTATTTACGCCGGCGTGATCTTTCCTAGACGGGAAATGGGACGGTATAAAGGCTCGTTGGCGCCCTAGTGGCTGGGCCGGGATCCTCGTTTCATCCGAGTATTGTAGAAATATTGGCATCAAATCCTCCGTTCGTGGGGCGTCCGCTTTGACAGCTGCAGCTGATCCCCAAACGATAGCGGGATTCGAATCCCGCACGCCGCCAGGCCAAGCTCGGGAGGTTCGCGGTCGTATCTGCTGACGCCCCCCAACTTAATCAACACAACTGTCAACTCCATCCTCGAGCCGAGCGGTTCAATCCGGACGACTAGATCCGCCGTTCATGGGAGGTTCCTTCGAAACGATCCATTTGCCAATTTGAGTGTCACATTACAGTTCGCAGCGTGAAAAAATGTTCAAAAAAAAGCAAAAAAAAAACAAAAACGAAAGACGCATGGAAAACTAAAAAGTGAAAAATGCACATACAAATAAACCAAAGATTCTGACAGTAATTTTTGAAATGGTGAGGAAACCATTTCTATCGTAGGCCCCTTTCCGCTGTATAGCCCACTACCAAAGACAACTCCTCACTTGAAAATCCCACTTGGAAAGTCGAAGTCATCGTCATTTCAAGATATGAGGCGTGTAGTTTCAAAACCGGCTTAATCCATGTTTTTCCGAAATTAACTTTTTTCCATTTTTTCCAAGTTCATGATCCATTCTATCGCCCTGCAACGCGTTTCAATCCCCTAGAAAAACGCTTCCGGAACAGTGTTTTCCCTTCAGTTGCTTCACCTGAAAACGTTTTTGTGTTTCCCGGAAAATTGTCAAATTTGGATTGTGCTGGTTTCGAAACTACACGCTACATGAATTCTTAGTATCTTCTTTTCGAAGACGGTTTCTTTATTGGTAAAAAGATTTTCATTCATCACTCTCTGGTTGCGTTTGGCAATGAAAATGTCGGTCAATAATGCGCAAAAACCTTCGAGGAATCCAATGAGCCTAAGGAAGTCAAAGTTGGTTCTGTAGAAACCTCACAAATCCTCAAAAACGTGAAAAACAGGAAACTGCGACCCAGAAATCTGGAACGAAAAACTCCCTGCCCTGAGGAAGATTAAGCGAGAAATCCGTAAAAAATACTCGAAAAATTCCAAACCCGCGGCATCACTTTAAAATCGGACAATCTCTTTCTATTGCAAATTTGGATTCTTCGGAACGTCATCCATGAAATTTGTTCTAGAGCGATTGCAGCGATTTAATATTGATTAAGAAACCAACAGTGACAGCACCAAATGGTAAACGTCCCCGAATTTTTCAAATCGGACCAAAATTGGATCCACTAGACCGGAACGAACGAACATAGGTAGGTACTAAAAAAGTCGCGAAAAATCCCCGCGGCCGGCAAGTCAACTCGAGTAACTTCCTCCTTTTTGAAGTAGATTAAAAATGAACCCTTCTGCAGGATAGGCAGATTTCTACGGATGCAAAGTAGAAATCGTGTCACTGATCGACGCATCAGCGTTTTTTTTTCTGCATAGAACCAGCCATCCCAGTATAGCCACAAAGTCGGGGGCATAATCTAATATTGGTTTACTATTGCATTTTCTAGGAACCGATGGTTTCTTTGAAATCGTCAATATGCTATAAACAAGGCTTATTCAAAAGTGGAGGCATTTCATTTTCTCATAACAGTAAGTTAATTTCACGCTCGTAAATAGCGCTCGTAGAGGTCTCGAGCACGCCTGTGCAGGCTATTCAGAGATGAAATACCAACAACAAAGTTGTTCAGTCTAAAAAAAGGTTTTACCGTTACGGTGTTTCATCTGGAGAAACTAAAATTCAATGCACGTAGCAAACAGGAGAGGGGACTTCCACGATTGTTAATGTTACGGAATTTCACTCGACCGGTTTTTCCACGGACAGAATAAAATGTACAATAGCGAACAAAGCGAATAAAGAGCGTGATGAATGAGACGAAAGGATTTTATCGGGACCCCCGGCAGACGGTATATCATAACTAACGTAAATGGAAGTGTCACCGCGTTGTTCTTTATTTTACATGGGCAGGAGAGCGAAGGAAATAGAAGGTTGGCCATGATCGAGCCAAGCCGGCTATGCCCCTGATGGCGGAAGAAGGCTATGATTCTCCTCAGCCTTTGAAAGGTCGACAAAGCCTCGTAGAACGTTAACAGGTCAGCATTTGTACACAGTTAAATCAAAATTCAATGGAAAAGGACAAAACGGAACGAACAGATACCATCGGGATGCCGGGATTTCTATGTCCCGCGCAATAATTGCGATGCCACGTCAACGGCCAGACGATTGAATCTGCCATTCAGCCATTTTTCACAACACTCTTTGTTCAAGTTTTCTTCAACGTCCTGTTCCAATGATGTCTCGCGAAAAATTTCCCCGGAAAAGATTCCACCTCGAAAGGAATTCCTGTGCATACTAGGTTTTTGTATCAGGAAAAAAAAATTTTTTTAAACCCCTGAAAATTTGTTGATTTTTCGTTTCAAGGGGTGTAGAATCCGAATCTGCGATATATTTTTTTTGTCCGTCCGCCGTACGCCGTCCGCCGTTCGGGGGTTTTCAGGGGGAAGAAGTTGTCGAAAATTTTTGAAATTTTCACCAAAAATCAGGTTCCGTATTTAGTTGGTCCTAACGTCTCGACAGAACCCTACCTTAATTTTAAGGCCAGTAAAACAGCTGTTGAAGTGGGGAAAAAATCGTGTTTTCGGAAAATTTGCAACATAGGCATGTGAGGAAAATTTCTATAAATTTTTCGATGCTGAATCAAATGAGACCATCGCCACGGCGGTAGCTTTAACCGTTCAGGATTTATTGCAGCTTGAGTGAGACATTTTTGAGTTTTTTTAAAATTCCTACAATTCTTAATAAGTCGAAAACCACTCGAGCCACAAAATTCGTTTTCCACTCGTTGGAATCCCCACGAAAACTTCCGTCCACCCAATATCTTCAGAATTTGGTCGTATTATACAAATCAGCTAAACTAAAATAGGAAAAAGGAGAGAATTCGGCCTAGCTTAAGCAAACTGGTTTCCAACAAAACAATCACTTATTGGATGCAATTACCTTTTCTGGTTTTCCCGGCGAACGGTAAGACTCGGTTGCCGAAATCACGTAGTACATGTACAGGAGGAGTGCTGGCAAGAGAGACGATAGAGCGAAAACGGTTAAACGAGATTGGGAAAAGGAGAGGAATTGATGGAGAAGCTTAGAGTCGATTGATGGAAGAGGTGGGAAGCGGGAGCGATGATGATCAGGGAGGCTGTAGGTCGATCTGGGTCTCTCCGTCTATCTGTACAGAATGTGAGTTTGAAGATCCAGCCAGGACGATAGCGCCAAGGGTACGATTTCTCATTCAACCTAATTGCCTTGATGATGATGGAAGAGGATCCCTGTAGCGTCCTACCTTTTGGGAACCGGTAAGGAAACGGGCGATTTCAAGAAGATCGAGAGGATACGAGAAGGGAGCGGAGTGACGCCTTTTCTTGCCGGAGAGATCTATTATACAAATGATCGATGTACTGGGGGATTTGTAAATCTATAGCAATTGGTTAGACTCAAAACACATGGTAGGTAGGTATAGTGGACCGAATCGGAAAAATCTCAACTCGGCGGTTCGAAAAAGGAATGAACGCGATGAAAACAATATTCATCATTATAATGATTTCACTCCTTCGTAAATTTCCATTAGGAACCAAGAATGTCTGATTCGGGGAATGTGGACAAAATTCCATCATGTCATAGGCACCCTAACTGTGGCATACATAAGGTGACCAGATATCCAAAATTTAAAAGCGGGACGCTATGAAATGAACAATTTGTATAGGTATATTTTTGTATATACAAAGGTACCTACATAAAAATGAATATTAAGTGTATTACGAATCAATAAAAACAAACAAAAAAATGACACAGAATAGGTAGGAACCAAACCGAAATAATTATTCGAGTGGTAAACTGATAAGACACAGTGATTCATAAGACTGATAAGATATGATAAGGGATTGAAGATAGGGATTCGTCTTCCTCTTCGCCATTCATTCGTTTTTGTAACTCCAAGGAACTGCCGCGAGACTGATCTAGCAGTCATCGAGTAGGTACCTCGTACTTACATAGGTAGGAAGGTACCTATTTTTTTAGAGGATACCTTCCCAAAGCGGGGCTTTTCCCTCGAAGCGGGAGATTTGGCCGTCCCCTACGATTTGAATAAAAACTCAAAAAATGAGGGAAGAGAAATAGTCTATTCCACTTATTAAGGTATAATTATAACAATTGTATACAATTATACCTTAATAAGTGGAATAGACTATTTCTCTTCCCTCATTTTTTGAGTTTTTATTCAAATTATGGGATTCCACAATTTCTCCGCGAGTGATTTAGTATCTGTCCCCTACGAGATCGTGGGGACACCGGGACACACCCCTCCAAAGCGGGACTTTCCCGCCCAAAGCGGGACGTCAGGTCACCTTAGGCGTGCACCGAGCAAGATAGGAAATGTAGCTTCCAATTTTCGAACTTGGCTCTCACGATTTCAGAAATCTTTGCTGAAGGCCGAAATTCCAGCCAATATAATGAAATCGTGAAGTCCTCGCAGCCAGCCGACGGACATGAAAGCTATCAAAGTGACTGTGGTCTCAATAAACATTTAGTATGAAAAAAATCTCCACCCTATTAATATAAGCTGGCTAATCCGAAAAACATTCACTTTCTAATAGCCGAATCGCAGTTTAGCAGTTCTGAGCCAATAAACGGACGCCCTCGAGTAAAAAGTCGCTATCAAGGGTGAGAATGCATCTGATAGGGAATTTAACACCCGACATTTTCTTTTCCATAACGTTTTTGCCTTGAACCGATTGGAACTTAGGCAGTAAATACAAGGAAACTGCGAAAACCGGGATTTTGGCCGTGTCACTGTCCTAGAAATTGATCCTGTTGACCAAAATCTCGAAAAAACGACAAATTTTTTTAAGGCAAAGCGTTCATTCACTGGACCCACCCTTTACTCCAATAATCCATGGGAGTCCCACAGTTCAGCAGGAGTACTGATAAATACTCAACTGGCTACTCCGCAAAATTGTTTACCGCAATCGTGATAGTATCGAAATATGACTACTACACTTCAACGGGATGGTGCGACGGTTTCTAAAATAAATTATCCAAGATGGTGAGTGCCGAAGGCGCGTTATATGCATCACAACGGGGTATACAGTCGGAATTAAAAGCGATCTTGGTCTGAAATACATAATTAGAGGCGGCAGATTTGGCGGACGTCCAACTCGGAGAGCGAGGACAGCATTTCGGAGAGCTAGTCCCTTTTCCGCGATTTTGGGCGTCTGGTGACCTCAATAGTTTCCGAATTAGCATAGCGTTTAAGGGTAACCCAACGTAAAACTGTGGTCCGCGTACAATATGTGAAAACCCCATTAATATCCGAACCGCTGGAGCTAAAATTCAAACAATTGCATGAGAGCCGAATATATCGACGGAATTTGTTATTATCATTTCAAAGCGGTTATTGGTATCAGCTGCAGGCATAAGTCTGAAAATTAGAAGCTTTCATCATAATATGACCCCAGCGTACGAATTCGCTGCGTTTTTGAATGTATTATAGGGCTGACTCGTGTGATTTTTTTTCAGGACCTGTGTAAACCATAAAATCTTAGGTAACTCTAATTCCAGGTATAATAATATAATATATAGGTGGGTACATGATTATACCTGGAATTAGAGTTACCTAAGATTTCATGGTTTACACAGGTTCTGGAAAAAATCACGCGAGTAAGTCCTAGAATACATTCAAAAACGCATCGAATTCGTACGCTGGGGTTATTATAGCTTTCTTTCCTTATTAAATAAGGTAATTTTGGAATCAAATTTTGATGCCCATCCAACTCGTGGTTAGTTTTTACTCACTACCTATGTTAAAAGGAAGGTCTGATTTAAAAGGCTTGTCATTTTTAAACATTTTTTCTCTCTTTTATTACAATGGTTTTATCGCTGGATAATTAACTAAAACGAACATATCATAGCGATTTCGGTTCAAAATCTATGGATGACGTTCCTCCTAATGCTTCTGGTCGAAAACTTCTTATTACAATTGAAGGGTGACAGTGGCAAAACGGCCTAAGTGCCATTTTTTCTCAAACTGGTTTTTTGTGTATTTAGGGTCTTGAGCGCCACGCCGGAATCGCAGAAAAAATTCTAGATCAATAGTGCTACTTCAAGCGGTTCAAAATTGAATCCAAACATCAAAACGGCCTATGTTCTCAGTGCTATATTGTAAACATTTTCTTCTCTCCTGAAAAATTCTTGCTCGGGCACTTATGTCGTTTTGCCACTGGCACCCTTCAATTACTGAACAAGAAAACGTAAATTTGGTTCAATCGCATCAACCGATGGGGCATCTCAAAAAAGGAAGTTTAGTTATCGAGTGCAGATAATTTTTCAGAAACCCCGTGTGCCCTGGCATCAATTACATTGCTATGGACCGAATTTTTCATGCCACGTATGGGAATCGAACCCCCAACCTTTCGGCTATGCCTGCAGCTAGGAGTCATGCTATGCCATCCGGGGGCACTACACGATAAAAATGGCTGTAGCTAAAAACCGTGTCGGCATTGTTTTGGACGATGATCACATCGAACTGCTTTGGATGATAAAGAGAATGGCATCCAGAGTTTTCTTTCGTTCTGTCGGTTTTTAGCTGAACTGACCATCAGATGGACCATGCAGATTCTGCAATTTTTTCGAGCCAGAGCTTTGCAATCAAGGAGGCGTCTTTCAAACTACGTCACTCTCCCGCCAACTAACCATTCGACTCTGTTAGCATAGTCGTTCATTAGCCTCGGTACACACAGGAGAGTTCGAGTCGTACGTGCGGTTCTTCGAGGAGCTCTCCGTCCCTGGAATGCTTGTAAGTAAGGTTTCTGCGAGTTTTCTTCATTTTCTGAATGGGACGAGAAAAGAGCCAACTTTCCTCAAAACAATAGGAAGCCAAATACCCCCCTCCTACCTTTATACCGCCTCCCACTGTCGTCATTTCGACTTCCGCTTTTGGAGTATTACCCGCCCTCTCTTTATTTAAATAAGGGGAGAAAATTCTAAGCGGAGGAAGTGAGAAGAGGATGGGGCGAATTGGAGGAGTTGGAGAAGTATCAATAGGAGGGGGTCGGTGGGGTAGGGGTGGGGGCGGAGGAGAAATGAAGACCCCGTGAGAGACGCTGATAGAAGAGACGTTTTCATATTCCTTCTATAACTCACTTCCCGAGGCACCGGGATTTATTCATGGAGTCCCCCCCCCCTCCTCCCGCCCGCGCACCGCTCCACCTCGCACCCTCCCTTCGTTACTCAGCCATCGCTCTCCTATAGCGGGTACCTGCTATCCAATCGCACTACGAATGAGTCAAACGTGATGAAAACCAGCTGAGTCGTCGATGCTGCTGAACGAACCGACCTAGGAAAAACGGTGCGAAAATGGTCGTTCGCGATTTTCCCCTTTTCTTCTTTTCCGATTCAAAAACAAGAGCCTCGAGGTTCAACGGGCTGTTTTGATGCGTCGGCGGAGGGGAAATTGGGACACCGATCTTTTTTTTTTTTGAGTTTCGCTGAATCATCCCCCGTTGACACACAAAAGAGAGGAGCGACCGTGAGCCCTCTTGGAAAAATCAACATTCCGCCAACACGCCCAAAATGATAGCAGTTTTTCTTCAAAAATGGAGCATTTTCGCGCGCAGTGTTTTTGACGAAATGCCGTTACAAGTATTATCAGGTAAACGTATCAGGCTCTGAAAAGGAGCAAACAACCTACAAACAAGGAAATCCTGTCACAACCCATCTCAAAATTCAAATCCGTGGCGACGGGGTCGAAAAACGTTCGTGTGAACCCAGCTTTAGGTTTCGGGGCAGGTGTGCGAGCAAAAGGCTAACGTCCTCTTCTAACGGCCTTCGCGATATCAGCGCCTGGCGCGTCCCCGAGTGAAACTATGACCCCTTGCGCCAGGCCACCCGCCGCTGAGTCAGTCTTGTTATCACCAGTTCGAACGAATGGCAGTTGAGTCGGGTCGTAAGACCTAATTTTCCAGTTGCCGAAGACACAGGTTTATCATATTAAAATTTTTGAATGCCTCACTAGCACAGTGTTGCCAAGTTGGGGGTTTTCTTCCCAAATTTGGGGGTTTTTAATGCCACAGGGGGACTTAAGGGATGAAATGGTTTGGGGGTTTTTACGGAAGTCAGGGGGACTAGGGAAAAATTAAAAAATGAAGAAACAACAGCTAGGTACAGCAGATAAATAACAGGTAAGACGGCCACTGTGCAGTTACCTATTTGATTAATAGGCACCTATTTGGTTAATAGGCGCTGAAATAAAGGCCATGCGGGAATTGCGATGTACCTACCTTTATGTATTGATGTACCTAATGTATATGTATTGATGTATTGATATGTACCCATATTGATATGTATTGATGTAAGTACCTATTGATATGTGATACGATATCATAATATGATATACATCATATCAATACATCATATATCATCAACACATATAGGTACATACATCAATATCATACATATCAATACATATCATACATATCAATACATCATACTTATATCACACATCAATCATAATATTATTATGATTCTGAATATAATATTATTATGATTGATGATACATGATTGATATATGATATATGATGTATTGATATGCATGATATTGATATTTATTGGTGTAATATATGTATTGATATGTATGATATTGATGTATGTAGGTACCTTTATGTATTGATATATGATATGATCGATGATATATGATGTATTGACATATGACATAATATGCTTCAATAGTGTCACAACTAAAAAATCCTGTTTTTTCAGGAAACGCGAAAAACTGTTTCTGCCGTTGATATAATTATTCTGGGCTTGAAAGTCTTGAAAAAATGTGAGATAGTCCTTCAAAATCGAATTTCAGTCGTTATTTAGTATCCTTCCCTAATTAATAATTCGTAATCGTGAAAATAAGCCAATTTTCCAAGTTATAACGGTTTTCATGAATAATCCATGCAACGGACGCTTGAATATTTTGAGTTGATCCGGTATTGATGGCTTTTTCAATCACCAATAGAGTTACAATTAGAAATAACGCATCAAAAATTTGGAACTTTACTCATCAAGAACGTTTCAACTCAAAATAACACGTCAACCGAGCAAATATCTCATCGAGATTTATGTCACAACTAAAAATGTGACTCTGTAGACGAGTGGTAGGGTTACCAAATGAATCGTCTACACCGATTTAACTGCTACCTGGCGGCCACTGAACTTCCAAAAGTAAGAACGGGTTTTTGAGATTTATAGAGCTTTTTTTCTGAATCCAGCGGTACCAATAACTCAAAATCGTCAATTTTTGAGTTGTAACACTATTGAAGCAAGGGTGCGATATGTACCTATATTGATATGTACCTAAGTATTGTAATATGTATTGATGTACCTAATTTGTATTGATGTTGTGATATGTTTATTGACTGACTTTGCGAGCTGCAATCGTCAAAAGTTTTTCTGGGGATTTTTTCTTCATTTTTGGGGATTTCGAAGATTTTCGAAGTTGTCTCAGGGGTTTTTGACGTCCGCACCTTAGCAACACCACACTAGCACGCAGAGGAGGCCTTCAACTTTGATGAAAAAACTATCGCTACAATTAATCGAGACTGAAAAGATGAACAATATTGGTAGTGGAAAATACATATCCGAAGCGCGACACGTTGGTACCTGTATGAAATTCCGCACCAAATGTTAAAGATCAATACCGATTCAAAATGCATACAATCGATAGAAATCGGATCATGGGGAATAATGAGTCTTCTCCCATCTTCGCGGAATTGGACAACTACACTCTATTCCCCAAACAATACTCATCAAGCAAATCGCAACTTTTAGGACCGACCGCGTCATAATCGGATCAGCGGTTCAAAGTGGCGCGCCCAAGTTTTGGCCAAAACTTTCGGCGTCCCACTTCGCACTGGAACCTCTGATCCGATGTTGACTAAACTAGTCTTAAAGTTGTGGTTTGCTCCCATTCGATGCATATTGTACGGGGAATCCAATTGGAGGAGGTTGAGGGGTCCAATTTGGCCTTAGTATGGTTGCGTAAAAACGAAAAACTCAATTTCGACGGTAATGTCGTGGGTTTAGAATTTTTTGAGTATTTCCCCCGGGTTTCCCGGGAAAGGAAGGAGTTTTTTCCGAAAATTTTTGAAAATTTCGTTTTTAAATCGGTTTGGCTCTAATTTCCTTATGCGATTTTTCCTTTTTCACGTTTTTGCCAATTTGAGGGAGTCCTACAGAACCGATTTTGAATTTTTTGAGCTTTTTGGATTCCCTGAAGGTTTCTACACCGTTTTCACTCCCTTTAAGTCAAAATTGATAGGATTTCAGTGTTTCAAAACTGGTTTAAAGACTAATTTTAAACACTAAAAAAATTTTTTCTTGACCCTTCAAAAAAAATTTAAAATTTCAAAAAAAATTTTTTTGAGTAGGGTTTTTAAATTTGACGGTTTCTGCACATTTCCCATCCCTTGTAAGTTAGTGTTTTCACTCCCTTAAAGTCAAAATTGATTGGATTTCAGTGTTTCAAAACACTGGTTTAAGACTAATTTTTGACATAAAAAAATTTTTTGTTTACCCTTTAGAAAAAATTTTAAAATTCCAAAAAAAAATTTTTGAGTAGGTTATGGGTAGGTACATGACACGAAAACTTTTCAATTTTCTACGACTCTCCAGGACTGAGAAGAATGCAAAAAACCTATTCCAGCTGGAAAATCCAAGGTAGGCCTAGGAAAATTTTCAAACAAATTATGGATTTAACTTCGGGGTTTTTTGGCGTGAATCGTCAAATTTTGACTGAGAAACATGAAATTTGACGTTTTTTCGAGATTTTGGTCGACGCGGTCAATTTCAGGGGAGTGATAAGGCCGAAATCGCGTTTTTTCGCAGTTTTCTTGGTTTTACGGCCAATGTACCTGTATGTTTAAGGCAAAAACGCGAGGGAGAAGAAGATACCGTGTGTTAAATTCCCTATTAGATGCATTCTCACTTTTGATACCGACTTTTCACTAGAGGGCGTCCGTTTATAGGCTCAGAACTGCAAAACTGCGATTCGGCTATTAGAAACAATGTTTTCCGATTAGTCAGCTTATATTAATATGGTGGACTGTTTAAAGGGACTCTAAAGAGCTAAGAGGCGGAGCAGTCCCCGCTTCTTGGAAACCCCAGGTATAAAGGCATTGTCCCTATGAGACCTCGTCAACGGGTATCACTGCCTTGTTAATCGTTCAGCGGTTTTTTTTTTACTTACTGCGTTTTGTGGCATGGGATTGAAGTTTTTTCGGGACTGGTAAAAAATTAAACATTGTTACTCACAGCCCTTCGCCTTTTCTTAGTCTTGGCTACGTTCAAGGTTGAAAACCTTGGTCTCTTCAAACTATCCCCTGCTTTTCCGTTCCCGTTCCATTTTCCCTGCAGAACTTCCCTCTGTCGAAAGGGGAAGCTGGCGAAGAATTGCTAAGCGCGATCCGGAAACTTTTCCGCGTTGATCAACATCCTCAAAACACCATTCTTCTTCGTCGAACATCATCAGCCACCTTCTAGGCTTACGATGAACTCGCCGACATCGCTCGTCTCATTTTATCTGAAAAACTCATCGATGGGGTTCATCACTCGTCTTCTAACGAACCGACGACGATTTTCTGTTCGAGTTACCGGCCCTATAATGAGATAGGGGGAATGTTCCGTTAAAAAATTAGCACAGATACCAACCTTCTACGCCGGTATGGGATCGGAGACTTTTTTCCAACCACTTTCGTTCAATAGGTAGGTACGTACAGGTATGTTTAATGCGTACTCACAATAATTGTGCACTCCCAATTATTGGGAGTTTTCACCTATACGTTTCGTAGCTTATTAACCAGAGGTGCATAGATAACCCACAATTCTTCCATGTTTTCCCAAGCAATTTTTTGAACCAATGCAGTTTGAGTTTGCCTGATTTGGTAGCTATAACTGTCAAAAATGTCAAACCAGTGGTGCGTAGATAACACAAAATACTTCCATATTTTGAAACGTAAAATTGTGACACAATTTGATCATATTTTGACTGCATTTAAGGATGTTTAGGTCAAAAATATCAAAAAATTCACAATGCAAATTTTAAAACTCGCAAAAAGAAAAATTCGCTAAATTTTTGGAATATAAAAAATATTCACATAACAACTGCAAGGTAAAACGAAGATTTTGAGACCAAGAACGCTGAAATCGGTCCATTTTTGTGGCTGGAAAAAAACCAGTGGTGCGTAGATAACACACAATACTTCCATATTTTGATACGTAAAATTGTGACACAATATGATCATATCTTGACTGCTTTTAAGGGTGTTTAGGCAAAAATATCGAAAAATTCACTATTAAAATTTTAAAATTCGCCCAAAATGAAAAAACCGCTACATTTTCGGAATGTAAAAAATATCCACATATTCTGCAAGGTAAAACAAAGATTTTAAGACCAAGAACGCTCAAATCGGTTCATCTTTGTGGCCGGAAAAAAATAAAATAGAAAATACTAAGAATGGAAATATATCAGAAGTACTGTAGGTTATTCAAATTCCGATCAAACAGGGTGTTAGGTACTGCCGAGACAAACATTTCAGTTCAAGAAATTTGAAAAAAGGTTAAGAAATGAGGGAGTTATGGCCATTTTTGTAAATGACCACAGACGGACAGACGGACAGACGGACTAACGGACTAACGGACACACGGACACACAGACACTTGTTCAGGAAGTGATTCTGAGTAAATGTGTATAAGAAAAAGTTTTTTCTGAAGCTCCGTTCCGATTCTCGATTTTAGGACGATCACAATACTTCCATTTACTCTGTAAATATGGAAGTAATAAAATAGAAAACACTAAAAATGCAAATATATCGGAAGTACTGTGAGTAATTCAAATTCCGATTAAACAGGGTGTTAGGTCTTGCCGAGACAAACATTTCAGTTCGAGAAATTTGAAAAAAGGTTGAGAATTGAGGGAGTTATGGTCATTTTTGTAAATGACCACAGACGGACATACGGACAGACGGACACACGGACACACAGACACTTGTTCGGGAAGTGATTCTGAGTTCTGAGTAAATGTGTATAAGAAAAAGTTTTTTCTGAAGCTCCGTTCCGATTCTCGATTTTAGGACGATCACAATACTTCCATTTACTCTGTAAATATGAAAGTAAAAAGGAAAGAATGAAGGGAAACATCAGCATGTACCTCTTCTTCTTCTTCTTCAGCTTCTCAGATGGTTTATCCTTGTTCTCGGTGTCCTACAGTCTGTAGTAGCTGGGTAAGTAGAAAAAATTCTAGGAAACGGCTGAACACTGGCTTGATTCATCCAGAAATAAAATTACCCTCGTTTTCCTCAAAATTATTTTTCTCTTTTTTTTCCCTCAGAAGCTGCCCGTTCCCCCGAAAAGGGAAATTTCCCTCAATGTGGAAACACTGGCCCAGGGACAAGAAATTGACAGTTAATTGGGAATCTACCATACAATGTATGGTTGATATATATGTCATATATCAAGGTTTGACATACACAATGTGTCATTATCAAGTTTGATACGTCATATCAAGTTTGTCCTTGCAATCGGAAAATGAACCCTCGTGCAGAATTCGCAGAAATCTTCGGATACGCGGAAAAATCATTTGCGCGTTCCGCCGATTTTGTTGTTGTTTTTGCCGCGGGCCGCCGGGGCGAGCAACAGCCACGGCGGATATCAACAACGGACCGCAGGTCGGCGAAGATAGGCAAGCGACCGCCCTCCGGCTCATACGTTACCGCAAAACGCCTTCCCCGGCTCTGCGGCCGCTAAATAACCCGCCGCCCGACCGCCGCCTCTTTCTTCCGCCGGGCGCTATCTTCTAACGCTCCTCGTCCCAAGTGTTCGGGCAAGTACACGACGGGAGCAACCTCATTTCTCACATTTGACGAGGGTCAAGGGAGCGGCGGAGGCGGCGGCACGCTGAAGTGGGCGCCGAGGGCTGAGCCGCGCGCCTAAGCACGTCGTTACCGGTTGACCAAGTTTGCAGAGCCGCGCGGAAGAACATCAAAGTGGGCGGAGCGGGGGCGCCGAGCCGCTGGAGGTAAAATATGAAAAGTGACTAATGGCGGTAAAGAGGTAGGCAGTAAATAACAGGGCGAGGGCGCCGGCACCGTCCGCGCTTTTCTTCACGAGACGTCTCATCACGGCTCTACTTCAGCGCCCCCGTTGCCCGCTCCGTGCCGCCCGTTGCCTAGCGACCGAGGACGGCGGTTGTCGTCCAGCGGTGCCAGGCGGATACGTATTGTCAGGGGGATCCGATCAAAAAAATGTTAAGGGGTCGAGAACCCGAAGAAACTGTTTTTGAGGATCATGATTTTTTTTTTGACGTTTGAACGTTTTTTAATACTCTAGAGTTAATTCAGAGGAATCCCTTATGCGAGGTGCACGTCTCAAGAAAAATTACTGAATTTTGGTTTTTGGTCCATTTTTCTTGAGAAATGAACCTTTGTAATCGGTCACGAAAAAAAATTTTTTAAGAGTGTTTCAAAGAGTGTAGAATCCGAATCTTGAGAAATGAAAAAATCTTGAGAAAAAAATTGTTTAAGAGTGTTTCAAAGAGTGTAGAATCCGAATCTTGAGAAATGAAAAAATCTTGAGAAAAAAATTGTTTAAGAGTGTTTCAAAGAGTGTAGAATCCGAATCTTGAGGAATTAACCTTTGTAATCGGACAGGAAAAAAAAATTTTAGAAAGAGAGTTTCAAAGAGTGTAGAATCCGAATCTGCAATGAAAATTTTTTGTGCGTCCGCCGTCCGGGGTTTTTCAAGGGGAAGGAGTAATCGAAATTTTTTGAAATTTTTACCAAAAATCAAGTTCTGTATCTAGTTGGTCCTTACGTCTCGACAGAACTCTACCTAAATTTTAAGGCCAGTAAAACAGCTGTTGAAGTGGGAAAAAATTCGTGTTTTCAAGGAAATTTGCAACATTGGAATGTGAGGCATCAATTTCTATAGATTTTTCTATGCTGAATCGAATGAGACCATCTCCATGGCGGTAGCTCCAACCGTTTAGGATTTATTGCAGTTTTAGTGAGATATTTTTTAGTTTACCAAAATTGTCCCAATTCTTAATAAATCAAAAACTACTAGAGCTACAAAATTCGTTTTCCACTCGTTGGAATCCCCACAAAAACTTCTGTTCACCCAATATCTTCCATTTAAGCAATTTGGTAGTATTACACAATTCAGCAAAACAAAAATTAGAAAACGTTGAGAATTTAGCAAACAAAAAATGAACCCTTGCGCAAAATTTGCAGGTTTTTTTTTATAGGACCACTTCTTGCTGCTGCGTTTTGCTGCTGACGGCGTACGGCGGACGTACAAAAAAATTTTATTGCATATTTGTGTTCTAGAACCTCTGAAACGTGAAAGCAAAAATTTTCAGGGGGCGTTGTAAAAAAATTTTGCTCGACCGACTACATAGGTACATTATTTCTGGAAATAATGTACCGAAATTTCAGACTTTTGGTATCGGAGGGGAAGAAAATCAAAGAAGCTCGCAAATTCAGCTTTCGTGTTCGACGGGCCCAAGTTTCCAACTTCTACAGGACAGGGCCACTGCGCATGCTCGCGATTTCAACCCCAAGACGCCGGTGGTGGATGATAATAAAACATTGTACATTATACGATTATTCCGACTCATAAAGCCTCGCAGGTCCCAACTTTACCCTTTTTCTTCTCTAAAGCGAGAGAGAATAAATAAACGCGAAGGAAACTGGAAGAGCTGGAAGCTGCTGAAGAGAAATCGACTCATTGAACCGTTCAATAGGCAATGAGGGCGAAGGGGAAAGTCAATCGTCGAAAAAGAAACCTCGGCAAAGGGTGACAAATAGCGGGCCCACAATAGGACCACCGATAGGGTGACTGGCAACTTGTTACAGTCACAATTGCCACACATAAACCCAAATCGACCTCTTTGACTAAACCATGCGTTTAATACGTGCGTTTCTTGGCGGTAAAAGCTATACGAGCATGTGTAGCGATCAATTACCTTAAAACAAGAAATATGCAAGCTGTGGGAGAAAATTTGGAAGTACGTTGCGTTATCTAGGCGCTATTTCTCCAATCGAACGGAAATAATCAATTTTCCAAACAAAATATCAGTGACATGTTCCACTCCAGGCAGAAGGGCGTATGTGGAAAATGCAGGTTTTGGGAATTCGCGTTTTTTACTTCCATATTTACAGAGTAAATTTAAGTATTTGAATCGTCCTAAAATCGGAACGGAGCTTCAGAAAAAACTTTTACTTATACACAATTACTCGAAATCACTTCCCGAACAAGTGTCCGTGTGTCAGACTCCATCTGTGGTTATTTAAAACCAGTGGTGCGTAGATAACACACAATACTTCCATATTTTGAAACGTAAAATGTTGGCACAATTTGATCATATTTTGACTGTTTTTGAAAGTGTTTAGGTCAGAAATATCAAAAAATTCAGTATTAAAATTTTAAAATTCGCCCAAAATGAAAAAACGCTACATTTTCGGAATGTAAAAAATATCCACATATTCTACAAGGTGAAACAAAGATTTTAAGACCAAGAACGCTCAAATCGGTTCATTTTTGCGGCCGGAAAAAAATAAAATAGAAAACACTAAAAATGCAAATATCTTGGAAGTACTGTGCGTTATCCAAATTCCGATTCAACAGGGTGTTAGGTCTTGCCAAGACAAACATTTCAGTTCAAGAAATTTGAAAAAAGGTTGAGAAATGAGGGAGTTATGGTCATTTTTGTAAATGACCACAGACGGACAGACGGACACACGGACAGACGGACACACGGACAGACGGACACACGGACAGACGGACACACGGACAGACGGACACACAGACACTTGTTCAGGAAGTGATTCTGAGTAAATGTGTATAAGAAAAAGTTTTTTCTGAAGCTCCGTTCCAATTCTCGATTTTAGGACGATCACAATACTTCCATTTACTCTGTAAATATGGAAGTAAAAATGGCCATAGCTCCCTCTATTCTCAACATTTTTTCAAATTTCTTGAACTGAAATGTTTGTCTCGGCAAGACCTAACACCCTGTTTAATCGAAATTGGAATAACGCACAGTACTTCCGATATATTTGCATTTTTAGTGTTTTCTATTTTATTTTTTTCCGGCCACAAAAATGAACCGATTTGAGCGTTCTTGGTCTTAAAATCTTTGTTTTACCTTGCAGAATATGTGGATATTTTTATATTCCGATAATGCGGCGTATTTTTATTTTGGGCGAATTTTAAAATTTGAATACCTAGTGAATTTTTTGATATTTTTTACCGAAACACCCTTAAAAGTAGTCAAAATATGATCAAATTGTGCCATTTATTTACGTTTCAAAATATGGAGTATTGTGGGTTATCTACACACCACTGGTTTACACACATTTCGGGATACCGCGTATATACTCGCATGCCCCAGGTGAAATTCAGCTCATAATAAATAAATCTTGATAAATTTAGGAAGGATTTAGGAGGAATAATTTATTTAAATATTATTTTGAATTGAATAAATCTAGAGTCAAGTGAATTGATAAACCGGCCCTAAAGCAACTTCCAAGAATCATTAATGATTAGGGTGAGGCGGGGCAAGTGCGTCCCTGGTTTCCATAAATCTGTCTTCGCGATTCTACCATTTCACTCGTACTTGGAATTTTGGCATGCCGACGGTTCTGTCACGTTTTCCAGGCATTTCCCCGAATCAGGATGGGTCGGGGTTTATTGAATTCATGCCCTTGATTCCATACAAAATGAGAAATACCTGAAGAATTTCAAAAGACTCACTTGCCCCGGTCATGGGGCAAGTGCGTTTTCATCTTTTCACCTTAAAAATCGGTAGAATGCCTGGAAATATTTTTCATTTAGGACCGCAAAGACTCAAATGGACCAAATTCGATTGAGAGGCAAACAATTCATTGCATTAATCTTGAAAAAATTCTGAAAGCATTCTCTCTTCGAATCTCTCGAATGAAATCTCTTCAAGATTGATTTCCCTTTTGATTCTTTTCACGAACGACTCATGATCTTATCAAGTGTTCAGTGAATTCTTCCGATTTCTTGTCACCTTCTACACCACTGCCTCGCAAACGTGAACATTCATATTTCTTTAATGGTGAATTCGGAGAAAATCGGGTGGTGGCGAGGGTTGTGATCTTCTCGAGGTAGTGGCTTGAGATAGACGAAGAGAGGAGAGGTCCATACTTGATATCTGGCCTTCATCTTAATATTGTTCAACTTTGTGCGCACACAGAAATTTCTTTTCTTGCTTTTCGGTTGTGAAATTCCGAATTTTCAAGCAATTTGAGATGCACCTGAAATCACTAAAGCATGAACACAATCTAAAGCTGGGTACAGGCATGAAGGTGCTCGCCAAGAGGCGAATGCTGTCGAGCATCAATTGCTCGGTATTGCAGCTCGACACAATCCAGCATAATTTGGCGAATGCAAACACAATCAGCTGGGTTCAATCAATGGGCTAGTTGCTCAGCTACATGTCAGAACCCATTTTAAGATCATTAACTATCATCTCTTCTGGTTTTTAACCAAACGCACTTGCTATGAATTTGAAACGCTCTTGCCCCATTTGTGAGAAATCTCTTGCCCCGCAGTCTGGAACCGTAGATAACGCACAATACTTCCATATTTTGAAACGTAAAAGTGTGACAAAATTTGATCATATTTTGACTGCTTTTGAGGGTGTTCAGGTCAAGAATATCAAAAAACACTATGCAAATTTTGAATCTCGCCTAAAATAAAAATACGCCAAGTTGTAGGAACATAAAAAAATATCCACATATTCTGCAAAGTAGAACAAAGATTTTAAGACCAAAAACGCTCAAATCGGTTTATTTTTGAGGCCGGAAAAAAATAAAATAGAAAACACTAAAAATCCAAATATATCGGAAGTACTGCGAGTTATTCAAATTCCGATTAAACAGGGTCTTCTTGCCAAGACAAACATTTCAGTTTAAGCAATTTGAAAAAAAGGTTGAGAATTGAGGGAGCTACGGCCATTTTCGTAAATGACCACAGACGGACAGGCGGACACACGGACTAGCGGACACACAGACACTAGCTCGGGAAGTGATTCTGAGCGGATATGTAAAAGCAAAAGTGTTTTCTGAGGCATTCTCGATTTTATGACGATTACAATGCTTCCATTTGCTCTGTAAATATGGAAGTAAAAACGGATAGTGCACGGTAAATCCCATTTTCCAAGAGTTGCGCCGAAACGTGACGGGCCGAATCTGCCGGCAACGGGGAAGTGCCGGGTTGGGGATCTCGCGCCGACCAAATGATTCGCCAGGTGTTCGCCGAACGGGGGCGAAGACGGCACAAATCTGGTGAATCCGAACCCGCAGCTCCTCCGCCTCGAAGCTGTTCGGAACACCTGCGGCGTGATATCCTCCGGGATCGATACGCATCTGAAAGTGAGATCTGCCTCTCAACAGGTATGAAACTTGGCGCCGAACTTCCTCCTCCGCTCGTCTTCCTCCCGCCCGTTCTGTCTCTCTCTTCCATCACGTTCTCGCACAGTTTGCCTGCGGTAGGGAGCAGAAATTTTTCGGTTCATTTCTACGACAGAAACGTTTTGTAAATTGTTTTTTTCAATATTCTGCTAACTTCTATTACAACCCGAGACGATGAAATAGCGGTATTTCTAATTTGGAGGATAGAGGAGGTTAGCCTCCGTTATTAACGGTGGGATCAGTGAGTTGGTTGTCTTCTCGAGCAAGCTCTAGAGGGATACCTAAGGTGACCAGATATCCAAAATTCAAAAGCGGGACGCTATGAAATGAACGATAGGTATATATTTGTATATATAAATTATATATTATAATAGGTATATATCAAAGTTGGTATAAAAATGAATATCAAGTGTATTAAATTATAACGAATCAATAAAAACAAAAAAAAAATTACTGAAAATTGACGCTCCCACTTGACAAGTTGAACTGGAGAATAAATATAAGGAACCGGTCGGTGTGCATTAGGGTGGAGCGAGAATCGAGAAAATAATTTTTTTTTCATTTTTCAAGTTCCAACAGGGCGCTTTTGTTGCGTTTTGCCTTCCTGATGAAGAATCAAAAAACTTTGGGCACAATAAAAAATTCCTTCAGTTCCCACAACTGACTTGAAGTACAGGGAGGGGCAAATTTGAAACTTTGAGGAATTAAATTTTAAAAAAAATTATGAAACTAACTGAAATGTATTTTGAACCATATAAAAGTTATCTCCTTTGTTTTACAACTGTCTAGAAAATGTTTGAAGGCTCATTAAAGCCACAAAAAATACTAATAATACGAAGCGAGAACGTCAAAACACCATACAGGAGTAAAACCAGCAAAACCGGACATTTACTCAAATTCTTCTTGGTTTCAAGTTTGTTGACCTTCTTCAGCATTGCGTGGGACCTGTTTTCAAGCTGGCCATCTTAAAAGACCCCAAAAAGCATACTTTCTTGAAAAATTGATTGAATGAAGAGTAGAATGTGCGTTATTCACTTAAGAAAAAAACACAAAACCACCGAATCTTATAGACACATGTGGGAACTGAAGGGATTGAGTTTTTGAAAAATTGTTTTGCACACGTCTCATTGAGATCATATTGCAGCAAATTAGCCCCGTTGGAAGAAGAAAAAAATTCATTTTGATTTTCGCTCCACCCTAGTGTGCATGCGATTTCACAGAATAGGTAGGAACCAAACCAAAATAATTATTCGAGTGGTAAACTGATTAGAGATTGATGAGACTGATAAGATATGATAAGGGATTGAAGATAGGGATTCGTCTTCCTCTTCGTCATTCATTAGTTTTTGTGACGCCAAGGAACTGCCGCGAGACTGATCCAGCGGTCATCGAGTAGGTAACTAGCTACATAGGTAGGTAGGTACCTAATTTTTTAGAGGATGCCTTCCCAAAGCGGGGCTTTTCCCTCGAAGCGGGACAGCGAGATCGTGGGGACACCGGGACACAACCCTCCAAAGCGGGACTGTCCCGCCCAAAGCGAGACGTCTGGTCACCTTAGGTATACCCGATCATTAACCCCTGTCCTTGAGGGGAAATTACATGCCTATGTGGCAAATTTTCTGAAAAACACGAATTTTAAGTAAACGAATTTACTTAAAATTTAAAATTACTTCTGAGGTTAAGGCATCACAATTTCAGTCTTTCAGAATAGACAGGCCTTAGGTCATCCAGCAAAACTTTCTATAAGTAAAGAAATAATAAAGAACACTCAAACGAATGAATTGAACTAATCACAGGAAAGGTAAAGGTAAATTAGCATGACTGCAAGACCAGATCAATTACTATCCAATTCAGGCACCCTCTTTTAGAAATTGCTTTGGCGGCTCAATCCTTCCCAAAACATTTTCCCATTGATAGTTTAGGATATCAGGTTGTCCGGGCCATCGAGCTCTTCTGCATTGATGAAACCTCTGCACTCTCCTCATGGGAGAGCATCTGCCATGATGTGACGAAGATCACACGATTTTAGATTCATTAATCTTGAGTGAGGAAACTTTTACAACAACCTCGATAGTGGAGTAAAGATACCCGGTTTTTGGACTAAAGTTACCATCAAATTTTTGATTAACAAAAGCAGAACTAAAAAATCGCTTATTTTAGAATCAAATGAGAGCATTTTGTTCACAATAATATGTTGGAAGTGATGTGATGGGGCTTATCTGGTAAATCCACTCCAGACACCTGATTTTGAAGAAATTTTGAAGCACTGGAAACGGGACAAAATTGGGTGACCAGAAAACTATGACTGATAGCAGCTAATAGCATTGAGAAAGGCGCCCACTCAAGCCGAATTTGACTCTTTGGGGTATGGAGTATAAGGAGAGCACAACTGCTAACTTGTATTTTCGTTCTACCACCCTGACGACACAATTGAAGATTTTTCACTTTTTGGGGTAAAGTTACCTCGGGTGGGGTGATTCGGCTACTCCTTCACGACAACTCCTTCCCCCTGAAAAACCCCGGACGGTGGACGGGTACGGCAAAAACTTTTTTGCAGATTCGGATTCTACACCCCTTGAAACGTAAACCAACAAATTTCCAGGAGGTGTTTAAATTTTTGTTTTTCCTGAACGATTGCATAGGTTTATTTTTATAGAAAAATAAACCAAAATACAAATGAAAAACATAAACACCTAAATAAAATATTATTTATTGCCGTCGAAATGAAATTATCGACTTGAGAGCGAATAGGGTCATCAGATTTAAACGATGGCTTGTTATTAAAGTCGAGCGATCATAGTCTTTTGTTGGCGTGCACTAAGAAATGATGATGGATTGCCCCCTTTCCGAGTCAACGGAAGTGATGACACGAGAGAAAATACCTTATCGTCGACGGAAATGTTTCACCTGAGAAAGGTAACGTGAAAGTAGTACCGAAACGCTGTTAAGTAGATTAGTGAAAAGGGTACATTTTCTCCTGAGTATCTGAAAAACTTCAGAACGAGTAATGACTCATTACCAGACTGCTCATCAACCAAAAAATGTTTTGACCTGAATCCAAAAGAATAAAGCTCTATCAAGTAAAAGGGGTTGGAAACAAACCATATAAAAGGAGTCAAAATTGGTATACAAACTGAAGCTGAGTTGAGTTGCGATCCATCAGTGTCCCCCAAATTGGCCATGTTAATCAAAATGCGGAAAACCCGTTAAATTTTATGTTTTCGAGTCGATAACTGCAAATTAAAAAAAAAAAAAAAACGCTACCTATAAAAACTCATTTTGTTTAATTTTTTCGACAAGGGCTGTAGGATTTTTCTTGAGGAGACGGATTTTTGCATTTTTATTCGTCCAGGAGAATGCGGAAAATCAAGGAAAAAAATCGTTAAGTATACCCACCAAAATATGAAGAAATATTCTAGGAGAAAAAAAACAGTTTTTACGAAAGTCAAAAGTCGGCATTAGACTGCTGAAATTCGGTCGAATTTGACGTTAACCGAGTGAAGATATGTGCGAAGATTTCGCCAAAATCGATTCTGTTGAGCCCTCTGAAATCCAAAAAGAGTGGAATAGGGGTGGAGCATGTAAGGCCCTTTGATGAAAAGTGATTTTCTTTATGAACTTAACCCTGAACTTTTCATACAACATTGGCGTCACCTTTCTTACGTATTCAGGAACCTACGCTGACATATTTTGGTTCATTTTTCTATAGAAATGAACCTTTGTAATCGGTCAGGAAAAAAAAAATTTTAACACCCCCTGAAAATTTGTTGGTTTACGTTTCAAGGGGTGTAGAATCCGAATCTGCAATAAAATTTTTTTGTCCGTCCGCCGTCCACCGTCCACCGTCCGCCGTCCGCCGTCCGCCGTACGCCGTCCGCCGTCCGGGGTTTTTCAGGGGGAAGGAGTTATCGAAAAATTTTGAAATTTTTACCAAAAATCAAGTTCCGTATCTAGTTGGTCCTAACATCTCGACAGAACCCTACCTTAATTTTAAGGCCAGTAAAACAGCTGTTGAAGTGGGAAAAAATTCGTGTTTTTCTGGAAATTTGAAACATAGGCATGTGACGCATCATTTTCTATAGATTTTTCTATGCTGAATCGAATGAGACCATCGCCACGCCGGTAGCTCCAACCGTTCAGGATTTATTGCAGTTTTAGTGAGACATTTTTGAGTTTTTCAAAATTTCTACAATTTTTAATAACTCGAAAACTACTCGAGCCACAAAATTCGTTTTCCACTCGTTGGAATCCCCACAAAAACTTCTGTCCTCCCAATATCTTCAATTTAAAGAATTTGGTCGAATTACACAAATCAGCAAAACAAAAATTGGAAAAAGTTGGGAACTTGGCATAGATACAGTTGATTGATCTACTTACGACCACTAGCCTATGACACCAACAAAGTGACGCACTCACACTAGGCCAGTTGCGCTTGGCAACGTGAGAGCGAGTCAAGCTTCAACAATGGTTCTGAGGCATTCTTGACGCATTCTTAAGTTAACTATTATAAATTTTATTTAATTATAAAATAATATATAAATAATAATAATAAATAAATTTATTTAATTATTCAGATAATTTAATAATTATTATTAGGTATTCTGTTAGTTACGTAGGTAAATAAGAATAGATTAAATGATGATTTCAAAAATTTAACGACGCGCTGCGTTGAAAAGATAGATAGGTAGGTCAAGCAAGGAGGACCAAGCAAAGAGGATGATTATTTTTTGCCGGGTTGAAAAAACGTTTTTTCAAATCCCCATCTAGAACACCAATTTATACTGAAATTCTAGAATAATAAAAACTAAATTCCGTGTTTGAGGAGAACCTATATATCGTAAGATTTGTCTTTGCAATCGAAAAATGAACCCTTGTGCAAAATTTGCAGAGTTCTTCGGCTACACCAAAAACTGATGTGCACATGCCACTGATCTACTTAGCAGCGTTTTTCTTTATGGGTCCTGTCAGCAAGCAGTAGCAGAAGAGCTCTTTTCTCAATTTACCTGGACCATGAAAGTTGATCAAGATGGAAAAATTCGAGTGAATGGTAAAGAGGACTCTCTCTCTAGCACACCTCTTTTCGGTATTGGTCGTTACAGTCAAGTTGTTGGTTGAACATTGTTTTCTTGGAGATTGGGAGGGTAAAATTACGAGATAACATTTGACAATCCCATCGTGTCGGATAAACGACCTATCAAAGAGACCTGTGGGCGTGAATAGCCCGTTGAATTTTGGATGAGCTACAGCCGGATAACGTGGAAAGGAAATGAAGACACCACCCCACAGGAGCTCGTTAATATTCAGGAGAAAAATGATCTGAGAATAGCCACAGCAACGCATGCAAGTTTCAGCTTTCCATCATCCGGAAAACAACGGCTCTTTGCCGCTTCCGTTTTAAAACCATTTAGCACCGTAGGCTCGATTCATTTCCCTTTTTATTTTCCATGAATACGTAACAGAATTTAACGTAAGATTTACCGGGTCCAGTTAAAATCGAGTATAACCATCTCTTTCTGTCTGTAAGGTTTGCTGGTACAGTGGTTGGTTTATTTAATTCACTGGCGATAGAAGGCAGGCGTTTGAATGGCGCATAAAGTGCGCCAATATCTGACTTTTGTCTCATGCTAAATGAATCTGTCCGTCGAGTGAAACCGTACGAACTGAAACTCGGAAGTACCGTTCACGAAATCGTGAGCCCTCGGTTCGGTGCGAAGTCCTGGAGGTATGCAGAGTCTATAGTTCCGTTCTATGATAATTGAATATTATAGATAAGAATTATATATCAGAATATATCCAAATGCGGCCATATTTTAAGGCCTCGACGTTAAATTATTACCGTCAGTGGCGAATTCTCAGGTAGAAACAGGGCAAGCACTACCGAGGAAATTCGTTACTTATGAACCATAGACATGAGAATCTCATAAAATAAATAAAATAATAATTAAAATAAGAAAAACATAATTTATTTATTAATCATTTATTTATAAGTATAATTATTTTATCATTTAATAAGTATAATTATTCATAAACAATTATTTATTATTAATTATTAATTAAAAAATTATAAATTATTTATTATTATTAATTATATTTAATTAATTTTAATTATTATTCAATTTTTAATTTTTATTTTTATTAATTCAATTTAATTAATTATTTAATTTATATGCAATTGTATAAATTGTATTTAATTTTGATTATATTTAATGATTATTAATTATATTATCATTTTATTTATTATTATTAAATAATTAAAATAATAAAAAATAATTTATTTATTATTCATTTATTTATATATTTAATACCTAAGTACAATTATTCATTTAAAAAATTATAAATTATTTATTTTATGCACTATACGATCGTAGGAAAGCTCATAAAACGCCAATTTTTCTAAGTGGACATGTTCAGTTTTGAAAGACAACTCCTCAGATATGGTATGGTAGTTTATGGTACTGCTTGCCCAGGTTGCCTCATGAGACTTCGCCACTGATTACCGTAGTAGGTATGGTGGGGTTTGCTTCAATGTTCACGAGTGGGGTTATTTTCAAAAAATGTTGAAATTTTTTTGGACTCGAAGAACGATGAAGCAGATAAACAGGCATCACGCACACATGGACGGGCATTGTTTGAAGATGCAGATTTCCATTCTACACCTGCAGACGCGTGGTGCGCGTGAGTTTGAAGGAGAGTCAAATTTTCTACGATCCTGACCGATTGCTTGTGTCCGTTCATAGGAAAAATAATGTACCCAAAGTTCTGCGGTCTAATCCTCTATTGAGTTTCGAGTACTTATAGGTAGGTCCAAGCGCTTCTTACTTTAGAGCCGGCAAAGTGGAGAAGTAGTAGATAAGAGGATTTATTTCTATCCGCTTCAAGAGAACGAAAACGTGCCTATTGACCCTAAACTCCACGCAGAGGGTGAAGAGTAAGCATGCGACCAGGGGCAAGACAGGAATTTTAATGCGATCCAGCGCAGGTGATGCGTAAGAGCGAGGGGAGGGTTGTAGCTTTCACTAAGTGAATTTGTTAAGTAGGTTAGTTCAATATATTACAAATGTAGGTATTTGTTAGTCAAAATACCAGGGACGAGGTCAGTAACCTACTCGCCGAGCTCCGAAGATATTTATGGCTCAGAGCCGAGGAGAAGATGAAATTGATTTTGTCAAAATCTCTGCAAAAGAGTAGGCAAGTAGGCAGTTACTAACCTCATCCCTGATCTTTTGACTAATAATTGATTTGCGGGTCGATAGTTCATTCATTTAATATAGGTATAGTAGGTATATGGAGATCCTGAAATAATGTCAAACCGATGGTACGCTGAGATCTCGCAAATCTTCCATATTTTGGAAGGTATTGCTGTATTTTTTTGCGATCCATAGAAACTTTATTGTTGAGGTGAGGGAGAGAGTGGTAGCCCATCGTACTCTCATATTCTTTAATGCTCCAAGCGCTTTCGCCCCGCTGGGCCTCTTCAGGGAGCGACATTTTTTATGTAGGGGTTTTCCCACACAGGGGGCCACCTTTTTAATACAAGAATCACCCTGACAGGGGGGGGGGTCAGTTTTCTAGTAAAGTTAAGAAATTGTATATATTATCTTTACTTTACTAGAAAACTTTATTATGGGTGATTCCACTAAAAGTGGCGAAATCGTGTCTTTTCTTCATATCTTGAAAACTATTCGTAGTATTGCGATGGAACAAAAAGCGTTGTGATTAGATCGTTGGTCCCCATGCTCCGCACGTGTAAACTGTCCAAAAATATTATTAGCAAGTGGAGAAAAATATATAAATATAGCCGAAATGTCATTCCCCTGGCATGTCCCCACCCCTAGGTACGCTACTTCTTCTACCAACCCTGGTTATTCGGATCGAGATTTTCAGAATCTGCTAAAACGAATGCACTCAGTATATAGTCTCGTATTAGCTCCTCTGTTCTCATAATTTTAAATGCATAGGCTTCAATGTTAGAAGCAAAGAACAGCGTGTCCCCACCTTTTTGCGTCATTCCCCTGTAAAAACTTGTCACCCCCATAAATGGGAAACTATAACAGTTTCGGTAATTTTGAAAACGGCAGTTAGTAGCTCTGGAACTGTAGAACGTGCCTGACCTGCCAGATAACACTAGTGTTTGTTGAGAAGCCATCGAGAGGCGAAAAACAACCTCATTTATGGTGAGTATTTTTATTATGCGTCATTCCCCTGTATTCAATATCTTATCAAATTGAAGTAGTAAATTTTTCCCTCTGCCACTATTCTTTAGGTCTGGTGGTGCACCTTCCAGCGTATTTTTTTCAAAATTTAGGTACTGAAAGGAGGAGGGAAGAAATGGGAAAAACCGCGATTTGTCATTCCCCTGGCCGTCATTCCCCTGCATGATCTGGATGGAGGTTTGTCAGCTAGGGCGCTGCTCCCTCAATTCTCAACCTTTTTTCGAATTTCTTGAACTGAAATGTTTGTCTCGGCAAGACCTAACACCCTGTTTAATCGAAATTTGGATAACGCACAGTACTTCCGATATATTTGAATTTATAGTGTTTTCTATTTTATTTTTTTCCGGCCACAAAAATGAACCGATTTGAGCGTTCTTGGTCTTAAAATCTTTGTTTTACCTAGCAGAATATGTGGATATTTTTTATATTCCAATATTGTAGCGTATTTTTATTTTGGGTGAATTTTAAAATTTGAATAGTGAATTTTTTGAGTTTTTGACCAAAACACCCCTAAAAACAGTCAAAATATGATCAAATTGTGTCTCAATTTTACGTGTCAAATTATGGAAGTATTGTGTGTTATCTACGCACCATTGGTTTTCTTTTTACACATATTTATTCATCAGTGTGAGAACGTACCATTTTGGCATCATCGAATTCACCATTGACCATTACTCCTCAAATGATATGATGATGAACCGACGTACCTACTCCAATTATTTGAACTTTATTTTCTGAGATACCCAGACAAATAATGTACCCATGTCACTAATCTACTTAGCAGCGCTTAATTTGAGGTTTAAATAGATTTTTTTAAGTCTCTCAATTTTGTCATTCCCCTGGACCACTGATTTTTACCTAATCATGTCTGTAAACTCTCTCTGGGTGATGAAACTACACTGCTGGTATATAGTTTTCATTAATAGCAGGCAAATGAACAATTTCTCGTCGAAAAACATGCAAAATTTTATCATTGGTAAAACGGAATTTGCTGACCCCAATTTCGCCACTTTTAGTGGAATCACCCTTATACATAATATATAAAAGGTAAGAATGTAAAAAGGTAAAACAACTAGGAGTGGATTTTCAACAAACGCGGAAATACATTTTTGTGTTCATTTTTGAGTTTTTATTGAAATCCTCAAAAAAGCTTCACCTCCACTGAACAATTAATAGAATGCCGCTTAACTATGACTACAAATGACTACAAAATTTGAACTAACCTTCAGGCCCGCAATTACGCCCTTACCCCCACCCTCCGAGCTTCTGCTGTTATTTGAGTTCTTCTGGTTCAAACATTCGCCCCTCTCTCGAATTCTTTACAACTCGAGCGCTTGGTTTTGGGTCGAGTATCACGTAAGTTCGTTTTTGTCCCGAACTGTAGCTGTGCCTGCACGAGATTCAGCACAGAGGGAACAAATTTAAACAGAAACACTAACCTCTCTAGCGCGGGGTAGCGGAATTGAATTTTCATAATAAATGTTGAAGTTGAAACATTCTCATTTCTCTTTCTTTGTCCAACCAAGTTTTTACTACGAGCGGTAATCTCATTAACTGATGCAGCAGTTAGTGGATCAATAGCCCAGGTCATACAGCTGAACCGCACGCATATATTTTGTACTGTTGAGTAGGTAATTAAACTTCCTGACATAGGTAGGTCAGGTAACACATTTCTGTGTTAATGCCAGACAATCATACTATTCCGAAGTGGATGGTAGAAAACACTATCTGGGGCCGAAAAATCAAGAACGATTTCAACTGAACATAAATTTGGTAGCAACATTCAAGCAAAAATAGAAAATAGATGGCTGTTAAGCCAGAGTTGGGTAAAATCCTAATCAGAAATGGGATAAGATATGTAATCATAGATGTATTTTCTATGATTATTAATAAGATATTATAAGGATGATAAGAGATAATAAATCTATTATCTTGTTTATCTCTATCTTGTTTAATATTATTAAACAAATTTAGCAGTGAAATGAGTTAATTAGTGTCTCCTCTTTTGCTAATCAGTTGATTATGTGGATTGATAAAGCGGCCCTAGGGCCTGTTAACATTCAACGGAGGTACCTAATAAAATGGACACGCTAAACTTACTGCAACATTAGGAAATTTGCTTAGTTTTGACTATTCAAAAATTATTAAATAATGATAAATTTTATCATTTTATACCAAATATTGTTGATGCTTGTTATCTCTACCCCCCACATGCCACCTCAAGAACTGGTCTAAGCCCTGATGAAGGAGAAATAAACATCGAAAGCTCGGTAAAGAACAGGAGTCTCCTTTTTACTTCAATATTTACAGAGTGATTGGAAGTATTGGAATCGTCCTAAAACCGAGAATCGGAACGGAGCTTCAGAAAAAACTCATACTTACACACATTTACTCTGAATCACTTCCCGAACAAGTGTCTGTGTGTCCGTCTGTCCGTCTGCGGGCATTTACAAGAATGGCCATAGCTCCCTCAATTCTCAACCTTTTTTCAATTTTCTTGAACTGAAATGTTTTTCTCGGCAAGACCTAACGCCCTGTTTAATCGAAATTTGAATAACCCACAGTTACTGTACTACCGATATATTTGCTTTCTTTGTTTTTTCTATTTTATTTTTTTTTCCGCCCACAAAAATGAACCAATTTGAGCGTTCTTGGTCTGAAAATCTTTGTTCTACCTTGCAGAATACGTGGATATTTTTTATATCCTATTTTTATTCTGGGCGAATTTCAAAGTTCGCATAGTGAGTTTTTTGATATTTTTGACCTCAACACCCTAATAAGCAGTCAAAATGTGATCAAATTGTGTCACACTTTTACGTCAAAAATATGGAAGTATTGCGTATTATCTATGTACCACTGGTTTGACCTCAGTTCCATTAATTGATTGCCAATTTGGTTATGGGTCGATCATACACCTTGAAAAGGCAGCATTAGGGGGTAGGACCAGAATTTGGGATACCAACCCGTCGGAGCATTCGTATTCAAGAACAGAACTTGCCAAAAACCATTGTCAAAAAATCTTGAAAATTTAAATCATTACGACATATTGAATGGACATTGTCCACGCCAGTATTCACTCAATCTGTCGTAGTTTGTCATTGGATTTGGCAAGGCAACAGCGATAGCGACTACGAAGGCATACTGCTTTCAATTATAGAATATATTCTATAGCTTATAAGCTCTCTGTTTGGAAACAGGTGGCACAAATGTGAAGATAGCCAGCAAACAAGTCACATTTCCAGGAGGAACCAAGTTTGAAATAGGTATAACAATTTGGGGATTCCCTCGGTACCTATCCTTAATTAAGAGGAAGCAGCTGCCGAAAGAACTCTTCGACGTGATCATCAGGCAGCTGACTAAATGATAAATTAAATACGACGAAAAGGGTCCTGAATATTTGAAGGGCGATGGGGAAAAAGACTTTAGTTCCAACATCTCCGAACTGAGAAAAAAAAAAACATTTTAAGCCTCAAAAATTTATGTTTCAAGAGTTTCACAAAATTAGTAAAGAAGTTTCTGACTGACTAAGAATTTCATTCAGCCAAAGACTATTTCGTTCATAAGTCTGGTTGAACTGTTATATTGTTTTTGACGGTTGCCCTATCATTTATTCTTATGTAATTAACAATGTTTCGGCGATAAATAAAACTAAAATAAATTATACTAAATAGTGACAGCAGCCGGAAAAATTAATATTGGTAGGCACACTTTTTTCACATCGAAGTCTACGCATTACGCGAATCCAGCTAAGGAAGAAAGCGTAGAGGGACTAGCGAAATGGAACGAGACAAAAAAAAACATGATGACGAAGACGAAGGATAGAGATGATGATGATGATGATGATGAAGATGATGGAAAACGAAAAAAGCAAGAACAGGAGAAAAAAGCGCACCTAGTTTCCTCCTCTTACTCCCCTCAGTTAAATTACGCCAAACTCTGCCGAAAATTCGAGTCCACCGGAGAGAAAAGCGGGCCGTAAAACCACAGGAAAGCGTATGAATTATTTATAGGAAGAAAGGACCAGGGCGCGAGGGACCGCGGGGATTTCAGAGGGGACTGAAGAATCGTCCTACTGGATTACCGCAAAAGGTTGCAATATACCGAAATTGAAGGAAAGGCGGGACAGGGAAGTGGAAAAGGAGTCAAGCCGGAGGTGACAGGAATGGAACAGGTGGCTGGGAGGGGTTGGAGCCGGCAGCTGAAACGGCCATTTTTCTTTGCCATCTCACTCTCACAACAGGCTCATAATTTAAAATGTTACGCTTGAATAACATTCCTCAGCTTCATGCGCAGGCAGCGAAATGTACGGATCTTGTGGGACGCTAGAATTTCTCGAGGGCTCTGAAGCACTAGCATTCCGTTTTTTGGGAAAATTGCAATCACCCCCCCAATTGGCTTGGCGGTGAGATTATTACAATTCCCAAGATTCTACAACTTACAGAATCTCAATTTATTATTGGGGATGATTTTAAACAGGCAACGCAATAGGTACAGTGCTATGAATAACGGACAATTTTATAAAGTGGGGTAAGTACGGGAAACTAAACAAGAACAATAAGATTATGACGGAACTAAAAAAAAAACATCGCCACTACCGCTCAGCTTAACCTTCTAATTCAAATAAATAATGGTTGAGTAATACACATACGCATTGCATTGTGTCGTGTAGTTGCAAACCCGGCCATCTCCAAAATGCCAAATTTTTCAAAAAGGTGATTTTTTGTCACCCTGAACTAGATAGATTGTAAAACCATCCTTTTTGCCTTCAAGGGCACATTAGGGCTGAGTGTTTGAAAACATATTCTTGAATGGCTTGGGCATGTAGAGGGGGGGGAGTTATTCACAATCTTATCTTGGACTAGGCCGTTTTTGAAACTCATTCTGGAGTTGGCCGTTTTTGCAGCAAAATCGAACTGAGGTTTTGCTGAGTTGGATGTGAATATAGGGTTCTTCCCTACTGTAATATGGTAATTATAAATATTGTAATATAACACAAAACAAGGTTTTAGTTCATTTGCAGTCCCAACAACCTTATATTTACATTCAATTCAGAAAAACGATTTTGCTGCAAAAACGGCCAACTACAGCATGGGTTTCAAAAACGGCCAAATCCAAGATAATTCAAGAATATGTTTTCAAACACTCAGCCCTGATGTGACCTTGAAGGCAAAAAGCAATTATGAGGCTATTGGCCAACATTTTCATGCCATCTATGGGAATCGAACCCGTGACTTATAGCAGCTAGGCAGAAGGTAAATTCGGAAATTGCTGGAAATTTTTGGCCCCAGAATGAAATAAACATTTATTACGGGCTAGTTTCGTTCCCGCAGTCAGAACTTTGACTTTTTTCCTTTGATACCTCATCAAGTTTGCATTTATAAATTTTAATGACTCGGAGCCGAACCTGAGAAAACGCGTTCAATTTAGGATAATGTTCGACCGAAGATTATGAAATGTAGTCCATTTTGAGTGCGAAAATGCTAGTCTGCTACTTCAAACTGGTTGGTTTCTTCAAATTGCGGCCTTGTTAATGATTAGTCAATGAAGATCAAATTACTGGGTTACCCTACGAAAATTGCTAGTCCTGGAATTCGGATATACCTATGCAAGTTTTCTGGTTCCGATCTGGCTCGCTTCCTTTGCAATTATTGAAAAACCACGCCATTTTGGCACTTTTTCACCTGTAGCTGCTTTCCATTGCGGTTATCCGCTTTTAGAACTATTAGCAATCTTGTGGAACAATAACATTTATTTAATGCGTTTAAATGCATTTAATGCCCAACAAAATTGATCCGATGACTTTGGTTTGAAGACTCGATAGTTTCAGAGATACGAACCGGCAAAAAAGGGCAAGATTTCCAAAATTCTGTTTTGAGGTGAGGGAGAGAGTGATAGCCCATCGTACCCTCAAGGCAAAGTTCCTTTTATTCGAAAATTGTGAAATTTAGACATTCTGTCTACTTCTCGAAGCAGTAGCTCGGAGAAATCGACTTCTCGGCGAAAGAACTTGTCGAGAAGTCAATCACCTTTCTAACAGTTTTTTTACATTTTGGTACAACCGACCAGTGAAAGTGGTGGTGAGTTTGTGGGGGGAAAACAGCCATTCTGGGATATTGAATGGTAGTACCTCCACAGCACCATGAAAACCATTCAGATTCGTGGTTTTCCGAGGTGCGTGAAAGTGGGAAGGAAAATTTGTTATTGTTCAGCTGGGTGCCCAATGCTCATTACTGACGAATGTCATTTCGGCTGGATGCCTGTTTTTCGGGTCTCGGGCATCTGGCGGATGAATTCCCATCTTTAATTGTAGATATGTGTCGCTTGACCAAAGCAACCGGATTGCTGCACAGCCGGAGAACTGATCCCTATATACTTACTGGCGTCATGCATTTCCTTTTATACAGTCGAAATACTCTTGCGGCAAGAAATATAATATATTTCGAATTTAATTTAATTAATTTCGAATATTATTCGTGGTCGTCGTTCATGAATTGTTAGAGTCTCCCTTTCTTGTTTTCGGATCAGCTTTGTATATTGCCGGCCGGTGGTCGGTCAGCCCGATAGGCAAAAGTTATTCGCTGTGCTCGCGAAAAGTTTACGTCCATTCCAAAAGCGGATAAGCGGATATATGTTCTCGGAAGAAATATATCATTCCCGAGACTGACGTACAAGGACCGCCGACCAAGAATGGCCGCAACTCTTCACAAACTACAAAGATATAAAGTGTAAGGAATAATGGAGCATTTTTCTATCGTCAACCGTGACGTGTATAATACGTTATTCTTCCCTCCGAACAACAATAACAACGGCGTAGGAACAAAATCAAGAGTACCATAAAATGTACAGCGGATGAGTTATGTTCCCTCATAACTTCTAGCTCGAGTGCAGTGGGGGCGGTGGAAGGTAGTTTTATTCAAACAGCACATTATAAAAAAACTCGCGAGAGAATAGAAAGGATCGTGAGGGTTGGAGTGAGATGAAGTGCGTGGATTTGCGGGCCAGGAGGAAGAAGATACTCCATCTGCCAACTTGCTCCACTTCACCTACCTCACCAGCACCCACTACTTATAAATGATGATGAATTGTGTCGGTAAAATTAAAAATAAGTGGGCCTCATTTCTCAAAGGCGTGTAGCGTTTTCGCCTTATACTGCTCCCGCCTGTATTCGCGCACTTGAAGTGGATGGATGACCGAGATACTGGCGATTATTCACGATAATTATTTATCTTGCGATTCCAACCGAAACCTGAGACTGGCAGTTAACACACAATTCTTCCGCACCGGAAAAATTTCCATAATTTGCGAGGCAATAATTCAGATTTTCAGTTCATGCGCGTTATTGTTGTTTGCACTGGCGAATTTTCGATTTCAACGCAACCTGAGTTAGGGGAGAAGAGTAGCAGCATCTTGACTTTTACCTCCATATCAAATGGAAGCATTGCAATGTCGTAAAATCGACAATCGGAAAGGAGCTTCAGAAAAAACTTTTACTCGAGCATTTTTACTCAGAATTTTTCCCTAAACAAGTGTCTGTGGTCATTTACAGAAATGGTCATGGCTCCCACAATTCTCAACCTTTTTTCCAAATTTGAAACAAGGTTCGTCTTGACAAGACCCATCGCCCTGTTTAATCGGAATTTGAATAACTCACAGTACTTCCAATATGTTAGTACTTTCAGTGTTTTCATTTTTTCCTGGGCACAAAAATGAACCGATGTGGGCGTCTTGGTCTTGAATCATTGTATTACCAGGCAGAATACGTGGATATTTTTCATATTGGGATAATTTGACGTATTTTTATTCTAGGCGAGTGTTAAAATTCGCATAGTGAGTTTTTTTATATTTTTTAGCAAAACAGCCCCAAGTAGTCAAAATATAATCAAATTTTGTCAAAAATGTACCTACGTATTAACATATTGAGGTATTGTGTGTTATCAACGCACCACTGGTTTTCAATTATGTACATTAATTTTTTGGTTGCTATAGCTGACATTTCTGAGCCCATTTTTGTTTTAATCGAAAATTTTTCGTCAAAATATTTCAGAAGACTGTTGGATGGGTTCGTGCGATCATCTAGTATTCCGTCAGAAATAAGTGGTAAGGTCGCCAGCTAATCTGAAGATTCAATGTATTCGTTCATCGTCATCCGTTTGATGTTTGAACTGTACGGTTGTTCTGGTTAATGCGGCAATCAGCCCAGTGAAGCGCATCCCCTGAGGGTAGAGGGCAGCAGCTTCGGAGCTAACAGACCCCAAACTCCACTTCTACCCCCGATTACTAGGAGTAAAACTTCTAACAGATTTGACTCTGGTAACTCGAATAACAACAAGGTTTAGATCTGGTTAGCGGAACCCGCCCACTGTTAAGTGCACCTGTAATGTTCAACCTTCGATACGGCTTGTGACCCTCTCAAATTACCCTAATAGTAACTAGGTGCCCGTATCTCTTTAATTCGTTTATGACAAAAGGCAGCATTCCAGGGGTAAATGGAAGCGGACCTGTCGGAGTAATGAATTTAATTAATCGGAGGGCCATTGATTCAAGAACCAGGTGAACATAACAACAGCGCGATGCCACAGCAATCGACAGAGACAGAAGTACAAGGTTCCATGTTTTCACAGAAACGCGGCTCATAATTTTGTATCGTTTTTGGTTCATTCTCCTTAAGAAATAAACCTTTGTAATCGGTCAGGAAAAACTTTTTTTCAACACCCCCTGAAAATTTGTTGGTTTACGTTTCAAGGGGCGTAGAATCCGAATCTGCAATAAAATTTTTTGTCCGTCCGCCGTCCGAGGTTTTTCAGGGGGAAGGAGCTGTTGTAAATTTTTGAAATTTTCAACAAAAATCAGGTTCCGTATCTAGTTGGTCCTAACGGGGAGAGAACCCAACATTAATTTTAAGGCCAGCTGTTGAAGTGGGAAAAAATTCGTGCTTTTCAGGAAAAGTGCAACATGGGCATGTGAGGCATAATTTTCTATAGATTTTTCTATGCTGAATCGAATGATACCATCGCCATGGCGGTAGCTCTGTTTAGGATTTACTGCAGTTTTAGTGAGACATTTTTGGGGTTTTCAATAATTTCCCCAATTCTGAATAAATCGAAAACTACGAGAGCTACAAAATTCATTTTCCACTCGTTGGAATCCCCACAAAAACTTCTGTCCTCCAAACACCTTCATTTAAAGAATTTAGTCGTATTACACAAATCAGCAAAACTAAAATTGGAAAAAGTTGAGAATTCGGCCTCGGCCTCAAACTAGACAAGCAGCGCTTGGCAACATGAAAGCGAGACAATGTTCAACAATGGTTCTGAGGCATTTTTAATTTCATTATTCAGAGAATATAATAATTATTCTGTTAATTATGTAGGTAATTAAGAATAGGTCAAATAGTGCATTAAACAAAATTAATCGATGTGCTGCGTTAAAAAGATTGGTGGATACCTATCAATATAGGTAGGTATCTTTCAGACAAAGTAGATAATGTAGCTTTTTTGCTGGGCGTCCGTGGGTTTTCAGGGGGAAGGAGCATTTTGAAATCTCCATGAAAATTCAAGCTAATTCCCGTAAAGCTTCGCTAATTCCCAATTTCACCTCATTTTTTAAGATTTTATCGAGTTCGTGGGGATTTTTTGGACTTATAAGTAACTTTATTGGTAGATGATTAAGTGACCGACAGCATCCATGCACCTTGTTAACCTAAGCAAAACAACAAACAAGAACTCTCTCAATTTCGAACGTTTTCGTAAATTTCCTTCAATGCATGGAATGTCTGGGTTATTAAACGTTAAATTTCTATAAAAAAAAAAGCTTGGCTGGGGTCCAATTTCACCTTTTTCACTTTTTAACATTTTATCGAGGTTTCCCCCTGAAGGGCGAAACCTTTTATCGAGTTACCCTAAATCCTGTTCAGCTGGAATTTCAATGACTGGCGGCACTTTCAGAAATATTGATGACCACGAAAATGAACCAAGGTTCAAGATACCCAAGTATTTGTTCCAGAATCACCCGACTGTATATTTAAAATACAGGTGGGAAGGGGGGGGGGATCGCTGAGTGCCCTACAAACAGATGGAACCCCAGCAAGGGTCCACAGCCACAGAATCTGAGAGCCATTAAAGCGGCGATGATTACAAGGGCCCAGCATCCCATCTCACATTAGGGAAAATGACAACTAACGGCAACTACAAGGGTGGAATATGATCGTCGTGTTGGTTTCTGGCTGTGGCCACGTGAGCGAGTAATTCCATACGAGGCCTTGGGTGAGGTGGTTGAGGGTAGGATGTCCAAAAGGGTCCAATGGTAGATCCCTCAGAAGATAGCCGGGTGGACGGTTACAAATAATATGAGGCGGAGAAGCTCGCGGAACAACTAATTGAACGGGACTCTAAAGGGTCTCTATTGCCATCAATTACGAGAAGATAGGGACCCCCCCCCTCATACGCAGGCCATCACATCCCTACCCCCGATCCTTTCAGTTATTATTCGACTGGAGTGGCGATTCTTCCTTAATCCTCCAGGCTCGATCTCTCCGTTTGAGGGTGAACGTTCGCCGAGGATAGCTCGCAATGAGTTTCGGCAAATTCACAAAATCCCGCTCAGCCCGTTGTTCCCTAGTCGACACAAGTGCCAACTCCAATTTTTCAAGTCCACCGGTTTCGTTACCACGGGAAACGAGCGGATTTCTCTTCAACTCCGCCCACTGCACAACATTTGGGATCATTTTAAAGCGCCTTTCACCGTGTTCGAGTCCAGGTATCGAAATACACCTATTTATTTTATGCATAATTTTCATTTTTTGTCCGCTAATTTCGCTATTCATAATTCGGATCTTGTTAAGGAGAAACCAGACTCGAAATCTGAAGTCTACGTCAACATTGGGCCATATTTACAAAAGTTCCTTTGCACAGGAGCTGTCCGAAGCACCGAATAGATTTTGCCCATTTTATTAGTCAATTTCAAAACCAGTGATGCGTAATTAACTCACAAAACTTCCATATTTTTATATGTAAATTTTTAGCCCAAGCAATTTGACTGATTTGGAGACTACAAAGATCAAAAATGTCAAAAAAACACCCTATGTCCTAAAATCGAGTCAATAGGTCAAGTTATCCCAATATAAACAATACCCACGTACTCTGCAAGGTAAAACAAAGATTTTACGACCAGGAACGCTAAAATCGGTTCATTTTTGTTGGCAGAAAAAAAATAAAATAGAAAACAATAAAAAAGCTAATATATCGGGAGTACTTTGAGTAATTTAATTTCCGGTTAAACCGGGTGTTAGTTCCTGCCGAGACGAAAATTTCGGTTCGAGAAATTTGAAAAAGGTTGATGGTTGAGGGAGCCATGGCCATTTTTGTAATTTACAACAGACGGACACAACGACACACAGGCACTTGTTCGGGAAGTCGTTCTGAGTTAATGTGTAGGTAAAAATGTTTTCTGAAGCTCCTATCCGATTTTCCATTTCAGGACGATAACATTGTAAAATCAAACATGGCGTTCCTATAAAACCTACATTGCATGGAGAAGATCACAGCACCCAAGGTATTGTCGATTATTGATCCATTATAGCAACTCCCTTTTATACCCACTATTAAAGCAACAATAATTTCCGCCGATTCTCTTCCGCCGAGGCTCTTCAAGGTTGCTGGCGAGGTACCTCGAATAGGGACCTCGAAAATTGTGGTTGCGATTGACAATACCTTGGTTACTGTGATCGTCTCCATACTATGCGGGTTTTACGGGATCGCCATGTTTCTTATTTTCATATTTACAGAGTAAATGGAAGTATTTTTTCCTCAAATTGACTAATAAAATGAACACTGTCAGGGAGCAATTGGCTAAGTCGTAATTTTCGGTGAGCTGTCCTAGGATATCTCGATCTGGGACAGTTAAGGTTTGGCTGGGTGTGCCATGGACGTGATGACGGACCATAACCATGATCTATAAAACATCACGGCATCAGTTGGAGATTCGACACCGGGTCATTCCGCCCTACAATTCGGTAAGTCGAGACCTATTCACTGTAGCCCCAGCCCATCTCCTGACGCAATTAGTCTCTTTCAATGTTAACTTCAGAGTTCCGGTCTTGCTCTCGCCTTCACCTCTCAGACTGATCTGATAGGTTGAGGGAAACCCGATTTCATCCGATACTCAAAATAGCCAATCCGAGTTACGATTGTACCCCCTGCTTTTATCGTCTTACGTCTTTTATCCGACCATTTTAGCCCAAATCAAATATATCAACTCCGTTGATTTAAAATCAAATACATCTCTCTTATTCTGTCCAGTCCTGAGTATAAACTTTTGAATTCCTCTTCCCTGGATTCTGATGTATTATCGAGGATCGGGCCGCAGCACAGGCAAGCTCATCGGAACAAATCTTAAAACCTAACATCCGGCACTCCGAAAAATAAAACCTAACAGTACATACCATAATTTTGATTCATTTTGGAATATTATTATTGTTATCGTGCAAGAAGACATTTTTCGACCCCCCCCCCCCTTGAAAAATGTAATGGTTTTCGTTTCAAGGCACGTAGAATCTGAATATCGAATGAAGAATTTCTGACCGTCCGCCCATACTCCGCCCGCAATTTTTCTCCGAGATAGCTGGATGGATGGTAACATTTGAAATTTTCAGTATAGATCAACGTTGATCCCCGGGAATGCCCTAAATCTTGACAAGATGCTACCTCAACTCTGAAGGCCTCCTCAAAAATGTTTTCTGGTGGTTCAATAATTTCGGAGGAAAAATGCGGATCGCTCATAGCGTGGTGTAGGTATGAGACAATCAATCTGTATAAACGAACGAAGGTCAATTGACTCATTTCATTATGGCTTGCGTTCGGAGCCATTTCGACGGGAGTCGGTTCCTAATTGCAATCAACCTACTTGCAGGAAGATGTCACATGAAATTAGAGATGAAGCATATTGATGGAGGCATTGATAGAAACCTCATTAGTAGGGTGCTACCTTCATTCGGATTCCGTCGGAGCTGATAGTTAACCAAGACAAGCGCACCAGCACCAGTTCTGCTTTTCCCAGCTTACTTTGCATAGGCGCCAGTAATTTCCCCTGAGTGCGGTCCCTCTCTGAGCTACTGCTGGTAGAATGCTCTGTCAGCACTCAGCAGACACCACAACGCCTCTCTTGGCTCTTACCAAGGCCGACTTTTTCCATATCCCATCCCTCTTGTCTGTTTTCCTTTACGCCGACATTCCCAAGAATATAATTGAAGTAGAGCGGTTATTCAGGGCCGTTGGGAAAACTGGAATTTTCGTAACAACATCGAGCAGAAAATCTTAATATTTCTCGTCAAATCCATGATTGCATTACCATTCCATAAGCGGATTTTCGATAAGTTTCTGGCCTCGTTAGGTTACTTGAAGGTTACACACATTTCTATATCGACGGTGAAGAATTGAAACCCCGTATCTCCAATTTCGTATCTGCACGTGCACATTAGAGATGTCATGGAAATTCAATGTGGTTACATAGGGTGTCATAGGAACAGTGGCGGTCTTAACAAAATGGAGATACGCGGTTTCAATTCTTCACCGTCGATATTCACTAAATGTCAAAATTAACCAAATTTCAGTAGTTAAAAACGCGAAATATGAAAAGTTCCAGACTTTTGAAGGATATAATTGATTTCAATTTTCAGATGACAAAACAATTTCAGATGACTGCAAACAACTTTCATGACTACCGATCGGGATAAGGGTCAACTCAAAATAGACGCCGCTATTGGCGAGCTTCGATGAATTATATCATCATCATCATCATTATCATCACCATCAGGGCCTAAAACAACAATAGTGCAATCAACTCTCTCAATAAATTCTTTTGAAGACGACGTTCCCCTGGCTATCCCCGCCCTAACAGCAAAAGCATCGGATATTTGGTTTGTTCCCAACGAAAGAGGTAATTGAACCCAGGAAACTACGCAACAGGGGCTCTTGGCATAAATCAACATCAAAAAGAGCCAATAGTGTCTCAAGGCGTCTGATAGACAACCACTTGCACCAAATTTTTTGTGTGTTTTAAAGGTTCCAAAATAATTCAATAATTTCCATCCAAATCACAGTTTATCGGACTCCAAGGTTTCTCTGTATTATTTGAAATAGTTTGATGGTAAGAGCTCCTTTTGCCTAGGTTTTCCGATTCAATAACTTCTTTTGCTAAGAACAAACCTATTGAGTGGGCATCTTAAGATGATTAAGTTTTGTTTCTTACGTGACGTAATGATGAGGATTATTTGTTTGTGTAGTTGTTTACCAGTTGGGTATTTTTAGGTTTTTTCCTGCTTACAGGACCCAATTTTATAACATAAATGTCAAAAAGATTACCTGTCACATTGCAATAATTAATTGGGGTTAGACTTCACTTTCGATGACTGATGGATACCTCATGTGAGTGTCGGTTTTTAGCTTCTAACTCAAAGCATGTGGAAATTTGAATAGGTATTATGGCGGAGGACCATTTTTGCGGACCCTGAAATGTTATAAAAAATTGATCTGACTGGAAGTCTTCAGAAGTCTGTGGGGGGGGGGGGGGGTTAAGGGCCGTGGCTCACATTTCAGTTCTACATATTCCATTTTCACTCAAATCTTTCTCCATGGATCGTTGAATGGTTTCTTATTGGATCTTAGTTTCTTTGGATATTCAGAAAAATCATCCGCCTGTCAGTAAGCTACTTAGCAACGTTTTAGCTCAACACCAGCATAGCTTAGCTTAGTTTCAACAATCCCTAAAAATGGTAATTTATAAAATATGTATTGTTATAGGAAGATAGAGAAGCTGTGCCGGTTAAAAAACAGCCTGTCTGGGGCGATTCTATAAGAGGGATTTTTTATGGAAATTAAAATGAACACTTGAAGTAAAAACTACTAAGCCTTTTCCTCTAGGAGAGCAGAATTGTTCTCGGCTTCCTGGCGCAAGGTTCTTTTGGCTCGGTTCCCACAGGGTGAAGTGCCAAATTTTCTACCATGCCCAATACTTTATCCTACATTGGCTTCCTACAGATTCGATTGTACGGGAAACATTTTTAATAGAAACATAAACTTTATGACTGGTCAAACGTGCTTTTTCAGTACACGCTATGGCGGATTTACTTCAGGGCCGAGAGGTAGTATTTATAAAGCTTTGATGATTGTTGGACAACAACGCTAGATTACTCATTCATTCCCAAGCAGCATAAAGCTTTAAAAATATCTCCTTCGACCTGAATAAATATCCAATTCTAATCATTCGCATAGTTTTTCCCCAAGCAAGACCGCTACATGTACACAATCACTGGAATGCTTAGGGCGCAGAGTAATCCACGCTATGAAGACTTCTTTTTTTTGCATAACATCACAGAAAGGGGAACTCCAATAAATTAAAAAACGCTGCTAAGTAGATCAGTGGCATGTGCACATCAGTTTTTGGTATAGCCGAAGAACTCTGCAAATTTTGCACAGGGGTTCATTTTTCGATTGCAAAGACAAATCTTACGATATATAGGTTCTCCTCAAACACGGAATTTAGTTGTTATTATTCTAGAATTTCAGTATAAATTAGTGTTCTAGATGGGGATTTGGAAAAACGTTTTTTCAACCCGCCAAAAAATAATCATCCTCTTTGCTTGGTCCTCCTTGCTTGACCTACCTATCTATCTTTTCAACGCAGCGCGTCGTTAATTTTTGTTGAAATCATCATTTAATCTATTCTTATTTACCTACATAACTAACAGAATAATAATAATTATTAAATTATCTGAATAATTAAATAAATTTATTTATTATTATTATTTATATATTATTTTATAATTAAATAAAATTTATAATAATTAAATTAAAAATGCGTCAAGAATGCCTCAGAACCATTGTTGAAGCTTGACTCGCTCTCACGTTGCCAAGCGCAACTGGCCTAGTGTGAGTGCGTCACTTTGTTGGTGTCATAGGCTAGTGGTCGTAAGTAGATCAATCAACTGTATCTAAGAACCGATGCCGAATTCCCAACTTTTTCCAATTTTTGATTTGCTGATTTGTGTAATTCGACCAAATTCTTTAAATTGAAGATATTGGGAGGACAGAAGTTTTTGTGGGGATTCCAACGAGTGGAAAACGAATTTTGTGGCTCGAGTAGTTTTCGAGTTATTAAGAATTGGGAAAATTTTGAAAAACTCAAAAATGCTTCACTAAAACTGCAATAACTCCTAAACGGTTGAAGCTACCGGCGTGGCGATGGTCTCATTCGATTCAGCATAGAAAAATCTATAGAAAATGATACCTCACATGCCTATGTTTCAAATTTCCAGAAAAACACGAATTTTTCCCCACTTTAACAGCTGTTTTACTGACCTTAAAAGTAAGGTAGGGTTCTGTCGAGATGTTAGGACCAACTAGATACGGAACTTGATTTTTGGTAAAAATTTCAAAATTTTTCGATAACTCCTTCCCCCTGAAAAACCCCGGACGGCGGACGGCGTACGGCGTACGGCGGACGGCGGACGGACAAAAAATTTTTATTGCAGATTCGGATTCTACACCCCTTGAAACGTAAACCGACAAATTTTCAGGGGGTGTTAAAATTTTTTTTTTTCCTGACCGATTACAAAGGTTCATTTCTATAGAAAAATGAACCAAAAACCAACGATTCTCGCTTCAAACCCACTTTTTTGGACCCGGCGTGAAATTTCCTATGCGTCATAATTAAAATTCTGATCAGAAAAACAAGCCCGAATCATGAAGAAATCACAATGGGAAAATTAAAATACAACGACTAAAAGGTACGTTTTCGTGATTTTTCAAAATCGAACTCAAAGTCAAACTCTCAATGAAACCGAAACTCAATCTCATAATCAAAATCGAAGTCAATCTCACAATGAAACTAAAACTCAAACTCATAATCAAAATCGAAGTCAAGCAGACATTGAAACTGAAACTCAAACTCACATTGAAAAAGATACTCAAACTCATATTCATAATTGAAATCGAAGTCAATCTCACAATGCAACAAAAACTCAAACTCATAATTGAAATCCAAATCAATCTCATTATGAAACGAAAACTCAAACTCATAATTGAAATCGAAGTCAATCTCACAATGAAACTCAAACTCATATTCATAATTGAAATCGAAGTCAATCTCACAATGCAACAAAAACTCAAACTCATAATTGAAATCCAAATCAATCTCATAATGAAACGAAAACTCAAACTCATAATTGAAATCGAAGTCAATCTCACAATGAAACTAAAACTCAAACTCATAATTGAAATCGAAGTCGATCTCACAATGAACAAAAACTCAAACTCATAATTGAAATCGAAGTCAATCTCACAATGAAACTAAAACTCAAACTCATAATTGAAATCGAAAACAATCTCATAATGAAACGAAAACTGAAACGATGTCAATCTCACAATGAAACTAAAACTACAACTCATAATCAAAGTCGAAGTCAATCGCACAATGAAACTCAAACTCATAATTACAATCGAAGTCAATCTCACAATGAAACGAAAACTCAAACTCACAATCAAACGAAACAGAAACTCGAGTTCGAGTTTCTTTTTCATTGTGAGTTTGACTTCGACTTCACTTATGAGTTAGAGTTTCTGTTTCGAAGTCCGATTAGAAGATCCTTCGAAGAAGAAGACTTCGAGTCCAAGTATGACTTTGAGTTTCTGCTTCATTTGGAGTTTGAGTTCGATTTCGATTAAGAGTTTGAGTTTCGGTTTCATTGTCAGTTTGACTTCGATCTTGATCAGGAGTTTGATTTTCTGTTTCATTGTGAGTTTGACTTTGATTTCAATTAAGAGTTCGAGTTTTGGTTTCTTAGTGAGTTTGACTTTGAGTTTTTCTATGAGTTTAGTTTTTGTTTATTGTGAGATTGACTTCGATTTCAATTATGAGTTTGAGTTTTCGTTTCAATGTGGGTTTGACTTCGATTTTGAGTTTGAGTTTTCGTTTTATTATGAGATTGATTTCGATTTCAATTATGAATATGAGTTTGAGTATCTGCTTCAATGTGAGTTTAAGTTTTCGTTTCATTGTGAGATTGACTTCGATTTTGGTTATGAGGTTGAGTTTTCGTTTCATTGTGGATTCGACTTCGAGTTTGATTATGAGTTTGAGTTTTCGTTTCATTGTGAGATTGACTTCGATTTCAATTATGAGTTTGAGTTTTCGTTTCATTGTGAGATTGACTTCGATTTCAATTATGAGTTTGAGTTTTCGTTTCATTGTGAGATTGACTTCGATTTCAATTATGAGTTTGAGTTTTCGTTTCATTGTGAGATTGACTTCGATTTCAATTATGAGTTTGAGTTTTCGTTTCATTGTGAGATTGACTTCGATTTTGATTATGAGTTTGAGTTTTCGTTTCATTGTAAGTTTGACTTCGTTTTCAATTATGAGTTTGAGTTTTCGTTTCATTGTGAGATTGACTTCGATTTCAATTATGAGTTTGAGTTTTCGTTTCATTGTGAGATTGACTTCGATTTCAACTATGAGTTTGAGTTTTCGTTTCATTGTGAGATTGACTTCGATTTCAATTATGAGTTTGAGTTTTCGTTTCATTGTGAGATTGACTTCGATTTCAATTATGAGTTTGAGTTTTCGTTTCATTGTGAGATTGACTTCGATTTTGATTATGAGTTTGAGTTTTCGTTTCATTGTAAGTTTGACTTCGTTTTCAATTATGAGTTTGAGTTTTCGTTTCATTGTGAGATTGACTTCGATTTCAATTATGAGTTTGAGTTTTCGTTTCATTGTGAGATTGACTTCGATTTCAATTATGAGTTTGAGTTTTCGTTTCATTGTGAGATTGACTTCGATTTCAATTATGAGTTTGAGTTTTCGTTTCATTGTGAGATTGACTTCGATTTTGATTATGAGGTTGAGTTTTCGTTTCATTGTAAGTTTGACTTCGTTTTCAATTATGAGTTTGAGTTTTCGTTTCATTGTGAGATTGACTTCGATTTCAATTATGAGTTTGAGTTTTCGTTTCATTGCGAGATTGACTTCGATTTTGATTATGGGTTTGAGTTTTCGTTTCATTGTAAGATTGACTTCGATTTCAATTATGAGTTTGAGTTTTCGTTTCATTGCGAGATTGACTTCGAATTTGATTATGAGTTTGAGTTTTCGTTTCATTATGAGATTGATTTCGATTTCAATTATGAATATGAGTTTGAGTATCTGCTTCAATGTGAGTTTGAGTTTTCGTTTCATTGTGAGATTGACTTCGATTTTGGTTATGAGTTTGAGTTTTCGTTTCATTGTGGATTCGACTTCGAGTTTGATTATGAGTTTGAGTTTTCGTTTCATTATGAGATTGACTTCGATTTCAATTATGAGTTCGAGTTTCTGTTTCATTGTGAGTTCGATTTTGACTTTGAGTATCTGTTTCATTTTAAGTTATGCTTCGAGTTTGATTATGAGTTTGAGTTTCGGTTTCATCGAGAGTTTGACTTTGAGTTCGATTTTGAAAAATCACGAAAACGTACCTTTTAGTCGTTGTATTTTAATTTTTCCATTGTGATTTGTGAGTTTGACTTCGAGTTTGGTAATGAGTTTGACTTTCTGTTTCATCGTGAGTTTGATTTTGAGTTTAGGTAAGTGTTCAAGTTTCTCCTTCACTGTGAGTTTGACTTCTTGTTTTTTCATTAGTTAAGTTGTTTTAAGCGTGAGTTTGACTTCGATTTCGATTAAGAGTTTGAGTTTCGGTTCCATTGTGAGTCTGTCTTCGAGTATGATTATGAATTTGAGTTTCTACTCTATCGTGAGTTTGAGTTTTTGTTTCATTGTCAATTTGAGTTTCAGTTTCGTTGTGAGTTTGGCTCCTGAGGATGGCCGGGCAGTGGAATGCGCCAAGGTAAGTGATGAGAATAGATTGAGATAATCAGATCATCCTTTGGCGAGTTCATCAGATCGTCCATCATCAGGTCCCCATAATGGGCGATATTAAATACGACATTCGAAAACAGGTGTCTTTGGCGTCGTATCTTCACAGGCCTTTCCGCACTCATACTTAAATTTCTTCTTGAAATCGTAAAAAATCGTCGTTTTTTTCAAAAGAGAAAAAAGTGTGTGAAATGTGATTTCCTTAGGATTCGAATTTTGGTTATGAATGTGCACTTGGTGTAAGCATGGAAACTGCTGACTCTAAAAATGTTAAATTGTTGAAATCATGTTTTGAAGCGGAGAAACGTGGATTTCTGTGAAACAAAGCGTGGATTTCTGAACAAATCTTCAAACATCGCATCTCGCAAATGAGACGACATAGAAAAATGCGGTTAGCGGAGTTTTGCCAAATTTTCGGCCTAGTTTCACCAATTTTTGCTCACACCAAGTACGGTGCATCCTGTGCAGTCCGCGAAGCAGAATGAAACTTGAAGCTATGGGCCAAACTTTCATGGCTTTATAGAGGCAATCTAAACGTAGTTACCTGTTCATTGTGGGTAAAGCCGTACCAGTCGCTCGACCACCTGTGAGCCATCGAAGATTCAGATTTCCTTGTTTACATAAAGTTTCTATATTTATACGCTGTTGCATCGTGAATCAATTATGGTAGGTTGGAAACGTTCTTGCTACTATTACTTCCAATCAAACCTAATAGGGTTCACTGGGGAAAGGCCATGGATTGAATAAAGTTCAACTCTTTTCCAGGCTCCGTTTTTATTTACCTATTTGCTTATTATTCTATTTTCCAAAGCCATATTTGTATGATAATAACAGTGATATAGGCAATTCCACGTTTACTGGGAACGGAGCAAACCTCCTTTCAGCATTCACGGTAGGTACCTATCATCCCGGAACTTCTCTCAACTTTCGACGCGTAATAGTACACCCACACGCTTACACGTACGGATACGAGCGAACGCGCACGCTTGAGCTGAAGTTTCCATACACGTATACATACATATACATAAACATGCCCCTACGAGCTGGCACCATCTCCGACATGGCCACAAACCCTTTTCCATAGTTGGAGTCGAATATCCGAACGTTCCACACCCCTTGAATATTGCATCAACATGCGAATGTGAATATTATCCAGAAGCTAAGCCCCGAAACCCGGTTTCGTTTTTCTCTTTCCCTTTCCCGTTTTTCGACTGTGCTTAGAACAACAATATCCACTACTGCAATATCCCCTACCAACACCATGAATCCCACCCCTGTCCTAACCAGGCCCTCCCCTTTTGCACTCTTCCCATCCTTCTCCAGGAATCGCAAACCTATTCCTCCCTACGTTTTTCCTATTACCGCGCTATCAATCAGCTGCCAAGAGGATGTAAGGGGTTGATCCTTTGTGCCCTTCAATCATCGTCGGTTTGTATGGGTCCTTCAGGTCGTACGTCAGTTTGTCAAACATCGCATCGGTTGGAAGGGCAGAAATACTACTTAAAAGTAATTGAACATATTATACCCTATTATGGTACACTATTAACAGTTTATGTGCCAATTTTGAAATCAGCTTTTGGTTCTTCTATTGAAATGATATTGCTTAACTTGAACTGAGGAAGATTTGATGGTAGGTAGAATTTTGTAACTCTGGCAGTTTTCGATTTATTGGGGATTGTAAAAAACTCAAAACTCGCTCACTAAAACTGCAATAAATCGTAATCGCCGTCGCGATGGTATCATTCTATACAGCATCCAAGAATCCATAGAAAAGTATTCCTCACTTGCCTATTGGGCAAATTTCCTGAAAAACACGAATTTTATCTCACTTTAACAGCTGTTCTACAGGCCATAAAACCAGTGGTGCGTAGATAACACACAATACTTCCATATTTTGGAACGTAAAATTGTGACACAATTTGATCATATTTTGACTGCTTTTGAAAGTTTTTAGGTCAAAAATATCAAAAAATTCACTATTAAAATTTCAAAATTCGCCCAAAATCAAAAAACGCCAGTTTTTCGGAACATAAAAAATATCCACATATTCTGCAAGGTAAAACAAAGATTTTAAGACCAAGAACGCTCAAATCGGTTCATTTTTGTGACCGGAAAAAAATAAAATAGAAAACACTAAAAATGCAAATATATCGGAAGTACTGTGCGTTATCCGAATTTCGATTGAACAGGGTGTTAGGTCTTGCCGAGAGAAACATTTCAGTTCAAGAAATTTGAAAAAAGGTTGAGAATTGAGGGAGTTATGGTCATTTTTGTAAATGACCACAGACGGACAGACAGACAGACGGACAGACGGACAGACGGACAGACGGACTAACGGACTAACGGACTAACGGACACACGGACACACAGACACTTGTTCAGGAAGTGATTCTGAGTAAATGTGTATAAGAAAAAGTTTTTTCTGAAGCTCCGTTCCGATTCTCGATTTTAGGACGATCACAATACTTCCATTTACTCTGTAAATATGGAAGTAATTAAGACAGGGATCTGTCGAGACGTTAAGACCAACTAGATACGGAACCTGATTTTTGGTGGAAATGCCTAAATTCTACAAAAACTCCTTCCCTCTGAAAAACCCCAAGCGGCGCACGGCGGATGGATAATTTTTTTTTTGTCTTTCAAAGAAAAATGCATCAAAATAATTCAGGGAAGGGTAAGTCAGGGGAAGGACTCTAGACAGGACTACAGAAATGCCAAAGCAACATTATGTCAATTTGATGTTTGAATGCACGGTTATCTGTATACCTGAATAAGTATAAGAGTGCGATCCGATGCCAAGAATGTGTACTGAGTTACCTATAAATTCATGTTTGACTAGTTTTCAACATAGGTAGGCTTCAAAATTTTCAAACCTTGGACGGAATATGCATCGAATAAGGGATGCAAGCCACTTGAATTATAATCCCACGTGTAAGAATTCACCGCTTTCTTGCCAACATGCAAACGAAGGATCCTTTTGTATCAACTTGTCGACCAACCAAATGAAGTAATGGTGAATGATCGACCCTTGAAATTCTGTAGTCAGCAGATCAGGGCGAAGGAGACTGCGTTTCACTGTGTGACCCTATCCCTGATCTGCTGACTACAACCAAATGAAGCGACTGTTCCGTCAGTATAGCTATAATGTGCTACAAACGTGCTTTTTCAATTCATTCTTGAATTACGGACGTCTGTTGAATGGCAAATATCAGGGAAAATCAAACGGACCATGCCTGGACCAAATTGATGAAAAAAACGCTGCTAAGTAGATCAGTGGCATGTGCAGATTAGTTTTCGGTATGTCCGAAGAACTCTGCAAATTTTGCACAGGGGTTCATTTTTCGATTGCAAAGACAAACCTTACGATACACCGGTACTCTTTGAACACAGAATTTAGTTGTTGTAGTGTGTCCAAGCGCAACGTATAGTGTGAGGGCGTCACTTTGTTGGTGCAATAGGATAGTGGTCGTAAGTAGGTCAATCAACTGTACCTAAGAGCCGAGGCCAAATTCTCAAGTTTTTCCAATTTTTTTTTTGCCGATTTGTGTAATGCGACCAAATTCTTTGAATTAAAGATATTGGGTGGACGGAAGATTTTGTGGGGATTCCAACGAGTGGAAAACGAATTTTGTGGCTCTAGCCGTTTTTGAGTTATTAAGAATTGTCGAAATTTTAAAAAACTCAGAAATGTTTCACTAAAACTGCAATAAATCCTGAACGGTTGGAGCTACCGCTGTGGCGATGGTCTCATTCGATTCAGCATAGAAAAATCTATAGAAAATGATGCCTCACAAGCCTATGTTGCAAATTTCCTTTAAAAAACGAATTTTTTCCCACTTCAACAGCTGTTTTACAGGCCTTAAAATTAAGGTAGGGTTCTGTCGAGATGTTAGGACCAACTAGATACGGAACCTGATTTTTGGTGAAAATTTCAAAAATTTACGACAACTCCTTCCCCCTGAAAAACCCCGGACAAAAAACGTCGGATGGGGGACGGCGCACGGCGTACGGCGTACGGTGGACGGACAAAACAATTTTATCGCAGAATCAAGTTCTACACCCTTTGAAACGTAAACCAACAAATTTTCAGGGGGTGTTAAAAAAAATTTTTTCCTGACCGATTACAAAGGTTCATTTCTTAAGAAAAATGAACCAAAATCCAAATTGACACTAGGTAGAGCAGTTGTTGAGACATTGTTGGAATCGGTTTTAACAAAACCGCCGTTTCATCGGAAACTGTTATTGTTGGTTGCTGGTTTGTTACAATATACTAACACTCCCTTTAAGCTCCGCGCCTCCTGTATACCGATAACCTGAGGTTCGCGGTTTTTATTGAGAAGCCTTGTGGATAAACCAGCCGACGAATCTTTAGAGAACGCGATCTACTCAGGGTTCACATTCAGCCAAACACCTGTTTAACAACTAGTTCAGCCATTGTTATCGCGTCTCAAAGAACTGCCACGGTTGTCACTTGAACAAGGTCAACCCACTTAGCAGCGAGAACCGGTTCCTTGGAGTAGTGATCAACGTAATTATGAATTTCCAAAAATATAAAAAAAAAATCCAAAAATATAAAATTGGTAGGTACGGACCTTCATATAGAATCAAATTAATCCTGACTCTTGCAGCGAGAAATTGTACCTTCATTTCATATTTTTTTATAAAAGAGCAGGAGACAAATTCAAAAAAAGATTGTACTTACTGTACTGATGGAGGAAGACCCTTCTTTGGGCTTTAAACATGAGTTAGAGCTTTCCAAAAGCCCGTTATCGTCCTGGAATAAAGAAGTCAAGTGAATAAATACGTAGACATTTTAGCAAGAAATACTGGGCCAACACCACAGTGGCATTATTTTGCTGAAAAAGCGCTTCAAATTTCCAAATTCTATATGGCCTGCTATTTCCAACTCGAGTTCAATTATACTTTGGGATTTATTATTACTCGTTTTCAAATTTAATGATTGGCAGCTTGACGAAACGATTCATAAATTAAATCCATACGCCCTTCAGCATTTAATACTGCCTAACTCTCGAGAAATCACACTCACTGTCGATTATTTTCAATGTTACCTTAATCTTGGTGCCAAGTTCGAGTATAACCTCATTAAAGTGGTGAATTTTGTTTCTGCGAAGACACATGCTTGTCACAATACACATATTTGTCTACTCATTGTAGATTTCCTATAATTTTCCGATTTCGTCGTATTATAACTTCTCATTCTACCAGTATTACCAGAAATCAAAGTATTGCACACATCTACGTAACTAACTCAATTAGTTTTCTCATTTCAGCCTTTCTACCTATTTCTCAGATGAATTCACCGGATACACCGCAGCGGCGCGTAGGTAATAAACAATACCTTTGGTGAACGTTTCACGAGCACTGAATTTTAATAGGAGGTGGAAGCTAGCGAGTTTTTCATTTATTTTATTTTGTGCCAACTTTTTTTATTTTTCGAGCATCTTCAGGGCTTAGAATACAAAAATGGAGAGAGAGACATACAATCTTAATTTTTCGGTGAAGCATTTTCCAAACGAGAACAATAGGAACAGGAAATATATTGGATAAATAAGCAAACGTGACGCTTATCCATAATCGAACTGATTGCCGATAAGCTTGCATTTGTCTTTTTTCAGCACCGGACCAGAGATTCGAAAACGTTGGCTTGAAATAAAAATTGAAAAACAAAACGAAGACCAGAACACGGTATTTTCAACCTCTGATAGTACACAATATTTTTCAACAACCGGCATCATCATATTTTTGTGCGTGAATTTTTTTAACAAATTGATTGTATTTCGATTGCTTTCAAGGAAACAAGGATGGAGCATGTCAAAAACACAGTATGCAAATTTTCAACGGAGTATTTTTTTAATTTGATAGCGCAATGTAATTATTTTTTGCTTAATTGTTTCGCTCATTCAGGGTAAACGAATCTATTGGTTTTGGGAATATTCTCAAACAAGGACGATTGGATGATATTGAACTTCACATGAATTCCAACCCCTTTTATACGCATTTAACCCCCATTATTAAATTTTTCTTCTATCTCCCCTCCCCTGCCATTGAGGCCCCATCGCTGTAGCTACACTTCTGATTGCTGGCTCGGCTTAACGCTGACAGTGCTGACTCATTTTTTCTGCTCCCTCTCCCTTTTACTTCCTTGCGTTTGCTTCCTTGTTCCTTTTCCGCACAGCCTTCTTTTTTCCTGCCATTCGTCGGACCGGATTTCTCAGTACAGGCCCCGACGAGGCCTTTACTTCGAACCCCCCCCCCGCAGCCTCAGCCCCTAGCTCTCCCGAGCCACTCGGTTCACTTCAGCTTCACTGAAAACACTCGCACCCTCGTTCTATCTATCTAGCACAACACGGAGTCACTTTATTAAATACTGACTCTCCCTCATCCCTTAACTTGGCAGATATTTAATTACCCAAACGTTTTCTGCCCTTCCCTCCCGTCGCCCTTCTAAATGGTTTCAGATCCTGGAGTTCATCCTCTAAGTAGTTGTTATTGTTGTGCTCCTCTTATGTTGTCCGCATACCTGATTCAATCGGTGAGGGGCTGTGAAACAAAATGCCTGGGGGGTTTCACTGAGAAACGAAAAGAGAGATTTGACGCTATAAATAACAGCCATATGAAATAGTTCTCTCGTCACGAGGGAACACATTTATGCCAATCAGAATGAAATAATATAAGTACCAAAAACCCTACTCATTTAATTTCGAGTACACTGAGCCACCTAACAAGCTAACGAGTGAATTTTGGTTCACTCAATCAGGAGAGACACTATGGCGTAACAGGTGGGGTAGATGGCGTCTAATTTATTGGTCCCTTCCTCAGGAGCGACCATATTTCAAGCGAGTATGTCCCCATTGTGGAATTGAACAGTCGCACCAGAACGATAAATTAATGGTTACCAAACTGCCCCCGCAGGATGAGAAGCGCTAACTTTTACCGGTCTGTGCTCAATTGTATTGCACTGAATCTATGAAGAATGCCGGCCAATAACTCACAAACAAATATCTGACCCCCGCCGCAGATTGTGAAAAAACGTACCAACGTTTTTTATTTTTCACTGCAATAGCCAGAACTGGGAGTACAAAAAGTAAACAGTGGATGAATACATAAACCGCCGATACGCGTGCGTCACGATGGAACAAACCAATTGAGCTATAAAACTATCCGCAAAAAATATCAGATTCGGTCACCTGGTTCCTGCATGCGCTTAGCTTCTAATTGTGGCGAGGGGTTTTAACTAATGAGCTCATGATGATTTTTATTAATCATAGAAGGCGTAAAGTTTTCTCTCTTGATGAAATTCTTCTCTCATCTGCGTTTAGCTTCCACAGCAATTATAAATTTTAAAAAATCCATCAAAATTTATCTTGAGAGGTTTTGTTGAAACTGGTCCCGAATTGAGGATATGGCTTCTTCGAATGATGAAAACTTGAATAAGAAACTCTCCGCTATGGCATTCGAGCAAATAAGAAGAATACAAAAATTGACGAGGTTTGATCGAATTTTACCACATATGAAGCAATGATATGGTGCAGAAAAGGTTTTTTTTTCTCCAAAGTACATTTTGGAAATAAATGTTGCGTTTAGGATTTATTGCAGTTTTAGTGAGAAATTATTGAGTTCAATTTCAAAATCAAAATTTTCCCAATTTTTAATAAATCGAAAACAGAGACCCAAAATTCGTTTTCCACTCTTTGGAATCCCCACAAAAACTTCTGTCCACCCAATATGCTAAATTAGAAGAATTTGGTCATATTATGCGAATCTTCTTCTCCTTCTTCTTCAGCCTCTTCCTCTCCTCCTCCTCCTCCTCCTCCTCCTCCTTCTTCTTCTCCTTCCTCCTCTTCCTCTCCTTCTTCTTCTTCGTCTCCTCCTCCTTCTTCTTCTACTTCAATAAGGATTCTCAAATTGGAAATGCTATACCAGGAGGCGCATTGAAGATGTGATGGTTGCCAGGCTTATTATCTTTCTATTCCACTCATTACTGTGACATGCTGGGGACTCAGTTTACTGGCCGTTTGTTAATTTTTCAATGTTATTTCTGTACCTCCAGGTATATAATTTTCTCGAACAAACTTAGAGTCAACAAGAACAAGTAAGGGGGAAAAGATATCATATCCTCTCTCGCAGAAACTTCCCTCTCGTTTTCCCCGTGTTGCCATGTATCTGTTGACACCCTCAGTAATTCAGCTGTGAGTAGCGCCTGTTCTGTCAATGATTCATGAAGTGTACCAATACATTAGGTGAGTCCATCAAGCTGTAGAATGTCAAGCTAGTTAGATAATCAACACAAAGTGCTATTCATCGAGGGTAAACTATGGGATCGTCGTATCTCAGCGTTAACATTACCTCTCAATCGGACAAGAACTCTTCCCTTCATCAGAATTGGAAGCTTCTTTTCCCCTCCCGACTTCTCCAACTTAACTAGTCAATAAGGAAAACTTAATCAGTCTCCATCTTGATTTGCCCCTTTGGAACTCTCTACAGCCCAGCACACTGTCAAATTTTTACCACCAACTTCTCACCGTTTGAATAAAAACTCAAAAAATGAGAGAAGAGAAATAGACTATTCCACTGTTAAGGTATAATTGTAGACCGGTTTCGTTACCGAAATTTAATTACTTAAACCATCATCAGTACTTAACAAAAACTGAAGTACATCGAGAAATATTTAGCTTATATACTAAAGTGACAGTGTCGGTTTAACGTGTCAAACCTTAATAGTGGAATAAACTATTTCTCTTCTCTCATTCTTTGAGTTTTTATTCAAATTATGGGATTCCACAATTTCTACGCTAGTGATTTAGTATATTCTCACCGTTCATACTCCTCAACACCACGACTTTTACGGTATTTTGGCTTATAATCGGCATCACCCATTAATTTCCCCTGATTTTCCAGTAGCGACTCAACGTGACACCTGCCTATCTCTCGTGGATCCCACAAGATCGACGTGACTTTTCTTATCGTCGTTACCGATACAACTGTGGCAGATCGTGGAAAGCGGACTGCACCTCCAGAATACCCATCCCAGCAGGAAAACCCATGAAATTCGCCGCACTGTGATCACCTGTCCTTTCACACGTTGCACGACAAAATCCTTCGATTAAAATTTGAATTTCAAGCCAGTGGAGTTATTCCTTAGCTGGCGAAGGCGCTTCAGGAAGTGTAGGTAAGGCTTTTGTAGGTTTTCTATAGAAGGGCTGAATAGATTTGCTAATTAAATTGAAATAATAAAACCTTTTCGAACTTGAAGGGTTTAATTAGCGAAAACCAAAGCATAGCTTTGATGAGAAAGGATGTACGCGAAATTGGAAATGAAATCGAAAAGTGGGATGGCAATAATTGTCAAAAGAAACCAAGGACGCTAGTTGCCGGCCAGTTCACATCGCTACTGCCAATTTGGCCCGATTTCCCCCTCGTTTTTGCGTAAGAGTTCCTATCATTTTCTCTTGCTATTCATCGTATTTTGTTATTGATCTTTTAAGCCGAACTGAAGAATCGGAAGCGATGGAAGCGAATCGGGATTTGTCGGGCCACTTGCGACACCTCAGTTCGCCATGGGCTGCACCTATACATCGGCAACCTCGAAGCCAGCCAAAATAGAGAGGAAATAACGGTCCAGTAGGCAGTCAATTGTCGAAACCGTAAAAGGCATCCGATACGGGAGAACGCAGTCTTTTTTCGCAGCGGTGGACGATCCAGCGTCACATGGAGCGCGGACGTTCGACGTCCACCCACGCGCGATTACGGAGAGTCCCTCGGCAGCCCCGAGCCCGACGGGCGAAATACTTGGCCCCGTCCCAAAACTCCGCGCGCTTCGAAGGTTCGGGCTACCCGCGCGGGAACAGGCGAACATCAAGAACGTTAATCTCTTTGTCGGACATAAAAATCTAACGAACACAAATAGCAATGAATACCCCCATCAAAAGGGATGCCTCGTCCACTTCGGCTTTTACAACTTGTGGAAGGATGATAGACTATTACACGCGACCGTCCGACCATCACCTTCGTCGGCTACCTAGTCACTTTCGCGTGTTAGCCTGACGTGACAAACTATAGGACAGGGATCAGTACGAACCTTGTAACCGTGCGGCCCACTGCTGTGCACTCAGCAGAGATACGAGCCAAGCCGAAGGGAAGTGTTGGCAAGTTGACTGGTTCACGACCAATAAACCCCACCCGTATGAGACGGGCCATCGCATCATTCGCCTTCTCGACAGTGTCAACATCCCTCTCCCCCCCGCCCAAATGTTCGCAACGTTCCTTGAGATTACCCCCGGAGTTACGGTCGTTTTACTTATATGGACGAGAACCTAACCACATGGATGTGCAGACATTTCGCTACATTTGTGCACTTATATAATTCGCAGATTCTTTCCGCGACATTTACGATGCACCATCGAAAAAATACTATAATATTCTCCAATAGCAAATATGGAATGACCACTTTGGAAATTTCAAGGTGTGCGTTTCGAAAGGAGTCGTCCGATTTCGAAAAAGAGCAGGCCTCAGTACATATGAAGCAATAATATTGCTAATGAAGACATAATATAATGTTATTATGTCTTTAGTAGGTGCTATCAACGCATTACACAAATAATTTGGGGACGTAATTTGAGTAATGACCATTATTGTCAATAGCTTGTCATTGGATTTGCCAAGGCAATTCAATATCGACTTCCAAAGACATATTGCATTGAGTTTACAGAATAGTCCCCCTGAATTCACTCAAAAGTACCTCCTAAAAAAATTCTAATGTCAAAGAATTCATGATCTCCAAAACTGGGTTTTCTCGTTTTCTACTCCTCAATTTTTTTTTCATTTTTACTTCCATATTTACAGAGTAAATGGTAGTATTGTGATCGACCTTGTAATGTGTCCTAAAATCGAGAATCGGAACTGAGCCTCAGAAAAAACTTATATTTATACACATTTACTCAGAATCACTTCACGAACAAACCCAAATCACTTCCCGTCTGTGTGTCCGTATGTCCGTCTGTGGTCATTCACAAAAATGGCCATGGCTCTCTCAATTCTCAACCTTTTTTCAAATTTCTTGAACTGACATGTTTTTCTCATCAAGACCTAACACCCTGTTTAGTTGGTAATTTGAGTAACTCACAGTACTTCCGATAAATTAGCATTTTTAATGTTTTCTATTTTATTTTTTTCCAGTCACAAAAATGAACCGATTTGAGCGTTCTTGGTCGTAAAATCTTTGTTTTACCTGGCAAAATATGTGGACATTTTTCATAATGTGGCGTATTTTTATTTTGGGCTAGTTTCAAACTTTGCATAGTGAGTTTTAGTATATTTTTGACCTAAAGGCCCTCAATAGCAGTCGAAATATGATCAAATTGTGTCACACTTTCACGTTTCAAAATATGCAAGTATTGTGTTTTTGTGTATTGTTGTTTTTTTCGGATTCTCCTGGCAACAACCTCATATTTTAAGACTAATTTCATCAAATCGGATCAGTTCAGATTTTTTGTGAAATAATTGATCGCTTTTCACTGAAAAGAAAAATTCGCTGTTTAGGTTTAACATTCAACATTTAATGTTAGACCAAGCATAACCTGAATCTAACTTCAAAGCAAGTTTTATTAGGGAATGATGATCTGTTTACAGACTGTGGATAATTAACTGACGTAAGTTTGTATTCCAGTTACCCTCTAAAATGTTTTTTTTTTCTTTCGCGACTATGCTCAATGCAATCAGAAAGGCAGAAACTTATCCATCTATCATATTAAATAAGTACGCGATTTTAGGCCGGTGAGCGGCAATCGCTTATGAAAAACTCCTAAAAAGAGTTTCCGCTCCGAGGCCTCACTATGGCTTATGGTTCCATTTTCAAGATCGATTCTATATTGAATACATAGCAGTTGGTTAATTTTAGAATCGACTGACGGGCAGAGATTGATTACTCTGCATTGATTCATAAGACTTAACGCAACTTCAAAAGGCCCACCCTCAACATCCACCCAGGATATATTTTTCAGTAGCCATAGATAGCTCGGGCTTCGAATCAATTTCCATCGCAAATGCTTGTGAAATTTTTCATAGGTGGGGTCGTCTCAGTTGCCCCCAGGACATCAAGCAATTTTTTTCGACCTTATTTGGATTGAGTTGGCTTAATTGAGGTTCATCCGTTCACTTTTGTGATAGGAACGAACGCTGCTAAGCGGATTAGTGACATGGGTACATTAGATAAACTTCAAATGATAGAAGCAGGTAGGTATGTCATATAGTATAGGAGCCAAAATTTGTATACAAATAGGAAAATATAATAGGAATCACGCGATCAAAAATTTGATCAATTCCTAATACGCTACCCGTCTTACACCACGTAATGACTTTCTATCTGCCCAATTACGCTGACTATTACACAAAACGTTCCCTGTCTGAAAGCCGATTCGCAGTTTTGCAGTTGCGAGCCAAAAAGCGGACCCACTTGGATTGGAGACCCAGGATTTTTCTGAGAAATAAATTTTTTGCATTGTTTGCAGTCCTGGAGAGTTGTAGAAAATCGAAAGTTTTTCCTGTTATGTACCTATTAATTTAATTTTTTTTTTTCATTTTTAAAAATTTTCAAAGGCTTAAAAAATAGTTTTTCGAAATGTCTAAAGTTCGTCTTCAAACCAGTTTCCGACCAATAAAAACCAAGTAACGTTCGAGCCACCCAGATTTTAAAAAGTTTCCTAAATTTTCGGGGAAAACCCCTATCCTATGGTAAATTGAGCGAGAAACCCGGAAAAAGTACACAAAACGTAAATATGAACATATTAAATATCAACATCAAAATACCAACACACATATATCAACGTAAATATCAACATATTATGTTGATACGTCCATTTTTGACACAATTTGATTATATGTTGACTGCTTCTGATGGTGTTTAGGTCAAAAATATCAAAAAACTCAATTTGCAAATTTGCGAAGAGTATACGTAGTAACCCTATACATAGTAACCTATACATAACCTATACATATTGTAGCATTAAGACTCACCGCTCAACAAAAAAATATGCGGTTCGTTTAAAAGTTGAAACCATGCAGGAACATACATAATAAGCGCAGAAGGCATCAACGCTCAAAATTCTAGCATTGACAAGAAAATGTCTGATTCAACGCAGTGTGCGACGATGAAGAAGGCAATGAAGATGTTAAAAAAATGAAGCCAATATGCTAATTTAAAGTTGCCCTATGAATGACTAGACAGTGGATACAAAATTTTCTAAATATTCAAGCTCAACTATTACCAGAAAAACTTCAGGCTTCGGTTAAAGTGAACCAATCAATAGCTTGAAATATAGTTCGCAGTGCTATAATAATATCATACTGCGTATACCAGAAAACCCAATGATGATGTGTTTGAAATGAGCTAGTCCCTTTTGCAACTGGCAACGGGACTGAATTACACTGGTGATAGTATTATCCAAGGTATTAGGATTCATTTTGTTAAAATTGGATACAAGCCCAAAGGTATTAGACATAACAGGAGATTAAATTTTTTTCAGTCGGCTTGCTGATACCAAAAATAATTTTTAGAAACTCAATTATTATTATTAGGGAGTGAATATTCAGTTTTAGGTAAAGAAAACCCGATTACAGGATGCGTACAAGCGGTAATCAAGGGGCCAATCTTAGTGATGGGCGTAATGCGCTGGATGACGATTATTATGGTCGACATTTGCTTTGAATTAACTGTATAACACCGTCCATTTTTGGATTCAAATTTTTAGATACCCGTTCAAGATAATTCGAACTCGATAATTCGAACCAACAATACTAAGCTAGAAGAGTTTCCAAAAAAGGCCAAAAATTGTTCATTGAAATTTTCAAACCCGTTTGCAGTAGCATCGGTCCTTCTTTCGCGGCAAAAAACCTGCTTAGGGTCGATGGCTAAAATTCAAACAACATGGAACCTTCCTCCATGAATGTCTTAACGTATTTATTTACGATTTATTTACTCGTAGTTATAGCTACCCAAAGGAACCATAGATTTGACTGCAACACTGTAATACTTGGGTAGCATTTTCGTTTCTCGATACAGCAAAGTTTTATGCCATTTAATTCAACGATACAGCCATTCCATGGTAAACCCATAATTTCTTACTTGAATTACTTCATGTTATAGAAATTCATGTCGACTTCAAGCTTATGGGTCAGTTTAGTGTCGCTTAATTTTACATTGTAGGTATTAATTTTACTCAGGTCCCATTTCACCAAAATTACAACCAGAGTTAGGGATAATGAACAATGCGAATACGATATTCATAATGAATTTTTTCGAGGTACTAAGTAGAATAAAATCAATTAATTTTTTTTTGTGAACTTGTCTTTTCGATTTTGAGACTAAAATTGCCTTGTTCTTTGAGCAGATGTATATCGGAAGAAGGACTTACTCCTGGTTTGATGGGTGGCTGTTAGCATTTTATTCATTTAGCTGACGGTCGTTGCTCGGAATTGTTTTTCGCATTCAGGGATGTCATTACGCGCGTTATGTCTAGACAATGATGAATAGACTCAACGGGCATAATGGGATCACGTGCTTACGAGCCTGCGGCTGTGAATGCCTTCAAGGACAAAAATTCCCCAATTGGGGGGAGCCACGAAGCTGGGGGGGAGGGGAGGGGGTTAGTCCACCCATCGCGGGTGCGAATCCCGAACAGGGTCAAAATTCTTGGACTCTAGCAGGTCAAACCTTCCAGTGTCACCATATCACAGAAGGCCCATCGTCATGTTATCGGGTCGTAACCCCTACTATCGAGGTCGTAAATCTTGAAGTGAAGGATGGACAATTACGAAATTAATTTCATAATCCACTATGAAATTCAACAGTAATACAATAGGAGCTAAAGGAACACAATTTTTGAAATATCATTCATGGATTTGCTCCCGGTTTACCGCTCTATGTTATCTTAAAACCATTGTCTTTGTTGAGAAACGTCCATAGTTATTTTAATGTACAGGACCATTCAGGTCGTAAGGGAATGAAGTTCGTCTGCGTCATAACACCGGACATGCATGTGCGAGGTAAACGACGACTATTGCCATAAATCGTTCCATATGACAGACGGATGTGCTTCTGCACCGCAATTATGATGCGGCCCTACTCAATGCGAATCTCTATTTCGAGTTTTTCCGAGTTCAGATGAAAAAAGCGATTTCGGGCATTTCGGCTCTACGGAGGGGACGGAAATCGTCGGCAGCTGCATGTCAGATGACGAGTAGGCAGAGCAGGCAGGCTATGATAGAACGGCCTGATTTAGGCGAGATGGGGAAAGCGTATGAAGGAAGCTGGGAGCTATAGTGATATGCATCAGCGAGGGAATGATATTATGGTATGACTGATGAACACAAATTAGCCCCGGGGCTTCTCACTCCGCTTTGCGTAACTCACGAGACGATCGATGATTTGTACGTCTGGTGCCGTAGCGGAGAATTATGCACCCTAGTCAGTGGACAACCACAGGGATCCACCATGGCCGAACCGCTTTCACCTGGCCTCTGCCGACCCCCCTATACATTGGCTTTTCTCACAGACTGTGAACTTGGAAGGGAAAATCCCTCAGGCCCTCCGGTGGTTAATGGCACTCTTTTGACCAAACCCGGCTTTTGATACGCTTGATTAATTACGAACCTTCCTCGGCTCGCGGAAAAACATGGATTGCTAACAATTGTACTTACAAACCAATTCATAGCGATTTTTCTTATCGGCGAATCACCGCATTTTGAACGTACGAAAACCGGGCGGCCTTTGGTGAACGGGGCGTAGTGGTTTCGCGCTCGCGCAGCAAAACACTCACTATTTCCGCGGTCTACGGTTTTTTATTATCATTTTAGGGGTATTGCGGCCGGTTGAGGTATTGGGGAAATTTAAATTTCCTTCACGGCATTATATTATACAGAAGATCTCCCGAAGACGCGGACGGACACTGGTGGCCACCTGAGAGTCGGCCCACCCCCACTTCGCGGCCCTTCCTATTTCCGTAGTTGTGGTGATGTGGCCAAGCTAGACGAGACTCGCGAGAAGAGAAGAGAAGAGAAGAGAGAGTGAGAGAGAGAGAGAGAACTCGCTCGTGTGTGTGGGTGTGCACGTATATGTGCGCGCGCGTATATGTGGGAGAAAAGGAGGTGCAGGGGTAGAGGAATGGCTCACGAAAAATAACAAGCAGGCTCCCGACTCTTCGCATAGTTTGCGTCGTTTATCACGCCAATACTGGCACATTAATCCTACAGCTCTAAAGAACGTTCCATATCGACGTATCAACATGCCGACACAATTCTTCATGCGGTGAATGCTCATCTTTGTTCAAGTCAGGGATAGCATGAAATAACGACCTCCTACAGCAATTCCATCATGACTGGGGGGGACTTTGACAAAAATGATCTAGGTTACACATGGCTTGACTGGGAGACTCGTTCTGGCTACTGGCAAGCGAGTGGATTGATGGCTGACATAACTGAACATCACAGCTCAATTCACATTCCGGTACAACATTATTTCGTAATCTAATGGTGAGTTTCTGCATTTGCATTTCCAGGTCCAGCAACTCAGTAAAAATTACGCAACTTGCCAAGATAGGTACTATGCTTTTCTCATCTTATTGCTTAAGGTGCGTCATTTTTGCCAAGTTGCGGGACCTGGAAATCTAATTGCGAAAATTCACTAATATTATTTGTGTTCCGGCACCAATGTGTCATTATGTCATTATTTCTTTACCCTTAACTCTTCAGCCCATGAAGTGAATTCTAGCTCTCTTCAAATGGAAAAGCTGCAAATTCCTACAAAGGGGTTTATTAGTCACGTAGCTTCTTTCCGTTATTCGATGCATACATCTGCCCAACGTTTAACATTTTTTTCACTGGTTGTTACCAACCTATGTTGAGAACCAGCCAAATTTTATTTTGCAGGTAACTGAGCACGAAAATTCTTGACATTGAATCGCACTCCTATACTTTTTCAAGTATACAGGTAACAAGTTCGAATATGGGGCCGAAAAAATTATTAAAAAATTCCAACAAGTTCATCATGGCCAATGATTTCCAAAATTATCAAAGTACCCTAAAAGTGTTTGAACACTTGGACCCATTCAGGATTTGTTTGGTGATCAATGCGATTCATGTGAATACTTTCATCGTTAATTATTGGCATTTCCTTATCGTAAATAGGTGAACTGATACGTCACTATACTCACATTGCTCTTAGCCGGAGAGGAGGGTCCCATGGTTGGGCTTCCAGCTAATCTGAAACACGGGAAATGATTACTTCCGCAAACTATAATATAAACCATATTATGGTCCTTGTAGGTGCGAGAATAAGGAATCACTTATCCCGAAACCATCTCCAGTCTATAAATATAAAATATAAATGTACATAAATATAATATTTTCACTTCGAGGTTTTCTGGTGTTCCCTGGGTCAAGACGAGCGTTTTTATTAACACGGGATTTTTCCTAGACCCACCGCCTGACCCATGTTTCAGCGTTTATACGATTTTTTCAAGTTTTTCCCAAATAACGTGCTCGAAAAATTTTCTGACCTCATCAGCAAAAAGCAGTAAAACAGCTGTTGAAGTGGGAAAAAATTCGTCTTATTAAGGAAAATTGCAACATAGGCATGTGAGGTATCATTTTCTATAGATTTTTCTATGCTGAATCGAATGAGACCATCGCCACGCCGGTAGCTCTAACCGTTTAGGATTTATTGCAGTTTTAGTGAGACATATTTGAGTTTTTGAACATTTCCCCAATGCCTTATAAATCGAAAACTACTAGAGCCACAAATTTCGTTTTCCACTCGTTGGAATCCCCATAAAAACTTCTGTCCACCCAATATCTTCAATTTAAAGAATTTGGTCGTATTAAACAAATCAGCAAAACAAAAATTGGAAAAAGTTGAGAATTCGGATTGGATCTTAGATACGGTTGATTTATCAACTTACGACCAGTATCCTAACACACCAACAGGGTGACGCACTCACACTATACCGGTTGCGCTTGGCAACGTGAAATCGAGACAAGCTTTACCAACGGTTCTGAGGCATTCTTGAGGCATTTTTAATGTAATTATTCGGAGAATTTAGTGATAATTATTATTTTGTTAATTATGTAGGCAAATAAGAATAGATTAAATGGTGAATTAAAAAAAATCAATGATGTGCTTAGTTGATAAGATTGGTAGATAGATACCTATCGATCAAAATGAATGATGAAGCTTTTTTGCCGGGTGGAAAAAAGTTTTTCTAAATCCCCATCTAAAATACAAATATATAGGTACTGAAGTTCTAGAATAATAACAACTAAATTCCTCGTTTCAGTAGTACCTATGCATGGTAGGGTTTGTCTTTTCAATCGAAAAATGAACCCCTGTGCAGAATTTGCAGAATTTTTTTTTTTTTCATTTTCCCATTATTACCAGAAGCCGGTGCAGGGGTACTAATGCAAACCGAATTTAGATACCTATTTTCGTTGTTAGCTATCTTTGTTCGGATAGGCACCTAGAAAAAATGAACTCATGTCACCAATCTGCTCGGCAGTGGTTTTGATAATATATATTATCTAAGCTAATATAGATATTATCTCAGCTCCCAATGCCTTTAGAAACACGTAGAATTTTTGGAAAATAATTCACCGGTGCCTATGGGCGCTGGATAGAAAGTTCAGCCTCCGTTCTATCGTATAATTAGCGAGCAGCTGCAGCCTAGTAAAACCGTGTCAGCAGGAACTGGTCAAATTGCATAGGGATTTTCCATCGGATGCGACCGCCAAATCAAGGGCCAGAGGGAGAAGGGGGACATTCATGCGTCTCTCGTCGCGGAATCAGCAACCGAAGTTAATGACGGAGGCGGTGACAACAGTAAACGATGGGTGCTGGAAAGGAAGGAGGGCCACTGAGCCAGTGAGGCATCTAACTCGGAGCCAGTCTTCTCCTCGTGCCATGCTCAACCTCAACTGCACATCCCTTTCGTCGTCCCATTCACTCTGTTTAACACAGCTCTGCCCTATCGTTTCGTCCTTAATGAAGCGCCCATCGAGGATCCCATTTCTAAGGGGAGAGTTGGGAAAAATGTCCTACCCAACTCAAGTCATTAACGTTTCGTTATAAGGCAAAGTGAGATAAAATGAGAAGGGCCGCCCGCCGCCCGCACCTCTGCGCGCCCACAGCGTCGCGCAGAACGTGTGAAAACTGAGAAAAGTGAGCCGAGTGAGTGGAGCGAGCTTGGTGTAGTGTTGTTGCTGAGTGCGGCCCTAGACGAGAGGAAACGACGGCGAGGCAAAGACGGTAGAAAAGCAAGCGCGCCATTCCCATCCACCACACCGGCAACCATCAGGCCAACCAAGGCCAACCCCTAGAACACGGACCCCCCTCCTGAGGGGCTGTACTCCACCACCGTGTACCGCTCTACTTGCGACTCACACCAACAGCCTCACCTCATTGTGAAGGGCCAGTAGTAGCACGGCATTAGAAGCAACTCCTTTGCCTTGAGCGAGTGCTACGGAACGGGTATTTTAACGATCCCCCTCCCCATCCCAGCCCATTTCGCCTTTTCCACCCCAACAGCTTCCTCAGCTCGCTCTACATCGTACCAATATCATCTAAACCCACCTTTCCCTCTTCTGTTCCTCCGCCCGTTTGAGCGAAACATCTCCCTTTTCAGTCGGAAGAAAAAGCGCTAGATTGCACCGCTATACGGCCGAATTTGTAGAGAGCTTTTAGCCAAAATTACTGAATGGATTTTCTTTTTGCCTCCTTTATTTGAAACACTTCTAAAATCGATAACCGCCAACCTCCGTTCTAAAGAGCATGTTTGTTGTGATCGTGAGGTAACGTTAAAGGAATCCACTGCTCGGACGTCTTTGGGGCGAGGAATTCTTCTTTGATCCGACCCATAAATACCATTTATGCCATCTATCACCTTGCATCCATCTACACGGAAAAGGGATTTCACCGATCATTACAAGGGAAACTGAAATCCCTTTCCCGCCGCCTTTCCAATTTGTTTCATCTACAATAGATGAAATGTCAATAATTAACACAGTCGTGCCAAGACGATCAGATCATGTTCACTTGATGTCCGCATCCTTGCAGATTTTCTTGCTTAGCTTCCATCCCTCTCAATGAGAAAAACTGACAAGCGTATTTTTGCCGAGGACGAGACAGATGCGATCGACTAGGGTGTGGAAAAATATGTTTTTTCACTAGATCAAATTTCTATAATTCGTTCCAATAAACTAAATTGGGAAAATTATCCAAAATAATAAGCAAAAACGGTTTCTCTGAAACTTGGAAATGAAAATCATCTGTTGATGATTAAATTGATTCGCAACTGTGCGACATAGGGCGACAAAAAATTCTTGAGATTAAAAGAGGGCACCGACACAGCAATCTAAACCTCTTCGTACCTGAATACCTACCTGAGTACTCATTACATCAACAAAAGTGATGGTAGGTATTTTATTCACATTCAAAATAATAATTATACACTGCAAAACCGTCATTTTTGGAAAACCCTATAGGAAAAACGCTGCTAAGTAGATTAGTGACATGGGTACATTATTTGTCTGGGTATCACAGAAAATAAAGTTCAAATAGTTGGAGTAGGTAGGTTTATCATCATATCATTTGTGGAGTAATGGTCAATGGTGAGTTCAATGATGCTTAAATGGTACTTTTTCACAATGATGAATAAATAGGTATAAAAAGAAGAAAAAACACTGAGCGATTAAACAAGACCCGTTGACGAGGTCTCATCACGAGGGGACAATGCCCCTCCCCAATCCCTTCCCTTATACCTGGACTCAAACCAGGTCCCTGCGGGTATTGATACCTGAGATTTCCGAGAAGGCCTGACTCGGGATCGCATCTATTCACCGCATAGCGCTTTAAATTCCCTTAATTAATCTGTCCACCCTATTAATATGCGAGACTGACTAATCCCAATAACGTTCACTTTCTAATAGCCGAATCGCAGTTTTGCAGTTCCAAGCCTATAAACCGACGCCCTCGGATAAAGCAGTCGTTATCAAGGGTGGGAATGCATCTGATAGGGAATTAATCACCCGACGTTTTCTCCTGTATCACGTTTTTGCTTAACCCCATAGGTGCTTAGGCCGTAAAACCAAGAAAATAGCGAAAAAATTGACCCTGGTGACCAAAATCTCGAAAAATGCCAAATTTCATGTTTCATAGTCAATATCTAAAGATTCCCGCCAAAAAACCCCGAAGTCCAATCCATCATTTTTTTGAAATTTTTCCTAGGCTAGGACCTTGGATTTTCCAGCTGGAATCGGTTTTTTGCATTTTTCTTAGTCCTGGAGAGTTGTAGAAAATTGCAAATTTTTTGTGTCCTGTACCTGCCCAAAACCTACTCAAAAATATTTTTTTTGGAATTTTAACATTTTTTTTAAAGGGTCAAAAAAATATTTTTTGTTTAGGTCAAAAATTAGTCTTTAAACCAGTTTTTGATTACTAAACCCCAATCAATTTTGACTTATAGGGAGTGAAAAATGTGTAAAAACCTTCAAGGAATCCAACGAGCTCAAAAAATTCAAAATCGGTTCAGTAGGACTCCCTCAAATTGCCAAAAACGCGAAAACGCAGAAATCGCATTAAGAAATTCAAGCCAAACCGATTCAACAACAAAATTTTCGAATTTTTTCGGAAAAACCACCCTATCTTATGGTAAATCAAGCGAGAAACCCGGGAAAAATACTCAAAAAATTCTAAACCCACGGCATCACCTTCAAAATTGAGATTTTGTGTCTTTTCAAAAATATACCCTAATTATGCCGAATTGGACCCGTTAACCTTCTCCGATCGGATTGCCCGGACAATATGCCTCAAGTTGGAGCAAACCACAACTTTCAAGACTAATTTAGTCAAAATCGGATCAGTATTTCAATACGAAGTGGCTGGACGAAATTTTTGGCCAAAATTTCGTCCGTCCACTTCGTATCGAACCGCTGATCCGATTTTGGTGCGGTTGGTCCTAAAAGTTGCGTTTTGCTCCAACTTGAGGCATATTGTCAGTCGGAATCCGATCAAAACATTTTAAGGGGTCGAAAACCCAAAAAAACTGTTTTTGAGATCATGACTTTTTTTACATTTGATCGTTTTTGAGTAGTCCAGAGTTGATTCAGAGGATTCCCTTATAGGAGGTGCACGTCACAGGAAAATTTGCTAAACGCTCGTTTTTTTTTTTTTTGAAATCGGACCACTCCTTCTATGCGTTTTGCTGCTGACGGCGTACGGCGTACGGCGTACGGCGTACGGCATACGGCGTACGGCGTACGGCGGACGGACAAAAAATTTTTATTGCAGATTCGTGTTCTAAAACCTCTGAAACGTGAAAGAAAAAATTTTCAGGGGGTGTTGTAAAAAAATTTTTCTTGATCAATTACATAGGTACATTATTTCTGGAAATAATGTACCAAAACAAGCAGAATTAGGTACACCTATAGATTTCAAATGCGGAACAAAATTTCTTTAGTGCTAAAATCACAAACGAAACAGACAATTTTTCCAATTTCCAAAAAGGGGAACGTTTTCACTTTTTCTCGGGACAAGGGTAAGGCCGAAATGGGGACTGCCCCCTTTAAAAGCGAACGTTTGGTCACCCAACGCATGACGACATTACGATTGTAAATCGGAACACCCGAAATTTGAACCGACGAGCACAAGGAACCGGTTAAAACTCGGAATGAGTAGTACGAAACGCTGCAGTTCCCTAGTTCTACTGCAACTTTGGAGTTTCATCTGTTTCGCTCCTCAAAAATCCTGAAGCATCCAAATCGAGCACTTGCTCAAAAAACTGCTGAATTGAAAATCCGGGTTACTTAAAAGTACTAAAATAATACTTTTTAATGCAACTCACATCGGAGTCATCGTTTTATTCTCAGAGTTGCTCCATGCACCGCCCTCATGCCTGAAAACAAATCAGACAAGTGAAAATCGATCAATACAAACAGGATTTTATTGATTAGACAAAAATCAAGGAGAAATTATTATGATTGATGATGATTATTGGCACTAGACCATTTCAAGTGCCGTAGCACCGCATTCGTTTGTTTACAACTATCCAGAATTCGGAGTAATTTGTCTAAATTTGTCAAGCATCTGAGAACCAAAACAACTCGGTTGAACTTTCTGAATGAGTCGTCCGTTTCGTGGGTAATTGCTAGCTGGCTCTAGCATGCTTAAATTAATCCTCTCTTTTAAACGATCGAAAGTGTAGTTTTTTATTGGCGATGACAGAAACAAACGAATGTGGTTTTTCGGCGACTCTTGGCTAAACCGTGGCCCTTAAACCCTCTATTTTGATATTGAGAATGGGAGCGCGGATATTTGAACCAAATTTCACTCTTCTACTTATCTGTATAAGAAAAATCATTCACAGTTAGATTTATCTAAGGACGCTGGCACTGCATTTTCCCTTAGGATTCATTTTCACTGACCGTCATACTGAAAATTTCTTGGAATTCAATAAATTGACAAACCGGACCCTAAAGTAACAGAATTATATAGGTGTTTGAATTTACGGAAATTAGAGACAGAGTTTATCGATTTCAAGAATTTTTTCCGAGGCATAGATCTCCCAAATAAGCATAGATCCAATTTTCAAAGAAGTGAGCGAAAATCAAAACTTTGCTCACAGGGACGCAAGCCGAGTGAATAACTCGAACTCGAACTGAAAATTAAACTCGAACTGACACTCCAACTGAAAGTTGAACACAAAACTAAACTCAAACTGTTCAGTTCAGTCAAACGTAAACTCAAACTGTAACTCGAACTCAAACTTGAACTCGAACTGAAAATAAAACTCAAACTCCAACTGTTCACTGAACAGTGTTCAGTTCAGTCGATCTGAAACTGAAACTCAAACTTAACTCCAACCGAAAGTTTAACTGAAACTTAAACGTAAACTCGAACTGAAACTCATAACCAAACTAGAACACAAACCTAAACTCAAACTGAAACTGGAGATTAAGTGAAGCAAAACTCAAACTCAAAGTCAAACGTACACTCAAAATAATCTGTAACTCAAACTCGAACTTAAATGTAGAGTCAAACTTGAACTCAAATTCGAACAGAAACTCACACTCGGTACCAAACTTGAACACAAACTGAAGCTGGAACTGAACTGAAAATAAACTCCAACTGTTCAGTTCATCCCAACTGAAACTCGAACTGAAAATAAATCTCAAACTTAAACTCCAACTGTTCAGTTCAGTCGATCTGAAACTGTAACAAACTCAAACTCCAACTAAAAGTTGAACTCAAACTTGAACTTAAACCGAGACTAAACTCAAACTGAACTGAACAGTCAAATTCAAAGTCGAACGTAAATTCAAACTGAAGCTCACACTCGAGAACTTTCAGTTTGAGTCTTAAAGTTAAAGTTAAAGTTTGAGTTTTATTTTCAGGTAGAGTTTGTTTGAGATTCAGTTCGACTGTACTGAACAGTTGGTGTTTAGTTTCAGTTCAGTTCCAGTTTCAGTTCGTTTTCGAGTTGGTCTCGAGTGTGAGTTTCAGATTGACTTTATGTTTTACCCTACAGTTAAGTTCGAGTTTGAGTTACAGTTTCATTTTGAGTGTACGTTTAACTTGGAGTTTTGTTTCACTTAAGGTCCAGCTTCAGTTCGAGTTTAGGTTTGTGTTCAAGTTTGGTTTCGAGTTTATGTTTGAGTCGAACTTTTTGTTCGAATGTTTCAGTTGGAGTGTAAGTTTGAGTTTTATTATCAGTTCCAGTTTCAGTTTGAGTTCGAGCTTGTCTGAGTTGGGACCAACTGAACCGTTGGAGTTTAGTTTCAGTTCATTCCAGTTTCAGTTTGAGTTTTCAAGCTTGGTTTTGAGTTTCAGTTCGAGTTCAAGTTTAAGTTCAACTTTCAGTTGGAGTGTGAATTTGAGTTTTACTTTCAGTTCTAGTTCAAGTTTGAGTTTCAAGGTGCGTTTAAGTTTGGTGTTGAGTGTGAGTTTCAGTTTGAATTTGAGTTTAAGTTTGACTCTACATTAAAGTTCGAGTTTGAGTTACAGTTTCATTTTGAGTGTACGTTTGACTTTGAGTTAGACTGAACTGAACAGTTTGAGTTTAGTTTCAGTTTGAGTTCATGCTTGGTTTTGAGTTTCAGTTCGAGCTTGACTTAGAGTTTAAGTTTGAGTACAATTTTGAGTTCAACTTTCAGCTGGAGTGTAAGGTCAAGTTGGAATACTATGCTTTCCAAGTGCTCATTTTGAGACACTGCTGGAACCTATTCCCGATGGGTCCGCATTTAGACTTAAACAATAAAAGCAATTAGCTAACAAAAACGGTTTTCAACTCTTGTATATTTCTATTCGATGGTTTGAAACATTGCTGTACGTAACGAATGAGATACTATCGAGCAAATGAGGGTGCCCCCTCCCACAACCGAGGGGAGGTATACGTAAAACTTTGAGTGAGCCTCGCATCGTTGTTGACATAATGCTTCATTTGTCATTGGGTAAACTATGGTGATAATGAGCAATTCCATTTTCAAACTTTGTAAACAAGTTTCAGAATATCAACTCTCGTGGAGCTGTTGGAATTACGCTCTTCGTCGAAATTATCGCCTCGAAGGATTGAGTTTTCTGTTTTATCCGAAAACATTTCTATTTGTCCTACCCACTCAAATGGCGATTGAGGTAAGTTCAAGAACGGCCCACAGACACACATGCCCATCTAGGGGAAAAGGTGAGTCGAGATGGTTTTCTCTCTGAAAGTATCAACCTTACTGCAAGGAATAAAGTTGTTTGCCTTTTTGGGTTCGCCAATAGATTTTCCGGTCGTACTCAATACAACAGCACATACCATAGGACGTGAAGATAACAGTTCTTAGTTTATCGGTTCAATTTCCCAATAGACTTTTGGGAGGTGCTCAAAAAAGTGGGGAGCCGAGGGGGAAAAAGAAAACCAGGGGTGCGTAGATAACACACGATATATCGTGTGTATATATATGAAAGTATACTTTCATATTTTGAGAACGCTCTAATCTAACGTTCATTTTTCTGGCCAGAAAATCTATAATAATAAAAGCAAGTTTAATATGTCTGTCTGTCTGTATTTATACAGACAGACAGACATATTAAACTTGCTTTTATTATTATAGATTTTCTGGCCAGAAAAATGAATAGAGGTTATAACCGAGCTCTCCAGCAAAATCTATCGCACGCAGGGACCTGGAATTTTTTACACGGAAGCACAAAGGGGCTGGCCACCAGACCTCAAAGCCCGATTTTCGATTTTTGAATTAGAAAAATTTAATTTTGGTTCATTTTTTTATAGAAATGAACCTTTGTAATCGGTCAGGAAAAAAAAAATTTTAACACCCCCTGAAAATTTGATGGTTTACGTTTCAAGGGGTGTAGAATCCGAATCTGCAATAAAAATTTTTTGTCCGTCCGCCGTCCGCCGTACGCCGTACGCCGTCCGCCGTCCGGGGTTTTTCAGGGGGAAGGAGTTATCGAAAAATTTTGAAATTTTTACCAAAAATCAAGTTCCGTATCTAGTTGGTCCTAACGTCTCGGCAGAACCCTACCTTAATTTTAAGGCCAGTAAAACAGCTGTTGAAGTGGGGAAAAATTCGTGGTTTTCTGGAAATTTGAAACATAGGCATGTGACGCATCATTTTCTATAGATTTTTACTTCCATATTTACAGAGTAAATGGAAGTATTGTGATCGTCCTAAAATCGAGAATCGGAACGGAGCTTCAGAAAAAACTTTTTCTTATACACATTTACTCAGAATCACTTCCTGAACAAGTGTCTGTGTGTCCGTGTGTCCGTCTGTCCGTCTGTCCGTCTGTCCGTCTGTCCGTGTGTCCGTCTGTCCGTCTGTGGTCATTTACAAAAATGGCCATAACTCCCTCATTTCTCAACCTTTTTTCAAATTTCTTGAACTGAAATGTTTGTCTCAGCAAGACCTAACACCCTGTTTAATCGGAATTTGGATAACGCACAGTACTTCCGAGATATTTGCATTTTTAGTGTTTTCTATTTTATTTTTTTCCGGCCGCAAAAATGAACCGATTTGAGCGTTCTTGGTCTTAAAATCTTTGTTTTACCTTGCAGAATATGTGGATATTTTTTACATTCCGAAAATGTGGCGTTTTTTCATTTTGGGCGAATTTTAAAATTTTAATACTGAATTTTTTGATATTTTTGACCTAAACACTTACAAAAGCAGTCAAAATATGATCAAATTGTGTCACAATTTTACGTTTCAAAATATGGAAGTATTGTGTGTTATCTACGCACCACTGGTTCTATGCTGAATCGAATGAGACCATCGCCACGCCGGTAGCTCCAACCGTTCAGGATTTATTGCAGTTTTAGTGAGACATTTTTGAGTTTTTCAAAATTTCTACAATTCTTAATAACTCGAAAACTACTCGAGCCACAAAATTCGTTTTCCACTCGTTGGAATCCCCACAAAAACTTCTGTCCTCCCAATATCTTCAATTTAAAGAATTTGGTCGAATTACACAAATCAGCAAAACCAAAATTGGAAAAAGTTGGGAGCTCGGCATCGGTTCTTAGATACAGTTGATTGATCTACTTACGACCACTAGCCTATGACACCAACAAAGTGACGCACTCACACTAGGCCAGTTGCGCTTGGCAACGTGAGAGCGAGTCAAGCTTCAACAATGGTTCTGAGGCATTCTTGACGCATTTTTAAGTTAATTATTGTAAATTTTATTTAATTATAAAATAATATATAAATAATAATAATAAATAAATTTATATAGGTAATTATTCAGATAATTTAATAATTATTATTATTCTGTTAGTTACGTAGGTAAATAAGAATAGATTAAATGATGATTTCAACAAAAATTAACGACGCGCTGCGTTGAAAAGATAGATAGGTAGGTCAAGCAAGGAGGACCAAGCAAAGAGGATGATTATTTTTTGCCGGGTTGAAAAAACGTTTTTTCAAATCCCCATCTAGAACACCAATTTATACTGAAATTCTAGAATAATAACTACTAAATTCCGTGTTTGAGGAGAACCTATATATCGTAAGATTTGTCTTTGCAATCGAAAAATGAACCCCTGTGCAAAATTTGCAGAGTTCTTCGGCTACACCAAAAACTGATGTGCACATGCCACTGATCTACTTAGCAGCGTTTTTTTTTTAATCTAAAAAAATGACCTGTTTTCATTTAAACTAATTTTTCAACAAATTGTTTCTATTTATCGACGGTGTGTGTGGGGGGGGAAGAGAGAGAGAGAGAGAGAGACAGTCTACCTAATTAATTAATTAATCGCGGTTTTTTTGACAAGGCAACGCCGGGCGGGTACAGCTAGTAATGAAATAAAAACACTAAAACAACGCTAATAAAATCGGAGTCCTGTGAGAAATTCAAATTTCGGTTAAACATTGTGAAGGGTTCTACCAAGACGAACATTCCAATTCAAGAAATTTGAAAAAATGGTTGATAAGTGAGGGAGCTAGGCCATACCCACAGACGCACACACAGACACAAGCTAAAGGAAAGTGATCCTGAGCAGAAGTGTAAAAGCAAAATAAAATTCCGAAGCTCATTCTACTCCTTCTTTTACTTCGTTATGAAAGTAAAAAAGGTTTCGATCAAGGCCTAATGACATTGATTAGACATTTTGATAGCACAAACTTTTATCTTTATTTGTATAAATTTCATATAAATTCATCCCAGCGAATTGAAGATACTATTTTTCGTGGTTGAGAAGTAAGACCTTGACCCGAATTTTGGAAATAGAATTTTGTGCGGGAGAGTTCGATACCTTTGCTGGGCATTTTCCCAGAACTCTAATTCGACATAATAAAGGCACTGACATCCTCAATTCGCGCGTGAATTTGTCCGGGGCGTATTCACATGAAATCGACCGGTTAGATTTATTATTAAATTAAATCATTGAATATTATGAACTGATGGATATCAAGGTTCTCTTACCCGGCGTGGTCCTCGTCTCCTGCTGAAGAAGAACCTTCTCCGCCGGCCAGGCGGGCATTCAAAGCCGTCGTGTTGTGCTTGCACATGTTTCTGAGCTTTTGCAGTCCATAACACCTGCAACAATTTGACAATTTTCAGTTTATACGGTTATTTGTTTGGGTTATACGGTTTTTATGGTTATACGAGCATTTCAAGGACTTGAATCTTGAAGAACAAAATTTTCAAAATTTTCCGAAAAACACGCCTATTCTCTGGAAAATCGAGTGAAAAACCCGGGAAATATACTTAAAAAATTCTAAACGCACGGCATCACCTACAAAATTGAGTTTTTGTATTTATTCAAAAATAAACCCTACTTATGCCAAATTGGACCCCTTCACATTTTCCGATCGGATCGCCCGGACAATATGCATCAAGTTGGAGCCAACCACAACTTTCAAAACTAGTTTCGTCAAAATCGGATCAGTGGTTCAATACGAAGTGGCTGGACGAAATTTTTGGCAAACATTTCGTCCAGCCACTGCATATTGTCAGGGGTATCCGATCGAAAAATGTCAAGGGATCGAAAACCCCAAAAAACTGTTTTTGAGATCATGCCTTTTTTACATTTGAACGTTCTTGAGTACTTTAGAGTGAATTTAGCGGATTCCCTTATAGGTGGTGAACGTCACAGGGAAATTTGCTAAACGCTCGTTTATTGGTTCATTGGTATCATTATTGGTTAAGAAATGAACCTCTGTATCGGTCAGGAATTTATTTTTTGACACCCCCTGAAAATTTGTTGGTTTACGTTTCAAAGAATGTAGAATCCGAATCTACTATAAAAAGTTTTTGTCCGTCCGCCGTCCGGGGATTTTCAAGGGGAAGAGGTTGTCGTAAATTTTTGAAATTTTCAACAAAAATCAGGTTCCGTATTCAGTTGGCCCTAACGTCTCGACAGAACCATACCTCAATTTTAAGGCCAGTAAAACGGCTGTTGAAGTGGGAGAAAATTAGTACTCTTCAAGAAAAGGCGCAACATAGGCATGTGATGCATCATTTTCTTTAGGTTTTTCTATGCTGAATCGAATGAGACCATCGGCGCGCCGGTAGCTTCAACCGATTAGGATTTATTGCAGTTTTAATGAGACATTTTTGAGTTTTTTTAAATTTCTAAAATTCAAAGTCCCTGCTTATCGAACCGTATAAAATATAAACTCCTTGGGTGGCCAATAAGTGATACATCAGTGGCCAGTGACTGGTACAAACGACTTATTCCAAAAAACCTCAAAACCCAGTAATTTGGACCCGAAATTCAGGAAAAATTGGTATCGGATAACATTCCTGAAACGTTTACCCCTCCAAAAATAAAAAAAAAAGAACCAAAAAGAATTTAATTTTAGTATCTTACAGCGAGAAACGCCCTTAAGTGGCCAATAACTGGTGCTCTAACAGTGTATTATTTTAACTTCTTTAATGTAATAATTTAATAGAATAGTTTCACCTTATAGAAGTACTCTGATCGTCTGAAAAACGTGAAATAATTATTTCAAGATTAATTCAATTATTTTTCTGTTTTAGCCAAAATTGTTATGAAACAATCCCCGACTCTGATAGCCTGTAGTATAAAATGGCTACCCCAAATCCATCGTCAGCGCACCGCTAACCTCTTTCCTGACAGTCGACTATCTATCCAACATTTCAAAGGGCGCGGGAGATGGAAGCTGAGCAAACATAGGTGTCAAACGCGCAGTTGATCCCCGCCTGACTAAACCTTCACGGCCCATTTGTGAGTCGCTATTCGTTCTTTGATGAGAGAAAAATGTAAACAAGGAACTTTCAGCAATATGCTACGCAGACTGAAGAATGTCGAAAAGGTAAAAGGTAAAATTCGAGAAACGGGGAGCGAATGTAAACATTTTACCTACTTCAGCGTCAGACCGAGAGAGAAAATTGATCAGGCTGCGAGGCAAATGTGTATTGACCGCGTTGAATTTTCCCACCTGTTGGTTTTGGGACGGATCCATCTCGGTACAGCATGAAATAGATTTGTATGCGACTTATGAGCCGGAGGGAATTCCCTCCTTAAGGATCTGAGTCAGAATCAAGGAAAGTTTGCCGATCTAGGGCACGTCAAACTTGCCTTAAACTCGGAAGTTTTTCGAAAAAAATTTAATCCGATTTCAGTTTGCGATTTCGTTTTGCGAGAAACAAAGAGTAATGTCATTACTTGATCAAAAATCGATGCTGTCGCTAAAAAGGCCTTGCAGCTGAACGAAGTACTGTTGAAGAACAACAGTACCTATCCATCCAGCTCCATCATCAACCAGTGCTGCGTATATAACACACAATAATACTTCCATTTTCAACTCGAACACAATACTCGATTTTTTCAACTTTTCAGGAAAACTAAAAAACTGGTGTCCATGCAAATTTAATTATTTGAATTATCGCTTAGGAAATTGAGTAAAAATGTAAAAAAAAAGTTGTATACTAATCAAAAAGATGAGCTGAACCCAACCAACGTAAGAGCTTTCGAATTGGAGCTAAACATAACCGCTTTTAAGGGCCTAAGAAAAGTTGAGCGGTGTTGCTCAAAACGGTTTTTGGTAGCTTTTTCTCCCGAATTCGCGCAAACCAGTGGTACCATCCAAAGAACCAATCCAGTGATACCAATAACTCATTTTTGCCAAAAATCGAGTTAATCACTGTTGCATGCCGACCGACAATATATATTACAGTCGAGGCTGTTTGGATAAAAAATGTCAACAAACTCACTACGCAAATTTTAAAACTCGCCTTAAATAAGAATACATCAAGTAATCGAAACAGTAAAAATATCCACGTATTCTGAAAGGTAAAACCAAGATTTTGAGACCGCGGACGCTCAAATCAAGTCATTTTTGTGGCCGGAAAAAGATGCAATAGAAAACACCAAAAGTGCTAATATATCAGAGGTACCTAATGTGAGTAATTTGAATTCCGGTCAAACAGGTTGATAGGTCTTGCCGAGGCGAACAATTCAGTTGAAGAAATCACAAAAAAAGGTTAAGAATTTGGGGAGCTATGGCAATTTTTACTTCCATATTTACAGAGTAAATGGAAGTATTGGAATCGTCCTAAAATCGAGAATCAGAACGGAGGTTCAGAAAAAACGTTTTCTTATACACATTTACTCAGAATCACTTCCTGAACAAGTGTCTGTGTGGCCACAAAAATGAACCGATTTGAGCGTTTTTGGTCTTAAAACCTTTTTTTTTTACCTTGCAGAATACGTGGATATTTTTTATAATCCGATAATGTGGCGTACTTTTATTCTGGGCGAATTTTAAAATTTGAATAGTGAATTGTTTGATATTTTTGACCTAAACACCCTTAAAAGCAGTCAAAATATGATCAAAGTGTGTCACACTTTTACGTTTCAAAATATAGAAGTATTGTGTGTGATCTACGCACCACTGGTTTAAATCTATAATAAAGATTTTAAGTGCAGTGTCATCTGATTGCAGTAGGGAATATTTCAAGAACACTTGTAACTGTATTTGCGAACTGTATTTGCACTTGTAGCTGTATTTGCACTATATATTGTAGTTGCGACATTTGACAAATTTCAAGCGTTCTGCTACACAGAATTTAGTTTTTCCGGGTTATACATATCGGTTTTATAGTGATCTAGGGTAGGCGATAAATGAAATGAAAAAATACTATAACTGTTGATATTTTTTCAAATTATCATCAGAATATGGCATTTATTGTTTGGTAGGTCATTCAATTGGAGATAATTTTGCGTGTCTCGACGGTTCTTGAACGTGAACCGTTTATTTCAATTTACAGCCGCGCAGTATAGAAAATGTTATCTAAGTTAAATAAAAATTAGATACAGATACCCACTTTTTATATCTAGATCTAGGACGCAATTTTATCTAGATACAGATACAGATACGAAATTGTCAGTATCTATATCTATTTTAGATACAATTTAGATACAATATCTAGATACCGTCTACACTGGGCATGGAGCTCTGGAAAATTCGTTTTGTATTCACGCCGACGGAATCATCGAAACCCGTGGGTTCTACCAGGACGAAAATAAACTTTTATTCACTTCTTCCCTACTACCAGGCCAATTTTGATGCGCAAGGTACAACGTTGACCTCGCGGATTCATTAATCTTTGCCATGCCCTCACCCACCTCGATCCGCGCAACGCGCAGGAAATATACGGAACCCCTTTGAAACTAAGCCGTCAAGGGAGTTAGGTTTGATAAATGCCATGAAATCACGTTCCCCCGCCACAACACAATGACGTGGTTGACTTAAATTGAACCCAAGCTGAATGTAACTGTTAGATAAAAATGTGTGATAACCTTCTGCCATTAATTTCAGGCGACGGAGGCGGAAATTCCATCTTTTTGCGAATAATGCCGTATGCAAAAAAGGATTGGATTCACAAACATTCGAGCAGCATGAAGCTGTTTTTATTACTCGATTAAATATTTCCATCTTTACAGAAATAATTAGGTAATTATCGAATGAATAAATTGTATGCAGGATTAGACTTATTTGGAGTACACATTATTTACCAATCCATTTCAGCCCACGGACGCTTTGGTTAAAACATAATGGCCAATAAAGAAGGATTGTCAACGCAGAGTAAACATGTTTCGAACTTAAAGGAAACAGCACAACAAGTGGATACTATAACAACTAATATAATATAGTTCTATAATACTATAATATTATTCTCCGATGGCGCATAGTATACATCACCTTCAAGACACTAACGTCGTGATGGTACTTTACGTTCATGATGACAGCCGTTAGGCCTATATCATGAACCGCAATTGTATCATGAACACTTCCATTTGTAAGCGAATGCTGTTAACTAGCTTTTCTAATATGTGGTTACAGGCCACCTGGATACTCTAAATCTGTTTTGTCAGCTCCTGATTATGTAAACCAGCCAAATTACTGTACAAAACCAAAAAATGTTGCATTTCTAACTTCTACAACTGGTAATAATGGGATATCTATCGCAATCGTTCTATAATTGGAAATCGGATCGGATTTTCAGAATAAACTTTTGCTTGTAACACTTTTTCACTCAGAATCGCTCCCTTAACAAGTATCTGTGAGTCCGTCTGTGAGTTTCCACAACATTTTTTCAAATCCCTCAAACTGGAATGTTCGTTGGTGTTTTTCCAAACCAGTGGTCTATAGATAACATACAATACTTCCATATTTCGAAACGTAAAATTGTGACGTAATTTGATCATATTTTGACTGCTTTTGAGGGTGTTTAGGTCAAAAATATAAAAAAACTCACTATGCAAATTTTAAAATTTGCCCAAAATAAAAAATCGCCACATTTTCGGAATATAAAAAATATCCACATATTCTGCAAGGCAAAACAAAGATTTTAAGACCAAGAACGCTCAAATCGGTCCATTTTAGTGGCCGGAAAAAAATAAAATATATAAGGGTTCTTTGTTAAGAAGGCGTTGAGATGCGTTCTGTAAACGATATTTTAATTATTAGTAGGAACAACAATTAATAATAACACATATATCAATTAGAAATAGTGATTAAATAGGTAAATACCTGTAAACGAATCAAAACGAACAAGCCTTCACTAACGCATGCTGACTGACAAAAGCCATGACAGTGTCGGTTCACATTTAACAACAATAAATGAAATGGATGACAGAGATCGCACGCTGAGTGGTAGGTTCACACAGAGCTTGCGGATGAACGAGTTTGGATTCACCCGCCGTGTGAATGAAACAATTTGGGATGATAAAACCAAGATTGTTTTATAAATAGAAAACACTGAAAAAGCGATTCTGAGTAAAAGTGTGTAAGTAAAAGTTTTTTAGGCTCTGATCCGATTTTCGAGTTTAAGACGATTACAGTCCCGTAAATACGGGAGTAAAAATGTCAAGAGGAAGTCATCAAACTCTTGTTGCCTCGGATAACATTAAAAATACATACACGAATGGGATAAAAATTAAACAAGAACCTCGTGAAGCCGGATACACGTTAATCCAGTTGGCAGTCCAGCTGAATGAACCCATTCAGCCCGGAACAGTCAATAGCAGGCGCATCAACTGAACTTGTTTCCCATGTCGCTTCAAAATTTTTTTTTTAGGAAAAAAGTCAGTACGTTTTTATTTCAATTGCACTTCACTCAGCCGGAATGCCAATGAAACCTGTTAAATGCCGGCGTGAAATGGAGAATCCAACGCCAGCAACATTCATCCACGCATAATCGCATACATACGTAACAATACAGCGCACATTCGTCTATATTTATTATCTTATCCGACGCCATTCTGACATGTGACGTTTTGTGACGTGATGTGTGACGTTTTCGAATCATCGTGCCTCATTTCAACGAACGAACTCCATCCTCAGCCAGAGAACCACTAATTTCTTGAAAAACGCTGCTAAGTAGATTAGTGATTGGAAGCGGTTTTTTGCATTTTTCTTAGTCCTGGAGAGGCCTAGAAAATTGTAATTTTTTTGTGTCATGTACCTACCCAAAACCTACTCAAATATATTTTTTTGGGGAATTTTAAACTTTTTTTTATTGAGACAAAAAACTTTTTTTTTAAATGTCGAAAATTGGACTTTCAACCAGATTTCCACTGCTAAAATCCAACCAATTTCGGCTTACAAAGAGTGAAAACGGTGTGAAAACCTTCGAGGGATCCAACCAGCTCAAAAAATTAAAAATCGGTTCAGTAGAACTCCCTCAAATCGGCAAAAACGCGAAAAAGGAGAAATCGCGTCAAGAAATTTCGAGCCAAACCGCTAAAAAAAAACAAAATTTTCAAAAATTTTCGGAAAAAACCCCTATCCTATGGTAAATCAAGCGGAAAAGCCGGGAAAAATACTCAAAAAATTCTAAACTCACGGCACCACCTTCGAAATTGAGTTTTTGCGTTTTTTCAAAAATATACCCTAGTTATGCTGAACTGGACCCCTTAACCTTTTCCGATCGGATTTCCCGGACAATATGCACCAAGTTGGGGCAAATCACAACTTTTAGGACCAGTTCCACCAAAATCGGATCAGTGGTTCGATACGGTGTCGAGGCCACAAAATTTCGACCAAATTTTGTAGCCGCGGCATCGTATTGAACCACTGATCCGATTTTGGCGCGGTAGGTAATAAAAGTTGTGGTTTGTTCCATCTTGGTAGCGATCGAGACTGTTTTATGTCTGCCAGTGAACGTTCTAGACCAATCTATGATTATCCTCTGATTACGTTACCATAGCAATCCAACTTGTTTATTTACCAATGATTGTGATCAGTTTGTGTATAACAGCTAAGTGTAACGTCTAAATGTATCTAAAATGGCTTATGCCAAATAATAAGGGCAATAGAACGAAATAGAACGAATGGAACGTCAGTCTAGACTAATCTACCTACTCCTGAAGTCAAGATAGACCGTTCGTTATCATCTGTAAAGTTCTAGTCAGTTCTGCAAACCTATAAACGTCCACGACGCCAGTAGAGTTCAGTTCAGTCACATCCAAGTGTTAATCAGTTATTCAACCAAGTTCGGTGTGTCATCCAAGATTAATCCAAGTGTGTTTTCATACAAGTTCATCTAGTCATCTCTGTTGATATCTGTGTTTTCCAGTTAGTCAGTCGTTCCTAGTCATTAGATACTCAATTAATTGTGCGCGAAAGTGTAGCGTCCGCCCTTAACTTACCTATCAACATCAACTATTATCATCATCTTCGGGCAACAAGGGACCTACAAGGCCACAGTTGAGCAATTTGCGTGTATAGTAAGTCTAATATCTCAATGTGAACGATCAACGGATTTCCCAGATCAGAACTTTAACGTTATCTAACCAAAGCTAGACTTAACTATTATATCAAATTGATCTGTGATGAAAACTGGAACGAAGGCTGTGACTAGAATTGAGTTATTGTTTGTTATCTATCATAATCAAACTAAAACTATTGAAAGTGAACAGGGTGGCCACCAAACAACCGAACTATTAGTAACTATCAACTGAATGAATTTAATATACGAATTTGACTACGCCTAACTTCATTGCACTCTCATAGTAACCTCGAGCCCAAACATTGAGCAGGTCCCTTGGAAGGGTAACTCTAGCAAATTGTATTTGGAGCAGCTAGTTTTCTTGTAAAGTCAAAACTAGTAAATTTAAATCAAGAAAGCGCCACGCTCGGTACGTATGATCGCAAACAAACGCGTTCTCATCGAAAAATTAAAAACCATCCTTTTGCGTAGGCGGCGTAGGGTTTTTCAATAATTGACAAATCCGAACGGTTTCTAAGAAGTTGAACGCTGAAACCGGTCAACTCGATCGAACCAACTGTCGAACGACATCTGAAATTTTGAAACCAGATTTAATATCGCAGAGTGGTTTTCAGTACTTCAGATGGGTTCGGCGATCGTTTCATGTTCCGCAAATTCGGCTCTCGATACAGGACGGTCGAGTTGTTGAAATGTTGGAGAGTTGTTGAAATACGCGCACGCGCATTCGCGGAAGGCCCTCGCATTCGACTCTCGACTGATAAAAAACTCGCTGGCCCTCGAGGAAGCTCGGCGAACGATGGAGAGCTGTAATATTGGAAAGATTTCCAGCATTTTTTGCAGAAAACCGTTACAAACATCGGCGGATTCGTGAGGGGTCGGGGGTTTACACTGTTAGGCCCGGTGCACACTTGCGGCAAAACGACGCAGGACGCCGCGTCATTTCCTAGGAATAGCTATCTGCGTCCTATCTTCGTTTCAATGCACACTCTCGATAGGCCAACCCGCGTCAGGGAGGCGTCAGTCACTCGCTCGCCACCTACGAGTGGGCTGAAATTCCCGAAAAATGTCCGAAAGGCTGGTTGACGCAGGTTTGACGCAGCTGCACGTGTGCACCGGCCGATTGCCTCTTGAGTACTGATAGGGGTATCGGGCGGCAGGATAGCTATCGGCCCCAACGCGCGTCCCACAGGTACCTGCGTCAACCTCGATACCTATCCGGAGTGACGCGAGCTGCAGATAGGTATCGGCGTCCCGTGTGCACCGCACAATCCTCCTCTGTGTATTTCTAGTTATCCGATTGAAAATGACGCGGCGTCCTGCGTCGTTTTGCCGCAAGTGTGCACCGGGCCTTAATTTTCCTCTGACGTTGAATTTTGACTTTTTTCTTCCATATTTAGGTACACAGTAAATGGAAGTATTGTAATCGTCCTAAAATCCAGAATTGGAACGGAGCTTCCGAAAAAAGACTTTTTCTTATACGCATTTACTCAGAATCGCTTCCCGAACAAGTGTCTGTGTGTCCGTCAGTGGTAATGTACAACCATTGGTGCGTAGATAACACACAATACTTCCATATATTGAAACGTACATATTTGAGATAATTTGATCATATTTTGACTGTTTTTAAGGGTGTTTAGGTCAAAAATATCAAAAAATCCACTATTCAAATTTAAAATTCGCGTAAAATAAGAATACGCCATATTATCGGAATATAAAAAATATCCGCATGTTCTGCAAGGTAAAACGAAGATTTTGAGACCAAGAACGCTCAAATCGGTCCATTTTTGTGGCCGGAAAAAAATAAAATAGAAAACACTAAAAATGCAAATATATCTGAAGTACTGTGCGTTATCCGAATTCCGATTAAACAGGGTGTTAGGTCTTGCGGAGACAGACATATCAGTCCAAGAAATTTGAAAAAAGGTTGAGAATTGAGGGAGTTATGGTCATTTTTACTTCCATATTTACAGAGTAAATGGAAGTATTGTGATCGTCCTAAAATCGAGAATCGGAACGGAGCTTCAGAAAAAACCTTTTTCTTATACACATTTACTCTGAATCACTTCCCGAACAAGTGTCTGTGTGTCCGTGTGTCCGTCTGTCCGTGTGTCCGTCTGTGGTCATTTACAAAAATGGCCATAACTCCCTCATTTCTCAACCTTTTTTCAAATTTCTTGAACTGAAATGTTTGTCTCGTAAAGCCCTAACACCCTGTTTAATCTGAATTTGGATAACGCACAGTACTTCCGATATATTTGCATTTTTAATGTTTTCTATATTATTTTTTTCCGGCCACAAAAATGAACCGATTTGAGCGTTCTTGGTCTTAAAATCTTTGTTTCATCTTGCAGAATAAGTGGATTTTTTTTTATTTCAATAATTTGGCGTATTTTTATTTTAGGCGAATTTCAAAATATGCATAGTGAGTTTTTTATATTTTTGACATAAACACCCTCAAAAGCATCAAAATAATATTTTGATCAAATCATCATCAATCATATTATGATCAAATTGTGTCACGTTTTTACGTTTCAAAATATGGAAGTACCTATTGTGTGTTATACACGTAAGATCAGGAAGTGACATGTAGAAGGTATTTAATTAAAAGTTTGTCCGTATTTGAGAGTAAATTGACTTGAACAATCCGATTGTACGTTGGTATAATTGCCGCCGATAATTAAACGCTTGCGCTCTACTGCGTTTCCCTCCTGAGCCGCTCCTGTGCGCAACTCAGCCGGCGGCGATGATTCCGAAATCCGCAGGCGCTCTTCTTCCGCTCGATGTCCTTGGATTTGTTCCTCAACTTATTTCAGTAGATTGGAAATCGGTGATGCTCTTCCTAATATGTAGGTGACTGTGGGCGGAATTTTATTTTGAAATTCTTCCCGAGCTCCGCCGGTCGAACATCGCCCAATTCCCTGGAATATATTCGTCGAGCGAAAACCGCCGACTTTCAGTCAATCAAATCAAATTTATGGAATTTTTGGAAATCAATTTAAATTTTATTACTCGGCGATAAAATTAAATTCGGTCACCCCCCCCCCCCCCTACTCCAGGGGACCGAAGCTAATTTCGGGACGATCGGCGGATTTTCATTTCCTTTTGTGAGGCGGAGGGCCGGCAAAGCGGGCGTTCGGCGGCGGAGTTCCCCCGGGCGGCCTCGTCTCGCTAGCCGCCGGGCGGATGAGGAAGGGCATCCCTAATTCCTAATTTCCTCTCCACTGAGCTATGGAAATCACAGGTCCTCGTCCTCCGCTCGAGTTATCCGCCCGCCGCTCCTCAACGGACATAATCAAGTGAAAGAAGAGCGTTTGCCGCAGCGCCGAGGGAAAAGAGCGCCCGGCATAAGCGAGCGGCTGAGATTTGAAATTCTTAGTACCAACTGAGGCGCGCCGAGGGGAGGAGCAGCAGAGCGCGAGGGAGCGCTTTATGGAAAAGAGAAGCCGCCCGGCAATTCCGGCGAGAGCGACTGCGAGGGGTGAAGCCGCTCGGCGGCCATCGGCGGAACGAACCTTTCCACTTGATTTTGTTCAACGCATCACCCGGTGCATCCATCAGGCGGAACGGAGCGGTTGGCGGCCGCAGGGTTGAACCGCCGAGGCGGGGGGCGGGATTCACCCCCGCTTGAACTCCTATACACCGATAAACTACTATGGTTGATTCCCGAAATTTGGGTTTATTATTTAATAACAGTCGATTTCTTGTCCCTGGCCAGTAACACCCTAGTCAGACATGTTTGAATTTTTTTCCAATTTTCCCCAGTAAGTAATAGGGTAAAGACACCAGTGTTTGACACCTTAAGGAAAAATTTGACTTTGGATTTGCAGTAAGGGGGGTTTCTCCTCACTTAAAAAGTTTTCTTCTATCTCATTGAATGCACCAGATTATCAAGAATCATTTCAAATTCAGAAATTGCCGAAAAACTCGAGGTTCAGGCTACAAAAACAAGTTTTACGAAAACAAGATTTTGCGCCAGTGTATGACAGCTCAATTTTGAAAATCGCCAATGATTGACATGAGTTTGAACCAGTGTTTGACACATAGTATTAGGCTTGTATTTTCTCGAATTTTGCATATTCATGAAAATAAATAGGTTCACAGCCTCAAGATAGAGTATATCATATTATGAGTGACCAGTCGTTTAATTACGCTTCAGAATTATCGATATAATGACAAGAATAATGTTCAAACCTCGAAAATAATCGCGAACTACTGATTGTTTCCTAGAAAAACTATCAAATTCCGCTAAAATTTGTAGACCACTAGAAGTTCAATGGTTAGTCGAGGGTCGCCGAAATGTTGTATTATATCATCACGTTTAAATGAATAGGAACTGTTCACACACTGTTAACACACAATACTTCCATTTTTATACGCAAATATTTGACTCTAATTATATTTTGACTACTTTTGAGGCTGTTTCGTTAAAAAATGTCAAGAAACTCACTATGCAAATTTTAAAACTCGCTTAACATCAAAATACGCCAAGTTATTTGGTTATATAAAATATCCACGTATTTTGCAAGGTAAAACAAAGATTTTAAGACCAAGAACGCTCAAATCGGTTCATTTTTGTGGCCGGAAAAAATAAAATAAAAAACACTAAAAATGCAAATATATCGGAAGTACTGTGTGTTACCCAAATTCCTATTAAACAGGGTGTTAAGTCTTGCCGAGACAGTTGCGGGAAACGAGGGAGTTGTGGCCATTTTTACTTCCATATTTACAGAGTAAATGGGAGTATTGGAATCGTCCTAAAATCGAGAATCGGAACGGAGCTTCAGAAAAAACTTTTTCTTACACATTTACTCAGAATCACTTCCTGAACAAGTGTCTGTGTGTCCGTTACGTCCGTCTGTCCGTCTGTCCGTCTGTCCGTCTGTCCGTCTGTCCGTCTGTCCGTCTGTGGTCATTTACAAAAATGACCATAACTCCCTCATTTCTCAACCTTTTTTCAAATTTCTTGAACTGAAATGTTTGTCTCGGCAAGACCTAACACCCTGTTTAATCGGAATTCGGATTACGCACAGTACTTCCGATATATTTGGATTTTTAGTGTTTTCGATTTTATTTTTTTCCGGCCACAAAAATGAACCGATTTAAGCGTTCTTGGTCTTAAAATCTTTGTTTTACCTTGCAGAATATGTGGATATTTTTTATATTCCAATAATGTATTGTATTTTTATTTTGGGCGAATTTTAAAATTTGAGTAGTGAATTTTTTGATATTTTTGGCCTAAACACCCTTAAAAGCTGTCAAAATATGATCAAATTGTGTCACAATTTTACGTTTCAAAATATGGAAGTATTGTGTGTTATCTACGCACCACTGGTTGTAAATGACCACAGACGGACAGACGGACACACGGACACACAGACGCTTCCCGGCCCAAAATTCCGGTTACGGGTCCGGCAATAGTTTCCGGTTACTCCCGTAAATTGGGCACGGATCCGGTGTGCGCTCCGGTTACGGTCCAGGTACGGGTTTCGTTTACGACCGTAATACCCGATTACGGTTCCGACCGGAGTCTCGGATTCCGGTTACGACCGGAGTCTCGGATTCCGGTTACGACCGGAGTCTCGGATTCCGGTTACGGCCGTAATTGTAGCAGGTACCGGTTACGACCGTATTTGTAGCAGGTTCCGTTTACGACATTCCAGCAGGTTCTGAAATTGACAGTACTCAGACTCAGAGACAAGCAGCCGGCGAGCCTGGGCCTGGGCCTGGCTTGTCTAGCTGAACGCCGTCCTGAAAGTCCTCAATTATGTAGTGCAGGCAGAAATTCACGGTCAAAAATTTTACGTCCGAACAGGGACTCGAACCTTGATCCCTCAGATTTAAAGTCTGATGCTCTACCGACTGAGCTATCCGGGCGGTTACGAATTGGCGTGACCAGAGCTCAATCTAGCCTCCGGTCGTAATCGGAGCAATTGCGGCCGAAGACGGTCTCAATCCGGCCGGAACCAGCAGGAGTCCGATCGTAATCGGGTGAAGTCCGGTCGTAATCGGATCGACTCCGTCCGGAGATGGTAGTAGTCCGGCCGGAACCGGCAGAAGTCCGGCCGGAGCCTGCAGGAGTCCGGCCGGAACCAGCGAGAGTCTGGCCGGAATCGGCAGAAGTCCGATCGTAATCAGGAGTAGTCCGGTCGTATTCGGATCGAATCCGATCGTAACCGGAAAATTTCTTTGGATTTCCGATCGTAACCGGAAATTTTCGTCAAATTTACGACCGTAACCGGACTTTTTGGATAAATTTACGATCGTATCCGTAAATTTTCATCGTAACCGTAACCGGGATTTTGGGCCGGGTTGTTCAGGAAGAGATTCTGAGTAAATGTGTATGAGAAAAAGTTTTTTCTGAAGCTCCGCTCCGATTCTCGATTTAAGGACGATTCCAATACTCCCATTTACTCTGTAAATATGGAAGTAAAAATGGCCATAGCTCCCTCAATTCTCAACCTTTTTCCAAATTTCTTGAACTGAAATGTTTGTCTCGGCTCTCCCCCGTTTAATCGGAATTTCTCTAGTGTTTTCTATTTTATTTTTTCCGGCCACAAAAATGAACCGATTCGGGCGTTCTTGGTCATAAAATCTTAGTTTTACCTCGCAGGATATGTGGATATTTTTCATATTCCGATAATGTGGCGTTGTTTTTAGTTTAGGCGAATTTTAAACTTGGCGTAATGAATTTTTTGATATTTTTGACCTTAAAAACCTCACAAGCAGTCAAAATATGATCAAAACTTGTCACACTTTTACGTTTCAAAAATGGAAGTATTGCGTGTTATCTACGCACCACTGGTTTTTTTTACACCAATCCCGGGAAACAAAATCAGCTTAAAATGCCAATTCGAATAAAATGTAACAATACTGGTTCAATTAATACTACACCATCAATGGCGGAACCGTTGAAACGAATGCACCAATGTTATCGTTCATTAGCCATCGTATTACAGTACTACAACACTGCTCAGGGGTCACGGTATGATGCTGATTAGGATTCCTTCAGCGCAGCGAGGCTCAAGATAATCATTAATTCACTGCCACTCATGCATTCAAAGCAGTTGGCACTTGGTGAGACTCAAACACGGGCCCCGGCGATACATGAATATGGATGGACATACAGTTGAATATTATGTAATCGATTGGACCCCCATACATTTGGTAGGATCAATAATTCCCGACTAAGGCAGCGTGTGGAGCGAGCTGCTTTTGGTAGGGCCAATTCGAGGATAAGCGTATCGATTTATCCTTTTACGTGAATCAATATTGGTGTTGATGATACAATGTAATACTGTAAACATAATAATATAGCAGTACCTGAAGTTATAATAGTATTATTACTTCCACATCTACAGAGTAAATGGAAGTATTGTGATCGTCCTAAAATCGAGAATCGGAACGGAGCTTCAGAAAAAACTTTTTCTTACACACATTTACTCAGAATCACTTCCTGAACAAGTGTCCGTGTGTCCGTCTGTCCGTGTGTTAGCTAATACCGACTTATTGGTAGTTGTGGACAGGCGCCACCGCCATACGGGTAAACAAAATCCTTATTGGTAATTTTTTTCCTTACCAATAAGAATCATCCCTTTATTTCAAATATTATGCCTCAAAACGCGTAAATAACGATTAAAAAAAAAACTACCAATAAGTCTGCAAAAATAATCACACATGAATGATGAAACACGTCATAGGCTGTTAGGCCCATGTCGAAGGCTGCTAGGCCCGTGTCCTGGGCTGAAATCTGGCGGGCGGTCCTCCGACTCCACGACTCATTATAATGAATCATCCGCGCTTTGGCCCGCGCGGCGCGGAGCGAGCGCCGCACCGGCGGTTGAAAGGCGGTTCTCTCAAAATCGGAAGAATTGGCGAAGTGGGTGGTAGGTAGGGTTACCACACGTTACCGCACCTACATATTGTACCATAATATGGTACTGGTAATAGGTAGGTTTACTTTTCAAGAAAAATGAAGCAAAATATTATTTTTCTACCTTAATCGGTCAGGAAAAATAAAATTTTAACACCCCCGGAAAATTTGTTGGTGTACGTTTCAAGGGACGGAAAATCCGAATTTGCAATAAAATTTTTTTGTCTCTACGCCGCAAGCGGTCCGCCGTTCGGGGATTTTCGGGAGGAGGAGTTGTCGTAAATTTTTGAAATTTCCACCAAAAATCAGGATTGCATCTAGTTGGTCCTAACGTCTCGACAGAACCCTACCTTTATTTAAGTCCAGTAAAACAGCTGTTGAAGTGGGAAAAAATTCGTGCTTTCAGGAAATATGCAACATAGACATGGGAAGCATAATTTTCCATAGATTTTTCGATTCTGAATCAAATGAGACCATTACCACGGCGGTAGATCGAACCGTTTAGGATTTATTATTTATTAATTATTAATAAAAAAATAATAATTATTATTATAAATTTATTATTATTAATTAATTTAAATATTATTTATTTATTTATTTATTTTGTTTTGTGAGACATTTTTGAGTTTTTTAAAATTTCCCCAATCTATAATAATAAAAGCAAGTGTACCTAATTGTTTGACCGAGCTCTCCAGCCAAATCTATCGCACGCAGGGACCTGGAATTTTTTACACGGAAGCACAAAGGGGCTGGCCACCAGACCTCGAAGCCCGATTTTCAATTTTTGAATGAAAAAAATTTTAAATTTTTTTTTTTTTAAATTAAAAAAATGACCTATTTTTATTTAAACTAATTTTTTAACAGATTGTTTCTTTTTATCGACGGGAAATGTTGTGTGTGTGTGTGAAGGGGGGGGGGAGTCAGTCTACCTAATTAATTAATCACGGTTTTAATTAACGGTGTAACGCCGGGCGGGTACAGCTAGTTCTTGATAAATCGAAAACACGAGAGCCTCAAAATTCTTTTTCCACTCTTTGGAAAAAAAAACTTCAGTCCACCCAATATCTTCAATTCAAAGAATTTGGTCGTGCTTTACAAATCAGCAAAATTAAAATTGGAAAAAGTAGAGAATTTGGCCTTGTTTCTTAGATACGGTTGATTGACCTTCTCCTTACGCCCACTAGACCATTTCACCAACGAGGTGACGCACTCACACTATACCGGTTGCGCTTGGCAACATGAGAGCTAGACGAGCTAAACCAACGATTATTGAAGCATTTTTAATTTCATTATCCAGAGGATTCAACATAATATATAATTCTATAATATATTGTTCAATATAAGATATTATTCTGCTAATAGAAGATGGAACAGTTTGCTTCCGAAACGTCACGGAATATGCCACCTTACGCAACATTTAGCCAATTTTCCCTCGTGTAAGAGATTCCGCTATATTCACGTGAAGACACTAAAGAAAATGGAAATGTCAATAATAGGGTGTTCATCCGGAAATTTTTGAAAAAGGTTCTTTTTGAGCAGATTGGCTGAAAGTTCTTGACGCGATTTCTTCGTTTCTCACGTTATTGCCGATTTGAGGGGATTTTACTGGACCGATTTTGAATTCTTTGAGCTCGTTGAAATCCTTGGAGGTTTCTGCACCTATTTTACCCCCTAAAAGTTAAAATTGGTTGGATTTCAGTTATCAAAAACCGGTGCGAAGACTAATTTTTGAGATTTCAAATTTTTAAACTCTTTAAAAAAATTCTAAAATTTGAAAAAAATCGGTTGACTTTTGGGATAGATTCTCCGAGCACGGGAGAAATGATATAATTTCTATTCCCTTCTCCTTCACCTCTCTTCAAAATTCTCTTCACTTCATTTTTAATGCAGGTTTGGATTAACACCCATTGAAACGTAAACAATCGCAAGATTATCGCAATTTTTTCCTGATATGAGCCAACCCAAATTTTTTTTGAATTTTAAAACTGTTTTTAAAGAGTTCAAAAAGTCATTTTTTGAAATCTCAAAAATCAGTCTTCACACTGGTTTTTGATACCTAACTAAAAACCAACCAATTTTAACTTTTAGGGAATGAAATAGGTGCAGAATATTCCTCCAAGGAATCCAACGAGCCCAAAGAATTCAAAATTGGTCCAGTAGAATCCTGCGGAGGTAGTCTTATTCGAATCATCACCTAAAAACCATTAAAAATTATGCCTTGAGCACGAAAAATTTTCACTACGATTTTTTAGGTAGGTAGTACTTAGTTATATTATGTGTAGTTAATTTAGCAGTTGAATTGTGTACCAGAAGGGGCGAAAAAATTCAGCGGCTCTCGTGTATAAGTACGGTGACCAGACGTACTACTTCTGTAAGGTACTATTTTTTTCTCGGTAGGACACTGAAATGTACTACTTTTCAAAAAGTACATAGGTACTACCTAAGGACGTAAAAAGAAAAAAGAATGCAGTTTTTTGGAACTTTAATGAAACCTGTACAGAGATGCCTGGTACCCTCGTATCGAGAGAGGATTTACCTACTAATAAAGATTCATTCTTCGGAAAAATATGCCGGAGATGCATATCTAAATTAATGAAATCAGTGCCGAATTTTCGTGATTTTTTTTGTGCAGTTATACCTAGTACTTTGAAGTAAATTTAGCGAATTCCCTTACCCGAGGTGCACATCAAAAATAAATTTGCTAAATTTTAATTTTTTTTTTTAATCGGACCGCTCTTTCTATGCGTTTTGACGGCGTACGGCGGACGGACAATACCTACATTTTTATTGCACCTTTTCTAGAACCTCTGAAGCGTGAAAGAAAAACTTTTCAGGACGTGTAGTAAAATAATTTTGCTCGGCCGATCACATAAGTACATCATTTCTGGAAATAATGTACAAATATATATATCCATATATATATTTATATAAAGTTAAAAAAATGTACTAGGTACTTTTTTTGAAAAAAAAAGCTGCTAAGTAGATCAGTGGCATGTGCACATTAATTGAAGAATTCTGCAAATTCTGCACAGGGGTTCATTTTTCGATTGAAAAGACAAACTTTATGATGTATAGGTAGGTACCTACTTATGAAACGAGGAATTTAGTTCTTATTATTCTAGAACTTCAGTACCTATATATTTGTATTTCAGATGGGGATTTAGAAAAACGTTTTTTTTTCTACCCGGCGTCATTCACTTTGATCGATAGAAACCTACCTATCTTGATAGGTATCTCCAATCTTATCAACTCAGCACACCGTTTAATGTTTTTAAATTCACCATTAATCTATTCTTATTTGCCTACATAATTAACAGAATAATAATTATCACTAAACTCTTCGAATAATTGCATTAATAATGCCTCAAGAATGCCTCAGAACCGTTTGTGAAGCGTCTCGATCTCACGTTGCCAAGCGCAACTGGTCTAGTGTGAGTGCGTCACCTTGTTGGTGTAATAGGCTAGTAGTCGTAAGTAGATCAATCAACCGTATCTAAGAACCGAGGCCGACTTCTCATTGAAAAGTTCTCAATTTTTCCGATTTTAGTTCTGCTGATTTGTGTAATACGACCACATTCTTCAAATTGAATATGTTGGGTGGACAGAAGTTTTTGAGAGGATTCCAACGAGTGGAAAACGAATTTTGTGGGTCGAATAGTTTTCGATTTATTAAGAATTGAGGAAATGTTTAAAAACTCAAATATGTCTCACTAAAACTGCAATAAATCCTAAACGGTTGGAGCTACCGGCGTGGCGATGGTCTCATTCCATTCAGCATCGAGAAATCTATAGAAAATGATACCTCACATGCCTATGTTGCCAATTTCCTCAAAACGACCTATTTTTTACCACTTCAACAGCTGTTTTACTGTCCTTGAAATAATAGTATGGTTCTGTCGAGACGTTAGGACCAACTAGATACAAAACTTGATTTTTGGTGAAAATTTCAAAATTTTTCGATAACTCCTTCCCCCTGAAAACCCCCGGACGGCGGACGGACAAAAAATTTTTATTGCGGATTCGGATTCTACACCCTTTGAAACGTTATCCAACAAATTTTCAGGGGGTGTTAAAAAAAATTTTTTCCTGACCGATTACAAAGGTTCATTTCTTAAGAAAAATGAACCAAAAATCTGGTCACCGTAATTATAAGCGGCTCTCTTCAAGCGGTCCTACGTGCGGCTCGTTGCAGATTCAGTCCCTCTTGGTAACCAAGTAGGTAAAGGCGCCGCCCGCGGTACGTTTGTGGAGAGCGGTTCCTGGCCTAGTGCGGGCGGCATCAAGCCACCGGCATACGGTAGAACGAATCCTCCATCATAGAAAATTGTCGTGCACTACCACAAATATGAGCTTGACACGGCTACGACAAGTACTACAATCGGTTGCCGTTGCCGTTGGTAACCGTTGGCATGCAAGACGGCCAAGGCCACGTCAACCTGCACTGATTTTGGCTAAAACGCACAACTGAAAAATATTTGGTGCGTAGGCATCATACCTAACTAACTTTCCTTACCTCAGTTTTCATTTCTTGTCGATTTAGGAAATTTTTTAAAAATGAGCTAAAAACAGTATGAACCGATGTTCACGTTTTCGGCCTTAAAACAAACGATTACTTTCGAATAATTGATTTTACCTCAATTTTCAAATAGGTACGAGAATTGTTAGCTCCTACCAGCCTAAAACTCCCTACCTAGGGGACTTTTTTAAAATTGTTCTCAATTCTGGAGAGTGCTAAAAAATTGCTCAATTTTTTCTATGTTGTATTGTGGTACCTGCCTTATTCAACCCGGAAGCTAACCAATTTTTTTTTTTTTTTTGCTCAACTTTAGCATTTTTTTAGAGGGCTAAAAAAATTGTGATTAAAAATTTCAAAAATTAGCCCTTTTACCTACGATGACCATATTTTTTCTTCAGAAAAGTAGTACATTTTTTCAACTTTAGGTATATATACATATATGTATAGGCCCTACCTAAATTTAGGTATATATTCCTAAATTTTTAAAAAATTTCCATATATGGGCTACAAATTTCCATAAATTCCTAAATTTTTAAAAAATGTTCATAATATGAAATTTTTTTAAAAATTTAGGAATTTATGGAAATATATTATATGGGCTATATAAGTACCTACCTACCTACCTAGATTTTTTTTTGGAGATAACAACTCAATGTTGTTTGAAATTATTCTCATGTTTTATTATTGAGTTAAAATGAACCTTTGTAATTGGTCAGAAAAAATTTATGGAATTTATGGAATTTATGGAAAAAATTTATGGTCAGAAAAAATTTATGGAATTTATGGAAATATATTATATGGGCTATATAAGTACCTACCTACCTAGATTTTTTTTTTTTTGAGATAACAACTCAATGTTGTTTGAAATTATTTTCATGTTTTATTATTGAGTTAAAATGAACCTTTGTAATCGGTCAGAAAAAAAATTTTCAACACCCCTCTGAAAATGTGTTGGTTGTACGTTTCAAGAAACGCAGAATCCGAATCTGCAATAACAATTTTTTGTCCGTACGCAGTACGCCGTCATAAGCAAAACTCGTAGAAGAAGTGGTCCAATTTCAAAAAAAAATCGTTTAAATTTAGCCAATTTATCCTTGATGTGCACCTCTGGTAAGAGAATCCGCTAAATTCACTCTAAAGTACTATAATTGCGCAAAAAATCACAAAAATTCGTCACTGGTTTCATTAATTTATAAATTATTTATGTATAAATACGTTTCTGGCATATTTTTCCAAAGAATGGATCTTCATTAGGAAATCCTCTCTCGATATGAGGGTACCATGCATCTCCGTACATGTTTCATTAAAGTTCCAGTAAACCGCACTCTTTTTTTTCTTTTTGCGTCCTTAGGTAGTAGGTACACATTTTGAAAAGTACCAAGTAGGTACATTTCAGTGTTCTACCGAGAAAAAAATAGTACACAGGACATGGGACTAAAAAGTAGTTCCTACGTAAGGTATGTCAACCTAACATAATATGGTTGGTTGATATTATCCCCTACATTTTCGTATTGGATTCAATATGCATCAAGTTAGAGCAAACCTGATGCGTCAAAATCGGATCAGTGGTTCAATACGACGTCGTGTCTCAAAATTTCGGCCAAAAATTAGGAGACACGGCATCGTACCATATTAAACCGCTGATCCGATTTCGAAGATATTGATTTTGAAAGTTGTGGCTGGCTCTACCTAACTTGGTGCATAAGATTATTAGGCGTCAGGGGGAATCCGATAAAAATCTGATTTTTTCAGCACTTGGGAATGATTTAGCGTTTTCTCTTACTCGAGGTGCTCATCATGGAAGGTCTCTCTCTTATTTCGCGCAACTCCTTCCATAGAATTTGCGTTTCGCATAGATCTATGCGTTTTCATCTACCCATGCGTTTCGCCAGAGTCGGCCCGGCGTGTACAACGTACGACAATGGACATTTTGTGCCTACATTTTTCTAAAAAATGGAAATTTTGGTACATTCTTTCCGAAACCTACTGATACTTATGCAATCGGTCAGAAAGATTTTTTCCTCACACCCCTCAAACTTCGGCAGAATATTTCGTCATTAATGGCGTTTCAAAAGGTATAGCACACAAACCTCCAATGAAAAAGTATTTGTTTTTAGTATTTTTATTTTTTGTCACGACGGCGTCGCTCTTTAAAAATGCTAAATCCGGTATCGCTTCTCAGACCGTTTCCCTCCCCATCCCACAGACTGACTGCACAGACCGATTCTTTTGTAATTTCGACATGCACATTCTTTAATAATTTTTCCTAAAACTTTTTTCAACCAAGCAAAAAAGCGACACTATTCACTAAGCTTGATAGACACCTGCCTATCTTAATGGGTATCCACCAATCTTTTCAATGCAGCTCAACGTTTAATTTTGTTAAATTCAATATTCAATTTATTCTTAATGACCTACCTATATATTAACAGAATATGTTGAATCCTCTGGATAATGAAATTAAAAATGCTTCAAGAATGCCTCAATAATCGTTGGTTTAGCTCGTCTAGCTCTCATGTTGCCAAGCGCAACCGGTATAGTGTGAGTGCGTCACCTCGTTGGTGAAATAGTCTAGTGGGCGTAAGGAGAAGGTCAATCAACCGTATCTAAGAAACAAGGCCAAATTCTCTACTTTTTCCAATTTTAATTTTGCTGATTTGTAAAACACGACCAAATTCTTTGAATTGAAGATATTGGGTGGACAGAAGTTTTTGAGGGGATTCTAACGAGTGGAAAACGAATTTTGTGGCTCTAGTAGTTTTCAATTTATTAAGAATAGGGCAAATTTTGAAAAACTCAAAACCGTCTCACTAAACCTGCAATAAACCCTAAACGGTTCGAGTTACCGCCGTGGCAATGATCTCATTCGATTCAGAATCGAAAAATCTATAGAAAATTATGCTTCCCTTGTCCATGTTGCATAATAGGTATGCAATATTATTTCCTGAAAGCACGAATTTTTTCCCACTTCAACAGCTGTTTTACTGGCCTCAAATAAAGGTAGGGTTCTGTCGAGACCACCACGGACCAACTAGATAAGGAACCTTATTTTTGGTGAAAATTTCAAAAATTTACGAAAACTCAGGGGGGCTGAAAAACCCCGGGCGGCGGACGGCGGACGGACAAAAATTTTTTATTGAAGATTCGGATTCTGCGTTTCTCGAAACGTACAACCAACAAATTTTCAGGGGGTGGTGAAATTTTTTTTTCTGACCGATTACAAAGGTTCATTTTAACTCAATAATAAAACATGAAAATAATTTCAAACAACATTGAGTTGTTATCTTTAGTTATGATTGTTATTTAAATTATTTGCGGCAAAAAAACTCGAAGTCAAATCAATAATTTTTTTGACATTTTCCCTGGGTTTTCCTGCTGGAGTTGGTTTTTGGTATTTTTCTCAGTCCTGGAGAGGCGTAGAAAATTAACAACTTTTTGAGTCATGTATGTAGGTACCTAAAACCTACTCAATAATATTTTTTTTTGGAATTGTAAAATTTTTTAAACGTTCAAAAAAATTATTTATTTAAATGTCAAAAATTAGTCTTTAAACCAGTTTTGGACCACTACTATTCGATCAATTTTGACCTAAAGGGAGTGAAAACAGTTAAGAAAGCTTCAAGGAATCCAAAAAGCCCAAAAAAAAAATCAAAATCGCTTTTGTAGAACTCCCTCAAATTTGCAAAAACGTGGAAAAGGAGAAATCGCATCAAGAACCCGAGCCAAACTATTTTAAATATTTAATATTTAAATAGCTATTTAAAAACAAATATTCCAAAATTTTCCGAAATAACATCCCAGCCTATGGTAAATCAAGCGAGAAACCGGGAGAAGTACTCAAAAAATTCTAAACCCTCGGCGGCACCTTATGTACCATCAATTACGCGAATGAGGGAGCTCATCTTGTCGGTAGCCGCCTTGCTCCGCGAGGCGGCACGGCTCAGTAGTTGGGGATCATGAATTCATTAGGGCCTACCAATAAGTAGGCACGGCGAAACGTACCTTACAAATGTGTCGAAATACACATGCAAAACTACCAGTAAGGAGGTTTAAACACGCACACAACCAAAAATCACTGAGGTGTTTCCAAAAAATAATAATTTTCCCAAACATAGTTTCATCAGCTGTACCACGTACTGTACTTACTTCCAAATTACCCATATGGCGGTATGGTATGCACACTACCAATAAGTCGGTATTGGCGGACATGGGTGTGTCCATCTGTGGTCATTTACAAAAATGACCATAACTCCCTCAATTCTCAACCTTTGTTCAAATTTCTTGAACTAAAATGTTTGTCTCGGCAGGACCTAACGCCCTGTTTAATCGGAATTCGGATAACGCACAGTACTTCCGGTATATTTGCATTTTTAGTGTTTTCTAGGGTGATAATGTCAAAAATATAAAAAAACTCACTATGCAAATTTTAAAATTCGCCCAAAATAAGAAAAAACGCCAATTTATCGGAATACAAAAAATATCTACATATTCTGGAAGGTAAAACAAAGATTTTAAGACTAAGAACGCTCAAATCGGTTCATTATTGTGGCAAAAAAAGGAAACACTAAAAATTTTTATAGTGAGTTTTTCGATATATTAGACCTGAACACCCTCAAAAGCAGTCAAAATATGATCAAATTGTGTCACAATTTTACGTTTCAAAATATGGTAGTATTGTGTGTTATCTACGCACCACTGGTTTATTCGAGTTATGGGCTACCAAAACTTCTTCCAAAATGTTCATTGATTAAAATATTGCTGCTAAGAATTATTCAAAATGCCAGTTCAGCTTTTTTAGTCCAGCAAATCATGAATAATGTTACATATGCCCAAAAACATTAATGATATCCTGTGCTGATTCTGAATATATAAAAGACTTTGGGTCAAAACCCACATTAAATGTGAGATTTTTTTCTCAAGAAAAGTTTTTCTCAAGAAAAAAGTACTTTTTCCATTTAAGAATAAAAACTACGGCTCTTTTGTTGTGAAAAAAGGACGTTTTTTCGTATTCTTTTGGAAAAACCACACATTTTTTATGTACAATGAGTAATTATTTATACACCCGGAATCAGCGATAGTTCATCTGTTAGAGAGAAAATACGAAATTTCGAGACTGACGAGATATTTTATTATCTGTGATTTGCTGGACTGAAAAAAAAAACAGAAAAAATAACTAAAAGATTTGAACATTGCCTGGAAAAACCGCGGCCGGGTTCAGATTCAGCAATTCAGCAGAAAAACAAAATTGACGGTTTTATTACGAGGCTCCAGAAAACGAACTTTTTTCTCTAAACCAGTGAATTTGATTAGAAGATACATTGATTCTAGACACTTACGGGGCATAGGCGGTTGTAGGAACAGCTCCTGTGAACAAAAACGAAAAACACAATTATTCCATTAACCAATTAAAAACACAAATATTTTAATAGCATAGAATAATATTCTAAAGCCAAATAACGAGGAACAAAAATGCGGCCCATTGGAGATACCATATCAAGAAATCTGGGACCAAAAACTATGTGTTTATAATCAAAATCGAAGTCAATCTCACAATGAAACGAAAACTCAAACTCATAATCAAAATCGAAGTCAATCTCACAATGAAACGAAAACTCAAACTCATAATTGAAATCGAAGTCAATCTCACAATGAAACAAAAACTCAAACTCATAATTGAAAACGAAGTCAAACTCACAATGAAACGAAAACACAAACTCATGATCGAAATCGAAGTCAATCTCGCAATGAAACGAAAACTCAAACTCATAATTGAAATCGAAGTCAATCTCACAATGAAACGAAAACTCAAACTCATAATTGGAATCGTTCGAGTTTGAGTTTTCGTTTCATTGTGAGATTGAATTCGATTTTGATTATGCGTTTGCGTTATCGTTTCATCGTGAGATTGACTTCGATTCCAATTATGAGTTTGTGTTTTCGTTTCATTGTGAGATTGACTTCGATTTAAATTATGAGTTTGAGCATTGGTTTCATTGTGAGATTGACTTCGATTTCGATTTTGAGTTTGAGTTTTCGTTTCATTGTGAGATTGACTTCGATTTTGATTATGCGTTTGTGTTATCGTTTCATCGTGAGATTGACTTCGATTTTGATTATGAGTTTGTGTCTTCGTTTCATCGTGAGATTGACTTCGGTTTTAATTATGAGGTTGAGTTTTCGTTTCATTGTGAGATTGACTTCGGTTTTAATTATGAGGTTGAGTTTTCGTTTCGTTGCGAGGGCGTCAAAAGTGATTCAATCTTTGGGCGTTGGCCCCCTTGAGTTAGCTCGAAATTGAGTTAGGTACCCAAAATTCGGGTAATATCACTAGGTAACGTAGAATTGGGCGAGGTTCCTTCGCAATAAACAAGGCTGCTCTAATGGGCAAATTTACTCGTTTATTAGAACTACTAGAGTCAGCGAAGACTTTGCTTGCGGATTTCCCCGCCCGGGCGGTACAAGCGGCATCACCAATTGGAGAACAGACTTGTGAACTCGGCGGTGCCTATGAATAAAGATGAGCCGCTCCGAGCGCTGAGTTGAAGGCCGCTATCCGTCCTGTCCCGAAAGTCCCGATTCCCATTGCGATCCGAACGACCCGCGCGCTTTGTTGGTCTTCGCCCGCTCCCGGCTCACAAAGCCGGCGCGGCGGCGGAGCGCTTTCCCAATTCTACGCTCCTGCGTCCGCCGCTCTTAGTTGCACGGTTGATCGGCCGCCTCGGCGGATGGCGATCGGAGCGCCGCTCGAGCTGCAATATGACCGGTTGCCATTCCAGGGTTTCCAGATCTGCCGGTTTTTTCCCCCATTTCGAGGGAATTTACAGAGAGCCGAGGGATACGGAGTGAGCCGGTGAATAAACTGACTGGTATAATGAAGTATACCTATGATACTTGAATACATCGCGCACCGGGAATAATACTGGTATAAGTCCGAAATTTACGATTTTGAGTTATACTCATGTTTACGATTTACCGAAATTTACGATTATAGTTATACTCATGTAATGTACGTGTTATACATGTAACTCGGTTGTATAATATTTCGCACCCCCGCGAGAACAGTGTTGCATCTCAAGAAACGCGATTTTTGAGTTAAATGCATAGTGAAATAGTGCATGAAAAGCTCTACACAGCGAGAAGATAGTTATATCCCTAACTTGAATATTCGCCGCTAGAGAGCAGATGAAACGGTGTTCTTCGACGGGAAATTTGGCTGTTTTGGCGGTGTTCCTTGGAGGAACATGGTTACATCTTAGATATTCTCCAGCTGGGACGTGAAAGACTTAAAACCAGTGTTGCGTAGATAACACACAATACTTTCATATTTTGACACGTAAAATTTACAACGAAGATACAATTTAATCATATTTTGACTGCTTTCAAGGGTGTTAAGGTAAAAAATTACAAAAAATTCACTATCCAAATTTTAAAATTCGCCCAAAATGAAAATACGTCACATTATCGGAATATAAAAAATATCCAGATATTCTGCAAGTTAAAACTAAGATTTTAAGACCAAGAACGCTCAAATCGGTTCATTTTTGTGGCCGGACAAAAATAAAATAGAAAACACTAAAAATGCAAATATATCGGACAGACGGACACACGGACACACTGACACATACACACTTGTTCAGGAAGCGTATAAGAAAAAGTTTTTTCTGAAGCTCCGTTCCGATTCTCGATTTTAGGACGATTCCAATACTTCCATTTACTCTGTAAATATGGAAGTAAAAAGGTTTTTTTAGGCTCTGATCCGATTCTTGATTTTAGAAAAATTACAATACTGCCATTTACTTCGTAAATATGGAAGTGAAAATGTTCCCAAAATCCAGGAAGTTGTTTCGAACCGGAAAAAATTGGGTTTTTGTGATGCAAAGTGTGGTTTTTCCGAAGAAAAAAAAACTTGAAAAAATCATATTTTGGAAACGGGTCGAGGCAGGAAAAGGCGGTTGACGGGGTTTTGTCCAATGTTTGTTCGGGTTTCACTTCAATTCTTTTTCACCCCAAGTTTGGGACGATCTGTTTATGGTTTCTCCCGAGGGGCGTGTTTTTCTTTAATTGCCTGTATAAACTCTTATTAGGAGTTCTCTACCTCGAGGAAGGAAAATCCATGGGTACCTAATACTTCAACGCGAATTAATGCGAAATTAAAATTAAATCGGGGAAATATATCCGAGGCCCTGCTAACGGGCGAGATGTGAAAATTCCGAAACGTTTCGCATCGGATGACGTAGTCGGTTCCAGTTCGGAAGAAGCAGTTCCAATGAGCTATGGGAAGCCCCCACCCCACCCCACCCCACCCCCCTCCCCACCGCACCATCTACATTTCAGATCCGCCACCTTCGCCGTGCGAGAGATTCTCAAGAGCCGAGAGGGACGAGAACGGAGAACCTGAAATGTTATTAAACTCAGGCTCGACGTAATAAATTTCTTTTAAGGAGTTCTCAGCCAAGAGAAACGAAACAGAAAGAAGAGAAAGGTGATATATTATAAAGAATAATATCATGCTAGAACCCGCACTCCGCCCTCGGCTCCCTTAACCTTTCAGACAAGTCCGCACGAAGCTAACGCCCAAGTCGAGCAAAACCAACCCCCCGATTTCACCCCCGTGGCAGATCAGCCGTCTCCCTTCCACCCCTGCTCGCGATGGTTCGCCCTTTCCACTCCGAGGACAAAGACGACGGCTCGGCAGAACATTGTTTCACGTACCTTACAAACCTGAGACGAGAGATCGAACCGTTGCCATGGAGGTTTCTCGACTTTGCGGCTTTGCGGGCCTCGTTCCGTATACTTACGCGCAACAAGCTCAGACCGTACTCGTCATTCGCAATGCGCCTCACATAATAGGTATCGTAATTCTATTGCTTTTTTTGACATTTTAGACCCTTATTATAGGGTTATTATAGCTAATATTATTATTACCTATATTATTATAAATATATCATATAACTATATCATATAACTATATTAATTACTTTTATATTACTATATCTTATATAACTAAATTATATTATATTATTATTATAGCTATAATAGCTTCTTACTGCTGTCTAAAGATCAGGGGCAGGGCCCAACGCAAAGAACTGCCTCCTCACCTCAATTGATTTCTAGTAATAATAATATTTAGTATTGACAAAGCCTGAAAATTTGATGTTTAACTGTACATATCGTCGGCAATAGCTACAGGGTACATAGCGGCCTGGGACACAACCTAAAGAAGTTTGTTACTTGTTAGTGTTGACTACAATCTTCAAGGAAAAACGTTTACCTATATAAATTTACTCAGAATCACTTCCCGAACAAGTGTCTGTACATCTGTCCGTCTGTGACCATTTACAGAAATGACCATAACTCCCTCAATCTTTTTTCAAATTTCGTGAACTGAAATGTTTGTCTCGGCAATACCTACCGCCCTGTTTAATCGGAAATTGAATAACTCACAGTACTTCCGATGTATTTTCAATTTTAGTGTTTTCTTTTTTATTTTTTTCCGGCCTCAAAAATGAATCGATTTGAGCGTTCCAGGTCTTAAAATCTTTGTTTTACCTTGCAGAATATGTGGATATTTTTTATATTCTGATAATTTGGCGTGTTTTTGTTTTGAGCGGATTTAAAAATTTGCATAGTTAGTTTTTTGATATTTTTGACCTAAACACCCTTAAACGAAGTCAAAATATGATCAAATTGTTTCAAAATTTTACTTTTCAAAATATGGAAGTGTTGTGTGTTATCTACGCACCGATTTGAGTGTTCTTGGTCTAATAAATAATGATTAGTGTGTATAAATAACGATTGTGTATAAGTATAGTGTGTAAGTATTGTGTGTAAGTATAGTGTATAGTGTGTATAAATAAATAACGATTTGAGTGTTCTTGGTCTAAAATATTTGTTTTACCTTGCACAATATGTGAATATTTTTTTTTATTCCAATGATTAGGCGTATTGTTATCTTAGGCGAATTTTAAAATTCGCATAGTGAGTTTCATGTTGTTTTTGACCTAAACGCCCTTAAAGACAGTCAAAATAATATTTTATTTCATAATATTATATTATAATTATATTTCAAATACTATTTCATATCGATACCTTAAAGCACAAAGGGCATATGTCCCAAATATCAAATATTGAGATTTCGATACCGTAAGAATTTACTCATCAGGACCTATCGACAGCTCCAAGAATCATGATCCCTTTTATCTATTTTTGCGGCCAAAAAACGATAAAATAGGAAAACGACAGATATTTAAAGAGCGTTTATCTTGGAAGTGTTGAGTGCTACCAAAGTTCTGGTTAAACGAGGTTGTATATCTTGGCCAGACAAACATTTTCTGTTAAGCAAATTTTTTTTATAGAATTGAAGACTATGGGAGAAATCTTTATTTTTGTAAATTGATCGAAAACTTAATTTGCATTTTTCTCATTTTGCCATTCTTGGACATATGCCCTTCGTGGTTTAAGATATCGATATTATGGACACATTGTCTCACACTTTTACGTTTCAAAATCTGGAAGTAGGTATTGTGTGTTATATTATCCTTTCCTGGTCACAAAATTGAACCGATTTTAGCGTTCTTGGTCTTAAAATCTTAAATATGCGATATTGTCTTAAAATCTTAAATAGCTTTGGCTCACACTCCACATTCTGGGGGGGGGGGGGGTTAACACTTCTCGGGTTGCTGGTTACACTCGAAATGGTGATAATACTGCGTGTTATCTACGCTATCTTCGAACATTCTACTCCGTCCTCGGAACCCTACGAGGCCATCATTATTTGATCCCCAAAGGGTTTAACAATGGCGGTAGGTAACGATTCACCCTTGACTCCGAACTTGATCCTTCAACTTCGGGGGCTTTGTAATGTAGTAAATAAAGGCTTTTAGAGGAACGAGATGTCAACTTGACGATGAAAGGAGTTGAAGGCCAGGTCAATTACGAGGGGTTTACGAGAAAAATTAGAGGAAGTGACAATGGCTCCTCTGATAACGTTTTCCTTTCTTCTCAGCAAAGCGCAGAAGGCGTACCCTCGAGGGCAACTGCGGAATGAGTGACAGCCAACGTTGCTGCATTTTTCTTGAATGCCCTCGCTTTCGGCCGATCCTTATTTCGAGCTTGCGACTATCCTACAATCAATTGATAAAGTCGATTTTATTTGCGGAGTACGTTATCGGCTGCAGGCAGGTATTCCTTTTTTAAAGGCGTAACGGTTGACCTAATTTTTAAATCAACTTCAACATTTAAAACCCGCAGGTGCGCAGATGACCCAAAATACATCCGTATCCGTTCATTTTTACTTTCATATTTACAGAGTAAATGGAAGTGTAGGACTCTTTCTTATACACATTTACTCGGAATCACTTCCCGAACAAGTGTCCGTCTGTTTGTCTGTGGTAATTTACAAAAATGACCATAATGCTCATCACTCATAATGAGCTGCTCATAATGACTCAATCAATTCTCAACCTTTTTTTCAGAATTTCTTAAACTGAAATGTTTGTCTCGGCGAGATCTATTAAAGCGTTCAATCGGAATTCAAATAACTCACCGTACTTCCATTATATTTGCATTTTTAGTGTTTTCCATTTTTTTTTCCGGCCATAAAAATGAACCGATTTGAGCGTTCTTGGACTTGAAATCTTTTTTTTTACCTTGCAGAATATGTGGAAATTTTTTATATTCCTATAATGTGGCGTATTTTTATTTTAAGCGAATTTTGAAATATGCGTAGTGAGTTTTTTGATATTTTTGACCTAAACACCCTTGAAAGCAGTCAAAATATGATCAAATTGTGTCACATTTTTACGTTTCAAAATATGGAAGTATCGTGTGTTATCTACGCACCTCTGGTTTGGGCAGGGATCATTGTGTGAATTTTACATCTGTGTTATTGAAACCTAGGGGGCCCTCAAAAAAGTGCATAGCAGCTTTTTTTAGAAACCAAAGTTCCTACGATCATGGATATTCCTAATCTGATTTCTGGCTGATTCTGTCGCCCCAATTCGTAGAGGATACGGAACAGGACGGAATAAGACCAAAAACGGGCCATCGGATTGTTAAAATTAGAATTATATCGATTTTAGTGTAGTACGTGAATTAGGTACAGCGTATAACAAAATTCCATAGTGCCACAAAAATTTTTTTTTATTGACATTCCGGCGAATTTATTGTGTTTTGGATGAGGGATACGGGAAAATTGTCGGGGGAAAATGATGAAGACAATCGCGTAATTGTGCGATAGGTGCGGTCAACGCCTTTCCGAAAAGAAACCCTCCACGTTCCTGTATGGTGAGCGACGGAGAGATGAGATACCCCCAGGCCAGCCAGTAAGGGGCTGTTTACTTAGACAGCAACAACACCGTTCGATGATTCAATCCGCTTTGTTCGACCAGCTCTTTGTTTTGCGTATTCAAGAGCTCCATTGAATCCGAAAACGACGACGGAGCCTATGTCGGTCTCCGACTTCCTAGGCCACCCGTCACAAGGAGGAGGTGTTTGTCCATTAGGTCGTGCCGAGTCGGTCCCTTCAAAAAACCGACCCTCAAAAAAAAAAAAAAAAAAAAAACCGGCGGAGCCGACGAAAAAGACGGAAAAATACGGAAACCCTGAACTCAGTCTCCCGCCCTGTCCGGCGGCTTTTTCCACCCGAACCAGTGGAGCCTCTTTCCTCGGAACTTAGCACTCTGTTTTAGGCAGCGAACTGCCCACAGGATCTGTCCGACAAAGCCAAGTTGGAAATTCCTCCGACGCGCTTTCCTAGCACAGACTTCGGTCGCTCTTGCGAAATCAATCCCCCCCCCACCTCGCCTCATACACATGTATGAAGGAGACCATTCACAGCTATTTTTAGTCGCCCCTCCCCTTCCAACCCCCTCGACATCTTAGAAAGAAGACTTTATTTCTTCATGTTTTTCCGACCCTTTTTCTCGGAATGTCTTACCGTTCTTGTGTGCCACGTGGTTCCGCCAACCCATTGCCCCAAGTGGGATAAAAAGTTGGGGATAGGCAGAAAGTTCGGAAGACCGCCGGCCGTCCTAACTAAATCATACGTGTTATCCACATCGCACTCACCTAAAGTTAGTCCTTGAGTGGTAGACCTACATCATTTCTCGATCAGACTTGAACAACTCCTCTTACGAATTTTCCGAAATGAATAAGACGGAAATCGGTCCCAGTCCGATGGGATGAACCGTGTAATCACGTCACAAACTGTGGAAAACACACAATTTCCATACTTCCATATTTGAACACTAAACATTGGAAGTTTTGAGCACAAAATGTCCATATTTTAATACACTAATTTTTGGCACAATTTGAATTTGCACTTCGGGAAAAGTACACAAACAATTCTATACACCAGGCATCACCTTGGCCTTTGCGTTTTTAAACCGGTGGTGCGTAGATAACACACAATACTTCCATATTTTTAAACGTAAAATTGTGACACAATTTGATCATATTTTGACTGCTTTTAAGGGTGTTTAGGCCAAAAATATCAAAAAATTCACTATGCAAATTTTAAAATTCGCCAAAAAACAAAATTCGCTTCATTTTTGGAATATAAAAAATATCCACATATTCTGCAAGGTGAAACGAAGATTTTGAGACCAAGAACGCTCAAATCGGTCCATTTTTGTGGCCGGAAAAAAATAAAATAGAAAACACTAAAAATGCAAATAAATCGGAAGTACTGTGCGTTATTCAAATTTCGATTAAACAGGGTGTTAGGTCTTGCCGAGGCGAACATTTCAGTTCAAGAAATTTGAAAAAAGGTTGAGAATTGAGGGAGTTATGGTCATTTTTGTAAATGACCACAGACGGACTAACGGACACACGGACACACAGACACTTGTTCAGAAAGTGATTCTGAGTAAATGTGTATAAGAAAAAGTTTTTTCTGAAGCTCCGTTCCGATTCTCGATTTTACGACGATCACAATACTTCCATTTACTCTGTAAATATGGAAGTAAAAATTTCCCGATTTGTTCCCCTTAACCTTTTCCGATTGGATTCCCCGGACGATGAGCCGCAAGTTGGAGCAAACCACAAGCATGTGGCTTTTCAAGAGGCCAGAATTTTGACACACCATTTTGTATTGAACCGCTGATGCGATTTTTTTGCTCAGACGGGTTTTGAAATTTTCGAAGTGTGTTGTTTGTCATTTTTGATCCAAACAGCCTTCGAAGTGGTCGAAACTAAATTCATTTGTCACAAAAATTTATCCATAGGTAAGTATTGCATGCTATCTACGCACCACTGGATTACATTTTGTTGGGAAATAGCCAGTAGGTATTCAGGCTGGCTTTCCCTCTGTCATCCTGGTATTTTCAGATCTTCAGAAGGGTGGAGGACTGAACGAAGTTCGGCTAAGTACAATGGACAATGATTATGGAGTGAGCGCTGAAAGTACTCTGCATTATTCATCCCCTATACCGAAGACCTGCGCATAGCAAGGTTGGTGCCGAATTCAGTCATCTTTCAGCAGAGCTAGAAGAAGGGGGCCAAATTTAATCATCTTCGTAGAAAGCCAAGGGGGCCAGTGCCGGATTCGAACTTAATGGGACTTAATTCTAGACCACCTTTGTCGACACGTAGATCGCCTTAGTCCTGCTAACGATAACGATCCATCATCGGCATATGGTTTGTTTCACTCGCTCCTCGTGACGTCTTGACAGCGGGAGCAGCACTTCCTACTTATTCTCAGGCCCCTGGAAAAAACGAGACGTCAAGCAAACTCTTGAACGCCGTGTTCTGCGTATTAATGTTCGTATTTGTATTCACGCCAGCATTTTGAGACCCACGCACATTCGTACGAGTTACGTACGACTCGGTCGAGCAACTACTTTTGCGAAGTTGCGCTGCTTCAGAAACAAAGCTGAACAACTTTTCCACTTCCAACTACGATAACCTCGCCGGTGCCCTCCGAAACGGCTCTCCATTCTCCCCTCGCACCAATCACGTTATCTGAACAAAGCTTCCCTCACTGTTCATCCCCTCGCCTTCCTGCCCCTGTTTTCCATCTTTCTCTTTCCCCGCTCTACCGTCTCTCCTCCGCGGCTCAACCCCTCCTCCCCTCCACTCATCCCCGCACCGCCGTGTCCCGCGGTGCCTGTGCAGGGTGGCTCTCGGCCGATCCCATTTGTCCTGTCGAGTCCCTGATGCCCCTACGGCGAAAAGATCTCTAGGCAGATTATCCTCTGACGCCTCTTTCACGCTGTTTTACTGACCCTCTTCGTCCTCTCGTAACTCTTTCGCTCTTTCCAGATCCTTGACTGAGCTCTTCTTGGAACAAACGCACAGTAATGCGAAGGTACAGTACCTGCTACCTGTATTCATGCCTGCGTGCCCCTCGATAGTGATAGTACTGACCTGAAAGCCTTGGTATTCCAGCACATGCTCAGCTGCTTTTATATGGGGTCATTTTTTGGACCCTCGACGGAGTTATAAGTAATGGGCCGCAAATTGAGGTCATACCTATACTAACGTATCGGATTTATGCTATACCGGGTGTCTACACTTTCGATGGTAAAAAATGAAGGAAAATTTTCTACATTTTCCACAATTTCTCTCTCACTGCCTCCGTTGGTGGTGAAGGGTAAAAACCTCAGTAACACCCACTCACTATTGTTCAGTTTACCCATTTTCTCACCCGGAGCGCTCCATAAGTGACTCAATTAAATTGTGTCACTTATGGAGCGCTCCGGGTGAGAAAATGGGTCATCAAATCAAATTTTGATTCACCATGGAAAGTTCTACGGAAAAAATCGTCTTCAAGTGTGCAGGACATGATTTTGTTTCATTTCCAACGACCAATTCGGCCAATGTAGCAGAATGTTCTCTCGATTAATACGATAAAAATAGTTTCCATTCTCATTCGTACTCGACTAGAGTTAAATTCAAATCTTGCAACGATTATAAAAAGGTAACAACCGATTTTAGTTCACTAATGTACCAACTCACGTGATACAAATCGGGCCAACTCGAATCTTCAATGTAGCTTTTATCTGCGACCCCAGCTTTCATGAGGCTATCAGGGATGTTGGGAAAGTTGCGCCAAGGGAAATTCTGCGTAGCTTTTCTGAATTGGCCATCCCACCCATTGTGCCACCGGCCATCCGCCAAACGACTTCCGGTGAAAAGCAGTTTCTTGACTATCTCGCTTCGTTCGATAGCATCTTTTAATTAGCCGCACCCCTCATTACGTCCAGAATTGTGGATTAAGGTGTCAGATCCGTGGCTCAGATGATTTCGACTTGAAGGAGCGAGCGCCCTAATGACGCAGAAGACAAAAATAAGATATTTTAGTCCGTAAAAGACGGGAAGAACAATCAACTTGCTTGAAAGATCAAAGACCCTCCGTTCCGATACTTTTTTCATTCAACTGGAGCTACTGTACAACAATAGCTTCTTTTGAATGAACGGACTGGTAGCGACTTGCTAAAATAATCGTAGAATGTAGGTAGGCAGCTAATTTCAACCAGTGGTGCGTAGATAACACACAATACTTCCATATTTTGGAACGTAAAATTATGACGCAATTTGATCATATTTTGACTGCTTTTAAGGGTGTTTAGGTCAAAAATATCAAGAAATTCACTATTCAAATTTCAAAATTCGCCCAAAATCAAAAAACGCCAGTTTTTCGACACATAAAAAATATCCACATATTCTGCAAGGCAAAACAAAGATTTTAAGACCAAGAACGCTCAAATCGGTTCATTTTTGTGACCGGAAAAAAATAAAATAGAAAACACTAAAAATGCAAATAGATCGGAAGTACTGTGCGTTATCCAAATTTCGATTAAACAGGGTGTTAGGTCTTGCCGAGACAAACATTTCAGTTCAAGAAATTTGAAAAAACGTTGAAAATTGAGGGAGTTATGGTCATTTTTGTAAATGACCACAGACGGACAGGCGGACTAACGGACACACGGACACACAGACACACGGACACACAGACACTTGTTCAGGAAGTGATTCTGAGTAAATGTGTATAAGAAAAAGTTTTTTCTGAAGCTCCGTTCCGATTCTCGATTTTAGGACGATCTCAATACTTCCATTTACTCTGTAAATATGGAAGTAAAAATATTAATTAGAGAAGCAATAAGCTGTGAAATCCTCGGAGTAAAGAAGCCCCGTTCGCACCCTCGCGGATGCTGAAATCGAGAAAGCAAGGAATATAATAGTCTGTCGCTCTTCCGATTTGATTTTAACCAGTTGGTTTGTTGGTTTTGGTGTGCGCATCGAGCGATGTGTAGCTACATGCTCAATTTTTTTCCCCCCCGAAATCGGACGATTTCTTCAATGCGTTTTGCAGGTGGCGCCGTACGACGAACAGATTTTCTTTCAGTACAGATTTTGATTCCAGACCCTTTGAAACGTGAAGTGTGAAATTCCGAGGGCTTGTTGTAAACGAAATTTCCCTAAACGATTACATGGGTTTGTTATTTTAGAAAAATAATGAACCAAATGTTGGTGCGTGTTCTGGGAATATTACAGCATCGCGCACGCCCTAAAATGTGCAAGTTAACCTCGTGAAAAATTAAGGGTTTAACAATGTTAACCAAATATTCTTCCATATTTACAGAGCAAATAGAAGTGTTGGAATCGTCCTAGAATCGAGAATCGGAACGGAGCTTCAGAAAAAACTTTTTCTTATACACATTTACCTACTCAGAATCACTTCCCGAACAAACCCAAATCACTTCCCGTCTGTTTGTCAGTGTGTCCGTTTGTCCGGCTGTGGTCATTTACAAAAATAGCCATAGCTCCCTCAATTCTCAACCATTTTTCAAATTTCTGAACTGAAATGTTTGTCTCGGCAAGACCTAACGCCCTGTTTAATCGGAATTCGAATAACTCACAGTACTTTCGATGTATTTACATTTTTAGTGTTTTCCATTTTATTTTTTTACGGCCACAAAAATAATCCGATTTGAGCGTTCTTGCTACCATGGTCTTAAAATCTGTGTTTTACCTTGCAGAATATGCGGATATTTTTTATAATCTGATAATGTGGCGTATTTTCATTTTGGGTGAATTTTAAAATTTGAATAGTGAATTTTTACTTCCATATTTACAGAGTAAATGGAAGTATTGGAATCGTCGTATAATCGAGGATCGGAACGGAGCTTCAGAAAAAACTTTTTCTTATACACATTTACCCAGAATCACTTCCTGAACAAGTGTTTGTGTGTCCGTCTGTCCGTCTGTGGTCATTGACAAAAATGGCCATAACACCCCCTCATTAATCAGCCTTTTTTTCAAATTTCCTGAACTGAAATGTTTGTCTCGGTAAGACCTAACACCCTGTTTACTCGATATTCGGATAACGCACAGTACTTCCGATATATTTGCATTTTTAGTGTTTTCTATTTTATTTTTTTCCGGCCACAAGAATGAACCGATTTGAGCGTTCTTGGTCTTAAAATCTTTGTTTTCCCTTGCAGAATATGTGGATATTTTTTACATTCCAAAAATCTAGCGTTTTTTCATTTCGGGCGAATTTTAAAATTTTAATAGCGAATTTTTCGATATTTTTGGCCTAAACACCCTTAAAAGCAGTCAAAATATGATGAAATTGTGTCACAATTTTACATTTCAAAATATGGAAGTATTGTGTGTTATCTACGCACCACTGGTTTTATATTTTTGACCTAAACACCCATAAAAGCAGTCAAAATACGATCAAATTGTGTGACACTTTTACGTATCAAAATATGGAAGTATTTTGCGTTATCTGCGCACCGCTGGTTTTAATTTCTCTACAACCAACGGAAATGGGAAGGGATGCTCGTTGGTTAAGAACTACCCTACATCGACTATAATAACTGTATAATACCTAATATTATTCGAACAGTGCCCCCCCCCCCCCTCAACAATCGTTCCGAGCTAGAAAGGAGGTGGTTTGGGTAGAAGTAAGACATCTAACTCGTAGGCCACCAACCTAACCACGATAACGTAACGAAGTGGGCGAAATAGCAGCTCTTTGCATGTAAATAGACTTTTGGTCCTACGGTTGAATAATGGCGCAGCCCAGGGCTACAGCCTCTCTCAGAGATCATCTGACGGCCCTTCTTCGAGAATTGCGTAGCGCTGCGGTAACCACGTTTCGAAATAATGTTACCTCCGCTTCAAATAAGGTTCACAATGGTGGGGCCAATGCAAAGGTAGCGAGGCCCTTCTCTGAGAACAATGATTTCCATTGATTCGGATCCGACGAGAAATCCCTACCTATCTCTGTTATTGATTTCTACAGACCACGTCCGACAGTTGCGGGTATTCTAGGCGCGGATGCGCGTTGTTCGCCATGATTCTGTGAGTTGTATCCCGAGCAGCTCGAGCTATAGGGATACGACGAATTCTACAAGTGAGCGATTCACGGAATTCTTTCCAGCTCATTTCCCGGTCAATTAGTTTTAGTCCCGGTCCAGTGGAGATGAACTTGCTCGAGGAGCAACTTAAAGCATTCCTGAAAACTACCCTTGGACGATTTGGATAAATTTGTTACAAAAGCTGCTGATTTAATCGGGGCCATGGAAGTAAATAAGTTGAAAATCAAGTCGAAAAACTGGCGCGAGCATTACCCCAGGCGAGAACCAAACCCGGCATCTCCAGATTTCTAGTCCGAGTTTTTCCGAACTTTTTTATTATAGTTGTAGTCACGCGATCAGGGTTAGGGTCATACAGAAAAACGTCGTCTCCTTCGCCAAGCTTTCGGCAAATTTATTGCCTTCTTCAGGGCCTAGAATCACATAATGTACGCGAGCTCAGCAGCCAGCAGAAGAATTATTTTAAGTTAGAAATTTTAATCATTTACCTTAATTTACACTGTATTAGATATTATTATTATTAATTTGTACCTTTTGCATAACTTGTATTTTAGTATTAACTCACTTGGAGACGAGGTTAAGCGGTCATATGACCACTACCGTCCAAGACCAATGACATTTCCATTAATTAACCTAAAATAAAATTATTTGTATTATTATTTTCAACAATTTTAACAATTTATTTTCAACAGGTCTAAAATATTCAACACATAACTGGAAAGGACTAACGAGGTTCTGACTAGGTAGGGACATTGTTCACCTGTATTATTGAAGGTATGAGAAAAACAATTAGCATCATGCTTCGGTTTACGTTGTTATTTAAAATAGTTTTGACTAGAAATCCACAAGGAGAAACGAAACAACCACAGTCAACAAATTAAAAAATGTTTTTTAAACAATATTATTTCTATCTTTTACTAAGTCAGTAGGAACCACATCTAGCAAAAACCAACAAAACAAAACAAGCTGCCTATCAGAGCTGATAACGGCTCCACTTGTTGACTAGCTGTCAAGGCACTCAATCCCTACCAGACATATGTGTTGCTTTTTCTCCAAACCTAACGTGTAGTAGCTTGTGTGAATCATGTGTGTGTGTGTGTGTGTGTGTGTATGTGTCTCAGGCGGGCCCGATTGGGTCAACTAACCCAATCTGGACCGCCTCCATGAAGTGTATGTATGTGTGTGGTGGTGCATGTGTTAATATGTATGTGTTTGGTGATTGTGTGTGCATGCTTGTGTGTGTGTGTATCGGGCGGGTCTAACCGGGTCAACTACCACAATCCGGCCCGCCCGCATTAAGTATACCTATGTGTGTGGTGGTGCATGTGCTAATATGTATGTGTGTGGTGATTGTGTGTGCATGCTTTTGTGTGTGTATGCGTGTGTGTGTATATGATATGTTAGGTACGAGCTGTCTTTATATCAGCGAGGATCCCTGCGTACACAGAACTGATGCCATTGACATCGGTCTTTTTATTGCAGCAATTGTCGTTCAGCAAGATGTGGAGTTTTTCTTTAAACTCACGTCTTCCTCTCTTCTGTTCGCGGTCCTCGATGCTGACGTTTTCAAAGTCAAAAATATGCCCCATTTCAATCGCATGCTGCGAGAGCATGGTACCCTCCTCTTGCTCGTTCCGACAGTCTCGATTGTGCCTTGCCATTCGTACTTTTATGTATGAGATTGTGTGGCCTATATAACATGCTGAGCAATCCCGACAGTTCACTTTATACACAACTCCTGACTGTAATTGGATTGGGTCTTTGTCTTTCAGTCTTGTGTGTAGGCGAGATATCTTGTTACTGTACTTGAATACAACCTTAACATTTGACAGATCCTTTTGCAGTGCGACCTTCAGCTTCGGAGAGATGCCTTGAACGTAGGTGAGTCCCATGAATATTTTTGGACTGACATCAGCGTCAGCAGTATGTGAGCTCGTGTCGCTGCCTTGTCTTGGTCTAGGACCTGCTGTGCCCGACGACCATTCAGCCATCAGTCTCCCAACCAGCGCCCTTGGATAACCATTCACCCGTAGCATCCCACCCACCTGGGTTTTATTTGCCTCACGGTATTCTGGTGAGCTCAGGCGCAAAGCTCGCCCCATGAGTTCCTTGGCACACGCCAGTTTCATCGAAAACGCGTGTGCCGATCTGAAATCCAGGCAACGGTCGCTCGCAGATGGCTTCCTGTACCAGTCCGTAGACACGCGCCCGGATGGCCCACGGACCAGGAGCAGGTCGAGAAACGGCAGCCTGTTGTCGGCCTCACGTTCGCATGTGAACTGGAGTTTATGGTGATAATTATTGAAGAGTGACAAAGTTTCGTCAACTTGGTCCACAGGAAGGATGATTCACACACACACACACACATGATTCACACAAGCTACTACACGTTAGGTTTGGAGAAAAAGCAACACATATGTCTGGTAGGGATTGAGTGCCTTGACAGCTAGTCAACAAGTGGAGCCGTTATCAGCTCTGATAGGCAGCTTGTTTTGTTTCGTTGGTTTTTGCTAGATGTGGTTCCTACTGACTTAGTAAAAGATAGAAATAATATTGTTTAAAAAACATTTTTTAATTTGTTGACTGTGGTTGTTTCGTTTCTCCTTGTGGATTTCTAGTCAAAACTATTTTAAATAACAACGTAAACCGAAGCATGATGCTAATTGTTTTTCTCATACCTTCAATAATACAGGTGAACAATGTCCCTACCTAGTCAGAACCTCGTTAGTCCTTTCCAGTTATGTGTTGAATATTTTAGACCTGTTGAAAATAAATTGTTAAAATTGTTGAAAATAATAATACAAATAATTTTATTTTAGGTTAATTAATGGAAATGTCATTGGTCTTGGACGGTAGTGGTCATATGACCGCTTAACCTCGTCTCCAAGTGAGTTAATACTAAAATACAAGTTATGCAAAAGGTACAAATTAATAATAATAATATCTAAGGGAAAAGCACCAATAGCGGACATGACAACAGTAGTGGACACTTGGGTTAAAAATCGATAAAATAAGGGTTTGAGACAACTTGGGGGGTTCTTCTTTGATGTGCCTAATCTTGAATAGTTGTGGCACAAAAAAAAGAACCCCCCAAGTTGTCTCAAACCCTTATTTTATCGATTTTTAACCCAAGTGTCCACTACTGTTGTCATGTCCGCTATTGGTGCTTTTCCCTTAATACAGTGTAAATTAAGGTAAATGATTAAAATTTCTAACTTAAAATAATTCTTCTGCTGGCTGCTGAGCTCGCGTACATTATGTGATTCTAGGCCCTGAAGAAGGCAATAAATTTGCCGAAAGCTTGGCGAAGGAGACGACGTTTTTCTGTATGACCCTAACCCTGATCGCGTGACTACAACATTAATACGGGTCGATCATTCATCATCAATTTTTTATTATAATTATAACTTGGGAGTTGTACTTCTGCCAAGGCAACCAAAAATATTATCATGAAAAAAAAAACGCTGCTAAGTAGATTAGTGACATGGTTAATTATTTAGGTATCACAGAAAATAAAGTTCATAGTTGGAGTAGGTAGGTTTATCATCGTATTGTATTTGACTCGTAGGAGTCAAACTTTCAAAATCAATGATGCGTGAATGGTACTTTCACAATTATGAATAAATAGGCATAAAAAGAAAAAAAAACACTGAGCGATTAAACAAGATAGTGATACCCCTTGACGAGGTTTCATAGGAACAATGCCTTTATACCTGGGAGCTCCAAGAAGCAGGACCTGCAGCTTCTTCTCCATCATGTTTTAGCCCATAGTACTTTGGCCGTAGAACCAAGAAAACTACGAAAAAACATGATTTTGGCCTTATCACCCCCCCGAAATTAATCACGTTGACCAAAATCATGAAAACCGCCAAATTTCATGTTTCTTAGTCAACATCTAAGGATTCGTGCCAGAAAACCCCGAAGTCGAATCAGTCATTTTTTTTGAAATTTTTCCAAGGTATGAACCTTTGATTTTCCAGCAGGAATCGGCTTGCTGCATTTTCCTCATTCCTGGAGAGTTGTAAATAATTTCCAATTCTTTGTGCCATGTACCTGCCCAAAACCGAATCAAAAATTTTTTTAAATTTTAACATTTTTTTAAAGGGTCAAAAAAATTTTTTTCAATGTCACAAATTAGTCGTCAAACCAGTTTTCACTAAAATCCAACCAATTTTTCTTTAGCCATATCTCCATTCCCTGCCGTAAAGTAAGAGTGAACATTTAACAGGCGTCTGTCCACGTCTACCTTTTTGAGGGTTAATTGAACTCTGTGCTCAGTTAATTTTTCAACAGACTCAATTTTTGGAGCGTCTCACGGCGGTCTGACTTGCAAAATTGGAACACGCAAGGCGGTGGGTTCGCCTGGTGAAGCGCCAACGTCTGAAATAATGTAACTAATATTTTTACTAATCCAATCGACCTCCGGGCTCAGTTAATTGTTCAACTGACTCAATTTTCCGGGGCGTCGCTCGTCTGTCTGACTTGGAACACGCAAAGCGGAGAGTTCGCCTGGGAAACTGCCAATGTCTAAAGGAAATTAACTGATATTTTTATTGAAATACTCATGTTTCCAGTACACACACTTGCGGTTGTAATTTCAGTTGAATCGAAACAGCGAACAGGAGGACGGGCCGATGTGCGGCATGGAACAGCTGTCACGGGTATTCACGTCGAACGGAGGCATCAAAGTGGAAGCTCCTGTGATGCCGTACATACACTAATTGATGCACCCGTACTAGGTACACACGTGAACTGAACTCGGACAACATTGAAATGCTATCGATCCATCGACATTCAGTCTGGAATCGTCAATTAAATGGCAAGGGAGGAGGACGGTCTTATTGAGCATGCCGAAGGATCAAACTCTCTGAAACGCTGAGCAGTTAATTGTACCTCAATAGTATAACAGAACGCTCGAGCAATAGTGATATTCAATACTTTCAAGAACTGGTTAAGTTGAAAACTATATGGATGCCTACCATATTTGAAGTAGGTAACGGCATTGCCCTAGGAACTGCAAGTGTGGAAAAAGTCTTTGATTTGATTTTATTCGTGCTTGTCATACAACTTGTACATTGAACACGTCACAGTAGGGTACCCAGCTATAAATACACAGAAAATCAGATTCCAATTCGGGGTGATTGTTTATGTTTGTTTGGTGTATTTACAGTTTTTGATTTTTACTTGTTTTGGTTCAAATTGTATCATTATTCTTAGGAAATAACACTGCTAAGTAGATCAGTGACACAGGGGTGCCCAGCTCACCCAAGGGCATTGGCGCATGCTCCCCCCCCCCCCATCCAAGTGTAATCCCCCCCCAAGTACCCCAATACCCAACCCTTTAGTTTTTAACATTAGTCAGTGTATGACGCTAAAATTCACATCTTACATTCTAATCTTCCAAAGGACATTATTTACCTTTGGTCTTGTGAGGAATTCTTTCTGTTTTCATTATTGTAAAAAATATATACCGCTGTTTCTTATCTTTTTAGAATATAAATAAAGTACCTTTTTGATATGATTTTTGACACTAGCAGTGCACCCGTTCTTTGTACGGGAGGATCAAAAAGTAGTAAACAATTATTATAGTTTATTATAATATTTAACAATTTCGATCTTGATGATATGGTAAATGATTTATCAGTACTTTTAACTGTTGAGTAATTCTCATTTCTCTGGTTATCGTCATGGTTTAAAATGTTGAAATAAAATCTACAAAAAAAAAAATCATGCCCCCCCAAAAAGTTGATGGCGCAAATTGCGACATGCCCCCCCCCCTTCTGGGCACCCCTGCAGTGACATGTGCAAATCATTTTTTCTGTATCCGAAGAACTGCAAATTCTGCACAAGGGTTCATTTTTCGATTGCAAAGACAAACCTAATGATATATACTCCTGAAACGCGGAATTCAGTTATTATTAATCTACCATTCAGTTTAAATTTGTATTTCAGATGGGGAATTAAAAAAAAATTGTTCAACCCTGCAAAAGAGCTATATTTACTCTGCCTATAGATATACCTGCCTATCTTGATACTTGTCTACCAATTTTTTTAACGCTGCGCATAGTTTAATTTCGTTAATTTCACTATTTAATCTACTCTCAATTGCCTACAGAATAATTATTAAATTCTCTGGATAAGAAGTTCCAGTATCTATTGACAATTGGGGAAATTTAAAAAAAAATCCAAAATGTCTTACTAAAACTGCAATAAATTCTCATCGGTTGGAGCTACCACCGTGGTGATGGTCTCATTTGATTCAGCTTTGAAAAATCTATAGAAAATGCTACCTCACATGCCTATGTTGCAAATTTACAATTTACAATTTTTTGCTTAAAAACACCAATTTTCCCCCACTTCAACAGCTGTTTTACTCGCCTTAAAATGAAGGTAGGGTTCTGTCGGGACGTTAGGACCAACTAAATGCGGAACCTGATTTATGGTGAAAATTTCAAAAATTTACGAAAACTCGTTCCCCCTGAAAACTCCTGGACAGCGAAAGGCGGACGGACGAAAAAATTTTATCGCAGATTTGAATTCTACGCCCTTTGAAACTTCAACTATGACAATTTCAGCGAAAGTATTTTCGAAATCGGATTTTGGAAATCGGCTACATGAGACCAGAACAAACATGTCGAAAAAGCGACAAAAAAAAACTTTACGGCAAGTCAACTTAGTAACCTCCGCCTTTTCGAAGTCGGTTAAAAATTGACGGATGAAAATAATTCGAAATAAAGCTGACCTAGTGCTCGAACGGTCGACGAGCGTGGAGTGAAATGCATTGTTCTGAACGTCCATCCGGTTTTTGCTATTCTTCTGACCTGTTCAGCAGAACGGCAACCAACCCCTTCCGATCCACCCGCCCCCCACTCCGCTCACCTATTTCCATCCCATTTCCACCAATTGTACGATCCTTTCTCTGAGGCTAACTCAACTGCTGCGTTTGTTGTACAGAGCAAATATATACTCACCCCAGTCTCCCAACGCGGCCGGCGAGTCTGGTTGGTCGCTCCATGCCATCTTCCTTGCTCGAGTTTGAGCATTCACGAGCACAACTTTACTTTCCTAGGGAACGCGTCCCTTCGCTCGCTTTTTTGACATGGTAGTTGTAAATCTCCCGGAGATTTTGTCCTCTTCTTTCCTTCGTGGTGATAAAACCGTTATTCATTCTCCCGAGATTTTATTTTCTGGAGATTATGCCGGGAGAAGTTTTCTGCATTCTTCTGTTCTATATTTCAACATTTTGGTTCATTTTTCTATAGAAATGAACCTTTGTAATCGGTCAGGAAAAAAAAAATTTTAACACCCCCTGAAAATTTGTTGGTTTACGTTTCAAGGGGTGTAGAATCCGAATCTGCAATAAAAAAATTTTGTCCGTCCGCCGTCCGCCGTCCGCCGTCCGCCGTCCGCCGTCCGGGGTTTTTCAGGGGGAAGGAGTTATCGAAAAATTTTGAAATTTTTACCAAAAATCAAGTTCCGTATCTAGTTGGTCCTAACATCTCGACAGAACCCTACCTTAATTCTAAGGCCAGTAAAACAGCTGTTGAAGTGGGAAAAAATTCGTGTTTTTCTGGAAATTTGAAACATAGGCATGTGACGCATCATTTTCTATAGATTTTTCTATGCTGAATCGAATGAGACCATCGCCACGCCGGTAGCTCCAACCGTTTAGGATTTATTGCAGTTTTAGTGAGACATTTTTGAGTTTTTCAAAATTTCTACAATTCTTAATAACTCGAAAACTACTCGAGCCACAAAATTCGTTTTCCACTCGTTTGAATCCCCACAAAAACTTCTGTCTTCCCAATATCTTCAATTTAAAGAATTTGGTCGAATTACACAAATCAGCAAAACAAAAATTGGAAAAATTCGAGAATTCGGCTTTGGTTCATAGATACGGTTGATTGATCTACTAACGACCACTAGCCTATGACACCAACAAAGTGACGCACTCACACTAGGCCAGTTGCGCTTGGCAACGTGAGAGCGAGTCAAGCTTCAACAATGGTTCTGAGGCATTATTGACGCATTTTTAATTTAATTATTATAAATTTTATTCAATTATAAAATAATATATAAATAATAATAATAATAAATAAATTTATTTAATTATTCAGAGAATTTAATAATTATTATTATTCTGTTAGTTATGTTGGTAAATAAGAATAGATTAAATGATGATTTAAACAAAAATTAACGACGCGCTGCGTTGAAAAGATAGATAGGTAGGTCAAGCAAGGAGGACCAAGCAAAGAGGATGATTATTTTTTGCCGGGTTGAAAAAACGTTTTTCCAAATCCCCATCTAGAATACCAATTTATACCTACTGAAATTCTAGAATAATAACAACTAAATTCCGTGTTTGAGGAGAACCTATGTATCGTAAGATTTGTCTTTGCAATCGAAAAATGAACCCCTGTGCAAAATTTGCAGAGTTCTTCGGCTATACCAAAAACTGATGTGCACATGCCACTGATCTACTTAGCAGCGTTTTTCCCTTTATTTCCGCCGTTTCCCTTTTCTGGAGGCCTCCTCCTATTTTTGATGCTCCCTTTCTAGAAACTGGAATACGTGGCTGGAAGATTGTAGCATGCATAGGATGGGGGCAGATATTGCTTGAAAATCCCGTAGGTAGTACACGTTTTTGGTTTAGTTTTTATCATTTAGTGAACCACGGAGATCGCTCATAAAAATACGATGCAGATTTCTGCTAAGGGTTTCATTACACTGGGTAACAGCCAAAAAATCGTCCGGGGTTCCCCAGCATTTTTAGACTAATTTTGGTGTTCTGAGTTCAAATATCACCTTGGTTTTGCTCTATCAGGTCAACTTTTTGAGATACAGCCATAGGCCTCGAAAAGTCATCGCAGTCCTGCACTCCCGCCGTGAAGTCTGTAAATTTTCTGTGAGCTACCGATCTGGCAATGGTCCCATTCGATTCAGCATGAAAGCTACCAAATGAAACATTTTACTGGCAAGCCGGAAAAATTTTGAAAAATCGCAATTTTTTCAAGATTTCAAAACATTTTTCTAGAGGGCTCAAAAGGCTAGCTTGGCTAAATAATTGGGGATGTCCCGGAACCAGGTTGATATTTCCAGGAAATTTCGAAACAAAACCTCCAGCCGTTTGGAGAAAAAGTGTTCACGGCGGACGGACGGGTATATTTTATTGAACATTCGGATTCTACACCCTTTGAAACGTAAACCATGAAAATTTCAGGGGAGGTTAGAAAATTTATTTCTTGGGCGATTACAATGGTTTGTTATTCAATAACAACCCTTGAGCAGGGTGGCGTGAATAATTAACCCCAGTGTAAAAATCTGCAGCGGTTTTTACTTCCATATTTACAGAGTGAATGGAAGTACTGTAATCGTCCTAAATTCGAGAATCGGGACGGAGCTTCAGAAAAAACTTTTTCTCATACACAGTTACTCAGAATCACTTCCCGAACAAGTGTATGTGTGTCCGTCTGTCCGTGTGTCCTTCTGTCCGTCTGTGGTCATTTACAAAAATGACCATAACTCCCTCAATTCTCAACCTTTTTTCAAATTTCTTGAACTGAAATGTTTGTCTCGGCAGGACCTAACACCCTGTTTAATCGAAATTTGGATAACGCACAGTACTTCCGATATATTTGCATTTTTAGTGTTTTCTATTTTATTTTTTTCCAGCCACAAAAATGAACCGATTCGAGCGTTCTTGGTCTTAAAATCTTTGTTTTACCTTGGAGAATATGTTGATATTTTTTGTATTCCAAAAATCTGGCTAATTTTTAATCCGATAATGTGGCGTATTTACATTTTGGGCGAATTTTAAAATTGCATAGTGAATTTTTTATATTTTTGATATAAACACCCTTAAAAAGTCCCCTTAAGTCAAAATACGATCAAATTGTGTCATACTTTCACGTTTCAAAATATGGAAGTATTTTGTGTTATCAACGCAGTACTGGTTTTTCGTGATGATGCGGTGGGAGTCCCTTCACATTTTCCCTCTTTTCTCTTTTACCCCGGCCAAGTTGAGAACGGAAAACTCATGTCGCTAGAAATGCACGTTGGTGTCCGAATGCTTTGCTCTCGCCACCTGGTATCATTAGCCGATTGCTTCAATTCCTACAAATTAACTGAGACGACATCGGGTTTTCTTCATTGCTCTGGATCTACGGAACTGAAGAAATTTCAAGCTTCCATGTAAAAATATGAATCGACTAAGGGAAGATTCGATAAGATTTGAACCAGATTAGGACGACATCAGGATGGGAAGAAAAATGGGAGTTTGAGTGAAGTGGAGGTAGCCTCCGATCTAAAAGCTGCCGGTCCGAGTTGGAAGCGAGAGGAAGGATACGAAGAGCCAGCGATCAAAAGGCAAGGCCCGAGTGAGAAGGTCGACATATTATCTTCCTAAGAAATGTATATTCAGAGATAGCTCAAAGGTCCGTATTCAGTGATTCGAGATCCCGAGCATAATACGATCAAGAGTACGTTCCGTGAACCTGTGCGAGTTACAGCATCAAACGGGAAACCCATATTGGTGACCGTACCAAAGTCAGGGTCACCAATAAGAGAGACTGTTAATTTATTGACCTCTACGAAATCGAGGCCTTGAGGCCCTAACTGCCATTTTGACAGGCACAGAGTAGGAATGAAATCATTGTCAGTAGCCTCGGTAGCCTTGAAAAAAAAAACATGATTCTCCATTCACAAAGAAGTAATAAAAAATAAAGAAGTACAAGAAATAGAAAAAAAACATCGAGTTGATATATTGTACTTTGCTAGCATTTTTCCTCCAAGCTCCTTATCATGCAAATTGATTCTATGAATAATATCAAATACTTCTGCGTTATCGTTATGAAGTTTCACAGCCAAGGCCTGAAAAGATTTCGCGGATAAAGCGACTCGGGATTCGGAGCAGATTCTTCGAATCCCTGGGGATTCGGAGCAGATTCTTCGAATTCCTGATATTTTTGGTTCATTTTTTTTTTTTTTTCGAGAAATGAACCTCTGTAATCGGTCAGGAAAAAAATCTTTTTAAGACCCCCTGAAAATTTATTGGTTTACGTTCCAAGGGGTGTAGAATCCGAATCCGCAATAAACATTTTTTGTCCGTCCGCAATACGCCGTCCGGTATTGGTTCATTTTTCTATAGAAATGAACCTTTGTAATCGGTCAGGAAAAAAAAATTTTTAACACCCCCTGAAAATTTGTTGGTTTACGTTTCAAGGGGTGTAGAATCCGAATCTGCAATAAAAATTTTTTGTCCGTCCGCCGTCCGCCGTCCACCGTCCGCCGTCCGCCGTCCGCCGTACGCCGTCCGCCGTCCGGGGTTTTTCAGGGGGAAGGAGTTATCGAAAAATTTTGAAATTTTTACCAAAAATCAAGTTCCGTATCTAGTTGGTCCTAACACCTCGACAGAACCCTACCTTAATTTTAAGGCCAGTAAAACAGCTGTTGAAGTGGGAAAAAATTCGTGTTTTTCTGGAAATTTGAAACATAGGCATGTGACGCATCATTTTCTATAGATTTTTCTATGCTGAATCGAATGAGACCATCGCCACGCCGGTAGCTCCAACCGTTCAGGATTTATTGCAGTTTTAGTGAGACATTTTTGAGTTTTTCAAAATTTCTACAATTCTTAATAACTCGAAAACTACTCAAGTCACAAAATTCGTTTTCCACTCGTTGGAATCCCCACGAAAATTTCTGTCCTCCCAATATCTTCAATTTAAAGAATTTGGTCGAATTACACAAATCAGCAAAACAAAAATTGGAAAAAGTTGGGAACTCGGCATCGATTCTTAGATACAGTTGATTGATCTACTTACGACCACTAGCCTATGACACCAACAAAGTGACGCACTCACACTAGGCCAGTTGCGCTTGGCAACGTGAGAACGAGCCAAGCTTCAACAATGGTTCTGAGGCATTCTTGACGCATTTTTAAGTTAATTATTATAAATTTTATTTAAATTATAAAATAATATATAAATAATAATAATAAATAAATTTATTTAATTATTCAGATAATTTAATAATTATTATTATTCTGTTAGTTACGTAGGTAAATAAGAGTAGATTAAATGATGATTTCAACAAGAATTAACGACGCGCTGCGTTGAAAAGATAGATAGGTAGGTCAAGCAAGGAGGACCAAGTAACGAGGATGATTATTTTTTGCCGGGTTGAAAAAACGTTTTTTCAAATCCCCATCTAGAACACCAATTTATACTGAAATTCTAGAATAATAACAACTAAATTCCGTGTTTGAGGAGAACATATATATCGTAAGATTTGTCTTTGCAATCGAAAAATGAACCACTGTGCAAAATTTGCAGAGTTCTTCGGCTACACCAAAAACTGATGTGCACATGCCACTGATCTACTTAGCAGCGTTTTTTTCATAGGGAAGGAGTTGTCGTAACTTTTTGAAATTTTCACAAAAAATCAGGTTCCTAGATACGGATTGTCCTAACGTCTCGACAGAACCCTATCTCAATTTTAACGTCAGTAAAACAGCTGTTGAAGTGGGCAAAAATTCATGTTTCTGAAATTCTAGCATAATAACAACTAAAATCCGTGTTTCAGGATTGCAGAGTTCCTCGGAAACACAGAATACTAATGTGCACAATTGATCTTGAAGTCAAACTCACAATAAAGCAGACACTCGAATCCATAATCGAACTAGAAGTGAAACTCACAATAAAACATAAACTCAAACTCATAATGAAAGTCGAAGTCAAATTCACGATGAAGCAGGAACTCAAACTGATAACCGAAGTTGAAGTCAAACTCACAATGGAACGGAATCTCAAACTCATAATCGAACTCGATGTCCAACTCACAATGGAACTCGAAGTAAAACTCACAATGAAACAGAAGCTCAATCTCAGAGTAAAACTCAAAATGAAACCGAAACTATAACTCATAATCGAACTCGAATTCAAACTCTAAATGAAACAGTAACTGAAACTCATAGTCGAAATCGAAGTCAAATTCTCATACCCAATCACAAAGTCGAACTCGAAATAAAACAGAAACTCATAGCCAACCTCACAATGACAAAGAATAAATAGTCAAACGCAGAATGAAACCGAAACTATAGTTCATCAGTTAACTTCGATTATCAGTTTGAGTTTCTGTTTCATCGTGAGTTTGACTTCAAGTTCGATTATGATTTTGAACTTATGTTTCATTGCGAGTTTTACTCCGAGTTAAATTATGAGTTTGAGTTTCTGTTTCATTGTGAATTTGACTTCAACTTCGATCATGAGTTTGCGTTTCTGTTTCATTGGGAGTTTGACTTCGGGTTTGATTATGAGTTTGAGTTTCCGTTTCATTGTGAGTTTGACTTCGAGTTCGATTATGAGTTTGAGTTTCTGTTTCATTGTGAGTTTGAGTTCGATTATGAATTTGAGTTTCTGTTTCATTGTGAGGTTTCCTTCGAATTCGATTATCATTTTGGGTTTCCGTTTCATTGTGAGTTTGACTTCGAGTTCGATTATGAGTTTGAGTTTCTGTTTCATTGTGAGTTTGACTTCGAGTTTGATTATGAGTTTGAGTTTCTGTTTCATTGTGAGTTTGACTTCGAGTTTGATTATGAGTTTGAGTTTCTGTTTCATTGTGAGGTTTACTTCGAATTCGATTATCATTTTGGGTTTCTGTTTCATTGTGAGTTCGACTTCGAGTTTGATTATCATTTTGAGTTTCTGTTTCATTGTGAGTTCGACTTCGGGTTTGATTATGAGTTTGAGTTTCCGTTTCATTGTGAGTTTGACTTCGAGTTTGATTATGAGTTTGAGTTTCGGTTTCATTGTGAGTTTGACTTCAACTTCGATCATGAGTTTGAGTTTCTGTTTCATTGGGAGTTTGACTTCGAATTCGATTATCATTTTGAGTTTCTGTTTCATTGTGAGTTCGACTTCGGGTTTGATTATGAGTTTGAGTTTCCGTTTCATTGTGAGTTTGACTTCGAGTTTGATTATGAGTTTGAGTTTCGGTTTCATTGTGAGTTTGACTTCAACTTCGATCATGAGTTTGAGTTTCTGTTTCATTGGGAGTTTGACTTCGAGTTCGATTATGAGTTTGAGTTTCTGTTTCATTGTGAGTTTGACTTCGAGTTTGATTATCATTTTGAGTTTCTGTTTCATTGTGAGTTCGACTTCGGGTTTGATTATGAGTTTGAGTTTCCGTTTCATTGTGAGTTTGACTTCGAGTTTGATTATGAGTTTGAGTTTCGGTTTCATTGTGAGTTTGACTTCAACTTCGATCATGAGTTTGAGTTTCTGTTTCATTGTGAGGTTTACTTCGAATTCGATTATCATTTTGGGTTTCTGTTTCATTGTGAGTTCGACTTCGAGTTTGATTATCATTTTGAGTTTCTGTTTCATTGTGAGTTCGACTTCGGGTTTGATTATGAGTTTGAGTTTCCGTTTCATTGTGAGTTTGACTTCGAGTTTGATTATGAGTTTGAGTTTCCGTTTCATTGTGAGTTTGACTTCAACTTCGATCATGAGTTTGAGTTTCTGTTTCATTGGGAGTTTGACTTCGAGTTCGATTATGAGTTTGAGTTTCTGTTTCATTGTGAGTTTGACTTCGAGTTTGATTATCATTTTGAGTTTCTGTTTCATTGTGAGTTCGACTTCGGGTTTGATTATGAGTTTGAGTTTCCGTTTCATTGTGAGTTTGACTTCGAGTTTGATTATGAGTTTGAGTTTCGGTTTCATTGTGAGTTTGACTTCAACTTCGATCATGAGTTAAAGTTTCTGTTTCATTGTGAGTTTGACTTCAACTTCGATCATGAGTTTGAGTTTCTGTTTCATTGGGAGTTTGACTTCGAGTTCGATTATGAGTTTGAGTTTCTGTTTCATTGTGAGTTTGACTTCGTGTTTGATTATCATTTTGAGTTTCTGTTTCATTGTGAGTTTGACTTCAAGTTTGATTATGAGTTTGAGTTTCTGTTTCATTGTGAGTTTGACTTCGAGTTTGATTATGAGTTTGTGTTTTTGTTTTATTGCGAGTTTGGCTGAGTTATGGCATGCTGCCGCTCATTTCCAGTTGTGCTATGCGAGCTTGATCGACGATTATGGCGTTCCTCGTGAGTTTCTCAAAAAACTCATCAGAGTGAGTCACTCAAAAAAAATAGCTCCATCAAATCTAGCGCGAGAACTTGGATCGGAAAGTGCACAAATCTCAAAATGGGAAAATTTAGTTATGTTCTTAGCCGTCGACATGCCGCTAATCTACTAAGCAGCGTTTTTAATGGAGTTTCGCCAGGAATTTAAAATGTTCACACAAATATGTAGTTCTGAAACTTTTTTGAATTTCGAACAATAGCACAGCTATTTGATACGCCCGCCGCTCCTATACTTTCAGCACTTTGTTATCAGTTTGAACGCGTAGCATGTTCGTAAATAGGAAAGTTGTAGACGAAGAGAGAGATGGAGAATGAGAGAAACCCGTCAGTTCATTTATAGGTCACAGCTCCAACTTAACAACAAACTATCGGTGATACAATATAATGTCACAACAACACGCATGTAACTAAGCGGAAATCGCCTGATGTCTAAAAATATAATGCCCTCCGATAGAAAAATATTTATATTTTTATTTATTTGTTTCATATTTTATTTTATTTTAAATATTCATATTTTTATATATTTGCTTATCTATTTATTATTCATATATTTATATAAAAGCTTGTTAGCTAACAGCTTGTTAGATAACACTCTGATGAATAAACATATTATGAGTACACATTTATAAGACATTTTTGTTATAACTAGATGCAAAAGTCATCAATATGAAAATACACTCTATAATTTTGGTGTTGTTCACGACTTGTGGATCTGATAATCACAAAAAAAATCTCATCATAATTTTATATTTCCTTTCCAAAACCTATACATTTTTACCAGAGCGCATTATGTTTTTAGGCAAAAGCTGAATATATTTTTGTTGGAAACAGACTGAGATATCAACATCATGTTGTATCACTGACTGTTTGAAGGTTGGAGCTGTGACCTAAAGATGACCTGAGACGGGTCTGAATCGATAGTTGAAGAAGATCATAGTGCAGGAGCCAGTTTTCAATCAACTTCCATCAATACGGACTTAACTATCAAGTTACAACCGCTACAGTCACCAAGTTAAATAATGATACTTCAAAACGTACTAGTTCATTCCGGTTCGCTCTACCGTCCATATTTCTCAGGTATTTTTAACGTTTCAGTGGTGGTAGTAGTAATGGTGAATCAGATCAGAAATAATCGTGGCTGGTGGTTGAAGAATTCATCTATTAACTATGGATATAACTTCCGAAGGATAGCAATAAAGAAACCGTCTTACCTTCTGATCAAATTCAGTGGGGCACTCCATTTCTTCTGAAACAATATTAGATTTCGAGTATTATTCAGGTTTTGTTCGAAGTGAAATTCATAATTTCAACCGTGGAAACCAGCTGGGGAGAATCTACTCCAATGAATGCAAAGGGTCCTATATTGGTTTTGGGGGTTCGAGTTTTAGAAGGAATCAACTTAAAGATGCTGGGACAGGATCAATACTGAAAACGGTCTGTGTAGTAATTTGGAATGGCGATGTTATACGATTTTGCATGCCATTGTACATTCAGCAGAGGAGTATCAGAGAAAGAGGACGAGTTTTACGTTAGTTTAAAATGCGATCTCTGATTCGTGGTGCGTGAAAATGCTACTTTCATTCCAGTCGGAAGGGCTTCTTCACTTGTAGAATTTCAATGATACGGGCCAGCCCTTACCACCACCATCCACCCCCACCTCGTGCGACTAATCCCCAACCCTCTAGCGACTCCGCACCAACCAATCCGCTCGTTCACTCACACCCAAGTACCTCGAATTATTTTCCATCGCTGCTGGTGCTCCAAGCGTGAGTTTAATCAACTGCACTGTGAGTCCCATTGTTCTGCTGGGCTAATTTTCTCGTTGCATCGAACCGCTGTTGGGGGTCTCAGCTGGCCGCTGTAGATCCACAGAGCTGGCAACGCTGACGCCATTGTAGAAGGGGAAAGATGGCGTCAGCGCCATACTTCTTGAACGAGATCGTATCAGATTCACAGATCAATGGTCTGCACCATATTTACACCCCCGCAATTTCGTATTCAGCGGGCTGCGAGGAAGGATCTTCTACGAGCACCTTGGAAATACTGCGCAGGATCGTGCTGCAGCACAGTATACATGTATTACGACTTTCGTCGTTATTGGCTTGTTCACGATGAAACGTAGCGTGAATAATAAGGTACACATAATCAGGGGAAGACAAATATTCTCAAGCAGGTAGATGATGGTGAGATGTTGGATTTCACCATTTCGCCCTAATGTTGATCGGAGTAACTTGGTAAATGTTGTAGGGAATGAGCATGAATGAATTTGAATAATGTAAGCCGTGATCGCACTCTTTATCAGCCAATATCATCCTGATTTTGAACGAAATTTGTAGCTAGTTAATGTCGTTATGATTTGGCACCAATTAGCCGTTGCCACAATCTTTGTAACTGTTGTCATTGTTGGGAAGGGAAGGCAATGAAGCAGTGTGAGCAATCAGTACATTTATTTACCCTATAATATAGGTACTATATTACCTATTAGGGTACATATTATGCGACTGCTCATCCGCTAACTAGTGGGAAGCTGCATTGCGGAGCTCCAGAACTCTGGGGAGCTGCATTGGTTTCGAACTCCGTTAAAGGCAAGTCCGTCTGCGGTCATTTACAAAAATGACCATAACTCCCTCAATTCTCAACCTTTTTTTAAATTTCTCGAACTCAAATGTTTGTTTCAGTAAGACCTAACACCCTGTTTAATCGGATTTTGAATAACGCACAGTACTTCCGATATATTGGCATTTTTAGTGTTTTCTTTTTTATTTTTTTCCGGCCACAAAAATGAACCGATTTAAGCGTTCTTGGTCTTAAAATCTTTGTTTTACCTTGCAGAATATGAGGATTTTTTTTGTATTTCGATAATGTGGCTTACTTTTATTTAGGGCGAATTTTAAAATTTGAATAGTGAATTTTTTGATATTTTTCACCTAAACACCATTAAAAGCAGTCAAAATATGATCAAATTGTGTCACAATTTTACGTTTCAAAATATGGAAGTAATGTATCCACGCACCACTGTTTTTTTTCTCAATTTAATGGAGTTGTAAAATTAATTGAGTTGTTCTACAGCTGAGGCAGGTATAATATTGTACGTAAGTAGTCAAAAGTTTGAAACCCGGTTCACCGCAATTATTCCCGATCGGATATCGCTCCTCAAATACGAAGGTGAAGCGATATTTCAGCGAGTGCTCAGGAAAGCGTACGAAGAGAGCGTCTACAACGTACCGAGGGTACAACTGCAGCTGACGTAAGGGAGCGTAAAAGGAAACATGAAGCTTCAGGAGCAACCCTCTCCGGCTCTTTCCATCTCTTCCCCGCTCGGGCTTTCCCTATCCGCTCCCCTCTCGCACACATTGAGGTAGACACTCCACAATGATTCATAATTAATGGAGCGAGAGGTGCGCTGGCGAGGTTTGAGGCCAACAGGCAGGCACGAGAGGAATGCAAGTGTGATGAATAGAGGTGCGCTCTCGAGTTGTTCGCAACAAGTTGCTAGCAAGGTTTGCGGCCGAGCATTATGCGCGCTTCAAATGAGCCTGTACGCGGTTGAGTGCATGACTGTTGGCGATGTCGCAGTAGCCAGCAGTAGCATTGCTTTTGCTCAAGGGCTTAAAGTAGGGTAAGTTGCTATAAGTAGGTATAGTTTATAACAGTAGCTTCCACGACGCATATCAAGCGGCAATAAAGTTGATGCCACGGAAAAACTGCACATACCTAAGAAGGACACACGATGGGGATGGCACAATAGATACCATGGTATCTGGAGCTCGGCTGTGAAGCCTGCAACCCCAACCCGAAAACAAAACCATTGGGGAACACAGCAGGCCACCTGTGGCACACTCGATCGACGAAAGGAGTGCCGTTGGACCCCCATCACTCCCATGACGATAGATGAACCTCAAATATATCTCCTGAAGATGGCTAAGCGGCCGAACGTGCTCGAGCTGGAGTAAACGATGCCACGAGGAAATTGTCTCATAGCTGGAATGCTAGTGTAGGGTTCAGTAGCTGCCACGACATCTCGGCCACTGCGGATTGCCCTGAAGTCCCTGATCAATGTTGCCCTGAGCAAGAACCGCAGATTTCCATCGTCTCAGATTTTCTCTGAGACTAAAGTGCGTCCATGTCGCCATCTAAGTCCTGCTTGCTGTTCTTCCATAAGCACTTCGGAATGCTCTTTTTCCAGAACAACCAGCACAATCACTCAATCAGGTTCATGGAAAGCAATGTTCTACACACTCCAGAGATTGAACTTCATCAGGAGTACTCCCTGCATAATACACATCTTCACATTCCACAGTAAAATAAACATCGTCAAATTTCTGACCACCCTAGTGCAAGATGGGGTAGGAAACCTTTTGGGTAGCCAATACCGATGTCAAAGGCCTATTTATTTTTTTTTTTTTTGTTTCTTATGTGTTTTTTTTTTCTGTTTCATCACTTTTTATTGAATATTATTTTATTATTCGTTCTATTTACTTCCATATTTATAGAGTAAATGGAAATATTGCGATCGTCCTAAAATCAAGAATCGGAAAGGAGCTTCAGAAAAAACTTTTTCTCGTACACATTTACTCAGAATCACTTCCCGAACAAGTGTCTCTGTGTCCGTGAGTCTGTTTGTCCGTCTGTAGTCATTTACAAAAATGGCCATAACTCTCTCAATTCTAAACCTTTTTTCAAATTTCTTGAACTGAAATCTTTGTCTCGGCAAGACCTAACACCCTGTTTAATCGGAATTTGAATAACTCACATTACTTCCGATATATTTGCATTTTTAGTGTTATCTATTTTTTTTCCGGCCGAAAAAATGAACCAATTTGAGCGTTCTTGGTCTTAAGGTCTTAGTTTTACCTTGCAGAATATTTGGATATTTTTTTTTGCCCTACAACTCGGCGTATTTTTATTTTAAGCAAGTTTTAAAATTTGCATAGTGAATTTTTTGATATTTTTTACCTAAACACCCTAAAAAACAGTCAAAATATGATCAAATTTTGTCAAATATGTACGTTTCAAAATATTTAAGTATTGTGTGTTATCTACGCACCACAGGTTTTCTCTGCTACCAAAAATCATTCAATTTTAGAGTTTTGGTCTTAAAATATTGGTATTACCCTGCAGAATACGTGGATATTTTTTATACTCCGTTAACGTACGCCGCTCTTGGGCAGGTTTCAAAATTCGCATAGTGCGTTTCTTGATCATTTTGATCTCTGCAGCTTCCTTAGTAGCAACAAAACCAATTTTCAAAACGTAACTAACAAAATATGAACGAACAACACGTAAGAACGTACCACACCACACCCACATTGTCGGAGTCCACAATGCTGGTCGTAAACATGTTTACATATTTTGGAGGCGATCAATAACTCGTCTTTTGTAAACAGTAAAAAAGAACGAGTCCAGTGACTGAGCTGTCAAAAACAGCGGCAGCGCGCTAAATATGTCCAGGTCAATAGCATAAGTAGACGTAATAATTTTGTTAATATAATAAATTAATAAATTTTTACTCAAAATCACTTCCAGTTTGAACTGAAATTTTTTTCTGAGGCTCCGATCCGATTTTTGATTTTAGGGCGATTAAAATGATTCCATTTACCTTGTAAAAATGGAAGTAAAACGGAATGGCTACTATGGGTAATCCAATGCACACGGATTGGAGTTATCAATGTCAGGAGGTTTTCTCGAGATACCTATTTATCAAGCATTGATCGTGTATTAAAATAGCAAAAATGTAAACTTGAGCATAGACACAAACCGCTTGAATAATTGCGCAATTTGCAGCGTTTGAGTATTCAGTATCAAAAGTTCCTAATCATTAAGGTCTGTATCGGTTGCGCCCAAAAACATGATTCTCCGATTCTGGAAATTTTTAGGGAAGTTGGAAGTTTAAGTTTGTTATTAAATTGTTGTGAAACTTTTGTAATCGCTCAAGAAAACAAAAGTAATATGGAAAAAAGTGTGTTTTCTATATTATTTTTTTTCCGGCAACAAAAATGAACCGATTTGGGCGTTCTTGGTCTTAAAATCTTTGTTTTATCTTGCAGAATATGTGGATATTTTTTTTATATCAATAATTTGGTGTATTTTTATTTTAGGCGAATTTTAAAATATGCATAGTGAGTTTTTTTATATTTTTGACATAAACACCCTCAAAAGCAGACAAAATATGATCAAATCGTGTCACGTTTTTAAGTTTCGAAATATGGAAGTATTGTGTATTATCTACGCACCACTGGTTTGAGTCAGGGATTGCAAGCCATCAAATTTTGGTGAACGATTTTCTGATAATCGTCTATGGATAAAGCAGCCCTGATAATATTGTCATACAATAATAGACCTAAATTCTGACCAAATTGACAAAATTGTGGCGTTAATATCCATTCTTTCAAAATTTTTCATCCCTCGATAGCCTTCCAGTTTAGAAGTTATAGCAGTTTGAGTGGTTACGTAGGAGTGCCTGTGGGGCAGGGATGCCTGGATACCTGTGTGTGACTTCAACCCAATGTCTTGAGTTTTGTCGAGTCGTCTGAGGCTGTGAGGGGCTCTGCTGAATCAGAATGGAATTTGTTTTGCACGCAGTGAATGAAAATGAACCCTTGTACTGAATTTGCATTGAATAAGGAAGCCGTATGAATAATAAACCCCTGCGGAAGAATTTACCACTTTTTACTTTGATATTTACGAAAGAAATGGGAGCGTTGAAATCGTCCTAAAATCGAAAATCGGAGCTTCAGGAAAAACTGATACTCGAACACTTTGAATAACTTCCTCTACAAGTGCCTGTGCGTCCGTTTGTGGTCATTTTCAAAAATGGCCATAGTTCCCTCAATTCTGAACCTTTTTTCAAATTTCTTGAACTGAAATGTTTGTCTCGGCAAGACCTAACACCCTGTTTAATCGGAATTTGAATAACTCACAATACTTCCGATATATTTGCTTATTTAGTATTTTCTATTTTATTTTTGCCTGGCCACAAAAATGAACCGATTTGAGCGTTCTTGGTCTTAAAATCTTTGTTTTACCTTGCTGAATATGTGGATATTTTTTATATTCCGATAAAGTGTCGTATTTTTATTTTGGGCAAATTTTAAAATTTTAATAGTGAATTTTTTGATATTTTTGACCTAAACACCCTTAAAAACAGTCAAAATACGATCAAATTACGTCACAATTTTACGTTTCAAAATCTGGAAGTATTGTGTGTTATTTACGCACCACCGATTTAATAGATAAATCGTACTAGGTTTACTCACTTTTTCCAAGATACGAATTATCGTGCGTATAAAAGATTTTATACCAGTAAACGGGCTTCCAGAGTGAACAGGCAAGACTTGACTTAGTCGAGGCATTAAATGAGTTTTACGACTGGCGTATGCGATAACATTTACGTGCAAATGGAGGCTAATTTACAAACTGATCCGAAATCCTCGATCAAACAGATGAAGTTGACGTTGGATTTGATTGATAAAAACGCAAATTTCAATCGAATTTCCCCGTAATTGATTCTATACTGCGATCAGAAACTCAATCTCATTTTAGCCATGGGAATCTCCTGCTAATGAGTGTGCATTCTTGGAATTGCATTACTCGAGAACAATTACTGAAAGGCTTTCCAATGGAAAGGCGCAATCGCAACCTGTATTGTTTTATGAGTATACAATCAGGCTAATTTGCGCATGTATAGATTCATTATTAAATAATTTTAATTTTTTAATAATTTTAATAATTATAATAAACAAAGAAATTTTCTTCGTTTGAGTTCCAGTTATTCGAACAAATCGATATCTTCATTATTTACTTTACTGCGATTGGCTTTATAAATTGAGCGAATAAATAAATAGCGGCACCATCAGATCCTCATGGAAAATTTATCTAAAGGCACCGCCAAGAATTTTTTTTTCATTACCAAATATTCAGCTGGATTCGAAAGTTGGAAAATATAATGACAGCTCTATTGAATTATATGTATGAAATTACACCAGTATCGGATCGTATTATCTGCCCTTAAAAATGTTCAATAGTCAAAATTTGGCTTTACTTTGAATAAAATTTAATTTTATTTAAAATTTGAGTTTTTGGACTTACTCGTAGAAATGTTGGTCGGAGCCGAGATGATTACACTGAGTCGACGACGAGGACGATAATCGGCTGTTCGCTGACGTGACGGCTATTTCCAAACGAGATTCGCGACCGGTTTGAACTCGGTACATCTGAACGCGCGACGTTCGCGAGCGCGCGAGACCGACGTCGACCGCTTCCAAGTTCAGCGCTGACGTCGATCCGAACGACAGTCGATGAGCGTTCTCGGGATCGGGCGGACCGCGCGGCGCTCAGAGACTTTGTTGACGACACCGTCGTCAATCGCGGAGTGATAAGGGACGATAAGGTGAGGGAGAAAGGGTGAGACGGAGAGCGGGGGAGGGAAAAGGAGGGGAAGACAAGTGTTTACGACGCGCTAGCGAGCGAAGGGTCGAGCGGTCACGTCGCGCCGCCTCCGAAGGGAAGTCCAGGGCGGCGATCCTCCTGCTGATCGCGTCGGCGGCGGAGGCGATCCGGACCGCTGCGGCGGCGTAGGGTGTGCGGGTGCGTGCGGTTGCCGTTGTTTTCAGTGCGTGCGATCGCGGCGATCGAGTGCCAGGGGACGGGGGATGGGTGTGCGAGGCGGCCTCGGTGCGCCCTGCCTCCCAACTGCGCGTCGGGACTTCCTCTCTCCAAACTGAGCGCGCGGAGGTGAGCGCTGAGCGAAGCAGCAGGAACAGCAGCAGCAGGAGGAGGAGGAGGAGGGATGGGAGAACAGGGATGAGAAGGGAGAGGGGAAGGAGAACAGGGATGAGGGGACGGGGAGGAGGAGGAGGGCAGGGAGGAGGAGAAGGGGGAAGGCGAGGGGGATTGGCGGGATGAGGAGGAGTAGGGACGCGGGAGGAACGGGACGCGCGCGCGCCGCCTCCCTATTCATCCCCTGCCCGTCCGCGAAATCCCGATTCTCCCCGTTCCGAAGCGGGACGTTCGGACACTATCGATACATCGAGAGAGGGATCCGCGATGGTCCGCAGTTCCCATTACTGCGGTATCCCGCACGGCGCATCGGGCGGATTCGGGCGGCGATATTGGTTAAATCATGAGTAGGGACCGGATTTTTATGTATTTAAAAATGCCAAATATGTGACATATATATATGTCTATGTAGGTACATAGGTACATTAATGAAAAATTTTCCAAATATTTTTTGCAAATATTTCAACCTTTTTACATATTTTATGAAAATGAATAAAATATGTAAAAAGGTTGAAATATTTGCAAAAAACATGTGGAAAATTTTTCATTAATGCTCCTATATAATCGGTCGGGGTTTTTTTTCATCACCCCCTGAAATTTTTCCTTTACGTTTCAGAGGGTCTAGATCTGCAATCATTTTTTTCCCGTACGCCGTACGCCGTTTGAAGCAAAACGCATGAAAATAGCTGTCCGATTTCAAAAAAAAAAAAAATCGAAAATTTAGCAAAATTTGCTAAATTTTTTTTTTAATTTAATTTATTTTAATTGTGAACCTCGGGTAAGAAAATCACTTTAAATTAAACAAAAACGTTCAAAAGTCAATAAAAATAATGTACCTAAAGTCACAATTTCAAACAAAAACAGTTTTTTTGGACTTTCGACACCTTAAAATTTTTCGTGTCAAAAAAATACTGTACCTGAAGTCACAATTTCAAACAAAAACAGTTTTTTGGACTTTCGACACCTCAAAATTTTTCGATCGGATTCCGCGGACAATATGCACCAAGTTGGAGCAAACCACAACTTTTAGGACTAGTTTCATTAAAATCGTTTAGGTCAAAATCGGTTGAAGTTTAAGGAGTCCAAATCGGCATTAGCATGGTCCATTTTCGAAAAAACACAAAAACTCAATTTTGAAGGTGATGTTGTGGGTTTAGAATTTTTTGAGTATTTTTCCCGGGTTTCTCGCTTGATTCACCATAGGATAGAGGTTTTTGGATGAGGAATGATTTCCTCAAAAGTATGGAAAACTACCCAAAATTCGCAAATATGTGTTTTTGTGGACCAAATATTTGTAAAATATGGATTTATAGTGGAATATGCCAAAATATGTGAAATGAAAGTGGGCTTAAACGGTTCAGAAAATGTCAATATGAACACGCCTACTTGAAAAACATACAAGTACATTGCCTAGAAAAAAATATGTAAACACTTACGGATCCGATCCCTAATCATGAGTAAGGGGCCGTTCAATAGGGGAAAGTGGCCTAATATGAGATACTTTTTTCCAGAAAGCGCTAATGACCACTTGAATGCAACAAAATTTCAAACGGCCCATATGGTCCGACCATGAACCGTGAATCGGTCGGCTTAGGTTTTCCTCGGTTCGTCCACTCAAAACCAACAAATCAACGTGCGCTGCATCAAAATCGGTCGAGCCGTTTAGGAGAAAAAACCGAGGACAGCCCAACTTTTGTGGCCGTTCCGCCCGATCGCGCCGAGTTATTTTTTCGAGGCGCAATTTCGGCCCGAAGGAGTCGTCCGACGAAAAATTTCCGCCAGTCCAAAAATGTTGGAAATTTCCTCAGCTATCGGAATCCGTCGTGTCCCAACGCTTGATTTTCAACCCTTCTTGAAATACGAGCAAAAAACGAAAAACTTTCGAAATTTTTTTCACATAAGTCCGAATTTCTCCACCAACGAAATTTTGAAACCAACTTTCGACCCTACCCGGTTGTTGGAAATTTAACTGGCTACAGTTGAAGAATTGACAACATATTACGGCCGACAAAATTCAAAACCAGTGAAAATCCCGATGGAAACAGGTTTTATGAACTCCTCAGCTTCATCCCCAGCAATGACCGACAACACAACCTAAAATTGAATTAAAATCTTTTGTTGATGCTGATTGGGGAGGGGATAGGGAAGATCCTATATCAATCAGCGGTTGTCTCTTTAAAATTGGTTCAAACAGCATTGGCTGGCTGTGCAAAAAACAAACATCAGTGGCTCTTTCCTCAACTGAGGCAGAACTTGTTGCGGCTTCAACCGGCATCCAAGAATCAATGTGGCTCAGACAGCTTTTGAGAGACATGGGATTTGAACAAGACTCACCAACGTTGATCTACGAAGACAACCAGAGTTGTATAAAATATATAGAGAATGAGAAAGCCAGTGCTAGAATTAAACATCTCGATGTGCGCAAATATTATATGAAGGACCTCATTAAGAAAAAATAAATCGCATTGGAATATTGTCCATCTGAAGACAACTTGGCAGATTTGCTTACGAAAACTCTTCCTGCGCGACGCCTCCAAGACCTGCGCCCTCGTTATGAAATTGTTGAATCTGCTGATGATGTTGAGGGGAGGTGTTGAAGTTGTCTACAATATCACCTACAACATCATCCCAGACTACTCATTGCATTCCAACATGTTTAATTTTTCTAGTGTTCATTAAATTTCTGAATTCCGAGCTGGAAAGACGAATTTCATCTTCTAACAGGTGCGCCATCCTGTGGGCGGCTATTCCAGCTGATCTACTTCACCTCTCAAGTAAATGCTGCTCTCACTCGAGCCGGTATCATTTCAGCATTCATGACAAAACAATGCAAAATAAATTAACAGTCAAATATCGAATAATAATGATAGTCTCCCATCGCTTATGGGCGTCAAAAGAAGTGTTTATGGTTTACGTTTCAATAGGTGTAAACACCTTTTCCCCTATAACGTTAGATTTTTTTTCAAGTTCAAGGAAAAATCGACCTTGGTCCAGGACAGCCCCAATTCTTTGGTCAAGCTATCGGTCCGGTAGCCCTGCCTTCCAGAAAATTGGCGAATTCTAATCTGCTCACTGGAGAGCCCGGCAGAAGTTGGGTTCCCATAGGTGTTTCTAAATATGCCAAATATGAGCCAAATTTTGGATTCATGTCATCATCCCGGGTTTCTGGAAAATTATCGAAATTGGAGAAATAAACAATTTTTATTGCAGATTAGGATTCTACACCCATTGAAACATGAACCACCAAATTTGTGGGGGGGGGGGGGTTAAATATTTTCCAGGAGATTACAAAGGTATATTATTACAATAAACCAAAATTTTAGAAAAATCTTGAGAAAACTTGTGTTTTTACAAAATCTTCTCTTCTTCGAGAGTAAGGCATTTCAGTTGATGGTTTTTTTTATTATGCTGAATTGAGACCACAGCCAAGTCGATAGCTTTTACCGTTCAAAAGTTATAGCAGTTTTAGTGTGCGCGCGGGACTGTCTATAAAATGCGGTAGACTGCGACGTCTTATACGATTATATTACGATTCCGTCGAATTCGCAGAAATGTAGTGCTCAGGTAGGAATTTTGAACCAAAAATTATCCGTTTTACTACCTACCTATATTTTCAAACATATTTTGGTACATTATTTCCAGGAATAATGTAGGTACCTATTTGAACGGTCAGGAAAATTTTGTTAATGTCCCCCCTCAAACTTACGCATTTTACGTTTCAGAGGGCCTAGAACACAAATCTGCAATAAAAAAAGTCCGTCCGGCTACACATTCTTGATGTCCACCTTGGGTAAGAGAACCCACTGAATTCACTATAAAGTACTTGAAACAGATAAAATGTCATAAAGTTATTTTCTCAGCAACAGTTTTCGACGTTTTCTTACCCACTAAAAATTTTTTATTCGGATTCCCTCGGCAATAATGACACGTTGACGCAATGATTTTGACAAGTTGGAGCAAACCAAAACTTATAGCGCCGTTACGTTATTTCCAAAAATAATGTGCGTAATCATTCGGTCAGGTATTTTTGAATCAGTTCGGCTCGAGTTTCTTGATTGGAGGGTCTTCTTTATGGATGTTTTGGCAAATTCGAGAGGGTTCTGCTAAGCCGATTTTGAATTTTTTGAGTTTGTTGGATTCCTTGAAGGTTTCTAAACCTTGCTCTTCCCCTTTAAGTCAAAATTGGTCGGGTTTTAGAGGCCGCAAAATTGTGTGAAGACTAATATTTGACATTTCAAATTGGGTTTTTAGACTCTTTAAAAAATCCTAAAAAAGGGAGATTCAGAACAGGTACCTATGTAATAACAGGAAAAATTGGCGTTTTTTTTGCGACTCTCCTGGATTGAGAAAACCTACTCTCCATGAAAAATCCAAGGAGTTTCTCCAGGAAGCATTAGGGTTTTTTGCATGACATCTAACGTAATCACTTAACAGCACGAAATTTGACGGGTTTTTTTTTTCGGGACTAAGATCAACATGGTCGATTCGAGGGGTACCTAGTGAGTGCTGCCGCTGAAGCCCCTTTTTTCTTGGTTTTACTACTAAAATATATATTATAGTATGGGGTTTAGACAAAAACTTGATCAAATGCATCTCCCATCAAATTTTCCCAAAGTTTCCCTTCAAATGCATTCCCTGCGAAGCCCTTGCTATGGAAAATTCACACGAGTGATTCCGCTTTTTGGCTCGCAACTACAAAGCGGCGAATTCGGCTTTCAAACAGTGAACGTTTTGTGCGGTAGCCTTTGGAGTTGAGGTTTGAAGTTGAGGAATTTTTTCAATATTTTTTCATTCACTCTAGAATAGGCGTTCTCTGCTAATTTTTGGACCAAATTTTTTCCTGGGCGTCCAGCTGCGTTTCCATGGGTACTCCGCCGTTCCCATGGCAACAGTCGTATTGTTCCAAGAAAACTTTCATTGTCATAGAAAGCGTCGCTTCGTCAAACCACCCTCACCATGGTAGCGGTTCCCAACGTTAACCATTGCCTATGGAAACTGTTGTCATGAAACCACGGTTACTATGACAAAAAACGTTGCAATGGAAACCATTCGTCATTCTTGACGAAGGTCAGTTTGGTTGACTGACCAGGCAAGAGGATTTGAAATGAAAATGCTTATTTTGGTATTCCTTATTATTTGCACATACTATTGCAATAGTTTCATTTTATACACACAATGAACATAGTTTTATCCATTAGAGAATGATTAGGCAATGATGAGGAATGATTTATTAACGTAATGCCGTCAACAGTTACATATCCCTATATTGTTACCACTTATTTATCTAAATTCACACAATTGGTATGGGGTTTCTCTGTGCAGACGATAGTTATACGTAAAAAATAGGTCACATGTTCTTGAAGGTCGAGCTATGAGGTTCTCCTTGAATGGAGTTCAAAGTTTCATGACCGGAGTAAATACTAAGTAATGACATGACATTTGCATTCATGACAAATGCTGTTAGATTTTATATTTAGCTGACTTCGAACAAATGTGTGATTTTAGACTTTGAATATATACCATACAGTAAGAAACTAAAGGATTGTTCCTCAGACCCGTAGTACTCCGGCATGCTCGCAGAGCCATCTTGCTCAAGGCACGTCAAAGCTTATTATTAAACACTTCCAACGGTACCTACCCAACAAAAATATTGGCTTAATATCTAGTTACAATGATATTGTGAGTCCTCACTGATGAATTCAATGCGTGAATCCTTTAGGTATACGTCCTTTAGGTATAAGTCCTTTAGGTATACGTCAGCTGTAGTAACCAATGACGATTCGTTCTCAAATCGGCATTTCCAATAGTTGATCAGTTCAAATAGAAAGTATTCTTCCCATTGAAGTTATCTAATCCAGCTCCGAAGCACCGGCGATGGCCAGTGGTTCAGTGCCACCAGTTGGCGTTAAAATAATGGCTGCAAACCTCATTCCATGAATTAGGTCAACCGTTCTTGCGATTTGTAAATTCACATAACTACAGGCATCATTGTTGCACAAAATCCCCAATCCTGTCTTTGTCTTCTCCTCCTTTGACCCAGATCAATTTCAGAAGGAATGTCTTCTAAACACGTGATTAGCCACCACGATATACCTTTTAGCTTTGTTAGGGTTGGGTTGCGCTATTTAGTCGCTATTTAATGCGCTTTATGGTATGAAGTCATATATTGAATGTTAAATTGAGTTAGCATGTTGCTCTACATTGACAGAAATGAACGAAGGGGGAAAATTTGGAAATGCTCAATATTACACTTAAAAAAAACATAGGCGCCTGTAATTCGTATTGGCTAAAAACAGAACATTATCTGAAACTGTATTCCTGTTACGCACCTGTCTATCATTGAGTTACTTCTATAATTTACAGAGTACACGGAGTTTTGCAATAGTCCTAAAGAGGAAAATAGGAACGGAGGTTCAGGAGAACAGTTTTACTCATACGCTTTTACTCAGGATCACTTTCTGAGCAAATGTCTATGTGTCCGGCCGTCAGCAAATCTCAATCGTTTCTCAAATTTTTTTCAAATTTCTTGACCCAGACTGTTCGTCAAAACCATCTCCTGATTTTTGTTCGATTACCCACAGTATTTCCGAAATATTGGTAATTTTAGCGTTTCTATTTTGTTTTTGCGTGGCCACAAAAATGTGCTGATTTAAGCAGATTTGGTCTTGAAATCTTGGTTTAACCTTACAGAATATGGGGACATTTTTCATTCTGATAACTTGGCCATTCCAAAATTCCCAGATTGTTTTTTGACATTTTTGATCCTTGCAGCCACCAAAATAGTAGAAATAAAACCAATTTTTAAAACATTTGTGACAAATTATGGATGCAATCTGTGTTATCTGGCTCTACTGGTGTTTTCAAATGGTCACTTGTCACTTGAAAAAGTTTTTATTTTTACTGATTCATCAACCCATTCAATGCTTTGAATAATTATACCAACAAATTACCCTATTGAAATCGATTCCTTGTGGATGGTCAATTTTTTAGAAATTTATGATCTGGGGGGGGGTCAATGTTTATGTAATATGATGCACGCATATTCTTTGGCAACTAATGTTACAAACGTTAAACACACATGGATCACATTTTGTTAAAACCTAACAAGAAAATTACATTGTATGAAACATACAATGACAATTGAACGACTATTTACAATAATACAACAATTTCAACGACAAATAACAACAATATTTATGTACAAACCATACATAAGCGGATTTACGAAATATAGTCGATTTTTACACAAACCTACATGGTTCAAATTGGTTCTCTCTTTTCCAAAAAACGTTTTACAAAAGTTCAGACATTATCAAAAAGGAATAGCAAATGAAAAACAAAAGAAGATAATAAATAAAGAGCGATTTTTTTTTTTTTTAATGAACCAGAAACGGATCAGGTAGGTCAATGAGTTTCTTTCTTAAGCTAATAGTTGAGGGAGGACTAGTAAAGGGTACCCATTCAAATGGTGACCACATTCAGTATAAACAATTTGGAAGCCAGATTACAAGTCTGAAAACAAATGGAATAGAAACAGTTATTACAATTATTGCTCAATAGGTGATAGTAATTATGCCGTTGACATCACAAAGTTTCCAGTTAATGCTAGAAGAGCCATCACCAAGGCAGCAGCAGGAACCGTCACATCGAGTTCCCAAAGCATTTTCCTTCTACACTGGGAAGGCAGGCGATCTCCAAATGAGGCATACATTGCTGATTAGTAAGTTGTAGCTCAAAATCTCCTATTCGGGGTTTCAATATGCTCCAAAGTATTGAAGATCATACATGCAAAATCGAATAGGTAATCATCGCTTGTACTGTATCCACCACAGATTTCTACCTTATCACATGCTTAGGTAAATTATCTTCAAGGGCATTACTAGTATTCTGAAATTATGCTTCCACTAAATTTAGGCAAGGCAAGTGATAGCTTGCCACGTTCTCACGGACTCTTCACATGCCCGACCGCCCTGACGCCGTGGCAAGCTATCACTTTCCCTCACCCTGATTACCAGAATTTGGTAGCAACAACGAATTCCAATTGTGCCCACCACTCCAAGAAGTCTGAAGTTACAGGTAAAAGTAAAGCGGATTCATCAGAGAGTTTGTTTTTGATCAAAATTTTTCACAATGAAAATCTACGCATGTAAAATAAAACTTCATGAACAAATAGGTAAGCAATGAGGAACATACCGTTTTACAAAATCCATTGATCATGATGCATGTTGTTTTCACTGCCGTAACCTTGGTTAACATTCTTTGACAGACGGATCAGTCAACATTACCTATAACGGATGAAGAGAAAGCGGGCACCCTCTATCCTTTACCAATTAGTATAATGTAGGGGAAGAAGAGTAATTTTAAAATGTTCCTGGATGGTTTAAGCCTTAAAAATCACAGGTCAACTCCATACAGGTCCATACATTTTCAACTGCTAAGGGAATGGATAGAAAATCATTGATAATCCGTCATGAAAATGGATACCTATAGCTGCTGACATGATCGCCAGAATAAGTTGGACAAAAATGTCATCAATGAAATTGAATGGACTGATCAATTTAAAGGGAGCTGTTCATACCCTCAACGTTTCATGTACCCTTCAATTTATAAACTCAGATTTCATTACCTCAGAAGGACTCAAGTTTTTCAATTGTTCAGAATCTTGAAATCTTACAAGGGGAAAGTACTGAGTTGGGAGATGAAGTAGTTGAAGCAGAGAGTTGAAAATCCACAGCTAATAAATCATGAATATTGTTATTATAATTTGAAAAAAAATTATTTCGAGCTAAGAAAAAGTTACCTTGTGCCCAAGCGTGATGATACCTATGATAATTCAAGCCAGTCGATTTATTTTTGTGGCTAGTAATCCATAAAATAGCTATAGGCTTTTGAGGCTATCAAATTTGAGCTTATCAATTGAATTTGCTTCGAGTCACGATTCACGGCCTCAGTAATCCATGGAGATTGGAGAAGGGACTTTTTCTGTACTAAAGAAACTGAAATAATGAAAACGGAAGGGATCCAAAATTTCCAGGACAATTCCTAGAAGCAAACCATGAGTCTCATCCAAGACCCCGAATGATTCGTTAGTCATGAAAATGAATCTGGTACCGAAAAGCCAATTGAAATCTAAGTATTATTTAACTTTGTTGTTTACAAGTAATAAATGAAGAAGAGTAGGGGGAGGAACAAGGAATGTCACTAACAAAAATTCCTCATTCTTTCCGCTAACACTGAAGCTTTTTTCGCTTTTCAGAGTCACATTTTAAATTAAAGTGTTTTTTTTTTAACTTTTGCTTAATGTCCAGATTTATGACCTTGACCGGGCCTGACATGACGAAGGCGCTCTTCTGAAAAGATTATTCAGAAAGGGTGTGCCTGCAAGGGTCTCAAATATTCCAGGGCTGGGCGTAGGAATTGAACCCCGGAGTCCTTAGCTGTGTACTGATATTAAAAAAGAGCGCCTTAGACCGCTCAGCCACACCGGGCCCCAGTGCCACGTTTTCCTACTTTTCCCCTCTTAGTGTTTCACTATACGGGTAGTACCTTCGAATTCTTACAGAACATACCATTGAGCGAGAATTCCAAAAAATTGACCCTTACCATTCAAACTCAAATCCAAATTGTTTCTTTGGATGACTAGACAAAAACGGATTCGTCAACACGACAGACGCGTGATTGAGGCTTAAGACAGCTTGGCCAGTCAGGCTGACTCCCAAAATTGAGAAAATGAACAAGACAAAAGTTGACGGTTATCATTATGAAACGTTGTGGTCTTGAACTACTCCCATAATTAGTCATGTTACGGGAAATACATCATGGTTTAGCACCGTGAAAATGATTCCTCCACTGTTAGGTACGTTATAACTTCACCTCGTCACCGCTTATTTGGACTTACCCATAGTCTCATGTTGCATTTCAGACTTGTATGAGGGATTATCGTACGCTGCTGTGTGGGGTGCGGATTTTCTCTGAACAGCTGCGGAAATGGGCGCTTTGTTATGTCCATGTTTTTTGGCAATGATGACTAGAAGGCCAACTGTCGCGAGGGTCGAGATTGCTGCAAGTATAGATACGCCGACTAGTGGGCCGTAATAATCGCTCTCTTTGTGAACTGGCGTACTCTCCAATTTTCCTGCAACAGAGATAGTGGCGAGAGAGGTATAAGCAAAAACTATTCAGATCAGTCTTCCATAGTTTAGTCAGGGTATAATTCAATTTGGTGGAAATCGAGATCAAAATTCGATTCAAAATCAAGTAGTCAATGGTGAGTTAGAAAATATAAAATTAATTTTACCACTTTTAGAGCCACCCAGCCAAGCAAATTATCCATCGTTTGGGATCGGGTCATTCCAATTAAATGTCCTTACTTCGGTGGGGCTCGACTTGGGAGGTTTTTGATTCTATAACTAATTATTCACAACATTTTTTTTTCCAAACCAACACTGTTTTTTGTACTCCTGCCAAAAAATTATTTTCTTTGACATTAGAATTTGACCTAGAAATCGATAATATTGTTGTAATTGACAGCCAGAACTCAGGAAAATAACGGTGTACTGTATAGACCGGCGTCTCAACTTTTTGAATTTGTAAGGACAACAAGTTTTGGGCCCTTCATCAATTCAACCAGGCCTATTCTGTAAAATTGAAGCAATATGTCTTGGCAGTCGCTATCGATTCATTACACAAATTGTCATACGTTGTCATTAGATTTGCCATGGCAAATCAATATTGATTTCCAAAGACATATTGCTTTCAGGTTACAGAATAGGCCCCCAGGATTGGCAACTTCTACGGAGCGTTAAACCAAACAATATTTATCTCCCTGATATTTGTTAGATGGAATTTGGCCAGCAACTCCAGTAGTTCTCTAGCATTGGTACCTGCACTTCATTAGTAGCTCAACGTGTAGCAGTGACTATACTAAACGTTGATAATTGGGGGAGTACAGGGAGTAAAAGTAGGAGGAGAGTAGGATTTTGTTCAGAAGGTCTGTTCCGATTTTCAGTTTTAGGACGATTACAACACTTTCATTCACTTTGTGAATATGGAAGAAAAATCAAGCATATTACACGCCACTAACAAATAATCAAATATTACCTTCTTGAGGCTCAGCAGCAGAGTAGGCCTTTGCGGTTGTTGTGAAGTCTTTAACGTTACTCTTCTTGATTCTTCCGTTTGTAAGGTAGGCCTCCAACCACATGCGATACCTGTCCATCACAGGAATTAGTCAGTAAGCTTTGTCAGTGTCGAACCCAAAAATTCATAAGAGGCAAAGGCTTATCATTTATGAACAAATTATGGCTATTTTGGACTTTTTTTGTACCTTGTGTCAGGTTTGAGGCCGGTAATGAGAGTGCCAGCTGGTGAATCACGTTTGGCTACTTTGAATGTGTTCATGTCTTCTCTGCCGCCGTCATATTGGTAGATTGCTCGGAATATATTAACATATTTGTCTTCCGGATACGGTACGCCGTTCCAGGTGATTTCAACTGATGAGCTCTTCAGATGGTGGAGATCTAACGTCAGCTCAAATTTGTATGGATCTGAAAAAAAGTGTTGCAAACATTGACAAAGATTCCAAAAGTAACGATAATAGTGCACGGTGATAGTAGGGAACTCGCTTACCATTTTCAATTGTTGTGTTTACAAAAATGGTCTTCTGGGCTTGCAATTCTGTGGTCTGCTCAGGGAATGGTATGAAAAATATTCCCACCTCATACTGCGAATCAGGCTTCAAGTCTTCAATCGTGTAACTAGTGACTGCCCGATGGATCAATGGTGTTGCTTGATATACCTGATGAATAATAATGTACAAATACTTAGGGTGAAGTTGGGAGGTAAATTTTTTGATAAGAATTTCTTATTTTTATTTTCAACTGGAAGCCAGGTTGTGTTAGATTTTGAATGTAACTTCTCTCACCTTGCCATCGATTTCCTTGTACCTCAGCTGAACCCCATCAATGAACTGAAGCTCGTAATCTGTGAATTTTCTCCATTCTACAGTGGCCCAGGTTGAGTTAACTTTTATTATGTGCATCATCGGTTCCACTGGTATTATTGGAGGCAATGTGGTAGTCGTAAACATGGGTATGGCTATAAAGAATTAGAAAATTTCAGTAAATGCGTAGAGATATGCTATGTCCGATTGAGGTAGTGGATTCCAAATCCGTCTACACAGGATTCTGCAATTTTTTAGGAATTACAAAAACGTTAAGAGTAGTAAGTTTTGATAGTCACTTCAACGAGAGGCGGTTTGGGGAAACAATTCCTCATGAAAGTTTGAGAGTTTTGTAACAAACTGCAAAATTTTGAGGCCAAACCCAAGACAGTTTTACTTAAGTCCGGAGTCGTTTATCTGATAGAGCACGAGTAATTGCTTCAAGAACCCTCTACCAACTAGATTTGGTTATGGACTTGAAAAATGACTATGGAGTTCTGTAAATTTTGCTCGCCACAGTCTCCTGATTGAAAGAACTACATTTGGCCGAAAATAAATTTAGAAAGTTTTGGGATCCACCGCCTTGACTATAAATCAAAATTCAATATTCATAAGCGCAGATTAACAAGCTGTATGTTCAAGCAGGTTCGGTGCGGAGGAAATGATATTATTCGGACGTTCCACAGAGATTGTACAAAGAGAGAAGTTCCCATAAATATTGTGACGTTGAAGTGGTAAATATACCTCCACGAAGCGTTCGCACAGATAGAACTGGGCTGGTAGGTGAATTTTCCAAATCCCTCATAACAACGGTGACTTTTATTCTATACTCCGTGTCAGGCATCAGGCCTTTGAGTTCAAATTCCAATTCCGGAGTCGCGATCATATCCTCGGGAGGTGCTAGTACTTGTCGCTCCCATGTCGATACTTCGTTATTGCTGAATGGCAAAGATGAAAATATTCGTAAGCTAAATTCCATGGTATTTATGGTACATCAATAAAAATGTGTTTACTAATGTTTATAGATTGTTCACACAAAAATGTGTAGCAGACATATATTTGGCCACTGATTGGCAAATATTGGCAGTGCAGCCCTACAACAAGCTGCTTCATGAATCTATCAAAAATTTGGAACTGGTTTTATCTGCCCTCAGAAGCATCGCCAAGTTAGCATCACAGATACAACAGCACAATTGCATAACAGCTTACTTGGGGTCAGCAGTGTATCTCAACTCAACTCGACCATGGAGTCCAACAAGAACTGGATGGACTGAAAATATGAGTCGAACCGTTCCATCATCCATAGCTTCAAGATGGTGCACGACGATCGAACCTGAAACAAATATTGAGGTGTGAGAATGAATCTGACGAAATAAAGGAATCCTTGCAGTCTGCTCTATGCGGGTGCTCATTGAAATGGCTATAACTCCCAAACGACAAAAGCTATCAAAGTGATAGTGGTGGTCTCATTTGATTCAGCACAAAATAAGGTTTGAAATTTTTTTGGAAGCCTTAAAAATGAGGTATTGCCGTGGCTGAAGAATTTGTGCTGAGTCAGATCAAGGTTGATGTTTCCTGAAAGTTGTAATTTTTGTCTGCTTCCGTTTGGGAGGAAGGGATAACGGTGGACAGACAGACATTTTTTATTGCAGATTCGGATATTTTCAGGATCCACTTTGAAACGTAAACCATGGACATTTCAAGGGGGCCAAAAAATTGTTTCTCGAGCAATTACAAAACCAACTAATTGGTGCAACTGTCTGACATACGATGAATTGACAGAAATACCTACTACATGATGTGGTGACTCCCATGAAATAATTATGGCACATATTTATTCTGACCAAAAGAGAGATGACTTCGTTCCCTATTGTTTTAAATCAATTGTACGAGAGAGAACAAGTGGTGGGGCTAGATCACAACATGTCCTCTCAATCCGAAAGGCGAGGAAATACCTCATAAATATTCAACAAATCTCATAATAGAACATGAGTTACCTGGGTCGTTTGGTTGATGTACTCCCAAACCGATTTGTTGAGTAGCTGTAACATCAAGAATAGAGAAAATTCGTGAGCCGACTATCACGATTTCTGGAGAAGTTTTGAAAGAGCAAAAAGCAGCAGGCATTGCATAGTGAACAATTAGAAGCACAAGAAGCTGTGAGATGATGAAAATTGAGGATTATCCTACAGGCGAGATAAGAAGGGTTAGTCAAATGGAAAGAAAATGAGTTCATCAGACCAACCTTGTCCAACGTTTGGTGGCTGAGAGGCAAGCACGTATACGTGAGTGTCTTTAGTCCGTGAGTCAGTCTTCTCATGTTGTTTTATGTGGTCTATTATGTCCGCAAGCCCGATAGGAGCGTTCGGGTGAGAGTACAAGTTGTTCTCTTGTCTGGCAGGGACTTTGACGTTGTAAGGAGGCTGAGGAGGGAAATTCTGCGGATTGGCTTGTCTATTTACATGGAATAGGTCAGCGGGAGAGAGGAATTGGTGCGGAATTTGCTGGGGTGTAACATGGTTGGGTTGCGAGTAAGGGTCGCGGTAACCCTGATTGATCAAATGGTACAATTCCGGAGGTATTTGCTGCCGGTGGCCAGTTTGATCGGGTGAAGTGACGTACGGCGACTGATCGTCATAATCTTCGTTGTCGTCGGGTTTCCCTGAATGGGGATGCTGTTGGTTGTAGGGTGGTTGGATATTATTCGGATGTATAACTCCATGGTTTACATGCATGTTTGGGGGTACAGGGGCGTTGGGATTGAAACTACTTGGCGGAGTCGGGTTGTACGGTATTAACCCAGGAGGCGGTGGGACCGGTTGTTTACCCTTGGAATTTTCCTGCCCGCCCTCTTGATACTTGTGATACTCGAGTAAATGCTCAAGAAAAGCAGGACTCACAGTCGGTCCTTTTGGATGACCGGGGTGAACAGCATTTTCTTTGCTGGATTCTTGGTCAAGCTTATCGGGGTTGATTACGCCAATCGGAATATCTGGCGATTGAGTGATAGGATTGAAGAAAGAACTTGGTTTGGAGTGGATCTTTTTGGTTGGAACATCGCCATCTGAATTATAATGAATGTCAATCGACGAATTGACTTTTTTCTTATGATGATCAAGTTTGACAGGTTTGACATCAGGCGATGGAGGAATGGTGGGCGGTAGGGGCGATAGGTTTTTGTAGTCAACAGAGCTAGGTTTCGCGGTTGAAGTAAGCATAGTTGGTGTACTCTCTTGAGTAGAACTGTCCAAAGTAACGGCATTTTCCTCAAGAATTGGGTAACCTGTGGGTGGTGCTGTGGAAGTTATTTTGAGTGAGGTTGCGTGGTCTGGACTGTATGGACCGAGGAAGGGAGTATCGGGTCCTCCTCTAAGAAGGACTGATGCGTTTTCGTTAACTGAGCTATTCGTCACTTTTGCTCCATGACCTGCAAGACCACAACTTTTTACAACATGGAAATAACAATTTACGACAAGGGTGCAAGAGAAACAGTAGTTAGGTAGGTATAAAGTTGTGTAGTGATCCTCAGTCAGTTTGTCCCCAATGTTTCATCAGAATAGCAAGCAGGATTCGTTTATTGGAATAGATCAAAGACGCTTTTAAGCTTTTGAATTAAGAATTGAGACAAACGGCATTTGAGAGCAATAGTTGCACGAAATTTGCATCAATATTGAGTTTGCAGTTGAGAAAGTCTTGAACTGCATTACTCCCTGGCTTGCGGTCTTCAGTCTCATACGCTTGGTAATTTTGCTGGTGTTTACAGCTAACTTGGTTTTGCATCAAGCGTAACAGAGAGATTCAAGTGTATGTCAAGTGGAGTTATGGCCTATGTTTTCGGTTCGGTCGTTGACATTCCACTTGATTTTACTTATAGAAAATTATTCATTTAGGATGTTACGCTGTTTGATGAAGATGAAAACATCATGCAAGTTAAATACATAGATGTATCAGGCGAATGAGACAATATAATGATGGATGTAACAGTGCAAAAAAGATGTCCAGCAGAGTCCGTGTGCATTTTGATAAACAAAGCAGAAACATGAAAATATTATGACAGAAAATTGGCAAAGTTATCCCATCAGAACGTGGTGATATTTTGTTACGATTGTTAAGCAGATTATGATGGAATCCAAATTATCAAAATGGGTGCAACTGTTAATAAAAATGGATGCTATTGGCAGATTTTGTAAAAAAAAAAAGAAATATAAATTGAAAAATTTGTTCCTTTAAACCCAATTGCGTGGAACAAAGATAAAGAGGTCTCAGTAATTTCGGTATACTCATCGGTGAGCACCATGAAAACAGTGGAGATTTGTGGCAGAGAAAAGAAATATGTACTACAGAAGCTGCAACAGATACAAATACACAACCAGAGAAGAGAGCTTCTGTCGAGCTAGTCTGTGAATTTTTGTAAAAATCAAAGACCGCGAATAGAATAAATATGGGAACCGGCCGCAGGAAATACCTTACAATTAAGCTTTTTACGGCGATTCGATTACCTGTCGGGCACATCCACATGGGGCAGCACTCATCATTAGGCGAATGACCCAGGATCGGTTGTTTTGGACTGCAATTCAAGCCGGTCGGTGGAGTTTTAGGGACTTCGGAACACCTTGGTCTACAAGTCACATTGCCAAGAGAGCAGTAACATTTTTCATCGCAACCACTGATCTTGCTAGGTATTTCCGCCCAGTTCTCAAATCTGGAAAATTGTCAGTAATGAAGGATGAGGAAGAGTTTTTAGAATGAATTATTAGACGTGGCAGTGAGAGAAGAACAACAACCTTTGGTAAAACTAGACTGCAGGAACAATGGAGTAGAATGCGACCAACAAATTTCCCATTTTTTATGAGTTTTTGAAATGGACATGAACACGTACGAACCCGAGTTGCGAGGCGATTAAGAACCCTTATTTCATGACCGGAGGAATTATTAAGAGTTTGTATACTGCACTGATCATTTTTTGGGCCCACTCCAAAGTATAATTTTATCACTACCACCACTACCACTTTCACCAAAATTTTCCAAGTCTTGTTTGTTTCTGGAGGTCAAGTATCTATTGACATAGTTACCATCAAACAACGCACAGTCTTCAAAGGTTCATAACCGTAAGTGGAATTGGCCCTAACCTTACCTTTCCCAAGGTAGGCAGATCATAAATTAAACTCACAAAGTTCCTTTGTACATGCAGCTTCCATTATTTTTGCACTTGACAGATTTGGGACAACACAGGGGAGGTTGCGGTTTGAAGCCAGCTGGGACAGTTTCCCACTCAATGCATGATGGATCAAGCACATCAAGGCCGAAGTCAGTCGGACAATCAATGGATGCGCATTCTATGCCTGATGATGAGCAGATACAGTACGCAGTGCAGTTATCGTGGAACTCTTCACCTGCAATCGGACATCATTTAAGATATAACCACGTAGAGCAGAAAACAGATCAATTAATCAAGTTAGATAAATGAAAACTATTTCACTCGGATTCCTATGTAGCCAACTAACGAAATGGGAGTGAGTGGTCCACAGCTTATACAGAAAAGCAGGATTTCTCTTTTGACTTCACACAATCCAGAGGTTTTACCAATTTGCTTACCTATTTCATATTTTTTGCCTTTGAATTCGCACATTGTCGAATTCGGGTGGAAAACCGGTAGTGTGGCGGACACAATGTTGGAGCTAATTCCAACATCCGACATTACTCGAAAGTAGTACGTTTTCCCTGGCTCCAGTCCGACTACAGCTTGTCCCACTGATGTGGCATGCTTCCATTGTTTCTGGTCGAGCGATATTTCAGCGTTTACTTTATCAACGACGCTCATTTTGTCAAAATTCAGCATCACAGTCGAACTGTTAGCTGGAACAGCTGACATCAGTTTGGGGTGATCTATGTCATCATCTTCCTCCAGACCTGAAAATGGAATTGAATCGTTAGTCAACTCGTTAGGTGAGCTATGTAACAGTTTAAAACGTTATTCTCCATCTGAAGCGATGCTTTTCATATAACGTTTGTCCATTTTTTTTTGTATGAGGAAACAACCATCACACAATTCTGTATCGTACGAAAATATGATCACCAAATAGTAGATAGACATTTTCTGAAAAAGTTAAAAACCTTCATCAGCAGCGTTCACATCACAATAGAGTACAGTGCAACAGGAGTCTTTGGGATCTGCTACAGACAGACATCGATCCGAAGTCATGGTGTTGTTATGTGGAGCACACCTGAAAATTCAGTTTGTAAGGGGTAGATAAATAATTATGTAAAAATGCGATTCAGTCAGGAGTACTTGGATGCATGTACAATTATATCTACGAGCCGATATACAGGGTGTCCCAAACATGGTGTAGAGAAAATTGGGAGAAACCAGACCAAAACCCAGTTATCCTCTTTTTTTTTATCTCCACTCCACACAAGGTGATTTTTGAGAAGTTTTTTTTTCTGTAAACCATGCTATAACTCATAAAACCTCACATTTCTCCAGTTCAAAACAAAGGATAAGTTGTCACCTATGATAAATTGATGTAATAATCACCTGGCCGTGCAATTGGTTGAGCCATCCTCCAAGCAAGTACAGGTCAGTTCACAGCCATCGTGGAACACCTCTCCTACTTTGTAGGTCTGGTTCTTGTAAGAGCAATCGTCCGAAACTGCAAATGATTCAATCATGTCCGATTATGACGTTTGCAACGTAGTTAGGTACATAAATTCGAAGTCGAAGTCGACCTCACAATGACACAGTAACTCAAACTCATAATCGAAATCGTAGTCAAACTCACAGTGGGATAGGAACTCAAACTCATAATCCTGACAGAAATCTACCTATTTACCTACAAACTTTGTATTGGATTATTTCTCCCTGCTAGGGAGTACGTCAAACTCACAATGTAACTAAAACTCGAACTCATATTTGAAATCGAAGTCAAACTCACTTTGAAACGGAAACTCAAACTCATAATCGAAATCGAAGTCAAACTCACAATGAAATAGAAACTGAAACTCATAATGAAACTCGAAGTCAACCTCACAATGACACAGAACCTCAAACTTATAACCAGTCTCAAAGTCAAACTCACATTGAAACTGAAACTCAAATTCATAATCTAAATCGAAGTCAAACTCACAATGAAACAGTAACTCAAACTCATAATCGAAATCGTAGTCAAACTCACAGTGGGATAGGAACTCAAACTCATAATCAAACTTGATGACAAACTCACAATGTAACTGAAACTCGAACTCATATTTGAAATCGAAGTCAAACTCACTTTGAAACGGAAACTCAAACTCATAATCGAAATCGAAGTCAGCCTCACAATGAAATAGAAACTGAAACTCATAATGAAACTCGAAGTCAACCTCACAATGACACAGAACCTCAAACTTATAATCAGTCTCAAAGTCAAACTCACATTGAAACTGAAACTCAAATTCATAATCGAAATCGAAGACAAACTCACAATGAAATAGAAACTCAACTTCATAATCAAACTCGAAGTCTACCTCACAATGAAACATTAACTCAAACTCATAATCGAAATCGTAGTCAAACTCACAGTGGAATAGGAACTCAAACTCATAATCAAACTTGATGACAAACTCACAATGTAACTGAAACTCACGATTGAAATCGAAGTCAAACTCACTTTGAAACTGAAACTCAAACTCATAATTGAAATCGAAGTCAAACTCACTTTGAACTGAAACTCAAACTCATAATTGAAATCAAAGTCAAACTCACTTTGAAACTGAAACTCAAACTCATGATTGAAATCGAAGTCAAACTCACTTTGAAACTGAAACTCAAACTCATAATGGGAATCGAAATCAAACTCACGTTAAAACTGAAACTCAACCTCATAATTGAAATCGAAGTCAAACTCACATTGAAACTGAAACTCAAACTCATATTTGAAATCGAAGTCAAACTCACTTTGAAACGGAAACTCAAACTCATAATCGAAATCGAAGTCAAACTCACAATGAAATAGAAACTGAAACTCATAATGAAACTCGAAGTCAACCTCACAATGACACAGAACCTCAAACTTATAATCAGTCTCAAAGTCAAACTCACATTGAAACTGAAACTCAAATTCATAATCGAAATCGAAGACAAACTCACAATGAAATAGAAACTCAACCTCATAATCAAACTCGAAGTCAAACTCACTTTGAACTGAAACTCAAACTCATAATTGAAATCAAAGTCAAACTCACTTTGAAACGGAAACTCAAACTCATAATTGAAATCGAAGTCAAACTCACAATGAAATAGAAACTGAAACTCATGATGAAACTCGAAGTCAGCCTCACAATGACACAGAACCTCAAACTTATAATCAGTCTCAAAGTCAAACTCACATTGAAACTGAAACTCAAATTCATAATCGAAATCGAAGTCAAACTCACAGTGGGATAGGAACTCAAACTCATAATCAGACTCGAAGTCAAACTCACTTTGAACTGAAACTCAAACCCATAATTGAAATCAAAGTCAAACTCACTTTGAAACTGAAACTCAAACTCATAATTGAAAACCAAGTCAAACTCACTTTGAAACTGAAACTCAACCTCATAATTGAAATCGAAGTCAAACTCACGTTGAAACTGAAACTCAAACTCATAATTGGAATCGAAGTCAAACTCACAATGAAACAGTAACTCAAACTCATAATCGAAATCGTAGTCAAACTCACAGTGGGATAGGAACTCAAACTCATAATCAAACTTGATGACAAACTCACAATGTAACTGAAACTCGAACTCATAAATGAAATCGAAGTCAAACTCACTTTGAAACTGAAACTCAAACTCATAATTGAAATCGAAGTCAAACTCACTTTGAAACTGAAACTCAAACTCATAATTGAAATCGAAGTCAAACTCACTTTGAAACTGAAACTCAAACTCATAATTGAAATCGAAGTCAAACTCACTTTGAAACTGAAACTCAAATTCATAATCGAAATCGAAGTCAAACTCACATTGAAACTGAAACTCAACCTCATAATTGAAATCGAAGTCTGTGTCATCGTGAGTTTGACTTCGATTTCAATTATGAGTTTGAGTTTCAGTTTCAAAGTGAGTTTGACTTTGATTTCAATTATGAGTTTGAGTTTCAGTTCAAAGTGAGTTTGACTTCGATTTCAATTATGAGGTTGAGTTTCAGTTTCAAAGTGAGTTTGACTTCGATTTCAATTATGAGGCTGAGTTTCAGTTTCAACGTGAGTTTGATTTCGATTTCCATTATGAGGTTGAGTTTCAGTTTCAAAGTGAGTTTGACTTCAATTTCAATTATGAGGTTGAGTTTCAGTTTCAAGGTGAGTTTGACTTCGATTTCAATTATGAGGCTGAGTTTCAGTTTCAACGTGAGTTTGATTTCGATTTCCATTATGAGGTTGAGTTTCAGTTCAAAGTGAGTTTGACTTCGATTTCAATTATGAGGTTGAGTTTCAGTTTCGAAGTGAGTTTGACTTCGATTTCAATTATGAGGCTGAGTTTCAGTTCCAAAGTGAGTTTGACTTTGATTTCAATTATGAGTTTGAGTTTCAGTTTCAATGTGAGTTTGACTTCGATTTCAATTATGAGGTTGAGTTTCAGTTTTAACGTGAGTTTGATTTCGATTCCCATTATGAGTTTGAGTTTCAGTTTCGAAGTGAGTTTGACTTTGATTTCAATTATGAGTTTGAGTTTCAGTTTCAATGTGAGTTTGACTTCGATTTCAATTATGAGGTTGAGTTTCAGTTTTAACGTGAGTTTGATTTCGATTCCCATTATGAGTTTGAGTTTCAGTTTCGAAGTGAGTTTGACTTCGATTTCAATTATGAGTTTGAGTTTCAGTTTCAAAGTGAGTTTGACTTTGATTTCAATTATGAGTTTGAGTTTCAGTTCAAAGTGAGTTTGACTTCGATTTCAATTATGAGGTTGAGTTTCAGTTTCAAAGTGAGTTTGACTTCGATTTCAATTATGAGGCTGAGTTTCAGTTTCAACGTGAGTTTGATTTCGATTTCCATTATGAGGTTGAGTTTCAGTTTCAAAGTGAGTTTGACTTCGATTTCAATTATGAGTTTCAGTTACATTGTGAGTTTGTCATCAAGTTTGATTATGAGTTTGAGTTCCTATTCCACTGTGAGTTTGACTACGATTTCGATTATGAGTTATAGTTACTGTTTCATTGTGAGGTAGACTTCGAGTTTGATTATGAGGTTGAGTTTCAGTTTCAAAGTGAGTTTGACTTCGATTTCAATTATGAGTTTGAGTTTCAGTTTCAACGTGAGTTTGACTTTGAGACTGATTATAAGTTTGAGGTTCTGTGTCATTGTGAGGTTGACTTCGAGTTTCATTATGAGTTTCAGTTTCTATTTCATTGTGAGTTTGACTTCGATTTCAATTATTAGTTTGAGTTTCAGTTTCAAAGTGAGATTGACTTCGATCTCAATTATGAGTTCGAGTTTCAGTTACATTGTGAGTTTGTCATCAAGTTTGATTATGAGTTTGAGTTCCTATCCCACTGTGAGTTTGACTACCATTTCGATTATGAGTTTGAGTTACTGTTTCATTGTGAGTTTGACTTCGATTTCAATTATGAGTTTGAGTTTCAGTTTCAACGTGAGTTTGACTTCGATTTCAATTATGAGTTTGAGTTTCAGTTTCAACGTGAGTTTGACTTCGATTTCAATTATGAGTTTGAGTTTCAGTTTCAACGTGAGTTTGACTTCGATTTCAATTATGATTTTGAGTTTCAGATTTAATGTGAGTTTGACTTCGATTTCCATTATGAGTGTGAGTTTCAGTTTCATTGTGAGTTTGTCTTCGAACTCGTTAGCTCGTAGAGAGAACGAAGGAACTTAGTTAGCTTGGCGTCTCAGAGATGGCACAGCAAGTCATTTAACTTCTCATAGAACCCGGTGCCAATGACCCTCGTTCGGAGCCCTCCCAGCTTGAAAGATGAACTTCTCCACAGCCAAAATTAAAGGTTGAACCGTTGAAAGGCTGTCGATTCGACATGTTTGGGGATTTTAAGCTGAATGCTGCAGACCTTTGTTGTACATTTGGGCCTTCCGATGAATGAATGACTCATGAGTTGATGAATAGTTGACGTTTCTGTTTGGCTAGCACATACCTGATCCTTGGTTTGTTAGAATAAGCAGGGATTGGTTGCACATATGACAAAATGTTGTTATTGACATGACTCGGAATCTTTCTTCTTTTCTGAGGCAAGCTGTTCAAATTGAGGTATTTTCTAACAAAATTCGCCTGCGTAAAAAATTTCAAGTTTTCCAGTTTCCAAGTCTAAATCTACGCTGTAAAGCAAGACACGACAACGCTTTTTCAGGGATTGGCAAAAACAGCTCCTAATCAAAAGACCGTTCAGAAATACTACACAGGCCGTCAATCGGTTGATTACTCATCCAAACTACCACTCTCGCTTTTCATTTCACTCACACTTGGCACAAATCTAATACTTGCAAAAAATTCACAGCTAGCTTACCTATTAACTGCTATGGGTCTAGTTTTGATCAGTCTTTGCTGAACTTTAATGGTTAGTTTTATATGGATATAACTCATAGAAATTAGTCTTCCCAACTATTCAAAGAGACTGAGTAACGGTGACTAAAGGCTTTCGAATGAGTAAGATCCAGGCGGTCAGGTTCACGACACCTAACTCATACTTACTCATGCCAAACAGAGCAAAGTTAAAATTGTTTGGACGAACATAACAGCATTATCCCAGCATAACTTCCATTCTAACTCTACTACTGAAGTTGTTATGATTTATATTCATCGTTAATGTTTAAACACAAGAGAAGGTGTCTACCGAATGAGGATGAAGTACCTGAACTCAAGTTTTCCCCCTCACTGGAGCAGACTAGGGTGGAACAGCATTCGTCACCAGGAACTGGTTGCAGGAAACAGTCGGGGTCTCCAGTTGGAGTTCCGACTCGCAGCAACGGGCTAGCGCATCGCGCTGCGCATTGCAACATTCCGCTCACGCACTTACATCGCTGAAACATAGATGAAGTCGAAGCTATAAAAAAGTCAAACGGCCGCAGTAACTGAAAACCGTAGAAAAACAAATTATACGAGTCGTTCAGATGAAGAAGTAGTCGACTACATTATTGTACCAAGTAGTGGTATAGTAGAAAAACTCTTATCAGTTGAATATAAAATAGAATTCATGCCAAAACGCATTTTTTGGTATCCTTAATTTCGTGCCTTACCGGGACTTGATATTTTGGTTCATTTTTCTTAAAAAATGAACCTTTGTAATCGGTCAGGGAATTTTTTTTTTAACTTCCCCTGAAAATTTGTTGGTTTACGTTCCAAAGGGTGTAGAATCCGAATCTGCAATAAAAATCTTTTGTCCGTCCACCGTACGCTGTCCGCCGCTCGCCGTCCGGGGTTTTTCAGGGGGGGACGAGTTGTCGTAAGCGTTTGAAATTGTCACCAAAAATCAGGTTCCGTATCTAGTTGGTCCTAACGTCTCGACAGAACCCTACCTCAATTTAAAGGCCATCGAATTCACTTCAAGGGGTATACAAATCAAGTGTCAAAAAATTCGTGACCCCAAAAACAGTTTTTTGAAAAGCTTCTGTGACCCCTTCACATTTTTTCAACGAATTCCCTTGAAACTTAATATGCATCAAGTTGGAGCAAACCGCAACTTTCTAGATTAATTTCATCAGAATCGTCAGCCCTCTTTTTTACGAATGGTAAATTCAACTGTTCGTGCTACTCGGCTCACGTAATGAGGCGCCAAAAAATTATTTTTCAATTGGGTAATACAGAAAACTGTCCGTGGTTCCCTATCGACGAACACGATGAGTAGCGTTTAAGTATATTTATCACATCGCTCGTTAAGAAAGAGGGCTTGCAAAAATCGTGCTGAAGAGCTCGTAATATAAGTGTATAATAATGAGTAATGAACCATCAGGCCTTCAGTTCAGCTTGTGGAACGCGTCTTATCGTCCATATGCGAACGTGAATCCTCTTTCAGGCTCTTAGTCAGCTCATTCGTTGTCAGCAGTAATCGTGACTTCTGAACACGATTCTCCACCAATGAGCGTACTAGTGTTATATAAGGATAAATTACCAACCCATACGTATAAAAAATTTAACACGATGATCGCAAGGAAAATAAATACGGTTTCCATGGGGGGTAACTGATTCCAGCTAGATGTCTAAGTGCACCTTCCGTGAATTACCTCTGGAAATGTTCCTTCAGTGTTTCACTTCGAATTACCACATTGAAATTATTTTAGATGCCACTTCTGCCAACAGTTGAGCCAGTACAATAGTAGTATAAGCTAGAAATCATAATATGATATTACCTATCATATGATATTATCTATCTAGATATTATCTATAATGTCCGGATGAAATGGCTTGCCAATAACACTCAGTGGTTTCAGTGCCTTTTTAAGAGAACAATAGAGTGGAACTACAAGTTTATAAAGAATTATCTTCTCAGAATCTTGAAAAAGTGTGTTATTGCTCAAATGACGAGAGTGATGAAAATAGTCGGGATTCGGCTAATTGAAGAACTTCTTTACTCTTCACTCCATTTATCAATTTGTTATGTAAGAGCGAAGAAGGATTTCTTCAGTTGGACAAAGCCCGACTGTTTTCACTATAAGAATAATCCACGGCCGAGGATTCATCACAAAAATGTCTATTGAGAATGTTATTACATTCTCTCCTTGCTGCAGCGTGAATTGCCGAATATCGCAGGTAACGCTGAATGATAAAAGGAAAGTGAACGTTAAGTTGATAACTCAAGGACTTCGCCGGCATTCTTAACAGAGACTGAAACTGGAAGTAGCTGTGGAGGAGAGTTGTCTTGCGACCTTGTGACACCCCAGCCTCTCTCCCTATCCCCTGTGGTGGCACCTACTTTCCCCCAACCCCAGCGAACGTCTCTTCCTGTCTCATCCCGTAATATAGCATAAAAACCTGATTCCAATTCGTTTGCCTCGCAGGTACAGCCGTGGGCTCTTTCCGTTGGACCACACTATACGATTGGAGAAACAAAGTAGTCGACGGAATACAATTTCTGAAGCGTTAACTTGACGTAACTCTACAAAAATAGTCAGAGTTCAAGTACAATGTCTATTGAGGGTAATGTTTATGTTTCCCTTTCCAGAAATCATTTTAAAACAATTTATACAATGACAAGTTGGGTTAGTATCGGCTCTAAAATGCAGCGTAGATTACACATTAGTTACATGAATCGATTTTTCATGCTTTCCCGTGGATACTCATAAGCCGCCCTAGCCTAATTAAAAACCAGTTCAACCATTCCAACCATGATTATCATCAAGGCTTGATAGCTTGATGAAGGAAAATCTGATCTTGTAAAAACATTTTCCTGGGTGTTAGTGAACCAAAATTAATGATAAAACAAATGAATGGCGAATAATAAACCAAAATCTGGTTTTCCAATATTTCAACAACGAGCAACCGTAAAAGAACTCGACATAACGTTATGACCAACTGCATCACATCGCAGTACTTGACTTTTTGTGAGAGGTACCTACTAACAATTTAGAAAAATTCTTCCTTAGGATGGACAAAATCCCCACAGTGAAAAAAAGAATTTTTTCAAAAGGGTTAAATATTGGATGAAATATTACGATATTTATGATGAGTTCGGAAACCAACTGCGCACGGACAGACAACCAAACAAACGAGCAGGCTTCAAAACATAAACTTTTTCGGAATCATATTTGTATTGAAGATTTTATTGAGTTTGTGGCACCAGTCATGACGACCAGTCGTTTAACAATTTCAACCATAAGTCAAAGTCAGAATTCATGAAACGAAGTCGTGTCTTGTGTCCCACCTTCCACCAAATCTACTCAGACATTTATTCGAAGAATTGGGTCTGAATAACATAGTGCATACAGAAAAAACTATCCTCAGAACCTTCAATCCGATTTTCATTAGACGAACGATTGCCATAGGCACTTCCACCGACTTCGTAAAAATAAACGGAAAATTGTCTGCCTCGGGTTTTTTTTTTCTTTGTTTCGAAAAGATTAGTTGAAATTCCTTGAGATTGCACGTTGCGCGGTGTGGACTGATCTTTGGCGTACTTCGCAGTCATTCAGCCGTACTTTCAACATTCTCAAGCCAACTTGCGAAACGTACGTGACTAAAAAACGGAACAGAAAATTAGAATCGCACGGCTGCAATGGTGGTCATCTTTCTTATTTGCCTGATTTCTTATCTCTTTTTTTGGCTACGATGAGGAAACAAAGACTTGCTTCGGCTCACGACCTCCAGAAGCCGGCTATGGCGCAGCGGGTACGCGAAATAAGGCCACCAACAATACCTGTTACTCGGAAGAAAAACTATAACAATAACAACATGAGAGGGTGCTCCTGCTCAAAACATGGTCCCTATAAAATAAAAAAACTCAAAGCTGCATGCACAACCGAGTCGGCATGGTAGCGAATGTTTAACAAATCCCAAAATCGAGGGATTACCACAGCTTTGGCACTTTGGCCTTCCTGGAGATGAATACTTTTGGGGTGCTGAATCCGAACCCGGTTCTTTCTGTCACGCCCAAATTGTGGTATACCAGCGAATTTGGATTTCGGCCAATTTCAGCTAAGAAAATATCGCAGATTGATTAAATCCAAAAGATGCGACAAAAATTCTTATTTTTCCACTGAAACTGAACGTAGCATGACTAATAAAATATGAGATTTTGCAAAAAAAATCGATTCTTCAACAGCTAAGCTTTTTTATAGCAAACAACAAACAAAGGAGGACAAAGTCATTGCAAGGTACAATGTCTTGAAAGGTAATCTGTTTCAAGTTATGAACGCCGGACCTGATTATGGTTACATCTTAGAATTTGAAGGATTCTTGTTTCATACACAACAGCCTGAATGGGGGAATACTTTAAAAAATAATAGGCCCCCTTATTATGGTACACAATAGGGAGTTGGTCTTTTCTGACGATTGCTGTGCGCAAATGGAGAGACCACGCGGACTGGGCTTCATTCAAATTAATGAATTGTTTTGACACCACGACCAGCTTTTGGACAGTGAATGAGCGCCTGAAAAGCAGCTTGAGTCCATTTTCTTGACTCGAGGAGATGCGAAAGGAGTTGTTTTACCAGTAGAGCTCAAAACATCATTTTCCAAAAAATTAAGTTAAAAATTGATGACTTGAGCCATCTTCTGTTAGAGTGCCCAATGCTAGTTGAGCCACGTCTCAAATTTCTGAGGCCGCTTTTTGAAAGTCCGCTAATGGGGACAGCCCAATTAATTCGATTATTAGCTTCTGAAGATCGAGCTGTTGCGAATAGACTTTATTTGTTTCTTCTCGAGGCTGTTGAGGACCCTGTTAGGGACCTGTTAACGTCAGTATAACTCAATTTGGTACCTACGTAAGCATTCATGATTACAAACTTATCATTTTTCTAGTTATCCCTCGTAATAGCAGCATAAGATAAGCTCGTTTTGTTTCGATGCACCAACCCTTGGAGTTCAGTTTGTTCGGGTTAATATTTGGTTGTTTCTGTTTTTACTTGTCAATATTGTGGTACTGCGATTGATTATCTTTTGTAAACCAGTTAAGCAATTCGGTGGGAATTAATCGTTTAATTTAACACCCTCGTTGATTTGCCTGATTTTAGTCTTCATGTATTCTTTCCTATTCCTTCTTTCTTTCTCTATTTGCCTTTTTTTCTGGTTAGACCTACTCCTCGTGTCGGTCACATTGGCCTATTTTTAGTGAAGAGGAACTTTAATTCAATGAAATGTGATTGCAAAAGATGTCATAACATCTAGATAGCAATAAAGAGATTTTATTTTATTGATTGATTGATTTGAAATCAAATCAAATCAAGTTAGAAGGTTTTGCAGATTCACTGTCAGTATGCAGTATTTAATGTAAAGGAGTCGAGTCAAGAGTAAAGCTATAATTTATCAAGAATCCAAGATTCTTGGGTAAGAAATGCCAATGAGATTATATGCATAGTGGAGCCGAACTTTGAGCGACCAGAATCAAACGACTTCGCGTGCAACGAACGCCAGCTGTGGAAGAAATCGGTCGGGCTAGATGCCGGTGGTCAGCTAATGAGAACAAAGCGTCAGTTGGCGGATTCCAAGATTGGGCGAAGCTGTCGGCGATGGTTCGATGGGAAGGGCACCATGCGGTCAGGCGGTTTGACTAGCTGGGGCCCGGACCATTGTGACGGACAGGACAATGAAGAAATGGCCTGAGGGCCGAATGGGGCCGGCGATTGTTTGGCGCTGTGTTCATCGAAGGTTGATCGATCAAGTTGATTACAGAAGATGCTTATTAGGCATGTTCATCACACATAAGTATGCTACGGGCTGAGTTTTTTGCATGAACCAAACGGCAATCAGCTTTTTGAGTAGATTTTGGTTTATTTTCATGGAATTGAATAGAAATATGATTTATTGAACGGAATATAAGACCACACTGGTGGGAAGTGTTGGAAAATAATTTGATTTATATTATGTTTTGATCAATGCCAAGTTCCAAATTGGAGGAAATGGCAGGCTCCATAAATAACTGCGAGTCCGGACTTGGGTTTCTCAAGGACTGCAACATTCCATTAAAAATAAACAAACAGCCCAGTTCAAGAGCTTATATCCAAATGAAAACACATTTTTCCACATCATTCAATAATACTCTAATATACTACCTAATAACTCAAGAAACTTCTTTCCCCTCTGAAAATTTGAAGCTTTCGTTTCATTTTATTTATTTATTCTTTTTTGGTTTATTATTATAATAAGAAAAAAAAAAACAATAGTCTGACCTACCCTGAAATTTTCATGGTTTAAGTTTCAAAGGGTGTAGAATCCGAATCTGCAATTTTAAAAAATCCGTCCGTCTGCCGTGAACACTTTTTCTCCCAGACGGGTGGAGATATTTTTTTTTTTTTGTTGAAATTTTCAGAAAAAATCAACCTTGTACCGGGACAGCCACGGAATTCTTTAGGCAAGCCAATCGGTCAGGTTTAAGCCCTCTGGAAAAATGGTTGAAATAGATAAATTGTGTTTTCCAAAATCTTATCCGACCTGCAAGTAAAATGTTGATAGCTTTTTTCATGCTGAATCGAATGGGACCATTGCCTGATCGGTAGCTTTCTTCGTTCAAACGTTAAGGCTGATTAGGGATGCAAGCCACGTGAATCATAAACATGATTTATCTGTAAGAATTTGCAGCGTCTTTTTGTTACATATAATGAATTTCTATCCATCGATAGTTAACATAATTAAAATCAATGGAAACCAATTCAGCACTTTCCAGCGTTGCAAATTTCCTGAAAACACGTTTTTTTTATTTTTTTTATTTTAACGGTCGTTTTACAGGCCTGAAAATTTAGGTAGGAATCCGTCAAGACGTTAGGACCAACTAGTTACGGAACTTGAATTTTGGCGAAAGTTTCAAAAATCGACGAAAACTCCCTGGACTGTGGACGGTAATTTAACGGTGCTCCCCTGTCGCATCGTTGCGCTTTGCAGCAAAGAGTTATTTTCAAAAATTCCTGACAGCGTTTAAAGATCTTAGACGAGAATTTAGTCACTCACGAAACGGAAACTAACAAACTTTAATGTATTATTAAATCAAGCTTTCCAACCCACATTTTCTCGTTAATTTGCCATATCTAGTGGGTAACCACTGACCTGATCGCATCCTCGGTCGACGATCTGACCGTCGAAGCATTGGCGAGAGTCCTCTTCCATTGACACGTCGTCAAGTGCACCTTCAGGATGAGTCAGATTGGCCCCGCCGATCGCTCGCGGTTTAGCGACCCCGGCACCAACAGCAGCCGGCACAGTTTCAGAGAGATCAGAGAAAGCATTCTCTACACCTGCAAAACAACGGTAAATAACATATTACGACTTCACGACACGTCCTCGAAACATGTTTCCTCATTTTTCCCATTTTCCTTTCTCAATGGTCTTTTCTTCCATTTTAGTGCCTTCTTTTCTCGTGAAAGCAGACAATGCCTGAGAGAAGGGAACCGGCACGGAGTCTGATTATTTCCGAATGTTTCGCTAATATTACCCGGCCATGAGGTGGCTACTGCCCGAGGACATGGGACCCCAGTTCAGTTACGTCACACTTTCTCCACACTTCGCACTCCGAGTCCGAGCGTGTTACGGTTCATTGGAACAAGGTCGGGAAAAAATGGTGTGAGAAAAGGACATTGTTAACGGTAGAAGGCGACTGAATTGTCACGATGTAGATAGGTAGGGGTAAAATGGACTGAAATTCAGTCTCATTTGGTTTAATTGAGCGTTTCTGTTATTGGTTTGACTCGGTGCCGTGGACCTGCACGTTTTGGTTTATTATTCAATGACAAACCATTGTAATCGCCCGAGAAGTAAAAAATATCAAAAAAATCACTATTAAAATTTTAAAATTCGCCCAAAATAAAAATACAATACATCATTGGAATATAAAAAATATCCACATATTCTGCAAGGTATAACAAAGATTTTAAGACAAAGAACGCTGAAAATCGGTTCATTTTTGTGGCCGGGAAAAAATAAAATAAAAAACACTAAAAATGCAAATATATCGGAAGTACTGTGCGTTATCCAAATTCCGATTAAACAGGGTGTTAGGTCTTGCCGAGACAAACATTTCAGTTCAAGAAATTCGAAAAAAGGTTGAGAAATGAGGGAGTTATGGTCATTTTTGTAAATGGCCACAGACGGACACGGACAGACGGACACTTGTTCAGGAAGTGATTCTGAGTAAATGCGTATAAGAAAAAGTTTTTTCAGAAGCTCCGTTCAGATTCTCGATTTTAGGACGATTCCAATACTTCCATTTACTCTGTAAATATGGAAGTAAAAACAATCGGTCCGTATTTCGTACGCCGTGAACAATTTTCCTCTCAAATGGCTGGAGATTTTTTCTTTGAAATTTTCAGGAAAATCCACCTGACTCCGGGACAGCCCCAATTCTTTAGCCAAGCCAATCGGTCAATTTGAAGCCTTCTAAAAATTACTAAACTCTTGGAAAAATCGTGTTTTTCCAAAATTCCTACGGCGCAGGTAAAGTATCTCAAATTCCGATGGGTTTTTCGATGCTGAATCGATTAAGACCAGTACCATTTCGCCCGCTGTCTTCGTTCAAAAGTTGATATCTTTTTAGTGAGCTCGTAGGACCGTCAGTAGGCACTTAACGGATACCCCCGAACGGACTTACAGTGCTTGCAGACGAAAGACTCGAGGAAATATAAAAATACTGAAAGGAGAGCGTCGTCATTCATTTCGCTCCCACTCCCTAACTTTATTGAGCTGGTGGGCAAGTAACTACATCTTGCGGTTAGAGGTGATGGCAAAGTGAAGGATTTCTTGTGCTCATAGGACGAGGAGAAGTGAATTAGTTCTACCGACAAGTAAGATCATCTGCAATGGACAACGTGAAAGGACGAAATCTCCGCTGCAGAAAAGTCGGTCGAATCGCCCTGGACAATGTCAAGCCGGCTTTGAGAAACCCTCAATTCTTGAATCCCTTTCACCCGGAGTCTATCAGTTTCTCTGCTAGCCAGACTATCGCAGCAGAGAAATCCAGCAATTCATTGGCGAGCAAAGTCATCCTTGGGACAGGATGGTTTTACGTAACTTTCATCGATGCAGACGCGGCCGATAATGAGTTTTTACATCCACAAATAAGAAGTTGAAACCAGTGGTGCGTAGATAACACACAATACTTCCATATTTTGAAACGTACGATTTTGACACAATTTGTTCATAATATGAACAACGAAAATAATATGAACAACGAAACAATGAAATATTATTTTGACTGCTTTTAAGGGTGTTTAGGCCAAAAATATCAAAAAATTCACTATTAAAATTTTAAAATTCTCCCAAAATAAAAATACAATACATTATTGGGATATAAAAAATACCCACATATTCTGCAAGGTAAAACAAAGATTTTAAGACCAAGAACGCTCAAATCGGTTCAGTTTTGTGGCCGGAAAAAATAAAATAGAAAACACTAAAAATGCAAATATATCGGAAGTACTGTGCGTTATCCAAATTCCGATTAAACAGGGTGTTAGGTCTTGCCGAGACAAACATTTCAGTTCAAGAAATTTGAAAAAATGTTGAGAAATGAGGGAGTTATGGCCATTTTTGTAAATGACCACAGACGGACAGACAGACAGACGGACAGACAGACAGACGGACACACGGACACACAGACACTTGTTCGGGAAGTGATTCTGAGTAAATGTGTATAAGAAAAAGTTTTTTCTGAAGCTCCGTTCCGATTCTCGATTTTAGGACGATCACAATACTTCCATTTACTCTGTAAATATGGAAGTAAAAAGCTGTAAATCCTTACACACAGTGGTTTATTTTTCACGTGGCCTGCTCCCCTTATTCGATACTTACCTATTCTGTCTAAGGTTCAATTTTTACTCACTATCTATCTACCTATGCTGAACACTAATCCACACAATAGGTAATCCAATTCAATAGGTAGCTCGGTAAACATTCTTGACATTGGATTGCACCACTATAACTATTTAGGCATACAGGTAACCGTGCATCCAATCGGCCCATTGCCATGCTGTTGCTTTGACATCCATTAAATAAAAATATTATTTGATGTTCATTAAATAAAAATATTATTTGACATTTATTAAATAAAAATATTATTCGACGAAATCATTAAAAGACTCTACAACGCCCTACAAGAAGCCCCTCTCGCTCACCAAAAAGGCTATAACTTTTGAACGAAGAAAGGTACTGATCTACCATCAATCTCATTAGATTCAGCGACTTGAAAAAGCCATCAAATGAAACATTTTACTCGCTTGGAGGAAAAGATTTTGGAAAATCATATTTAAATTTCTCAACATTGTTTTGAACAGCTTAAAATTGACCGATTGGCTTGGCTAAATAAACCAAAATGAAAAGAAGGGGCCGATCGGCTGATAATATGATGATGCATGAATCAATTGGATTTAAGCTACTAAAAATGGAAGTTCCTATTATGATTCATCAGCTCCTCTCTGGGTTTTCATCGGCTATAATATATTATATTATAGCTTATTAAGCTTATTAATATATTATATTATAGCTTATTAAGCTAAGTACCGATATGACAGGTCAAAGTCTTAAATTACGTCATCTTCCCATATGTGGATATCTTTTATTCCGGTAACTCTATCTAAGTACCTATAATTTCATTTTTTAGGCATATAACAATGTTTGCAAGGCATGTTTTCATATCGGCGAATCCAGCGGTGAACGGTGCTTTTAGAATCGCCAGAGTTTTTATTTAAAGCTGAATCAACTGAGAAAGGAACGGAAGAGATGTGCAAACATCTGATTTCTCCATTAATTTGCTTAATTAACCTCAAAGATTTGATGGGAATCAGTTGATGAGTTCCAGCGAGCACAAAATGTCCTTCCCCAAAAACCGCCGGAGAGAGAAATATTCTCACGAAAGAAAGCACTGTCTTCGTAACCAGCCAACTATTATGATGAAAAAATGCGAAGATTCGTCTTATTTCACATGATTAGCATCAAAGGGAGAACTCTCAGTCATTATCCGGGGATGCGCAAACCGCCAAGGGAAGAATCATGTTCACTTTCTCCACTAGCCCGGGGATTAGTTTAATGATTTAATTCAGCTCAATGAGCGTGAAAGAGTGAGCTCGTTGATGTGCGAAGTCTGTACATGCTAAGTGAATTTTTAGGTATGACTCACATTCAAGATTATTCACGAGTATATTCGAGCGAATTCACTCATACTTTTATTAATATTAATAAAAGTCAAATTCAAGAGCGTAATTATTATGCACGAATAGTTATGGAAATAGAATCATGTCGGGTATTATTATTAGGCATCGTGATCATTATAATGATGATTATGATAATTATCATACGTCAAGGAACGTTACAGGAATAAAAAATGCAGATTTATGTTCTAGACCGTCTGAAAGGTAAAAAATTAAAGTTTAAGGGTAAAGGGGGTGTTGTAAAAATAATTTTCCCGGCCGATTACATAGGTACATTATTTCTAGAAATCATGTACCGAAAAATATCCGCGTATTCGGCAAGCTAAAACCAACATTTTAAAACCAATAACGCTCGGATCGGTTAATTTTTGTAGATATGTAAATACGATACGTAAATTCTTCAACCAAAGCTCAATTTCGATATACTTGCATTTTTAGTGATTTCTATTTTATTTTTTCCTTCCCGAAAAGGAACCGATTTGAGCGTTCTTGGTCTTAAAATTTTTGTTCCACCTTGCAGAATTTGTGGTTATTTTTATGTTCCGATAACTTGGCGTATTTTTATTTGAGGCGAGATTAAAAATTTGCATAGTGGGTTTTTGGATATTTTTGACCTAAACACACTCAAAAGCAATCAAAATATGATAAAATTGTGTCACACTTTTACGATTGAAAATGTGGAAGTATTGTGTGTTATATCACTGGTTATTTTTTTTTAATCGGACCACTCCTTTTATGCGTTTTGCGCCTGACGGCGTATGGCGGACTGACAAAAAATTTTATTGCAGATTTGTGTTGTAGAACCTCTGAAACGTAATAGAAAAACATTTCAGGGGGTGTTGTAAAAAAATGCTGCTCGACCAATTACATAGGTAGGTACATAATTTTTGGAAATAATGTACCAAAAGTTGGGAATTGAGGGAGATAGGTACCAGATATTCCAGGGTGCCCGTAGCCTAAAGCATCTAGTCAATATTCGCTGCTACTTGGCGTAAGAGCTTACCCAGTTTAGCATGGAAGTAAGAATAACACGAGAACTTTTGTCATAGGACCCTCCTGGAGGTGCATGTACGTTAGGAGCCTTCCTTTCTTTTCTGTAAGACAAAGCATCACAAAAAACAGCCCGAAAGCCAATGGAAGTTTGTTATGCCGGGAAGGTACCGGGTACCTCAAGCTTCCGATAGATGCTAGCAGGTAGCAGGTGGTTCGGAAGGTCTCTATAATTGTACACCTCTGTAGTTCCATTCACATTCCACGCCCAGTTTTGTTGTTCCCGACGGAAATATTTGGATGTTGGTTCAGACTTCCTTTTGTTGAGTTTAAATTCGTTCGCCTATCACTCAACCTGGGAATTTAAATTCCGACAACTATCTCCGTTGAGGCAGGAGGGAGATTTAACTTTCTCTCATCTCATTATAATACACGGGACCATCTAGGAGTCTTCGGTGCATAAATTAATATGTATGTACGAACCTACATTAACTTTAGTGACACTCGTGTCTTGAACATATAAAGAGCTTTCAATGTAAAAGTTGAATAAATTAAATTTGATTAACGTTAATATTTGGAACCACAGTTTGGGCTACACATGATGAAGTCGCTTTTTTTATAAAAGAATGAAACTGAAAAGAGATGACCAGCTAGGATCACAAATATTGAGGATCTTCCTTCCGATGCATATTCTTCAGAATTTTCGTTCCACTCACTAAAATGTGATTATGCAATCACCAAAATTGTATCGCAACCAAGTGTGATCTAGCAATCACTAAAATGGATCAATTACCATGGAACGAGAATAAAGATTAAATGATTCGTAAATTTCACCAATCGATCTCAGTCTTTGACTTAGCATCGGTAAAGGTATTGAAATGTTTAACCTATATCATCACCAATAGTTTCGAAATAAAACCGAATAACTATCGTAATTGCATGCGTTACGCATATTGCCCATATACGCGCAAACGTTTCGACGCATGGCTACCGGCAGTCGAGTATTTGACGACACTATTTATGGACTGGGAGGATCGGCATAGACTCGACTCAGACGGTCGTTAATACTGAATTGATGGGCCGTAATTTGCGATATCGCTCGGTCGTTTGTAGCGGTTCAGTTCCTTTTTCCCACCGCCAAAGGCTAATAGGATATTTTCATATAGCGGGTAACAATAATTTTCAAGCTGACGAAAACTGCTCGAGTTAGGATCAACTGTTCCCTCACCTTTCACTGACGTATTTCGACTCTGGAACTGTTCTCAGCATGACGCCTAATTACGCCACCGTCATCAACTGCTCCTAAATTACCATTCCTTGCGTCCTATCGAGAATCTCTTCACAGATAACAATCTTCCTGCATTTGAAAGAGCACAACATCCAAGATATACCTAACAGTGGTTCATACCACCTCAAAATGGTTCATACCTATAAACATTTAGGAAGGTACTAGTCAACCTTGCCGGAGCACTGTGATTACGAAGAAGCCTATATTTTAGGGGATAGGGAATAGGTATTATTTAAATGATTGCCTTGAATTGCCAATTTTCACGTTTTATTCAGAAAAGCAAATGCGGTTTTATAAATTTATTAAAAAAAGAGTGAAAATATCCAAGTTGAATCGTTATGCTAATTGTGGTGGCATTGGGTATACAATATTTATTGTTTTGTAAAGGTAAATTAAAAAAATCATTCGCGTCATATTCATGTAGGACAGTTCACACAGAACAGTTCAACTCACAACTCCTACAGTCTAACCAGTCTAAACACAATCGATTATTCAAATATTTGAGTATCTAACCCAATGTAGACGTACTTCGTGTCTTGAGTACACATGGTGTACACACATAAATTAGGCTTGTTCTAGGAGTGTAATGTAGGCGGTTTTGGTAATCAACGCCCCAGTAACGACACTTACAAACATTACAAAACCTTACACTGCGCATGCGTAAGAGCCCAACTAATGCATGATCTTCCCATACATCGTCGCTCAACGGGCTGTAACTCAGTTTTCCAACTTGACAGCAGATTCAAAATTCTTGACTTAGGTATTCGATTGAAGGCTGTTGATGAAAGTGAATATGGGAAACTGGCTTGGAAAGGCCAATAAAATTTATTGGGTTCAAGCCCGACGCCAACTCAACCAAGCACAGCAAAGCATTAACACCATGTTTGTAGCATGTGAACAGAACTGGCCCCAGCAGTGGCGGCTTCTGTTTTTTTTTCGCAATTCTGACCACGGAAATGGACCCAGAGTATCGCTTTACAATATGAATAAGGTCTAACTCAATTTGGCCAAAAATTTAGTTATAGCATGTGGCCGCTCAAGCGACGATGAATTCTCAACAATTCTTGATCCAACAATTGAATAAGACAAACAATTAGGCTAATTGCAGGTAGGTGACCTCATGGATTTCTCGGTCTCTTACAGAATCATTTGGTACTCGGCAAATCCCCAACGACCAGAACGGTCTGGAGATTCTGCAAGCGTATGCAGCACGTACAAGTGACCAACAGACTCGAGATTAAGCCCGGATAAGTGCAAGTCTTGCGGGACGATCGGCAGCCTGGTAGGCAATCAGATAACCGGCCAGACAAGCCCAGGGCCTAGTTGACCACTTCCTAATTCGAGAAGTATCTCAGGTCGGCAGGTGGGCCCGTCTCGGTTGGGCGCCTAAACAGATTGCACTCTCGAAATCTGGACCCTACCCATGGAAGATATCTGACGGTGAAGAACAAGTGCAGCCCAACAACAGCCCTCCCTTTAAAAGGGAAAAAATCGGATTGATGGTTTTCCAAATAGTCCGAACTGTCTTTTTTTTAATTTATGTTATCAGCATTCTCCAAGCGATAATTGAGGTGGTTATCGATTAGCCCGCCCAGGAATCAGTTGGAAAACGCAGATAAAGCCAGATGTTGCGCCAATGTCGACGATCCGTCAAGATATGACCGGGTCGGAGCACAAAAGAATTATGAAAGTCGCCGGGGGTCGATCGACAAGGCGGTTGTGTCAATCTTGCGTCAACTCGTTAGGAAACGCGCGGCCCATTCATAGGGTAAAACAATCGCTTACACTTCCCAGCCGATCGTTTAATCAGCGCCGCGATCCGCAGATCGGCGGCCGTCCCGGGGCCGCTCCTTCCTTGCGAGAAGCTAATCCGCTTCCTTCGCTAGTCGAACGCTGGATGAGACAGCGACGCCACGCTTCGCTATTACGTCGGAAAGGCGTTTAGATAACGTACAGTGCTTCCTGTCGTCAGCAAATCAAGGATTTTTCAGGGCTTTTTTTTGTATTTTACTCCTATTCACTAGCCGCGAAAATAAACCGATCCGAGCGTGTCAAGTCTTGAAATGTCATAGAGTTGAATAAAAATGCTCGAATATTTTTTTATTTACCTATTTTGACAATAGCGTGCTTCTGTTTCAAGAAGGTTTCAAGTTTGCAAAATGTGTGCCTCAATTTTTCATCAAGTAGCCTCAAAATGTCGACAATTATGATCAATTAGGCCCAAAATTTCATGTTCCAACAAACCGAGGGTGAAGTGGCAACATGACCTAACCCATTTTTCGGCCGTATTGAGTAAAGAGTGGTTCTAGATTCAAGTTTTCAGATTGGTGAGCTCAGTTTGGACGAAATAACGGAATGTGTAAAAAAATCGAGTTCGTAAAAAGTCCTCCTCATTATATCTTCAATTTTCTGTCGTCAGCAAATCAGGGATAGGGTCATGAAGTGAAACACAGTCTCCTTCACCGAGCTTTCGATAAGTACATTATCTTCATCAGGGCAAACGTCGTTTGCCATGCTGTGATTGTTATTTTTTGACTGAGTTGCAATTTTTCCAACTAGACTAAATTTTGAATCTTTTTAATTTGTACGAAATTTGTTGTTGTTGAATGACCGAGGTAATGAGGTTAGTTAGGTTAATAGTTAGGTTAATTAGTCTAATAATGTCATTTTGGGCCTAATTGGTCATAATCGTAGACATTTTGAGGCTACTGGAGGAAAAATTGAGGCAAACATTTTGTAAACTTGAAACCTGACGAGAACCAAGCTATGAATTATCAAAATACGTAAATAAAAAATCACCTACAACATTTCAAGACTCGAAACGCTCGGATCGGTTCATTTTTGTGGCTAGTGGATGGGAATAAAATACCAAAAATACCAGTACTTGAAAATATTAAAATATCAAAATTAAGATTAAAGGCTAGCGGGAAGAGACTTGAGATGTGAACTCAAAAAAGCCGGATTTTTGGAAAAGTTCATGAATATTGTCAAATATTTTCACATTGCTTCGACTTTCGCTTGTCAAAGAGTCGATATGAAGAGAATAGGCCTCGAACGATCGGAACCGGTTCAATATTTCACACGTTCACTAGTCAATGTTTGCCAGAAATGTTTTTCATGTCCGATGTTTAGTTCAAATTTTTCCAGTCGCGGGCCTTTTTTGACTTAATTGACGAACTCAGCCGTTTGGGGAAAATTGCATAGGTTGTCATAGACATGCGACGTAGGAGGGCAAACTATTGTACAAGGAGGTCGGTCGAATGTTTCGTCACCGGCCGTGGGAGCCAACGACCGAAGCCGATCCCTTTGCTAAGGTGAGGCAATCCGAAGGCGGAGGTCGCCAAAGGTCTTACTCGTTTGAAGGAAGTTTAAACGTCTAAGGTTAAGCTCACAAGCTCGTCCTGCCGTCAACACTAGTGGAAAATTGTTCACTAGAGAAAAATTTTGGGAGTTGCACCACCTACACGAGCGATCATTGAACAGAATGGTCAGGATTCGGACCCCCCAACCCTGCTATTGAGATGAAGATTTTTTTAATGAATAATGTATCAATTATGGTTTTTATGTCATGAATGTCAAAGCAACAGTTAGGCAAATTGATGTTTGGATGCACAGTTACCTCCTATGTAAGTATGTATCAGTATATCAAATACAACTCATGAGTTTTGGTCAAATGATGTATTTTTTTATTAAACCGACGTTTCGGGTAGATTTCTACCCATCCTAAGGGCATAATCAGTCTTAAAAGGTGAAATAGCGAAGAGACATTTTTTGGAGATATTGTAGAATTTTGAAAAGATGGATTTGCAGAACCAATTATTGTGATAGGAACCGTTAAATTGCTGATCTATAATTTCACTTACGAATTAGGAACAATTTTGTACATAAAAAAAAAAGATTTTTGAATCTAGAGTCTAAAAAAAAACTCACCTTATTTATTATAAGTTCTATTATTTATATATATATATATATATATATATTTCACCTTTTAAGACTGATTATGCCCTGAGGATGGGTAGAAATCTACCCGAAACGTCGGTTTAATAAAAAAATTACATCATTTGACCAAAACTCAAGAGTTTTATTTGATTACTGGGTGGTCAAGAATTCCTTTAAAAAAATCTTGGTATAAGCATAGGAGTATCACAGCTCAATGTCAACATAGATAGGTAGAGAGTAAAAATTCAACCTTAGACGGAATAATGGTATGCATCGAATAACGACGTAAGTCACGTAAACAATAAACCCCTGCGTAAGAATTTTCAGCGTTTTTCCAGCTTTCTGCGACTTAGGATCAGGATATTCCCACGGTTCAGCCGTTTGACGATCAATGTGACAGTTCTCCAGGCCGAATAGTTCGTACCTCCGAAGATCTAGGTTAAATATACCTAGACGAAGATTTCCCATCGTCGAGAGAGCAAAAGAAAATGTCGAGCCGTCATCACGAAAACGGCTATCAGAGGAAAGGTCAGTGATCCTGAGGAGAAATCGGCCACAGCACTTATCCGTAAAATAGTCGTACTATTTGTTGAAGAACGAAAAACTTACGTTGGAAATTTTGGCTGAGGCTCACTATCCAAGAGAGAAGGACTGCATCCAAGTCCACATATACTAGGTGGAATTAAGGTAGGCAATCGAAATATCCGTTCAGAAGTTGTCAATTTCACTCACGCATACCCAAAATACTGAAGTGCACGCCATGTATTTAAAGTGAAATTTTCACGTGTATGCACTCACGATCTTGCCGAAAAGAACATTCCAAGTCAAGAATTTGAGAAAGAAACTTGGTGATTGAGGGAGGATCATTTTTACTTCCATATTTACAGAGTAAATGGAAGTATTGGAATCGTCCTAAAATCGAGAATCGGAACGGAGCTTCAGAAAAAAACTTTTTCTTATACAAATTTACTCAGAATCACTTCCCGAACAAGTGTCTGTGTGTCCGTGTTCCGTCTGTGATCATTTACAAAAACTGCCATAGCTCCCTCAAATCTCAACCTTTTTTCAAATTTCTTGAACTGAAATGTTTGTCTCGGCATGACCTTACACGCTGATTAATCGGAATTTGAATAACCCACTAAAATGAACCGGTTTTGAGCGTTCTTTGCTTTAAAATCTTTATTTTACCTTGCAAAATATGTGGATATTTTTTATATTCCGATAATGCGGCGCACTTTTATTTTGGGCAAATTTTAAAATTTGAATAGTGAGTTTTTTGATATTTTTGACCTAAACACCCTTAAATCAGTCAAAAAATAATCAAATTGTGTCACAATTTTACGTTTCAAAATATGGAAGTATTGTGTGTTATCTGCGCACCACTGGTTGTTAAATACTACACGTACACTTATTTGGGAAGTGGTTTTGAGTAGAAGTCTATAAGTAGATAATACTGACGCCTAAATTTTACTGACACTCCGTTCCGATTTCGATTCAAGGTCGATTATAATACTTCCATCAACTCTATACCTGTGGGAGTAAAAATTCAAAAACTTCCTCGATCAATGCTTGGGGGTGAGAAATTCTATATTGATCAATCATGAAGAGGAATCCCCCGACTCAAAACTGGAAGCACTGTGTGTTATGTAGGCTAACATGAGTGATTAGCCTGCTGTAGCCTCAAGAATTGATCAGGACAGCCGGTTCGTGCGGGACCTTCGGCCTCTTTCTACAGAAGAATTCCGTCCAGCTACAGGTGAGTTGACTGGTTCCTAGTTTCCGCCACTTTTCCCCGACAGGCCGATCACCTTCACCGTCCATTAGGCAGGCCTTCCGATGCGACTCGATCGGCCTAGGCCGTGTAATCCAATCTACCGAATTCCGGTATTTCGTGGCCCGGATCCGACGGCTATAGGAATCGCACCCTTAGCCCGAATTCCGATTCCAGATAGAGCAATAGGCGCTAGGTAAAGGGCTTCTCGAAGTTTCGTAGTTTCTGTAGTCTGTCCACCATTCCTTACAACCCTAAAATCTCAATTTTCAGTCCATAATACGGAAAGATTAGGTACTTTCATATTTTTGGTTGAGTTGAACATCGAAAACAAAAAATTTGGAGACCCTGTAAGATGCGACTTCAAGGGATGAACAGGACGTCATGAGACCCATCATTTCGGCACCCGATTTCGCCGAATTTCACGTTATTAAGAAAAAAAAGCGGCATATGTATTACTGTTTTATTACTGCTTTGCTTTTAAATTAGTGTTGTCTCACACACTGAGGGGCAGTTTTTCAATTTTTTAAACGAAATTTTCAGTATGACGGTCAATGAAAGTATGTCCTAGGTGAAATGTAGTGCAAGCGCCATTGGATAACTTTAAATGAATTGAAACACCGGCCCTTAATCTTATGATATATTAACCACAAAATGATTTACCTATTTTTAATTGATTGAGGGTTTTCACTACGAGGATTTGCCAATGTATCTCAACTGAAAATGTTGGAACAGTTAAGAGACATTTCGATCGATTTCCAGCAAATTTTACCAGTGGTGCGTGGATAACTCAAAGGCCTTCCATACTCTGAAACGTAAACGTATGGGCTGAAACCATGACAATTTGACAGATTTTGTGACTTAGTAGCCCAAAAATACGCGAAAACATGATTTGGAGACATCTGTGCATACTTACGATGAGTAACCGGAATGAAAAAACACCTACCAATAATAATAATGTTACTTATAATAGGTACATATTATGTACCTATTCAGTAAACTCAGACGTAGATGGTTCATACGTCGTTGGTCAATTTCTACTTGCAGGAGAGAAATAAACTTGGGAAAACTAAAGTACCAAGTCAAATTCGACATTAATACGGGCACCGAAGTCTTGGGGAAATTTCGATAGGCTGAGAAAATCATTTCAAATTAATTAGTCATGGTTCCGTTCATTTCTATTTTCTTTATTTTACTTGTTTATCAAGATGCTTTCGTAAAAAGCGCAATATTAAAGATATTGTGATAAATATTAACTTTTGGTACATTATTTTTTTTAGTATCTGTAAAATTATAAACATATTTTTCCAGTGAAAATGAACGTTTTATTTAAACTGGAAAATTGGAACGGACTAGAATCGGATCCCAGAACTGCCAAGTTATAGGCATACTCGCCCACAGCGAGGGTTGTGTCGACATAAGCCCGGAACTAGCAAGAGAACTCATCGGAGGTGACCTATTTGCCTAAGTAACGTGAATCGACTTGGATTGCGGCATTGCAATTTCATCAAATCGGGGCCAAGGTTGGAGAACAACGTCACCAGAAAAACTCTGGGTACACGTGGGCGATCCAGGCGGATCCTGGGGTTCCCCGGTCTGGGTGTCAGTCAATCCTCAAGGACAAACCTGATCGGCCGACCCGCAAATCGTAAATAAAGGTTGAACGTGAAAATTCCCCCGTAACGTTTCCTCGAAGTCAGAAATGACGTGGGCGATGGCGTAACCTTTGGTGACCGAGAGTGGCCCAAAATATACAATGGTATTCATACCATTAGATGGTATTATACCCTCTATCTCATGCAAACTGGAATTTGGAATTGCTGAAAGATTGACGATAGGATCAAAACTATAAGTTTCTCATAATACTTACTGTTCCTTGGTGACAGTGTGTATGTTGACCGTACATGTGTTATAGGTACGCTGTGGTTTCATCGAAATTTTGGCCATAAGTAATTATTGGTCTCACAAGGACGAACACGTTTTGATAAAACAAATTTTTAAATGGTCGATGTCTACAGTGAACAGCCGTCATTTGGAGGGACCGCAAATGACGGCTATTATGCACTGTACACAAACATAAACCGTTGAAAATATTGTTTTATCCAAAACTATTCTCGCCTTGCAAGGCCAATAATCATGATTGACCTGAATTTCGATTAAATAACAGCAGATAGCACACATAAGTCCACTTTTACCTAACATTTTCGACTCGCTAAAGAAACCGACTCGTTAGGTGCTGTTAGCGTATCTATATAAGAGGCCAACAGTAACTGACGTGTCGGTAAATGCTTGGTGAAAGTGGCCCTCAGTCCACAATATCAGTTTGCACACAATTATATTTAGTCTCAATTGTTTTCTAATTTAGAGGGTGGAGGTCGTTAGCGCCCATTATTCGCGGTGGGATCAGGAAACAGGAGCCTCCCCTTACCGCTCATCGTGACCTGTCCCTGTTTGGATAAGGCACAATGCCCTTGTGCAACCCAAGGAACCGGTCCAAAAGCCCGATCAGCGGTATGGAGACTCCTGGTTCCTGATCCCACCGTAAATAACAGAGGCAAACGACCTGTATCCTCCAAATTTGGAAAAGATTCCGCTCCGTGGAGTAGCGGTGGTCGAATCTAAAGTTACTGTAAACTTAGTTTCTAGTTCCTATAGGAACACCGTAGAGATCAGATCAGTTCACGTATATGAAGACAAATGTCAAGAGGTTCCGAGCTTTTGGCCATCAGATGATTTTGAAGTCGTAGTGCATTTGAAGTACTGCCGTATTTTTGAAGTACCTATTAGTTCCGAATAAAACCGACGAAATCACGATCTAACCGACCGTTTCACAGAAACTACGGAATGCTGACGTATCTACTGTAGATACTTGTAACAAGTCTTGGCAGCTACGATGCATGGCTGACTCTTCACAGTCGGTATTCGTTTCGGGCGTTTCCCTACCACTCAAGCGGGATTTCTGAATTAGGGAAGTAGAGTACAGCACGATGCGTTCTGCTAGAGCAGTCAACTCGGCTGAGGACTTCCGCTGCAGAAACTCGTAATAGATTTGGAACAAAATGGTTTAGTCGTCCGAGGACCAACAAGTCACAGACACTTGAGTGCTGAAAATATCAAACCCGCATTGTTCGCCCTACATATCGTAGCGGAAGTTTGCAGGTTTTTGTCAAGTTGTGGTAAACCTGGCGTGGAAAATTAATTTTCAGCAATTCAAAATAAATCTTCATTTCATTCTTTTTTTTTTTTGTTATTTTAAATTTCTTATAAGTAACAAGTAATGACGCACAAAAGGTCTTTCCCCGCCTTTTGGTTTATTATTTAACAATAATCATTATAATCATCCAAGAACCAGTGGTGCGTAGATAACTCACAATACTTCCATATTTTGAAACGTACAATTTTAACACAATTTGATCATATTTTGACTGCTTTTAAAGATGTTTAGGCCAAAAATATCGAAAAATTCACTATTAAAATTTTAAAATTCGCCCGAAATGAAAAAACACCACATTTTCGGAATGTAAAAAATATCCACATATTCTGCAAGGTAAAACGAAGATTTTGAGACCAAGAACGCTCAAATCGGTCCATTTTTGTGGCCGGAAAAAAATAAAATAGAAAACACTAAAAATGCAAATATATCGGAAGTACTGTGCGTTATCCAAATTCCAATTAAACAGGGTGTTAGGTCTTGCCGAGACAAACATTTCAGTTCAAGAAAATTGAAAAAAGGTTGAGAAATGAGGGAGTTATGGCCATTTTTGTAAATGACCACAGACGGACAGACGGACACACGGACACACGGACAGACGGACAGACGGACACACGGACACACGGACACACAGACACTTGTTTGGGAAGTGATTCTGAGTAAATGTGTATAAGAAAAAGTTTTTTCTGAAGCTCCGTTCCGATTCTCGATTTTAGGACGATCACAATACTTCCATTTACTCTGTAAATATGGAAGTAAAAAGAGTATGGCCATTTTTGTTAGTGACCAAAGACGGACGGACACACAGGCACTAGTTCAGGAAGTGATTCTGAGTCAAAGTGTATGAGTAAGTTTTTTCTGAAGCTCCGCACAAATTTTCGATTTCAGGACGATTGCAATACTTTCATTTACTAAAAAAAGGAGGGGAGTAAACGTGGAAATAAAAAGTCATCCAAAACGTTCTTCACCAAGCGAGTAGCATGCGTCATTGATGGATTTTTCGACGCTGAATCGAATAGGACCATTATCTAAATATTGGATTTGATCGATATCAATAATAATTTTCACCGTGGTACCTACTCATCTAAATAGGCATACCTAGATCCTGTCTTCAACGTAGTGAGCGAAAATCAACCCTAGCGCACGGATTTATTCCGCGGGAATAATGAAACCCAGTATAAGAATTTGTGGCGTTGTTTACTGAAACCAACCAGTGAATAAGTTCTGCAAGAAAAACTGTGAGATTTTATTTTGTCCCATTATTCCTATTATCTGCTCTTTACTAACCTGAATTTAACCAATGAAGATCCAAAGCCATCAACACAATGTGCTGGTTTCATAGTTGCAAGAAAATGTTGAAAATGAAAAGGTTTTCTTTCACTGATTTCGTCCAATGGTACGTATTGCTAAGATATTATTGATATCAAGGTCAACTATTTCACCTCTAAAGGATAATAATCATGTGGAGTGCAACGACGAACCTGTTAGCTACTATAAGCCATTCTACAAAGACCATTACCTTCTAAAACTAAGGTGATGAACAATAACGACTAGGAATTAAATATTTGGCAGAAAGAAACTACCTGAAAATGAATTTATCGAAAATTGTTGAAATTTTTAACCAGGTAAACTCGGATGTGGATAATATTAAGAATTACCAATACATTATCCACAAATCACAATAACCACTTGGCCTTGAATAATTATATTTCAAGTGGAAATGAATTTGTTTTACTAGGGAATTTTTTGCAAGTTTTAATCGACCGATAAGGCCACTGACTTTGGAAATCGTTGGAGATTTGCGAAAAAAGAACTTTCAGCCGCTGTACCCTTCGATAGACGAAACATTCTATAATTAGCAGGCTGCAAATAAAAGAAACTCAACGCCATGTATTTTCGGAATCAGTGATTGGTAGTATCCACACTTTTACTAAGAATCGCCTGGCTCAACGCCGAATGAGCTCATTGCAAATGCCTACATCGCCCAGTCAAAAATGCGTTACACATCGGTCGCAACTTTATTCGATTCTCCATCAAAAATCAACAGAAATTAAAACGTTTACTTACTTATTTGCTGAAGATGTTAACAATTGACCAGAGCAGTTTGTAGAAGCCTACAGTTGTTGGATTATGGTAGGTTATTTTTACTTCCGTATCTACTGAGTGGAAAAGTAATAAGATTAGGGGAAAGTGACCTAATATGAGATACTTTTTTTCAGAAGGCGCTAATGACCACTTGAATGCAATAAAAAAAATCAGTTTTTGGTTTAATTCGTTCATTAACATTCCCTTTTAAAAATATTTATTCAAATTTCAACCAATCGTTATTCAGATGCTTGAAAAAATCAATTTTTCGAAATCAGTCCAGCTTGTTCGGTTGGGCAACAGGTTGCCTAATATGAGATACATGCTGTTCCTAAAATGAGACAGTCTCATATTAGGACTTCCTTTGTTAGGAATAATGAAAATCAAGATTTTGTTAGAGATTTCATTCATATAAAGGTACAAAATGAATTTCTGACTCACAATCAATACTATAATATAATATCCTTGGAAAATGTTTCAAGTAATGGCCTTACAAAATTACAAAAAATACTGTCAGCTTTCAAAATTAGGTTAACAATCTTTGGTTGAGATTTATATGAAATCTTCAGAAACTAGGTAATCTTCAGTCTTCAAAAATTTGGTAACCATTAGGTTGATATCCTTACGTAATTTTTGGGACCAGAGAAAAAATGCACACAATCTAAAAAAAAAGAAAGTTTCAAATCAAAAATGTTCCCTCAAAAAAAAAGAAAAACAATACGACAAAAGTTTTGCAAAATAAAATGAAAAATATCTGCAGGTAAAGTGATTGCTTATTTACTCCAGGTTTTCCTCTTTGTTGGAGCCATCTGAGACGAGTTCCCATTTCCGATAACATTCATGTTAAATTAATCAAGGGCGAGATAAATTGATAAATTTCATATTGCAGAAGCTTCACATACTAAAACGACGAGGTTTTGATTTAAAATAAGAAATTCGCTTATTTATCCCTAATATGAGATATCTCATATTGGGGCACTTGTAGTGTCTCATAATAGGCAGTTTGCCCTTGATCATTGATCTTTTATATAGACTCTAGAAAAGGAAGATAAGAAGAAAACTAAAATGAGGGATGGAAACTACATTAAATTTTGAACATTTTCCACTAGTTTAGTTGTAAGAAAATACGTATCTTGTCGGTGTCAAATCGATGCAAAAACTGATTAAAAAAATTTCACTTCACATGCTGGCCACCTTATCGCAAACTGAGGCCCCCACAGAGATGGAGTTGGGTGGTTCAGCCATTCCTCCACTCAAGGACATCCCTAGGTATAATTTTGCGGAAAAATCGCTGGAGAATAGCACCATACAGAGGCTGGAGAGCGCTATCTCATATTAGGCATGTATCTCATATTAGGTCACTTTCCCCTAATACCATTGTAATCGTCCGAATACAATTAGACATCGACGATACACAGTAAGCAGGTATTTTACAATCGTCCAAATTTCGAAAATCGGGACGGTTTAGGAAAAAATCACTTCCATTTAGAATCATGCCCGTGGGTCGGTCCGTGTTTACGCACAGAATGACCATGATACGGCTATTATATGACGTATAATAATATAATATATTATATCTTCTAACTTTAAACTTCTTTTCAAATGTCTTTCGAAAAAAACGACGGTAAGTGGTATTTTTAGAGGTGGTGGTGGTGGTGTTGGTGGTGGATTGGAAAATTTTATTAGGCGAATAATGGATATTCGACGAATAAACTGAAGAGATGAACCGGTCGGTGATTGGTGATGGTAAGTGGTATTTTTAGAGGTGGATCGGAAAAAATTATTCGGCGAATAATTGATGTTCGACGAATAAACTGAATAGGTGAACCCACCCTTAGCCGATGGTGGGTGATGGTAAGTGGCGTTTTTGGTGGCGGTGTTGGTGGTGCATTGGGTTTCGAACATTGTCCGAAACATGGACCGTTTCCGAACTGTGTGAACCGGCCGGGGTGTGACTCATCGAAGTGATACGCTCGCCGGTTGGTTCGTTCGAATTCTAGGCCTCCTGGAGAACGTGGGATCGCTGAGGTCGGCGGAGAACGGACCGCGCGATATCCGCTCTCTTCTCGTTACGGACTTGTAAATCCTCGGCCTCCCCGTCCCTGACCTAAGAGGATTTGAGATGGCCGTTCAACTCGCTGATGAATTCACTATAATGACAGTGTTGCTGAACGACAAAGGCTTGGTACCCCTGATTATCAGTGGGACGGACATCTTCTAACTAGGTAGGAGTTTATTAGGTCATAAGTAGACACCCGTCTATAGGGTGTAACTCGGAACAGCGAGATGGTGCCAACAAAAAGTCGATAGCAAGAATGAGTGTAACATGGCAATGATCACTAGCTGGCTCTCCAGCGGTTTCTTCAACCGTTCCGGCGGTTCTGAAAACGACAGTTCCATAGGTCTTGGTCTCCATACGTGTTTTCGGTTTCCCTTGAATCGTTACGAAAAACCAGTAGATAAAAATACTTGGTTCAAATGTTTATTTATCATTATACGGAAGCACTGTAGGTTATGTAGACGCTATAATGATTGCCCTGAAATTAGGCAACCTTTTTCCAAGTCACCTAAAATCAAACTTTTTCGAAAATTGAATGTAACTCTCCCCCAGTAGTTGCCACAGGTCCTCTACTTTGGAACAGCTACCTTGATACATCAGCTTTGTGAACGATCAATTGCACACTTCCTAGCAATGCTCAGGTCTTAATAATGGTATAAGAGTTGGTATCCCAAATTAGGATTAGGATGGTTCCCCCTATATTTCTGTTGATCACATTCCAGAAGAAGGGCTGAAGCATATAAAGGGATATGGTAAATCGGTCTTCGGTAAATTCGGCCTATGGTAAATCGAACGAGAAATACGGGAAAAATAGTGCGGAAATTCTAAGTCTACGGCTTCAGGGTGAAAATCGACATTTTCTGTTTTTGTTTTTACAAAAAAAAGTATCAAATTTTGCCAGGAAAAACACTCTATCAGCTATTATAGCATATTATAGCTGATATATGATAATATCATATGTAATATATTATATTACAGCTTATAACAGAGTTCAAAAACAAGCACCCAACAGTCTAGTAGAAATATTCTGCTACTTTGAGACCCATTAGAAAAAGGTTTTGCAAACAATGATGAGTAGGTAGAAAACAAGTTGAAATTTGGTTGAAAACCCGTTGCTGAAACACAACATTTTTTCTTGGAACGCAAGAACGTTGAGATTTTTTTATTCCTTATTGATTATTTTATTGCTTTTATTGATTTTTTTTTGTATTTATTTATTGGATCCCACGCACTTGAACTTAATCGTGAAAATTTCAGGGTGTGATCACAATAGTGTATTTATACACCTCAGTGTTGGTGTGTTCTTCCATAAAATTGGTTAATTATTCAATGATAATTATCATTGAATAATTAACCGATTTTATTGAAAAACAAACCAAAACTGAGGGAGGAAACAGGAGTTTGAGAGTAGGTACATTACAAACTTAATTTTATTCCAAATTGGGTCCATTACCTATTAAACATGGATTATAACGCCGCTCACAACCTGTGGAATACAAAACCGCTACCTAGAACCAGTGGTGCGTAGATAACATACAATACTTCCATATTTTGAAACGTGAAATTGAGACACAATTTGATCATTTTTTGACTGCTTTTAAGGGTGTTTAGGCCAAAAATATCGAAAAATTCACTATTAAAATTTTAAAATTCGCCCAAAATGAAAAAACGCCACATTTTTGGAATGTAAAAAATATCCACATATTCTGCAAGGTGAAACAAAGATTTTAAGACCAAGAACGCTCAAATCGGTTCATTTTTGTGGCCGGAAAAAAATAAAATAGAAAAGACTAAAAATGCAAATATATCTGAAGTACTGTGCGTTATCCAAATTCCAATTAAACAGGGTGTTAGGTCTTGCCGAGACAAACATTTCAGTTCAAGAAATTTGAAAAAAGGTTGAGAAATGAGGGAGTTATGGCCATTTTTGTAAATGACCACAGACGGACACACGGACACACAGACACTTGTTCGGGAAGTGATTCTGAGTAAATGTGTATAAGAAAAAGTTTTTTCTGAAGCTCCGTTCCGATTCTCGATTTTAGGACGATCACAATACTTCCATTTACTCTGTAAATATGGAAGTAAAAATGAGATTTTCAGTCTAACGCCAAAATAACTCATTGCGCACATGAGGCCGATTATATTATGGCATAACATGACCTGTCAGTTCATAGGCGCTGGCGCTCATAAGGTGCCAGTGGGCGATTTTTTGAAATATTTATCTTTCCAGGACAAGCATGGAAGTGATCAATGCTGCCCATGTTACGGTTTACGCAATCGACCTCAGGGGGACGTGTAGCAAAGCATAACGAATTCTGACAAAGACACGGCGTCCTACCCGTAACAATAAATCTCGTTTGCCGGAGGGAAAGCGGTAAGTTTGGTACACTTCCATCGCACCAGCCGTTTAGCAGGCGGGTTTGGCAGTCATCCAGCGACAGATTTTCACATAAATTGCATATCTGTGTACGAACGCCGACAACAAGGTGGCAATGGTTCAATGCTGTTATCCATTATAGGTAACGGTCATCTTCGCAGATTGGATGTACCCTCATCAGACTGTTTGTGTTGCCTGTGTGGCATGCTGCATGTTGCATCCTGTCTCTTTGTAAAATAAAGATAAAAACTGGGTGAAAGCACGGTGATTTTTCAATCTCTAAGACCCAAAATTAGGAATTTTTTAAGGTTTCTTTGAGAAATTCCTTTGCCCCCACTCAATCGGGAAAAGTAGTTTAGGAAATCGCGGCTATATTCAGCTGACGGCATTCCATAGTTGTGGGATGGATTCACTTAATTCGGTTCTGTCTGTAGTACCCTTTCATATTATTTCCACCTTCACCATTAAAATAACCGACCTTCATTCACTCGATTCATTACCTTTTTCGAACTGGAATGTTCGTCTCGGCGGGACCTATCACCCTGTTTAATCGGAATTTGAATTTCTCATCGTACTTCCGATATATTTGCACTTCTATCGCTATATATTTCATTTGTTTCTGGCCACAAAAAATCACGTTTTTCAACACACACACATTTGGCGCTGAATTCATATATCATATCTATCTCTGTCTGTATCATATCTATTCATATGATATAATATATCATATATGATTATGATATGATATAATATATTATGATATATCATATGAATTCAGCACCAAATTGAAATTCTTATCCATGCAGACCTCATAATCATAAACAAATTGTATTAATTAGAAATTGAAAAAACCACACCGAGTGTAAGTCGTGGCGAACCAATAGGAATTCATTTTTCTATTTTTTTTCAAACAAAAACTTTACATACGGAATGATTCGGATGGTATACTCCGCGATCGGGCCGTGGAAGGAAATTCCACTCGTCCTAGGTCTTACTTTGTAGTAGTAGGTCACTCAAAACAAACGAGATTACCTAGCAATGTAATAAGTTAGCAAACCAAATCGTCAAGGACGAATCGCGAGGCAGTAGTGAAATCCACCTGAGCTTTTCCACGACAAGAACTAACAGCCGCTCTGGACTAGATGGCCATCGGCGAAGATTTACTCTTGCCGGCCGCCCTCGAGGCAAGATTACTCTGGTAAACAGGGCGTACCAAGAGCATAAAGACTGTTTCAATAATGTCCGAACCAGGTCATCAGATCAGTGTTGAGGTTCCAAGAAGAAGATGAAGCAGAAGACGAGTAAGAAGAAGGCTTTCAAAGGGGAAAGTTTTCCGGCTGACGCTTTTGTGTAACGGAACGGGCGTTCTCGCACAATTCAATTATTACTAACAACATGCGCAAAACTGTGCTCAACAATCGAAAGCTCGTTACATCATGTGATCCTGCGATGCTCAATTTCGAGAACCCGAGAGAAACGCTCGATTCGCTCGTGAAATCTCGTTCGTGAAATCAGGAGCAAAACTTTTTTTGGGACTCCGGAATTTATGGCGATTTTGAATGTTGGGAATAATTATTTTCTGAGCCATTTTTCAACTAAGTGGAATTGTTGTCACGCTACTGTTTCTGCATGACCCAACATAGCAAAAAAAGCACGATATTAATGTTCACATTCAAATTTACTGAGTAAATGGGAGAATCTTTTTTCCAGTTATACTTTACTCAAATTTTGAAAGTTCATAAAAATTCAACTTCGAAAGACCATCAAAACATATGCTGCCGCCCTAAGATAAAACGTCCTAAGTCCCTTTCAAATTGCAGGCGACTCAGGACGTTTTATCTTAGGACGGCAGTATGACCCTCTTGTGACCAAATTTACGAATACACAAATTTTACCCAACTGTGTACAATTTTTTACAACTTTTTTACGAACACAAATTTTTCGAACTGAACCCTGGAAGGTGTGGGTGGCATCTGCGTCGATAATGGTATAACGACCATAAATGGCAGCATAAACACGTTGACGAGATTATTAAACGTCATTATTACTCAGTCACTAGGATTAGTGTGCGAAGTGATAGGTGTGAAAATTTCGAAAAACCCCTCAAATTTGATCAGATGATACGATTATCACTAACAATAACAGCACTGTAAAGTAACTTTGAAATGCATCACACATAATCTGAGGCTTGGAAATGCAGTACAAATAATCTGAGGCGTGGGAATTACAGACAATACAATTGAATGAAATTGCCCGCGTTACAAAGCCCAAGAAAATGGGACGTATACTCAGAGATAATAAATCGTCAACTCACCATCCTTAAGTGTACTTTTCATTTCCGCTCCTGTGAAAAAAAATAATTCAAAATGTTAATCAACCAAAAAGACACAAAAGCTTCCAAGTATAGAAGTGACAAGTCAACCGCCTGCGTGTTTGCTCTTACATCCCTAAAATCGGCAAACAAAATTTGTTTGCCATTTAGGTACAATTTGTCATTGAATGAGAAAGAAATTATTTTCACTTCCATATTTACAGAGTAAATGAAAGTATTGGAATCGTCCTAAAATCGAGAATCGGAACGGAGCTTCAGAAAAACTTTTTCTTATACACAATTTCTTACACTCAGAATCACTTCCTGAACAAGTGTCCGTGTGTCCGTCTGTGGTCATTCACAAAAATGACCATAGCTCCCTCAATTTTCAACCTTTTCTCAAATTTCTTGAACTGAAATATTTGTCACTTCAACACCTAACACCCTGTTTAATCGGAATTTGAATAACTCACAGTGCTTCCGATATATTTGCATTTTTAGCGTTTTCCATTTTATTTTTCCGGCCACAAAAATGAACCGATTTGAGCGTTCTTGGTCTTAAAATCTTCGTTTTACCTTGCAAAATATGTGGATATTTTTCATATTCCGATAATGTGGCGAACTTTTATTTCGGGCGAATTTTAAAATTTGAATAGTGAATTTTTTGATATTTTTGACCTAAACACCCTTAAAAGCAGTCAAAATATGATCAAATTGTGTCACAATTTTACGTTTCAAAATATGGAAGTATTGTGTGTTATCTGCGAACCACTGGTTTGAATTGGAGAGGGAGAGAGATGCTTGATGGCGCACCTGTCAATGTTTTTCTTTTTTGCCCAGAAGCCTCTCAGCTACGGGGCAACAGGATAACCAGATAAAAATTTGTGTCTCGACTTTGCAACTTGAATACTAGGTACTTGTGAAACCCCGAATTATATCGGAAACCTTGAAAGACAGCGAGAAATGTTGGCGATTTTTCCACTTGGGCGAAGGACACCAACATCGAGCGGTGTATTTACAATCCGTTCCGGTGCCTTTCACCAGTTTAAGAACAAAAGCGGTCAGTTCTATCAAGTACCTACCTGTTGTAGGACTAGGTGGTTGAAATCTTGACCTCAAAATACTTTTTTGTTGAGATCTATGAAGTGATGTAGCAGTATTATTGGAGTTGGCAATGGAATTAAGGTGCGAATCGTTCTATGAATTGTTGTTCTAGAAAACCGAAAAAGTGTACTTCGTTTGGATTAAGGTACCGCTAGAATCTGAATACGGGTCATGTGGGGGTCAAGACGGAAAGTGTTGGGTTTTCACGACAGAAGACAGCAAAATTGTTACTCCGCCTTACCCATCGACTTTCGCACGAAGATTGAGTCATTGCAAGGTTAAGGTTGGAATGCAGGTTTATGAGCATGAGGAGTGAAACTGTTACCTGGAGTCAAATAATGCCGAGGCTTTTATTCACTCGAAACGTAATTCATAATATGTACGGTAAGTTTGGATTTTCTTGGTAGGTATTAGACTACCGCCTTATGCAGTAGGTACAAGATAAACCGATGGGGTTCCTCCAAACACACTAGGGAACCCCATGAAGCTTTTGTCACCAGCATTTGGCCATGATGCCTAATTTGTTCTGTAAAACGCGGTCTTGGCGCTCCAGTAGAGACGTAACATACTATATCCTAGTTGGTTCCCAGAATCCTAATAAGTTCTTGCAATCGCCAGTCTATTAATTCGCATCGTGTTTTCCAGAGTTATTGGATTATAGTCATCAAAGTACGAAATTAATAAGTATAATTAAAGGGACCACCGGTTTTTATCGTTGTAGCACGCCAAATTCCGCCTGGCCAATGGAATATTGCTCAAAATTCAACTTGATACAGGTGCGTACGACACTGGGCGAAATGAAAAGATCGTTCACCGGTATCGTAATCCTGTAAAACTCTGTAGATCTGTATACGCGTTTACAGGCTGATCTACGGGATTGAATACGTATCCTCAGCCAGCCAAACACCGTGAGAACCGTACGCAGAAAATGAGGAAAATCCACTCTCAAGTTGCGGCTGTGAATTGCGCGATTGCAACGGTTTTTTCATTGCACGATTTTTCATCAACGGAATGAAAATTGCGTCGAGCCGAAAACGCTGATTTTCCACTCGTAATCAATGCTCGATTATTTTGTGTGGTTTCCAGGATTGCGATAATGTGTACACGAATGCGTAGCGGTACGCGCTTGGGAGTGAGATGCTGATGCTGAGAAGAGAAAGAAAGCTGTCCTTTTCAAGACTTTTCAAACCTGGGTTATTGAGCCAGTGATGGACATCAGATGGAACAAAGATTTTGGCGAGACAGGCTAATCGTACATCAGAAGCAAACCTGGAAGTTACCTTTCTGGAATCCACTAACATAATAGGTATTTATTGGAATAATTATTAGTCACTTCTACAGCGGGTGCAACGGGAGCCCAATGTGGGAACCACATTTTGACCCTCCCTGGTATCAAAATGGTTTTCAATGCATGTATTAGTACCTACGTCAAATCCAAAAATCTGATAAAATTCCGGTTTGACTTGTACCGTACGCAATCCGCACTTTTTTCTCAAAACGGCTGTATAGAATGTGGATACCATATTACTAACGCAATTCGAAAAGTATGACGATTCCTTCGATTGCAAAACTTCTCAGAAACATCAGTTCAACGCGCATTTGTCTTCCGCTTTATACCAAAGGCAATTGACAAACACGGACGGATAGATCCGAGCTTCCAAAGCTAATGTCCAGATGCACCTCTACCAATCGAGATCTATGCAGAAGCACCGGAAAAAAACGAGGACGAAATCGCAGAGGGTCGAAAGAGAAAGACTTGGTTCCGGAGAGAAAGTCTCCCCTGGCAGGTTCGCACTACCACACATCCGATCCTGTCTGACCAATAACGAACTCAGCCCAAGTCTGTGGATGAGAACTAAGAATGTCAGAGATGCCCACTGAACTACGTACATCTCTGAACAAAACCTGGTTCTGGAAATTGAAAGCTGCTGCAACCATGCTATTGTTTTTGGCCAAGAAGTTCTATGGTTTGGGTGCTAAGGCTCCCGTAGCGCTGAGATTAGGTACCAGATTTGGAGCCAACCACTATTATGTCATTTTTTTAGGATTTATGTTGGTGGCGCTATTCTCGAAAAATTTGGTAAAAATGTTCGAAAAAATTGGTCTATTTTTAAATTTTGCCAATTGCAGCTTGTGTTTTTTTTCTAACGCAACTAAACGGTAGGAAAATTTTTTAACAAACAGTGTGCGTAGATAACACACACAGTACTTCCATATTTAGAGACGTGAAAGTGTGACACAATTTGATAATATTTTGACTGCTTTTGTGGGTGGTGTTTAGGCCAAAAATATAAAAAAAAACTCACTATGCAAATTTTAAAACTTGCCTAAAATAAAAATAGGCCATGTCATTGGAATATAAAATATCCACATATTCTTCAAGGTAAAACGAAGATTTTAAGACCAAGAACGCTCAAATCGGTTCATTTTTGAGACCAGACAAAATAAAATAGAAAACACTGGAAATGCAAATATATCGGAAGTACTGTGAGCTATTAAAATTCCGATTAATCAGGGTGTTAGGTCTTGCCGAGACAAACAGTTCAGTTCAAGAAATTTGAAAAAAGGTTGAGAATTGAGGGAGCTATGGCCATGAATGACCTACTCAACCGTTATTTATCAAAAAATGTAAGAACCCGTCCTGGAAATTGTCAAGAGTACACCCATTTATAGCAACATACCGACCCTGGTAAAATGGCGATGAGATAGAATCGATGTAATTATACCATAAAAACGGTATTGTCAATTTCAAAATTCCTAAACGTAAAGCTCGAAACCTTTTAAGCGAATCGAAAATTACGTTCCAACTTCATGACGTTGCCCTATAGAGAGAAGCATCTTCATCAGCATAGCGCACGATTGTTCTCAATTTTCCGCTCTCACGTTCGTGCCGCATGAGTGAGGAATCGGGGCTTTCTGCATGCATGTCGCTCGAGAGGAGTTCATCAAGTTCTAGTAACTGGCATTTCTATAAAAATTATATTCTTCGGTGCCTGTCCAAATGGTACAAAAGCGAAGTAAGTACCTACCCAGGGGCGGAGTGAGCTTCAGAAACTGAACGCTCGTAGAGAAACAATCTTCCAACTTTTTTACCAGGGTCTCCACCATTCAATGTTTAATAATTTTTCTCACTTCATAACATCCGTCTTCTTGTTGAAGTCGAGACGTGAATGTCACCGTTTCTTTGAGAAGGTGCCATGAAAAAAGCAAGTTATTACAAAGAATCGTCAAACAAAATAATATATTAGCTGAAAAGGGCTCGAGGGTGAAGTTGAGAAATTACCTGAAGCTAGTGCTTGTGTAGACAGAAGACGATACTTTCATAATATGGCACGAAAAATTTTGGACCAATTCGACAATTTGGAGGCAACGAGGAATAGGTAAAGCTTCCCAAATCACATTGCTAAAATCTTCGACCCCGTGCAGAATGGAAGAGCGCCGAATTATGGGAATGGAATATCGAAAAACGTGTGCAGCGTGTAATCAAAATTACCTACTGCGGAATCATGGGTACTGTCACAAAAATCAGAATGAGAGTTTTTGGCTCAATTCTTCATCTTTATCTTCTTCTTATTCAACTCCTTCGGCTATAAACAGATATCATTCACCATTTGCGTTACATTGATACCCTGCTAATATATATAGCCAATCAAACATCAATTTTCAGATGAGTCATATCATGAGTGATGGACCGTTGGTTCGATATGATGGAGAGAAATATACGATTTGCTTGAACCAATTAACAAGCCAGTTGAGTCAGAGTATCTGAACTGATCAGTGTAGAATGTAGAGGTTCATTTATAAACTCATAAAGTCTCAGTTATCTGTCGAATTTTTCGACAACCCTTTTTTACCCTTTTCACCTTGAAACTTTTGCCGGGTTGCACTCGAAAACTGCTCAAGTATAATTACGACATTAAACTAGTAGAAACGCATTTTTGCTGACACAAAGAAAATAATAAGGCTGCCGCTGCTAGTAAACCCCATCAAACCAACACTAGCACTGGTTTCCTCTAAAAAGTACCGACCAGTTGTTTTTGCTCCCAGTGCCGCCGAAATCTGCAAGTTTTCCTAACGGGACATGAGCGAGAAAGAAGGAATCTTGCGGAAAGAGAACTAAGTGAAAAATTGAGCGTAGGACCGTTCTGAAAAAGTGTCACTGACCGACTAACGTCGGTAACAAGACAAGAAAGCGGTCAACTACTGAAAAAATATGGTTTCTCCGTGACCCAAATGACACTCAATAACTAAAAACAATATTGGCTAAAGTATCTAATTTATCACTATTTTCTAACGACTGAATGCCAATAAAAATAGCATAACATCGACATACAATGTCACGCCGATGAGTAATGGGGCTGATTAAAAATTTGGCTATCATAGGGATAGGTACCGTCAAGAACCAGGCCCAAATCGATTTACACAATTTAGAGGATCATTTCGAAGAAGATCAAGTACTTGGATGGAACTTGATTGTGGGTAGTAGGTACGTTACAGCCGGCGTGCCTAATCGCCTAAGACTTCATAAAGAACGATTGCTGTAAGGCTCATATTGTTCGCAATGATTATTGCAGATTCAATGCCTTAATGTTGATTCATTTTTCGAACGCCTTAGCTGAGTAAAGGTCGTTCATCATGGTAATCTGGCAGGGCTGATAATTGTTAATAAAAAAAGCTCTTGTCAAAAGATATTTGCATAATGTAAAATAAAAATGACCAGGACGCGCAATGGATGTTGACATATTTGAAGCCACAATCATGACCATTATTCCTGACGATTCGTTTATTTTCCCCGAATCGACTCAATTCCTAATAGGGCAATTCTACAAGTTGAAGCCTAATGATATTGATAAATTGCCGGTAGGTAAGTTTCAGTGAACTCATATGAACACAAGTATTTTTGCAAGTAGAAAGGCAGACCACTTGGTACCTACGGAGTGGGATAGCCAGCTACCTTAACAAACCGGTTTCTCCGTCTCTGGATCAGCATGGTGAGAACTGTTCACCCGTGCTTATGGGGCACGCCAATGAATCTGCGATATTAAAATATCCGAGATGTGGTCATTAAAATAAAATCCGCCTTTATCGAGGAAGAGGCCGTTTCATTGAGTTATTGCACAAGCACAATTGGTAAAACAAGGAGTTAAAGTACCCATAAGGGGGAAAAAGCTCAATCAATTCCGATTTGGCTAGGACGATCATTTTCGAACCATCTCGTATTGATGAATGGAAACAAGTTTTCGCCGGGACTCCGACGAGAGGAAAATGAAGTTTGCTCCTCCGATAGTTAGCTCTCTGATGGTAGCTGTCACCGCCAATATAATTTCATTTGATTCTGGATTCAAAAATATAAAATGTAACTTGCTTACGCCCCCCCACAACAGATTACTCCCATTTAATTACAGATTTTCATTCTGAATTTATCGCAGATCTAAGTAGAAAATCTCCAGGGTGATGAGCAATTGTTCGACCGTTTCAACGTATTTGCTTTTTGTACTTTCTTCGTTCTATAAAATGTTCTACATTCATTTACATCAGTTTTTTATATTTTTTTAAATTGAGTTTTTCAAATTTTTTGTCCTTAAAAAAATAACCACTTGTTCAGCATACAAAATATTAGGTAGGTGATCACTAGTCAGCCTCTTGTAAATCACATTACGTGCCCTCAGAATTTGTATTTATTTAGGTATATAAAATGTATATTTTTCCTTTTTGTTAACAATTTTAGGTGCATGTGGAAATAAACTGATGTCCGATCATTCACCGGCCTTATAATAAATTGTTACCTAAATAGTACAGTCTTATAAATGTATTTTTAAAAAATACTGTTAGTTATGATTTTCAACTTACCAATAGTAGCAGGAGCAGAGGGGGCGGCTACCAGCAGAAGAAGTCCGGCAACGCCAAAAAATCGTGAGTCGAGTCCCATGATCACTTTTCTACCGGAAGGTTCGCCCGAGATCGGCCGCGTATTTCACTTGGCTCAGTGGGACAACCCCGCAAATTTGTTCGTTTGGCGAACAGAGAGGAATACCGAAAATACTACTTAGAGTCGAATCGAACTGTAAACTGCAAATAACAATTATACCGACAATGGAAAATGGATACACTTCGACCACGCCAGCGTCTGAATTCTCCCCCAGGAGCTCCTGAGGATCTGAACGCCCAGCAAGAACTGGTGTCCTAGCTAAGACCTAAGACAGCCAACGCAAACAACAAGAACAAGAAGGAGAAGAACCCGAAGACTGAACACTGAACCGACCCAAGGCCTAGGGATGGGGTAGGCTGAGTCTGTTGAGAAAGACGGCGATCGGGAGTCTTTCCTTTTCTTCGCTGCTACTTCTTGGACTTCCCCACTCTCGCTGGCATCTTTCTATTTTACGGCTCCCGCGACTGCGGAGAATAGGCTGGGAAAAGAAAGTCGCCGACAGATTGCCTGACTTTTATGATTGTGACCATACCCGGTGGATCCTAACTCAGGCACCGCTTGTGCTGAGATACATCACATTCATAAAGTTGCGTATGAGAGACAGGGATACGAGAACGACAAAATGTTGTCAAATGCCAATAGACGCCGCAAATATTTGCGTATTGGTATTTACCTCTATTTTAATTTCGGGAGAATACGTGCGTTCTAATTTCGGTCTAGTTTCAATCATGTTTTTTTACACCAAATTTGAGGTACGCCGTAGTAGGTTACTTACACGCAAAGATAATGACAATCCAAGACTGCTCCGTGAATGGGGTCATTTGCATCATAATAAAACGCTGCACTCAACAGACTCTCTTACTCTAGATCTCTTACCTACTCTAGATCCCTTACCATAAAGTGATTGTACCAATACGTTCCGAAAGAAAAGAATAATAGTATAGTAAAAATAGTAAACGAAGTAAAATAAAAATAAAGAAAGTGTATCATAATAATAATACAAAAGGATAGTAATAGCTTAATAAAGGATGATAAAAATAGAATAATAACAAGTAGAATAATAAGTCCTCCAGAAACATTTTTGTGAGTAAACTAATCAATGGATCCGTGGATGTGATGTTCTCGCATCGAAAGCGCTTACCACCAAACCAACCTCGAGCAGCAAGAACGGACCCGACTAATTGTTATGTTCATCTAAATAAATGATATAATATATCATATACCTAATATCATATCATATTCATAATATATATTTCATTCAGTTTCATTGATTTTGTGGTACCAAGTAGGTAAATGAAACGGCCAGATTTGCCATTACTGGGAAAACAGCTATCACGGTTTTAATGAGCCAATCGTCCCAGTGTTAAATTGATAAAAGAACCACACGAATGAAGAATAGGATGTTTATTTTATCTTGCATTAGAGCTAAACCACCAAACTTTTAACGAGGCCTTAAATTTAACGTGGTCGATTCTAATAACATGGTTGATAAATGATTTTCAACTATGTTAGAAAGTGACAAAAAAAAAAAACATTTTTGGGCTACCGTCTGGCCATATCTCATCCTCTGAAAAATAATAGGTAGGTAATTTGAAATAGACTCACAAAAATTATTTTTGTTATACTTTTCATGCGATTTCCATCGCGATCGTGGGTAGGTAATTGTGATAAACTTGGAAACAAATTTAATGTACCCTATTGGTACCCTGCCCTGCAATCTCCCCTACTCGACCTTTCAATGAGGAACTTGCTAAGGAAAAGTAGTGTTCACTTCTAGCCACAAACATTTCCATAGCTTGAAACTCGTCAACGTATGTAGCCCACTCTCCCTGAAGGACGTTCATCCCCATAACAGTCCTAAATGGCTTAAGCCCCTACATACAGGTCAAGTGGGAGCTAGAGGCTAGACAGTTTAACGATCTCGAATAAATGGCTTCTCCGTTGGACGGTTATTCTTCACAGAAGGATTGGTTAAGGGTTGAAATACCCATCAGTTGTCACAAAGCTGAAATGAAGTGTGACTAACAGACAATACGTGAGGAAATGTCCGAATACCGTTTTGTTGAGTTTTGGAGAGGGACAAAAAAGTTCGCTAATCCCGCGAGGATAAATATTTGTTAGCTGAAGACGAGCTCATACTAACTGCTCAGTCGGATACCTGGTTGTTTCGGTTGCAGTTGATGAATGATTTTGTATCATGGGCCTCAAACTACAGGTACATTCATAACGTTTTTTCTGACTTACCTTTTACTTACCGGTAAATACCTACATACTACTACATACAAAGGTCACGATAGAAGTCGGTACTTAGGCCTCAGTTTTGAAAAATATGTATTAATTCCAAAACCATTCGTATTTTGTAACGTCAAAATAATGGAGCAAATCGATTACCCGTATTTTTAATATTTTTGAGATTATTGGGAAAAAATTCTGGAATATATTTCAAGACCTTAAAACCCGATAAAATTAAAATGCGCTGAGCTAAATTGGAACTAGTTGCTAACTTCACTCTGGTAAATTCACTCCTCCCGTATCTCTAGGCAGTTATGCTTCAAAGGGTTGATCGTGATAAAAGAGGTTCTGTATTTTTTTAATCCCCTCTGAAAATTAGATGGTTTACGTTTCAAGGTACGTAGAATCCAAAAACCGAATAAAAAATTTCCCATACGCCGGCCGCAGTTTTTCTCGGTGATGGCTGGACAGAAAATTTCTAAATTTTCTTGACATTTTCTTTCTATTTTGAAATTTATGGGTACGTCAACCTGGGCTTCGGACAAAATCTAGCCTAGTAGCTACCTCAACTCCAACGGTCTCCTAAGTTGTAAAAAATAAAAATTAAATACCAAAAAGAACTGTAGTGCACGGCCGCGCATAATTTTTTATAGATGTATTTGTGGGCTTCTGCTATTTGAGCCAGTTATATTTTCCTCAAAAAGAGTACCTACTGTTCAGTGCACATTTTGTTTGCTAGGTATTCAAAATCTAGTTTCCTACTAGGTTGCCCTTTAGGCTGAAAGATTTGTCACCCTATGTAAGTTATTTTGTTACCCTAAATAAGAATTAAAGGAGTGCAGCAATCAAATATCAAGAATTTTTGCCGAGTCATCTATTAAATCATAAGACTAGTTTTCAACATAATATGTTATGTAAGTAGTGAGTGAAATTGAACCATTGACAGAATAGGTATGCATCGATTAAGGGAAGCTTTTACCAAGTGAATTATAAACGTCTGTGCAAGAATTTTTTGAATATTTGCCCTGCCAGATTCCATAGCCAAAGGATTAAATAGAACCATACAGCTAAATCCCTAAAATCAGCACTGAAAAAATTGCGAAATTCAAAAACCGTAAACTGAGACAACTCTCCCAGATATACCCCACTTCTCCCTAAAATTGATGGTGCTCCACCCAAAAATGTAGAAAATCTTTTTTCTTTTGTTTTCCAATTTGTGTTTTTATTTTTTACTTCGATGTTTTCATGCGTCATCTAGGACTCGGTTTTACTTTTTTCTTAGAATGTTTTTATCGCCTACTAAAACTTTTAATCCTGCCTTGCAGTTAGTTTTTCAAAAAATATGGTTTTTCTTTTGAAGTGGGCTATTCTCAACGTGAAACAGGTACTAGTTGTGGTTTTGACTCGTGTCTTGTCTGTTGAAGATTGCTGTCCTGGCGATAGTGGTTTGCGTGAATGGGAACCTGGACGACAATCCGGGTTGTTCCAAGGAGTGGATTAAATACTTAATCGTCAACGCTTGCAACTACTCGAAAAGAAGCGTGATAGCCATAACATACATGGTTGAGGATGCTATGGAAGAGATGAATGACAAATTCCACAAAATAACCGCACCTAACAAGTTGGATCCAATGCCGGAAGCGAAGAAGATCAGTAAAAAAGTATGAACCGCATGAACCAAGTAAAATGGTTGCCCTTATTCTATGGAAGATAAATTACTCCAATAATTACCTAGGTATGCAGTTTCTCCATAACTCTTATGAAGTTAATTTAACATACCAAGGTAACTGACTGGTTCGTTTTTGTTGACGGTCGATTTCAGTCAGATTCAGAAACTCAAAGCTATTGGAAAGGGCCCCTCGAACATTTATATGGTGCCTCTGGTGGTAAGTGTTTGTCGATTTTCAATGATTTTTCGAACGGTCAAACGGGGGTGAAAGTGGTAGTGAAACTAAAGATGAAAATTCAACAGAAACTAAAATTTAATCTGAAACTGAGTGCATAAAACTGAAAGTGAAACCAAGACTGAAACTGATGCTAAGAGTGGAGTGGATGAAGAGTGGAGTGGGTGAAGTTCCCATTCAAATCCTGAGTTCGAGTAAAACTGGGAGTGAAACTAAAACTTAAAATAAAAATCAAACTAGAACTGAGAGTGGAGCTAAAACGGAAACTCAAACTCAAACTGAAATTCAAACTGTAAATCGAACTCTGACTTGAAATTGAACTCAAACAGAAACTCTACTCAAACGTACACTGACGGTGGAACTGGAACTGGAACAAGAACTGAAACTCAAACTTGAACTCAATCGTAAACGCAAACTGAGACTTGAACTCAAACAAATCTCAATCTTAAACGTAAACTGAAAGTGGAACTCGAACTTAAACGTAAACCAAGCTGAACTGTATCTCAAATTGAAACTCAAACGTTAACTCATACTCAAACTGAAACCGGACTGAAACTGGAACTGGAGCAGAAACTCAAATGTAAACTCAAACTCGAACAGGAATTGCCCTGAAATGCAAACGTAAACACATCGTCAAACTGAAACTCAAACTTGAACTCAAAAAGAAACTCAATCTTAAACGTTCACTTAAACTGAAAGTTGAACTGGAACTGTAACTGGAACAAGAGCAGAAACTCAAACTTGAACTCTTACTGTAACTCAAAATTAAACTGTAAATCAAACTCAAACAGTAACTCAGACTGTAACTCAAACTGAAACTCAAACTCAAACTTGAACCCGAATAGAACCTCAATCTCAAACGTAAACGAACTGAAAAGTACACTCAAACTCAAACTGTAACTGAACTGAAACTCAAACTCGAAGTAGAACTCAAACTCAAGCTGAGTTTCAGTTTCTGTTCCAGTCTCAGTTTCAGTTTGGTTTCAGTTTGAGTTTGAGTCTGAGTTCGAGTGTGTGTTGTGTTTCAGTTTGGGTTTGAATTCACAATTGAGTTAAAGTTTCATTTTTAGTTTGAGTTTCAGTTTACGTTTGAGTTCGAGTTCAAGTTCAAGTTTACGAGTGAGTTTCAGTTTGAGTTCAAGCTCTAGTTTGAGTTTCAGTTTGAGTTCTAGCTCAGTTTGAGGTTGGGTTTTGGTTTCAGTTTGAGTCACAGTTTTGAGTTTCAGTTCACGATCGAGCTAAAGTTTCAGTCAAGTTTTGAAGCTCCAGTTTTAGTTTGAGTTTCAGTTCCATTTTCAGTTGGAGTTTGGGTTTTGGTTTCAGTTTGAGTTTGAGTCTGAGTTCGAGCCACAGTTTGAGTTTCAGTTCAGGTTTGAATTCACAATTGAGTTGAAGCTCCAGTTTTAGTTTACGTTTGAGTTCAAGTTCAAATTCTAATTTACGAGTGAGTTTCAGTTTTAGTTCCAGTCTTAGTTTGAGTTTGGGTTTTGGTTTCAGTTTGAGTTTGAGTTTCAATTTGAGTTCAAGTTCCAGTTTGAGTCAGAGTTCGAGCCTCGAGTCACAGTTTGAGATTCAGTTCAGCTCAAACACGATTGAGTTAAAGTTCCAGTTCAAGTTGTAGTTAATGTTTGCGTTTCAGATCCAGTGTGAGTTTGCGTTTGAGTTCGAGTTTCAGTTTGATTTTGAGTTTCGGTTTTGGTTCCAGTTTCAGTCTAGGTTTCAGTTCACGATTAAGTTTTCACTTGAGTTTAAGTTTGAGTTCGAGTTACAGTTTCAGTGTTAGTTTGGGTATCAATTTGAGTTTGGGTTTCACTTCGAGTTTGAGTTTCAGTTTTAGTTTCACTTTCAGCTTAACTGCCACTTTCAGTTTGCGTTAAACTTTCAGTTACCTACTTACTTAAGGTTTCAGATTAAATTTCAGTTTCAGTTTGATTTTCCATCTTTATTTTTACCACCAATTTCAGTTTCAGTTGTACTTTTCATTTCAGATAAAAACTCTGTTTCAGTAAGCGTTTCACTTTCAGTTTGGATTTTAGTTTCAGCTTTGGTTTCTCTCTCAGTTTTACTTCAATTTGAGTCTGAATTTCACTTAGGGTTTGGGATTCACTTTTTGTTTTCGTTTCACTTTTATATCAAGTTTGACTTGCAGCTTAAGTTTCGGATTCAATCATAGTCCACTTTCACACTGAATTTGAGTTTTACTTTTAGTTTCAGTTTGAGTTACTGTCCAAGTTCTAGTTTCACTGTCAATTTTACTACCAGTTTGCGTTTCAATTGCGGTTTCTTCCTCTCAGTTTCAGTTCCAGTTTGAGTTTTACTTTCAGTTTCGTGTGAGGTTAACTGTTCTTTTGAGTTTATGATTCACTTTTAGTTTGAGAAGTTCCACTTTGTATCACGGTTTTAGTTCGAGCCTCCCTAATTGCTAGTTGTGTTAAAAAATTTGTTTTCAATTGAAACAATTTCATTGTATTGATTAATTTTTCATTACTACATAGTTTTATTCAGGATAAAATGACGACCTCTAGCCTGGGTGATCAAATGGCTCTTCAGAGTAGTACTAAGTAGTGGTAATAATGTATCAAAATAAAATTAAAAACCAAGCTCTAATATTTAGGGATTACAGTGAGTAATCTGGAATCTTGCTATACAGACAAACAGTCGAGTTCAAGAAATTTGAAAAAGTTGATAATTGAGGGAGATAAAGCCGTTTTTAGAGCTCACAAACGGACACAGACCACTGGAAGTGATTCCGAGTAAAAGTGTATGGGTATAAGTTTTATGTGAAGCTACTTTCCAATTTCTAATTTCAGGACGAACACAATACTTCCATTTACCTAATTCGCAAATAAAGTAATTTTTCTTCATAAATATGGTAATTTTTTACATTTTTGTAGAAGATTGTTGATCATTAGTGAAAATATTGTTTTTAGTTGAGTTAATTTATTGTTATCAACATTACTGGGTGAAAACGAACTACTGCACCAAGTGCCCAATATTCATGAATTAAGAGGCACACGATTTGTAGATAATAAACCCCAGTGAGAAAGTTTGCAGCGTTTTTATTGCGATCGGTTCAATGGCGAGTTGCATTGCAACGTGACGTAACTTAAAAACACAGGGTGCACGTTGCTAAAAATTTACAAAAACATAATTATGATCCTTCATTCAGAGCTAACAGAAGAAATGCATCAGGAGGTGGATTTTTGGGAGAGAAAACGCAGGAGCATTAAAAATCTGATTGAGAAGTGTTGCCAACAACTCTGCCTCGTCGATGACTTCAAGGGGCTATGCTTCGCATGAGATAGAGAATTTACCCAATAGGTACCTGCATTCTTGAAGTCTCCAACCTCTAATGCAAGCGACTTCCTGGTCCTTAGTAACTAGGTAAGGCACGTATTCTATCTTTTAAAAAAATTGTATTTTGCTCACTTACAACTCAAGATACGTAGATCGTAAGTACTCTTTTTATTAACATATTTATTAAATTTTCCTTCCTCAGTAAATGAGGCTTATATGAAAGGCGATTGATTATACCTGAAGTTTGAATTATTGTATTTTTATTTAGGCTTAAGATAGATTCAATAAATTTGTCTTAAAGCTTCTAAAATCAATAAACCTTAGGGGGAGTTTTGCATTCGAATCTGGCGGTCCGCTGAAGCAGATCCGAGGGCAGCTTGATTTTGCCGCTAATTTACGTGTTTTCCCGCCGCCATCTAGGCGGTTAAGAAATGGAATTGACTCACTCTCCTTGGGTATATATGTTCCCGAAGTTTGTTCCTATGGGTGCATTTTTGAAAGTGTGCACTTGTACGTGTATTTGAAGCCGATCTGGGAGTATTAAATAAGAAAATTTCTTATTAGGTCTTTTGGGGAAGGAAGTGAGAACAGTACTTTTTAATTAGTCCAAATGGTGCTAAAAAAGTAATAACTTCTCGGAGTAAGTAAGTCGATTTATGTAGTGACACTTGAGCGCTGACTGGTTAGTCTCGGGAAGTACTTGTGGAAGGCCATATACAATATTTGGACGATATTATTTGATGAATTTGCGGATACCGTTTGGACAATGATAAATAGAATTGAGAATTCAATCCACTCTCTTACTTGTCTTAACATTCATTCTTGATTAATCAAACTCTTTGTTTTAGCTAACGAATGGAAACTGGTCGAAAATAACATGAAGTGGACAAGTTTATTTTTTATCGTAAACCTCCCACTACAGGAAAATCTACAAATCCCCTTACCAGTGTACCCATTCAGGACTGAAAAATAGAACATTTCAGAAGCGTTTGAGGCGTTTCTTTCAGTGTAACATCGAACAAGAGTCAAATGTTGTCGTCAGGATTCAAATCATGTTGCTGTTTAACTTTAAAACTTGAGATAATACGTGCCCACGGTCATAAGTGTACCTTTATATTGAAACCCATTCATAATTCATAGGCAACTAAAAAAAGAATTAACTTCACTGTAAGATGGATCTGTACTAGAGTCTATATTATACATGTTTTTTATGACTGATTTCTGATGATTCTTTGTACCCACCCCTATAATGGAAAATATTCCCAGCTCCAGTAATTCAGCCTTTGGATTGATGAGTTTGGGGTTGAGGGGAAAGTGTTACGTTTTTGAATCACAGGTTGTATGATTCGGTTCCCTCCAACCAAATCATAGCTACAATTGGCAGACTACTATCAATAATAGAGCTCATGCGACTTCCCTTGAACATTACTCCACAAATGATATGATGATAAACCGACCTACTCCAACTATTTGAACTCTATTTTCTGAGATACCCAGACAAATAATGTACCCATGTCACTAATCTACTTAGCAGCGTTTTCAATAATAAACTATTGTGATTGCCTAAGAAAGACGTTTCAAAGAGTGTAGAATCCAAATATGCAATTTTAAAAAATCCGTACGTCCGCTGTGAACACTTTTTCTCTATACCGGCTGGAGATTGTCAGTCATTTTTCTTACCATCCATCAGTTGCAAGAATATACTTTCCATTACTTTGGAGAGTACTTTACCCAAGGATCCACCGTGCGGAGACAGACTGCTTCAGCGGACGGAGGAATTATCTGCATTCCAACGATCTCCCCAAAAAATTATACCTTTTTACAATTCCTCAATAACTACGACAAGCGTTTCTCAAAAATATCCATCATACAATCCTACGGTTTATGAGATTTTTCAGGTCAAGTTATAACGTGAAACTGGAGAAGATTCAAGGATATTGATGAGAGGGGAGGTTCATTTGAAATAAATCAACGCTGTGAGCGGTCTGAGTAAAAAAATTCTTAATCGATATTTCTTTCAAAATGGACATTTATAAAAATTTACAATTCCTCTAGCCTTTTTAAAAAGTATAAACATTATGAACACACATGCATTAATTACATTAAACATGGAGATTCCAAAATGCAACGCATATGTTTCAGAAATAATCGTTTCCATCCAACTTATTTAAAATTAGGATGCGATTGGAAAAAGTGAGCTTGAAATTACTAAGCCTGAGATTAGGTAAATCAAAATTTTAATTGTAGCAACACATCATGAATGTCATCAGTAACTGTATTGATCAAGAGTGCCCAGTGGCCAGTACTTGATACCTAAGTAAATCATGGGAAGTTGAGAGATCCCAAAAATCCGATTTCCCCAATCATGGTGAACAGAGTGAATTATGATAATGAAGAATGTTTCAGCCCCAACAATACTATTTTATACATTTCTCACTTTAGGTCCATTGTCTTCTCTTGCATTTTTGGGATCCCTAGTAATATCAATGGCAATCCTAGCTTCAATGTCAATATGGTTCCATTTTAATTAACCCCATCCGAATTAGTTAAAGCAAACAATTTTGTCTTAAACTGGTTGCACTAATTTCTGTTTGTATAACGCCGAATAACAACAATTCTATTTCAATAGCTAGCAGTATGGTTTGAAACTGATTTTTCCTGATGAGAAACGCTATAGTTATGAGTGTCGTAAGAACCTATTTAATCAAATTATCCCTGTTCACCCCAGTGTTCCCTTATACATTACAGCGTCCTGGTCAAGTTCACAATTCAGCTGATTATATTGAAATTAATAATCATACAGCTGTCAGAAAAATGACATTCAGGGATTTAGAGGCCATTAACTCGATTTATGGAAAGCAAAGAATCTCAAGGGCTACCACGATCAAAATTGAATAAATGGTTATCAATTATTAGCGCAGTAATTTACAGATCATGGATAATAATCATTACAGTATATTACTCTGGCTTGGGACCCTGTCCTAATTAAGAATACTAAAGTAGCTCAAAGACTCAAGAGTTGTCTCAATATTGAAAATAGCTGTCATACAGCATGCACAATTCAAGAGCGAATTGTTCGAAAATATCAATGAGTAATTTTAAAAAACCTAGCGCCACTCCTGATTTTTCCTGCCGCCCATGGTCTCATTAAATTCAGTATGGCAAAACAACTGCATGAATCCGAACGCTTGAAATTCAGCCTGTCACTTTTTACTTCCATATCTACAAAGTAAATAGAAGTATAGAAATCGTCCTAAAATCGAGAATCTGAACGGAGATTCAGGAAAACGTTTACTTACACACTTTTACTCTGAATCACTTTCTGAAAAAGTGTCTGTGTGCCCATTTGTGGAAATTTACAAAAATGGAAATAGCTCCCTCAATTCTGAACCTTTTTCTGAATTTCTTAAACTGGGATGTTTGGCTAAGTAAGACCTATCACCCTGTTTAACCGGAATTCGAATTACTCACAGTAATTTTCATGCATTAGCACTTTTCGTGTTTTCTATTTTATTTTTTCCTGGCCACTAAAATGAACCGATTTGAGCATTCTTGGTCTTAAAATCCTGGTCTTACCTTGCACAAGACGAGAATATTTTTTATATCCCAATAACTTACCGGGTTTTGATTTTAGGGGAGTTTTAAAATTGACATTTTTCATCCAAACAGACACCAAAGAAGTCAAAATGTAATCAAATTGTGTCGAAAATTTACGTACCAAATTATGGATGCATTGGTTGTTATCTACACACCACTGGTTTTAATTTATAGTAGAAATTTGAAAAACTCCAGTGATTGGCAAGGTAGGATCTTTTGCGGCTTGACGGGAAAATAATTGAATCTCTCATTCCAACATTCTCGCATCATCTTTCAGAGCTTAGTCTTCAATCAAGAATCATGATGATGTGGAATGGAATATCATTTTGAATTCTAGCGGACATCTTTTTTCAACAACAATTTTTCCCCCTTTTTGGATGAGAGAAGTCGTGAGCCGCTGATATTTACAGAGATCAGGAACCAGGACTGGAAATCAAGTGTTTTCTTGGGCTAGCTCGAGAGGATGGGTGATCATCAACCCCTGTCCATGTGGATAAGGCCTAAAGCCCATGTGCATATGGATGTAGCCCAAGGAACCGGTCAAAAATCCAGATGAGCGGCATGGGGAGGCTCTTGTTTCCTGATCCCAACGTAAATAATGAAGGCTATCCCCTAAATAGGGGAAACGATTCCGCTCCAGGATTTAGCAGCGGTCAAAAGACCACAATTACAAACTCTAGAGTTATTGTAAAGAAATTTATTTTCAGCTCGCCAGGGGCAGGTGAAATGCTAATTCAGCTCCTTGGCATTGTGACATACCAAAGGTGAAACGTTGGAGTTGAATCAATTTAAAATTGAAGATCGACAAAAGGGGGGGGGGGGGTCTGGTACGGTTTTGCTATGTAGTGTCTAATGAATGCTTCAGTGAAAGAAAAACTATCAAAATCTCAACTCCACAATTATTTGAGATGTTTCCATAAACTTTTACTAGGTCTCCTTGGCTGAGGAAATCATTTCAAATCTTCCAACTTAACTTTGCTCTCAGTTGTTGTTGGAGGGCTTTCCCATTACTTAAGGAGGAAACTTGACTAGGAAGCATGGTATTCTCTAATTATTATTCTTCCTTGTGCTTATCTCACTATTGTTCCTCATTCAGGCCCTATATTGAATTAAAGGACCATAAAAGGGTGAAAAAAAACTTGGTGGAACCACTAATGCTGGAACTGGATACAAAAAAATATATAAACTTGCTTGATCTAGATAACTCAATCATTTATGATCAATCAAGGTGTGAAAGGGCTGTTTGATTCGATTAAGAATTATATTTGCCGAATAATTCAACAGATCTCAAACTTGCTTGTAATCAATTGAGTACAGTCAAATAGTGGAAGGAGACTTTAGGCGGAAGCTTATAGGCCGTCACGATTACTCATCAAATAATTCGAGCCCTTACTAGATGACAAACATGATGATTTTTTTCTACCTCGACGTTGATCATCGTGCTGGATCAGCCAGCTGAGGAATATTGACGTGAAAATTCTCGTCATTTTTTAAGAATTAAAAAATAAAACCTACCTTAATAAGTTATTAATTGCTACAGCCGTCAAGATTAAGAAATCACTCATTCCAAAATGTCTTTTTCATTAGAAAAAAATTTAGCTTTCCCATGAGCACACCCATCAATACCCAATTGAGTAACGATTGAGATTAACTTGAGTAGATAAATACATATCAATAGTCTAGTTAGAGAGACGACAAGCACATCAGTATCACCATACCGCCGGCCTTAGAAAAGTAAGAAGTATGAACTTAACTCGTATCAACAATAATGATCAGGACAGTAAATCGTCGTATCGCTGAGACAACTTTGGAGATTGTACAAAATAATTTTATGCGTGCTTCAACAAATCGATAAACTGTAAAGGTTAGACATCGCCAAAGTAGTTGAAAGTTACAGCAATCTTCCCAAGAGCAATTTTCAGGTAGAACATAAATGAACAGCCAAATAAAGACACAATCCATGGTAAATTAATTAGTGGGAATCCTCTTTTGGTTTTATAACGCTATTGTCCTACTGATGGCTTGTTAATTGTTTTCTTTGTAATAACAAGTCAAACATTAACAATCTACTCAAATGTGGAAGAATTGTTGCCGATAGATCAAACAGCCATTGAGGGAAAAGAAATTTTCCAACCAAACCCAAAATCAGAAGGTAGTTCAGTCGATTGGCGGGTATTACGGTCCTCCAGTGGTGGTAATATGGACATTGCAAATTCTCTACCAAAATCATTTATTTTCTGAAATAAATGGGTACCTGGTAATAAAATACTTATGAAATAATGAAAATGAACCCAGAACACAAGAATGAGAATAAACCCATTTCAAACGCATCCGCCACTGGAGCCATACTTCACCACGATTATCATCCTTGGAAGCGATTCCACAAGACATGCATACTGTGTCAGGAGCACCTGGTAGCTGGTTCCGCTTCGCTAGAGTCTAGATCCGTGTGTAATTCACAACTTTTTTGCTTGTCTGGGACCCGCCCAAGGGCAGACAAAGGTCTCCATATTACCAGCAGTGTCCATAACACCCAAAATTTCCCCTATAACTAGGGCGTTCCACAAGCAATGCCTATTGACCCTATGGCTTGTTATAACCGGTGATTGCACAACTGGTGCTGATTAAGCTGCAGAGTACAGGAATTCCTGTGGTGTCCAAATCAATTGTGGATTGTTGAAGGCAAAAGTTAAAAACTTCTAAAATCAAAAGTACGTTTGCTCACACTTGACGACGCTCTCAACAGCTGAAATATCGATTTTCTGATTGAAACAGTACTCATGTTGATTATGTGTATAACAGTCGTTCAGCATTACGCGTTTTTAGCTAGTTTTTCCCTTTCTGGGATACAGAATTGTCACTTTGAATAAATATAATGTTTGGCTAACTGACACGCGTTCAATGACTACTGGAATTGGTCAAACCTACTTTTAAGTAATTGAGCATTTAGAGAATCAAAACATCAGCAGGCATCATAGAAATATTATTGACACAACAAATTTCATAAACAACAATTCCAATAGCGATTGATGCCAAGTTAAGATTACGAATCGTACAAATCGACTTTAGTCCCCACCTGGAAATCGTTATTTACAAACGAAGTTTGATTTCCAAGTAATGTTAGTTATTGCTTAGTCAAAATCAATAATTGATGAAAGCCGTTCCGATTTTAAAGCAACTTCTTCAGTTCATTCCTTCAACTGCATCTCATTTAATTCATCGCCATATCAAAGGCATAAAACCTAAATCCAAAAATAGATTGATTGACCCAATAAAAATCAAAACAGCTCTTTTGGCTTTTCCTTTACAATCATGGAAAATTAAGGCAAGAATGAGCAGACGCATTCAACTTCGAAATTCATCAATGCTCTCAATTATTTAATTTCGACTATTAAATCTGTAGTCAACGGTAAAGATAATCAAAGGATTGAGTACTGGATTGATTAGTAACACAATTATTTATCAATTCAATTATTGCGAAAAATCTTTAGCAAAGTGGAGAAGGGAGTTTTATAAGACCCGTAACCAGAATATCAACTATAGTCCTCCAAAAGGAAGCAATCAGTGTTAGGGTACCTGCACCCAGTTAGTGATGGCTGTGCTCTCTAATCGTTCTTATTATAATAATAATAAGAACGATATTTAACGCGCAGTCTGATTTTGAAAACGAGCAAAATTGATTGATATTATGATGCAACATCAATCCTCCATCGTACAACAGCAGCCCTATCATAAGAGGAGCTTGTTACCTGGAATCATTTTTATTCCAGAGAATAGAAATTGTTCCTGGCGATACATTGCCAAAATGCTAGAACTCTCCAAAACTTCAGATTCAAGAAATTCAACATCAATCATTTCAACTGTCAGGCAGAGAGGAAATCGTGGACACAAGGGCTTTTCTGGAAATATCGTTCTATAACGAAACAGTATTAAATTGATCTTTAGCCCGCCCAATACTGAGGCACCAGTAGAACATTTCATCACTTGGAGGACTAACGTTAATCTAATGATAGAAAGAGTAAGGTAAGGAACTACCATCAAATTTTGGATCATGTCACAGTAACAATTATAATCTTACCCCAAACACATTCTACCATTTGTTCAATCCCATAAAATCCCGTAATCACCTGTTCCTTCCTTCGGAATCGAATTTCAAAAAATTCGAAAATTCAAATATAAGGTACATAGTTATGAATTTTTGTATTTTATACGTATATACAAAATCGCGATTCCAAATAATGGCCATAATTTTGATCCTAAAAGTAAAGGAACTAACAACTTTTGAATAGTCAATATATACAAATTGTGAGAGAGAAAACATTTTTAAATGTATGTGACCCTTTCGCTCTCTTTCTCCTTCGAACTTCTTCCCGATTCCACTATCTCTCTCTCTCACTCTTCACACCACTTCAGTGGTATCAAAATATCATAAATTTACAACAAAAATATTCATTTTGTCTATCAATCATTTTTAAATACATTGAAAGGCAATAGAGGACTTAGTAACACGGACAACGGTGTTTGAGTTTATGTCACAAACCGAAAGATATCACGTAAACACGCTCAATCTCCACAACAAGTTCATGGTAAATAACGTCAATCGACTAACAACGCTGGAATCTTCTAGTAATAATAAATTATTGGACCAGAAAGATTTAGGCACTTGAATGTGAAAAGAGACAGGGGCTATCGGCTATAAACGTGGGCCGTTCTGAGATAGATTGTCATTGGGTTGAAAAGACAGAGGTCGGCCCTGTTTTTCTTGGAGAAGAATCCGATGAGCTGCCCGGTCCATTTCTTCAGCTGTCATATCTAACGCTTCCTGCATTTCCCGCGACGTGCATCGGACAAAATCTGGGTCGCAGAACCTGCCCAGCCCTTGCTGCACCAATACCTGTCACGTACAATGAGAAAATTATTTTATTCATTCATGACGACGCAAGGTTACAGCTAAACTTGAAAAACAGAATCTAAGGCCGTGCAAGGCTGACGTTGAAACGTAAACAGGAAAAATTCAATGACCGAGTTTCAGCTTCCGTCACGAATGACACTCCCCCCTCTAAAAGTCTAATTGACTTCAGAAATGTACAGAATACAGTTAATGGGAGCTGAAAGAAAATCGAAGCTCTATCAGTACCTATCTGATGAACCTATAATCTCAAGCAGTCATTGAAACCTATGAATAATGAAAAAGCACGATTCTCAACATTGATTTTGATGGCTTCTTCAAAGTTGAAACCATAAAACATATAGTTTTGAAGTTACTAAGGATGTCAATTTAGTTATGTGTGGATTATTATAATATCATGGATGCCTCAATAATGGAACTCACTCTTCCGACAAGACTTTCAGCCGATCCAACGACCTCTCCAAAATTAGGGCGCCAGTCTGCTGGACTTCCAGGAAGCGAATGGGACAATCTTCCACTTTCACTTCCATCCTCTGCTTTATTGCCTGAAATTGAGGTTGAAAATGTCAAAATAGTTCTGCATTGAGTCCACATTAGTTTTTTAATGGGCGGGAAGTTGGGAGCAGAAGCATTGTAAACAGCCCATCATTATTATTCAAGATTCAAAGAGGTTTGAGGGTTTTACAAAAAATTATGTGAGATGGCTAGGCGCAGAATAAAGAAAATGTAAAAAAAATCCAAAGTGGGCACTCATCAAAACAATTCTTGCTTTCTAGTTTTCAGGTAGTATTAAAAAATTTCCCCAGGTGAAATGCTTTAGCATTTTTGGACCGACGTGGCCCCAGAGTTGTGTGGAACCAGGAAGCTTGAGCTTCCCCATACCTACTGCTCATACAGAATCTGGACCAGTTCATTGGGTTGCAGCCATATCGACAAGGGGTTTGAGCAATTGCTGTAAGGCCAGAGGTTGATGACCACCCATCTCTCTAGAGCTAGCTTGAGTGAGTTCCTATTTCCTCGTCCAACATCCGGCAGGCATCTGCCTCGGCGTTGCTGTCCCTCAGCGGCAAGAATATGCTTCCATAGTACCTAGAAGTACTTTAGTAAAGGATGGTTTTTTCAGTACTTTAGCATGTATTGAACTATACATTCTAAACTACTGAAAAAAACATCCTTGCCGCTGACGGACCGCAAAGACGAGGCTCATGTCTGCCAGATGTGCAAATAGGATGTCGTCGCTTAAGAAGCAACAGGTGCTAGCGCAACTTTTGGAGAATTGAGATTCTCATACCGTTGGATTCGTCTTTTCAAGCCCAATCGATTGGTGAGGTCGATAATTTTTTTTTAAAAATCGATAGTACCAAAAATTGATTGAAGGTTCCTTCTGCAACAACCTGCTATCGCAATCAGTTCAGTGCCGTGACCCTATCAGCAACCTTCGATCAAACTCAACTTCGAGATCTAAGTCAACTTCGAGTTCAAACTCAACTTCAAGATCAAAGTCAACTTCGAGATCAAAGTCAACTTCGAGTTCAAAGTCAACTTCGAGATCAAACTCAACTTTGAGATCAAACTCAACTTCGAGTTCAAAGTCAACTTCGAGATCAAACTCAACTTTGAGATCAAAGTCAACTTCGAGTTCAGAGTCAACTTCGAGATCAAAGTCAACTTCGAGTTCAAAGTCAACTTCGAGTTCAAACTCAACTTCGAGATCATAGTCAGCTTCGAGATCAAAGTCATTTTCGAGATCAAAGTCATTTTCGAGATCAAAGTTTACTTCGAGTTCAAACTCAACTCAAATTTTACTTCTAGTTCAAACTCAACTTCGAGTTCAAAGTCAACTTCGAGATCAAAGTCAACTTCAAGTTCAAAGTCATCTTCGAAATCACAGTCAACTTTGAGTACAAAGTCAACTTCGAGATCAAAGTCAACTTCGAGTTCAAACTCAACTTCGAGATCAAACTCAACTTAGAGTTCAAAGTCAAAGTCAACTTGGAGATCAAAGTCAACTTTGTGTTCAAACTCAACTTCGAGATCATAGTCAACTTCGAGATCAAAGTCATTTTCGAGATCAAAGTTTACTTCGAGTACAAACTCAACTCAAAGTTTACTCAACTTCGAGTTCAAACTCAACTTTGAGATCAAAGTCAACTTCGAGTTCAAACTCAACTTCGAGATCATTGTCAACTTCGAGTTCAAAGTTAACTTCGAGATCATAGTCAACTTCAAGATCAATCTCAACTTCGAGATCAAAGTCAACTTCGAGTTCAAACTCAACTTCGAGATCAAACTCAACTTCGATTTCAGAGTCAACTTCGAGATCAAATTCAACATTGAAATCAAAGTCAACTTTGAAATCAAAGTCAACTTCGAGTTCAGAGTCAACTTCGAGATCAAAGTCAACTTCGAGTTCAAAGTCAACTTCAAGATCAAACTCACCTCCGAGATCAAAGTCAACTTCAAGATCAAAGTCAACTTCAAGATCAAAGTCAACTTCGAGATCAAAGTCAACTTTGAGATCAAACTCAACTTTGAGATCAAACTCAACTTCGAGATCAAAGTCAACTTCGAGATCAAAGTCAACTTCGAGATCAAAGTCAACTTCGAGATCAAAGTCAACTTCGAGATCAAAGTTTACTTCGAGTTCAAACTCAACTCAAAGTTTACTTCGAGTTCAAACTCAACTCAAAGTTTACTTCGAGTTCAAACTCAACTTCGAGTTCAAACTCAACTTCGAGATCAAACTCAACTTCGAGATCAAACTCAACTTCGAGATCAAAGTCAACTTCGAGATCAAAGTCAACTTCGAGTTCAAAGTCAACTTCGAGATCAAACTCAACTTCGAGATCAAACTCAACTTCGAGATCAAACTCAACTTCGAGATCAAACTCAACTTCGAGATCAAAGTCAACTTCGAGTTCAAACTCAACTTCGAGATCAAAGTCAACTTCGAGTTCAAAGTCAACTTCGAGTTCAAACTCAACTTCGAGTTCAAAGTCAAAGTCAAATTCGTGTTCAAACTCAACTTTGAGATCAAAGTCATTTTCGAGATCAATGTTTACTTCGAGTACAAACTCAACTCAAAGTTTACTCAACTTCGAGTTCAAACTCAACTTTGAGATCTAAGTCAACTTCGAGTTCAAAGTCAACTTCGAGATCAAACTCAACTTCGAGATCAAAGTCAACTTCGAGATCATAGTCAACTTCGAGATCATAGTCAACTTCGAGATCAAAGTTTACTTCTTGTTCAAACTCAACTCAAAGTTTACTTCGAGTTCAAACTCCACTTCGAGTTCAAAGTCAATTCCGAGTTAAAAGTCAACTTTGGGATCAAACTCAACTTCGAGATCAAAGTCAACTTCGAGATCAAAGTCAACTTCGAGATCAAAGTCAACTTCGAGATCAAACTCAACTTCGAGTTCAAACTCAACTTCGAGTTCAAACTCAACTTCGAGTTCAAAGTCAACTTCGAGATCAAATTCAACTTCAAGTTCAAAGTCATCTTCGAGATCAAAGTCAACTTCAAGTTCAAACTCAACTTCAATATAAAAGTCAACTTCGAGTTCGAAGTCAACCTCGAGATCAAACTAAACTTCGAGATCAAACTCAACTTCAAGATCAAAGTCAACTTCGAGTTCAAACTCAATTCCGAGTTCAAAGTCAACTTCGAGATCAAACTCAACTTCGAGATCAAAGTCAACTTCGAGATCATAGTCAACTTCAAGATCAAAGTCAACTTCGAGATCAAAGTCAACTTCGAGTTCAAACTCAACTTCGAGATCAAACTCAACTTCGAGTTCAAAGTCAAAGTCAACTTGGAGATCAAAGTCAACTTCGTGTTCAAACTCGACTTCTGATACTGATAATATGTGACAAACTGATAATTTGTGATAATAATTTTCTATTCAGAGTTTGTATTTTAAAAAAAGTTTGAATAAATGGGTCGTTTAATTACTTTAAAAAAATTTATTCCGCCCTAGCTGGGAATCGAGTTCGGCATCTCATATTATTCTTATTCATTCTGCTATTCTTATTATTCATGCTGCAAAATTGGTTTAATAAAGTAAATCATTTTCAATGAATTTCTGTGGTTTAAATCGGTTATTGGTACCTATTAAAAATTAAGATAATAGATTTTCACCAATAAAATAAAAGTTTGCTATGCCAAATCATAACTAGAAAGGCGCAGAACAAATCCTGCTATCGTGGAAAAGCAGTTGCTGATAGGTGGTATCGCACCAGTTTTTCTATCTAACGTATTTTTTAATATTTTCCAACCAAAAAGTGATTGAGCGAGAGGAAATTAACTGTATAAATACGTTCAATTAATCCAAGATTGGAAATTTTGGGAAATACACAGTTTTTTGTCTCTCCTGAAAAGTTGGGAAAACTGTGATAGCACCTGTTAGTTCTTAAGCGACGATATAGGAACTTTCTCGAGCGAGTCTTGGGGTAAATGCTTGAAACCCATGGCGATATTGTTGCAACTTAAATATTGTTCGAATTCTGGATGATCAGTGTGGGAAAGCTCCAGCTTCCAAAAAAATGCCAATAAAATATCTGTTTTCAAAGTTAGATCAACTGATCTGAGAATGACGACAGCCGCCTTAGCTGATCTTTCTCTGGAACTTATGAGCCAATTTAGAGAATTTTCTGTTCTCAAGGAAGGTATCGGGTTTTTAACGGAAATATTATATTTGTGTGAATAAGATGAAGAGCTATCTTGAATATTCCAAACGATGCAATAATTTTCAATAAACAAAAAAAACCAAGAAATCGGGTTTGGTCAATGAGACATCGATACGTTGGGAAAGAAGGTGATTAGTTTCAGTTGCTCCCATCAAACCCCTGTTGCTAATCCAATATTGTGGTACAATGATCCCGTGCGATCCCAGGGAACAATTGCCGTGTGAACAATTCATTGTTGCCAGTGGATGAAGGCATCCATCTGCAGCTCGAAGGTACTCAGGCATTGCCAGGCTAATCGCAATTGATTTAAATTAAAAGATCACTGATACGATCAGTACCTCGCCCGTGGAACGAAGCTCTGTGCATCAATGGCGGATGTTTCGTTGGCTGGGGGTAAAACCCAGCAACAGCAACAGCCATCACATGCGTCTGTGCGAGCTTCAGCCCGCTAGCTATTCTAGGAGAAACATTACAAGCAGGTGCGTTGCATCCGCACTGTGATCCGCTCTCCTCTACCCTGTTAGAACATGCAAACTCACTCTCACACCATCACAAAAAACACATTAGCTTCACAGCAATACCTACAGCTGGTAGGTAGAGCGTGTTTGAGTATTAGCAATTTACATGAGCCAAAATATAAATTTTCAAAGTAGATCATGCTGCACATATTGTACACATATTTGAGTACGAGTGATGATTAGTTACATGCTAGTAAACATTGTTGACCATCTCATGTGCATAGTTCGGACTTATGAGAAACCTGAGAACTTTCTGTACATATTCATTGACGCAGTTCGCCGAAATTAATTATTCAAGTTCAAAGAAATAATGTAAATAAAGATTCGACGAGGAATGAACACAGAAGCCAACAAACCCGTGTTATCCCACCTCAACGTGTAAGTCAACATGCTTTTTTTATGAGCCAAGTCTACAGAATATTGATTTAGACGAAAGTTGACAACACCAATTTTCTCCCCCATTTAGGCTCATCGGGTCTCATCATAAATTGTGAAATTGCGATAGTGAAAAGAAAACTAATGTATGACTTGCTGATGCCATAGTGTTTAGTTCAACCACACCAGAAAACTCATTAGCAAGCCCTTGATCTTACCATAATTGTTGGGTAATTGCAGGTATTGCATCTCTCTGAAAAGCGCAGTTTTCCATTAAAATTGAACTTGGACACTTGAACTCGCAAATGCGATTGAAAAAACTGCTTAGCGTAAAAAAGATACAACGGATGGGTCGGCAAGATTGCGACTGACACTTGGACTAAGTTCACCCAAAGACAACAGACGCGGGTAGAGGGCATCATATCCTCATATTTGGGCTCAGAGACCTCACAAATCCTAGTTCACCCAAATCGATTTTATTTGAACTAATTCTGAGGCTACAAACATAAAACAATCTAAGCAAATTTTAAAACCCAACTAAAATCGAAGAGCGAAAAGTTACCAAAAGCAATAATTGCTTGGTAATAATTTGAATTATTCAAATAACCACGTATTTTGCAAGGTGAACCAAATATTTTCAGATTAAAAACGTTAAATTTGGCTCTTTCTAGAAAAAAAATTAAAGAACGCTAAAGGTAACAATTTTCTGCACTGTGCGTGAAATTGAATTAAACGCCTCACCTGGACGATCACTCGACTTCAACAAATTTAAAGAAATTACCTTTTTTTTTGTAAATGCTCACGGACGGAAGATTAACTTGCTCCCATTTATTTACTTTGTAAATAAGGAAGTCGGCTCAACGGTTGGTCTAGCTGCAGGGATTTACGGTTTCGATTCCCATAGGTGGCATAAAAAATTTGACCCATAGCCTTATAATTCTAGTCATCCCTGGTATTCAGGGTTTCTGGGAATAATCAGAATTGGAGAATTAAACCCCATTCCTCGTGCTACCCAATGGATTAACGCATTTAAACCGTAATTTATTTGTTACTAGTTGACTTCTTACTATACTTATTATTTCATAAAGTACTCGTAAGTACCCAGAGGTTAAACTTTTTATAACTCCATACGGGATACAGAGAGCCTACAATAGCACTGTAACCCCCTGGTTTGTGATACCCACAGCCCAAGACAGGTGTTCCAGGACTGAAGACAAATAAAAAAATGAAAGAAAAAAATAATAAACCAGTTTGGTGTTAGTAAGGTGTCAAGTACGACTACTGGCGGTGTAAAGCCAACACAAAGGACTTTATAGAAGATCCTTCAATCAGGTTCTTCGATTTAGGGTGTATTAATCATAAGATGGAGGGGACTACTGGTGCCCCTTTCTATAAGCAGAACAATTCAGTACCAATGGCCAATAAATTACAGTAGGTACCTTATAATACATAAATTCCTTCTTGGACATTATTACAGATATTTTTGAGTTTAGGAGGAGCAAATGAGACTCTAGAGTTGAGCAAGCAATCCAAGTACCTACCTGAATGCTTTGATTGCCAACATTGTCTGTTATATTTGATTTACAGTTAGAGATTTAGGGATAAGTAATCAATTTTTGAGATTTGGTCAAAAAAGTAGAGTGGTAGAAAAAAATCCTTAGCGATGAGTAACCAGTCAATATACAGCTCAACTAGATGAAATCAGGGTCGATTGGCTGATGAAGTTTCATGGTGGATACGGTTTCCCAACTCAACCTGCTTTTGGAAGTGGAGGAGATGATGACCTTTTCTTTAACTTTTGAAACGTTGATTTCCTTATCATTTTTTTCAAAATTCAGGGATCCAACAATTTTTTTTTGAGAGCCATTACATTCTGCCAATCAAGCAGCATAGGTTTTGAAAGTTAACACACGATTATAGTGAACTAATTTTCATCCTAAAACATCATGCACAATTGATTTTGTCGTCTATGTACAGTATACAAATACATTTCAATGATATTAAAAAGGATAGGTTCCATGTACATTTTGTAACTGTGCAAGAGCGGGTTCGGTAAATTAAAATCAGTTGCTCCTGTGGTACATCGAAAATTACGCATACGCACGGTCAAGAGAGGATGGTTGGACTAGTCATCTGACTAATAATATTATTACATAATATAAGTGCTCTAGCTAGGTGAATCTCTACAGCGGAGAGGCAAATTAATTTGTATAAACATTAAGAAGTTTGAGAGGTACGATTCGTGCGAGGGGTAAACACTCACATTTCCCAACTAAAAAGGGTTCAATAAAAACCATGAAGAGGTCACAAATTGAACATGGCATTCCACGAGATATTTCACCATTTTGAAAGTGGCCGAATTATGGAGGCAGAACCTTGGATAGGTGCCATCACTCAAGTCAGCAAAAAAGCGGAGAGATAAAAGCCAATTTGTAAGTAGAGAAATTTTGATTGGTTTGACCGTAGATTCAGCATATTTTATCACATATAGGTTATATCCCCATAACGCGCGTTATTTTGTAATTTTTCACAACTCACTGTTAACTGTCACTGATAACCCGGATTGAGTCAAGACTTTACTCCAGACTTCCGAGGCTAAAGGGAATCTTGGACACTTCACGATAAGTTATTTATATTCATAGTATATACATTTTTTAATTGTTGAATAATAAGTTCATAATGATTTTAATGATAATGATTTTCCCGGACTAAAATGAATCTTGGACACTTCACGATAAGTTATTTATATTTATAGTATGTATATTTTGTAATTCATTGATATCATGTTAATTTATTGAAGTTCAAGATTTTTTCCATGATTTCTCCCAGTTGGGCGGCATCACATTGGAATTCAGTTTTCAATTGAGCTGTAACTTTTTGCCCAGTTGGGTCACTACTGCCCTGTATCGCCAAATTGGGAACTGCTTCATTCGAGTATGAGAGTATGTGCAATTTTTCGTGTCGAGGTACTTATCTGAAGGAAAGTCTCCAGGAATCGGCCTTACACTATGAGAGGGAGAGAGAGAGAGAGAGAGAGGTATGGGCCAAAGACCCGAATAATTGGATCAAAACGTGCCAAAATTCTAGGCCCGAGGAATCGAATCAAAATGAGCCAAAATTCTAGCAATAGTTTCAGAAGTCGACAGCAACACTGTATCGATGGTGAAGGCCACCATCTTGTGGAAATGACTTTCAAACCTATATGGGGAAAATCGTTTTAACAAACGATTCAAAAATTTAAAAAAATCATCTCTCTAAGTCAGATATAGGTCTAGTCTTCTCAAAGTATGATATTTGTAACGCTCTTCTCAGAAGTTCAGCCACACTCGTCTGCATGGTTGAAATATCTCATCGAATCACCGTGTGCCTTCAACGTGATTTGACACTATGAATAGAAGATTCGCTAAAGTCAAGTGATTGAGGATTTGAGTGAAAAAATAACAGTTGGCAACGAGACAAACCAAGTAGGGTTCTGTTCTTTGATTGGGGAGAGGAGGCAATTCTTAGATGTACTCACTCTTCTGACTCAATTTTAAAACTCTTCTGGGTCTCTCCGTTAGTATTGTAGATGGGCGTCATTTGAATCCCATCTTCTAGGCTTGTGTCATCAAGTGAGAGCCCACTAAAAATATGAAATAGGTAATCTAAAGTCACCTCAAATAGGGAAACCGCGATTATCGCTAACAGTGTTTGTCTAGCATTTGGATGACGTCATCTCTAAGGAATGTAGTCGATGTTGTATGGCCCAAGCCCTTTTTCGTTTCACATCCTGGGATGAAAAGCATCGCACTTATTGGCCCCTCACGCAGGAGATGAGTTTTCGTAGTACCTGTCTTGTTTTTCTCGTAGGTGAATTTTAGTAGGGGTGCTTGAAGCAATGTTGCTTTATTCGTTAGCTTGGACTGAAGCGATTCTCGTGCATGTTAAATACACCAATACAATAATATCAATTGAGGTGTATTTGTTGGGGACGGGCTCTGGAAGACACTTACCTAGCAAACTGTGGAAGGAGCGTATTCCTGGTGAGGTTCGTTATGTGATTCATCCCTTCGGTAACTGTCTTCTGCAGGGAGTTGAACTGAGGATAATCGATCGAGTTGGTAGGGGAAACCTGCAACAAATACATTTAAATAAATAGTAAAAATCAACACGTAAGCTGGCTGACGCTGAAGCTGGCGTAAGGCTGACCGGCTTTAACTGCCACTTCGGTAAGATCTGAGTTGATCGGTATGTTTAATGTAGTGAGGATGACCTGAAACTGAAGGCCTGCAAGACCTTAATTGGGATATTATTGTGTGATGCGTTCCCGAATGGATCGGTGGAATGATCATCTCGGCTTCCGCCATGAAACATCCACGAAAATGTTAATGAACTTCTTCAATGGGCTACCGCAGTCAGTAATTTCAATACACCAATCAGTCAGTTCATAACCGTCTGCAGTATATTTTCATACCATTCACGCAGTCATAACCCAAGATAGTATAGGTCTATTCCTCACAGCTGATAGAGCGACAATTACAACATCTTGCTTTCACTTCCCTGCAAATCCCTCCAGTCTCAATGAATATACAGCATTTCCAAATCATATTGAGAATCACCCAAATCGATTTGAGAATTTTCCAGATCAAGTGGAGAATTCTCCAACCAAATCAAGGGAAATCCTTGATTTTATTTGGAAAATCAGCAATGATTTTGAAAATCCTCAATTTGACTTGGAAATGCTGAATCGAGATAATTCTTCAAAATTCGACAAAACCAGCGTAGGTAGCCTGTAATAAATTACGAAATCACCGGTCCTTATAGCATGGTATTGTATAATATAGAAGTAACACGTCACTTAAGTTCTAACACCGCCTAACTCAATTTTTGGCGAAAGAGTTGGACACACCACTCGATAGATTTTTCAATAGCTGATATCATGGTAACACTGCCAAGGAGATTGAACCAACCAGTGAAGAAGGAGATGGAGAAGAGACAGCACCGCCTAATGATTTTCCAAGTTGAAATAATTCGTTTTTTGTACCTCTGAAAACTTGGGAAAATTGATTTAATTGGTTTCAGAACTTAAGTGACGAACAGTACTAGAGTTAAGCTCTGAAATGCTTGTAGGAAACCTAATCCCTACGTTTCAGCACTTACGCTGATTACGCTAACTCTTGTGGATTTAGGGAGTTTCTAGCACAACAAGAAATGCCTGGAACCTGGAGATGCTATCTCATCCAATTACCCCGTTTTAGTAGGGCAAGAGCTGGCCGCTCGAGGCAGACATGTAACCAGTAGGTTGGGTTCCACTCTCTGGCAAACCCAATGGGGCAAAAACCCTCAGTATAGGATGGGATAAAATCGATGATTTGGTACAGCTGCCTAAGGGGAATGAAGGGTTCAATTCGATTGATAGGGCCAGGGAAGTAGTCCAGGACGTACCCTGCCACCCTCTATGGTTAGTAGGTTCAGAATTAGTGAGACAGGCTCATGGGGGTTTACCAAGGATTGTCAGCTCATGCTGAGGATTTCTTGTAGGTATGGATAGTGGAGCTGGGCTGCTAATTTTTAGGCTACGCTTACTCTGGCTCTCAAGCTTCCTTGAGAAAATTCTCCGCAGTAGAACAAAAATGTAAATTATTGTTGAAAGTAGTTCAACTTTAGACCTAGTTTCATTGGACGAGTCAACTATTTTGAAAAACCACCTCATTACACCTAGGCATACTATTGTGCTAGCCATAATGCCATGTACGGCCATGTGAGCCATTATGGTAGGTTAGCCAATTTTACAAAGCTGGCAGTTCTAAATACTCCAGAATTCCAGAGTAATTGGAATTCCATGACAGTGCAACTCTTTCAGGGCATGCATCAAAGATAACGCACTAGCGTCTTGAGGTGCTATCATCGGGGTTATCGTTAAAAGCACCATAATTTTTTCAGTTTGACTACTTCATTATAAGTAATAGCGAGTTATTAGCTACATTTACTCTAAGGGCCCGATTATCAATTCATTTGAATCTAGATTTATCCAAGGACGCTTGCACTAAATTACCTAGGTAATTACCTAGCACTTTTCTGTATGATGATCAATGAAAAATATGTATTTTATTTATTTCCAAATTTATTGCTGGCATCCATGGATAAATCTAGATTTAAATGAATTAATAAACCGACCCTAAGTTCAGCAAGTTCTTCTCCCATCTAGAGCTATTTCAAAAAATTAAAATTCTAAGTAAAAGGTAGTTACGTAACTTTCAACACATTTAACAGAACTTGCATCAAACACTGCTCTAATATGGGGTGACCCTGATGGAGATGATTTATCGGACAACCACTAAGCAGACAATATGTTCACTATTAACAAGAATCCAAACTTTTTTATGCAAACCTACCCAATAGCTATGCGCAGGTATACTGGGCAACCACATAAAAGCTCATGCAAAATTTGTTCCGCGAATAGACAGATCAAGCTTTGAGTTAGCAATAAGAGTTATAAACCACGTTTGTCATAAATGCATAGGTGGACGATCAGATATCGGTCGAGAAAATAGGAACTAAACCATACTCGTCTCTTGTGGTTTACTTAATTTTAATTTCTACATATTCCAATACTCCATCAACTGATTGGGAATAGGGCCACTAGAATAAAAACTCGTCTATCTCCTTGCCGACGTTTCGGTAAATTTATTACCTTCCTCAGGGCTCGGAAATTACTAAAAAACTAAAGTCATGGAGCTGATATTCCAATTCGGAGCATCTGCTTGAATTTTCACCAGAAAAATGGTTTTGAGACCCCCAAAATTATTACTCAATAGACGGGTGTATGTGAGATAGTATTAGGTATGGGAAGTCACAACTTAAACATTATACCAACAAATTATTTTCAAAAATCAAATAAAAGGTTAGAATTTGGTTTGAAAATGATTGCAGAAACACGAAATTTCTGCGATGAAATGTAGAAATATGGCGGAACTGAAAGCTCCCAAAAATGGCAATAACAACTAAAACCAGTGGTGCGTAGATAACACACAATACTTCCATATTTTGAAACGTAAAATTGTGACACAATTTGATCATATTTTTACTGCTTTTAAGGGTGTTTAGGCCGAAAATATCGAAAAATTCACTATTAAAATTTTAAAATTCGCCCAAAATGAAAAAACGCTACATTTTCGGAATGTAAAAAATATCCACATATTCTGCAAGGTAAAACGAAGATTTTGAGACCAAGAACGCTCAAATCGGTTCATTTTTGTGGCCGGAAAAAAATAAAATAGAAAACACTAAAAATGCAAATATATCGGAAGTACTGTGCGTTATCCAAATTCCGATTAAACAGGGGTTATTTCAAAAAAGGTTGAGAAATGAGGGAGTTATGGCCATTTTTGTAAATGACCACAGACGGACAGACGGACAGACGGACACACGGACAGACGGACACACGGACACACGGACACACAGACACTTGTTCGGGAAGTGATTCTGAGTAAATGTGTATAAGAAAAAGTTTTTTCTGAAGCTCCGTTCCGATTCTCCATTTTAGGACGATCACAATACTTCCATTTACTCCGTAAATATGGAAGTAATAAAAAACTAAAAAAAAAAAAAAAAACTATAGGTAAGTGAGATAATCTTATTGCTTGGTAGTATAAGGAATAGGGCCAAACACCGGGCGGGAGATGCAGCGATGAGCAGCGTACCTTCTGAAGGAGTAGATAGGTGAGACGCCTCCTAGTCTAATTAATTTATTAGATCTAAGCTCGCAGCTCACTACAGCAGATGCTATAAAAAAAGGCACGAATCCCAGGGAATTCCGGTTCGAAGAAAAGAGCCTTTTGCAGGAGATGATCTACGTTGATCCAAGTGAAAAGGTAACATAATAAGAAACGTTGAACTTCAACAAGGGTTTAAAACTATAGATGATAAACATCCTGAAAAATCGTCTTCATTGTCTTGGATTAGGCCCCGAGGACTTTATAGATTAAGAATGTAGAAAATAGGGTTCAACGAGAATTGGACGACGTACAAAAGTTTAAAAACCCGATTGGAGCCAGAACCAGAACGGGGGGATTCCTAAAAAAGAAAAGCGGTTTTATCGATAAGTGAATGATAATCAATAACTAGACGAAATAATAAGAACGCTAATTGAGGTACAAGTTGATCCCAGGTTGCTTTTGGCTCTTTTCACAGCTGCCCGATAAGGTATAGGACTTAATTTGGGCCAACTGGCAACCGCTACTGAGTGAAGTCGACCATTCAACTGTGATAAAAACACTGGAATACCTCCTCAAAGATTACTAAGAATAGCCTTTAAAATGTACATTCAATTTACTTGAGAAACTATTCTGAGGCAGCGAGAATTGCTTATTGGAAATGGTACACTATGAACACTATTGAAAAGATGTGGAAATAGTGAGGCAAAATTAATAAGTTCGGTATAACTAATTTAAATCGAAAAGTGCAGTCCATGTATTAGAAATAAGGTGCTCCAATGAATCCAAAAAAACTAGTGCATTTCCAAGAGACTAGCACATTAATCATAAACTAAGACGAGGGTAAAGAAGCAAGAAGATATCGCAGTGATATGCCATTCCGTGATAATAGTGTTGTGGGCTACCTTTCTAAGGTTTCGTCCCGGAAGGTCCAAATGACTGAGCTGTTGGAATATTTATAACTTTGAATGAATGTTCGCACATCAAAATTAAATGAGAGGTAGGAAGAGAAGATGATATTACCGGACAGATTAATCCTATAAAACTATCTGCTTAGCGAGTAAGTATAATTCAATAACTTACGCGAACTTTAGAAGGATTCGCTTTCAATGACTTGGCGCGCCCAAACTGGCTATGCGTTCGTCTCATAGAAGACCAAACGGACCCGAACAGGGAGTGATTCCTCTGTAAAAACATACATATTAGACACGATAGACACCCAAAAGTTGGAGAAAAAATTGTAGCAAATTCTTACATAGGGGTTAATTATCTGCATGGCTTGCGCCCCTTAATAATTATTAAGATAATAATGTTATGTCTGATCCGGATTCGGCACAATGGATCATTTTCACTTATTGCATGGAAACAATAATCTTTCTATGCCTAATTTTAATTTAGTAAGTAACTCGGCCAAAATTCCTGACATTGGATTGTGCTCTTATAATTATTGATAATATCAGGGCACCCATGAACCTTCAGTTGGCATTCTGCTACTTCGATATAGGTACATCAAATAAATAATTACTTTTAGCAAAGTAAAAGGTTCAAACATGGTTCAACAATCCTTCTCCAACCACAAGATTCAAGAGAATATGACAAAATCTTGGAGTCCACTCAGCCTGCAGTCTGGAGTCACCCCTGCGTGCTCACTAAAATGGCCATAACTTGGGAAAGGTTGAAACCATTGCCAGTGGCCTCATTTGATTAAGCATTGAAAAAAATTAGTTATGCTACTCAGATATTTTTGGAAAAACACAATTATTGAATTTTTTTGTGTCATCTTAAAAAACTAACTTTTCCAAGATTTCAACAATTTTTTAGAAACGTTAGCATTGAGCTATGGGCTTGGCTATAGAATTGGGGATGTCTTGAACCAAGGATGATTTTTCCAGAAACATCATAAACGAAATAAAAACTCCAGCAAAAAGTGTTCACAGAGGACAGCAGACGGACAGAAATTTGATGGAGGAGAAAATGAGGTACACAAATGTGTCTCTACCTGGCCAAAACCCAACTAGGTACTTACAATAAACAGAGAACTTAATCACCAACGAGCCAACAAACAAAACTAGATGGTTACATACCCGATGCATCGGCTCAGGATTGTCATCAAGTAGCTCTTCAAGGTTTCCAGAAATAGCTCGTTTCAATTCAGGCCCAGCATCGTGGAGCGTTCGAAGTCCAGCCTGAAAAAATGATCCAAGGTTTTGTTCTAATGTCGTTGGCAATTTGTAACAAAATAAACTATCAAGTTCCGGGGCTGTTCAGCTAATCCAAATAAGATAATGATAATTAATTTTCAGTTTTCTTATGGTTTCATACAAATTACGCGCTGCTCACACCTTCACATTCCTAAGAACAGGATATGGGCTGGAGACAGTTGGGACTTTTTTTGCTGCCCAGGAGTCAGTTAGGGAACACCCGAGATCGCAAGTCCAGAACAAAGCGTACCTGAAGAGTAACAGTATTGTGTGATTCTTTGTCGCCATCTTTCAATTCCTGCTCTTTCCTCTTCTTGAATCGTCTGAAGTAATCTTGAATGAGGAATGTGGCGTAAAATTTCCCAACTGTCACTTCGTCATCCTCTGTATGCACACATGTTGAAACAAAACGATATTTACATTGAGATGGAAGAGAGTCAGAGAGAAAAGGCAATATTATCATCGTATCTTTTGCACGTTCATTTCCTAATAAGGTAGAGAAAACTGAGAGCACTTGAATTGAGCCTCTTATTATACACCGCCGTTTATTATCTTAATGTAGATCACTAAAACATTTTTGCCAATTCCAAGACCAAATTTTCCAAGATCAGTTTAATACAACTCCACATGAGTATAACTCACCGCCAGGAGGAGGAACTACTTGGTCCAGCAGTTTTGGGCTAGTGCGTTTCCAAATCTTCTTTATAACCGCTCTAAGTTGGCCGTTGCACTCGTCTATGTTTCCTTCAGTCTTGATTCGAAGTGAAGTTCTTACCACAGCAAATAAAGTGGCGTTAAATAGGACAGTACCATCACTGTTGAGTGGCATGTTCATAGACACCAATCTCTGCAAAAAGGATTGATTGTCGGCTTCAAGTCGGTGATTGGTACAATGCTTGAGTATAGGGCAGCAAGATGTCCCTGGACCCTTTCAGGTTTGAGTGGCTATTAGTGGCGATAATTGGGCTCTAATGACAGCAATGGGTGGAATCGTAAGTCTCCCTTTTACTGCGTATGGCTTTTTCAACTATCTGCCTCGGATTGAGATTTCGACTATGAATTTAGACTCCCTAGATACCAACCCAACTGGGTTCTTACAATACAAATTGATGAGACCGCGTTATAGTGAATCACCTTGCAAGCCACTCGATGTGGACACAGTTTTCCAAAGCCAAGAGGAGGAGATATCTTTCGAAGCAGCGTGACTACATCAAGATGTTTGATTCTGCCTTTTGCATCAGGATCGTATTCACTCCACAGCCTAATGAACTCGTCCAGATGATGAGGGCCCAAAATTGACCAATCTCTTGTCAAGTAGTCGAAGTTGTCCATGATGACGGCCACAAATAAGTTTATAATCTGTAAAATCAAAGCGGAATCAGATTTGTAGCAAAGTAATGGTGCCAAGGGATACAAGCAGGGGCGAGCTAATTTTGGGGGGCCTGTACCGTTTATAATCGTAATCTATACTGAAAACATTTGAACAAAAAATAAAACCGACTAGAACAATACACATAAACCAGTGGTGCGTAGATAACACACAATACTTCCATATTTTGAAACGTAAAAGTGTGGCACAATTTGATCATATTTTGACATATTTTCATATTTGATCATATTTTTTTTAAGGGGTTTTAGGTCAAAAATATCAAAAAACTGACTGCAAATTTTAAAATTCGCTCAAAACGAAAATACAATGCAATGTAGTACTTACAAGGAATGAACAAAGTACGTAAAACGAGATGAAATAAGGGAATGCTAAGTCTGATCCACAGCTGTCACTGTGGGCGTCATCAGAGGCAGGATCACACCTCACTTCTCCAGGGCGCGAAGATGTATCAAGCATGATGTCTTGCCAAGCCTCACCTGTAAAGCAGTTCTTGGAATGCTGAAATGTGCTTTTGAAAATCCGCAGAACAAAAATTTCCCATTTAATGGGAAGGACAGTGAAATTTTATAGGTACCTATTTTGGTAGAAAAATAACCTAATATAACGGAACAGTGCAACAGAACATGCAAAATGAGTTTCCTTTAAGCCTAATAATGGCAAATAATTGATAATAATAATAATAATAATAATAATGACTGTAATAATTGGTAAATATTATTATTTATAATAATTACATTAAACATATATTTTAATCGTAAATACTAGCAGACTTTAGTTTATGAAGTAGCAACTGCAAGAAGGTAATTTACCTGTTGCTGATCTGAAGAGGACGAGTACCGCCTGAGGAAAAGTTTGGAAATTGTTGTTCCTATTAATAGCGGTAGTTTTGTCGAGTTTGATTTTTCCAAATACCTGTAATGGATAAAAATTAGAGTTTTTAACGTCTTTAGTAATCAACCATTTAGAGTGCCAAGTTAATGATAGGGCACCAAAAGGGTGCCTTAGTGATGGTACGAAGATTCTATCAATGATATTTTGCGGGTAATCCAAAAATTTCCTTGGAGTCAACACCCCTTATTTTTATTAGTGTAAGTAAGCAAACGGGCACACTGACACTCGTCCAGAAAGTGATTCTGAGTAAAAATGTATCTAGGTGAAAGTTTTTTCTGAAGCCTGAGCAGTAAATATTGAACTAACAAGAGGCAAGGTTTAATTTGAGACGTTTATTTTAAATTACTTTTAAAATAGTGATGATGCGTACGATTATTTCTGGGACACCCTGTATTTGCAGATAGTTGGTCGTACTACGGAGAAACATACTTTTTACAAAATGAAATGGGTATGTTGAGATAGAAGGAAAGCCAACTCACTTGCATCCCAATGACGGCATAAATGAAGAACAGCATGACGATCAGAAGGGCGACATAAGGCAAAGCCTGGAATGACTTGATGAACGTCCATAATAGCGTTCTGATACCTTCACCTCTCGACAGTAATTTGACCAATCTCATCACACGGAAGAGTCGGAAGAAATTAATTGATATTAGATTAGATCCTGGCTAAAACAACATGACCAAAATGTACACAACTACTGGTGCATCCTATAGAATATGGATTAACGAATTATAACATTTCTCAGCATTAATACTCACATTTAGCTCTGAATAGATAATATCGATGAAACTTCCCAGGACGATAATGAAGTCAAATACGTTCCAAGCGTCTCCAAAATAGTTCTGCAGAGAAATTGCAGTCATAATTTGTTTCTAGTTCAATGTGATTAGCAACTGTTAAGAAAGGTTTCGACTGAATAAAATACAATAACTGGCAAGACGTATTTTGTTTTCAACCTTAAAACGGAATGCAGCGAGCTTGAAGACGAATTCCATGGCAAATACTATGCTGAAAACCACGTTCAATACGTCCAGTATTTTCGTATAGTATCCCGGCTGTTTGTAGAACTTCATGGCAAGAGTGATGGTATTGATCATGATCAGAGTAAAGATGGTGTATTCGAACGGCTGCGATGTGACGAACCACCAAACTTTGTACTGGAACCTGTGCTTTGGTATATAACGTCTCACTGGCTTTGCTTTCAGAGCAAATTCGATACAGTTCCTCTAGAAAGAAATAAGAAGGACTATCACTACAAGCAACCTGAATGCGTACATTTTAATTAATTTTTCAAAAAAAAAAAAAAAAAGGAACCCATGTAATCGGTCAGGAATTTTTTTAATAAAAACCCCCTGAAAATTTACTGGTTTACGTTCCAAAGGGTCTAGAATCCAAACCTGCAATGAAAATCGTCTGCCCGTCCTGGGGTTTTCAAAGCGAAGGAATTTTCAAAAATTATTGAAATTGTCATGAAAATTCAAGTTTCGCACCTAGTTGGTACAAACCTATCAACAGGCTTGTAGCATGAAAAGGCCGTCTTAATTTCAAGGATTGTAAACCGCTGTTGAAGTGGGGGGAAATTCGTATTTTTCAGGATATTAGCAACATAGGGATGTGAGGCATTTTTTCTATAGAATTTTGGATGCTGAGTCAAATGAGGCCACCACCTTGGCAGCAACTTCAACCATTTATTATTTATTTCAGACTTAGTGAGACATTTTTGAGTTTTTAGACATTTTCAGAATTCTGAATAAAATGGAAATAATCATCTCTCTAGCGGCCATAGTGGAAAGGTACTTAACACATCGCAGACGTTAACATAAGTAAGCAATAAAAAAAGACGAATTCGTTCCAAAATGTTATAGAATATTAATAGGTAACAAAATTTTGCGTTTCAGAAGTATAACGGGGTTTCCTTTTGTGAGGTTTCAGGGTAGTTTGATGCAGTATTTCGAAGTTGATTCCAACAAATAATCGTAGGCACCCAATAGAGCAAAACTCAGTCAAGTTGGTAGTGCTTAGGTAGGTACTGAGAATCAAATAGTCAAATTACCTGGTTCTTATCCAATTCACAATTCTTGTACTCCTGTTCACCTTCATTTTGGAATGTGACAATAACGAAACCTACGAAGATGTTGACCATGAAGAATGCAATTATGATAATGTAGATGATGTAGTATGCTGCAACGATCGGTCGAAAATTGTGTATGGGGCCGTAATCCTCTTCGTTTGAATCAATAGACACATACAACAACCTGCAAATAACGTAGAGATGGAATAAGAATTTGTACAAATTGATACGAAATTGCATACATAAGTGGTTAAAGGGCTTGCTTCAAAAGATACCATTGAAAAACCTGAAATGGGTGGAAACCTAGTGGACGAATCATGAAACCGTAGGCATGCAAACCAAAGTACGAGTAAGTGCCTAATTCATGCAACAATAGAATTTTCTGGATATTGGACGAATTTACAAACGATGGTGATAAATTTTAAGTCCCTATTACCATTATTCCACTCACCCAGGCCAACCTTCAAAAGTTGAGACGGTAAATAACGTAAGCATGGCTTCTGCGACATTATCAAAATGAAATCTATTTTTCTCCCATTTTCTTTCTTCGATATTCGGTCTGGTGAAATCGCCATCCTCAAAAACAATAAATGAGCCCCTGAAACAACATAAAACATTACGGTACAACCAACAAGGAAGCTCGAATCATAGAGGACAAAAATGAATGATTCCACTCACTGGCATTCTTGTTCAGTCATTTTGGAGCCGTCAGTGCAAGAGAAAAATTTTCCCTGAAAGATAGATACTTGGTAAGAAGAAGCACAAATAGTGAAAATACTATTGTATCACAAAAATGGACCCGCAAAACTAAACCTGTCCAATACCTAGTCAAAACGATAGGTAAGTACCTAAATACTTAAGTACCTATCCCAACATTGCCGACTTGAACAGTATTTTTAAATTTTGCAATTTTAAGGTACTCGCAAATCATAATTATGGAGAAGCCATTTTTCAAATAAAAATTTTAGACTATTCATCTTGGAAATCTAATGAGGCCATACATGCAAAATGCACAAGAACGGATGGCACAGGAAAAACTTTTTGTTGCAGAATTGGATTCTACGCCTCTTGAAACGTGAACCATCAAATTTTCGAGGGTGTTTTTCCCTGACCGATTACACTGGTTCATTTTTTATGAAATGGACCAAAATTAGTTTTTCCAAAGTTTTTTCCGACGTTGATATTACACAAGTTTAAGCTTGAATTTAATATTATCAGGTGAGTAAAGTTTACAAAATTCCATCCCTCAGTTTGTGGGGATCAATCATCTAACATCGAACGCAGCCTTCTAACAGTTATGTTTTCCAAACTAGGAAGACATCTCAACGTAGCTACTCAAAACAGATATTCCCATGAACTGTAATTTTGTCTACATACGTTGATGGCAAAACCCACATAGTTTCTAAATCATTAGGAATTCAAGGCTACTTAAGGAGGTTTATAGGCTATTTTGTCCATTTGTTGGCATAAACGGTCAGTGTTCCAATGCACATAAACGAAGTCTTTGAAAAGTTCAATAGTGTTCAAAAGGATTGCAAGATGTTCAAGGTCTGAACTAACTCGTTTATGGGCAGGCAAGTACGTATCCCTATACAAACTAGGTTTCCAAGATAACAGGTTTTAATATAGTTTTCAAGATTCATGTACATGAATTTAATACTAAGAACTACAAAATAAGAACAATTAGTCAATGAAATAACAACAGAAAAGGTAACACGGAAAAATAAAACCCAATTTTAGGAATGCAGTTGTCATCAAGGCACAAAACAAGGAAGAGGTTTAGGCAAAGGCTAGTTTTGGATTAAGACACAACATTTACAGCTACAGCATCTAGAGTCCAGAGCAAAACCTGAGTCATGTACAAATGATGGAAAAATCTCTTTTTCTACTGAAACATCAAGTCAAATGGGCCAGGAGAACTGAACTTGAATTGGAAAAACTTGCGGAACCTTATCGGTTGGATAGGAGGTCCTAATACCATGGACGACTTTAGCCCCTAATGGGATTCCATGCGTTGGCTAATCCATACTTCCAAGACCAAGATAGGTATTCCTAAGATATGATGGTATTGAAGGATGAGTACGACTGTACGTTACAAAGTTTAGGGAAACAGGGTTCCCTGTCAATGATTTTCCAAACCTCTTCACTAATGATAGGATCTTTTTATGGAAATCTATAAGAGTTTTTGAATGGAAACTTTTTAGGATTTAGGCCCTTAGCAACTTCGTAACGGGAGATAACTCAATAACCTACCCAAGGCCAGTTTCACAGACATTTCAAACGGCCGTTTGAATTTTATTTAATGGTGACAAAACCTTAGATGTAATTTTGATGAATTTTTATGCATCATCGAGCAAGGTTATTGCGAATCGGTGCCAATACCAGGGAATCCTCAAACCTACCTGTTCTCGATCTGAGTAACCTGACCATCAAAAATACCAAGAGGAAGGTGTCATCAACCCGGTCGCCAGTTAGGTACACTATCACCTCATCTCGAATGAGTTTTGGAAATTTAGTCAAGAACGAAACTGATTTCTGGACACTGAGTTTGCGTACTCATATGGAGCAATTAACGTGCAAGATTTATCGTGTACTGGTGATAATATCTAAGGGAGTCCCTGAAAATCTAGATACCATTTCAATGTTTGCAGTTTTTGACACTCACATCCGTCTTATCGCATCCTGATTCAGGCTTCAAAATAATCACAATAACCTAAGGTCGTATCTCAATTTAATAAGAAAAAGTGGTGTTGGAAGAAGTTCACGTCAATGCAGGTAGTCACCACTCATTACTTTCATATCATCGTCATGTACCTCATTGTAACAGAGGTACAGGTAGGTACTCCAAATGATTTTTCGTATCCCTTCGCAGGGGCGTATCCCTGATCTTATTTCGTATCAAAATATGTTATATTATAACAGTTCAACAACCCCAATAATGGAAATGGCCTCCGAAAAATTATTGAATGGCCAACCATTAAAATCGAAGCACCAGGCAGTGGTTAATTAGAAAAATAAACGGCAATAAATGTCGTGCACTCTAACCACTCAGTCTTCTACACTTGTTATCGAATCATATGAGTGACGTGCAAGATGAATAGGTACATACAGAACACATGCATTGAAGAGAACACGCTCAGATTATAAGGAAGGATGAATAACAGACAATACTACCCAGTTATTTCAGCAGAAACTGGAAAAACGTTATTGGTGAAAAAAACCTTGTTAAATGCCGCTGGTTTTATATAGGTTATTAAACAAGGAAACTCTTTTCGACCCATATTTTGAAGAACATCTAACGTATGCACTATAGAAAAGTCTCATGGCTGAGCTATTTGAAAATGGTTTGGAGGATAGGGTGGGTAGTTGACAAAAAAATGCTGCACCACACCAAAATTTTTCTAGTCGATGGTTTAAGAATGGGGTGAGCTGAGAAATAGGAGTTTCTAGCGAGCTTTTATTGCTGTTCGTATGCATTACGTTAACTTCTTCCAAAGTTTGGTTACGTTATGCGTCATCTCATAGGAAACTCCAAACGACCGACACAACAAATTGACACAAGAGACTGCGAGCACAGGAATCGATTACTGGGGGTTTACGTTTTGGTAAATCCACGAAACAAAGACTGCGTGCAAACGGTTGCTGTTTGCAACCGAGGAGTATGCCGCTAACCCCGTACATGGGGCAAGTGAGCACAGTATGAAGCATTATACTCAGTAGCATTAATCGGAATCTCTTGCATTACAAAAACAGGTAAGAAAATTAGGGACAGAAACAATTAAAACACGACTAGATTTCCTAGTTTTAGGAAGCATTGTGTGTTATCTGCGCACCACTGGTTTGAAATATTTTTATATTTTGTTTATAAATTATTTATTTATAAAATGGCGCCCATTGATGACTATTTTACGCTGACGCTGTCAATTCGAAAGGCATTCCAGAGTGGAAAATATTAACCAGAGCATAATTCCCTGTTACCAAACGAAGTATTACAGACATCAGAATCTGATGCACGAACCAATAGGAGCTTGCATTGATTAAGAAGTTACATAGGGCCAAACAAAAATTGTTTTGGAAATTTATCAACCGTATCCGAAATTAATAAGATTTGGAACAACTTCGTGAGCATTTGTGAACAACCAGAATAATATTTTGTACCTACCCATTACCAAAAAGACTAGATAAAAATCAACTTTTTGATAGTAAGAAAACTATTTTCAATTCATGAAGTGGCTATAGTTTTGTATTCATACTGGAAAATTGCTATGAGTTTTACAGAACAAAGCAAGCTGTAAGAAAGGCAGAAAAATGTTATCATTGTATTTTCAAGCTCTACGGCCAATGGAAAGTCAAAAGAAATCAAGGTGATGCTTATTCCATTGCATACATTGAAACTGGTGTAAATGTTTTTCGCAAGGGCCTGGGTTATACAAAAAGTAACTGCAGATACTACTTTGGAAATAAAATTGAGTTTTGTACTAAACATGCATGTTAGGAAATTTTAGGTGGCTTCGTATGCTAGGTATTCTATTATGGTAATTATTGAGTGAATTTAACTCCGGATTTTTGAAGCTTTTTGAACGACCAACGAGTTAAATTCAGGTACTTCTAATCGTCTGCGGCAGCGATTCACAAAAGTTGTTCCGTTTCATTCTACTTCCATATTTACGGTGAAAAATTATGGTACTATTATTAAAAGTAATCTTCCAAATAAAAAAAATTTCTAGCAGGATCTCCCAATATTTTCTCATAAACATATCAATTAACTTTTTTCTTGAACGAAAATGTCCATCAGTCAGAGAAATTTGGTGTGGGCTAGCATTTTATTGTGTCTTCCATTTGATGCGCAATGCTGTAATATTATTTGAAGAAAAAATTCCCAAAGGAGTCGCACATCTTTTTTTTCTTAATTTGTCTCACAAGAACCACATCCGCGATTTCCAGGCTTCCCACTTCTCATCTGCCTTGGTACAGGAGATGGAAAGCAAGAATGGACTTGAATGTTAATAGCAGAAGAATATAGCCCCGTCAAACTACCAAAAATAAGGGGTCCTGAAATTCATTCAAAGGAGTCACTTGGGGCCATCCAAGAAACATATGAAAAAAGTCGAACAAATCAACCAAGAAGCCAATTTTTTAGAAAATTAGTTTCCGTCCTCAGCCAATTAGACGAAGACAAGGAATGATACTGGAAATTTTACTCTTGACTAAATTGAGGAGCATAATATGCGTATATTATACGTTGATCCCATATGACTCACACGCATGTCAAAAAGTTCCGATTTTTTACCACCAAAGGAAAAAAATTGAATGGTCCTCACTCTAAAAGAGTTGCAGAGAATGGGTATTTCTGTCGCTTTCAACGATGAAATCTTAAGTAAATTTGAAAATGGGCCCAAAGCCTGGAAGGATGGCATGGGTTTATTGTAAAATATTTTGTCAAATGACTTGGTATACATTATTCCTGATGTTAATAAGTATTCTAGATTCTACAGCTTTTGAATAGTTGTTCCTCCTGTTTCCATCCAGTGAAATAGTTTGAAATTATCATGCACAGCAGCACTGAATAACATTGATGTGTTTATGTAACCACAAAGCATGACTAACAGTATTTTTTGTGCTTTATCTAAGCTCATAATACATGAGTATCTGACATAAGAAAGATGTTGATTCTCCAGAGTAAATTGAGAAGAGCAGAGAAAAAAGTCTAAAAGAGCATAACGTGCAGAGAGAGTCCGTAAAAAATAAGGCGGTTATTTTGTTTACCTTGAAAAGCTGTACTCCTATCACAGCAAACATGAATTGTAGGAGGTATGTTACCAGCATGATATTTCCGATGGTCTTTATCGCAACAATCACGCATTTGACTACGTACTACAAAATAAAAACATCCCAACTAGCAGTCAAACTTCGGTCGGACATCAAATTCAATAAAATATCTATTGTAATAGAAATCCCTGCCTACTGAGTTGTGTTGTGATAGGTAGTACAAGGCAGCAAAACGTCATTGTATTGCCATGAAAGTAACAAGCCTTGCACCCCTCGACATATTAGTTTCCCTAAATCGATATTCGTACCCTGAGCCCAGGTGAATTCCGTAGCTGCAAGTGTGATAAAGAAATGAAATTCTCAAGAACCTCGAAGCTTCTAGAAAGCTGGGAAGATAAATCGGCAAAGCTAGGTTGAATGCTGAACCTCCAAATGGAACTTGAGGGAACAATCATGCCGAATAGGTATTTAACCGAGGGATTAGGGAATCAACAAATCGTGTATGTAGCGTCCCGTGGGTGTAGCAAAAATCGTGTTCGGCACTCGCAGGGAATAAAATAATTGATATTCTTGCATTTCTGATAAATTGATCGAATTATTTAAGATAATTACCAACATTGGCAAATGATTAAAAAGTAAAATTAATAAACTCCACATAAAATCGGTTATGGAGGAGCAGCTTTCCGAGTTCATCCATTTGTACAGTCCTAACAAATTTTCGAGGAGACCTGCCTGCGAACCGAGAGACTCTCATACAGCCTACAGAGAGGCAATGGGCTAACAGTTTCGAGTACCTACATAATAATCTAAAAACCACCGTGCTGACGTCAAAACAAAGTATTTTGGGGGAAAACCTCCTCAACGTTTTGCCAGAGTTTGTCATAGGCCTACGTTCTAATCAGCAGCGACTGGAGAATGATGAGCATAATTCTTAGAAGCAAAATGACGATGGTTCTAACCATTTTGGACAACAAAATTCAAATTCGACTTGGTGAGATTTTTGAAACTAAAGAGCTATGAAGGCTTTCAACGGGTGTTGAGAAATACGTTTGGCGACTTTTCCGAATGATTTTTGAGTTGATGATGATTGAAGAGTTCGATGATTTCTTGGGTTGGAATGGAGGGGAGCAGTGTACTTCTGAGGGTAGTGCTACAATCACTCACTGTTACAGCAGTGTACAAAAGTACACCCACAAAAACTAGAAAAAGGGGAAGAAAGGGAACTTTTTAAGGATAGTAGAATTATTATAGTTTATTATTTTATTAGTTTATTAGTTTATTATTTTTGAAATTAGTTGGAATTCGGCTGAGTTGAAATCACTCCTTATTCCATTTCTCCTCGATTAACGGTTACATTTCAAAGGCCCTGCCTTCATCATCAGATTCAAAGTAGCCTAATCGGGAAAAATTGCGCGCCAAACCGGCTATCAACCCGAGCAGGGCCGGGCCACGCAGCCTCACCATGTTAGATAACAGGACGTCGTGAGGGGCCACATCAAAACCTTTCACTAGGCCAGACATGCATGGCCTGACATATAGCAATGCATGCGTCAGGTCGTGGACGAAGGGAACCACGTCACCGCATGCATTGCTGACCATCGCGAAAGGTTTTGATGTGTTCCCTCACAAAGTCCTGTCATCTAAGATGGAGAGGCTGCTTGGCCCGGCCCTGGCTGGTTTCGGACATACCTGGATGGCAGACCTTTGAGATTGAGGGTTGATAGCCAGTTTGGCGCCCCAAACTTCCTGACTAGGCTCCCTCAGAGATGGGTGCCCTTAACTAGTACATTACTAGCCCAGACGTTGTTTCTCATTCTCGTGAATGATCTGCCTCTCGTCCTCACAATGTGTTTCTGTATTGTGGGCCATACCTACTTAGCTTTGCTTAACAAACAGAATGTCATCATGTTTGTTAAGCAAGGCTAAGTATGGCCCACAATACAGAAAAACAAGGGTTATTCTATTATATCCTCGTCTCACGCGTTAATAAAAGCGTTCAAGACGAGGATAAAATATAATGATCCTCAGAACATTTCCCTCTTTTTCTCTTCTTTCCTGTTTGTAGGGATACTTTTGTACACAGCTGGTGACTGTCGCACTAATATCAGAAATATAGTAGGCACTGAGGGATCACTAATCGCACCCAAGGCAGTTGATCACAGATTAGAAAACGCATGGCTGAAGAAACTCGCGGACGAAGCGATTTCGAAAGATATGAATAACTCGCTGAGTTCCTTGATTTCCCTGAATATATTTCACAAATGATAGGTCCGGTCCTTATCACTCGACAATCTCAAAATTTTCCTTTCCAAAAAGTTCCTTCAATTCGGTACACTCCATTATCTTACAAAAAAAGTAATTTTCATTCCTGTGGTGTTAGATGCTAGGAAGAATCTTGATGAAAGATCTAGTGAATGGTGAAATAGGTGGCTTTAGAATAAAATTCACCATACCGGTGGTGGTTGCAATAAAATTCAACATGCTCCAATCAGTGTCAGAATCATGGCAAACGATGTGCTACTGATACTAAGCACCGCAAATTATTCCAAGCTCTGATTCATTGAATTAAGGCGTTTGGTTCGTCACTTAACGGGATAGGTGTAATTTTATGTTTTTCCCCTAGGGCGCTTAGTTTAAAAGTAATCGAGTTTTACTTAAAGGGGAATCATCAAGCAAAAGCAATCTACCTATTTTCTTCTTCCTACAGGATGCTCGAATGTTGCACCGTACTCTTTCCAGATTCTGTTATGCTATGAACGTATTTCGGTTAATATTATAAAGTACACACAGAAAGATCCGCATTCGCAGAATAAGCCGTTGACTCAAGCTGACATTGCATCCATTCAGCATGAAAAAAAAAACTGACCAGGACGAGTCGCACGTGCCTTTCAAGCTTAGTTAATCGGGAAAAGAAGATTTTCTTCGTTAATTTATCGGGAAATTAAAACAGGAACATATAAAATACCCAATACAATTATTATTGTCATTTGAAAGATGGATGCACTATTAATTGTATCAATACCAGACGAACATTAATGACTCTAATTTACACCATTTGGTTTGTGTTGTTGCTGCAGTGATTTTCCAACCCTATCACATGCATACGTCACTAGGATCAACGGAGATCAGACGTCGACTGTTATTATCATTTGAAATGGTGTGTAAGATGAACTTTGGAAAAAAATGACAACAGGGAATTTTTCAGAAATGAAGGGGAGCCAGAGAAAAAGAAAATTAACCAATAACCTCTTTGGGTGATATATCAGAAGGGGAGAATTCGGATTTGTTTGCTCTCACTTGTGAAAAACTAACAACTTTGAATCCTCCACTTTTTATCGAAGAAATGAAAAATACGAAAGGAAGAATCGTTCACTATCCTGAACGAAATCGAATCTGTTTGGAACCCCAGTTCTGGGGTGACGAATGAAAATGTCTGAATTTCGTCTCTCATCCTTCAGTTTGTATTGAATCTCACAATCAAAACAACACTTAACTTCATCCCTCTGAAACCTCCAACATTTTGAGCCACAGTGTAAAGATGACGGTAAAAATAAAAAGAAATAATGGTTAATCTTAGTACGTATGTGGAAATATGGGCGTTGATCCCCTAAATGTAAATTATTTACCTATGTAAAATTGAACGATAAACAGCCAGATAATCCACCTAAATTTTCCAAGAAAAATAGAAGGGACGGACAAGAGTTTTCTACAGCTCAAGATCTGTGTCAAGTATGATGCCAGCATAGATAACCTACCGAATAGAAAGAGTCACAAGATTTCATAAAAAATTCAATTTTCGCATCACTCATTGGTGATCTATGGGTGAGTGGGTGGTACCTATCATGAATTGGAGGTTAAATTATGAAAGGAATTCCGTGAGAATGCCTTAAGAAAGCTCCTCGGTGACCAAACTACAGTGGCAGTTGACGTATTGCAAGAATAATTACAGTGCTTAGTGATTGATATTACGGCGGTCAGTTCAATAACAGCTGGATGAGGTGGAGAAAAGAAACGGGCGTATTATCTAATTTCTAATTGATCAGTGAGAAGACTTTTAACAATGCACGGGCGAAGCAACTTACCGCATAGACTCACTGATTTTGACATGTAACCTAGAATGTGTTGAAATGAGACACTGGTAATAATAGTACTTTGATACCTACTTAGTAACTGGTGGACAGATTTGAATATTTGGCGTATTCTAACCTCCTGAAATGAAGGAAGAGAAACTCATAATCCTACAGAAATAGAAAAATCATTCAAATGGTTTCCCTATAAAGAGAACTGCCGTAATTATCATATTCGAATCGTTTATTGTACCTACTCAGCTATCAGAACGCATCGTGTGAAACTCCATTTTTGTGGAAAAATAAGAAACTCAACTAGCAAAAACATGGCTAAAAATTTTCAGCTTGGCAACAACATCAAGTTGGAGTTGTCTTTGTATTTCAGCTAACTTTATTCTCATATTTTTCTTTGCAAGTAAAAATAATCCCAATATTCAGGAGGAACAGCATTGAATTTTTTATGAAAACATTGTGTCGCTCTCTCTCTCTCACTCTCTCTCTTTCTCCCCCTCTCTTTGTTAACGTTTACTAGCTGTAGGCGTCAAGGATGGGCTGGAATTGATGTGTCCAACTGTTGCCAACAGCACATAAAAGAGAAGCATGCTATGTTTGGAGACAGTTCTTGAACACAAGACTCAAGTTCCAAGAGAAGGTTGGTACGGTCTTACCCAAAGGATAACTAAGGGTTCATAAGGGTTACGGGAATGAGTTTTTCTGTCTCAACTGAATTCAATGTTAAAAAGAAAAAGCAATCATAATTTCATGTGAATTATGTCAGTTTGAGATCACTCAGGGATACGATTTCAATTTTTAGTTTTTCAGAAAGGGCGCAAAACAGTAAAAAATAAAATGAAAACGATTATAGAGATGCAGTGACGTTCGTCTGTGTATAAACCACCCTACCTTGAACAATTGTACTCCTATCACAGCGAACATGAACTGAAGTAGGCACGTAACCAGCACAATGTTTCCGATAGTTTTTACTGCCACTATCACACACTGCACTACATGCTAAACAATTACATTAGAGGTCAACTTATTGCGTAAATAAAATAGTCAAGATTAAACAATAACTGAAACGCTATTCCGCTCAGCGTGTGATAACCCCTTATTTGTAAATCTCAAGTTTTAACAGTCGCTAAAATTTGGGTGATAAATTACCTACTACCTATCCTCGGACTTATGACGCGTGCACATGACAGCAAATAAGTGAATAAGTTTTTTCTTGAAATAGAAACAGTTTTTTTCCCTGCAATTTATGGTATCAAGCAAGTCTCCCAAGTCTCAAGTTTACCCAATTATAATGAGCTGGTTTGAAGTTTGAGTAGGAAGTTTGTGGGGGAAAATAAGTGTAATTATTTATTTTAATCGTACCTAAATGAGACCAAGTGGGGAAAATGGCAAAATTCAACTCCCTGCCAGGACTCGAACCAGGCACCTCCTGCTCTCTAGGCAGACGCCTTAACCCACCTGCCACAGAGAACCTGGGTCCAAACAGTTTGGGAGGTGCACTCTAGTGACACATTGCCTTTGAGGAACAACCTTGCCATTCCCTATATTTTCCAATGAACTGATAGTAAGTAATAGTGGTACTATTATTAGTGGCATTGGGGTTCTTGTTTCTCATCAGGTATGTCAGCTGATGGTGTGAACTAAGGAGTTCACATTCTCCAGAGCATGCGCAAAGTACCTACGCGGTTATCAACCTAAGAGTTGAGAACTCAGTTCTATAGTTCAGTTATTTTCAAGTACCTACCAATCATTCAATTCCACGAATGTTTGTGCTACCAATAGAAAATAATGATATGCTCCATAGATTTAGCTTCAGTAAAATAATACAGTTGGAAATTAAAAGATTGAAATAGTTTGTGATTATTTTGAGAATTTGTGTGGTTGACGAAATAAAAATAACTCAATCTACAATAGCGTTTCTTTAGGGGTCTATTTTAATTTGTTGCAAGGAATCAATTTCAAGAAAAAGTTTGAAATGTGTGTTTGATGAGAGCGACAAAGAGAGAGAGAAAATAAAATGCGCTCGAGGTGATGATTAAAAAGTGGCCTGAATTTATTTCCCACTACGTTCGTATTATACGGTTACTGTCCTGGACCCCAACATGAGGAATGCTACAGAAAATTTTTAAGAGAAAAATATTATCAATAGAAAATTCTTACCTTAAGCCCTTTGGCACGATTGATAGCTCTTAAAGGCCTTAACACTCTACAAACTCTCAATATTTTTACCACTGAAATAGCACCAGAGCTGGAACAAACAGAATTGACTTTAATATTAAAAAGCATTGGAAGCTTCATTTTTGGATATTAGGAGAATGCGATTTCGCAATCATATCAACATGAATACTGCATCCTCTTTGAAACATTCAGAAATTAAGCACTGACCCCATATGTGCCCATGGCCAGCTGTGAAAAAGGCAATCGTGGCTAGTATTGGGCAAACAATTCATGTTTTTACATAAACCCCTTCATATAAACCCAAATGACAAGTCAATCGGTTCCAATATCTCTTGTGAAATTAAGTAGGCATTTGAAACTTTAGTAGAAGCTAACTGAAAGTTAGAATTACTATACACGAGATGTGCATAACTTTTTCAGAAGATTGGCTTTAACCTCAATGATATCAAGTTATATCAAAACTCAAATACAAACAAAAGTACCTGCTTATACAAGAAAAACTCACCTAAAGAACATGGAGACGAGCGAAACGCAAACAACTAGAAGATCCAAAAGATTAAATGCCGACCGGCAAAAAGCGCCATCGTGTAAAAACGCGCCATACGATATGACTTTGAGGCATATTTCAATTGTGAAAACAGTTGTAAAGAAATAGTCGAAATACACAAGAACCTGAAAAGGAAAGAAAGAAACGTGAAGCCCAAGGCAGAATATCATACTATAACAACTAATTCTACAGCATGGAAATGATGATTTCCAGCGATAATAATAATAATATTGCTCACTCGATTTCTTGGAGAATCAGACTTCAAAGGGTCTTCCGCTGCTAATAAAGCTGATGATACCATGATACAAACTAATATCACGTTACCGAAGTGGCTATGGTTACAGAGCCAATGGCAAAATACACGAAACCTGCAAATATGAAACACAATATTACTTATACCAATTCCGGTTAAACAGGGTGATAGGTCTTACCAATATGAATATTCCAATTCGAGAAATTGGAAAAAATGGTAAGAATTGAGGGAAATATGGTCATCTTTACTTCCATATTCACAGAGTGAATGGAAGTATTGGAATCGTCCTAAAACCGATAATTTGGCGTATTTTAAAAATTGCATACTGAGTTTTTTATATTTTTGACCTAAACACCCTTAAAACCCGTCAAAATATGATCAAATTGTGGCACACTTTTACGTGTCAAAATATGGAAGTATTGAGTATCATCTACGCACCACTGTTGTAAATGACCACAGATGGACATAAATACACCTGTCAAGGATGTGATTCTGAGTAAAAGTGTAGAAGAAAACTTTTTTTTTCTGAAGTACCAATAAACTTTTCGATTTTAGGACGATTACAATATTTCAATTTACCTGGTAAATGTGGAAGTAGAATTGAAATAATTAATGAAGACGATTTTTGCTTCAAACACTAATATGCACATGGGCTTAACACAGCCTGGTTTCACCACAACTCTGGTAAATCCTTACCAGTGATCTGAGATAACGGTTAATCCCTTAAACCGCTCGGCTACACCCAGCCCCCAATTAGAATGTTGTTTACGATTATCAGGGGAAAAGGACTGGTTTTTTTAAAGTAGAGCTTTTTGGAAAAATCTAGTTATAACCCCTGAGACACATTTTGGAAAAAATAATTAAGGTTCTTACCATCTATGGATAGATGGTGGGGGGGGGGGTAAGAAAAGGCATTTCTGTGATTGGTCGAGGTGGCATTGGCGTTGAATTCAATAAATTTCATTGGCCCAGATAACGTAGGACCTATGCCAGTATTTGCAGGGTGAAATCAGGCTTTGAAAAATCAATAATTGGCGATGAAAAAGGACATTGACAGGGTACATACAGTAAAACACGGAAATCGTCCTATTTTTATCACAATCAACAGATTCATGAATGCAAGGTTTTTTTTTCAGAGAACGTGACTCTTCTGAAAGGGGTCAAACCTGGAGCATCGGTAATCTTTACGTGGAAACGAGTTGCAATGTACCTACCCCAACAGCCATGCAAAATTCTGCCCCATTCTATCACTTTTTCATTCGTCAGGATTTCAACTTGATTGGGGTGGATCAAAAACGCTATTAGGTGTTTGAAGCCATGCCTTTTAGATGCAAATACAGATATAGTTGACTCCAAAAGCAAACCCTCTACCACAATAATAGTAAACTAAGAGTGAAAAAAAATTGACCCAACCCATTTTTTTTTTTGTTATGCATGAGACGTCCTCCTCTAAAACCTCCTCAGATATTGGATGGATGCCCACTGGAAAATGTACAACAACAGCAAACTCTTTCTCCATACTACTTTTCCATTCAAGTTACTAGATTGCTGCCTCATGAAAGTGATGGCAATCTGTGGTTCAGATTACTTACAGATTCGAATAATAGGTAAAAATTATTGGTTTCGGGATTTTCTATTTCAAATCTCACTTTTGATATTATCAACCAGAATACTGAGAAAGGAAAGTAGTGATGAATACGGATTTCACTATTCGCTGATTTCATCAAACTCAGATTAGATTTAATCCGGACATAGCTACATACGTGTAAACAAAGTTACAAAAGACCAACCAGGGCCGGATTAACTCCAATTTGAGATTGGTGACATCGGGCATGAGGAGCCCAATCGACGTAGCGGGTAAAAATGAGCCAAACCTATGTAGTAAAATATTCTAATCTAGGCAAAAAACTGGTAGGGGGCGCGGTCTCGAGAGCCATGTTGACCCAACCTAAAAAATTTAAAACAGGTTGAGGATTTCGAACGCAATAGAGGAAAATCAGAGTTCTCCTCATATCCCCGCAATACATTCAAAATACATGGCAGGGTTTGGTGGTTCAAAGTTTGTTTTCTTTTCAAATCAACCTCCTACAATGCCAATAACCTAAAATATTGACTTTAATTTTAATGATTTCATACGATCTATTTCCTAAATTGGGTTTTAATACAACTCCCGAGACCCCTGAATGATACTTATAACAAGTAACGCAACTCTAAAGAGGCATTAAAAACCACACAAGAATACGAGTACTGGTGGAAAGGGTTGAACCAAAAATTTACATTGAAGTAGAAACAACAAGGAAATTTGCCACAACGGCTCAAACGGAAAATCATGAGAATGGAGCAGGAAGTTAGTAGAACAGTGGTCTCAAGGGATACGATCCATTAAAATGCGTTAAAATTGCATGAGAAATTTCAAAATGTTCGTTAAAACACAGTGATAGACAACCAAGCCCTTGCGTATCAAACACAGGACATTGGTCAGGCCAACTTCACGTATCATTGAAGTGCACCCAGGAAGTCAGTTAAATTGAATTAGCGACGATCGTCGAGCAATTTATCACCTGTTCGTATTTGAAAATATGAAGAAAGAAGATGCCGGAGGTATAGGCTGCGTTTTCGTTGCCATGGCATATTCTGACATTCTCCGAGGTCTTGCCGAAACCCCATCCTCTAATTCCATATCCATATCGATATCGTCTACCATGCAACAAAGAATAACCAGCAAGCATAGAACTAACTAGAGATGACACTTGGAAAGAAACACCTCGCCCCCTCAAAATCTCATCAATCAAAATTCTATTGAATTATAAATTGGTCTTATTTGATTCAGCAATATACCAAACATGCAACACTCAATACTTCCACATTTTTATACGTTAATTTTTGACGTTCTTTGGTAATGTTTTGACTACTGGAGGCTGTTTGGATAAAAAGTATTGAGAAACTCACTATTCAAATTGTAAAATTAAAATACATTGAGTTATCGGAATATTAAAAAAAAATCCACATATTCTGCAAGGTAAAACAAAGATTTTAAGACCAAGAACGCTCAAATCGGTTCGTTTTTGGGGCCGGGGGAAAAAATAGAAAACGCTAAAAGTGCTAATGTATCGGAAGTACTGAGAGTAATTCGAGTTCCTTTTGAGTTGGGGGCCAAGACGCATCCTTGTCTACCACAGAGGATAGGGGATGTCGCTTCTAGTTAGTTCTATGCTCGCTGAGAATAACTGAATACTCTACTGAACTACTTAGACAAGATAAGAAAATCGGAGAAAATTGTCGATAACTGAACCGAATACAGTATAATATAGAAAACACTAAAATCGGCGCATAACACTTGACATGCTTGTGGCGTTTACGATTCACCACTTTCCCAAAGCTATAGATAGGAAAAATAGAGCGATACAAATTTAGGCTATCCTCAAACTTGGACTACTGTCCAGAACACACCTGTTAGTTTTTGAAAATATAAAGAAAGCTGACGTTTGAGGAAGTGGTTTATATTCTACCACACCGCTAGAATCAGAGTAGCGACGGGGAACAGCTGAAGGGTGCCTTGGTTTCCCTGTTTTATAACCCAAAGTAAATTTGACAAAATATGAACACTCATTACACAAAATTCAGTTGAAAATTATGACTCGTTATTTCCATTGCTCCTAGCTCTATTACATGAAACATACAGTTTTCCTGTATGCAAATGAAATGACAGATTTCATCAGCTTCTTCCCTGGAAAGCAATCAGGCCAGGGTTGGTGTTTATCTATACCTCAATTTAACTTGACAATTATGAAATTTTGATTTTACCCACAGGGCGGTTGTATTAAGGCAGTTTTACTCAGTGGTATCAATCCAAGATGTTAATGAATAGGATGGCCCTACCTTTTGTAGAAAAAATCGGGTGGATCTAAACCAAGAATGAAACAAAACGCTGCTCCTCCAACTGCAGTCTATACCAACCCCTTTCCTAAGATGAGAATGTTTTACAATTTTTCAGGAAAAACAACGCTTTGGTTCATAAAATCAACATTCCTCTTCTTCAGAACAAATTTCCCCAAAGATTATCCGCACTACTTCTGGGTTTAGCATAAACCCGGAAACACTAATATTCAATGAACAGCTAGAGTTACGAAACATGATTTAGTACTCTTCAAGAAAATGGTTTAAGTTCATGAGTCAAATCGCGACCTACTCTTGATAAAGGCTCCTACAGTTATACACATTCTAAACCAGCACGAGTAATTAAAGCTCATTTTAAAAAACCGTGATACCGTCAGAAACAACCCTTGCTCGTGTATGGCGAGATATTTTTCAATTACAACCCTAGGATAAATATAGTGCATATTTTCTAGAACCTCATCTTGGGTACTGGAACGTAGCAAATCCTTGATTTTCTCAATTTCCTTTTCTCCCCCGATACCACTGGACATGACAACCTGCATCATGACTATCCAGACAATCCGCCAGAGTAACCCATCACCCATTCGTAAAACAATGTCAAGGGGCCAGGCCCTACTCATCAGGTGCTTGCCAAGGGCGGTCATGCCAAAAACGATTGGACAAATTGAAATAAATTTATCCAGAGTATGGTGCAATTTGACTCTAGCCCTAACCAAGTTCTATAGAATTAGAATCGGCAACAAAATCAATTAGAGTACGCTGAAGTATTCCTCATTGGTTTGGAGTGAGTGAGCAGTGCCCGAGGCAGTAAAATTGTTGTCATTTTGGAATACCTTGTTGCCCAACATAGTCTTCAGATCTGTAGTCTTCACTGCCTTCTTGCTGCTGCTTTGATTCTGAACCTTCTCCTTTCTGGGAACTGGAAACGTCACACATGCATGAAAAAGTAGTGGGTTATGGGTTATGGGTAGTGGGCATGAAAAAGTAGTTCCAATATAGGTATATTGGAAATTTCATTTCGCAAGTAGGTACTGGAAATAATAACCTGCGCTAACAATTTTTCATTCTTCCTCCAGAAACGATTGGGAGAAGGATCAAGTAAAAACACTTTACTTTGTTGGCGGAGGAAGAAGGAAGCAATGTTACAACTGGATCAATAAATAGAGGATACATTAGGTTTAGGAAAACTGGCACGTTTAAATGCACTATCTTCAACCACAATCTATGAACCTCACCCTTTTTCTTGGTCTTCTTCCATTTCTTCACCTTCTTCTCCTTCGTCTTCTTCTCCCTCCATTTCTTCTCCTTCTTCGCCCTCCCAATTCTCCTTAGCTGGGGAGCCATCATGAGATTGTCCTTCTTTCGCCGCCTGTACATCATCAAAAGGGTCAATATCTACTTTACATACAACTAATATTGTGACAACTGTGATGATGGTAAGTCCCTCAACTAGATACTCCAAATGAGGTAAAGAATTGACCCCTTCAATTCTCTGAGTAAGGAGAGGCCCAATTTGTGAAAATAAACATTTGACTAGATTGGGAGTCATTGTAATTATGACTTCAGTTCTACAAAGAGGTTGCATTCATGGAGATATATTTTGCCTGCTACGGTATCCTCAGTCCGTAAATGCGATTGTAGAGTTATTTGAAAGTAGACTGGTACACAACCAGAGAACAAACCAAACGTTATCACATAACATTTGACTGTCTAATATCAGACAAAACCCGCCCCCTCAAATTATTTTTGTTGCTTACCACATGCGATCCACAGTGGACTCAACTACTCTTCTTTATGAATAGCAACGTTCCAAGATGCACCAACACATTTGATTAAATTTTAACATGCATATTCATTTTTGGCGTTCGTAGCTTCCAGCAGATTCTGCAATAGTTGAGGGCGAGAGACATTCTCTCAAAGCTTTCTTTTTTATCCTCCAAGCGCTGTTACCAGAGGTGGCATCTTCAGGGAGGTCTCGTTTTCGTGGTGGGTCAACATTCAACGCCCAGTCAGGCTTGGGAGAAAAGGGGACCAGCCCCTCACCCTTAAACGTTTCTCAGTCATGATGCAGCTGCCCTGTCTTCTAATATGACACTTTCTTCCCACCGTTATGCCGCAATTAGCACAATTGAAAAATCACCCAATCAAATTTTGTTGAAAAAGAGGAGAAAACAAAAAAAAAGCTAATTGGCCTAAGCCGAAATGATTTTTCAAATGCTAATTGTTCCATAACAGGTAGGAGAAAGGATAATGCTAGAAGATAGGAGACCAGCGGCATGACACAGCTGTGTTTAAGGATGAGTCGCTGGGCTCCTTTTCCTCCAAGACTTGACGCTCAACGAAACCTCCCTGAGGATACACTTCAGCCGAAAGCGCTAGGAGAATAAACGAAGAAAACTTTGATTGCTTTACTTGCCCTCAACTATCCCTGGAGCTGCATATTAGCGTTATAACGCAAAAGAACCATCTTCAGCAGTGAAAAAATAGGATGTTTACTTCTTCGTCTTCTTCTTTCTCAATCGATGTCAAGGATTCGGCATCTGCCAAGTTGTCGACAGCGATAGCCAAGAAAACGTTTAGCAGGATATCTGACCATCTCTTATAAGGAAAAAACGTTGATTTAACAGGAAAAACGCATATGGATTAAAATAAAATGACTTGACTGTACTACTGTGATCAAGACAGCCTCGAGAAGTTTGAAAATCAATCTTGGAAAATTTTGAATATCAGTTAAAGCAGATCTTATAAAAGCAGAAAGGATACAGTTACCGCAGATGAACAGGATGATGAAATAAATGCAGGCAAGTATGCCAATAGATGCGACTCCACCGTAAGCTCGAATCCCATCATACATCACGGTATTCCAATCCTCACCAGTTAATATCTGTTGAATAGAAGAAAGTTATTAGTATTTCTTTAGCGTTAGAAATGAGATGAGGGGGCTGTGTTTTAATATTTCTGGCTCAATGCTCTCGCCCCTGGCAGATAAGTTTTTAGTACTGATGGCAGAATATCTTGATCTACACATGATTTAGGGCGGATTAGCATCAGGGGTATATCAAGTATTAGGATCTCCAAAACGCGAGCACAAACTATTGGGCTCAAAACAGTTGGTGGCTTTGGAAGTTCAAGAATTCAAGAATTTTTAGTCTGGCTGCCGCTGCACGAGTGCTCTCTAGTCGTTTCTCAAAATGTGTTGGCTGATGCTACTAATCAATTGGTACTTGAGTCACCACCTAGAAAAGTTATGTAGGTTAACATGTAAAGGGGAAACCTTGTGGTACCTATTTGATGTATCATTGAGAGGTGTAACAACTTGCAAAACTAGGGTAAAGAAATCATATAGCGAGTGTACCATATTTTTCGCCACCTCTGCCATAAGGAAACAAAAATTCAGGAGTTCACGAACAGCTCGACTCAATGACCTCAAACAAACCTGGAATACGGTGAGCAGACTCTGAATGAAGCTGTCGAAATTGTGTCTAGGCTTGTCTTGATGACTGTCGAAATTGAAACGTCCACCAAACACTTGCATGCCCAGCAGAGCAAATATCACAATGAATAGGAAGAGGAGCAGCAAGAGGGAGAAAATTGACTGAATTGAGTTCAACAAGGAGGCCACCAAATTGGAAAGAGATCGCCAATACCTGTAAAAAGATAAAATCAAGTTATTCCCGGCTAGCCTATACATAGAAAACGAGATAATCAATATCGCTCAGATGGCGGGCATAAAAATTGTCATGTGAAAAACACATTATGTCTTCGGCTGTACCAAACAAGATCCTTTCCAGCCTCTAATGGTCACAGAAAAACTATTTGTGGCCGACCATCTGAACCCAGTTCAAGATTTATGTGTTTCCTGGCTAGTACTCAGAAGGCTATATAAGGCACCATAAATTTCACATGTGTACTAAATACAAGTTCTTCTAGATCGCTGAAAAGTTGGTGAGAATGCCAAACTATAGTTAAATAATAAACTAAATAATAAAATAAAATAAATAAACCTTAATGCCAGTAAATACTCAAAATGATAAAAACCTTACTTTGTAACTTTGAAAACCCTAAGTAACCGCACACAACGAAGCACAGACACGCCGAGCGGAGGCATGATGTCTGCATTTGTGAGCACCATCTCAGATATACTACCGATCACGACGAAACAATCAAATCTATTGAATAGTGAGACGAAATATCCCTGGAACAAAGTGAATGCGATACATGAATGGAGAAATTTTTGACTGGGATTCGAGGCAATTATTTCAATGACAATGGCAATTCTTTATGTTTTCAGGGTTTGCATGGAATTCCCCACAGATAAATCTTTTCACCAGATGGAAATATTTATGAAATTGCTATTTTTAAATTCTCACAAAAAACCCAGTGGTGCGTAAATATCACACAATACTCCCATATTTTGATACGTACATTTTTGACACAAATTGATCAGGTTTTGAATGCTTTTGAGGGTTTTTAGGTCAAGAATATAAAAAAATTCACAATGCAAATTTTGAAACTCGCCTAAAATAAAAGTACGCAAATTTATCGAAATATAAAAAATATCCACATATGTTCCTCACAGACACTTGTTCGGGAAGTGATTCTGAGTAAATGTGTATAAGAATAAGTTTTTTCTGAAGCTCCGTTCCAATTCTTGATTTTAGGATGATTCCAATACTTCCATTCTTCCAATCCCAACATGCGAATAAACAAGTGGAATGGAGAAGTTTTCAAAATTCAAAAATATTCACTAATTCGGATTTTTTTGAACGTCAAACTTTGCCATCAAGCTAAGGAGGCAATGATCTAAGGCTGGTGACGGGGCGATGATTGAATCGGTAAAATCATTTATTCAATGGAATAACATTATGATCAAATTCAAAAAGAACGAAAAGATTTGGAAGAAGATTATGGGACACCATCATTTCAGGACGTAAACCAATCCTAGTGGGTAGACCGTTGTCAGCATAAAACTGAAGAAAGTTAATAAGATGTTAATTTGTATTGAGGACAGCACAACTGCCAAAAACGGTCTGCGATTTAAGCAGAACCCCAAAAGCCCCAAAGAGTATCCCATCAAAAATCAGCTTATTGTAACATTCAACTATAGTCGCAACAGTTAATGCTAGAAGAACTTACTTGAAATCCAAGGCTGTACATTTTGAGTAACATTTCCATTGAAAACAAGGCCACAAAAAACACGTTTGTAATTTCTGGAAGAGAAACATAACGGTTAGTCGGGCAAGTAATTAGATCACTTGTAGCAATCAGATACAATTATATACTTATATTTATGAACGTGAATTACCAAGTCCCAAATTCTGAAGAGGGACGGAAGCCACCAATGGTTACATCACAGAATATTTGACCGTAATAGTAAGCGGCAGAAAGGTGAAATTTTCTTACCTTGAAACTGGTCCAACCACGCCGGTTGATGGTAGTGCTCAGTAGCCAGAACACCGGTATTGAGAAATACTAACACTATAATGAGCCAATAAAAAGCTTGCGATTTCACAGCCTTTCTACACGCTCTTCTCATCCGCCTGTTAACTCTGTAAGAAAAGACCAGGTACACATTACTACTTTCCTTCCTTCAGTGTTCAGGTAATTTTCAATGAGAAATAAATTCGGCATTCACAACAGCCCTCCAGCAGCTATGCATCCTGAAGTAATGAACAAACTTAGAATTGTGATTTTTCATATCAACCATAATAGATTGGGAAAATGTTAAATGATTAATTAGACGATTTGGAATCTCCAAATTGAATGAGGCCGTCAGTTGAGGCTCTGCTGTATACAGACGTTGTTTGGAAAAGTTAGAGCTCCTCACAGTTTCCTTCTTTCAGTTTCCTAGCTATCTACAAAGCATCCCCTTCGGCTAAACTGGTGCGTCTGTCATACAGGCTGAGAGATTTCACATAAGAATCCAATCCTTACTCCTTTGGCCCAAAAATTGAGTTAGTCTTGTGGGATCTTAGGGGACAAAATCATCATGGAACCTCACTGGATAAGGTCATAGTCGTAGTATCGATTCCTTATCGATTAGTCCCATCGATTAGTCTTATCAATCTTTAGTATTGACTATTGTCGTGAAAGAAACCATATAATTTTATCAATAAAAATGGGCCGAACCTTCAAAAAACACCCAATTTCTTTGAAAACATTTTATAATAAATACTCATTGTATTATCCCATTCATTAGACACATACGAACCTGTCAAAGTCTTTTTTCTTCTTAACGAACCATGATTCTTGTTGTTCTTCCTCCCCTTCAAGGCGGTCAGCAGACTCAGTCTCCATATTTTTACCTGAAATTAAAAGTTTTTATATGAAATTACAGTTATATATGAATTATCTGAAATACATATACCTACTTGAACCATCCACGAATATTTATCGTCCACTGATGAGTGTTTCGAGACAATTAGCGGAATGACATCGAGTCATTAGCCAGAACATCAGCGTCAAGAATAGGTAGTTTTTACGAAAATGCTGACGGAAGAAAATCAAATTCTTGCAAATATGGAAAGGGTAGGATTCTATGAAGAGTTTCCTCATATCATAATATCATCGTTTTTGTAAATGCGCACAGATGTGTGGGGTGATTTTTTTGACCTCCTATCCAATTTTCTAGTTTAGGTTTATTATGAATTATCATGATAAAAATGACGTACACCAACAACTCGCCTTGTTTCCCCTAAAATTATCAAAATAATATTTTTATGTAATTAAATACCTATTTAAAAAATGTAATTTGGGACAAATATGTGACAGCATTTAGAGCTCATTTTAAATCAGTAAGCCCCGAAACGTATTTCTATACTTGAATCTATCAATTAATTTCAACCCTGACAATTATGTAAATACATAACAATCCTAGAACTATTAATCGGTAATTATATTTACCATTATAAGGTTGAATAGAAACTACTTGACTAGACAATACTCATTGATACTTAATCCGTAAAATAGTACAAAATCGAACACCAGCACTTACAATAGAATGCTTCATTTTTTGCAGAATTTGAGATGGGACGATGAACTATGAGTATAGGACCGATACAATTTTAAAACTCGAAGTAAACAAGCTCAAAAACTTGCCGATAACAACCGGTAGCGGCGAGAGACAAGACAGTCATGCAAGACAAAAAGTATTTTTATTTGTACAGAGGCTGATAGGGTCGTATGGGCACCGGCGATCTACTCGAAGGTATTCAGGTACCTCACTAAATGGCAAACGTGCTCCAACTCTCCGAAGATAAAATCAAGATATTCACAATAAGTACCTAAACTTGATTGCGAATAATTTTTTCAGACCCGTCCGCCCTTCCAGGCTTATTTATCCAGCAATCGGTGAATTATTATTTACCTTTCGAATCTTGATTCTTCTCCTCTCCCTCGGGCTCGATATCTTCTGCTTGGGTGATCCAATCTAAGTAACCACGCAGATCTTCTTCCAGTTGTTGTTTCTCTCGAAGCTTATGAAAATCGCCTCTCGCTTTCGCCTTTTCTCTTTCTTTAGAAAATTCACTGGGCACAAAAAGGTAATGCAATGGAATAATAGTCTATTATATTATAAAATGGTATCAGATCAACCGTTCAAGAGTTGTGACCATGGGACACAGAGAAAATTAATGGATCGTTTTTAAACGCAAGTTTAATCTAATTTATTGCTGGATACCCCGAAACCCAAGAATATTTGTATAATGCCATTTTAGCCATGGATGCTCTAATTGCACTAAGTATATACACCTAAAATACAGTACACGATAGTTTATAAAGTGTGAGCTTCCATATTTACCCGCTAAGGACACCAAGGATCAGATTCATCACGAAAAATGCACCTAATATCACCATAGATATGAAATACATCCATTGCCATGTATTTCCCAATGAGTCTTCTATCTGAAAAAATTGCGGTTGAAATCGGTTTTAGCAGTCTTGCACTAAAGTTATTTATTACGAAATGTGCACGCGTAATAAATTTTTACTTACATTGTATAAAACATCAGTCCATCCCTCAAGGGTTATACATTGAAAAACAGTCAGCATAGCTAGTCCGAAATTATCAAAATTAGTAATACCGAAATTTGGTCCTTCCCACCCATCCAAACAAACATAAGGCCCAATTGTTCTGCAGTCAAAACCACCACCCTCTGGTTCGCTGCAAGGGTGCGCACCTTCCATTTCTTCACCTGTGAAATTAAAAAATGCACAATTATGAGACGGGATCTCGATATTTTTATGGATAATAAGCCGGTCACATGCCATTCGGAATGAAGGAGCTTAGGGATAGGTATAACCATTCAGAATGTTTACACATGGGGGTAAAAACTCGCACGGGCAAAAAACTCTATCGGTCATATTTTCCATCACACAGCAATTTTCCATAATTTTCGATGGGCTGCACTTTAGTCAACGTATCTTAAAATTCTTAAATATCTTAAAATGCGAGTCTTTACCCCCACGTACTCTAATTAGGCCCATTTTAGTTGGCAACTTTTGAATTTTGAAATTTATACATTTTTAGGTAGGGAAAAACCAATAGAGCTACCAACATTGGTTTAATTAAAATGATAACAATTCTCTACATAAGCCAGGCTCGGGAAGAAAGTTCATGGTGAATAATGTCATTGAATCCATCTGAAATACCCATGGTTACCTGTTATGTTATGGTAGCATGTCTTGTGCAGGCTGCCGCTGAACAATTCGAGGCCAATAATTGCGTATATAATTATTACAAAAAGTACTAGGAGAGCTATATGCAGCAAAGGCACCATGGCACGGAGAATAGAGTTTAAAACGACTTGTAAGCCTGAAACAAAGGGTGAGCTTGATCAACATCCAGTTTCCAGCACAAAGGGTGTTCATTCTTAAGATTGTCTTCCTTGAACATTTGCAACTATTTTTGTTAAAATGTCTCGGGAGCCTAAGGGAAAATACATTCTTTTTCACTCCAAAGGATTTTTTCTAGTTTGTTTCAGAAAACTGGCCATGAGTCCCTCAAATTTTGGGGTACTCGCGAAAATCCGAATACCGTTGGAAAGGTCGTTAAATGTCCTGTGATCATACGCGCAGCATTCTCCCAGGAAGCTAGAAGGAAGCCAAAATCCGGCCAAAAGTCGGGAATTGCTCAATTTTCGTAAACTACCGTTTTTCAACGTGCGTGAAAAAAATGGAACTATCCAGTGTTGTTGGGCGTCCCACAAAACACCGCCAGAATGTCAGCTTTCGAACGGTATAAATCCGATTTGGACCTGTCTCTCTTTAAGGGTTAAAGGAAAAATCTACTTAGAATCCCAAAAATTGTGGGTTGTCGCAGAAATCACCGATCCAAGCGCCTCAAGTTTTTGAAAATTTTCACACTGAATCGTGGAATGTACACGGATTTTTTTCAATTCGAAACCAACGTTGAAAAAACGGTAATTTTGAAAAGTTGAGCTATTTTCGTTTTGGGCCAATTTTGGGTTATTTCAACCTAATGGCAAAAGCTGCAAAAAATATCTCAAGGTTAGGTTATTTAAACCTAATTTAAGTTATTTCAACCTAATGGAATAAAGCTGCAAAAAATACCTCTAGGTTATTTAGGAAATCCTCCTATCCAACGGTACACTAATTTTTACAATAAATCCATCATTTAAGGGGCTTAATAATCTGGGAGCCCACGATAATTTTTAGACCTCATCTGACTGATTAACGTAGGGCAATTTTTAAAAATTCATTTTAAATTTACCTCACAATAGGCGTGGTTTGAAACTGGTCTAAAAATGTAGGTTTGGTCTCTCTGAACGACGAAAAACAACAACTGAACCAACGAGAAGAAAATGAAACTTGAAACAGTTTACCAAAATGAACTCTATATGAGGCAATGACAATAATTATTGCAAATGCGTAAGTGTAAACCAACTAAAAACTACCAGACGAGGAGAATTTTTTCAGTCATCGACCAATATGGGCCTAAATTTTTAATTTTTCAGGAACGCCCCAGTTCCGCCGAGTAAGAACTGTCGTCAGGAGGGGGGGGGGAAGAAACTTTTTTGGTGGGTAAGCCCCACGTCTGTATGAGGTGAGGAAATCATGGTGTGCTTTCGGACTATAAGGCCATTTTACCCACTCAACACGATAAAACCTTCGAGGCAAAAAGGTGTGTACTTTCCCTTAAGCTCACAAAAATTTTTGTAGAACAGACGTTTGGAGCAAATGAACTGTCAAATCGACTTCTTCAAGGTAGAAAACTTTAAGTTTAAACGCCCTGGTATTCTGAAGTTGGTACATGCGTGGTACATCCTCTGGGAAGAGCGTTCATTAAAATGTCTCCCAGAATGAATCTATCGCAGCGCTGTATTTTCCAATTTTGGCTTCTTAGGCTATCACCGAGAGTGATTAGATTATAAGGCGATAGAGAGGTAGTTATTCAATATTCAGGCTCGTCTGAGGCTAAACTTGTTAAACGCTCACAGAACCAGTTATGACCAGCCCATAAACTCGCCAGCGGCATCAGCAAACTACCGGCTACTGTTCCTAAGCCAGCCTAGGAATTGTTTAAATAGGTTACCTACTTAAAAGTTGAGTCATTCCTGGGCCACAACTTACTTGGCACTCCGGACACAAGCCTCAGAGGTCGTAAAACTCTGAAAGCTCTTAACGCTTTTACGTCGAAGCCTTCTTTCATTAAATTCGACAAGGCAGTACTTATCATTCTGAAAGAGAATTAGGGGAAAAACGTTATTTTCAGCTAGGGTGAAGACGAATTTATCCAAGTATCTATTTCCCTCTAAGCTCAGAAATTTTCGGAAGAGAAAACTTTTCTGTTTGCAGGCTTGATAATCCGTTGAAAAATTGGCAATCCTGAATCAACACGACTATCTGATTCGAAGATTACGTTGAAGCAGCACACGAACAAGCTTTGAATAAGTACGTTTGTACGAATGCGTACATGAATGTTGAATATGTATATGCGTTCAAGTCCATGTATCCATGTGGACTGAATGTGCGTTGAATATTTTTAAATATCATTCCACAACAACAATTTGAATATGTCTGTCCAGTGGCCCAGAGAGCCATGCGGTATGTGCGTATATCTGTGTACCTACTCATACAACCAACGTAATGAAATTAATTAAAAACTAAATACGCAATTAAAAATTTAAAATCCTGAGCAACTCACCCTATAACTACAATGGTAAAATCTAATAAATTCCATCCGTTCCTTAAATAAGCTCCTGGGTGCGCCACGAAGCCATAAGCTATGATCTTCATAACACATTCTACTGTAAAAATTACTAAAAATATGTATTCAATTTTTTCCTGCAACAAAAAGAAAACAAACCATTGATCAACAAATCGATTAATCGAATTACAATTATGAATTCCTCCCAAATGTTTTTCAAAATTTATTTTTCAATTTTTAAAATTAAAAATTTTTTTTTTTAATTTTCACAATTTAAATTTAAAAAAATACACGAGTGCTGGTTCCTCCCTTTTTATAGTTGTTTAACGGCAGTTGAATGATTTTATAGCATCAAGTAGATGATTGGTTAATATGATAATTTTCAATAAAACTTGGGAAGGTTGCGTACTGCTTACTACTGCAGAAAAAATCAGTCAACAATAAAGATAAAGTAAAATAAAGGGTGTACTCACCAAATAGGCGTTGGTGCTGTTCGAATCAGCATATGGATACGGAGTATATACTGCTAGAGCGACACAGTTTGCGAAAATCGTTAATAGAATCAGGTACTCAAAAGGTCTGAGATCTGGTTAAGGTTCATAATAAATAAAAAAAATTCTTTCTATTCATATAATAAATTAATAGTGTTCTCAAATGAGTCGTAACACGGCCAGAAAACATCCACACATCAACTTCCAGACGAAACAAAAGCCCACGGTTGTACTCGCATGTAACATCGTCGTCTCGTTCGCTCCGAAATGCTACCTAACGCAAGAAATATCAACAAACAGAATATAAGGCTAGTCGATTAGCCACTATTTGCTTAAATCAAATTATTTATGACATTGAAACATGGGGAAACTCGAAAGTTCCAGTCTGAGATTTGAAATCTAAACCCGAGCAGAGGTTCATTTTTCTATCAACCGGAGAAACAGTTTCACAAAAACATTATTTGGAGCACATTTTTTGCTAGGTACGTTGTTTTCCAACGGGTCAGGAAAGTCGTAAATTTACCAACCCTTCGAATTCTTAAATTTCACTTTCCAGAAGGTGGGTTTTGATAACGCGCAGTACTAACTTCTATATTGTGAAATTTAATGCAGTTTTGAAAAAATTATTTTGGGATTAGTTGATTACTGTTTGGGATAATCTGCGAAAGCATAAAAATGGTGTAGAAAAGCTTGAGTAGATACAAAACCTGATTTTTGGTGAAAATGTCAAAAATTTACAATGCCTTCCCTCTGAAAAACCCTGGACGGCGGACGGACAAACAATTTTTCCTGACTTATTACAAAGGTTCATTTCTTAATTTCAGGGGTTGCTGTAAAAAAAATTTTCCCGACCGATTATATGGGTAAATTATTTATGGAAATAATGTACCAAAATCTTGATGTTGCAGGTAATGTTCATTGTTCGATTAAACATTTTTTAAAAATATTTTAACCTTTTTCATATTTTCCGGAAACGAATATATATAATGTATATATGTACACCACATATTATGTTACATAGTTGGCATTTATAAATACCAACATAAAAATCCGATCTCTAGTAATCTCGTTCCCACCTACGGTCTCTTGAAAAGCGATATACTAGAAACGCACGACCTGTCTGTTGTGCGGGTACTGTATAATACACTCAAGTGTCACTGTTAGGGCTAAATTAGCATGATTAAATCATGCATAATGGCGTCATGTCAAACCTAACTATCCTCAGAATGCGAAAATTCATTTGTCCTATAGAAGTCAATAAAGGGGGAATAAATATCACAAGGAAGGGGATTGAAAAAGGTTGATCAAGCAGGTAACTTACCATCCTCAGTTTACTGAGTACCTACGTACTAGAATTTTTTTACATCATGAACGGATACAGTTTATGTGGTTGTTATGGAACCTGGCACCAATGCTGATCTTTGTCATTTTAAGCGGACATTGATTGTTGACACCTTGAAATGCTGACAATATCAACTCTTTGCCCAGATTAACAGAATGTCGTGCAAGTATCATGAATTTCAATCGGCGAAAGCCGCAGAGCCACAAACAAAACATTCGTATGCTAGAAAAGAGTTAGACGCTGAAAGATCAATAACTCGCTTCACACTCAGCTTAACCAAATGTTGGGCGAGGGCCAAAGGATTCACTGTGTTCCGGGTAATTTTTCGATTTTCTCAACTGGACGAGACCCTGCATTATTCAAACGAGCCAGCCTTTCCATTTCTTTTACATTAAATACCATCTGATGCTTTCAGGGCGCCGCAGTTTTGGCACATTAGGCTTTTCCAATGTACATACGTACAAATGGCCACGTTACCAGGCCAGGATACGTTATCAGGTCAGAAAAATTGAACATTAAATGCTAACTAGGGTTAAATTTTAACCCTAGTAAAATATGATCACTTTATGCATCAGAAAGCGTCAAATCCAAATCTGCAAACAAATAATATATCGACCCACCACCAACAACAACAGATTTATTCGATTGAGAAAAAATCGGACATCTTGGACTTGCCGATATTTTGGGTTAAAGCCGTTGGCCGCAATGTTCTGAACAGCTATTTTGCAGGCCTTAAAATTAAGGTAGAGATCAATCGAGACGTTAGGGCGAGCTACATACAGAACCAAATATCTATGTTCATTTCTCTTAAAAAATGAACCTATGTAACCGGTGAGGAAAAAAACATTTAAGAAAGTATTTAAGAACCAAGGCCGAATTCTCAACGTTTTTCAATTTTTGTTTAGCTGATTTGTGTCTTTAAATTGAAGATATTGGGAGGATAGACGTTTTTGTTTGGATTCCAACGAGTGGAAAACAAATTTTGAGACTCTAGTCGTTTTTGAGTTATTGAGAATTGTAAAAATTTATAAAAACCCAAAAATGTCTCACTAAAACTGCAATAAATCCTAAACGGTTGAAGCTATCAGCGTGGCGGTGGTCTTATTCGATTCAGCATAGGAAAACTATAGAAAATGATGCCTCACATGCCTATATCGCACTTTTCCCGCACGATTTTTTCCCACTTCAACAGATTTTTTACTGGCCTTAAAATTAAGGTAGGGTTCTGTCGAGACGGATTTACCTTTGGCACCTGTTTCAGTATTATGATTATGGTTTCTAGGTACATAATGAGCTGCATCTACTCGTACGATCACGGCTGGTTTGCTCTGGTTTCAGTCATTCACACCTTCGGGCGAAACTGCCGAACCACAAAACACCCGTTTTCCCTTCGAGATGCATCTGTACTATAGCACAAGGTCTAGACTTCAGTATAGTAACCGAGCTAGGAAAATAGGTAGGTAAACTAACAATATCAAGATCGGTTGAAAGCCATGAACATCAAAGGCCCTGATGAACATTAGGCCCTGATTATAAGGTATCTAAAGCTCGGCGAAGGAGACAAGTGTTTTTAGTCTGACCCCACCCCTGATCAACTGACATCGTATGAACATCAAAGGTTTTCGAAAACCAATTAGCTGCATGCACTCGCGGCACTGAAGGTATTGAGAGTTCACTCTGAACTCAACCCAACCCACACACTCGACTCTTTTTTTTCAGGGATGAATAAATTATACTTTGCGAACTGGAAGAGCATTTTGTGTTGGGAATGCAATTACGATGCTGATAAAAGTAAGGAAGATTAATTTTCCATTCGGTTCCTCCCGGTCTAAAGGGTTTTATACAGTCTACTTATTGAATCGGACGATGAAATAAAGTTAATAACTTCGTCAATACCTACCAAAAAGCCAGAACCGAGAAAATCCAATCTTTGTGCCAATCGGCCTCCGAATCGTTTTTGCTGAAATACATTTAATTCCCAAAGTTAGGTACCATGATAATAAGCAATATGTGAAAAAGAGCTCGACGACCGCTTTTCAATTTTTTGGGTACAAGGGCTAATCGTTGAATAATAAACCAAAAAGCAATAACCCGCCGCCAGGAAAAAATGCGTGGATAAAGCATATTCCATATTTTCAATTTTGAACCGTAGTCACATGGGCTCTAAGCAGAAATATCAGGGCTTCACTCCTGAAGACCCCCTGGCCGGCCAGATTTTTCAAAAAAATTGAACAAATACAAACCGATAAAAGAAAAGTGTAAATTATGGTTCAATTGTGTTAACCCGTAGGGTATCACAAGGAATGGGATTAGTTCTCCATTTTCGATTTTCAGAAACCCCGAGTACCAAGGTTGACATGAATCACACTATTTTTTGACTTTTAGTTTAGTTTTCTAGCTCTTTTCTGTCAATACAAATGAACTAGTTTAGGTGTCATGGTCAAGGGGGTTTATCAATGCTCAATGAGTTGTGCGTATTTTTCATTAATCCGTAGTATTTTTCATTAATTCATGGAAGTTTTCAATCATTCATGGCATTTTTTATTAATTCAATGGCATTTTTCATTAATGGCGTTTAATATAGGCAAGTCGCACTAGGTAAAAAATAAACAGCAGTGTAATATTTCGGAATTTTCTGATCGATCACCATGCTCCCGGGTTTTCTTATTGGAATGGTAGCAAATTATATTTGTATATTGAACACCGGTTATTGGTTGAAGGTATCGTGATTGATCCATTTCGGTTGGGTTGACGGTAAGAGAGACGACTTGCTCTTGTGTCTTTTTATTCTTGGCTCGGGCACCTTCTGCCGAAATATTCCAGTTAGTTTCCCACTGACTTACGGATGGTCTACTTTGTTCTACAGACAAACAAGCCAAGCGTAAACACTTCTACCAAGGTAGATATGCGGCTTTATGATTGTATTGTACTCAAGAGCTTTAGGCCCTTTGTTACGCTGCAAAGGTTCGGGGTACGTCTCTACCAACATTTGGTTATAAAATCGACTGTGTTCCTCTCGAGTTCATTGGAGCGAAGCGATTTCTGAGCCTCGGCCAGGATAAACGACCCCACGCCCCCCGTACACCACCCACGGCTATCAGATATGACGTCAAAGGGATTTATTGGCGCTGGCTCAACTTCTCGCGGATCAACGCAAAACATCATTCAACTTCCTGGACTGACTGCTTTCAAGAGAGGTGGAAAACCGGCGATCGTTCATTCATAGCGGATTAAGGTCCACCCTCGCGAGAAATCTGATTTCTGACAATAAGAATTTGCCATTTCTTTGAAGTCACTCGTTGGGTAGATTTGAAAAGTTCAGCACGTGATCGAATTTGGAGAACTATGATAATCGGGATAGGCAGAAAGAAAACGATAGAGCTAGCTGGCTGGGGTTGCTTGCATGTGAACCAGAGAAACATTAATCTCCACATCATTTGATAATATTTCTGCCAATATTTCAATCTAATATAATAGTAGCCATGTCGATAGTAGCCTACGAAATAGGTAACCAATGACATCTGAAAGAGGCAAGTTTTCCTCGATATTCACAAAAACCAAAACTAAGTTCTTCTTCTTTTCGACCGAGTGGGTATTATCCCCATAACCAGTTGTGTATACATGACATCAAGCGGGAATGAGGAAAACTTCATTCTTCTGTAGGATTTAAAAGGAAGGAGTTTAAAAGCCAAATGATATTAAATTGGTTGTAACAATCCACTGGTGATTAAGGTGTGATAAAATGGACGGTCTGGTATGGATGGAGACTGATAATATTCAGTCCCTCACAAGAATCACAATAAAGCATAATATTATATTATACTGCGCAAGAAGATGCGCAAGAAGCTGTTTCACCAGTAGAGCTCAAACATCATTTTCCCAAAAACTGGACTTACGAGGTTTTGCAGGTTCACTGTCGATATATAAGTCCAGTTTTTGGGAAAATGATGTTTTGAGCTCTACTGGTGAAACAGCTTCTTGCGCATCTTCTCGAGTCAAGAAAATGGACTTAAACTGTTTTTTAGGCGATCATTCACTATCCAAAAGCTGATCGTGGGTCGTGAAAATCCATTAGTTCAATTGGTTGAGGTACCTTCCAAGTTGAAACCATCAAATTTCATTGGCGTTTCTAAGCCAATTCCCCATGGTTATCCCCATTTGCGCAGCTAGCAATCAGAAGTTTTTTTCATTTCCTGTAAAATTTTGGTTTTTGGACATACGAGGTTTTGCAGGTTCACTGTCGATATATTAGTACTATATTATAGTACTACTAGTCCGCCTGTGAGCATTTGCAAAAATGGCCATAAATCCAATTCTCGAAGTTTTTCCAAATTTCTTAAACTGGAATGTTAGTCCCGGCAAGATCTTACTCACAGTACTTCTATAGGTATATTAGCACTTCTAGAGTTTTTTTTTTCCTGTCAACAATAATAACCAATTTAAACGTTCTTGGTCTTGAAAACTTTGTTTTACCTAGAATACGTAAGTATTTCTCATGTTCCGGTAACCTACGTATTTCGGCTTGAGAGGGGTTATAAAATTTGTATAATGAGTTTTTGAGCCTCTAAGTAGTCAAAATACCATTAAATTGTGTCACAAATTCACGTATCAAAATATGGAAACATTATGTGCTATTTACGCACCACATCCGCAGTTGGATTCTGCGCAGGAACAAGAAACCATTCAGCTGCGTTAAGAGCAATCGAGCGGGAATATGATGAAGTGGATGAGACGAGAACGCACCCTGAGAAGCGTGAAATTTTTTCCTCATCGTTTAGTTTAAATGTCTTTAGTATTAAGCTGGATTACGTACCGACGATATATTTTCACACTCTTTTCGCTCTGGCCTTACAGAAACCGCTTCAGACCGTAAAAACATTCTTTTTTCATCTTACGTGGGAGGTTTTTAAAACGTCTCTCTTTCACTCGCCTCATATTCAAATTGTATTGTGCTGTAACGTATTGTCGAGCATCGTACCACCACATCCACTCTTCAGCTGGAATAATAATTCCAGAATAATTCCTTTGGTAATCGTTACCTATATCTTTGAGAAAGAAGTGATGACGGTGAAACTGGGCTGATAAAAAGCAGCGATACCTTGGAATCTGTAGGACAATACTTCGATAAATTCGCCGACTTCGAGACATTTCTCAGGTGCCAACAGGGGATAACCGAACGGTAACGTCGATATTTGAGAATTCCAATACAGGAGAAAGTCGGCCGAAAAAATCTTGTTTTCAAAAATAGATGTCAGTTGAGATCGCCTGAGAAGACGGAATCTAGGATCTGCCATTTAAAGCGATAAAAGTAAGTTTATCGTGCAATTCGTAATAAATAACGACATTCATGCGCCTCAGCATAACGTGGGGACATGAGGTTTTGACGGCAACAAATCGAGATCCGTATCTGATGGAAACAGAAATACACTGGCTTTATCAATGCATCGATTCACCACGGCAGTTCGTGCGCGGACGTTATTAAACGTCATCCAACGGCGACGGGAAATGACCCGTAGGCAAAAGAGGCAGCGGAAAACTCGCTATCTAACGCTATAGTCGCACGTGATGTCCGCTCACCGTCACTATCCATAGCAGCAAAAGTTATTAGCAACCGAAGTCGGAGTGGACGAGGCCACGGAAGAATCGAATACAGACCGTTCCTCAAATACTGGATCCGTCATATGAGCCAAGTTTTTGGAAAAACGCATTACAGATAGGCTGACCGGGGTTTCGGCTGATTTTCCTCTAGGTACGCAATAGGTCCAGAAAACAATAGATTATTTTCATGAGGTTGTTATTGGATAGGTATACACCCAATATAAGGCAAGGTGACGTTGGCCCGACGTCGGCGTTCCGACGTTGGCCCGACGTCGGCGTTCCGACGTTGGCCCGACGTCGGCGTTCCGACGTTGGCCCGACGTCGGCGTTCCGACGTTGGCCCGACGTCGGCGTTCCGACGTTGGCCCGACGTCGGCGTTCCGACGTTGGCCCGACGTCGGCGTTCCGACGTTGGCCCGACGTCGGCGTTCCGACGTTGGCCCGACGTCGGCGTTCCGACGTTGGCCCGACGTCGGCGTTCCGACGTTGGCCCGACGTCGGCGTTCCGACGTTGGCCCGACGTCGGCGGTCCGACGTTGGCCCGACGTCGGCGGTCCGACGTTGGCCCGACGTCGGCGTTCCGACGTTGGCCCGACGTCGGCGTTCGGACGTTGGCCCGACGTCGGCGTTCCGACGTTGGCCGGACGTCGGCGTTCCGACGTTGGCCCGACGTCGGCGGTCCGACGTTGGCCCGACGTCGGCGTTCCGACGTTGGCCCGACGTCGGCGGTCCGACGTTGGCCCGACGTCGGCGGTCCGACGTTGGCCCGACGTCGGCGTTCCGACGTTGGCCCGACGTCGGCGGTCCGACGTTGGCCCGACGTCGGCGGTCCGACGTTGGCCCGACGTCGGCGTTCGGACGTTGGCCCAACGTCGGCGTTCCGACGTTGGCCCGACGTCGGCGTTCCGACGTTGGCCCGACGTCGGCGGCCCGACGTTGGCGGCCCGACGTTGGCCCGACGTCGGCGTTCCGACGTTGGCCCGACGTCGGCGGGCCGTCGTTGGCGGCCCGTCGGAGGGCCGACGTCGGCGGTCCGACGTTGGCCCGACGTCGGCGGTCCGACGTTGGCCCGACGTCGGCGTTCGGACGTTGGCCCGACGTCGGCGTTCCGACGTTGGCCCGACGTCGGCGTTCCGACGTTGGCCCGACGTCGGCGGCCCGACGTTGGCCCGACGTCGGCGGCCCGACGTTGGCCCGACGTCGGCGGCCCGACGTTGGCGTCCCGACGTTGGCCCGACGGCGGCGTTTCGACGTTGGCCCGACGTCGGCGTTCCGACGTTGGCCCGACGTCGGCGGTCCGACGTTGGCCCGACGTCGGCGGTCCGACGTTGGCCCGACGTCGGCGTTCCGACGTTGGCCCGACGTCGGCGGTCCGACGTTGGCCCGACGTCGGCGTTCGGACGTTGGCCCAACGTCGGCGTTCGACGTTGGCCCGACGTCGGGCGTTCCGACGTTGGCCCGCCGTCGGCGGCCCGACGTTGGCGGCCCGACGTTGGCCCGACGTCGGCGTTCCGACGTTGGCCCGACGTCGGCGGCCCGACGTTGGCGGCCCGACGTTGGCCCGACGTCGGCGTTCCGACGTTGGCCCGACGTCGGCGGCCCGACGTTGGCGTCCCGACGTTGGCCCGACGTCGGCGTTTCGACGTTGGCCCGACGTCGGCGTTCCGACGTTGGCCCGACGTCGGCGGTCCGACGTTGGCCCGACGTCGGCGGTCCGACGTTGGCCCGACGTCGGCGTTCCGACGTTGGCCCGACGTCGGCGTTCCGACGTTGGCCCGACGTCGGCGGTCCGACGTTGGCCCGACGTCGGCGTTCGGACGTTGGCCCAACGTCGGCGTTCCGACGTTGGCCCGACGTCGGCGTTCCGACGTTGGCCCGACGTCGGCGGACCGACGTTGGCGGCCCGACGTTGGCCCGACGTCGGCGTTCCGCCGTTGGCCCGACGTCGGCGGCCCGACGTTGGCGGCCCGACGTTGGCCCGACGTCGGCGTTCCGACGTTGGCCCGACGTCGGCGGTCCGACGTTGGCCCGACGTCGGCGTTCGGACGTTGGCCCGACGTCGGCGTTCCGACGTTGGCCCGACGTCGGCGTTCCGACGTTGGCCCGACGTCGGCGGCCCGACGTTGGCCCGACGTCGGCGGCCCGACGTTGGCCCGACGTCGGCGGCCCGACGTTGGCGTCCCGACGTTGGCCCGACGTCGGCGTTTCGACGTTGGCCCGACGTCGGCGTTCCGACGTTGGCCCGACGTCGGCGTTTCGACGTTGGCCCGACGTCGTTGAAACAACGTTTGCCAACTTTTTTTTTGGAAGTCTTTGAAATCGTCAAAGCACAATTAGAATTTTAACCGATTGTGCAACCCGTCTCATTCAGCCTTTTGATGTTGCTGTCTTCAAGTCGCTGAAGCTAAGTTGGCAATAATTTTACAGTTTTTGAAAAAGCCAACAACTCAATAATAAATATTTAAATAAATTTAATAAATATTTATAGTGGGTTTTGCTAATTACGCTCCGATTTCTCTGCAGTGTTTTTGGAAGTTTTTTTTTTTGCTAATTATTGGTTCATTAGTGATTTTTTCCGTACAATAATCAAACAATGAAATCAACTGAAGGCCATTTTAAGTGAATTTCTCGAAACTGACTTTGGAAGAAAACATAAAATGTTTATCTCTGTTACTGACAGTGGCTGAATAATGTGTTACGATATAATACATTATTCAGCTGTCAGGCCGGCTGCCAGGTCATATTATGACCCAAAAGTGTCTGGAACGTAAAATAATGACGTCTCAAATTGAGTTCCTGTCGTGACAACTAAACCTTACAGCTCTGAACTTTCAATTTTCAGTGGGATCCATTATATTTATTCGATAAACCTTCATTCGAATAACCGATCTGCTGTATGCAGCGATTAGCTAGTTAGTTCGACCGGCTTAAGCGGTTTAACAGCACCTCTCGGCTAACCGTCATATTTATCAGCCACTGTAAGCTATACTTGAGCCAAGGCTGTTGGCGTAATCCGCCGAATCAATTTACCTAAACTAGCTACAAGTGCTTATATCTAGAGTGGCCCTTCCATTCTCACTAGGCCTTAGCCTTAACGATAGGATTACCGTCTTTTCCACACGCTACCTATCTCTAATTTCTCTTTTCCCCGGCGGCAGGTAGGCTGTTCTACATGCAGCATGAGAGTTAATATTTACCAGTTTTTCTCGACCGAATACTGACAAATTAATGAAAATATTATTCCGGAAATAGGTATGATAACCAAGTGCCTACAGACAGGTAGACGTTGTGGGTATATGTGCTGGAAGGTATGCTACAAACGAATTTCGATTACAACACAACTAAACATATTTGTTCATTGTTTTGGACCTTAGTAGACGAAAATACTATTAACGCAGGTAGCTGAAAACTCACTCACACAATGACTGGACATTTATCCACACGTGGATGTAAAATCATTCAAGTTCCTGGGTACGAACTTACACAGGATTATCCGTACTCTGACAAATGGAATGCTCGAAAGGATACTTCCATTCTACTATATCTATGCAGACTTTTCTTATTGGGTTCTTGAGATTAAGACAGAACAATGCCCGCTGTGGTCGGTCCGGTGGGGGCTTGCCCCCCCTCCGGACCTGACGCTTCGCCGCCGCTGGTTTGTTAACGTTGTTGTTAACATTATTGTTGTTGTTATTGTTGTTGTTCGTCGTATTGACCGTCGTCGTCGCGGTAGGGGCATTCATCCTTACTTGAGTCGTATTCCATTCATGCAATTCCAACTCATCACCTAGGGGAAAATCGAAGAAATGCGAATCCATGGACGTAATATCGCCGCTTCAGTAAAACAATGACGTAACTGCGAATTGGCATCAAAATGATTCAGTATGATCAGGAAGAGGTAGTGCGTCCAATAAATATTTGACTCCATCGAAATTCTCTCTCAGTTCTGTGGAAGGGTAGATACGTCATTGTTCATTGTCAGCTGTTCATGAGCTCGCGTCAGTGAAATCATTTCTCATGTGCTAAAATTTCTGTAAAATTTGATGTTTTCCCAGTTACGTCATTGTTTTACTGAAGCGGCGATATATCTGATGAATTTTTCGCCTATAAACAATATGGGATTTGAAAAAACATGCCAGCCTGGTTCACTTACATCAAACACTGATGACAGCAAAGATAGCGATGAGTGTTTTTGGTTAGAATTGGCACGAGTAACTCACACCCAACCTTCGAAGTCTCTCGATTCTTGTTGTGACCAAATTTCGGTATCCAACCTCTGCTAACGCTTCATCACCGAAACGAAGGGCGTTCTGTAACAGATAATTTTGCGAAACATACGTTAGAGCTATGAAAAATGGTCAACGGAATCTTGTAGAAATCCATTGAAATTATTGGCCAAAAGAACCTATTGCAAAAATCAAATTTTTTGCAAAAATAATGAAAGGTATGTCCTTTGGGCAAAAAAATGTAGTTGAAATGTTAAACCAACTGAACAGGACCGTACGGTGTGATTAAGAACAAGGATTTAAACATCCTCCTCAGCTACACGAAAAGCGAGTTTCAACGCAAACGGGTTTTTATACCGACCTCAAAATAAACGAGGTTTTTTGCTTGAGTAGACTTGTTGCATGAATTTATCTTTCGCACTCCAACATTACTCTATATTATGATGATAAACCTACCTACTCCAGCTATTTGAACTTTATTTTCTGTGATAGCCAGACAAATAATAAAGGTCCACACAAGGACCACCTTTCTCTACGAGTATCACACTGAGAGGGGGGGGGGGTCGCCAGTTCTAAGGGACTAAAGTAAAAAATATGACGAATAAAAAGATTTTTCAACAAATAGACAATAGAACGCAGATCACAAATTTTTGTTAATGACCACATACGGACACACTAACACTTGTTCCGGAAGTAATTCCGAGTAAGAGTGCATGAGTTAACGTTTTTTTGAAGCTCCCATCCTTTTTCCAATTTTAGGATGATTACAAGACTTCCATTTTCTTCGTAAATATGGAAGTAAAAATTGAACGCTCGTCCACGTATATCTAATAACCCGACCAACGATTTGGGATTCCTACCGGTAACTTTTATGAACACCGGTAGGTAATACCGGTCTGGTATGCGATGGGTCGGATTAACCAACCTGGAGGGTAAAGGATTCCTTTCTTGGCAGGTTGAATTGGATAGTATATCGTTCATTCGCTTTCGAGCTCGGTGGGTAGTCGGGTTTAGATTGGTAGCCATTATTTATTCGCTTCCGTAGGTACATCGGACGGGTAAGTGTATAACACTAGCAGTAGGTATCCAGGCATGGTGGTTGAAGATGGCTCTCAGAAAAGGTAGTCAAACCTTACCCAGGCTCGAATTCGAGAACAACATTCAAGTCGTTTTTGACGAGGGGACCTGCGTCATTGGTTACCCCGAAATGAAATCGAATAAATGTGCGCATTTATTTGGTCTAGAGAGAATGATGACTTGCGTCTTAGAACCCATTACGTGCGAAACAATTTTTTGGTTCATTTTTCTTAAGAAATGAACCTTTGTAATCGGTCAGAAAATTTTTTTTAACACCCCCTGAAAATTTGTTGGTTTACGTTTGAAGGGGTGTAGCAGGCTATAAAAATTTTTTGTCCGTCCGGGGTTTTTCGGGGGTAAGGAGTTATCGAAATTTTTTGAAATTTTTACCAAAAATTAAGTTCCGCATCTAGTTGGTTCTAACGTCTCGACAGAAGCCTGCCTTCATTTTAAGGCATGTATCAACAAGTGGGAAAAAATCGTACTTTTCAGGATAAGTGCGATGTACTCATGTGAGGGATCATTCCCTACAGATTATTCTATGCTGGATCAAATGAGACCATCACCACGCCGGTACCTAGCTTCAACCGTTTAGGATTTATTGCAGTTTTAGCGAGAAATTTTTTGAGTTTTTAAAAATTTCACCAATCCTTAATAACTCAAAAACGACTAGAGTCACAGAATCAGCGTACGGCGGGCGGCGGAAATAGTCACATTGCAGGATCGGATTTTACACCCTTTGAAAAGTGAACCTTTAAAATTTCAGGGGGGAAAATTCATCTTTTAGAAATTTTTTTGACCTATCAAAATGGTTTGAAATTGTATAATAAACCATAATATTAGGTGCCTAAGGCAAAATAATCGAGAAATATTCAAACTCCCTCTTGAACTCTTAGGTTTATTCAGTAGGTACCTACTTACATATCGAGTAAGCAGCATGGTAGTAAAGTCGGCCTCCATCTGACCCAATGAACGAAGCCCAACTCACAAACCACAGTCCTCGTCAGGCCGATAACAACGCACAACCGAGTCATGGCCTAGATTCCAATGTGCTGACACGGCTGATAATAAGCTTCAGTAGCCTCGCAGCGTTTTCAAAGGATACCTGATAACGTTCAAAGGAATGGCAGAATTATATTTCTGCGGTCCTTCTGTGATTGTGAGCATTTCCCTGTCGTCCTACTAGTCCTTGAGTGGGAGATAGAGCGCAGGTTGCAAGTACACGTTCATATTTGAACTGCTGGTAAATAGGATACCTAAAAGTTTGGGAGGTTCCGAGTATTTTACGGCTGTTTCCTAACTCACTCCCGTGCGGAATGTGCGAGATAAAGTCCCAACTGACTCCAGCCCAGACCGAAAATGAAGGTCCCAACTGACTCCCTGAAGGAAGTTAGTTCTGACTGACTCTCGCCGAGGTACAAGAGTAGGGGTGCGTTTTATTTACTGTAGTAGGTATTAATTTAGTTATTATTTAATTAGTTACTGTATTATTTATTTAAAAAATTTCCTGTATTATTTATTTATTTTATTTGAAAAATTTCCTGTATTACCTATTTATTTAATTTAAAAAATCTCCAAAAAATTTCCAAAATTTTCAAAACATTTCAAAAAATCTCTAAAAATTTCCACAATTTCCATAAAAATTTTAAAAATTCAAAAATTTTGTGATTCAAAAAATTTGCGGTCCACTACTGAGTAGGGGTATGTTTTATTTACTGTAGTAGTTATTAATTTAGTTATTATTTAATTAGTTAGGTACTGTATTATTTATTTTATTTAAAAAATGTCCTGTATTGTTTATTTATTCATTTTATTTAAAAAATGTCATTAAAATATTTATTTATTTTATTTAAAAAATTTCATTAAAATATTCATTTATTTTATTTAAAAAATTTCCTGTATTGTTAATTTATTTATTTTATTTAAAAAAATTCATTAAAATATTTATTTGTATTATTTAAAAAATTTCATTGAAATATTCATTTATTTTATTTAAAAAATTTCATTAAAATATTTAATTCCCAGTCCAAAACAACCACAAAATTAATTTGCGTTACCAAAACAATAAAATAACAGATTCTAACGGGCTCTATCCTCCAAATTAGGAATAGATTCGGCTCCGTAGAGCAGCGGTGGTCGAAAGGCCGGAATTCGTACTCTATGTACAGTTAGGTACTGCTAGTGATGGGCAAATTCCCGGGAATTTATTTTTGGGGAATATTCCTGGGAATATTCCCGGGAATATTCCCGAGTGGGGAATTTATACGGGAATTTATGTTTTTCCTCATTAAAAATGTTAATATTAAGGAAGTACACACCCAGTAACATAATTAGGTACAAAGTAAGTGCGAGGACGAGTAAAAAATGAAATTATATTAAATAATTATTGATTACAAACTTTTGAAAATGAAAAAAATGAAGAAATTTTAGTCGAAGTCCGAGCCGGATTGAGTCATTTCTTCAGAGTAATCCTCGGATCCAGATGGGATAGCCAAAAACACAGTGATGTCTGAAGTGTCCCTTTTCCCTCCTTATCACTTATCAACAATCACTCCTCTTCTTCTTCTTCTTTCTCTTTTTCATGTCTTGGCCGCATTTTTCCTTCCATCTTCTTCCTCTCCTTCGATTTCTGATTTGGGGTTGACATCTGACATGGCGGATTTAACGCTTAAGCAGGTAGGTAAGTAGCAAAAGTACGGGCGATCAAGCAATCAATCATCAGCAAGATTTTATACAATAATTATAAAAATATTTTTTATTAAATTTAAGAAGAAAAAAGTAAATTCCCCATTTTTGCCGGGAATATATATTTTGGGGAATATTCCCGGGAATTCCCCAGTTCCCCGGGAATATTCCCCGGGGAATATTCCCGGTGCCCATCACTAGGTACTGCAAAGAAAAACAATAAAAATTCACTCTGGTCTCAAATCGTGTCGAGTGCATCCCACCTGCATTCATTCTCATAAAATCTTTACTGGCTTCAGGCAGTCTGTCTTTTCACTCCGCGTTAAGTTGGACGTCTCATTAGCAGCCGTTTGTCCCGTGTCCAAAGTTCAAACAGCAACTAACGAGTCATCAAATTTAATGTGACGTGAAAAGTTCAGTGAAGCGGCTTTCAGGATAATGACCAGGATAATGACCATTGAAACTGCAGTTTCACCAAACTGTTAACGTTTCGTTAATTTAATGTCCCGTTAGTTGCTGTTGGTCTTATACCTCTTACCATGGCTATTCAAACACTATACGTTAAACCAAGCCAAAAGCTAAAAGCTTGGCGAAAGTAGCCCCAAGACGAGTGTTGAATGGCACATTAAATGTGTTTGTTCAATTTGATTTATTATTCAATTGGTTTTTTGGTCAATAATAAAGCTTTGTAATTACGAAAGAAAAGAAAATTAAATTCACCCCCCCCCCCCAGGAAAAATTGGTGGTTCGTGTTTCAGGGTGAGCAGAATCTAAATGTCGAATTTGAGCATAGCAGTTTGAACATTGAAGCCATTCGACAATTGTCATGGTGCACCAACTTTTGTTCTGGACAGACGCGAACTAGCCAAATTGCTACCTCAACTTTACGGGTCTCCTTCGACTCAACCCCACTTGGCTCTTCATCCTATTACGAATCGGTTTTCTCAGGCCGTGAAGCCTTGGAGAAATGGCCCTTATCAGCATATCAGTTGGTTAATAGGTTTTAACCATTTTTCAGTCAGAGTTGAAGATACTAACACCACTGCATATTTGACAGGATACTTGGGTTGCGTAAATAATAAGGAGTTCACTTTGTATTTGAACTATTCTCATACCCTTGACTACCTACGAATTCATGAAAACACATTCGGGGAAGACGAAAATTGGGAAAACATAAATGAAAATTCGACGAATAAACGAGAATTATGGAAAAATTGTTTCAGGCTACATCAGAATTGGGAATGATATTATATTAGGTTTGACAATGAAAGATTTTGACATTTTTTCAATACCAGCCCCATAGGGTGATCCCTAATAGTGGATCAGCACGTTTTTCTCGGTAAGTATTTAGAGGTAGGTATCATTTTTCTCTTCGGAGTAAGTAAACCCGAAACTTGAAGTACTTCGATTTTAGGGGAGTTTGAAAATTTGCATTGTGGCTTTTCTGACACTTTTGATCAAAATAGCCTCCAAAGTATTCCAAATATATCCAATCGCGTCAAAACTTCTCGGGAATAATGTACCAAAATAAGTAGGGTTTACTTCGACGGGTTTGTTGATGACAGATAATATTCTCCGCGAAAAAGGCGCCGGTCCACTATTCGAGGAACACCCTGCATCGGCACTCGGAGGTGAACATGATCGCTACATTCGGGACCTTTACGGCGTTGCAATATTGTTGGATGCTATCCGAAGCAGCAGACTCATTTACGCAGCTATCGCCCCTGAAAGCACAGGCAAAGGCTCCAAGATGTCCCGCAAGGATCCAGTAGAGCGGCGCACAACGGCCGAGCTGGCGTCGCAATAAAATGCCGGATATTTCGCAAAAAGGAATAGCCGCAAGGATGCGGTGATAAAACTGTTTTGCATATTTATGGTCCCCACGCTTCAGCCCATCCGTCTCCTCGAGCTAGAAAGCCTCGTAATTCGATTTGTACTCGACGACAAATCAGTTCCGACGTTCAAGAGCCAACTCAGAGGAAGAACTCGTCGGTCGTGAGAGGGAAAGTGACGTTGTACGTTGTCGGTGGAGCAAATCGGGTTATCGCGGAGGTAAAAACGATTCGAGAAAACTCCCCAGGATAGAAGGAGTGGCGGTATATAATTTAATTGGCAATCTCGAGTCGGTTGGCAATTTGGTTAGGCAGGTACATAAAGGTGAGGAGGACGTCAAAAGCTTACGATTCGTTACAACAATAGTTCAAAATGGGGTATGAGCGGGGTAGTACACGCAGTAAGTATGGCTAAATACGGCTAATTGGTTGCTGTTTCTACTTCCATATTTACAGAGTAAATGGAAGTATTGTTATCGTCCTAAAATCGAGAATTGGAACGGAGCTTCAAAAAAAACTTTTTCTCATATGCATTTACTCAGAATCATTTCCTAAACAAGTTTCTGCGTGTCCGTCTGTGGTCATTTACAACCAGTGGTGCGTAGATAACACACAATACTTTCATATTTTGGAACGTAAAATTGTGACGCAATTTGATCATATTTTGACTGCTTTTAAGGGTGTTTAGGTCAAAAATATCAAAAAATTCACTATTCAAATTTCAAAATTCGCCCGAAATCAAAAAACGCCAGTTGTTCGGAACATGAAAAATATCCACATATTCTGCAAGGAAAAACAAAGATTTTAAAACCAAGAACGCTCAAATCGGTTCATTTTTGTAGCCAGAAAAAAATAAAATAGAAAAAACTAAAAATGCAAATATATCGGAAGTACTGTGCGTTATCCAAATTTCGATTGAACAGGGTGTTAGGTCTTACCGAGACGCACGTTTCAGTTCAAGAAATTTGAAAAAAGGTTGAGAATTGAGGGAGTTATGGTCATTTTTGTAAATGACCACAGACGGACAGACGGACTAACGGACACACGGACTAACGGACTAACGGACACACGGACACACAGACACTTGTTCAGGAAGTGATTCTGAGTAAATGTGTATGAGAAAAAGTTTTTTCTGAAGCTCCGTTCCGATTCTCGATTTTAGGACGATCACAATACTTCCATTTACTCTGTAAATATGGAAGTAAAAATGACCATAGCTCCCTCATTTCTCAACTTTTTTCAAATTTCTTGAACTGAAATGTTCGTCTCAGCAAGATTTAACACCCTGTTTAATCAAAATTTGGATTACTCACAGTACTTCCGATATATTTGAATTTTTAGTGTTTTCAATTTTATTTTTTTCCGGCCACAAAAACGAACCGATTTGAGCGTTCTTGGTCTTAAAATCTTTGTTATACCTAGCAGAATATGTGGATATTTTTTATAATCCGATAATGTGGCTTAATTTTATTATGAACGGATTTTAAAATTTGAATAGTGAATTTTTTGATTTTTATGACCTAAACTGAAACAGACAAAATATGACCAAATTACCACTTTTACGTATCAAAGTATTGTGTGTTATCTACGCACCGCTGGTTTCGAAATAGAGTTTATTTGATCAGAAGTTCATTACTGGCATCGGAAAGTGTTTCACCTTCTCATCAATTACTCCCGGACCAAGACATTTTTTAATTTGATTTTTTTTCTGACCACGAAAATGAATGGAATGGCTCGGAAAGAAAATCGGCACGCCACATGTCTAATCATATAGGTACCTATTGTACGATTACGGTTTTTTGACGTCTAGTGATGACACAGGTACCTATACTTTGAAACACTATAATGTCAAATTCCGTCCGAGTAATCCTCGGTTTATCTTTTATCCGGCCAGGAAACAAAAAACTCATTCCTTTTCAAGTAAAGCAGAAGTTCCTGATGCGTGCAAAGATTACGGAGTTCCTCCGCGACTTGAGCGGAACTTGGCCGCAAGAAGAACAGCTTGACTCAAAACCGAAGTTTCCGTTTTCTGACAACTTACATTCTTGCAAGTTTTAAGAACGCAACTTTCCCAGGATTCCCCGTCTTCCTTGCCCTCTCTAGTCAACTTGGCCGTCTCAGGCAAGAGTCGGATTTTTGTTTCCCCGGTATACCTATCCACTTACCGTTTGCATTCGACAGGCATCCGTTACAATCGTTTCAACTAAATTTTATCTACGCTCATCTCTTTTAGCAGGCAGTATTCTGCTCTTAGCTGAACATTGCACGATCGACAAGAGGCTGGGGTGTCTATTGGAATTAGCAGGCGACTAAGTGGCAAGTTTGCGTTGCTCAAAGATTAAGTCCACATTTGGTGCGCGGTTTGCAATGATGGCCACACAGATAGCTTGAGGGACTTCAGCTACCACTGCACGGTATTTTAGGGATCAAGAGGGAATGGAGGGGGGGGGGTTCTTTGGAAGGAATTATCTGTCAGAGTGGGCGTACTATGTGGAACCTGTACCTGTACCTGTATGTGTGTACCTGTAAACTGTAGACAAACGGCACTGATCATTAACGAGGGGCTTCTCTTCGCATCTTCGCATGAATCATGCTGTTATACTACTTCATTATTGTTTTCTATTTTTCCTGTTTCTTTTTCAGTCCATTAAACAGTTTAACTTTTTCATCTCCAGGGAATCCCGGTTGCATAAACGGGGTGTAAAGCATTTTTGAATTGCTTAATTGAAACTTAATTGAATTTGAAATGCTATGCTTAATTGAAACTGGTTGCCCTCTCTTCTGGATAAATCGAATCGAACTAGTCCCACGGAAGAACTCCTGCATAATATCCACAGCAGTACTGGAGGCGATATCATTAGTGTGATGAAAGACGAGTGGAAAAGCGCTGAGGCCAAGTCAAACGGGGAATAAAAATGACTGCCTACGGAGTAAGTGATGCACCCGAGTACCGGATTAAGGGTACAAAGCTAGGATTTCTTCTTAGGCTTGTACGGAAAAAAGCCTGGGGAAAAAGGCAGAGAGGGTAGTGAGAGGAAGATGGCATCGAGACCGATCCGCTGGGGCTGCTGTATTTACTCGGATAAAAGATAAAAGGATAACCCGACGACTTTGATAAGGCGAAAGGATCAGATGCACTGAATTGAAGAAACAGGGAAGTGACGCGTATGCTCAAGAACGGTTCATAATCGACCCTCTGAATCGAACCTTCTTCAATGTTAGAGATTTGCCGCGTTTACACCTCAATCTACAGCACGCAATAAAATTCATAGATATTCACCAGGCACTATAAATGAGGAGTAAAAGTAGAGAAAACGCCGTTTCAGGCGTTGATTTTTGCCCGATAACCGAAGCTGCTCCGGACGTGCCTTGCCGCAGAGGGTCGGAATCAAAACTATTCCAGGTTATAAATAAAATTGAAGACGAAATTTTGATCTATAGTATCACCTATTCATGCAGTTACTGTGGTACCCGGCTGCTCATAGCTTCACCCTTGATGGACATAATCCAACGCGTTGAACCAGGTAGGCTCAGAGTTCGTTGAACAAGCTCATAGGACTTAGCCAAGGATTGTCAGCTCAGGTAGAAAATGTTTTGCGCCATCAGTAGAGCTGGGACTGGATTTGGACTCAAGATTGCCCGGGATGCTGTGGAATAGTCCCCAGGGCTCGCATTGATGACTAGTGGATTGAAACAGACAAATTAACGAATCAAGTCCGCCCGATAATCAGGATCCGAGAAACAAGTTTGCTAGCTGAGTGCGATAAATATGGGCACGTCAAAATCTCCGATTCATTAATTATCTTAAACGAAGAAAACAGGACGTTGGTAGTTTCCAGAAGGAAAAAACGGTTAATGCGATGATGAAAACAAGGTTTCCCCTGCTGACCACGAACCGAAACGTCTTTCCAAGGCCTGCCAGAGCCAAAAAACTTCTTCTCCACTCGCATGCCCCGCTGAAGTCGTTTAGGATATGGGAAAAAGTTTCAGTTGCCCGCCATAAATCTACAACTTCTAAAACAAACGGCCCGTTTAATCAGATTGTGAAAACATCGCCATGAACGGAGTAGACAATGAAGATGGGCGACTTTAATTCCAACGAAGGCAATAGAGCGAAGGAGCAATAATTAATTCGACACAAAGGTTTCATTCTTTCATTGCCATCGCAAAATTCAATCCCATAACGCGGTATTCAACAACTTGGACCAATCAATGAGCAATTTGATTTTTCATGCGGAGACAACGGGGTCAAAACCCAGTAAGTGACGATGCATACCTCCAAAATTCGGAGGCACGAACCCTGCAAGCCCAAATAAATTGTTATTCAATAAAAATTATTGCAGGGTGCGTGCCTATTTATTGAGAAACCATGGAAACATCGAGAACTTCTGTTTTTCATCCAAACTGGACGATAAGCGAAACACGAGTCGTCATCTTTTATTGCTCTTCGGCAGCGAAAATTTGATAAAACTTTGGAATATTTTCTGTCATCGAGAAAAACGAGCTATAGGGCCGGTTCCTCAATATAGAAAAAAAAGATTAATCAGAAACTCTTGAGTTTCTGTGTGTTTGAAAACAGTGTTTGAAAACACATAACTAATGAAAAAGAAACTGCAACTAATAATCGAACTCAAAGTCAATCTAACAACAGAACAGAAACTCAAACTCACAATCGAACTCGTAGTCAATCTCACTATGAAACAGAATCTCAAACTCATAATCGAACTCGAAGTCAATCTCACAATGAAATGGAATCTCAAACTCATAATCGAACTCGAAGTCAATCTCACAATGGAACTCAAACTCATAATCGAACTCGAAGTCAAACTCACATTAGAACAGAAACTCAAACTCGAAGTCAATCTCACAATGAAACTGAAACTCAAACTCATAATCGAACTCGAAGTCAATCTCACAGTGGAACAGAATCTCAAACTCATCATCGAACTCGAAGTCAATCTCACAATGAAACTGAAACTCAAACTCATAATCGAACTCGAAGTCAATCTCACAATGAAACAGAATCTCAAACTCATAATCGAACTCGAAGTCAAACTCACATTAGAACAGAAACTCAAACTCATAATCAAACTCGAAGTCAAACTTACAATAAAACAGAATTTCAAACTCATAATTGAACTCGATGTCAAACCCACAATACAACTGAAACCCAAACTCATAATCAAACTCGAAGCCAATATCACAATGAAACTGAAACTCAAACTCATAATCGAACTCGAAGTCAATCTCACAATGAAACTGAAACTGAAACTCATAATTGAACTCGAAGTCAAACTCACAATGAAAATCAAAATCGAACTCGAAGTCAATCTCAGAATGAAACAGTTTGACTTCGAGTTCGATTATAAGTTTGAGATTCTGTTCCATTGTGAGTTTGACTTCGACTTCGATTATCAGTTTGAGTTTCAGTTTCATTGTGAGATTGACTTCGAGTTCGATGATGAGTTTGAGATTCTGTTCCACTGTGAGATTGACTTCGAGTTCGATTATGAGTTTGAGATTCTGTTTCATTGTGAGTTTGACTTCGAGTTCGATTATGAGTTTGAGATTCTGTTTCATTGTGAGTTTGACTTCGAGTTCAATTATAAGTTTGAGTTTCAGTTTCATTGTGAGTTTGACTTCGAGTTCAATTATGAGTCTGAGTTTCTGTTCTAATGTGAGTTTGACTTCGAGTTCGATTATGAGTTTGAGTTTCGGTTTCATTGTGAGATTGACTTCGAGTTCGATGATGAGTTTGAGTTTCGGTTTCATTGTGAGATTGACTTCGAGTTCGATGATGAGTTTGAGATTCTGTTCCACTGTGAGATTGACTTCGAGTTCGATTATGAGTTTGAGATTCTGTTTCATTGTGAGTTTGACTTCGAGTTCGATTATGAGATTGAGATTCTGTTCCACTGTGAGATTGACTTCGAATTTGATTATGAGTTTGAGATTCTGTTTCATTGTGAGTTTGACTTCGAGTTCAATTATAAGTTTGAGTTTCAGTTTCATTGTGAGTTTGACTTCGAGTTCAATTATGAGTCTGAGTTTCTGTTCTAATGTGAGTTTGACTTCGAGTTCGATTATGAGTTTGAGTTTCGGTTTCATTGTGAGATTGACTTCGAGTTCGATGATGAGTTTGAGATTCTGTTCCACTGTGAGATTGACTTCGAGTTCGATTATGAGTTTGAGATTCTGTTTCATTGTGAGTTTGACTTCGAGTTCGATTATGAGTTTGAGATTCTGTTCCACTGTGAGATTGACTTCGAATTTGATTATGAGTTTGAGATTCTGTTTCATTGTGAGTTTGACTTCGAGTTCAATTATAAGTTTGAGTTTCAGTTTCATTGTGAGTTTGACTTCGAGTTCAATTATGAGTCTGAGTTTCTGTTCTAATGTGAGTTTGACTTCGAGTTCGATTATGAGTTTGAGTTTCGGTTTCATTGTGAGATTGACTTCGAGTTCGATGATGAGTTTGAAATTCTGTTCCACTGTGAGATTGACTTCGAGTTCGATTATGAGTTTGAGATTCTGTTTCATTGTGAGTTTGACTTCGAGTTCGATTATGAGTTTGAGATTCTGTTTCATTGTGAGTTTGACTTCGAGTTCGATTATGAGTTTGAGATTCTGTTTCATTGAGAGATTGACTTCGAATTCGATTATGAGTTTGAGTTTCGGTTTCATTGTGAGATTGACTTCGAGTTCGATGATGAGTTTGAGATTCTGTTTCATTGTGAGTTTGACTTCGAGTTCGATTATGAGTTTGAGATTCTGTTTCATTGTGAGTTTGACTTCGAGTTCGATTATGAGTTTGAGATTCTGTTTCATTGAGAGATTGACTTCGAATTCGATTATGAGTTTGAGTTTCGGTTTCATTGTGAGATTGACTTCGAGTTCGATGATGAGTTTGAGATTCTGTTTCATTGTGAGTTTGACTTCGAGTTCAATTATAAGTTTGAGTTTCATTGTGCGATTGACTTCGAGTTTGATAATGAGTTTGAGATTCTGTTCCATCTTGAGATTGACTTCGAGTTCGATTATGAGTTTGAGATTCTGTTTCATTTTGAGTTTGGCTTCGAGTTTGAGTTCCTATTACATTGTTAGTTGCTTGCCTTCCCAGGCCCGTGCAACGGGGCCATTCTACCCCCCAAAATTTTCTGGGTTTCCTTCACATAAGTACTACGAACGTGATATGTTTTTCATTGTCAACACGGTAGTTACTACATCTCACCGGTAAATGGGACGTTTCCTAATGTTGATAATTTAATGTTAAACGTGATTCAATTTGTCGGCGTTGGGCCCCCCTCCAAGTTAAATTCCTAGGTACGTTCCGGGTGCCAGTGAGAATCGCGTCCTGGACTATGTAGATTCCTGTACTGAAAATTGGTATTCCAAGAGTTCGCTGTTCGATATAGCCGATTCGGGGGTCGTTAATTTTCAAACCCCATTATTGCGTTATGCGTTGTAAAGACACCAGATTGGCTGTAAGGTCAATCTTTGCCCATAGGTTAACGCTATCATCTCTTAATGCGTTTGCGAATACCTGCCTCCCGTTCTCTTCAAAGATTGAACTTTCAGCACGTGATTCTGGATCGGATTCAGTTTACCATGTGATAGCGTCCGCGGCATCGCATAGCAAAACGGGCTTCGCTAACGACCTGCTCAAGCTTGCCATACCGCCATCAGTTCAAAGTGTTCATTTGCGGCCGTGGGCCACCAAGGGCGACTACCCGCTAACTGAGTTTCCAACTGCCATCTCTCTCTGCTGAGCTCAACTGAGCGTACCTAATTAGGAAAACGGTCATCCAGCAGGTTTGGGAGGACTGCTATAACTATTCATTGACCTTGTTGACCATGATACATCGTTCGACTGAGAGATACACTTCTCAAAATCGTCTTCAAGCAAAGGAATTTCAAAATCGTGATGTGAAAGAAACATAATACGTGACCGAGCCACTCATAAAAGGAGTACAATCGAAATTGTGGTCATTGAAGCGTGTTTCAAATTGGGTTACAAAACCAATAATTTGGGCAATCGATCTCTCAGCCTTTCAGCATTCCCTAGAAGATGAGTTAACAATTTTTGCATTTCAGTTAAACGTTTGAAATTCGAATCTGCTGGATGTTTCTTTACCGGGCAAGCAGTTCCTCCAACCATTAAATTCCAATTGGTTACTTTCTTCTGTCAAGTGGAAGGCTCACGATAAAACGTAAATGTTGGTTTAATTGCTGCGTTAGCCGTGTGAGCAATTTTACATCCTTATTTGTAAAAATCATGTTAATGATGGTTTAATTGTAACCAATAGAGTATCACAATGGGGTTAGTTTTCCAATTCGATTATTCCTAGAAATCCCGGATACCAGGGATGACATAAATCATGAGGCTATGGGCCGAATCTTTCACGCCACCAATGGGAATCGAACCCAGAACTTCAGGGTAGTACCAGCAGACCAACCCGTGAGCCCAACTTGCCTACTACACTTTAACGTGATTATGAACAGGATTGGATAGCGAATTGAGTACGAAGGCTTGTTTATGGAAGTTAGTTCAATTGGAGTTTGGCATCATTCGACATGAATGTTCCCTGTTGTCGGTGGTTTCATGTCGAAGGATGAGTAAGTGCAAATGAAAAACGCTGCAATATCTCATTCACGCGGCTCGCTTCCCTGCGCGTGGGTTCATTTTCAATCACTTTTTTCGATGATAGGACCAATGCCTAATTGGACGGTTTCCAAGAAATTTGAAAAAAGAAAAAAGGGTTAAGAATTGAGAGCAATGGCAATTGCCGTAAAATTTACTCATTTAATGACCACACACGGAACACAGACACTTGAGAAAGTGATTCTGAGTAAAAGTGTAAAAGTAAAAGTTTTTTTCTGAAGCTCCGTTCCGATTGTCGATTTTTTTACGATTCCAGTACTTCCCTATACTCTGTAAATATCGATGTAAATACGAGTAATTATACCTGTATGGAATTGGAAAAAATTGAAGGATTGCCGGCTGTTTTTATGATTATACCCGGTGAAACAGAATACTATAGGTCAGCATTAGTGTTATGCAAGTTAAGTGGGCCACCGTAGGCAACGTCTGTCGCACTCTTCTCGCCGCATCGATCAGAAACTTGTACGCTGGTGCTGTGCAGGGCGCACACACGTATGCATACTGCCTAAGGTTGCTCCTCCTCATGCCCTTAGCACTGACACTCTGGGCCCATCACGAAAGCTCTCTATTGCTGTTACCCCACCACCACTACCCCTTCGAGCGGGGCAATGTTCAGTGTGCACTCCAACGGGCTGATTAGATCGGGGAATGACGTCCTTCACCCCAACTACTTACTCAGCGTTTGCTCTCAAAGCGCAGGCATCACTATCTTATATTCGAGGCTGGGCGTTAATTTATTCTCAACTTGACGGAAAAATCGTTCCATGCGAATAAACGTCAAAAATTCTCAAAAAACAAATGTAAATTTATAACAAAAATAATTATGCTAACCCATTGGATATCTCTAGGTGTCGGTTCAGTTCTCCAATTCAGATAATATCCATGGATCAGTACCAGGGATGACATGAATTCAAACACCACCTCCCCCCCCCCCATGGGGGCAAAATATAAGATTGTAGAGGAGAATGTGCTTCAACCGAATTCTTGCATTCAAAAATGTAGATAAGAAACCTTGTGGTCGGAAAATCCTCAAAAAAGTGACGAAGAACCGTGATCACTCAAACACCTGTTAACGTTTGTGGACAGCGCTGTATCTTTAGAACCACTCAGGTGACCAGCACCCATTTGTCACGCAGTGTAACTCGGCTAGTTGAGCACTTTGTCAACATTGTGCTGCTTATAGTTCACCCAAAATCCGAGGTATGCAATATTAGGCACTATGCCATACTGGGCACCTTAACGAATAGCGTGAAAAATGGAAAACAAATCAAATGCTTAGGTTGTAACACCAAGTGGGCTGGCTTGGGAATGTGCTGAGGAAAATTTCAGCAAACAGCGCTCCTCAAAAAGGGTCAAAATGAGATATGCGGAATTACTGTGGTATTGACGATTTTGAAGTTCGCCGTTCCCTTACGTGGCTGTACTTAATTAATTTCGGATTGCCACGAGAAACTTTTTCTGCTCGGTAAAGAGGGAAAACCCCTTGTTTTCGAAAGTGCATCGCCAGTTGGCGGTAGACAACAATGAAAAGGAAGCAGGGACTTTCCGTTTGAAAGAGGAAGGGAAGGTCGGGGTGCGTCTCGACGAGGAGTTGTTGGGAAGTTGTTGGTGGGAGACGTGCCCTGACCCGACGTGACGACGGGCCCATTCGATATCAACAGGTGGCTTCATTGGCCGAGAAGGAGGTGGTGGATTGGAGGGCGAGGAAGATGGGGGCCGAGGAAAAAGCACGAGGAAGCTGATGAAGGGGCGACGTGGAAGATGAGTTGGCAGAACGCAGACCCGGCGTGGAGTCCCTCAGCACTCAAATCCCGTGGACAATCGCATTGGTTAATTTAATTCAACGTACATAGGTTCCGACTCGCCGCGCATAATTTGGCCTTCCGCTTTTAACACCGTAATTTGCACTCCCATCATGCACACGTGTAAGAATGATCATCGGCGCATTGCGGATGAGGCTTTTCACTTAAGAGACCAGTATTTTTTTTCTCCCATGTTTACATAGTAAACGAAAATATTGTAATCGTCATAAAATCGGAACGGAGGTTTAGAAAAAACGTTACTTATACGCTTGTAAACCTCCTGAACAAGTGTCCGTCTGTGAGCATTCTTAGAAGAATGGCCATAATCATCTCCTCCGGTAAATTCGACGCATTTCGATTTTAGGCGGGTTGAAAAATATGGAAAGTGACTTTTTGGAATTTTTGATCGAAATATGAAGTTCAGTGTGTTATCCAAGCACCAATGATCTTGTTCACAGACATAGATGCAACAGAAATTTATCCACCGAAAAAACGTACCTACTTAATTGAGAGAGATTCAAAAATAAATTACCCTCGTGATCTATAAACAATAAATAGAGCAGTCGTTCGAAGTTGTTCAGTCAGTGCCCTGCCTCATGGGAGCGCAATTGTTAATCTCTACCAAGGCAATATTGGTTTCGTAGTAGGAAATTTTGAAAAAGGCTGAAAAACTGTTAAAACAGGAACTACCATGGTTCCTCACTCAGAGGACTGGACTCCTCGCAGGGCAAAAGGGTCCTTCTGAAACGTAGGTAGGCCAACGAATTTTCATTCGAAAATCGATAACGGATATGCTGTGGGTTAATATCTGACTCACACTTGGATCCCACCAGTGGCATGGAAGTAGCGAAATGTATCATAATAAAATAATAAATCATTAAATGATTTATTTAATGATAAATTTTATCATATACCATCAAAATAAAAAAAAACCTTTCGGATCAAAGCCTAGAATACTGAGCCTCTCCATGTAAAATCCTCCGGTAACACGGTTGGACACAATTAAACGCTCTTTGTTCCTTTATTATGGAGCGGTTTTAGTGGTCTTGTGTATTCACGGTAATTAAAACTGTAACGGAGGCCTGAGATGTTGAATTTCACTGGCATGTCCCACTCTGTTTATCCGAAGTACCTGGTTAACCATCAGCAGCAGCGTCGACTTGATCAAGTTTCAGTTTAGCCCAAGCATACATGAGAAATAAATGAAAGGAGTGAATCATCGAGCCCTCTCTTGTTTTTATGGCCCAATTGTCGAACTAATGGTTTGTTGATTGTTTTATTTGCAGTAAACTATTAAAAATTGATCATTCACTCAAATGTAGAAGAACTTTTGAAAATGGATTAACTAGCCATGAAAATGGGGTATTATGGTACCCTAGAGATAGTTATTGAGAACATGCATATTTTTTGCCAAAAATGATGTACTCATTTTCTGAAATGATGACGAAGCAGTTCTGAATAGGCCATGGGAAAGAACTTTGTCATCGGAAATAATATTATGGAGATTTCTGTTTTATTTCCGGAGCCGGCAGGGGGGTGGGGTAATATGATACCTCGGGCCACATAATCAGCACCCATGGGGTCCGTATTAAAGTCAACGCCATTTTGAGAACGAACTGACTTCTCATGGGCTAACGTCCACTGAATAACTCGCATCCGTCGTGGAATACAGCAACAACTCAAAATTCATAAATGTTGGGAATTCGCGTTCCAAGTTTTGCTCTTCCATCTTTCATCCCTCCATGGAATAAAGACACACTAGCTCTCACGTGGAACACAAATGAACTAGCATAGTTCTGACCTTTGATTGACAGAATAGACCACTCCTGCTATCCAAATCTGGTGTTAACTCAAAATGGGCATTTTTTGAGTTGTTGCTGTGTTCCGCGATGGGTGCAAACTATTCTAACAAGTTTTAAGGAAACGTCAGTGAGTGGATGATGCTTCATTTTAGCAAAAACAGTCAACAACTCATTCAACTCGCCATGAATGAGGACCTAGCACGAAAAATTTCACCTAACACCCTTCCAGGAAGAAGCAGAGAAAACTAACAAAGACTCAGGTTCGGTTTACCAATTTATTTAAAGCTAGATTTATCCAAGGACCTTAACTAATTTCCGAGAAATTGTTGGTATGACGGTCAATGATAATACGCCCTAGGAGAAATGTAGTGCAAGTGTCCTTGGATAAATCTAGCTTTAAATAAATTAATAAACCGGACCATAGTGCGTTCCCATGGCGTATTTCACAACTTTCCCGCTGGTCTGTCCCAGGCAGGGCAGATAGGCAAGCGTCTGTATCACCAGCGGTGTCAGTAATAGGACCCTCTATTATCGTCGGAAGTAATTAGTTCGTGACATGGTGCCGTCAACATGAAAACAACCGAAATGAGCAAGAAAAGTAAATAAGAAGGTTGAAAAGCATAGAGAAGATTTGGATGAACGATTAGTTCCAGTCGAAAAAGCAGTCCTATTTGGATAATTGCAGGATTTGAGTCAATGGATCTGGTCTAATTGTACTCAACAGAGCGTTCCTTCTACCCTACCGATAGGTCAATCGAATAAAATGAGCATTTAGTTTCCACTAATGAACCGACTGGTCCAGTTCAACGCACCCTCCAGTCAAATAAAGTACCTCGTCGGAAGCCCAGGGATTCCTCGTGCGAGAGGCGCGAATTTAAGAATTACCTTAGGTGAACGAAACTGTTCAACTGAGCGATTCAATCCCGTAATGTTTCTCTTTTCGGTCCAGATAACATCGGGCGTATCAAGATAGATTCTAAAAGACACGTAAGCGCGGTGAAGAAGATGATTTTGATGTCATACAATAGAAAATACCGTGGAAGTCAATTCGCCAATCTCGAGCGAGAGAGCAGAGGAGATATTATGACGTTTAAAAGGAAAGATTATTCGAGTTTTCTCACCTCATTGCTATCAAAAACATCGTGCAGACAGCAAAAATCAATACCTACCTTAGAGGTGGAAACACAGCCTACGCATGAAGTTCAGAGCACTAGGCAGAAATGGGAGAAATTATTCAAATTTGCCACCAGCCTCTTTCGAATTCAGGCAGTTTTTATGTAGGTACATAAAATGGAAATATGAAACTCAAAGCTCGAAACCGTGTTTCGCACCTGATTCGGGGGACATCGGTAGATGTATGGAATAATTGATACCCAAAAACATGAAATCAGGAGTTCTGGAAGGAATCGGCAGGCATGCCGGAATCCAAAAATACGCTCCGTCGAACAAACCATTTTTGCCACACGTTTTGTTTGGACAACAGCTCCGATCTCCAGTTCCGGAACGCTACAAATCATCGACTTTCTGCGAAGCGTATCGAGAGATGTTTACTATCCAGAAGAAAATCACTAACTATATACGGCATACAACAGAAACGCCAGAGATCTTCATCCAGGTTAGTTGTAAGAGTGGCTTGTTGCTGAAACTCGCCAGACATTTAATATGTTGAATAAATTGTTAATCAATCAGTCCTCTGATCGTTGACGACGTTGATAGACTCCAGAAATCGACAAATGGCACCGCTGAAAAGGGTCCTTGCCAAAAATACAGGGCCAAGCTATTCAAGAGGAAGCAAAGATACCTACCTCATAATTGGACTCCACTAGGAGGGGGGGGGGGGGCAGAAGGACGAGTTTGAAAAAGAAGGCGTATGCATTATTTCGTTTGGAAATGATAATAGATAATATGTAATACAATTTCAATTCAATGCTCGCCTCCATGAGAAATGTTATTCCCATCAGAGCTACGATATTAGATAATGTCACCTATCCCAAGGGTAAGACAGAAGCCGCAGAATTTCGAAGTTCATTAGCTTCTCTTTTGCGCTAATTAAACAAGCAAAAAGTTCCTTGCCACATCCAAAACGTTTCAGTTTTGTTTTGTGCCTATTTGTGGCTAATCGGCCGAGCCCCCTTATCTATCCTCAACCATTGCACCTGGGCCCGAGTGAGTAGTTTGTCAAACTTGGAGACAACAGAAGAAATCAGCGGTTTTCGAGTTCGAAAAAGCCGTAGTTCAAATTGAGTGTTCGCGAGGCCCAGACCTCATCTAATCAGAAGGCCACGCCTTGACTGCCAACATTCAGCAACAAAGGAGATGCCCACGAGCGGAATAACAATATGGCCGAGTTAATTATGGATTCTGAAACCTCTAAGCAATCTTTTTCTTTCAGTTAAAAGCGCGAGAGTGGAAGTGGCGGACCTACAAATGTTCGGAAATACTCACCATCATGTGCGGTATGCTGATGATGACGTCATTTCGGAAGAGGTTCGCAACACAAATATAACATAATATATCATAGGCGAAAAAATGGGAAACACTAAAAATGCAAATGTATAGGAAGTACTGTGAGTTATTCAAATTCCGATTAAACAGGGTGTCTTGCCGAGAAGAACATAGCTTTGGCACATGAATCGAAGGTATTGAGGACTCACAATATTCAGTTTACATCCACTCACTTCACTTAACATATAAATCGAAACAAATCAAAAAGCGCAATAATATCGCTTTACATGCACTAATAATAAAGGAAGTCTTCACTTGACTTGGCTCATAAAAAACAAATTACAAACGATTCGTTTGTATGTCTCTTTATGTCAATGGACTGCTGAATAGTTCATCCAGAATGCTGCAGAATATTTCATCTTCAGAATATTTATATCGCAGTAGCGCTACAATAAGAGTCTTTTGGCCAGAATTCATCGAAATTCCGCCATGAAAATGACCATGATCGACGATGGCGATAATTATTATGGAAAATTGGGCTGAGGTGGTTGCGGTTCTTGGATCATGGCAGTAGTCAGGAGCGGTGAGAGATTAATGAGCTTTAAACTCCAGCCCAGCCAGTTAATGGAGGGGGATCTCTGGACGGAATCAGCTCGAACAAGCGTAAACAATCAAAACCTCACCGCTGGTTACCGCAGACGACATCATCAGCCGTAAGCCGTTTAATTCCGGGAAATAAGGTCCGCGTAAAATCTGTTGCTTTCCAGTTGTCGGAAAACTTGCTTTCCTAATTGACCAGGGTGTCTTCATCCGGTTTTCAGACAGTCGTTCTTTTTCATAATTAGGATGTTTTTTCAGTTACATGTCCTGTTCACTCAACTTAGTTAAAATTAAGCAACTTACTAAAATGATATGCTTGTTTAACATGATCTATTAAGATGAGTCATTTTTACAGAGTAGCGGACCTGGAAATGCAACTGCCTAATGTCTAATAAAGCTAAGTCGACAATAGCGTCGAGACATTTTTGTCACCCCTCACGATAATTTGATGGGCTGGATAGAAATTTTTGACTTTTTCAAGGTGCATCAACCTTGGTCTCAGACAGGCCCAAATCGCTACCTTAACTCGAAGGGTCTCCAACTGGTGTCCCAAGTTTTGAAAAAAATCAGTTGGTTCCTACTTGGTAAATACAAGAACAAGTAATAAGTACCAGGCAAGCCATCGTTTTCCACCGATTTTTAGGAGCAGATTCGAACGATATTGGAAGCGCTGATTCTTATCCTGAAAGGTCCATTTTTTTGTTCATCTATCTAAAAAACTATTTTGGCATGCTTAGTTTGCCCCGTGAAAATATACAAATTAGCGCACCACTGCTCCAATCCATACAGCATGGTTGGAAGGTTGAAAAATGAGCCACCCTGATATTTTCTGCCGCGTTCGTAAATCAAACCGTAATGTTAAGGCTCGACAATAATGGCTTGTTGTCCCAGCAACTGGAAGACGACCGACTGTTCAGTGATTTATCACCAGAATCCAGACCATTAGTCATTTCTGAATTTCGGCGACCATGCTATATCCCCTCCTGAAGAGGAATCGTTATAATTGACAAAAAGGCCTCCCTCGTTCACAGCCCCAGCCTCTCGGAGAACGAAAGGTCGGAAATATCATCGGCTGGCTGGAATATTCGATATCTATTCTAGACGGTCTGCACCGCTCTCGAACAAAGTCGGAGTAGAAGCGATAGTGACACATGACGAGGGACCTTCCCAGGTGAAAATCGATATGCACTATTCCTTTTCCATTCAAATATCGCTGCAAGCAGGTGATTCACTGATCGAATTACCCCCTAAGGACTGTTTAATTGAAGTTCGGACTTTCAAGAGGAGAGCCCTTCGAATTAAACTCTATAAAGCCCACAATAATGGCTAATTGTTGGTTCATTTTTCTATAGAAATGAACCTTTGTAATCGGTCAGGAAAAAAAAATTTTTAACACCCCCTGAAAATTTGTTGGTTTACGTTTCAAAGGGTGTAGAATCCGAATCTGCAATAAAAATTTTTTGTCCGTCCGCCGTCCGCCGTCCGCCGTCCACCGTCCGCCGTCCGCCGTCCGCCGTCCGGGGTTTTTCAGGGGGAAGGAGTTATCGAAAAATTTTGAAATTTTTACCAAAAATCAAGTTCCGTATCTAGTTGGTCCTAACATCTCGACAGAACCCTACCTTAATTTTAAGGCCAGTAAAACAGCTGTTGAAGTGGGAAAAAATTCGTGTTTTTCTGGAAATTTGAAACATAGGCATGTGACGCATCATTTTCTATAGATTTTTCTATGCTGAATCGAATGAGACCATCGCCACGCCGGTAGCTCCAACCGTTCAGGATTTATTGCAGTTTTAGTGAGACATTTTTGAGTTTTTCAAAATTTCTACAATTCTTAATAACTCGAAAACTACTCGAGCCACAAAATTCGTTTTCCACTCGTTGGAATCCCCACAAAAACTTCTGTCCTCCCAATATCTTGAATTTAAAGAATTTGGTCGAATTACACAAATCAGCAAAACAAAAATTGGAAAAAGTTGGGAACTCGGCATCGGTTCTTAGATACAGTTGATTGATCTACTTACGACCACTAGCCTATGACACCAACAAAGTGACGCACTCACACTAGGCCAGTTGCGCTTGGCAACGTGAGAGCGAGTCAAGCTTCAACAATGGTTCTGAGGCATTCTTGACGCATTTTTAAGTTAATTATTATAAATTTTATTTAATTATAAAATAATAAATAAATAATAATAATAAATAAATTTATTTAATTATTCAGATAATTTAATAATTATTATTATTCTGTTAGTTATGTAGGTAAATAAGAATAGATTAAATGATGATTTCAACAAAAATTAACGACGCGCTGCGTTGAAAAGATAGATAGGTAGGTCAAGCAAGGAGGACCAAGCAAAGAGGATGATTATTTTTTGCCGGGTTGAAAAAACGTTTTTCAAAATCCCCATCTAGAACACCTATTTATACTAAATTCTAGAATAATAACAACTAAATTCCGTGTTTGAGGAGAACCTATATATCGTAAGATTTGTCTTTGCAATCGAAAAATGAACCCCTGTGCAAAATTTGCAGAGTTCTTCGGCTACACCAAAAACTGATGTGCACATGCCACTGATCTACTTAGCAGCGTTTTTCCCATGGTTTTACGCGACCTGTAGGGTATATCAAATATTTCACTTTGGGGACGATAGGTAGGAAGTGACCCTTATAACCGACTCCAAAAACAAGAGTTTACTCAAGTTGACTTACCGTGGGGATTTTTTAGCATTCTCTCGGTATATTTGTTCCGCTTTTACGCAGCAAAATTTGATCCGCTTTCGAAAATCATTTCACTGAAGGGGCGGGGGAGTCTGCTGTTAGGTAGGGGAGTATGGTCGGATTGAGTATGGTCACTTTGCACGTACTAAGCTAGAATTGTGCGAACCCCTTGAAGTTTTTTTACGAAAATTTTGAAGAATTTTGAATCTCCAGTATCTCAGCTCATAAAAGAACACTGGCTCCGGAAAACCGAACAGTATTTTCTGTTACTTCGTTTCGATTTTCGATTTTAGGACGATTACAACAATTCCATTTTGTCACTATAGTTCTAACACCACCTAACTCAATTAAAAACTAATTCTCAAAAACTAATTATTTCAACTTGGAAATACATTAGGCGGTGCTGACTCTTCTCCATCTCCTTCTTCACTGGTTGGTTCAATCTCCTTGGCAGTTACCATGAGATCGGCTATTGAAAAATCCATCGAGTGGTGTGTCCAACTCACTTTCGCCAAAAATTGAGTTAGGCGGTGTTAACACTTGAGTGAAGATCTACTTCTATAAAAGTGAAAATAGTATTCATACTATTTTTGTGTTCCATGGAACACTCGGTGCACTCAATTTGTTTTCGCAGCTCTAAAACATTTGGCTCATCACGTCCCACAATATCAAAGTTGGGGTTTTGGGGACGTAAGCCACAGGTTGATTCTATGGTGTAACTGTTAGTCAGGCAACTCCCCAGCTTAAGGCACTCAAAAAACACTTAGGTAAGTATTGTTGGAGAGGTATTGCCTACCAAACCTGTTTACCTCATGCCTTCACGCTCACGCTCCTGGAACAAACCCTTTTACGGCGCAGGAAAAATAGGCTAGAGAACACTCACAAGAGAAAATCAAAACAGGTCTCGCACTGCTGCTGTGATGGATTTTCGGTGTCGGTAACTGGTTTACAGGGTCTATTCGGGCCCTCTCCTCTACGGTTTGAACAAAATTATAATCACGAGTGAAATTATACTACAATCAAATATAAATTATGAGTGAAATTATACTGCGTTTAGCTTTTGCCACTTTGGATGGGTTATTATTACTTTGCATGTTTGGACTTTAGCACTATAACATGCATCGACTATAATCATCGACACACTACCATTTAACGCTATAACCATCGACGTTTCACTGGTAAGTGCTATTAACAGCAGTTGAACGTAACGATCTGGAACGACAGGCCGATCCTTTGCTCGCTGTTTCTTTTTTCGCGTTTCCTCCGTCAATGTAAAAGGATAGGCGGCAGCCGCGTCGACATCGTATAATTCGAAGCCCGTTACATATTCAGCATGAATAATGCATGCTGTATTCAATCACCGAAGGGACACCAACTTCACAGCATCAGCATGACGGACGGAAATTTCTTCATTTTAGAATGCAACCGAAAAGGAGGAGCATGGGAGATATTGGGGTCGAAGGAGAAATTGGAAGCTTGACGGTACTCTGACATTTACCCGACATTGTGATATCATATTTCCACTTATTCGGCCCAGCCTCTAACTCCGCCAAGGGATAGGGATGAAAAGACTCCATCTCGGATATGAATAGCTAGGCTACCGTAGGCAAAGTGGCTCAGAAACACGCCATTATTCGGTGGACAACCTGAGGTTTGTCTGGAATATTGACTTACTGAACAGTTAGTGATGTTAGTAAGGGTTAGAAAAAGCTCGAAAATGGACACCCCAAAGCCTTGGATTTTGGGTATATAGAGTGGCCGTGGACCAGTCTCCTCTATAACTGCAACGATTCAATAAAAACTGACGGGGTTACAATCAAAACTCAACATATCCACGTTAATCGAATTTCCAAACACGCTGTGCCGAAATTATGGGGGAAGGAGGCGAATTTACAGGGGAAGTAATTATCCTTTGGCCGCCATGAATTGTATCCCTGAACACTTACCTTCCTTTAACTTAATTAGTAACGAATTTTTGGCTAGAAAATTTATCTGTTGTTTAGCTTTGTAAAAAACATTTGGACCAGTTGAGTTTTTAATAAAAATACTTTTTGCGTCATGGAATGGACTTGAAGAGCATTGGTTTGAACGGAGCTGAAAAATGCTCAACTAAGTACGAGGAAGGTCAAAACGAGTGAGTCTTGACTGAAACTGGCACCTTTTTACCTCGGACCTAATAAGTTTTAGTGAAACTTTTGGGAAATGTGAGGACGTGCTGTAGAATGGAGAAAATGCAAAAAATCGATAGGTGGACGTTTTGAGTTTTGCTTGCATAGTTTTCAACTTTGCGATAGAAAAATACAATAAATGTATTCACGCAAATTTTGCGTGAGATATCTCCTGAAACAAACTCGGTGTTTTGTTCAGAACACCAGATATCGTTGCCTAAAATTCTCAGGTTGTATTCAGAAGGACGTTAAACCGTCATTCCAATGTGACAACTGGCCGGTGAATTGATACTTTTAAATCTAGATTTATCCAAGGACGCAAACACTAAATTTCATCTAGAATGTATTTTATTGATCGTCATGCAGAAAACTGCCTGGTAACTATTTAATGCAAGCGTCCTTGGATAAATCTAGATTTAAATGAATTTGAGTTGGGGTTAACTAGCCCTGAATTGGAGGCTGTGCCTTGGGTTAAAATAGTTAGTTAGAATAGTTGAGTAGATTAGTTATCGCACCATAAACTTAAATTTTTTTTCACGATTAAATTCTAATATTTTTAGTGTTTCTATAACACAGGGCACACGGCCTCCGTCAAATAAGATTCAATAGACTTTTCAGATACTTTGAGAGATGTTGACTGATTTCGAATTCATTAGGAACATCATTCATTACCTAACACACTTTTACCTTCCACATTCGTTTCCTATTACGATCTACAAGCTCTGAAGCTTACCCCAGAGTGAAGAATGAACTCAACGGGAAAGCCTTCAGGTATACGTCCGAGTCAACACGGGACGTCTTGGCAAACATCCCGAGCAAATAATGTATCTAAGAGATTTCCTGTAGCACCTGGCCGCCGGCACTGAAGTTGTAAGTTGGAATCAAACGTTATTTGCCGTTAGTTTAGTTCGGTCGAATCAAATTGGTCAGCTGGTAAGAATTTCTAACAAATAATTGCTAGATGAACAGGTGATATGGGTGTGGGTGGATCGCACTTTTTTCTTCAATGAACCCAAGTAGACGTATCGGTCGGAAAATAGCTCCCTGGAATTTAGTTGGTTTTCATTTCAAGCGGTTTCGGGCCCTAGGCTGAAATGAAAATTTTACGTCACCCGACAAGAGTTTTGAAAGGGGGTAGAATTTTCGAATGCACGTGGTATTCAAAGTAACTAAGTAAACTGCACTTCTAGGGGTTGGCTGTTTGCCCCATAACCGAGGTTGCCCCGTGCGTGCTCTGCCGCTCTAGTCTCAGTTACTCTATCAAGACACCCAAATCCACCGTTGTTTCCATAGACTTTATCAGATGCTGTTTTGTCGTAAAAAATCCTGTGCTCGCAGTTTGCAGAGTTTTTCTCACGAATTAAAATACTATTATGGACAATAGACTCGGGTTTAAATTTTTTTTCTTGGATTAGGACGTCTATTGAAAGGCTAAAATCGAAGAAAAATCTAATTCCGGCCAATATTGGCAGCTTAGGATTTTCATAGAAAAGGATCACTTTTGAACAACAAATGGAAAACACAAGCACTCGCCGTCAATGTGAACCTCCGAGGACCAAATGATTATGCATATGAATGATGCAATAAATACAATTATGACATGGTCTTTCATGTCCTCAACATTTCCTCCTATCAGTGCACTCTAAGTACCTTTCTGCTGAAACCAATGAAACCAGAGCAGGGTAAATTCCCCGAAACACCCCATTCTGTACACATACTTCTAGAATTATTCAATCTGTTTTAATATTTATGCCCAATGATTTTATGAGTGGAAATGGTTAGAACAGGGCTTTACTAGGCCTCTGAATCTAAATATGAAGATAAAATACCGAAATTCCGATCCATCTGTGTTATCCTTTACATTCACGTTTAAAGACGCGTCGTAGTTGCTCCACAGACAATATTAATTATCCAATTTTGAATTCACATTGTATCCGCACAGATTACCTGGGTAGTCGTGTGAGTTGGTTGGGCTGTGGATGTAATCGTGTCCCTTAGGATTCCGGTCCTATTCATTGCACAGTCCTCGCGACCAAGGGACACCACAATGTGACTGCGGAGGACGAAAAGAAATCAGGTGAGCTGACAGACCCAAGGGAAATCAAACTCTGTCAACCACGGCTGTTGTTTATCTGCGGATGGTTAGTCGTGAGCAGTGTCACCTCTCGGCCCTTCTAAAGTGGTGTACACAACCGCGAATTGAGAACTGAAAGGTTTAACTATTGTTTTGGTCGGCACGAAAAAACAAGTTCACGCCACCGATGTTTTCGGAGGTTTCCATTTCGTAGTTTGAGTGCTATCAGAGACAAACGTTTCGAAGCATTACACGGTATTGGTTTCATTGTTTTTATAGCTTATGCTTGCCCCCATTAATGAACCCCTACTCTGGGAATTGAAAGCTATGTGTCCTCGGTAGTCGCTATCGACTGTTCGCACAATTTGTGATGGATTGTCACTGGATTTGGCAAGGCAACAACGATATCGACTATCAAAACCAGTGGTGCGTAGGTAACACACAATACTTCCATATTTTGAAAATAGTACATTTTTTCACCAACTTTCGAGGCTGATGGGGTCGGAAATGCCAAAGAACACACTGTGAAATTTTTTCGCAGAAATGTATGGATTAATCTATTTTTATAAAAACTTTGACTCGTATAATATGATGATAAACCTACCTACTCCTACTATTTAAACTTTATCATCTGTGATCCTACCCAGACAATAAATGTACCCATGTCACTAATCTACTTAGCAGCGGTTTTACTTATTATTAATTTATTCGTTTTTAAGCTTCTTTTTGGAGTCTGTTTTTATTTTCGATTAATTTTTTTTATTCCTCAGTTTTTAGTTGCGTTAGACGATAACAGACAAGCTGTCAAACACAACTACAAAAAAAAAATTAATAAATAAAAAAACGTGAGGCATGCAGTCTGGGGGCTACACTGAAGCTGACTCGCCATAGTTTCCGCGATTGCGGCTGCAAAACCTATCGGCCGGTGGGCCCTATCATTTTTCACAGAGAATAACGAACACCTGAAGTGCACGGCTGGGCAAACTGGCGATAAGGATGTTTAACGAGAACTCATTTTATGTTGTTGGTCGATACTATCAACGGTGGAAGGAAGATCGTGCCGGACTTGCATGGAAAACAGTCGAATCGGCGTTTTTCGAGAGCGTAGGCCTATGTAACCTAACTCCATAGCACATAATACTTCCATGTTTCGACACCTGAATTTTCGGCACAAATCGATCACATTTTGACTACTTCGGAGGTTTGGCTGATCAGAAATGCCAAAGAACCCACAACGAGAATGTCCGCCTGAAATCAAAATACTTCGAAATATCGGAAAACGAAAAATATCCACGGACTCTGCTAGGCAAAACAATCTTTCTGAGGCCAAGAACGCTCAATTCGGTCTGCTTTTGTGGCCAGAAAAAAAGAAAACTATGAAAGTGCCAATGTATGAGAAATTGAAAGAGATAATTATGACCGTTTTTCTGGCAGTAAGAACAGACATTTTCATATTCAAGGATCGACGTCAGATGACAAAAAGAGTGAACGTTGGTAGACACGTCATTCTTTTTAATGAAGAAATGAAACTCTGAGAAAACAAAGCAAAGCAATCATCAGGAGGCCCTTTCAAGAGAGACGGGGAATTCTTGAAGTAATGCCGGCCTCTAGGCCGCATTTACCTGCCTTTTAATTACAAACGGTGCTCCTGAAAACAAATTATGTTCGGAATAGGAAAACAAAGAGCATTTTTTGAACTCACGCCCTTGAAAGAAGGAAAAAAACTCATTCAGTTGGAATGACGTTGAACGGCGAAAACACTGATTTTGAGCAGATCCTGATGACAGGCTGAATCGCTTTACGCTCTCCCTCGCACGACTTAGCCAGCGGTTCGATGTAAATTTTCAGCGCTTTCGCAGAACGAAGTTCGTGTTCAACGATCAGAACTGCATCGAGAATTGAGGAACAGCCTAGCGGAACTTGGACTCATCTGCATTCGGACCCATGGCGCGAGTGAGCGGCTAATCGAAACACCAAAAACTTCCCTGTATACCAGTAGTAGTTGGTATACCCATTTTTGGTTTAGCCTCATTTTGCCCCGGATCGGTACGGAAGGACCAAATTTTGATAAGCTTTCTCGAGTTAATTTTAGGGTATCTACATACTTATTTTCCATTTTTAATTGTATCGATCCGGAGATTTCACAAAGGTTGGTCAGTACAAGTAATAGGACTGTAGAAAAAAAGAAGAGTCACTTCACAGGCATCACAAGTACATACTCGAAGAAATGCAACAGAGGGCTGAATAGTACAGAAGGTAAAATTAGCCCCACATTAAGAATTATTGATCGTAGGCGGAGAGTTGTGAGAAGATAGCAAAACAGTGTTCTACACTCAGCCTCAGCCTGTGGGACGATTAGAGAAAGGAACTGATTTTTCGATAGGACGTCGAAATTAAAATATCATTATCTATCTCCTCGAAACAAAGGGCATTGGCAAAAAAATGAAACACTTTGTCCCACTCCGCTAGACTGCATACTGTATACTAGAACTAAATGAAATGAAGGCACCGATTTCAAAGTTGGATGTTCGAGTGAGTAGGAGTCCTTGGTAATTCAGTAGAAAGAGTCAAAAGGTTTAATTCCACGACAGTTCCCGTATCATTTCAAAAATTGCGGTCGGGATTTTTGAATTTGTATTATTTACATTTTAGTTTTCCAAGCGTCTTTTTGGAATCGGTCTTATTTTAGTTTATTTTTTGTTAAATTGTTTTCATACAAAACGGATTTTGAGCAGAAGTCCAGTGATATTTTGTTAAACTCCTCACTACAGGTTTATATTGTTCATAATTGGGGGTCCGGTGTGGTCGAGCGGTCTATCCGATATCGGCACACAGCTGAGGACTGGTGGTTTCGAATCGACCCAGAATTGGACTATAAAATAGTCCAAATTTTGAGATCAAATCAAATTTTGAGACCCTTGCAGGCAACTCCTTTCTGCATAATCTTCCCTGGAAAGCGAATTCGTCATGATGTCAAGCCCGGTTGAGGTCTTATTCTTTGACATTCAGCAAAACTAATTGTTTTAATATTTATATTGTTCGTAATTTGCTGATGAAAAAATATGCAGAATTTCCTTCGAATAATCACAATGCTTTATGATTCAGTAGGTAATGAATCCTGGTGCTCATGAATTCGGTACAGAGGCCGGTACGGTTTCTCCGGGTCGAACGAATGCGGGGTTATTTTGTTTGTTTGATCTAACAAACTAAATGAGAGAGGAGAGTTTGTAGTAGAAGGTTAGAAGGGAGGTTCGTGCAGTAGGGGTTCTGTTTACATGAGAGCACCGTCGACTGAAAATTAATCAATGGCTCCATTCTGTTGTGCCTCGTCGATTCTGCGTGTTTGAAGATCGATATTCTCATTTCTCGAGTTCAATTCAATTCAATCTTGGCCTTGTCAAGCAAATTTCATCCCGTCCCGCTTCCTTAATGGGATTTCTACAGCTTATTTATTATGTCAATTTGTTGCCCTAAGCAAGCGGAGACCGGATAGGAGCTATAAGAGTTTATAGTCTTCTGGGCTCTAAAGTGTGAGATATCTAAGGAGGTACCTTACCTACGCCTGAGTTTTAACAATCCTGATAGTATTCGACTCCACCCAGTATTTTGAATAGGTGATGAAATTGATGTCTGTTCCTTATTTTAATAATGTACTTCGATCGTTTTTACTCCCTTATTTACGGTGTGATTATTCAAAGATTTAAAATCAGATAGAACCTGACAGAATGTCTCTCTTTTGCATACAGTTTTTTTACTTCCATATTTACAGAGTAAATGGAAGTATTGTGATCGTCCTAAAATCGAGAATCGGAACGGAGCTTCAGAAAAAACTTTTTCTCATACACATTTACTCAGAATCACTTCCTGAACAAGTGTCTGTGTGTCCGTGTGTCCGTTAGTCCGTGTGTCCGTTAGTCCGTCTGTCCGTCTGTGGTCATTTACAAAAATGACCATAACTCCCTCAATTCTCAACCTTTTTTCAAATTTCTTGAACTGAAATGTTTGTCTCGCCAAGACCTAACACCCTGTTCAATCGAAATTTAGATAACGCACAGTACTTCCGATATATTTGCATTTTTAGTTTTTTCTATTTTATTTTTTTCTGGCTACAAAAATGAACCGATTTGGGCGTTCTTGGTCTTAAAATCTTTGTTTTTCCTTGCAGAATATGTGAATATTTTTTATGTTCCGAACAACTGGCGTTTTTTGATTTTGGGCGAATTTTGAAATTTGAATAGTGAATTTTTTGATATTTTTGACCTAAACACCCTTAAAAGCAGTCAAAATATGATCAAATTGCGTCACAATTTTACGTTCCAAAATATGGAAGTATTGTGTGTTATCTACGCACCACTGGTTTGTAAATGACCACAGACGGACACACGGACACACAGACACTTGTTCGGGAAGTGATTCTGACTCAATGTGTATAAGAAAAAGTTTTTTCTGAAGCTCCGTTCCGATTCTCGATTTTAGGACGATCACAATACTTCCATTTACTCCGTAAATATGGAAGTAAAAATGGCCATAACTCCATCAATTTTCAACCTTTTTTCAAATTTCTTGAACTGAAATGTTTGTCATGGCAAGACCTAACACCCCGTTTAATCGAAATTTGGATAACGCACAGTACTTCCGATATATTTGCATTTTATTGTTTTCTATTTTATTTTTTTCCGGCCACAAAAATGAACCGAATTGAGCGTTCTTGGTCTTAAAATCTTCGTTTTACCTTGCAGAATATGTGGATATTTTTTATATTCCAATAATGTAGCGAATTTTTTTTTGCGAATTTTAAAATATGCATAGTGAATTTTTTGATATTTTTGACCTAAACACCTTTAAAAACAGTCAAAATATGATCAAATTTTTTCAAATATGTACGTTTCAAAATATGGAAGTATTGTGTGTTATCTACACACCACTGGTTTCATTTTGGGCGAATTTTGAAATTTTAATAGTGAATTTTTTGATATTTTTGACCTAAACACCCTTAAAAGCAGTCAAAATATGATCAAATTGTGTCACAGTTTTACGTTCCAAAATATGGAAGTATTGTGTGTTATCTACGCACCACTGGTTTTCATATTGTCCACTACTAGATGCTTGCTTTCAAATGTCGGTCTGTACCGGCTGTCTGTGGGATGGGGAGGAGAACGGTCTGACGTGTGATACGGCCTGCAGACTTTATTCATCAAGCAATGCCCAAAATTGTCTCTGCTGCGGACCTCTCGAATCTCAACCCAGCCCCTTCGGCATTCGATTTCTTAGCATCTTTTCCACGTTACCTACCGAAATCAAGGCTACTAAACGCCAATTTTCGCAGACTCCTCATAATGGCAGAAATCGTATTAATCAGTTGACAAAAATGACATTCGCATGAGGTCAAAGCGTTCGAGACTACCCCATCAAACGGGACTGGGAAGAGGCGGGTCGGGGACGGAAGGCGAAGAACGAGAGTCGAGACTTCGAGAGTGGGCCCGACAAAGACGAGCCAATTAGGCTGAGTGACTTGGCGTTCAGTGGAGAAGGCCGGCGGCCGTCGGGGGCGGAGGCGGTGGTGGTGGTTGTGGGGGAGGGATGGGTATCCCGCGATGGCTTTCTGCTGATTAGAATGGTCACCGCCTCCACTAGTGCTGCTCTGTTCTTGCGGCGACTCGGCCTCGAGGGCGGCAGCAGTCGCCAATTCGGAAAGCATCAAGATTTTTGGGCCCATTCGAAAAGACAGCGCGGACAATTGCGGGACTTTTCAGGCAATGTTGAACATTTGAACCGAGCGAACATGTCGGTTCATTTTCTCTGCAATAACCCGCATCGGCTCTAGGAGCCCAAATTTTTGAAAAAATTTTTATCGTACTTGTCGCAAAATTTTTTAAACGCTCGACATTTCAAATTTTCGTTCACTCTGGTAGAGTTTGCGTGATTGGCTCCCCCTACCCAGTAGAACCACCACAAGAATTAACCAGATGGAGATGTTGTGTAGATAATACAATACTCACGCACAATCCCACCATATTTTGGTGCGAATGTTTTCGAAAATAAATTGATCACATTTTGGCTACGTAGGACTACGTACAAAGGATAATGTCCAAAACACCATTCAAATTCTAAAACCCGCCTGAAATTTGAAATACGTCTTGTAACTGGGTTTTTAACAAATCTACGTATTCTCCAAGGTTAAACAAAACTTGAAACGCCGGTAGAAAAAATCAAATTGATGAAACTAAAAGTGCGCCAATATATTATAAATACAGTGAGTAATTTGAGTTCGGGTTGAAAAGGATCAGCCGAAAACGACATTTCAGTTCATGAAATTCGAAAGAAAAGGTCGAGAGTTCAGGGAGATAAGGACATTTTTGTACTTGGTCACAGACAGACGCGCTGTCGATAAATACGCTCTTGTTCTCAAGCTTCGTTGTGATTTTCAATCTTATGACGATTACTGTACTACCATTTACTCTGCAATTAAGGAAATGAAACCCCTTACATTCAGCCTAATACTTCACGTCTCTTTCAATTTGGTCAGCAATGAAGAACAATGAGGCGAACGCGTTGTCTACTCCCCCTATATTCGTTAACACTAGATTATTCCTACAACGGATGGAGAGAAGGTACTCACAGATCAAACACAGATTCAGGAACATCCTTACCTGCAACAAAAAACAAGCAATCAGCGCGTTTAAATAAAATGAATCATTTTTACTTCCATATTCACAGAGTAAATGGAAGTATTGTGATCGTCCTAAAATCGAGAATCGGAACGGAGCTTCAGAAAAAACTTTTTCTTATACACATTTACTCAGAATCACTTCCTGAACAAGTGTCTGTGTGTCCGTCTGTGGTCATTTACAAGAATGGCCATAACTCCCTCATTTATGAACCTTTTTTCAAATTTCTTGAACTGAAATGTTTGTCTTGGAAAGCCCTAACAACCTGTTTAATCGGAATTTGGATAACGCACAGTACTTCCGATATATTTGCATTTTTAGTGTTTTCTATTTTATTTTTTTCCGGCCACAAAAATGGACCGATTTGAGCGTTCTTGGTCTCAAAATCTTCGTTTTACCTTGCAGAATATTTGGATATTTTTTATATTCCAAAAATGTAGCGAATTTTATTTTGGCGAATTTTAAAATTTGCATAGCAAATTTTTTGACATTTTTGACCTAAACACCCTTAAAAACAGTCAAAATATGATCAAATTTTTTCAAATATGTACGTTTCAAAATATGGAAGTATTGTGTGTTATCTACGCACCACTGGGTTTTTTTTTTTTTTAATTGACAGAGTTTTATTAATGTGCCATATTGTTGACTGTGACTTTTGGTTGTTATAGGCCCTGATGAAGAAAGTATAAATTTTCGAAAGCTCGGCGGAAGAGACAGTTTCTCTGAATACCCTAACACTGATATTTGACTGCAAAAATTGAATAACAGGTCGATCCTCGACAATTCACCACATTGGACGAATGATTTTTTTCAACTCGGTGAAATCTACCTACATAATATTTAGGGTTGATTTCACCGAGTTGAAAACCCCAGTTTTATATTACGATAAAGGTATAAAGGTTAGATTGTTTTGTAAGTCGACGTTTTGAAAAGTGGATGGGGGGAGCTACTGCCTCAAACGCCTCTAAGTTAGCTATTACCGCAGGTAGCTATTATTGCAACATAAGTTGGTGCCGTCTCCGTCCTTCGTTACGATAGTGTCTCGGCATTGTTCTTGCAAGATTTACGATTGAACAGAGGAATATACTCTGACGGGGTGAAGCTCGCTCTGACATGCAGCCCCGGCCTATTGTTCACGCCAAATGCAAACACGGACCCACTTGAACAGCAGCAGCACTTGAAAATGCCGCCAGGCAAGTTTGGCTGTGATGTGGATTGCCATCGTAGTTCAACTCAAATCTCAAATGGTCCTTCCTCAACCCGTTCCTTCCAGTTCATCAGTAAATTCCATGTTTCAGGAGAGGCATCGATCAAATCTGCATGAGAGAGGGTGGCGGGGTGAAATACTATAAGTAGGTATTTATGCTACTTAAAGCAAGCTTTATGCTAATTGCAAGCACTCCCCATCTCGTATTCAAACCAGCGGTGCGTAGATAAAACACAATACTTCCATATTTTGAAACGTAACAGTGTAACACAAATTGATCATATTTTGACTGTTTTTAAGGGTGTTTAGGTCAAAAATATCAAAAAACTCACTACCTATGCAAATTTTAAATTTCGCCAAAAAAAAAACGCCAATTTATCGGAACACACAAAATATCCACATATTCTGCAAGGTAAAACGAAGATTTCAAGACCAAGAACGCTCAAAACGGTTCATTTTTGTGGCCGGATAAAAATAAAATAGAAAACACTAAAAATGCAAATATATCGGAAGTTCTGTGAGTTATCCGAATTCCGATTGAACAAGGTGTTAGGTCTTGCCGAGACAAACATTTCAGTTCAAGAAATTTAAAAAAAGGTTGACAATTGAGGGAGGTATGGCAATTTTCGTAAATGACCACAGACGGACACACGGATAGGCGGACACACCAAGTGATTCTGAGTAAATGTGGATTAGAAAAAGTTCTTTCTGATGCTCCGTTCCAATTCTCGATTTTAGGACGATTCCAATACTTCCATTTACTCAGTAAATATGGAAGTAAAAATAATTCCCAGTCTCCATAGCCATACTTCTGGTCGCGAGCTTTTGGCGCATGAACCAGTGCAAAATTTACTTTTTTGAACTCTTTCGAATCTTTTCTCAAGGGATGCTCATTTCTGACAGTGAGGTGGAACATTCCGCCAGGTTGGCGCCCTTATTCCAGGGTATTAAACATATTTTTCTACCTCTAATAACGATCGATCGGTTTTTATTTATCCTATTTTATTTTTCCTGGAGTCTTTATTAGGTGAGTGTGTATAGAAGAGGTTACGGTACTACATTAGCCTAATAAGAAGTAGTGCCTGGGATGGAGATTGAGTTTTTGGAACATTTGTTTTCAAAATGTTGTTTGAAATAACGAGGATCGTGTGAAAAATCGAGTTCACAAAAAGTCTTCTCCGCTATATTTAACACGCTCAGAAAACGTTTTTGGTGTGTCCTGAAAATTTAGGAAAAATGAGGTTGCCACTTCACTCTCGATTTGCTACTATCTTACTGTGCGCAGTAACTAAACATGACTTCTTGATTTATAGGAAAACCGCTTAACCTGACATTACTATTCCTCAAATTACCCGTTAGTTCGTATGCGTGTGTTGAGAATTTTTGAAGTCTTTCACATTGTTGCCTTCACAGGGCAAAAACTATTCGTAATTGACGAATTCGGTTTAGGTATACTCAAATTGACAACTCCGAGACTTTGAGATGGTTGAAAAATTTCACTAATCAAACCGAGAACATGACAGGGTATTTATCAATCTTTTATGGAATCACTGCGCTAGTACTTTCGTGATGATTACCTCTAAAATTAATCCGGGTTCTGCGAAATAGCGAATGAAAACTCTATTACGGTTTATTCATCATACAGCTTGAATGGAACGGCAAACAGGGGAAATGAAACCCCAAGGTCAAGGCTGGGCTTGAAAATAACGAATACAGAGCCAATTTGCACACCTGCGGCTCTGGAGGCGCTTTCTCTTATCCCATTCCCCGACAACCTCCGCAGACGAATAGAACCAATATCTTTCGCCCTACACCTGTTGCCGAGGACCCCGAACGAATTAAATTAGTAACCAACGAGACAAACTGATTCCAGGACATATTGTTCTAAACAGCAGCTGTTCACCGACGCCAAGCAATCGATAAAAAGAAACGGCCGTATGAACGAGCTATGCCTCAACACGTTAGCTGTGTCTAGATCGACTGAGACGGAGGAATAGTAGAATTATGATAGTCGGCCATGGTTAGATCCGTGAGGAGAAAATATGGGAAACCATTGTCAATTGAAGAGTTCATTACAAAAACAAACAATGTCAAAAAAAAAAAACGCTGCTAAGTAGATTAGTGTCATGTGCACATTGGTTTTCTGTCTATCAGAAAAACTCTGCAAATTCTGAACAGGGGTTCATTTTTCAATTGCAAAAGCAAACCTTATGGCATATTCTCCTGAAACACAGATTTTAGTTGTTTTTTTTGTCTTGAATTTCAGTATAAATTTCAGTACATCTCATAGTACGATGAGCCTTCGAAATTTTAGTTGGACAGGATAGTAGGTCTTGCCTTAAAAAACGGTTGGCGATCGTCAATGGCGAATTTGGGCGGGCCAACGAAGAGACCAGTAATAATTGAGGCGTGCAGTTTCAAAACCGGCTCAATCTAAATTTGAAAATTTTCCCAGAAACACAAAAACGTTTTTCCGTGAAGCATACTATTGAAGCGAAACCGCCGTTTCGGAAGCGTTTTTCTGTCGTATTGAGCCAGATTTGATCCATAAGGCGTTGCAGAGTGAAAGAGCAGACCTTTAGACAAATAAAATGAAATTTAATTTCGGAAAAACATGGATTGAGACGGTTTTGAAACTGAACGTCTCAATTATGTTCCGGAAGTGATTAGTAAAAATTTCTCATCAAAAGGTTCTTCCGAAGTTCTAATTCAATTTCCAGTTTGGGCGACAATAATTTGCTTTGCAGGTATGAAGTTAAATTCAAATTGAAAACTTTCAACGTCTGTAGCTTGGGATAAATCCCCCAAATGCCAAGTGGTTGCTGCATCTAGGGTTGCTGCATGTAGAGTTGGTGCTTCACTTAGCGGACGTAGATATGCAGTATATTATGCAGCATTAAACAGCTTTCCGTATTAGGAATGATTTGTGAGCAATGTTGTCACCCCCGGAGCGGCGGTTTGACATGGATTTCGATTTAGAACCTGATGCGATGAAGATGTTATCCCAGGGAAAAGGGATTCGACCAGGGCAGGTAACGAGGACGAGATCCAGCGATGTGCCAACCTTGGGGATTATCAGGTCAGCTGCCTTCTAATGCCCTTAAGGCGGCCAATCCTACCAGCGGCTAATCCGAGAGACACTGAGCCCTTGTCTCCGCTCGAAATCCTTGAAACCGCCGGCCCCGTCAAACTGCTTTCCTCTCGTCACAGCCGATAGTTGCACTCATCTCAAATTATCTCCAAATACGTGAATCGTCGATCATTTTGGGTCAAGTCCCTTAAAAAACCAGTGGTGCGTAGATAACTCACAATACTTCCATATTTTGAAACGTAAAATTTGGCACAATTTGATTATATTTTGACTACTATTGAGGGTGTTTACGTAATAAATAGGTATGAAAAACTCCCAATGCAAATTTTAAAACTCGCCATGAATCGAATTGCGTCAAGTTATCGTAATATAAAGAACATCCACATATTTAGCAAGGTAAAACAAAGTTTTTAAGACCAAGAACGCTCAAATCGGTTCATTTTTGTGCGTGTGTTTCACATTTCAGTTCAAGAAATTTGAAAAAAGGTTGAGAATTGAGGGAGCTATGGCCATTTTTGTAAATGACCACATACGGACAGACGGGCACACAGACGCACAGACACTTGTTCGGGAAGTGATTCCGAGTAAATGTTTGGGGTAAAACTTTTTTCTGAAGCTCCGTTCCGATTCTCGATTTTATGAAGATTACAATACTTCCATTCACACTGAGAAAAATCGTCGGTTAAAAATTTTGAAAATATGCGGTTGATGACGAAATGCGGTCAAATTTCCGACATCAACAGACTACGAAAAACCGAGAAATGCCGAAATGTTGAAAATGCCGCCCCCAGGCCATTTTAACCAACTATCCTACAGATTTGACCGACGTTTGTCTCGCGGCAACCGTAAAATGCGGTCTAAGGATGACCTTGAAACACTAACCGTATACAAAGGTCTGTCAAAGTGGAAAATATTTGCGCCGAAACTAAGAATAGGTGAGGTTAGGAAACCAGAAGTCGGTTACTGTTCATACTTCAACCGCGTATGGGTTGTTCAATTGACCGTTCAAGTTGGTTAATGTGCCGTGAACACGGTTAAAGAAACCAAGTCAGTTGTTTTACATAAGTTAAGTCGGTTAAAGCGTACTGGAGCCAAGTCGGTTAACCCATACTTTTGACCGTATAAGTCTGTTATTGCACCCCATTTCCGTCAATTACGGTCAAACCACTACAAGAAGCCGGTTGTTTTACATAAGGTGAGTCGGTTAAAGCATACTCGTGTATAGTCGGTTAACGCATAGTTTTGACCGAATTCGTACCAACACAGGTCTGGCCGATTGACATTAACTTGAACCTTTCCCCACTCCTCCAGCTTATAGTCGGTTATTGCAGTACTTTCACCGTATGCAATACGGTTAAAACATAGCAGTAACAGAGTAGAGAAGCGCCCTGCGCATGTGCTCCCCCTCCAACTTGTAGCCTCTACTTGGCTGTAAGGAGAAGTAGGGATCATTCCTCTTTCAACCTCGGTCGTAGTTAAAACGTTTGTGCGTCCACAGTTTTTGAGAGATCTACTCCCATCACCTCTGCTTCATCAGCAACTTATCCGTAATTTATTCCGGCTTTGACTCGCGCGTTTCTCGGCAATCGGCTCTCACGGATCTGATATTTCTCACTTCGGCTTGACCTCGGCTCTTCTCTTGATTCTTCCTACTTCCTGGCTAACACGGGTACGCCTATTTTTGGACAAGAAAATGGTAAGTAATTGTGTACGTTCGGTGGATGATTTGCAGTATATTGGTTGAGGCTGTGTGTGCATCAGGCTGTCTTTCTGATTTTTTTCCATTTAGTTCTGAGGAACTGACGGACGACGCCTGCAGCCAGCAATAAAAAAAAGGAAGGTTGAAGACGTGATCGACGTTGAGGGTAAATACTATTGAATGAAGAGAGATTGATTGTCAGGTTCATTGTGCATTGAGCATTTTTTTCACGATCTAACAAACGTTTTTCCCAGAAATAAAAACGGCTCTTCTCGACGACCCCGATTCTCAAATAGTGCAAGAGCGGCAAGAGGGGTGCAGGGCGGCGCTGAATCATCTACATTCCTCGAATCTTGGAAGAAAACGGCCGGTAAGCGAATAGCTTACGCAAAGGTCGCGAGTTTTGAAGACTACCTCGACACGGTGATAATTATCGGACTTCCCTTAATCGGCCATAAGCTGGTGAGAAACTAATTTTTTTTTTTTTGAGTGGTACTTGCTCGGTTGTAATTTTCAGCCCTCAGATGTATTAACAGTGTTTCGTGTTTGGTTTCTCAGCTATCCCTTGATTTCCAACAACTATACCCGGCACTTGACAGTATCGCCCTGCCGAAGAACGTCGCCAAGTTGAAAAACGCTATATTGAGGCTCACTTATAGTTACCATTATTGTAAGAATTTGTACAAATAAAAAAAAACATATGTACCTATTGACTGTATCATACAGGTTTAAAATGTTTTATTAGTAAACGTATGTTAACAACTGCATCCATCACATTTATAACTTAAAATGTTGAGATGTTCCTGTTATGCTAGTCAAATTTTATTTTTAGGTCGCATATTTGGGAAACAGTTATGTACCATGAAGAATCAGGCCCACTTTCTCATTATCATTCTAATAATATGTATACCTAATTCGTTTTTATTAAACAATATATTACCAAAATGTTACTCAAATTTCATTTTCAGATCACATGTTTGAAATTCCATTTCAAGTGGGCTACATTAACCGTATTTCTGGTCGGTTGATGTACTCCACTGTGGAATGCGGTCAATGTAGTACAGTGACCGACTACGCATACGGTCAATGAAGTACCATGACCGATTAGGCATGCGGTCAATGTACGAATATAACCGAATAGGTATGCGGTCAATGAAGTACCATGACCGACTAGGCATGCGGTTAAAGTAGAACTATAACCGACTACGCATACGGTCAATTAAGTACCATGACCGATTAGGCATGCGGTCAATGTAGGACTACAACCGACTAAATATACCGCTAATGTACTGCTTTAACCGATTAGATGCAATGCAGGTTTTACCGACTTTTCTTAGGGTTTAACCGACTATTAGGCGGTTGCTAGCCATTAACCGTATTCACGTAAATTAACCGACTTTTGTATTAACCGACTTTGGCTGGGGGCGGCCCTACATTAACCAACTCCGGGGGCGGCATTTGTATTAACCGACTTTTGACATTAACCAAGTTGCAATGCGGTTGCTAGCCATTAACCGCATTCCCGCAACCGACTTTTGCCCTATTTTTTTTCTCAGTGCACCCTGTAAATATGGAAGTAAAAACGTCCAGAAATATTTTTTTGGCGTTTTCGAAACGTGGGGTGATTTTTACCCAACGGCGTAGTTACCGTTGATGTAAATAACGGTTTCAATGTAGGGCTAGGTAGGTAACGATCAGGCTCAATCATTTCGGCATTTATTCGTGGTCAGCTCTATTTATCTTTGCCGACCTCAATTTAATATCATCGACGCCTGATGTACCGGAGCCATGATTCAGAAGGATTCAAAAGGAGAAGAAATTGAAAAAACGCCCATGTTTTATTGATGGAACCTATCAGGGCAGGCTCTCACTGTCGGTACGAGAAGAGGAGAGCGAGGTCCTGAACAGCTGTCCCATTGTAAGTTTTCTAAAGGCGTAAGGGAAAAGGCACTGGAAATAAATGGTACGGCTGACACTGGTGGAGGACTGGCGGCCGTTGTGCATCCAACGATGAGCTGCCCACCCACCATTAGAAATAAGTTATGAGCTTCCGACGTCACCCCTGAAAGGTCCTGGTTCCTCTGGGAGAGTGAAGGATAGAAGCGCCTCTTGACCGTCGGCCTACGGGCGAGTCCTTGCTCTGAGGACTGACTTTTTTCGCCCCTCTGCCCCCCAGCTCTATAGTTCCAGTTGCCACACATGTGAGAGCGTTGTGTCCTGTGTGGAACTGAGAATCGCCAGAATTTGTGACAGGTGACATCGCCTGACACATTCGTGTGACAAGTAGCATTTTCCTAACTTATCCTCGTGCACAAAAAGTTGCCCCCTTGATATAAACTGTTTGTTCTCCATTGATTCCAAATGATTCAGTCCTCCAAATTATTTACGAATCACCATCGATCATTGAGTGTAATTAAAAACAAGTGTTGCATAGATAACACGATTTGACTAATTTGGTGGCTGTTTGGATCAAATATATGAAATGAATGAATGAAATGAATATATAAAAAACTCACATTGTACATTTTAAAACACGCCTAAAATCCAAATACGTTCAGTTATTAGAACATAAAAAATATCCAAGTACTCTGCGAGGTAGGACAAAGATTTCAAGACCAAGTATTCTCAAATCGGTTCGTTTTTGTGACTAAAAAAACGCTGCTAAGTAGATCAGTGGCATGTGCAGATTAGTTTTTGCTATGTCCGAAGAACTCTGCAAATTTTGCACAGGGGTTCATTTTTCGATTGCAAAGACAAACCTTACGATATATCGGTACTCCTTAAACACAGAATTTAGCTGTTATTATTCTATAATTTCAGTATCAATTTGTATTTTAGATGGGTTATTTAGAAAAACGTTTTTTCAACCAGGCAAAAAATAATCATCCTCTTCGCTTGATAAATACTTACTTACCTATCCATTTTTTCAACGCAGCTGATCGTTCAATTCCGTTAAATTTACCATTTAATCTATTCTTAATCACCTTCATAATTAACTGAATAATAATTTAACGACCAATCGAACTTACCTGAAGTTTGGTCGAAATTATGCGAATCGCGAGGTCCGAAATGTTACGCATATTGGTAGTAAATATTGGTAGTATTAAATTCTCTGAATAATGAAATTAAAAATGCCTCATGCCTCAGAACCGTTGTTAAAGCCTGACTCGCTCTCATGTTGCCAAGCGCAACTGGTCGAAGTGTGAGTGCGTCACCTTGTTGGTGTAATAGGCTAGTAGTCGTAAGTAGATCAATCAACCGTATCTAAGAGCCGAGGCCAAATTCTCAAGTTTTTCCAATTTTTGTTTTGCTGATTTGTGTAATGCGACCAAATTCTTTAAATTGAAGATATCGGGAGGACAGAAGTTTTTGTGGGGATTCCAACGAGTGGAAAACGAATTTTGTGGCTCGAGTAGTTTTCGAGTTATTAAGAATTGGGGAAATTTAAAAAAACTCAAAACTGCTTCACTAAAACTGCAATAACTCCTAAACGGTTGAAGCTACTGGCGTGGCGATGGTCTCATTCGATTCAGCATAGAAAAATCTATAGAAAATGATACCTCACATGCCTATGTTGCAAATTTCCTTAAAAAGACGAATTTTTTACCACTTCAACAGCTGTTTTACTGGCCTTAAAATTAAGGTAGGGTTCTGCCGAGACGTTAGGACCAACTAGATACGGAACTTTATTTTTGGTAAAAATTTAAAAATTTTTCGATAACTCCTTCCCCCTTAAAAACCCCGGACGCCGGACGGCGTACGGCGTACGGCGTACGGCGTACGGCGGACGGACAAAAATTTTTTATTGCAGATTCGGATTCTACACCCCTTGAAACGTAAACCAACAAATTTTCAGGGGGTGTTAAAAATTTTTTTTTCCTGACCGATTACAAAGGTTCATTTCTTTAGAAAAATGAACCAAAATAGAAAACACTAAAAATGCTAAAATAATATATTATATTGGAAGGGCTGTGAAAAATTCGAATGCTGGTCAAACAGGGTGATAGGCCTTGTTGAGACGAACAATAGAGTTCAAGAAATTCTAAATTGATGATTGAGGGAGCTATGGCCGTTTTTACTTTCATATTTACAGAGTAAATGGAAAAATTGGAATCGTCTTAAAATAAGAATTGGAACGAAGCTTCAGCAAAAACGTTTACTTATACACATTTACCCGGAATCACTTCTCGAACAAGTGTCTGTGTGTCCGTGTGTCTGTCTGTGGTCATTTACAAAAATGGCCATAGCTCCCTCAATTTTCAACCTTTTTTCAAATTTCTTTAACTGAAATGTTTGTCTCGGCAAGGCCTAACACCCTGTTTTGGGCGAATTTAAAAATTTGCATAGCGAGTTTTTTGATATTTTGACCTACACACCCTTAAAAGCAGTCGAAATGTGATCGAATTCTGTCGCACTTTTACGTTTCAAAATACGGAAGTATTGTGTGTTATCTAAGCACCACTGGTTTTTCTCTTGCCAAAATTTGGTTCCGCGCATTTTCGTTAGCGTGGTTCAGGACCTGTTTCATCATACCAACAATGGTTATGATACTTCGGGTTGTGGATCGATCGCTTAGATAAAATCGTCAGGCGAGTGGCTCATTTGCTTTTGCTAAAATCGTAATTCAATGAAGACTAAGCAACAGGAAATAGGTCCTAATGCCTTCCGCCCTCGTAGGTAACGAGATTTCTCCGAGCAAATAGAATCCTAAGCAGAAAGCCGGGGAGGAGTAAGGAGAACTGCTGCCAAGATTATTCATCGGGATCAAAATCTTGAGTGAACGGAGAACAAGAAACGACGGGGAAATTCATTTGGCAAAAGACGTTTTCTAAGGCGGAAGCCCTAAGTAAATGGGAAAGTTGAATCTTATTTGGAAAAGACCGAGCTGTATACTGCCTGTGTTGAGATTTGAACGCAAGCTTTTCCCTAATGCTCCTTTACAATTCTTGAGTTTTTTTCTACGTACATTACGAACCGCCTACTTATCAGGGTCACACTGATAACGCCGTTACTTTTGCCAATCTTTCGAAAACAATTTTTACTTCCATATTTACAGAGTAAATGGAAGTATTGTGATCGTCCTAAAATCGAGAATCGGAACGGAGCTTCAGAAAAAACTTTTTCTTATACACATTTACTCAGAATCACTTCCTGAACAAGTGTCTGTGTGTCCGTGTGTCCGTCTGTCCGTCTGTCCGTGTGTCCGTCTGTCCGTCTGTCCGTCTGTGGTCATTTACAAAAATGGGCATAACTCCCTCATTTCTCAACCTTTTTCAAATTTCTTGAACTGAAATGTTTGTCTCGGCAAGACCTAACACCCTGTTTAATCGGAATTTGGATAACGCACAGTACTTCCGATATATTTGGATTTATAGTGTTTTCTATTTTATTTTTTTCCGGCCGCAAATTTGAACCGATTTGACCGTTCTTGGTCTTAAAATCTTTGTTTTACCTTGCAGAATATGTGGATATTTTTCACATTCCGAAAATGTGACGTTTTTTCATTTTGGGCAAATTTTAAAATTTTAATATTGAATTTTTTGATATTTTTGACCTAAACACCCTCAAAAGCAGTCAAAATATGATCAAATTGTGTCACAATTTTACGTTTCAAAATATGGAAGTATTGTGTGTTATCTACGCACCACTGGTTTTAATGTTTACTTCACTAGTTTCTAAGAAAACTGACGACCCCCCAGACAAAACCAGTGGTGCGTAGATAACACACAATACTTCCATATTTTGAAATGTAAAATTGTGACACAATTTGATCATGTTTTGACTGCTTTTGAAAGTGTTTAGGTCAAAATTATCAAAAAATTCAGTATTAAAATTTTAAAATTCGCTCAAAATGAAAAAACGCCACATTTTCGGAACGTAAAAAATATCCACATATTCTGCAAGGTAAAACAAAGATTTTAAGACCAAGAACGCTCAAATCGGTTCATTTTTGCGGCCGGAAAAAAATAAAATAGAAAACACTAAAAATGCAAATATCTCGGAAGTACTGTGCGTTATCCAAATTCCGATTAAACAGGGTGTTAGGTCTTGCCGAGACAAACATTTCAGTTCAAGAAATTTGAAAAAAGGTTGAGAAATGAGGGAGTTATGGCCATTTTTGTAAATGACCACAGACGGACAGACGGACACACGGACAGACGGACACACGGACACACAGACACACGGACACACAGACACTTGTTCAGGAAGTGATTCTGAGTAAATGTGTATAAGAAAAAGTTTTTTCTGAAGCTCCGTTCCGATTCTCGATTTTAGGACGATCACAATACTTCCATTTACTCTGTAAATATGGAAGTAAAAATGAACCGATTTCAGAGTCCTTGGTCTTAATATTTTTGTTTCACCTTGCAGAATATGTGGATATTTTTATGCTCCGATGATGTGGCGTATTTTTATTTTGGGCGAATTTTAAAATATTATTTATGTCTAATAAAATATTATTTTTGGTCTAAACACCCTTAAAACCAGTCAAAATATGATCAATTGTGTCACGCTTCTACATTCCAAAACGTGGAAGTCTTGCGTGTTATCTACGCACCGATGCTTTTCTGATGCTCCGATCAAATTCTCGATCGTGGGACATTCTTCATTTAATTCTTAATTATGGAAGTAAAAATAAAAGAATGAAAAATTTAAAGCCAGAATATAAATAATATCCACGTACTTTGTGGCCAGGTCGGGATCGTTACTTAAAAATGCTAAAGCAGAATTGAATTGTTTGCCGAGGTTATCGACATTTTACGATTACTCGAATCAACTGGTCGCCCAGAGCCAGTGAGTCGAATCCCCTCTACGGTGGCCAAACCAAAATAGACCGCCCATTCCTAAATATATCACTCCCTAAACTTCGTCTCTGTGTCCCGGAGATCTAAGCAATCGCCCATTGGCAGCCTAAGAGCCAAGGGGAACAGTTCGTTCATGAGCAGGTAGTTAATAAAAAAAACGCACTGCAATTTCTGCTAAGAGTTCTATGTGTACACAAACACATATTCTCACCTGCGGAATAAAGATCACCATTTTGGCTGATTATTCAATGAAAATTCCTTGGAGAATTACCCTCTGATTCGATTGATAGCGTTTCAAGGGTTGTTGAATCCGGAAATCGGAGTAACAATCGGTTTGTTCCAGGAGCGTGATTGTAGGCATGAGGTCACCAGGTTTGGTTGGCAACGCCCCAGCAAAGATTCCAGCAAAATCGGTAGCCCCAATGATCAGAATTTATCTCGATATTAATCGGACCCGTGTGTCTTATCTTTCACTTGATCAACTTCAACTTGTCGCTACATTTTTCATGTAGGTTTATTTCCATTTAAAGGTTTATTTCTATTCAAAAAATTGTACAGAATTCACGACCCCTCCTCAGAGGGTGACACAGAAAATTTAAGAAAAATAATTTTAATATTCATCGCGCTAACTACGACTGAATTTGCTCTTAGGGAGGGCCGAGCCGACGAGAGCGCTCAAATTGAGAATAAAGGCTTCTAGTAAAGGTACCCCCATTAATCTCAGCCTAATAGCCTAAATAGCCTTATATCCCCGCGCCGACAATGTGTAGGGAATGGCATCGGAGGAAGGCCGTCAGGGCGAAAGCGTTCCGGCTAACGGGGAGGGCTAATGATATCAACGTGGAAGATAGCATAGAACCTTGCATTATACTATTGCCTCTCTCGAAAAATCACGAAAATTCGTATTTTACGCATTGTAAAATATAATATGTAAAAATGCATGTAAAATCTTCAGGAAGATTAGTATTATTTTTAGTATTTATTAGATCGAGCATAAAAGAAAAATTTTCTGAAATACTTGTGCGCCGACTGCAAAACGAGTCAGGAGCTGTCAAATTTCAGTAAAACTTTCCTATTCGATCAGCTTTCCAATGATATGGTCGACTTTTGATTTCATGGTGAGTGCGTCACCTTGTTGGTGTAATAGGCTAGTGGTAGTAAGTAGATCAATCAACCGTATCTAAGAACCAAGGCCAAATCCTCGACTTTTTCCAATTTTTGTTCTGCTGATTTGCGTAATACGACCAAATTATTTAAATTGAAGATATTGGGAGGACAGAAGTTTTTGGGGGTTCCAACGAGTGGAAAACGAATTTTGTGGCTCTAGTAGTTTTCGAGTTATTAAGAATGTAGGAAATTTTGCAAAACTCAAAAATGTCTCACTAAAACTGCAATAAGACCTAACCGGTTAAAGCTACCGGCGTGGCGATGGTCTCATTTGATTCAGCATAGAAAAATCTATAGAAAATGATGCCTCACGTGCCTATGTTGCACTTTTCCTGAAAATCACGAATTTTTTAACACTTCAACAGCTGTTTTACTGGCCTTAAAATTAAGGTAGGGGTCTGTCGAGAGGTTAGGACCAACTAGATACGGAACTTGATTTTCGGTAAGAATTTCAAAAATTTTCGATTACTCCTTCCCCTTGAAAAACCCCGGACGGCGGACGGCGTACGGCGGACGGACAAAAAATTTTTTGCAGAGCTGGATTCTACACCCCTTGAAACGTATACCATCAAATTTTCAGGGGGTGTTGAAAAAATTTTTTTCCGGAACGATTACAAAGGTTCATTTTTTAAGAAAAATGAACCAAAATCCTTGGATTGGAACATCAAAAAAAGGAAAAATGTAAGGTTTCCTGGAAAAAAAACTGTAAATAATTGTATCTTGTGAATTGAAAATGCGGTAAGCGGCGTTTTATTCCATTTTCGGTCTAGTTTCACCACGAATTCGTTCACGCCAAGTTCGAGACACTCTATATATGCGACTAACATTTTTAAAGAGCCCGATACCGTCAAAAGCGTCTGGAACAACAATGAAAATAATGAGACAACGTCGTTCTTAGTTCTCGCCTTCGAGGTAAAGCTACGCCGAATAAATGGAAGAATCAAAATAATAATAAACGCTTCCAATTTCTGAACGAGTGTTGGTTTACTGCCACAATACCTTGTCTCTATCGACTATCCGAGGAAATGATTTCCTCCATTCGGCTTTCCTGCCACTCGGGCCTTCAAGTACCGTCGAGGGGTTTTCTACTTTCCACTCGGAGCTTATGTGAGGCCAACGATTTGTGCTGAAGCCCTCTCGGCAACGGTAAAATTGATCGGAGGAATCGGTTTCACCGACGTTCTTCAACTTTTCAGCGAAATGCGAATTGGATAAGAGGATCAGAGGCGGCCATTTCCCGGTAGGCCTGATTATTTCGGTAGGCAATCGGTGAATAAGGCCGATTCTACTCAAGTAACGGGAACCTGCACTCATGTTCTGTTGTGGAATTTCCATTGTGAGCGGTTGAATGATTTTGAAAACGCTTGTTTTCTACAGTTTCGTTGAAGTCAGATAGAGCAAACGGTCAAGTAGGAGAATGGAGCGCAAAGTGGAATTTTTCGCTTGTTCGCGCAATCATCGAGAAATCAACAACTTCAGCTGACCAATTTGTGAGCAATCGCTCCATCGTTTCAATCGATGGAGTAGAAAGTCATAATTTTTACCTCAATAATAATGACTGACATGCCCCAAGAACCTAGGCGACAGGTAAATAATATATTAGCACGTTTAGTGTTCCCTATTTTATTGCTTCCATATTTAAAAAGTTAATGGAAGTTCTGTAATCGTCCTAAAATCAAAAATCGGATCGGAGCTTCAGAAAAAACTTCTAGAAAAAACACTTCTAGAAAAATCGGAAGAAAAAATCGGATCGGAGCTTCAGAAAAAACACTTTTACGCAGAATCGCTTCCTGAACAAGTGTCTCTGTTTCCGTCTGAGTTCATTTCAAAAATGGCCAAATCTCCCACAATTCTCAACTTTTTTTCAAACTTCTTGGACTGGAATATTTGTCTCAGCAAGGCCTATCACCCTGTTTAACCGGATTTTGAATTACTCACAGTGCTTCCGATGTATTAGAACTCTTAATGTTGTCTATTTTATTTTTTCCCTTACCTTGCAGAATACGTGGATATTTTTTAATATTCCAAAGCCTTCTTGTTCTTGACATTATTGATCCAAACAGCCTCCAAAGTTGTCAAAATAATCAAATTGTGTCATTATGTGCGCATCAAGATATGGAAGTATTGCGTGCTACCTAAGCTCCACTGGTTTGTTTCCTGGCAACAAATATGAAGAATATCAAATTTGAGCGTTCTTGGTCTAAAAATTGTTGTTTTACCTAGCAGAGTTCGCGTATATTTTTCATAATTCGGCTTCTGGACGTATTTTGTTCTTCAGATGGGGGAGGGGGTTAAAATTTGCATAGTGCGTATTTCGACCTTTTTGATCATTGCAGCCACCTAAACAGTCAAAATCAAATTGCTTTGGTTAAAAAATTTAAGAATTCAAAATACGGAAGTATTGTGTATTATCTGGCTTGAGCTGTAATATGACCTGATGAAATTTTGCCAAGAACCATCTTGTTCCGTCGTAACTCTCACGACCCTCATAGAAGCCAACTGAGGTTTTCAAGAAGTTCGGTTTGAAGCGTTGGACCTCTCGAAAGTTGAACAATGTCGGAGGCCATAGTTAATTTGTATGCACCTCTCGTTAGGTCGTTTCTCAAGTACGGCCCCGTTGAGTGGTCGCCTCATTATTCAATGAACAAACGGAAGAACGTATCGATTGAACTGTCAAAAGAGAATACTGAACTGTCTTCGAATTCTTGAAAAGAAGTCAGCCTCTTTCTGTCAATGTGATCCTTCTTGTTAAGAGAGTACCTGTACTTAACTACTTTCAGAGAAGTTTTGTCGTCCAATTATAAGTTTACCAACTTAGAACTTGAATTTTGACTTGAATGTGCTTTCAGGGAATATCCTATAACCAAAAGAGTTGGGCCATACCATGCCTTACGCATAGGTTGAAACACCAGCTGTAATTTTCGTATCAAAATGCGGAAGTAATCTAGGCTATACTGCATGTTGTACTGATTCCATTGATAAGTAGATGCGAAGAAACGCTGCAAATTCTTACCCTGGGGTTACAGCTCACTGTGGTTGCATCTCTTATTTTGATGGTTTATTTTCACTCACCATTTTCGAGAACAATGTCATCTATACTTGACGAAATTTATATTAAGCATTCGAATTTAGATACTAAATCACTCACTTGAGGAGAAATTGTGGAATCCCATAATTCGAATAAAAACTCAAATAATGAAAGAAGAGAAATAGCGGAATATACTATTTCTCTTCTCTCATTTTTTGAGTTGAATCGAATAAAAACTCAAAAAATGAGAGAAGAGAAATAGTATATTCCGCTATTTCTCTTCTTCCATTTTTTGAGTTTTCAATTTTGAGTTTTCGGCATCGTTGGATTCAGAAAAAAAGCTCTATCGATCTCAAAGAAGCGATTTGAGTTAAGCTATTTCAGATGGCACTGTGATGATGTTTCCTTTCGAGTTAGTATACTGTTATTATTTACTGAAACGATGAAGTGATTATTTTGAGTTGTTGCGTTATTGACGATCGAAATTGCAAGTGGATCTACAAAAGGATTTTAACGATATTACAGATTCATTTTTCGATAGAGTGTTACGTCAAAATCCTTGCAGCGAAAAAGTAACAACTTTACACAGAGAAATGCCTGAATATATCATGAACACAATCACAACCCTGATAATTGACATTTTTTTGTTATCTTTAATGATTAAACAGCCATTCACATTTAAAGAGGGTTTAAAACTGATTGTAAAGGATATTTTATGTTACGGAATGAATTCAAGTTGAAAATAACACCATTCCTGTGAGGGAAGATTTTTTTTATTGCAACACTATTTTCGCAAGTGTTGCCTAAAACTTGAGTTCGAATAAGCCCCAAACTTCATCAAGCAGGTATTGTGCGTCGAAAATTGTTTATGGCTTCCCCCTTACTTCTGCTCGTCCCTGATTTTTCTCTGTCCAATGAATCTGAATCGGATACGTTTTCTGTTTCGTTTGTGATCCGCATTGCTCCAAGGGTGACCCTCTCTATTACTGGCATTGAAGGGACGCTATTAGCGTCAAGTACCTCTTGAACGATCCGTTGGCTCAGAGTCAATTTCAGGGATCTCCCGTTCCCTCGGATTTTCGGTGCAACCACCAAGCTATTGATTGATTAACCGCCTACATGGAATCCGATCCCGCCATACGGAACAATGTGAGCCAACATCAGCCAGCCGGCGGTGTCCGGATACCGGTGGACATGGGCTCATCAATCAATGTAACATCCTCATAAAATTAAACAACGGTATCCTTCGAAAACTAGAATCGTCTAACCCGATCTTTTCAGTCCGGGCTCAGTTCTGCTCAGGAAGTTGTTGGAATATCAGCATGGTTTGTTACAATAGGGTACCATTGCCAATGGAGTCTCAATGTGTTGGGTTGGGATGGAGTTGACTTCAGTTCTACAAGTTTTTTCCTCAAAGCAATTTATATTTCACATCTTCAGGCTTATGGAATTGAAAAAGAGTTTTACATTTTTCTTTTGGTTCATTTTTCTTAAGAAATGAACCTTTGTAATCGGTCAGGAAAAAAAAATTTTTAACACCCCCTGAAAATTTGTTGGTTTACGTTTCAAGGGGTGTAGAATCCAAATCTGCAATAAAAATTTTTTGTCCGTCCGCCGTACGCCGTCCGCCGTCCGGGGTTTTTCAGGGGGAAGGAGTTATCGAAAAATTTCGAAATTTTTACCAAAAATCAAGTTCTGTATCTAGTTGGTCCTAACGTCTCGACAGAACCCTACCTTAATTTTAAGGCCAGTAAAACAGCTGTTGAAGAGGTAAAAAATTCGTGCTTTTCTGGAAATTTGTAACATAGGCATGTGACGCATCATTTTCTATAGATTTTTCTATGCCGAATCGAATGAGACCATCGCCACGCCGGTAGCTTCAACCGTTTAGGAGTTATTGCAGTTTTAGTGAGACATTTTTGAGTTTTTTAAAATTTCTTCAATTCTGAATAACTCGAAAACGACTAGAGCCACAAAAATCGTTTTCCACTCGTTGGAATCCCCACAAAAACTTCTGTCCTCCCGATATCTTCAATTTAAAGAATTTGGTCGCATTACACAAATCAGCAAAACAAAAATCGAAAAAATTTGAGAATTTGGCCTCGGCTCTTAGATACGGTTGATTGATCTACTTACGACCACTAGCCTATTACACCAACGAGGTGACGCACTCACACTACGACCAGTTGCGCTTGGCAACATGAAAGCGAGTCAGGCTTCAACAATGGTTCTGAGGCATTTTTGAATTCATTCATTATTCAGAGAATTTAGTTAGAATATTAGCTCGGGAGGTGTACACCCGAAACATTTCCCTGAATGTTCAAGATTGTTCCAAAACGTTCTTGAAAAATGAGTACAAAAGTGGCACTTGAACAAACAAGCAATTAGCTTTCACGGAAAAAGGAAGCTCCGCGCTTGCAGCGAATTTCTTGAAGCTGCGAGAATCAGCATAATGAAAATCGGAGCCAGCTTAATTTTTGCAAAGAACCCTGCAACGTGTCAATGAAGTCGGTTGAAAATGGCGCTGACTGCTTTTCAGCCGAGAATGGAGAACGAGTTCGCTCAAGCGAAAGAAGCAGCAGTTGAGAGAAAATACTGAGCGAGAGCGTGTCTTGCACCCTTCCACCAACCCCCCGCCCACATCCGCGCACATGAACCTTGCAGCTTTGCCAACTTTTCCTGGGACTCAGGTGGTGGTCGGTTCACTTCCTGATGCGCTCACTCGTATCGCACTCACGAGAGTCAGGAAGGATGCGAAAAGTTCGGTTTCCTGTTGTGCCAACGATGTGACAGTTCCTGCGCAGCCAACTTTCAGTTTATTTAACGTCACCGAACTAGATTGGATCGAGGTTATTTATCAAATGCTTCGAGAATATGTTCAGTGGGTGTGGTAACGCGTTTTTGACGGGCCGCAAAAAGTTTTTTTTTCTGAATTCGAATATAAGCAATACGAACATTTTCACTCAAGGCCAACTTTTACTTATGTGTCTGTTCGATGAGGCCAGGACAGTTTCGGGCGAGTAACAACTGACGCCAAACAAATTCAAGCCGTGCGATTTTTTGCGTCGTTAGTAACTGGTCTCATCGAACAGACCCTACATCTCCATTTCCGGTAGAGTTGGTAGTATAGGATAGTTTCAAACTAACTGGTTCAAACTAACATTCTGGTAACTGATAGTTATTCAATTTGATGGGTATTCATGGGGGAAGTTTTTCAAAAATAAGAAGGGACAGGCACAGGCAGGGGAACTCACACATGGACCATAAGTCTCACAGGCAGACCGGATGTTGATTTACGTTTCAAGGGGTGTAGAATCCAAATCTGCAATAAATTGTTTTTGTCCGTCCGCCGTACGGGGGTTTTCAGGGGGAAAAAGTTATCGTAAATTGTTGAAATTTTCACCAAAAATCAGATTCCGTATCTACCTATGGTAACCTACCTATCAAGATAGGTAGGTTTCTATCAATCAAAAAGGATGATGTAGCTTTGTTGCCAGGTTGAAAAAAAAAGTTTTTCTAAATCCCCATCTAAAATAAAAATATATAATGAAGTTCTAGAATAATAACAATTAAAGTCCGTGTTTCAGAAGTACCTATCTCTATATCATAAGGTTTGTCTTTTCAATCGAAAAATGAACCCCTGCGCAGAATTTGCAGAATTCTTCCGATACCCAGAAAACTAATGCGCACATGTGCACGTCATGCATGACACTGGGGGCCTATTCTGTAACCTGAAAGCAATATGTCTTTGAAAATCAATATCGATTTGCCATGGAAAATCTAATGACAACGTATGACAATTTGTGTAATGAATCGATAGCGACTGCCAAGACATATTGCTTCAATTTTACACAATAGGCCCCCTGGGGGCCTACTTAGCAGCGTTTATACTTGCATAATATTAATCATATTATGATTAATACGCTATTCTTCCGGTTCTGGATGATAGAGAGAGCACATTACAGGGCACAATCCTGTTTTTTTTGGCTCGCCAACTGTTCAACCCGGCCGTTCACCCACAAGACATCCCTATACATTTTGCCACGAACATCTCCGCTAACTGACACTGTTCGCAGTCGGGCCCCCCTCCCCCGCACCCGGCTTCCCCCTCCGTTCTTGAGCGGCCGCCTGAAAATGCCAGTAGGCCGACCCAACAGGAGCAGAAGCAGCCTGCTCGCTATAAATACCGCTCTCTACCCTGGCAGAGGTGAACAGACCGACTTGGATGAATGAAAGTGAGCGGAAGCCCTGCAACCGTACATGATTACTGATATGAAGCATGAAACCTGCAAAAGGGCCTAAGTGCCATCCGGTAAAATTTTACAGGAGAAACAAAAAACTATCTCTTGAAAATTGCATCAAACCACTGCCCACGAATCGAAAGTTCAAAAATAATGTTCAGACGATGTTCAAGACCGCATTCCCTTCCATCTTTATTATGATCAAACGAATAAGGACTGAAAATAATCGAGATTTTCGGCGTGCAACTACGTTGGCACTTAGGCCTGTTTGGTTCGTGACTCATTTTTCCCCAGCTAGGAGTACTGCAATCGCTCTAAAACTTCTTGTGGAAGTGTATCATGGCACATAGGACCCAAAACCGTAAAAAACCGGGTTTCGAAAAAAATGGCACTTAGGTATGCCCTTTTGCATCATATTATGATGAATCATGAACCGTATGATGAATAATCTGCGAAGGGCCTATCGAATCAAAGCATTAGGATTAGGAATTCTAAAAGTTTTCGTATTCTGCCGATTCTGTTCCGTAACGCGGTTACAACGATTGACTGAAGCAATCAGCTAACACAAAGATCTTATTAGAATCGTTAAACCCCATTAGAAAGCAACGAACATGCGACATGAGTATTTCGTTCAAGGTGCCAATACAGGATCCGATTGTTTGCTGTTGGAGAGGGGATGACCATGGGAACGTGGTTTTGGACGTCAATAAAATTTGTTTATTGAGTCACTTCGAACAATTGAAGATATTGAAACCTATTGAAAATCAACAATCAACAGACAATAACAACACGTTATTGCTGATTTTCCTTGTAGCATGATAGCTCCTAGGAATTCGTCATCTATGGGTTTGCCAATAGAATTGAGCTGTTCAGCGATGTACAGGGGGATTTCCTTCGTTTGCATACTATGTAATTTGTAAGAATATTATTCTTATTCGAGAATGTAAGAATATTATTCTTATTAGTGTATGTACCAATATTATTCTTGCATGCCTCTGAAATCATCAAATCGGAGAGAACATAAGCGACGAAGTAGATGAATCCTCCTATGCAGCCCTCTATCTTCGAATGCCTTCTCTAGGGCTTTCCAGGCTTCTGATGCAGTTTTGCATTGCATAACGAAAGGATACGCCGATCGATCGAGACTCAAATTAATCTTAGAAAGGGCTTTTTCTTCCTTTCTGGCGAGTTGGTCTTGGGGAGGTTTGGCTTCATCTCCATATCCAGAGACACATTGCCAAAGACCCTCGTGTTTTAAGACATTGGTGATTTGAAATTTCCAATCAGACCAATTCTCACGGCCCTTCAATTTTTCCACACACATCATACCTGCAGAGTTATCCGATGCCATGCTGCGTTGCCGGTAGTACGTAGGTAGGACGGACCGTAGGTAGCAACGAGGAGACTTAACCTCACTATTAGACTATCGACCAGGGACGATGAACGCACTGGAGTCCATAACCTGTTGATTTTCCTGATGCGTGTTGTGATAGGAGGCAGGGATAATGCAGTCCTTTGGATTTCGGAGCACTTAATCTCGAATAAATGAATGATCTTAAATTATTCCCGAAACAAGTGAAACGTAATTTCTACTTGGGGAACGCACGTGAGAGGAGAAATTCGAGACGGGAGGAACGAGAAGACAGTGTTGCCAACATCACATGCTGATCACTAATTTCAACAGTTATCCTCAATCCAACAATCGGATCGTGGGCACCTTAATTGAACACTGTCATTCAACAGTTTTGGACCTTTCAAAATTTGAAATTATTAATTAAAGATTATTTAATAATCCTCTTCCTAATTTGGAGGATAGAGGCCGTTAGCCTCCGTTATTTACGGTGATATCAGGTGTAGCAGAGTACCTCCACTGGATACATTCCAAGACACGTTTAGTTTAAAGTTACAAGGAGACTCCCCATACCGCTCATCCGGATTTTGGACCGGTTCCTCGGGTTGCATCCATACAAACATGGGCTTTGTGCCTTACCCACATAGACGGGGGTAAATGATGAGTAGCCTCCTAGAGCTAGCTCGAGAAGACACAATACTCCCAATCCCACATCCGATAGATAATCAGATATTATCTGACTTTCAAGACATTCTGACATATCTGACAGCAAGACTTTCAAATAATAATCATTTCCCATCGCCATATGTTAGTTATTTAAAACTGCATAACCATTCGTAATAGTTTTCGCCCTACAAAATTAAAATAACGCAGCTTGATTAGTGACACGGGTACATTATTTTTTGGGTATCACAGAAATCAAAGTTCAAATAATAGAAGTAGGCATAACGTACGTATTGTAGAAGTCGAAATTTGTATATAAATTGAGAAACTTCATCGGAATCGCGCGAACGAAAATTTGATCAGTTCTACCCTACCCGCCTTACGCCCTCGTCTACCCAAAACCACGGGCGATTAGACAAGCCGTCGCATGAATAGCAAAAAATAGTAAAAAGTCGAAATTTCTAGCAATTGAAGAGTTCATTACAAAACAACCAACCAACGTCAAAAAAATCGAAAATTGAGATTTTAGCGAATTCTGGTAGCTTTCGTCTGCACTCATTGAATAAGTGGTCGTTCCTAATCATAAACAGGAGTTATAGCGCTCTGATCTTTTGATGATTCCACAAAACAACCTTTTTTTGGACAATTTTTCCGTTCTCCTGAAAATCAGCTCTTTTTGTCATTGGTTGCTTTTTTAATGAACTCTTCAAATGTTGTTGTGACGCCCTCCTCTCCCCCTCCTCGTCACCCTCCTCTACCCCACCACTACAAAAAAGGCTACAAATGAACTGCTGAGAACCCTGTTTTAATGTTTTTCTCCAAACCGCCCATTGGCTTACGGGCCATGGCCGGCATATGGCTTTTATAACGAACTTATTCCGGTAATATCCGTTAACTACTCACCGGTACCAGATAATATTGATCAATCTCCAAAGCTCTTCATCTCAGGCAAATGTTTATTAGGAGTTACAGGGGAACGCTGCTAGGAGCAAAACGCATTTTGTAATTCACATCCAACTTGGGAGCGTCTTCCAAAGACACTCACCTCCACCGTCGCTACTGCGCATTGGTTATATTGACACAACCTCGGTAAGGGTATTGTAGGTTTTATTCATGACCTCATTACATAAAGTACGACTTTTCACCCGCTATGCAGTAGCTGCAATGAATCGTGCATTGAAGTACCACAAGCTCATTCAGCCTTTTCTACGAAATAAAGAGTATTGCAGATCAGCATAAATTTTAATTAATCGAACTTAGATACTTGGAAACGTGAAACTTCGAAGTTTTGTGACCTATCACAACCAGTGGTGCGTAGATAACACACAATACTTCCATATTTTGAAACGCAAAATTGTGACACAATTTGATCATATTTTGAGTACTTTTAAGGGTGTTTAGCCCAAAAATATCGAAAAATTCACTATTAAAATTTTAAAATTCGCCCAAAATGAAAAAACGCCACATTTTTGGAATGTAAAAAATATCCACATATTCTGCAAGGTAAAACAAAGATTTTAAGACCAAGAACGCTCAAATCGGTTCATTTTTGTGGCCGGAAAAAATAAAATAGAAAACACTAAAAATGCAAATATATCGGAAGTACTGTGCGTTATCCAAATTCCGATTAAACAGGGTGTTAGGTCTTGACGAGACGAACATTTCAGTTCAAGAAATTTGAAAAAAGGTTGAGATTTGAGGGAGCTATGGCCATTTTTGTAAATGACCACAGACGGACACACGGACAGACGGACACACGGACACACAGACACTTGTTCGGGAAGTGATTCTGAGTAAATGTGTATAAGAAAAAGTTTTTTCTGAAGCTCCGTTCCGATTCTCGATTTTAGGACGATCACAATACTTCCATTTACTCTGTAAATATGGATGTAAAAAGGTATATTATCAAGAAGTGGAAAAATTCAATTAGAAAATCAATCAAAATTAAACCAAAGTTTCCGGCGCCTCAGCAGGCGTTTTCGATGCCTCATGACGCGTCAGCTATTAAAATTATTTTTCGTATGTTACAATTTTGTTGGGTAATTTATAGCTACGATTTCCCCAAAACTTCGGAGGCTTAAATGAGATCAAAGGAATTTACCAAGAGATCTCGCCGTTGAGCCTGTTTCAGTCTAAAACTGATCGGTATTTTCTGAAAATTTCAAAAAATCTCTGGCCGACTGGAAAAAAAGTGTTGACGGTGGACGGACGGAAATTTTTTTATTCCAGATTCGGATTCTACACCCTAAACCATGAAAATGTCAGCAGGAGGGGGGTAGGACAAATTGTTTCTTGAGCGATTACAATGGTTTATTATTGAATAATAAACCGTAATGAATTAGCATTGGCAAAGTTCTTGACATAGTAAGTGGCAACTTATGGTATGATACGTATTTTACTGGGGTAACAAACCCTTCAACCGTACAAAATAGGATTATTGTTTCAATAATCGAGATGAGTGTAACATTTGTTCAGCATCCGTCTGAATATTTTCACATTTCCATCAATCGAGAAAAAACGTCAACTCCAACTTGACAACTCTGTCGAACTTGTTCCCCTTCAGTTCTACTTGGGTTATTGGTGATGAATAAGTGATTATTCTCGGATGGAACCGAGCCATCAAATGCATATTACCGGAGGAACTTCTCTGCGCTAAGGGATGAATAACTCAAAATTCTTCTCAAGCTCATAACAGTTTTGGTATTGAATAGTTGGAGTAATATTGTAGTGTATACCCACTTAGCGTTGGTACTTACGTGGACGGTCACCCCAGTTATACAGCTCAGCAGCCAATTATACCTCACAGCATAAAAATGAGGGCATCTCTATGGAATGACACACGAAACTGCAATAGTGTTTTACGATTTTTGATCCCATTGACCATCGGAAATGGATGAAACTTGTTAGCCGATAATTAATCTTTTCAAAGAAAACCTCAAGCATAATGTGCCGATATTCCTCATACTAGAGAAAAATGAATGATCCAATTTGGTGATAATAATAATAACGTTACTAAAGTTGGATTCTATCTCACGGATCGTTAACAGGGAAAAGTCTGTACGCATCAATAATTTGAATAGCGATTATTATACTCCACGTGCTACGGTTAAACTCAATATTGAGCCAAAATATATTACACGGAGTAGAAAGTTAAACCAATTAGAGGTATGGATGCGCAGATGAACGAATTTGAACATCGTCCACTCCACCAGTAGATTTTATGGCTGGCGATGAATATGAAAAATTTTCTTCGATCGAGTTAACATTTGGGCTCTAATTTCAACCTTCCCAAAATTGTATTAGCAATTTCAACCTAAACAATACTCAACGAGCTGATCTGGGCGAGATTTCCAAACGCCTGTGCAACTCATCTAGCTAAGCGAACTCAACAGGTTTCTCCATGCCCATCTATTTCTGAAATAAAGAAACACTTCATGCTAGGATTTCAACCACTTCAAACAAACTGAAGTCTACCAACAATTAATCTAAAAATGCGAAATCATAATAATTATTTTAAAAAATCGACACGACAAACACGGTTCCAGTCAAGCGAAATCGGGAGATCTACAGGTACCTATCCAACTTACCGGAGGACCGATTGGACTCGATAAAACCTAATTAGGAGGATCGGAAAAAGAAATAAGCCTAGCCTCAGTTCGTTCGAAACGAAAGAAATAACGGTCCATTCGGTGTACGATGCAGGATAAAAATATAACTGAGTCACGATGATTTGAAAACATTAAAAAGGCAAATCAAAACCGGTGCGAAATGCTCATTGATATTTTCAGCATTACCGCTTTTCCTAAAAATAGAAGGAATCAGTCGGTTGGAATCGGCTGGGTTGCCGGTTTGGAGCGAGTTTATCTCGAGGAGGGCGCGGCCGGTGCGATAGTACACAAAACAATCTCACTGAGTCGGGTGGGGGTTAAGTCGAGCGGAACGAACGAATTTGTTTACGATCCGCAAAATACGAAACCGAGAAAGCGGCGTCTAATCGTGGGACCACACGATATGCGATCGAGAGTAACAATTAATGGAAAAACATCAAATTTCGGCCTTGGGCGTGTGCTTTGTTTACACCTTTTCGTCCTACCGGTTTGGGCGTTTTTCAAGCAGAGTACGTTTTTTAATGCGACAAATGAACCCAAACCTAAGCCTAGGCAACCGGAAAAGATAATAATTTCCAAGGGTGAATTAGAATTACATTCTGGTTGAAGGGAAGGTCGTCGAAACGAAATTCGAAGAAAGTACAACGTCAAAAGCGCCAAAAAAGCAAAAAAGGAGAATGGTTGAAAAAGGGTTACAAAGCATAGAAACGTACAGTTTCCGGAGGCTTCACGACAACGAGAAAATATTCGTTCATTCACGTTTATTTCCAGATTCCAGATGATATCCAGATGAGGTACCTGGAGGTGCTGTATCCATGACTCATTCGAGAGATCTGGTACAAGCTCAGGCTCAGGGGAGGCTGAGAACACTACTGGAGCAAGCGTCTGGGCAGGGGAGTGGCAACTTCTGCGCATGCGCACACCGCCCTCATCGAATATCAATATGAACAGACGACTTGCCGGACAGAGGGAGCCGAGCGGAGCGCCCAAAGCCGCCCCCGCTCTAGTCTTTCGTGACGCCGATCCGGCGGGCGGAGGAGGGAAGGGTGGAGTAATTTCGGGAGGTTAAAGGGGAGGCTTTGCCGCCCAAAACAGGGACATCCCTCAGGAATACACCCCTCTTGGCAAACTTTCAATAATACCTAAACAATTACTTGCATGTTGGAAGAAAACATTTTGCGCGAAAATCTGCCTATTCAATAAGTAGGTAAATTACCTATTTATTACGTATTAAATACAAAATCTGGGTTCGAAATTCGGAGTCAATTTTGTCTCCCATACACTGTTTACTTCCATATTAACTGAATGAATGGACGCGTCCTAAAATTCTAAATTGGAATAGGAAGCCCCAGGAGAAAAAAAAAAATGCTCATTAACTAATTGCTCAGAATCGATTTCGACTTCGTGTCTCCTGGAATCCGTCTGTGCGCATATAATAAAACTCGCCATGTCACCTTCAATCCTCAAGATTTCCTTTTTATCTCTTGAACTAGGATGTGTGTCTAGGCAATATTCATCATCCTGATAGGCTGTAATTCCAACTGCTCACAGTTCCTCAGATACTAGAACTATTCGTTTTCAATTTCATTTTTTTCTGGCTAAATATATAAACCGAGTTGAGCCTTCTTGGACTCATGGCACAAGTTCAATCGATAATTTTAAACAATAATACTTATATCAATAATAACCAGTGGTGCGTAGATAACACACAATGCTTCCATATTTTGAAACGTAAAAGTGTCACACAATTTGATCATATTTTGACTGCTTTTAAGGTTGTTCAGGTCAAAAATATCAAAAAAACTCACTTAGCAAAATTTAAAACTCCCCTAAAACAGAAATACGTCAAGTTGTAGGAATATAAAAAATATCCACATATTCTGCAAGGTAAAACAAAGGTTTTAAGACCAAGAACGCTCAAATCTGTTCATTTTTGTGGCTGGAAAAAAATAAAATAGAAAACGCTAAAAATCCAAATATACCTATCGGAAGTACTGCGAGTTATTCAAATTCCGATTAAACAGGGCGTTAGGTCTTGCCGAGACAAACATTTGAGTTCAAGAAATTTGAAAAAAAAGGTTGAGAAAATTACATGGCGAGTAAACTACATATGTACGCTATTTTTCAGCGTAGTCGCCATCGAGAGTAATGCATTCTTCATATCGCTTAGGTAGGTTTGTAATACCAGTGTCCCAGAAATTTCCGCCTGGTCCTTCATCCAATTTGTGACTGCTTCTCCGAGGTCCTCGTTATCCTCGAAGCGTTTTCCGGCCAGGCGACTCTTCAAATGAAGGAAGAGTCTTCAGTGAGCTGTTTTGGGACCCAGCGACCACAGACCTTCCGGTAACCCAACTTATCGACGAGGATGCGATTAATAGAGGTTTTTCACAAACCAGGGATTACAATTGGCAGCTCTCTGACGGTCACACGACGATCTTCCCTCATTTTTTCCTCGACTTTCTCGGTTAAATTGTCTGTAATGGAAGGTTTTCTTCCCCGCCCTTCCTCATCATGGAAGTTCACCCTGACTCCCAAAAATTCACGGCACCACTTTCGTACATGCTGTATAGACATGGCATTACCATAAACCGCAGTCATTCGTCGGTGAATTTCAGCAGGAACCACTTTTTCTGCGTTGTCAGAACCAAACTATTGGTCGTACCGCAACGCGGCATCCATCAAAATAACCGTTTATCCTGACGGGCACGCCAGTGGTGCCAAATTTGAAGAAAAAATTCCCTATCGGAGAAAAATCTCTGGGAACCTTAATTTTGGGACAACCCATACGTTGATGTGAGAAAAGCGACGATCAACAGGAGGATAAGATGTGTGCCTCCAGGTCTTGGCACGGTGACATCCAATACAGGAGTTTGCCCGCAACGAGCGAAGGCCAACAGAACCTGCTTTGAACACCGTGGCTGCAATTCCTGGATGTGATAAGTTGTGAAGTGAATCAAAAATTCGGCGGTGAAAATAAGGAGGAACAAATGAGGAGTGATCTATCAAAAGGGAACATATCCATTCCCCATAATTGTTCAGGAGGGGATGAAAACCAATTGCGCTACCTCTCGTACAGTTTTATTCTTTTTTTTATACAGAGCTGAGCTTGTTGGCATAACAGATCATGTCCCAGAATACAAATGTTTCAAACCCAAAAATGAGGGAGAGGCCGCCATTTTAATTTTGGATACGTGCCATTTTGATTGAAAATTTGGCAGAAGTGCCCTTTTGATTGAAAAGTGTATGCTAATCTCTCAAATTACGCCAAAAACCTTGTATTCTGCTTCCCACCACCTAAGTTGAGTACCTAAACAAAAATTACTGGATCATCGGGACAGAGCATTACGAAAAATTGCGTTCCTGATATTTTGAATTAACTGCTCAACTCCTGAAATCAAAAACCACTTTTTCTTCTTTCTTAGTCAATTTACGTCACGTTTACGTCTCTTCCGACATCCCTGATTTAATTCATCCACAATACGCTCCATTACGCGGAAAAAGCACAAAACGTTAAAACAACGAACTCCTGTGAAACATGGGACGCACGAACTCAAGCTTATCTGATAACGCCTTTGCCGAAGAAGGCGGCGAATGTAGGGAAGTGGGGGCGAAATCTGTCTTCTCCTTGAAACGTTTGCGACATCTATTGGATCTGTTCGGAGTCTCTGAGTTATCCAGGTTTTTGGATGAGGAAGACTCGAGCTGTTTGAATATGTGCCCTTTTGATCGAAACGAATTGACTACATTATGAAGGCTGGACCTTTTTGGTCACATTATGGTATGTGACCTATTGATCGAAAAGCCGCACTTTGCGCTTCAAATAACATAGGATTTTTTTTCCATTTTGCATGCTAAGCATTAGAGGGACCGTTCGTACTCATCTGGACAATTCGAAAAAACGTGTTTCTCCCAGAAGTGGATGTATTCCCTTTTGATAGATCACTCCTCAAATGGCCTCAGTTATCCAGTTGATGAATCCCAATGTACCATCCAGCCAAATCCTGAAGTACAGGGGATGAATTCTTCGATTTCCGGAGGTGGTCGACTTCTTCGCATGACAACTGAGCAGTGGCTATCTCCTGGAGAGATATAGCCGTCTGAATTGAAATAGACGCTGGTGCGGGAACAAATATCAGCCTATTGACAACTAGACAACTGGAGGGTGTCACTTCTGAAGCCACCTCCACAGTACTATTCGATTCATTAAGAATTGCTAACATTTTCAATCCAACAAAAATGGCTTACTAAAACTGCGATAAATGATTTATCCAATTATTGTAAAAGGTTAAATCAATTGCCGTCACTCTTAAATTGCATTTCGATCATCAGGCAGATGAAAAATTTTTCTTCGCCACGTAATGCATGTGCTACGCTACTCCCCTTCAGGACAAACTGTACAAAATCGTACATAACCTACTCTGTAACCTACCAGATGTTACCTAGCAGGCATTCGATGTGAGCCCGCGCTAGAGATATGTGCCGCCCTCAGCGCTTGAATTAAAGCTATTTTTTGCTAACCTAACCAAGACGTGTAGTCAGTGTATCGTTCCCTCGCCCGATCATAATACGTCGGTTAAACCTTACACGCGTTTGATGAGGCACAAAAATCGCGGGCTCCCGGTCAATGAGATTAGTTTTATTTAATTTAAGACCTGTTTGAATATCTGGTGAAACTAAGACCAATGTTTATGTACTAACGCCATGGACGTCTACTGCGCAAGCGTGTGAGACATTCCAATTTAGTTTGAAGTAAAATAATGTTGAGTTGGCGCACAGTGACTCAAGTCGCCGCGGGTGACTCATCTTATAAGTTGGCAGCCATCGGTGCTGACTTCATCCCGAATTTCCTCCGACTTCCGAGAAACTGAAGCTGACAAATAACGTAATTCTTGTCTAATTGATGCCCCGTATAGGGACATCCGTAAATTTGGCTCCTCCTCCTCAAAGCCTGAAGAATCCCAAATGTGCATGGAGGTGGTTTTATGGGAAATGGCATGACGAAGAGTGAAGCAAGTACTTCAATGGAGTATTGAACCCCCAATGTGACGAAACTCAAACTGTAAAATATCCGGAGGAAGGCCGTGCTGGCGAAAGCGGTCAAGCTACTTGTCAGGGCGAATTCTATCACCTGGCCGACCTTTCACAACTCTCACAACGACCTTTCACAACTCTTGCCGAACTTAAGAGATCCCGTTAACGCATGTTTTAGGTATTGTGTTCCAAAAGAGTATTGCAAGGTCGACCATTTCATTAGAAAGCTGATTATGTGTGCAAGATTGTCTGAAATTTGACCATTTCTCTAGCGCGTTTTCCGAAAATCCAGATAACGTACAAAAATTTTCAGAAAAAATATTTTCTTTGATTTTTTATGTTTGAACTAGAATTGCGGTTCATAGGAGTTGATTATTGACTCAAGGCTTACAGGAATTTTAACGGTAAATCTAGAAATTACCTCAAAAAACACATGTACAAGAAATTATTTAATCGAATTCCATAATTATTACTAGCCCCAGGACGGATCATTTTGACGTTAGGGGCAGCCAAAAGTTGATTTACTTTATTGTTCTTAGACTTGAGTTTCATTCATGATTTTTATATTACATAAAACGAATTGTGCTATGCAAAAATAAAAATAGGGAAATCATGGAAACAATCGTTCTTATGCCGTATGAGTTCATATAAAAACGATCCATTTGTATGCATTCATTATTAATAGGTTCAATGCACATTTTTTCAGGAACGCCTTTCCCTTAAAAAATTGTGTACAACTCGAACTAGACGCGATTAGATTCGTTTCACGAAGAAAATAGACATTCTTCCAGAATGTGAGGATAGTTTATGGATCCGAAAATAATTGTAGAACCAGCCGTATTCAAAAATCAAAGACGAGATCGAGATAAACAACTTACTCTTAAATTTAACTTACAGATATAATCGAGGAAACTACGATGAGTCGACACTACGAAACATTTTTATGCACCATATTTCCATGTTTACATATTTACAGAGTTAATAGAGATATTGTAAACGTCCGAAAATTGAAAATCGGAACGTTGCATAAGAAAATACTTTTACTTGCCATACACTTTTACTCAGAATCACTTTCTGAATAAGTGTCTGTGTGCCCGAGGGTCCGTCTCTGAGGATTAACAAATTCGACCGTATCCTCCGTCAATCCTCAAACTTTTTTTTCCAAATTTCGTGAACTGGAATGATTGTCTTGATGTGTGTCATTGGATGGACCGGTTTCGATACATTGGCACTATTAGTGTTTTCTATTTTATTTTTTCTGTCCACAAAAATGAACCAATTTGACCGTTTCGGTCCAAATGTTCGCAGGAATTACGGGTTACGTGGATAATTTTTTTATTCCGGTAACTTGGCGTATTTTGATTTTAGAATTTCTTCAAAACTGGCATATTGTGTATTTTGAAGCGCGCAGCCTCGAAATTAGTCGAAACAAAATCAATTTTGGATCATAATTCGCGTATCAAAACACGGATGTATTGTGTGTTATCTACGCCTCAGTGAGATAGTTTACTAACACTGTTTCTAAGATATTTTCGATGAGAGCTTTCCTCAATTCTGTTTCTGGTCGAGCATGCGAACAAACTCAGCTTGCATCGAAAATAGATTCAAATATATATTGAGCACCTATCGATGATGAATAAAGACCGTTTCTCCTGTGCTAGCACCGGAGACCGGGTGGAGGGGTGATACGGCTTCTCTGCTAGCATTATTTATGGAATTTCGGAATGAATTTTGCGAAAATAGACGTAAAGTATGTGGAAACTTAGTCCTAACCTAATAAATCGCAAATCAACGAGCTGAAATAAGCCATCTACCACGCTGGGAGCTTGCATGTGGTCTAACTTGTTTTCATCCGTATTGGAGATCATCGAATTTATCTCAATTTTCAGTTAGCATGGGGAGGAGGATCTTTTGAAACGCCCCTATCGGCGATCTTACTAAAAATTGGGCCGGTTCAGGCCTCCGGGGATCCAGAAATGTTCAAGTTCGGTGAGTGACGAGCTTAGAATTCTCGGTCAACTATCATGGGATGGAAAGGGGTAATGCAGCTTGAGGCGCATGACGGTGGCAATTCCTGTAAATTGGATTTTCAGTTCCGAGTTCCTACCTAAATGCCCAAACGTCAGGATTCGATTTGAAACCATGTCCCGAGCGATTACGGCAGTGTATTTTCGGGTTAGTCAACTATACCTCATCGTGTACGTTGTTACGGTTACGTACCGCTCAAAATTTCCACGTGGCTGCAATCATCGCTGGTCACTCTAAACACCGATCGGTCGAAAAATTCGGGAGACGCACTGTTAAACGGTCTGAGTTCAATCAGCGACTGATCCTAGGAAGCCAAGCTCTGCTCCGAAAATAGCGCCAACGTCTTTCATTTATAGTAAACACACACGAACACGATCCACCTGCCCTGGCTAGAGTGAGGACGACTCGCTATCATAGATCGGCAATTTCCTTATTGGAATACGAGAAAGTGTTCCATTTTAGGGTGGGTTGAAAAATTCGATAAATATGTTTTTTTCCTTCTCGGATAGTTCCATTATCAGCCATAGAATAGGCTCTATTGAATTGCGGTAGTCTTCGTGAGGATTTCTGCTCCCCTGTATATTAAATATACAAATTTTTTACATTTTTTCCACTTTTATTACTGTACACAGTAGCATTTCAAAGTCAAATCGAGAATGAGGAACATGCATGAAAAAAAATAAACTGTTTTTTCGCCATAATATTCCTTGTTATGCTTCGAGAATGGTGTTATGGTGGATGACGGTTCGGAAAAGAGGTAATTAAAAGAGGAGGGAGGCTTAGTGAAAATCGCAGATTTGAAGTCGAGCGGGAAAATGGCCAGCCGGAAGGTTACACAGTGTGACGTCATCTTCCCGTGAACACCAGTGCAACCTCATCCGAGTTCATGTGTGTATGCTGTGATAGGACGGCGATAACGGATTTTTTGCCGTTACGTTAAGAAACTACGTGCGGTCGCGTCCGCACAGTGACGTCATACGGTTAACCGCCACATTCAAAAGGGCACTTTTTATTAGCGTTTTTCACCAGGAAAAATGTTGTTTTTTCGTTGTAGACCATCACTACATCATTTTCGCATCCTAAACAGCATCATTCCGGCGGAAAAAATGGATTTCGTTTTTCATGCATGTTTCTCATTTCCCAAACTAAACTGAGTACTTCCCAAACGGTTCAGAAAATTCTGCAAATTAATTATTATGAAAAGAAAAACTTTTTAAATTAACAGAGAGAGGGTGTAAAAATGTTTTTAGAAAACAATTATTGCTCCGATTTATTGAACTATATTTGAGGATGTTAATTCCAAAAGGTACTATATCCATTCTGACAAGTTTTGTGAAAAACGAGGAAAATTGCTGTTACCATAGAACACGTTTCCGGTCTAGATATTTTTGCTCAAAATAAAATCATCTTCAAATTTGTTGGGAAAATTATGGAAATTATGAACTGCAGGGAATAATTTTTACAGCAATCTGAAAATTGGAATTTTCGGATGGAGTAGTTTTTGAAATTAACATGCCGGTATATAATACTTTTAGAAATGAAAACTGGTTTATAGTACTTTTTGAAATTAACGGGAAGGGATAATATCCATTACCATATTATGGTACTTTTAGAAACGAAAAAAATTCAAAGAGACCTGTTGCTGAACAATCAATTTATTCATAATAGCAACTCGACCATCGCAAAGACCGTCTCATACTGGATAAAGTACTTTTTGAAGTGAACAGGATGTACCTAGCAGCCCCAACGGCCTGGATATAGTACCTTTTGAAATGAAAATTGGATTTCACTCCTCATTTTGATGAGGGTAGAGTGATTTTATCTTGGAAATGGGTTTATATTTGCGTAAAACTCGCCCCCAAAACCCCCAGGAAAGTCTCATCTCGATTTCGAAAAAAATTGCGTTTGGTACCTTTTGGAATTAACATCCTCACTTCACTATTAAAGGGTTGAACATGAAGGAAGCGAATTTCGTGACTTGAGACTAGCCATAGAATAGTTCATGTTACCATGTCCATGTTACAAAACGAAATCCATTTTTTCCGCCAGAATGATGCTGTTTAGGATGCGAAAATGATGTAGTGATGGTCTACAACGAAAAAACAACATTTTTCCTGGTGAAAAACGCTAATGAAAAATGCCCTTTTGAATGTGGCGGTTAACCGTATGACGTCACTGTGCGGACGTGACTGCACGTAGTTTCTTAACGTAACGGCAAATAATCCGTTATCGCCGTCCTATCACAGCAAACACACATAAACTCGGATGAGGTCGGACTGGTGTTCACGGAAAGATGACATCACACTGTGTAACCTTGCGGCTGGCCATTTTCCCGCTCGACTTCAAATCTGCGATTTTAACTAAGCCTCGCTCCTCCTCCAATTACCTCTTTTCCGAACCGTCATCCACCATAACACCATTTTCGAAGCCTAACAAGGAATATTATGGCGAAAAAACAGTTTATTTTTTTTTTTTTCATGCATGTTCCTCTTAATGGAGAGGGGGAGGGCTGCTTAATTTTCTAATCGTTTGTTTTTCCCCTGGTTGTTCGTACTGATGGCGAGAATAGTTAATTGACAATTTATTCCTCTTAACGCAACTGTTGTGGTTCAGACTCTTCAGTTAATTACTGCCTCCGCTGCATATCGCGTCGTGAACCGCGTTCCAGCTGCTACTGTTTTTCGTCTGTCGGAGTCCACGAACGAAGATGGTTAACAGCATGGACAAGGTAGCAGAAATTTACATTGCTCTTCAAGGACGGGATATCCATTCCTTTTCTTCAAAATTCTAAAAATTTTTTTTTCTTTAAGTTCTCTAAAAATGACTAAAATTTGACTAGAAATTTGAAAAAATGACTAGAATTTCCTCAAAAGTATGAAAAACTACCCAAAATTAGCAAATATGTGTTTTTGTGGACCAAATATTTGTAAAATATGGATTTATAGTGGAATATGTGAAAATATGTGAAATGAAAGTGGGCTTAAACAGTTCAGAAAATGTCAATATGAACACGCATACTTGAAAAACATCAGTACATTGCCTAGAAAAAAATATGTAAACACATACGGATCCGATCCCTATATATGACATATTACATAGGCTGGACTTTCTGAAAGTGTAACCTAGCTATGTGTCCATGAACAGCCTGAGGAAAACGGTGTGCAATTCAGAGAATTTTTATCAGCATGTTATTTTGGAACTTATCGGTGTAACGTGTCTTTTTTTTGTTCCACAGGCAGAGGAAACTTCATTCGACAGCCCGCCCACCGAGATTATTCCAATTTTGAAAAACAAGCGGCAAGAGGTGGTAAGTGGAAACAGATTAATTAACAAAGTCATTATTGACAGCCTCTAAAACCGCTGGTTAATTGCTGCGCAAAATATAATATAGCCGGTATTGCCTTGTCGGCCATCATTGTATCACTGGAATCTATTAACCAGTTTAATACGAATTGCCTTCATAATTTTGTCAGAATGTTTCGGGAGCCCCCGAAACGAAAATTGTCATTAAGTCATTGGGCCGTATTCAAGGCAGTTTGCATATTAGCCGGCTTACGCCTAGGACAAAATTAACAAAATTCGATTTCTGGATTCTACATACCTTGGAACGTAAACCATTAGATTTTCATTAATTAGAAAATCTTTTTTCTGAAGCACTTACAAAGGTTAATTATTGAAACAAAAAATGAAATATACAAAAACCAGTGGTTAACACATAATACTTCCATATTTTTAAACGTAAAATTGTGACACAATTTGATCATATTTTAACTGCTTTTAAGGGTGTTTAGGTCAAAAATATCAAAAAATTCATTATTCAAATTTTAAAATTCGCCTAAAATAAAAGTACGCCACATTATCGGAATATAAAAAATATCCACACATTCTGCAAGGAAAAACAAAGATTTTAAGACCAAAAACGCTCAAATTGGTTCATTTTTGCGACAAAAAAAAAAGGAAACACTAAATATGCAAATATATCGGAAGCACTGTGAGTTATTCAAATTCAAATTAAACAGGGTGTTAGGTCTAGACTGAAATGTTAGTTCAAGAAATTTGAAAAAGGTTGAGGGAGCTATGGCCATTTTTGTAAATGACCACAGGTGCACACACAGACACTTGTTCGGGAAGTGATTCTGAGTAAATGTGTATAAGTTTTTTTTTTTTCTTTATTTTTTTTTTTTTTTTTTTTAATATTTTTATTGCGCCAAGTATAACTTATAAGCAATATTAGTTTGATAATTACGGTAATTGAGTCTGTGGTAAGGCTAAGATACTCAACCTAGCTTACATTGTTTCTGGGTTATTGTGCACTAATGTTCACTAAGGATCACTGAGGTTGGGACTCACTGAATACACTATGACAGCTCCCACTTCCACAGATCGTGAGGTTTTGTCCTCTTCAGTCGTCTGACGAGGCCGTCAACGTCGAGTAGCTGGACTGCTTCTTCGTTGACGTGGCCTATAAGCCTCTTCTGATGGGCCAGGGCTTGATTCCGTATTACTTCATCTACCAGTGGGACTTTCAGTTCCAGGTGCAGACGAGCATTTCTTGTATAGCGATACGCATCAACAATTGAGCGTAAAACATTGTTTTGAAAACGCTGAATGATTTCACGGTTGCTAGGAGCGGTGCAACCCCACAGTTGTGCACCATAGGTCCAGACTGGCTTGAGGACCTGATTGTACAAAGTGAGCTTATTTTGAATGGACAGTTTTGATTTACGTCCAATAAGCCAGTACATTTTCCTGAATTTGGCAGTAAGTTCAACCTTCTTCATTTTGATATGATGCTTCCAGCGAAGTCGAGCATCCATGGTTATTCCTAGATACTTGGCTTCGTTGGCGTGTGGGATCACCTGTGCATTAAGACGAAGTGGCAAGTAGTCAATTCTCTTATTGGTAAAATCGACATGAACAGACTTCATCTCATTCATTTTAATTCTCCATTTGGTTGTCCAGTTCTGAAGATTCTTGAGTGATCTTTCTAATTTAGGTATGGTATCATAGTTTGTTTCACCAACGGCAAGGATAGCAGTATCATCTGCAAATGTTGCCAGTGTATTTTCCTCTCTTTCTGGGAGATCGCTGGTATACAGGACGTACAAGAGTGGGCCAAGTACGCCTTCCCTGCGGGACGCCAGCTTGAATCCTAGTTGCGCCTGAGCAGGCATTTTCGTATCTAATTCGGAAGAATCGATCTGACAGATAAGACTGCATTATTTCAGCATATTGTGCAGGCAGCAATTTTTTGAGCTTATAATTCAGACCTTTGTGCCAGACTCTGTCGAACGCTTGCGAAACGTCGAGAAAAACCGCCGAACATACTTTTTTGTTTTCTAGTGCCTGTTCTATGATGTAAGTGATCCGGTGCACCTGATCAATGGTTGAATGTTTGTGCCGGAATCCAAATTGATGTGCAGGGATTAGTTTCCGTTCTGCCACAACTTTAATTAGCCGTTTGTGAATAAGCTTTTCAAACAGCTTCGATAAGACTGGTAGAAGAGAGATGGGGCGATATGATGACACCTCTTCAGGGGGTTTACCAGGTTTTAAAATCATAATAACTTCAGCAAGTTTCCATAGTTGCGGAACATACCTGAGTTTAATCGCTGCATTGATGATCTGAGTAATTTTGACAATGGCCTTACGGGGAAGGTATTTCAAGATTTGACCTGTGATCAGGTCGTATCCAGGAGCCTTCTTTGGGTTTATCTCGGAGTTGATAGTTTTTTGGACTTCTTTGACAGTAACTAGTGGAATTTTAACATCTGTATCAGTGAGCGGAACTTCTTCCAGTGGGGGTTCGTCAGGACTACCAGGGAACGGTTTGAATGTATTTGCTAAATGACGTGAAAAAATATCTGCCTTCTCCTGATTGGTCTTAAACCATTCGTTGTTTGTAGGGTTTTTGATGGGTGGTGCTTGGACAGTAGGCCTCTTGAGATGCTTCGTTGCCTTCCACAGAGAGTAGTCGGTGTTTTGATGGCTAGTGAGGGACATGATGAATTCTTCTTGGGTTTCTTCCTGTATTTCATTCATTATCGACTTGAGTTCATTGGAAATCCGGTACCATTCCGATCTAAATGTTGGATTCCTTGTATTTTGCCATTTTTTCCTAGCTTTACGTTTTTCTTTGATTATTTCGATGATTTCTCGTGGGTAGTTTAACCCAATAAGTTTCTTTCGAACTTCAGGGGTGTTTTCCAATGCAGTCGATTGAATATCATACACAAGTTTTTCAAGTTCACTGTCAAGAATGGCAGGAGTTGCAATGGTGGTTCCAAGGTTGATGAACTGATTAATGTCAACTTTGAACTGGTCCCAGTTTGTTTTTTTATTCACAAGGGCTGGATTATGAGGTTTTTGGATGATTTTCTCACTCAGTGTTAACGTTATGGGTGAGTGGTCCGAACTAAGGTCAAAAGACTCTTCAATCACAGCATAATTTGCTGAAACATTTTTCATGATGAAGAAGTCGAGCAAATCAGGTTTTTTAGATACATCTACAGGCCAGTGGGTAGGTTTGCCTGTAGACAACGGTGTGCAGTTGTTTGACTTAACATAGTTGTAGAGTTCTGTTCCGCGTGATGTGCTGAGACGCGAACCCCAGTAAGTATGTTTGGCATTGAAGTCTCCACCAATGACGAAACGATTGCCTATCTGGTCAAAAGCTTTCTCAAAGTCCTCTTCATAGACAGTAGGTCTTGGCGGGCAGTAAATGCTTGCAATCGCTATTTGATATGATTTAGTATCGACCATAATAGCACATATCTGGAATTGTTCTGTTTCAATTTTGTTGAGTTCATGATGTTTTAAATTTTCTCTGACCAGCACTGCACTACCACCGCGTGCCTTATTGCTCGGGTGGAGAGCTCGATAGCATTTGGTGTAGCCTTTTATGGTAATGTATGATTCTTTTGTAAAATGTGTCTCACAAACAAGACAAATGTCAATTTTATTGAGATGAATGAATGCCTCGAGCTCAAGCCTTCTGTTTTTAAGCCCATTAGCATTCCACGACATAATTCGTAGACTCTTCATTTTGATTGTTTCTTGAAAAATGAAAGGGAGGACTTAGGCTTATTTTCAAGAACTCCCAATCTATGGCTTACGTTAGCCAGTGTGGCTTCCATTTTGCTCTGATTTGCAAGTATAGTTTGCAATATGATTTTAATATCTTCCTTTGTCATTTGGCAGAGGGTTTAATGACTGGGGAGTTTTTGCTCTTGCTGCCATTGCATAAGAGTGCTGATAGAGACCAAATTGCCTGTGTTTCTCAGCAATTGGCGTTTTCACTTCAAATTTTGGTTTTTGTGGCTTATTTGAATTTAGAGGAGTAGTGGTCTTTGTTTCCTGAGTCCTAGATTTATGTTGCAGGGCAGCTTTGATTGCAATTTCACACTTTCTATAATTTGCTGTGTGCGGTCCGCCACAATTGGCACATGTAGGTTCAGTAGATATGGGCTTCCTGCAGACTTTTGTTTCATGGGCTTCACCACATTTAACACAACGTGGATTCTTCTTGCAGTAATTTTGAGTGTGGCCAAATTCCTGGCACCTCTTGCATTGAGGAACAATTTTGACAGGATTCAAATGTTCAAATTTAACTTTAGTGGAATACAGTTTAATTACTGCATACACTTTTTCAGGGTCAGTCCCTGCCTCAAACTCCACTATATACATGTCAAGCGTGGGTCCTTGGTTTTGAATTGTAATTTTGGAGTAACCTTTCAAGACTTTAAGATGGGGATACTCATTCTCTATGGCTTCGTGGATGATGGTTGGTTCAATTTCTCTTGGGAGTCCTTTCAGCATAACAGTAAAGGGCCGCCCTTGTTTGTCTTGAAAGGAATGGAAAGGATAGTGTTTGTTTTCCAAAAAATTGACCACAGCTCGATATCCGTCTGAGCTACTGGCGTTCACTCTTATTTCACCACTAGCCAGCTTTGCTAGTGTGATAGCTGAATCGATAGCTTCCAGCTCTGTTTTCAAGGTTACAAAACTGTTGCCGTTTTGGAGGGGTCTTAGATAGACTGGAGGCGGTTTGAATATCTTAGGTTTTAGCTCAACTTGTACTTTATGTGATTGTTTTTCAGGAGTATTATTTTTCCGTTTTCTTTTTCTGCTGGGCACGGGTATAAATTGAACGTCATCGTCTCCTTCATACGTCTCCCCAGTTTCGACCGCAAGTAGATCTTCATCTGTGGTGTAACCATCTTCATTTTTCGTAGTTTTATGCTTCATGATTTTTATTTCATGATTGAGTTGACGAATTTGCTCATCACTCGCTTTGATTTTCTTTTCCTGAGCCGTAATATTCCCTTGAAGCCGTGAATACAAGGTTTTAAGCTCAGAAAATGATTTTCTTTCATAGACAATAATATCATTTGTCTCTTTTAGATATCCAGTTAATGATTCAATGATTGTGAACAACTCACCGATTGGTTTTTGGACTGGTAGAGATTGGAGTTCATTGATACCGTTCAGCTCAGCCTTCGCTTGCGCCACCGCCGTCTCAGTTTGTTTTAAAACATCTAGAACGACGATGTCGACCGCCGCTTTACCTTGCTGGCTCATCGTATTCACTTCGGTCTCACATAATTAACCGAAACAGCACTGAGTATTGTTATTTTCACTGTAGTTCGAGCGCGATGTTTCCTCTTCGAGGTCTCGGACACGAGTGTGTATAAGTAAAAGTTTTTTTGAATATCCGTTCCGATTCTTGATTTTAGGACGATTCCAATACTTCCATTCACTCTGTATATATGGAAGTAAAAATCGAAGTTATTTCGAATTTGTATTCGATCGTTCGAGGAGTGGAACTAGTTTTTCAAGTATTGTTCGAATGATCCAGGAAGACTTTGGAACAACAAGCTCAAGTGCTCCCACGTCAATTTATCGATGGTCAAAGAAAACGAACCAAAGTGAAAAACAACACTAATAGAATGGAATGGATGCGTTAGGTTTGAACTGGATATCCACTTAACACGGCCTGATGAATAGAAACTAGAACCGGCCCGTTTCAGTATGGCAAAATGCTTAGAATCAGGTGCGCACGCGCCCCAACTTGTTTTTCTGCATTCCTGCAACAACTTTGGAACGATCGCTCCATCGTCACACTATTTCGCTTGGTTAGTCAAATGTAAATTGTAATTTTGGTTTATTATAAATGTTTTAAGACATTGCAATCGCCCGCGAAGAAACTTTCCTAACCTACCTTGAAATTCTTATGGTGTATCTTTTAAACAGTATTTTGAACATATCCATAGAAAAAGGTGCCACCATCAATCGATTATTAGTTTAAAAATTTCGAGGTCAAACTCACAATGAAACAGAAACTCAAACTCATAATCGAAATCGAAGTCAAACTCACAATGAAACAGAAACTATAACTCATAATCGAAATCGAAGTCAAACTCACAATGAAACAGAAACTATAACTCATAATCGAAATCGAAGTCAAACTCACAATGAAACAGAAACTATAACTCATAATCGAAATCGAAGTCAAACTCGCAATGAAACATAAACTCAAACTCATTATCGAAATCGAAGTCAAACTCACAATGAAACAGAAACTCAAACTCACAATCGAAATCGAAGTCAAACTCACAATGAAACAGAAACTCAAACTCATAATCGAAATCGAAGTCAAACTCGCAATGAAACATAAACTCAAACTCATAATCGAAATCGAAGTCAAACTCACAATGAAACAGAAACTCAAACTCATAATCGAAATCGAAGTCAAACTCGCAATGAAACATAAACTCAAACTCATAATCGAAATCGAAGTCAAACTCGCAATGAAACAGAAACTATAACTCATAATCGAAATCGAAGTCAAACTCACAATGAAACAGAAACTCAAACTCATTATCGAAATCAAAGTCAAACTCGCAATGAAACACAAAACTCAAACTCATTATCGAAATCGAAGTCAAACTCACAATGAAACAGAAACTCAAACTCATCATCGAAATCGACGTCAAACTCACAATGAAACAGAAACTCAAACTCATAATCGAAATCGAAGTCAAACTCACAATGAAACAGAAACTCAAAACTCATAATCGAAATCGAAGTCAAACTCGCAATGAAACAGAAACTATAACTCATAATCGAAATCGAAGTCAAACTCACAATGAAACAGAAACTCAAAATCATTATCGAAATCAAAGTCAAACTCGCAATGAAACAAAAACTCAAACTCATAATCGAAATCGAAGTCAAACTCACAATGAAACAGAAACTCAAACTCATAATCGAAATCGACGTCAAACTCACAATGAAACAGAAACTCAAACTCATAATCGAAATCGACGTCAAACTCACAATGAAACAGAAACTCAAACTCATAATCGAAATCGAAGTCAAACTCACAATGAAACAGAAACTCAAACTCATAATCGAAATCGAAGTCAAACTCACAATGAAACAGAAACTCAAACTCATAATCGAAATCGAAGTCAAACTCATAATCTAAATCGAAGTCAAACTCACAATGAAACAGAAACTCAAACTCATAATCGAAATCGAAGTCAAACTCGCAATGAAACACAAAACTCAAACTCATAATCGAAATCGAAGTCAAACTCACAATGAAACAGAAACTCAAACTCATAATCGAAATCGAAGTCAAACTCACAATGAAACAAAAACTCAAACTCATAATCGAAATCGACGTCAAACTCACAATGAAACAGAAACTCAAACTCATAATCGAAATCGAAGTCAAACTTGCAATGAAACAGAAACTCAAACTCATAATCGAAATCGAAGTCAAACTCACAATGAAACAGAAACTCAAACTCATAATCGAAATCGAAGTCAAACTCGCAATGAAACAGAAACTCAAACTCATAATCGAAATCGAAGTCAAACTCGCAATGAAACTGAAACTCAAACTCATAATCGAAATCGAAGTCAAACTCACAATGAAACAGAAACTCAAACTCATAATCGAAATCGAAGTCAAACTCGCAATGAAACAGAAACTCAAACTCATAATCGAAATCGAAGTCAAACTCGCAATGAAACTGAAACTCAAACTCATAATCGAAATCGAAGTCAAACTCACAATGAAACAGAAACTCAAACTCATAATCGAAATCGAAGTCAAACTCACAATGAAACAGAAACTCAAACTCATAATCGAAATCGAAGTCAAACTCGCAATGAAACAGAAACTCAAACTCATAATCGAAATCGAAGTCAAACTTGCAATGAAACAGAAACTCAAACTCATAATCGAAATCGAAGTCAAACTCGCAATGAAACAGAAACTCAAACTCATAATCGAAATCAAAGTCAAACTCACAATGAAACAGAAGCTCAAACTCATAATCGAAATCGAAGTCAAACTCGCAATGAAACAGAAACTCAAACTCATGATTGAAATCGGAGTCAAACTCGCAATGAAACAGAAACTCAAACTCATAATCGAAATCGAAGTCAAACTCACAATGAAACATAAACTCAAACTCACAATCGAAATCGAAGTCAAACTCACAATGAAACAGAAACTCAAACTCATAATCGAAATCGAAGTCAAACTCGCAATGAAACAGAAACTCAAACTCATAATCGAAATCGAAGTCAAACTCGCAATGAAACAGAAACTCAAACTCATAATCGAAATCGAAGTCAAACTCGCAATGAAACAGAAACTCAAACTTCATAATCGAATGAAGTCAAAATCACAATGAATCAGAAACTCAAACTCATAGTCGAAGTCAAAGTCAAAATCACAATGAAACAGAAACCAAACTCATAATCGACATCGAAGTCAAACTGCAATGAAACAGAAACTCAAACTATAATCGAAATCGAAGTCAAACTGCAATGAAAACAGAAACTCAAACTCATAATCGAACTCGAAGTCAAACTCAAAATGAAACATAAATTCAAACTAAAAATCGAAATCTTAGTCAAAATCACAATGAAACAGAAGCTCAAACTCATAATCGAAATCGAAGTCAAACTCGCAATGAAACAGAAACTCAAACTCATTATTGAAATCGGAGTCAAACTCGCAATGAAACAGAAACTCAAACTCATTATTGAAATCGGAGTCAAACTCACAATCAAACTTCATTGAATTAAATTTCAATGTGACTTCGATTCATTCATTCTTCTTTTATTGTGAGTTTGACTTCGATTTCGATTATGAGTTTGACTTTCTGTTTCATTGTGAGTTTGACGTCGATTTCGATTATGAGTTTGTTTTCGGTTTCATTGTGAGCTTGACTTCGATTTCGATAATGAGTTTGAGTTTTTGTTTCATTGTTAGCTTGACTTCGATTTCGATTATGAATTTGAGTTTCTGTTTCATTGTGAGTTTGATTTCGATTTCGATTTTGAGTTTGACTTTCTGTTTCATTGTGAGTTTGACGTCGATTTCGATTATGAGTTTGAGTTTCTGTTTCATTGTGAGTTTGACGTCGATTTCGATTATGAGTTTGAGTTTCTGTTTCATTGTGAGTTTGACGTCGATTTCGATTATGAGTTCGAGTTTCAGTTCATTGTGAGTTTGACTTCGATTTCGATTATGAGTTTGAGTTTCTGTTTCATTGTGAGTTTGACGTCGATTTCGATTATGAGTTTGAGTTTCTGTTTCATTGTGAGTTTGACTTCGATTTCGATTATGAGTTTGAGTTTCTGTTTCATTGCGAGTTTGACGTCGATTTCGATTATGAGTTCGAGTTTCTGTTTCATTGTGAGTTTGACTTCGATTTCGATTATGAGTTTGAGTTTCTGTTTCATTGTGAGTTTGACGTCGATTTCGATTATGAGTTTGAGTTTCAGTTCATTGTGAGTTTGACTTCGATTTCGATTATGAGTTTGAGTTTCTGTTTCATTGTGAGTTTGACGTCGATTTCGATTATGAGTTTGAGTTTCTCTTTCATTGTGAGTTTGACGTCGATTTCGATTATGAGTTCGAGTTTCTGTTTCATTGTGAGTTTGACGTCGATTTCGATTATGAGTTTGAGTATCTGTTTTATTGTGAGTTTAATTGTTGATTCGAAGAACGGTTGAGATTACGAGTTGATCCGCAAGCGCACAAAGTCGCTGAATGCAGACACTCTATTGCTGTAGTTGCAGGCTCTGCCAACAGAAAGCGCTGCCGCCTCAAACTGCTGAAGCGCTGGCACAAAAACCTGTCCTCTGACACTGAGATAATCGTTCATCTATCGATTGCAAAAACCGCGTTCGAAATACGGCTAAATCATGAATAATGAAGAAATCGCCAACAAAAAAGTCAAGTCAGACTAATTGAAAAAAAAAATTTCTCATTTTTCCAGAAAAACGCCCAATCTTATGGTGAATGAAACCTGGGAGAGATACTGAAATAATCTGAACCCACGATCAAAACCACCATCAAAATTAAGTTTTTGCGTTTTTACAGAGTAAATGGAAGTATTGGAATCGTCCTAAAATCGAGGATCGGAACTGAGCTTCAGAAAAAACGTTTTCTTATACACATTTACTCGGAACCACTTCCTAAACAAATGTCTGTGTGTCCGTATGTCTGTGGTAATTTACAAAAATGGCCATAGCTCCCTCAATTCTAAACCTTTTTTCAAATTTCTTGAACTGAAATGTTTGTCTCGGCAAGACCTAACACCCTGTTTAATCGGAATTTGAATAACTCACAGTACTTCAGATCTACTTGCATTTTTTGTGTATTCTATTTTATTTTTTTCCGGCCACAAAAATGAACCGATTTGAGCGTTCTTTGTCTTAAAATCTTTGTTTCACCTTGTAGAATATGTGGATATTTTTTATGTTCCGAAAATGTGGCGTTCTTCCATTTTTGGCGAATTTTGAAATTCGCATAGTGAGTTTTTCGATATTTTTGACCTAAACACCCTCAAAAACAGTCAAAATATGATCAAATTGTGTCACAATTGTTTCGTTTCAAAATATGGAAGTATTGTGTGTTATCTACGCACCACTGGTTTATTTTCATCCCCATTGTAATTGAATGTAGGTGTACCGATATATCGGAACAGAAATATCGATCGATCCGATATATCGGAGCTCGAATGTCGATGACGATATATATCGAAGGCGAAATATATCGATAGTGGCGATATATCGATATTCCGCCGCCGTCCCTGCTCGTTGCCCTCTGGCACTTTGGCAAGGATTGAAATCACAGCCTGCCGCGAGCCGCCGAGGGAGGGGAAGGCCGAGCGGTGGCGCGCTAAGAGCCGCCCGACCGACCCGCCATCGCCGACGCGGATCGCAGAGGCCGCCAGTATGGCCGGAGAAGAAGGCGCGATGGAACCTACGCTGTGCGCCAACCCGACGACCGTCTCTGACAGCCCAATCACCGACCCGGGCTCCATAGTTAAGGTAAGACGGCGGACCAAGTCGAGCCGAGAAGTAGGCGCTTCGGCGCGGCGGATATTTTAGGAAAAATCCGGCCCAGCGGTCGCCCCTCTCTCGGCATCGCACGTAGGGAAACTCCGCCCGTCATCTTATCAGCTCGTCCGACTGACCCGTAGTTACGTACGGTCGGCCCTTATTTACCTATCGCGGATCCGATCATACGCCGATTCGGATCGATCCGCGTACCTTCGCCTACGGTCCGCCTTTGAATCCGTGCTAAGATATCGCGGATGGCGGATCGCTCGCCTTGCGCTGACCCATTTGTCCGCCTTATCTATCGGCTTATCAGTGAAACACGTAGCGCCGACCGCAGAGACAACTTCGACCGACCGGCTTGTTGTTTTCTTGTACGTTGACATTTGCCAGCTGCTCACCTTGACAACTACTACTCATCCGATCTTGCTGTTGTTGATTTTTGGTTTTGTTTTTTTGTTGTTTTTCAATCCGTTTATTGACCTAACCGAGCAGTGGGCAATATTACGCACGATACTTCCACAACTCTAGGGGCTGGCGAATTATTTTTTTCAAAATACGTACATTCGAGGGTGAAATACGGACATTCAAAGTCTGCCAGTGCTGCCCAGATAACACACAATTCTCCCAAATGAATTTTTGACGACGTGAAATTTTTCACGAATTTCCGAATTATTATATCATATATTTATTATATCATACATAATTATAATATCTGAATGGTTATAACCGAGTTACATAGATAAGGAGGAGAATGACAGAAAAGATTTGGAGAAGTGTTGGGGTTATCTGGGATCCGGTTTCGGGAAAATGTTGGTTTTGGAGAGGTAGTCACCAGAAAAATTCGACATTTCCAAATTTCAAACTCAAAATATGGTTTTTCGGGGAAAAGTGCCAAAAACGGGCTTTTTTCGGAACAGTAGTTTTGGTTTTCGGGGATTTTCGACTGGAAGCGTTGAACTTTTGTTCAGACCAGGGATAGGATTTTTTGTGGCCGGTTAAATTTCCAACAACCTGGTACGGTCGAAAGTTGGTTTCAAAATTTCGATGGCGGAGAAGTTTGAACTTTTGTGAAAACTTTTTCGAAATTTTCTCGTTTTTCGCTGAAATATCGAGAAGGGTTGAAAATCGACAGTTGGGAGACGACGGAATTTCACGAATTTTTGAACCAAAACAATTTGATTTCGACCAATTTATTGTCTACAATGGTCGAAAATGTCAAAAACAACATGCAAATTTTAAAACCCGCCTAGAATCGAAATGAGTTGAGTTACAGGAACATAAAAATGTCCACATATTCTGCAACGTAAAACGAAGATTTTAAGACCAAGAACGCTCAAATAAAAAACCGGAAAAAAATAAAATAGAAAAAACTAAAGATGCATTTGTATCGGAAGTACTGTGCGTTATCCAAATTTCGATTAAACTGGGTGTTAGGTCATGCTGAGACAAACCTTTCAGTTCAAGAAATTTGAAAAAAGGTTGAGAAATGAGGGAGTAATTTTTGTAAATGACCACAGACGGACACACAGACACTTGTTCAGGAAGTGATTATGAGTAAATGTGTATAAGAAGAAGTTTTTTCTTAAGCTCCGTTCCGATTCTCGATTTTAGGACGATTCCAATACTTCCATTTACTCTGTAAATATTTAAGTAAAAACAATTATCCATAATTCAGCAAGGCAAAACAATGATTTTTAAACCACGACCGCTCGAATCGGTTCATTTTTATGGCCAGAAAGAAATGAAATAGTGAGCAACATAAATGCTATTATAGCATTGACTATAATAGTCAACGGGATATTTGTTCTCTGATTTTCAAGAATATAATAGAAAGGATGAAAGAGGATAGCGTGAATTGGAGGAATCCAACAAGCTCAAAAAATTCAAATCGGTTCTGTAGAATTCCTCAAATCGGCAAAAACGTGAAAAAGGAGAAATCGCATCAGGAAATTCGAGCCAAACCGGTTTAAAAACAAAATTTTCAATATTTTTCGGAAAAACTCCAATCCTACGGTAAATCGAGCGACAAAACCTGGAAAATACTCAAAAAACTTGGAAATACTCCTATCCTATAGTAAATCAAGCGAAAAACCCGGGGAAACACTCAAAAAATTCTAAACCCACGGCCTTCAAAATTGAGTTATTGCGTTTTTTCAAAAATATTCTCTACTTATGCCGAATTGGACCCCTTCACCTTTTCCGATCGGATTCCCCGGACCGTATGCATTGAGTTGGAGCAAACCACGACTTCTAGGACTAGTTCAATCAAAATCGGATCAGCGGTTGGTCCTGAAGTTGAGGTTTGCTCCAACTTGATGCATATTGCTGGGGAATCCGATCGAATTATTTTAACAAACCCAAAAAAACTTTTTTTGAAATTATGCCTTTTTTGACATTTGATCGTTATTGATTAGGTACTTTAAAGCGAATTTAGCGGATTCTCTTACCCAAGGTGCACATCAAGGATAAATTTGCTAAATTTTCGTTTTTTTTTTTGTTTTTTGAAATTGGACCTCTCCTTCTATGCAGTTTGCGCCTGCAATCCAAAATTCCTATTGAAAACATGTTCAGGGGGTGTTGTAAAAAAATTTCGCCCGACCTGGATTGATATTTCTGGAAATATTGTACCAAAAAACGTTTTTCCTCGGATTTGTGTCGAATGATTGTACATTTCTTGAACGGTTACTGAGGTTTATTATTGAAAACATTGGAGCGTTATGTTCTTGTAAATTGTTATCAGCTGATTCGGGCATTTTAGGTGGTGCGTCTGCGATTTTTGCAAATTCTACAGCGAGATTTTGTATCCGACACTTTTTTACCTCTCTTGCGCATATGCGTATTTAGGCGCATTAATTAATTGATTAAATTTCTCGCCAAACTCGCCCAGTTAGTTCCGTCTCCACCTTCTGCTCGAACCTTCAAGTCCTGAATTTTGGTTACAGATTCACGGAGGCTTTATGGACCACATGTGAGCTAAGGTTAATAGAGCCAAGTTAGTAAAGTAGCCTTTTTCGATTATTGAACTCCTTTTTTTCGTACAGCTTCTGACTCTCGTATTTTTTCGATTTACATAGCTTCCTTCATATTTCTGTCTGCTATTTTCCGATCGAATCGACGGTAGACGATCAGCTTTGTTTTTTTCGAGCTATTCCACCACATTTCCAATCAGCAGCACTCTCACCATGCCCGAATCATTCGCTTTCATAGCAAATATTATTTAGCGACATTTCCACCTATTCTACGATGCGTGAAATGTGTAATGAAGAATTGAAAAACATTTTCATTTTCGAAGAAACATCCCTATACCTTCCCCTCGGTCTTCCGAGAAGCCCCTGGTGCGCAGGTAACGCACAATACTTCCATATTTCGGTACGTGACGTATTCAGCCAAATCACACGTAAATACGTGGAATAGTGCGGAGCCGACAAGAAACTAAAATGAGGCCATTCGAGGAGTGTTTTTTAAAGGGAACATTCTTACTAATCCGTTTTTTGCGTTTATATGTGGGTCGGATCGAATGGCCGAATTCACCAGCCTCGGATTGGAGTTGCTCCGGATTTTTCCAAAAACATAATGTAACTATGTCCGGATTAACTCTAATCCGAGGTTGATGAAATGGGCCATAAGTATGCTTAAAAATTCTTGAAAAATGTCTCCTTCCTGAATTATACCCCCCCCCCCACCCTCAGCTCTGGCCAAATACTCAAGCTCCAATCTTTGAACGTTCAGTACTGAAGTTTTGGGTAGCATTTTTGGGTCTTTGGAAAGTGTAAGAATTTTTCAAAACCCAGGGTTTCGATTAAAAAAGCCAATTTTCATTCAAAAGGGCACATAACATCCAAAATCAGAATGGCGATTCCTCTTCACCATTTTTTTTTTTAAACACTCCGCATTCACTTTTGTGAAGCACTCCGCGGCCACAAGGTGCCAACTAGAATAAAATAGTTTACGACTTTTTTGTGTTTTTCCCCAATTGACTTCCGGTTTAGTCTGTTACAGCACAATATTATGTGCTATACTAAGAAAAAAGTCTAGAAAGAGTAAGCTAAAAAGAGTAAGTTTGAAAAATTGTTAAAAAAGTAGATATAGCAAAATTATAGGGATGAATGAACGCCCACGTATACTGAATATCCCCTCCCCCTTGACGTCTGGCCTACGGGGTACTTCTGACTACGTTTTTTACATCCGTATTTTTTTGCTACATTGAATGCTTTCATAAATCATAACGATTGCTCTGAAATGCCTTTATTTTATTTATATTATTTTTTAAATTTTATTTCGTCTTAAATGTTTACATTTTCTATAATCATTTCTCTCTGGAGTACCTACTAATTTTTATTGGAGGCAATGCATTATAAATTATTGTTCAACTTATTCTTGATCATGAATCTTCGTGTAGCTCAGCTGAGTTATCGTAATGTTGATTGGACATCTCTTCCAAACATATAATGCGTGAAAATCACATGCATCCCTAGTCATATTTTTTCATATAAAACTAGCTTTATCTTCCCTTGGACTTGTGCCAAAAACCGTTCGAGAAACTAACATCGCCAATTGAAGGCCTGCTTCTGATGTGTCAAGAAACTATTTTTCTGACCCTTCAAATAAAATCATAAATTAAGAAAAAAGGTGCAGAAAACTAGTACACTTGAGTTACATTTTATATAGCTGTGATAACTTCAAAAATTCAGCAGTTTGACAATGTAGGGGATCATTTCAATAGCAGGCCTATTTCACCAAAAAATTTTAATTGCTCTTGGTTAAAATTTAATGATCATCATTTAATGATGATCAATGTGATCCTAATGATCAACGTGCGCTTATAAAAAATATAAAAAAATCACTATGCGAACTTTAAAACCCTCCAAAAATCAAAATACCTAAAAGCTATCGGAATATCAAAAATATTCATGTATTCTGCAAGGTAAAAAAGTCTTTATTAGTCTTATTTGAAAGTTCTGCCGTAAGATTCTTTCTTTAAAAAGCTGGCCAGTTGTATTTTTATATTTTTTCTCGCCGTGCGCTGATGATATAGTAATTTTCTTCAAAATTTTGCAATAGAAACCAGAATCATGGACATCAACCCCCAAAAATCAGACAGTGGTCACAATGTGACTTAATAGACCTGTCTCCAAGCCCTGATGAAGAAAATATAAATTTTCGAAAGTTCGGGGAAAGAGACAGTTTCTCTGAAGACCCTAACCCTGATATATGACTTCAAAAATTGAATAACGGGTCGATCCTCAACAATTCCCAGTAAAAAAAAGCTTTTCAGACCAAGAAAGCTCGAATTGGTTCATTTTTGTTGCCAGAAAAAATGAAATAATAAACACTAAAAGTGCTTATATATCGGGAGTACTGTGAGTAATTCAAATTCCGGTCAACAGAGTAATGTTATAGGTCCTGCTGAGACAAACATCCCAGTTCAAGGAATTTGAAAAGTTTAAGAATTGAGGGAGCTATGGCCATTTTTATTTTTATTAATGACGTCAGACGGACACGCAGATTTCAGGAAGTTATTCCGAGTAAAAGTGTATGAGTAAAAGGTTTTCTCAGGCTCCGATCCGATTTTAGGGCGATTACAATTGTTCCATTTGCTTCGTAAATGTGGAAGTGAAAACGTATTTCCATGTCACCGATCTACTTAGCGGCTTTTTACTGTGTGAAAACCTAATCCGCTCAGGAAAACCATCAACAAGTCAGTCGTGCTTTATTTTCTCTACCACCGATTTCCCTTTATGTATTATCAGTATTCCAAAATACCGAATCTACAGATTTCAGATTGAGAGTATTCAACCGGGATGACCGGTTTAAACCGAAATTTCCAAGGTCAAGCCTAGCAGTAACCTACTGCTTAGAGAAATCTATTTTAGTAAAACCCCGTGGCGAGTTGCTGGTTTTTTCTGGTTAAACCCAATAGAAGCCAGGTTGTATGGGTTCGGTCTCAGTTGAAGGACAGATGGATGCGATATGCTCCCGAAATCATCTGTTGTTGTAATGTGATAAAATAAATCAAATTCTGCAATACTGCAGTCTGCTTAGTGGTTTGCCCCCCCCCCTCGCATTTAGTTATTGAGGAGGAACGCCATTTTTCATAATTTTTTTTGCTCAGGACTCAGGAACTTGTACGCCAACAACTTGCGCTAGGCCGAATAGACTTTTTTGGCCCCAAAAACTTTCCACTTAAAATCATAGTGCTTAAATTCTGTGCAAAGTGAACGTCCTTCTGTAGGTTTCCCGAAACGGTAGACGTCTAAAAACTCATCGCAGACACACGGAATTTTCATGCTCTCAGTGATAATTGTGACCATCGGCGGATTCTTCCGGTATACCACGCCAAATTAAATTCTTCCTCCTCAAACGAACTTCTACTCCCAAAATCCTTGAACTCTGATTGTTTAGCTGCTCCTTAACACATTTTTTGTCATCTTCAAAGCTCGATTTTATCAGCTTAATTTCGTTTTCTAGCACGTCCAACTTGTCCAGGCGGGCAAAAATCCGGTCCATTTTCAGATCCATGCTGTCCTGCTTATCGGACAGTGAGTTAATACCTGCCGGTTCTGCCATTTCAGCACGTTGGGCTCGAAGCTCCACGGGAAGTAGAAATATAAGTAGGTAGGTAAATAGCTTACGACTGATTCTGGGAAAGAAGCTGGAGCGGGCTGATAGCGGATAGATGACAAATCATTACACGAGACTCAGGCGGTGATAAGATTAACACTTGACGTCCCAAGACCCCAGAGAGTTTCCTGAGCTAATGAGGAACATGCATGAAAAAAAAAATAAACTGGTTTTTCGCCATAATATTCCTTGTTATGCTTCGAAAATGGTGTTATGGTGGATGACGGTTCGGAAAAGAGGTAATGAAAAGAGGAGGGAGGCTTAGTGAAAATCGCAGATTTGAAGTCGAGCGGGAAAATGGCCAGCCGCAAGGTTACACAGTGTGATGTCATCTTCCTGTGAACACCAGTGCAACCTCATCCGAGTTCATGTGTGTATGCTGTGATAGGACGGCGATAACGGATTTTTTGCCGTTACGTTAAGAAACTACGTGCAGTCACGTCCGCACAATGACGTCATACGGTTAACCGCCACATTCAAAAGGGCACTTTTCATTAGCGTTTTTCACCCGGAAAAATGTTGTTTTTTCGTTGTGGACCATCAGTACATCATTTTCGCATCCTAAACAGCATCATTCTGGTTAAAAAAAATGGATTTCGTTTTTCATGCATGTTCCTCATTATGCGATCCCGGGCCGAAATTATTTTTGGGTACTCTTCACTGGTATCGAAGTAATATAAAACGACCGAAAAAGCGTCGGAATTCTCTGAATAATTTGAAAATTGTCAATAAATCCAGGGAGCGAAAAGATCATGGGTGTTATCGTTATCACGGCAGGATTGCCAACCACAATGCGGTTTTCATGTCATCTTGTTTTCATTTGACAAAGATGTCATCTTTTAAGACTAGTTTCGTCAAAATCGGATCAGTGGTTCTGCTACATGCTCATTTCTTTTTTTCAATTCCATAATTACGGAGTAAATTCAAGTACCTATTGTAAGTGTCCTAAAATCGAAAATTGGATCCGAGCTTTAGAAAAATCTTCTACTTATAGGTACACATGTACCTACCCAGAATCACTTCCTGAATAATATTCATATTCACACATTCACATATTATGTGTCCGTTAGTCCGTGTGCCCGTCTGTGGTTTTTCTAAAGCTATTTTCTAAAGAAATTTCTGAAGAAATTTTTCTATTGGTACATTATTTCCAGAAATAATGTACCTATGTAATTGTTCAAGAAAAATTTTTTTACAACACCCCCTGAAAATTTGTTCTTTCACGTTTCAGAGGTTCTAGAACAAGAATCTGCAATAAAAATTTTTTGTCCGTCCGCCGTACGCCGTACGCCGTACGCCGTGCGCCGTCAGCAGCAAAACGCATAGAAGGAGTGGTCCGATTTCAAAAAAAAAAAACGAGCGTTTAGAAAATTTTCCTGTGACGTGCACCTCCTATAAGGGAATCCTCTGAATCAACTCCAGACTACTCAAAAACGATCAAATGTAAAAAAAGTCATGATCTCAAAAACAGTTTTTTTTGGGTTTTCGACCCCTTAAAATTTTTTGATCGGATTCCCCTGACAATATGCCTCAAGTTGGAGCAAAACGCAACTTTTAGGACCAACCGCACCAAAATCGGATCAGCGGTTCGATACGAAGTGGACGGACGAAATTTTGGCCAAAAATTTCGTCCAGCCACTTCGTATTGAAATACTGATCCGATTTTGACTAAATTAGTCCTGAAAGTTGTGGTTTGCTCCAACTTGAGGCATATTGTCCGGGCAATCCGATCGGAGAAGGTTAACGGGTCCAATTCGGCATAATTAGGGTATATTTTTGAAAAAACACAAAATCTCAATTTTGAAGGTGATGCCGTGGGTTTAGAATTTTTTGAGTATTTTTCCCGTGTTTCTCGCTTGATTTACCATAAGATAGGGTGGTTTTTCCGAAAAAATTCGAAAATTTTGTTTTTGAATCGGTTTGGCTTGAATTTCTTAATGCGATTTCTGCGTTTTCGCGTTTTTGGCAATTTGAGGGAGTCCTACTGGACCGATTTTGAATTTTTTGAGCTCGTTGGATTCCTTGAAGGTTTTTACACATTTTTCACTCCCTATAAGTCAAAATCGATTTGGGTTTAGTAATCAAAAACAGGTTTAAAGACTAATTTTTGACCTAAACGAAAAATATTTTTTTGACCCTTTAAAAAAAATGTTAAAATTCCAAAAAAAATATTTTTGAGTAGGTTTTGGGCAGGTACATGACACAAAAAATTTGCAATTTTCTACAACTCTCCAGGACTAAGAAAAATGAAAAAAACCGATTTCAGCTGGAAAATCCAAAAAGGAAGGAAAAATTTCAAAAAAATGATGGATTTGACTTCGGGGTTTTTTGGCGGGAATCTTTAGATATTGACTATGAAACATGAAATTTGGCATCTTTTCGAGATTTTGGTCAACAGGGTCAATTTTGGGGGCAGTGACACTGCTGAAATTGCGGTTTTGCAGTTTTCTTGGGTTCACGGCCCATGTTCCAATCGGTTCAAGGCGTGAGGAATACGAAATGGCGGCTGTAACATTCCCACCCTTGATCTTGGTAGGGTGGGGAAGTAGGGGACTTCCCCTACCCCTACCGGCTCTTTCGTTGTTTATTGGCTCAGAACTGCAAAAATGCGATTCGGCTATTAGAAACTGAAAGTGTGAAGCTGGGATTGGACAGCTTATGTTAATGGGGCGGATCTTGATAACAGTTGTCACCTGTTAACGCGGTTAACAAAATGGCTGCCTTCTTGCCTCCAGGCCTCAGGAAATATTTCTTTGAAAGCAGCCGCCAGGTATTTTCTTTTTATACCTACCTATTTATTATCATTGTGAAAACGTACCTTTTCGGCATAATTGAATTCACGATTGACCATTACTCCACAAATGATATGATGATAAACCGACCTACTCCAACTATTTGAACTTTATTTTCTGAGATACCCAGACAAATAATGTACCCATGTCACTAATCTACTTAGCAGCGTTTTTTTCTAAAGAAATTTTCAGGAAATGATGTGCCGTAACATTCACGCAAGTTTTAAAATCTCATCGCGATTTCTCGTGTTTCATGCTCTAAATCTATATAACCCCTAACCAGCTCGAAATAAATGAAAATAAATTTTCAACAACCGGTCACCGGACAGCATGGGTGGGCAAATCGAAGTTATTTGAACAACTTCAACCAAGTTAATTCGCCTGCCATCAACTACAACTAACCGACTCTAGTTACACGATGAGTCGAGAGTTCAATTTTTCAAACGGCTCCGCAATAATTGTGGACAATTATTAATGACAATTATTGTCATCAGTGCCGTGGGTACGGGAGTAAATGCAACATTACTGGTTCAACTCGGAAAAAGTTTTTTCGCGAATAAAGATCCTTCCTTTTGTTCTCCATCCCACTCGAACTCAGTGACGTACTGTAATCGTCTGTCCTGGCCTATTGCGTTAGAAGGAACTACTTGTCCTTTTGAGAAGTAGGTTACTTCGTAGTGTTCATCGTCGGCAGCTTTTACGCATCTTGGGGCCGGGCCTTGCGATTGAAATTGCTGTCAGAAGCAACGTCAGAACCAGCCAAGGAAACAATCCGACCGATAGAGTACCTGAACATCTTTTTACCGCCCGCGCGGGGTCTTGGGGTCTTTGTACTGGAAACTTGTCCGGTTTTACTTCCATCTTTACAAAGTAAATACTGGGAGCATTGGAATCGTTGAAAAAACCGACAATCGGAACTGAGCTTCAGGAAAAACCGTTTACTTACACACTTTTACTCAGAATCACTTCCTGAATAAGGGGCCGTTCAATAATTACGTAAGGACATTTTTCGGATTTTTTATGAGTAATCGAACCTGGGCATTAATTATTGCACGTAATTGAAAAATGTAATGACCAATTTCAATTACCATCACATGAAAAGTAATGGAGTTATTGTATACGGATTACTCCGATTACTTGAAAGTAATCAGATTGCTTGAAATCATTAGGATTATAGAAAATAATTTGATTCTAGAAACGAATGAGTTACTATATTCAGGTCCGGTCAACGAATTTCGTATCTTCTCTGGTTCTCGGCCTTTTCGAGATTGAGAAAATTCCAAAAATTCAGAAGTGGCTCACTGAAACCTGCACAAATCCTAAACGGTTACAGCTACGTTAGCCAGATTGGCCTCATTCGAATCAGCATCAAAAAATCTATTGAAATAAATGTGCCTCACAACGCGCTACAATTGTTATTGTTATTTCATAAGCATTCTTCAAAACTTAGGAGACCTTTAGTGTTGAAGTAACGGCTAAGAATTGATCCTATCCAGGACCAGAAATGATGCACCCTAAAAATTTCAAAATTTTTGATCCAGCCATCTCTGAGAAAAAGTGCGTACCCTGAAACATAAACCATCAAATTTTTAGGAGGGTTAGACATTTTTACTTCCATATTTACAGAGTAAATGGAAGTATTGAGATCGTCATAAAATCGAGAATCGGAACGGAGCTTCAGAAAAAACTTTTTCTTATGCACATTTACTCAGAATCACTTCCTGAACAAGTGTCTTTGTGTCCGTGTGTCCGTTAGTGGGTGCGTCCGTCTGTGGTCATTTACAAACCAGTGGTGCGTAGATAACACACAATACTTCCATATTTTGGAACGTAAAATTATGACGCAATTTGATCATATTTTGGCTGCTTTTAAGGGTGTCTAGGTCAAAAATATCAAAAAATTCACTATTCAAATTTCAAAATTCGCTCAAAATCAAAAAACGCCAGTTTTTCGGAACATAAAAAATATCCTCATATTCTGCAAGGTAAAACAAAGATTTTAAGACCAAGAACGCTCAAATCGGTTCATTTTTGTGACCGGAAAAAAACAAAATAGAAAACACTAAAAATGCAAATAGATCGGAAGTACTGTGCGTTATCCAAATTTCGATTAAACAGGGTTTTAGGTCTTGCCGAGACAAACAATTCAGTTCAAGAAATTTGAAAAAATGTTGAAAATTGAGGGAGTTATGGTCATTTTTGTAAATGACCACAGACGGACTAACGGACTAACGGACACACAGACACACAGACACTTGTTCAGGAAGTGATTCTGAGTAAATGTGTATAAGAAAAAGTTTTTTCTGAAGCTCCGTTCCGATTCTCGATTTTAGGACGATCACAATACTTCCAATTACTCTTTCTCAACCTTTTTTCAAATTTCTTGAACTGAAATGTTTGTCTCGGCAAGACCTAACATTTCAGCGTTCTTGGTCTTAAAATCTTTGATTTACGTAGCAGAATATGTGGATATTTTTTATATTCCGATTATGTGGCGTTTTTATTTTGGGCAAAATTTAAAATTTCAATAGTGATTTTTTATAACACCCTTAAGAGCAGTCAAAATATGATCAAATTGTGTCACAATTTTACGTTCCAAAATATGGAAGTATTGTGTGTTATCTTCACACCACTGGTTTTCTTTAGCGAGTGCAAAGGTATTGCAATAATACACTGTAACAACAATGTTCCTATACCGTGTTAAAAACGCTTTTGGTGAATCGATGGTTATCATAGATTTCAGCTGTTCTTTTAGGTATCTTTATCGGACATTTAGGCCGATCGGCGGTTCCTCAATCTGCGTTCAATATACGGTAATCTAATCTGCTAAGCTCTAGACGACGCGGCAGATTATCAGGATTATTTTATTAGCCATGCGTTCAGGTAGGAACTCGACCCCTTTGAACCATGGATTTTTTGAACTGGCGCCTGTTTCACACAATATACTCAAGGCTATCGATTGACAGTGCGTCCCCAAAAGTGATAAGTCACAGTCGTTCTGGTGGGTGGTTCGAGGTTGAGTGCTATTCGTTTCAGTTTCGATTGTAACCGGCTTTTATCCTGATAAGGAGCATTATTGTATTAGTCTGTTTTATCCTTGGATCGTACCTGTATGATTAATTGAAGAGCCTGATTTCCAGGTATTTCATCACAATTTTTTTCTGTGCCTCAGAAACTACACACTCAGATACTATACCCTTCCCTGACCCACCATTTTAACCATTGCTTTCATACATGTAGATTCAGTAAATAGGGTACTAAATCGCTCGAGGAGACATTGTAGAATCCCTGAATTGGTAATTTGAATTAAAAACAGATAAAATGAGAGCAAATGAATTGCCTTTTCTCCTATTCAAAAACAATTGTAGACACACACACACAGGTGCAGATGAAGCCGAATTTGAAATAGAATCTTGAAGTAAAACTCGAAGGTGAAACGAAAAGTGGAAAAGAAGAGCTGAATCTGGAACCGAACCCTGGAGTAAAACTGAAACTACTGGGCTGTGGCATCCACAGCCCAGTGACGAGACAAGAAACAAACAACTGAAATAATTAGCCTAATTCATCTTCACTAATTAATAAACAAGAATGATGAAGAAGAATCTTGTTGTTCTAAAACTAAAATATCAATCGATGTAAAAAAGTCACACGTGTGAATCAAGAAAAACTCAAGTCAAAAAATTAAAACAAACGTATTTATTTGGTGAGAAGTAATTTATCCCAAACCACCAAATAAAATTGGTGATCCAAAATTTGGCATCCAAAGATCCATGAAAAAGAAGAAAATATCAAAGTCGAACTGAAGTTGGAGGTAAAACTGAAGTTGAAAGTAAAATTAAAGTTACATGTGAAACTGCATTGGATATATCAAGTTTCTATGTATAGAAACTTAAGGTTTGAAACATGAAATGAAACTTGAAATTGAAAATTGAAGTGGGAGTAAAAGTGAACCTAAACCTGAACCGAAAGTGAAGGTAAAATCTGGAACTGAAGATAAATCAAACTGAAGTTGTAAGTGAAACTGGAATTGAAAATGAAACTGATGTTGCTAGTCAAACTGAAGTTGACAGTAAAACTGTAAGTGAGAGTGGAACTGAAGATGCAAGTGAAACTGAAGTTGCTAGTGATACTGATGTGAAACTATGTGAAACAGGAAGTGAAACGATAATCGAATGTTGGATTCGGAACGAAAGCTGGAAGTAGAAAGGGAAGGAAGAGTAAAGCCTGTGGGACTGAACATTGGAGTAGAACTGAAACTGAAAGTCGAACTGAAGTTGAAAATGAAACTGAAGTTGCAAGTCAAACTGATGATGAGTAAAAATAAAGTTACCTAGTACTAGATACTAAGTAACTTTTTTTACCAATTTGATTAATTTATTGTCGTCTCCCCCCCCCCATTTGAATCCTGGGTCCGGGGAATGATTTCTTGGTTCATGTACGCGTTCCCTGCACAAAAACCAAGAATGCAAAATTTGGATTTAATCCAGAATCTTTAAGTTTTCAGTTGTAAGTATATCGCCTTAAGTTCTGATGAAGGTCCACAATAAATTGTCGGTATGTACTTGAATAGCGGAATAGACAATTCTTTCGCTCTAGTTACTGGGTTTTTACTCAAAAAAGGTTTCTGTCGTCTGGTCGGTATTAACCAAAAATTTGCGGCCACTGAGGCTAGTACTTTTGTGATAACGAGTTCGGCGAACCTGCCGAGAATTTTTAATCCGTGCAACCGACTAGGTATCAATTCGAGAGAAAGTGCCCATAGGTCGGCCGAAGGTCGCGCATGCTCCCCTTTAGATCAAGTTGAGCGACGACGCCATTCGACCGTGAGGCTGATATAATTCATTGGGTCTCCGAGTTTTTTGAATCCATCTCTGCCCTAGTGGCTGGTGATACTTCTAATGGAATAGGAAAGACGTCACTGGGTGATTCCACTAAAAGTGGCGAAATCATGTCTTTTCTTCATATCTTGAAAACTATTCGTAGTATTGCGATGGAACAAAAAGCGTTGTGATTAGATCGTTGGTCCCCATGCTCCGCACGTGTAAACTGTCCAAAAATATTATTAGCAAGTGGAGAAAAATGTATAAATATAGCCGAAATGTCATTCCCCTGGCATGTCCCCACCCCTAGGTACGCTACTTCTTCAACCAACCCTGGTTATTCGGATCGAGATTTTCAGAATCTGCTAAAACGAATGCACTCAGTTTATAGTCTCGTATTAGCTCCTCTGTTCTCATAATTTTAAATGCATAGGCTTCAATGTTAGAAGCAAAGAACAGCGTGTCCCCACCTTTTTGCGTCATTCCCCTGTAAAAACTTGTCACCCCCATAAATGGGAAACTATAACAGTTTCGGTAATTTTGAAAACGGCAGTTAGTAGCTCTGGAACTGTAGAACGTGCCTGACCTGCCAGATAACACTAGTGTTTGTTGAGAAGCCATCGAGAGGCGAAAAACAACCTCATTTATGGTGAGTATTTTTATTATGCGTCATTCCCCTGTATTCAATATCTTATCAAATTGAAGTAGTAAATTTTTCCCTCTGCCACTATTCTTTAGGTCTGGTGGTGCACCTTCCAGCGTATTTTTTTCAAAATTTAGGTACTGAAAGGAGGAGGGAAGAAATGGGAAAAACCGCGATTTGTCATTCCCCTGGCCGTCATTCCCCTGCATGTTCTGGATGGAGGTTTGTCAGCTAGGGCGCTGCTCCCTCAATTCTCAACCTTTTTTCAAATTTCTTGAACTGAATTGTTTGTCTCGGCAAGACCTAACACCCTGTTTAATCGAAATTTGGATAACGCACAGTACTTCCGATATATTTGAATTTATGGTGTTTTCTATTTTATTTTTTTCCGGCCACAAAAATGAACCGATTTGAGCGTTCTTGGTCTTAAAATCTTTGTTTTACCTAGCAGAATATGTGGATATTTTTTATATTCCAATATTGTAGCGTATTTTTATTTTGGGTGAATTTTAAAATTTGAATAGTGAATTTTTTGAGTTTTTGACCAAAACACCCCTAAAAACAGTCAAAATATGATCAAATTGTGTCTCAATTTTACGTGTCAAATTATGGAAGTATTGTGTGTTATCTACGCACCATTGGTTTTCTTTTTACACATATTTATTCATCAGTGTGAGAACGTACCATTTTGGCATCATCGAATTCACCATTGACCATTACTCCTCAAATGATATGATGATGAACCGACGTACCTACTCCAATTATTTGAACTTTATTTTCTGAGATACCCAGACAAATAATGTACCCATGTCACTAATCTACTTAGCAGCGCTTAATTTGAGGTTTAAATAGATTTTTTTAAGTCTCTCAATTTTGTCATTCCCCTGGACCACTGATTTTTACCTAATCATGTCTGTAAACTCTCTCTGGGTGATGAAACTACACTGCTGGTATATAGTTTTCATTAATAGCAGGCAAATGAACAATTTCTCGTCGAAAAACATGCAAAATTTTATCATTGGTAAAACGGAATTTGCTGACCCCAATTTCGCCACTTTTAGTGGAATCACCCCACTCCATTCACTCGACAGAGACTCAATGTTTTCACTCTTATCTTCCACTGCGTGGGCATGGAGATATTCATTCTTGATCCGTACCGACCGAATCGTACGAAAATATGTGCGTTTTTTTTTTTGCTTCTCATCTTATTCAATCAATATATCTTTAGACAGTCAAAGTAGTTCAACTTCTCCCTATATTCCCTTAAAAAAAAAAAAAAAAACAGGCAACTAACAGTGTTAGGAAAAGGGCTAAAATAACAAGGCCGAACCCTAACAAGGTATAACTCAGGAGTAGAGTCTGTGGAGATTACGTTTGCTAGCTATCAACGTGTTTCAAGCGCTAGGATTTTGTTAACAACTAAAAGTTAACAACAACTAATAGTTTAAGAGCTATCAATTGAATTTATCTACTTACCTTGCATGCATTAGGCCAAATCTCGCCATGAATTCAATAATCAAGTTAAGATTAGTGCGCAAAGTTTCAAATTGATGAATTTAAAGTATTTATACTGAATATTTGAGTATTTTCGAATATTGGAGCAATTCTGAATATTGAGTATTTAAACTTTTACTCAAAAGTAAAATTTCATGAATTATTTCGCTTGAATTATGTGTTATTACAGATCAGCTAAGAGTCGTTGCACATGGCTTGTTCAATTCAATTGATCCATTCGGTCGGTCCGATCTGTATTTTTTAAAAGTCGAGAAATAGACCGCCTTTATCGTTTTCATGCGATTGAGCTGGCGGTCAATTGGTTCTTGCCGGCAATAATGGGTCTGAATAAATAATAAGCTGCCTCTTTCATGCTCCACTTATGGGGTTTGTCGTTGAAACAGTCCCTTGGTATTTCGGTTCCAAATTCATTCGAAAACTTTTTCGAATTGTCTTTCTTCCATCCAAGCGCCGTAGAGGAAAAGGAGGAGGAGGAGAATGCCTTGATTAATTAGCTTAACGGTTGGGGTTGAGGCAGATTTTTTTTTTAAGAATGCTTGTTTTGGCATGATACAAACTGGGAGTAATCGTGGATTTTCGAAATTTTAGATCAAATATGAGAGTTTAGAGAAAAAGTGGCAAAAAACGGCGCTTTCGGAAAACTAGTTCCGGTTTTTGGCGATTTTCGCCCATGAGGATCAAACTTTTGTTTAGGCCAAGGATAGAATTGTTTGTAGCCAGTTGAATGCCCAACATTTTGGCGCAATTGAAATTGTTTTTTGTGATTTTATTCTTGGCGTGATTTCGATTTTTTTGAAAAAAATGTTATTTTGTTTTGTTGCTTTTCTTGAGGACGGTTGAAAATCAAAAGTTCCATCCGGATAATGATCCTCTCCTTTCGCTGTTTAGTTTTCACCTCTTGGTATAGTTTTAAAAATGGCGAACGTACGGTACACCATGGGTATTTCCAGGGTATCCTATGTTACCGTGGTAATTCTTTTTAAATCTTCATTTGTCTTGACTGAAGTTTTGGCAAGGAGTTCAGCTTACAAAAATACACTCTAATTGAAGTTTTCTGCGTTAGTTATTGATACATGTCTAGCATAAAAATAGTTTTCGGATTGAGAAGATACCAATCAAGAGAATATAAAATATAGTACACTGAATAATGCGGATAGGGTAATTGAAATGTGAGTGTTCGTCGTCTGAAGAAACGAGTAGACGAGCGACTGAATAAACTCTACAAAGGAACTCTTGGCCGATAGATTTGGAAAATCGATAGTACCGAGAAAGAAAGCAATAACCGAAGGAAAATATCCAATATTGAACCATGGTATTGGTTTGTTTTTTGTTTGTACCTTATTCGATGTCACATTGGCCTCTCTATCATCGGGCTCTCAGACGGGAAGGAAATTGGAAATCTACTCACAATCTACTTTTCAAGGGAAATTGGCATCGAATGAAAATGTAGCCATGCGACGTTTCCTGTTTGGTCAATAAAATCGAGATCTCTAGAAGTTTCGCTGTTGAAAGCTTTTTCAAATAAATTTTTATGGGTTTTCGTCCATGCCATTCAAATGCTCTTTTATGCGCGGGAGTGGCACCCCTAATAAGATTTTCTTTACTATAATATCGATTGCATCGGACCTTAGACGAGGATCAGCTGGTTCAAATCTACCTCAGGCCCTAGAATTTTGATGGCCCTTGCAGACCCTAGAATTTCGATGGCCCTTGCAGGTTCTTCGTTTCAGTAGTTCCTTAGGGGCTTCTTCATCACATGAAGCCTTAAGGCATTAATCTTGACATTGAGCTAAAAATGAATTAATTAACAGCGATTTGAGGCCGAATTCTGATCAAATTATTGAAACCAAGGCCGTACCCATAAAAGGTCCCTACGATCATTGGATGCACTAAAATAAGTTTTTGCATATTCGAAAAATGATATGTTTATCCACCTTTTTGAAGTTAGGGAAATGCTCCAATGGGCTCCTTGATTCGAACTTCGAATTGGGGTGCCATGGAGAAGCGAACCTGTCAATCCCTAATGATCTGCAAACGATTGGGGCTGTTGGTGGTTTTGTCCTCAATCGATCAACACAAAACATCATGCAGTATGTTGAAGGCCCTGTACTTGGGATTCTGAGACGTTTCAACGGTTCATTAAGTCCAGAGATGAAAGAAATAAACTAAGGCCCGATTTCAGCAACGATTTTGAGCAGGTTTGAGCGGAATAAACCGTTTCGATGCCAAATTACTCAAGTTCAGAAATTGAATAAGGTGGTGGATGAATTGGCCCGAAGGAGTTGACTTCAACTTCAATATCTCACAAATCTCAATTCCATGGTTACTTTTATGTCGACGGACATAATGACCAGTGTAACTAGTGAATTTTTGCGGTTAAATTTCCAGATCCCGTTAAACCAGGTCCATGGTTTAAAATTAATTTCCAGGTCCATTAATTTGATTTTTAATTTCCAGGTCCATGGTTGAAATTGCGCAACTTATGATACTACGCTTTTCTCTTTTATTTTTTTAAATGCATAATTTTTGCCTAGTTGCGGGACCTGAAAATACAACTGCAGAAACTCACGATTGATGGTGAAATTGACCCTAAGGGCCTGACTTCAATATATCACTAGTGTGAACCAACTTCAATGTATCGCAAACTATAATAAATCACCCAACTTCAATACACCTGTCACAAATCTCAATACACCTGACACACATCTCAATACCATACATAATAAATGTTTAACCATTCGACTTTTCACCAAAAACTTGATTATATGTCTTTATATTCAGCAATGAAAAATTATTTAAAAATAATAAGGCAACAATGACCATGTGTTACCTGGATGTTATTATCTGCCGTCATTGACAGATTGAACATTGCCTCGAGTACTTCGAACCCCCCCCCCCCTCCCCTGAAAATCTCTATTTTCGACAACTAAATCATAGTGAGGGAAGTTACGTTTCGATGTGTACACCCTAGACATCTATAGGCTCAAATGACAGTGATGCGAGATTCCCCATAATATTCAAAGCGTGGCCATCAGTGAGATTGGAACTAGACGGAACAAGCCGCGAAGCATAAGATATAATATTACGTCACAACCTCCGCTGATCCTTTTACCAGCCCCAATTTCATGTTTCGAAAAATCGTATTTTACAGTCAAACAGTTCCCGGGAAAATTTTGAACCGAACATTGGCGCTGAATCCGTATATCGCACACCGGGAATAATACTGGTATAAGTCGAAAAATGCTACTTTTGGGAAATTGCATTTTAAGATTTTCGGGTTTCTCGTTGGAGTATTGCGATCGCAGAAACACTTGTATCCCTTTACTGCATACGCAATCCTTAACTACTTACCCAACACGTGACACTCCGATCCTCCTTCGAGACCTCTTTATTTTGATTCAGGGGGGGGGGGTGAATTTGGTAAAATTCTATCATTTACCACTATACAACGTGGATACTGTCGATCAAGTGATTAAGGAGAGAGCATCTGCTCATCTGACCAGACTGAGAGATCGTCTAAACGAAAAAGCAGTCAAACTGTTGGACGTAGAAGATCTAACTAGGCGCCTAAAGCGCACAAAGCCACATGAACTTGCATAGGAAGCGATTGTGAACTATATAAATGAGAATGACAATGACCTAAGCTATGTATCTTAAGTCTAGTAAAGCATGTATTAGGAAATATCAATTTAATATTAATTATGAGTTATTACTCGGTGCAATAAGAATTATTAAAAAAAAAAAAATTACCACTATTGTCCCAATAATTCATACTCAAATCGGCCCTTAACCCATTATTAGTTAGGGCAAATAGTGGCACATCTTTCATTAGACCAGTACTAAAGCAAAGAAAAGAATAGTTAACGACGTAAGTTCTAGGATCACTAGTGGAACATCTTGAAATGATCCAGTATTGATCGCTAGAAGGAAGGAGAAGTCACATTCATTCGGATCAATAGTGGCATATTTCGAGATATACCGGTGTTCCTCCGCATAAACAGGATTTAAACTGAAACTGTTACACCTACCGTGCAGTCATTCTTTTTTGGAACATCACTGAGATGAACCTCTCTTCCTCAGACGCGAGGCCCAAAATCCACGCAGAGTCATAGCGGTTTACATGCTCTCCTGCGGCCATTTTTTGACTTACAAATAAACCGTTGTTACCCCCAGATAGAGCTCGTCAAGAGCTTTCCAGTGATATGTATAACTCAAAATCGCAAATTTTGGACTTGTACCAGTATTTTTCCCGGTGTGCGATATAAAGTTGAGCTTATGAAATTGCATCACCTAGCCCCCCCCCCCCCTTCACAAGTTTTATTGAAACTTGTTCCACCCGGGCTACATAAATAATATTCACGGGCCAATCCAATTTCTTGTCTCCCCAATGCCTAGTCCAAAAAAAGCTGGTTTTTCTCGGCAGCATTTAACCTGAGTAGAGAGCTGTGCCTGTCGGGTCCAGGGGAGCCACACCCCGGCTCTGTGTACAGCAACCACGCCGTCGCCGTCGCCGTCGTTCTTATCGCAGTTTCCCTTTCCACGCGTGCTTCGTGATGGGGTTCGGTGCTCCCAGCAGGCAAAACTGAATGATTGAGTGGTACATAGGGATGGATGGATGTACTATGTTTGCGTGTACAAGCCTGTGCCACTGTGAATGAGAGAAACGGGCTGATATGTGTGGGTGGGTGGAAGAGAGAGAAAGTGTCCATGTTCGTGTGCGTCGTGTATCTCACGGAGCAATATTGTGGCCTACCCGTAGCCAGGGTTCCACTTTTCGCTTTTCTCACCGGCGTCACCCGCTCGTCAGGAGAGCCGGAAAAAGTTTATGCGATTGGGGAACCGAAGAACTACCGTTATCGCTAGCTTGAGCTTCAAGAGGGACGAGGATGGCTGTAGGATTTTTGAAAGTTGGCCATGCTTTTTGAAGCCATTGCACATACCATCTTGATGCTGCTAAGCCTAAAGCAGCGATGAGGACTTGCTACTCGAGGAGGATCTCCATCCAGCTAAAAAAAGAATCAAAATAGATCAGTTAGTACCAATAGCTAATAGCCGGCAGAATAATCCCTACCTCAGTTTAGGTAGTAATTCGAAAGCAATAAATGTGAGGATCGACAAATATTAATTTTAATTTAGGAAGGGATTATGTTTGTATACACGTATATTATGTGCCATTTGCATGTTAACCCGCTCCAGTATTCCTGAATCGTGAATCAATCAATTTTTTGTATTAGGTATGGATTTCACAAGTGGTTCATCGACTTAAAGTGGATATTAGGACTGCATGTACGTCAGGATCAATGCTTTTGCCGAAAAACTCATTTCGAATACCTAAGTGTAGTAATTTAATAATAATTGTTTTGTCCACTCTAGCACCTTACTTTTGATTGTTTCAGAGTGTCGATGGCCCCAGCTCCCTCCTAATAGGTCAAAGAAAAATGGTAAGATAATTTTGGTACTTTCTTAGTTATTCCGTTGACAGAGTACAGAAGGTTATTGGGCATTTGAGATCAGCGGTTCGGATCAATATGAAAAAAAAAACGAAATGCGTAGCAAGAGCTAGCAAAATATGCAAATAAAATCAAAATTACAAGGAAGTTGAAAATTTGATTAAATGTTGGCGGTTTTCGAATATATTATTGAGAAGCTGAAAACGGGAGTGAGCAACGAAACTTTGAATGTTACATTTCAATGCGTTGGTAGGTACAGATTACCTCATTCCCTGGACTACCGATGCTTTTTCCAGGTTTTCGACTGTAGGATTTCTCCGCCGGTCCGAGTCATTTTCAGCGTGGAATAGGATTTTTCAATTTCGATGTTGACAACAGGGAGGATTTTCAGTTCTGCAATATCTGCTGGAGTGAGGCCGTTGAGGTCATTTCGAATCGGCGTATCTTTCCACTTCAATATACCTGCGACAGTTTTAATTGTGGTCCATCCAGGATTGCGGGACAATAAAGCATTCAGCTTCTCTCTCATTTTTCTCGCCAATTGGTCCAAGCCAACTCTTACTCAATTTGAGAAGCCTATCGTTGATTTCGTCAGCTTAACGAGTTATAGAACCATCGAAACATTAAACCCGATTTTGGTTGAATATTGTGAAATCTTTCAAGACGCCTTCTCCTCATTGAAACCCCATTATTGAATCACAACATTTCTACGGATAGGGCGAAATATTGGCGTGAAGTCTTTGGAGTCCACTCGAGAGGCAGCCCAGCGCTCTCACTAAAAGGGCTATAACTTTTGTATGAGTGGCTATAACTTTTTTATAAATATTGAAAGGTGAACGCCATCGATGCAGCTCAGGGGTTTCGTTGAATTCAGCATGAAGCTCTATCTAATGGAAGGTTTTACTTTTTATTGCGTATTCAGATTCTACATTCTTTGAAACGTTAATCATAAAAATTTTAGGGGTGTTGAAAATTTTTCTTGGCCGATTACACTGGTATATTATTTAATTATACGCCAAAATGAACCATAAGACGTATCTTCCTCGTCTAAATGTCTAGATTGTTTTGAATATCTCAGGAGTACATTTTTTTGTGAATTTTAGAACTCCTGGATTTGAAACTTGGGTCGATTTTGTAAAAACCATTGACACTACCTATTTTAATGGAAGATTCATCTTTCCAGCTCTCCAAGGCGTTTAAAAATGTAATTATTGAATTTCCCAAGTATTGTGTAAAAATTTAGAAAAGTTACAAAAGTTGAGTTGAAAAAGGAAGCATCATGCCCGTAGGTAAAATCGGTTCTCAAGGTCGACTTTTAGGAAGGCCGAAGTCTTCCTTTTGGGAAGGCAGCATTGTTCGCCTTGTTAGATTCTCGATTCTTGTCTCTATCCAAACTCGCAGACTATTTTTTGTCACCTATGCGTTGAGGTCTGAATAGTAACGATTGTGAAGGATACCTATCGTTGATGAAAAATAAGGATAATTTTTGTGGCTGACTACAACTTCAGTTTTGTGATACGTTTTAGCAAACAGGTGTCTCTTCTTTTTTGTCCTAGCCCTTGTTCCGTTATTTTATTGAAGATCAAATACGATAGATCAAATACGAATCAAATAAGATCAAATACAAAGTGAGTCCGTAAGCTGCTTTTTTTTTAAATACTGCTGGTCAAAAGTTCAATTATCTTAGACCATTCTCCATTGTTGGCATAAGAAAACATTGAGCTTAAAGCTTGAAACGCAATCAAATAGTTAGATTAAGATGAGTTATTTTTTCGGGGCTGGTATCACACGAATATTAAGTTGTTTCAAGCTGAATGGGAGATGGGGGCGACTTCTAGAGGGGTTAGAATTCTTTCTAGACCATTGCAATGTTCTATTACGTACCTATTGAATAATGAATCAGAATATCGTAGCAACCAAACCTACTCCAACCCAGCCTATAGTAATTTCATGCTGTTGTTGAGTTCGGTACGTGCAGTTGCTGAAGAAAGTTCTTTATGAACCTAAAGCTCTCTGATCAGGCAGTCGGGACCCCAATCCCTTGACGGGTCGATAGTCAGGCGTTGCAATTTTACTATGACTTTAAAATCCGTCCAGGGCCTTTAAAAATCCTAATTCAGCTAATGCAACTATAAAGCATTACAAACTCTTCTTTAACGATCCCTTTCTTCTCCATCTGGTAAGAACAGTAGGTAACGACCCAGCCTCGCAATCAAATAAGTGTAAGTACGCGAAGGTGGTGTTAGTGGTTAGCTCCTCTTTGATTTAAGTGGTGATAAACAGTCGAATTATCCCCGTTCCAGAGCATCAGTAGTGAAGTTAGATTGAGATTTTCCCCTCTGAAGCTAGCTCCAGAGTAGGTACGCGCACGCAGCGCATGGAAGTTGGAAAAAAACGCTGCTGAGTAGATCAGTGGCGAGTGCACATTAGTTTTCTGTGTATCCGAAGAACTGCAAATTTTGCACAGGGGTTCATTTTTCGATTGGAAGACAACTCCTTGAACACGGAATTTAGTTTTTATTATTCCAGAATTTCAGCATAAATTTGTATTTTAGATGGGATTTAGAAAAACTTTTTTATCAACCCGGCAAAAAAGCTGCATTGTCCACTTTGCTTGATAGACGAGTACCTATATCGTACCAATCTCGATAGTACCTGTCTACCAATCTTTTCAACGCCCAAATCGGCATTAGTATGGGCCATACTTAAGGTGACCAGACGTCCCGCGTTGGGCGGGACAGTCCCGATTTGGAGGGTTGTGTCCCGGTGTCCCCAGGATCTCGTAGGGGACGGAAAAATGTCCCGCTTCAAGGGAAAAACCCCGCATTGGGAAGGCATCCTCTAAAAATTAGGTACCAACTCGATGACCGCTAGATCGAAGTCAACTTCAAGTTCAAAGTCAACTTCGAGTTCAAAATCAACTTCGAGATTAAACTCAACTTCGTGATCAAACTCAACTTCGAGTTCAAACTCAACTTCGAGTTCAAATTCAACTTCGAGTTCAAACTCAACTTCTAGTCTCGAAGTTCAAGATCAAAATCAACTTCGAGTCTCCAAGTTCGAGATCAAAGTCGACTTCGAGGTCAAAGTAAACTCCGAGATTAAATTCAACTTCGGGATCGAACTCAACTTCGAGATCAAAGTCAACTTCGAGATCAAACTCAACTTTGAGATCAAACTCAACTTCGAGATCAAAGTCAACTTCGAGATCAAACTCAACTTCGAGATCGATGTCAACTTCGAGATCAAAGTCAACTTCGAGTTCAAAATCAACATCGAGTTCAAACTCAACTTCGAGATCAAAGTCAACTTCGAGATCAAACTCAACTTCGAGATCAAACTCAATTTCGAGATCAATGTCAACTTCGAGTTCAAAGTCAACTTCGAGTTCAAAATCAACAACGAGTTCAAACTCAACTTCGAGTTCAAAATCTACTTCGAGTTCAAACTCAACTTCGAGATCAATGTCAACTTCGAGTCTCGAAGTTCAAGATCAAAATCAACTTCGAGTCTCGAAGTTCAAGATCAAAATCAGCTTCGAGTTCAAACGCAACTTCGAGATCAAACTCAACTTCGAGATCAAACTCAACTTCGAAATCAAACTCAATTTCGAGATCAATGTCAACTTCGAGTTCAAAGTCAACTTCGAGTTCAAAATCAACAACGAGTTCATAATCTACTTCGAGTTCAAACTCAACTTCGAGATCAATGTCAACTTCGAGTCTCGAAGTTCAAGATCAAAATCAACTTCGAGTCTCGAAGTTCAAGAACAAAATCAGCTTCGAGTTCAAACGCAACTTCGAGATCAAAGTCAACTTCGAATTCAAACTCAACTTCGAGTTCAATGTCAATTCGAGTTCATAGTCAACTTCGAGATCAATGTCAACTTCGAGTTCAAAGTCAACTTCGAGATCAAAGTCAACTTCGAGATCAAACTCAACTTCGAGTTCAATGTCAATTCGAGTTCATAGTCAACTTCGAGATCAAAGTCAACTTCGAGATCAAAGTCAACTTCGTGTTCAAACTCAACTTCGAGATCAATGTCAACTTCGAGTCTCGAAGTTCAAGATCAAAATCAACTTCGAGTCTCCAAGTTCGAGATCAAAGTCAACTTCGAGATCAAACTCAACTTCGAGATCAAACTCAACTTCGAGATCAAACTCAACTTCGAGATCAATGTCAACTTCGAGTTCAAAGTCAACTTCGAGTTCAAAATCAACTTCGAGTTCAAACTCAACTTCGAGATCAATGTCAACTTCGAGTTCAAAGTCAACTTCGAGTTCAAAATCAACTTCGAGTTCAAACTCAACTTCGAGATCAAAGTCAACTTCGAGATCAAACTCAACTTCGAGATCAAACTCAACTTCGAGATCAAACTCAACTTCGAGATCAATGTCAACTTCGAGTTCAAAGTCAACTTCGAGTTCAAAATCAACTTCGAGTTCATAGTCTTCTTCGAGTTCTAAATCATCTTCGAGGTCAAAGTCAACTTCGAGTTCAAACTCAACTTCGAGATCAAACTCAACTTCGAGATCAAACTCAACTTCGAGATTCAATGTCAACTTCGAGTCTCGAAGTTCAAGATCAAATCAACTTCTGAGTCCTGGAAGTTCAAGAACAAAATCAGCTTCGAGTTCAAACGCAACTTCGAGATCAAAGTCAACTTCGAATTCAAACTCAACTTCGAGTTCAATGTCAATTCGAGTTCATAGTCAACTTCGAGATCAAAGTCAACTTCGAGATCAAAGTCAACTTCGAGATCAAAGTCAACTTCGTGTTCAAACTCAACTTCGAGATCAATGTCAACTTCGAGTCTCGAAGTTCAAGATCAAAATCAACTTCGAGTCTCCAAGTTCGAGATCAAAGTCAACTTCGAGATCAAAGTCAACTTCGAGATCAAAGTCAACTTCGTGTTCAAACTCAACTTCGAGATCAATGTCAACTTCGAGTCTCGAAGTTCAAGATCAAAATCAACTTCGAGTCTCCAAGTTCGAGATCAAAGTCAACTTCGAGATCAAACTCAACTTCGAGATCAAAGTCGACTTCGAGTTCAAAATCAACATCGAGTTCAAACTCAACTTCGAGATCAAAGTCAACTTCGAGATCAAAGTCAACTTCGAGATCAAACTCAACTTCGAGATCAAAGTCAACTTCGAGTTCAAAATCAACATCGAGTTCAAACTCAACTTCGAGATCAAAGTCAACTTCGAGATCAAACTCAACTTCGAGATCAAACTCAATTTCGAGATCAAACTCAATTTCGAGATCAATGTCAACTTCGAGTTCAAAGTCAACTTCGAGTTCAAAATCAACAACGAGTTCAAACTCAACTTCGAGTTCAAAATCTACTTCGAGTTCAAACTCAACTTCGAGATCAATGTCAACTTCGAGTCTCGAAGTTCAAGATCAAAATCAACTTCGAGTTAAGAGACAACTTTGACGTCAGAATCAACTTCGAGATCAAAGTCAACTACGCGTTCAAAGTCGACTTCAAGTCGACTCAACTTCATTGAAATAAGTTTTAAAATTCCAAAAAAAAATATTCCTCTTCAGAACTGAGAAAAAACCGATTTCACATGAAAAGTCCAAGGCTCTTGTCTAGGTGAAATTCCAAAAGAATGGTGGATTTGACTTCGGGTTTTTTTTGCGTGAATCTTCAGTTATTGACTAAATAATATGAAATTTGGCGGTTTTTTGAGATTTTGTCACCAGGGTCAATTCTGAGGGCAGTTTTCTCGCGTTTTTTCTTTCTTTTTATACCCATTCATTCATCATTGTGCAAATGCATTACATAAGCATCATTGAATTCACCATTGACCATTACTCCACAAATGATTTATTATGGGCAAATAAAAGCATCTATCTCTCTGATCAAAAGTCAATATCGATCAAAATGTCAAAACGTTAACTGCAAGATTCCGATGGAATTTTTTTGTACATTTATCTATTTGTACACAAATTTTGACTAATACAATATGATAATAAACCTACCTACTCCAAATATGTGAACTTTATTTTATGTGATACCCAGAAAAATAATGTGTATCACTAATCTACTGAGCAGCGTATTTTAATTTCCAATTTTCTGCGCGTGCGTAGTCTGGAGTAGCCAATCGAAGTTAAGATCGCGCTGCGCGCGTGACACCCAAAACGTTCTATAGAATTCAATTCGTCAGTAGGAACCAGCTGCTACCCAGAACTTGCGGCCTACCATTTTTCGCCTTCATTCTGAAAAAATTCTGGAGCATGTTATGTGACCCGGAGTACTATAATAATATCCATATTCAAGCTTATTTACTAGTCTGTTCCTAAGACGATTTCAAAAACTTCGGTGGTCTAGTAACTATTTTTCAACCCTAGCTGGGAAATTCGGTGTACTCAGTTGTGAAAAGTGCCAAGTTGGGGAGGATGTAATGATTCAGGAGTGTCGACGGATCCCTCTCTCGTTTTCCCCTGTAACTATTGTAAAAGGACAACATTGAACATTGCCGTGATTTGCCCTTGGTTGTACAAACTATGTCTGTTTTGAGTTTAGATGAACTTGTGGCTGTGTACAGACTGCGTGGGGCCTGTACTGCCTGGAGCACTACCAGTGACTGGGGTTCCTCTCGTTAAGGTACACTTGTGCGTGCAATCCTTCCCCCTCCCCTCGCTGTCATACCCTTGTTTGTAGTAGACAGATATTTACACCGAAGAAAGTAACACTTAGTGAAAACTGCGAAATCTACTCCAAATTGACGAGTGTCTTTTTGTAGCGAGCGGTCGAATTCCTGATCATAAGAATGAAACAACAACCAGGTAGTTCATTCCAAAAAACGATTGATAACATACCTATCGGACGTACAAACGCCGACCTAACGTAGAAGACCGTCAGAATACCCATAAGCCTTCGAGTTCTATAATATTGAATATTATCATAATAATGATAACAATGATGATATTATCATTCATTTGCTCAGTGGAAAGTGGAAGCAGTCGATTGGATAGCGGGAAATATAAATTTTCACTTTCCCTCCCACGGTACCGATGGTACCCAAAAAAATATCTTCACGTTTTAGACATGCGGAAAAACTTTGCATCCGACTATTAGACTGTTCTCGTGTTTGTCTGATGGAGAAATTCTAGCCGAACGGTTGATCCGATTTTGGTATTTTTGTTTTGTCCCGTACCTAGGTACGGGACCTAGGTCTTCGAAATAGCTAGGCCTCGTAACAAGTTCAAATTCTGAAATGGAAACCTTTTGAAAGTGGTATATTTAGACGAATTTGGAGGCTAGTAGGACAAAAAACCTTTCACTGGTTAACTTTTAAGAAAAATGAACCAAAATTTAGATAACGCAAATTGAAGTTCGCAAAGTCATCAGAATTAAAAAAAAAATCATCACAGGTTCCATAAGCTAACACTAACATTTCAAGGCCATGAACGCTTAATTGGTTGATTAGTGCAGCCAGTAAAAAATAAAATACGGCTAACGCAAAGCGCTGGATTTATTGTTTATTTATTATCGTACAGTGAGCAATTCAAATTCCGGTTGAACAGGATGCCGGGTTTTGCCAAGATGAACATTCCAGTTCAAGAAATTTGAGTTAAGGTTACTTCTGTAAATGCGTTAGACGGACGTACGGACACATAGTTCACACGTTGACACTTGTTTAGGAAGAAATTCTGAGTAAAAGTGTGCGAGAGATTTTTATTCTAAACCTCTGATCCGATTTTCAATTTTAGGACGATTACAATACTTTCATTTACTCTGTGATTATGGAAGTAAAAATAATTAAAATTCTCCTTTCCATTTCTACTAAGAAGAGCGAATTTTCATGAATTCACTGTAAAAAGAAACCTATTAGATTAACAGCTGTATAATATACTGAAATAATGAAACTACGAAAAAATATTATTATTTCATTTAGGCTAGAACCCAGCCCTGCCTTCGGTGTAGATATCGGCAACGTTTTTTAGGTATTTATGGAGTATGTACTGGCATGTGATGTAGTTCACATTGCACCTCAATCCTCCCAATGCCGGTCGTTTTCGCCCGTTCGATACCCGGAGACGTCAACGACTTGAATTCACTAGGTCTGGATGAACAGCTGTGCTTAGCGACGTGTGTTAATAAGTACTTACCCCATTCTTGATCAGACAATGACTTCTCGAAGATGAATAGTGAATGCTGGACTTTTCTGGAGATCTCAAATATTTTGACCTACTTGGATTGTTGAAGTACCCCGGCCTCAGCAATACCTTTCCTAGTTGTGACCTCTAGGCGTTCCAGTACCTGGGTATTTTAATCAAGACTCTTCCAGCCTCAGTTGGCAGCTACGACGGAATTGAGTTTTATTGTATACCTACCCATCGAATGTGCTCGTATGTGGTATTGTAAATTAGTATTCAACTGGCATGTTCAATGTTGTTGACCCTACGTTATCCCAATACCGTTGATGATGTTAGATGCCTTGAATGGCGAATTAGGTCCCTAGTGGATTACTATTACTTTGTACAACTTTGTGAGTAGGAAAATTCCTTATTTTAATTACTATTGATGAACCAATTTTTGATACGGCCGGATTTTGACATTTGGGGAGCTAATTATTGATGCTGTGGTTGCGCCACAGAATCTAGAAACTACCACTTATCGACATTACACCCAACTTTTCCTAGTTGAGTAGTATTAGGTATAACCCTAACGTTGAAACAATTCAACAGGTAAGTGATATTATATCGAGAAATGCATAAAACATAAATATGAATGTGTCTCATAAGTTTTTACACTTACGTATATGGTTCCCAAATAGTATTCCAGTGTTTTCGCGTATGTCCTTCGTAAAGCCTCCAATCTTACTGAGTTATTACGTATTATTTAGTTTCACTCCAAACGTTATCCAAAATTAAGCGTTACTTAAAATTTGGTACTTATGTAAGGGGAGTTTTGGTTACCGGTTAAACCAACCTCTGATCTCAGGTAAGTGCATTCATACACGATACATCATTCAGTGTTGTGTGTGTTGGTTCTCTGGAATATTTTGTTGCATAAATGAAAGCTAGATGGATCGTTATTTATTCTGTTACACTGGTGGGGCTGAGAAGGTAAACAAATTTATATTCTCTTATGGGGCTATAGGAGGTCTGATGCAGCCGCGTTACGCAAGCATAATACTTCTTTTGAGATTTGAAATATTTTTCTGTTATTCGTTATCATCGAGCCGTTGTTGAGACTTTCGTCTATTGAATGGGCTGGGGATGGACATGGCCACCTTCACTGTCCATGAATTTGGGCAGGGAAATGAGGCAGTTGGCAACGAGCGGGTCAATATAACATGTATAGGCGCCTGTGACAAGTTACAACGACCAAATTGCTATCCCCCGTACAAATTACTCAAATTTCTCTGGGCATCGTCTTAAACCCTTAAGGGGTCTTCAATAACGAGCCATGTTTTGAATAGGGTCTCTAGAAATGTTAATTCCATAGTCTAACTTATGCTTTGCTCGTAGAAAACTGATTAATAGGGCTAGGATTTTTTTGTATTCACATATTTGTCAGGGTTGAGGATGGTTGAAAGATTCATGTACGCAAATACGTTTCGATACTTACCAAGTGAGTTTTTTAACATTCACGTTCCTCAAACCCTCTAATTCAGTCAAAATTGAATAAATTCGGATCAAAATTGATATAATAAACTCATAATGCAATTTATTCATGATTTTGGCAGTTGGTAATGCCAGGTGATATAGCTTCAGAGTGCTCTAGTATACAACCCTAATGCTTCGGTCAAAGTCCAATGTATTCAACGTTGATGTAACGAATTTTTGCTGGAAGAATCTGCTGGTGATAAAGAATTGGAAAATTATGCCAAAATTCCAGAATTTTGGTATACGAACATTCCTCATTGCATTCATTTACCTAGTTTTCCCTTTTCCAGGACAGCAAATCGTCCGGAGCCTTGAAAAAATCATCTCGGTACCGTAGCAGATCACTGTCTGCCTCTTCCACCGACTCCTACAGCTCAGGTTTGTCATTAAATCTATGTCATTCAATCTCTTGGTCTGTTTATATCTTAGCTATCCGCAAATACAACCGAATAAGCGCAGCAAAGTATCCCACTATGGTTTATCATCAGGACTTGTGTTTATTTATGATGTTGTTCCATGAGCGATTACAAAAATTGGATTGAATATTGAACTAAAACTAGAAAAATAATAACAGTCTATAATTCTTCAGCTTCTTACACCGGGAGCAGTTCGGATGAAGATGACGTGTCGCCGCGGCAAAAAGACCAAAAATCATCCAGCGGCTTTGCGGACTTCTGCGTCCGAAATGTCAAAGAACATGCGTTTGGCAGGCGAGAAATTGAAATCGCTGAGCAAGGTATAATTATTTATCAGTGGTTATGGAGAGCGCGGAATCCCTTGGAAATATTTATCCGCTTTAGGGTTTTTAGGGATTTCAGGAGCAATGATTTGTCGTACTCATAGTTTGAGGACCCAATTCATGGTACCTAGGGTAAGAGTTATTGTGCTGTTTTACTGGAAAACGTTCCAACAATTGAAAGGGTTTTCGTGTTGCTGCCTTCTGCTACTGCAGGGCCCCCATAACTCATGATGTACCTACGGTAGAAAACAACGCTCTTGATGATGGCTGAAAGCCTACGGGCAAATCATTCATTCAAGAGTAGATGCTAGCCGTCTTCACCACCTCAACACTACCACAAATCGAAGGAATATTATAAAATTGATCAAATGTTCAGTGTCCATGGTGATTAAATACAAACTGTGTCACACTGTATGTACGTTGCACAATATCAATATGTAATGCCTGTCAGTGTAAAACCTGATCTGTTCGTTTCAGAAATGCCGGGAATTATGGCGTTAAGGAAACGAGCTGTTGAAGACAAGCCATTGAAAAATGCCAAAATTGTCGGTTGTACCCACATCAACGCCCAAACGGCAGTCCTCCTTGAAACATTGGCCGAATTGGGCGCTCAGGTCAGGTGGTCGGCTTGCAACATTTATTCGACTCAGGTAACACTTGTTGAAGTATCAAAAAAACTACCTACATAATCCATTCTTACTTCACTAAACAACTTCAAAGCTAGATTATGGAGAGTTATGATGCTGACACAGTTATTTTGGTGCAGTAAATCTCTGATCTTTATCAACATTAAAAACTGAGAGAATTAATTCGGAACAGTTTTGTTAGCTTTTTTGATATGGAAATGAAGTTCTAATTACCAACGATTTCTTTCAGAATGAAGTAGCTGCTGCGCTGGCTGAGGCAGGTAAATTCTCTTCCAATTATTCACTGCCTGCTGTGTTATCTTAGTTTTTCTTAGCGCGGAACATGCTTAACCCTTATGACCTTCATGGAAAGATAGAGTGATTCAAGTATAAAAGTTTCTGTCAAATCCGTGGTTCTGCTGGCTAACTATAACTAAATAATAGGTATGTAGATTGTTTACCTTTTTGGAGGAAGGGTTCATTTCAATGAAGTATGTTCCATGTTGCTCGAATTTTAACCATAGGCTCAAAGCAGGTTATGTAATTGTACCAAATTCTCTTAATTTAAAGCAAAACCAGTGGTGATAGAGAGATAACACACAATACTTCCATATTTTTATACGAAAATTTTTGGACCAAAGCAATTTGATTTTGATTGATTTGGAAGCTACAAAGATCGAAAATTTCAAAAACACTCCATGCGAATTTGAAAACTTGAGTTACCAGGATATGAGAAACACTGAGCCCACGATATGATATAATATAAATATACGTAAATGAAAAAGTGCTAATATATCAAAAGTACTATGAGTTAATATGGAAGTAAAAATAAGTTTTGAACCATATTCGCAATTGTAAATACGTATTTGACTGTTGAGGTCAGAAACAAATTGAAACGAGCACCATTCTTGTTCCTTCAGTCTGTATGGTGGAGAGGGGATCTCTCCGTCACTTTTTAACAATTGATACAGAAAAATATAGTAAAATACTTGGCTGATTTCATCAAATTATATTCTTCTAAGGTTTCCCCGTTTTTGCCTGGAGAGGAGAAACTGAAGAAGATTTCTGGTGGTGCATCGACAGATGCATCAATGCTGATAACTGGCAACCCAATATGATACTAGATGATGGAGGTGATGCCACTCATTTAATGCTCAAGAAATATCCAACCCTCTTCAAAGCAATCAAAGGTGAGACCGCATACTTTTGAAATTATCTTACAACAATATTATGAAGAAATAAAAAATTATTTTTAGGTAATTGCGTTAAGCCATGAGGATGACTCAAGTGAGGTGTCAAGAAAGTTCCTGTAGATGATTTTGACTCCGTGCTTGAGCTTATGGAAGTGTAGATAGTAAGAGAATATTGCTAGTTTTGGCCTTACACTGCCGCAAGTGCTACAAATTCAAAAGCGACAATGTTTTCGAAAAAAATCGTGGATTTCTGAAATCATTCATCTGGTATCTTTTGATTTTACAGGGATTGTCGAAGAGAGTGTAACCGGTGTCCACAGGCTGTATCAGCTCTCAAAAACGGGCAAGCTGACTGTCCCTGCCATGAACGTTAATGATTCTGTCACAAAAATGAAATTTGACAATTTGTACAGCTGTCGGGAATCGATTTTAGATAGGTAAGCCTGAATTTCTGCCTCTTAGTGCAACTTACTTTGTCCAACTCTCTCCCCTTGCCAAATTTTCCAGTGGAAACTCAAATTGAGGGAATTTAAATAGTCTGTTCCTTGAAATTTTCATGTGTTTTTTATGGGGTTCCTCAACGTTTCTCAAATGATTTAATCCATAATTCCAAGGTCTCTTTATTCGACCATGTCCCCACAAAAGATAATCTAGTAACTAATTGAATTATTTTTCAGTCTGAAACGTTCAACGGACGTCATGTTTGGGGGAAAGCAGGTTGTCCTCTGCGGTTACGGCGAAGTTGGCAAGGGCTGCTGTCAAGCTCTCAAGGGTCTTGGCTGTATAGTTTACGTAACCGAGATCGATCCGATCTGTGCGTTGCAAGCGTGGTAAGCTTATGTCAAGTTTAAGTCAAAGAAACGGAAAATTCATGAAAACACATTCATACTATAGGGCCAGTTTATCAAATCTTCTGCTAGACTGAAGGCCATTTTATCAATGATTAATAACACTGGGTAACAGCCGAAAAATCGTCCGGGGTTTCTCAGCATTTTTAGACTAATTTTGGTGTTCTGATTCCAAATATCACCTTGGTTTTGCTCTATCAGGTCAACTTTTTGAGATACAGCCATAGCTACCTGACGAGCTATACATACGAGGGGGGACCCAAAAGTAACGGGAATTTCGTCAATACTTTTTTATTGTTCAATATTTTTACACCAAATGTTGATCACCTTCAAAGTAATTACCACTGACTGCAACGCACTTGTCCAATCGGGTTTTCCACCTTTAAAAACATTGTTCAAATTCATTTAATGGAATGAGTTCGAGGCCATCCAGCGATTTTTGTTTTACCTCTTCCACAGTCGTAAATCGTTTTCCTTTCCAGTCCCTTTTGGGATGGGGGAACAAAAAATAGTCGCAGGGGCAAAATCGGGCGAATAGGGGGGGTGAACAATCGGTGTCATGCCATTTTTCATAAGAAACTGCTTCACAGACAGGGGCATTGTGCGGGGGCATTGTCATGATGGAAGAACCAATCCCCTGACTGCCACAAATCCGCCCTTTTTTTCAATCATCAATGAGTTGATGATTCTACATCAATCAACATCAATGATCAATGAGTTGATTTTCTCAACGTTGTCATCAGTTCTTGACGTTGAAGGGCCGCCGGAACGAGGTTGGTCTTCAATCGTCGTCATTTGCCCATTTTTAAAACGCTGAAACCACTCGTAGACTCGTATTTTGCTTAATGCAGCATCCCCATAAGCAGTTTTTAGCAATTCGAGAGTTTCAGCCGGCGTTTTCCCTAACAGAAACAAAATTTTACGGCCGCGCGTTGCTCCACGCTGTCCGCCATCACACGTTTTCCGTTCGCCGAAACGGAAAAAGTTGTTTCACTAAAAAAGATCTAACGGACGAACCGTTCAACTCACAGCGACCCAACTTTGCACACGGGCTCTCGAAATGTGTCCCTTCCAAACCCCTCACTTGCCAACGAACCACTCACAGCAGTCTTTCCCCTCCAGCTTGATTCCCGTTACTTTTGGGTCCCCCCTCGTATGTTAATTTGAGGGTTTTGAGTTCAATCCTGGTTTTTTTTAAAGGATATAGCCAAGTATTCATATATAAATGGTTGCTTCTGATGTGTTTCTGTTTCCAAATGACAAAGTCATATTTTTTTTATTCCAAAATTAAAAAATCCAATATGAGCAGCACCAAGCTTGTCTATATATCCAATATGTCTGTAGCGAACAAACCTGACCTGATTGAAACAAACAAAGGGCATTTTCGAACTCAGAGCATCACCATTAGTCAAATTCCGGTGGAAAACCCTGGACGATTTTCCAAAAGATTTTTTTTGTTACACAGTGTAATTGATAATTATTAATAATAATTGATAACCGATAATTATCAGTTGTTCATAAATCATTGTATATCTATAGGTATTGGTTGACTGGTCCTTGGTATTCTCAGAAATAGGGAATTGCGTAGGTACCTAAAATCACTATGTTGTTGTAGTTTTGGATATTATGGATTCTAATGTTTTGTTAATTTTCACATGACTTGTTGCAGTGTATTGCAATGTAATCATCAATTGTTGTTTCAGCATGGACGGTTTCCGAGTAGTAAAACTAAATGAAGTCATTCGAGTTGTCGATATTGTCATAACTGCCACCGGCAACAAAAACATTGTCACTCGCGAACATATGGATAAGATGAAGAATGGCTGCGTTGTCTGTAACATGGGTCATTCCAACACCGAAATCGACGTGGTAAAAATTCAGAATTTGTTAATTTGAAATCATTGTTGGTGTCTAGTAACGTCGTTTTTCTAATAATATTAATCATCAAAACAAAGCAAAATAATCAAATCTGACCTGCGATTTGGCCGAATTTTTCCAACTAACAGACAGAACAGAACCTGGTTACACATGCACTTGTTGTATATTGTTTAGTTATTGATCGCATTTCATGTTACATTTTATGCCTATCTTATATAATTTGCAAGTTGCTCAAATCCCTGGTAATATTTAAAAACCGAATTAACTGTAAAATCATACTCATCTTTGCAGAACAGCCTCCGTACCCCAGACCTGACGTGGGAAAAAGTCAGATCTCAGGTGGACCACGTCATTTGGCCAGATGGCAAGCGGATTGTGCTCCTGGCTGAAGGGCGTTTGGTCAATTTGTCCTGCTCAAGCCTTCCTTCCTTTGTCGTCTCCATTACCGCTGCTACACAAGTAAGTGCACTTTTAAGTTGCACAAGTTGTTGCTTTGTTTGAAGATGGGGGGGGGGATGACTCTGGAAGGCGCTCTCTTTTCATTTAAATTAATTTGTCTTCCTTTCCAAACGATTTCATCAGAGGACTCTTGAGAGCGTATTCATCATTAAAAATTGTTATCCAACCAAACTTAGGTTAGCCTTACAAATTCTGGGTGGGTTAAACAAATTTTACTTGGGAGATCACCTTGGTTCATCATTAAATACTAATGAACCAAAATTCTTGAAATTGGATTTAACTTTTCAAGGTAATAATATTCGTTGTTGTTGTGTAAGTTTCATTGTTTGTTCTAGGCGTTGGCCTTGATCGAGCTTTTTAATGCCCCAGCGGGCAGGTACAAGTCCGATGTCTACTTGCTACCAAAAAAGATGGGTATGTATAAATTATAGCCATTTTATTCTTTCAGGTTCGTCTATTGACGTGTTCCTGCATCATTTCTTTGAATGGAGTTAGGAGTCTCTCGCATTGTCGGCTACTAATGATTTGTTGTTGATGATTCGAGGTCAGAATGAATCTGATGGTGTGCAGCTGCAGCCATTATGTTAATTGCATGTTGATTTACGGCCTCAGGTGGGAAAATTCTGTTTTTTCCCACCAATTCACAGTGACTACGAGACACGGCCGGTTTCTCATTTTGATATGTCACATTTAAGCGAAAATCGATTAACGATGGCCTATCTCCTCATTGTATGGTATTTATGGTCTACAAGCTTAAGAGCACACCTTTGTCCCACCTGCATGACATTGTATTAATTGTTTTTGCCATACAATGGCCACCGATGCGTTTCCTGTTTCGAATAATTTCATCAGTAGATTGTCGACCTAGAAGTGATACCTCGTTAGTTGGAGGGAAAAAAATTTAAATTAGAAGTGAGAACTTGTAAGTGCTGTTTCTTAATGAAAAGCTTAAGATTCGTCTTGGACGGCATTGATGTATCTTGAATGAACACTCGAATGCTTCAATCGAATCAAGGGTAGCCGAAAATCCTCAATATCTACAGGACTGGAGAGTTTTTTGCTCCTCCTGTAAAGTTGGGGTTTTTCACTTACAAGGTATCACTTATAGGTCAACGAGATACTAAATGCCCCTGAAATTCCATGACTTTAGAATGAAGGTCTCAAAATTACTAAATTATTTCCCCCATAAATTGACAGTTTCCTCATTCATTTTATTGTTAATCTGCCCCGACAGATGAATATGTTGCCAGCCTTCATTTGCCTACATTTGATGCCCACTTGACAGAACTGACAGATGATCAAGCCAAGTACATGGGTCTCAATAAAGCTGGACCATTCAAACCCAATTATTACCGGTAAGATAATGTTACTGGTAATTAGGTTATAGTTGTTATACTTTAGGTAAATGTACAGGTATCCTGAAAAAGATGCTTCCCTGATATTTACAACTCAACCTTGCTAAAATTGACCTCGAGCCAGACGCTTCAACCTCTTGCAGCGGAAAAATTTTGTGGAATCGCGTTTGGAAAAACTTTTCTACCAAAAATCTTAAGTAAAAACTTCGAGTTTTTATTTGTTCAGCTTCATTTCATGCACCTCGTGGATGGCTGTGTAATCGTTATCAATTTGCTACATTTATTTATTACAGGTACTAAACAGGGAAGATTGGAGCATCTGCTGCAGCAGACGCGTCACCACTGCAGAAAGAGTTTTGGTCTATGGCGTACCATTGTATTCACTCGTTTTTGTATCGTTTCCTGTTTTGTATTGATGTAACCCTTCAATTTGCGCAAAAACTATTAAGATCCCCTGATTTCCAGTACCAAATGCTAAAATGTGCATTGACGCATTGCAACATTGATAGGGCCACTTTTCCCAACTCTAACTCTGAACAAAATGAAAGAATAAATTCCTAGCTTTAGCGTGATAAATATTGATGTAGCAAATATTTTTATAGTCTGATCATTGCGTTCACATAGTATAAGCTGTTGTTTTGCTGTTTTGGAGCGAATAAACCAACGGGCTCCACATTGATCCTGTTCAATTTATTGGTCCAAAACCAGCTTCTTCCCTGGAATTTGGTACCTTGAAAAGATTACTTCGGGTTGGTGGTTAATTAAAAAACGTTTTTGTGAATTGAATAGAAAAATAGGAAATATAATTTACAACAAAAAAAAATGCAAAAGTTAAACTTAATATTTGACCCAATGAATTATTAAACATGAACTAAGCCCTAAAGAATTTATTCGAACAAAAATAATTTTCCCCACTCCAAGGAACTTGAAACTACTTGAAATAAATTTAAAGAACAAAGCTTAGACTTATTCCTCTAAAAAGAAAGTTTCTGACCTGTCCTGTTTTGGTGACACCCGCGCGCGCTCGTTTTGCGGTAGCTACCCGTTCGCGTTCGCGGTTCGCGGATGTCAACCGTTCGGCTGCTGGCCTTGGTTTTTCCTAGCTTTGAAAGTAAATTCATATCGTCAGCACCACGCCTTAACCGCAAAACTGCTCATTATTACTGTACAGTTTCGCGGTTATGGCGCGCCATAATGCCATGGCGTGGTGCCGACGATATGTTTTTTCCTTTGTGTGGATAGTCACATCTAGTCCAGTGGTCTTTACTGTTTGCAGAAATTGTTCTAGGCTTATTTTTGGTTTTTGAAGAAGATTTTTATGATTTGGATTAAAGTTCCGCTGGATTTGTTGCATTGCTTTTTGAAGTCCTTGACGGTAATCATTTGTTTCAATGGTTTTTAAATGCCTTTCATTGTTATGTATGCTTTTCGGCATGCAATTTCCAAAGTTGATTTTTCCGTTCAACGATTTTTCAATTTTGTGAACAAAGTGGGATAAATCCCGATTGGTTTTGCATGTGATTGTCTCCTTTTGCGTTGGGAAATGTATAGTTTTGTTTTCAAAATTCAGAATGCACTTATTGTTCAGTAAAAAGTCTGTCCCTAACAGAGCCGTAGCTTTTGATTCCGATTGTTCAGAATCGATCACTTTCTTTTGAACGTAAAATGTATGGAGTACTTCGATTTTCGATTTCTTGAAAGCTACTGGCAGTACAATTTTTCCTAGGGTTTCAATTTTGTTCCCTTGGACATCTGACAGAGTATCATCTTGAGTTCCGTGTATTCGAGACTTTTGGTTTAATAGGTCTGCAGAAATTGAGCTTACTGATGCTCCACAATCGACCCCCCATCTGATCGTTTTATCAAACAATTTTCCGTCTATTGATGGTTGATTAATAGGTCCCGTTTTTGTCTGGTTAGCGGTGTTAACCAGTTTTCTGCTTAGCGGTGTTAACCAGTTTTCTGCTTACATTCGGTGAGCTTATGGAGGTCTGGTGGGTGCCTTCACGACCGCCACCAGACCTTCTCAGTTTTTTGGCTTTCTGAATGTTTGGGATGTTGGGAGTGCTAATTGGTTGTTATGGTTTTGGTTTGGCTGAGCCTGCCAGGCCGGCCAAAACATGGGTGGGTAACTAATGGGTGGATAGTTAAATGGGTTTTGGTTTCTGGGAAGGTAGTTCGGTGGTTGAGGTATGGTTCTCCCTCTATAGGTCGTACCCCTTTTTTGCCAGTTGGCGTGAGTCTCTTTGAACCCGTAGGATTGAGGTGGACGGAGAAAGTACCCACGGCCCTTACCTAGTGTGCCTCCTCTGCGAGGAAAATGTGAGGGTTGCTGACTGTACGAATGTTTGTTTTTGCTAGATTGCTTTTCATCATTGGCTATCTATAACTGCTGTATCCTCATTCTGAAGCTCCTGTACTTCCTTTTTTAGCTAATTGTCTTCCCTCGTTTTTCGGGAGTTTAATTCTATATTGAGTTAATCTACTTTCATTAGACCCTGATTCAATCTGGTTAGGGAGGTACTATCTGAGGTCCCTAACAATTTTAGATTGCCGGTGGTTAAACCGGCCAGTATGAGTCGAACAATTTCCTGTTCGCTCACGTTCTGGTTAGCTTCGAACGCTAACCCAATGATTCGCTCCGCGAATTCTCTACAGCCCTCCGATTGGCTTTGTTTTGCATTATATAATTGAGCCCTAGCCTGAAACGCCATATTTGGGTCCAAAAATCTGTCTTTCATTTCCTGGATCCATCCATTCCAGGTAGTGGGTGGGTCCGCCGACGCGGCTCTTGTATCCCACCATTTTTGTGCTTCCCCTATTAAGAAAATCGGGATCACTCGCACCTTTTCCTCATCGTCCCACCTCTGTGAGACGGCTACTTTGTCAAAATGGGTAAATACTGAATAATGTTTTCACCACTGTGATCGCCAGAGAAATGACGGGGTTAGACTTTTATTGGTCTAGCCATTTGGGCAGTTTGATTCTCTAGTGTGGGCGGCACAGTATTCTTCGGTTTGTCGTTAAAAACTTCTCGTATCCTAGCTGTCAATTTTTGTATTTGAATATCATGAGGTGTCGAAATATCGTTGTGTTCCCAGCTTCTTAGTTCTGGTATATATGAATACAACGTCTCGAAAAACGCCTCGTTCTCACCTTTAGATGGCATAATGACCTCCTTAACAAAGTCAGCCCAAGCAAGATTGCTTCGGGCAGCCATAGTGATTAGTGGTTTAACTTGTGGTTGAAGATCTTTTTCGTCACGGGAAACCACATAGTTTTCATAACTGGTTTGCCCGGACGATATAGCAATCGCTTTCGCGATAGACGCTAGCTTCTTAATTGAATTGCTATTGTATACCTCTGCAGGTATCTCCGGATACAGGTACTTAATATATCGCATGTCCTCCGCATGCGAGTCGAGCGTGGAGAGAGCACGACTGAGGTCGTAGGTATGCACTGCGGCTACACCCCACAAAAGGACATAGGGGTGACATTTTACTAAAACGTCGATGACTAACCACAGGTGAGTCATCTGAAAGTACTGAAGATTCGTCAGTACTATCCCTGAAATCAGTCCCATTGTGGTATTACTGTTTGCTGCCTTCAGCTCCTTGTATATATAGAAGCTTGTGTTGCGGAATCCGTTCAGATGCACGTCCAGAGTTTCAGAGAATCCTGGCGTGGTATAATACCTCAATATTGCATCTTCTCCCTTAGCAGGGAACTTAGAACGGAAGGAACGCACGCGCGTTTTGTCCCATTTCTCGGCCGAACGGGCTGACAGTGTCTTACCGGTCAAGCACAAAAACACGCCAAATGAGACGTAATCTGTGTCTTTTTCCTCCAAGCATTCGCTTAAGAACACATAGAATTCAGCCTTCAAGTCGTTATCAAGTCTATCGTATTGATCAAGCTCTGTTTTGTTTTGCGAACGTCAGTGTCTTTGTCAGTTCCGTCCGAGTCGCTCGAGTCAGATAGACTAATCCTATCAGAGTCTGTCAGAAATTTTTCAAATTGGTCTGTAGTTTTCCTCCACTCTGACCTATGTTCTTCGTCTGTCGATTGTAGTTTAACTCTGCCTTCCGTCTGAAGGATCTGTATTGCTAGGTGGTAGTCCGGATCGTTCTGAGCGTTTTTCAAAACTCCCCTAATTCGTTCCAAATAGTTTTCTTTTATTTCCAAATTTATGGTTGCCCACCAGTTTTTGATTTTTTGTCTAATGTCGTTACGGTTAGTCAGTTCGGTCGGGTCTCTGACGATTCCATTTAATAAAGCAAATTGGAACTGATTGGTCCTGACTGTTTGGTCACCTATTGTTCCCAATTTAGCAGTAGGGTCCTGTCTTTTTTTTATAATTTTGCGTACGGCTACTATGAGTATCGGTTCAAATTTCACTTTATTCAGTGCCTTAGCCATTGACCAAATTTTGAGTGAATTAGCTTAAAACAGCCCATGTCTCACTACTTGCAATTTAAAGTTAATTCATCAAATGTTCCTTTTCTATAGCGAAAATGAATCCTTGGAGGGGTGACCTATTTCAGTTCAAGCCATCAATCCCAGGGAAGGGATTATTACTAAGTCGTCAAATTTTAGGATTTTCAAAGTTTAGGGGTCTTTAAAACCGGCAAGCCTCCACCAAATTATAAGCTGTTGTTTTGTTGTTTTGGAGCGAATAGAACAACGGGCTCCTTAATTTGGTACCTTGAAAAGATTACTTCGGGTTGATGGTTAATTAAAAAACGTTTTTGTGAATTGAATAGAAAAATGGGAAATATAATTTACAACAAAAAAAATGCAAAAGTTAAACTTAATATTTGATCCAATGAATTATTAAGCATTAACTAAGCCCTAAAGAATTTATTCGAACAAAAAGAATTTTCCCCACTCCAAGGAACTTGAAACTACTTGAAATAAATTTAAAGAACAAAGCTTAGACTTATTCCTTAAAAAAGAGAGTTTCTGACCTGCCCTGTTTTGGTGATACCCGCGCGCGCCCGTTTCGCGGTAGCTACCCGTTCGCGTTCGCGGTTCGCGGATGTCGACCGTTCGGCTGCTGGAGTTTGTTCCGTCGTCCGCCGAAACAGGTGGGTCTGGTGCTCTTGGGGATTCCTCTATCGTCCAAGTGGAGGCCCCTCCACAGGCTGTCGGCCGTAGATAGGGTTTTCAAAAGCGGCAATTCGTTCCGATAGAACGGCTTTGGTGAGTGTCGCTGCAGGAAAATGATGCCTGATTCTAGATTGTTGCGCCTATCATCTGAACCAACTGGCCCACTTTCGGACAAAATGGAGTTCATGAAGGCTTAATGTGAAAAAAAAAATTATTTTCCGAGCATTGAAACAATCTCTTTTGCGGCACTACCTACCAATAGAAAGGGCGATTAACCACCTTATCCATTTTGTTGAGCAGCTCTCCTTAACAGTCGTGTTAAAACTTTGCTCATGCAGGCGCTATTTCATTTGGCTCCAATCAACTCTGGAGTTCTTATCTAAAATTTTATTTTTTGTCAACTATGAGTTTTATGATAGCAATCTTTTTGTGTGGTTCTCCTGGAAAATAAGAAAATTTGTTTCAGTCAGCAGGTTTTGAGAGCAACTACGTTTGGTCAAATTATGATTTTCTAGAACCGTGCGGTAACTGAACTCATCAAACCCGTTTCCCCCTTTGTCACTAAAACAGCAAAACAAGAATTTGGTAGATTTTATGATGCCAGTAAATGAGCTTAGCAACCAATGGCCTGTTGAAACCCTACCGTCTTCATGAATTCTTTGTTTGTTCACTTGCATTTGATATTCTGGTTTTGCCTTATTCGCTCGGGAACTCATGAAATGTTAAGTATTTTGTCTCAATCTATTGCAGCATATTTTGTGTAACCCAATGGATGGATGTCATCTCGTGTATCGGTCCTGATTTGGCCATTTTATGGTGGCACGGTATCTACTTAATTTCAGTATTGATTTAGTTATTTTAGTTGTTCAAGTAATCAATGTACCCCATTGTTATGAGTATGAGAAAATGCTTTAATAAGGTGGTAATTATAATTTTCTTAAGATTTTCTAGCCACCGAATTGAGGTAGGTTACTTATGTTTACTAGCTGCATTTGAGACATTCAAAGTGCTCCTAAATTAATAAAATTGTTATTTAAATAAGTATTCGTTTTTATCGAACCCGTCTCATACTTAGAAAAAGAAAAACGGAATTTTGAGTATATTGTGCGAGTGAGCAGTTTCGGGTTGGTACCAGTTGGGTGCTTATTGGAAAATTTAACTCTCTCTATCAAACACTTATACACAAAATTCAGGGTTAAATTTTAGTAGATTTCTGTCCTCAAACTGAAAATCTCAGACGCAGGAAAATCGAAATAAAACCACTCGTTCTTATCCACTAGTTCATTTATTATATAGTCACTTCTTACTTCATGGTCATGAGGTGAAACATATTAAGAACGGTATTATCATTTGAAAACTCAACTGGAATGGTCACATTAAAATAAAGGAGGTACCTACTACTTAAACTAAGTCGCCGAAACTCCATTTTTGCATCATCAGTTTTGAAATAATCTAGAGTGAAGGTTGATTGGTGTTTATGATGCTTTAATTTTCTTACCTTTATCCTAATGGTAATATCTCAACATTATGTACAAATGTTCAATTTGAGTTAAAATGTCTAAAATAATGATTCTTGCCCTTTCCCAAATCGTCAAACTGGTCATCTTGTTCTGGAAACAATTCGTTCATTCGATACAATTTTGCAAAAGTACCTAACTAAATATTCTCAACTGGGTACAATTTCCGAAAAAAAGACTATACTTCTAGCTAAAGCAATCTCCTTAAACAGATAAATATTTTCCTGAATTGGGAACTCAGATCTACTTTTAAACGAAACTTCAAATTGTTCCATTCATGCAAATTGTATTGCGTCATATTAAGTACTGTTTGGCTTACATTTTTCAGCCTAGAAAAATAAAAAATAGCTACTTGGAGGTCAAAAGCGTGGTAAAAATTCCTTCCTTGAACTTGCCCTCTGGAGGTTTTTTAGTGACAAAGTTCTTCGTTTGTCTTATGGATTGTTAGGTTTATCAGAATGTAGTATTTCCGCGTATTCAGTCTTGTCTTCTTCTGGTCGAACCTGGCGGGATTGCTTGCCTGAAAATTGTGGTTACAGAAAAGATGATTCAGAAAATCGAATTTTCCCTTCCCTTAATTTGCACAAAATGAAAGTAATCGCAATAGGTCTGATACCTAATTGTTTTTCTCAGCACCCATAAAAATGAATTGGTTTGCGTTGTAATAGATGCAGAGTTTGATAGCTGCATAAATTGGTGCATTTTTTACCATTCCACCGTAAACACATTTTAAGCGCTCTAGCAAAGAAAACTAAATGTGATCTGATGGTTGAGTTGTACAGCCTGAGAAAGGCTGATTCTCTTAGTGCTGTTCTTGTCGCAAATCCATGAAAACCACAAACTGAGGCAACGAGTGGTCAGCTGATCCCCGCGAGCCCTTTTACCAGACGAGCTTTTGATTATTTATGTAATCATCCTCAGGGCTCAGAGGCTATTTGATGTATAAATAGATCTCTGAGGATGATTATGGAAATAATGGAAAGATCACCAAAAGAGGCGTCTGTTTCTGGTTGAGCCTTAACTCGTAACTTTTTTACCTTGTGCTGCGGAGTTTTTCAGATCGAGTTCAGCATATACAACACCTTCGTCATCACTCTTTGGCTCTTGGTCACCCTGGGCGAAAACACAATAGCAATATTTTGAATGAAAAACGAGTCATCAGGCATTGAATTTCTTCGTCTTTATTTTTAGGATAGTACCACATGAAAATATTCATTAAAAAACTTGAATATGGTAATGGATTATCGGTTTTTTAAACCAAAACTTGGTTAAAAGAGCACTTTTAGCAGAGTGAAACTAAGACAGAAATATCCATTTTGATATGCTGCCATAACTGTAGGTACCTACTGAACTGAGTAGGTCAATTTCAAAACACAAACATTCACGGTTAAGGTAGCAAGCGAGCAACCTTGAAATTGGGACCTCGAAAATCGAGGTTGCGGTTGACAGTACTTAAGTTGCTGTGATCGTCTCCATACCATGCGAGTTTTATGGAAACGGAATGTTTGTTTTTTTGAAATTGACCAATAAAATGTGCAAAGGAAGTGCTGGCGCATCGAGCGGCTCCTATGCCTAGGAAGTGTTGTGAATACGGCCATAGATATAAGTACTAATCACTGAGAAAATAATATGTATCTTCACGAAACACCCCGCAGTTAGCCATAATCGTTTTACTCGATCAAGTAAGGATTGATTCTACAAGAGAGGCCTGATGAAAATAGCATTCTCTTAGTGGTTGTGATTGAGAGTGGATGATACCGATCATTACCTCCGGGTTAGTCATTGGCGCCTCTTGTGGGTCTGCAGCTGGTTTGCCCGGACTTTTTTTGAAAGTCAGCTTGAAAGGCAACCTTTTGGCTACGTTTGACGCTCTCTCAGCTGCTGATTCTGTATCACTCCTAGAAAGAAATTTTCAAGGTCGGAACATTCCTACCCCTTACAGGACTGGCAATATAAATAGTAATTTAATAATATTGCTTATAAAAATTATGAATCAATGCTAGATTAACTGGGTGAGGAACCGAATGGAGCAGGCTCTGAGGATTTTCGAACCAAATGTCGCTTTTTACCATACCTATTTGTTATAAAACCAATGATACGCAGATAACACACAATACTTTCCATTTTTGACACGATTTGATTATATTTTGACTACTTTGGTGGCTATTTGGGTAAAAAATGTCAAGAAACTCACTATGCAAATGTATTAGATTTTAAGACCAAGAACGCTCAAACAAGTTTATTATTGTGGAAAATAAAAAAATAAAATAGAAAGCATTAAAAGTGCTAATGCCAATATCAAAAGTACTTTGATTGATTCGGATTCCAGTCGGGTGATAGGTCTTGCCGAGAAGAACATTGCAGTTTAGGCAATTTGAAAAAGGTTGAGAATCGAGGGAGCAATGGCCATTTTTTGTAAATGACCACAGAACGCGACACACAAACACTTGTTCATGAAGTGATTCTGAGTGTACGTGCGAACATTTTTCTGAGGCTTCGATCCGATTTTAAATGTTGGGACGATTACAATACTTCCATTTACTTCGTAAATATGGAAGTAAAAATAGATTTGGTTTACATCTGACAAAGTAATATTTATGACCCGCCTAAAATCGAACTACAGCAACTTATAATAAGATTAAAATACTTCTTTTCTCTGTAAAAGTGGAACTAAAAAGCACAAGTTGATCATAGAGTAACTTATTATTATTGATTAATATTGGTACTTACGATTCGCTCGTCACGTTTCGTCCACTGCCACCTAAAGTTGAAAAAAGTTACGTGAATTCCAAGGATTTAAGAAATGAAAAACGTTTTCAATAACATAGATGTATTTGTAAAGTGACATCACGCATCAACTTTGAAACCTGAACATTAATACACCAAGAGTGTGTTTTCATAGGGTTCCCAAACATCGAGAGACGTGGGATTAATGGAAACATAAGGTCGGGTTCAATCTCATTTCGTCCAGAGGATAAACAAGAAATTTGGGATGTCGCGTGGACTGGTCTTTTGTAAATCAATAATTTAGAGCTCTCTTGTGAGAGATGAGTGAAGTAAACGTTTCCATTTCAATACAAGAGAGAAGCACAGATTATTCTACTATGATTTAGATAAAAAAAATTTTAAGATTATTAAACAAAGCGTGCAATGGGAAAGCATAATCAATTGAAAAGTACAATCCTATAATATAATAATTCTGATCCCCATAAAAATAAGTCTCAATCATTTTTATCACATCATTACATTGAAAATGAGAATAGGTACAATATTATTCATGACATTTATTTTTCCAATTTATTACCTAAATTGGACAATACGACGATCGGCCAGCAGAAAGTGCTGTCCCATGAGCTCTGAACAGTAACAGTTTAATGACAGTTAATCCTATTTATTATCATCCGAAGCAGAAAATTGATGTTGCTTCAGATCGGTTTATCGAAAAATTCCAATCCAGTCATACCTACATGGATATTTCATCACAACCGAAAATCATAGATAGATCTTTATGAGCCTGTTGTAGACTTATTTACATATAACAGCTTTTTATGAATCAGAAATAGGCTAATAGGCTACTAGTGATAGGTACTGGAAATTCATAATAGATCATTCATGATATTTCTTCAATTCAATGTGCCAGCCGAATATTGTTAATTTGCAGTCGTGTTTTTGAGTTGTTGAATATACAGTACATTAGGCTGGGGATAATCTGGTAGGTACAGCGAGTCCGGGTACAGCGTAGGATAAGTTTTTATGACAAAGAAAAATAAATGTGTAATTCATAAAATTATAATTTAAACTAACCCGTAATATATTACATATAAAAGGGGAACTAATTCCATAATTACTCTTCACCTACTATTATACACGATTTTACATAGATTGAATTTTTTGAGGAATTCTCGATCAGTGTTTCCGTTTGGCAGTGTGATAAGATATTGTGAGACCAAAAATACGTGATAACTGACACCAGATACGGTAAATGGCAGCCATAAATGAATTGTGCAATCGGATTCTAGACCAGGACCAAGGGAACCCATCCGATATAAAAAATTTGAAGTGAAACGTTACGAATTTTCAATACAATTTTTAAAATCGTTCTTTAGGGGAAAAAAAACGAAGAATCCTATTGTTAACATGTACCCAAGGCCAAGTGAGTTGAACGAATAATTTTAAAATTAGGTACCTAGTGCTTTTGGAACTCTGGTTACATTTTTAAGGCTGATTCCAAGCATACTGAAACTAGTTTGAAATTATCCAATGATGATGCCCTGAGATTGTTTGCTATAGGTTCGCTACTGAGGAATATCGTTGTAGCCATACATTATGAAATTATAGCACTCCAATGGTATCAATAGCGATGTTTGTCGGTCAGGAAATGTTTTTAGCTCGCTAGGAAGAACGAAATTAGATTTTTATTCGCATATAGGGCCACGATTGTCAAAATAGTGGGTTTTAATCTAAAAATTTCGACCACTTCGACTACCTTAGATTCGCGAACTAGCCATGCCCAATTATGTAGGGAGTTACTCTAATTTATTGGAAATATAATTATAGGGAGAAAGTTACTTTTAATTTTGGTTGGAAAAACTATTAAATTTGGTTGGAAACACTACGACGCTGGCAATTTTAAGTACGTGCAAGGGTTTACACCCTAATCATAACTGCAGAAGGTTCAGCTCGAATCACAAGCTGAATGCATAGGTACCATCATCAGTCTTATGCATTGAATCTGTTACGCAGATTAAAATTTGCCTTTCTCGCGCTTGTGTTACTCTTCTGTCAGTCAGTCCGTAGGTATTCCATTGTGATGTGAGGGAGGAGGTAATCTATCGTAGTATTATTTACGTTGCCACGTTGCCGATTTCATCAGGGTGCATAAAGTCTTGGCAATCATGGGATCATCAAAAATGCTTTTGGAGCATTCTTGGGATAAATTATTCAATTTGTTCGTCAGAGGCTCAAAATATTTTCTGAACCAAGTAAAATTCCGTTCTTTTAATACCTAACACCTGCAGCAGAACGAAAGCTGACATTTAAGCAGTTGTTTTTGCCAAAAGATTGTGAGTCAAAGTTAGGGATTGAAGGATTGAAAAGCCAGTCGCAAATCGTGGCCAAGGACTGCCAATCGCTACAATTAGCAGTACCACTATCCTCTCACACAGCACAGTAAGACGGTGAAGATATGGAAAATCCATAATAATTCATTGGAAGTACTTTGGTTCAGTTGAATAAACGCAAATATCGATCGGACAGAGGAAAAAAAAATTTTAACCGTCTACTTTCTGAATTCCCAAAATAAAATGAACATAATCTAAACCCCATTATAAAGAGAATCCTTTCATGAGAACAAACAATACAAAAAAGTGATAAATTCATCTTACAAGCTTAGGTAAACGAAAATAGCGTAGGTATTCTGAAAAAGCTCAGGCGATATTTACAACAAAAAACGTACTAAATTCTTCTTCAATTAAGCTCGGAATGTGTAGAAGCAATGCTGCCCTCTATGCAGTTTTCAATGAAAACTCAAGGGGCAAGTAAAAGTAAAAACTAAAAATTACCTAAAATAAGACATGTTGTCTTATCATAATTTTCATACAACTCGAGAGATTCGAAATCGATTCCAAAACGAATAAACTTCCGTGAATTGATTGGTGAGATTCAATCGAAGAGTAAGTAAGTCAGTAAATACTTAGATTCTTCAGGATTGCAGATCAACGAATCGCGTAATACTATCAGCAAAGTAGCAAAATTAAAAAAAAGCTAGCGGAACACCAACTTAGCTCAGGTGATACCACATCTGTAGTATCAAACGAACAGAGTGTTTCATGTTAAAATTAGTAAGTGTTTTTTAGATTGAAGCGCCAGTCGAAGTAATTTTTTAGTGTTACGAAGAAAATCTAGTGTTTTCTTTTGTCGAAGCGAGAACTACACAGCGTGAAATAGAAATTGGGGATGATTACATGAGGGGACCCATCACATAAAACGTATGACTAGGAAAAATAAGCCATACTGATTGATTCCCTATTTCGAGTGAACAATAATTAAAATAAAAATCGTTGATTTGCTGTAAAAACTTCAACTCGGCTTGAAACCGATTGAAAGTTCGCATAATCTTTTGTTACAAAAACGTCATATTACACCATATTCCACAGACATGACGTGGAAGGTAACAAATATTTTATATTATGTAAGACATTGAAGGGAGATGGCCACTGTAGGGACTATGACATCTTTGGGTGGGCATCGTTTGAAATAACAAAATCATAAAAAATTTCCTTTTTTTTCTCGACATTTTGGCGAAGCGACGCGAAATTCAAACGGGAGTGTCTTCTTTTGGTTTCTTCATGTCAGGGTTGTTGATGTAGTCGGTGGAGCCATGATGTAGTACAGCTGGGTTGTCTTTGCCACCATTATCATTGGCCGCTGTGGCTGGAGGCATCTTTTCTGGCTCGCCCGAGTCTCCCTCGCCCATAGCCCCTGTAACCATAGACGTGCAAAGGAAGGGCACCCATCTTAATTTTTGGAAATTCCCGTCGCTCAGAAATATTGAATAAACAGGGAAATTGAATGAATTGAGAGTTGCAAAAATACTGAAACGTGGAGGGTGGGCCCTTTGACGAAAAAGAGTGCAGCCATATTTAACAAAAGATGTAACTTCGTTGAGGACGTTAGGTGAATAGTTAACCGTCTTTAGGGCCTACTAATGAACAGAGAGGAACATTAATGTCACAGTAGCAACAAAAAAGGCAAATGGATCATCACTAATTGGCGGATTAATTACTACGGAGTAAGTGCCACTTTATAGTCAATAGTTGATTTTGCGAAAATCAGTGTCTAATCTCTAGGCCATTAATTTGTAGGGAACAAAGCCTATGCGTGTCTAGGTAAAAATCACCAAGAAATTAGTAGGCTACTGACCAGTCAATGATTTTCCAATAAACAACCAAATCGGGCCAAGTTTAATGAAATAAAGTTTTATAAAATAATCAAGCAAACATTGTCCCCAGCAGAGCATTTATTCACGATTGTTTATTTGGCTCAAATTATTCAAGTATTGAGCCTAGAAATCATTTATTGTCCGTTTATATTGCAGCCCACTAATTTTTCACTCTGTAAATTTGTAGGTACTGAAGAAGATGAGAAATTTACCGCAAGGTTGGCAACAAAATAACACCTTTCATTTTATGATTATGATGCAGCTCCAAATCGTGCACCCACATAAAACTCGTCAGGGTTAAACACTATAGAAGGCAGATTCGACCATTGGATACTTTAGGTAGGTATGTTAACGGGGAGCCACTTATCTAGGTGGGCTAGAGCGAGGCACCTGAAGTTCTCATATTCCTACAATAGGATGCCTATCAGTTGAGTTCTTCACAAGGGCCCTACTACACGCCAATTTAAAAATCGAATTGCAAAGAAAACGTTTATTCTCAGGTTGTAGAGGGCAAATGAACGATTTTTTCTCTGATGGATGAAGATTTTTTTTACCAAGTTCCAGGAAAAATCAACCTTGGTCACAAATCAATCTTAGAGTAGTTTTGTAAATGAATAGCATAATAAAATAGATTTTAAATACTTGAATGTTAATCTGGTTTATTACAGGTAAGAGTACCGGGCCGGACTGGTTAAGATTCAGGCACACTTGAGACTCCCCTTTTATTGACCCCCAAAGCCTGGGTAGTGGTGGTATTTTGAGACAATTGCTAAAAATTCCCAGGAACGACTTTCCAAAAAAAAAAAAATTGTTTTCAAAGATAACTACTTCAATTTCCACCGCATCCAATAGTGAAAGACAAAGGTTCGAATTAGGGGAAATGGTCGAATGTGCCTCTTCCTTGCATGATGTACAGGGTGGCGCATATTGAAAGAGCACTTTTTGTGTTTGCAGAAGCCTAGTATTCTAACAACTGTAGGTCAGAAATCGACTGTTACTCTGTAAAGTCGACAATAACGGATACGGAGGGTTTTGCTACTATTGCCTACGACCGGCGATTTTGGTCACTAAATTATTTATTTTACATTATAACGCCAGAAACAATTGGAAATAATTTGAAAAAATCTTCGAAGCAGGTCTGATTTTCTATTGGAAGCCCTAGCGCAACTAAAAATGTAAAGCTTTCCACAATAAAGCAATGCGAAGAAACCAAATTGAGTGGAACTAATCCATTGCCCTAACTTGGCTGAGTTTTTTTAGTTTTGTAATCCTTCAATTATGAAATTTGCCAGGCGACAGTGATTTTGCATTAATTTCTTCCAACAAACCATGCTATAGCAAACGTGAAACGCTCTCTTTTGAGAGTAAATCTCTTGTTGTAGAGATTGTGATAAGAGGCAATGGAGTTAATATAGGAACGTAATATTCTCTTGCCCGTAAAATCCTATAGTCTACCTCTTTATGCACATATTTAACGGAAAAGATAGAGCCAATTTCAAATTCAGGTCGACAATACATGCCACCCTATTTTTCGTGGCAAAGAAGCAAATGAAAGAGGAACGCCTGACTCTCTTGGGGTTAAATTACTGTAAAACATACGTTGCTAAATGCACAGATTACTCTAAATGCATATCCAAAGGAAGCATTCAGCAACAGGGGTATATTAAAGGCAAGTTCTTAGTAAGGGAAAGATACATTAGTGAGTTTTGAGATCCAAGAATGCCGCAAGGGCAACGTTGGCGAAGCCAAATCCCAAGCGTTGTATTTTGGGGGTGTCCTTTGCTTAGCCGAACGAAAGAATTGAATAATTTGTGTTTTCTACAATTGAAATGCGCAGTTGCCATTGCAGTGGCTAGTGAAAACTTTCCATGCTGGTAAGGATGCAAAGGTAAAACTGAGCTTCTAAGCCTGCATTCAAGCGGAATGAGCCATTCAAGTACTTATAAAAACCAAAAAAGGAAAAGGTCCATCAAGTTCATCGTAATCATAATCTTCCGTTGAAAACTTTCAAGAGCATTCTCTATTACTAAAATGATTGGTGTACTGTCGATAAAGCGTTATTTATACTTCTCACAGGATAAAGTCCAAAACAATATTACCATTTGAAATACCTAAAAACTAAAAAATTACGCAGCAAGGATTATTCTCCTCATTGGTTGACATTTTCAGAGCAAAATGGAAACAATGTTCGACTCAAAGCATTTCAACGAATCTAAACAAAAAAAACCCTTCCGAATCGTGCTTCAAGATAAAAAACCGACCTTTAGCACGGTTTGACAGTGTGTTGTTTGTCTAAATGGGCTACTGCTTCCTTGGAGCTTGAAGAGTAGGAACTCTATGTTGGGTAATAAAATATGAAGCCAGAAAATTTGTGAACGTAGGTAGGTGGGTACTATTAGAAACTCATTTCCGGTAACTGAATTTCAGAAAATCCAAATTTCGAGTGGATCGATAGACTTATCTTTTATGGCGTAGGTGCATGATGGACGAAAAAACCTACCCACTATAGCAAAATGACCGTAACGCTGAGACTAAAAAATGAACCATGCCATCGAGCAACAATGATGAAATTTCACCGAATTAAACCTCTGATATTTTAATTATAATCGATCGATAGGAAAACTTAGAATGGTGAAAATTTAAAATGCCAATCTACAAGTAGGAGTAGGTACTTTTGCAACGCTAGATGCAGTGCTGTAGAGTTTCAAAACTACGTGGGATCGGGGGGGGGGGGGGGAATCACGAAACTACAAACTACTGATTTCCTGTTAATGATCACTCGCCTTCAATAATTTTCAGACGTGGCAGGGCTTTTGTTGCCTTCCATGTGCAGCGCAAGAATGTAAATTAGTAACATTCAGATAACAGTTAACAACTCAGAGTCGCAGTTTAACGTTGGCAAAGCAGAACAACGGGCAAATAACATAGGTACTTGTACATCGATATACATGTCTAACTACAATATCAATCAAGTTTATTGTGGTTCATTTAGATACAGCCATTGTAATGGATGAGGCAAGCGCTTAGGGATTCTATATTTGAAACGAGATGTTGTAATTAGGTAGGATAGGTACATTGATTTCTATAATACGTTTTATAGTAGCTACCTATGGGTGTACCAAGGAGAACTCTTCAAGTTTTTTCAAACTACAAATATTGCTGAATACATCTACTAGGATTATATTCTGCTAGCTACGTTGGGTCAGTGTCTTAAGTCCTAGTTTCTGTTATGATGAACATCATAGAACAAATGGATCAAAATGGTATAGGCTGATTCTTGATGGGTAACAGTTGTTTCAGTTATTAAGAACAAAGATCAACCCTTCTTTGATCTCGAGGAAGTCAACTGTTTGGGGAAGGGACCATTCGACTGTCGTCTAGGGGCTGACGTCTCTTTTGCCAAGCGTTCAGTAGCAAACTCATGTTATCGTTCTTAGTATAAAATTTCACCAATAATGGAGTCAGCAAATACCAACAAACTATAGTAATGGCTTGTTGCCATTGGTTTACTGCATTGTCGGTGTAATTTCAAGCACTGAGGATGATAAAATATTAGTTTATTTATTTCTTGTTAGAATAAGGGCAAGCTTGCCCAGATACATGTTTATAGGAAAAACAGTGAGGCGAGCATCTGTAAATATAGAAGTAAAAATCGAAAATAGGATTGCTCTCCAGGAAGCGGTTTGTTTCACCGGGCATTTGGCAAAAATGATGGTGGTACAGTACATAGTTAATGGTGGGAAATTCAATACAAGTTATCAGACGCTTGGCAAAAGAGATGTTGGTTCCAATTCAATCCCTATCCTGATCAGCTACCAGTAATTCTGCCATAAATTCTCACCCTTCGGTTAATGGCACTATTGAATTTATCTTTCAGCAAACAGCAATTTCAGTCGAGTCAATTGAAGACAGTTTGCTAGGTCCGGTCGATTGAACTTGAATGAATTTCACCATCTCTCAAACCAACTGGCGCCAGCTCACGGGCTTCAGTCAAATCAACTGTCAACTCGACTCAAGTAAACTCAATTTCTATCAATTTTGCCAAAGTACCTGTGTTTGGAGATGCCTGTACAAAAAGGTTTTATTCCAATTCACAAACATTTTTCCCTTCTACTACCTTCAAGTTGTGACGCTGGTAAGAAACCGGAGCGGCCACTTTCCCTCCAAACATGATGGTCCCATGTTTTACCATAAAAATCGAGCCCCCTAGCTTTCAGCTTCATTCACAAAACTAAATGTTGTGACGCTTTTCGAGTTAGTAGTACCTACGTTGGTATATTAATCAGAACAATACTTCCGAAACTGAACATCCCGAATACCCACTAGAAACTGAAGAAGGTTTGGGTACAAAGGAGATAGCAGAATATTAATTTCTGTTTCACAGGTCGATATCGGAATATACCAAACTACGAAGACACCAACAACAGAAGATTTCTTCAAATTTGACCAAATAAAACGTGAGCATCTAGACAGAATAGAGGGAGAGAAGTCGATGTACACACAGAATAAATTGGTGATCTGCAGGAAGATAGCAATTCGAGTCAAATTGTGGAATATGGCAGTGAATGTTGTTCAACGTTGGAAAAGCTCACGACCTTCAGGTATGATTGAAAATAAGCTCAAAAACCTACGCAAAGTAAAATACAAAGCTCTAATAGTACGTTCCACATATTTACAAAACATCGGAGAAGGCTGTTTACATGAAAGAGTACAGCAAGATCAGACCATGCCCTGGAGTTTCCATTGCCAATCAAACGAATGAAAATGAAATGAGATAAAGGAAAAGAAAAAAGCAAACTGTGGGTAAGAGGAAAACTATGAAAACACACTTCACTCGGATTGAAATTTACCAATGGTTTCGAAACAACATATACTCAGGAGTCATACTGTGGTTGGCAATTCAGTTCTCTTGGATTCTATCAGGAAAGAAAAAGAGAAAGCAATAAAAAAAATGTCGAAAACCATCTGGGTTCCAACATGCTCCTGGCCCTTCTGCTGTGGGCACTTCTGAAGACATCCAGATGGAGATGTATGGGTGGTTGTCTTGTTACTAAACAATCGATTATTTTGCAATGTGGTGGCGAAGGCTCATTTATTGCCATAGAGAATTTAAGAGAATTTAGCCAGGGTAGTTAATACATAAGAATTGAGGAGGTCATCATTTCAAAAACCACCAGTATAAAAAAAAAGTGCAAGTTGGATAGGGAGTCGTCTGCGCCATCAGAAACAACCTCTGTCAGGGGCGTTTCAAAGTTATGGCGATTCCACAAAAACAACCCTTGTCAAGTTAATTCAGCTCAGTTTTGGTTTTTAAGAAGAGTATGGAATAATTTTCCAGGAAAATTCTCATTCTCTTCTTAAAAACCAAATCTGGGCTGATTTAACTTGAGAAGAGTTGTTTTTGTGAAATCGCCATAACGCTTTTACTCGTTATTTTCAATTTCCATCCTGGACAGTGGTAACGATGATGGTAATGGTGAGGACTTTTTCAGTATCCACTTTTTTCTACCCTAGTTTTCTTCCAAAGGTTGCCCTGAAAATTGTCTTTTATTTGACATTGGTTATTTTTGAAATGACCGCTTCAATTCACCAGACCGAAAATAATCTATTATTAAGGGCCGGTTTATCAAATCATTTGAAGCTAGATTTGCCCAAGGACACTTGAACTACAATTCACTTAGGACATATTGTCATTGACTGTCATGATGAAAATCTCTTGGGAATTCGTTAATGCAAGCGTCATTGGATAAATCTAGCTATAAATAAATTGATAAACCTGCACTTAGTCTCAATAACTAGAACACGCACCATAACATCGAAAGATTTAGTTTTGAATAGCAGTAGTTATAATTTCAATTCTAGTTCAATAGAGAACAAAAAGTGGCCAAAAATTAACGAAAATTCTGGTATGTTTGCTAGGTTTTAGGGGTTCGGGGGGTTAAATTTCGGATTCAGCAATTTCGCCCACAGCAAAACCCTAGTTTTTCCTTGATCTTGACGGTACTGCCGTTTTAGTTTTACACAAACGAAACCATCAAAATTGTTTATTTTACTTGATATAGGTTTTCATTGTTGGTGAAATTGGCCCGAAGGAACAATAACAATTAGATCATCACTGGTTTAGGATCGAGTTTACCGAGCACTAATTCAATAAATAATCGCCCAAGATCGGTAATAGAAAATGCCCGACTAGAAATGACCTAAATCTCTCAGCTAAATTTTGAAAAATGAAAAATTAAAGAAGAAGTAGGTGTACCTACTTAGCTATTTATTTATGAGTTTAACACCTTCCTTCACCGGGAGTACCTACCAGCTGACTATTTTCAAGAAGTAACCACAATACAGAAGGGAACAGATGAAAGATAGATAAATATCCAGAGTCTCAGATTGAAATGAAAACAAGTATTGATAATTAATTTTTAATAGGAATGGGACTCAAAATCAAACTTACCGGAAAAACACCACCGTCCTTTTGCTCTGGCGAATACCAGGATTGATAGCAGGATGAGTACTAGAAGAACACCAACGACGATAGCAAAGATCATGCCAACTCCCAGGTCAAGAACTGTGAGGAAAACGACGGGTTAGTTTACATGAATAACATGGGTAGCATGGGTATTTTGTCGGTATTAAATAAATTATTAGGATGAGATTGTGGGAGCTATGGTCTCACAAAGCGTGAATCGGCTTTGGTGGTTGAGCCATCGTCAGCACAAAACCAAGTTGTACGGAGGCTTAACCAGTTTACCGGTTCTCATCTTAATTGTCGGGGAACAGACAACTTCACACCTCTCAATTCGAGTTTATACCAAATCGATAAATTCACTAAAATTGAGATGATTCACGTGAATGTCAAAGTGTACACCTGTGATAGCTTGGGTTTGGCTACATTTTTGAGGTATTTGCTTTCATTACTGCCCACATTACAAGAGGATGAAGAGCTTTCTTGATTTTTCTAATTTCAGGGTCTCAATTATTCAGAAGTTGCCAATTTCAGCGATTTCTCCTACATGATCCCAGGGTTGCTTTTCATTGTTTGGTAGGTTTAGCTGGATTCAGGGTCCACCAATTGGTATCCGTATTTTCTAGCCTGATTGGGACAATCAAGGGTAGTTTCACGTCACCACACCTATACAACTTGTAGCGCTTTCACAAAAATTCCCATTAGTAAATGCCTTACTCCAGAACCTTCCCCTGCAGTTCAGTCAGGTGTGCGATAAACATCGCAGGCCTATAGTGCTTTATTTAGCGGCGTCAGAATGGTCAAGATGATTAATGCGTGTTTTTGTGAGGACACATGCGCCATGCCTCAGATCTCGAATTGAGGCCTAGCCTCACTATCGGAGCAAGGCATCTTTGACCTGAGCGGAAAATCCTTGTCCAAATCCTGTCCTTCTGTAGCTCAAGATGATTAGGCAATGAGTAGCTGCGTATGACAGCACCGAGCTGTTCCCTTGAGGGTACACCTGCACGGGATGCAGGGCGAAAAGCGACGCCTGAAGCAGCGGTTTACTTTACTTACTAGGGCCGGATTGAACAAAAATGACGAATGTCCATCAAGTCACAATTTCGAAAACACCGATTGGTATTACGACTCAAGCCTGATCAGTGAAGTTTGTACTGATGCCTGAAGTCTATATTGATAAAACATCAATTTGGTGAAATTCATTATCAGGAAAAATCCAAAATGTGATGATCATGATACCTAAGCCGGTTAGCCGCCTCAATAGTAGATTGGCCAAAGAGTGAATATAAATTTCGGTCACCCAAGCTGTCAAAGATGATTTTCAAATCAGTGATTTCTTTTACTTATTCACTGAAGTTTTCAAAAACCGAAGTTTCCTTAGTGGATATGAGTATGATACAAATAAAAACTGGAATAATTTCTCTTAGACTTACCTAGGTCTTTGAGAAGGCATGAAAGGAAATCAGATTATTATTTCATTAATCAACTTGGTAGGAAACAGAAATTATTAATGGTCAGACTCTGAAATTTATTCAAAGAGAAATTTTTTCGATTTTCGGTCTTGTTTTACCCAATTTTTCTACACCAAGTTAAGGGACACCCTCTTGGTAGTGATATCTATTTCCGGTTTTACAGAATGATGAAGGCCACTCACCTTTTGGTTCGGGGTTGGTAGAAATAATCACTCTGTAAACTTGTTCGCCCATCTTGTTCGTAACTTTGACGGAGTATTTCTGATCCGTGTCCTCTTTTAAAAGTGTGCGAATAACCAAAACGGACTCCCAGAATCCTGGTCCCTGTAAAGTGTAATTTACATTGAGTACAAAGATGAACGAGAAAAGTAATAATATTATTAATAATCACATACTATGTGATTCTCATAGTTATTTTGTAAGGCAAAATAGGTAGGGTAAATGTAACGGTTGCGGACACTGTCCCAATAGCTGACGCCGACTCCTACCAAGCACGAAGAAAAGAGTTTCTGAATTATCTCACTCTTCTTTTCTTCATCTCACTCTGCTTTTTTTAATTTTCCATCTTGAAAAGCGGGCTACCATCAGCTAACTAAGTATCGATAGGTCAAGCTGGATCTTTGTTTTTCTTAGAACTTCTTTTCAATAATTTTTCAGAATTTTTTGGAGAAATTTTTTCAAAAAATTTTCCCAGAAATATTTTTTAAATTTTTTTTCTACAAACAATTTTTTTAGACTTTTTTTTAAATACCTATTTTTTCAAATAAAATTAATTTCTTTTAGGTAATAATTCTTTTTGAGAAAAAAATCATTTTTGGAATGGTTTTTTTAAAACTTATTTTCAATAATTTCGTTGATTTCTTCTTTCATTTTTTCAGAATTATCTCACCTTTTCCCGTGATGGAGTTGATCGAAGGACATGATATCTCCTCATCGGGTCGTCATCATTCTCGTAGTAGACGTCATCGTTGACGAACCAGGAAAACGAAGGTTTTGGGTTGGCCGGAACGGCCACAGATATCCTTCCTTCTTCTCCTTCTACCAGTCCAAAATGCTCAAAGTCTGGTAAAGGCTTAGGTCCATCTGCAAAAGTTTTTGTAATCGTTAGGTAGGTATGTATTTGTTGTGATTTCGAAGAAGGCGTCCCTCCAAGGTTTTTTTTTTGGAGAGCGTCAAAGCGGAGATTGCTATGAACTCAACGGGTGATTATTTGTTTGTTGTATACAGATTTCATTTGGGTGTAGCCAGCGAAGCTTTGACCCTACTTCGTCAAGATGGGAGAGGTTAGTGAATCCGGGCCAAAGTCTATCAAACTTTTTCTGCTAAAAAAAGGAACATTGTTTGGTTAGCTCCTTTCTCCAGTTTATCAAATCCTTCGAATAGGAACTATAATTATTACAGGTATCTTGTAAAAGGAGTACGTAATACTATGCTATCAGCCACCGTTGAACATCGGCGCGTAATATAGACTATGTGAACCGATTCAAAAAATGTTATCAGTGTGGACTTACATTCGATGTTCAGTTGGTATGTGCTCGTGTTCATCCCACTGAGAGCGAGGAGCTGGTGCTCTGCCACGCACTTCAGCATTTTTCCATTGTCCGTATATTGAAGGCGGCGGGTGAAGTTTTGCTGAACAGTGGTTAGCCCGCCGGGATTGTACTCTTGAATTTCTGGCATGTGGAGACCATCAGTTATTCGTTCGTCCCCTGAAACGCATTATTAATGCATAATACATTGAACCAAAACACCAAGTGTAAATTATATCTAGAATATTACAATCTATTTAGAACATAATTTTTTAAAAGCTCTACTCCGCATTATGTGCTACTCTTTTCCATTGTTCAGTAAATTAATGTTTGGAAAAAATTGAAGGCAACGATTCGTCATGATAAGTTATCTATCTGGTTACTAATAAAACATAATTATCGGTTATATTACGGCTGTACTACACAACCACACTCACCTATGTACCAAGTAATATTGGCCGGGGGTCTGCCCTGGTCCACCCGGCAATTGGCAACTAGCATTTCACCTTCCTTGAATGTGTAACTGCTGCCACTTCCTTGGTGAACGTTCAACACAGGTTTCTTGGGGGCTTCTGAAACGTTGGAAAAATAGGCGATTGAGACTCAATTTTCGGGGGAACCCGACTTTGACGTACAGCATTACAAAAAAAAGTACTTAAAAACAATTTTTTTCAGATTTGTACACCAAAATTACTCAGGTTTTGAACCAATTTTTCCTAGATTTTGAAACCCTACTCAAGTTTCTAAATTGTGTATAATTGAAACGCCAGCTAATTTCAAAAATCGAAAGAGGCTTCTTCAAGACGGAGAGAAAGCAATCATCCCCTTCCCACGGGCTAGAGATATTTCCCTGACTAAAAGAAGCAGAAATACTTGCCATTCGAGTTAATTATCTGTGATTGCTGGTGGTTGAAAATGAAAAAGGTCAATAATTAATACTGCTAAGTATAGGTAACACTAATTATTGTCAACAGGAAACATCCACATCCGTGTTGATTGAGCTATCCAATAACAGGCCAATATGACACAATTAAAGCAAACCAAAAAAAAATAATGAAACTCACTCGCTACGATGAGTGACATGTTGCCTTTTTGAGAATCAATCGTGACCTCGGGTGTGACTGTGCAAATGAAAACACCGTTGTGTTCATCTCTCACGGAGTCGATGAGAAGACCGCAATGGCCTTTATCGAGACCATCGCCAAAGTACGACATTCCTTGGGATCTTTTCCCCGTTTTGAGCGACATAACTTTCCCATTAGGGAGTTCAAATAGACACAAATCGAGGGGTTCTCCACTCTGAAAAGCAAAAACATTGGCACTATAACGATCTGAATCCATAAGCCTAATAAAGTGATATTTCCTGCAGGATTCTTAGACTGATTCATCGTATTAAATTGGAAAGGAACAAAAGAAAAATTTCAATACCTAATAATGAATAATTATCTATAATATTAATACTTAGCAACTTATTAAAGACTGTTTATGATGAAAGCGACATTGGCTACAACATGGAGGAGTAGCAACCCTGCTACAAGAAAACCACGAGAGGAGTATTTCAAAAAGGGAAAGGATTTTAGTATACAGTACAGGGTGTTTACCGGCTAAGTGGTCAAACATGAGGAAATTTTTTGAAAATTTGTTGGTTTACTACGTTTTAAGAGGTGAAGGATTCAATTGTGCGTAGCCGTAAAACAAAGGTAGCCACTTTATTGCCAAAACATTTTGAGAAGGTGTTTGAAAATTAGTTCAGGAAATAATTCACCTTGTCCGGAGAAACATAAGATTATGGATATAGCTTCGTTTAATTATGGTGGAATCGGCTCTCAGTTTCAGAGAATTATTATTCTGAAGCAAATTAATTAAGTAGTTTCGGAGAAACCGTTGTAATTTTTTGGGTTGAAATAAGTGAGGCGAATTTTTAGAAGTCCCCCACAAAAAGGGTCACTATACTACGTTGATTGCTAAATTCCATGTTTCAGGCGGGTCAATGATGTTTGTCTCGGCGATCGAAAAATAATCCCTTAAGCAGAATTCAGAGTTCTTCGGGCAGGAAAAATAATGTGGATACCCATGCTAATCGACTTAGCAGCGTTTTTATAGGGGGAATGAAATGGTGGAAATGATGAGTGGTTATTTTTTCTTAACTTTTGATCATCGAAGAGGTAGACACCCTGCATGAGTGAAAATCGTTCGCCAATATTGCTGACTATGAAAAACATACTATTTTCGATTACAACAATAGGTACTGTTTTGATTGTCATACCTGGCAAAGTAAGGACGCTGGTTCTCCCAATCTTACAATTTGTTCTCTTTCTCTAGGGACGACTCTATGGCTGACGACAACTGTAACAAAGAAAACAAATTATTAATGCAAGACCACAGCATTTTTTTTTTCAAGTTTCGATGGCGGATTTGACTGAAGAGTATGTACCAACACATTTCTTATGAAAAAAAAAAAACACAATAAAATTTCGGTTTTACACAAAAACACAACACATTCTAGATTTATGAATAAATCTTCTAGTTCGAACCTTCGATACCCATATTTTGTAAGTAAATACTTGGTTTTGAGGAGGTAAATAGTTTTATGTGAATAATCGATGGTATAGGCCCATAGGGATTAATTAGACGACTTTCGACCAAAATTTATGCTTATTTTGTTTTACGAGTATGTAAATTTTGGTACTCCAGCACCACCGTTCTATAAATGAAATAATAGTAAATAAGTTAAGGACAAATTAGCCAAGTCGAAAGAATATCCACATATTCTGCAAGGTAAAACAAAGATTTTAAGATCAAGTACGCTAGACTCGGTTTATTTTTGTAGCCAGGAAGAAATAAAATATAAAGCACTAAACGCGCCAATATATCGGGTGTACAGTGAGTGATTCGAATTCCGGTTAAACAGGGTGATAGGTCTCATTAGGGCAAAACCAGTTTAAGAAATTTGCAAAAGGTTAAACTAAGGGGAGATCATGTACCTAGCTATGGCTATTTTTGTAAACGACCACTGACGGACACGAGGACATACGGTACACTCAGGGAGTGTTTCCTGTGTTCAGGCTTCCTTGTTCAGGAAGTGATTCGGAGTAAAAGTGTGAAAGTAGGAGGTTTTTCTGAAGCTCCGCACCGATCGTCGATTTTCGGACGAATACGATACTTCCATTTACCCTGTAAATATGGAAGTAAATATTCTCCTCGGCCGACTGAACAAAAACATAATAAAAATCATATTGCTAAAAGTGCGTCGTATTTAGAGCCATTTTATCTCGAATTTAAAGCTTCAACGTTATTAGACACTACAGCCGTTTTAACGATAGCTGGGCAAACGGCCTTAGAGGTCGTAACCACAATGACGCCACCGATGGCCACCGCGTGTAACACGATAGGACGACACGTGCAGGCGGGGAGCGTGGGAGTTTATTATTTTAATATCGCGTAACACACGACAGTTTGCGTTGTTGCAGGTGCCAGTCAGCACACTAGGCAGGGGTTGGTTGAAGATGGGGTGTGTCGAGGGGGTACTAGCACGAATATTTCAGAATTGTTAGACGTCGAATATGAGCGAACGTATTAGTTTCCATGGGGAGTGACTAATGTGCGTGTTCGTGATGAAGAGAGTAAACAATGGCACTTTTTCGATAACGGACCCTCGCTCGATTCGGTTTTCTATCTTATGCACCTCACATTGACATTTCAATCGGCCTTAGTAGAAGTGAAAAAGCGTGAGTCAGTTTTTGTGAAAAATGTGAGCCAGGAACAAAGCTCAGATCAGGCGCAGCGCGAATAGGAGGGGCGATGTTCACATTTTGACGAGATGCACGTGTTTTTTATCTGCAGTTTCTACTACGATAAAAACACGCTTTTTGATTACATTGGATACACCCAGTAGGTGTGATGGTGATGCAGCTCCAAAATAATATTGCATTGCACAACCCCGCCAAACGTCGGTGTTGCCGTTAAAACTGCTCACAAAGACAGCAGTTCTTGTGGAGGTTTTAACGAGTGTGCGAATGTGTAGCCCAGGTATTTTTCGATTTATTGAGAATGCTGAATGAATTGAGGTACGGATCTGTCTTAACGTCCCGACAGATCCGTACCTTAATTTTTAGGCGGGTAAAACAGCTGTTGTAGTACAAACAATTGCGTTTTTCAGAAAATCGGCAACATAGGTGCAGATTTTAGAGTTATTGACCCAGATCACCAGCTGACGATTGGTTGTGGGGTCCAAATGAAATAATTTCACTCGCGGTCTCAATCGTCAGCTAGTGATAGGCAATAGCGTTATCATTTTCTAACTAAAGATTTTCGGATTCGGATTCGAATGAGACTATCTTGAGACTATTGTCAACCGTTTAGGATTTATTGCAGTTTTAGTGTGCCTGTTTTGAAATGTATGCTTACAGTTTTCCCAATTCTCAATAAATCGAGGTTGTCCCGGGCTCGCCCTGCCGCCTTCAAGGAGAGGGTGGGAAATAGTCAGGCCGTGTCGCTCAAGTCTCTGAGTGCTTATCCATGGAGTAACCGGCTAGACATTGCTTCTCCCTTGAGTTATAGAGGAAAAGAAACCAACGCGTTGGTTAGTATTAGTAGCACCCTCCGTCGAAATGCCTAATATACGTAGTAGTTAGGGCCTGACTTGTTCGGCCGTTCGATGTCAATTAGCATTCCCGGGATGCGAACAGAAATCATTTCATGACGTCATTGCTCAGTTCAACATGCTGTAGAATTGATCTGAAATAATAGCACCTCGTATTTTCGTACGCACAATGCAAGTAATTGAGCTATTGAATGCACGCAATCTAAAATGGACGGGCGTTCGTTGCCCACTTTGTTTCATTACAAAAAATTGGGGTTCGGCTACAGTTACACCCTTTTAATGGCCTATAATTTCCCTTAGACTAGACAATTTATCGATCCCTCCACGGCGTTTGGGAGGAATGACTAATAATTATTGATTTTCGACTCTAGTATGACATGTTGCAGTAAGGACATTCGGAGTAGCATGTTATCAGATAAATAACCATTGGCGCGTGGTTGATACACAGTACGTCGTTTCTTGGGGCTGAAAACTGGCAATGAGCCGGTAAACCATCTGATTTGCGCGACAAATGATGGCTGCATGCAATCAAATTCAAAATCAATCGAGATTATCTCATCTGGTTCAGAATATTTTAAATGAATTTAAATTTAAACAATGCATTATAAATTAAAATTTATAAGGTCCATAAGGCCTTTTCAAGGTACCAAATTTCAGGGAGGAAGGTAAGCTGGTTATTGAGTCAATCAACTAAACAGGGAAAAGGCAAAACCTATCAAGTTAATCGACCCAATACATTTGGAAAATCACAGCTTATAGTGCCCAGCGACTTTCTTCGTCAAGGTAGGTGCTGGTAATAAAGAGAGGCAGATGCTTTAGGAAAACGTCTTTATTACTCTCTTCTTACTCCCCATTAATAAAGAGGTTTCCAAGAGCATCATCTGCTTCTCTTCATTACCAGAACCCTGACGACGAAAGACGCAGGGCACATTGCCAATTTGTAGCGGACAGCATGTGTCCAACACCAACCAATAGTATCAATACACAGCACTTCCATTGTTTGATACAGGGCCTGAAATTCCCCTCGTTTTACCCCTAGCCAGGGTTGCCAGACGTACTATATATATAGTATTATACTATATATTGAGACATATATACTATGTAAAAATGTGGTCCTATATAGTATGCAAAATACTATATTTGGGGGGTGAAATCTAAAAGTGCCAAAAAATATGTGAATGACTAAATTTTTTGGTCACTTCAAAAATTACCTACTATCTATTTCATCCTTTCCTTGAAAACCTATATTATTTTTACTTTAACCTTTTTTAATCTTTAGCTCTTGTGTTCGTTCATTAATCTGTGAGTTCCTACAAAGACACAAATTCTGTTATTCTGTATGTGTGCGTTTTGTGTTTGTGCAATTTCCGTTTATTCATCTATACAATAAAATCATACCTATAAACCACAAAAACAGTCGAAAATATTATACTATATTTTTTCTATACATACTATATATTTTTCGTCTTTTTTACCAAAGTTACTATATTCCACTGAGACTTTTCTGGCAACCCTACCCCTAGCACTCTAGCCCCAGTGCGCAGTATTACGTAACACTCAAAATTGTCGTGTAGACTAAAAACAGTGCCTGACCAAATTCGATGCTTGGACATTTTTTTATGACCTCATCATCTCTGAGCAATGATATGACGGGTTTATTTTACCTGAGAGCCCATGTCGTAGTTGAAAAAATAATCATCTTTTTCATGAACTTTGAGGTTTTTACCTAGCCATAAATATTATACCCTGCCCCTCACTAGATTCGAATACCGACCGTTAAAATTTATCATTCATGCGAACAACCTTGATTTAATAAAGGTTGTTCGCATGAATGATTCTCCAACTCGATTCAATAGTTAGAGTTGATCAACCCCTACGATACTAGGCGTTCATATGAAGAAGAAAACGAAAAATCCACATCAGAAGAACTTGGCGTGCAAATTTGATTATTAAAATTGACATTAAAATGAGAAAATAAAAAAAATAAATAAAATTAAAATTAAAGTTAAAATCAAAAACTGACTCCAGTTGTTTATAATTCAATTTTTGAAAACATTTAAAAAAGAATAGAACAGAAGGTATCTTGGACAAGCCTATAAAACTGATTAACGTTACCCTGCTCTACCTATTATAATTATCCTGCTGTTAGCTATTTTTAGAAAAAATAAATAAACTTAAACATCCAAGTTGGTCAACTCTTGAGCGAGTTTGGCCAGCAACAAATTACATTCGCATGAGGGCGGACAAATGTGAGAATAAGTAAATTCCTCGGTTTCGTCGCTCTGCCGCTCCGCCTGTTTCTCTTTCGCTTAACTCCTCTTCATTTCCTCTCAACTTAGCCGCAACTTTGAAACCTCAAAGTTTCCCTCCTTTGTTCGCCGAAACCAGCTTGTGTGCTGATCCTTTTGCCAGAACGTGGAATTGTTACCTTATATTACGGAGCTGATCTTTATTCTTCCCTGACAACGTGGCCACCCATAGGGTGAAACATCTCGAGTGCCACGTACTTTGACGAAGTTTTCAAAAGCAAAACAACTGTTCGAAGCCAAGTTGGATTGGACATCAATGATTGGCATTTACGGATCAATGATTCGAATGGAATGAGGGCGATTAACCTACACTCAGAATCGCGTAATGGAAAGGGAATCTTGTCTATGTTGTCAATTTTTTCAAAGATGCTGTCTAATTGAGAGGTCTGTAGCAAGAACGAGTTAACTCCAACTTCTTGGCAAAATGACGTTTCTTCAACAAAAAAATCGTTCTTCCGTTTGGGGAAGCAAGGGGTTTCCTCCCATTCGTAGTTATCAAGAAATCCGCTGTATGGAGTTATGTTACCGTGGAAAACCTTCCAGACTAGTCTGATTAAGTCTGAAAACGTTTCTTTACTTCAAATTTATATAATTTTTCTTTAATAAACCTACTTATTTGCAAGATTTTTCTTTAATAAACCTACTTATTTGCAAGATTCACTTCAATGAACTACTTTGAAAAAAAAGGGCCAGTTTTGAACATTTGGTTCAAAAAAGAGTCGACTCCAAAACAAAATTGAACCTAGAATTACGAATTTGGCGAATTTTCGCATTGGCATTCGACTAAAACATACATTTGTAGGCGACAAATAAAAGCCTTGAGTAAAAAGCAGTTTAAATTACGTTCTAATTTTTAAACTTTTTCTTCGGATTTCCTTGAAGGATACATTGGATTTTAATTTTGAAATGACTTAATTTTTTTCTTCCCCTCCCCAAAACCATGCAGCCCTATGGTTTGGGATCATTCCAATATCATTATAAAATGTCTGAATTGTATCGTTTCCCTTTTTTTACGGAATAAGCCTTCATTTCATTCATTGATTCATTCGTTCTTCATTTGTTTGTTCGTTAGTTCATTTATTTATTCAGTCAACCTCCTGTCTTTTCCTCCAATCGTTTCCAAGTTTGTAACTGTAGCTAGATAGATCTATCTAGCTATTGTATCTAAACAATTTCAGGGGAGTTTTTAAATTTATAACCCTTATAACCTACAAGTTTAATTTTGCTATTTGGCAAACCGTCTTGCACGAGAGTTTACTTGCTCAGGGGTCTGTACTGCACATACATGCCGGCCATTATTTGGTGACTATTCCCTGAAGCTCACAACCGCTTATTCCCTCGGTAGGTAAGTCTGTCTGAAAGGCTACGGCAAGACGAGAAAGTGCAGTTAATATTAATTTGCCAGCTCTAATAACAATTTGACCTCTCAAGTACAAAACGCGGGTGAATTACGCGGGGTGCCCATTACTGCTGATCGAGAAATATGTCTGAGGGGAACGGATGGAAACAGACCGATTCCCACCGTAGCAGGTGTTTTTTAGGTGAGAAAACGAAGCAAAATTTATAGATATAACCAATCAATTTGAAGCTAGGCTTTAGGGAATGAAAACAGTAAATTTCACGCCCAGCGGGGCCTATGAATCACAATCGACAGTTTTCAGTATTGAAGTAACATTTTTTAGGGGCAAAGCCGGCGCCGGCATGACCTCCGATTTCGGAAAGGGGGAGGGCATGGCCTCTGATTTTGGAAAGGGGGAAAGATCGCAATACTGAAAATGTCGCTTAAGGGCACTGAAAAGGCAGACGTCTGACAGATGTGGGAGTAGGAAGTAAGAACAATTATAATGTTATTTTCAACAATGAGGGAGTGAAAAGGAGGGCAACGCTCAATCAAAAGAGGGTAGGATTCAAAAGAAGGGTGAAAGGATTGGGCAGCGCTAGATAGCTGTCAACTTGCTGGAATAAACTTAATTATGAATAGCCCATGCACCTAACGCTTGCACGTATTTTTCCCTTAAAAAAAAATCTTATTGAACGAGTTTCAAAAGGACTGTAGTTGTTGAAGTGTCCTCGTTAAATCTTGGGTGCAATAACCGAAGTTTTGATTAGATCATCCAGTTTCAGTGGATAGAAGAAAAAAAAACTGGGGAAAGAACTCTGATTTTCTCCTTGAGTAATCGATCAATGCTTGACTTGCGAGTAAAGTCAGGATGTAACTTCGCAAGGGAAGGATGAAGAATTCAAATCCTCAACATTCTAAAAGTTGAGATCGTCAGGCCCGCTCAAGCTGAATGAGGAGTGAAAGCTGCGATGCGAAACATTTTTAAATTGACGAGAAAACTCCAACGTAACATAATTGAAGTTTAACTGAAAATGGTCAGAAGCGATCAACCGAGACCGGAAAACGAAATTCTTACACTGGGCTTGCGTATCTTATTTTGGTGATTTATTTTTAATTACTAATAAGAATTGAAAATAATATATTTTTAAATATAACTTTCAAACTGTTAAACTTATCGAGGCGGAAGTGGTCGGATTGAATGCCGAACAATCGAAAAATCTATCAAACGAACCCAATGCTACTGCCGTAGTGGACCGTTTACCTAGATCCGCTCTGTTATGATTTCTCCATCTCGGATTTAAGTTGAGAGAGGCTTATAACCAGTGTCGACGGTATCTAGATATTGTATCTAAATTGTATCTAAAATAGATATAGATACCGAAAATTTCGTATCTGTATCTGTATCTAGATAAAATTGCGTCCCAAGTATCTGTATCCTATCTAGATATAAAAAATGGGTATCTGTATCTAATTTTTATCTAACTTAGATAAAATTTTCTATACTTCGCTTCTTCAGTTAAGCTCAGCCGAAGCCTCCTTGTATGTCCGAAGAACTCTGCAAATTTTGCACAGGGGTTCATTTTTCGATTGCAAAGACAAACCTTACGATATATCGGTAATCCTTAAACACAGAATTTAGTTGTTATTATTCTATAATTTCAGTATAAATTCGTATTTTAGATGGGGATTTAGAAAAACGTTTTTTCAACCAGGCAAAAAATGATCATCCTTCTCGCTTGATGAATACCTACCTATCCATCTTTTCATCGCAGCAGATCGTTTAATTCCGTTAAATTCACTTAAATCTATTCTTAATCACCTTCATAATTAACAGAAGAATAATAATTATTATAATTATTATTAAATTCTCTGAATGATGAAATTAAAAATGCCTCAGAACCTTCGTTGAAGCTTGTCTCGCTCTCATGTTGCCAAGCGCAACTGGTCGTAGTGTGAGTGCGTCACCATGTTGTTGTAATAGGCTAGTGGTCGTAAGTAGATCAATCAACCGTATCTAAGAGCCGAGGCCAAATTCTCAAGTTTTTCCAATTTTTGTTTTGCTGACTTATGTAATGCGACCAAATTCTTTAAATTGAAGATATCGGGGGGACAGAAGTTTTTGTGGGGATTCAAACGAGTGGAAAACGAATTTTGTGGCTCGAGTAGTTTTCGAGCACGAATTTTTTCTCACTTCAACAGCTGTTTTACTGGCCTTAAAATTAAGGTAGGGTTCTGCCGAGACGTTAGGACCAACTAGATACGGAACTTGATTTTTGGTAAAAATTTCAAAATTTTCCGATAACTCCTTCCCCCTGAAAAACCCCGGACGGCGGACGGCGGACGGACAAAAAATTTTTATTGCAGATTCGGATTCTACACCCCTTGAAACGTAAACCAACAAATTTTCAGGGGGTGTTGAAAAAATTTTTTCCCGAAGCCTCATAGATTGATAAAATTAAGCAATTAAGGGAAAATTCATTTTTTCAGTGATTATAAACCGAATAATACCCCTTTTTTTAATAGCCACTACTCGCACAACGTAATTTAGATAGAAAATATACGTCCAAAATTTATCGGTATCTATATCTAAATTAGATATATTCTCAGTATCTGTATCTCAGATACAGATACTATGTAGGTATCTGTATCCGATCTAGATATTTTTATAGCAAAATATCCTATCTATATCTAGATAAAAAAAACTGGTATCTTCGTCGACACTGCTTATAACCGATTTTACCAACCTCGGATTAGAGTTAATCTGGAAATAGTTGCATAATATGCATACTATGTACGACAAACATATTATGTTAAAACAATGTTACCAAGAGCAACCATGCCCCGATTAACTCCACACACCATAATAGCAATTAAACTTCGTTTAACTTTAACCCGAGATGGCGAAATCTACCATGAGCGAGCCAAATGTGAAGCTAAGACAATAACACTCACTTGTTGGGGGAAAAACGATGCACACCTATCTTAAACAAGTGCAGGAATTTTCAAAGAAAAATGTGTTTATGTTGATTTTTCAATAGCATTTTAATTACTTTTTTGTTTGTTGATCAAAATAAATGGGGGGGGGGATAACTACAAGGTCGAGTAGGAAAATTAATAACCAAAATCAGAAACCAAAATAACTGTTGGCAGTTGGATAAATCCAACAGTTCACAACTGATCAAATGGTTTACCTTGGATAACGTTGAAGTTTCGCGCCGTTAATAACAATTTTCCCACCTAAGCAGAAATTGTACACCGTTTACGTCAGCACAAAATTGATCGTTCGGTGCACTTAAAGGATCCAATAAACGGAGGTAGCCCGACTCTTCGAGGGAAAGGACGCCTTACAAAAAATTAAGATGGATTTGAGGGTATCGGGTAGCGTCCGCGAAATAGGAGGCCCAGGAAATCCATGGCAGACATGGACTGAGTGAGTGGACTATGGTGAGTTTACAAATTGTGACGGGGGTCGTACACGGCAAGGGTGGACCCAAGTCTCCTTTCAGGCCCGGTCGTTCAAAGGAAGGGCGGTTTTTTTTAATTTGAATCTCACAGATTTGGATTCGACGCGTAAAACAACTCATATTTAGGAAACGTTAAACAATGCCTTCACTCATAAACGCTGTAGATTTGAAATGACGTTCTTTGCTTGTAAAAAATGTGTCTATTAGGTATTTAAATTGAATACGTTTTATGAACAATGTTGGAACCTGAATTTTCGAAACAATTCCATTCGGTGCCAGTTCAATGTGCGATATACCGGTTTGACTATACTTCTACAAATTTTCGCCATCGCTTGTTGTCTAGAGACGGAACACTGTTTTGCACGTTTCAAACATGAATATCTCGGTGTTTAACCTCGGGAAATAGTTTGTATGCATTTACTGCGTTCTCACTGCTCACCCGTCCGCAATAACTGGCCACGGACTTCTCTTGGCCTGAAAACACTGGGTTGTATGGCTGGTCTTTTCTTTATAAAAATCAACTGTTTCTTCCGCAAGCAAGTTAATTTGTCGAAACGGGGAAAAAACTCCCAGCCACATTGGCCGCTCACGAGCTAACGGTTTACCGCCGCTAATTCCGAAAGAGGACTATCACTCGTAACAGGCGAACGAGCTTCTCTCCTCAAAGATTGATGACTCTTCCCCCGTAGTTTACAGCCACTAGCTTCTCCGCTTAAACGGGAGTCGAGTATGAAAAAGCGGAATTTATCGGTCCATGTCGCTGGGGTAGCGTCTCCCTTGAATCTTTCTTCAGTGGAAGTGACGCAAAAACAATTTGGCCGGATTTGATGCCAGATCCTCGTGGTTCCGATACTCGACGGCTCAGTTTGTCCTCAGTGATCTCAAGAGAGAAGACGGCGGTTGAAGTTAGATTTGGAGTTTCGTTTTCGCTGTTCATGCATGGAAAAAAGGTTTGCAGTTACAGTTCATATCGGTGGTAACCGGTGAAAAATACAATTGAAAAAGAGCTGCAAGAAGATACAGGTCGGTATGTGTCGGTGAACGGACACGATCCTGGGCTCGGGGATACCCTCGGTAAGACTCATTCAAACAACGCAACCGATTTTTTGCGGTGCGGGATTTGCGTGTTATAAAACTGGGAGCTCAAGCGATATGATCGTATGGAGAGAGCGTCACAACTTGAGGGAGCAATTCTAAGCTATATTTGCCGTGGAACCCCACTCGTGGGAGCAAAAAATGAGCATGCATACCAACCTACGCGTCTAATTAGTATCTGCTGAAAAACGCTATGCCAGGTAACGCGAAATTTCAAAATGTATCGACCTTATTTAATAGATTTTCGCAGAATGGGAGGGAGAAGTTGAAATGCAACAGACCAAGAAACGAAAGAGAGCTCCGCTATTATCTCTCACCCTAATCTAGGACTTAGTAACAAACATGCGTGTTCGATATCGTTCGGCACCCTTACCTATACATAAACATATCAATACACTCCTGCCAAGCCGCTGTTCTGAAGAGAGAATCGAGAATCCGGGATAGTTTATTGAGCAAATGGACGAGCAATGGCCGGCAGATCGAGAAAAGCCCCTCTTGGGTGGTTACATTGCAGGCTGCTAGGTTAGTTATGGGTCGGCTATTACGGCCCCCGACGTATTAGCAGGTACTTCGGACGAGCTCGTCGATTAACGGAAGCCATTGGTTTCCGATCAACCTTCTCACTTCCATTAGTTCCAGGAGAAGGTACACGAATAAAAACCAGCGGTGCGTAGATAATGCACAATCCTTCCAAATTTTAATACGTAAATATTTGACACAATTTTATTAAATTTTGACAACTTTTCGTCAGTATAGGTCAAAAATATCAAACTCACTACGATAATTTCAAAACTCGTCTAAAATCAAGTTATTGGGATATAAAAAGTATTCACGTATTTTGCAAGAGAAACCAAAGGTTTTAAGACTAAGAACGCTCAAGTTGGTTCACTTTGGTGGCCAGGAAAAAATAAAATAATAAAAGTGCAAATATATCTGAAGTACTGTGAGTAGTTCAAATCCCAATTGAACTTACTGAGACGAATATCCAAGTTCAAGAAATTTGAATAAAGATTGAGAATTGAGGGAGATATGGCCATTTTTGTAAATGAGCACAGGCGGATACACAAACACTTGATTAGGAAGCGATTCTGAGTAAAAGTGTATAATTAGAAGAGTTATCTGAAGCTCCGTTCCAATTTTTAATTTCTGGACGATCGCAACACTTCCATTCACTCTGGAAATATGGAAATAAAAACCGCTGATATATGGATTAGTGACATGGGTAAACATTTTTCCTGGTTTCCGAAAAAATAAAGCTATAATAATAGAAAAGGACTGCTAATAATTATCATTATTTAAAAAAGTAGATGGTTAAAACTTGGTTCAAAAACCTTTTCTAAAACACGAGATTCCAACGATTATGGCGAAAACGTGAAGTCCTATGTGAAGTAGGTACCTACAATAGCCTTGCGAGCTCAATAAAATTGCTTTTACCGTAGCAGCTGTTGCGATGGTCTAAAAAATGGTTCAAAAACACACATTTTTCAAGATGCCAAGAATTTTTTCAAAAACCTTACAGTTGAGCTATTGGGCTGACTATTGGCTGTCCCGGAGCAAGGTGGATTTTTACTGAAAATTTCAAAAAAATCGTCAGTCTTTTGGGAGAAAAAGACTCGGTGATACGGGCGATAACCCAACGATTCACCCCATGCCTATTTATAATAATAAATTACAATATTTATGTGAACACCATCGAAGGAGTTGCATACCTAAACCCCGTTCACCGGTGGAAAAGCAAGTAGGCATACCTGGTGCTACGGAATTGGTTCCCTACGGCCGAGTTGGTTTCCAAAACGGAGGCTGGCCAACTCCGACGGTGATCCGCAGCTGAACGAGAGAATAGGCCTCAAATCCGACGAGTTCATTCTTTTATCCAAAGCACGAAATTTGAAAAAAGGTTGAGAATTGAGGGAGATGTGGCCATTTTCTAAATGCTCAAAAACGTCGACAGAATGTCGCCTTATGTCTCTCGCCCTCACGCAAAATGGTGGAGGAAAATACAAGTCGGAATCTTCACTCATTTCTCACCAGGTAAATTACGAGGAAGGAAATATTTCTCCTCGAATACGAAGAAGGAGGAAATATCTAATACAGGAAAATCACCCAGTGGAGTTACGTAGCCGGATTATAACTAATTTGCCCTTTCCGGTGGAGGAGTCTACGGCCCTTCGTTGCTACTTATAGGTTTAGGCTGTTGGGTAAAATCGACGAATCGTCAAAGCCAATGCCATACATCAGAGCGAATGTACTAATAGATTTGATTTCAATCTGTTGACTTCTGAAACACATCGGGCAATCGACAGATTGCACAATTTAATGAACGGCGTTCATCGGGCGGAATAGTCAGCAAACCGTTTTCACCTTAATCCCATTCAAAAGGGATCTCATGATAAAAACGCTGCTAAGTAGATTAGTGTGTAGAGTAGTTTTGCAGTTCCAAGCCTATAAACCGACGCCCTCGGATAAAGCAGTCGTTATCAAGGGTGGGAATGCATCTGATAGGGAATTAATCACCCGACGTTTTCTCCTGTATCACGTTTTTGCTTAACCCCATAGGTGCTTAGGCCGTAAAACCAAGAAGATAGCGAAAAAATTGACCCTGGTGACCAAAATCTCGAAAAAATGCCAAATTTCATGTTTCATAGTCAATATCTAAAGATTCCCGCCAAAAAACCCCGAAGTCCAATCCATCATTTTTTTGAAATTTTTCCTAGGCTAGGACCTTGGATTTTCCAGCTGGAATCGGTTTTTTGCATTTTTCTTAGTCCTGGAGAGTTGTAGAAAATTGCAAATTTTTCGTGTCATGTACCTGCCCAAAACCTACTCAAAAATATTTTTTTTGGAATTTTAACATTTTTTTTAAAGGGTCAAAAAAATATTTTTTGTTTAGGTCAAAAATTAGTCTTTAAACCAGTTTTTGATTACTAAACCCCAATCAATTTTGACTTATAGGGAGTGAAAAATGTGTAAAAACCTTCAAGGAATCCAACGAGCTCAAAAAATTCAAAATCGGTTCAGTAGGACTCCCTCAAATTGCCAAAAACGCGAAAACGCAGAAATCGCATTAAGAAATTCAAGCCAAACCGATTCAACAACAAAATTTTCGAATTTTTTCGGAAAAACCACCCTATCTTATGGTAAATCAAGCGAGAAACCCGGGAAAATACTCAAAAAATTCTAAACCCACGGCATCACCTTCAAAATTGAGATTTTGTGTCTTTTCAAAAATATACCCTAATTATGCCGAATTGGACCCGTTAACCTTCTCCGATCGGATTGCCCGGACAATATGCCTCAAGTTGGAGCAAACCACAACTTTCAAGACTAATTTAGTCAAAATCGGATCAGTATTTCAATACGAAGTGGCTGGACGAAATTTTTGGCCAAAATTTCGTCCGTCCACTTCGTATCGAACCGCTAATCCGATTTTGGTGCGGTTGGTCCTGAAAGTTGCGTTTTGCTCAGACTTGAGGCATATTGTCAGGGGAATCCGATCAAAAAATTTTAAGGGGTCGAAAACCCAAAAAAACTGTTTTTGAGATCATGACTTTTTTTACATTTGATCGTTTTTGAGTAGTCTAGAGTTGATTCAGAGGATTCCCTTATAGGAGGTGCACGTCACAGGAAAATTTGCTAAACGCTCGTTTTTTTTTTTTTTGAAATCGGACCACTCCTTCTATGCGTTTTGCTGCTGACGGCGTACGGCGTACGGCGTACGGCGTACGGCGGACGGACAAAAAATTTTTATTGCAGATTCGTGTTCTAAAACCTCTGAAACGTGAAAGAAAAAATTTTCAGGGGGTGTTGTAAAAAAATTTTTCTTGATCAATTACATAGGTACATTATTTCTGGAAATAATGTACCAAAATAATCCTTCATTACCACGACCTTCAGCGTTGTATGTAAAGGAACGCTCTTCGAGCGAGCCAATTATAAAGTTCATTAGGAACTTTCGGTCTCAGCTCCGGACCCCGAATGTTTCCTCTAAATAGTTATTGCTCTGTGAAAAACTTCAACTTTCCGAGTATGGCTGCGGTAAAAGTTGAATCATTGTCATGGATAGCTAGCTGATACTGCTAACGAGCGATCAACAAAGATAGGGCATAGGACGTGTTTCGGGGAGATATCTGTCCAACTACGCAATTTCCGCAAATTATCTTACCCCAACTAATTTCCTGCTACAAAACGCGCTCACCCGCCGGCCACATTCAGACGCGAGGGAACACGCATTTTAATAATTTGGTAGGGTATGGGTAATAACTAAGAGTTCATATTTTGACGGGTAAAAAAATCAAAACTAGTCGGCGTTCGGGAGTTACAGCCGTTTTAGTGAGCGCCCGTGTCTAGCAGACTGCGCCGATGTTGTGGTTTCGACTGATACGTCGAAGTGCTGAGTTTCATTACCGATATTTGAACAAAATTTTACTATTTTACTTATTCGTTGGAAGAAATGGATTTGGTTTGCCAATGTAGCAGAATGACTACTATAGATGTTTGAGTGCACAGAAACCAATACTGAAGTTTCACCAAATATAGGAATTCTATCAATGTCAAGAATTTTTATCGAGGTATCTGCCCAGCCAATTAGGCAAGATTCTGTTTTCAAAATATGAACAAACATCGACCCGTGTGCACGGAAAAAAACAGAACTTTCGCATGCCCGCAACAGCTCTGGGAAGATTTTCACCTACACAGCACTCGACATTCTCGGTAGACTTAGGTCCAGTTCATCAATTTATTTAAAGCTAGATTTTGTCCATGGACGCTTGCATTTGTTTTGTTACCATCGGTTTTAACATGTTCTGACGAATTAGGTATGGCGAGTTAATTACTTCCATATTTACAGAGTAAATGGAAGTATTGGAATCGTCCTAAAATCAAGAATCGGAACGGAGCTTCAGAAAAAACTTTTACTTATACACATTTACTCAGAATCACATCCCGAACAAGTGTCTGTGTGTCCGTCTGTGGTCATTTATAAAAATGGCCATAGCTCCCTCAATTTTAAATCTTTTTTCAAATTTCTTGAACTGAAATGTTTGACTCGCCAAGACCTAACACCCTGTTCAATCGGAATTGAATAACTTACAGTACTTCCGACATATTTGCATTTTTAGTATTTTCTATTTTATTTTTTTCCGGCCACAAAAATGAACCGATTTGAGCGTTCTTGGTCTTAAAATCTTCGTTTTACCTTGCAGATTATGAGGATATTTTTTATATTCCGATAATGTGGCGCATTTTTATTTTGGGTGAATTTTAAAATTTGCATAGTGATTGTTTTATATTTTGACCTAAAACCCTTAAACGCAGTCAGAATATGATCATATTGTTTCACGATTTTACGTTTAAAAATATTTCAATATACGTTTCAAATACGTGTCAAAGTATTGTGTGTTTTCTACGCACCACTGGTTTTTGTTTTCAGTTGGCACTTCTGAAACCACAGTACCTGACAAATCCTATGGAGGCTATAATTTTATTATTTACAGTTTGACAAGGTGAAGCGATAACGATGAATATAAACAATTATACAGGGATTATTTGCTGATTTTGGTTATTTAAATTAGTTTTGTCGCGACGTTTAAAATTTGATACTTGGTTGTAGGGTCTGAAGATGAAAGAGGTTCTTTCGAAACGTCACCATTGATTAAAATGCGTTACTAAAGGAGAGTGCGGTTCACTGGCCAAATCCCGACTAATTTTTCGCCAATCCGCAATACGGCCTACTATTCATCATTGAAAAAGGAGGGCGCATGCATTAGCTGATTTCCAAGAAATTTTCGGTATGACGGTCAATGTAAGTATGGCCTAGGTGAAACGTAGTGCAAGCGTAGTCCTCGGGTAAATCTAGCTTCGAATGAATTGATAAACCGGCCTTTAGGCCCCACAATCCAGGAAACTACTCGATGTCGTCTTACGCATCCTCGAGCTACAGTGACAGTCCTAGTTCCACGTCTCCCGGGGACGTGCAGCACGACAAAGTTCATTGTTATTATTTATTCAGGCGGAAACCCCTAACAAAGACCTTAGGGGATGAGGGTAGAAAAGTTTGGCAGTGCCATGCGCTGGGTCTCGGCTGGCTTGAAAGTCGAGTTGAAAAACAGTTCAACTCAAGCAGTGGCCACAAGTCGGTATACGCTAGGGACCAGCTGGGCCAACTTGTCTGCTGTTAAAGTAAGGCCTCTGACCTTAAGCTGACTAATGGCCTTTCGGTGAGTACGCAATGACGATAGGACTCCAGAAACTAGTAACTCCGTATCCTGATTTTGGATCACATGACTGATTCCAATAATATCTATGGCAGATGATCGACCCTTAAAATGAAGTCGTTGGATCAGGGATAGGGTCACCAGTAAAACGCAGTCTCCGGCGCCAAGCTTTCGGCAAATGTATTGCCTTCCTCAGGGCCAATAAATAATGTAAAACAAAAACAATAAGCTATCTAGCCCTAGTTATTAATTTTTCTTTTTTCATCTAAACTCACACACACAAAAAACAAACATTCACTCGCTTGGAGACCGGTCTAAGCGGTCACATGACCACTACCGGCCAAATTTGAGGATGTGTCCATTTTTTTAACTATAAACAAAGATATTTTAATATCCTATAAACTACTATAATACTCTATAAACTACTATAATATACTATAAACAATGATTATTTTATTTTGATTCCAATATTGGCAATTTAGACTGTGGTCGGTTCCTTGGGTTGCAACTCTTGATTAAACGGTGCCGTTCTACAACTTGAAGCACTTGTCGATACAACACCAGAATCACATGTATCTAGATCGTTTATGAATGGCGCCATATATGGCGTATTTTCGCATATTTGAACGACGTATTGCATGCAAGTCGAGTCAAATCAAAATACATCATGGCGCAGAATTCGCATCAAATTTCAAGGGAGGCGAGAAAATTATTAACCCTATCAAAATGTTTGATGGCTCACTGGTTTTTTCCACACCAAGTTCGAACGAGCTCTGTTCAATGTACATTCTCAAAATATTTCATGTTCGAATCAACAACGATATCAAATAAATTATGCACAGGTTCCGTCCGACGCAGGTTGAGAATAGAATGCCATAAATTATCGGAGAACAGGAATCAGCACGTACGGGGCGAATAAAAGACGCGTCTTAGTCGTCTAGAATAGATCTACGTATTCGATTTTACGAGCAGAACGTGACTGAACATGGAAAAATCCTGAAATCCCGCTCCTTTTGACGGATTATTTCAGCGTGCAAACGGTGTATAACACAAACTTCGCTATAAGAGCTCACACATTATGCTTCTCAGCCAACTTGCATTTATAACCTTGGTGGGTGGCACAATATAGTGAGCCGATGTCCAAGTTTCCCGTATAAACATTTATGAATCTAGATTTAGGTAAAACGTAGTGCCTTGCACAGGCGAAAATTTTATTGCCAGAAATCCGGGAAAAGGTTGGTCGCATATGCAATGAAAAAAAAAATCAATTTGCCGTAACACCTTTTCTCTGTAACGGCTGGAGGCCAAAAAATTAAAATTTCAAAAAATAATCAACCATTATCCGGCACAGTCCCAATCATTTCGCCGTTGAGACCAGAAATCACAGCAAATTATGATCCCCGAGACACTACAACCTAATTGCTACTTCTCAACTAATTCAATTCAAACTCAAAGCCGCTTAAATGTTCTCAGACTACCAAAAACTATAAGTAGGTAATATTAGAGAGCGTGTCAATAGACCCCAACTCCTGCCCATGTACCATGTTTTGCTCGATAATGTATTACTAGATAGCCAAACTAAAATTAATTATATTGTAAAAATAAATCTCTAGTTGGTGAAGGACAAAATCGTTGAAAAAAAGAGTTTTCCCAAATCTTACCAATCACCCGAGCAAACCATCTCATCAGATAGTTTGTTTTCCATGCTGAACCGAATGAGGGCCACATCCAAATTGGTAGCTTTCTCCGTTCAAAAGTTATAGCCGTTCGAATGTGTGCGAAATCTCAGAAATCGTCATTTAAGTTCTGGTACCACCTAATCCACATTTTTGTCAAAATGTGTTTATTATTTTTTGCGCATGGCGCGGCTGTGCCGGAGCGATGGGAACAATCAGGCACGAAGCTGGTGATGATACAGATACTAACATGATACAGATACTAAATTTTCAGAAAGAATCGCGTGATAATTTCGGAAACGAACAGTTTTTTGTCTTTCCTGGAAAATGAGTCAATGTGGATTAGGTGGTACCAGAAGTGACGACATGCTGTGCTTTAGCCAATGGTTACGAACCGAATTTTGACTACGACGTAACTATTGGTTCTGTTATAGCTGGAAAAGTTATCGATAGATTTGCTGAGTCACCGCCACTCGCAATAATGAACCGGAACCGAATGAAGAAGTATACGGTTGTTGAGGCACTTTTAAAGCCTTCAGTTGAATTCCTAAGCTAAATCAAATGACAGGAATCTCTTTCTTGGGATGAATTCCAAAGGCAACTCGACTTCGACGGCAGTTTCAAAAGTCGGATCGCCCCTTTGTCGTACGTGTTTTGGTCCTTGATCCTAGGAACGGTTCCAGTGACATTCGGATTCCGCGAGTTTTGATTTGGATGGGTTGTTCGCCTTGAGGGGCGATTCCGAGATGAAACTTTCCACGCGATGAAACAAGATTTCAGCTGAAACTTTCCTGCCAACAGCGTCTGGAGAATTCCCCACTCCAACTCGGGATCGCATCCCTTGTCAATTTCAGGGGAGATAACCGACGGAAGCCAGCGCACATATAGGATCACACCTTGCCCTCCTCGCCACTCCTGTGACGTCACAGGTATTTCCGCTTCAAGTATCATTATATTACAATCTCTCCCGATACTAGGCAGTGACGATCTTCTAAAACGTACAGTATAAAATCTGTGTTCATCAAGATTTCCAAGCTAGTTTGAAATCAGCTTTGATGGAAGCATCATGAATTGCCATGAAGGACAACCAGTTCGCTTGTGAAGGAGCCAACTGCCGTAGAAGACAAAGCCCCGAGCCAGACTCATACCCAGAGAGGGGGGGGGGGGGCAAGGGCCCATGGCCGCTCCAAAATGTGTTGAGTTTCATCATGTACTACGAACGTGATATATTTTTCATATCAAACTCACAATGAAAGACGAACTCAGACTAATACTCAAACTCGAAGTCAAAATCACGATGAAACAGAAACTCAAACTCGCAGAAACGTCAAACTCACAACGCATCGAAAGTCAAATTCAGCATCGAAATTGAAGACGAACAAACAATGGAACAGAAAATCAAACTCATACTTAATCAAACTCGAAGTCAAACTCACCATGAAACAGAAACTCAAACTCATAATAAAACGCACAATCGAACACAAACCCAAACTCGAACTCAAACTCACTGAGAAACAGAAACTCGAACTCATAGTCAAACTCACAACGCACCAGGAAGTCAAACTCGGAATCGAAATTGAAGACGAACAAACAATGAGACAGAAACACAAACTCATAATCGAACTTGGAGTCAAACTCACAATGAATCAGGAAATCAAACCCATGATCAAACTCACAGTGAAACAGAAAGTCAAACTCATTGAAGAATGGAACTCCAAAGAATGGAAATTTTAAAAGAAATGTCTCCATTTGGAATAAAAAGTGTTCACGGCGGATCGACGGGCCTGCGAAGACGAGCTCACTAGGAACCAGAGACTCAAACTCATAGTCAAACTCGCAATGAAACAGCTACTCAAAGTAAAAATAGAAATCGAAGTCAAACTCACAATGAAACAGAACTCAAACTCATGATCAAACTCGAAGTCTAACTCACAATGGAACAGAAACTCATATTCATAGTCGAACTCGATGTCAAACTCACAATGAAACAGTAACTCAAACTTATAATCGAACTTGAAGTTGAACTCACAATGAAACAAGAAATCAAACTAATAATCAACCTCGAAGTCAAATTCAAAATGAAACAGTAACTCAAACTCATAGTCAAACTCGCAATGAAACAGCTAATCAAAGTCAAAATCGAAATCAAAGTCAAACTCACAATGAAACAGAACTCAAACTCATGATCAAACTCGAAGTCTAACTCACAATGAAAAAGAAACTCATATTCATAGTCAAACTCGATGTCAAACTCACAATGAAAAAGTAACTCAAACTTATAATCGAACTTGAAGTTAAAATCATAATGAAACATGAAATCAAACTAATAATCAACCTCGAAGTCAAATTCAAAATGAAACAGTAACTCAAACTCGAAGTCAAAATCGCAATGAAACAGACGGCGCATTTCGTTTCGACCAAACGTTGAAATTGAAGTTAAACTCACAATGAAACATGAAATCAAACTCAGAATCAAACTCGAAGTAAAACGCACAATGGAACACAAACTCATAATTGAAATTGGAGTCAAACTAACATTGAACAGAAACTCAAACTCATAATCGAACTCACAATGAAACAGAGACTCGAACTAATAATAAAATCGAATTCGAACTCACAGTGAAACAGAAAGTCAAACTCATTGTCGAACTCAAAGTTAAACTCACAATGAAACAGAACCTGGAATTCATGATCAAACTCACAATGAAACAGCAACTCATACTCATAATCAAACTCGATGTCAAATTCAAAATGAAACAGTCACTCAAACTCACAATCGAACTTGAAGACAAACTCGGAATGAAAAAGAAACTCACAACGCACCAGGAAGTCAAACTCGGAATCGAAATTGAAGACAAACAATGAAACTCGAAGTCAAATTCACAATGAAAAGTTAACTCCAACTCGAAAGCGAAGTCAAGTCTGAGTTTTGGTTTCATTGTTAGTTTGGTTATGAGTTTGAGTATCTGTTTCATTGATAGTGTGACATCGGGATTGATTATGAGTTTGATTTGCCGTTTCATAGTGAGTTTGACTTTGAGTTTGAGTTCCATTGTTTGTTTTGGCAATGAGTTCGAGGACCTGTTCGATTGCGAGTTTGATCATTGGTTTGAGTTTACATGAAACCAACACAGAAACATTCATTATTAGTTCATTATTAGTTTGACTTTCATTTCGATTATGACTTTGAGTTTCTGTTTCACTGTGAGTTCGAATTCGATTTTATTATTAGTTCGAGTCTCTGTTTCATTGTGAGTTCGATTATGAGTTTGAGTTTCTGTTTCGTTACGAGTTTGACTTCGAGTTTGATCATGAGTTTGACTTTCTGTTTCATTGTTGGTTAGACTTCGATTTCGATTATGAGTTTGAGTTTCATTGTAAGTTTGACTTCGGTTTCGATTATGAGTTTGAGTTTTTGTTTCATTGTAAGTTTGACTTCGATTTCGATTATGAGTTTGAGTTTCTGTTTCATTGTGAGTTTGACTTCGATTTCGATTATGAGTTTGAGTTTTTGTTTCATTGTAAGTTTGACTTCGATTTCGATTATGAGTTTGAGTTTCTGTTTCATTGTGAGTTTGACTTCGATTTCGATTATGAGTTTGAGTTTTTGTTTCATTGTAAGTTTGACTTCGATTTCGATTATGAGTTTGAGTTTCGGTTTCATTGTGAGTTTCACGTCGATTTCGATAATGAGTTTGAGTTTCTGTTTCATTGTGAGTTTGACTTCGATTTCGATCATGAGTTTGAGTTTTTGTTTCATTGCGAGTTCGACTTCACTTGCGATAATGAGTTTGAGTTTCGGTTTCATTGTGAGTTTCACGTCGATTTCGATAATGAGTTTGAGTTTCTGTTTCATTGTGAGTTTGACTTCGATTTCGATCATGAGTTTGAGTTTTTGTTTCATTGCGAGTTCGACTTCACTTGCGATAATGAGTTTGAGTTACTGTTTCATTTTGAATTTGACATCGAGTTTGATCATGAGTTTGACTTTCTGTTTCATTGTTGCTTAGACTTCGATTTCGATTATGAGTTTTAGTTCCTGTTTCATTGTGAGTTTGACTTCGATTTCGATTATGAGTTTGAGTTTTTGTTTCATTGTAAGTTTGACTTCGATTTCGATTATGAGTTTGAGTTTCTGTTTCATTGTGAGTTTCACGTCGATTTCGATAATGAGTTTGAGTTTCTGTTTCATTGTGAGTTTGACTTCGATTTCGATTATGAGTTTGAGTTTCTGTTTCATTGTGAGTTTCACGTCGATTTCGATAATGAGTTTGAGTTTCTGTTTCATTGTGAGTTTGACTTCGATTTCGATTATGAGTTTGAGTTTCTGTTTCATTGTGAACATGACTTCGAGTTCGATAATGAGCTCGAGTTTCTGTTTCATTGTGAGTTTGACTTCGATTTCGATTATGAGTTTGAGTTTTTGTTTCATTGCGAGTTCGACTTCACTTGCGATAATGAGTTTGAGTTACTGTTTCATTGTGAGTTTGACTTCGATTTCGGTCATGAGTTTGAGTTTTTGTTTCATTGCGAGTTCGACTTCACTTGCGATAATGAGTTTGAGTTACTGTTTCATTTTGAATTTGACATCGAGTTTGATCATGAGTTTGAGTTACTGTTTCATTGTGAGTTTGACATCGAGTTTGACTATGAATATGAGTTTCTGTTTCATTGTGAGTTTGACTTCGATTTCGATTTTGACTTTAAGTAGCTGTTTCATTGCGAGTTTGACTTCGAGTTTGAGTTACTGTTCCATTTTGAATTTGACTTCGAGGTTGATTATTAGTTTGATTTCATGTTTCATTCTGAGTTTAACTTCAAGTTCGATTATAAGTTTGAGTTACTGTTTCATTGTGAGTTTGACATCGAGTTTGACTATGAATATGAGTTTCTGTTTCATTGTGAATTAGACTTCGAGTTTGATCATAAGTTTGAGTTTTGTTTCATTGTGAGTTTGACTTCGATTTCGATTTCGACTTTGAGTAGCTGTTTCATTGCGAGTATGACTGTGAGTTTGAGTCTCTGGTTCCTAGTGAGTTCGTCTTCGCAGGCCCGTCGATCCGCCGTGAACACTTTTTCTTCCAAATGGAGACATTTCTTTTAAAGTTTACATTCTTGAAACACATGTTACGAAAGTAACACTCATGTGAGAGTATCAGGATTTTTTTTTTATGTGTACTGATATGGTAATAAAGTCCCCAACGAATTGGTCTGGAAATACACCACCTGGAGTTTGATTCTAAATTTTACCATTCAAAATACGGATTTTAAAAATGTAATTGACATTTTTGAGTTCTTGGAGGAATTCCCGAATGAAAACGAGTAGATGCTCGGAGTAAAAATAATTCCGGTATGCACAACTGCTAGTAGTCATCCCAGGGTTGAGCGCGATGAATGTTACGCTCAATTACGCGAATTAGCAGAAACTCTCAACTAATAAATAGTTAATTCAAGAGCTGACAACGAACTGAGCCAAGTGACAAACCAAACCCATGTCATAACGCCACTTGTTGCATTTCCTCATTGCATAACGGACCCGATTCCATAAATGAATGCGAATTCACATTTATGAAGCGTGTCTACGACACACAGCTGACGCGACACTCAGGAACGCTTCGGTGTAAATGTGTAGGTTGTATTTGACCTCTGTTCGGTGGACAATTGTGTATAATATTGCAATTGTAATGAGTTGGAATAATTTCTATCACACCAACGGAATGAGATGATGCAACTGGGAGGGCGAGAATCCCAACGGTGTATACACTCAACGCAAAACGTAGCAGTCGTGCACACCTGCTAATGAGCACGCGCATATACCGACCACCGTCACCGAAGTAAGCGCTTGAGTACAACCGCGTTTAAGCTCGGGGCCTTCAATTTATTTGTAACTGGTACGAGCGATTAATTTACGCTTCCAATGATTTACCACTTCGATAGACAACGGCGAGTTCCACGGGATTAATTGGCCGGTTGCACGCCGATATAATGTCTGACCGAATGTTTCGAAATAAACCCTCAATTTGCCACTAGCAATTTTCTGGGGTTGTTCGAGGCGAAGGGAAAACGATAAAAGGTAATTTTGAATTGAATAAATTGCGAGATAAAAGACAAATAGGTTAGCGGATTGCGATGACAGCACGAACCTTATCGCAGTGCAAGAACCACAGAATCACTAACCTAGTTTCAAAATGTTTTTGAACAACACAATTTTTTCAAGATTTCAACAATTTTTTCAGAACCATTATAATTAAGCGATTGTTTTGAAGAAATAGGGCAGTTTCTGGTGGTTTTTACTTCCACATTTACGAAGTGAACGGAAGTATTGCACGTAATCGTCCCAATACCGAAAATCGGATGGGAGCTTCAGAAAAAATGTTTACTCATACACTTATACTCAGAATAACTATGTCTATGTATCCGTCTGTGGTCATTTACAAAAATGGCCAAAGCTCCCACAATTCTCTACCGTTTATTAAATTGCATGAAATGGAATGTTCGTCTTGGTTCGACCTATAACCCCGTTCAACCGGAATTTGAATTACTCACAGTGCTTTCGATATATTAGCACTTTTAGTGTTTTCTGTTTTATTTTTCCCTGGACACAAAAATGAACCTATTTGAGCATCCTTGGTCCTAAAATCTTTGTTCTGCCTAGCAGAATACGTGAATATTTTTTACAATCCGATAACTTGACGTATTTTGATTTTGAGCGAGTTTTAAAATTTGCATAGTGAGTTTTTTGATATTTTTGACGTAAACACCCTCAAAAGTAGTCATTAGACAATCAAATTCTGTCATAAATGTACGCATCAAAATATGGAAGTATTTTGTGTTATCTATGCACCACTGGTTTAACTTCAGATTCGGATTCTACACTCTTCGAAGCATGAGCCATGAAAATTTCAGTGTGAGTTGGAACATTTTTTTCTTGGATGATTACAATGGATTAATACTGCATTATGAACCAAAAGTAATTAAGGGCTTAGGCAAATATCAGCAAATCTTCAGCTTCCTAAAATGGATTCTTCAAAAAGGAAGGCATGCGCATCTTCCAGCGTTTATATAATTCGGAGGCGTTGTTCTACACTTCCAATTCGAAAATAACCTCCCATTTTTCAAAGGAACGCAAACGTTTTATAAAAACTCTGAATTTTCCCCATAGAAACATACGGCACCATTGACGAGAAGCGTACAAAAACCGGGGCTGAAATTCATCTCAATAAATTTTGAAGATTTGGAACAAATCAAGATGATTAACTAGTTGTTCGGCGTCTATTTTTGTTGAATAATTTCAATCGAAATTTTGTCGATTCTTTTGCCCACACCAACATTGAATAATATTTACCTAAGCCATACTTTTTCTATGAGGTGGACTGATGGGTCCCTAAAAAGCTAGTGAGTTCTCCTCGGACCCGTTGCACTCGAACCATAAACGAGAAAAGCATTTTTAGTTGCATCATGTCCAATAGCGGTCGAATGAGCGGGCTATTATGCATTGTTGTCCGGTGATCGAACCCGTGACGTCAAATGGTGACGCTTCATCTCGTGACCTCGGTAAGTACCGATCATGTCGACGTCCTGTGCAGCTCTAGTGCATCTATCTTGATTAGCACAAGGAGGATTCCAGAACCGCCGGTTTCTGACGAGGAGTGAGCTTATTTACCTTGCCATCTATACACCACTTCCGAGTAGCATATCAACATAGCAATGATTTAGTTAAATACTATACCAAACCATACTGCCTTCAAAAATCAATCGAACGGACCTACATTTCGAATCTGAAAAACAAAGTAAGTTGATTTTTTTTTTGGGGAAAATAATGTTTTGAGCTCTACTGGTAGAAAAATTCCTCGCTAGTCTCCTCGAGTCGAGAAAATGTCTTCACTATCGCAAAAGTTGGTCGAGGGTTCCGAGGCAATTAAATAGTTTAGCTGGTCGATGTACCTTCAAAGTTGAAACCATCGAGTTTCATTGGCGTTTCTAAGCCAAGTCCCCATGACCATCTCCATTTGCGCAGCCAGCAATCGGACGTTTTTTTTTTCACTTCCTCTATAATTTTGGGTTTTCAACATACGAGCAGATTCACCGTCGATTTTTAAATAAGCCATAATATTATTATCTCAAGAACTCCGTCGGTCAATCTAAAACTTAGGGTCTCATCTATCTGACCACCGAATCCACGAGGCTCTCGAAATATTTCAACAGGGAAGGTATAGCCTAAAAAACTACACTCGTTTTGGGACGCAGAAGTGCGCAAGGTACGAAAGCGCACCATTGTTTTTTTGTACCTAGCTGAAATGTAGCGCTCAATTTGGTTAATAGGAACTCTTTCCGACTTGGAGTTTAGACGCAGTTCTCTACAGGATAATGTTTCAAGGCTCTCGGAGGACTAGTTTCAGCCCAAGCTCGGCACAACTGGAAACTTCGATGATGAACGACGTAATCGGCCGTGCGGGGGTTGGCAGCAGAAAATTACTCTTTCTTGTTAGACGAATTATTATCATATTCGAAACAATTTCATCCCGGCTTTTCCCTGGCAGAACTGGAGTTCATAACAAGGAAAACTATGAAGGCCCATTAAACTCGAAACGACGAAACCATTTTTCAAGTTGGACTAACGAATGGCTAATTTGACTGCAAGAAATTGCCAATTTAATCATTCCCGCACAAGAAACCGTAGCACTGCTGTAAATGGAGAAGCCAATATAACATAAATGTATTGTATTTATTGTCGGGAAAAATAGAATTCATAATTTGAAAGGTTTGTTAAACCTTGTTGGGTACTATAACTCAGGGAACTGGGGCTATGAGTAGCCGGGTATCATAATACATAAGTTCTGTGAGGCTGGAACGACATGTTCCAACTAGTTCCGACCCTATCCTTGAAGGCGGCAGGGCAGGCCCGGGACAACTTCGTTTATCAGCCGAAAACCCAACTCCTAGAAAGGCGGTTTACTTTCTATCGAATTTTTAAACGTAAAATTTACCAAAACACCAAGGGCCACTTTCACCGGATCCGATTTTTACTTCCATGCTCACGAGGTTTGCTTTAATTAGTTTCATTTTGTTGAAAATATTGATCTGTTTACCTATGCCAAAGTATCGGAAGTCAACTACTACAGATGTTTGAGTTCAATGCCTAAATATTGGATTTCAATCAATGTTGAGAATTTTCACCGAAGTACCTACTCACCCAGTCAGGGATAGATTGTGTTTTTAGCATAGTTAGCGAAAATCAACCCTTGCGTAGGGAAGGGAACCGCGGTAATAACAAACCCCGGTGTAAGAATTTGCCACTGGTCCAGAAAGAATTCCTAAACACGGAGATATTCCACTTGAGCACAAGCAGACGTGCTGAAACGCTCCCTGTGCATACTGCCACCCAAAACTCCTATTTAGTGAGAAAAGAAGTCATACTCACGCATATAAAGATGCCTCTTGTTAGTCGAGTATGGCATTGAAATGCCAGCGGGTGGTTTCCCCTTCCAGTCCGCTCATTGACTTTCGGCAAAAAGGTCAAACAATGGCACGAACGCCTCCGAAATACCATCGAAGATTATTTTCATTTTTGGGGCCCTTCGGTGGTTTTTCGAGTGTGTTCCGATCGAAACAAGCGCGTAACTGACTCTTCAATAATTCGATGTGATCACGATTCAGGTGGTCAGCTAGATTTGTCAGCCGATTCTCCAAAAATCTTCTATTTTCCGAATTCGATTCATATTCATTGGAGCTATTGCTACTGAGAGGATCGGGAGTTGAATTTTGTAGCTTTTTCATTCAGAATTATTTTACACCTTTCAAAAATTAATCACTAAAACACGACGAATTCTTGACGCCGCTTGATTTGTCAACCGCGTCACTATGGTTTCAGCATCCAAAAATCTGTAGGAAAATTTCCTATCATTTAATGATACCTCACTCATCTATATTGGGAATTCCTTGAAGAACTGTACTTTTTCCTCATTTCAACAGCAGTTTCACAGGCCTTGAAATGAAGGTTACGACCCACTAGACACGAACCGGTTATTCTTCTTTGAGAAAATTTCAAAATTTTACGAAAACTCCTTCCCCCTTAAAAATCGCTGACGGCCAAAGGCAGACGTACTAACCCCTCCCCCCCCCACAAAATAGTCACAACAACGCTCAGTGCAAAACAAGGCTGATCGATTTTCTTTTCTACTTTCATCTCACAAGTTCAAGACAGCCGTTCATTATTCAGCAGTCAGCAAGAGGCGGAGGAACTGCTGTTCCAAACGACTTGAAGGCATTTACCGATATTGGATTCATGCGATTTGTGAGGCTTGTTGGCGGCTAGCCAGACCTACAACAATATCCAACTTTTGACAAAGGATTTCACGTTACAGGACCTCGTTTTTGAAATACGGTCGAAGCATTGCTATTCCTTCCCCGTAAAGAATTCTCGAAAACATCCACAGAATCCAAAAATCCACTTTAAAAAATTCGTTCGTCCGCCACCCGTACTTTTTCTTCCATATGGATGGATGGAAAACTTTGATTTTTTTCCGGGTATGTCAACCTTGTTGGGTACACCTGGGCCTCATTTCTGGCCAAGCCTCTTCCCTAACTCAAAAGGACTCATTTTGGCCTCTTAAAAAAAACGTATTATTCAAATGAATTGTTTCGTGCGAAAAGGGTCCTTATAAACCTTAAAACCTTTTGATGCAAGGACCATTTTTGCATAAGCCTTTTTGCTTATTACCTACCAAAAAAAGTGGTTCGTCTACTACAAGGTATCATTATTGATTCTTGTTCCCTGATTCGAACGAGACCACCTTTTGCTTGATGTTATCAATTATTAGACGGCGGATTAAATGTCCCAAAAAAACTATTGAAATTTCACGCAGGACTGCAATTTGAGGAATTAGGCAAGGGTAATGTTGCTAAACTTAGTGAGTCATAATTCAATGGGAGTACCAACTCTGGCGATAGCCTCTGTAAACTATGACCTTGGTCGAGTCCACATTCTCAACAACTGTCCCGGTAGTGAGCTTTGGGCAACCCACGGAAAGCACGAACACATTATCGACCCATCTGGTAGTCAGCACGCAACTCCAGGACAATTTCTTCCGTTTATAATGGTGACCTCATTGGTATGAGTAATAAGAATAATAAACCAGCTAAATAGGTGGTGACCAAGAATTAAGTGTAGTGTGTCTAGCTTAATATTCAATAGGTGACAAACCATGGCTATCACCCAAAGAAGAAGATCTGAAATGTTCATGGTTCACGTTTCAAAGGGTGTGTAGAATCCAGACCAGCCTTAAAAAAATTCCGTGCGATTTCTTTTCAGACGGCTGTGGATTGTTTTATATCAATGGTTAGGATATTTTGATTCCAGGCAACAAAAATCTGGAAAAATAGCTAATAGAATATTTCGTTTAATAGATTTTTCATGCCGACTCGAATGATAGCACCTTCACTCAGATAAGATCAACTCTTTCAAAGCTATGGTAATTTTAGTGAGCGCGTGGGTCTGTCGGTACGAATTAATTAGAGCAAAAAACGTTCAATCTATCGTTGAATTTATGTTATTTATTTATTTCATAATATTAAACAGGTTTATTTGGGTACATTATTTCCAGAAATAATGTACCTATGCAATCGGTCAAGTAAAATTTTTTACAACACCCCCTGAAAATTTTTTCCTTCACGTTGCAGAGGTTTAAGAACACAAATCTGCAACAAAAATTTTTTGTCCGTCCGCTGTGCACCGTCTGGCATAAAACGTTCAGAAGGAGTGGTCCGATTTGAAAAAAAAAACGCTGCTAAGTAGATCAGTGGCATGTGCACATCAGTTTTCGGTATATCCGAAGAACTCTGCAAATTTTGCACAGGGGTTCATATTTCGATTGCAAAGACAAATCTTACGATATATAGGTTCTCCTTAAACACGGAACTTAGTTGTTATTATTCTAGAATTTCAGTATAAATTGGTAGATATTTTAGATGGGGATTTAGAAAAACGTTTTTTCAACCCGGCAAAAAATAATCATCCTCTTTGCTTGGTCCTCCTGGCTTGACCTACCTATCTATCTTTTCAACGCAGCGCGTCGTTAATTTTTGTTGAAACCACTTAATCTATTCTTATTTACCTACATAACTAACAGAATAATATATAATAATTATTAAATTCTCTGAATAATGAAATTAAAAATGCGTCAAGAATGCTTCAGAACCTTTGTTAAAGCCTGTCTCGTTCTTATGTTGCCAAGCGCAACTGGTCGTAGTGTGAGTGCGTCACCTTGTTGGTGTAATAGGCTAGTGGTCGTAAGTAGATCAATCAACCGTATCTAAGAGCCGAGGCCTGATTCTCAACTTTTTCCAATTTTTGTTTTGCTGATTTGTATAATGCGACCAAATTCTTTAAATTGAAGATATCGGGAGGACAGAAGTTTTTGTGGGGATTCCAACGAGTGGAAAACGATTTTTGTGGCTCTAGTCGTTTTCGAGTTATTAAGAATTGTAGGAATTTTTAAAAAACTCAAAAATGTCTCACTAAAACTGCAATAACTCCTAAACGGTTGAAGCTACCGGCGTGGCGATGGTCTCATTCGATTCAGCATAGAAAAATCTATAGAAAATGATGCCTCACATGCCTATGTTTCAAATTTCCAGAAAAACACGAATTTTTTCCCACTTCAACAGCTGTTTTACTGGCCTTAAAATTAAGGTAGGGTTCTGCCGAGACGTTAGGACCAACTAGATACGGAACTTGATTTTTGGTAAAAATTTCAAAATTTTTCGATAACTCCTTCCCCCTGAAAAACCCCGGACGGCGGACGGCGTACGGCGTACGGCGTACGGCGTACGGCGGACGGCGGACGGACAAAAAATTTTTATTGCAGATTCGGATTCTACACCCCTTGAAACGTAAACCAACAAATTTTCAGGGGGTGTTAAAATTTTTTTTTTCCTGACCGATTACAAAGGTTCATTTCTATAGAAAAATGAACCAAAAGAAGCAAATTCATCCCTGATGTGCACCTCGGGTAAAAGAATCCGCTACATTCACTCCAAAGTACGCAAAAACGTTCAAATGTCCAAAATGGCCAAAGATTTAATGCCAAATCCAAAACAACCTCAAAATCGATTTGCGTTTACAAATTTATTCGGGTCTCAAATCTTGTCGAGTGCACACACAACTCTTCCACTTCCTTGCTCATGACTTCACATTCCTTTTTAACAGCTGCTAACTCACTTCTCAATCGAGCGTTTTCCTGCACCAGACGGGCCATCTCCTCATTGATGCTTTCAACATTATCTTTTTTAGTTAGGTTTGCCACTCTGCTTTCAAAAACGCTCTTAATCAGTTAGCGCAAATCGCCCTAACAGTCCCGATTCATTCTTGGCTTTTTTCTTCAAATTCGGGGACGATTCTGCGCGGGGCCTTATAGAGAGCTTAGAATTACCATTAGTGGCTCCTGTGCGCCCTTCTGGACTGGTTTTACGGCGTGAGACAAGATAGCGATGACGAATGAAGGCGGATCTTCCGTCGATTCGTGTAGACAGGTTGACAGTCCCGACTGTCTTATCGCAACACGGGATCTCTCCGATTCCTCGAACTCGCCAGTCGATTCGGAAAACATTAGGACAGAAAATTGGGTGAACCACAGCAGAATCTGGTGCGACGAAATTGTGGCGGTTGCTATGGGAGAGGACTGACAAAAATCCGACTTCGATCGCGCTTTTTGCGAAAAAAACGAACAACAGAGCTCGGAGCAGATGTGACCACGTCGATTAATCAAAACGAACCTGCCATTTTACCTCCATATTTACAGAGTAAATGGAAGTATTGTGATCGTCCTAAAATCGAGAATCGGAACGGAGCTTCAGAAAAAACTTTTTCTTATACACATTTACTCAGAATCACTTCCTGAACAAGTGTCAGTGTGTCAGTCTGTCCGTGTGTCCGTCTGTCCGTCTGTGGTCATTTACAAAAATGGCCATAACTCCCTCATTTCTCAACCTTTTTTCAAATTTCTTGAACTGAAATGTTTGGCTCGGCAAGACCTAACACCCTGTTTGATCGGAATTTGGATAACGCACAGTACTTCCGATATATTTGCATTTTTAGTGTTTTCTATTTTATTTTTTTCCGGCCGCAAAAATGAACCGATTTGAGCGTTCTTGGTCTTAAAATCTTTGTTTTACCTTGCAGAATATGTGGATATTTTTTACATTCCGAAAATGTGGCGTTTTTTCATTTTGGGCGAATTTTGAAATTTGAATACCGAATTTTTTGATATTTTTGACCTAAACACTTTCGAAAGCAGTCAAAATATGATCAAATTGTGTCACAATTTTACGTTTCAAAATATGGAAGTATTGTGTGTTATCTACGCACCACTGGTTTTTATATGAGTTTGTCCATTTTTAATAAAAGGTGAACTTTTTTGCAAATCAGGTTTTATTTCTGCGTTATCTGCATTCCCAACATTTTCGGGCAGGTTTCATTGAACATACCAGTAGGTAGCATCCCAAACGAACTTGACCCAGCTTGTTTTATGGACGAAGTTAAAATGAAAGTGGCTGTACTATCCGTTTTCATGTCCCCCTCAACTCAAAAACCAAACTCATAGTGGATCCTCCCATCCCTGCGAATCGGGAGACTGATGTCTGTGATTCCTGAAATCCTGGGTTGAAAACGACGGAAATTGTAAACTCGGTGAGGTTATTAGGTTTCCAACACTCCCACGGGACGCATAACCCTTCTGGAGATTCATAACCGTAAAACCTAAAGAAAAGCTTTGCAAAAAGTGGCGGGGAGGGAAAGAGAAGGTTGACGAGAATTCAAGTCGGATAAAGAGCTACCAAGCGTAATGAAAAGTACACAATTAGGAAGCATATCCTCGTACTGCAATTTTTCCTTCCAACCTTCCCTTTTGGTACACTGAGGAAGGGAATTAAAAGCGCTCGATGACACAGTCAACACACAACCAGACGATAGTTCCAAAGCGTATACATCCGACATTGACTTCGATGTTGGCCTGACGTTCGCGACCACTAACTTTCGAATAGACATTTATCGTCAGATGCAGTCACGTTAGCGGCATTTACTATCCACGGAAGGATTAATAAAGTAGAAGCACCGCCGGACAGCCTTTAATTTCAGTTGTTGGGTTATCTTCAGATTTCCGCTTCAACGGGTTTGTTGCCTTCGCTGGATTCGAACTGATTAATTCATTGACCGAACTAATCTAATTCCCTTTTGTCCGCTTTCTACGTCACTTGTTTTCAAACCGTTCTTATCAGTAATCCAAGTCGGCGGACCACTCGCCCAAACCAATGGTGACCAGATAACACGCAGTATTTCCATTTTTGCGATAATCCTAGTCACGCTTAAACTTTGTCAAGTGACATTTTTCGACCTAGCATTCTTCGAGTAGCAAATTTTGCTAATCAAAGAATGCCATAGGTCATTTCATGAGAAAACGATGAATTCCCGGAAAAAATAAGTAGCAAGTGAGTAGGTGCTCAGATGAAAAACATCAAAGTAAAAAGTGCTCCAAACCTCGGCGGGGCAAATAGGAATTATACCAAAAACGTTTCGTCGAAAGCAACACAAGGTTTGGTTGAGGTTTAGTCATCTGAAGAGCGAGAATTCATTGCAATCCCTAAGCTTTAGCCGACGGCGATTAGCGGTGTTTTGTTCCATTTTTGGTTTTTACGCCAAGTTCGGCACACCCTGTGACCGAAAATGGGAATTTAGAATATTGAGAAACCAGTGTTTTTAATTTTCAATATTCACTAATGAAGAAAAACAAACGTTGGATAAATATTTTCCCCAAGCCAATCGCTGTAGTCGTAATTTTTACGAAGGTCTCGCCTTTCAGGCTGAATTCAGACGGTTGTCTATAGTTAACGATCTGGATAGCCCACAGGATTTATTTACCTTCGTATCAATATTTTCTATATTATTGAGGATTGCGACCCCACTCGGCGATTCCAACCATTTTTCTGTCCTTATTTAAACAATGTGCCCCCCCCCCATGCCAACACATGTGCGTGTGTGATTATGCGCTTTCCACTGGGATCCTTAAAAGAGACCGGTTTCGAGCGTACTGCTGAGGGTATCAATAAAAATAATGAGGCAGCGTAGCATCTGATTTTTCACCCTCGACCAAACCTTCGAAACGAACAAAAAAAAAACACTGCGGGAGGAAAATGTATTTTTGAACACTTTCATTTCTGACACTACTGTCAACAACATTTGCCTTGACGGCTTACTGGGGTGCCCACAAAGAGTCTGGCCCTCCACACACTATTACATAACAAGTTTATAACAAACAAAGGCCAATTGGTTTTTGAAAAAAAATTCAAAATTTTTTTGGGAAATTTTATCGACGTTATTGTTACGAATTATGTTTCCCATCTTCGAGTTGGTGCAAATGGGGCGATTCTCGCAACCCGGCGAACCCCGTGCTGCAGAAATTCCGAAGATTTACATCCCAACTGTCTAATAGTATTTCTCTTGCGGCCCACCACGAGGATAAACAGGTCTGTGTCACCAGTGGAGTACTTAGTCTGGATGGTGAAGGCGGGCCAGGAAAGTTAGTGTTGACCCGAGGCTAGGAAATGGAGTTACCGAGGGATTTCACGTCACCACGCAACGAAAGGGATAATAACAAACAGGCAAGCCCCCGCCTCACAAGGCTAACCTTTGAGGAATGACGTGGAAGCTGAGCTCCAATATTCAGGAGAGCCACAAACTATGTTGCATACTATGCCTCCGCTATGGCCGAGTATAACGAACGTCCATTGCAGTCATGCCGAAATCTTCCGGACTTCCATGTGAATACGTTGAGGGTCGAGAGGATATAAAAATCGGAAAACCTGATCGCATAAATTATTTTTCTTCCATTTTCATCTTATTTCCCCCATTTGCATTTTTATTTTTTAGTTTTTCAAGCTTCTTTTCTGAGCCGAATTTATTTATTGTTCTTTTTTTTTATTTCTCACTTTCTAGTTGCGTATGACAATAAAAGACAACCTGTCAGATGAAAAATTTAACAAAAAACCCCCGAGCGCGAAGAAGCCAGAATCGGCTCATTAGAACCCCATTAGAAATTCGCAAAACCGGGAAAAAGGAGATACGGATCAAGAAATCGGATACGAAAAATTTTATTTTCAAAAACTCCAGAAAAACTCCTTATCCTATGGGTAATCAAGCGAGGAACCCGAGAAAAATATTCAAAAATTCCAAACCCATGGTTTCACTTTTAGAATCGGAAATTTGTAGATTAAAGTGCCGAAAGTGCCTAAAAAGAAATTGGAAAAAAGTAGGAAATGGTGTTAGATACAAAGGCTGTCAGACGCAAAGTTTAATCTTCAGATTTATGATAAGTTTTTGGCTGTAGCACCCATAACATTAATCCTAAAAAAATGATAGGGAAGTACCAATCGGCAATCTCGACATCCCAGTAAAAGAATTTCTGAACGAACATACATATCGAAAAAAAAACGACAGAAAAAATCCTTTCGTCAAGTCAATTTGAGTAACCTTTTTTCGAAGTCGATTGGGAGTAGAAAGATTGAGTAGAAAGAAGAGTAGAAAGATTTTAATACAGAAATCATTGCAACATCAATGTTCTCCAGTTGTGGAACCCCATCATTTTACTTGTTTACATAGTCGTGAAATTTCATAGAATAGACTATTTAAATTCCCTCAATTCGAGTTTTTATCCTCAATTCTTCACTTTGGAATGGGCTTCAGCCCTGTCAACTTGTTGGGTAATTGGCCACGGAAAAACGTTGCCTGCATGGAAGTTCAATTCAACGCCGGATTTAATCAAACCGAAATGTAGCTCGCGGATGTCAAACGGGACCAGGCATTTCCCGATTAACAACGTTTCGCAATCATTGTTACTGGGAAGCTGTGCAATGGTTTTGAAAAGTTTTTCATGGATCCGAAGCTCAGAGCTAGCCAAGCGTAGTTTCGGCACTTCATGCTACCTCGTGGTCTGAAAAACTACTCCCCGAAAGAGAACTCGACCAGAAAACGGCTGAGGCCAAACTTTTCATAAATACCCGAATTAACAACTTACCCAACGATCCCTTCCTAATAGTTTTGCCATATCATCATGCTGAAAGAGTGCATCTCAAGTGCTGGCTATGGCAGAATGGTTTTTAGGTTATAGGTCGAAACTATCGAAAACCGGAGACCTGTACAGAGGCAAAGAAGTTTCAAGTTCGCCACTGAAGAAACAGTTTCGGCTAAAGCTTGTTCTAAACATGCGGAACTATTTTGAACCTATTTTCACCCTGCTAGAACCAATTTTGAGTGTGTTTTGATAGAAATTTTCATTAAAAAAATACTTAGCAAATATTACTCTCAGCCCGAAATGGAAATAAGGCTGCATTAAAATATCAACCTGCCTATTCTGCTAGCCAAGAATATCATAATATTACGGTCATGAAACTCCATCGCCCATCCAATCGATCTTCTTTTTTTCCAACCCTCAGAAGTACCTACCGAAAGGGTATCAACCGGAATCCTCGTATTATTCACCTTCCTCAGACAAACAATTCAATGATACAATTTTTAAAGAAAGATGAAGTTGCGGGGAAAATAATTTTGTTTGTTGATGTGGAGAACGGAAATAACGTTCGGCGACTTACGGACCGTTGAAGACACACACATTGAAGACGCTCACCTGGAAGAAATCAAAATTATTATTAGTAAAAAGGGTCATAAAATTGTTAAATGTGACAAATTGGACAAAACAGCGGTGCGTAGATAACACACAATAGCTAGATATTTTTATACGTGAAGTTTTAGCACTAATTGATTATATTTTGAACTAGCTGTACCCGCCCGGCGTTGCCCGTGCAAAAAAATTAGAAAATGCAGTTAAGTGAATAGCGCCCCCGCCTAGATTGCTGTACCCGCCTGTGTCCCCGTGTTGTCACTTTTTTCACGTTTAAAACTCACTTTTTTCACTTTTTAAAACTTAAAAACTCACTTTTTTAAAATTCACTTTTTTAAAATTAAAAAAAAAATGTTTTTTTCAAAAATTGAAAATCGGGCTTCGAGGTCTTGTTGCCAGCCCCTTTGTGCTTCCGTGTAAAAAATTTCAGGTACCTGCGTGAGATAGATTTGGCTGGAAAGCTCGGTCAAACAAACGAACACTTGCTTTTATTATTATAGATCCGCCCGTACAATTCTGAATAAATAAATAAATAAATAAATAAATAGATACTCTAAAGGCCATGTGAATCAAAAATGTCAGAAAACGCACTATGCGAATTTTACAAGCAGTATAAAATCCAAATCAAAATACGTCAAGTTACCGGGATATGAAAAATATCCTTGCAGATTACGTTAATATTTTACATATTCTGGTAACTTGACGTATTTTGATTTCAGGCGGATTTCAAAATTTGCATTATAAGTATTCTGACAATTTTTATTCACCCGGCCTCTAAAATAGTCAAATTATAATCAATTGTTGTCAAAAATTTTAATATCAAAATATGGAAGTATTGTCCGTTATCTACCCACCACTGGTTGTAAATACTCACAGACCGAAAGAAGGACACACAGACACTCTTCCGATGAGTGATTCTGAGTCAGGGTATATGAGTAAACATTTTTTCGTAAGCTTTGTTCCAATTTTAAGGCAATTACAATGCCTCCATTTTTCGTAAATATGGAAGTAAAAACTGATTTTATTAGTAATTCGCGAGGGTCAGGGGGGTTCAAACAACTGAGGAACCGATCCAATGAATTTTCTTTTTCTCAGCTCATTTTTCTTTAGAATGCTTGTCACTGATCGCACGATACGCATAGTCCCCATTTCATACCTCAATCATTGCTGTATTGTGAGTTCGCGCTGGGAAAACTAGCGCTGATGTCGTGGAAACTAGAACAATACTACTAGTTGAAACGATGGCTCTCTTAACGGTGACCAAAAATCCGGAAACGGATTCCCATGGAAACGCAAGAAGGAAATCGTCTTGAGGTGGGGAAGGTGCAAGTTGTTCGTCGCAATTCTTACGGGTCCTACATTGTGTTGTTGATAGCTGAACAAAGAGCGAAATCTCGGGGAACGCCGCGAATGCTCGAATTGTGGGAACTGCGACGAATGTACATTTCCACAGCCTAATGACTCCCAGTGAGGAACTGGTCGAATGGTAATGGGATAGTGCAGTTTTGTGACTCACCAGAAATCACTTTTCTCTATAATATAGAGTATATTATACCGAATATTAGTCTGAGTGTAGTATACGGTATATTATACCGTATCTATTCAAATCATCCGTAAGGCGGTTTCACAAATTATAACTTCGTGTGAGGTATCGTTCATTATTAGCAATCATATTTAATTAGCAAAATAAATAATCCTAAACGCAAAAAACCAACCTCCCGTTGAGTTTATATGCCCTTATTTATAACTACAGTACGGATAGATATGTAAGATAACTGCGGGGAAGGCGTAAGTTGACAATGCGTTTACATTTCGAGACTTTCCCAGAACTTTCAGCGTTTCGTTTATTTAATGTTTCGTCTCATTGGCCACGATAATAAATTTGCCAGTACAAGACTGAGTACTGAGTTTGGTCCTATTTCTACCAATAAATTTTTTGATTTTGTTAAATTCACTGAAAATTTTTTAACTAATTCATTTTTTTAGCTAATAACAAAGAACGAGGTACATGATTTAACAGAATAATTAACTTCTCTGAACAATGAAACGCCTCATTTAATTTTGTTCGATTCACTAACCAATTTTTAACTAATTTATTTTGTTAGTTAATTACAAAGAACCAGGTACATGATTTAACAGAATAATTAACTTATCTGAATAATGAAATGAAATAATTAAATCAATTAATTTATTTATTGAGTGAGCAGTTTTCAGGCAAATCAAAGACAGATGTAAAGGAACCTATTCCATTCCGAGAAAAACCATAAATATCCATAAAACATACAACGAACTTTGCCAGTTTGTCCATCGTGGCAGCACAGCAACGAAAGGTGCGAGATTGTATAGAACCTTGGCCCGAGTGGGCGTATGCACGAGCTCAAGGGTTCAACAGGAGGAATTCCGTGTCAAGGTCTGATAAGCCCTGCTCACAAACTTGTTGTTAGGAAAAACTTAGCCCTCCAATCGTAGCAAGTTTTCGCTTGACTGTTCGTAACTTGAAAAGGGCGTCCGTGTTTGCGTGCTAAAAATTGTTCTTGGCTGAAACTCGTGTTGAACACCTCAAGGAACCGCAGGTCATATAGCTTGTCGCCAAATACGCTACTAGGTCAAAGCAGAATTAAGCAGTTATATCGACTTAAAAAACGTGTAAAACGGAATCAGCTATTGAATTAATTTTTATAGGTACCACAATATAGGCATCCCGGCATTAGATACAGACATGTTATACATTTCCCCGGGCGTTAAAGTTAACGAGTCCTTGGCTACTTTTGGTATACCAAAGCTATAGCTTTGTTGACAGATACAGTAACGAGTCGAAAAGCTTTGGTGAAAGTGGCACCAAGTAGGTAATTAGGTGCAGATTTTAGCAATCTTCCGAGAAAGATAAATTTTGGTATATTATTCAATAATAACTACCTTCGCAATTGCTCAAGAAAAGAAAGAAGAGCTCAAGAAAAACAATAGGAAGTAATCTGCCATCCTCTGTCCGCACTCTTCCTCAGAGATGGCCGGAGGGAAAATTTGAAATTTTCAGGTATCTAAGAACCTCTATTTACTCTATTAATATGGAAGCGAAGAAAAATCAAGAAGAGATGTCAACCAGAGTAAACTCATCATTTTTGAAGTCATCTGAGAATTGAGAAGATGCCAGGAACGATAGCTAACTTTCACGTACTAACTTTTACGTATTGGTATTTAGTGATAGAAGAGTTCCCAATCTGTCCAGAGTTCGGAACGTTCTTTGAATGTCTAGATGGAAAACTAACTGAAATGTAAATCTTTACGGTATAAGAAATTATTTATGCCTTAGCATATTATTTCATAACCTTTGAGCGAGATCACAATAGGGGATTGAACTCTTACCCTTTGTAGATGGCATCTTTGATAAATAAATAATGACGATTTGATTTTACAAAGAGGAGACGACGCAAAGGAAAATCATGACCTCAACGGGCTTTGATACTTCGTTTCAGCCAACGTCAGTAGAAACCTTCATAGTCAATATTAATACCAGGCAAAGAGAAGATAAGCCGAGAAAATAAAATGAAAAGAATCGCCAGAGAAAGCGTGTTTTGGCAAAAACACCAAAAGATATACAATACCTTTGAACCGCGATACTCAACTCAGAAATGTGCGTCGTCGGTAGGTAAGTACATGTCGCCAACCCAAACTAACATTGAATAAATATTGTTAAAATTTAACATAGGTATTATGCAGACATTCGTTCACATTAAAAACTTACAATTATCATCATTTTTCGGATGAAACTAATTTTCAGAATGTGGTAAGAACACACAGACTATGTAGATTTTCACAAAAATGTAAAAATATTTCACACTGCTTGAGAAATTTTTCAAGCCTCAATAACTATATTATAGTAATCGATTTAAGAAGCCAGTTCCGCTTATATTTACATTAAAGTTCCATTTACATTTAAGTATATTATACTTCCACATTACAGAACAAATAGAAGTATTCTAAACGTCGAAAAACAAAAATCATATTTGAGTTTTACAAACAATACTAACGTACTCGTACATTTAGGTGGTAGATGATCGACCCTTAATGCTCCAGCCGCTAGATTAGGGCTGGGGCCGCCAGTAAAACATTGTCGCATTAAATTTGGGAGTCTGGGTGGCCGACGTACTTTACTTGATATATTTTGCGCATAGCCTTTTAATCTATTCATGCCTGGTATTCGGGGTTTCTGGAAACTATCCGATTTGGAGGACTAAACCCACCCCTTGGCATCCTTTATGGGTTAACACAATCAACGCATCAATATCCTTGTTAAGTCAGAGACCTAATTCGCGCAAAACGCAAAACAGAAAAACGCGGCATGTGTAGGGATGACAAGAAGAGCTGAATAAGCAGCACAGACGTCGTCTGAGACAATTTTCACAAAGTAAAAACACTGCTAATAGATTAGTGACATGGGTACATTATTTTTAACGGTATCACATAAACAAATTTCAAATAATAGAAGTAGGCGTATCATACGTACCTATAATAGGAGTCGAAATCTGTATATAAATTGAGAAATTTCATTGAAATCACATAATAGAAAATTATATCGACAGCTCCTACATTACACGCCTTACACCCCCGTAATGACTTTCTGTCTACCCAATTACGCTGGCAATTACACAAAACGTCCTCGGCCAAAAAGCCGAATTCCCCTTTTGCACACTACCCCTCAAATTCACCATGTCGACCTCCATGACTTTTAGTTGATACCTACAGATTCATGCAAAAAAAAACCGAAGTCAAATCCATACATTTCTCAAATTTTTCCGTGTGCTCAGACCTTTAATCTTTAATGACAAATCGGTTTTTTGCATTTTTCTCAGTCCTGGAGAGACGTAGAAAACAAATTTGTGGAATGCCCGGGGTTACATGACATCCGACAAACGTTCTGGACAGAGTGGCTGGCCGGATAAGGTAAAGTAAATGCAAATCGTCGGATCTAATTTGTATTGTTTCCAGTTCCCAAATAAATACACTTTTCCATGCGCCTACGCAGTTTTTCCCGTTATTGAGTCAAGCAGCCACAACCTACATCATATGTTTATCCTTGATTTGGTCCGACATTTTACAACCAGTGGTGCGTAGATAACACACAATACTTCCATATTTTGAAACGTAAAATTGTGACACAATTTGATCATATTTTGACTGCTTTTAAGGGTGTTTAGGTCAAAAATATAAAAAAAATCACTATTCAAATTTTAAAATTCGCCCAAAATAATAAACGCCACATTTTCGGAATGTAAAAAATATCCACATATTTTGCAAGGTAAAACGAAGATTTTAAGACCAAGAACGCTCAAATCGGTTCATTTTTGTGGCCGGAAAAAAATAAAATAGAAAACACTAAAAATGCAAATATACCGGAAGTACTGTGCGTTATCCAAATTCCGATTAAACAAGGTGTTAGGCCTTACCGAGACGCACATTTCAGTTCAAGAAAATTGAAAAAAGGTTGAGAAATGAGGGAGTTATGGCCATTTTTGCAAATGACCACAGACGGACTAACGGACTAACGGACTAACGGACTAACGGACTAACGGACACACGGACACACGGACACACGGACACACAGACACTTGTTCAGGAAGTGATTCTGAGTAAATGTGTATAAGAAAAAGTTTTTTCTGAAGCTCCGTTCCGATTCTCGATTTTAGGACGATCACAATACTTCCATTTACTCTGTAAATATGGAAGTAAAAACAACCTACTAACATTTATGAGCCGGTACATTGCATGTACTGTGCGTTATTACTCACCATTGATATTAATTAATGGAAGTAGAGCAAATAAACGTCTAACCTCTCTCGAAACCTTTAAAAATTTACAGCAGCATTAAGAGAGTAATAGGAAATTATAAGGGAGATCGTTGGTGGTTAAAGGGAGGTAAGAAGAAGAAGAAGCTGGCAGAGTGGCAGAGCAACGCTTAGCGTTCATTCATGTGCCTGGCGGACTTTAAGCAGAGCGGCTTGTCTGGCAAACTACTGGCCAGATGAGAGGGGTAGACAGTAGAGTGAAAATGGCGGAAAGCCTCATGTCTTATTTATAGCAATCCTCGTAAAATGCGAGGTTCACCGTCGGCGAACAATAGTTTTTTAAAAAGTTGAAAAAGAGGAACGTTTTTACTGAACCTCTCTCTGCCTAAAAGGCGGAGCGAAACCATTTTCTCCACTCAGCTTTCCATCTTCTTTAGGATTGCTATACCATTCCTGAGAGTGGAATGAGAAACGATAATAAAAACGAATATCCAACTACTTTCTTGGAGGGGGAGTAATGGTAGCCATCAACGGGCGTTTTGGCTGCCTTTATCTACACGGATTTGCTGAAGACCCCGGTTCACCAGGGGCGGAAAATCGCAGTTTTTACTGTTTTACGAGAGGATTAAAACCCGAGTGTTTTCGCGCTACGCGTTCACCAACAGCGAACGCCTGGGTATCGAGTATCAATGGTTTTAGGATGGCAACTACTCACACCTTTAACTGAGAATCCTCTATGCCTAAGCTCTAATAATAAAAAACGTTCCTTCATTATCATGATTATTACTGTTGCTCTTCAGAAGAGTAGAAAAACTCTGAAAACTGAAAAATTGAAAACCCACGGCATCACCCTCAAAATTGAGCTTTTGTGTACCCAGGTACTATTATACATTTTTATGAATCCTTGGGATTTCTTGGGAATCCTTGGGATCCTTCAGCCTTGGGATTTCTTGATGAAAAATGGGTGGACAATGGGTTTTCGAGGTCGCTAAACCCAAATATGAGTTCAAAATGCCGAAATTCCGACCCAAGTCTGCTCTCCTTTCAAGAACAATGCTTCACTTGCCGATCACTCGGTGGCCCACCACTCAGCAGACTTCAAGCTGTTAGGTAGGAATTACAAAAAATTATATTAATCCGATGTTCAACCATAAGGAAGTCTTTTTTCAAGGTGGTTTATTGCTGTTGGAATAGAAGCCAACTCCTGTACATCGATAGTAAAAGTGTAAAACCTCGAAAGTCTCAATTTACGATAAAATAAGGATTTGAGCTCTTTGAGCCGAAGATCCATCAAGTGAAGCCGGATTCCTCTGTTTTCGTCTCATTTCTTCTCTGTGACCATGTGCAATAACCTGTAAGTCAAAACCAGAGGTGTTGCAAAAACTAGCACGTTTTTTAGGAACCCTGACAAATTTCTGAATTTGGACTTACAAGGATTTCCACTTTTACTATCGACACGCTACATAGCTTAGCTATGAACTTTCAGAAAGGCAATGGAAAACGGGTTTTATATTACTTTGCAATTTGTGTGTCACTAACTTCCAGCATCTGTCCGGTATAAAGTAGCACTGCTGATGCAGTTGTCACGATCGAGTAAAGGCTGTCCTCAGTAAAGCTGGCCTCAGCAGGAAGAGAGAACAAACTCAGTTAAACTTTTATGCCGACTGGCCTGAGGCAGAGGCCAACGTATTTTTAAATCTCCAACTACAGGCCACTACGGTGAATGAACGCCCATTCCCAACTTTCCAATATATTTAGGGCCGCTTTATCAATAATCGGTTATCCAAAAATCATTCAACAAATATCGTGGACACTGATTTCTTGGGAAAAGAGCCTATGCGAATCCAGCCAAAAATCAACTTGAAATTAGCTGCATAGTGATTGGCGAATGAGTTTTGGATAATCTACTATAGATAGATCAAAAACTCACTATGCTAATTTTGAAACTCGTCTAAAATCAAAATACGTCAAGTTATCGGAATATAAAAAATATTCGCTTATTCTGCAAGGTAAAACAAAGATTTTAAGGCTAAGAACACTCAAAGTGATTCATTTTTGTGCCCAGGAAAAAAATAAAAAACACTAAAAGTCCTAATATATCGGAAGTACTGTGAGTAGGTGAAATTTCGGTTACACAGGTTGATAGGGGACGAACATCCCAGTTCGAGAATTTTGAAAGAGGTTAAGAATTGGGGTATTTATGCCCAACTTCTTCAACAACTTCGTGAATATGGTAGTAAAAATGCAAGGTGAAAATAAATGGAAGTAGCTTCAATTGGGTTGATAAACCCGCCCCGAGTGGTACTATCTCTATATCACAGGTGTTGTGGTAGAGTATCATGAAAAACAATGTTCAAATATCAACATAAAATTTTATGGGATGCATTAGTGACTTTGGATCTGTAATATTCTAATACTACAGAACTAAAGCCAATGTAGACCCGACAGTTCAAAGCGATGAGACCATGATTAGCACTGTGAGGTACATGAGCACTGTGACTCTGGATTGACGAGTGGTGACTAGTTACGAACCTCTCCTCTTGGGCGGCAGGGCAGGCCCGGGATAACTTCGGATTATCGGGTGAAAAGCAACGGTCCGAAGGAGGCACTGAAGAAGGGATGATTTCACTAGCTACGGAGAATTGCCTCTCGAAATCAACATTGTTCGCCAGTAAACGTCTGTCTACTTGCGAAGGGGGTGTCACCCGCAACGCCGAAGATTCCGTCTGCCACAAACTAGTCTGCCAGAGCAGAGCCAATTGTGGGCTACTTCAGGAGGGCAGAGTTGAGAAGAGTTCTGCTTTGAGGCCCGCCATTTCCTCTGCAACTTGGCGGCGTTAGAAGCTGCTCTAATTGGCCAAGACCGATTAATTCATGTCGCCACTTCCATGTGCCCCGAAGGCGATCCCATCTTAGAAGTGCCATTAGACCGAATTACGTTTCTCTGTGTTGAACTTAACAGGATTACTGGGAGGGCACCGCGCGGCGGCTCAGCGACGCCGCCACCGGCGGAGAACGAGAGTGAACTGAGGAGGACTGCGGTAGAGAGAAGTATCGGTAGGAGTCTCTTGGAACTGGAGTAATCGACGAGCTTCCGAAATTAGTGACCTTGCTGATAAATGTTGGAAGGGACTTTACATCTGCCGGGCTAAGATTAAGTCTGCCACCCTCGACCTGTCGATTCTGATAAATAGGTTCGAGATGAACGGTTAACCTACAGTCGAGCGATGATTAACAAAGGACGAATACCAAATTACTTCCATATTTTCTAAGGGTGAACGACATCACCTTCAAAATTGAGTTTTTGCGTTTATTCAAAAATATACCCTACTTATGCCAAATTAGACCCCTTCACCTTTTCCGATCGGATTGCCAGGACAATATGCATGAAGTTGGAGCAAACCACAAATTTCAAGACTAGTTTTATAAAAATCGGATCAGTGGTTCAATACGAAGTGGCTGGACGAATTGTATAACCGTTGTAACCGCTGATCCGATTTTGGCGCGGTTGGTCCTAAAAGTTGTGGTTTGCTTCAACTTGATGCATATTGTCAGGTGAATCCGATCAGAAAATGTTAAGGGGTCAAAAACCCAAAAAAACTGTTTTTGAAATCATGACTTTTTTTACATTTGAACATTTTTGAGTACTTTAGAGTTAATTCAGAGGATTCCCTTGTAAAAAGTGCATGTCACAGGAAAATTTGCTACATTTTTTTTTTTAATCGGACCACTCCTTTTATGCGTTTTGCTGCTGACGGCGGACGGACAAAAAAATTTTATTGCAGATTTGTGTTATAGAACCTCTGAAAGAAAAAATTTTCAGAGGGTGATGTAAAAAAATTTGCACGACCGATTACATAGGTAGGTACATTATTTCCAGAAATAATGTACCAAAATACGTCCAGTTATTGTAATATAAAAAATATCCGCATATTCTGCAAGGTATAACCAAGATTTTAAGACCAAGAACGCTCAAATAGGTTCATTGTTGTAGCAGGGAAAAAATAAAATAGAAAACACTTAAAATGCAAATACATTGGAAGTACTGTGAGTTATTCAAATTCCGGTTAAACATGGGGTTAGGTCTTGCCCAGATAAACATTAGGGGTGGTCCAATTCAAACCTAGAGATACGCCACTTTTTTTTTAAGGCCTGATTCCGGGCTTACGCCCTCTCAAAAGAAAACTGATGTTTCAACCGCCGTTTTACCGTGTTGGAGCACTAGGGCGATCGTCTTTTCGATTGCAAACGATGCGCCTTACCTCAAAAAAGCAAACAAATGAAGGCGTGTTCTGGGATCTACGCCTTCAAGCAAAATCCCGATCCAAGTATACCCTGGTCATACACCAAAATAACCATCGACGACAAAAAATCAAGGTTTCAGCGATTTTGCAATACATTGGCCCTCTGTTCATAAAAAACTCAAAAATTCGTAACTCTTGCAATCTTTTGGTTGGCAAAGGCATCTCAAACGAGAGCCATCACAATAACTCGGTGCTCGTTTGTCAAAGTATTCGAGCCAGTCGATACCGATCGACCTCAGATAAGAAGAATAGATGCCTTGAAAGTTCCCTTAAAATCTGTAGAATCGCTCGGTCCCAGGCCTTGGGGAATGTTGGAGGCATCTGAAATAATCCTGTAGACTCAACGCTTCCTTGCTTGGGTCCGCCCTGGCCGTCGATAGGCCGAACTTAGCGGTAGAAACTCCAGTGTTTGCTCTGACCGTCTCTTGGTAACTTCGAGAAGGTGCTACCAAGATTTAACTGATAGCCCAAAGACACCGGACTTTCTGGCCGGCCAGAACAAACGGACCGGCCAGCCTCCGAGGATTACCACAATTTCGAAGATTCCCATTCCGGCCACGGTCTTCAAATAAAACATCGGATCTCGACCGCAACCCGAAAATGGTCCACATTGTATCGTAACAGTTGTATGAATCGATCCGAATTGCTCGCTCGCATGGAAGCCAATATGCCATATTAGGGAACTCGTTTTGGTACATTGTTTCCAGAAATAATGTACCTATGTAATCGGTAGGGAAAAAGTTTTCTACAACACCCCCTCAAAATTTTTCCTCTTACGTTTCAGAGAATCTAGAACACAAATCTGCAATTAAAAAAAATGCAATTTTGTCCGACCGCCGTCAGGCGCAAAACGCATAGAAGGAGTGGTACAATTAAAAAAAAAAAACGCTAAATTTTTATTTGATTTTAGGCGAATTTTCAAATTAACATAGTGAGTTTCTTGACATTTTTTATCCAAACAGCCTCCAAATTAGTCAGAATACAATCGAACTATGCCAAAAATGTACGTTTAAAAATATGGAAGTATTGTGGGTTATCTACGCGCCACTGGTTTTCTCTCTTATTCCTAAAAATGTCATTTACCTGCTCCCGCCCAGACTTCAACGTAGATCAATTACCTGCTTGTTGAGATTGAGCAGAAAAACGCAAAAACTAACGGTACGAGATGATTCCGATAAATGACGACTACCAACGGAAAAGGATGTGTAATGAAGGCGGGATTTGTGCTCGTCGGCCCCCAGGATAAGGTCAGTGGCGTAACGGCGGGTGATGCCGTTACATCGCGTTGCTCCAAGTCATTAGTCATTGGAGAGGTCAACTTGTTGCCGTGGCAGTTCGGCCGCCGGCCTTCAAGATCTAGCACGACCACTAGATGATCTGTCACTCGGTCCGCGAGCGGAAATGACGTCATAAATTAAATTGAGATATTATCACTGCGGGGAGTACAAAATTCAGCTAGTCCATCGAGTAAGTCCTTGATCAAGTAGTGCGATTGCAGAGACCCATACGGATTATGAACCTGGAGAATTCTCACGGTGGTTTTTCAATATTAACAAATAAAATAGAAGCTTTTTACAACCCCTGGAATCCACAATCGGATTGGCGGTTCAGAAATAATTGCTCGTTTGGCCAAAATTTTGATTACTCACTTTTGGCGTTTTCTTTAGGTACATTAAGAATTCTTTGGCCACGCGAATCTTTAAGGGTGTTGGTTCATCATAAAGAGATTGGAAAATATATAGGATATTGTTGGGCGGTGATGATCATATTCATTTATTAAATTCATTTCAAGCGCAAGAACCACTCATTGTCAAACTCACAATGAAACGGAAACTCAAACTCGAAGTCGAACTCACAACGAAAAAGAAACTCAGACTCGTAAAATAACTCGAAGTCAAACTCACAATGAAACAGTAACTCAAACTCATAAACTAACTCGAAGTCGAAGTCACAATTGAACAGAAACTCAAATTCAGAATTAAACTCGAAGTCACAATGCAACAAAAACTCGAACTGACAATCAAACTCATAGTCAATGAAGTCTATGAGTTTGATTGTCAGTTCGAGTTTTCGTTTCATTTTGACTTCGACTTTGAGTTTGATTCTGAGTTACTCTTTCATTATGAGTTTGACATTGAGTTACTGTTCCATTGTAGTTTGACTTCGAGTTTGACTATGAGTTTGAGTTTCAGTTTCATTGTGAGTTTGACTGTGAGTTTGAATGTCAGTTTGAATGTCAGTTCGAGTTTTTGTTTCATTGTGATTTCGACTTCGAGTTTGATTCTGAGTTTCTGCTTCATTGTGAGTTTGACTTCGAGTTAGTTTATGAGTTTGAGTTTCTGCTTGATTGTGAGTTTGACTTCAAGTTCAACTATGAGTTTTTTCGGACCATTGTTCGCTGTCGTTATAGTTCGGTATTCGTGTTTTGTTTCATGATTTTGAGATTCTGTTTCATTGTGAGTTTCGTATAGGCAGCAACTCATTGAACGAAATAGCATCAATTTAAAATTAATGTGTTATCCTATTCATTTCCCGAGGTATACAATGTGGTATAGTACGACTCGTATCCGAATAATAATTATCTTTTCTGACTAGCCCTTCTGTTACGTTATGAGTTCAACTAATGACTGTTTACTAAATTTGCTTTAATTGAAAATCGACTGTTTTAGTTTTTAGCGACGTCCAGAATAGTTGTTTCGTACGAGTCAGCGGGCATCACCGGCGTTATTGAGTACGAGCGATGACGATAATATCGTCTATTGCAGATTACCTACTACCGTATTTAATGGATTAATACTGTACAGTTGAGTATCATCAGACATTCGCGGTGCCGTGTAAACATAATAGGTGACTCCGATTCATGGCGCACTTAATGGATATGGCAAATCATATTATGGCGGTATTATCGAGGATTCATAGGGGTGGAGTGGGTCTGGATGCGGGGTGAGGGGGGGGGGGATCGAAAATCGAGTACGGCATAGCGGATGTGATTTATCTGGTGGTTCTAGCGCCGCCCAATCTGCGCTCACCTGAACATGGTCTGTGGAGACTGCCAGGTTCAGGCAGTTCGGTCTGTCCTCTGTTCACATGGGGAGGAGCAAGCAGGAGGAGGGGGTCATTAGCACGAAGAACCTGCAGGTTCTATTCCCTTGTACTCGGTTCTGAATACCCACCGACCTATTCGGCGATGGTGAATGAGAACAATTAGGCCAGCGTGGGAGAGCATGACCTTATTTGCTCAGCATAACTCATCAGCTGCACAAACATGTGTGGAATTGAAGATTGGATAAAGTTAATGATATGCATCGCAAAATTATTAGAAATTTGATGAGGTAACGCCGACAATTGAGCTAATCATACGCAGTTAATGTTAAACAAAAACGAGTAGCGCCCAGATAACACACATAGCCTCCTTATTTTAGTACGTTTCGTAAAAATTAAATTGGTAATTTTTAGACTCGTTAGACGTTTTATAAAATCAAAAGAACGCAGTTAGATAGAATCTGTACAATAGATGGAATAGATAGGATAAACAAAATTTTGTGACAAAAAAAAACCAGTGGTGCGTAGATAACACACAATACTTCCATATTTTGAAACGTAAAATTGGGACACAATTTGATCATATTTTGACTGCTTTTAAGGGTGTTTAGGTCAAAAGTATCAAAAAATTCAATATTAAAATTTTAAAATTCGCCCAAAATGAAAAAACCCCACATTTTCGGAATGTGAAAAATATCCACATATTCTGCAAGGTAAAACAAAGATTTTAAGACCAAGAACGCTCAAATCGGTTCATTTTTGCGGCCGGAAAAAAATAAAATAGAAAACACTAAAAATGCAAATATATCGGAAGTACTGTGCGTTATCCGAATTCCGATTAAACAGGGTGTTAGGTCTTGCCGAGACAAACATTTCAGTTCTAGAAATTTGAAAAAAGGTTGAGAAATGAGGGAGTTATGGCCATTTTTGTAAATGACCACAGACGGACACACGGACACACGGACACACAGACACTTGTTCAGGAAGTGATTCTGAGTAAATGTGTATAAGAAAAAGTTTTTTCTGAAGCTCCGTTCCGATTCTCGATTTTAGGACGATCACAATACTTCCATTTTTACTCTGTAAATATGGAAGTAAAAATGGTCATAGCTCCCTCATTTCTCAACCTTTTTTCAAATTTCTGGAACTGAAATGTTTGTCTCGGGAAACCCTAACACCCTGTTTAATCGAAATTTGGATAACGCACAGTACTTTCGATATATTTGCATTTTTAGTGTTCTCTATTTTATTCTTTTCCGGCCACAAAAATGAACCGATTTGAGCGTTCCTGGTCTTAAAATCTTTGTTTTAGGTTGCAGAATATGTGGGTGTTTTTTATATTCCGATAATGCGGCTTATTTCTATTTTGGGCAAATTTTAAAATTTGCATAGTGACTTTTTCGATATTTTTGACCCAAACACCCTTAAAAGCAGTCAAAATATGATCAAATTGTGTCAAAAATTTACGTGTCAAACTATGGAAGTATTGAAGTATTTATCTACGCACCACTGGTCTATTGTTAGAGGGAAAAACGTAATAATCTGAATAACACTGAAAATTTTCAGGAAAAGGTAGGTAACCAAACACGCCGGAAATTCCAAATCGCGTATCGTTAATAAAAAATCCTAAAAACCCCACCATGTGCATTCAGTCGATGGGGTGAAAAATTGTTGAGTGTTAACCATGCGGTGAGGTGGTTATACTAATTCCTTCATGGAAGAGACGCTTTCGAAGCTGCTCAGCACCAAATGGATCACACACCTAACTCCATAGCCTCTAAGACCGAACATAACCACAAACTGCCGATACGAATGTTCACAACCCTCATAGGAACGCATCCAGGCCGATACCCGACAGTAAGTAATACAAGGTCTGTAAGTATCCGGGTGACGATAAAAAAAGTCACCCTGGAAAACATTGGAGCTTTTTAGTATTCAAGGGACTCGACAACTCGGGTGCGTGACGGCTCTTGACGGAGGCCATAATCTCCATAGCTATGCAGCCTCCCTTCCTGTAGCAGTCTATGTCGAGTTGTCCCGACTTGGGCTTTTCATAAAACTAGATAGTTCATACGAGGGCTCTTCATCCGCGGGATGATACTGTCCCATAAAGTGGGTAGGCAACGAATTTACCTCATGCGTACAAGCTAAATAAAGAACATGAATGGAGCGAGAAAACCAAAATTAAAGGATCATCAAATGGAAAAGGGTACCTGCTCCGACGAGGTAGGTATTAGGAAACATGAAATTAATTATTTTATGCAATCCGATCTATAATCTTTGAAGTCACTCGCTCTATCAATAGGTAACTCAGAAGTATAATGATAAACAATCTCCAAATTCAAGAAGGGGTTTTTTTAGATTACAGAATAAAATAAGACGTATAATTATTATACGCATTATTATACGTATTTAACGCACTTGAATAAAATTGTACTACCTATATTTCAAATTTTCCAATCAAGAAGAAACCCGAAGGAATTTGAGTTGAATTCTAGGAAATATGACGACATTCTTCGGATTGTCGAAATGCCGGTACAATCAACGATTCGAAACAGTTGAATTGAAGAGGAATTGAAAACGTCTTTTATGGAAGAGGGGTCAAGTGACCGGAGTGCTTGTGAATAAATAAATAGTGCCAAGAGTGCTCTCCGCCAAAAGGGCCATAACCCACCAGCTCTCCATTTTCCTCAGCAAGGAGCACCGGTCGCAAAACACTTCAACGGCTCTCTTTCAGACTGGGCTTCTGGGCCTTGTCTTCTTATCGGACGGCAGCGAATTGTTGAATAACCCAAAACGTTGGGGTGTTAGCATCGCTATCATCACTACTTAACTAAGTAAATCACTCGCGGAGACAATGTGGGATCCCATAATTTGAATAAAAACTAAAAAAAAAAGTAAATTCCACTATACGGTACAATTGTAGACCGGTTTCGGTTATTAAACCATCATCAATACTTAACGACATCGAGAAATATCTGGCTTATATACTAAAGCGAAGGTACCTACAAGTGAAAGGTAAAAGGTACGATCTCATGGGTTTATGTCTATGAAGTGAATGTTAAATGCTTTTTACTTTCTAGTAGGGATAGAAATCATGTAAAGGGCACTAGGGGTTTTCATTCCCTTTTTACTTCCATATTTACAGAGTAAATGGAAGTATTGGAATCGTCCTAAAATCGAGAATCGGAACGGAGCTTCAGAAAAAAACTTTTTCTTATACACAATTACTCAGAATCACTTCCTGAACAAGTGTCTATGTGTCCGTCTGTGGTCATTTACAAAAATGACCGTAGCTACCTCAATTCTCAACCTTTTTTCAAATTTCTTGAACTGAAATGTTTGTCTCGGGAAGACCTAACACCCAGTTTAATCGAAATTTGGATAACGCACAGTACTTTCGATATATTTGCATTTTTAGTGTTTTCTATTTTATTTTTTTCTGGTCACAAAAATGAACCGATTTGAGCGTTCTTGTTCTTCAAATCATTGTTTTACCTTGCAGAATATGTGGATAATTTTTATATTCCGAAAATGTGGCGTTTTTCCATTTTATGCGAATTTTAACATTTGCAAAGTGAGTTTTTTTAATATTTTTCACCTAAATACCCTTAAAATCAGTCACATGATTCACATGATGTTCATGTTAACGCAGTGGTGAAATTATGTTGGTGATTGTTAACTGGGGTTTTCAAACATATTTTTTACTGGTTGCAAAAATGAACCGATTTGAGCAATTTTTGTTTTAAAATGTTAGTGTGTTACGTACCTAGCAAAATATGTGGATATTTTCTCATTCCGGCAATTTAGTTTACTCCAATTTTAAGAGGTTTTAAAAATTGCATAACGTTTTTTGTTGTCATTTTTTATTCCAGCAGCCTCCGAAATTTCAAAAATAAAATAAATTTTCTTCTCTCTCTCTTTTTTTCTTTGAACTTTTACTTGCCAAATTTCGTAAGTAGGGAGTATTTTTAACAGTGCACCAGTGCTTTTGTCAATGATGGGTGCAGGTATTTCAATTATTGATCGACTGCGCTGCGACCCTTTTATAAAAAGTTGAAACTTGCTAGACGGCGGGTTCAAAACACCATCAGCCTGGTCTTAAAAACTACAATCGAGATAATGTTTGAAGGACAATGAATTAATTATTGAAATTATCCAATTTCGAAAAGGGTAAAATTACCCGATTTTATGAACACCGATAATTATCGCTATTCCTAAGAATTCGCTAGCTGGTGAAGCCCAGTTCACCACCAAAAGTGAACCCCATGCCAGATTTTCACTTTCTCGATAGTAACAACGCATCTACCCGTTCCAAATGTACGAAGAAATTGATCATTAAAAAAATCATGGTCGGCCCAACTACCTAATCAATGACGACGAAACCGCCATCCCTAGTTCCAGCTCCTGGGTTTATTCGTATGGAGAACCTAGTTCCATAGTAACAAACCCATTCAACTGGTTTAATAGCCAGCCAAACTGCATGCATTGGGATAGCACCAGTAAATGCCAACGGTATTATAAGGGGGGGAACAGCAATTTCCCAGGTAGTTCACCGAACATTAGCGTTCGGCTGCGGATAATTGATAGCTCGCAACTACGCAATGAATGCCTGCAGGTTGGCGCGCGCGTGGAGGAAGGAGAACCGTTAATCCGGGTAGTAGCAGTGCACTCTGGCAACATTTCGTGCTGGCTCAAGCCTTAATTTAAACGAAAGCACGCAGTTGTCAGGCGAAATTCGTAGACCAACGAACAACTGATAGGCCCAACCTGAGAGAGGCACTAAGGTTGGCAAAAGTTCCAATCAAATGTCATTCCACACCAGCACTGTGCTGATTCACCGGCCGACGAGGTCCTTTTGTTTTGAACCCCCATCTCGAGGGGAACCTCACCCCTTAACTTTGACATTCATCCAACGGACGAAGGTATCCGAATAGTTTATCAAACTTAATGGAAACGATTGTGGCTATGATTATGAATAATGAGGCAATTAGACCGAGGAGGAGAGCGAGAGACGAACGGAAGGCTTTGGCCGGGCTGGGCCGGTAAATCAAGGTATGAATGCTGAAAACAATTAAACAATTTTCACCTTCCAGCAACTCCTTTGCAATTTGCGATGTTAAAGACGCGATCAGGTCGATGGACCGTAGGCCATGAGAATCCTACTCCGACCCAAATAATGTCTATCGAGCTCAGAAACACAAAACTCGATCATTGAGAATTGGAAATGTAGCACGAGACTGGTAGCATAACGAGAGCTTCCAGTACCTAACCTAGTCCAGTAAACGGCGAGGAAAAAAGTACTGAAGTATGTTTGGAGTGGACGTTGAAGTGGAAGAAAATTAAGAGCGTTGGTCGGTGTGGATTGTTCAGAGTTGTTAGTAATTGGACAGTGAGAATTCGCTCGATAATTTGTCAAATTTTAAATACATAAATACGGGCTGAGCGAGCTGGTTCATTTTTGGACTGTCCAAATTTCGCTCGATAATTTATGGAGCAGCCGTGAAAATCAGCCATACAAGTCAATACTTCTGGACTAGATACAAGTCGAACGAGGATCTTTTTCCACAACGTTCGACTTCTCCGCCTGTGCGGTCCATGGGCTTCTTCGGTGAGATGAGAAACCGTTTATCGAAGTATCTCATCTATCGTGAGTGAACTTTTTCGGAAGGAAGATCGGAACAGGAGGAAGAGGGTGAGCGAATGAGGAAAAGAGGCGATCAGAATAAGTAGAGCTCCTGCCCCAGGGTGATCGGCAATGTAGGCCCAATCTACCGATAAAACAAACTGCTAAAAGAGGGGTATCTGCAGAGTAGACGAAGCACGTTTACAGAAGGTATAAAGTCTAAAGACCTAAAGTATAAAGGCCTTGAAAATAAGGCTTCATAGATACAGGCAAAAAAAAGGTCTCACGGGCGTAGCCTAGTGGCTGGCGCGACTGATACGAGCAGCAGGCTATACCGGGGAGTTCGCTTCCCGCATAGGTAAGGTGACCAGACGTCCCGCGTTGGGCGGGATAGTCCCGATTTGGAGGGTTGTGTCCCGGTGTCCCCAGGATCTCGTAGGGGACGGCCAAATGTCCCGCTTCAAGGGAAAAGCCCCGTTTTGGGACGGCATCCTCTAAAAAATTAGGTACCTACCTATGTAAGTACGCGGTACCTACTCAATGACCGCTAGATCCAGTGTTGCCAACTCGTCGCCTTGCCTTCCCTCTGTCGAGCACCGAAAAACCTCTGAATTCGACTAAAAACATTTGACTTTCAAAAAGTTTTGTTCTTAACTCCAACATTAAAAAAAACGAACAAAAAATGATCAAACTCAACTTCGAGTTCAAGCACAACTTCGAAATCAAAGTCAAGTTCAAGATCAAAGTCAACTTCGAGATCAAAGTCAAGTTCGAGATCAAAGTCAACTTCAAGATCAACGTCAACTTCGAGATCAAAGTCAACTTCGAGTTCAAGATCAAACTCAAATTCGAGATCAATGTCAACTTCGAGATCAAAGTCAACTTCGAGATCAAAGTCAACATCGAGATCAAACTCAACTTCGAGTTCAAACTCAACTTCGAGATCAAACTCAACTTCGAGATCAATGTCAACTTCGAGTTCAAACTCAACTTCGAGATCAAAGTCAACTTCGAGATCAAAGTCAACTTCGAGTTCAAACTCAACTTCGAGATCAAACTCAACTTCGAGATCAAAGTCAACTTCGAGTTCAAACACAACTTCGAGATCAAAGTCAACTTCGAGTTCAAACTCAACTTCGAGATCAACGTCAACTTCGAGATCAAAGTCAACTTCGAGTTCAAACTCAACTTCGAGATCAAAGTCAACTTCGAGATCAACGTCAACTTCGAGATCAAAGTCAACTTCGAGATCAAACTCAACTTCGAGTTCAAACTCAACTTCGAGATCAAAGTCAACTTCGAGATCAAAGTCAACTTCGAGTTCAAACTCAACTTCGAGATCAAAGTCAACTTCGAGATCAAAGTCAACTTCGAGTTCAAACTCAACTTCGAGATCAAAGTCAACCTCGAGATCAAAGTCAACTTCGAGTTCAAACTCAACTTCGAGATCAAAGTCAACTTCGAGATCAAAGTCAACTTCGAGTTCAAACTCAACTTCGAGATCAATGTCAACTTCGAGATCAAAGTCAACATCGAGATCAAACTCAACTTCGAGATCAAAGTCAACTTCGAGATCAAACTCAACTTCGAGATCAAAATCAACTTCGAGATCAAAGTCAACTTCGAGTTCAAACTCAACTTCGAGATCAAAGTCAACATCGAGATCAAACTCAACTTCGAGATCAAAGTCAACTTCGAGATCAATGTCAACTTCGAGATCAAAGTCAACTTCGAGATCAAAGTCAACTCCGAGTTCAAACTCAACTTCGAGATCAATGTCAACATCGAGTTCAAACACAACTTCGAGATCAAAGTCAACTTCGAGTTCAAACTCAACTTCGAGATCAAAGTCAACATCGAGATCAAACTCAACTTCGAGATCAAAGTCAACTTCGAGATCAATGTCAACTCCGAGATCAACGTCAACTTCGAGATCAAACTCAACTTCGAGTTCAAACTCAACTTCGAGATCAAAGTCAACTTCGAGTTCAAACTCAACTTCGAGATCAAAGTCAACTTCGAGATCAAAGTCAACTTCGAGATCAAAGTCAACTTCGAGTTCAAACTCAACTTCGAGATCAAAGTCAACCTCGAGATCAAAGTCAACTTCGAGTTCAAACTCAACTTCGAGATCAAAGTCAACCTCGAGATCAAAGTCAACTTCGAGTTCAAACTCAACTTCGAGATCAATGTCAACTTCGAGATCAAAGTCAACATCGAGATCAAACTCAACTTCGAGATCAAAGTCAACTTCGAGATAAATGTCAACTTCGAGATCAAAGTCAACTTCGAGTTCAAACTCAACTTCGAGTTCAAACTCAACTTCGAGATCAAAGTCAACTTCGAGATCAAAGTCAACTTCGAGTTCAAACTCAACTTCGAGATCAAAGTCAACTTCGAGATCAAAGTCAACTTCGAGTTCAAACTCAACTTCGAGATCAAAGTCAACCTCGAGATCAAAGTCAACTTCGAGTTCAAACTCAACTTCGAGATCAAAGTCAACCTCGAGATCAAAGTCAACTTCGAGTTCAAACTCAACTTCGAGATCAATGTCAACTTCGAGATCAAAGTCAACATCGAGATCAAACTCAACTTCGAGATCAAAGTCAACTTCGAGATCAATGTCAACTTCGAGATCAAAGTCAACTTCGAGTTCAAACTCAACTTCGAGTTCAAACTCAACTTCGAGATCAATGTCAACATCGAGTTCAAACACAACTTCGAGATCTACGTCAACTTCGAGATCAAAGTCAACTTCGAGATCAAAGTCAACTTCGAGATCAAAGTCAACTTCGAGTTCAAACTCAACTTCGAGATCAATGTCAACATCGAGTTCAAACACAACTTCGAGATCTACGTCAACTTCGAGTTCAAACTCAACTTCGAGATCAAAGTCAACCTCGAGATCAAAGTCAACTTCGAGTTCAAACTCAACTTCGAGATCAAAGTCAACCTCGAGATCAAAGTCAACTTCGAGTTCAAACTCAACTTCGAGATCAATGTCTACTTCGAGATCAAAGTCAACATCGAGATCAAACTCAACTTCGAGATCAAAGTCAACTTCGAGATCAATGTCAACTTCGAGATCAAAGTCAACTTCGAGTTCAAACTCAACTTCGAGATCAAAGTCAACTTCGAGATCAAAGTCAACTTCGAGTTCAAACTCAACTTCGAGATCTACGTCAACTTCGAGATCAAAGTCAACTTCGAGATCAAAGTCAACTTCGAGATCAAAGTCAACTTCGAGATCAAACTCATCCTCGAGTTCAAACTCAACTTCGAGATCAACGTCAACTTCGAGATCAAAGTCAACTTCGAGATCAAAGTCAACTTCGAGATCAAAGTCAACTCCGACTTCAAACTCAACTTCGAGATCAAAGTCAACATCGAGTTCAAACACAACTTCGAGATCAAAGTCAACTTCGAGATCAAAGTCCACATCGAGTTCAAACACAACTTCGAGATCAGAGTCAACTTCGAGTTCAAACTCAACTTCGAGATCAAGGTCAACATCGAGTTCAAACTCAACTTCGAGATCTACGTCAACTTCGAGATCAAAGCCAACTTCGAGATCAAACTCAACTTCGAGGTCAAACTCAGCTTCGAGATTAATGCCAACTTCGAGACCAAACTCAAGTTCGAGATCAATGTCAACTTCGAGATCAAAGTCAACTTGAGCTACGGCCCTTTTTGTAAATGACCACAGAAGGAAACAGATATTTGTTCAGGAAGTGATTCTGAGTAAAACTGAATAAGTCAAAATTTTTCCTGGAGATTCGATTTTCAATTTCAGGACGATTACAATGCTTCCACTTACATCTTATGTATGGAAGTAAAAATCGATAGGTTTTAGGAATCAATTGTTTAATTAATTATAAAATTGTATCCATTATTGGCCCGGGCGAACCCTGCTTCAAAACTGCAATTTGCCAACAAAGCACAATAGAGCAATTTAATCATTTAATTAGGTAATACAACGATATTAATTTTCAACCCAGTACGAAGAGGTTTTTCGGGTTAATTAACTGCATTACGGGTTAATTACGATAAACGATTAAATGTATCGCGTTATGGTGCCGATCCAGGTGAAACGGAACATATAATAATTATGCGTAATAAATACATTTCCTATCACTGACCGTTAACAAGAAAACCAGCGAACCTAGTGCAGAAAGAAATTATTTATCTGCAGATACAACTGCAGATAAATAATATCATGATATTGGATTCGACATCAACTACTACTTCCATGTTTACACAGTTGATGAAAGTATTGCAATCGTCCTCAGATTGAAAATTGGAACGGAGCTACAGAAAAAACTTTGAGTTATACACTTCTACTCAGAATTACTTTCACACTTTTACTCAGAAAAAGTGTCTGTGCGTCCGTGTGCCACCGTGTCCAACTATGTCCAAATACAAAAATGGCCGTACACTCAATTCTCAACCTTTTTTCAGAATTTCTAAGCAACTCACGAACTAAGCTAAGCTAAACTCACAAACTAAGCAACTTGTTCTATTATTAAAAAGTTTGTTTTAAATCGTAAAACGTTTGTAGGTAATAAGAGTAATTACTTGATTGATAAAAATCATGCCTCATAGAAATCCATGCATTATCATTATTCTACAATTATAAGTTGATCTCACCGACAAGATTACGTTTTATAAAAAGCTTGAAGATAACATATTTTGTTTCTACGTACCAAATAATTGCAGAATATGCGTCTCCATTGCAGCTCAAATAAGCAAAGTTTTCATTAAGGCACTCACCTGAAACAAGAAATAGACAGTCAATATTGAAACTCGTCACGTTTAGTGGTCCAGGACAGTATTACGGGATCTTTGACATTTCCATTTCCTATCGTCACCTTTAAACACAGTGTTCACTCGCCGAGAATGCTGGTGCAAATTAAACAACTAGGATAAAATTATAATATGCATTGTCTCAGGGAAATTTTGCAGATGCACTCCGACTAAAAACGGAGGAATTTATTTCAGATTGAAATGTATTGTCAGGTTGAAATAGATTGTCAAAATATATAATCATTTTTATATGATAAGTAGGTATTATTTTGTTAACTAACATTATTTACTCTTAAAATTACCTACTTAATAAGCCGTTATTCCCTCTTCAGTATTTTCAGTTCCTTCACCTTTATGTCCGGTTTATCAAATTATTTAAAGCTAGATTAATCCAGACGCTTGCATTAACGAATTTCCAAGAAATTTTCGGTATGAGGGTCAATGAAAAAATGTCCTGGGCGAAATAATATTTATTTATTTAATTATTTACTGTCTAATATATAATATATTATAGTGCAAGCATCCTTGGACAGATCTAGCTTTAAATGAGTTGATAAACCGGCCCTTGGCATCGACAAGTCTTGTTTCAGTAGCCCAGGGCAAACCATGCGTGAACAACAAGCAAATTAGGAAGTCCAAGTGCGAGTGAGTTTAGTAGCTTAAATAGTTCTCGGTTTTATCAATACAAATTACCTGATTGATCAGCAGGCTCATGCGATTCAGCAAAATTTTACATAATTTTTCATGAAATCGAAAGGTACTTTTGAATTTTCTCACTGTGCATGGCACGCATTATCTACCTGTTATACATTAATTAAATTCTCAGCCAATGATCTGCGATCTACCTCATAAGCGGAATCAGGTCAGTCGCTACCCTATTTGCAGCTGCTAACATCCGACCGACTATCTCAAGCCGTACGCCCTCTCGCTCCTCATCCTCAATTAGCGAGTTTATACATTACTGATTGTCCTCCTGTTTGCACTTGTAGTAGTTCTGGATTTAGAAGATGGAAGATCTCCGTAGGTGTACGAACAGGATTCTCGATGTTGTCCTCATTCGCATTCATCAGCACGGATTGACAGTACTTTATCAACAAGTGCGCCCGCCTACAATCAGTAAATTCTGCAGGCATCCGACCGGCAGCAGTTCGTGCCATCCGCTAAATAATTCAAAGCATTTCCCACTTCCGAGTTCTAGTCGGTTGGATGTGTAGCTGAATTGGCATTAGCGACAGAGGGTTTAGGTAGAATTTTGAAGCGACATGTGCTCTTTGATCAACGGGAGTTTCTCCTTTCATTTATTATTTCCTTTCCAACTCGGCCCAATCGCTATTCCTTTTGCACCTAGATGCTAGAGGAAAGTGGTGCATCGAACGCTGCCGCCCTTGGCTGTAGATAAGTACTGCACGCAAGTTTTGAAACTGTGGAACCCGCAGATTATGGTTGTGGAAAAATTGCAGAGGCGATCAGGGGTGCCCAGAAGGGGGGGGGGGGGCGAAGCCTCCCTTACAGACCTTTTAATATCCTATTAAAATATTTGTCATGTAATCCTGATGTAATGTAGTACTTTGATAAACATAATATGTTTAAAAAAATTTTAATATTTATATACCAGTATATTATACTGGTATATAAATATTAAAAACTATGATAATTGTTTACTGCTTTTTAGTCCTCCCGTACAAAGAACGGGTGCACTGCTAGTGTCAACAATCATATCAAAAAGGTACTTTATTTATATTCTAAAAAGATAAGAAACAGCGGTATATATTTTTTACAATAATGAAAACAGAAAGAATTCCTCACAAGACCAAAGTTTAACAATGTCCTTTGGAAGATTAGAATGTAAGATGTGAATTTTATCGTCATACACTGAATAATGTTAAAAACTAAAGGGTTGGGTATTGGGGTACTTGGGGGGGGGGGGGGAATTACATTCGGTTTGGGGGAGGAGGGGGGGGCATGCCCCATTGCCCTGGGGGGGGGGCACCCCTGGAGGCGATTGTTCCAATTGATTATGCGGCGCTGCATTAAGGTTATGGAGGTAATGTGGTGTTAGTCCATTTCGGTCGATGATTTCTTCCCAGGGTGACCTTAATTTGACGAGGTTTGTGCGCAGTTTTTATCACATACTTCAGTTACGTACGGAGTTGTATGCCAACCGAAATCTACTCAAAGCTGTGCATACTGATGTAAAAGGCAGTCGTCGGAGAGGCGTTGATAATAAATCAGCAGCCAATAACACTTAAAGAAGGATTACCATCACAAATCATGATATACAATTATCATCAATCTACCAATTGATATTTTATTAACATAGATTGATACGTAATATTTATAGCGGTTTAAATTATTTTTTATCGTGGCATAATTATGGAATTGGGCTCACGGGTTGGTCTAGTGGCTAGCGCGTCTGCCTAGCTGCAGGCTATACCTGAGAGTTGTGGGTTCGATTCCCACAGGTGCCATGAAAAATTTGGCCCATAGCCTTATGATTCATGTCATCCCTGGCATTCGGGGTTTTCGGAATTAAATGATATTGGAGAACTGAACCCACTCCTTGTGATGCCCTATGGGTTAAAACAATTAAACCATCATTTACATAATTATGGAATTATGATAATTATTACACATGTATATTTATATCCTTACCATAGAATTTCTTTGATCAAATCGAGATAGAGTTTTTTTTTTATTTCGGCAATAACTATCACGTTGAAATACGATTATAAAAATTATTCGAAAGGACAGTATTATTGATAGGTGTAGTTCTTTCTTGACAGACGAGAATCAGTTATAGATCCCCGAGTTCCCAATGTGATTGAAAATCAGAATCTGATATGATAGACGAAAGGAAAAAGGCTGGATGAGTTGTGACTAGACGGGTTCAAGTCCCACCCTCGCTCTAAGAAATTTAAGAAAATTAAATTGAAATTCATTTAAATAAAATTCATTCAAATACAATTCTTGTTTCCGGTCAGCTTCGTACTTTATCGGAAAAGCCTCTCCGTCATGTCAGATCTTTTCAATCGAGAAAAACTCGAGTTCAGCATTCCAAACAAATATTTTCACAAAAAAAAAAAAAATGCTCGATTTGATAATTGTACCGAGGGGTGGTTTATCGATTCATTTAAACCTAGATTTATCCAAGGAACTTCACTTAGGGCATATTTCCATTGATCGTCATACAGAAAATTGCTTGGCAATAAATTAGCAGGAGTCCTTGGATAAATCTAGATTTAAATGAATTTATAAATTGGCCCAAATTTTCAGATATCATTTTTCAGATATAATCATGACAAAACTCATGATTATATGCAAAATGAATCAAGTTAAACGACTAAGATAATTATTATCTTATCATAATTTCAATCGATGTCAAATTGATAAATTGCCCATGTAACCAAATTTTATTTGAGGCCCAAGACAAAAAGGTCCAAATGCCAAAGAATACAAATAAAAAAGTACTTGTTCGCGTAATCTATCCACAAGCACCACAACTTTACGGTTTTTTTTCAGAAATTGTAAACTAATTTTTCTAGTTCTGTTCATTAGTGGCCAATGAAGAGTTTGAACCACGAAAATTATGGCTAGCAACTTTCTAAGTAAAGGTTACAAGTTGGTTGAGGTTCGTGTCAGAGTAGCGTGCTAACGGCACGAAAGTGAAAATGCCTCGCAAGTAAAGTTTGTGTTTAACCAACGAAATGGGTAGTGAAGTCGAGTTAATCCGACTTAGCAACGCAGGATCGATGGAGGTATCACCTTATAGCCTCACCAACATGGTCTCTCTCAGTAGCTAGCAGTACACGAGCGAAATTTCTGACGTTTCGACGGTTTATTAAAGGGAATCTGCCCCGAAAAAAACTGCAAATTTGCCTGCATCGGACGGTTATATGAAAAGACCAGCTCCCCCATTTTTGAAAAGTTAGCGTTAATGGTGCACAATGGCTCAATGTTGGAGAATGGTTTGGCGTGTACAAAAAATAATTCATTTAAAAAACGCGGCTTTTAAGCTGTGGATCAAACTGCCGTCGGCCATAAACAGGCAAAACGGATCCGTGATGAAATCCGCGCGTTGGGACTGTTCAGAAATGTGTAATTGGAACGTTCAAAAGTATGGCTAGCCATGCTATGGGCCAAGGAACAGTTTTTGCTTTTTTAGAATGCATACGAATACTAAATTAGAGGTTGGCTAACCTGCCATGAATGATAACAGTCGTCCGATAACTTTTACTCATACACTTTTACGTGGTAATTTACAAAAACGGCCCCTCAATTCTCAAACTTTTCCAAATTTCTTGAACTGGCACGTTTGTCTCGGCGAAACCAATCACCCTGTTGAACAGGAATTCAAATTACTCGCACTACTTTCCATATATTAGCACTTTTACCATATATTAGCACTTCTAGTGTTTTTATATAATTTTTTCCAGGGCACAAAAATGAACTGATTTTAGCGTTCTTGGTCTCATAATCCTGGTTTAACCTTGCAGGACACGGACTTTTTTTTATAACAAAAAATGTTTAAAATCTGTTTTCATCTTGCAGAATACGTGGATATTTTTTATGTCCCGGTAACTGGACGTATTTTGATTTTAGGCGAGTTTTAAAATCGGCGCAGCGTGTTTTTCGACATTTTTTATCATTTTACCACTGCATAAGTCAAATCAGTGATACATAGGGAAGAAAACCTTGATTTTTCGAATTCCGGGATTCATCATCTCTGTAACGGAGGGTCCTCGATTACCCTCATGGCCATTTTCACCCGAGCAATAAATAAATTCGCCATTATCAATAACCACGAGTTGTTAAAAGTTTGATGAAATGTGCCTTCTACACTGCCAAACGAATAAAGCATTAATTGAATTCATCACATGGCCGACGAAACTCTAGTCATAATGAATAAATAAACCCTAGTCCGACTTAAATGCTTCGCAGCGTTTTATCTGGTAGCTGAAAGGTAGTAGCTGGAAAATGTTCCTGTCCGATCTTTCCCGATTCCATCCTTTGTCACTTCCCTCGTACGTACCTCACAACTTCCATTAGCTTCGTAAATATGCTAGTGGTACGACTGCGTGAGCGACCGACAGTGTGTTGGACAGTACACCCCCAGACCCTTGCTGTAGACACGCTATTTTCCATTAATTAAAAATAATATCCGCCCACGTAACGTGCAGTTATCTCACCTGGGATCGGTTACCATCTGGGAATTTTGTCGGATAAGAGGTTATGATTTCCTACCTGCCATTGTCCGGTATTGCTATTCCTGATGGTTGCTATACGCACACCTGGGGCATGCCAGTCTGGGAACGCAGCCATGTCACGGAATAATAGCACCCTCTTATGACAAACCAAGCGCAAATAATACAGTAGATATACATGGAGTAAGAAGCAGGTGCAATTCATATTTTTTTATTGATTTAAAACGCATGTCGAACGGTCGAGCATTTTCTGGGTTTTTAAAAAGGACGGAGACGGTTTTTTCTTAACACATAAGACACATCCACGTCAAAATTGAATCCTGTACAATAGTACCAGCAGGATCCCACAATCATGTTTGATGTATAGGAACCCTTGTTCGAAATTGGCGGCGTTGATTCGAATCGTAGGTTTTAAAAAATGGTTGGGCCACGCACGCAAAAAGAAAAAACGCAGCCAAAACACAAAAACCAGTGGTGCGTAGATAAAACACAATAAATCCATACAACCTTTTGGCACATATATATTTTGACTAATTTTGAGGCTGTTTGGATCAAGAATGTCAAGAAACTCAAAATGCAAACTGTAAAAATCACCTACAATCACAATACGCCAAGGTATTGTAACATAAACATTTCTACATAGGTAGGTACTTTCAAGGTGAAACAAAGATTTTGAGACCAAGAACGCTCAAATCAGTTCATTTGATTGGATAGAAAAAAATAAAATAGAAAACACTGAAAGTACTGTGAATAATTCGGATTCCGGTTCAACAGGTCTTGCTGAGACAAGTATTCCAGACCAAGAATTTTTAAAAAGGTTAACAATCGAGGGAGCTGGGACCATTTTTGCGAATGACCACAAACGGACACTTGTTCAGGAAGCGGTTTTGAGTAGAAGTGGAAATTTTTTGAGAAGCTCCAATACGATTTTTGATTTTAGGACAGTTAAAATACGGAATGGAGGTTTGTGAACGACTTCTCTTTAGCCCATGAAGTGGTTGATGATAGTAGTTAATTTCATATGATCATTCGTACTTAGGCCAGCTTAGAAAGGTCAGTAATGGAAAATAAACAATCAACATCCTGGGAGGCAGCACGGTGTTAATGCCGCGATTGAAAATGGATATCGGTTGAACGCCGGTTGGGCGTCGGACTTGATTATCTTCTTTGAGTATTCTCAATAAAACGAATTGTTACGGACGCTTGAATTGTTTTGATGTTTATTTATCGTCCGACTGAATTTGGAGACAGAGAAGTTTTTATGCTCCAACAATCGTCACCCAATGAGAACAAGGTTCAAAAATATTCGCGTATTACAATTTCGAATTAGACTATAGATTCCTAGGTCGTCAGCCACTCACAGCAAAGTGTGGGCGGCATTTACGTTAGGCATGCCGGAGCATTCAAATTAAATTTTCGGTTAAAGGGGATTAAAACGAACCCAGTGTTGTATCGGAGGCAACAGGTTGACATATCCGACAGAGGCCTCCGCCCGACCACCACCCCCTCTAACCTCTTGCTGCCCACGCCCTTAGGCAAACGAGGGAATGACAAATCGATTAGATGCCAAATAAGATCTCTCCACGTCAGCTATTCGACCTGCAAGGAACACATTGGGTTCAACCGTTTCTCACAATTGACAAACATGATACCACCCGGTGACATTGCCAGTACTTTAGTAGCGGTGCTATGGGGGGGGGGGGGGGGTGCTGGTAGCGATCTAAGTTCGCGTGCCGACTGGTACATGGATTCTAGTGCACCCAGTAATGGTGAGCTCCATCCATGGGCCGATGAGTAACTTAGAAATCGTCAGGGGATTACTTTATTGGTTTTTCTGTAGCTAGCTCCAATGTTTAGATATCACCAATCTTAACCGGTACTTTTTCGCCTTTTTTTATATCGTACCCTCATGGGAAATTCAATTTTGAGCCTGAAAACCCATGAAAAACTGCCAATTGAGCCATATTAGCCCCCCCCCCCTCTGAATCCGAGTCAAGTTTTGAATTCACTCAAAAACGAAATGGAAAGTGCTTATTAGTTGAGTCCCAACTGCCCATGGTCGAAAATCCGATATTTTGAGGAAACAATTTCTCACCAATTTTCGTTTGAAACTTTTCGACCGGAGCAGTTTTTTTGTTTCATCTCCCCTTAGGCCGTGCTGGAGGATAGCCGGTTTTTCCAATATTCTGGTACCTAAATGCTACAAAAGCTCTTTCGGGATTTCAAAATTTTTTAAAATATTTGGTAAATTAAAAAAAGCAGTTTTGAATGCATTTTTTGGCTTGAAAACTCAGTATATTTGAACGTTCAAGGGGTGAAACGTGTTCAGCAGACTCTAACAAATCCAACGAGCCCCCAAAAATCCTTATTCGATAAGGGGAACCCTCCAAAAGTTGCTAAAAACTGAAACAAGGGAAAATCCCGATTGAATTTTTGAGCTGCCGAACGACTCGGAAAAAAGTTGATCGGAAAATTCACGGAAAAGCGCCTATCCTAGGGTAAATGACGCGAGAAAAACGGGAAGAATATTAAAACAATTCTGAAATTGTTCCTTCACGGTCAAAATCTTAACTTTTACACTTTGCTCAAAGTCTATTAACGCCAGAAAATAACAATATGCTTCTAATTGACTGCTGTAATTATAATACTACACCTACCCATACCCATCAACTAAACCCCCCAAAATTCGCGGTCTTTTCGCTCGAAAATTAGCACTTCAAGCAGTTTGATCACGACTGTTTCTACGTCTGGAACGTTTGGGGCGAAATGAGAGCCGACGCAATTGAAACAACCGATTTCCAATAATTTAATGCAGGAGGACTGACATAAATGCTCTTCGAGAGCATTTTTTATGGTAGCCAGACGATTATTGTTGCGGCAATTGAAATTGGCGAAGCCGCCAGGGCAATGAGCCGCATACAAACGTAAATCGCCGCTACAACATTACCCAGTTTTAAAAACGAAAATGGTGCGGGCATACTACCGGATTCGGCACATCGCTCAAAATTTACATCATAAAAGCATAAGTCCGCGTCATTCTCTTCTACCGAGAAATGAGAGTCTCAGCTCGACGAATATTTTTCAACTTCCTCGTTCGAAGTGACAACTACTCATCAGCAAGCCTTTCAAAAAGAGAAGAGAGCTTCAACTGCGAAGAGCCCCCCTCCCATCTCCTGAATGGGATTCAAAAAAAATTTGAAATTCACATTCCCTGGTGAACAAAATTTTGATTCTACCTCACCAAATGAGCCTATACATTCGGTCGGACATAGGTCCTGAAACTCCCTCACGGTTTGTGGTTAATATTCAAAAGAAATGTAAAATCTGAATCTGCACTAAGTAGGTGAGATGTTTAGCCCGACTGCTGACCGGAGTTTTTCAAAGCGACAGAGTTTTCAATATTTTCTCGATTCTCAGCCCCGAAAATTCGACTCTGTCTCACGAAAAATCGTGCGCTTCCAGAAATAGTTTTGAGACAATGCACGATTCTGTGGATGCCAACGGATTCAATTTTGGTAGTGTTTCGTTGCGCAAAAATCTATTTGAAAACTTTCTCATTGTTCAAGTTCTTGATTGCTCCACCCGATCGAAAGGGAGTTTCTATTTCAGATTCGAGAGGGGATCCTTTATTTCGTTTAAGAAATATGATACATCTCAACATCCCCTAAACAACGGGGCCGGATTTGTGATCACCGTAGGGCAGTTTGGAAGTTTCGGTTGTTCAAGAGCTATCACGTAAAACATGAGCGCCTATAATGGGGTAACAGGTGCCTTCGAAGGCTGGAAGCTCCTTGGCTGAGTAGAAAGGGCCGTAACGCCAAGTTCTGGCTGGGATAACCCTCGATTAAATGAGCTTCCGACTGAACTTAGCCACCAATTTCCTATGGTGACCACTGATCAGTGATCACAATTACTCCGCACTGGCACTTCCATTAGCGAACCTTATCCGCTAGCCAAACTTCAGTTCAGCGCTGCAGCTCGATCATCAGCGGAGACAAGTTAGGTTAATGTATAGGAACTCTACATAATTACCATCGAGATACTACATTGGAATAGTACAGCTGATGCTACACAATAAAATGCCGCGGCTTCAGCTGATCAAGTATGTTGGACATTGAAGTTGAATAAGAATAAGTTCACTTTCAATAACTGTTACAATTCCAGTAGGTTAGTCTTAAGTTCAGTTGATTTACCATCGTCATGATACGATGTATCTCTGTCAGATTACAGTGATTAATTTTCTCATTATATTAATTTCTTAATTCCAAATTGAGTTAAATCTGTTACCCCTATCCGAGTCAACAAAGTAATTTAAATTTTCTTCAATGTTGACGAACTTTCACGATTATCCAACAATAGCGGTTCGCTTACTCCAGAATAATTCTTAATTATTAGAATTACAATGATCGAATTGAAATGGGCCGTTTTCAAATTTCAACCCCATTGAAAATTTAGTATTCGTGCGTGCTATCGAAAAACGTTTGGATACTAGAACCCCTCTTTTCCATAAATCACGACTTGAACCTCATTGTTTCGGTTTCCAATAATCCAACAGTTCGTTGACGGGGTCGAAAGTAAGAAATCTTCGATGAAGAAAGTAAGGTAACATTCAGCATAAAATGCCGCCATCGTACATCTTACACGGCCTACAGCTCCGTGTCGGGAGAAATACTCCGAATAGCATTTCGTATGCTTCTTGGCCGCTGATCATAACGCACAGTTCCGTTAGGTACACCCTATCACGTCATCGGCATATCTACGCTTCCTCCTCCGGCAAAAGTGTTACGAGCGTACGGGGAAGATATCTGTGCATTGTATGCAAATGTAGCGCAAGTACGTGGTGGGCGTATTGTGGATGCTCCAAATCTGACGCGTCATCGTTATTGTGATTTTGACCTCGTAAAAAAAGAGATTGAGAGGTTGAAAATTTTTTTTGAGTTCCAGAGTGTTCATCGCAAATATATGTAATTCGAGACATAGGCCGGTTTCATAGCGACGCGATAATATAATATATTATAGAAATCCTCCAGCATCGAAGAGCGTCCACCGGAATATTATATTTTTGAAACTTTTTAGGCCGTATCGCACATTGAGAATAGTAGTGAGACAAGTCCAAAATGTCGAGTTTTGAGTTAAACTCACAGGCAGATAGCTCTACGAGCTCTACGAGGAAATAGTATCGTCCAAGCCTAGTTTCAATCGTTATCACTTGGGAGCGAAATGTGAGTAAATACACCATTCACTTTTTTCCTGTTGTTTTCCTGTTCCTCATTTCCTCATTGTTAATTAAGAAAATCGCTGGATGCCTGGAGTATCACTTTTCATAAATACAAAAAGTAAATAATAAAAAATCACGATTCGGCAAACTATGTTCAATACGCGAAACTTGAAACTCGTTTCCCCAAAATTGCAGGTTTTCTACTTTTCACGCTGCTATTCTCAAGGTGCGATATATTATAGCGACAAATAACAATTCACATAATTAATTGATAAAAATTATTAGCCAATAACCGCATGGGGAAGGTTTTTTGAATTATTATCGATTCTCGAAGCATTTTTCGGCATCATTATTATAGACTATTCGTCTGATCAAGACTCTGCAATATGATTGAAGACGCTCACTGACTTTGGGATCAAAGAGCCTGTAATTTCCGAATAGCTCTGAATAGGATCCTTCCCTGCCACAGCTGAAGTCGTATTAGGCCCAAATGAAAGAACACGCGAACCCCAGCTCACCAATCCTCCCCTACAGGCTCTAGGGGCTAGAGCTGACCCCTTTCCTAATTCCCCTGCACTCCTCATCCCCAGAAAGGACTATCAGCAGAACGGAATTCTTCCTTCCTTCCGCCTCACGGCAGCTCGGGATAGTAATGAAACCTCGAAAGAGACGCAAACAGTACACAGCCGGCGCGTATACCACAACAGCATCGATAGACAGAGAAAAGACGACGACCGACCAATGGAAAATTTCCAGGAGCAGCTGGACTTACCGGGTATAGACTGCACACCGTATAAACACAGTTTTACGGCTTTTGTCCTGCTCCGAAGTTATCCACCCCAAAAAATATCACGACAACCATCCGGCTACTATTTTCGGAGCAATAATAACCGACGATTATTTAAAATAAACCGTAGGTAGCTAAAAGATTCAATTGGCAGCAAAATAATTTCATAACGAATTTTTTCGGGCGGAATCCGATATTATGTGATATGCTGCAAATTCTTACACCGGGGTCAATTATTTTTCATGAGGCTTGCTTCCGTTATTCGATACATAATATGTATTATTATTATTATTATTATTATTATTCGATACAGAATATTATTCTATCCGGGGTTGAATTCTTCCTCGCCAATTATATTGAAAACAACGTTTAATTATATAGAAGGCAACTCGGTATAAATTCTTGACAATATCTAGAATGCATAAAAGCGTATCAAATGCTTTTACTCCAGTTAGTAAATGCCTCGGTTTTCATTCATAAAATTTTCATTTATTACTCTTTATTAATGCTGCTACTAGAATAAAAGAGTTTTATGATAGCTATTGGATCGTGCTTTAGGTATACAGGTGCAATCGTGCATCCAAACATCAAGTATAGGTAGTGTTGCTTCGACATGCCCAAGTGAGGAGTTGGAGTTCGTACAGAGCTATTCAGTAGAAAATGGTATAGTTTCCATATTACTTCAAAAATTTTTGTCAAGACAATTTTTTTTAAATTGGTATAGGTACCTATTTTTATTTTTTACTTTTTGGTTTTTTAAGCGTTTTTTTTTTTTTGGCGTCTGTCTTACTTTTTTGCCAAGAGATTTATTTTTATTTTACCGATTAGATTCTTTGATGAATCTAATTCGACGATTCTAACAATTCGGATTTGAATAAAACCACTCTTGAGAATGCAGCTGTTACAGATAAGGATTATGTCGATTTAAGTAAGCTGATTCCGACTTTTTGAAAACAATTACAATTTCAGGTGGATCAAGGACCACAAGAGCTACAAAATGCATTCTTTACTCGTTGAAATCCTTGAAAAAACTTCTTCCCAGCTATTTCAGCAGAATTTAGTTGGTTTCCCCGTTTCAGAAATCAGCTACATGATAAAAATGGAAAATTGGGACTTGGAAAATTGTGGTTGCGATTGAAGCTACCTGGGTTGCTGTATTCGCCTCCATAGGTTTGCACGTGGATTTTTTTTAATTGATAGGTACCGGTATAATGTGCAGAATTTATTTTGTCGCAACCATTGACCACAGAAGGGTACTTCCATGAATATACGAGCCAATATTTCATCAATAAAACAGTTCCCTATCTTCCGATTATCAATCAACCGATAAATACCAATAATATTTTGTATTGAATTCATTGAAATGTCCGCATGTGTTGCTAAGTTCGTTTGTCCAGTCGCTCTGTAACCAATTAACAGAGGAAATCGGATTGGTTCTATCCGTTTCTCAGACTAGCGATCGGATCGTTAGTGCAAGTGGTCGAGCTTAGTGAATTTCCTGTCTCAAATTCACTCGATGTTCGATCTGCCGGTTTGAGCGCCTACTCCAATTAGTGATTGTATTCTCAGTATTCTCCTCATCCGGAACTGGGCATTGCAGAATTGAATGGAGTCAATCGCATATTGAAATAGCTTAATTTCAAAACCAAGTAGATCCCCTTTTTGGGAATGACCGGAAACGCTCTACGCCATCAATGAAATTGATTTGATCCAGCAACTTACGTGATCATTGCAGGTCTGACAGGATATCAATTACAGCAGAATTCAGATTTTACCGAGCTCAAGGATGAAGATAATATCACACACTCCATGCGACTCCACACTACGGGCGAATGTGGAAAAATCGATTTTCGGGTTATGTTCGAATCTTAGAGGTTTTTTCGCAGGGAATTCGAATTCGAAGAGAGCGGGACGATCTGACCAACCAGAAAGGAGTTATTTGGGGAGAAAGAGGAGAGAGTATGGGGCGAATGCAGATCTCGTACCGCCAGAAGGGCAAATGTGGCCGTTTTTGAGGTTCCGCCTAACCAGGAAGCCACAGGTTTGTGTCTTTTTGAATGTTTTTGAAAACTAGGAAAGTACCTAGTAACAAAAAAAAAAAAAAAAAAAAAAAAAAAAAAAAAAAAAAAAAAAAAAAAATAAAAAACTACACTCGAAAATTTTTCATCTCGCAACAAAAAAACGCGATTTCCCAAAACCTGTATTTTCCACATACATTTCTGCCTGGACTGGGACGATATCTTCGTATACGTATAATATATAAATTATAGCTGTTTTCATTGACATATAATATATGTAACGAAATATTGTAAATATTTGACATACAATATTATGTCATATATGTCGTATATATACGGGGTTTCGCTTGAAAATATGGATTTACAAAGTTTTGATTGAAAAATTGCAACAATATTATTGACTCTATCAAATTACTGTTTATACTAATTATTAAGTTTAAAAAATTTGTAGAGGAGTTTATAAAAATGATCACGGGATAAAATTCGTAGAGAATTTATTATCATTTCATTTTGCATGGAGTGGATTTTTGTCCAAATCACCCCAAGGTTGTACCTGTTTTGCTTGTTACTTCCATTTCTACAGAGTAAATGGAAGTATTGAAATCTTCCTAAAATCGAGAATCGGAACGAAGCTTCAGAAAAAACTTTTTCTCGTACACATTTTTTTTTGTTTTGTTTTTGTTTTTTAACAAGTTGATCAAACTTACTTGATTAAATTTGACGATTAGTCAGATCCATTAAAGAGTGCCATCACACATAAGTATTCGAATAATTGATTATTAATCATTCGTATTCGAATAATTAACCCCAGTGTAAGAATTTGCAGCGTTTTAACTCGGTCTCAGCTGTGTGCCAATGGTTGTCCAATCAGTTTTCTGATAAAAGTAACTCAGAATAATACTTTGAAAAACAATCCTGACCCTATTGCTCATCTAACTAACCCCTCCATGAGCTTTATCTCTGGAAAGACAAAAGAGCAGTCGACCCGTAAATAAAACCCCCCTTCTATTTCCGGCTATGGAAAATATAGTTGGAAAAGAATTCGATTGGAATTTTTCCACGTTCAATTGATAAAGTGAAAAGTCTTCTCGACCGTTCAACGATTCTACGAGGACAGTATATATTCCTGTCAGTTCTTTCTGGGCGGCCCCTCGTCCTGTCGGTGGCCTATCAACGGGCCGGTTCTGTCCCCAGGCTCGACACGCACACGCCATTTATGCTGTACTGTGTACAAAGGGAGGCATGGGGGTGTGCTGACTGAGGAAAATCGGAGGGGATGAAGGGTAGGAGGCCACAAGTGACCATAGATAGCCCGAACGACCGTGGAGGGACTGTTCTGTAAAGCGTGCTGTAAACCAGTCGTACCAACTCCCTGTCCCCGTCTGGGAGATTTGCCATTACCAATTCCGAGCACGGAATGCCGACTTATTTCGGCGAATGGCTAGATACCAGTCCGCCACTCCAGGCCTTCAATTCAGGCGTTGACGCCTAAGGCATCGAGGATACCTAAGTATCCGTTTTCCAATTAAGAGTGAAAATCAGTTGGTATCAAAGGTGGGCGTACTTCAAGACGAAAGTGTTCCACCTTCATATTTAATTCATGGTGATTGACGTTGTTCAACCGCTCTGCCCTCAGAGGAATCAACCGATGATTTTGGCCCCAACTCACATTATTCAGACGATTCTACTTTTAAGTATTGTAATCGTCCTAAAATCGAAAATCTCGAACAGGCAATTTGATTTTGACTAATGTTGTGCCCAAAATGATCAAAAATGTCAATGAAATCCACCTAAAACCAAAACACGTCAAGAGACCCGAATACATATAAAAAAAAATATTCACGTATTTTGCAAGAAAAAACAAAGATTTTAAGGGCCTCTGAAATGAAACAATAGCCGTTTTTTCTAATTAAAAAAAATCAAAAATGAAAGGGAGGATGGGACAGCAACCGTTTTGGTTCATTTTTCTTAAGAAATGAACCTTTGTAATCGGTCAGGAAAATTTTTTTTTTAACACCCCCTGAAAATTTGTTGGCTTACGTTTCAAGGGGTGTAGAATCCGAATCTGCAATAAAATTTTTTTGTCCGTCCGCCGTACGCCGTCCGCCGTACGCCGTCCGCCGTCCGGGGTTTTTCAGGGGGAAGGAGTAATCGAAAAATTTTGAAATTTTTACCAAAAATCAAGTTCCGTATCTAGTTGGTCCTAACGTCTCGACAGAACCCTACCTTAATTTTAAGGCCAGTAAAACAGCTGTTGAAGTGGGAAAAAATTCGTGCTTTTCAGGAAAAAAGCAACATAGGCATGTGAGGCATCATTTTCTATAGATTTTTCTATGCCGAATCGAATGAGACCATCGCCACGCCGATAGCTTCAACCGTTAAGGAGTTATTGCAGTTTTTGTGAGACATTTTTGAGTTTTTCACAATTTTTACAATTCTTAATAACTCGAAAACGACTAGAGCCACAAAAATCGTTTTCCACTCGTTGGAATGCCCACAAAAACTTCTGTCCTCCCGATATCTTCAATTTAAAGAATCTAGTCGCATTACACAAATCAGCAAAATAAAAATCGGAAAAATTTGAGAATTTGGCCTCGGCTCTTAGATACGGTTGATTGATCTACTTACGACCACTAGCCTATTACAACAACAAGGTGACGCACTCACACTACGACCAGTTGCGCTTGGCAACATGAGAGCGAGACAAGCTTTAACAATGGTTCTGAGGCATTCTTGAGGCATTTTTAATTTCATTATTCAGAGAATTTAATTGTTATTATTCTGTTAATTATGTAGGGGAATAAGAATAGATTGAATGGTGAATTTAACAAAATTGAACTATGAGCTGCGTTGAAAAGATTGGTAGACAGATACCTATCGGGATAGTAAAGTGAGCAGTGTAGCTTTTTTCGCCGGGTTGAAAAAAAAGTTTTTCTAAATCCCATCTAAAATACAAATTTATGCTTAAATTCTTGAATAATAACAACTAAATACCGTGTTTAAGGAGTACCTATATATCCCTAGGTTTGTCTTTGCAATCGAAAAATGAACCCCTGTGCAAAATTTGCAGAGCTCTTCGGATACACAGAAAACTAATGTGCACATGCCACTGATCTACTTAGCAGCGTTTTTCTTGCATTTCACCACCAAAGAGCACTTCATCACTGATTTCACCGTCGTCCTCACTTTCCTCGTCATGCTCTTTCTTCTTTTTCTCGTTTTTCGGCGCTGTCTTTTTGGGTTCTTCTTTAGAAAGATCTTTGGAGAATTGCTGAGATGCTGGTTTCCCCCAAAATTTCTTGAGAAACTCCAAATCTTTGTGTTTGGCTGCCTTAATGGTAAGACTAATGGTATAAAGCTTCTTTTTGGGTATGATTGCTACATCATCGTAAGGAACCAGTTTGGTTCATTTTTCTAAAGAAATGAACCTTTGTAATCGGTCAGGAAAAAAAAATTTTTAACACCCCCTGAAAATTTGTTGGTTTACGTTTCAAGGGGTGTAGAATCCGAATCTGCAATAAAAATTTTTTGTCCGTCCGCCGTACGCCGTACGCCGTCCGCCGTCCGGGGTTTTTCAGGGGGAAGGAGTTATCGAAAATTTTTGAAATTTTTACCAAAAATCAAGTTCCGTATCTAGTTGGTCCTAACGTCTCGGCAGAACCCTACCTTAATTTTAAGGCCAGTAAAACAGCTGTTGAAGTGGTAAAAAATTCGTCTTTTTAAGGAAATTTGCAACATAGGCATGTGAGGTATCATTTTCTATAGATTTTTCTATGCTGAATCGAATGAGACCATCGCCACGCCAGTAGCTTCAACCGTTTAGGAGTTATTGCAGTTTTAGTGAAGCAGTTTTGAGTTTTTTTAAATTTCCCCAATTCATAATTACTCGAAAACTACTCGAGCCACAAAATTCGTTTTCCACTCGTTGGAATCCCCACAAAAACTTCTGTCCTCCCGATATCTTCAATTTAAAGAATTCGGTCGCATTACACAAATCAGCAAAACAAAAATTGGAAAAACTTGAGAATTTGGCCTCGGCTCTTAGATACGGTTGATTGATCTACTTACGACTACTAGCCTATTACACCAACAAGGTGACGCACTCACACTTCGACCAGTTGCGCCTGGCAACATGAGAGCGAGTCAGGCAGTCAGTCAGTCTGAGGCATGAGGCATTTTTAATTTCATTATTCAGAGAATTTAATAATTATTATTATTCAGTTAATTATGAAGGTGATTAAGAATAGATTAAATGGTAAATTTAACGGAATTGAACGATCAGCTGCGTTGAAAAAATGGATAGGTAAGTAAGTATTTATCAAGCGAAGAGGATGATTATTTTTTGCCTGGTTGAAAAAACGTTTTTCTAAATAACCCATCTAAAATACAAATTGATACTGCAATTATAGAATAATAACAGCTAAATTCTGTGTTTAAGGAGTACCGATATATCGTAAGGTTTGTCTTTGCAATCGAAAAATGAACCCCTGTGCAAAATTTGCAGAGTTCTTCGGACATAGCAAAAACTAATCTGCACATGCCACTGATCTACTTAGCAGCGTTTTTTTTCCTGTGACGATATGAAATCTTGCTAGCTCCACTGAATAGGCAACAGGTTCCGCTCTTATCTCATTTTTCATAAAAAGTGGACAAAAACCATTCTTCCTCTATACTATTCAATTAGACTGCTATGCATATAGGTTCGAGGTCGAACATCGAACACGTAATATCGAACATTAGTGAGTGACAGAATGATGGTGAGTCATCTATGTGTGGGATGCTAACGTGATCGATTAGTTGGCCGTTGGATACTAAGATCGAGGAAAAATAGGATAGATTACTTTACAGTAAGGAAATAGGGATAGATTACGTTTAGTCCTGGACACCCTGGCATCACGTTACATTACGGAGATTGTGGGCCGTTGATTAGCTTTAAGTCGGACCCCTGAGCTACGTATTTTTTTTTAACGGAAATTGTATTCATAAAGCTTACTTTGAGGGTAGTGGCGATTTTCCTTATTCAACTATTTTGCACAAAGCAACCACTTTTCAAGGTTTGCTTCCCGGGCAACTTCGCGGAAAGTATTGCTGGAAGAAGTGACTCCCTCGAGCAGATCCAAAGCTTCGTCCATCAATAAAGAAAGTATGTTATTACCTGTATTATGAAGTTGCAATGGGCGCCTCTTAGTTAACTGTGCACCAATCACCTCTGATTCATAATCTCCGCTCTATAAAAACTCGTAAACTAAATTCTCGAGGCTTTTTCATGGTATCAAAAAGCGCGCCTATAGAAACAACAATGATGCCTAGATTTCCAAGTCTATTATGTTTGGGTGACGGTGTAATGAATAAATTTGAGAAGATTTAAAACATTCGGTCAATGCAAGCTCAGCTAGGGTGCTAGTAAAGAGGGGTTACTTCTCACTCGAAATTTTTCTTTTCAGCTGTCCAACCTCTTTTCTTATAGCCGGAAAATCTACCACTTCAGTAATTAGCTAACTTAACTTTGTAAACAAAATCCATCCTCCTTTTTATTACGACGATAACGGAATTCATTCGCACACAATCAATGTTGTTGTTTTCAAGCCGGAAACATCTTGGATTGGCTTTCAGTGAAGTTTTTTTCTAATGCCGGGTAAAAGTTAACAGCATCCGCCGTTTTTCCGAGGGACAGTTGCCCGGCCAACTTTATGGGTCTGAAACTTTCAGTTACGAATTACAACTTCTGAAAAATGAACTGAAACCCAAGAAGGATAATGTACTCCAGTACCGAGCCAGGTGGGCAGAGTTTGCTTTCGAGAATCGAGTTTCGAAAATGAAGTCTGTGTAGAGAATAATTTTGTTCTACTCCAGAAGCGACTCCAATACGAAGTTTGGTGGAAGGACAGTTGTCCGCTGGTTTCATTTGAATGTTAATTGGGCCGCAAACCAACTGATGTCCCTGCAACGACAAATATGGCGCCCTCGTGTTGAGCCGAGGTTAGAAATGAGGTACCCACCCCGGAATGCTTCCGTGAGTATTTATTTCGAATAGAATTGAATTATTCGAAGAATAAACTATTCCACACGTTCACTTTTATGACATCTTAATCTCCAGTTGATTGCAACAACACATTTGTAACACCCGTTAGCCTCACATTGCTGTCAAGCATTAATGAGATCAGTCGGAAAACGCAAAATTTTCAGTCTCCGGAGGGACTCGAACTTGGTTCTTCATCCTTGCGTGCACCTCTCAGACTGTCAGAGGATAGCCTAGGGCCTCCGTTGTCGAAGGGTTAAGGCGTTTGCTCGGAGAACGTGCCAGGTTCGAGTCCTGTCGGAGAAGTTGAATTTTTGCAATTTCCCGCTTGATCTGGTTTGTGTCTAAATGAAAAAGGGTGTTAAGTTGGTGGGAACAGCGTGGACGGTAAGGGTAAATTCCGCCAATTTCTTTTTGGCTCATTTTCTTAAAAAATGAACGTATGTAATCGGTCAGAAAAAAATTCCAATACCCCCTGAAAATTTGTTGGGTGCAGAATTCAAATCTGCGATTTTTTTTGGGTCCGTCCACCATTCGTCGACCGAGGCTTTTCAGGGCAAATATTTCGAAAATTTTTGAAATTCCCATGAAAATGTATGTTCCGTATATAGTTGGTCCTAACGTCTCGACAGATCCCTAACTTAATTTTAAGGCCTGTGAAGCAGCTGATAAAGAGGGAAAACGCGTATTTTTCAGGATATTGGCAGGCATAATTTTCTATACATTTTTTGATGCTGAAACGAATGAGACGATCATTACGGCGGTAGCTTCAATCGTTTAGGATTTATTGCAGTTTCATTGACACATTTCTGAGTTTTTTGAATTTTCAAAAATTCTTAGTAAATCAAAATTGCTAGAGATATGTACCGAAAATCTTTCGTCCCACCGAAAATGATTATTACCTGCTTATGCAGAGTACTTATGCCCAATATACCCAGCACTCACCGACAACCATGTTCTGGGAAACCAGTATACCATCAAAAGTCTGGATATCGTTGAATAGATCAAAACTGGATCTATCTCGTGGAAAATACGGGCGGAGGGCAGATGCAATTCGCGGAGAAGATGAAGCTGTTATCCGGGGACATCAGTAGTGAAGTTATCAGGTCGCTAGGATCATGCATCAGTCGATACAATCGCGAGGCCATCATCTCCGGAGAAGATATTAGCTTGCGTGATTGAATGATATTTGTCAGAACATCGGGGAGTGGGGGAAACGGATCGAGCGGATTTTACGGCTCAGAATTGTTTGTCCACTGGGGGGGGGGGGCGGCAGATGTACCAATATAAATATCTTTCTCGGACCATCCGAACTCCAATAAGAGCAATTCTGCGAAAAATGAACTTTGGCATTCCCCGGCAAAACGCTTATTTTTTGGTTCATTTTTCTTAAAAAATGTACCTATGAAATCGGTAAGAAAAAAAAAAACTTTTTCAACACCCCCTGGAAAATTTTTTGGTTTACGTTTCAAGGGGTGGAGAATCCGAATCTGCAACAAAAAATTAACCCCGCCCGGGGTTTTTCAGGGGGAAGGACTTATCGAAAATTTTTGAAATTTTTACCAAAAATCAAGTTTTGTATCTAGTTTGTCCTAACGTCTCGACAGAACCCCACCTTAATTTTAAGGTCAGTAAAACAGCTGTTGAAGTGGGAAAAAATTCGTGTTTTTCAGGAAATTTGCAACATAGGCATGTGATGCATCATTTTCAATAGATTTTTCTATGCTGAATCGAACGAGATCATCGCCACGGCGGTAGCTTCAACCGTTCAGGAAGTATTGCAGTTTTAGTGAGACATTTTTGAGCTTTTTAAAATTTTCCCAATTCTTAATAAATCAAAAACTCCTAGAGCCACAAAATCGTTTTCCACTCGTTGGAATCCTCACATAAACTTCTGTCCACCCAATATCTTCAATTTGAAGAATTTGGTCTTATTATTCAAATCAGCAAAACTAAAATTGGAAAAAGTAGTTGCCACATGCCACTGATCTACTTAGCAGCGGTTTTTTTGCTTCCGCGCCAAATACAAACAGCGGTTGTAGGGCAAATGAACTGTTGCAATAACATCCATCTGCTCGTTCACGTGCCTAAAGATATATCTACTGTGCGCGTGATAGACATTTGTCAGAGCTGAGCTGATGACACAGAAGCAAGGATGGATCAAAGAGAAACGGTTTTCGTTGAACCGGGTGGATATTAATGTTTCGCTGTTCGAACGTCTGAGGTGTAAATTGTATGAGGTAGGTAGATAGGTACCATTGAACAGCACACTATCTAATTTCAGCTTGAATTGCAATATATACAGATATTGTACAATAGGCGTAGCGTATAACTAAGTAATTGTAATCGGATGATTGTATCTCTTCCCTATTATCAGGAAGCGGACATGCGCACGATCCCTCAACTCATCAGCCGGTAATCGAATGTAAGCTGACCTCTTGTTCCCCGGTTACCGCAGCTTGCACAAGATGTCGCTCGTAGAACACAAATGTAGATCGGCATTTAGATAGCGGTCGAGTCTAGATAGAGTTCAGAATAGGTCAACCGAACCGCTGTACTGATGTAGAGCCAAATTAGATCATGGACAAACCGACATGGGTCAACTTCGGATTCGTTAATCCTGGGTCATTTCTCTTCCGGATTTACGATTAATTAACAAAAGAATGTACAGGCACTGGAAAAATCGGAAAACGCACTCGCCGTCTCAGGTTTCTTTCCAGAATCAGCCAGGACTAGCCGAGAAGTGGAATTGAAAGACGGAGAGGAAGGTTCATTCGGTCAACTGATGACAACTGAAACGGCCAAACGTGAAGAGCGGATTGCCTGAAATGACAGCTAAATCCCGCTTTCCATCATGACCAATGAGCTTCCTCCCTTTCCTTCCACGGCCGATGTTCTATAACCGCACAGCAACGCGCTGATACACCGACACAGGCGACCAAATCACAAACAACAACAATCGAGTGGGCTTTGATAAATTATAAGTCCGAGATAGGGACGTCTAGAAGGATGATAATATCATTCGATATTATCATGATATCATCATGAGCCCTTCAAATTTAAAATGTGAAAAAATCTATAGAAAATGATGCCTCACATGCCTATGTTGCACTTTTCCTGAAAAGCACGGATTTTTTCCCACTCCAACAGCTGTTTTACTGGCCTTAAAATATAGGTAGGGTTCTGTTGAAATGTTAGGACCAACTAGATACATTTATGTATAAGTTATAAGTAAGTAAGTTATAAGTAAGTTATAACTTGAATTTTGGTAAAAATTTCAAAATCTTTCGATAACTCCCCATGGCAAAACATTTTTATTGCAGTTACGGATGAACAAACAAATTTCCAGGGGGTGTTAAAAATGTTTTTCCCTGACCAATTACAAAGGTTCATTTCTTAACAAAAATGAACTAAAAAAATTTCAACTCCGCTTAATGAAGAAAAGCGTGAGCTGGATGAACCTTTTCTCGATTTATGAATGCGAATCACTATAGTCGTAACTTTAATGAAGGTCTATCCCAGGGGGGGCTCACTCCCTACGTTCGGCTGTTTGCTGTGCGACAGTTTGGAGCGCTGCTATCGCAGTCTCCGGATACCCCCCCACTCATCCCTTCCCATCTCATTCCATTCGTTACGCGATGCCATTTTGATTTAGCGATTTGTCCGTTACCACAGTCCTTCACGATTTGCATTATTTCATCTCGAATTATTTTTTCATCTTGCAAGTGCTCGGTTGTGCAAGAATTCTTATTAAATTAGTAGATTTCGTACTTATTAAATTCAATGAGGTGCGTGGCAGAAGACTGCGGCACAAATTTCAGCAGCCATCCTCATCTGAAATTGTTTCGTTTTCCACGACTGCCGGAATGCCATCCGAGGTAAGTCACATTTTATGCTAACAGTATTATAATTAATAGTATAATAATATAATTGGTATGTTGAGGGAAGCTGAAAGACAGGAGATTGGGAAGGATCTTCATCAGGAAAACTGATTTATTATTCACGCGTAATGTACATACCTAACATACCTACTTACTCAAGGAAATTTTCGGTATGACGGTCAATGAAAATAATGTCCTAGTACCTACATTAAGTAAATTATTATATACCTATATCTAATACGATTCTACGCTGCGGAAGTGTGACGTCATGCTATGGTGTTACTGGCACATAACAAACGCCAAATCTTAGGTAGGACGAATTTCATTGGTTTAAATACTTGGTTTAAATACAAGGGCGGATTCGGCATTAAATGCCGAAATTTTGTTGTGTGCCAGTGTGCCAAAAACATTTTTCATAAAAAAATAAACTTTTGCTTGCTCTGTTTCAGAAACCATGCGAATCACAGCACGAAAAATGGCAACCCCTATTACAGAAGAACTTGGCAATAACATAGGAGTAAGTAGCTGATAGCTAAAAAATTAAATCCGTGAATTTGGTACCTATCTTATTGAATATTTGCTGCAAAATCTACTTTAACAGTTAGAAAAATGATTTTTACATTTTCGCATCATTATCAATAGAAGCAAAAATATTTTTTACAATTTAACTCTTTCATGGGCGATTAGAATTTTTTTTTCTAAACCCCTTTCAGGGGGTTTTCAATTCGTAGGGTTAGCGTTTCAATTTCAAGAGTTGTAGAATCAAAATCAACGAAAAAAGTTCTTTGGGCTTTTTTTTGAGATAGGAGTAGATTTTTGAAATTTCTACAAAATATCCCCGGTTTTGTGAAGTAACAGACTAAATTCGAATTTGACGTGGAGTCAATAAATTTATACTTTCCAACAGGTTAGGACGGGTATGGTCAAAGTGAGCAATGGAAAAACAAGACCGACCCCCATGAGACTTCATTTGTCGGTGGAGCTGCTGAAACTGCAAAAAGTGGAAGTTCAACCGCCGAATCAAAACATGCGACCGTCTCCCTACGCTATCAAAAATACCTTCGCTAAGTTCCTGGAATGAACGAAAATCTTTTTGCAAGCTGATTGTTATTTCCTGTTGCTGTGATTTTTGTAATGTAACTTTGCTTTGTAATTTAATAAAATATTTTACTTTCTAGAAATTTTCAAATTTTTATGTGTCATTCCTTCTTTCGATTATTTCAACTTCAGGTTTTCCTGTTTCCCCTAAAAAAAAAAAGGATGTGGGAATTTCCAGTGAAACTTGATGAGAAAAATTGTATCAAAGTCATTAACCTACCCGAGAAAAAAAAAAAATTGAAAAGGTAAAGAAGAATGATGTATTGGAAAATGCCTCCCAAGAACAGTTTTGAATATTGGCGGAATCGAGATTTTAAATATTGGCGGGATTGCAATTTTCGAAGGTGATCGCAGCGCTCCAACTTGTCGTGTGTGAAACTGCTACATCGCGGAGTGGCCAATCTCTATATATCTGTAATCTCTGGTCTATCCTTCCAAACTGCAATACGTCTAGAATTAACTTTGTCGATGGCGACTTCGCAGTTAGAAACACATGACAAATCAAATGGCGGATTGATGTTGACCGTCTGCCGTTATCAAACATAATACAGTGGCAAACATTCGCATAATATAGGATTATATAGCCGGGAGGTATACAGCGGATAAATTTTATCCGCTTACGAGTATGTCAGCATTTGCTGCCTTACTGAGAATCCTATCTTACTATTGGAATCTGGAAGTGGGTGGGGTCAGGATAAATGAGCTTTTGAATTGTGGTTCAGGTTCTGCAACAGAATATATTCTGTTGTGATCCCTTACATAGAAGCGTATATAATATAGGCGAACATCGATCACATACGAGCGAATTTCCTCGGTAGACGATTTTTGTTTTAAATGGACCTATTTATTAATCTACCGAATTTATTTAACATTTATCTATCTTTATCTCCTTCTTCTTTTTTAAGCCTTGTTTTTTTTGCAGTCCAGGGCTGGGCTCACGTCAGAAAAAGATATGCACACCCTCTCCCGAACATACCCCCCAATCCCCAAGAATTAATAAACAATTTTGCGTTAAAAAAAAAAATATTTATGTTACATATTATACCAAAGGGGAAACCAGTAAAGATTGATTAGCAACCAAGGTATCGGATGCTGTTTCCTACGCACTATACGAAATCGCAGAGTAATCTTAAAAAACCCAGTGGTACGTAGATAACACACAATAGTTCCATATTTTGGAACGTGAAAGTGTGACACAATTTTATCATAATATTATCAAATATTATTTTGGCTGCTTTTGAGGGTGTTTAGGTAAAAAAATTCAAAAAACTCACTATGCCAATTTTAAAACTTGCCTAAAATAACAACACACCGATCAGTTTTCGGAATATAAAAAATATCCAGATATTCTGCAAGATAAAACGAAGATTTTAAGACCAAGAACGCTCAAATCGGTTCATTTTTGTGGCATGAAAAAAAATAGAATAAAAAACACTAAAAATGCAAATATATCAGAAGTACTGTGAGTTATTCAAATTAAGATTAAACAGGGTGTTAGGTCTTGCCGAGACAAACATTCCAGTTTGAGAAAAAAGGTTTAGAATTGAGGGAGCTATGGCCATTTTTGAAAATGACCACAGCCACACGGCATTTACTTAGGCATTTATTTTTAACTTTAATCCTATTTAATTTTCAATTGTCGGATCACGTGGAAATCAATTTTGAAAGTACAGAATCATTTTGACTGCACACGTCCTACTAACTAATTTCCACCGAAGTGAAAATCGCTTTGAACCAACAGTGGATCAGATCAGTTCATCAAAGAGGTCGGCGAATCGTCAAGTAGAATTCCTCCCAATTGCCGTCCCAAAAACCTCGCTTCAATATTTTGGGCGACATCCGACCACGAGGCATGGTCCAACTCAAAATCGTGAGTAATTCATATAAATTCTTTTTTCTACTCGCCCATCCGGCGAGATCGATCGGAATTGTAAGCAGTTAAATGTACCTGTATGACGGTGTGATCATTTGAGTTTATATAACACAGGTGTCATCGATTGAAATTAGAAGACATAAATACGGGGAAAATATAAAACAGGATTCGTTAACATTTAACAATTAACTTATAAAAATATAGATAGAAGAAAATTCAATTTTTTGTCAATTCACAGTTCTATGACTAGAATAATAATTATTCAAATAATTATTATTTCAAGATCCATTTCAAAAGTAATTTACTCCTCCCGTACGGTTTACTCCTTTTTACGCATTATACCTCAGCGATTTTTTCTTGAGAATCAAAATCTCACGGTAGTCAACAATTTTTGAACCATTAATCCGTTCACCAAAAATTATGACTTCAACTTTAGCAAACACTAAGGGCCGTATTCACAGCACTTCCTAGGCATAGGAGCCGTTCGATGCGCCAGCACTTTCTTTGCACATTTTATTGGTAAATTTCAAAAAAATAAACATTCCGGTTCTATAAAACTCGCAAGGTATGGAGACGATCACAGCAACTTAGGTACTGTCAATCGCAACCTCGATTTTCGAGGTCCCAATTTCAAGGCTGCTCAATTGCTACCTTAAAATTGGAACCTCAAAAATCGTGGTTGCGATTGACAGTACCTAACTATGCACTCATCATGACGTCATATCTTGTAATCACATTATTCGCCGAGATGTCTTCACTACACGGAATGGGCAAAAGAACCGAATGCTTCCCAGATATCGATGTTTTTACTTCCATATTTACAGAGTAAATGGAAGTATTGTAATCTTCCTAAAATCGAGAATCGGAACGGAGCTTCAGAAAAAACTTTTTCTTATACACATTTACTCAGAATCACTTCCTGAACAAGTGTCTGTGTGTCCGTCTGTCCGTCTGTCCGTCTGTGGTCTTTTACAAAAATGGCCATAACTCCCTCTTTCTCAACCTTTTTTCAAATTTCTTGAACTGAAATGTTTGTCTCGGCAAGGCCTAACAACCTGTTTAATCGAAATTCAGATAACGCACAGTACTTCCGATATATTTGCATTTTTAGTGTTTTCTTTTTTATTTTTTTCCGGCCACAAAAATGAACCGATTTGAGCGTTCTTGGTCTTAAAATCTTTGTTTTACCTTGCAGAATATGTGGATATTTTTTACAATCCGAAAATGTGGTATTATTTCATTTTGGGCGAATTTTAAAATTTTAATAGTGAATTTTTCGATATTTTTGGCCTAAACACCCTTAAAAGCAGTCAAAATATAATCAAATTGTGTCAGAATTTTACGTTTCAAAATATGGAAGTATTGTGTGTTATCTACGCACCACTGGTTTATCTCGATGTTTTGACGGATGGGTATCGATGAATCTATGTCTCGAGAACATAAATGTCGCAAAACATTAATTTTTTCTCAAACAAGTCGATGTTTGCTCTTCGATGTTTCTTTGACATCGATATTGTTTCCATGTTTTTTGGGGGGTTTTGGAAAGCCATGCAGTCAACCTACCAATTCATTTCCGAAGTGATACGAATGATTCCGAAGAACTACCTACTATGCATAAGTGCATACACAAGTCATGATGAATAGCAATAATTTGCATAGTTTCAATAACAACTACTGCCGGTGTAGAAATTCAATTTAACGTAATTATGTAGACAGTGTGAGATGGTGTAATGTAATACGGTCTTTCTCCCTCGGTAGCAGTTGTTCTGTTCATCTTCTTGTGTGAATGTCGTGTTGGTGATTTATACGTACAAATTACAGCAACGCAACGTATAACTAGGATATTCTTGGCTAAAGGATTGCCTGATAGCCACCTCTAGCTGCAGCCTATACCGGGAATAAAGGGTTCGATTCCTACAAGTAGCATGACAAATTTAGCATAGCCTTATTCGTGTCATCCCTGGTAATTGGGGTTTCTGGAAATTATCTTAATTGGAGAACAAATAAAACCACTCCTTCTTACACACCACCATGGGTTAAACACGTACAATTAAATCATCATTTAACTAGAGTATCGAAAAATCCAAAATTATATGAATCGTTACGAAGAACAGAACGCCAAGAGAATTCGTTGCTTCAAAAAAACCAGTGATGCGTAGATAACACACAATAAGTCCAAATTTTGATACGTACATTATTGACACAATTTGATAATATTTTGACTAATTTGGAAGCTGCTTAGGTCAAAAATATCAAAACAATTACTATCCCAATTTGTATACCCGCCAGAAATAAAAAATCGCTAAGTAACTGGATGTAAAAAATATTATAATATTCTGCAAGGTGAAACAACGATTTCAAGATCAAGAACGCTCAAAACGGTTAATTTTTGGGGCAAGGAAAAAACAAAATAGAGAACATTAGAAGTGCTAACTGATATACTAGCACTTTCAATGTTTTCTATTTTATCCACTAGAAAAATCTACTAATCGGCTATTGATAAAGCGGCCCTTGCTGTGAGTAATTCGGATTCCGCTTAAACAGAGGTTTTACTGACATAAATATCCCAGTTCAAGTAATTTGAAAAAAAGTTTCGAAATAGAGCTATGGCCATTTTTGTTGATGACGGACCGACGGACGGATACAGAGTGTGTGTTCATTAGTGTTCAAAAGTGATTCTGAGTGAAAGTGTACAAGTAAAAGTTTCTCCTGAAGCATCGATCCGATTTTCGATTTTAGGACGCTTACAATACATCCATTTACTTCGTAAATATTGAAGTAAGTATGTCCGCCAATTCTGCGAGGCAAAACAAATATTCTACCGAGTAAATGGTAAATATGGAATGATAATCTGCAAATATTGAGGTAAAAATCATCGTTTCTATTTCGACAGCGCCTTTGATACTAGGCATACATATTTTACTTCGAGCCGGAGTAGCCCAACCAACGACATAATTCAACATTATCCACCTGGAAAACGTGGTATTTCTCCATTTTTCGTTACTACGGCTTTGATCAAACACGAATAACGGACCAAGAATGAAAAGAGCTGTCGTATAAAGAGCAGCTGTCAAGAGAAAGGGGAAAAACTGAAAGGGTTGATAATCTAATTACGGAACCCAATTACACGCTAATTATGGTAAGAGGATCGTTATTCATGGCCTTTTCTCGCGAACTACCCCGTGACGATTCCCCTCACTGAGACCCCAACTTGAATAGCGAACCTATAAACAATTCTACCAGATGAAAGTCACGGCTTCAAACTCAATTTTCCGACTTTTTGGGCCCCATCAAATTTACGGAGTAAATGGCAGTATTGAATATTCTTGAATGATGCGCTTCTTGAAAGTATTTATCTTACAAGCCTTCGAATTGGGCAAACTAAAGTCAATTCGGTTTAAAATTTCACGTATGTACGAAAATATGAAAATATTGAGCGTCATCTGCTTATCGTTGGTTTGGTGGGTTTGATCAAGGAACCACACCAAACTAAAGCTGGTAATTCTTTTGGCTGAACTACTGCCCCAGTATTGTCAAAATTTATATCGATCGGACATGACTTTTCAACTTCGACAGTTCCTAAAATTTCCCAGGTATTTTGGAGGACGTGAGGTAACAACTGTGGGCCACTTTATCAATTCACCAAAGAATAAATTGATTTATCTTAGGAGGCCTTGTTCAACTCATCTCACAGAGACGGAACAATCGATAATCTGGGAAATAAATAATCAGGGCTTCCTGGACTAATGGGCCGCTGATACAGGCAGCCTGAAGTAACAAGCTAGTAATTTCATTATTAGGTATTTATTATTACCATTGACGAATACGTAAGTTCATTATTTCGAAGAAATGCCTAATGAATGAAACAAAATATAACCAGACAAAAATGAGAAGAAACTGAAAAAGATAACCCTTCATGAACCGGCTCATCAATGAACGAAAGTGGGAAAATGAAGTTTTTGTATTCCGAAGGAGCAATCAGGAGAGGAACTGGCAATCTATCTCGTGCACGAACCGCGTCTGAAGGTAAAACTTTGACGAGGACAAGTTCCGAGAACTACCCAGCTGTTTCTTGCGATTCCCTTTTAATTAACCTCGCTTCATCCCGTAAGAGATGGGTCCATAAATTTTTCCTTGCTCCAATGAATGGCAAACATTAGCCAAACTTGGCAACCAATCTCTTCGTTGCCCTTTCTCTTCATTACGATCGAACCGAACTTCTCGCGAATTCGGGTGAAATCGAGCGGGTGAATAATATAAAATAAAGTGGCCTTTGAGAAGAAGGAACGCCGAAATGATGGCGTATAATGCAAATGAATTGTTCCATGGAAAAAGGGTCCTCAAGTCATACGATTTTAAGGCCCTTAAGGGCCCTTTTTTGCATGAAACGATTCGAATAAGCCCCTTTCGAATAAATCCTTTTTCAAACAGGTTGATAGATAGGTAGGAATATTAGTGCGATGCGCTGAGAAAGCTATTTTTGTACATCACTCAAAATCAGTCATCACAAAAAAAAAAAAAAAAAAAAAAACTGAGAAAGTTATCAAACGTTTCAATTATTCTATCCAATTTTTAAATTAATTTTGTTTTACGATAAGATCTATGAGCTCAACCGGGCGTGAGGGGATTCGAACCCCCTGGTCCTCGATTGTCGACCAACCTCAACGGACCCCCATCATTTCAAACCATAACATCATTGGGTTCCTCTAAATTTAAGGAACAACTAAATTTACACAAACTACAGTATTTCAGACTAGTTCCGTCGAAATCAGACCAGTGTTTCATTACGAGGGGGCTGTACGAAATGTTTAATCAAAATTTCGTACTGCTACTTCGTATTGAACCACTGATGACCATAGCTCCCTCAATTCTCAACCTTTTTCCAAATTTCTTGAACTGAAATGTTTGTCTCAGCAAGACCTAACATCCTATTTAATCGGAATTAGAATAACTCACGCTACTTCCGATATATTTGCATTTTTAGTGTTTTCTATTTTATTTTCGGCCACAAAAATGAACCAATCGTTCTTGGTCTTAAAATCGTTGTTTTACCTCGCAGAATAAGTGCATATTTTTTATACTCCGATAACATGGCGTAATTTTTATTTCAGGCGATTTTTAAAATTTGATCAGTGAATTTTTTATATTTTTGACCTAAACACCCATAAAAGCAGTCCAAATATGATCAAATTGGGTCACAATTTTACGTTTCAAAATATGGAAGTATTTTTATCAGACAACTCCTCTTATGGGTTTTGCAGCACACGGCGGACGGACATTTTCATTTATTTATTGCAGATTTGTGTGCTAGACCCTCTGGAACGTAAAAGGTGTTTGAGGACTTGTTGCAGAAGAATTTTTCCTGACCGATTACCTAGGTACATTATTTCCTAATGCACATTAAAGAAATAATGTACCAAAACCCTTTAAAACTTCTCAATTTGGTTGGGGAAATTCTCGAATAATTGGATTGGAAAACGTGCGAGATAGTTTGGAAAATTCACTTTTTGACTTGGAAATTCCGGAATCCTCGGAGAATCCTGTTCACAGCTCGAAGCCGGAAGGAACGGTAATCATCGAAGCACGTAGCAGGGATTACGCCGCGTAAAGGGCTCTCCTCCGAACGCCAGATCGTCGTCTGAACTTTTCGGCTTGCCCGAAGAGACCGCCATTCTGAATTACTTGAAAAAGTCGGCGAGTATTCCATCAATATCTGTCAAGTATCAAGAAAGTTGAGAAAGGTTTGGACGGTTTTCTCAGGACCTACAAAAGCCTCGGGCCATTTTTAGAAAAATTATTTCTGCCAACCCTAAAACGGATCTTCTTCCGGATTTATCGGGCCGAAAGTAATTAGGAACATCGAAAACGAAATTACCGGACGGAGGGAGAGTTTCGAAACGGAAGATGGTCATCTCGGTTTCAGAGGCGGATCAGTCAATAAAATGATCAGCGTTTGACTGATCGTTGCGTCCGACTGAACCGGGGAGGGACGAAAAACTCGTTTGTAAGGAGCAGTCACCAGGCAAATCCTGCGAATGCTTGGAAAATTTAGACACGTAAATGGATTTCTTCCAAAAGTCCGGGTTTGAGTTGTTCTGTTTTTTTGTTCGGCTTGGCAACGCCCATGGCTACAATTTCGTCTCCGAAGTTCTGTAAAAATTTCTCAACTCGCGTACGAACTTTCTCCTAATTCGAACATGAATCGTGCAAATTCGTAGTTTGAAGTTGTTGGCATCAAAGTAACTAATTCAAAAAAATCAAATCCGAACTTTTTGTTGACTGTTGAATGGGAGCTAGAAGCATTTCTTGATTTGCCAGGTGACTACTTCTTACAAACTACTTTTTCGTGCTACGAAAAAAACAAAAAGCACGAAATTACCAAAAACTCCCTATTATCTGCCCAATATCCAAGGAAGCTTAAGATAATCTTCCCCACAATGGTGTTTACATGAAATTTCAATGCCATATCTCATTTTGGCAATGGGCATCAGGTGCTTCTGCAGAAGCATTTCCCATGGGAATTTCGGACGGATAATTTTGCAAATAAACCGAAATAGCGCTATCGCACACAGTAAATACACATAATGGGTTTCCATCAATACTCACAATAGAAAATTTAGAAGAATTTGGGGGAGGTTTCATACTTCAATCCCCATCAACGCCGACTCCCATGCGTTGTTACAACCAGAATAGAAAATTTACCTGGAACAAAAAACAAGTACAGCTTTATCAAACTGACACCCAAAGGTCAACTGCACATTTTCTTTCAAATTGAGCCCCCCCCCCCGAATTTCTCTCAATGGAGGATTAATTTTCCAGTAAGGGAGGGTTCATCGATTCGGTTCATTCATCGAATGTGTAGAAAAACTAATTAAGTCATTTCTTGGGAATGAAGGCTACGGATTGCCGTGTCTACCATTTATTCCATGGAAAATTTTATCCGGAGCGTTCATGGGTATTTGACGAATAAACTGGATGGATAAACCCACACCAATGCCGTTTCTGAATAGTTTTATTGATTTTTGCTTAGTAGTCAATGTTCAATCGCTCAAGAGAAAACGCAAATGGAGCGTAGGTAACGCACGATATTTCCATATTTAAACATTTAAACATATTTATTTAATATAAAAGTTGATTGCTGATTCGAACAATCAATTTCAAAGATGGCACTTTAATGTTCATCGTCTCTATTATACAGCTATCACAGGTTCAGAAACTAGCTGGGACCATAACCTTTCAAAGATTATATATAATCTGATATATCAGCAGAGTGGCCTATAATAGAGAATTGATGAAAAGGAAAATTGAGCAGACTTTTTTGGAAAATATTGAAAGCACGAATTTTATTTTGGAAAAAAGTAGACATTAGTAACAAATTATTGTTACTGAATTATGGGGTTCACTAGGATTTTGGTTTGTTTTCAACAATAACACTCTGGAGGTTGTACCTGAAGTTTGACAGAGTACACACAACCCGATTGCTTGCTGTTGAAGTGGGGATGACCGTGGGGGCGTGGTTTTAACGCTAATTAAATTTATTCGATTTGTCTGTTGAGGCACCTCGAGCAATTGCGGAAGAAAGTTGTCTTGGCCCATCCACCACCAATCGGATGGTGTATGGAAACCGTTTAGGATTTATAAATCATAATAAATAGCATAAATAAAAAAGATAATAAATAAATATTGAATAATAAAAATAAAAATAAAATAATTTAAAAAATAAATAAATAGCATAAATGCTAGTTTTAGCCTTTGGCCTACTACTAGCACTTTGGACTTTTACTAGCTACTTTGGACCTTTTCTTTAATCCCACAATGTCAGATAGGGTAGGGGACTGAATTCGTTTAGTACTCAATGGAATCCTTGAGTTAGAATTCGTGGCAAGTCTGAAGTTTATCTGATTAGAAGTTGGGCAATAATTATGATTTGTTTTACGTAAGAGGCTGTAATAAAAATTCTTTCCTTGAGAAGATAACGTTCCGCTTGAGAGAAAATGGAGACGGTACGCCTTCGGGGTTCATAATATATTATGAAAAGGAGTATCTGTATTCGTTCTGTCCAGAAAGAATAATTGAATAATTTTTCTTCCACCCGTCCAATTTAATTTGCTTTTGAGAAAAAGTGCTTGTTCGAGAATCGCACTTTCAACTTTTTCGGTGCCTTGAAGTGACTGAATCGAACATTTTGGTAAGTACATTTCCAAAAATAATGTGCCAATGGTCGGGAAATTTTTTTCTTACAACGCCCCCTCAAACTTTCACCTTTTACGTTTCGGAGGGTCTAGAACACAAATCTGCAATTAAAAAAAATGTCCGTAGGCCCTATGACGACATAGCAAACCGCATAAAAGAAATTGTCCGACTTGAAAAAAAAAAAAAAGACTGTGATGCAAAACATTCTTTGATGCGCACCTCCTCTCAGGGAATCCTCTATATTCATTTCAAAGGACTAAAAAAAATGAAATATCAAAAAACTCATGACCTCGAAAACCTTTTTTGACGTTTTCAACCCCGTTTTCAAGAATTTTGGGTTTGGAGTCACCTGACAATTTGCCTCAAGTTGGAGCAAACCACAACCCTTAGGACCAACCACGTCAAAATCGGATCAGTGGTTCAATGCTGTAAGAAATTTTGGCCAAGAATTTTGACGAAACTAGTCTTGAAAGTTGTGGTTTGCTCCGACTTGAGGAATATTGTCAGGGGAATCCGATCGGAAAAGGTTGAGGGGTCCGATTCGGCGCGCGTATGTAAAAACAATTGTAAAAACACAAAAATTCAATTTGAAGGTGATAACGTGGGTGTAGAATTTTTCGAGTAATGTCGCCGGGTTTCTCGCTCGAAAACAGCAGTTTTTACTTCCACATTTAACTTGGAAAAAATGAGCCGATTTGAGCGTTCGTGGTCTTGTAATCTTTGTTTCACCTCGCAGAATGCGTGGATATTTTTCGAGCTCCGATAGCTTGAAGTATTTTGATTTCAGGCAAGTTTTAAAATTTGCATAGTGAGTTCTTCGATATTTTCGCCCTAAACACCCCCAGAAGTAGTCAAAATATGATCAAATTGCGTCAAAATTTTATGCGTCAAAATATTTCAGTATTCTGCTGAAGATTCAGTTATACTCGCCGGGAAAGATCAAATCCACCCGAAGGTTGACAATGGAGCGTTAACAGTCGGCGTTCACATGGAACCCTGTAAAGAAAACTACCCTCCTGTTAGGCCAGCGGGGGAATGATAAAGGGGGAAAGTACGAAAAACAAGGAACAGCAAGGACAAGAAGCCGTAAGCCCCGCAGACAAGCAGTAACTGTTGGAAAAGCGCAGATAATTCCTCCGGCTGGGGACGGATCGGCCAGGGGAAGTTCATAGGGTCGAGTCACGAGAGATGGTAATAAAACATGGATGTTTTCCTAGGACCTGCTCAAAGTAACAGAAGAAGAAGAAGAAGAAGGGAGACCGGTTTAATTCTTAACCGCAGGTGGAAGCGTTTGCTCGCCTCGACCCACTAAAACGCCGGTTGAGGGGATGATGAGCAACCCTTGGCCTCGTACACAGGACGCAGAACTCATACACGAACAACTAAAATAACAAAACTCCTACTCCGAGGGAGAACCGGACGAGTCCAGCTGCTCGGTCGAATGCGCAACGCGAATGAAAAACAAACGAAATAAGTTCGGATCCACCGTAAACAGATCCCCTTGTAACAGTTTTGAGTTTTTATCGAAATAATACACCGAAGTGGCCATAATCATCTCCCTCAATTCTCAACCTTTTTTTACTTCCATATTTACAGAGTAAATGGAAGAATCGTCCTAAAATCGAGAATCGGAACGGAGCTTCAGGAAAAATTTGAAAAGGAAAAAAAATGACCACCATTTACAAAAATGACCATAGCTCCCTCAATTCTCAACCTTTTTCCAAATTTCTTGAACTACAATGTTTTTCTCGGCAAGACCTAACACTCTGTTCAATTAGAATTTTAATAACTCACAGTACTTCCGATATATTTGAATTTTTAGCGTTTTTTATTTTATTTTTTTGTGGCCGCAAAAATGAACTGATTTGAGCGTTCTTGGTCTTAAAATCTTTGTTTTACATTGCAGAATATGTGGATATTTTTTATATTCCAATAATGTATTGTAGTTTTATTTTGAGCGAATTTTAAAATTTTAATAGTGAATTTTTTGATATTTTTGGCCTAAACACCCTTAAAAGCAGTCAAAATATGATCAAATTGTGTCTCAATCTTACGTTTCAAAATATGGAAGTATTGTGTGTTATCTACGCACCACTGGTTTTACCTAAATACCCTCAAAAGCAGTCAAAATATGATCGAATTGTCTCACACGTTTACTTTCAAAATATTTTGGCCGTGAAATCAAGAAAACTGCGTAAACACGTGATTTAGGCCTTTTCGCTCCCCCGAAATTGACCTCGTCGACCAAAATGTTGAAAAAACGCCAAATTTCATGTTTCTGAGTCCATATCTAAAGATTCGTGCCAAAAAACCCCGAATTAAAATTCATCTTTTTTTTGAAAATTTTCCCAAGCCTCATACCTCGGCTTTTTCATGTGAAATCAGTTTTTTGCGTTTTTACTTCCATATTTACAGAGTAAATGGAAGTATTGTGACCGTCCTAAAATCGAGAATCGGAACGGAGCTTCAGAAAAAACTTTTTCTTATACACATTTACTCAGAATCACTTCCTGAACAAGTGTCCGTCTGTCCGTGTGTCTGTGTGTCCGTTAGTCCGTCCGTCCGTCTGTGGTCATTTACAAAAATGACCATAACTCCCTCAATTCTCAACCTTTTTTCGAATTTCTTGAACTGAAATGTTTGTCTCGGCAAGACCTAACACCCTGTTTAATCGAAATTTGGATAACGCACAATACTTTCGATATAATTGAGTTTTTAGTGTTTTCTATTTTATTTTTTTCCGGCCACAAAAATGGATCGATTTGAGTGTTCTTGGTTTCAAAATCTTCGTTTTACCTTGCAGAATATGTAGATATTTTTTTATATTCCAAAAATGTAACGAATTTGTTTTTGGCGAATTTTAAAATTTGCATAGCGAATTTTTCAACATTTTTGACCTAAACACCCTTAAAATCCATCAACCACCAGTCAACCATCGACCAGTCAAAATATGATCAAATTGTGTCTCAATTTTACGTTTCAAAATATGGGAGTATTGTGTGTTATCTACGCACCACTGGTGTCGGTCCGGGATAGTCGTAGAAAAAAAAATGCAATTTTTTTGCGTCATGTACCTACCTACCTACCCAAAACCTACTCAGATATATTTTTTTTGGAATTTAAAATTTTTTTCAAAGGATAAAAAAACAACTTTCCAACATCAATTTTTATTGGGTCAAACAAGTCAAACAAATTTTTATTAGGTCAAACACTAAAAAGGTAAAAAAAGGTTTCCGGATCCGATAATCAACGGAGAGCTCCACCGGAACCCCCGCAAATATGGAAGTGATAAAAACTCGAAATTTTCGAATAGAGGAAGTTCCGTGTGTTATCCGAGCACAGCGTCGACGAATAATCCACGGGGGTCAACGGGTTCACCAACCCCACCAGTGGAGGACGAGGAGGTCCTTTTTATACCCGGGGCTCAGGTTTGAAAAGCTGGGCGCAGATAAGGAGCAAGGGAATTCTCATAGCCGAGGCTGAGCAGCCAGCGATTGCATACGAATGTGATGACTCGGATCTGATGGACTGGCTTCAAGCCTTCAACCGACGTCTGAATTTGAAAAGACCCCCGTCGTCACTCGCCTTTTCAACGTGGAGAAGATTCATCTTCACTTCCACGATTCTACTACGCGCCCTATTGGACGAACCAGCGGTGCGAGGATAACACACAATACTTCACCATTTTTAAACGTAAAAGCGCGACGCAATTTGATCGTATTTTGAATGCTTTGAAGGGTGATTGGGACAAGAATATGAAAAAAAAACTCAATATGCAAATTTTAAAACGCGCCTGACATACAAAACTACGCTATGTTATCGGAACATAAAAAACATCTACATATTCTGCAACGTATAACAAAGATTTTAAGACCAAGAACGCTCAGTTCGGTTTATTTTTGTGGCCGGAAAAAAATAAAATAGAAAACACTGAGAATGCAAATATGTCGGAAGTACTGTCATACTGAAACTAGAAATGAAACTCAAACAAATCTCAACAACTCGAACAACTCAAACTGAATCTCAAAATAAAACTCGATCTGAAACCCAAACTCAAACTGAAACTCGAAATGAAACTCAAACTCAAACTGAAACTCGAACTGAATCTCAAGATAAATCTCGATCTGAAATCCAAACTCAAACTGAAACTCGAAATGAAACTCAAACTGAATCTCAAAATGAAACTCGAACTCAAACTGGAACTGAAACTCGAACTTGATAAATTTGAGCTGAAGTTCGAGCAACTGTTTCTGTTTGGGTTTCGGTTTGATTTCAGGCTTCTGGTATATGTGCGATTTTAAGCTTAAGTTTACGTTTGAGATAAGTTTGAGATTCAGTTTGAATTTCATTTCTAGATTCAGTTCAAGTTTTAGTTTGAGTTTCAGTTTGAGATTAAGTTTCGGTTTCAGTTTCAGTTTGAGATTCAGTTTCAGTTCCTTTTTGAGTTTCAGTTCGAGTTTCAGTTTTAGTTTGAGAATCAGTTTGAGATTCAGTTTAAGTTTCATTTCGTGTTTCAGTTTGAGTCTAGTTTCAGTTTGAGTTTCAGTTCGAGAATCAGTTCGAGTTTCATTATGAGTTTGAGTTTGAGATTCAGTTTGAGTTTTAGTGAGTTGGATTTCTTCTTTTGGTTTTCCGATTTTTACCACCGAGCCGAAACCTTTCTTCAGCCGCTCAACCGCTATCCCTTCAAAGAGGAATAAATGGAATAAATCGCCAATAAATAAGCAACAATAGCGACAGAGAGCCGGCAGGGCGGACTAGGGAGAGCCGGCAGGGCGGACTCGGGTGAGCCGGCAGGGCGGACTATTGCGATCCGCACCATTTGCTCGACGGCGTACGGGGCAGGTCCGGCTTAAAATGAAGAATGGCCCAGATCGGACCTAATGTGAGCGCGGATCTGCGATGGAAAGGGGAAGGGAACCGTTTAGCGCGCGGATCTGAGATCCGGATCAGTGTAAATTCTCAGGCTGCGCACGGATCGATAGTGCAGGTACATCGCGGATAGGGCAGTCGGAGCGATGGAGACAGTTTAGCTCGTCGGAGCGGAAGGTGACACACAGTACTTCCACATTCGAGAGAATTTTCACGAGCGGTGGTCGAAAAATGAATTTTGTTTCCCTCCGGATAAAAGGCCGGTTTATCGTGATTTGCCGTTTTCCGAGATTTATCCGAATAATTAAAGAAGGGTGAACATTTTAGGAGTAGGTATCTATTAAATCCCTACGATCTACCGACGATTTTTGAAAGTACAAAATTCGTTTACATTTTCTAACGAAACGCATAGCTGCAATTGATGGTTATCATCGACAATTATTGTTGAAAAATAGAAAAAAGCGGGTCAAAGCTTCAGAAAACAACAATTTTCATTTATCATGTTTAATATCTCGCTTTCATGTTTCGACGAAACCCCTTTCCACGTTTTAATCGCTCAAGTTCTTCAGCCATAAAGGAATTTCCAGACGTGTCAGCGTTGCTCGTAAACCGACAGACTTGATCCGCGCTAGAAAGCCGCCCGCTCGCATGGCCGACTTTCGCCTCCTCCGAGTGCCAAGTCTATGAAAACCGGAATCCGAGCAAGACGCCTCCAAAAGTCAGTGATATTGCGTCCAGGGCGCAGCGGAGAGCAATTACACGGCGATAATCCACCTCCGCCGCCCCGCCTTATTACAGTCGAACAACTCGACTCGGCGCATTTTAAGCCGGCGAAATGAACGCGGCGCCGGGCGGTCCCGGGGAGCTAATGTAATGAAGGTGCGCGCGTTATGACTGGCAGCACGTGGCAACGGTGGAATAAATCATAAAGAAGACGAGCGCGCACGTAGAGGAGGCCGAGAAGCCGCATCATCGCGGATCCTCGCTTTTCGGCCGGCGGGTTAAATAAGCGGACGCTTGTTTGCGTTTCATTTTGAGCGGCACGGCGGCTATTTTGGGCGTGGGGCTGGAAACGTAAAATCGTGTCCCCCTCCACGTGGGAGACGAACCGGCAATCATTGCCACATTTTCAAAAAAAAAAAAAAAACTTAGTGAACAACTTAATTACCTACTACATTATGCATATTGTAAAATACAGCAGTCATACATCCAGTCTTATGCATAAGATTGTTTTCTAGAAAGGGTCGATTTGTCAGCTCATTTGGCACAGTTTTTGTTGCAATTTTTGTTCTACTTTTCACCTCCATATTTACGGAGTAAATAGAAGCATTGTAATCGTCCTAAAATCAAAAATCGAAGCGGAGCATCAGAAAAAACGATTACTCTCACACTTTTACTCTGCATCGCTTTCTGAACAAGTTTGGGTGTGTCAGTCTGTGGTCATTTACAACCAGCGGTGCGTAGATAACACACAATACTTCCATATTTTGAAACGTAAAATTGTGACACAATCTGATCATATTTTGACTGCTTTTGAAAGTGTTTAGGTCAAAAATATCAAAGAATTCACTATTAAAATTTTAAAATTCGCCCAAAATAAAAATACAATACATTTTTGGAATTTAAAAAATATCTACATATTCTGTAAGGTAAAACAAAGATTTTAAGATCTAGAAGATAAAAAAACGCCACATTTTCTGAATGTAAAAAATATCCACATATTCTGGAAGGTAAAACAAAGATTTAAAGACCAAGAACGCTCAAATCGGTTCATTTTTGCGGCCGGGAAAAAATAAAATAGAAAACACTAAAAATGCAAATATCTCGAAAGCACTGTGCGTTATCCAAATTTCGATTAAACAGGGTGTTAGGTCTTGCCGAGACAAACATTTCAGTTCAAGAAATTTGAAAAAAGGTTGAGAAATGAGGGAGTTATGGCCATTCTTGTAAATGTACACAGACGGACACAGACACTTGTTCGGGAAGTGATTCTGAGTAAATGTGTATAAGAAAAAGTTTTTTCTGAAGCTCCGATCCGATTCTCGATTTTAGGACGATTCCAATACTTCCATTTACTCTGTAAATATGGAAGTAATAACAATAATATCATCTAGGTATATAGTAGGTTTAGGTGTTTAGGTTAATAGAAACAGAAGAAGCTTGAAAAATAGAAGCGAACTAATCGAATTAAAAGTGAAAGTCAAAATGGCACGAGTTCACGCTAATTATAGCAGCTATTTTCCTCAATATCAGAGGACTTATTTCAAGCCAGGTCTGATAGCAGACCGCCGGAGATGGTAAATGAAAAGTCAAAGTTGACCAAACCCACGGTAGACTGACTGGCCGGTGGAGTGACTCACCGCACCGGCCTCCAACGTGACCTCAACACCTCCCACCCGCACCTCAGCACCCCGCCCCCCAGCATCATCTGCCCGGTGGGAACGGCGAGCACTTTCTAATCGTTTCCCGGTCTGCAGCCACAACCAGACACCCTCAACCGTTACGTGCTGGCCTCCAGGGTTCCCAGATTTCCGCTAGATCGGCATCCCGGTGTCCGTTCTACGGACAAACCGAACCTGGATTCCGGATTAAGCTTCGATTACTCCTATTATAGGAACAGTACCTATAGGTAAATACGGTGATCAGATTTTTTTCAAAAAATTACTACATTTCACACCCCCGCGAGAACAGGGTTACATCTCAAACCAGTGGTGCGTAGATAACACACAATACTTCCAAATTTTGAAACGTACATATTTGACAGAATTTGATCATATTTTCACTGTTTTTAAGGGTGTTTAGGTCAACCAGTGGTGCGTAGATAACACACAATAATCCATATTTTGAAACGTAAAATTGTGACACAATTTGATCATATTTTGACTGCTTTTGAAAGTGTTTAGGTCAAAAATATCAAAACATTCAGTATTAAAATTTTAAAATTCGCCCAAAATAAAAAAACGCCACATTTTCTGAATGTAAAAAATATCCACATATTCTGCAAGGTAAAACAAAGATTTTAAGACCAAGAACGCTCAAATCCGTTCATTTTCGTGGCCGGGAAAAAATAAAATAGAAAACCCTAAAAATGCCAATATTTCGGAAGTACTGTGCGTTATCCAAATTTTGATTAAACAGGGTTTTAGGGCTAACCGAGACAGACATTTCAGTTCAAGAAATTTGAAAAAAGGTTGAGAAATGAGGGAGTTATGGCCATTTTTGTAAATGACCACAGACGGACACACGGACACACAGACACTTGTTCAGGAAGTGATTCTGAGTAAATGTGTATGAGAAAAATTTTTTTCTGAAGCTCCGTTCCGATTCTCGATTTCAGGACGATTCCAACACTTCCATTTACTCTGTAAATATGGAAGTAAAAATGAACCCCTTGAATTTGCACAATTCTTCGGATACACAGAAAACTAATGTTCACCTGCCACTGATCTACTTGGCAGCGTTTAATCCTGGTGGTGGGGTAATTTCCATCCTATGATAAATGTGTATTTAAATTCCGCATGTTAATCTCATGGAAATACAGATTCATTCATTCCACATGCGCGCTGGTATTTCCAAAAATGCTGCTCCTGCACTTCTGAGCAACTGTCAAATTTGTTCGATTGTTGTTGTTGTTGCAAGGGCCAGGACAAACTGGCGGAGTGTCTTTTAGGAAGAAAATCGGTCCCCTTCCGCAGACAAAAGTCGCGGGAAGCCGCATTTTCGCGCGGAAATGGAAATCACGAAGTCTCCTCGAATTCCTTCGTCGCCTCGTTCCGCGAATTAAATCAAACGGCGTCCGACGAAAGAGGGTTGTGAGAAGCCATTCGAAACGAGAGAAGACGATAGGACGCTCACGGGAGATCATTTGCATAGCATAACTGGGTGCCGGGATTATGACGATGAGGCCCGGGATGCTGATGGGACGACACGGGCTGCAGAACAAAGTGGCCGGGGTTTTTTTTCTTTTTTTTTTCTGAAGAAATCCCAAAGAAAACGACGAGAGGGGGCGGTAAAATTCGTCTTCCGAGCCGCGAACGATTGAATGCCAACACTCGTTCCGAGGCGAAACAGCTTCTTGAAATTTACCTCGGGAAAGGGTTTTCCGCTTTTCTTGAGTACACTCATGTACCCGCGATGAAACCAGTGGTGCACACACAATACTTCCATATCGTCGCGTAAGAACCCGCATCACACACCTAACGTTTGGCAACTTTTCAGGAGAAAGGAAAAATCAATTTTTACTTCCATATTTACAGAGTAAATGGAAGTATTGTGATCGTCCTAAAATCGAGAATCGGAACGGAGCTTCAGAAAAAACTTTTTCTTATACACATTTACTCAGAATCACTTCCTGAACAAGTGTCTGTGTGTCCGTTACCTCCGTTACGTCCGTCTGTCTGTCTGTCCGTCTGTGGTCATTTACAAAAATGGGCATAACTCCCTCAATTTTCAACCTTTTTTCAAATTTCTTGAACTGAAATGTTTGTCTCGGCAAGACCTAACACCCTGTTTAATCGAAATTTGGATAACGCACAGTACTTCCGATATATTTGCATTTTTAGTGTTTTCTATTTTATTTTTTTCCGGCCGCAATAATGAACCGATTTGAGCGTTCTTGGTCTTAAAATCTTTGTTTTACCGTGCAGAATATGTGGATATTTTTCACATTCCGAAAATGCGGCGTTTTCCATTTTGGGCGAATTTTAAAATTTTAACATTGAGTTTTTTGATATTTTTGACCTAAACACTTTCAAAAGCAGTCAAAATATGATCAAATTGTGTCACAATTTTACGTTTCAAAATATGGAAGTATTGTGTGTTATCTACGCACCACTAGTTTTCTAATGCATTAACATAGGTATCAAAGCGTATCTAAGGGGTATTCCAGCGGGTTCCACGACGAGTTTAGCGAATCTGAAACCGAGCATTGATGTGGCACAGAGAGTAAACATGATTTCACGTTTTACCTAAAAACTGCCAAATTGTTAGATGTTTGATGCGGGTTCTTACACGACGATATGTTGATACGTAAGTTTTTGAACCAAAGCACTTTGATTTAGACTGATTTGGAGGCTAGAAAGATTTTAAAAAAACCGTCGAAAAGCGCACAATGCAAATTGTCAAACTTGCATTGAACCGAATCAAAGAAGAAACGTTCCAAATGATTTTTAGTAGCATTTAAATGCAATAAAATAAGTTTAGGTACGATTCCGTTGAGTAAAAAAATTAAGATGCAAAAAAGTGTACATCTCACCCCCGATAACGTAGTTTCCTGAAATTTGACGATACATCAAGTATCTATACAGATTGAGAAAATAGCAATAACTCCATTTCGAGGAACCATATTATGGCAGCGTAGTCTGTTATCTACGAGCCGTTGGTCGGTTTTCTGATGATCATCCCCTTCTAGGAAATAAGGAAGTAAAAGAATATTGTATAAGGATTTCCCCTTGAGGGAACATTTTCCCTTTCCATCACTCTTCCCTATCGCTGCGATACGATCGAGTCGTTCGCCATTCGATAGCCGGAGGCGGCAATGCGGCGCCCGTCACCTCGTAACGTGGCGTCTTCCCGTCGACCCGCACCCCCGACTTGACCCGACGTCCTTCTTGAAGGTATAGAATTACTATGATGACCCGCTTTATCATCGGTGTTTTCCTTCGGCGCATTCCTATTCATTCGGAAATTGCCGAAGGGCAATAAACGATATCCTACGGCTTTCCTGCCTATGACACTGCTCGACAAAAAAAAAAAAACCAGTGGTGCGTAGATACCACACAGTACTTCCATGTATTGAAACGTAAAATTGTGACAAAATTTGATCATATTTTGACTGCTTTTAAGGATGTTTAGGTCAATAATACCAAAAAAATCACTATCGAAACGTTAAAATTCGCCCAAAATAAAAATATCCACATATTCTGCAAGGTAAAACAAAGATTTTAAGACCAAGAACGCTCAAATCGGTTCATTTTTGTGGCCGGAAAAAAAATAAAATAGAAAACACTAAAAATGCAAATATATCGGAAGTACTGTGCGTTATCCAAATTCCGATTAACCAGGTCTTGCCGAGACAAAAATTTCAGTTCAAGAAATTTCCACCCAACCGATCATCATTTCACACACCACCTTCCTGCAAACCTACATCCCTACCTACCTAGTTACAATAGTAACTATTATTGGGTTGTAACCGTTACAGCCCAGGAACCATCGTAATCGTCTCAACATCTTCGCGCGTAATGCGGTCCTCTACAGTAGCAAGTAAATATTTATTGCTTGTTGTCGACAGTCCTTTTTAGGACAAATTCTCTATTGATTCTAGCCAATCAAATCAGTGCCGAATTCCAATTGTCCATCGCCTTGACGAACACACAATAATAGATGCGCGTAGTTTCGAAACCGGCTCAATCCAAATTTTACAATTTTCCGAGTAACGCAAATAAGTTTTATTTGTGAAGCTTACTATCAAGGTAAACCACTGTTTCGGAAGCGTGTTTCTATCGGATTGAGCTGAATTTGGTCCATAAGGCGGTGCAGGGTAAAAGGATAGATCATGAACCTGGGAAAAATGGAAAAAAGTTAATTTCGGAAAAACATGGGTTGAAACATGGGTTCTGGAACTACACCCCTCAATTGAGCCTGTACTTACTTTTTGGCCGACCAATAGCGTTTACGGCGAGGTGCAACACAGTGCTACACTGGCGAGCACAGTTCTCACCATTGAAATTTCACGGTGCAGGAAACCTCTGTCGGAACGTTTTTGGAAAACGGTCGGAAGCCAATTGGCTTTTGCCTGCTTTGGATCACTTTTGTATCATTTTCTCAATAGGTGATTCGGTTCGGTCTGTGGGTGAAACCGAGTTACTTATACCGCAGCCTTCGCCGGTGAAAACTTCGAGCAGATCCGTTTAGAAAGGAAACCGCCTTTGTTCGGTTCAGCGGCTCGATTCCTGCAAATGCAAATCCATCGCCCTTTCCCGGAAGTCACTGGGGCTCTAAATGCTTTAGCGTCAGTTCATTTGTCTTTCTACCGTTACTTATTAGCTTCCGAAGGCCTTCTGTAGGCCGGCTCTCGAACGCTGTTACCTTTTCCCGGTTGAACAGTCGAGTAAAATACGCAATGAGTTACAGGCCCGATTTTCAGAAGTTCGCCCAAATTTAGAACAGTCGACTGGGCGAACTTAGAACATCGTGAAAACTCTCCCGAGATTAGAAATATAGGATTATCCCCATGCATGAAACAGGAAACATGCATGAAACATGCATGAAAAACGAAATCCATTTTTTCCGCCAGAATGGTGCTGTTTAGGATGCGAAAATGATGTAGTGATGGTCTACAACGAAAAAACAACATTTTTCCTGGTGAAAAACGTTAATGAAAAGGACCTTTTTGAATGTGGCGGGTGAGCCGTATGACGTCATTGTGCGGACGTGACTGCACATAGTTTCTTAGCGTAACGGCAAAAAATCCGTTATCGCCGACCTATCACAGCATACACACATGAACTCGGATGAGGTTGCACTGGTTTTCACGGGAAGATGACATCACACTGTGTAACCTTGCGGCTGGCCATTTTCCCGCTCGACTTCAAATCTGCGATTTTCACTAAGCCTCCCTCCTCTTTTAATTACCTCTTTTCCGAACCGTCATCCACCACAACACCATTTTCGAAGCCTAACAAGGAATATTATGGCAAAAGAACAGTTTTATTTTTTTTTCATGCATGTTCCTCATTTGAGATCTCCTGCTCGTTGACTGTTTAGAGACCCTGATCACAAGAAACACCTCATCCCCAGTGGCGAACTTGCGTGTTTCCGTCGATGGATACGCGTGTTGGCGTCGTTGGATTCACCATTGGAAAAACTGATTTATCCGGAATTTCGGGTTAAATTTTCGATCATGTCCTCCGCCGCGGGCCACCTTTTTAACCGTCTTCAAAAAGAAGAAAGCTATATTTTCTTACTTCCATATTTACAGAGTAAATGGGAAGTAATGGAACCGTCCTAAGATCAAGAATCGGGTCGGAGCTTCAGAATAAACGTTTTCTCATACACATTTACTCAGAATCACTTCCTGAACAAGTGTCTGTGCGTCCGTGTGTCCGTCTGTGGTCATTTACAAAAATGACCATAGCTCCCTCAATTCTCAACCTTTTTTCAAATTTCTTGAACTGAAATGTTTGTCTCGGCAAGACCTAACACCCTGTTTAATCGGAATTTGGATAACGCACAGTACTTCCGAGATATTTGCATTTTTGGTGTTTTCTATTTTATTTTTTTCCGGCCGCAAAAATAAACCGATTTGAGCGTTCTTGGTCTTAAAACCTTTGTTTTACCTCGCAGAATATGTGGATATTTTTTATACCCCGATAACATGGCGTATTTTTTTTATTTTAGGCTAATTTTAAAATTTGCATATTGAATTTTTTATATTTTTGCCTCAAACAACCTTAAAAGCAGTCAAAATATGATCAAATCCCCCTGATATGACCTTTATTTTTTGTTAAAGCCCATTCAAGATTGTAAAAAATTTCCCGACATAGTTGTTAGAAATAATGTAACAAAACTAGATTTTACAAAATAAAATGAAAATTCGCCCAAAATAAAAATACGCCACATTATCGGAATATAAAAAATATCCACATATTCTGCAATGTGAAAAAAATATTTCAAGACCAAGAACGCTCAAATCGGTTAATTTTTGTGTCCGAAAAAAATAAGATAGAAAACACTAAAAATGCAAATATATTGAAATTACTGTGAGTTATCCAAATTTCGATTAAACAGGGTGTTAGGTCTTGCCGAAACAAACATTTCAGTTCAAGAAATTAGGAAAAAGATTGAAAATTGAGGGAGCTATAGCCATTCTTGTGAATGACCACAGACGGTCACAAAGACACTTGTTCGGGAAGTGATTCTGAAGCTCCGTTCCGATTCTCGATTTTAGGACGATTCCAATACTTCCATTTACTCTGTAAATATGAAGGAAAAAGGTGAATTTATACATTTCAGAAAAACTAGAACTTTTTCATTTTTTTACTTCCATATTTACAGAGTAAATGGAAGTATTGTGATCGTCCTAAAATCGAGAATCGGAACGGAGCTTCAGAAAAAACTTTTTCTTATACACATTTACTCAGAATCACTTCCCGAACAAGTGTCTGTGTGTCCGTGTGTCCGTCTGTCCGTCTGTCTGTCTGTCCGTCTGTCCGTCTGTCCGTCTGTCCGTCTGTCCGTCTGTGGTCATTTACAAAAATGGCCATAACTCCCTCATTTCTCAACCTTTTTTCAAATTTCTTGAACTGAAATGTTTGTCTCGGCAAGACCTAACACCCTGTTTAATCGGAATTTGGATAACGCACAGTACTTCCGAGATATTTGCATTTTTGGTGTTTTCTATTTTATTTTTTTCCGGCCGCAAAAATGAACCGATTTGAGCGTTCTTGGTCTTAAAATCTTTGTTTTACCTTGCAGAATATGTGGATATTTTTTACGTTCCGAAAATGTGGCGTTTTTTCATTTTGAGCGAATTTTAAAATTTTAATACTGAATTTTTTGATATTTTTGACCTAAACACTTTCAAAAGCAGTCAAAACATGATCAAATTGTGTCACAATTTTACGTTTCAAAATATGGAAGTATTGTGTGTTATCTACGCACCACTGGTTTTTTGTGGCAAGGGAACCGGGAGGTCGGATAAGAGACTGTCCTCTTCAAAAACGGACGTTTGGTCACCCTATGAATAATCCTCTACGTTTTACATATTGAACTTTATTAGGAAAAACAATACAGCCTGCGCTAATAATGTTAAACTGGAAGAGAAAACCCACCTGCTCTATGTAACTGGAATATATAAACTGTGGAATACAGATGTTACATGGGCAAAACATTAATTGGACGATAACAACGCCATGGACCGAAAGCTGATTGGTTTTGCTGACGCAAGAATATAGTGTTTCAATCCACATCCACCTCAAGGAAACTGAAGGACGCAATGCACGCGGCTAACGCCGGCAAGATTGCGACGCCGCGTTGAATTTCGAATTTACTGCAACTCATTTGCATAACTACATTCTCGGAATTCTCCTCTATTTCGCTCTCGGGATTAAATTTGTACTTACAGCAGTAGAACGGGAGATTCAAATCTTACCTGAAACACGAAAATACACAATTAGGATGGAATAGCTGGGCAAATAGGCAGAAGAACGATAAGCACCATGGGAACGAGAATTTCATTCTTGGCCGAGAGGTCCCGAAGAACAGGTTTTTGATAAGTTGACATAATATTGTACAAGTTTATATTTTTGATTTTTTCAAAAACAAAAATTTTTATTCAGGCAAATTTTCGGGAGTGGGTTTGGATATAATTTTGATCAAGTTTCCTCTTCTTATATTATTATATACACCCTGTTAATAACGCACAGTACTTCCGATATATTTGCGTTTTTAGTGTTTTGTATTTTATTACTTCCATATTTACAGAGTAAATGGAAGTATTGTGATCGTCCTAAAATCGAGAATCGGAACGGAGCTTCAGAAAAAACTTTTTCTTATACACATTTACTCAGAATCACTTCCCGAACAAGTGTCTGTGTGTCCGTGTGTCCGTCTGTCCGTCTGTCCGTCTGTCCGTCTGTCTGTCTGTCCGTCTGTCCGTCTGTCCGTCTGTGGTCATTTACAAAAATGGCCATAACTCCCTCATTTTTCAACCTTTTTTCAAATTTCTTGAACTGAAATGTTTGTCTCAGAAAGCCCTAACACCCTGTTTAATCGGAATTTGGATAACGCACAGTACTTCCGATATATTTGCATTTTTAGTGTTTTCTATTTTATTTTTTTCCGGCCACAAAAATGGACCGATTTGAGCGTTCTTGGTCTCAAAATCTTTGTTTTACCTTGCAGAATATGTGGATATTTTTTATATTCCAAAAATGTAGCGAATTTTGTTTTTTGGCGAATTTTAAAATTTGCATAGCGAATTTTTTGACATTTTTGACCTAAACACCCTCAAAAACAGTCAAAATACGATCAAATTTGTTCAAATATGTACATTTCAAAATATGGAAGTATTGTGTGTTATCTACGCACCACTGGTTTTTTTCCGGCTACAAAAATGGACTGATATTTTGAGACGTAAAATTGTGACACAATTTGATCATATTTTGACTGCAATTAAGAGTGTTTAGGTCAAAAATATAGAAAAATTCACTATGCAAATTTCAAAATTCGCCAAAAAAAATAAATCGCCACATTTTTGGAATTTAAAAAATCTCCACATATTTTGCAAGGTAAAACAAAGATTTTAAGACCAAGAACGCTCAAATCGGTTCATTTTTGCGGCCGGAAAAAAATAAAATAGAAAACACTAAAAATGCAAATATATCGGAAGTACAGTGAGTAATTTAAATTCTGATTCAACTGGGCGTTAGGTCATGCCGAGACGAACATTTCAGCTCAAGAAATTGAAACCAGTGGTGCGTAGATAACACACAATACTTCCATATTTTGGAACGTAAAATTGTGACACAATTTGATCATATTTTGACGGCTTTTAAGGGTGTTTAGGTCAAAAATATCAAACAATTCACTATTCAAATGTCAAAATTCGCCCAAAATCAAAAAACGCCAGTTTTTCGTAACAAAAAAAAAAAATATCCACATATTCTGCAATTTGAAAAAAAGATTTTAAGACCAAGAACGCTCAAATCGGTTCATTTTTGTGACCGGAAAAAAAACCAGTGGTGCGTAGATAACACACAATACTTCCATATTTTGAAACGTAAAATTGTGACACAATTTGATCATATTTTGACTGCTTTTGAAAGTGTTGAGGTCAAAAATATCTTAGGTCTTAGGTTTTAGGTCTTGCCGAGACAAACATATCAGTTCAAGAAATTTGAAAAAAGGTTGAGAAATGAGGGAGTTATGCCCATTTTTGTAAATGACCACAGACGGACACACGGACAGACGGACACACGGACACTTGTTCAGGAAGCGATTCTGAGTAAATGTGTGTAAGAAGAAGTTTTTTTCCGAAGCTCCGTTCCGATTCTCGATTTCAGGACGATTCCAATACTTCCATTTACTCTATAAATATGGAAGTAAAAATGCAAGCAGTACAATTAAGCATCCTAGCATCTACTGTTGATGTCTCCCATTGATTTATACAGGCCTAGAACTCACCGACGTTGGACACAGTCGATTGCTCGACAGTTCTTTGTTTTCTGGGACGGCAGTTGAACACCAACAGCTGATCCAACACTTCCCTTCTCACTTGACCGACTATCCCAAGTCAAATGATCCTATCGAGCACGAATCGGGCGCGGCTTTGCATTTAAATTGCGCTCGCCCGTTCTGCCACAGTTGAGTCTTCCTTGAATATTGGCCTCAATACGTGCTCGCTCAATTTGATGATCGAATCATCTTAGCATTGATCAAGTCAGGCTTGAAAACACTCCGCGTACATGAATCTCGAAAGCGATTAATTCCCGTAATGGACATGCCGAGGGGGTCATACTGGATTTATCATGCGTTGTTCTTGTTTAAAGCTTCAACATGATCCCTATTCAATTAGCACCTCGATGCCCTTGAGTCATATAAGGGATTAAGGGCTATATTCACAGCAGTTCCTTTACATAGGAGCCAGTTCGATGCGCCAAAATAAATTCATTTTAACTTCCATATTTACAGAGTAAATCGTCGATTGAGAAGCAGCTTCGAGATCAAAGCCAACTTAAAGATCAAAATCAACTTCGAGATCAAAGTCAATTTGGAGATCAAAATCAACTTCGGTATCAAAATCAACTTCGAGATCAAAGTCAACTTCGAGATTAAAATCAACTTCTAGATCAAAATAAACTTCGAGATCAAAGTCAACTTCGAGATCAAAATCAACTTCGAGATCAAAATCAACTTCGAGATCAAAGTCAACTTCTAGATCAAAATCAACTTCGAGATCAAAGTCAACTTCGAGATCAAAATCAACTTCGAGATCAAAATCAACTTCGAGATCAAAATCAACTTCGAGATCAAAATCAACTTCGAGATCAAAATCAACTTCGAGATCAAAATCAACTTCGAGATCAAAATCAACTTCGAGATCAAAGTCAACTTCGAGATCAAAATCAACTTCGAGATCAAAATCAACTTCGAGATCAAAGTCAACTTCGAGATCAAAATCAACTTCGAGATCAAAATCAACTTCGAGATCAAAATCAACTTCGAGATCGAAATCAACTTCGAGATCGAAATCAACTTCAAGATCTAAGTCAACTTCGAGATCAAAGTCAACTTCGAGATCAAAATCAACTTCGAGATCAAAATCAACTTCGAGATCAAAATCAACTTCGAGATCAAAATCAACTTCGAGATCAAAATCAACTTCGAGATCAAAATCAACTTCGAGATCAAAATCAACTTCGAGATCAAAGTCAACTTCGAGATCAAAGTCAACTTCGAGATCAAAATCAACTTCGAGATCAAAATCAACTTCGAGATCAAAATCAACTTCGAGATCGAAATCAACTTCGAGATCGAAATCAACTTCGAGATCGAAATCAACTTCGAGATCAAAATCAACTTCGAGATCAAAGTCAACTTCGAGATCAAAATCAACTTCGAGATCAAAATCAACTTCGAGATCAAAATCAACTTCGAGATCAAAATCAACTTCGAGATCAAAATCAACTTCGAGATCAAAATCAACTTCGAGATCAAAATCAACTTCGAGATCAAAGTCAACTTCGAGATCAAAATCAACTTCGAGATCAAAATCAACTTCGAGATCAAAATCAACTTCGAGACCAAAGTCAACTTCGAGATCAAAATCAACTTCGAGATCAAAGTCAACTTCGAGATCAAAATCAACTTCGAGATCAAAATCAACTTCGAGATCAAAGTCAACTTCGAGATCAAAATCAACTTCGAGAACAAAGTCAACTTCGAGTTCAAACTCAATTTCGAGATCAAAATCAACTTCGAGATCAAAGTCAACTTCGAGTTCAAACTCAATTTCGAGATCAAAATCAACTTCGAGAACAAAGTCAACTTCGAGTTCAAACTCAATTTCGAGATCAAAATCAACTTCGAGAACAAAGTCAACTTCGAGTTCAAACTCAATTTCGAGATCAAAATCAACTTCGAGAACAAAGTCAACTTCGAGTTCAAACTCAATTTCGAGATCAAAATCAACTTCGAGATCAAAGTCAACTTCGAGTTCAAACTCAATTTCGAGATCAAAATCAACTTCGAGAACAAAGTCAACTTCGAGTTCAAACTCAATTTCGAGATCAAAATCAACTTCGAGACCAAAGTCAACTTCGAGTTCAAACTCAATTTCGAGATCAAAATCAACTTCGAGAACAAAGTCAACTTCGAGTTCAAACTCAATTTCGAGATCAAAATCAACTTCGAGAACAAAGTCAACTTCGAGTTCAAACTCAATTTCGAGATCAAAATCAACTTCGAGATCAAAATCAACTTCGAGATCAAAATCAACTTCGAGATCGAAATCAACTTCGAGATCGAAATCAACTTCGAGATCGAAATCAACTTCGAGATCAAAATCAACTTCGAGATCAAAGTCAACTTCGAGATCAAAATAAACTTCGAGATCAAAATCAACTTCGAGATCAAAATCAACTTCGAGATCAAAATCAACTTCGAGATCAAAATCAACTTCGAGATCAAAATCAACTTCGAGATCAAAATCAACTTCGAGATCAAAGTCAACTTCGAGATCAAAATCAACTTCGAGATCAAAATCAACTTCGAGATCAAAATCAACTTCGAGATCAAAGTCAACTTCGAGATCAAAATCAACTTCGAGATCAAAGTCAACTTCGAGATCAAAATCAACTTCGAGATCAAAATCAACTTCGAGATCAAAGTCAACTTCGAGATCAAAATCAACTTCGAGAACAAAGTCAACTTCGAGTTCAAACTCAATTTCGAGATCAAAATCAACTTCGAGATCAAAGTCAACTTCGAGTTCAAACTCAATTTCGAGATCAAAATCAACTTCGAGAACAAAGTCAACTTCGAGTTCAAACTCAATTTCGAGATCAAAATCAACTTCGAGAACAAAGTCAACTTCGAGTTCAAACTCAATTTCGAGATCAAAATCAACTTCGAGAACAAAGTCAACTTCGAGTTCGAACTCAATTTCGAGATCAAAATCAACTTCGAGATCAAAGTCAACTTCGAGTTCAAACTCAATTTCGAGATCAAAATCAACTTCGAGAACAAAGTCAACTTCGAGTTCAAACTCAATTTCGAGATCAAAATCAACTTCGAGATCAAAGTCAACTTCGAGTTCAAACTCAATTTCGAGATCAAAATCAACTTCGAGAACAAAGTCAACTTCGAGTTCAAACTCAATTTCGAGATCAAAATCAACTTCGAGAACAAAGTCAACTTCGAGTTCAAACTCAATTTCGAGATCAAAATCAACTTCGAGATCAAAGTCAACTTCGAGTTCAAACTCAATTTCGAGATCAAAATCAACTTCGAGATCAAAATCAACTTCGAGATCAAAATCAACTTCGAGATCAAAATCAACTTCGAGATCAAAATCAACTTCGAGATCAAAATCAACTTCGAGATCAAAATCAACTTCGAGATCAAAATCAACTTCGAGATCAAAGTCAACTTCGAGATCAAAGTCAACTTCGAGATCAAAATCAACTTCGAGATCAAAATCAACTTCGAGATCAAAATCAACTTCGAGATCAAAGTCAACTTCGAGATCAAAATCAACTTCGAGATCGAAGTCAACTTCGAGATCAAAGTCAACTTCGAGATCGAAGTCAACTTCGAGATCAAAATCAACTTCGAGATCAAAGTCATTTTCGAGATCAAAGTCAACTTCGAGATCAAAGTCAACTTCGAGATCAAAATCAACTTCGAGATCAAAATCAACTTCGAGATCAAAATCAACTTCGAGATCAAAATCAACTTCGAGATCAAAGTCAACTTCGAGATCAACATCAACTTCGAGATCAAAATCAACTTCGAGATCAAAGTCAACTTCGAGATCAAAATAAACTTCGAGATCAAAGTCAACTTCGAGATCGAAGTCAACTTCGAGATCAAAATCAACTTCGAGATCAAAGTCAACTTCGAGTTCAAACTAAATTTCGAGATCAAAATCAACTTCGAGATCAAAGTCAACTTCGAGATCAAAATCAACTTCGAGAACAAAGTCAACTTCGAGTTCAAACTCAATTTCGAGATCAAAATCAACTTCGAGATCAAAGTCAACTTCGAGTTCAAACTCAATTTCGAGATCAAAATCAACTTCGATAACAAAGTCAACTTCGAGTTCAAACTCAATTTCGAGATCAAAATCAACTTCGAGATCAAAGTCAACTTCGAGTTCAAACTCAATTTCGAGATCAAAATCAACTTCGAGATCAAAGTCAACTTCGAGTTCAAACTCAATTTCGAGATCAAAATCAACTTCGAGAACAAAGTCAACTTCGAGTTCAAACTCAATTTCGAGATCAAAATCAACTTCGAGTTCAAACTCAATTTCGAGATCAAAATCAACTTCGAGAACAAAGTCAACTTCGAGTTCAAACTCAATTTCGAGATCAAAATCAACTTCGAGAACAAAGTCAACTTCGAGTTCAAACTCAATTTCGAGATCAAAATCAACTTCGAGATGAAAGTCAACTTCGAGTTCAAACTCAATTTCGAGATCAAAATCTACTTCGAGATCAAAATCAACTTCGAGATCAAAATCAACTTCGAGATCAAAATCAACTTCGAGATCAAAATCAACTTCGAGATCAAAATCAACTTCGAGATCAAAATCAACTTCGAGATCAAAGTCAACTTCGAGATCAAAATCAACTTCGAGATCAAAGTCAACTTCGAGATCAAAGTCAACTTCGAGATCAAAATCAACTTCGAGATCAAAGTCAACTTCGAGTTCAAACTAAATTTCGAGATCAAAATCAACTTCGAGATCAAAGTCAACTTCGAGATCAAAATCAACTTCGAGAACAAAGTCAACTTCGAGTTCAAACTCAATTTCGAGATCAAAATCAACTTCGAGATCAAAGTCAACTTCGAGTTCAAACTCAATTTCGAGATCAAAATCAACTTCGAGAACAAAGTCAACTTCGAGTTCAAACTCAATTTCGAGATCAAAATCAACTTCGAGATCAAAGTCAACTTCGAGTTCAAACTCAATTTCGAGATCAAAATCAACTTCGAGAACAAAGTCAACTTCGAGTTCAAACTCAATTTCGAGATCAAAATCAACTTCGAGTTCAAACTCAATTTCGAGATCAAAATCAACTTCGAGATCAAAGTCAACTTCGAGTTCAAACTCAATTTCGAGATCAAAATCAACTTCGAGATCAAAATCAACTTCGAGATCAAAATCAACTTCGAGATCAAAATCAACTTCGAGATCAAAATCAACTTCGAGATCAAAGTCAACTTCGAGATCAAAATCAACTTCGAGATCAAAATCAACTTCGAGATCAAAATCAACTTCGAGATCAAAATCAACTTCGAGATCAAAATCAACTTCGAGATCAAAATCAACTTCGAGATCAAAATCAACTTCGAGATCAAAATCAACTTCGAGATCAAAATCAACTTCGAGATCAAAGTCAACTTCGAGATCAAAGTCAACTTCGAGATCAAAATCAACTTCGAGATCAAAATCAACTTCAAGATCAAAATCAACTTCGAGATCAAAGTCAACTTCGAGATCAAAATCAACTTCGAGATCGAAATCAACTTCGAGATCGAAATCAACTTCGAGATCGAAATCAACTTCGAGATCAAAATCAACTTCGAGATCAAAGTCAACTTCGAGATCAAAATCAACTTCGAGATCAAAATCAACTTCGAGATCAAAATCAACTTCGAGATCAAAATCAACTTCGAGATCAAAATCAACTTCGAGATCAAAATCAACTTCGAGATCAAAGTCAACTTCGAGATCAACATCAACTTCGAGATCAAAATCAACTTCGAGATCAAAGTCAACTTCGAGATCAAAATAAACTTCGAGATCAAAGTCAACTTCGAGATCGAAGTCAACTTCGAGATCAAAATCAACTTCGAGATCAAAGTCAACTTCGAGTTCAAACTAAATTTCGAGATCAAAATCAACTTCGAGATCAAAGTCAACTTCGAGATCAAAATCAACTTCGAGAACAAAGTCAACTTCGAGTTCAAACTCAATTTCGAGATCAAAATCAACTTCGAGATCAAAGTCAACTTCGAGTTCAAACTCAATTTCGAGATCAAAATCAACTTCGAGAACAAAGTCAACTTCGAGTTCAAACTCAATTTCGAGATCAAAATCAACTTCGAGATCAAAGTCAACTTCGAGTTCAAACTCAATTTCGAGATCAAAATCAACTTCGAGATCAAAGTCAACTTCGAGTTCAAACTCAATTTCGAGATCAAAATCAACTTCGAGAACAAAGTCAACTTCGAGTTCAAACTCAATTTCGAGATCAAAATCAACTTCGAGTTCAAACTCAATTTCGAGATCAAAATCAACTTCGAGAACAAAGTCAACTTCGAGTTCAAACTCAATTTCGAGATCAAAATCAACTTCGAGAACAAAGTCAACTTCGAGTTCAAACTCAATTTCGAGATCAAAATCAACTTCGAGATGAAAGTCAACTTCGAGTTCAAACTCAATTTCGAGATCAAAATCTACTTCGAGATCAAAATCAACTTCGAGATCAAAATCAACTTCGAGATCAAAATCAACTTCGAGATCAAAATCAACTTCGAGATCAAAATCAACTTCGAGATCAAAATCAACTTCGAGATCAAAGTCAACTTCGAGATCAAAATCAACTTCGAGATCAAAGTCAACTTCGAGATCAAAGTCAACTTCGAGATCAAAATCAACTTCGAGATCAAAGTCAACTTCGAGTTCAAACTAAATTTCAAGATCAAAATCAACTTCGAGATCAAAGTCAACTTCGAGATCAAAATCAACTTCGAGAACAAAGTCAACTTCGAGTTCAAACTCAATTTCGAGATCAAAATCAACTTCGAGATCAAAGTAAACTTCGAGTTCAAACTCAATTTCGAGATCAAAATCAACTTCGAGAACAAAGTCAACTTCGAGTTCAAACTCAATTTCGAGATCAAAATCAACTTCGAGATCAAAGTCAACTTCGAGTTCAAACTCAATTTCGAGATCAAAATCAACTTCGAGATCAAAGTCAACTTCGAGTTCAAACTCAATTTCGAGATCAAAATCAACTTCGAGAACAAAGTCAACTTCGAGTTCAAACTCAATTTCGAGATCAAAATCAACTTCGAGATCAAAGTCAACTTCGAGTTCAAACTCAATTTCGAGATCAAAATCAACTTCGAGAACAAAGTCAACTTTGAGTTCAAACTCAATTTCGAGATCAAAATCAACTTCGAGAACAAAGTCAACTTCGAGTTCAAACTCAATTTCGAGATCAAAATCAACTTCGAGATCAAAGTCAACTTCGAGTTCAAACTCAATTTCGAGATCAAAATCAACTTCGAGATCAAAATCAACTTCGAGATCAAAATCAACTTCGAGATCAAAATCAACTTCGAGATCAAAATCAACTTCGAGATCAAAATCAACTTCGAGATCAAAATCAACTTCGAGATCAAAATCAACTTCGAGATCAAAATCAACTTCGAGATCAAAATCAACTTCGAGATCAAAGTCAACTTCGAGATCAAAGTCAACTTCGAGATCAAAATCAACTTCGAGATCAAAATCAACTTCGAGATCAAAATCAACTTCGAGATCAAAGTCAACTTCGAGATCAAAATCAACTTCGAGATCGAAATCAACTTCGAGATCGAAATCAACTTCGAGATCGAAATCAACTTCGAGATCAAAATCAACTTCGAGATCAAAGTCAACTTCGAGATCAAAATCAACTTCGAGATCAAAATCAACTTCGAGATCAAAATCAACTTCGAGATCAAAATCAACTTCGAGATCAAAATCAACTTCGAGATCAAAATCAACTTCGAGAACAAAGTCAACTTCGAGTTCAAACTCAATTTCGAGATCAAAATCAACTTCGAGATGAAAGTCAACTTCGAGTTCAAACTCAATTTCGAGATCAAAATCTACTTCGAGATCAAAATCAACTTCGAGATCAACATCAACTTCGAGATCAAAGTCAACTTCGAGTTCAAACTAAATTTCGAGATCAAAATCAACTTCGAGATCAAAGTCAACTTCGAGATCAAAATCAACTTCGAGAACAAAGTCAACTTCGAGTTCAAACTCAATTTCGAGATCAAAATCAACTTCGAGATCAAAGTCAACTTCGAGTTCAAACTCAATTTCGAGATCAAAATCAACTTCGAGAACAAAGTCAACTTCGAGTTCAAACTCAATTTCGAGATCAAAATCAACTTCGAGATCAAAGTCAACTTCGAGTTCAAACTCAATTTCGAGATCAAAATCAACTTCGAGATCAAAGTCAACTTCGAGTTCAAACTCAATTTCGAGATCAAAATCAACTTCGAGAACAAAGTCAACTTCGAGTTCAAACTCAATTTCGAGATCAAAATCAACTTCGAGATCAAAGTCAACTTCGAGTTCAAACTCAATTTCGAGATCAAAATCAACTTCGAGAACAAAGTCAACTTCGAGTTCAAACTCAATTTCGAGATCAAAATCAACTTCGAGAACAAAGTCAACTTCGAGTTCAAACTCAATTTCGAGATCAAAATCAACTTCGAGATGAAAGTCAACTTCGAGTTCAAACTCAATTTCGAGATCAAAATCAACTTCGAGATCAAAATCAACTTCGAGATCAAAATCAACTTCGAGATCAAAATCAACTTCGAGATCAAAATCAACTTCGAGATCAAAATCAACTTCGAGATCAAAATCAACTTCGAGATCAAAGTCAACTTCGAGATCAAAATCAACTTCGAGATCAAAATCAACTTCGAGATCAAAGTCAACTTCGAGATCAAAGTCAACTTCGAGATCAAAATCAACTTCGAGATCAAAATCAACTTCGAGATCAAAATCAACTTCGAGATCGAAATCAACTTCGAGATCGAAATCAACTTCGAGATCGAAATCAACTTCGAGATCAAAATCAACTTCGAGATCAAAGTCAACTTCGAGATCAAAGTCAACTTCGAGTTCAAAATCAACTTCGAGATCAAAGTCAACTTCGAGATCAAAATCAACTTCGAGAACAAAGTCAACTTCGAGTTCAAACTCAATTTCGAGATCAAAATCAACTTCGAGATCAAAGTCAACTTCGAGTTCAATCTCAATTTCGAGATCAAAATCAACTTCGAGAACAAAGTCAACTTCGAGTTCAAACTCAATTTCGAGATCAAAATCAACTTCGAGATCAAAGTCAACTTCGAGTTCAAACTCAATTTCGAGATCAAAATCAACTTCGAGATCAAAGTCAACTTCGAGTTCAAACTCAATTTCGAGATCAAAATCAACTTCGAGAACAAAGTCAACTTCGAGTTCAAACTCAATTTCGAGATCAAAATCAACTTCGAGATCAAAGTCAACTTCGAGTTCAAACTCAATTTCGAGATCAAAATCAACTTCGAGAACAAAGTCAACTTTGAGTTCAAACTCAATTTCGAGATCAAAATCAACTTCGAGAACAAAGTCAACTTCGAGTTCAAACTCAATTTCGAGATCAAAATCAACTTCGAGATCAAAGTCAACTTCGAGTTCAAACTCAATTTCGAGATCAAAATCAACTTCGAGATCAAAATCAACTTCGAGATCAAAATCAACTTCGAGATCAAAATCAACTTCGAGATCAAAATCAACTTCGAGATCAAAATCAACTTCGAGATCAAAATCAACTTCGAGATCAAAATCAACTTCGAGATCAAAATCAACTTCGAGATCAAAATCAACTTCGAGATCAAAGTCAACTTCGAGATCAAAGTCAACTTCGAGATCAAAATCAACTTCGAGATCAAAATCAACTTCGAGATCAAAATCAACTTCGAGATCAAAGTCAACTTCGAGATCAAAATCAACTTCGAGATCGAAATCAACTTCGAGATCGAAATCAACTTCGAGATCGAAATCAACTTCGAGATCAAAATCAACTTCGAGATCAAAGTCAACTTCGAGATCAAAATCAACTTCGAGATCAAAATCAACTTCGAGATCAAAATCAACTTCGAGATCAAAATCAACTTCGAGATCAAAATCAACTTCGAGATCAAAATCAACTTCGAGAACAAAGTCAACTTCGAGTTCAAACTCAATTTCGAGATCAAAATCAACTTCGAGATGAAAGTCAACTTCGAGTTCAAACTCAATTTCGAGATCAAAATCTACTTCGAGATCAAAATCAACTTCGAGATCAACATCAACTTCGAGATCAAAGTCAACTTCGAGTTCAAACTAAATTTCGAGATCAAAATCAACTTCGAGATCAAAGTCAACTTCGAGATCAAAATCAACTTCGAGAACAAAGTCAACTTCGAGTTCAAACTCAATTTCGAGATCAAAATCAACTTCGAGATCAAAGTCAACTTCGAGTTCAAACTCAATTTCGAGATCAAAATCAACTTCGAGAACAAAGTCAACTTCGAGTTCAAACTCAATTTCGAGATCAAAATCAACTTCGAGATCAAAGTCAACTTCGAGTTCAAACTCAATTTCGAGATCAAAATCAACTTCGAGATCAAAGTCAACTTCGAGTTCAAACTCAATTTCGAGATCAAAATCAACTTCGAGAACAAAGTCAACTTCGAGTTCAAACTCAATTTCGAGATCAAAATCAACTTCGAGATCAAAGTCAACTTCGAGTTCAAACTCAATTTCGAGATCAAAATCAACTTCGAGAACAAAGTCAACTTCGAGTTCAAACTCAATTTCGAGATCAAAATCAACTTCGAGAACAAAGTCAACTTCGAGTTCAAACTCAATTTCGAGATCAAAATCAACTTCGAGATGAAAGTCAACTTCGAGTTCAAACTCAATTTCGAGATCAAAATCAACTTCGAGATCAAAATCAACTTCGAGATCAAAATCAACTTCGAGATCAAAATCAACTTCGAGATCAAAATCAACTTCGAGATCAAAATCAACTTCGAGATCAAAATCAACTTCGAGATCAAAGTCAACTTCGAGATCAAAATCAACTTCGAGATCAAAATCAACTTCGAGATCAAAGTCAACTTCGAGATCAAAGTCAACTTCGAGATCAAAATCAACTTCGAGATCAAAATCAACTTCGAGATCAAAATCAACTTCGAGATCGAAATCAACTTCGAGATCGAAATCAACTTCGAGATCGAAATCAACTTCGAGATCAAAATCAACTTCGAGATCAAAGTCAACTTAGAGATCAAAGTCAACTTCGAGTTCAAACTCAATTTCGAGATCAAAATCAACTTCGAGAACAAAGTCAACTTCGAGTTCAAACTCAATTTCGAGATCAAAATCAACTTCGAGATCAAAGTCAACTTCGAGTTCAAACTCAATTTCGAGATCAAAATCAACTTCGAGATCAAAGTCAACTTCGAGTTCAAACTCAATTTCGAGATCAAAATCAACTTCGAGAACAAAGTCAACTTCGAGTTCAAACTCAATTTCGAGATCAAAATCAACTTCGAGATCAAAGTCAACTTCGAGTTCAAACTCAATTTCGAGATCAAAATCAACTTCGAGAACAAAGTCAACTTCGAGTTCAAACTCAATTTCGAGATCAAAATCAACTTCGAGAACAAAGTCAACTTCGAGTTCAAACTCAATTTCGAGATCAAAATCAACTTCGAGATGAAAGTCAACTTCGAGTTCAAACTCAATTTCGAGATCAAAATCAACTTCGAGATCAAAGTCAACTTCGAGTTCAAACTCAATTTCGAGATCAAAATCAACTTCGAGAACAAAGTCAACTTCGAGTTCAAACTCAATTTCGAGATCAAAATCAACTTCGAGATCAAAGTCAACTTCGAGTTCAAACTCAATTTCGAGATCAAAATCAACTTCGAGAACAAAGTCAACTTCGAGTTCAAACTCAATTTCGAGATCAAAATCAACTTCGAGATCAAAGTCAACTTCGAGTTCAAACTCAATTTCGAGATCAAAATCAACTTCGAGAACAAAGTCAACTTCGAGTTCAAACTCAATTTCGAGATCAAAATCAACTTCGAGATCGAAATCAACTTCGAGATCGAAATCAACTTCGAGATCGAAATCAACTTCGAGATCAAAGTCAACTTCGAGTTCAAACTCAATTTCGAGATCAAAATCAACTTCGAGAACAAAGTCAACTTCGAGTTCAAACTCAATTTCGAGATCAAAATCAACTTCGAGATGAAAGTCAACTTCGAGTTCAAACTCAATTTCGAGATCAAAATCAACTTCGAGATCAAAATCAACTTCGAGATCAAAATCAACTTCGAGATCAAAATCAACTTCGAGATCAAAATCAACTTCAAGATCAAAGTCAACTTCGAGGTCCCACAATCACGGTTGCTGGCGAAAAACCTTAGGGGACCTCGAAAATTGTGATTGCGATTGACAGTACCTTGGTTGCTGTAATCGTCCTTATGTTAGGCGGGTTTCATGGGAACGGAAAGTTTGTTTTTTGGAATTGACAAATAAAATGTGCAACGTTTAGGTCCGGTTGATTAATTTTTTTAAAACAGGATTTATCCAAAGACGGTCGCGTTAACTAATTACCAAGAAATTTTCGGTACGACGGTCTATGAAAATATTTCCTAAGTGAAGTGTAGTTTGAATAAATCTAGCGTTAACTTAATTGATAAACCGGCCCTTATTCTGGTGATTGGCTCCTATGCAAAGGTACTGCTGTAAATACTGCCCTAAATCAATTTGGAATCCATTGTTAACATCGGATTTGATCTCTGCTGAATTGTTCTGGGTCCGTCGAATAGAAATCGAACCACGCACTTTCTGATTCAGAGGGGGAGGGGATTTATCTACGAAGTAGACTGGAGGATATTAACCCGAAGAACAATGCTGCGGTGGATCGTTGGAGCACCCGAAACGGACGATATTCGATCAATAATAAAAAATTTTTATGGCAAAAACTGAAAAAAAAAAAAACTGGTTTCACCGCAACTCTGGAATGCTGGTAAGTCGTGAATTGAGATCCATCTAAATACTTCATAACCCTCGGAAGCCCCATGTTTTTTTTTTTTTTTTGGGAAAGGGGGGGGGGGGGTATTTTTACATATGAGAAACTTTTTGGATTTTTGAGCCCAGAAAACAGAGCTAGTTTGAGAATCTAAAGTTTCTTACGGCTAAAAAGACTTCTGTTTAATCTAACGTCGTAAGTTGGAGACGAATCGAAAAGTTTATTAGACACGACTAAACAAAATTAAAAGTAAACCAAAACTATGATAATATTGGTTCGCTGTTCCTAAGAAATTAACCTAAAATTAACATCCCCTGAAAATTTGTTGGTTTACGTTTCAATTTGGACGTTTACGTTTCGTAGAATTGTAATCTGCAATAATAAAGCAGGAGTTTTTCAGGGGGAAGAAGTTTTCGAAATCTTGACATTTTCACCAAGAATCAGGTTCTGTATATCTAGTTGGTCCTAACGTCACTCTACCTTAATATTAAGCCCAGTATAAGTTATACTGTATAACACCTGTTAAAGTGGGGGAAGATTCGTGTTTTTCAGGAAAGTTGCAACATCGGGAGCAACAATGCTAGTGCAGAATTTGCAGAGTTCTTCGGATACCCAGAACAACAATCGCCGATCCACTAAACAGCGTTTTTTACTTTATTCGAGAAAAAACATAAAAATTGGTACTAGTGTCCCGTGCGTTTTGCAACTTTTCGACATTTTCTTTCAGATTTGAACAGGATTCGATCATTTCCCGATTTCCGATATGGATCCGAAGTTCGACTTGGATTGCTTGTAGCTTGAGAGCAGAATAGAAAATAATGTGCCAGTATTTCGACGAGCGGCAACCACACGACCGCAAGGGAAATCCTCTCTCTCTCTCTCTCCGATTCGGAGTCTTCCTTTCCGTTCTGCGGTGCAAATTCGATAACTCCCGCAAGTTGACCGTTTTTGCGCATTTATTGCCCGGCTGTTCACCTCTGCAACTCCATTTCACGCAATATTCACGAACGTCTATTTATCAAAGTCATGAATCTGTTACTACCCAGCGGATTCGAAATGGAAGGTGGAGTTACTCCAAAGTAGCTCAATGGAGCGGAAATTGTTAACTTTGAAAGCATGAGGTCATTCGATATGATATAACATGATGTCCAGCTTTATTGAATCGATTGTGATGTAGCATGCTTACTATAAATTATAGCCTCCCTCCTCTTTCTATTTTCCCTCAATTTATTTTCCGTGTGAAATAGAAAAGAAGAATAATTTATATAGTATATATAGATATAGTATATGCCTTCCAATTTGGCACTGATGTCAATGAACAGAGTGAGAGAATTTGTGATTGGTTCTGATTTTTACTTCCAATTTACAGAGTAAATGGAAGTATTGCAATCATCCTAAAATCGACTAATGGAAGGGAGCTTCAGAAAAAAAATTTAACTCATATACGACACTCATATACGAAACTCATATAACTCGTACTTTGACACAGAATCGCTACTTGCACAAGTGTCTGTGTGTCCGTCTGTGGTCATTTACAACCAGTGGTGCGTAGATAACACACAATACTTCCATATTTTGAAACGTAAAATTGTGACACAATTTGATCATATTTTGACTGCTTTTATGGGTGTTTAAGTCAAAAATATTTAAAAAATTCACTATTCAAATTTTTAAATTCGCCCAAAATGAAAGTACGCCAATTTATCGGAATATAAAATATATCCACATATTCTGCTGGGTAAAACATAGATTTTAAAACCAAGAACGCTCAAATTGGTTCATTTTTTCGGCCTGAAAAAAATAAAATAGAAAACACTAAAAATGCAAATAAATAGAAAGTACTGTGTGTTCAAATACCGATTAAACAGGGTGTTGGGTCTTACCGAGACAAGAATTTCAGTTCAAGAAATTTGAAAAAAAGGTTGAGAATTGAGGGAGCTATGGTCATTTTTGTAAATGACCACAGACGGACACTTGTTCAGGAAAATCTCAGTAAATGTGTATAAGAAAAAGGTTTCTGAAGCTCCGTTCCGACTCTCGATTTTAGGACGATTCCAATACTTCCATTAACTCTGTAAATAAGGAAGTAAAAATGGACTTAGCTCCCTCTATCTTAACATTTTTTCAAATTTCTCGAACTGGGATTTTATTTCAGCAAGACTCACCATCCTGTTCAACCGGAATTGGAGTTACTCACAACACTTCAGAAACCTAAATTATCATTATTATTTTTAATGTTTTCCGTTCTAATTTTTCATGGCCACAAAAATGAACCGATTTAAGAGTTGTTGGTTTTACGATGCAGAATACGTGGATATTTTTTATAATAATCGACGTATTATGATTTTAGGCGAGTTTTAAAATTAGCATAGTGGATTTTTTGATATTTTTCGCCTAAACACCCTCAAGAGTGTCGAAAATATCCGTATCAAAATACGGGAGTATTGTGTGTTATCATCTGTTATTGCGCGAAGTGGCCACTGCCTCGGACACAAGCACACATTCACCCACGAACAGTTTTGAGAAACAATAGGAATAGCGAAAATTCAACATAGTTGAGCGATTATTAAAATATTTTTTGTAATAAAATTTATTCCATAGAATACATTGAAGTAGACATTGGTTCTCAAGGTGGGTTGCGATTTCGATCAAGGGGGTGCGTGCATTAAAAAAATCCACTTTAACAGCGTTAATGGTGACCCCTCGAAAATTCATGAAGCTCACCCGTTGAAAGCTGTGAGCCCTTTTGCTCCGTAGCGGTTCTGACACTCCACCACCTTCTCGTTCCCTCCCATCTCATCTGGCGGTTTAGAAGCTGTTTTTCTCTAATGGATCGACCGAGGTGCGGAAGAGGAACACCGCTAAAATCACCTAGATACTTCGTTAACACTCTTATTTAATTATGTAATTTCCGAGAACTCTATGTGTATCCAAAGCCGCAGTGCCTTTTAATACCAAAGACTGAAAAGTGCTTCATAACCATTTTCGCCGAACATAAAATAAATTTTATCGGTTGCTGTTAGGTAGTACCTTTGTTGACAGATATCGTGACCATGAGTACCCGACGAGCTTGTTAATTTAACGAGACGGTAAATGTTTGGTGATAATGGCCCTCAGAGACGAATTCTCAGGAATGCTCTTCAACGGCGCAGCAGGACCTAGCCAATCGTCACTTAAGAACCAGCATAACTCATGTTTATTGTTTTTAAACTAAGATTTTCCTAGGTACTGTTGCCCAGTTCCCGCGTCAGTTTTTACCACTGGCCTGTGCAGCAGCAGTAAAATTTAAAAGCTAGGAAAAAAGAAAGTCTTCGACCATTTTTAAGAAGAAAGGAAAAAGTTCTCAAACTTTCATCAATTTAGAAGAATTTGAATGCAACACTGCCAAAACAACGAGGATTGCAAGAAATTTATGCTGCGAGGATAATATTATGTACCAGCCCTTTGCTCAGCTTCCCTTTGAAGAGTGGGATCCAAAGTACAAAACAACCCCCAATAAAGGTAAACTCAGGCAACGAACTAGGCCTTTGACACGGGCACCAGCTGATTGTACATTCATGAAATCACGCATAAGAAAACAGCCTACTCAGTTATTGTTCATAATTCAACGAGTAATCGACCTTTGCGATCGCCCAAGGAAAAATGAGACAGCCGCCTTGGAAAATATGTGATGTTTTGAGAGCGTAAGATCCAAAACCCAAATAGAATCAGCTGTTGTATAGGAGAAATCTTTGGAAAAACTTTGAGCATACTGACCATTGCTATGCCCGATTGAGGAATTGACATGGAAACGGTGTTACAAGAGAGTTAGCCTTGTTTTCTACTCTCAAAATAGGTATCAGGTGCAATCGCCATGCCAAAAAACGTGGAAATCATACAATCAATGATGAAGGCTGGCTGATGGAATTAATTTGAACTTTTTGCCGATAAAATTTTGGAAATCAAGGGTCATACTCATGGTCATAGGGGGCCATGGAGTCATGGCCATTTTCGTCACAGACGTACACATAGGCACAGTTCAAAAAATCATTTTAATTAAAGCAAAGAGGGTGGCTTTTTTTATTTTTGAGCCTTTCAACAGGTTATCTGTTATATTACGATGAAATATATAGGTGATGGAAAAGTCTTACATTAGAAATTTGACTGTAAATTTTAAATACGCAACTAAATTTGAATAAACCAGCAGTGCTTAAATAACACACATGGCTTCCGTATTTGATACGTAAATTTTTGACACGATTTATTTATATCGTCACTCAAGTTCTAACACCACTTAACTCAATTTTCCCAAGTTTTCAGGAGGTACAAAAAACTAATTATTTCAACGTGGAAATGCATTAGACGGTGCTATCTCTTCTCCATCTCCTTCTTCACTGGTTGGTTCAATGCCCTTGGCAGTGAATCTATCGAGTGGTGTGTCCAACTCATTTTCGCCAAAAATTGAGTTAGGCGGTGTTAGAACTTAATTGACGATGTTTTGCCAACTTTAAAGGCTGTGTTTGTCAGTAAACTCATCATGCGAATTTTTAAGCCCGCCTAAAATTGAGATACTTTCAAGAATTTTGAAGAAGGGTTGAAAATTGAGGGAGATAATATCTACCATAGTATGGCAATTTTTGTAAATGGCTACAGACGGAGACACTTTTCAGGAAGTGACTCTGAGTAAAAGTGTTTTTTTGACGCTCCGATCCGATTTTTGATCTTCGAACGAATAAAAATACTCCCATTCGCTCCGTAAATATGCAAGTAAAAAGAATGAAATATGTAATTCGGGTCAAATATGCGAAAATATGGATGAACAAATATAGCTCAAACTCCTCAGTACCTGAGGAAAAAATGTTAAGGGGTCGAAAACCCAAAAAAAATGTTTTTGAGATCATGTCTTTTTTTACATTTGAACGTTTTTGAGTACTCTAGAGTTAATTTAGAGGGTTCCCTTATAGGAGGTGCACGTCACAGGAAAATTTGCAAAAATTTGCTCTTTTTTTTTGAATCGGACCACTTCTTCTATGTTTTTGCTGCTGACAGCGTCCGGCGGACGGACAAAAAAAATTATTGCAGATTTGTGTTGTAGAACCTTTAAAAAGTGAAAGAAAAAATTTTCAGGGGGCGTTGTAAAAAAATTTTGCTCGACCGATTACATAGGTGAATTATTTCTGGAAATAATGTACCAACATTATTCCCGGAAGTAATGTACCAACATTATCCCTGGAAATAATGTGAAAACATTATTCCTGGAAATGATGTGCCAACATTATTCCTGGAAATACTGTACCAACATTTGCTTGAGCTTGGTTTGTTTGTTGAAGGCCTTGAGGTTGCTAAATTGCCGTCCAATATTACGGAACGAAAATAGTTAATTAATGCGTTCTACCAACCATTTTGGCGGGAATTTCGGTCGAAGAAAGAAGGGAAAAAATCAAAACCAGAAATAATGTTTTAGGATAAAATGGATGCAAACAATTCCAGTACCTGTTGAAAGTATTTTTCTAAAACTTACGAAACTCAAGGATCAAAGATTGCTCAGCAAATATGGAAGGTCCGCTTCGTATAACTGAGAGTTAAATGGCACATAAACTGTCCTTGTTAGTTGTAATTGGGTAGTGACCACAGTCTGAGGAACAGGCAGACAGCCATTGTCGGTCCGATACTGATCAACCTGATCAACAATGTCACCAGCGGAAAGACGAGTTTTCGGAAAAGAATACCTCGTTTTCTTCTCCTTTTCGGTTTTCCCCGGTTGTCCTCGCCTCGATTCAGGTTCGGGTCACCTCGGCTTTTTAGCCATAACTGGCATTCACCGCCTACCGATGAGATTCGCCACGGTCATTATTATTTTCATGGTTGGCGCTGTGATGACTTTCTCCTCAGCCGCAGGTCGAGCTCTGCCACCGACTCAGGTCATGTTACTGCTATGGCTTCTTCTACTATTCACGCTTTGAGGTTTTTGTTTTGAACGAACACGGAGGCTTTGCTCTTTCCCCGTCCGAGTTTCACCGCCCAGATAGCTGAAAAAATCGTCGGCAATTCCTGCCAGTACGGCAGGTCGTGAATGCGTTGTGGTTCGATACAGCCATTCTCAGCGCATTTAAGGGCGTAAACAATTCTGCACGATTTCAAATCATACTCCAAATTGAAAAGTTCGATTCCGGCGAACGAAATGTTGAATTACTAGTTTCGAAATAATCTCAAGGCTCAAAAGCCCAACATGAGCCAAATTTCAATCAGCATCTAGACTACAGAGCTTGTTATTCTAGTTTAATAATGAATACTTACGCATTATCTTTATTAGGGATGAAAAGTTTTTGAAATATTGCAAGACCGTATGGTTTGCTATTTTCAGCGTCTTTATTACCAACTTGCCCATTGTTGTGCTCGTTTTGGAATAGCTAATTGGCGGCACAAAAAATTATAGCACCCCAATCCTCATTTTGCCAGTTTTTATCCCAAATTTCCGCTACTGAATGTCACGTCCGCTATTCGGGCTTTTCCCTCACTATCCCTCAATTGAGTGCTGATGGGCGATTTTCGCCTCCTACCTAATGTGCTTCACGAGTCACTGTCATCACCATCGCTGGTCACAATAAAGCGTCGTATTACGTCAATTTCAGAGGTGTTTCGCGGTCCTTGGGTTTCACGAGTGGTTTAGGCAGTCGTGTCTCCTTTTGAACTGCCCCCCGTGTCAAAACACACAATAGCTCCGTCATTAGAGACCTCCCGTATTGCTATCCTCGTTTAGATTTCCTTATCTTTTCTGGATACGAAGGCATGACATACCTGAACGTTCTTCCGTAGGGATGGTTTTTACTTCTATAATTACACGGTAAATCCCCTAGTCGTTTGCCTTTTTACATTGTTTTTATATAACATATATTTTTCTATTTTCCTTTTACTGCGTTTGACAATTGACGACCCCCCTCAGGGTGATACGTGTAAGACAAGGTGCCCCTGTGTGGGAATACCCTTCTATAATAATAAAAGCAAGTGTTTGTTTGTTTGACCGAGCTCTCCAGCCAAATCTATCGCACTCAGGGACCTGGAATTTTTTACACGGAAGCAGAAAGGGGCTGGTAACAAGACCTCAAAGGCCAATTTTCAATTTTTGAATTTTTTTTTTTAATTTTAAAAAAGTGAATTTTAAAAAAGTGAGTTTTTAAGTTTCAGAAAAGTGAAAAAAGTGAGTTTTAAAAGTGAAAAAAGTGAATTTAGTGATAAAGTGACAACACGGGCACACGGGGACACGGGCGGGTACAGCAGTCTAGGCGGGGGCGCCTCTTCTAATTTTCTAATTTTTTTGCACGGGCAACGCCGGGCGGGTACAGCTAGTTATATATATAAAAAAAACATGTCGCTCCCTGAAGAGGCCCAGTGGGGCGAAAGCGCTCGGAGGAAAATATATGATTATGAGAGTACGATGGGCTACCACTCTCTCCCTCACCTCAACAAAAATGATCATATTGTGTCGCACTTGTACGTTTCAAAATATGGATGTATTGTGAGTTATCTACGTACAGCTGGTTTTCATCACACCGAGTTCGGGAAAACCTGTATTGCGGTTTATTCTATCCGTTTCCTTCGTTTCTGCATCTCTTCAGGGTTCTGAGGAACAATGACTAATCGCTTGCAGTGTTTTCTCCGTTTCGTTAATCTTTTCATTTCCCTCTCTCCAATGAAGGAATCGCCTCTTTCATAAAAGTCATTTCGATACCAACGACAAACTCGCTACTTCTGCGAGCCTTATTCAAGGAAAAAGATTGCTGCTCTTTCCGCAAGAGCCGGGAACAGCGGAGAGTGGATGGCAGTCCAATTATTACAATGCTTGCATAAGCACCTCGGGTTGGAGAATCCTTTGAATCCTTCGGAGGACTCGTTTCATTGCCTGGAAATTCGCAGGAACGTGAGAACACACTGCCCTTTTCGCTCAACTTCGTCCGTTCATCTGTCGTCGTCCGAGGCTGGAGGGCGGCAGCTCGTGCGAAGCTGATGTGCTCTACGTGCGTTCGCGCTGGCTCCTGTCCTTCCGTCGGAGAAAACTGCCGAGTGTTCATTGTGTATAAGGATGTGGGTTTTGCTTTCAACCTACTTGAAGTTGTGTAAAAAATACTTTTTCCGAGATAATGGGAGCTTGGCAAAAACCAGTTTTTATTACAAAATATTAAGGTAGCAGGAATTTTTAATGCGATTAGATAGATACAATTGATTTAAACGCACGAAAATATTGCGAAAACAATAATATTGTGTGTGTGTATACAGTAGTAATGTAGTGTATAAAGTGTATATTATGGACTTTTTAATATGGCCTCAACAAATAACTTCCTTTTCCTCTGATTATTGACAGTTAGAGCGAAGAAAATTGAGAAGCGACATCGTACTATCACTCAAGACTGTTTTGGTTTTGGAGGTCATTAAGAATCTAACCATAGTATTTTGAGCGTACCATTTTTATATTTTGAAAGCTAGTTATTGCCTATTATTATTTATTATGTGTTTGATTATTTTTTCATGCTTCAATTTTTTTTTTTTTTTTTTTTTTTTTTTTTGAGCAGTCCATTTTACCGGTTACTTTGATTTTGGCCGGTAGGGATATTCCAATAAAAGCAAAAAATAAAAATGCAAATGGAAAAAAATTTTGACACCCGGTTTTGAAATGGTAAGGAAACTACCCACCCATCGTAGGGTTTGATGGGGCGAATGCTCTCGGGTCAAATGACGATAGGGCGGATGCTAGTGACCCCTTACTATACCCTGAGTATTTAGTAAAATAGCAAAGGTACAGTAAGTACGTATAATTAAGATACTGTTACTGCCTATCACACAATGATAAGAAATGATACGCAATGCTGGGTTTGTTTGCATTGCTTCCGCGCAGCTCATTTCCAAAGGAATGAGCGAACTGGTCGGGGTACGATTGAACTAAGAGAAATGGCGATCCGTGAGTAGATAATCTGAGAACGAATGCCACGTTAAATAATTCACGATGAACCTTTCGTTGACGGTTGGTCAACATGTCAACAACACGTGTGTGCAGAAAGGGTTAGTTCGATGCGGCTGTGGCAGACGTGCTTTCTCTCGTATGACACGTCCGCAGTTCCACGTTTGCTGTGATACCTCGTCACAACAATGTTCGAGAGGTGGCCATGGAGAAAGAGCGGCAAATATCTCGTTGAACCCACTCTGGGGTTTCTCGCTGCCCATGAGTATCCTGCAGTTTGAAATTATTTATTTGCTCAGGTGAACCGTACTCGTGGATAATATCCTATTACCTACGGAGAAAAACTTTCTCGACAAGAATTGTCAACACAAAAATTCATTCGTGTTCTACACGTCGAGGAGGACAGAAGTTTTTCTGGGGATTCCAAAGAGTGGAAAACGAATTTTGTGGCTCTAGTCGTTTTTGAGTTGTTAAGAACTGTAGAAATTTAGAAAAAAAAGTCTCATTAAAACTGCAATAAATCCTAAACGGTTGAAGCTACCGGCGTGGCGATGGTCTCATTCGATTCAGCATAGAAAAATCTATAGAAAATAATGCCTCACATGCCTGAAAAGCACGAATTTTTTCCCCACTTCAACAGCTGTTTTATGGCCTTAAAATTAAGGTAGGGTTCTGTCGAGATACGGAACTTGATTTTTGGTAAACATTTCAAACAATTTCGATAAATCACGGACGGCGTACGGCGGACGGACAACAATTTTTATAGCAGATTTGGATTCTACACCCCTTGAAACGTAAATCAACAAATTTTCAGGGAGGGTTGAAAATTTTTTTCCCTGACCGATTACAAAAGTTCATTTCTTAAGAAAAATGAACCAAAATATCCACATATTCTGCAAGGTAAAACAAAGATTTTAAGACTAAGAACGCTCAAATCGGTTCATTTTTGTGGCCGGACACTAAAAATGCAAATATACCGGAAGTACTGTGAGTTTTTCAAATTTCGATTAAACAGGGTGTTAGGTCTTGACGAGACAAACATTTCAGTTCAAGAAATTTGAAAAAAGGTTGAGAATTAAGGGAGTTATGGTAAACTTTATACAAATGTAGTTAAGAAAAAAAAGGTACCAACTTTAGCAGAACTGGATATTCTTGTGTGAACTCTGCAGCGTATTTCAATGTGAACACCTCGAACGGGTTGGGCCTATCGGCCAGGCCCTTCTCGCTGTCATTTTTGAGGGGCTTTTTCGCACCCTTTCCAACCGACCTTCATTCTCGTTCCCATTCAACTTTTCAAGTTTCTCAACCGAATTTCGCCTTTCCCACTTGGACGAAAAACCTTATTCCAGAGACTGGCGAAACTTTGAAGCCATCAATCGGGCTGGACCCCTTTACTCTAGCGGCACAAAACGTCTCGAGGCGGAAAACTTTCTTACTCTATTAGGTAAGAAACTTATTAGCACTTCAAAGGGAACTGGCGGATTGGGAGCAAACTGAGAGCCTTGTGACGGAAAAGCAGGGCCAGGGCTGGGGGTTGATTGGGGGTTTCTGGCTAAGTACATAGGGACGGACAGGGACGGTCCGCTTTTAACTTTCTGCCAGCACGCAGGGCGATCCTATACCCTACACTTGGAAGTGCTCGAATATCCTGCCTACTTCTCATCCGAACTAATCCTTAGGGATAAGTCCCTCAAAAATCGATAGAAAATCAATGATCACGGATACGGAGCAGGAGGTCCCGGGAATTGCAGTCAAATCGCCGATGATTCCATCGTAAGGCATTACTGCATAGCAAGTGAACTCCATTAGCTTGGTGAAAGCCTCGGTTTCCTAACACATACTCCAAATCGACATAAAAGTTGAAACCTGCCTTTACTTTTATGAGGTCTGGTACTAAGTAAATGTCTGAAAAGCGCTGCAAATCCCGCATGGATGGGTTTATTTTACATCTACAGCTGCAAAGCAAATAAATGTGCGCGGCAATCGCCGGAAAAATGAAACGGGAAGGCGGTTCAAACTTCTATTCGATGTTTGTAGGTTGTTCCGTTTACCCAACAACCCGGTTAATCCAACAACTCTGACAACCAACTGCCAAGTTACCGTGCGAATGAAACCGCCAAGTTCCTCTAGGTTTATTTTTTGTAAAAAAACTGTATTGCCTAGATAACACACAATATCCATATTATGATGCACGAATTTCTGACTTAATTTTATTATTTTTTAACTAATCGATTGAGAGGGCATCTCACTTCATCTATAATTCCCTCATGGCGCCGAATTCGCCCACATTACCGATGGTACAAGTCACAATGAATATTAAGCCTAGCACTTCGCCGCGTATTGCCTAGGAGTTTCATCAGAGCATTTGGCAATACCGTTATCATAATGAGTGTATCATTAATCATCAGAAAGAATCGGATTTTTATGTATTTTTTTAAATATATTTTTTTCATTGTTTCCAGAAATAATGTACCTAGTACCTATGTAATCGGTCGGGAATTTTTTTTTCCACACAAAATGAAAATTTTTTCTTTCACTTTTCAGAAGGTCTAGAACACAAATCTGCAACAAAAAGTACTCAAAAACGTTCAAATGTCAAAAAATTCATAATTTCAAAAACAGATTTTTTTTGGATTTTTTGCATTTTCGAAAAAACACAAAAACTCAATTTTAAAGGTGGGTGTCGTGGGTTTAGAATTTTTTGAGAATTTTTCCCGGGTCTCTCGCGTCATTTACCATAGGATAGGGGTTTCGGATGAGGAAAAATTTCCTCAAAATTATGAAAAACTACCCAAAATTTAAAAATATGTGTTTTATTGGATTAAATATTTGTAAATATGGATTTATGGTCGAATATGTCAAAATATGTGAAATGAAATTGGGCTTAAATGGTTCACAAAATGTTAATGGGTCATTCTTAAATTATGGGACTATTTCAGGTGTCGGAAAAACGAAAAAAAAGTTTGATTTCCCCACTTTTTTTTGGTGTTACGGTCTTTGCAGGGTTCCCTCAGTACAATTCTAAAGCGGGACCACACTTTACCTCGTAGTTTCTGAAATATCTAATTTTGAAAATTTGTACTGGGTATATACAATTTTTTTAATAATAATTAGGAAAAAAATTGGGTTGTGAGAAAAAATTTTTATTGCAGATTTGTGTTCTAGAACGTGAAAGAAAATGCGTAGATAACATACTTTTATATTTCAATACGTCCGAATTTCGGTTAAACAGGGGGGTTTTACTGAGACAAAACTTAAGAATATAATATTTTTTGTAGATATTTTCGAATGAAATTTTCTGTTTGCCCACTGATTGGAAGATGGACTAATTTCAATTATTTTCACAAAAGTTTGAATAAAATATAACAGTCTGTACAGCAGAAAGAAACTATCCCTCATCAGATTTAATCACTCATCTGATCGGCACTCGATAGAAATCACGAGGCGCAACGTCGAACAATCGATGAAATCTCGAGAAACCGTCGAGCTCACAAGCGTTAAAACGAAGAGCCTGATGTTCTCTGAAACCGGACCGCAAGGAGGAGACCCTCGGCGAGGGAAAAGGACGGACGATCGAGCCTTTCACTTCTACCCGCGCAGCCTACTTGTTTGGGGACTGGATTTCCACGAATCTTCGCTCAGATCTACCGACTGCCTTCCTCTAGTGATCTCCCATTATTTATTTCATCACATTTCGCATTGTCATTGTCATTTAATCGCAATATTTGTATCACATATTAATTAGATAGGTACCTACCTAAGATGTTGAGATGAAAACAGAGGAAAAATAAGTAGATCAGTGGCATGTGCACATTAGTTCATTTCTTAAGAAAAATGAACCCAAATTTTCAAGGGGGGGGGGTCGTAAAAAAAAATTTTCCGACCGATTAGGTACCTACATAGGTACATTATTTTTAGAAATAATGTACCAAAATGACGTAAAGTTAAAACTAGTGGTGCGTAGATAACACACAATACTTCCATGATTTAAAAGTAAAATTGTGACACATTTTGATCATATTTTGACTGCTTTTAAGGGTGTTTAGGTCGAAAATATAAAAAAATCCGTTATTCAAATATTAAAATTCGCCCAAAATAAAAGTACGCCACATTATCGGGGTATAAAAAATATCCATATATTCTGCAAGGTAAAACAAAGATTTTAAGACCAAAATCGCTCAAATCGGTTTATTTTTGTGGCCGGAAAAAAATAAAATAGAAAAAACTACAAATCCAAATATTTCGGAAGTACTCTGAGTTATCCAAATTTCGATTAAACAGGGTGTTAGGTCTTGCCGAGACAAACATTCCAGTTCAAGAAATTTGAAAAAAGGTGGAGAATTGTGGGAGCTATGGTCATTTTCGTTAGCTACAATTTCACACTATCGGTTTTTGTAGGTTGTGAGGTTGTAGGATGCGATATTTCATAGGTTTTCATGGCATACTGACCTCAGGAGGAGGTATTTGGGAATAAAAAAAATCACACACCATCCCAACACTCATAACTGTTATAATTTATTGTAGTTGGCAATTAAAATTAATTACTCCCTGAATGAGAGTATTGTAGGTTGTGAGAAAGTATAAAAACACGCTCAAAAATTGAGAACTTACCTTCATATCCAAAGGCCAGACAATGAACTCAGGCAGATCAAAACGTGGGGACTGGGAAGGGATGATGTAACAGTGTTGGCTCCACTTACTATTACTGCAAAATTTTCCTCCTTATGGTTTTGGCGGAAGATTAAAAAAAAATTGTAGGGCGTGAGGACAAACCTAAGTGACACGTGAAAAACCGTCGGAATCATGATCTAGAGCCGGATTTTGTGTTTTTCCATAAATTACTACTGAAAAAGAGAGTCACCTGAGTCTAATTTTTTTTTTTTAATATTTAATGCTGGGTTTAAGGGTATAAATAATATGGAAAGTTGGCACATACACCTTGTGACACTTCTAGGTTGTGAGAATTTAGGTATTCAGCCTATTCTAATTAAGTAATGTAATCACCAATTAGGCCAAATCTTTATGAAATCATGTAGGACTAGTGGAGCTCTACCTTGTAGAAAAAAAAAGAAAATTCTACCTCACCTTTGACGTGGGAAGGCTTTGTGACATGAATAGTCCCATAATTTTAGAATGACCCTAATATCAAACGCCTACTTCAAAAACATCAGTACATAGCCTAGAAAAAAATATGTAAACAAATACGGATCCGATCCCTAGTCATTAGTAAAGGGCATTAAATAAATATGCCTGAATAATGCCAGTAAAAAGTTATATGGAAAGGCACCGGACTCTATAGCGTAGTATTTTGGGCCGTTTCACATATTGAACGGAACGAGAAATGTTCACCGGTTTCTGGAATTAGATATCCTTGCGTGTGTAGTCAGGATGAACTAAATGGTCCATACGGCAGAGGTTGTCGCGCAGTTGTTGGCACGTACTCACTCGAACCAATGGGCTCGTGAAATACGAAGGTACTTTGGGGAAGGAGGGATACGGTGTCGTAAAGGAGGGCCAAGTGGCCTGGGCCGAATGTTTGGGCGCAGTGCTCAGACCTTCCCTTTCTCTCTAACCCTTCTATTCTAATCCACGACTGACACAAACATTGCGGCTGTGGAGGAAGTCAAAACGGTGGTAACTCCGTAGGAGGTCGGACAGCGAACGAGGGAAAGGGTGAACACCGAATGCCAAATGGGGTTGAAAAAGTTTCGACTCTGCAGAGAAATAACGCGGGGAACAGGAACATCCCCTCTCGGGTGAGAACATCCCCTCTCGCTTCAAGGAAAAAATGTTGCCCTACCTGGAGTTGGGAGTTTTGGGGAAAATATCAGGTGACTATGCACATCACCGTCTTCATCCCCTCAATTTTCGGGACGGTAGTTTTCGAAGCATGATTATTCGGACGAGTCAGCTGTACATTAAAATGCCTGCGTACTTTGATCCTGGGCCTAATACACATGCAATGCGCAATCCGATTTCCCAAAATACTAGAGTTTTTGGTAACTTCGTACTTCTTGTCACTTCGTAGTACGAACTTAATAGTTCGTACCAAGGAGTCACCGGGCAAATCCCGAGAATGCTTGGAAAATCTTTGACACGTTAGCAAGAAAACGGATTTTTTCCTAAATTCCGGGTTTGAGTTGTTGTGTATTTTTGTTGGGCGTATCAGCGTCCATGGTTGGCACTTCGTCTCCGAATTTTTGTACAAATTTGAGCACGAATTACGCAAATTCGTAGTACGGAGTTGTTGGCATCAACGTAACTAATGCAAACGAGATCAAATCCAAACTTTCTTTGACTGTTGAAAGGGATCCAGGAGTTTTCATCGCATTTCTTGATTTGCCAGGTGATTACTTCGTACAAACTACTAATTTCGTACTACGAAGAGGCGACAAGTACAAAGTTTCCAAAAACTCCCACAGTACAGTTACTGCAGAGTACGAATTCTGGTCTTTCGGGCAAGGCACAAAACCCATGCGCATGTGGATGGGACCCAAATTATAAATCATATTTTTCGACACAATTACACATTTTGAGCAATTGCGATGGTTTTCTGTCAATTTATCCTTCTATCCCAAGGCTCGACGTTCGTATCTAGGGTTAAAATGGACATTTTGAAGAATCTAGTTGAGGGCGGTTAAATTAAATCAATCCTGAAGTTAAAATTAAATCATCATACCATAATGTGTGATAGGGCAATACAGGATTGAGAACCACTAATGCCGTTCTACGTGCTCAGTATTTCCAAATTACCAATTTGCCATAGGTGAAATGTAGTTCAAGCGTCCCTGGATAAAACTAGCTTTAAATGAATTGATAAACCGCCCCTTAGTAATCATGCGAAATTAACAAAAATACTCTCACATCAAAATACGTTGGCTCAATGCTGTTAACCGAGTAAGTTCAAGTAAACTGGGATATATAACGTGGTTTGAAAAATATGTAAGATAAAAAAAAGTTCTCTTAAATTTCTGATCGAAGGATGAAAACATAATGAAAAGCTGGCTGTTCTTGATAAGTTCTAGCGTCCATTTAAGCACCAGATTGAGACCAGTCGAGCCCAGGTATCTTTCTATGTGCTGTAACCCGTTACTTGACAGCTCCTCTCTGTCGAGATAGCGGTCCTCTCGTCTCGGAGATCTTCCCCCGCCCCACCACCCCCACCACTGCTCCATCCTTCAAACACAGCAGCCCCTCACCAATCTCTATCTCGGTGAAAGTCGTCCGTCAGGTTCTCCTCGCTCTTCTCGACCCTCGAAAAACTGACCTTGCTACCATTAATTTCAAAGCCTGTTTCTATACCATCCTCTCCTTTACGCTTGTGAGATCCTTCTATATATATGTGTCGTCTACAGATAAATAGATTTTTCTCCTTAAGGTATATCCTGAATGAAATAATTACAGAATAATTTTATTTGCTAAATAAGTTGAAAATTAATTTGGGAAATCTGGCACGAATATTCAACGCGAGCCGGGATTCGAATCTTCGGATATCTAGTCCGACACGCCTTATCCTTCCTGAAGATCCCAAGTTCGATTCCCGGATAGAGCGGAACTTATGTACCAAATTTTCCATCTTAATTTTCAACTCAGTTGATTACAACGCAATGAGGTTCCCGGCACATCAACTCCACAGGGGTCAGAACTCCACAATGCGGCGGAAAACACAATTTTTAGGTCGCCTGATTTCCCCAACATGAGGTTTACCCGTTAATACACTCGTCCCTCGATTTAGGGCACCTACATGCTGGTTGCGTAGATCCTGACATGAATACATCTTTTCAGACAAGTGACAATTTTGTACCTATATTTATCAGAAAGCGCGAAAAAAGACACCATCCTATTCACGCTTTGCTGATTTGAGCCATTTTATACGCATTGACTCAGAATCACTTCCCGAACAAGTGTCTGTGTGTCAACCTGTGGTCATTTACCAAAATGGCCATAGCTCCCTCAATTCTCAACCTTTTTTCAAATTTCCTGAACTGAAATGTTTGTCTCGGCAAGGCCTAACACCCTGTTTGATCGGATTTTGAATAACTCACAGTACTTTCGATATATTTGCTTTTTCAGTGTATTCTATTTAATTTTTTTCCGGCCACAAAAATGAACCGATTTGAGCGTTCGTGGTCTAAAAATCTTTGTTTTACCTCGCAGAATATGTGGATATTTTTTATAGCCCGATAACATGGCGTATTTTTATTTTAGGCTAATTTTAAAATTTGCATAGTGAGTTTTTTATAAATTTAACCTAAACACCCTTAAAAGCAGTCAAAATATGATCAAATTGTGTCACGTTTTTACGTTTCAAAATATGGAAGTATTGTGTGTTATCCACGCAGTGCGGTACTTTTTGCAAACACCTTTCCGTTTCAAGTGGAGTTGATAGCACGGTCGGTGGAATTGCGAAAGGTCCCACTTTGAACTCAAAATCCGCGAACCACCGAGAGGTCGCACGATGGGAGAAAGTGGCAGCAGTAACCCGAGAAACAGAAATCTATTCTACAGGACGAGACGGAGGTTTCATTCTCGTCCAGGAGATGGAGGAAGCGGCGAAGCAAAACGAGCCACCTTTGCCCTGCGCTAACATCGGGGAAGTTAACTACCACAGCTCGGACTAAATGTGTTCAGTGTATAGTAGTTAGGAATGGGCGGCCAAGCAGCTCTACCGAGGTCACTCCTTCTTTTAATTGAGTGACATTAGAAAGTCATTAACTGGTGGTGAAACAAGCTGGCGATGACCGAAGCGAAGGAACTTTTTCTTTCACTTGAGCACTTTTACGGGCCACACGAGCCCTCTAATGGAACCTCCCTTCACGAACGCTGGCGAGGATGCAGAATAAGGTGAAAGCGCTATTGGTTTTATTGTATCGAAAATCAATCCCCTTGAGAACACCGGTATTTTATATTTAATATGATAAATTTATATTAAATATTTATATTATATATATATTATTTATAATAATTTATATTATTAGAGATTTATATTAAATATAATAATAAATTTTATGGCTTCAAAACATCATTTACGTTTGGATTAGAGTTTGAGTTCACGTTACAGTTTGAGTTTACGTTTGAATTATAGTTTCAGTTCAAGTTTGAGATTAAGTTTAAGTTTGAGTTTGAATTATAGTTTGAGTTTGAGTTCAAGCTTGAGATTGATATTCAGTTTGAGTTTGAATAACAGTTTGTGGTTGAGTTTGAGTTTAAGCTTGAGCTTACGTTTGAATTTGAGTTACAGTTCAAGTTTGACTTTAGGTTTGAGTTTAGTGAAAGATAGTAGGTACATACCCATTTTGTTTTATTATTAACCATTGTAATTGGCCAAGAAAATATTTTCCTGATTCCCCAGAAGTTTTTATGAGTAACGCAATTAAAGCATTTCCAAATTCCAAGTTTGGCGATTCCTCAGTCGAAGTTGGAGGCCAAACGGAGTTCTCCAAACTAGTGGTACGTCAAATTTTATAATTTTCCTTCCCGAAGTGTTTGTCGCCTTCACGCTAAGGGGTTGGTACATTATTTTCCGTAATGAATTGTTTTCTTTCCCAGATAACGTAGAGAACAATCTCTATCCCCCAAATTTGGGTTTGATATTGACCGAGTGGGTTTCTGATAAATTATTTATCTTTGTTAAATATTTCAGAAAAATTAGGTGCACATAATACCGTACAAATACCATAACATGATATCCAATATTATGGTATTCGAACGGTATTATTAGCACCTAACTTTTCTGAAATATCTAACAAAGATAAATAATTTATCATTTAGGTCATAAATTAGGTATCCAATATTATGGTATCCATACCATACCTTACCATAATATGTTGGCAATTAAGGATTCGAATTAAGGGTTAAACTGTGACTTGGCATTCTAATAACTGTAATATCCGCGAGTCACAGCACATCAGTTCTCAATGGCTACAATCTACCAGATGTTAATGGCGGAAAGACAAATCCAACAGATATCCGATGAGTTGACTACGGCAGGAGGCGATTAGGTTTTGGGGACATGCCAGAGTTATCCGATTTGGATGTGGTTCACCAGGTCGTTGCCATGGGGATGAAGGGTCGTGTCTCCAAACACCCTGTGGCCCGTGATGCCAGCAACCAAGTATAACAAGTATAAATTCCGCTTGTACACAAACTGCCCAAGGATCGAACAAAAATCACAATTTCAAATTTCAGATGGTCTACGCACATTCCAATTAGGATCATCATGGAGTGCAACATGACTGGATAGTCTCATAGTAATATGTCATAACAGATATATTACATCTTCTCTTCATCGGTCGACAAAAGAGAAAAATATTCTTAAACCCATTTCCCACAAATCTTATTAACGAGCAATGTTTCCTAGATAGCTGAACCACCTACTTTTGTTTTTTCACTTAATAAAATGTCTATGACACCCTCAACTTTACAGTAAACTCAAATTCGGGTACACAGTAATGCTGAATCAAATGGTGCTACTTTTACAGGCTTTCCTCAATCATTCACCCGGTGCATTAAATACACCAAGAAGGTATTTGTCTACGTTCAGATGCGATTCAGTTGATTTGTTGAAAATCTACCACCTCTACCTAGTTCTAGGGTGAAAGTAAATTTTTCCATCCGTTTTGGTCAAATTCGATTTGTCACCAACAAAGCTACACTTACCTTTCAGAAATTTATTGACAATTAGCTCTAGTGCAATTCTTCGCACCGTTTTACTATAATTAATTGATATTCGTTTATCATGAAGTGCTAGAAGCAAACTATTTTCATGTGAAGTACCTTGTACTAAGTAGATTAGAATACCAGATCGAACCTTAACCTCAATAAATTATTCAAGCGACACAATAACGCACGAGGGCTCACGGGTTGGTCTAGTGGCTAGCGCGTCTGACTATCTGCTGGCTATACCTGGGAGTTGCGGGTTCGATTCCCAAAGGTGGCATGAAAAATTTGGCCCATAGCCTAATGATTCATGTCATCCCTGGCATTCGGGGTTTTCGGAAATAAATGATATTGGAGAACTAAACCCACTCCTTGTGATGCCCTATGGGTTAAAACAATTAAACCATCATTTACATTATTTACAATAACGCACGAATTATGGGTCAAGTTGTGCGTGTTATAATGGTGGTAATGAGCAAAATGGACGGCCAAGGCTCAGTCATTATTGATCTCGACCATCCGCCATTGAAGAATTCCAACAGTCAATGAAATCAGTAAACTTTAAATCAGTTTCAGAGTTTGGAAAAATCGATTACAATTTTGAATAACAGGATATGTTCCTATTTGAAGTTTTGACTCCGTAATTTATCATTTGTGCAAAGTCGGCGAAAAGAACAGCTTAGGTGACATGAATAATACGCCAACCAAGTGATAAGGAGCAAGTTTCCGGAGCGATAGACATCAATAAAAAATTTATGTGCAACAATTAAAAAGTAAGATACCAACTGAATGATTTAAAACGGACAATGGATTCCCAATAACCAAATGATTATAAAGTAATAACTTCTAATCTGGAATCGGTGGAAATCAGAAACGTTAACTCACATTTTGTCTTGATAAACACGATCAAGTAGGTCAAGTGAACAATAGCGTCAAGCCTCAACCCTTACCTGCAACAAAAAACATTGAGGTTAACATGAAATCGATAAAATTACAATCCTGGAAGATAACGCTCTTATGGCGAACAGGTGGTAATGGTTTTGTACTTTTATTAACCCGCGAGTCACACTCAAATGGCTCGATAAGGAGGTATCTACAGGGAGTTCAAATTTGAGATTGTCTTCCTTGAAGTGTTCGATTCTTACGGTTCATTTTTCTTAAGACATGAACCTTTGTAATCGGTCAGGAAAAACTTTTTTCGACACCCAGTGAAAATTTGTCGGTTTACGTTTCAAGGGGCTTAGAATCCGAATCTGCAATAAAAAAATTTTGTCGGTCCGCCTTCCGGGGTTTTTCACGGGGAAGAAGTTGTCGTAAATTTTTGAAATTTTCACCAAAAATCAGGTTTTTTATCTAGTTAGCCCTAACGTCTCGACAGAGCCCTACCTTAATTTTAAGGACAGTAAAACAGCCGTTGAAGTGGGGAAAAATTCGTCCTGTTCAGGAAATTTGCAATATAGGTAGGCATGTGAGGCATTATTTTCTATAGAATTTTCGATGCTGAATCGAATGAAACCGTTGCCACGGCGGTAGCTTCAACCGTTTAGGATTGACTGCAGCTTCATTGAGACATTTTTAAGTTTTTTGAAACGTCCCCAACTCTTAATAAATCGAAAATTTTATTTCCCGACCGGCGAACGAGCCAATCAACCTTCAGTCAGCGCTCTCCGCAAGCTTTTTATGTTTATAACCTCGTGATGAGAGGAATCTTTATTGACGAGATTGATTTTGGCCAAAAAATGAATCTGCCGGAAGACAACAGGGTTCGTGATCGTAATTGAATGAGAATGTTTATAGCTCAACCCAGTTTGGGAATAACCAACAGTCAGAAGCCAAGAAATTATCTTCCCATTCCACTGTCGAGGGAAAGTTTTTTCCGTCAGATAGACGAGGGTGATTTTTGAAGGAGTTGTTCCATTTTAATGAGATTGCCTGAAGTTTCCATTTGTTTTCCAAATGTAGCATTTCACGGACCTCTCTAGAGCGTCCCCTAACTGTTAAAGGTCCGAGTTTGAACCAGTTTAGTGTCATCATAGCAATCCGTTAACCAATTATTGATTTTTCGTTCGGAAAGCTATTCTGAATTCAATTATTAATCATTATCAATAAATTCGCGATTCAGAATCGCTTTTTTGAACGAAAAATCTATTCGCCCAAAAGTTTCGGTGTGTGTTTGAACCTTCATATTCCCACGTGACGACCAAGTAAATATCTCCTTCAATTCAGATATTCGGGCACGCTTCATATTTCTTTCAAAAGAATTTATCTCACCTAGAACATCGTTCTATTTCAATAGAACACGATTTTTTTCCAAGACATGATGTCATTTGTTCGTTTGGTCCAGCAAAGGTTTCTGACGGAATGTTTATATTTTACTTATTTGAAGAATATTTATCTGGTGTAAGCGTGTCAAACTAGCAGAATGTTTGTGGGTGCACGGAAACCTATAACAGCAGTAATCGTACCTATTTTACTTAACTAAGGTACGTCGAGAATTTTCACCGAGCTAACAGCTATATTAAAATTTGCCAGAAACATACTGTTTTGAACCTAGTGAGTAAAAATAAATGAATGTTTCATGCAAAAAGGTTCATGGGGGAACAATTCTGCCGTCCTTAGTTAAAACGTCCTATCTCATTTTTTTCGCTTTTTGAGTTAAGGACGTGGTTGTATAGATTTTGACATGACGCGTCTGATGGGCCAGGTTAGAAAGTCCTATCTTCATTGGAAAGGACTGAAAAATGGCTTTGTCCTATCTCACTTTTGTTAATTTCCGCCTCCATCCAAGAACAGAAAGTCCTAACTTGGTAGTCCTAGGCTAAAAAGTCCTAAGTAGCAGAAAGTTAGGACACTTTGACCTTGTATAACTGAAAAAATTCAGTAACTTGTGCTAGAATAAATCGTCCTAAGTCAAATAAAGGAGGTCTCAAATAAAGGAGTTAGGACTTTCTGGCCTAGTGAGTAGCAAAGCTGTGTCTGTCATGGATGTGGGCAAGATATTCATCTTCGAATACTGAGTTCCAAAAACTACTACTACTAGGTTAAAAAGTCCTATCCTAGGTATAAAAACCAATGTCGAACGTGGCCTAAGGCACACGACAAGAAAACGAACAACAACAACAAAGTCTTATCTTCGACTTCTTGCACTTCAATTGATAATTTCTACCTGCTGGTTTAATATTGAGGTTTGTTGACAACTGACAAAGTTGGGGGGTGATGTCAAGGAGCTATCGTGAAAATTCCAAATAGCTAGGGTTAAAAACGTGGACGGTGCAAACAATCTCACTTAACCGCGTTTTTCTCAAAACGCTAAAAACTGAGATAGGACGTTTTAACTTAGGACGGCAGAATAGCGTGGGAACGTCTAGCTTTTTTCAATTATCTGCTGTCCAAGGGAGCCAAACCGTTTTTTTTTTATATATAACAATGATGCGGTAGGTTGGTACTTACACCTCCTCGGTAGTTACCTATGCAATCGGTCAAGAAAATTGTTCTTACAACTCCCCCTCAAACGTTCATGGTTTACCTAACGATCATGCGCAAAAAAAAAACGCTGCTAAGTAGATCAGTGGCATGTGCACATCAGTTTTCGGTATATCCGAAGAACTCTGCAAATTTTGCACAGGGGTTCATTTTTCGATTGCAAAGACAAATCTTACGATATATAGGTTCTCCTTAAACACGGAATTTAGTTGTTATTATTCTAGAATTTCAGTATAAATTGGTAGATATTTTAGATGGGGATTTAGAAAAACGTTGCCTCAGAATGCCTTTGAGAATGCCTCAGAACCTTTGTTAAAGCCTGTCTCGTTCTTATGTTGCCAAGCGCAACTGGTCGTAGTGTGAGTGCGTCACCTTGTTGTTGTAATAGGCTAAGTAGTCGTAAGTAGATCAATCAACCGTATCTGAGAGCCAAGGCCAAATTCTCAACTTTTTCCAATTTTTGTTTTGCTGATTTGTATAATGCGACCAAATTCTTTAAATTGAAGATATCGGGAGGACAGAAGTTCTTGTGGGGATTCCAACGAGTGGAAAACGATTTTTGTGGCTCTAGTCGTTTTCGAGTTATTAAGAATTGTAGAAATTTTTAAAAACTCAAAAATGTTTCACTAAAACTGCAATAACTCCTAAACGGTTGAAGCTACCGGCGTGGCGATGGTCTCATTCGATTCAGCATAGAAAAATCTATAGAAAATGATGCGTCACATGCCTATGTTTTAAATTTCCAGAAAAACACGAATTTTTTCCCACTTCAACAGCTGTTTTACTGGCCTTAAAATTAAGGTAGGGTTCTGCCGAGACGTTAGGACCAACTAGATACAGAACTTGATTTTTGGTAAAAATTTCAAAATTTTTCGATAACTCCTTCCCCCTGAAAAACCCCGGACGGCGGACGGCGTACGGCGTACGGCGTACGGCGTACGGCGTACGGCGGACGGCGGACGGACAAAAAATTTTTATTGCAGATTCGGATTCTACACCCCTTGAAACGTAAACCAACAAATTTTCAGGGGGTGTTAAAAATTTTTTTTTCCTGACCGATTACAAAGGTTCATTTCTATAGAAAAATGAACCAAAACACAGAAGAAGAGTAGATTTTTTAAAATTTTTCCTAGTCTCGGACGTAAGATTTTTCAAAATGAAAACGGGTTTTCCATTTTTCTCAGTATTGGAGAGTCGTAGAAAATCGCCAATTTTTCCCGTTATCTACATGTACATATGGATATGTATATCCGATAGCTACCCAAAAAAAATTTTTTTTAACCCGGTGGATCATTTTATTTCTCCTTCTTGGATGTTAAAAACCCTTTGGAGAACTCACATTCCCCGGCATAAAATCGAACCGTCCCTAGAATATTTCCAAGGTTATTAGTATAGGACTCTTGGAATACAAGTTCACTCGCGATAAAGGAATATCACGTGCGTCGAGGAGAGTGTCTAACAATATCAGATAGACGGAACCCGGGGATAGCGGAGCTTTTCAGCCTTTCTTCGTAAAGTCACCTTATCCGCCACGTCTCATCTTGTAACTTCGCCCTATCTGGGAATCCAACGAACTCCGAAGCCGAGCCGATGACGAAGGTCGAGTTTAACCACAATTTATTTCACGAAATACACAAGAGCAGAGAGAGGACCGAAACCGGAAATTTCCACGATTCAATTAACGCCAACAATGAAACGTACAGGTACGTAGGTCTACGTAATACAAGAAACTTAATACGTCCTGAAATTTTAGATATCTACCAATGTACGCAAGCTTGAAGGTGTTGGTTTGATATTGGTTTGAGAAGGAAAATCGTAGCCCTATGCAGACCTACCTATATATTCACAATAAGAAAGGTAGCATTAACCTATTTAAAATTTGCTCATACAAAAAAACCAATAGTAAAGTTCTTGTTTGGGATTAGCAATATTATACGTCCCATAATTTCATCGACCATGAAGGTTACTTTCGGCGGACAATTTTGAGTGCTACAAGATTGGTCCTCTGCCTGTCGAATCCTCAACGGTTTTTTGAGTAACGAGCTTTTACGATAGGGCCCTACCTAATTTGAGTCAAACCAGTTCGAAATTTATTTCAGATCAAAATTTATTGTCAGGTTAAAAAAATGATTAAAATATTTATATAATCTGTTATTATAAGAATATAATTAGGTATTGGGTTTGTTCCAGGAGCCTGAGTGTAGGCATGAGGTAAACAAACCCATTATTTAGTCAACTAACATTATTTCGCGGGTGTTAGAGCAACACCCCAACACACCATTTTGATGATAGATGATCGACCCGTATTATTATGCTGTAGTCGTGCTATCAGGGTCAGGGTCAAACAGTAACACGTCTTCTCCTACGCCGAGCTTTTGGCCAATTTATTGCCTTTTCTAGGGCTTGGAGACGGGGTTAAGCAGTCACAGGACCACCACCGTCTTAGATTAAAGCTGTTTTGTCCATTAGTTATAAATCTGCACTATTGCAGGTGATAAGATAAAAGCGTAGCAGAGCAAAAATAAAAGCATAATAGCATCAAGCTCTTATTTTTACTCAAATTAAAATTGACTCGACAACCACTACAAAACACAATTAGGTATCAGTCAACAACTGAAAAATATACCAATAATTTTGATTTACAACTTCAAAGCATTGCAACAAGTCAGTAACAAACCACAAAGCTACTACCAAGCTGATTGGTAATTAAGACCACTGATTCGATTTTGCTGAAATTAATTGGGTAGAAGCATTAGCAAAAATTCTAACGAGTGCAGCACGAATTTTGAAGCTTCTCGGCCTATTCAAGAATGTGAAAATTTCAAAAATGTCAGAAGTGGTCTAAAATAGGACTAAAACCTAAAAAGAAAATTTTCCATAGGGATTACAAAGTTTTATTATTGAATGATAAACCGAAATGCAGAAAAGACATATACGGGAGGGAATTGAAAAGAGTCGGAGAGAAAACAGTTCAATTTGAATAAAGCGACGAGCGATGTAACGGAACGACATGCTCTCAATAAACCTCCCCTAACCGAGCTGAATTCGCATAAATGCGACGTTTCTAGTTAAATTAGCGTCCTATAATTATATTCAAGTTATGTGAGGACATCTGCTGACCACGATAATAAAAAAGGCTGAATTGCATTTTCCCCCTCTGGGCGAACTCCCACCAAGAGATCTCACATTTGGTCCTCGGTTCTTCAGCTAGTAGTTACGCATTAGAAACTTAATTTCGTGATTTAAGAATTTGTAACAAAAAAACTAAGGTGAATTAAAGTCATAATCTTTCCGGAAATTTTTTATTCCGTTTTTCAAAAACATTGTTAAGGGATCCCCAACACACATACACTCATTGATAGAAGTCGCTGCTCATTTCAATTTCCTCCTCTGGATAGCTAACGATTTTACTGTCGAGAGTTATACCGTAATCCCAAAATTAATGCTTGGTTTGTAGCAGTGTCTACAGTATTGTTTATTTATTTGTTTAATTTAAAAATAATTTATTTCCAACGTTTTAAAGATTGATCCAAAACAACCTCAAAATTAATTTCCGTTTCTAAAAACAATAAAAATTCATTCCCAAAATAATCCCAAAATCCCATTAATCCCATTAATCCCAAAATTAATGCTTGGTTTGTAGCAGTGTCTACAGTATTGTTTATTTATTTGTTTAATTTAAAAATAATTTATTTCCAACGTTTTAAAGATTGATCCAAAACAACCTCAAAATTAATTTCCGTTTCTAAAAACAATAAAAATTCATTCTGGTCTCAAATCTTGTCTTGTACACATCACCAAAAATTGGTGACCCCGACGTGATTTTTAAAGAACAAAAACTTGAAAATGAGCCATACTGGAGAAGGCCAATCAACGGCAAGAACTTCCGCTGCAGTTCAATCCAAATCGGTGAACTTCATACCTCCGCCTTTTTGGAAAGCCAATGTTCCAATATGGTTTGGCCAGGTGGAAGCACAGTTCCGAATGAAAGGCATCAATGACGATGGCGATCGTTTTGATTGCGTAATCGGCGCAATAGACTCTTCGGTCTTAGCACAAGTCGGAGATCTGATCACTAATCCCCCTGCGTTGAATAAATATGACACGCTCAAAACTCGTCTAATCGGATGTTTCTCGGACTCGGAAGAAAAGAAGCTCCAAAAGCTACTTCAAGAGACCAAACTCGGTGACCAGAGACCAAGCCATTTACTCAGAGAAATTTTTTTTTTTTTTTTTTTTTTTTTTTTTTTTTTTTTTAATATTTTTATTGCGCCAAGTATAACTTATAAGCAATATTAGTTTGATAATTACGGTAATTGAGTCTGTGGTAAGGCTAAGATACTCAACCTAGCTTACATTGTTTCTGGGTTATTGTGCACTAATGTTCACTAAGGATCACTGAGGTTGGGACTCACTGAATACACTATGACAGCTCCCACTTCCACAGATCGTGAGGTTTTGTCCTCTTCAGTCGTCTGACGAGGCCGTCAACGTCGAGTAGCTGGACTGCTTCTTCGTTGACGTGGCCTATAAGCCTCTTCTGATGGGCCAGGGCTTGATTCCGTATTACTTCATCTACCAGTGGGACTTTCAGTTCCAGGTGCAGACGAGCATTTCTTGTATAGCGATACGCATCAACAATTGAGCGTAAAACATTGTTTTGAAAACGCTGAATGATTTCACGGTTGCTAGGAGCGGTGCAACCCCACAGTTGTGCACCATAGGTCCAGACTGGCTTGAGGACCTGATTGTACAAAGTGAGCTTATTTTGAATGGACAGTTTTGATTTACGTCCAATAAGCCAGTACATTTTCCTGAATTTGGCAGTAAGTTCAACCTTCTTCTTTTTGATATGATGCTTCCAGCGAAGTCGAGCATCCATGGTTATTCCTAGATACTTGGCTTCGTTGGCGTGTGGGATCACCTGTGCATTAAGACGAAGTGGCAAGTAGTCAATTCTCTTATTGGTAAAATCGACATGAACAGACTTCATCTCATTCATTTTAATTCTCCATTTGGTTGTCCAGTTCTGAAGATTCTTGAGTGATCTTTCTAATTTAGGTATGGTATCATAGTTTGTTTCACCAACGGCAAGGATAGCAGTATCATCTGCAAATGTTGCCAGTGTATTTTCCTCTCTTTCTGGGAGATCGCTGGTATACAGGACGTACAAGAGTGGGCCAAGTACGCTTCCCTGCGGGACGCCAGCTTGAATCCTAGTTGCGCCTGAGCAGGCATTTTCGTATCTAATTCGGAAGAATCGATCTGACAGATAAGACTGCATTATTTCAGCATATTGTGCAGGCAGCAATTTTTTGAGCTTATAATTCAGACCTTTGTGCCAGACTCTGTCGAACGCTTGCGAAACGTCGAGAAAAACCGCCGAACATACTTTTTTGTTTTCTAGTGCCTGTTCTATGATGTAAGTGATCCGGTGCACCTGATCAACTCAGAGAAATGCGAGAATTAGCAAATAACCGCGTAAGCGAAGAAATTCTCAAAACCCTTTGGCTTCAACGACTTCCAGCAAATGTTCAAGGCATACTTTCTGTAAGCGCTGATCCTAATTTGGCTACCCTTGCCATCCTAGCCGACAAAATTCTTGAAGTATGCGACCCGCGTAATTCGGTATGCGTAGTCAACAATGAATTACCAATAAGGAACAGATCTAGGTCACCAAATGCTGATATAGCTGACAGAATCGAGGCTTTAACACGTCGTTTCGATGAGTTCGAATCTAGGTATAGTAGCAGACTTCCTAGACCACGCGATCGATCTCGGACAAGATCTAAATCACCACGACGACTATCTAGGTCAGCTAGACAAAAAGTGGACGATGGTTCATGGCTATGTCGATACCATTTCCGATTCGGTAAAGATGCTCGTAAATGTGAACATCCATGTCGTTTTTCTAATGTTAATAAACAGGAAAACTAACAGGCCAATCGTGTGACACGGCGACCGATTGTGGCCGCACGACAAGCCGTCTGTTCATCAACGACCTAAGTACCAAATACAAATTTTTGATTGATACTGGTGCCGATGTATCAGTCGTTCCAGCTGATGCAAGCGATCTTCCGAATTTGACAAAATATCAATTATTTGCAGCTAACGGGTCGATTATCTCAACGTACGGCATGAAGCTCTTATCTGTCGATTTAGGACTACGACGTTCGTTCCAATGGCCATTCATCATCGCTGCAGTATCCAAGCCAATCATAGGTGCTGATTTTCTCAGTCATTTTGGCGTGCTAGTAGATTTGAAATTTCGTTGTCTACGAGACCCTGTCACATCTCTAACATCTACTGGAAAACTTGTTAGGGATAGTGTTTTCTCTGTCACAACCGTCAACGGATCATCGACATACCACACACTTCTGTCACAGTTCAAAGAGATAACTATACCGTCGTTCGAAGTCAAAGACTCCAAACATGATGTTGTCCATCATATCGTTACTCAAGGTCCTCCCATATGTGCTAAATTCAGACGTCTAGATCCAGTAAAATTTGATATAGCCAAACGTGAATTTGAGTATATGCTTCAACAAGGAATCTGTCGTCCTTCTAAAAGCCCATGGTCCAGCCCCTTACACATGGTTCCAAAAAGACAGGAGACTGGCGTCCATGCGGAGATTATAGAGCTCTCAACGCCGTCACGCAACCCGATCGTTATCCTTTACCCAATATCCATGATCTGACTCAGGATTTTGCCGGTAAAGTAGTCTTTTCGAAGGTAGATTTGTTGAAGGCTTACCATCAAATTCCCATGGCTGAAGAAGACATTCCAAAGACAGCAATCGTTACCCCCTTCGGTCTTTTTGAATTTCCAAGAATGACGTTCGGTTTATGTAACGCCGCGCAGACTTTTCAACGTTTTGTCAACAAGGTGACTCGAGGCCTTAAAAACGTTAGGGCGTACATTGACGATTGTTTGATCGCTAGCACTTCAGAGGAGGAACATCTTAACGACCTTCGAGAACTTTTCCAACGCTTTAAGGAGTACGGTGTGACCATAAATCCTGCCAAGTGTGAGTTCGGAAAAACTGAAATTGAATTCCTAGGACACACAATTTGTCGAGAAGGAGTCAAGCCAATCTCGTCAAAAATCGAGGCTACGGTCCAATTCGAGCTTCCTAAAAACACCAAAGAACTTCGTCGTTTTTTAGGAATGTTCAATTTTTACAGACGATTTGTCCCAAAGGCAGCAGATCACCTTGCAGTTCTGAACGATTGTCTGAAAGGCTTAGGTGCGAAACAAAATTCTGACATTTTGTGGACATCTGAGAAGATCGCAGCATTTGAGAGTTGCAAAGAACATCTAAAACGAGCTGTCATGTTAGCTTTTCCTCAATCAACAGTCCCATGGTCTCTTATGGTCGACGCCTCGGACACAGCAATCGGAGGAAGCGTACAACAGCTCGTCAATGGATCTTGGCAACCCCTTGGTTTCTATTCACGGAAGTTGAGCGAAAACGAACGGAAATACAGTGCGTACGATCGTGAGTTACTCGCAGCTTACGCATGTGTAAAACAGTTCCGATATTTACTCGAAGGACGTATTTTTACTCTATACACCGATCACAAACCGCTCACTTACGCATTCCGTCAGAAATCAGACAAATCCTCACCTCGACAAGCTAGACAATTAGATTACATTGGACAATTCACAACAGATATCCAACACATTTCTGGAAAAGACAATGTAGTTGCAGATTATCTTTCTCGAATTGAATCGATCACGACTCCACTCGACTACACCAAACTAGCTGCAGAACAAAGAGAAGAAGACCTCCCTAGTTCACTAAGTGGTTCTTCTTTGACCTGGAAAAGGATTCTCGTGGCCGATTCCAACGTGCCAGTATATTGCGACATATCGACAAAATTCGTCAGACTATATGTACCTAACAGTTTCAGGTTACAGGCATTTCGGTCTATCCACAATCTGGCGCATCCTGGAAACCGTGCCACATACAAGCTTTTAAGCCAACGCTTTGTCTGGCCCTCTATGGCAAAAGATTGTGCTGAGTGGGTTAGAACTTGCACTGACTGTCAACGAAACAAAGTTCAACGACACACACACAGTCCGCTGGGAGAATTTCAACCTCCGGAAGACAGATTTTCACAAGTTCACATTGATTTGATAGGCCCACTTACACCATCACAAGGTTACACATACGCTTTAACCTGTATTGATCGTTTTACGAGATGGGTAGAAGTGATTCCCTTGTCTGATGCTAGAGCTGAAACCGTCGCCAACGCATTCTGTTTCCATTGGATCAGTCGATTCGGCGTTCCAGACAAGATCGTTTCAGACAGAGGTCGACAATTTGACTGCAGTCTCTTCAAGGAACTCGTCAAGACTCTAGGGATCACACACAACCTCACATCGGCTTACAATCCAAAAGCTAATGGTATCATAGAGAGATTCCACAGACAGTTGAAAGCAGCAATAAGGTGTCATGGCACTGAGAAATGGGTTGACGTTTTGCCAATAGTCCTGTTAGGCATTCGAACTTCGTTGAAAGAAGATCTCAAATGTTCAGCAGCCGAACTCGTCTACGGAACAACGCTGCGACTCCCCAACGATTTTTTTGACCGTCATACCGTTGCTAGTAACCCTTCGCACGAGTTTGTCGTTCAATTGAGAACAGCAATGGATTCGTTGCGTCCGCAGTCAATGAAGTGGCACTCTCACGCAGCCATTTTTGTTCACCCTGAACTGAAGACATGCTCCCATGTTTTTCTTCGACGCGACTCGGTACGATCTTCTTTGCAGCCACCGTACGACGGACCATACGAAGTCAAGAGACGTCAGGAGAAAACTTTTACCATTTCGGTAAAAGGAAAAGATCTCTCTGTCTCTATAGATCGTCTAAAACCAGCTTTTATGGAGAACATCGATGACTCAGGACCGTTGACATCTACAGCTCTAAATTTTTCCTACACAACTCATCCACATCCCAATGCCACACCAAGACCCAATTCTACACCCGCTATTCCTGAAACAGCTCCTCATACTCCAACCAACACCAATACAAGTAACAGAGAAAACTCGACTCAAGAACCGACGCTGATACCTTCTGATGAACGACCAGACACACGAGCGACGACACAAGACGCACGAACTGACTCTACGCCCGACGCTACGCCTCCGAGATCCAGACATCCTCGAGTCCAGATCATTCCACCAGATCCGACAAGAGAAAGAAGAACGCGATCTGGGCGCGTCGTTCGTTTCCCCAGCAAATACAAGGACTTCGTGGTCTACTACTGAGGAGGGGGGTGTTTGTAGCAGTGTCTACAGTATTGTTTATTTATTTGTTTAATTTAAAAATAATTTATTTCCAACGTTTTAAAGATTGATCCAAAACAACCTCAAAATTAATTTCCGTTTCTAAAAACAATAAAAATTCATTCTGGTCTCAAATCTTGTCTTGTACACATCACCAAAGTTCCCTCCAGATTGATATTAAGTACACTTGGGTCTGGCATATTTATCATCACCATGGTGTTTTCCTATCAGTTGGAATTTAGGCTTATTATTCAATTTCCACCCATACCATTCAATACCTACCCTGACATTCTCATTTCATGGTTTACGTTTCACTGGGTGTAGAATCCGAATCTGCACCTTAAAAAATCCGTCCTTCCGCCGTAAACACTTTTTCTCCCAAACGGCTGGAGATTTTTTTTTTTTTTTGTTGAAATTTTCAGGAAAAATCAATCAAAATCATTGTGTATTAGAGAATGATTTTGAACTGAATTTCAACCGTTCAACTATTTTTGTCTGAAAATATTTTATTCGATGACAATTACATTATGGCAATTTGATGTTTATTAGCGTTGAAGTATAGAAGTGCATTCCAATGTCAAGAATTTGTGCTGAGTTACCTAGTAGATAGTATTTGAATATTTTTCAGCATTGGTAGGTAATACTTAGTGAGCTAAAAGTTTAAACCTCGGACGGAATATGCATCGAATACGGGATGCAGGTCACGTGAATAATAAACCATAAAGAATTTGCGGCGTTTTTTTCTGACGTTCAGTTGATTTAAGTGGAAAACATCAAGCATTGGGAATTAGACAAACCCGACGTGAAACGCTGAAACGAGTGAATTTCATATTCAAGTTTGAAAACCCTTCATCAGGTTCAACACCAAATCAGTCAAGTTTTTGTTTCACGCTGGGGAAGGGTATAGATTGATCGCAATAATCGATTAATTCGGCAAGTAATCGATTATTTTTAATCAATGCTTACGTGTCTGAATAATCGAGTGATCGATTAATGTCTGGCGATTATTCAACAGATTTTTTATTAAATTTTTATTTAAAGCTCGGACGTTGGGTATCCAGAGGCTTCAAATTTTAATCTTAAGAGCAGTGGCGGTAATTATTTAATAAATTACTTGGAAAAATTGATCAATTAATCGATTGATAAATAATTAAGGTACCGATCAATCGGTGAATCGAATGCTTTGGATTAAATAATCGCGAATGACATTAATCGATTAGTCATTGGTCGATACCCATCCCTAGTTCACGCGATCTTCTCCATCAAAACTGTGAGAACTCGGTGGTGCCACTGTGAAAATTGAGTTTGAGACTGGCAGGGAAATTAGAATGAAATGCTCAATATTCATCCCTCTTTTGGCATGAAGCATAATAAAATCGTCTGAAATCGGCACATTAAAAATTTTAATGGCATTTAATGCCATTAGAGGTTCAGAAAATGTTGGATACACATCACAATTTACCCTTTTTGTAGGTAGGAAACGAATTAATCGACCCGCCACATTCGGTTCTATAATTCAACACCTAAACATTATATTATTCACTTACGCATACACGGGGTGTTAACACTTTCGATGGCCAAAAATGAAGGAAAATGTTTTACAAGTCACGTGATTTCGACCTTACTCACCTCTTTTAGCGTTAAGCTATTGCAGGAAATAGAAAACCTAAATTGGTCTAACTCGACATCAGGCATGATTGATGGCCCTGCTGTCTGCTTCAATTTTTCGGTGGCAGGTTACAAAGCAAACCGTCCGTTTATTCGTCCGGAAGTTCTACAGGGTCGCCTGGCCTTCACGCTTCGAGAGTTACTGACAGTAATACGTCGAATTGTGATCCCGACTAAAACCACTCACTGTTCATCAATAATCTCCATTAAAAGCAACGTGGAAGGCGACACCCTGATAAATACATTCAATTTTTAATTCATTTTGTAGTCCAGTCTGTACACCGGTGTTCACACTTGTTGGCTCATTATTCAATAGCATGCCATTGTAATCGTTTAAGAAAAAAAAATATTCCTAACCCTGAAATTTTCACGGTTCAAAGGGTGCGGAATCCGATTCTACAATTAAAAAAAAAACTCCGTCCGTCTGCCGAGTCTTAAAATCTTTGCTTTACCTTCCACAATATGTGGACATTTTTTATATTACAATAACTTGACGTATTTTAGGCAAGTTCAAAAATTTGGATAGTGGGTTCCTTGACGTTTTTTATCCTAACAGCCTCCAAAGTAGTCAAAATATAATCAAATTGTGCCAAAAATTTACGTATCAAAATATGGAAGTATTGTGTGCGATCTACGCTCCACTGGAGATTTTTTGAAATTTTCAGGAAAATCAACCTTGCTCTAGGTCAGCCTCTTTTCGCAAAGCAATTAGGCATTTCACCTACATAAGGTGCCCCTTACAGCACTGAAGAATGGTAAAGTAAATTTCTGCCTTACGGAGAGTGAATTACCAATGCAATTAAGGAATTATGAATGGCCGATGCTTAGTTATTTGCTTCAAGGTGGTAGCTGGTTCTGCACATGAAAGGCTTGAGCACTTTCTACGACTCATTTTTTGAAAAGCTTCGCATTGAACGTAATCCTCCTAATCGTAACTTTTATACTTGCCCATAATTAGGTTTCCCTCCGTTAAAAAATGAGTGGAGAACCTACCACCACTTACCAAACACCGAGTGAGCTATACCGGAACGCTGAATAATTTACATTCGGCCGAACGAAGAGCGCGAGGGAATTGATGGAAAAGAGGAAACCTGCGGCCCGAAGGTCTACCATTGCCATAACGAGCTAGGGCTAGGCCTGTATTCGTTTCAAGGGGTCTGCTTTTAGCGGGCAAAAGAACTTCACAACCTGGACCTTCACCTGTATTGCTGACCCTGTAAGCACCGCGCCACCAGCTGAACATTGCGCCCTCACCCTTCAAGTTACGCATACCCCAATTTATTTCTCATCTATGCACATCTGAGATGCGAGTTGATGCTGTCCCCGTTCGTACATCAGGGAAGTTGCATAGGGTAGGTGGGCCAACAGGTTTGCACGGGGTAAAAGCCACTTGAAAACCAGTAGTGCATAGATAACAAAGGAAAAAAAAATGTAAATGATGGTTTTATTGTGTAAACCCATAGGGCATCACAAGGAGTGGGTTTAGTTCTCCAATCTCATTTATTTCCGAAAACCCCGAATGCCAGGGATGACATGAATCATAAGCTATGGGCCAAATTTTTCATGCCACCTATGGGATTCGAACCCATTGCTCCCAGGTAAAGCCTGCAGCTAGGCAAACGCGCTAGCCACTAGACCAACCCGTGGCTATGGCCATTTTTGTTAATTACCACAGACGGACACACGGACACACTGACACACGCACACAGACACTTGTTCGGGAAGTGATTCTGAGTAAATGTGTATAAGAAAAAGTTTTTTCTGGAGCTCCGTTCCGATTCTTGATTTTAGGACGATTACAATACTTCCATTTACTCTGTAAATATGGAAGTAATGAAGGGTAGGCGTTTCACGTATGTTGATTTTCTGCCAGGTGCGATGTAATTTTACTCAGTCTATAAATGATTTTCGGCGATATTAAGTCATCATGAATATTTTCGAGATGGATACCTCGTGATAGATAGGCGATAAGCTTGCGAGTCCTACCTTTATTTCTAATATTTGCTAACGCTCAATGGCAGCCATGTTGGCAATGGTGAAAATGGGGCAAAGGTATGCAGTCATCATGGGGCAATTGTTTGCAAAGGTCTGAACAACAAACCTTTGCCCCCTCCCCTGGTGTATGCTTCTATTTCTCTTGAGTAAAGTTGTCAATTACCTTTTTCGGCGTATTTCCTCGCATTTATTGAGATACAGTTCAATCCTCATGTGTTAGGATCCTCTTAACCACTCTCTAGTCTGACAAAGAAAGACTGAAGAAGTTTTAGAATTTGTTCTGTGGTTTCCTAAAGTTCATTGCAAGCTACCCAAAATATTCCAATTAAAATTAAATTAATTACATCAAAATCTGTTTTCACGTTTGTTTGCGACACTTCTTGCTAACCTAGCTCCAAAACAAAGATTAGGGCAAACAAAGAGTGGGGTTTTCAATGCAAACCTTTGCCCCAAAAATTGGGGCGGAAAAAACTGGGGCAGAGGTTTTCAAAGGAAATTTTTGGGGAAGTGCAAGATTTCATGCCTAAGACCTCTAGAAGAAAATTAATTTATTTAGAAAGGTTAGAAGGGATACCAAAGAACAAACTTTCCCCCTTATTAGGGCAGTAGAACATAGCGAGAGCCAGAAAAATATCAAACATGCAAACCTTTGCTTCCACCAACCCTGCAATATTAAGCATTGAATTTCAAATCCCTATAAAACTCTTCCCCTAAAAAACAACAGACAGTATGGGTAAAAATTATTATCACAGATTCGGATTCTACACCACATTCAAGCGCAATCTCACGTGGTTTCGAAAAAAAATGAAAACAAACTAATCACTAGGGATCGGATCCGTATGTGTTCACATATTTTTTTCCAGGCAATGTACTGATGTTTTTCAAGTAGGCGTGTTCATATTGACATTTTCTGAACCGTTTAAGCCCACTTTCATTTCACATATTTTGACATATTCCACTATAAATCCATATTTTTCAAATATTTGGTCCACAAAAACACATATTTGCTAATTTTGGGTAGTTTTCCCGAGGTTCACAACTAAAATGAATTAAATTTAAAAAAAATTTTGCAAATTTTTTTTTTATTGGACAACTTTTTTCATGCGTTTTGCTTCAGACGGCGTACGGAGTACGGGAAAAAATTATTGCAGATTTTTATCTAGACACTCTGAAACGTAAAGGAAAAATTTTCAGGGGGCGATGAAAAAAAAAACCCGACCGATCACATAGGTACATTATTTCTGGAAATAATTTAACAAAATCTTGTTGTTCATTTGGGCTTAAACATTTTTTTGAAAATATTTAAACCTTTTTACATATTTTCCTCATATTTTTTGAAAATATTTAAACCTTTTTACGTATTTTCCACATATTTTTTGCAAATATTTCAACCTTTTTACATATTTTCCACATATTTTATGAAAATTAATACATATATATGTCACATATTTGGCATTTTTAAATACATAAAAATCCGATCCCTACTAATCACGAATAACTCACAAATTTTCGGTCTCAAGCCTAATTTTGGTTCATTTTTCTATAGAAATGAACCTTTGTAATCGGTCAGGAAAAAAAAAATTTTAACACCCCCTGAAAATTTGTTGGTTTACGTTTCAAGGGGTGTAGAATCCGAATCTGCAATAAAAATTTTTTGTCCGTCCGCCGTCCGCCGTCCGCCGTCCACCGTCCGCCGTCCGCCGTCCGCCGTCCGCCGTACGCCGTCCGCCGTCCGGGGTTTTTCAGGGGGAAGGAGTTATCGAAAAATTTTGAAATTTTTACCAAAAATCAAGTTCCGTATCTAGTTGGTCCTAACATCTCGACAGAACCCTACCTTAATTTTAAGGACAGTAAAACAGCTGTTGAAGAGGTAAAAAATTCGTATTTTTAAGGAAATTTGCAACATAGGCATGTGAGGTATCATTTTCTATAGATTTTTCTATGCTGAATCGAATGAGACCATCGCCACGCCGGTAGCTTCAACCGTTTAGGAGTTATTGCAGTTTTAGTGAGACATTTTTGAGTTTTTAAAAATTTCTACAATTCTTAATAACTCGAAAACGACTAGAGCCACAAAAATCGTTTTCCACTCGTTGGAATCCCCACAAAAACTTCTGTCCTCCCGATATCTTCAATTTAAAGAATTTGGTCGCATTATACAAATCAGCAAAACAAAAATTGGAAAAAGTTGAGAATTCGGCCTCGGCTCTTAGATACGGTTGATTGATCTACTTACGACCACTAGCCTATTACAACAACAAGGTGACGCACTCACACTACGACCAGTTGCGCTTGGCAACATAAGAACGAGACAGGCTTTAACAATGGTTCTGAGGCATTCTTGAGGCATTTTTAATTTCATTATTCAGAGAATTTAATGATTATTATTATTATTCTGTTAATTATGAAGATGATTAAGAATAGATTAAATGGTGAATTTAACGGAATTAAACGATCTGCTCCGTTGAAAAGATAGATATTTAAGTATTTACCAATAGAAGAGGATGATTATTTTTTGCCGGGTTGAAAAAACGTTTTTCTAAATCTCCATCTAAAATACAAATTGATACTGAAATTATAGAATAATAACAGCTAAATTCTGTGTTTAAGGAGTACCGATATATCGTAAGGTTTGTCTTTGCAATCGAAAAATGAACCCCTGTGCAAAATTTGCAGAGTTCTTCGGACATAGCAAAAACTAATCTGCACATGCCACTGATCTACTTAGCAGCGTTTTTTAAAGCTTGACGCAAATTAATGGCGCAACGGATTAAATAATTTCTGACTAATCACCATCTTCTATTTACCTGCTTTGTGAATAGAAAATTGATTACATTTTATCACTGGAACGAAGGAGTAATATATAATATCATTCCTTATCCCTTTCGGCAATTCTTTCTCTCCCCTGAACGAAACTTTGTGATCATGTTCGAGATTAAACTGAAAAAATCCCAATTTCCTACCCCTCCCAAGCAGCTAAGGAAAATCGGCGTTTGCAATTCCTCGTCGTTTTCGCTCAAACACCGAAGGAGAGATAGCGCCCTAAGTAATAGGCCTCTCGTCTGCTCTCCTAGTGAAAATAGTGCCCTTCGTTTGCTAAAGGGCTATAACAAGTCCGAACCCCCTTCGCAACTCGTCCGTAGTTCGTTATCATCCTTGGAAATGGGTTTAATGTGGCGTGCCCCTTTTCTCCCTTCTTTCCAAGTTTATATTGATTAAAGACGTGAAACTCAGTTTGAAATTCGTTCCACCCCCGCTCCTTTACTTGAGAACCTGGTAGTGCGCCTGAATGCAGGGCCCCGTGCCAGGGATTTGAGCGGACGTGATTGCGCCAAGTAGTGCCGTAAATGAGAAAATCTCTTTCGCAAAAAACCGTCAAGTGCCCAGCATCTTTAAAAAGGTCGAGAGACCAAGGCCAAATGGCGCCCTCACCGAAATGATACCGAAGTGAAGGCACAATAGTCGAGCTTGTCCTAGGCCTGCGTGATAAGGTCAAAAGTCACTCGGAACAGTCCCCCCCAAAGCGCAGGACACAAATTTCACCCAATACACTTTTATTCAGAATCACTTCCTGAACAAGTGTCCGTATGTCCGTCTGTGGTCATTTACAACTAGTGGTGCGCAGATAACACGCAATACTTCCATATTCTGAAACGTGAAATAATGACACGATACGATTATATCTTGACTACTTTTGAGGATGGTGTTTAGGTCAAAAATATCAAAGAACTCGCTATGCAAATCACAAAACTCGCCTAAAATTGAAATACGTTATCGGAATACGAAAAATATTCACGTGTTTTGCAAGATATAACAAAGATTTCAAGACCAAGAACGCTCAAATAAGTACATTTTTGTGTCCAGAAAAACATAAAATAGAAAAAACTAACAGTGCTAATATATCGGAAGAACTGTGAGTGATTCGGATTCCGGTTCAACAGGGTGATAGGTCTTACTGAGACAAACATTCCAGTTCAAGAAATTGTAGAAAAGGTTGGGAATTGAGGGAGCTATGGCCATTTTGGTATATGATCACAGACGGACACACAGGAAGCCATTCCAAATAAAAATGTACGAGTAAACTTTTTTTTTCTTGAAGATCCGTTCCGATTTTCGACTTTAGGAGGAGTACAATACTTCCATTCACTCCGTAAAAATGGAAATAGCTCCCTCAATTGTCAACCTTTTTTCTAACCTAATTCCTTGGACTGGGATGTTCGTCTTAGTGAGACCTATCATTCTGTTTAATCCTTCAAGTAACCGGGATCCGAATTACTTTCAGTAGGTACTTCCGATACACAAGCACTTAAAATTGAATAAATTAAATACTAAATAAAATACTTGGTCTAAGTTAAATACTAAAGTATTTTCTATTTTGTTTTTTCCTATCGAAGAACAAATTCCCAACCGATCGCACTGGTAGGTACATTATTTCTGGAAATAATGTACCGAAAATTATCTCTGGAGTAATGTACCTACCAAAAATTATTTCTCGAAATAATGTACCAAAAATTAACCGATTGAAACGTTCTTGGTCTTAAAATCTTTCTTTTACCTAGCAGAATGCGAGGGTATTTTTATATTATGGTAAATCTTTAACACTATGATTTTAGGCGGATTTTAAAATACCCTCAGTGTGTTTTCTAACATTTTAATCGTTACAGCCTCAAAAGCGGTCAAAACACAATAAATGTATGTCAAAAATTTACGTTTCACAATATGACACACGCACGGACAGACGCTTGTTCAGAAAGTGATTCTGAGTTCATGTGCATAATAAGTAAACGTTTTTTTGAACCTTCGCTCCTATCAAAATTTAATGATGACCACACTTTGCTTAAAGGTAAAACCATTACATTTTCGAGTCGTATTCGCTTTTCATCCAAGTCAAGACTTCATCATACTGAACGTTGGAAATTATTATGGAATCGGCGAATAATTTTTGTAAGCTCTTTGGCGCGTAATAATCGTTCATAAGACCCAATCAGGCGTGGAAAATCGAACTTATCAAAGATTGTCGGATGAAAAATAAAAACGGTTCATCCCTCGAACGAAGGAGAGGAACTGGGGAGGGTGGAAACGTAAAAAATTAAAGCTTGAATCAACAATAACGACGGGTCTCTTCTTTTCTTCAAAGGATCAGTCAACAATTTCATTTCGCAAGAACAATCTATCCGTGGCGGGTGGAACGCTTTTCAAGTCTCTGGAAGGGTAACAGGGGGTGGAACCCGAAGCAGGAATGATGGGAAGGAATGGAAGGGTCAGTTTCCCTGGACGAGAAAAAAACAGCGCCTAATATAATGAGATGAGATGCCGTTCATCTTTTCAAAAAGAACCTACTTTTTCGGAAGTCGAGCTACATTTTGAGAAAGTTAGCTACTTCCCTTCACAACGACAACCAGGCTATTGCTAAGATGGGAGTGGCATCGCCTGGCTTAACTTGAGGGTAGGTACCTTTCTTAATGGGCAGAGAACAATTAGGCCACCCGACTCCTTCCGACCCAATTGTTCACCGGTGCTGCTCCGAGTATTCAGGCTGATGTCTCGGCTGCTTTGCCAGAGGACATCATTGTCTCCAACCTGATCACTACATTTTCACTTCGGTTTCGTTCGTGCCTTGAGGATCGGCAAATGCAGAAATAAAAGAAAGAAATCATTTTGGCTCATGTTTCTTAGGTAATGAACCTTCATGCAATAGATCGGGATTTTTTCCCAACATCCCCTGAAAATTATTAAATAATTAAAAAAATTATAATAGCAGTAGTATAAACCTGCGGTATTATTAAATAATTTTCAGGGGGTGTTGGGACAAATTTTGTTGGTCTAGGTTTCAACATGTCGATGGATTCATGTGGGTAACCTCGTAACTCGAATTTTAGCCATTTTTTTATTTTTTTTATTGCATTTTCTGAATGAAATCCTCGTATTACATCAGCCAGTATTCGAATTTTAGTGGAAAATACATTTTTCTGCTCTCTAGCGCCCTTTCTGAGATCACCGTATTTCAATTTTCGAGGAGGCCGTGTCACCGATAACAGTTTTTTGTCTCTCCTGAAAAGTTTGGTTTTTCTGACATACGAGGTTATCATATGGCGCCCTCGGTGTGCAGAATCCGAATCTACAATGAAAATTGTTTGTCCGACCGCCATACTCAGTGCCGTCCGGGGATTTTCAAGAAGACGGAGTTCGTCAAATTTACCGATGGACTAAATAAATGGGGAAAAAATCAAGAACGCTCAAATAGGATTCATTTCTGTGGCCAGTGAAAAAGAAATTTGTTTTTCCATTTAATGGAAAACACTGAGTGCACCAATACCTCGGAACGGAGGTCTGGTCTGCGGTGAGTAGTCGGGACAGCGACTTAACAGTTCGATGGGTTTCGGCCAGACGAACTTTCCGCTTTAATCGATTTGAAAAAGGTTCAGAAATAAGGGAAACAAAACAGCGATTTTTGTTGATCCGAACCGACAGACTCACAGACAGACAGACAGACACACACAAACTTTGTTGAAAAAGTGACTCCAATTAAGAGTAGGTACATGTTTAAAAACATTGATTTCAATAACTATTTCGGTTTCCTGTAATTAATTAGCGTGCTGGGATTGAGAGGAACGATTTTTGACCTAGGTACCTTCGTTGTGATGGATGGTAAAAACGAGTTGCTGAAAAACAATAAATCATCATTCCTAAACTTGATATACCTGGGTCGTCTGCAGAGAAAAATGTGTGTCTCGCAGCAAGATTACAATAAATCCCTCCGCAAACCATTTGTTTTGTTTGACAGAGATCCCTCTACTGTGTCTCCCTTTCAAAATGTCTGCTACACAAAATTATTCATTGTATCAGTTGAAGATCTCATGAAACAAAAAACTTCAATTTTCAGTGCGGGACTTGGAAAATGTGCGCCGTTTTTCACGCAAAAAATGTAACGATCGCATAGTGAATAATTTTCTTTGAAACTAAAAACTTCTCTGTGGGCCAATTCAACCGAACATTCGCCAATTCGTATGTTTTATTGGTAGTAAATTGTCCAAGTTACAAGATTCTGCACGCAATATAATATATTGTATTTTGACGTTCAGAGGGTGAAATAGGCGCAAAAACCTTCGAAGAACCCAACAAGCTCAAAAAATTCAAAATCCGTTCTTTAGATCGGCAAAAAATTGAAAAAAGAAGTCGTTGACAGAAAATTTAAGCCAGACTGACTTAAAAACCAAATTTCCTAAATTTTCCGGAATATACCCTATCCTATGGCGAATGAAGAGAAAATTGTTAAAAAAATCTAAACCCGCGGGATGAAAATCAAAACTGACTTTCGGAGTTTTTAAAAAATGCCAAATTGGACCCCTTAACCTTTTCCGATCGGATTGCCAAAACAATATGCATCACGTTAGAGCAATCCACAACTTGCAAGACCAGTTTCGCCAAAATCATATCAGCGGTTAGATGCGAACTGACGTCTCTAACTTTTCGGCCAAAATTTAGCCAGCACTTCGCAAGGAACCGCTGAACCGATTTGGGCGCGGTCGTTCCTAAAAGTTGTCGTTTGTTCCAAATTAATGAAAGTTGAGGGGGTATTGTACATATTTTTTTTCCAACTGATTACAAGGGTACGTGCATTATTTCTGGAAATAATGTGCCAAAAAGATGAGCGTGCCTATAATATTGATAGCTGAATGCCCCATTTCAGGATTGATGTCGGCGAAGGTGGTGGAAAAATGAACCTTTGCGTAGAATTCAGAGCGAATTTGTTTCCCTAGTTTCTGCTACTAGAATATTGAGGCATTGCAATCTGTCAAAACGTTACTAACAAGCAGACACCAACGATGTCCTTGGCGTGTCTTGCTGGTGAGAAAATCTTGCAACTTCGAGAAGGAGAGGGATTCTGAAGCCGACGCTTCTGCAATTTCAGAGACGGTTCGCCCTTTTGCTCCCGATTGAGCCAACTAAGCGGAGAAAATCCACATCGGCATATAAATATTCACATTCCAGCCGCCACACGCATCGTATACTTGGCATAGCAAAAGTATACTTGGTGGTAACAAAGGTTTCGAGAGCAGAAACAAGAGAAGCCATAGGGACGAAAATTTCTCCGTCTAAGGTATCGATGGGGGAAGGTGTACGATGGCCGGATTTCGGATCCATCGTTAGCGTCAGCGGTTTATCGCCAACTGATAGCGGACCGAACGCGTCAACGGGGCTTCATAGGAGGCAACAGTCAGTTCTGAGCGCTGAACTGCCCTGGAGATGGAACCGCCAGTAATTTGGGGTCCAACCACATGATGACGTTGGAAGATATTACGCTGCCAAACTATGGGGCGTCATCTTGATTTGACGCGATTGGTTTTACAGGATACGGAGATGTTTGCGACCACCAATCAGTCAGGGCAACGATGATGAGAGCGATGGATGGTCGGGGAGGTGAACATGTGAACGTGGCTTGGAAACGCCAATAAAATTTATTGGGTTCTACGCCGACGGCAAATCAAAGCAATGCATTACCCCCCCCCCCCCCCCCTAGCAATCGGATAGTGTATGACAGACTTAAGGCAGTTAACCCACCATCGAGTAAACTACGAAACTTCTGAATGGAACAAATTCAAGATCTTAACGTTTAGGAGGAAACATAGGAGCTGATTTCATCCAAAGTCCTCAGCGAGTCGAATTTACTTTGAGTTACTATTGGAGTGGGTTTGACTTGCATGAAAATGCACGCCATGGAGGATGAGGAACTAACTTTAGTTATTTTATAATTGGCGTTGCTACTACCTACGATGGTTCAAAGAAGGTCCCTGACACCAAGTAGTACCTAGTTTCAGATCTACACCATCTACTATATGAGGACAGTGAGGTGTTTGATAATTGTGAGGGCCCACAGAGCGCCATAGAGAGGGACCCATAGATTTATGGCCAAATATTTTATACCGCCGACGGGGAACGAACCACGAAACCATAGAGGCTATATCGTCAGCACAACATTTTGTCACTCCGACAGCTACGGGTAAGATACAATATCTTTAACGACTTTAATTCCTGCATGCCCACAAGGTACATCATCATTGTTCTATTAGGACTGATTATTTGTGTTAATTAGAGCCAGGTACAATAACAGGAGTGCACGCGTTCTAGGGAAATGTTTTGATAATTAGTAGAGCCATTAATAAAATATCGTTAAAGTAAACATTCGCCAGAGGGTATAATTTTAGAGAACTCTAATATTCGCAAAGTTTGTCTCAATGAATTGATGCGCCAATCTCCGTAATACTTCCAAGATATTCGCACTTTTAGTGGCTTCTATTTTATTTTTTTCTGGTCAGAAAAATGAAGCGATTTGAGCATTCCTGGACTCATTGTTATAACAATGTATAAACTACGTGTATAAACAACTTATAAATACGTAGCAGAATATGTGGGTATTTGATATGTTCAAATTTTATTTAATGTTACGTATTTTGATTTTAGGCAAGTTAGCGTAGTGATTTTTTAAATATTTTTGACCTGAACAGCCTCGAAAGTTGTCGAATTTATTCAAATTGTGTCAAAAATTTAATGTATTAAGATATGCAAGTACCCATTGTGTGTTATCTACGCACCACTTGCCTAATGATCTGATAGCACAGTAAATTATTGGTGATTCAGGGTAGTCGCTAAATGTGTCAGTTGGAACTCTTCATAGCAGACAACCACTAAATTACTATCAAGGTACCATTAAATTTTAAGAGCAAATTTTGCTATACAACAATCATTGTATTCTGTACTGCATGCAGGTTCGATACACTGGCTTTACTGTAACCAATGGCAACAAAACAGTGGAGATGCGGAATAGGCAGGTCGGCCAACAATTACAACCTTCAGATTGTCACGGGTATAAACAATATTTTCATTGGACGGCACAATTTCTATCTATTTTAGCATCGGGTTTATTGTCTGGAAATAAGAACTTAAATCCGCTCGGCTGGTGACTCAGGCAACTAAACAGCTTCAAAACTCATCGGTCCTCAGAACAGATTGTATAGTTTCGTGAGTAATATACTGGAGCGCTCATCATCTCTCTTAAGCTGATGAGTTCCGGACCTGTCACGTGATTTAGTGTTCCTTTGATGACGTCACCAACTGGCGGTAGCGACAGCTGCCGGACGGGACCACCTGCTAATTAACTGACTTTGGCAAACACCAACTAACTCTGCGCGCATTCGATGACCAAATTGTTCCCACGTGTACGGACAAAACACCAACAAACTGCCCCGGCCCGTACACAGGATTTTATTTTAGGAGGGGGGCGGGGAGTCAATGGCCAGAAATTAAATCTAACACCACCATTAACCAATATCTAAAACCAACATTAGGTTACCAGCATTAGGGACAACCCAATTCATGAGCGGTTTGTGGGTAACTACCGTGTTCATACTGAAAAATATGTCGCATTCGTACTCCTTATGAAGGAATTCCAGAAGATTTTTGGGGGGAGGCATGGCCCCCTCGGTGAACTCAAACTCACAAAGGAACTTTAACTCAAACTCATGATCAAACTCACACAAAAACTCAAACTCATAGTCAAACTCGAAGTCAAACTCACAATGAAACAAAAACTCAAACTCATAATCGAAATCGAAGTCAAACTCACAATGAAACAAAAACTCAAACTCATAATCGAAATCGAAGTCAAACTCACAATGAAACACAAACTTTGACTCATAATCGGAATCGAAGTCAAACTCACAATGAAACAAAAACTCAAACTCATAATCGAAATCGAAGTCAAACTCACAATGAAACAAAAACTCGAACTCATAATCGAAATCGAAGTCAATGCCACAATTAAACTGAAACTCAAAATCATAATCGAAACTGAAACTCGAACTCAAAATCGAAATCGAAGAAAAAGCCACAATGAAACAGCAACTCAAACTCATAATCGAAATCGAAGTCAAAGTCACAATGGAAAAGAAACTCAAACTCCTAATAAAATCGAAGTCGAACTTCAATCGAAATCGAAGTCAAACTCACAATGAAACAGAAACATTGACTCATAATCGGAATCGAAGTCAAACTCACAATGAAACAGAAACTCAAACTCATTATCGAAATCGAAGTTAAAGCCCCTGTGAGTTTGACTTCGATTTCGATTGTGAGTTTGAGTTTCTGTTTCATTGTGACTTTGACTTCGATTTCGATTATGAGTTTGAGTTTCTGTCTCATTGTGACTTTGACTTCGATTTCGGTTATGAGTTTGAGTTTCTTTTTCATTGTGAGGTTGACGTCGATTTCGATTACGAGTCAAAGTTTCTTTTTCACTGTGAGTTTGACGTCGACTTCGATTTTGAGTTAGAGTTTCTTTTTCATTGTGAGTTTGACGTCGATTTTGATTATGAGTTTGAGTTTCTGTTTCATTGTGAATTTGACTTTGATTTCGATTATGAGTTTGAGTTTCAGTTCCATTGAGGGTTTGACTTTAATTTCGATTAGAGTTTGAGTTTCTGTTTCATTGAGAGTTTGACGTCGATTTCGATTATGAAGTTGAGTTTTTGTTTCGGCTCGAAGTCAAAGTTTGTGTTTCATTGTGAGTTTCACTTCGAGTTCGATTGTGAGTTTGAGTTTGTGTTTCATTGTGACTTTGACGTCGATTTCAGTTATGAGTTTGAGTATCTGTTCCATTTTTAATTTAACTTCGATTTCGATTATGAGTTCGTGCTTCTGTTTCATTGTGAGTTTACTTCGATTTCGATATTGAGTTCGAGTTACAGTTTCATCGTGAGTTTTACTCCAAGTCCGATTATGAGTTTGAGCTTTGGTTTTATTGTGAGTTTGACTCCGATTTTGATTACGAGTTTGAGTTACTAGTTAGTTGTTAGTTTGACTCCGAGTTCGATTGTGAGTTGGAGTTTCTGTTTCTTCGCGAGTTTGACTTCGAGTTTGATTACGAGTATGACCTGTTACAAGCCTGTCACATGTTTATGGATAAAGTGCGACCCACTCTACCTCGATGCCCAGGGTCTGATGCAAGCGACTTATTGACGGAACGGAGATGGGATGCAGATGGTGTACAACGATTGGCAACCAGAAGTAAACAATGACTTTCTAAACAATTGCCCGTGTAACGAATTTTCACATGTCCGTTTTTTTCCTCCTATGAGACGATGGGGAATTGCATAATGGATAATGAACATGGCAACGGACACAGATGTGCCAGGGAAACCGCTTATTGTCTCTGAGTAACCTCGTCTTTTTCAAAGTTCCGTTAAAAATTAACTGCCTCGCGTGCTGCATTGCCAAGACATGAAAACGTTCAAGAAAGATAGGAGGGGAACGTCGGAAAGCTGGAAACTAATGGGTTAACAAAGTGAGGATTGTGTTGAAGCATGAGAAATTAATAAAACTGCACAGTAATTACCATCGTACACATTCAGCAGGGTCCTATTGTAAAACCAGTGGTCCGTGGACGCCTAACACACAATACGTCCATATTCATATACGTAAATCATTGGCATAATTTGATTATACTTTGACTACTATTGAAGCTGCTCATGTCAGAAATATGTACGAGTATTATCGTTTTCCTGGCCACAAAAATAAATCGCTTTGAGCGTTCTTGGTCTTGAAATCTTTGCTTTACCTTGAAAAATACGTGGATATGTTTTCACTCCGATAACCTGACATATTTTGAATTCAGGCGTGTTTCAAAATATGCATAGTGAGTTTTATTATATTTTTTACTTGAACAGCCTCAAAAGTAGTCAAAATATAATCAAATTATGTTTGACCTTGGCTTCAACCCTTCATTTCTGTCATTTCCAATGATCAATCATTACGACCAATTTATTCAGAAACAAAAAATGAATATAAATAAAATATTTAAAAAACTCACTCGTTTTCTTGGTAAGGAACAAAATGTAGGCAACTGGTACATACCTGAAAAAAAGCATCGGGATTAGAATGGACGTATGTGGCATAAAATGTATTTTAACATGAAATTCTAGAACACTGCTCGCTTGATCGGGACAGCTACACACATACACATGATATACACATGATGCATACCTAGTATTACAACTTGTGTACTTTGCAGCATTTTTATGAAGAGCAAACCAAAAATTAAAAATTAATTCCGAGATGGGGTCAAAATTGTAAAAATTTAGAAGAGGCCTCGATCTCGTCGACAAAATGAATTGAATCCTGAAGCACACACAAATTATGGAAGCGCACATAAAAATGAAATGCAGCCCCATAAACCTGTAAACTTAGGAATTGATGGTCCCATCCCAACCCTGGGATTGTTCAGCTGAGATTCTACTCGACCCGTTTACTGGTCCAATTCCAATGACTGCTTGATGAGTAATCATGTAGAGAAGGCCTACAGAATTCATGTATCCTCATAAATGTTGTTTCCAGAGGTGAACATTTCCTCCAAACGGTTAAGATAGGTTTGAATCAAAAATGTGGGCAAAGATATGGTCTATTTTACAATTTAAATAAAATTGCGCAAAAAGGGACACTTTCTTCAGTCTAGTTTTTGAGTTTTTACTCCAATTATACGATTCCAAATTTCTTTAGGAAAGTTGGTGTCACGCACACTGTCAGCATCGGATGTTAATATAGGTACCCTCAACAAGGGTTGAGTCTGGCCTCAGGGAATAACCGTGGAAGAAGGTTCTTCCACGGAATAACGGTAATAGGTATAAATTGCTCAGCCACAGAGCAAATGCGGTCACTCGGTTGGATTTTCCAATGTCCATTGTTTCAGCAATTGGGATCTGCAGCATTAGATTTCCCTTTCCAGGAGCTGTACCTGTTTTTCATTCCCTCGGGGTTCGTATTCGCTAGCTTTATTAACCAATGCGAGATACATTGATGGTGCTTCATAACCGTGGCCGAGCCAATAAGTGTTTCATCGATATGTTGGTTGAGTTAATTACAGAATTTCAGCTCTGGAAAGTCATTCTGAAAATAGGTACCTGCAGGGATCATGCATGGTTGTGTATGTTAATACTTTTCCGAAAATTTTCCACAACACCCCTGAAAATGTTCTCTTTCGCGTTTCAGAGATTCTAGAACAGAAATCTGCAAAACAAATTTTGTCCTTCCGCCGTACGCCGTCAGAGCAAAACGCATAGAAGGAGTGGTCCGATTTAAAATAAAAAACCAAAATTTAGAAAATTTTCCTGTGACGTGCACCTCCTATACGGGAATCCTCTGAATTAACTGGACTACTCAAAAACGATCAAATGTCAAAAAAATCATGATCTCATTTTACTTCCATATTTACAGAGTAAATGGAAGTATTGTGATCGTCCTAAAATCGAGAATCGGAACGGAGCTTCACTTCCTGAACAAATATCTGTGTGTCCTTGTGTCCGTCTGTCCGTGTGTCCGTCTGTCCGTCTGTGGTCATTTACAAAAATGGGCATAACTCCCTCATTTCTCAACCTTTTTTCAAATTTCTTGGACTGAAATGTTGGTCTCGGCAAGACCTAACACCCTGTTTAATCGGAATTTGGAAAACGCACAGTACTTTCGATATATTTGCATTTTTAGTGTTTTCTATTTTTTTTTTCCGGCCGCAAAAATGAACCGATTTGAGCGTTCTTGGTCTTAAAATCTTTGTTTTACCTTGCAGAATATGTGGATATTTTTTACATTCCGAAAATGTGGCGTTTTTTCATTTTGGGTGAATTTTAAAATTTTAATATTGAATTTTTTGATATTTTTGACCTAAACACTTTCAAAAGCAGTCAAAATATGATCAAATAATGTCACAATTTTACGTTTCAAAATATGGAAGTATTGTGTGTTATCTACACACCACTGGTTTTTTTTTTGTTATGGACCCCTTAACATTTTTTGATCGGATTCCCCCGAAAATATGCTATGTCTGCAATATGCTGCAATGTCTATTGATCACAATGTCAAAATGTAATCGCAAGATTCCGATGTAATTTTTTTGTACATCTTTTTTCTATTTGCATACAAATTTTGACTCCTACAATATGATGATAAACCTACCTACTCCAGCTATTTGAAATTTATTTTTGTGATAAACAGAAAAATAATGTACCCATGTCACTGATCTACTTAGGAGCGTTTTTTAATTACTTCCATATTTACAGAGTAAATGGAAGTATTGGAATCGTCCTAAAATCAAGAATCCGAACACAGCTTCAGAAAAAACTTTTTCTTACTTATACACATTTACTCAGAATCACTTCCTGAACAAGTGTCTGTGTGTCCGTTAGTGTGACCAGAACTCCTTCAATTCTCAACCTTTTTTTCAAATTTCTTGAATTGAAATATTGGTCTCGGGAAGACCTAACACCCTGTTTAATCGAAATTTGAATAACACACAGTACTTCCGATATATTTGCATTTTTAGTGTTTTCTATTTTATTTTTTTCCGGCCACAAAAATGAACCGATTTGAGCGTTTTTGGTCTTGAAATCTTAATTTTACTTTGCAGAATATGAGGATATTTTTTATAATCCTATAATGAGGCGTACTTTTATTTTGGGCAAATTTCAAAATTTGAATAGTGAATTTTTTGATATTTTTGACCTAAACCTAGCTTTTGAGGGTAAAGCAGTCAAAATATGATCAAATTGTGTCTCAATTTTACGTTTCAAAACATGGAAATATTGTGTGTTATCTACGCACCACTGTTTTTTTTACGTAGGAGGGAGGGCAGTGCTCCTAGTGGGTAGTAATCAATTGGATTTCAAATCACTCAACGAAAGTTCACAACAGCCATAGAAGATTTTATTGAAACACTGATGGCGGAACAACATCAATTATATCCACGCAAAGCGTATAGTTTAATAATGAAATGTTAAGGTCATGGCAAACGAATCGAAGTAATGACGAGTCATTGAAATAACGAAGGTACCCAGTGCAAAGCCAAACGTTTCGCTATACGTATATTGTAAAGGCCATTGTAAAAGATAAATGACCATGACTGCATTATGTACCTCGCCAGCTAAGCATTGAGCGGATGCTGCCTGCGCAAGTTGTAACCTCCTATGTGCACTAGCCGGAAATGAGGGGTGTCATACAACAATGGGTACACGAAAAGAAACGGTAATTCGAGCAGTGGCAAGGTGAAGGATAAGGGGCAATGTTTGTCGGGGCGAGGAAAGTAGAGTTCCCTCCCATTAAAACGCACGGCCTCCTATTGAAGACTGAACTCACTCAAGTATCGATCAGCCCCGCATCAGCACGGCTTACGTATTAGGCGCCTAGTTCTCCCTTTTCGTATTTTAAATGCTTTGCGAGCAAAGACTTGATGAGGAAAGTTCATCAGGACATCACGGAAGGTACGGGAGAGGGTGTTTACACTTCACTTAAATTTTCGACCGAGAGCAGCCCCATACTCAGTGGGTGAGCAAAGGATGCCACAGTTGTCCGCGTGAACGTGCGCACGACCGTTAAACGACTCACATGTGAGAGGCGAGAACATAAATATATTACGGTAAACAAGAGGGTGGATTGCGAAGGTGATAGGGTGCTGAAGTCGGGTGGTGGCACCCTTTGCTCCACTCAAATTTCGTACTCACGTATGATTATACAAATTTATGATCATTTAGACCGTGGGTGAAAAATTGAATAGTCTAGGAGTGTAAATCGATACCTTGAAGCACAAAGGGGATATGTCCCAAAATATCGATTTTGAGATTCTATCGATCGCTCCAAGAATCATGATCCTTTTATCTATTTTTGGGGCCAAAAAACGATAAAATAAAAAAACGGCAAATATTTATAGAGCTTTTATCTTGGAAGTGTTAAGTGCTACCGAAGTTCTGGTTAAACGAGGTTGTAGATCTTGGCCGTACAAACATTTTTTATTCAGCGAATTTTTTATGAAATTGAAAACTATGGGAGAAATCTTTATTTTTGTAAATCGATCAAAAACTTATTTTGCATTAAATGCGAGAAAAATGAGAATTTTTTTTCTCATAATGCCATTTTTTGACATATCTCCTTTGTGCTTTAAGGTATCGAAATAGTCTACAATTGCTACAAGTGCTACAATTGTAGACCGGTTTCGGTAGTTAAACCATCATCAGTACACGACAATGCATGAAGTTCCTCAATTTCTTCGCGAACGATTCAGTATCTATACCGAGGTTGGTAAGTAATTATAACATTATGCAGCTAGTGCTTGAAAATCTCGTCCACTATTCAACCTGCAACATGGCAAAGAGCACCAGAGTGAATTCAATCTTATCACCCGTTTTGGAGACCAGTTTGCGAGAATGCTCATAAACAAACCCCATGCAGAAACCAAATCGAGCGATTTTAACGAAGCTACGTGATCGGAGCATGTAATTGTAAAACTCCGTCATCACCGCAATAATTTCCTGTACAAACAGAGCAGAATTCATCGGTCTGTTCATCATTGAGGCGCAGACGACGACGTTTTTAATCACACAAGCTCAATCCAGTCCATTCCACTCGAGGCAGGAAGATTACCAAAAACAGAGTCGACTGCAGCAAACTCTTAGTGGCCTCAGGGCGAACTACAGCGCCAGCTTTGCAAGATAGCGTTGCGCGACAATACAGAAAAGTGATTGAAACTTGACGCGAGTCTGCCACGGCCAGATAGCAAGGAGAAATACCTGTAAACGTAAGCGAAGGAACCATTTCAGGAGTTCAACTTTACTCAAACACTTACGACGCGTTGATCCGTTAGAGGACCGGATGAACGGGGATAATGAAAAAGGAATCCGTTGTAACGAAGTCACTTTTTTAATTTTAGCAGGTTTTACAGTCAATTTTCTAGGCACACTCTAGGACTGTACAGTCTAGGAAGACAGGGTTGGCAAAATGGAGAATGTATATCCAGGCCAACTTTATCCTAACAGTTTTTACTTCCATATTTACAGAGTACATGGAAGCATTGGAATCCATACATTCGCCATCAACCAATAACAGATAGAACGTAATTGTTCATTCTTTAAAATAATGATTTTTTTCCCGAGCCGAACAATCAGATATTTTAACATGATCTGCAATCTAGTTCAGCCAAATCAGCCAAAACAGCCAAAATCAGCCAAAATTCCATTGATTGGATTTTATAAGCACGGTTTCTCCTTATGGAGGGTGAGGATTGAAAGATGGATCAAATTTCAAAACCTGCGTGACCAATCACAATGAGGAACATGCATGAAAAAAAAAATAAACTGTTTTTTCGACATAATATTCCTTGTTAGGCTTCGAAAATGGTGTTATGGTGGATGACGGTTCGGAAAAGAGGTAATTAAAAGAGGAGGAAGGCTTAGTGAAAATCGCAGATTTGAAGTCGAGCGGGAAAATGGCACACAGTGTGATGTCATCTTCCCGTGAACACCAGTGCAACCTCATCTAAGTTCATGTGTGTATGCTGTGATAGGTCGGCGATAACGGATTTTTTGCCGTTACGTTAAGAAACTACGTACAGTCGCGTCCGCACAGTGACGTCATACGGTTAACCGCCACATTCAAAAGGGCCCTTTTCATTAGCGTTTTTCACCAGGAAAAATGTTGTTTTTTTTTTGTTGTAGACCATCACTACATCATTTTCGCATCCTAAACAGCATCATTCTGGCGGAAAAAATGGATTTCGTTTTTCATGCATGTTCCTCATTATCTAGGTACTGTATTCCGTTTCAACAATTTCTATCCTAAGGCAATTCCTATCGGGCATCATTTCTTCAGAAGCGCAGGAAAATTGTGCGGTACTCGCAAGATTAATTTATGTGCCAAGCACCTGCACCGTTTCAAATTGTTTCAACGCCAGTACAACATTGCGGTACTGAGCTGTACGCCCTTTATCCAATTCAACAATAGGGCATTTCGGAATCAGTGTAAATCAATGATTGTATGGGAGCGTTCATCAACATAAGTGCCTCCAACTCGAGTCGATATGCCAACAATCACCGAACCGGTGGCATATGTAATGTTGATCGTCGCTCATATGGGGTAAATAATGTTCGGTAATGTATCAGTCAATAATCGCGTGAGAGAAATATTCGACCGATAACGTACTCGAAGAAGTTCACAAAGAACAAAGCAGTGAAAGAAGCAAAATCCATGAATCTAAAAGCAGAAAAAAACCAGTGGTGCGCAGATGACACACATTCCATATTTTGGTACGTAAATTTTTGACACGATTTGATTCGATTTTGAGGTTACATCGGTTCAATGGATCCCAGTTAACTAGACCTTGGTTAGAGATATCAGTTAATCTAGGTCGAGTTAACTGAGATTTATTTAAACGAAGTCTAGTTAACTGAGATCTGTTTTATCGAAATCTATTGATCTTAAGTTGATAATAGTCGAAAATAATAAATAGAAAATTAAATAAAAATAGAAAATAAATATAATAGCAAAATTATTAAAATGAATTAAATTAATAGAATAAATAAAATAAATTAAATTAAATAAATCAATTTAAAAAAATTAATTATTTAAATAAATAGAAGATGGAAAATTAAAATAACCTTGAGTTAACTAGAGCTCAGTTAACTATAGTTAACTGAAGTCAGGTTAACTCGAATCTATTTAAACGGGGGCCAGTTAACTTGAATCTATTCTGATTCTGATATTTGACTACAAAATTCCTTTGATTCTTCCGTAATCGAGCACCCCTCAAGGCATGATTTGGCTCGACTCCTCAAAAACGCAACAACGTAACGTGAATGGTCTCAATCGTTCATCGCCCTCATCGATCATTGATTTGACTCGCGATGTTGATTTTTTCACCGGATGCCGAAAACCTTTCGAGGCAGTCGCTTTGTTAATAAGGATGACTGCCGATCGGTTGAATTAGGTAACCGCGTAGAAAAGCACAATCGTCCATGTTTCCTCTGACTGTCCTCCTGTGGAACGATGAGCCGTGAAGTCAGGCTTTAGGTAACCGACACTCGTCACCCGGTGATGAAATGTCTAGGAACCCCGTAGCCGGTGAAATTGTATCTGTCCCCTGTTTCCTAGTTGTCCAATCGGGGGGTTTTGACACTGGCCGATTGCTCAACGGTTGTGAACAACATAACGACCATAAAAAATTGCAGTTTTCGTTTTCCGATCAACGAGTTTGAAAAGTTGGGACTAATACACATTTTCAACGATCAATAGGAGTGCGGATTGATGAAAAATTAGTGGGCATTCGGCCAGTGAACAACAACCTCCTTCAGTTGGGTACCATTTCAATCTGTGGTGACGTTTCGAAAGAACTTCTTTCATCTTCAGACCTTACAGCTAAGTATCCCATTTCAAACGTCACAACGAAACTAATTTAAATGAATAACATTTAAAAAATCCCTATATAATTGATAATACTGTTAAAGCTCCACTTACTATAAATTTGTTAAATAATTAACATATAGGCTCCATATACAGGATCCTCATATAATTGATAATATTGTTAAAGCTCCACTTACTATAAATTTGTTAAATAATGAACATATAGGCTCCATATACAGGATCCTCATATAATTGATAATATTGTTAAAGCTCCACTTACTATAAATTTGTTAAATAATGAACATATAGGCTACATATCCAGAGTTTGATAGGTACTGTGGTGAAAATGTTCGAAACTGCCAACTAATGACCAAGAACGCTCAAATCGGTTTATTTTCGTGGCCGGAAAAAATAAAATAGAAAACACTAAACATGCAATATATTGAAATTACTGTGAGTTATCCAAATTTCGATTAAACAGGGCGTTAGGTCTTCCCGAGAAAAATATTTCAGTTCAAGAAATTTGAAAAAAGGTTGAGAATCGAGGAGGCTATGGCAATATTTGTAAATGGCCACAGACGGACACACCCACACTTGTTCAGGAAGTGATTCTGAGTAAATGTGTACCTATCGAAATCGAAGTCAAAGCCACTGTGAGTTTGACTTCGATTTCGATTATGAGTTTGAGTTTTTGTTTCATTGTGAGTTTGACTTTGATTTCGATTATGAGTTTGAGTTTCTGTTTCATTGTGAGTTTGACTTTCATTTCGATTGTGAGTTCGATTTCGATTATGAGTTTGAGTTTCTCTTTAATTGTGAGTTTGAGTTTCTCTTTAATTGTGAGTTTGACTATGAGTTGGAGTGTTTGTTCCATTGTGAGTTTAAGTTAAAGTTCCATTGTGAGTTTGAGTTCACCGAGGGGGCCATGCCTCCCCCCCCCCCAAAAAATTTTCTGGAATTCCTTCATAAGGAGTACGAATGCGACATATTTTTCAGTATGAACACGGTAGTTACCCATAAACCGCTTATTACTTATGAACTTACTGCAGAACCGAAGCCATTTTTCAAGTCCATAACTAAGAAAATAAGTCATCCACCATGGTATTAAAGAAGAAGAAAAAAAACGAAAATTTCTGACTATTATGCAGGTAAGGTGGTTAGAGTGAAAAACGAAAATCGACGGTGTCAGAGCAACACACCGTATCGTCATTTTTGCCAAAAATAAGTTATGCATAACATGCCATATTATGCATGTTAACCATATTATGGCTGGAAAGCTCTCTCCAGCACGGATTCAATAAAATTTGAAGTTCCATCACAATTCCAATAGGATGTGCGCAACTCACGTACCTATTAGATAATAACCTGTGTCGTCATTATGTTGGTAACGAGCTGTACTTTCAGTTATTTGGCATCGTTTACCGTTTCAGAAGAGGGGGCCTCGCATGTGCTCCAAATTTTACCGCAAGTGAGATTTTATTAGACTGTTTTTATTGTATTCATCAAAGTTTTTCCCATCCTTGACAACCAGGGTTTTGGCTTTCCTGAAAAGCGACCAAAATGACGATAGAGGGTGTTGCTCTGACACCGTCGAAATACTATTTTACGCCGAACCACCAATGCATTTCTCAATTTCGCCGGAGGAATTCTTTAACCGACCGTTTGAAGAGCACGGTAGGCATCTGCGGGAGGTAATCCACGTCGTCCTCAACATTGGTGTCCTCAACACGATTAGTTTGCGATTGATGTGGTAGGTAGTTGATCGGAGAGGATTTCATGGAGAATACCCGGTTTTTCCTGGCGCGATAATGAATGTCTCGACGGCAAACTGTCAAGTAACGTCTTGCACTGAGCAGACACTATTCTTCGCCGATCCAGCAGTTTGTTGCACGGCCATTCTTGGTTAATGATTTCCAGCTTGACGGAAGGAAAAATGATGCCGGGCAGGGAGCGCTTTTAATTTGGACTTGGATCTAAACGTAAGCGTTTCGGAATCACTGATGGGTAAAGCCAAAAGAAAGAAGTAGCGGGGGCGGCCGTGGGAAAACCCTCAGGTCAAAGCTCCGTGGATTGATAAGGGGAGGGGGTGAAACAATCATTTCCGAACCAGCCCCCGTCTTCTCGTTCCGGCATCCTGGAGTTTACTCCGTTTCCTCCCAACTTCCCACGGCCTTATTCGCCGGGGCCCAATCCCAGTACTTAGTATTCGGTCAGATAAAGACTGATGCACGTCGGCTCGGAACTGATGACCGTGGGTTACCAACACGTGAACCAGATAGCCCAGAGCCGCCCTTAAGCGATGGACATTAGGCATTCGCCGGTTATTCCTTTCGCGGGCTACGATCCGCAGGGAACAGAATTGAGGTAGGTATCCCTCGAAGGTTGAAGAATTGAGGGGGGTTAAGGCTCGTCAGGTATCGATCGGATCCGCTAATTATTGATCCACTATTTTCGCTTCCGTATTTACAGAGTAAATGGAAGTATTGGAATCGTCCTGAAATCGAGAATTGGAACGGAGCTTCAGAAAAAACTTTTACTTATACACATTTACTCAGAATCACTTCCCGAACAAGTGTGGGTGTGTCCGTCTGTGGGCATTAACAAAAATTGCCATAGCTCCCTCAATTCTCAACCTTTTTTCAAATTTCTTGAACTGAATTGTTTGTCTCGTCAAGATCTAACCCTCTGTTTAATCGAAATTTGGATAACTCACATTACTTTCGATGTATTTGCATTTTTAGTGTTTTCTATTTTTTTCCGGCCACAAAAATGAACCGATTTGAGCGTTCTTAGTCTTAAAATCCTTGTTTTACATTGCAGAATATGTGGATATTTTTCATGATCCGATAAATTTGCTTTTGGGCGAATTTTAGAATTTGGATAGTGAGTTTTTTGATATTTTTATCCTAACACCCTTGAAAACAGTCAAAAAATGATCAAATTGTGTCACGTTTTTACCTTTCGAAATATTGTGTGTCACCAACTGGTTCAGAAATGTGTCAGCGTTTAAAAACCCATTTGAAGTGAGTTTTCCAAACATTATTTGCGTTTAAATAACCAGTCGTTTACAGGTAGAGCACACTACTTACACCGCTCAAGAATGGAATACTCTGTCAAGCCGAATGTTGGACTGCTTATCAAATTTTCAATCCTTTCCCATAATGATGAGAAATTTTTGTTTCAATCAAAAGGGAACATATCCGAACTTTCCTTCAACTTGATGCTGGATGTGTTTTTCAAAAAGGAACATAGTATGTTTGGATATTATATGATCTACCGGATTTTCTTTTCAGCTCTAGTTTTGAATGTATCCGTTAGAGTGCGTGTGCTGTCCAGTGGTAAGATTTAAAGGTGTTGGTAGGGTTAACCGACAGATTGCAGGAGCATCACTCTTCGGCACCTCCGTTATCAGCTGTGCTCCTGTGTTTCCTAGTTTCCGATGATATCAAGAAGAGCAGCACTAGCATTAAATGCTAGTGAAAATGTTTCACTCCTGTAAAGACTGCGCTGATTTCTTTAGTGCCTCTTTCTGTTTTTATTTCGAGTCTGCAACTGACTAAAATCAAGGCTGATTGGCTGATCATGTTTTGGGATGTCATTTCTTGTGGTTCACGAAGCTAAACTAGATTAAAAACTAAATTTAAATTCCAATCAATAACTCCTTTAACGTTTTTTTTTTACTTCCTGAAATTTTTCCGGAAGTGGATATGACCCTTTTTGAAAGTAACTCCTCAAATTTTCAGGGGGCGTTAAAATTTATTTTTTCCTGAACGATTACAAAGGTTCATTTCTCAAGAGAAAAACGAACCAAAACCTTACGGGTTGAGCTCAGCGAGCGTTTCTAAAGTAGTCTTTCTCGAGGCTATCAACCGGACAAGATGGAGGCCGAAAAGTTCCAACACTCGAATGCGTTCAACATTCCCGAGAAGTGAAAAGAAGGTAAAAGAATGAAGGGAAAAAGGAAAACGTTGAAAAGGAAAAGGTTCTAATTTTTATCGCCCCCAGCATCGCCTACCTAGTCGACCGGTTGGCCGCGTTCCTCGGGAAAAATAGCGCAACCCGCATTTTGACGGCGAGAGTGAGCAAGTTACAAAGACGACGACGACGACGACGACGACTAAAACGACAGGCGAGGGGTTAAGTAGGGGCAATGAACCGGTGGAAGGGCCGCGGTTTAGGTGAAAGCTATCCGTCAAAAAATGCGCGAAGGAATGGAAGACGACGGTTTCGACGAAAAAGGCGAAAGGGAGGGGAAGATTGTAACAAGCAGCCGGCGAGACGAAGACAGAGAGTCAGACAGCCTCAGGAACAATGAGACAGAAACGGAATAAAAGAGAAGGGGCCACATGAAGAATGGTAAAAGCCTGCTTACTCCGCCTGGATGGCGGCAGACAATTGAGTAGTCGCTGAATTCTTTGGCTTTACGTTTTATAACGAGAAGGTATTCCCATCCTTTTCAACAAAATCAATTAAGTATACTCAACTTTGAAATATCGAACCTTCCAAAACGGTTTGGCTTTTTTTTCGCTTTACTCAAAGCTGGAATGAAGAATCGGTTCCGAACGTCCAAATACCTGTCATACAAAGCGGGCGAACTTAACAATCCGTTGAATAGATTTGATAAAATCTTCATTTTCATCTGATGATCGAAGCGAATACTAAACATCGAGCATAGTATTACTGCAGGATCGTTTAAAAACATTTTATGCAATATGCGTTGGGAATTTTGCGCCCAATAGGAACTTTGATGGTTTACGTTTCAAAAGGTTTGAAATCCGAAAAATATCCTGCCCATCAAAACTAGTGGTATACCTAGATGCACAATAATTCCATATTGTGCTACGTAAAATGCCAACCACTGGACACGGAATGTGACAATTTGATTATATTTTGACTACTTTTAAGGGTGTTAAGGTAAAAATATCAGGTTCTCCCTGGTAGTGAGTGAGCATTCCAACAATTTTCAGGATATTTTTATTTTATATCTTACAGTTCAGATTTTCATTCGTCTTTTTGAAGTCGGTTTTATTTTTGTCACATTTTTTTTTTTTTTGAAGATTCAGAGACGAAAAAACGTATTGTATGCCATACCAGGGCACTTCACCCCATCATATTGTAATGGTTCTAAAATTAAAATTCGGATCGGAAATTCAGAAAAACAATTCAGTCGCACATTTTTACTTGCAGTTCATTTTTACCTTTCTGAACTAGTGCCGTGGTCGAAAGCTCATGCAGATATGGCGAATTGCGAAATTAATATTATTCAATTTTTTAGAAACGTCTAATTGCTTTTCTGAAGTTTTGGACTTGGACCCAAATAAGGATCCGCGATTGGTGGTTATCTTCACACCACTAGTATGAGGAATGCCTTTCTGATGGCCAGAAGAAACTTACCTACTACCTACCAGCTAAAAAAACAACAATAAAAACCTTCTCTAGCATTCAATACAGCTTCACTGTTGGTACCAATTGAAAACAACGGCCTCGAAAACCGCACGACAATGATCAACATTTCCGCCCGGAAGATAGTCAAACAATCGTCTATGGACTTGGCATAGTCAATTATTTTCGAATGATATTTTTGCAGATCGAAAAAAATGGAACAATACAAAATTCGGAGATGGAGTTTTTACTAGGCTGGAATATCCGATACCGTTAGTCGACAGATATATCTGTCGAATTTATAATATAAATTATATATTATAATATAATATTAAAGGAATATTATTCCTTTGTGGGGCCTCTCAGGGAAAATCAGTATGATTCTCCTCCAAGATTTCATATCGCGTCGAGTGACGTTTTCACCGGAATCAATCTGGCGCAAATACTGACGGGCAAAAATTGATGAAACGTGGGGAATTGTAAAAGCTGAAATTACAGCAGGAACGGACAGTGGACGAAAGCTGACGTGCTATCCTCTTATTATTGCGAGGAGCCTTTTGTCGAGATTATTGCTTGAGCTCGCCATTGTCGAGTTGCTGAAGGATGAGAAAGTCACGGGTGGGGTGTGTTTGAATGTCTCATTGTGTCTTTGTGTTTTGTTACAAAACCGGCCGATGCCGAGAGTAGCTGACTCCGAGCGATGCTTCGCCTGAAGTCATTCAGACTTACTATATGATGACCCAGTTCGTCTTCTTCTGCTCGGTATATACTGGAGGTGGAAGTATCAAGCACCTTGAAGGAATAGTATATACCGGAGCTCCTGCCCTTGAACCCAGGGGGTGCACTTAGGCCATAAGATAACATAATATTATGGAACAATCGCGAAAGGAATATGTTATCATAAACAGTGTACTTTTCTCAGCCAAATGTCGATTTCAACTAGGTAAATGCAAATTAATTGGAAAGTTTTGCACACTTTCACGTCTCATTATCATAAAATGAACAACGAAAAATGTTCACGAGTGATAACAGAAGTATTTTGAGATGAATAAGATCTATCAATTTTCAGAAACCCTATTTTGTAAAAGTTGAAATTGAAGTACCTCAGTATTGTCGGTTGTATTTCCGATTCGTGGAGCGATTTTTTGCTTTTACCTTCTGTAGGTAAAAGTCCTTCCAGTGCAGTAAGGAGCGGCCAGGTTCCCGGATTGCTATTTTCTCCTCCAAAGTAAACTTTAAAAAAATCGATTGAACTACCTTCACGTCATTCATTTTTATTATACCATTTGAATTTTGATTTTTTTCGAAAACTCCAGAACCACGGCCGTTGCACCAGCGCCTTGTCAGACTGATGCGGTCGGTTAGGCGCCGTCATCCGCGACCCGATCGTGCGCGCTCTTTCATGTCGGATCGATTCACTCCGTCACGGCACATCTTTTTCACAGGCCTCAAATCGCACCATTGCCTGTTCATCGCCTTCGTCCAGAAACCAAAGACCTTGGTGATGGGATAATCGAAAGGTTCGAGAAATCTGTCTTGACAGGATTTCCGTGTGCGCAGTATAAATCGCCCTCTTCGGTCCCAATCGGGAAGTTGAAATTCGGATTATTTATTTATTTATTCAAAATTGTACGGGCGGGATCGCCCAATTACAAAACATATTATTGCAAAAAAATTGAAGTACTTATTAATATAAATATAATGAATATTAGTATAAATGAATGATCCGTGATTAACATACTGGCAAAAATTAACAATGGGTTAAGAAAACCAGGATTAAAACCAAGAATAATTTTTTGATTCTAGATTGATTTCTGATGATTCTGATGAAACGAGTTTTACTGTGGGGTCCGTGGGGTAGGCGATATAGATCGTAAGATAAGTTCGTAAGTTCCGAGGAGTTGACAGATTCTGCATTCTGGTAGTACGCTAGGAGTGAGGGCAGTTTTTTGGATCCAGGGGGACCAAACTCCGTCGGGGGAAGTGAAGACGGGGTTGGGACGGCGTACGGCGGACGGACAAAAAAATTTTATTGCAGATTTGGATTCTACAAACCTTGAAACGTAAACCAACAAATTTTCAGGGGGTGTTAAAAAAATTTTTTTCCTCACCGATTACAAAGGTTCATTTCTTAAGAAAAATGAACCAAAGAACGTTATATTATTTCTCGGTGTCCTACAGTCTGTAGTAGCTGGGTAGGTAGCAAAACAGTCTAGAAAACGGCTGAACACTGGCTTGATTCATCCAGAAATGAAATTACGCATTTCTGTGGAGAAAAGCCATTTTCCCTCGTTTTTTCCCTCAAAATTTTTTTTCCCCTCAGAAAGTCGGTTTTCCCTCGAAAAGTGAAATTTCCCTCAATGTGGAAACACTGATCTATTGTCTATCTATCTAGGTTTGTTCTTGGGTTTCAGAAATTGTCGTTTTGACTTTGGTCAGCATCGTGGATTTCCAGATGATCCCGTTCGGAGCATGAACTTGAGGCGTCATTTACCGGCGCTCTTTTTTCGCCCTTTACTATTCTTTGAGGGCTTTAATCAACTCGTCAGTGTCAGGCATCGTGTCACCGCTGATGTGCCATTCTGTTCCGACATACAGAGCGTAACGGCCGTTCGTTCGGTCGGAATAACCAGGTTCAGTCACCGGCACTTGAACGTGCCGAGTCGTTGGTGGCCGACCGAACGCATGAATCGAAGGACTTTTTCAAAGGGAATAACAAAGAAAAATGAGTTATCGAGATAGCGCGCAGGGCGAAAGGTCGCGGAAAAATCGAACGGGTACAAAACATGTCTGTACGTCTTCAACGTTCTCAACAAGTGAAATATGATTTTAACGATTTTGAGATAATTCGAAGGTAAAGTGTTGTACTGAAAGCTCCACTGTGACACATGCCTGTCCCCCCTGTTGGCATGATGGATGACATTTTTGAAAATCGATCGCAGATCGGCTCTATGGATCCGCCACAAGGGCTCACTAAAAACAGCGATAACTGTTGAATGGTTTAAGCAACCATAATGGTTGAAAAGTCTCGTTGTTCACCAGAAACTGCAATAGGGCTTAGTGGTCATCAGTAGTAGTATCAGCAGAAATCAGCAGTAGTATCATCATCATAGCAGTAGTATCATGCAGAAACTGCAATAGGGCTTAGCGGTCATCAGTAGTAGTATCAGCAAAAATCAGCAGTAGTATCATCATCACAGCAGTAGTATCATGCAGAAACTGCAATAGGGCTTAGCGGTCATCAGTAGTAGTATCAGCAAAAATCAGCAGTAGTATCATCATCATAGCAGTAGTATCATGCAGAAACTGCAATAGGGCTTAGCGGTCATCAGTAGTAGTATCAGCAGAAATCAGCAGTAGTATCATCATCATCATAGCAGTAGTATCATGCAGAAACTGCAATAGGGCTTAGCGGTCATCAGTAGTAGTATCAGCAAAAATCAGCAGTAGTATCATCATCATAGCAGTAGTATCATGCAGAAACTCCAATAAGGCTTAGTTGTCATTAGTAGTAGTATCAGCAGAAATCAGCAGTAGTATCATCATCATAGCATAGTATCATCATAGCAGTAGTATCAGCAGGTGTCATCAGTCTCTCTTAAGCGGTAGTAGGTAAATAATTAACGGTTCCATCGATGAAATTAGGTAATTTTTTATGGGGGCCATATGGGGGCTATTTTTTATGCGTAGATAACCCACAATGCTTCCAAATTTTGATACGTACATTTTCGACACAATTTGATTATGTTTCGACTGCTTTTGAGGGTGTTTAGGTCAAAAATATGAAAAGCTGACCATGCAAATTTTAAAACTCGCCTAAAATATGCCGCATTATCGGAATACAAAGAATATTGACATATTCTGCAAGGTAAAACAAAGATTTTTCGACAAAATATGTATTATGTTTTTGGGGCCAGTAAAAATAAAATCGAACTCTCCGTCAAACTCAAACTGAAACATTTTTTTAAACATCTTTTTTTGTTTATCGAAGAACTCTCAAATTCTGCACAAGGGTTCATTTTTCGATTGCAAAGACCAACCTAATGATAATGTAGGTTTGTCTTTGCAATCGAAAAACCAGTGGTGCGTAGATAACACACAATGCATCCATGTTTTGAAACGCACATTTTTGAAAAAATTTGATCATATTTTGACTGTTTTTAAGAGTGTTTAGGTCAAAAATATCAAAAAATTCACTATGCAAATTTTAAAATTCGCTACATTTTTGGAATATGAAAAATATTCACATATTCAGCAGGGTAAAACGAAGATTTTGAGACCAAGAACGCTCAAATCGGTCCATTTTCGTGGCCGGAAAAAAATAAAATAGAAAACACTGAAGATGCAAATATATCGGAAGTACTGTGAGTTATTCAAATTCCGATTAAATAGGGTGTTAGGTCTTAGGTAAGGCAGAAAACTTGGATATTTTTATGTTCGAATATCTCGACGTATTTTGATTTTAGGCGAGTTTTAGAATTTGCACAGCGGGTTTCTCGACAATTTCGATCCAAACAGCCTCAAAATCAGTCGAAAATTCGGGTGTCATTTTTTCACCTAAAATTTCTACGCACCGCCTGTCAACAGTTGAAGTTCACCCACCGTGTCAGGCAATCGATAATTATCAATTATAATTCATTAGTTAAGGCCGGTAAGGACAGTCTGCGGTCAGCGGGAACTGGGCGACCGATAAGTGGCCGGTAATACCGCCGCCGAAAAGCGAGAGTGGAAGGGGGAAATAACGGTTGGAGGAAGAAAAAAACGGTTGGCACCGCGTCCGCCTGGTGGGAAGCCGCCTGGGCGGACCGCATCCCGGAAACACGGATCCCTGCTTCGCATTTTCTCGCCGGAATACACGAAACGGAACACGGAAGCGCCTGCGAGCTTCTGGCTCACCGGAGCCGCCGTGCGATATTGAGTTCGGATCGCCGGTAAACGCTCGTATCATATTTTTCGAAATAACCGCCAGCTCTGTTGGAAAATTTTCGGTTCAGTTTTCTCAATAAATGTACCCGCGTTATTGGACAAGTGAAAAAATTTAACTCAGTGGGTTTACGTTTCAAGGGGTGTAGAATTGGAATCCGCGATAAAAAATTTTCGTCCGACCGCCGTTTTTTAGGTTTTAGGGGGAAGGAGTTGTAAACATTTGAAAGTTTCACATGAACGAAATATTCGATTATTAAATACATTTAATGTGTCGTGTTTCAACACACAAATAAATATTAAAGCATTTTATTAAAAATCAATTCTTCACAGGTATAAGACTCTAGTTCAACTATTCTTTTGGTTCATTTTTCTTAAAAAATGAACCTTTGTAATCGGTCAGGAATAAAATTTTTTTAACACCCCGTGAAAATTTGTCGGTTTACGTTTCAAGGGGTGAAGAATCCAAATCTGCATTAAAAATTTTTTGTCCGTCCGCCGTCCGGGGATTTTTAGGGGGAAGGAGTTATCGAAAATGTTTGAAATTTTTACCAAAAATCAAGTTCCGTATCTAGTTGTTCCTAACGTCTCGACAGAACAACAACTTAGTTTTAAGGTCAGTAAAACAACTGTTGAACTGAGAAAAATTCTTGTTTTTTGGAAATTTGCAACTCAGGCATGTGAGGCATAATTTTCTATAGATTTTTCTATGCTGAATCGAATGAGGCCATCGCCACGGCGGTAGCTTTAACCGTTCAGGGTTTTCTTGCAGTTTTAGTGAGACATTTTTGAGTTTTGCAAAATTTCCCACATTCTTAATAAATCGAAAACTACTAGAGATACAAAATTCGTTTTCCACTCGTTGGTATCCCCACAAAAACTTCTGTAATCCTTTAATTTGAAGAAACACATAAAAACTTACAAAACAGACAAAAAAATTTTATTGTATATTCGTGTTCCAGAACCTCTGAAACGTGAAAGAAAACATTTTCAGGGGGTGTTGTAAAAACATTTTGCTCGACCGATTACATAGGTACATTATTGGAAATAGGTAGTGTACCAAAATGATGTGCACATGTCACTGACTACTTAGCAGCGTCTTTTGTTTCAGTTTGAGTTCGAAGTAGAGTTCGGTTTCATTTATTTCTGGCCACAAAAATATGATAGAAATTGTGTCAAAAATTAACGTATGACAATTCGGAAGCAATCTGTGTCATCTACGCACCACTGGTTTCACAATTATCATTCACTCTACCATTCAAGCAAGTGAGGAACATTTTATTGCTACCCGTTCCATCTAAAATAGGGGGAAACGGAGTGATTTTATTTTCCTCGCCAAACTCAACCCGCGGAAATGGTTGCCATCAATTAGCTCCAACCCAGTAACGAAGATTCGTTGCACAACGGAATAAACAACTTCCACTCGAAATCAAAGACTTAGTCTAATCAACATCCGGCGAATTGCTTTTCGGACCTTGACGGTTGATGGTTCGTGCTGGAAAAACAACTTTCTGCGAATAAAGCGAAGGGTGTATCATAGAGAGAGACAGCAGTCAACTGAGCGAGTAACAGGACGAGTTATGGGGCGATGGAGCATTCCAATATTGTTAGGGAGATTTATTATATTCCCGGCTCCGGTTGTGTAAATCGGTAAACCATTAAACGGAGCATGATCATATTTCATCCGATATATTCCACGAAAATCATGATAATGAATGATGCTTCTCGGCTTGCAGGATCGAGTCGAAATATTTCTCGCTAACCCGTCAGCACTAGGCCACTAAGACGCCATGTCTCACGCCATTTTCGGCTTTTCCCAAAAATCTGTCGACTCGGTTTACAATAGGTTTCTTCAAAACTCGGCAGGCGGTTAATCCAAAATATGAGGACTTCGAGATGCTTAATTTTTCACCGAAGGAATGGAAATATTGGAATAATGGAAAATCTACCGAAAACTGTAAACCGGATGGGGGTTCAGATGAAAACCAGTGGTGCGTAGATAACACACAATACTTCCATATTTTGAAACGTAAAAGTGTGACACGATCTGATCATATTTCGAGTGCTTTTCAGGGTGTTGAGGCCAAAAATATCAAAAAACTCACTATGCAAATTTTAAAATTCGCCCAAAATTGTAAAACGCAAAATTTTTGGAATATAAAAAATATCCGCATATTCTGCAAGGTAAAACGAAGATTTTGAGACCAAGAACGCTCAAATCGGTTCATTTTTGTGGCCGGAAAAAAATTAAATAGAAAACACTAAAAATGCAAATATATCGGAAGTACTGTGAGTAATTCAAATTCCGATTCAGCAGGGTGTTAGGTCTTGCCGAGACAAACATTTCAGTTCAAGAAATTTGAAAAAAGGTTGAGAATTGAGGGAGTTATGGTCATTTTTGTAAATGACCACAGACGGACACACAGACACTTGTTCAGGAAGTGATTCTGAGTAAATGTGTATAAGAAAACGTTTTTCCTGATGCTCCGTTCCGATTCTCGATTTTATGACGACTCCAATACTTCCATTTACTCTGTAAATATGGAAGTAATAAAATTAATACGAGTAGGCAGCACGTTTCTGAAAAATTTGTTTATAGCATTTCTATCTGAGGTGACACCCTGTTTAATCGAAATTTGAACAACTCCGATATACATGCATTTTTTGGTGTTTTCTATTTTATTTTTCCCCGGCCACAGAAATGAACCGATTTGAGCGTTCTTGGTCTTAATATCTTTGTTTTACCTTGCAGAACATGTGGACATTGTTATATTCCAATAATGTATTGTATTTTTATTTTGGGCGAATTTTAAAATTTTAATAGTAAATTTTTTAAATATTTTTGACCTAAACACCCTCACAAGCAGTCAAAATATGATCAAATTGTGTCACAATTTTACGTATCAACATATGGAAGTATTGTGTGTTATCTACTCACCCGTGTTTTTTTCCTGGCCGCAAACATGAACCAATTTGAGCGTTCGAGGTCTTAAAATCATTGTTTTACCATGCAGAACATGTGGACATTTTTTATAATCCGATAAATTGCCGTATTTTTATTTCACTCGATTTTTAACATTCGCAGTGTGAGTTTTTTATGTATTTTCGACCTAAACACCCTCAAAAGCAGCCAAAATAAGATCAAATTGTGTCACACTTTTACTGTTTCTAAATATGGACGAATTGTGTGTTATCTGCGCACCACTGGTTTTATGGTGCCGCGCTCCACATCTGAAGCGGACTTTATGGACGACCCCAAAGTACCCATCTTCTCGGTAACTGCGAGCGTCAAGAATTTGACGAGGTCCTCAAAAATCACGAGCAAGGCGAGTGGTGGGAGATCGCAAAACGCAAAAAAAGCCAGGGCAGCGTTAGAATAAGGAATATAAGTTACCGCAGGCTAAACTGGCGCATTCCTTTATCGATCCTTCTTAAGGGCTATACAGTCGCTGAATTGCATTACTCCTTACATTCAAGGGACTGTAATGCGCTGAGAAGGTGTTATGACATAACAGGGGCATTGTGCTATTGCACAGAGCAAAAGCTGGGAATGGGGGTCGTAGATTGATCGTAAGGGCTGCGAAAGGGGGTGGGGTCTTTTATGTGACAAGGGCCCCGGATTTAGTAGGACGTCACACGGCCTTAAGTACCTGATTACCATACATCAATTTCCCCTCTTCACAAACGAGGGAACAGGTTGCAGGCCCAGCCGTATACTCGCATCGGCCAGGGAAAAAAAATTCAACGGCCCCTGAAAATTTGTTGCTTTACCTTTCAGGGGGTGTATTATCCGAATCTGCAATAAACCAGTGGTGCGTAGATAACACGCAACACTTCCATATTTTGAAACGTAAAATTGTGACACAAATTGATCATACTTTGACTGCTTTTAAGGGTGTTTATGCCAAAAACATCAAAAAATTACCTATGAAAATTTTAAAATTCGCCCAAAATAAAAATACAATACATTATTGGAATATAAAAAATATCCACATATTCTGCAAGGTAAAACAAAGATTTTAAGACCAAGAACGCTCAAATCGGTTCATTTTTGCGGCCGGAAAAAAATAAAATAGAAAACACTAAAAATAGAAATATATCGGAAGTACTGTGCGTTATCCAAATTTCGATTAAACAGGGTGTTCGGTCTTGCCGAGACAAACATTTCAGTTCAAAAAAATTTGAAAAAAGGATGAGAAATGAGGGAGTTATGGCCATTTTTGTAAATGACCACAGACAGACGGACAGAGGACACACAGACACTTGTTCAGGAAGTGATTCTGAGTAAATGTGTATAAGAAAAACCTTTTTCTGAAGCTCCGTTCCGATTCTCGATTTTAGGAAGATCACAATACTTCCATTTACTCAGTAAATATGGAAGTAAAAATTACGCCAACGGTTTTCAACGATTTTTCGTGGATTTGTGAAATTTTCATGAAAACTCAAGTCCAGTATCTCGTTGGTCTTAACATCGCTTAATAATTAATAATGAATAATTATTATTTTCGCAATAGCGGTTTCCTCCAGTCCCTGGCATTTCAAGTAGGTAACTAATAAAAGCCCGACCAATTAAAATATCCAATTGCAATTGACGTATGTTACGCATAATTCGCGGGTTCGCACTAATTCAGCGGTAGCTGGCTATTTCTGAATTCAAATTCGAAGAAAGGCGTGGAAAGTTTCACACCGGAGAAAGGCCGGTCGCCAATCGAGCCGAGGAACCGGTCAAACTGCTTGAAACGCCGAAACGGCGAAATAGCCGGTACGGTGGGATCAATTCTATTATGAAGAAAGTTGAGGTCACGTCCAGTGGTTATAGGTCACATGAACTCGAAGTAATAAAGTAGACCTAGCAAGGAAAGCTGGCTCAGTAACTCTCGACAGGATGAATATCATGCTATCATTCACGACACGATTGAGTTGGAAATTGAGTTGGGAAATCTAGCAGGGAAATTCTGCCCTAGGATCTTCGAATTTCTAGTCCGAAACCTTAAAAGGACATAGGGAGGTTAGCGAAATTCCCATGCTTGTCTCCCTTTGTTTTTTACAATCCGTCCATTTATATTCCATATTTACAAAGTAAATGGAAGTATTGTAATCACCCTAGAATTAAGAACTCATACACATTCACACAGAATCACTTCCAGAACAAGTGTGGGTGTGTCCGTCTGTGGTCATTTACAAAAATGGCCACGGCTCCCTCAATTCTCAACCTTTTTTGAAATTTCTTAAAATGAAATATTTGTCTCGGCAAGACTTAACACCCTGCTGAATCGGAATTGAGCCTAGGAAAAATTTCAAAAAATGTTAGATAGGGGCTTCGGGGTTTTTTTGCGCGAATTTTTAGATTTTGACTAAAAAAACATGAAATTTGGCGTTTTCCAAGATTTTGGTCAACAGGGTCAATTTAGTAGGAGTGATAAGGCCAAAATCACGTTTTTTCGCAGTTTTCATAGTTTTACGGCCTATGTGTTAGAACGGAATTTGAATAACTCACAGTACTTCCGACATATTTGCAATTCTAGTGCTTTCTAGTTAATTTTTTTTCCGGCCATAAAAATGAACCGATTTGAGCGTTCTTGGTCTAAAAATCTTTGTTTTACCTTGCAGAATATGTGGATATTTTTTTTAACCCGATAAGGTCTCATATTTTAATTCAGGGCGAATTTTAACATTTGGATAATGTGATTTGTTGATATTTTTGACCTAAACACCTTTAAAAGCAGTCAAAATATGATAAAATTGTGTCACAATTTTACGTTTCAAAATGTGGAAGTATTGTGTGTTATCTACGCACCGCTGGTCATTCAGTCATTCGGATTCCTCACTTGATTTACCGTAAAATTGGCAGTTGTTTCTGGAATTTTCGAAAACATAATATTTTGTCCCTGATTTTTAATGCGGTATCTCCTTTTTCCCGTTTGTGCGTATCTAATGAGAGGGTTCCAATGAACCGGTTTGGTTGGTTTGTATCTGTAACGCTTCTCGGCGAGTGAATGGCCCTTGCCCGACCGTATTTTGACCATGGCCGAGCTCTTGAACCATGGGCAAGCTCACACTGGAAATCGAATAGCTCGATCAACAACATGCAGTCCGCACTTTACTGGCAATGAGGAACATGCATGAAAAAAATAATTAACTGTTTTTTCGCCATAATATTCCTCGTTAGGCATCGAAAATGACGTTATGGTGGATGACGGTTCGGAAAAGAGGTAATTAAAGAGGAGGGAGGCTTAGTGAAAATCGCAGATTTGAAGTCGAGCGGGAAAATGGCCAGCCGTAAGGTTACACAGTGTGATGTCATTTTCCCGTGAACACCAGTGCAACCTCATCCAAAATCATGTGTGTATGCTGTGATAGGTCGGCGATAACGGATTTTTTGCCGTTACGTTAAGAAACTACGTGCAGTCACGACCGCACAGTGACGTCATACGGTTAACCTCCACATTCAAAAGGGCACTTTTCATTAGAGTTTTTCACCCGGAAAATGTTGTTTTTTCGTTGTAGACCATCACTACATCATTTTCGCATCCTAAACAGCATCATTCTGGCGGAAAAAATGGATTTCGTTTTTCATGCATGTTCCTCATTTGTCGGCCCCTTGAATCGTTGTCCACTTTCCGGAGGAACGTTTTTAAAATTTTAAAATTATAGTTTAAAATTGCTGGATAGTTTAAAATTTCCGTTCGCGTCCCAAACATGCGCTCTCTGAACGTTTTCGTAATCCGGCGGCATCGGTCAATATGAGATTCCGTATGATTGGTAAGGGCTTAGGAAAATCTCGTCCCCGCCGGTTCGTACAATATTTCCGGCTTATTCAGGGCGTGAAGTCGGTGAATCATTTCGAAAACGGACGACAGGGATGAATGACGTCCGAAAACAGTGTTTCGGTTCATCTCCTTCGTCGAACTCAAATACGGAACGATGTTTGAACAATGGAATTGGACACAAGGGTCCGGCATGAACCCGGGTTGGAGAGATGAGCCACCTTGAAATGGGCTCGGTTAGTTAAACCAGCCGTAACCGAGCGGCTTGGATTATTGGGCGGGGGTGAATTGGAAACCGCCGCTGCCCGAAAGCGACCGCCATTGTGTTCTCCAGAGACAATGGCTCAAAAACCTAAAGCTTTATATGCTCGCGAATTCATAGGTGGACTAACGGACCACAACATCAGCCAGCCACTTTGTTCAGCTGTTAAGGGAATAGAGCCATGGGCAGACGAGCTTGGAAAGTCCTCCACTCTAACTAGAGTTCTGAAGCAGGACCCTCAGTTTGAGATTCTAACTTGAAAGAGGAACATGCATGGAAAAAAATAAACTGTTTTTCGTCATAATATTCCTTGTTAGGCTTCGAAAATGGTGTTATGGTGGATGACGGTTCGGAAAAGAGGTAATTAAAAGAGGAGGGAGGCTTAGTGAAAATCGCAGATTTGAAGTCGAGCGGGAAAATGGCCAGCCGCAAGGTTACACAGTTTGATGTCATCTTCTCGTGAACACCAGTGCAACCTCATCCGAGTTCATGTGTGTATGCTGTGATAGGACGGTGATAACGGATTTTTTGCCGTTACGTTAAGAAACTACGTGCAGTCGCGTCCGCACAGTGACGTCATACGGTTAACCGCCACATTCAAAAGGGCACTTTTCATTAGCGTTTTTCACCAAGAAAAATGTTGTTTTTTCGTTGTAGACCATCACTACATCATTTTCGCATCCTAAACAGCATCATTCTGGCGGAAAAATGGATTTCGTTTTTCATGCATGTTCCTCATTCTGTCCTCGTACCCCCACTACGGATAGCCTGTGCTCACGACTGACTCTAGCTACAGGCTTTTTCCAGAGGTATGGCTCGAAAAGAAACTCAAATTTTGGTAATGGAAGTAGTCTGTTCCACGTAAGTTTAATGGGAAACTTGTTAGGCTGAATCGAGGATCCTTTCTCTTTTTGCCTTTCACTTACTGCTTTCACTTCACCCCTTTAGAAAATGGTGGTTGCCGTGCCCAGTGTTGATTTCGTACTGTCGATGGCCTGACTGCCGAAACCGGTTCACAAACTCGAAAACTTTCGTGGAACAGACTACTTCCTTCCTCACAATTTGAGTTTTCATTCGAATTATGGGGTTCCACAACTTCTTCCAAATGATTAAATTCCGGAGGAATGGGTTCGATTCCCATAAATGGTACGAAGAATTTAGCCTTTACCTTATGTACTATTCAAGTAATATTCTGATGCCTAACACTAGAGGGAAACCTCAGTTCGATTTGGCTGCAAAAACGGCCAACTCCAGAATGAGTTTCAAAAACGGCCAAATCCAAGATAATTCAAGAATATGTTTCCAGACACTCAGACCTTGAAGGCAAAAATAATGGTTTTACAGTCTATCTAGTTCAGCGTGAGTAAAAATTACTTTTTTGAAAAATTTGGCACATTTGAGGTGGTCGGGTTTTCAACTACACGACACAATTCTGCAACTCTCGCGGGTTTGGAGATGGCCGGCTATGAAACTCATGATAAAGAGGATTTGGCCGTTTTCGCAGCACATCATGATTCTCAAACGCTTGTTCAACAGGGAGTCGGCTGGTTTTAACATGGTTTCTTAGTTCCGATAGATGGATCATGTATATTGGGACTCAGAAAGCAGAAAAACCGCATTTCCGAAAATTAAGGAGTTGGCCGGGTTTGCAACTACACGACACACGTATACAATTGTACCTTAATAGTGGAATAGACTATTTTTCTTCTCTCATTTTTTGAGTTTTTATTCGAATTATGGGATTCCACTATTTTCTACTTGTTCGGGAAGTGATTCTGAGTAAATGTGAATAAGTAGAAGTTTTCTCCGAAGCTCCGTTCCGATTTTCGATTCTAGGACGATTCCAATACTTCCATTTACTCTGTAAATATGGAAGTAAAAAGCAAAGGGACTCGGATAGCCGGCAATTTCTGAAGAGTTGTGGTAGGAGCCGGAATCTTCTACGGTGCTCATCAGTGGACATCAAATTAAGTCGACTCTCGAATCGCCTATTTCCGATGGCAGATCTACTGACCTGCATCCTCTTCCTTCAGCGAAGCATTTTCTCATGCGGTCATCATTTTGATAGTCCCCCATATCCCATACTGCGCACAATGGCACATTTCGAGAGAATGAGAAGCGGACTACATCGCTGGGGCGGATTCGGGAGATTATTAACCTCAGCAGCTCTGAACTTCGAGTTCAAACATAACTTCGAGATCGAAGTCAACTTCGAGTTCAAAGTCAACTTCGAGACCAAAGTCAACTTCGAGCTCAAACTCAACTTCGAGCTCAAACACAACTTCGAGATCGAAGTCAACTTAGGGACCAAAATCAACTTCAAGATCAAACTCAACTTCGAGATCAAAGTCAACTTCGAGATCAAACTCAACTTCGAGCTCAAACACAACTTCGAGATCGAAGTCAACTTAGAGATCGAAGTCAACTTCGAGATCAAACTCAACTTCGAGATCAAAGTCAACTTAGAGACCAAAGTCAACTTCAAGATCAAACTCAACTTCGAGATCAAAGTCAACTTCGAGATCAAACTCAACTTCGAGATCAAAGTCAACTTCGAGATCAAACTCAACTTCGAGATCAAAGTCAACTTAGAGACCAAAGTCAACTTCGAGTTCAAACTCAACTTCGAGCTCAAACACAACTTCGAGATCAAAGTCAACTTCGAGATCAAACTCAACTTCGAGTTCAAACTCAACTTCGAGATCGAAGTCAACTTCGAGATCAAACTCAACTTCGAGATCAAAGTCAACTTCGAGATCAAACTCAACTTCGAGATCAAAGTCAACTTCGAGATCAAACTCAACTTCGAGATCAAAGTCAACTTAGAGACCAAAGTCAACTTCGAGTTCAAACTCAACTTCGAGCTCAAACACAACTTCGAGACCAAAGTCAACTTCGAGCTCAAACTCAACTTCGAGCTCAAACACAACTTCGAGATCGAAGTCAACTTAGGGACCAAAGTCAACTTCAAGATCAAACTCAACTTCGAGATCAAAGTCAACTTCGAGATCAAACTCAACTTCGAGCTCAAACACAACTTCGAGATCGAAGTCAACTTCGAGATCAAAGTCAACTTCAAGATCAAACTCAACTTTGAGATCAACGTCAACTTTGAGACCAAAGTCAACTTCAAGATCAAACTCAACTTTGAGATCGAAGTCAACTTCGAGATCAAACTCAACTTCGAGATCAAAGTCAACTTCGAGATCAAACTCAACTTCGAGATCAAAGTCAACTTCGAGATCAAACTCAACTTCGAGATCAAACTCAACTTCGAGATCAAACACAACTTCGAGATCAAAGTCAACTTCGAGATCAAACTCAACTTCGAGATCAAAGTCAACTTCGAGATCAAACTCAACTTCGAGACCAAAGTCAACTTCGAGTTCAAACTCAACTTCGAGCTCAAACACAACTTCGAGATCGAAGTCAACTTAGGGACCACAGTCAACTTCAAGATCAAACTCAACTTCGAGATCAAAGTCAACTTCGAGATCAAACTCAACTTCGAGCTCAAACACAACTTCGAGATCGAAGTCAACTTAGAGATCGAAGTCAACTTCGAGATCAAACTCAACTTCGAGATCAAAGTCAACTTCGAGATCAAAATCAACTTCGAGATCAAAGTCAACTTCGAGATCAAACTCAACTTCGAGTTCAAACACAACTTCGAGATCGAAGTCAACTTAGAGACCAAAGTCAACTTCAAGATCAAACTCAACTTCGAGATCAAAGTCAACTTCGAGATCAAACTCAACTTCGAGATCAAAGTCAACTTCGAGATCAAACTCAACTTCGAGTTCAAACTCAACTTCGAGCTCAAACACAACTTCGAGATCGAAGTCAACTTAGAGACCAAAGTCAACTTCGAGATCAAACTCAACTTCGAGATCAAAGTCAACTTCGAGATCAAACTCAACTTCGAGTTCAAACTCAACTTCGAGCTCAAACACAACTTCGAGTTCAAAGTCAACTTCGAGATCAAACTCAACTTCGAGACCAAGGCAACTTCGAGTTCAAACACAACTTCGAGTTCAAACATAACTTCGAGATCAAAGTCAACTTCGAGATCAACGTCAACTTTGACATCAAACTCAACTTCGAGATCAAAGTCAACTCCGAGATCAAACTCAACTTCGAGATCAAACTCAACTTCGAGATCAAAGTCAACTTCGAGATCAAACTCAACTTCGAGTTCAAACTCAACTTCGAGCTCAAACACAACTTCGAGATCGAAGTCAACTTAGAGACCAAAGTCAACTTCGAGATCAAACTCAACTTCGAGATCAAAGTCAACTTCGAGATCAAACTCAACTTCGAGACCAAGGCAACTTCGAGTTCAAACACAACTTCGAGTTCAAACATAACTTCGAGATCAAAGTCAACTTCGAGATCAACGTCAACTTTGACATCAAACTCAACTCCGAGTTCAAACTCAACTTCGAGCTCAAACACAACTTCGAGATCGAAGTCAACTTAGAGATCGAAGTCAACTTCGAGATCAAACTCAACTTCGAGATCAAAGTCAACTTCGAGATCAAACTCAACTTCGAGATCAAAGTCAACTTCGAGACCAAAGTCAACTTCGAGATCAAACTCAACATCGAGCTCAAAGTCAACTTCGAGATCAAACTCAACTTCGAGTTCAAACTCAACTTCGAGCTCAAACACAACTTCGAGTTCAAAGTCAACTTCGAGATCAAACTCAACTTCGAGACCAAGGCAACTTCGAGTTCAAACACAACTTCGAGTTCAAACATAACTTCGAGATCAAAGTCAACTTCGAGATCAACGTCAACTTTGACATCAAACTCAACTTCGAGATCAAAGTCAACTCCGAGATCAAACTCAACTTCGAGATCAAACTCAACTTCGAGATCAAACTCAACTTCGAGACCAAAGTCAACTCCGAGTTCAAACTCAACTTCGAGCTCAAACACAACTTCGAGATCGAAGTCAACTTAGAGATCGAAGTCAACTTCGAGATCAAACTCAACTTCGAGATCAAAGTCAACTTCGAGATCAAACTCAACTTCGAGATCAAAGTCAACTTCGAGATCAAACTCAACTTCGAGATCAAAGTCAACTTCGAGATCAAAGTCAACTTCAAGATCAAAGTCAACTTCGAGACCAAAGTCAACTTCGAGATCAAACTCAACTTCGAGATCAAAGTCAACTTCGAGATCAAACTCAACTTCGAGATCAAAGTCAACTTCGAGATCGAAGTCAACTTAGAGATCGAAGTCAACTTCGAGATCAAAGTCAACTTCGAGATCAAAGTCAACTTCGAGACCAAAGTCAACTTCGAGATCAACGTCAATTTTGACATCAACGTCAACTTCGAGATCAAAGTCAACTTCGAGACCAAAGTCAACTTCGAGATCAAAGTCAACTTCGAGATCAAACTCAACTTCGAGTTCAAACTCAACTTCGAGTTCAAACATAACTTCGAGATCAAAGTCAACTTCGAGATCAAAGTCAACTTCGAGTTCAAAGTCAACTTCGAGATCAAAGTCAACTTTGAGACCAAAGTCAACTTCGAGATCAAAGTCAACTTCGAGACCAAAGTCAACTTCGAAATCAAAATCAACTTCGAGATCAAACTCAATTTCGAGTTCAAACTCAACTTCGAGATCAATGTCAACATCGCGTTCAAAGTCGACTTCGAGATCAAACTCAACTTCGAGTTCAAACTCAACTTCGACATCAACGTCAACTTTGACATCAAAGTCAACTTCGAGTTCGAAGTCAACTTCGAGTTCAAACTCAACTTCGAGATCAATGTCGACTTCGAGATCAAACTCAACTTCGAGTTCAAACTCAACTTCGAGATCAAACTCAACTTCGAGATCAAAGTCAACTTCGAGTTCAAACATAACTTCGAGATCAAACTCAACTTCGAGATCAAAGTCAACTTCGAGATCAAAGTCAACTTCGAGATCAAAGTCAACTTCGAGATCAAACTCAACTTCGAGATCAAAGTCAACTTCGAGATCGAAGTCAACTTCGAGATCAAAGTCAACTTCGAGATCAAAGTCAACTTCGAGATCTAAGTCAACTTCGAGATCAACGTCAACTTTGACATCAAAGTCAACTTCGAGATCAAAGTCAACTTCGAGATCAAAGTCAACTTCGAGATCAAAGTCAACTTCGAGATCAAACTCAACTTCGAGTTCAAAGTCAACTTCGAGATCAAACTCAACTTCGAGATCAAAGTCAACTTCGAGTTCAAACATAACTTCGAGATCAAACTCAACTTCGAGATCAAAGTCAACTTCGAGATCAACGTCAACTTTGACATCAAAGTCAACTTCGAGATCAAAGTCAACTTCGAGATCAAAGTCAACTTCGAGATCAAACTCAACTTCGAGATCAACGTCAACTTCGAGTTCAAACTCAACTTTGAGTTCAAACTCAACTTCGAGATCAAACTCAACTTCGAGATCAAAGTCAACTTCGAGATCAAAGTCAACTTCGAGACCAAACTCAACTTCGAGTTCAAAGTCAACTTCGAGATCAAACTCAACTTCGAGTTCAAACTCAACTTCGAGATCAAAGTAACTTCGAGATCAAAGTCAACTTCGAGATCAAACTCAACTTCGAGACCAAAGTCAACTTCGAGATCAAAGTCAACTTCGAGTTCAAACAGAACTTCGAGATCGAAGTCAACTTCGAGATCGAAGTCAACTTCGAGTTCAAAGTCAACTTCGAGTTCAAACAGAACTTCGAGATCGAAGTCAACTTCGAGATCGAAGTCAACTTCGAGTTCAAAGTCAACCTCGAGATCGAAGTCAACTTCGAGTTCAAACTCAATTTCGAGTTCAAACTCAACTTCGAGATCAATGTCAACATCGCGTTCAAAGTCGACTTCGAGATCAAACTCAACTTCGAGTTCAAACTCAACTTCGACATCAACGTCAACTTTGACATCAAAGTCAACTTCGAGATCAATGTCAACTTCGAGTTCAAACATAACTTCGAGATCAAAGTCAACTTCGAGTTCAAAGTCAACTTCGAGTTCAAAGTCAACTTCGAGATCAAAGTCAACTTCGTGTTCAAAGTCAATAATTATTTTGGTGTGGTTTCTACCTATTCTGTGTCTTTTATTTTTATTTTTATTGATTCGTTATAATTTAATGCACTTGTTATTCATTTTGATACCAACTTTGATATATACCTATTATATAATATATAAATTTTATATTATACAAATATACCTATTGTTCACTTCATAGCGTCCCGCTTTTGAATTTTGGCTATGTGGCACCTTAACTATACATCATAATATGATATCATAATATTATTATGATGTATCGAAACGTCGACAACGAATAGAAGTGGTTTTTCCTCGACCTTATTTCCAATTGTTGGTGAATGAAGGAGGAAATAACGTGGTAATATAGGCAAAAATTAAATAATAATATTATTTGATTTTTGCCTATCTAATACATACAATGTATTGCACTCGGCTAGCCGAGCAGGAGGGAGAATGTGGCTGTCTTTTGGCGGAGGTACCGCAGGAATGGCAAATGAAAAGGTCCCTCGGCCAATGAGCGAGGGAGAGAGGCCTTAATGCGAAAGTTAATGCATCACCGTAAGAGACTTAACTGTCAAGGGAAAAGAATGTTTTCAGCCCTAAACCGGTTGTAAGGTCGAGGGTAGGTAGATAACTCCGGAAGCGCACAAGTACCCCCGTGACAAGACCTTAATCTGCTGGAAATGCCAAACAAATTTACATACATTTAGCGAAGTCGGCTATCGCCGAGTCAAACTGGGGGGTTTAATTAAAGATGTCGCATAAAGGACGATAACAGGGAAATGTTCAAAATAAGGACACTTTAGGAGATAATTTTCGTCCGGTGGTCCACACCGAAGGCCTTCAATTTAAAAGAGACTCGGCCGAAATTTAAACATTTCGGAACAGTTGAATTGCTCTTCGCAGTCAAATAAAATTTATTTACATTTAATTTTGGCCATTTTTGGAACTCAACCGGCCAACAGTAGCGAGTACTGAACACGACCTAATTCAGGTCGTCAAATAACATTTTTATATTTGAGGCGTGTAGTTTCAAAGCCTGCTCGATCCCTGTTTTTTCCGAAATCAACTTTTTTTTCCTTTTTTTCCCATGTTCATGACCCACGCTGCAACACCTTATGGACCAAATCCGACTCAATCCGATAGAAAAACGCTTCCAAAACAGTGGTTTTGCTTCAATAGTACAAAAAAAGTTTTTGTGTTTCCAGAAAATTTTTCAAATTTGGATTGAGCCGGTTTTGAAACTACACGCCTCATTTGGAAAGTTGAATTTATAATAAATTATAGCATTGCGGTTGGCCGGAGACACTGTTCGTTGATAACAGGGAACAGATTACAAACAAAATAATATTCATTCATTTTCCAGGGTAAAAAAAGAGCAAATATATAATGAATGCTGACGAGGAAAACATTTACCAATAAGCAGCTTCGGCAGTAACAAAGCAAAACGATAATTCCAAAATTTCAGGGCCCAAAACTCAAAAACGTTTTTCATAAGAGAAAATGCGCGAAAAAACATAAGTAGGTACTATCGCGAGGTTTCTTCTTATTGAAAATTTTATTGCGAGTTTTTTCTCGGGAGTCTAAGGACGCAAACCCTAAATAACCCCTAAGTAAATTACCACTGGCGGACACACGGACACTTGGACACTTGATTGGAGTGATTCTGAGTAAAAGTGCATAAATGAAAAAAAAATTCTGAAGCTCCAATTCGATTTTCGATTTTAGGACGATCACAACTCCCGGAAAAAACCGACATTACGTTGGCGGTAATGAGATAGGATTGGACGGCGGTAATGAGATTTGATTGGACGGCGGTAATGAGAATTACGCTTTTCGAGCCCAACCACGGTCTTATTATTTGAACTACAGGTTCGAAAGAAAGGATAACCTCCAACAACAGATCAATGAAAACAAAAATTTAAAATAGAAATTTCTCAATAACCATACACTTTTTTTTTTTTTTGTTGATCCGAAGAAGATTTCACAAAGGACAAAAACCATACACTGGCTGTAATGACACGAATATGCCTCTGAGTCGTGACCTCTTTGATCGTCTTCCGGTGCACAAATGGATTGGCCCTGGCGTATTCCAGCACCGATTTCGGTGTTAAAGGTCTCAGGGCATTATAGCGATGCATGGAGAGTATGAGTTTCATTTCTTAAGTTTCATTTTTCATGGCAGTAACTATCCAAACGCATTCCTCGTTATTATTTTCATTGTGAAAAAGGACGGGCGTTCCCGAGTGAAACACCGCCGTATTTATGCTCCAACACTCGACAAGGATGTTGGCTCGAACTGAGCGGAGTGTCCAATTCACTAGACCGAGACATTCGCCAACCCTTTCATGGGCCCCTGATGTTCGTTCGGACGCCACTGTCGGACAGCCGGCTAACACTTACACAGAGAAATATAAGCAACTTCCCACTCCAGTTCTAACTCGAGGTTAGAGCGAAGAAGTGTCTAATTAGTGAATGGAGTTGATTACCCTTCGCAGAGCGGGCGTGGGCCATTGCGTCAACTCCTTCCTCCTCGATCGTCCTAGGGCAACTACGACTCGCTTCGTGTAGGATCACAATTTCGGAAATGTTCCCGGCCCTTCGTACACTAGGCCCATACCTACCACATATTCGACTGGCAGAAAATACAGAATATTTTGGTTCATTTGCCTTAAAAAATGAACCTATACGTAATTGTTCAGGAAAAAAAGTTCAAGGATCCCCCTGAAAATTTTTTGGGCAAAGTTTCAAGGAGTGAAAACCCCGAATTTGCAATAAAAATCTTTCCAGCCAGAAGGAGTTTCCGTGAAATCTTGAAATTTTCACCAAAAAACAGGGTTTGTATCAGGTTGGTCCAAACGTATTGGCAAAACTTGACCTTAATATTGAGGCCTAAGAATAGGTAAATAGTGCATTAAACAAAATTAACCGAAGTGCTGCCTTAAAAAGATTGGTGGATACCCATCAAGATAGGTAGGGTCAAGTGGGGTAATTATGAACATGGGGTAATTATGAACAAAGTATGTTTGCGCTCCTGTGAGCAATGGAAAAATCAAAAAGATGTAGCAATCGAATGTTCATTCTCTCATTGATAGGTTACGACTTTTCTTTCTCCAATTTGGCAACGCCGATGACGCCATTTACGTGTTTATCAAAAACCTTATTAAAAAGTTTGTGAAACAGTTTTTTAGTGTTTGAGGGAAAAAATTCCTCTTCTGGCTCCTCTTCCCTCTTCTGGCTGAAAAAATTGTGTTAAGTTATTGTTTTCAATATTTTTACATGCGTTAATTGTTGCTTCAACAGGATTTCACTCAAGTTTTGCCATATCTCGTTCTCAGTGACTTACAGAAGGGTGTTCATAATTACCCCATACTTTTTTGGGTATGGGGTAATTATGAACATTTTTTTCTGAGAGGTTTTTGCACTTCTAGTCCATTTTTAGCAATGAAATGGTACAAACTAGATGATTTTCGTTTGAATTATGATATTTTGGGAGTATGTAAGTATATTGACTTGATTTATTTGGATCTTGGGGCAATTGTGAACTATGCTATGGGGTAATTATGAACATCGTCTTTTATATCTCATACGCCTAGTTTAACACGTTCGTGCTAACTGTCACATGTAACAGTGTGAAATGAATCAAATGTAACCTTTTGAACACCTCTTTTAAGCGTCAAAATCGCTGTTCATAATTACCCCATGCCCTATGGGGTAATTATGAACATAAGGGGTAATTAAGAACAGTGGTTTTCAAAGACCATACAGCAGTCAAAAAAATTAAAAAACTGTCTCACAGTGTATTAGGGATGTAAACCGATTGTTTTAGAGAGGTTTCCAGGTTTTTACATGGACTAGGTACTTCTGAGAGCTGTCAGTTTGTAAAATTGTTGCAATTTGTTCATAATTACCCCACTTGACCCTAGGTATCTAAAACCCGGCATTCAGTTTATACTTTAGGCATTTAGTTTATTTAATTTATACTGAAAAATATAAATTTGTATTTTAGATGGTTATTTAGAAAAACGTTTTTTCAACCCAGCAGAAGAGCTTTATCAACTCTGCTTGATAGATACGTCAGTTAATTTTCTTAAATTTACTATTTAATATACTCTTAATTACCCACAGAATCTAATATTATAATTGTTATTTTGCAGGTAATTAAGAATAGATTAAATAGTGAATTTAACAAAATTAAACTACGTATATCTCTCAAGCAGAGTTGATATAGCTCTTTTGCTGGGTTGAAAAAAAGTTTTTCTAAACAGCCATCTGAAATACAAATTTATTCTGAAATGGTAGAATAATAATAATAACTAAATGCCGGTTTTTAGGAGTATAATATACTCCTAACATAATAATGATATTATTATCCTAATAATGATACATTATATCATTAGGTATGTAACAATGCAATGTAAGGTAATGCTAGGTAGTTAATAATGATGTATTATATCATTAGGTCTGTCTTTGCAAACAAAAAATGAACCCTTATGCAGAATTTGCAGTTCTTCGGATACACAAAAAAGCAGCGTTTTTTGTTGGTACTTAGGTAAAGTTCCCAGTTTTTACTAAAAAACTGATTTTTTCCGAGAAGTTTATATCAATTAAAAAACAAAAGACACAAAATTCCTACAAATTGAGCTAGTTAAACTTAATTATTAAGCATTGCCCAAGATATACATAGGCGCAAAGATGGGCTGAATTTCCAAAAATGTCACAAACTATCGTAAAAATTTGTTCATGTTATGTTATAAATTACAATTTATTGCTATTTACGAACTAGCTGATGAGATCATAATGTATTTCGTTCTTCGCAGTGTATTCGAACGCTCTTCATGAGTCAGATGTATTCGTGATACAAAACTTTCTTAAGTGAATTTACATGACAGCTTAAGCTAGAACTAGAAACTTGCATTTGCATTGTAAATATGGAAGTGAGAATTGTTTAACCGGAACGCATTCAGGACAGCTCATCGATGACAACTGCAATGGGTGGCTGAATAACCTAGGAAACAAAAGCTGAGCTAGTGTCGAATGAATCATGGCAGATTTCAAGGCCATTCGATGCAACGCCCAAGATGAATCGGCCCCAGCAATTGTCGACGTTGTGGATGACAGGTTAGTCTACGAGCGGCTAATCGTAGTTTGAAAGGCATCTAACTGAAGAGTGGAAACCGCAGTGAGGGGCCTAGAACCCAAATTCGACGGAATGAGAAAACGATTTGCCTTGTAATGTGCTGAGGACTATCCTCGGCAGACCTAATGTTTGACGCGCTCCTGGGCTAGTAAAATTTGCTATTTAAATATTTATTTATAATATTTAATTAATTAGGTATTAATATTTTATTAATATTTATTTATTTATTTATTATAATATATTATTTATTATTAATATAATTTATTATTTAAATTATATTAATAATATGAAATAATTTATCATTTATTATTAATTTATTATTGATATAATTTATTATTTAAATTATTTATTACATAAATATATTATTAATTAATAGTTCGCACATGAAGCGTGAGTAACCATGGTGCATAGGCATGTGATCATACTTCCAAATTTGGTCCTCTCCTGAGGCGTGTAGTGTCAAAACCGGCTCAATCCACGTTTTTCTGGAATTAACCTTTTCCTGTTTTTCCCTAGTTCATGATCCATTCCATCACCCTGCTACGAATTACGGACAAAATCCGGCTCAATCCGATAGAAATACGCTTCCAAAACAGTGGTTTCGGTTCGAAAAATTTCGAAAAAAATGAAACATTTCTTCGAAAAAACGTTTTTGTTAACTAGAAAATTTTTAAACTTGGATTGAGCCGGTTTTGCAACTACCACAGTACTATTAAATAGCAACAAATTTTGTTAATGGTTATTTTTATTGTTGCGCAACCATACATTTTTGTTCGTTATTTTAAGGAAACAGTTGTGAGCAAATAATACTCAATACTTCCATATTTGGATACGTAAATTTGAACCAAATTATTTTGATTATGTCTAATCTGGAAGCTAGAATGATCAAAAATTGCAAAAAAAAAAACAGAGCGCCCATCGTAAAACCCACCTAAGATCAAAATACCTCCAATTACCGAAACATTACGAAAAACGTTGTTTTTAATATTTTTAACCTAAACAGCAAAAAACTAACTATGCGAATTTTAATACTCGCCTAAAATCAGGATTTTTCAATTCATCTGAATATAAAAAATAACCACGTAGTAAGTAAACAATGAAACTAGCGGTGCGTAGATAACACAAAATACTTCCATATTTTGATACGCAACTTTTTGACGCAATTCGATTGTATTTTGACAACATTGGAGGCTGTTTGGATAGAAAATGTCAAAATAACAAACTATGCCAATTTTAAAAACTGAAATGCGTCGAGTTGTCGGAATATAAAAAATATCCACGAATAAGACCAAGAATGCCCAAATCGGTTGATTTTCGTGGCCGAGAAAAGAATAAAATAGAAAACCTTCCCAGCCATTCTGAGGAAAAGTGAGCTCGGCGACGGAAATGTTTTTATTTCAGATTCGAATTCCACTCATCCTCACGGGGGGGGGGGGGGGGTAAAAATGTTCTCGGTAAATACAAAGGTCTAGTATTGAATAATAAACACAAACGCATTACGTAGGGCTCAAAACTGTAGGCGTCGATCGTTATGGATTTGATGAATGAGATTAAAATTGAGTTGGATTAACCTTCTTATACCTTGGGGATTGCACTAACGCAGAGAACATCATGATTTGAATTGCAGGTTTGTATTGGAGCCGAAGGGTTTTGGCACGGCTTTGTTGACAGAATCAAGTCCTAGTCGAAAAGAAGTTATCAAAAGAAACCACTCGACTCGATGGTGCCGGCGATGCTTTCAGAAAAGCTGGGATCATCAGAGATTAAACATCTTCAGATTGTTTTGAACTACTCAGCTACGAACTTGAACCAACAACATCCGTCTGTATAAGCGTGACGGACATTAAAGAAGGTCTGTTTATACGTTTAGCTGGCAGGATAGCTTTTATCGACTGTTACCAAATGATATGCTCTTCTGTTGTTATCAACCAACGCCCGACGGCTGTTGACGTTGACGAGCGTGAATCGAGGTGATGGAAAATACACGGTTGACGTTGGTTAATGGATGTCGACACGGAGAATAAATATCGTAATCGAACCCAATATCGGTTAAACAAATTTCGACAAAAAAAAACCGACTCCGAAAAAAGCTAGGAAAATAAAATAATAAAAATGCATATGAAAAAAAAACAGATTTTTACAGCCATTTTTTAAACGATGAGGAAAGTATCGTAGGACCCTTTCTACTGAATAGCTCAGTACCAAGGACAACTCCTCACATGAACAATCGACTTTGTAGTCGGTGGCCTAATTTTATATGGATATCGTTTCAAAAGTAGCTGTCGAAATCCCTTCTTTCCATTTGCATTTTTATTTTTTAGTTTCAAGTTTTTCAATCTTCATTTGCTAGTCGGTTTATTGTTTTAGCAATTTTTTATTTCTCACCTTTTAGTTTTGTTGGACAATAACAGACAAGCCGACAGATACAGAATTTAGGGCCGCTTTATCAATAGTCGATTATCCAAAAAATCATAGCTAATCACCAGGCCACTAATTTCAGGGTGATTTTTGGGTGGATGCGCATAGGCTGTGTCTCCGAGAAATTTGTAGCCAGAGAGATTAGCTATGATTTTTTGGATAATCGACTATTGATAGAGCGGCCCTTAGTGTAGCAAAAAACCTCAAATCTGCATTGACTTCTCTTGGTTTTGGGTTCATTTGCGAAATTCCTCCTGGCTCTCTACTCAAAAATTGATTATTTTATGTCTTTCTGAAGCCCTGATGAAGGTGGCATAGTTTCCACCGAAACGTCGGCAAAAGAGTAAAGTTGTCATCTGTATGACACCGATCCCGATAACCTGACTTGTTAACAAAATTTAACGAAAAAAACCTTGAGCCCAAAGAAGTCCAAATCGGTTCAATGGAACCCTCTCATTAGATACGCACAAACGGGAAAAAGGAGAAACCGCATCAAAAAATCAAGGACAGAATATTTTGTTTTCAAAAATTCCAAAACAACAGTTGTTCTAGAATTTTTGAAAACTTAATATAGCAGTTACTGCTAATTTTTTGGTAAATCAAGTGAGGAATCCGGAAAAATTACTTGAAACATATCAAACCCATGGGCATTTTGTTTTAGAAAAGATTTTTAACGGCCTTACTTTGAACCTTTAAGGTAAAAAGTGCCAAAAACGTAGGTACTTTTTTAGTAGAAAAACGTAGTTTTTCATCGTCTTTGGCAAAATTGCGTATATTATTTGGGTTCAGACCAAAAGCCATTCATAGATTCGGGATCAATGATGAATTTTCAGTAAGAGGAGAGTTTTTGTGGCGTTTTCGGCCAGCGATGCGATTATCTAATATTTTCTGAAGCGAAAAAAAAAAACTGAAAAAGTACAAAAATTCGACAATTTGGGTGTCACCTGAAATTTTTTCCCCCAAGGCACGTGAAAGTTAACTGTTTTTTGTAACTTGTGCCAAGATTTGGCAATGAACCATAAATATGACTGGCCGGAATGAATTGGATATTTCTCAAAATAGATTACTTAAGACTCACTCATTTTCGTGTACAAATTCATGATACGCACCTGTAACAGAAATAAGAGGAGTATGACAAATAGGAAACCAGTGGTGCCTAGATAACATACAATACTTCCATATTTTGATACGTACAATTTTGACACAATTGGAATAGGTATGTTCTGATTGCTTTTGAGGGTGTATTGTCAAAAATAACAAAAAACCCACTATGCAAAATGTAAATTCATCCAAAATAAAAATACGCCAAGTTATCGGAGCATAAAAAATATTTACGTATTCTGCGAGTTGAAACAGTCGCAAAAATAAAGAATCAGTGGAAAAAAACCAAGGACTAGCGGTGCGTAGAGAACAAAGATAATTTCTATATTTTGATACACAACTTTTCGACATAATTTGATTGTATTTTGACAACATTGAAGACTGTTTGGATGAAAAATGTCGAAAAACCAACTAAGCCGATTTTAAAAACTCGCCTAAAATCAAAATGCGTCAAGTTACAACATTAAGGACACAAGGAACATTCAAAATATCCAAGAATGCACAAATCGGTTAATTTTCGTGGCCGAGAAAAAATAAAATAGAAATCCTACGCAAAGAGGATGATGTCGATTTTTTGCCAGGCGAAAAAAAGTTTTTCTTAATCCCCCGTCTAAAATACAAATTTATACAAATTCTAGACTGATAACAACTAAATACCGTGTTTCAGGAGTAGGTAGGCATATAAAGTAAGGTTTGTCTTTGCAATCGAAAAATGAACTCCTGTGCAGAACTTGCAGTGTTTTTTGGATACACAGAAAAACGATGTACCACTGATCTACTTAATAAAGATCTTTATTATCTACCAGCGTTAATTTATTTATGGATTGAAACGACTTTATCGTCGAAATTTTGACAAATTAGTATCGGGTCGTGAGAATTGAACCCGTCTGTGATGGATAAAAACCGAATCGGAGGATCAGGGGTCAAGGAGGGGATCAGGATCAAGAGGCCAAGGAGGGGACCACGTGTCGATTCGAAATGAAATGCCACGTGTGTTGCGAGTCGACCTTGAGCCACCCGCGCATACTCAGACGAGTGGCCGACCGTGGAAATGGCTAAATTATGCCGAACCCCATCGCCTTCTACGTTTTGAAAAGAGAAAATGAAAAACTCAGGAGCCTGCACAGGGTATAGAAATTTTTACTCACATATTTACAGAGTAAACGGAAGTATTGGAATTGTCCTGAAATCGAAACCGGTGGTGCGTAGATAACACACAATACTTCCATATTTTGAAACGTACATTTTCGACGAAATTTGATCATATTTTGACTGCTTTTAAGGGTGTTTAGGTCAAAAATGTCAAAAAATTCACTATGCAAATTTTAAAATTCGCCAGAAAGGAAAAATTCGCCACATTTTCGGAATATAAAAAAGTATTGAAGTAAAAGAGTATTGAGTGAAGTATTGGAATCGTCCTCAAATCGAGAATCGGAACGGAGCTTCAGAAAAAACTTTTTCTTACACACATTTACTCAGAATCACTTCCTGAACAGGTGTCTGTGTGTCCGTCTGTGGTCATTTACAAAAATGATCATAACTCCCTCAATTCTCAACCTTTTTTCAAATTTCTTGAAGTGAAACGTTTTTCTCGGCAAGACCTAACACTCTGTTTAATCGGAATTTGACGCACAGTACTTCCGATACATTTGAATTTTTAGTGTTTTCTATTTAATTTTTTTCCGGCCACAAAAATGAACCGATCTTGAACTGTTCTTGGTCTTAAAATCTTCGTTTTACCTTGCAGAATATGAGGATATTTTGGTTCATTTTTCTTAAGAAATGAACCTTTGTAATCGGTCGGGAAAAAATTTTTTTTAACACCACCTGAAAATTCGTTGGTTTATGTTTCAAGGGGTGTAGAATCCGAATCTGCAATAAAATTTTTACCAAAAATCAGGTTCCGTATCTAGTTGGTCCTAACGTCTCGACAGAACCCTAATTTAATTTTGAGGCCAGTAAAACAGCTGTTGAAGTGAGAAAAAAGCCGTGTTTTTCAGAAAATGTGCATCATAGGCATGTGAGGTATCATTTTCCATAGATGTTTCCATGCTGAATCGAATGAGACCATCGCCAGGCCGTTAACTTCGACCGTTCAGGATATATTGCAATTTTAGTGGGACATTTTTCAATTTTTTAAAATTTCCCGAATCCTTAATAACCCGAAAACGACTAGAGCGTAACTACGGAGCGTTCCTATTCTCGGTTTTAGGACGATTCCAATACTTCCATTATCTCTGTAAATATGGAAGTAAAACGCGAACTTTTCGCCGCTGGAACTGGAAGACACTTAGTGTCTCGCTGGCAGAAGTAGCTGCCTGCTCGGAGCTGCTGGTGCTTTTCTGATTTTAAAAATTCACACCTGGTTGTCGTTCCGTCTCAAGCCTCACACTCGGAGAGCGAAGAGAGAGTAAATCGCACAGAATGTCGGCAAATCTGATTTCCACCGTTTTCAAGAACAACTAGCAACATCTCGGAACCGCTGACAGAAGCACACGAAACCGAATATGTACAGCGGCCGTTTTTTACTTCCATATTTACAGAGTAAATTACTTCCATTGGAATCGTCCTAAAATCGAGATCGGAACGGAGCATCAGAAAAAACTTTTTCTCACACACATTTACCCAGAATCATTTCCCGAACAAGTGTCCGTGTGTCCATAACACCCTGTTCAATTAGAATTCTAATAACTCACAGTACTTCCGATATATTCGCATTTTTAGTCATTTCTATTTATTTTTAATTTTTTTCCCAAACCAGCCCTAACCAGCCACAAAAATGAACCGATTTAAGCGTTCTTGGTCTTAAAATTTTTGTTTTACCTTGGAGGATGGATATGTGGATATTTTTTGTATTCCTATAATTTGGCGTATTTTCATTGTGGGCGAATTTTAAAATTTTTCATAGTGAGTTTTCTGATATTTCCGACCTAAACACCCTTAAAAACAGTCAAAATATGATAAAATTGTGTTACACTTTTACGTTTCGAAATATGGAAGTATTGTGCGTTATCTGGTTTTTTATGTTATGGTAACTCAACTTATTTTGATTTTAGGCGAGCTTTGAACTCTGCGCAGTGGGTTTTTTTATCCTTTTGACCCAAACGGCCTCAAATGTAGTCAAAATGTATGTAGCACTGCGTGTTACCGACGCACCTTTTTTTCGTTAACTTGTGTTTGTATACCTCTGTAAAACCGTTCTGTATACCTGTGTTTGAGTTTTTTATATTTTCGAACTAAACGGCCTCAAATGTAGTCGAAATAATATTGCATTTTTGACGCAATTCGATTATATTATAATCAAATTGCGTCAAAAATGTACGCACCCGAATACGGAAGCATTGCGTGTTACCTACGCACCTTTTTTGTGTAAACCTGTGTCAAGTATGGCAACGAATTCCAAAAATGTTGGGGGGGGATGAGTATAACGCGCCAAATGTTTTATTTCCCCTTCGGGCGCCCTATCTTCCATTCACCGTGTGAATGCGAATGCGCAAAAAAAAAAAGGTGAAAAAAAAGGATGGAAAATATTTGCCCGTTTCAACTTCAAAAGACGTCGCGGAAAGCACGTGAATAAAGTCGTCGGTTTTTTAAGGGCGGCTTGAAAGAAAACGAGCGTGAAAACGAGATATCCCCCAGCGGTGACCGCACGTAGCGGAGCTGGCGGGGCGGGAATAAAATTCGCGCGGACGAGTCCCGCATCCGCTACGGCCCTTTAAAGCCCCATCAGGTGGACGAAGGGCGAGCGGACCTTGCGACGGGCGGGCGCTACGCGGTCGGCGGCACTCGGCCGGCCCTACAATGAAGGGCTCGCCCTTTCCTTCTTATGTTCGGTAGGACAAAGGAGAGAGAGAATGGAGGGGAAAATGGAGGAAAAAATATCGCGGGTTCACGGAGCCTCCAATGAATGTGGGTCGGATCCTCGAGCATTACACGGCTTTAGGTCGTATTTATAACGAGCCGATTGTACGCCAAGAGAAAGGGCGCTATTAGATTCTGAGGAAAAAGCTCAAATTCGAAAAAAATGGCGAGAAAATCATTTCCATAAATGGAGAGTCACGTAATAGCGAGGGAACCGAAAACGGATATTTCTCGGCGTCGAGACGGAATCGGCGGCGCGGCGTTTCTACGGAGTCCGACTGATCCGAGGTGCCGTCCCCGGGGCGGACCAAATCCCCCTAATGCCGCTCGGGCGGAAGGGAAGCCGGGCGGCTCCTATTCCCGCCCGCGTCGGCCTCCGCGCGAGATTTTCAGCGCTCCCGAGGATCAACGCTCGGATCTCGGCGGATCTTTTCCGTCCCGTTTGCCGCCCGCCGTCGTTCGCCTCTTGCCGTCTCGGCGGCGGTCGGAAAACGAGCGGACATGAAATTAATAAAAGTTTCAGCAAAATGGAATTTCAACGAAACGAAATTGTTCACAAAATGACGTAAAAAATTACATTTTGACGAAATGGAATGAGAGGGAATTTTGACAAAATGAAATGATCTGGTTTGAAATGACATTTTAATCGATCGAAATGAAATGAAATTTTAACGAAAAGAAATTTTGACTAGGTAAATGACTTCAAAGTTTCATCAAATAAAATGAAATTTTGACGAAATGAAATTAATTGAAGTTTTAACGAAATGATATGACATTTTAACAATATGAAATGAAATTTTAACAAACAGAAATTTTACCAAACGAAATGAAACGGAATTTTAACAAACTGAAATAAAATGACATTTTGACGAAATGAAATTAGATGAAATTTTTAACGGTTTTAACTGAAGAAAATTTCATTAAATAAAATGAGATGAAATTATAATGAAAAGGAATTGAAATGAAATTTTCAAATCGATAAAATTTATTTCGATTCGGTGAATTTCATTTCGTTAAAATGTCGTTTCGTTCCATTCGTTATAATTTCAGTCATTTAGTAAAAATTTCATTCCGTCACAATTCATCTAATTTCATTTCGTCAAAATGTAATTTCATTTCATTTTGTCAGAACTTCAATTCTGTCGAAATTTCATTCCATAACATTTCTTTCAACTTTCATTTCAATTCATTTCGTTACAATTTCATCTCATTTTATTTGATGAAAATGTCTACCGTTAAAATCGTTAAAAATTTCATCTAATTTCATTTCGTCAAAATGTCATTTTATTTCAGTTTGTTAAAATTCCGTTTCATTTCGTTTGGTAAAATTTCTGTTTGTTAAAATTTCATATCTATTCGTTAAAACTTCAATTCATTTCGTCAAAATTTCCTGTCGTTCCATTTCGTCAAATTTTGTGTCATTTTGTTAAAATTTCGTTTCGTTAAAAGTCCATTTTGCTGAAACTTTTATCAATTTCATTTGGTCGAATTCTCATTTCATTTCGATGGGACTTCGATTTCGTTGAAATTTCATTTCAATTCATTTCGTTAAAATTTTATTTCATTTTATCTGATGAAATCGTCTACCGTTAAAATCGTTAAAAATTTCATCTAATTTCATTTCGTCAAAATGTCATTTTATTTCATTTTGTCAAAATTTCATTTCGCCAAAATTTCCTTTCATTCCATTCCGTCAGAATGTAATTTCGTGTTATTTCGTTAAAACTTTATTTCATTTCGTAAAAATTTCATTTCATTTCGATAAAATTTCATTTTGTTTCGTCAAAATGTCGTTTTGTTCCATTTCGTTAAAATTCCCTTTCATTTCTTTTCGCTAAAATTTCATTTCATTAAAATTTGAATTCATTTCATTTCGTTAAGAGTTCATTACATTTGAACGAAATTTCATTTCATACCTTTTCGTCAAAATTTCACATCGTTAAAACTTTATTTCATTTCGTTTAATTTTCATTTCATTTCGTTCCGTTAGAATTTCATTCAATTTTGTTAAAAATTAATTTTATTTTATTTTGTTAAGATTTCATTTTATTTCATTTTGTTATAATTTCATTTCATTTCATTTCGTTAAAATTTCATTCAATTTTGTAAAAATTTAATTTAATTTAATTTTGTTAAGATTTCATTTCATTTCATTTGGTTAAGATTTCGTTTCATTTCATTTCGTTAGAATTTCATTCAATTTTGTTAAAATTTCATTTCATTTCGTCAAACTTTAATTTAATTCCATTTCGTTACGATTTAATTTCATTTCGTTTCGTCTCGTTTCATTTTATTTGCAAACCCCGGAGGAAAATCCAAGTCTATTACTGGGAGATTTTGGATGGGGATCAATTAATTTTGAATTCCTTTAGAGAATTAATAGAAAATCGAAATGTTCACAGCAAAGAATGTTCTCCAGCCAAAAACCCAACCCTTTAGTTTAAAAAACATTACAGAACTTCAAAATCAGTCAGTCACAGTCAAACAAGTCATCGACCTCAAATTTCGACCGATTTTGACTGAGGTTCTCAACTAGTTGGAGGAACTCGCAATTGTATGCTTTTTTTGCTCGGCTGTGCCGAAGTTCAATTTGGACAAATCGAAGGCCGAAAGCCGCGCAAGTGCGGGAGCCAAAAATACGAACGAGTCGCCATTTTCAGACGATCTCTTTGAAGTACGTTAACAATGGTACAGGAGAGCAGTATTTTCCAAGCCGGTAAAAGTTCACTATGTTCGGCGAGGGAAGCCTCTTTTCCGTGTTCCTCCGTTCGAAATAGCGATAACGGGGAAAGCTTCTCATAATTGGCCGAGCTCCGATAGCAGCCGAAATGGAACGGGGGTCCCTGACTCCGGGGCGGGGGAATTATTTGTAAACGTCAACTAATCTGCGGATCGACCCTTTCGAGAGTGGGATCGGGATCGATAGGGAATCATTTCGAAAACCTTCGGGATTATCTCGTACCTAGAACTGCCGAACCGAATACAATGCACTGCGCACTCATTACTTCCATATTTACAGAGTAAATGGAAGTATTGGAATCGTCCTAAAATCGAGAATCGGAACGGAGCTTTAGAAAACCAGTGGTGCGTAGATAACACACAATACTTCCATATTTTGGAACGGAAAATTGTGACACACAATTTGATCATATTTTGACTGCTTTTGAGGGTGTTTAGGTCAAAAATATCAAAACATTCACTATCCACATTCTAAAATTCGAACAAAATAAAAAAACGCTAGTTTTTTGGAACATAAAAAATATCCACATATTCTGCAAGGTAAAACAAAGATTTTAAGACCAAGAACGCTCAAATCGGTTCATTTTTGTGACCGGAAAAAAATAAAATAGAAAACACTAAAAATGCAAATATATCGGAAGTACTGTGCGTTATCCAAATTCCGATTAAAAGGGTGTTAGGTCTTACCGAGACGCACATTTCAGTTCAAGAAATTTGAAAAAAGGTTGAGAATTGAGGGAGTTATGGTCATTTTTGTAAATGACCACAGACGGACACACAGACACTTGTTCAGGAAGTGATTCTGAGTAAATGTGTATAAGAAAAAGTTTTTTCTGAAGCTCCGTTACGATTCTCGATTTTAAAACGATCACAATACTTCCATTCTCTGTAAATATGGAAGTAAAAAGCATGTCCGAGAACTCAGCTTTCCAACGGTATAGTCAATTTTTTGTTTACTCCGCTCCTAGGTTGAGAAAATCGCGTTTAAACGTCGAAAAATATTTCCAGTTGAAACACGGAACTGGGTGGAAATAACGTTAGCTAAGGGCGTTTTTTCCAGGGGGCATATGCTTCTTGGAAATGAATTAATTGGAGTGGCCCCACGAAGAGAAAGAACGGAGAAACGCTCTTGCCCCGAAAACACACTAATTGGGAAATACCTATTATTAGCTTTCTATTTAGAGGTTATTGACCATTTCGCACGCGTTAATCGACTTTTGGGTCAATGTTTTAATTTTTTGAAATTCTCGCCATGCCTCTGATATCTAGAAATAGGCAAACATTTTTAGTTCAGTTTTCTGAAACTGAGGACACTGAGGAAAATGAACCGATTTGAGCGTTCTTGGTCTTAAAATCTTTGTTTTACCTTGCAGAATATGTGGATATTTTTTGTATTCCGATAATGTGGTGTATTTTTATTTTGGGCAAATTTTAAAATTTAAATAGTAAATTTTTTGATATTTTTGACCTAAACACCCTCAAAAGCAGTCAAAATATGATCAAATTGTGTCTCAATTTTACGTTTCAAAATATGGAAGTATTGTGTGTTATTTACGCACCAGTGGTTGTAAAATACCACCGTTCGCGAAGTATTCTCAGTAAAAGTGTATGAGAAAATTTTCTTTGAAGTTCCAATCCGATTTTACGACGATCAAAATACTAGCATTTACCCTGTAAATATGGATGTAAAAACGGTTTTGAAATTCTCAATTAACCTGAATTTAACCCCACAATTGACAAATTGCCTTACAACTTCGAAAACGGACTTCTGGTTTCCTGTAACTGGAACATGCTGCAAGAATATAATTTTTTTAATCCCGATTTTTTGTAGGCTTTACAAACGAAAAAAAAAATGGTGAAAACAGATGAAAAGACTTGGTGAATTGAAGACACTCGCTGATTTCAAAACTTATTGCATAAACGAAGTATTTAATTTTTTTTTTATTTTTTCGCCCACGCAGCGACTTTTTTTTTTGTTAAAAGACAATTTTAACTAATATCCGAACCCGAGCCGGGCGGTGCCGAGCCGGGCAATCCGAGCCCAGCCGCCCGGCACGGCTCAGCAAGCCGTAGGCGCTACGATTTCGAGAATCTACGACCCGCGCGCATGTTCCTCCGTGTAATTTCATGTTCGGCTATCCTACTAGTGCGAATCGCCTGTTCGCGGCCTCAGTCTTCGGCCGTCTTCCCTCCGGGTCGGTCGCGTCGCGCTCGCGTAAGTAAATTTTCCTTTTTGCCCCCCTAGGATAGGAAAAAACGCTTCGAAAAATATTTTACATAGAAAAACTTCGTTTCTAATTGTCCTTTTCCTGATTTCCTTCTTCAAATTTCTTGAACTAAGAGATTTTTCTCAGTAAGACCTATCACCCTGTTGAATCGAAATTTGAATTACTCGCAGTACTTCCGATAAATTAGCACTTTTAGCGTTTTCAATTTTATTTTTTCCTGACCACAAAATTGAACCGATTTCAGCGTTCCTAGTCTTAAAATCTTCGGTTTAGACTGCAGAATACGTTGGTATTTTTCATGTTCCGATAACTTTTCATATTTTTAGGCGAGTTTTAAAATTTGCATTATGAGTCCTGGTATTTCTGAGCCATAAAGCCTCCAAAGTAGTAAAAATGTGATACAATCGTGTCGAAAATTTGCGAATCATAATATGGAAGTATTGTGTGTACCACTGGTTTGAGTGAAGGTTTTCGATAATTCAATTACCGATTATTTCGGTCATTTCTGCGTGAAAGCAAGTGAGTTCGGCATAGTGCGGGCTTAATATCGATAATAAGTTAAGAAAAATGCCATTGTTTTCGCCCGTTAACCGAATTTATCCCGAATTTTTCCGATTTTATCGGAGAGAGGGTCGGAGCTAGTTAGGGCATGTCGCTCTAGTCTCATAGCTTAATATGTACTTTGGTACACGGCGGTCATTGCCTCGCCGCCTCGAGCGGACTGGATCCAGCGTGTTGAGGGCGTTGGGTCCATCGCGGTCGCCTCGGGGCTTGGCCAGGAATTGTCTTGCACGCTCATGAGGGTGCATAGCGCTGCGTCTACGGAAAAAATAATCGGCGGCGCATCGCCGCGTAGACGCAGCGCCGCGCTCCCGGATTTCGCCAGTGGAGCGGGGCCGTGTAAATTGAATTGTGCCCTCGCTAATCGATACTATCGATAGTTTGTGTTTGTTATTCAATAACAAATCTTTGTAATCGCCCAAGTTTCAAATAATTTTAAAATTTTCCGTAGGTACTCTCACGATTATTTCTCATTATCCGAAAATTTCTTTCTACTCCGACTGGTTTATTTCTTGGTAAGAAAAGATAGTTTTGGTAAATTTCTTGGACTTTTGTTGTTAATAAAGATGCATAATATAAATGTAAATATAATATAAATAAAGGTGAATAGAGATAGATTGGTCAATTTGTTAATAAATATAAATAATATTAATAAAGATAAATAATATAAATATAAATACATAAATAAAGGTAAATAAAGATAGTTTTGGTAAATTTCTTGGACTTTCGTTGGTAAATAAAGATAAATAATATAAATAAAGGTGAATTAAGATAGTTTTGATAAAGTTTTGATAAATAAAGATAGTTTTGGTAAATTAAGATAAATAATATAAATATTTATAAATATAATCTATAATAATAAAAGCAAGACACATAGTGTAATGTGTCTGTCTGTCTGACCGAGCTCTCCAGCCAAATCTATCGCACGCAGGGACCTGGAATTTTTTACACGGAAGCACAAAGGGGCTGGCAACAAGACCTCGAAGCCCGATTTTCGATTTTTGAATTAGATAAATTTGAAAATTTTTTTTAATTAGTAAAAAAAAATGACCTGTTCTCATTTAAACTAATTTTTTAACAGATTGTTTCTTTTTATCGACGGGGAACCCAACCCAACCCAACCCAACCCAACCCTCAACTCAAATTTTTTTTTATAAATTTAAAAAAATGACCGGTTCTTATTTAAACTAATTTTTTAACAGATTGGTTCTTTTTATCGACGGGGAATGTTGTGTGTGTGTGTGTGTGTTGTGGGGGGGGGGGGAAGAGAGAGAGAGAGAGTGAGAGAGACAGTCTACCTAATTAATTAATCACAATTTTTTTGACACGGGCAACGCCGGGCGGGTACAGCTAGTATAAAAATAAAGGTAAATAAAGATGGTTTTGGTAAATTTCTTGTACTTTCGTTGACCTATCGCTAGTTTTGTTTATTTCTTGGTAAATAAAGATAGTTTTGGTAAATTTCTGTCGACCTATCGATAACACGGAACTATCGATAGCACCGGTCGATTAATACTATCGATATTAAGCCAGCACTATTCCGTAATAATAATTCCACGAAATCTCGGATTCGATGAATATAACCGACAATTTTTTGCAAAATACTGATTTCATTTTCTTACCGTCCCGTTTCGCTCGTTCCGATTCGCGTCCGTCCGATTTCTCGTGCCGGTTGAGGGAACAACAATTTTTAAATGGTTCTGTGTTGTGTCGCTGTGTTGTGTTGTGTGGTGGATTCGCTTTGGACTTTGTGTCTGCCGCCCTGGTAACGCCACAAGTCAAGATTCCATCGGTTCGATGAAAGTAAGTGCTAGAATAGTGTCGAAAATCATTCATCCTATGCTCGTTCTGGCGCATTCCTATGCTCGTGGCTGTCGTTTTCATAATCAACTTGGAAATTCAGATTTTTTTATGATTGAGATTTTCATCTTACATTTTTATGAACTTGTCCTCGCTGTAGTCTACAGCTATTCCAGTGTAGTAAGCAATATTTTTTTCTCTCGATTTTATTCAAAATTTGACGTCTAACCGCAATGCTTCTTCTTGTTTGTTGCAGGTGTGATCAAGTGCCGTGTTTATTCTCAAGGGAGTGCAATTCCAAACATTTGATCAATATTAGTAGGTGATTACGTTAGGTTTGAAAATTTCGGTGTGGTGTTCATCTGATCAAACTTCAAAGTTCAAAAGTTTCAATTCCTGACTGGAGCCTTTGACAATTGAGTCGGTAGGTATTTCTTTGCTTTAAATTTTCACCATAGAAAGCAATTCGACACAAAAGCTTTGAGTAAAACCTAGTTAGAAAAATTCAAAAATCCCTTAAATTCGTAAATTGAACTGTTTTCTGGATTTTTTCTGCTGAAATCAAGTTTCATTTTGACAAAAAAAGTGTCGTGCTGTGGAAACATTCTGTGGTTCGAGAAGTGCAACACCTCGGAGTATGCAGCCGGAGGACATCGGCCAACGAGGAGCGACGCGGCCAAACGTAAGTTACCATTAAATGATAAATTTTATCATTTTTGATAAATTTATGATTTATATCACACTATTTCTATTATTTCTGCTTCCCTGAAGCAAATGGAGCTTCAACGGATTTTCCATTTTTTTGTTACAGGTATGTCCGAACTTGTCTGCGTTTGGTCCAAAGGTAAGAGTTTTTCATTTGAAATCGAAGAGATGCATGGCTTACGAACGAAAAATAGGTAAATAGGTAGGTATTGTAGTGAAGGATCCCCACATTTTGGCACTTTATCGACCCGTTACATTCCCATAAACTAGAATTTCGCGTTTTTTATTATCTCGTGTCCTGTCCAGTTTTTCTTGACATTTCTGAAGTGTTTCTCGAAAAGTCTTCGCGATTTATTGTGACTCGGGTTCCTCCTGATGTTCGAGCGTTCAATTAAGTCGTGGGAATAGGTAAGTACGATTCATAAAAAAAATGCCAATTATTAGATACAAACATTACCTTGAATAATTTTTTGTGCTTTGAATATCCACTGTTCGTAATCATGTTACGGCCATCGATCAGAAATTAGGCTGTAACTCGATCGGAAATTCACTATTTGTTTTCACACAATGTCATTGCAGTGATGGACAATACTACAACTATCCGTAACATCTTCGGGCTGAGGATTCATATAATTTCGACCGAACTTCAGGTAAGTTCGATTGGTCGTCAGTTTATTAGAATCATCATATTATATTACTATGAGTATAAGTACCTGGGTGATTCTCCGAAAGCAGGGAAATTTGTGTCCCGAGCTTGTTGAGGCAATTCTATATGAGATTAAGAAATTTTTTTTAAACCTATGGATTAAGGGCATTGTTTTCTTGGATTCTATCAGTAAATAACCATTTTTACGCATGCCTCATTCAGTCATTTTTGAAGCTTTCATTCAGACCCTCACATTAGGTAGAAAATAATAATGAAAATGACTTTACACTGGCGATGCAGGCCACAAAGTGGAATCAGGAGGTAGTCTACATCAGTCTGCACCCGCCCAGATGTTTGCGACTCGTTTCCAGAACGCGCCATGATGGGTATAACCCTCGAAATGTGCGCCTTTTGCGTGGTGATTTTTTTTCTTTCAGACCCTCTCCTTGTCGTTATTTTTTTCGAGCGAGTACATTTTTAATTGTCTCACTCACTTGTGTTATGCTCGGCTAGGACTAATCGATGTGTGAAACCGGAATTCTGAATTTTTTATTTGAACCTGGGAAAAATTTGTTTACGTTTCGTTTTTTCAGACCCTCACAAACAGACCCTCACCTTTTCTTGATTTTCATGAGGTGAGGGTCTGAAAAATAACAGATACTTCTAGAAACCAGTGGTGTAGATAACACACAATACTTCCATATTTTGAAACGTAAAAGTGTAACACAATTTGATCGTATTTTGACTGCTTTTAGGGTGTTAAGGTCAAAAATATCAAGAAACTCACTATGCAAATTTTAAAATTCGCCCAAAATAAAAATGCGCCACATTATCGGAATATAAAAACTTTCATATTTTGCAAGGTAAAACAAAGATTTTAAGACCAAGAACGCTCAAATCGGTTCATTTTTGTGGCCGTAAAAAAATAAAATAGAACACACTAAAAATCCAAATATATCGGAAGTACTGTGTGTTATCCAAATTTTAATTGAACAGGGTGTTAGGTCTTGACGAGACAAACATTTCAGTTCAAGAAATTCGAAAAAAGGTTGAGAATTGAGGGAGCAGTGGCCATTTTACTTCCATATTTACAGAGTAAATGGAAGTATTGTGATCGTCCTAAAATCGTAAATCGGAACGGAGCTTCAGAAAAAACTTTTTCTTATACACATTTACTCAGAATCACTTCCTGAACAAGTGTCTGTGTGTCCGTGTGTCCGTCCGTCCGTCTGTCCGTCCGTCCGTCTGTCCGTCTGTGGTCATTTACAAAAATGGCCATAACTCCCTCATTTCTCAACCTTTTTTCAAATTTCTTGAACTGAAATGTTTGTCTCGGCAAGACCTAACACCCTGTTTAATCAAAATTATGATAACGCACATATTTGCATTTTTAGTGTTTTCTATTTTATTTTTTTCCGGCCACAAAAATGAACCGATTTGAGCGTTCTTGTTCTTAAAATCTTTGTTTTACCTTGCAGAATATGTGGATATTTTTAATGTTCCGAAAAACTGGCGTTTTTTTATTTTGGGCGAATTTTGAAATTTGAATAGTGAATTTTTTGTTATTTTTGACCTAAGCACCCTTAAAAGCAGTCAAAATATGATCAAATTGTGTCACAATTTTACGTTCCAAAATAAGGAAGTATTGTGTGTTATCTACGCACCACTGGTTTGTAAATGACCACAGACGGAGAGACGGACTAACGGACACACGGACACACACACACACGGACACACAGAAACTTGTTCAGGAAGTGATTCTGAGTAAATGTGTATAAGAAAAAGTTTGTTCTGAAGCTCCGTTCCGATTCTCGATTTTAGGACGATCACAATACTTCCATTTACTCTGTAAATATGGAAGTAAAAATTGGTAGATACCTATCAAGATAGGTAGGCATCTATCAAGCGGAGTAGATAATGTCGATTTTCTGGGTTGAAACAAAAGTTTTTCTGAATCCCCATTTAAATACAAATTTAAGCATTTAAGTATGATGCTAGAATGATAATAACTAAATTCCGCCTATATATCATAAGGTTTGTCTTTGCAATCGAAAATTGAACACTTGTGCAGAATTTGGGGTCTTTGGATACACGGAAAACCATGTGCGCATGTCACTGATCTACTTAGCAGCGTTTTTTTTTTTTTTAGGTAAATGGCTTTAGTTCTTGCACATAGTGAGATTACCTATAATGTTTCAATCGGTAAGGAGGGGGAAATGACATAAATTCGTTGAAAAACGTTTATGCTCCGTTTGGTATCGGCAAAATCCTCAGTTTTTGACTCGGATTTTCGTATTGAGATCCGCCCATTTTACAAGCGAGACTTCCCTCGCGTAAATTGTAACAATCGCCAGGCGGTCGTCGGGGTCCGCCCGGCGGTTGTGGCGCGGTTTTGAAACCGCCGACCGGGCAGTTTTAATTTGCTTGATGGAAGCTTTGGAAACGCTTGGTGACGCAATCGTATTGATTCAATTTGAAAATACGTCGAAGAAGTCGAAAATCCCAAAGAATAAAAAATAGCAGCGTTTTTTATAAAACGGAATATTTGAAAAATGAGTTACTTACATAATTATTTACTGAGCAAAAAATCGCAATGTAAATTGTAATCGAGCAAAAACTTTAATCTTCCAAAATTTGAAAATTGGAGCTAAGGTTCAGAAAAAGAAATTGCTAGCACACATTTACTCAGAATCACTTTCTTAACAATTTTCTGGGCGTCTTATGAGCATTTTGAGAATAGCAGCGGTTTTTGAAGAATTTATCTTCCCTCGTATCTCCCTCACATCTCAACCTTCTTTTTTCAAATTCCTTGAACTTCGGTCTTCGTCTAGACGACAACCATCGCCCTGTTTTTCGAAATGTTGATTTATCTACATCACAGTACTTCCGATACATTGGCACTGAGTATTTTACACTCTTTTGTTTCATATAATTTTTTTCTGGCCCCAAAAAAGGCCGATTTGAGCGATCTTGGTCTTAAAATCTTTGTTTCACCTCTCGGAATATGCAGACATTTTTTATATTTCAGTGACTCAACGTATTCCGATTTTAATCGTGTTTGAAAATTTGCATAGCGTGTTTTTTGACATTTTTTTTATATTTGTAGCCTCCAAATTAGTCAAAATTAAATTTATTTGGTTAATAAATATAGCTTGGTATAAAAATATGGAAGTATAATACTTAATAGATAACACACAATAATTGTGTCAAAATTAAATTTAAATTAAATTGATTTGGTTAAAAAAATATGGCTTGATATAAAAATATGGATTGGTATAAAAATATGGAATTGAGGAATTAAAATATGGAAAAATGTGAAATGAATTGTGTCAAAATTAAATTAAATTAAAATTAAATTAAATTGATTTGGTTAAAAAATATGGCTTGGTATAAAAAAATGAATTGGTATAAAAATATGGAAGTATAATACTTAATAGATAACACACAATAATTGTGTGTTATCTATGCACCATTGGTTTTTTTATACGTGCGACTTGATTATTCACCTATGAAATTGTTTTTCACACATTGTTTTTGTTGTTAACAATGAGATCGTTAGAAATTGTCTCCAGTTTCGACCTGAAGAAGCTTTTTTCTGGCCATCATGTCAAACCAGGTAGGTAAGAGAAGCGGTGTTCGTGTACCGACCAGCCAACATAGATCCCTCATTACTGGGGGTAACCTGAGGGGCATTTTACCCGCTAGACCTTCACGCACAGGCGGCCTCTTCCTCGATCCGAATCGGACTAACGAGATTTTACTGTAATTTCGAACAGACCGCATTATTACAGAAAAGGACAGGAAGAACGTGCGACAGGAAAAGGGCAGGTCGTGAGAGTCCGAGTGAGAAGGCGAATGCCGGGGTCCCAGTGTGTCGAGTTCACATGGAGCGAAACGATTGCCGACCATTTGGAAATGGAATTTTGAAGAACTAGAAACAGCTAGATATGGTTCACTGAAATTTTGATCTACTACTATTCATTATACGAAAACGTACGCAGAAAACGACCTCACTAAATCAAGTGGCCTACAGATGATTTCTTTACTTTTTCAATTTTTTTTTTCTTTTTTTCTTTACTAGGCAAATCCCGTCATGCGCCCCAGCTATGTACAGCAGTTTTCCAGAAGACGTGTCTTCACGAACTATAAACCCATTTGAGAAAAAAGTGAAGACACAAATTTTTATTGCAGATTTTTGTTCTAGAACCTCTGAAACGTGAAAGAACAAATTTTCAGGGGGTGTTGTAAAAAAAATTTTCTTGATCAATTACATAGGTACATTATTTCTGGAAATAATGTACCAACATTATTTCTGGAAATAATGTACCAATATAGGTAGCGAATTTTTTCAACATTTTTGGCCCCCCTTACTACGATGGTTTTTTTTTATAGGATAATAAACCGAAAACGCGTAGGATGATGAAAGTGACGGGTGTGAGGCTGGTGGCGGGGGCTGAAGAAATGAGGGACCGTTCCCAAGGTCAAGCACAGGTGGGCGCGCGTACCTGAGACGAGGCGACCGAGCCGCGCAACCCGAGCACCTGTGCGTCGTATTCCCTTCCCGCGTCCACCACAGCAACCGCCAACAACAAAACGCACGCACACGGCCGCAATGCAGAGACAGACGTAACGTATTATTGTGTCCAGGAGTTCCCGTGTGCGCGCGGCTGTGACCGGTTTTTACCTGCCGGCCCTTAGGCACCGAGGGGAACTTCCAGCGCAGCCCTACGATCGTCGCCCTTCCCCCTTCGTTTCGAAATAAACTGAGTCATTCACTTGAAGCCAATCAACACAGATAGGCCACAGAGCACCAGCCAGCAAGGGTATTTCAACCTCGGCATTAAATCGGTGCCAAGGAGGGCTGAGCATTTATGCTACGAATTTCAAACCGGTACAATAGGTACATCACACAAAGCATCGCGCAATATTGCGTACTATACATCGCACGTAACACACAATACTTCCACGTTTTGAGACGTTAAAGTGTGACACAATTCGATCAAATTTTGACAGCTTTTGAGGGTGTTTAGGTCAACAATATAAAAAAAACTCACTATGCAAATTTAAAAACTTGCCTAAAATAAAAATACGCCAAGTTATCGAAACATAAATTTTTTTTACATATTCTGCAAGGCAAAAAAAAAGATTTTATGACCAAGAACGCTCAGATCAGTTCATTTTTGTGGCCGGAAAAAAATTAAAATAAAAAACACTTAAAATGCAAGTATATCGGAAGTACTGTGAGTTATTCGAATTCCAGATGTATATTTACAGAGTAAATGGAAGTATTGTAATCTTCTTAAAATCGAGAATCGAAACGGATCTTCAGAAAAACTTTTACTTGTACCCATTTACCTACTCAGAATCACTTCCCGAACAAGTGTCTATGTGTCCGTCTGTGGTCGTTCAAAAAAATGGCCAAAGCTCCCTCAATTCTCAACCTTTTTTTCAAATTTCTCAAACTGGAATGTTTGTCTCAGTAGGACCTAACACCTTGTTTAATCGTAATATGAATAACTCACAGTACTTCCGATATATTTGCATTTTTTTGAGTTTTCTATTTTATTTTTTTCCGGCCACAAAAATGAACCGATTTGAGAGTTCTTGGTCCTAAAATTGTTGTATTACCTTGCAGAATATGTGGATATTTTTTATATTCCGATTACATGGCGTATTTTTAATTTAGGCGAGTATTAAAATTGGCAAAGTGAGTTTTTTTATATTTTTGACGTGAGCAAGTCAAAATGGACGGCGTTAAGCAGAAAGGAACCAACCACAAAAACCTAGTTTCGAGTAATCAGGCTCCAAAGTTTTTTCAAGCATACGAATCCTGTGGTGATTGTGTTTTTCAAATTCAATTTCGAAGGGAAAGCCTTATCAAAAAAATTGCTTCTTTTTGTGGAAAGCGTAGTTGACCTAGCCCATTCTAATAGTGCTATTATCTCATTTTGTCATTTTTTGTGGTTGGTTCCTTTCTGCTTAATGCCGTCCAAATATGACCAAATTGTGTCACACTGCTGCGTTTCAAAATATGGAAGTTTTGTGGTGTTATCTAGGCACCACTGGTTATATTCTACTTTTCAGTTTTTCAGACGTCTATTCGAAGTCGGTATTTATTTATTTATTTTTTTTATTATTATTATTATCTTTTTTTTGGTTAAATTTTTCTTTATTTGTTAATTTTTCCATCCAGCTTATAATAACAACGGAATAATTTCCAATTGTTGGATCCAACGTTCAGAGGTTGGCCGGCGTGATTACAGCAATAGGCTGGCTGAGCGTGGGACGCCGTCTGTGAGCTGAGGCTCAAGTGTTGGGTCCTTCAAGTAACTTGGGCTGAGTCGTAGGCGGATCACTGTTAACCCGAGGATTACTATCGTTCCGTACTGCCTAGTCTACAGAAAGATTATTTTTTGATGTTCAAGCGCTTTGGAGCCCAAAACTGCCAGTTCATCGGGGTTTAGAAAGTTGACTTGACGTTGAAGTGCTTCGTCCTTGGATCGCCATTTGTTTCAATTTTGAGACAGTATGCCGTCACTGAATTATACCATTTTGTCATTATTTCGAATTCACGAGCGGCATTGGTCCTTGAAATGAGTTGGATCCGTCACGAATTGAGGTTTTGTTTAATAAATTGAAATCAGATTCTCAGATGTTATTCGCTACAAAAAGATTATTCAATTCCCGAAAAATATTCAAACGTTGTAGTTATGAATATATTATACATCGATACCTTAAAGCACAAAGGGCATATGTCCAAAAATGGCATAATGAGAAAAATGCAAAATAAGTTTTTGGTCAATTTACAAAAATTAAGATTTCTCCCATAGTTTTCAATTCCATTAAAAAATTTGCTGAATAAAAAATGTTTGTCTGGCCAAGATCTACAACCTCATTTAATTAGAACTTTGGTAGCATTTAACACTTCCAAGATAAACGCTCCTCAAATATTTGACGTTTTTCTATTTTATCGTTTTTTGGCCCCAAAAATAGATAAAAGGATCATGATTCTTGGAGCGATCGATAGGTCCTGATGAGTAGATTCTTTCGGCTCCGAAATCCCAAATTCGATATTTTGGGACATATCGTGGGCGTAGAAGGAAACCCCGCTAAGTCCACTTTTGGCTAAAAATGCGTTTTTTGCGTCCACAGACTGTTTGGGGGGTTCTGCAGTAGAGTACCGGGTCTCCATTAAAAAAAGCCAGCCGTTGGCCATATTTCAGGCCACGTCATTCAGACTTTTTCACGACTTATTGAATTTTCAAACCCATTTATCTCGAAATGACGAATTTCGGGCTTAGCGGGGGTTGTCCTTCTACGCCCACGATATGCCCTTTTTGCTTCAAGGTATCAATATGCAGAAGTATCCACTTGACAGCAATCAGAGAGGAACAGGTGGAAAGTAGTTGCATATTGATAATAATTTATTGCGCTAAACGAACCGGGAAACCCCCTAATCCTAATCACGCATTATAGAGTAGAATTGACGTACAGAAAAAAACTCATTTCCGTTTTGCAATTTGCAAAAATGAGCTGTTTTTTGAGTTCATCAACTTCGCACTAGAAAGCAACATCAAAGGATCCACCTCAGGTCAGCAAGTATGAAAGTCAAATTACGCCACAAGATTGGCGGAGTGTGAGAATAGGGTTACGGTGAGCTAATATTAAACGTCGTTCTTAAATTTGTATGCAGAACTTTGTTTTACGGCGCACGTACGGAGTGAGAAAGCCGTGAAACGAGGCCAATGGAAAAGTCTCTCGGGTTTACGTTAGCTATAGAGCTATATAATAGAGGTTTACATTGTTTTTCACGGCGCCTACCCTTATCAAGTTTGCCCTCAACTGGGCATAGGCCGTTACTGGAGCGATATATTCTGCCTTGAAGCAGCGAGTCAATAAGCGTAATGTAAAAATTGATAGGTAAGTTAGTTCAGACAAAAATTATATCAAACCAGCGGTGCGTTGATAACACACAATCCTTCCATATTTTGATACGTCAATTTTTGAACCAAATATATTTTGATTTCGACAAATTCGGTGGATACAATGATAAACCAGTGGTGCGTAGATAACACACAATACTTCCATATTTTGGAACGTAAAATTGTGACACAATTTGATCATATTTGGACTTGTTTTAAGGGTGTATAGGTCAAAAATATCAAAAAATTCACTATTCAAATTTCAAAATTCGCCCAAAATAAAAAAACGCCAGTTTTTCGGAACATAAAAAATATCCACATATTCTGCAAGGTAAAAGAAAGATTTTAAGACCAAGAACGCTCAAATCGGTTCATTTTTGCGGCCGGAAAAAAATAAAATAGAAAACACTAAAAATGCAAATATATCGGAAGTACTGTGCGTTATCCAAATTCTGATTGAACAGGGTGTTAGGTCTTGCCGAGACGAACGTTTCAGTTCAAGAAATTTGAAAAAAGGTTAAGAAATGAGGGAGTTATGGCCATTTTTGTAAATGACCACAGACGGACGTAACGGACACACAGACACTTGTTCAGGAAGTGATTCTGAGTAAATGTGTATAAGAAAAAGTTTTTTCTGAAGCTCCGTTCCGATTCGCGATTTGAGGACGATCACAATACTTCCATTTACTCTGTAAATATGGAAGTAAAAATAGCAAAAAACTCTGCTTTGAAAATTTTTCCTAGGCTTCTTGGATTTCTCAAGTGGAATAGGTTTTTTGCATTATTCTCAATCCTAGAGAGGCTCAGAAAGTTGCTAATTTTTTGTGTCATGTACCTACCCAAAACCTACTCGGTTTTTTTTTTTTGAAATTTTAAATTTTTTTTAAAAGTTCAAAAAAATTCATTGTCAAAAATTAGTCGTTAAACCAGTTTTCAACCTTAAGATCCAACCAATTTTGACTTACAGAGAGTGAAAACGATGTACAAACCTTCAACGAATTAAAAAAAATTCAAAATCGTTTCAGTAGAACTCCCTCAAATTGGCAGAAACGTCAAAAAGGAGAAATCGCGTCGAGAAATTCGAGCCGAACCGATTTAGAAACAAAATTTTCAAAATGTTCCGCAAAAACCCCCTATCCTATGGTAAATAAAGCGAAAAACCCGAGAAAAATACCCAAAAAATTCTAAACCCGCGACATCACCTCCAAAATCGAGTTTTTGTGTTTTTTCGAAAATGGATCGTACTGATGCCGATTTGGACCCCTTAAGGTTTTCATACATAGGTTATTACATAGGTATGCCCAGTAGCCAACAGCCAGAGTTGAGGGTCAGGGGTCAGGTCGTCAAAAACACTGACCATCAAGATAGCTGAACGGATTTGGATTGGATGAAACTCGTCGTCGTGTTTTGGACGTGGGACGAGAATCATTATGACGCGCAGGACGCTCAGATCAAGCCTTTGAGCCCTTGAGATAAGGTCTTATCGCTGTTTCCACCTTTTTGCCCACCTGATGGTAGGCTGGTCTGATAACGTTTTGGGAATAGGCCGCGGGACAAAGAAATCCTTATTTTTGATTAAATGCGGCAATCACATTATTCTACTGGTAATTTATGTTCCCTCTCCTCGCATTTCTGGCTCGTTTTCCGAAGCAGAGAGTTTTCCGACCGGATTCCACCCTGACAATATGCATCAAGTTGGAGCAAACCACAATTTTCAGGACCAACCGCGCCAGAATCGGATCAGCAGTTCAATACGATTTCCTGTCCACAAAGTTTTGGTCAAAATTTGTGGACAGGACTTCGCATAGGGTGGAGAAGAATTAATTACGGTTACCACTATCACTATCTTGTTAAATCGTTCAGCGTTTTTTGGTATAGTATTTGGTACATCATTTCCATTATTTTTTATTTGGTACATTATTGCCAGAAATACATTATTTCCCTCTTATATTCATTGATCAAAGTGAAAACGTACCAAATAATCACCATTGAATTTACCATTGACCATTACTCCACAAACGATTTAGTATCTATAATAATAAAAGCAAGTGTTTGTTTGTTTGTTGGTTGTCTCCAGCCAAATCTATCGCATGCAGGGACCTGGAATTTTTTTACACAGAAGCGCAAAGGGGCTGGCAACAAGACCTCGAAGCCCGATTTTCGATTTTTGAAAAAAAAATTTTTTTTTTTAAATTTCAAAAAAGTGAAAAAAGTGAATTTAAAAAAAGTGAGTTTTTAAGTTTTAAAAAAGTGAAAAAAGTGAGTTTTAAACGTGAAGAAAAGTGAATTAAGTGAAAAAAGTGACAACACGGGGACACGGGCGGGTACAGCTATTATAGCTATGGGGGGGGGGGAGAGAGAGAGAGATTCCTGCGCTATTCACTTATCTGCATTTTCTTATTTTTTTGCACGGGCAACGCCGGGCGGGTTCAGCTAGTTGTCAAATAAAAGCATCTATCTCTCTATCTATCGATCAAAATGTTGATCGGGTGATTCCGATGACACCTTTTTTTGGTACATTTCTCTATTGGTATACAAATTTTGACTTCTACAATGATGACAAACCTACCTACTCCAACCATTTGAACTTCATTTTCTGTTATACGCGGATAAATAATATACCCATGTCACTAATCTACTTAGCAGCGTCTTTCGTTGACAGCTGAGATCATTCATTACTTTTTATTATTCATGTCCGTTAAACCGATGGTGAGTAAAGACACGGCGTCATAATCAATCAACAATGTCCGTTCGAATGAATATCGTAGAATAATATTCTGTATGATATTCGTAGAATAATATTCATTTTCAAACCTGAGGTGCGTAGATAACAATCCTTCCGGTTTAGGCTAAGTAAAATTTTAAACGAAATTTATTCCATTTTGACCAATTGGGAGGCTGCAGAGATGAATTTTTTTTAAACACGCTATGTAAATTTCAAAACTCACCTAAAATTGAAGTAGGCCAAGTTGACGGAACAAAAAAAAAATACCCACGAGTCCTGCATGGTGAAACAAAGATTTTCAGACCAAAACCGCTCGAATTGACCCATTTTCGTGGTCAGAAAAATAAATTTGAAAACACTAGTGCTGTTTGAAGTAATGCACAATTTGAAAAATGGTTGCGAATTTAGGAAGAGAAGGCCATTAATTTCAATGCTCACAGACTTAATCCAAAAGTGAATTCGAAACGTGGTAGGCAGTGAAAATCAAGTCTCTCCTGTTACTTAATAGCAAGGAAAGGTTCGGCTAGACGAGAAATTGCTGGCAATGAATTTCGCTTGCTTTCTATGCACCTAGGTTCTATTTAAATAAGAAGAAAGTCGAGTCTTGGAGAAAAGTGGTAGTGCCGACAGCTTGATTACGATCTGGGTTTACGACGAGAAACGCAGCTCATGCACGTCAATCTCGGTAGTAGGTTTTTATGTTTTTGCCTCCTTTCAGGATACACAGCACAATAAAAACATACATACGTAACTATTGCTCTATTAGGCATATCATTTGCTAAATCGTTTTAACTGTGAGACTATCTTTTTAATTTCTGAATTGTTATAAATAACATTAATAAATAAATCAATTTATTTTCAACAAAGCGCAAACTGAAACTGATATTTTGCGTGTAGATGCGAAACGCGTTCACAGAAACGCGAAATCAAAATTCTCAGTAAACACGCTGCCTTCCAAGAAGCAAAATCGAAATAAAATTTCTAATTTTGAGGCCCTTTGAATTTTTTATTTAATTTCTAAAATCGAATATCAGACATATAACGAACGAACATAATTGTTCACACTCCTATGAATGCTATTCAAAATAATGAGAGAGGTTTGAATTATTGAAGTAGGTATGAAGGAATAATTACTATTAGGTATTCTTAATATCAAAATAAATATGAATGTTTTGTTTCGTTTAAAAAATGCCTAATTTTGGATTCGAATAATAGAAGTTTTTAATTGGAGCAACTGAAGCATATGGAACGAATATAATGAATTTTAATTGTCCAATAAATAAATACCTAAATAAATTATAATCAGAACGGTTTTCAGGCTTTTTTTACCCATCCTCGAATCCCGACTTAAGAGTTTTGTAAATAATTCATACACTGAATGGAGCTTCAGAAACATTTTTTATTCATACACTTTTATTCAGAATCACTTCCTGATCAAGAGTCTGTGCGTCCGTCTGTGAGCATTTACAGAAATTGCCATTCCAGCTCTCAACAATTTTTCCAATTTTATTGAACTGGACTCGGATGACTCACAGTACTAATGGATTTGACCGTAAACAACCGACAGATTCAGGTCTCGTGAACTCCATATTCCACGAATTGTGGAAGCTTCGAGAAATGCGTATTGTGATTAGCTATGCAGAACTGTTCTGATGTAGGTCGAGTGTGTCTTCCTCGGGACAGGAAAGCTGCCAGTTGGACATGTACTCTCATTGTAAGGATAGAAAATGTCGCCTCATAACTTGAAAATCAGTTCGAAAGAGAGGGCCTATTTACATTTATGGTAAAACGTCAGAACGTGAGACAACGAGGAGGCGTATCTGGCACATCGTTTGGAGTTGGTATGCCATAAAGTAGGCTCGCTTACCTACTTACACAACTTTGGTTTGAAAATGTTGAACCATTCTCCATCACAGAAGATCCATGTTTGAGCATTACCGTATCGTCATGATGCAGAAACAATTAGGTACTCTTATATCATCATGCGTATTCCCAATTCATACGTAGTAAACTGTTATAGGATTAACTAGTAGGTACTAGTTACTAGGTACTCCAATGGGAACCCACTTTTGGTTTCTTTTTTTCAATGATAAACCTTTGTCATCGCTCGTTAAAAAAAAATTGACCAACCCCGTAATGAACCATCGTGCTCCATAAAACCATCTGCCCGTAGTGAATAAATAAATAAATATTTTTGATGTTTGATACACGGTTACCTGTATGGGAGTGCAATCCAATATTAAGAATTTGAGCTGAGTAAAATAATAAATAATATTTGACTTGTCTTTACATAGGTTGGTGGTAACTAAAAATTTAACAAGCTACGTGAATAATAAACCCCTGTGTAAGAATTTCCAGCGTTTTTATTACTTCCATATTTACAGAGTAAATGGAAGTATTGGAATCGCACTAAAATCGATAATCTGAAAAAAATCTTTTACTTATACCTACACATTTATTTAGAATGACTTCCCGAAAAATTGTCTGTGTGTCCGTCTGTGCTTATTTACAAAAATGGCCATAGCTCCCTCAATTCCCAACCTTTTTTCAAATTTCAAGAACTGAAATGTTTGCCTCGGCAAGACCTAAAACAATGTTTAATCGGAATTTGAATAATTCACAGTACTTCCGATATTTTTGCATTTTTAGTGCAATTATAGTAGTATCTTTATTTTAGGTAAGTTTTAAAATTTACACAGTGAGCTTTTTGATATTCATGGCCTAAACACCCTCAAAATATGGTGTGTCGCACTTTCAAGTTTCAAAATATGGAAGTATTGTGTGCTATCTACGCACCACCGGTTCTGTCTAGATCTTGAACAATTTTGCAGCTAGGCAGTACCTAAATATCGAATTCAGTAGTACGCCTGGGGTCGGGTGAATCAGTTTCCCGGCTCGAAGTTGAAAATCAGTTGCGAAAATTCACTCGGCCGCGCGTTTACTCTTCATCTCGAACGTCATGAGTTCTGTACACTATATCATACAAACAAGATGTGTGGCTGTTGGTCTGAACTTGTTCGAACTTCCGGACTTTACCGCAATCGCAATGTTTGTTCAACATTCCGAGGGGCAGGGATGGGGAGGGGGTCAAGTCCCCCGCCGCATTAGGCGTGAAAGAAGAGCGGATTGCGAAGTTCTCTGGCAGGCAAACTGCAAAGGCGATATTTCTAGCTCGACAGAACGGCGACGGGCGTTAGATCTCCCATTTGATTTCAGCTGTAAATGCTACGCAAAGTGGAGCTGCCAACGGGCCGAAGTTTGAAAACCAGCGGAGCTTAGGAGACGGAGTTGTACAGCTAGTAATCCTGGATAGGAAAATTTTTCTTTTTTACTTCCATATTAAATAGGTATTAAATTTTACAGAGTAAATGGAAGTATTGGAATCGTCCTAAAATCGAGAATCGGAACGGAGCATCAGAAAAAACTTTTTCTTATACACATTTACTCAGAATCACTTCCCGAACAAGTGTCTGTGTGTCTGTGTGTCCGTCTGTCCGTCTGTGGTCATTTACAAAAATGGCCATAGCTCCCTCAGTTCTCAACCTTTTTTCAAATTTCTTGAACTGAAATGTTTGTCTCGGCAAGACCTAACACCCTGTTTAATCGGAATTTGGATAACGCACAGTACTTCCGATATATTTGCATTTTTAGTGATTTCTATTTTATTTTCTTCCGGCCACAAAAATGAACCGATTTGAGCGTTCTTGGTCTTAAAATCTTTGTTTTACCTTGCAGAATATGTGGGTATTTTTCATATTCCGATATTGTGGCGTATTTTTATTTTGATCAAATTTTACAATTTGAATAGTGAATTTTTTGAGATTTTTGATCTAAACCCCCTTAAAAGCAGTCAAAATATGATCAAATTGTGCCTCAATTTTACGTTTCAAAATATGGAAGTATTGTGTGTTATCTACGCACCACTGGTTTTTTTTTTTGAGATTGGACAATTTGGGGGAATTAGACATTTTCTAGACATTTTCAAAGGCATATAATTCAGGAGGGAGAAATTCTGGAGGGTGAGAACTCAGGGGCTAGGGAAATGGGTGGGAGAGAAATTTCTGTAGGGGTTAAAAATTTAAGAGGGGGGGTTTCAATTTTTCGTTAGAAGTTTTCAAGGAATTAGCGTTAATTTGGGGGTTGGCAAAAAACGTTAGGGCATCGTACATTAACCACATCTAGGAGACTAGTGTTGATAAATAATGAATAGAATCGAGGCAAGCGTCCATCAGAACCAAGCCCAGAGAATAATTTCCCAAGTAGCCCTGTTTCCTATAATAGGCACAGGTTGGTAAAAGATAGAATTGAGGAAGGTGGAACCGGTCAATTCAGTTTTCAAGGTGTTCTGGTACGAATGTTCTGCATTAGTTGATCGGAGGTATTTTTCTCGACCGGAAGAACCGGTCTCGCATGATTTACTTTGGCCATACGCCCAGTCGCAAAAATATGAAGGCGATTTTTTCCAGCGAGATTTTTAGAAAAAAATTGGGTGGAAAAGATTTGGAAGAGATGAATTGATTGTCGATTTTCATGAGACATTATAAACGTACGAAAAAGTAGAGTAAACAGCCATTCCAGGCGTTGGCTTTGCGCCCGATAACCGAAGTTGTCCCGGACGCGCCCTGCCGCCCTCAAGAGATGAGACACTATAGCAGACTGCTGTGCCAATTACACCAGAACATGTAGGAAATGTGAACCGTCTGGTTAAAGCGGTTTTGTGGACAACATTCGAAAAATGTGGTGGTTCGTTGGAGGAGATAGGCGAATAACGAATATTTTACTGTCTATATGTGCCAAGACGATCAAAAATGTTGCTGATAGTTGTTCAGAAAGTAATTCCGAATTGATACAACGTAAAAACTTATTCACCGAACCTCCGGCACGACCGATTTCCATTTTCGGACGGTTCCATAAACATGAAAATAAAACAAATCTTGCGAACGAGAGCCGGGCAAACATGAGTTACAGCCTCAGTGCGTTTTGGGATTCTCCGAGAGTAAACAAGGGATTTTCGCATCTATCTCTGGCAAACCCAAAGCAGAGTGTATCCAAGGAAATGTCGATATTAAAGGGCTTCATAATAATAAAACGACTGGTTAGGGGGTGCCACGGAGGCATCACGGATGAGTCAGAAGAGTAACTGCGGAAGACTTAACTGTTTTCCCACTGAATCATTTGGGACGGGCTGGGGCTCAGTCAGTTCTTTCGGTTAAAAGGGTGAATCCCGAAATTTCGGCTCAACAAAAGTGGAGGAGAGGAAGAGTGAGGAGCTTTTTTTGGAGGGGAAAACTAATAAAAACACACAGTGGTCCCGTAAGGAATAAAACTCGGATCGCATCCTGGCGGATGTTATGAGGCCGAAGTTAGCGATCCAACTTTAGGAGTTTGGGCCTGTGTCATTACAAGTAAGCGAAAAGCCACGCGTCTGGCTCGTAAAATCCCAAGCACTCGCAGGGACGGGGTACAGAGGGAGAAAGACTGAAAAGCAGGCAGATGAATTATGTTGCATGCGAGAGCGGCTAATATGCTACAACGTAAAAAAGTCGTTTTTCCCCTTTCGTTTCCGAAAGCAAACTTACAATCGCGATCAATATTTTATCGATCCGACTTCGTATTCTATTCAACTAGAAAACCCAAGTTGACGGCGTAATTATGGATGTTTTAATATGACAAGCACTTGAGAGGTTTTGGGTAAGAGAGCATTAGAGGTTTTGGGTAAGACGGCCGAAAAGGAAAGAGAAAACGTATTTGAGAAGATCAAAAACTTATTATGCGTTTTTTACTCCCATATTTACAGAGTAAATGGAAGTATTGGAATCGTCCGAAAATCGAGAATCGGAACGGAGCTTCAGAAAAAACTTTTACTCATACACATTTACTCAGAATCACTTCTCGAAGAAGTGTCCGTTACAAAAGTGGCCGATTTACAAAAAGGCCATAGCTCCCTCAATTCTAAACCTTTTTTCAAATTTCTTAAACTGAAATGTTTGTCTCGGCAAGACCAAACACCCTGTTCAATCGGAATTTGAATTACTCACAGTAATTCCAACATATTTGCATTTTTAGTGTTTTCTATTTTATTTTTTCACACGTGTCACACGTTTACGTTTCAAAATATGGAAGTATTCACCAGTGGTCTCAAAATGGCATTTTTGGACGCCACGCGAAAACCACAGTTGGCAAAGCTCTAGCCCCTGGAACCCGACAGTCAGTGGATATTGCTTGTAAACTGTGACAACGTGGAAAGTTGAGTCGGCAGAAAACCCAACACTGACAATTAATTCGACAGGTAGTCTTAATTTTTGCAAAATAATCGTTTACGGCCGAAAAAAGTCTCCCTTTCTTTCTTTCTGTACAAAACTATTGCGCAGCCGGGGCTTTCCCCTGCAGCCAGAGCGATTTTCAAAATGCGAGAAACCGTCACCCCTGCAATTCCAAGCTGAAGGGTCAGCAATTCCAAATGGAAAAGCAGTAGGTAAAAAGCGTGGAAATAGAAATGTGGGAAACCCTCGCTGGGCGAAACAAGGGGAAAGCATTCGCGATTTTTCCGACTTATTATATATCTTCCGCTACCCACGATGCCTCGAGGAAATTCACCATTGGAACGTTACGTTTTCATTTCCGGAAAAGTGTGAAAAATGAGGCAGCCCGATGAACTGGTCGTTTGGAAGAAATCCTGTCACGGTCCAGGAAAGGTTGGCCGAAGAAAAAGTTAAAAAAACGCCCCTGTTGTGAAGAAGTCTCGGAAAGAGAGGAAGGAAACGAGGCTGCCTGGTTTGACGTCCTTCACTCCGATTGGACACGGGCGGAGAAGGGAAGAATGAGGGCCGAGTGTGGCTCAGTTCTCAGGACGCACTCTCGGACAAACTCCAGCCGATTGGTCGCAGGATATTTCCTCGCTGATGGAAGATACGAGGTGTTATGTGAGGCGGAATGACAGCCACATCCACCGAGAGAAAGCCGCCTGATACTACCAATCATACCAATGAATGGCTTGCACTCGGGTTTAACCGAGTTCGCCATGGTGTTAAAATAATGCGCATTGTTATACGAAAGCGGGGCTGCGAAAGTACAAAATTGAAGATCACCGATTGCCTCGAAGGGAAAACTTCCATACCGAATCCCGACTGCCGTAGTTCTACATGTACTTAATGGCGCACCTATGGCCGATTCTCTACCGCCCAGTCGTCAAACTGTTGGCAAGGCAAGCGTGTGTGGCATAGCGTCAACGCTAAACCATAGATCATTTTGAATTGGCCTGGAACGATGAGATGTAACGACGACGACGACGACGTGCACAACGGACGATGACTTCAAACATTTTTATACTGCACTCACTTTTAGTGTCTTCTATTTTATTTTTTCCTGGCCACAAAAACGAACCGATTTGAGCGTTCTTGATCATAAAATCTTTGCTTTACCTAGCAAAGAACGTGGATATTTTATATAACTGGATAACTTGACGTATTTCGGTGTTAGGCGAGTTTTAAAATTTGCTTAGTCAGGTTCTCTGCAGCAAAACGCATAAAAAGAGTTGTCCGATTTAAAAAAAAAAAAAAAAAAGTTGAGTTGTGAACCTTGGGTAAGAAAATCAATTTATATTTAACAAAAACGTTCAAGTGTCAAAAAAAAAAATGTACCACCAAAAGTCACAATTTCAAAAACAGTTTTTTTGGACTTTTGACACCTTAAAATTTTTCGATCGGATTCCCCGGACAATATGCACCAAGTTGGAGCAAACCACAACTTTTAGGACTAGTTTCATCAAAATCGTTTCGGTCAAAATCGGTTGAAGGTTAAGGGGTCCAAATCGGCATTAGCATGGTCCATTTTCGAAAAAACACAAAAACTCAATTTTGAAGGTGATGTCGTGGGTTTAGAATTTTTTGAGTATTTTTCCCGGGTTTCTCGTTTGATTTACCATAGGATAGAGGTTTTTGGATGAGGAATGATTTCCACGAAAGTATGAAAAACTACCCAAAATTAGTAAATATGTGTTTTTGTGGACCAAATATTTGTAAAATATGGATTTATAGTGGAATATGTCAAAATATGTGAAATGAAAGTGGGCTTAAACGGTCCAGAAAATGTCAATATGAACACGCCTAGTTGAAAAACAGTACATTGCCTAGAAAAAAATATGTAAACAAATACGGATCCGATCCCTACTCATAACAAGATCACAAGGAGAAATAGACGCCACTGCGTTCCCATAGATGAACCGATGTATCAATTACCGATGAAACTGAGGTGAACCGGACTTAAAGCACGTCATCCGAGTCTCAACATGTTCGGAAAATCGCTTTATCCCGTCGGAGCACTAGAAATCTAAACCCTTTCCAGTGGCAGGCATCGTAGCAGTTTCACTTTTCGTTGGCGAGCGAGACAGCCCTCGGCGCGTCTCAACTTGGGACCAAACAGCCTTGAATTGGGTTTTGGAATGGGCACAGCACTCCCAACTTGGGTCCCCAACTTGACATTACTAATCCCAAAATGCGTCAAATCGTCTCTCCCTTCGAATCCCTCGAGAGCACTAAAGACGCCTGGTAGCGTTGGGCTATAAATTCTCCCTCCCGGCCCGGCAGGGGTGAGTCGAAAGGGTGAGGGGTGAGGGTGGCAGGGGGCAATCAATTTGTACCCTTGCGTTTTTCCTTTATTGAAGGATAACGCGGACTCTTCGTTCACCTTTCACGTCAGTTTGTTTGCTCTCTTTCGACCCTCTGACGAACGGAAAAACTATTTCGAGCCTTTTGTAAGAACGAATTCCGGAGGATTCCATTTCAATGATATCCTTAACTACTCGGCACGGAGCAATAAATGCGAAGTGCGTGAGGCAAATTAAGAAATTCAATTTATTCCTAGCTCTCGATCAACGAGATGATAAAGGCGCGATCGTTTAATTCGAATTATAAAAATACCGCCATAAAGCAACCGCCGCCATTAAGCAACTGTAATGAGCAACGGTAGAGCGAAAGAATTCGTGGATCCATAAAATACCGACGGCCCCATTCGATTCAGCATTGAACATCAATAGAAAATGCAAATACCTTTTACGACATCATGAATTTTTTCTAATTTGACCTCATTTTTTTTTACTATTTTAAAGGTATTATCATATAGTTCGATGGGGAAGCGACTTCGAGCGTAGATAACTCACAATAGGTACCTACTTCCATATTTTGAAACATAAGAATGTGGCACAATTTGATCATATTTTGACGCTCTTAGAGGTGTTTAGGTAAAAAATATCAAAAAACTCACTATGCAAATTTTAAAATTCTCCCAAAATAAAAATACGCCAAGTTATCGGAACATAAACAATATCCACATATTTGTAGCCGGGAAAAAAAATAGAAAACACTAAAAATGCAAATCCGGCCACAAAAATGAACCGATTTGAGCGTTCTTGGTCTTAAAATCTTTGTTTTATCTTGCAGAATATGTGGAAATTTTTTATGTTTCGATAATGTGGCGTACTTTTATTTTGGGCGGATTTTAAAATTTGAATGGAGAATTTTTTATATTTTTGACCTAAACAACCTTACAAGCAGTCGAAATATGATCAAATAGTGTCACAATTTTAAGTTTCAAAATATGGAAGTATTGTGTGTTATCTACGCACCACTGGTTTTTCATTGGAAGCCTGCAAGTCGGTTATAGTCCTACATTAACTGTATACCTAGTAGGTTGTAGCCGTACTACTGCATTCGCCGACTAGGTATACTTGTAATGTAGTACAATAACCGAGAAATACGGCCAACGTAATACAATAACCAACAGAATAATGGTGCTGCCGAATTTAGCGCTGAATTTCAATTTTCATCGTGCTGATTGGCTGAGAGGGGGTCGATAACCCCCTTTGCCCAGCCAACACGATGAAGAGAGCAGAGCTGGTTCGAACAATACACAACCCAGTGAATACCTGTTGAGAGTGCAGATTAAGGACAATTTAAAAACGTTAATTAATGCTCTTATGAAAATTTCAACAATGGGGCCAACGAGAAAATTACTCGATGAACAAAAACATTTAGACGCAAAAAAATTGACGTACTTATAGGGGCTCAATTGGAAAATGCTGGAATCCATTGGAGTCCACTGGAATTGGAGAATTTTCAACAACAACGAATAATATTACATCGGGAAAATAACAACAGGTAAGTAAGCTACTTCACGAAAAATACTTCATGGCAGCATAGGTTAATACGTGAAACTTGATGGGCATGGTACCTACTCGAACATGATTTATTTTCCATTATCAAACTTCTATTGTCAAACTCACGATGAAACAGAAACTCAAACTCGAAGTCAAACTCGAAACGAAACAGAAATGAGAACAGACGAGATTAAGTTTCTCCTTCGTTTTAAGTTTGACTCGAGTTTCGATTCGATTATGAGTTTGAGTTTCTGTATCATCTTGAGTTTGATTTCAATTTTGGGAATGATTTCGAGTTTCTGTGTCATTGTAAGTTTGACTTCGAGACCTATTGTGAGTTTGAATTTCTGTTTCATTGCGAATTTGACTATGAGTTTTAGTTTCTGATTTATTGTGAGATTGAATTCGATTATGAGTTTGAGTTTCTGTATCATTTTGAGTTTGACTTCGATTTGGAGTATGATTTCGAGTTTCTGCTTCATTGTGAGTTTGACTATGAGTTTGATTATGAGTGTCTGTTCGTTGTGAGTTTGTGTTCGCAGGTTCGTCGTACCCAGGGGTAAGCTTTCCGGAATTCCTTCACATAAGTACAACAAAAGTGACATGTTTTTCATTATCAAAACGGTTCCTACGGATCCTACCTACTAAAAGGTTGTTTCCTAATGTCGATAAAAGTGTTTCCTTTGATGCCAACGTTCAATTCTGAAACGTCTCCAGTTCTCAGGTCGACTGATGATATGATTCAAGAGGCATAAAATGTTGAACCGGATTTCGGAAACACTAATTTAGGTGAATTGTTGCCATAAGGATGACGAATTGTGCTTATCTCGACGTTATCGCGACTAGCGCAACTGCAGACAAGAGCAATCGCCTCGTATCAAATACGATTTTTCACAAATTTCGTGAAAAAAACTAACTGCCTACCTACCTACTTCTGATTCACACACTATTAAAATAGAACCGTATAAAAACATGATGTGGAGCGCCAATTTTGTTCAGCCTAAATATTAAAGGCGTATTGTTAACTAATGACTAGAAAATGCTGCAAAGTACTAGTAGGCTAAGGTTTATTATTCAATACGACTAGATGATTCATGATGTTGTGGTAACAAATTTAAGAGGTGTAACAAATTTCACATTGCTGGAAATCGTGAGATAGGGTTTCGCCAATCTATTAATTACTCCTGATTGAATAATGGACATAGTAATTTTAACGATCGATGCAGGACTTTGAACGTTTCTGGGCTAAATAAATATTCGTTTCAACTGACCTTTTCACTAACGATTTTTCGATTAAGTAGAATTCAGCTCTGAATGAGCTGCGAAACATGGATTACCTATCATAATAACGTCCGCAATGAACGGACTCAGCCACGAGTGAAGACATTTTGATTACCTACCTAATTATATTATTGCAGCATTACATTAATTGTCTTTTATTATTATATTAATTTTTAAATTATATTATTTAATAATTTACATAATATGTTTTTATCATTATTTTATGCATTCATATAAAATTTAACAAATATATATATATATCCATATCCATATAATATATATATTTTAAATATATTCATTATATTACATTCACTATATTCATTATATTATATTTATTCATTAGATATATTATATTCATAATAGTAATTAATTCTATCAAGTTGATCAACTAGTAATCAATATTAGTAATTAATCGTATTAAATATTTGAATGCAACATTATTACAACAATAATGATAGGTTGTTATAATATATTATTATAACGCTAATGAGAAAAATAATTCAAAATCATAGTAAATCAATAATAATGATTGAATAGATATAGACTAAATTTCCTAGCTATTGGAGACATTGATCGTCAAAACCTGGTTCACCTTTAGGCGAAATCGCTCCAAAGTAATTCCAAACCAACCAGTCGTTAAATTTCTAAGGAGGTGAGAGGGGCTATTGTAGCTGTGTTTACAAAAACAAAACAACAGAGGTCGCTGAAAAGAAGTTGCGTAAATGCACATTGACTGTTGGGAGTGTTCAGCGGGCCGACTGACATTGGAAGCAGTTGGTCATTTTTGTTTACCATCACGCAATCAACTTGCTTGTGTAGCAACTACTGATCCGCAGCTGTAATAGGATAGTTAGCTGAATAAGCTACCCTCCCCGAGTCGGCGCTCAAGTTTTACTGTTACTGTTTTTCTGTTCTCCCTCGACCGGCGATAAGCTTTCGAAATAAGGTTTCACTCTTCGTAGTCCTCGCCCCATAGGATGCTTGAATAACGGATAGCCACGCCAAAACCCCCAAAGGTTTCTGGAATTCTTTCACATAATTACTACGAACATGATATAGTTTTCATTCTCAATACGGTAGGTAGTAAGTACCTAAAAACAGGTTGTTTCCCGGATGCTTGTGAGGGAGCTCCGGCTTCCTGGGCCCACCACAAATTGAGCCAAATCCTCACAGTGATGTGATTTAATTTTTGGGCGTACACAAAAACTGCAATAAATCATAAACGGTTGAAGCTACCGGCGTGGCGATGGTCTCATTCGATTCAGCATAGAAAAATCTATAGAAAATGATACCTCACATGCCAATGATGCACATTTCCTGAAAAACACGAATTTCCCCCCACTTCAACAGCTGTTTTACTGGCCTTAAAATTAAGTTAGGGTTCTGTCGAAACGTTAGGACCAACTAGATACAAAACTTGAGTTTTGGTAAAAATTTCAAAAAATTTCGATAGCTCCTGCCCCCGGAGAAACCCCTGACTGCGGCGGACAAAAAAAATTATTGCTGATTCGGATTCTACACGCCTTGAAACGTAAACCAACAAATTTTTAGGGGGTGTTAAATTTTTTCCGGACCGATAAGGCCTACTGACCTACAAAGGTTCATTTCTTAAGAAAAATGAACGAAAATTTGGACACCCCCGAAAAATATGGCAGAGGCCATAATGTGGCCGAATAGATCTGTCTCCAAGCCCTGATGAAGGGGATTATAATTTTTCGAATGCTTGGCGAAGGAGACAGCGTTTTTCTGCAGGCCCTTGATAATTGAGCACAAGCCTTCGCTTATCGGTAAAATGGAAAAACCAAAATCCAACCAGTAGGTTTCACCAAAGACTTGATGGAATATGGAGCAAAAGCCCGGCATTGCTTAATGAAAAGCAAATGAGGCAACACATTATTGCGATCCTACGCGACCGGGGATTGGGTTCCCTGGAGCAAGGAACTTCGCCTCTGTGGGAATCGCCGTAATATCTCTCACAATTAGCACTAGCTCTTCGAACCCGCCCCATTACGTACTAGGAACTACCCCGTGTTCTGGAGCATCAAGTTCTCCTGTTCCTATTCGATTCTTAGTTAGCCGAGGGCTGTTTACCCAGTATGATTCTGTCCCTTGAGAGCCCTTCGGACGAAAATACCGCACTGTTGTACTGGAGACATTGCACAACGGGACTAATGCCGTATTACGCTGTCGTTGTGGTACCGGATAGATTTGCTAAGGCCTAATAGCTACCTTACCATAATCTAAAATCTTATATCGAAGATTTTACCCCATGCTATTGAGATGGCATTACCTCAGCTGATTGGTTTCCTTGCGATATTCTTGGCTGACTCGCCGCGTTGACACGATCAAAAGTTCATTCATAATCTGACACACTTAATGTGTACAGCTGAACACAATAAACGAGCCGCTGGTTAATTATGAGGGGGCATTATATCTTGCGATATTAGGTAATTGATCTGACTACTCCTAAAACCTGCCGAATTTAAAAGTTTTTCATGAATTTTCCAACAGTCCAATTTCTCGAGATAGTCCTGACTTTGATCTCGAAGTTAACGTTGATCTCAAAGTTGAGTTTGAACTCGAAGTTGAGTTTGTTCTCGAAGTTGACTTTGATCTCGAAGTTGATTTTGATTTTGAAGTTGACTTCGATCTCGAAGTTGACTTTGATCTCGAAGTTGAGTTTGATCTCGAAGGTGGGTTTGAACTCGAAATTGACGTTGATTTCGAAGTTGAGTTTGAACTCGAAGTTGAGTTTGATCTCGAAGTTGAGTTTGATCTCGAAGTTGACTTTGATCTCGAAGTTGATTTTGATCTCGAAGTTGACTTCGATCTCGAAGTTGACTTTGATCTCGAAGTTGAGTTTGATCTCGAAGGTGGGTTTGAACTCGAAATTGACGTTGATCTCGAAGTTAACGTTGATCTCAAAGTTGAGTTTGAACTCGAAGTTGACTTTGAAATCGAAGTTGACTTTGATCTCGAAGTTAACGTTGATCTCAAAGTTGAGTTTGAACTCGAAGTTGACTTTGACCTCGAAGTTGACTTTGATCTCGAAGTTGACTTTGATCTCGAAGTTGAGTTTGATCTCGAAGGTGAGTTTGAACTCGAAATTGACGTTGATTTCGAAGTTGAGTTTGTACTCGAAATTGACTTTGATCTCGAAGTTGACTTTGATCTCGAAGTTGAGGTTGAACTCGAAGTTGACTTTGATCTCGAAGTTGAGTTTGATCTCGAAGGTGAGTTTGAACTCAAAATTGACGTTGATTTCGAAGTTGGGTTTGAACTCGAAGTTGAGTTTGATCTCGAAGTTGACGTTGATCTCGAAGCTGACTTTGATCTCGAAGGTGAGTTTGTACTCGAAGTTGACTTTGATCTCGAAGTTGAGTTTAAACTCGAAGTTGAGTTTGATCTCGAAGGTGAGTTTGTACTCGAAATTGACTTTGATCTCGAAGTTGACTCTGATCTCGAAGTTGATTCTGATCTCGAAGTTGACTTTGATTTTGAAGTTGACTTCGATCTCGAAGTTGACTTTGATCTCGAAGTTGAGTTTGATCTCGAAGGTGGGTTTGAACTCGAAATTGACGTTGATTTCGAAGTTGAGTTTGAACTCGAAGTTGACTTTGATCTCGAAGTTGAGTTTGATCTCGAAGTTGACTTTGATCTCGAAGTTGATTTTGATCTCGAAGTTGACTTCGATCTCGAAGTTGACTTTGATCTCGAAGTTGAGTTTGATCTCGAAGGTGGGTTTGAACTCGAAATTGACGTTGATCTCGAAGGTGAGTTTGTACTCGAAATCGACTTTGATCTCGAAGTTAACGTTGATCTCAAAGTTGAGTTTGAACTCGAAGTTGACTTTGAAATCGAAGTTGACTTTGATCTCGAAGTTAACGTTGATCTCAAAGTTGAGTTTGAACTCGAAGTTGACTTTGAAATCGAAGTTGACTTTGATCTCGAAGTTGACTTTGATCTCGAAGTTGAGTTTGATCTCGAAGGTGAGTTTGAACTCGAAATTGACGTTGATTTCGAAGTTGAGTTTGTACTCGAAATTGACTTTGATCTCGAAGTTGACTTTGATCTCGAAGTTGAGGTTGAACTCGAAGTTGACTTTGATCTCGAAGTTGAGTTTGATCTCGAAGGTGAGTTTGAACTCAAAATTGACGTTGATTTCGAAGTTGGGTTTGAACTCGAAGTTGAGTTTGATCTCGAAGTTGACGTTGATCTCGAAGCTGACTTTGATCTCGAAGGTGAGTTTGTACTCGAAGTTGACTTTGATCTCGAAGTTGAGTTTAAACTCGAAGTTGAGTTTGATCTCGAAGGTGAGTTTGTACTCGAAGTTGACTCTGATCTCGAAGTTGATTCTGATCTCGAAGTTGACTTTGATCTCGAAGTTGAGTTTGATCTCGAAGGTGAGTTTGAACTCAAAATTGGCGTTGATTTCGAAGTTGATTTTGATCTCGAAGTTGACTTTGATCTCGAAGTTGACTTTGATCTCGAAGTTGAGTTTGATCTCGAAGTTGACTTTGATCTCGAAGTTGACTTTGATCTCGAAGTTGACTTTGATCTCGAAGTTGAGTTTGATCTCGAAGGTGAGTTTGTACTCGAAATTGACTTTGATCTCGAAGTTGAGTTTGAACTCGAAGTTGACTTTGATCTCGAAGTTGAGTTTAAACTCGAAGTTGACTTTGATCTCGAAGTTGATTTTGACCTCGAAGTTGACTTTGATCTCGAAGTTGACTTTGATCTCGAAGTTGAGTTTGATCTCGAAGGTGAGTTTGAACTCGAAATTGACGTTGATTTCGAAGTTGAGTTTGTACTAGAAATTGACTTTGATCTCGAAGTTGACTCTGATCTCGAAGTTGATTCTGATCTCGAAGTTGACTTTGATCTCGAAGTTGAGTTTGATCTCGAAGGTGAGTTTGAACTCAAAATTGGCGTTGATTTCGAAGTTGATTTTGATCTCGAAGTTGACTTTGATCTCGAAGTTGACTTTGATCTCGAAGTTGAGTTTGATCTCGAAGTTGACTTTGATCTCGAAGTTGACTTTGATCTCGAAGTTGACTTTGATCTCGAAGTTGAGTTTGATCTCGAAGGTGAGTTTGTACTCGAAATTGACTTTGATCTCGAAGTTGAGTTTGAACTCGAAGTTGACTTTGATCTCGAAGTTGTCTTTGATCTCGAAGTTGATTTTGATCTCGAAGTTGACTTTGATCTCGAAGTTGACTTTGATCTCGAAGTTGACTTTGATCTTGAAGTTGAGTTTGATCTCGAAGGTGTGTTTGAACTCAAAATTGACGTTGATTTCGAAGTTGGGTTTGAACTCGAAGTTGACTTTGATCTCGAAGTTGATTTTGATCTTGAAGTTGATTTTGATCTCGAAGTTGACTTTGATCTCGAAATTGACTTCCATCTCGAAGTTGAGTTTGAACTCGAAGTTGACTTTGATCTCAAAATTGACTTCGATCTCGAAATTGACTTTGATCTCGAAGTTGACTTTGATCTCGAAATTGACTTTGATCTCGAAGGTGAGTTTGAACTCGAAGTTGATTTTGATCTCGAAGTTGATTTGGATCTCGAAATTGACTTTGATCTCGAAATTGACTTTGATCTCGAAGTTGAATTTGATCTCGAAATTGACTCTGATCTCGAAGGTGAGTTTGATCGTAGTTTGGTGATAGGGTCACGGCACTGAACTGATTGCGATAGTAGGTTGTTGCAGAAGGACTGCATTAGCAGCAATCACCTTCAATCGATTTTCCGGTACCATCGATGGTTGCTCGCTTACATGTCTGCACCCATCTTAAGAGCATTACTTCTGATTTTTAGCCATGCGCACTAGCTGTGAATTAAAAAACGCTCTTGCCACCCTCAGTCAGGAAAAAGAGGGAAGAGCGTTTGGTCAGCTACCATCGCAATTTACGTCGGAAAAAAGATTTCACGCGCTCATTACACAAAAGACGAATGGGGATGAGATAAAATGCGGAATCGAGGGAAATAAAATAGTTCAAGTCGCGAGAATCGTTAAAAAATTGGACGCCCCTCAAATTTGAATTGCGCTTTCCGTGAAAGGGTTCGCGGAACTGAAAATAAAGCTCTAACGTTCGCTGAGGTGGCCGTTATTTTTTTTCAGGAGTTCGTAGAAAATCTGGTTCACCAGTTTTATGGAAACGGATTAATTAGAGTGACCGCATGACGAGAAAAACGAAGAAATGCACTTATACCGAAAAAGCCCAACTCACCCTATAATGCCTCGTGAAGAACTTTTTGAAAAAACGAATTTTCGGAAAATTATTTCCAGAAATAATGTACAAATGGCGTGCGAAATTGTTTCACAACGCCCCCTGAAAAATTTTTCTTTCACGTTTCAGAGATTCCAGAACACAAATCAGCAATAAATTTTTTTTTTGTACCTTCGCCGTACGCCGTCAGCAGCAAAACGCATAGGTGGAGTGGTCCGAAAAAACTCAAGACCCCAATTTTAAAGTTGAGGTCGTGGGTTTAGAATTTTTAAAGTATTTTTCCCTGGTTTCTCGCTTGAATTACCATAAGAAACTATTTTTTTCCGAAAAGTACCTATTGAAATTTTTGTTTTCAAATCGGTTAGGCTCGAATTTCTTGATGCGATTTCTCCTTTTTCACGTTTTTGCCAATTTGAGGGAGTCCTGCCGAACCGGGTTTGAATCTTTTGAGCTTGTTGGATTCCTTGAAGGTTTCTACACCGTTTCCACACCCTGTAAGTCAAAATTGGTTGAATTTTAGTGGTAAAAACTGGTTTGACGACTACTTTTTGACATAAAAAAAAACTTTTGACCCTTAAAAAAATCTTCAGTCTGTTGTGTCAGGTGCATGACACAAAAAATTGACAATTCCCAACTGCTCTCTCGGACCTAGAAAAATGCAAAAACCCGATTCCAACTGGAAAATCCAAGGTATGAGCCTATGAAAAATTTCAAAAAAATTATGGGATCGACTTTGGCATTGTTTGGCACGAATCTTTAGATATCGACTACGAAACATGAAATTTGGCGTTTATATCGTTCAGGGTTTTTTATTTGCATACAAATTTTGAATCGTACAATATGATTATGAACCTACCTACTCAAACTATTTGAACTTTATTTTCTGTGATACCCAGACAAATAATGTTCCCATGTCACTAATCCACTTAGCAGCGTTTTTTCAAGGTGTCAACAAGTTTTTTCAAGATGATTTTTCCGGAAAATTAAAAAACTCTGCGGCAGTTTGAAAAAAGCGTTCACGGCGGACGGGCGGATTTTCAAAATTGCAATTTCGGATTCTATGCCCCTTGAAACGTAGACCGTCAAGATTTTAGGCTACCGCAGTGGTTTATTATTCGATAATAAACCCAAAACCAAGCCGTTTGTCCATCATCGCCCTTTTTCCGAACTGACCGAATATTAGACGTGAGAATACATAATCTACTCACATGCAAAGAGCCGATTGATGTGCATTACTATCTCAGGTTCAAGTCCAACTAGGTACATACCTGTGAAAAAAATGCAAAAACCGTTAAATTCGTCATAAAAAATAGTGCTGCAAAATAGTGCTCCGCATAATTCAACGAATCCCATCGAAGAACAGAGGAGCGTAGTAAGTACATAGTACCTTCAATGATTTCATGCATCGAATTTCGGACCAAATTTTTAATCTTCAATTTAGAAATTATTTTTAATTTACTCAACTTCCGGATTTGACTACTTAATTTAGGCCCAGCATGACGGATCACTAGAGGCCGAAAAGGATCGCGGAATTCTCTGGCAGGGGTTCGAACCCGTCCAGCCTCAACACCGATTTTGTTTTGAATAGTCCACAAGGTTTTTCAACTTTCCGAACTTAATTTTAACCTTTTCAGAAATATTCGTAAAAATTAGAAATATCCTCATACTCAAAGCCGAATTTTAACCGTTTAACTATTTTTGTCAAAAATATTTTTTATTGAATGAATGTCAAAGCAGCATTTTGTCTATTTGATGCCTGCATACTTGAATAAGTAAAGGAGTGCAATCCAATGTCAACAATTTGCACTGAGTTACCTATTAAATAGTATTTGACTAGTTTTCAGCATAGGTAAGTATAGGTAGCGAGTGAAAATAATATTTTTCTAATATTATTAGACCTTGGATGCATCGAATAAGGGATGCAAGCCACGTGAATTTGCCAGTGAAAGATTGCGTTTTAATTTTTTATTTTCTTAATCCAACTTCAATAGGCAACTTTTTTTTGTACATTATTTTCAGAAATATTGGTACATTATTCTCAGAAATAATGTACCTATGTAACCGGTCGGGAAATTTTTTTACAACACCCCCTGAATTTTTGTTGCCAATTAAAAAATTGGATAAGCCCCTCGTTACAAGAGACCACAGAATATTTCCGAATCTTTGAGCGGCTTCGGTTGAACAATTTATGCGAGCGACTTCAATTAATGAGACCGGCGAAGATAAGATCGATCAGCAGCAGCACCTAACATGTCAGCCCAGTACCAAAAATAGAAAGATTCAGCACCAAAAAATCGATCAAATTGACTATGCTAGCTACTTATTTGGTATATTTCCACTTTTTTTAGAACCCTTAAAATTGAGCTATTGGCTAAAGAATTGGGGCTGTTCCAAACCAAGGTTGATGAAGTCCTGAAAACTTGAAAAAAATCTTCAGCCGCTGGGGAGAAAAAGTGTTGGAAATGTTTCCATGGGAGGTTCGGATTCTACGCCCTTTGGAACGTAAACCATGAAAATTTCAGGTAGGTTAGGAAAAATTCTTCTTGGCCGATCACAATGGTCTATTACTAAATAATAACCCAAAATTAGAGTACCTAAGTGTCTACCAAAAATAAGCAAACATTTTCGGCTGGTTTGAAGGGGCTGGAAGAGAAGAACATGGCAAGAGACTCATATTTCTGAGCTAGAACTTCTCTCCCGTTTGGCCCATTGGTAACCCAAACTTGACGGTCTGGTGGTATTGGATGACGGAGAAGGTAAGATACCTTTCTCATGTAGGTATGTAACGCAATCAAGTGATCCACATTCTCACGTTACGAAGGAAGAGGATGCAATCAACCTTGATAATTAGCAGACATATGGGCGGAGAAGGAGAGAAATAGCGAGCGGGAGAGAGGAGGAGCGAGAGGCCTCAGCCAGAGCGAGATACGATTATTACAGGAGGGGATCGGTGCTCAGCGGTTCAGTTCAGCGTGTCAAAGTTGAAAGGAGAGCGAGCATTTCGAAGAATCAGATAACAACAATAATTTGGTAGGCATAGGAATGTGAGCAGACATTGCACGAATTTCCGTGCATCGTGCACCCAAACATAGTTCTCATACTGGGTTTGTTCCAGGAGACTAAGTGTAGGCAAGGTGCCTTGCGCATGCGCAGTGCAAGGTTCTCTAGAAACGACCTAGAAACAACAGTCGACAACGGGCAACATGAAACAGTTTTCTTTAGTGATGGGTTGTAATGTATCAACCAGTAGTGACGTTTCGATACTTCCGATATTTACTGGTATCGATACTTAGCTTTCGATAATTCCGATATTCGTATCGAATGCCGTGGGATCGATATTTTACCTATATCAGTAAACATTATGAGGTATCGAAAGGGTATCGAAAAAAGTCGATGAATCACCCGAAGAAATCTCCTTTATCAGGAAGAAGAAATTTCTGGTTAGGGATGGAAACGACAAGGTGATAATCGATTAACCGAGAAGTCGATTAGATCCAAAATAGGTAATCGACTGACTACCGGAAATCGAGTGCCAATAATCGATTATAATCGACTTTTCGGTCGATTGTCGGGGAATTTCGCTAAAATTATGAACAGCTGTGTGAGATTACAATCTTTTCACGGAAATAGACAAGTCCTGTGTACTAAATTCAAGAGTAGAGATTCAAGATTAGGGAGTTTCAGAAAACAACTTTTTTTCTTAACTCAAATCAGTTTAATCACAGTCAGAGGTACATAAAATAATATAATATATTATTTTATGTACCTCTGATATAATATAATGATATAATAATAATATAATATAATATATTATTTTACTAAGACTAGTAATACACTTTATGGCCTTTTAACTTCTTGCACATAATGGGGAACAATGAGTAATACTAGACAACTACCTAATTACACTTTGAAACCAGTACCTATCACATTTAAGTCAGTGCAATAATTATGTTAATAAAACCTTTTAATAAACACTGTTCACTGACCTACTGACACTGACAAATCCAGCTCAACTCAACACAAACATTCCCACCCCCAACCGCCTTCGCGCGAAGAAAAACAAAAACGGCCTCACCCAATCGACAATCGACCCGCATAGTCGACTATCTCGACTATACCAGCAATTCAAAGTCGACTTCAAAAATAGGTCGATTATGAGGCTCTTAATCGATTATATCGAAAGTCGGTAATCGACGTTTCCATCCCTATTTCTGGTAAATCAACCGATAACAAACTACCTTCCTACTAATTTATTGGTTCCTTTTGGTATTACCTGGACCAACCAGTATTTTTGGGTAGCCTGCAGGACACACTGGGTGCTCACTAAAACGGCTGTAATTTCTAATTGTTGCCGACGAACGATTCAACTTTTCGCAGGCGTAAAAAAACTGTCCTCGGACGGAGTGAATACCAATGTAATTATGAAGCTGATCCGATTTATAAAATGTCGTCATGGAACGGTTCTCTTTTACGGTGGATTTGGTTATTCGACCGTAACACGGAACGCGCTGATTCATTGTGATGCACATAACCGCAAAGTGACCGCGAAGCAGGGCGACAGCCGCTGAAAATGATTCACCCGTCATCCGATGTATGGCAAGTCGATGAATAGGCAGAGAGGACAACACGAGCTGATAGGAAAACTCCGTTTAGCCGTTTTACATGGCATATTCACTAGGCACATTCACCGTTCAACCAGCAGATGATAACGAACCCCGCAGGGTGACGGGAACGTTAAACTACCTACAGCTTTGGAATGGCGTACCTACCACTACGCCAGCGTCACTTGACGCCGACCGTTGATTTGAACAGATATAAATGATTTTTCAACACTGCCAGACGGAACAATGGTATTATAACCCATATCCATCCCTTGCACGAAGGGTAGAATATTTCTCCGCATCCAAAGCCAAAAAGGAGAATTTCACGTTTGTCATTTTAAACTGAAATTAATTTTAATTATTGAGCTTTACGTCAAGATTTATGACCTCAGAAGGGCCTACAGACATGACGAAGGTTACATTTACGTACCGTAATTAAAATTTTTTTTAGTGGTTTCGTCGTACCTTGAATATTTAAACCGTCAAATTTTCAGGAGGTTCGAAGATCGTCTTTCTTGAGCGATAGCAAATCGATACCTTAAAGCACAAAGGGCATAATATGCCATATTATGTCCAAAAATGGCATATTGAGAAAAATGCAAAATAAGTTTTTGATCAATTTACAAAAATGAAGATTTCTCCCATAGTTTTCAATTCCATAAAAAAATTCGCTAAATAAGAAATGTTTGTCTGGCTAAGATCTACTATTGAATAGTGAGTTTTTAATATTTTTGACGTAAACATCCTCAAAAGCAGACAAAATATCGATACCTTAAAGCAAAGGGCATATATGTCCAAAAATAGCATATTGAGAAAAATGCAAAATAAGTTTTTGATCAATTTACAAAAATAAATATTTCTCCCATAGTTTTCAATTCCATAAAAAAATTCGCTAAATAAGAAATGTATGTCTGGCCAAAATCTACAACCTCGTTTAACCAGAACTTTGATAGCACTTAACAGTTCCAAGATAAACGCTCTTTAACTATGTGTCGTTTTTCTATTATATCGTTTTTTGTCCTCAAAAATAGATAAAAGGATCATGATTCTTGGAGCGATCGATAGGTCCTGATGAGTAGATTCTTTCGGTACCAAAATCTCACAATTGATATTTTGGGACATATGCCCTTTGTGCTTTAAGGTATGGAAATGTTCATTAGTGAATAATAAACCAAAAAGCTCGGAGCGTGTCTTTGCAGCATTGTTTTTGGAGTTACCCCGGTTGAATGATCAGCGGGGGAAAGTGCATCCATGCCGAGAAATTTCATCATCATAATCTCATGAAGGCCGTCAATTTGTGTCCATGCAGCAGTTCAGCACTGCTGTGATCTCGCATATTCCCATGTCACAGGCGCTCATCCGAAGCGAATGCGTCATGTTCTGGTTCAGGGGATGTTCTCCTGCCTCTTTCATCTGCTCAGTCTTGGCCCCGGCCTTCCTCACCAGTCTGGCTCGTCATGTTTGCAATCTTGACAGTGGGGAGGGGGGGTGGTAGAGCGGTTAGAAGGGTTAGATGGGGAAAAGGGAACCGAACGTTTTACACAAGCACACGAGCGAGTTAGTGCGATAATGCCGTCCTACTCGCTGCATCTCTTTCTATTTCTTCTTCCTTCGTCGCTTGCTCTCGCTCCCTCTCCGTCTGCCATGCTTCCTTCATACTGATTGAAACATCCCTAGTCGCGCACCTCTCCTTCCCTCTCGTTGTCGCCCTCACTTTGCGGTCCGACGCCTCCTAACAACCCCTAGCGCCACCCCTCTAACCCCTGCCGCAACCCCTAATTGCTTTGTAAAACCCGACGCCTGTCGAGGCACGTGTGCCTCATAATTTGAGACTTTGAAACCCACAGGCGCGATTCGGAAAAGCAGCGCCTGTGGGCAGTCGACGTTCGCGCCGTTGCTTGTTTGTCCCTTCCGACACTTTTGGACGGCCCAACATTGCAGGAGATTTTTTTTCCCTTTCGTGTGCTGGTTATAGACGTGTGCCCGCCCTCTCAAATTGTGGCAATACCAATTCCTTCCACCTCGATATTTGCATTCTCAAGCTAGGCAGTTAAAGCAAGTCTGCGGAAAAAAGGTAACTTTCACGCGCCTCGGACAAACAAAACCGTGGACATTTATGTTTCCATAACGTTTATTCTATATAGCAACCAGTGGTGCGTAGATAACACACAATACTTCCATATTTTGGAACGTAAAATTGTGACGCAATTTGATCATATTTTTACTGCTTTTAAGGGTGTTTAGGTCAAAAATATCAAAAAATTCACTATTCAAATTTCAAAATTCGCCCGAAATCAAAAAACGCCAGTTGTTCGGAACATGAAAAATATCCACATATTCTGCAAGGAAAAACAAAGATTTTAAGACCAAGAACGCTCAAATCGGTTCATTTTTGTAGCCAGAAAAAAATAAAATAGAAAAAAATAAAAATGCAAATATATCGGAAGTACTGTGCGTTATCCAAATTTCGATTGAACAGGGTGTTAGGTCTTACCGAGACGCACATTTCAGTTCAAGAAATTTGAAAAAAGGTTGAGAATTGAGGGAGTTATGGTCATTTTTGTAAATGACCACAGACGGACAGACGGACTAACGGACACACGGACTAACGGACTAACGGACACACGGACACACGGACACACGGACACACGGACACACAGACACTTGTTCAGGAAGTGATTCTGAGTAAATGTGTATGAGAAAAAGTTTTTTCTGAAGCTTTGTTCCGATTCTCGATTTTAGGACGATCACAATACTTCCATTTACTCTGTAAATATGGAAGTAAAAACGGGTCATTAAAAGTTTGGTGAAATCGGCCAATTTACCCCAACATCATTAAGTAACTCGTTATATTAATATATAAATCATTAGGATATATAAATCCTCGTCAAATATATCCTCGTCATATTAGGATATATAAATCCTAGTGTAATTGTTTGTAGAGTTCTTTTTTTGAATGATAATTTTAATTAATTGCTTCGCTCATTATGAGATTGTAAACGTTAGAAAAGCATTTTCCCTCGAGCCGAAACTATAGAAATGGGGTGAACAAATAATGTTAAAGTAGAGCGACACATCCTGACTCCTCGAGGCGGCAGGGATGGCCCGGGACAACTTCGGTTATCAGGCGAAAAGCCAAACTCTGGCTGAATTACTAGAAACACAATGTTTATTAGGCAGTGAAATTTATTTGGGTTTGTTTTCTATTTACTTATCCACATTATTAGGTTGGGATTCAATCTTTCAATACTATTTACGAGTGCAAATTGGGCGCCAAATAGATTTTGCAAAAGCTCCACTGGAACAATCCGCTGACATGTGGAATAAGTCATTTGAGTTTGTAAAGCCCTCGCTAATCCGCTCAATCCGAGGGCGGGGTGAAACTTCGGAAAGCTTTCCGGGGATTTGTGGGCTCATAATCTAACTCCAGTTGCACTTTGAACAAAAACGATTTTTCAATGTTTGAAAAATTTAAAAAGGCGTACAAAAACCAGCGGTGCGTAGATAACACACAATACTTCCATAGTTTGAAACGTACATATTTGAAATTTGATCATATTTTGACTGTTTTTGAGGGCGATTAGGTCAAAAATGTCAAAAAATTCACTATTAAAATTTTAAAATTCGCCCAAATTAAAAATACAATACATTATTGGAATATAAAAAATATCCACATATTCTGCAAGGTAAAACAAAGATTTTAAGACCAAGAACGCTCAAATCGGTTCATTTTTGTGGCCGGAAAAAAATAAAATAGAAAACACTAAAAATGCAAATATCTCGGAAGTACTGTGCGTTATCCAAATTCCGATTAAACAGGGTGTTAGGTCTTGCCGAGACAAACATTTCAGTTCAAGAAATTTGAAAAAAGGTTGAGAAATGAGGGAGATATGGCCATTTTCGTAAATGACCACAGACGGACGGACGGACTAACGGACACACGGACACACAGACACTTGTTCAGGAAGTGATTCTGAGTAAATGTGTATAAGAAAAAGTTTTTTCTGAAGCTCCGTTCCGATTCTCGATTATAGGACGATCACAATACATCCATTTACTCTGTAAATATGGAAGTAAAAATGCAAATATATCGGAAGTACCGTGAGTTATTCAAATTCCGATTAAACATTGTGTTAGTTATTGCCGAGACAAACATTTCAGTCCAAGAAATTTGAAAATAGGTTGAGAATTGAGGGAGCGAAAAACAACAATAACTCCCCACCTGCATACATCATACGATCATGATACATACGATCATTGGAGAAAATTATACCGGCAATGAAAATATCTTCCGAAGCTAACGATACTTTTAAATAGAAATATTTTCAAATAGAAGCTCAATCAGCAATCCCGATTCATATTGGTTTCCACATCGAATAAAAAGTAATCTCCCGCCGCTGACGCTGTTTAGAATTCAAAGCTCAGATCGGCATCTCGATTTGCCCCAAAATCGATCGCCTTTTAACCGCTTTACAACCGATTGGGGACGGTGTCCAATATTGGTGAACAGCCAGTTACCAAACGCCTGCAGAATCAGGTAATCATCCTCGGCAGGTACTTCGGGGGTATTAACCTTTCGATTCCCTACCAGCCACTTCGCCACCTTGACGTCCGTGTAATCCTGTTCTCAATCAATCAACCGTCTCTGATCAGCAAAGAGCGTACCCTTTGGTTTTTTTCGAAAAAGAACGCTCTACCCAACCACCCATGAAGCCATTGTGGAAGTCGGCCTTGATTTGTGCACCCATACGATGCCGGCAAGAGCGTAAATAGTGCGTATTCCACCGTAACCTGACCCGAACAATGAATAAATAAATAGAATAAGTAATAAATGAAATTTTCCTTCATTTTTGACCATCGAACGTGCAGGCACCTCGTACATTTTAATTTTTTGATTTTATTTCCGGAGGTAGGTACCTACCAATTTTCATTTTTTTTTCAATTTACCTAAATAAATTAGTGGATTTAAAAAAAATCAATTTTTATTTCCATATTATGAATAAATGGAAGTATTGTAATCGTCCTAAAATCGAGAATCGGAACGGAGGTTCAGAAGAAACTTTTACTAATACACTTTCACTCAAAATCGCTTCCCGAACGAGTGTCTGTGTGTCCGTGTGCGGTCATTTAGTGGTGCGCAGATAACACACAATACTTCCATATTTTTAAACGTAAAATTGTGACACAATGCGATCATATTTTGACTGCTTTTGAAGGTGTTCAGTACAAAATATAAAAAAACGCAATGCAAATTTTAAAACTCGTCTAAAATAAAAATACGCCAAGTCATCTGAATATAAAAAATATCAAAATATTTTGCAAGGTAAAAAAAAGATATTAAGACCAAGAAAACTCAAATCGGTTCATTTTTGTGGCAAGAAAAAAATAAAATAGAAAACACTAAAAAATGCAAATATATCGGAAGTACCGTGAGTTATTCAAATTCCGATTAAGCAGAGTGTTAGGTCTTGCCGAGACAAACATTTCAGTCCAAGAAATTTGAAAAAAGGTTGAGAATTGTGGGAGCTATGGTCATTTTAGTAAATGAACACAGACGGACGGACAGACACACAGACACTTGTTCAGGAAGTGATTCTGAGTAAATGTGTATAAGACAAATTTGAAGAGCGAATTTTTTGATATTTTTGACCTAAACACCCTTTAAAACACTCAAAATATGAGGTTGGCAATCCTGCCGTGATTACGATAACATCTGTGTTCTTTTCGCTCCCTGGATTTATAGACAATTTTCAAATTATTCAGTGAATTCCGACGCTTTTTCGGTCGTTTTATATTATTTCGATACCAGTGAAGAGTATCCGAAAATAATTTCGGCCCGGGATCGCATAATTAGCTCAGGCAACTCGTCGCACTGGTGGTCTTGGGACGTCAAGTGTCAATCTTATCACCGCCTGCGTCTCGTGTTATGATTTGTCATCTATCGGCTATCAGCCCGCTCCAGCTTCTTTCCCAGAATCAGTCGTAAGCTATTTATATTTCGACTTACCGTGGAGCTTCGAGCCCAACGTACTGAAATGTCAGAACCGGCAGGTATTAAATCACTGTCCGATAAGCAGGACAGCATGGATTTGAAAATGGACCGGATTTTAGCTCGCCTGGACAAGTTGGACGTGCTAGAAAATGAAATTAAGCTGATAAAATCTAGCTTTGAAGATGACAAAAAATGTGTCAAGGAGGAGCTAAACAATCAGAATTCAAGAATTTTGGGAGTAGAAGTTCGTTTGAGGAGGAAGAATTTAATTTGGCGTGGTATACCGGAAGAATCCGCCGACGGCCCAAACAATGATGATGCTACTGCTGTCGCCAAAATTATCACTGACGGCATGAAAATTCCGTGTGTCTGCGATGAGTTTTTAGACGTCTACCGTATCGGGAAACCTACAGAAGGACGTTCACGGCCACTGTGCACGGAATTTAAGCACTATAACTTTAAGTGGAAAGTTTTTGGGGCCAAAAAAAGTCTATTCGGCTCAGAAATTTATGTGAACCTCGATTTGCCCTATGAACTGAGAGGCCCGCAAAATCGCAGAAGACGCAACTCTGCTAGCTTTTCGAGTAGTACGGTCAAAGAAGACGGAAAAGGATTGAAACGCCCTCCGTCATCACCAGCATCAGGAAATTCGTCCAAAAAAAGCCCGCACCCGAATCAACCCACGGAGCCTACAGGTGGCATTTGGCAGAAAGGCAACTCTACGCTATCCAAGAAAAACTCTCAGGGTCACGACAACTCAAATTCGGCTTTTTTAGCAAAGAACACCAAAAATTGAACAATTTGATAGTGGTTTTCTGGAACGCTCAAGGATTTAGAAACTGCTTACAGGAGAGTGAATTTTTGTTTTCAGGAGAATTCAGTGTTATTTGTATTGTCGAAACATGGTTAGAATACGATTTTGATAAAAAATTTGAAGGTTATTGTTCTATATCCATTCCAGCCATAAGGCAGGCTACAGTTGGCCGTGCTAGCGGCGGCATGGCAGTATTCTATAAGGAGGATCTGATTGCTACTGAAATTGGTCGCTCTAAGAGCTCGGTCTTTATTTTGTTTTCTGGTCCTTGTGGGCCAAAAAAATTTATTGTGGCATGTGTCTATTTCAATGCTGGTTTTGACAGAAATGCTTGTAGGGACTTTAAAGAGCAAGTGGAAGAAATCAGCTTATCTCAACCAGATACACAAATAATTTTTGGAGGGGACTGGAATGCCAGAATTGGTACTGAGGATTTGACCGATCCTGAACTATTCACTGGATCCAGGCTTTTCCCAAATCGGTTTGCGCAGGACAAGATTTTGAACAAGGAAGGGTCTACTTTACTGAACTTCATGCAGGAGATGGGGTGTACGGTCGTCAATGGTAGGTCTACTAGTGATCGCGAAGGCCATTTCACCTTCATATCGCATCAGGGGAAAAGTTGCCCCGACCATGTATGGGTGACTCCGGATCTCATCCATGAAGTTTCGGACTTTGAGGTGATTGAAGTGGGTTCATGCTCTGACCATCTTGCATGCAGGATGACCTTGGAGTTTGACTTGGTGCCACCGCGTCAGCAACCCACTTGCATTGAGGTGGCATTGGACCAAAAGCTTCGTTGGGACTCAGCTTTAAGCAAGCGGTATAAAGAAACGCTGCTCGCGATTGTACCCCCGGTGCTTGGCGACGATGTTGTTGGTCATTACACGCATTTGCTCGCAGTACTCAGAGAAGTTGGAAACTCACTCGGCCTTATTCTTCCAAAGAAAGTCATCAGGATCAGCAGATCTCACCAGCCATGGTTTGACCACGACTGCCGCTCAGCTAAGCGGATGATGAGAAATGCCTATCGTAAGTTTAAACGTGAGGGACCAAATTCGAAATGGCTGGCACTTTATCTGGAATTTAAAAAAGTCTACAGGAAGTTGCTGGTGGATAAGAAAACAAAGTACTTTGAAAACCTGTCACAGCAATTCAAAAACACTCGCAACTCTAAGGAGTTTTGGAATACAGTTAAACAGTTTAGGAAGAAAAAGGCCAAGGTTTGCAAATTGGACGTCGGCACAGTTGAAGAATTTTACTCGCAGCTGTACACCCGGGCCAGTGGAGAGGCGACACCGGCCATGCCACCGTGTTATGGTACGTACGACGAACACTTCGATCGCGAAATCACGCTCACCGAATTGGAGACTGCCTTAAAATCTTTCAAAGACAATAAAGCTGCTGGTGTGGACGGAGTTGCCTACGAATTCTACAAGAATCTCCCTATAAACTGGATGCAGTTCGTGCTAAGTTTTTTCAATTCATTATTACGCAAAGTAAGTGTGCCAGCATGCTTAGCCGAAATCAGAACCTTTCTGCTTTTTAAAAAGGGGGAAGAGGACGACCCGAAAAATTATCGTGGCATTTCGCTCATCAACTCGCTATTGAAAATCTTTAACCAAATTTTGTTAAATAGGCTGGATTCCTTCGTCGCTGCCAACAATCTTCTGCCGGAGTCCCAAAATGGGTTTAGGAAAGGAAGAGGCTGCCAAGACAACATTTTCATTCTGTCCAGCTTAGTGGCTATCAATACGAGGCTGCCTAAAAGTAAAACTTTCGTGGCATTTATCGACTTTCAACGAGCCTTTGACAGCCTCAACCATGAAATCCTCTGGCGCAAGTTAGCACTGATGAATGTCAGCGCTAGATTTATCAGTCTCCTAAGTTCGCTATATTCCAATGCGTCTTTCCGGGTTAAAGTCAATGACAGCGAGACACAGTCCTACAGGGTGGGGGCAGGAATTTTGCAAGGTGATGTCACCTCACCGCTAATTTTTGCCCTTTTCCTGGCCGATCTGAGTAACTTTCTGGTGAAAAGAGGACTCCGCGGTTTGGACGTAGGAGACGGAACTGATGTCCTCTCGTTATGCTACGCAGATGATTTGTGCCTGCTCACTTATTCTTACAGAGAAATGAAAAATATCCTGAACGCTCTGGCCGACTACTGTGTGGTGAACGACCTCCAGATAAACCACGACAAATCGGCGGTTATGGTGTTTCAGCAGAAAGGTAGCATTCCGCGATACTATGAATTCCGCTGTGGTCAAAAAGAAATTAAGATTGCGAAGTCCTACATGTATCTCGGAGTCAATTTTTCAAGCTCAGGCCTGTTCAACAAACAGTCATCCTACTCCGTGAGCAAGGGGGAAACGGCTACAAGATCTCTGCTGAGCTTGCTGTATAAACTGAAGGGAAGCCCAATCAGCTCCTGGTTGAGTGCGATGGGTGCGACGGTACTCTCCACTACCCTGTATGCGGCGGAGGTATGGGGCCTTAATCACGCTGATGTTCTGGACAAGGCTCAAGTCCGGGCTGCCAAGTCTGCCCTATTTATCGCCAGCAGTACGCCAGATCACTATGTACGCTCCGAACTTGGCCTGAAGCACGTGAAAATCCAACTTTTCAAACTGGCTCTGAACTGGTACCTTAAACTTGGTAGAATGGAGGGACAAAGGCTGCCCAAGAAATGCCTCCACCGGCTTAGGGAGCTAGGCACGGTTATTGACGCCAGGTACAGTTGGTGGGCTCAATTGGCGACTTATTTCAGCATCATCGGTGAGGAGGAACTCTGGCACTCCCAGAATGTCGATGCGATCGGCAGGAAGAGAAACGACTTGATTGAAAAAATGACAGCTTGGTGTACGGAACAGGATGCTCACCTTATAGCGAATTCCACGTTCAACGAGATCTTCAAATTCTGCTCAACTGAGCCTGGAATCAGCACCTATCTCGAGACCAACTTGGGAATCGCCTGCAAAAGACTTCTGGCGCAAGTGAGGCTGGCGGGCAAACACTACGCGAAACTTACCCTGCCGAAGCTATGTGTTCGACTTAAAAGTGTCGAACAATGCCCCTGTTGTAATTGGGGTGTTCCTGACACGACGGAGCACTTTGTGGGCAACTGCCCAGTCTTCAGAGGGGAAAGAATGGCCTTTTTCGGGTCAGATACCATAAGCCGAGAAACGGTTATTAACTGTCTGACTTCTGAGAGTAAGGAGGTTCTTAGAAGAATGTTTTACTTTCTACAGAACATAATGAAAATTCGCATCTTCTTTCTGAACGAAGGATTCTTATATTGAATTAATTAATTTTTTTGGCATCATACTGAATTATTCTTACATTTTTGAAAATCTGATTATATAATTTTGCAGTTATTATTCATTAGTATTATTGCTCATTTTTCATCTTAGTTTGTTTTGTTCAACTTAATTTATTCAAGCCAACCTTGTAATACCTATGGGTTCTACAATAAAGTTCATTTCATTTCATTTCATTTCATTTCAACACTCAAAATATTGTCAAATTTTGTCAAATATGTACGTTTCAAAATATGGAAGTATTGTGTGTTATCTACGCACCACTGGTTTTTTTTGGCCACAAAAATGAACCGATTTGAGCGTTCTTGGTCTTAAAATCTTTGTTTTACCTTGCAGAATATGTGGATATTTTTTATATTCCGAGAATGTGGCGTATTTCTATTTTGGGAGGTATTTTTAAAAATTGCTTACTGAGTTCTTTGATATTTTCGGCCTAAACACCCTTAAAAGGCGTCAAAATATGATTAAATTGTGTCACAATTTTACGTATCAAAAAAAGGAAATATTAAATGTGTCATCTCCGCTCCACTGGTTGTCAAGAGGCGTGAAGGTGACATTTGTTTTTTGTTGCAATTCGTAAATCTCGTTGTAATTTGCGTTATCTGCGCTTCGCCGGTTTTTCCCTTTTCAAGTCGCAAATGGAAGAAGAGAAAAAAAGGAGAAATCGCATTTTGGTGGAAATAATTTTGAGAAATCATTCGTTCGTAATTCTATCAGGACGATTGATTTTGTCAACATCAGTTCAACTGTCAGTCGGTGGAAAAGGGTGGGAAATCAGGAGGAAAATTGGAAGAGGAATAAATAAGGAGAAATCGAGCGGCTGCGGGATCCGAGTCGAAGGAGCGTTAAAGGGCCACTCGGATCGAGCGACCGGCTGTTCGGATGGCATTCGGTCACGTGAGAGCGACCGCCTCCCTTCAACTGTTGAACTGTGAACGGGGAATCGAATCCGGCGGCTACCGGCGGAAACAATTCGATTCGCTTACGGGCCTACGAGCGGAGGCGGCGGCGATCGAGCCGGTCGCGCGCGAGGGCTCAAATCAGCCAAAGTGGCTGGCGCCGGTCCCGGCCGTTCGGATTTCTCCTATTCGTAAACGTCAGGCGGCGGTCCCGCCGGTTTCCACTTTGCCCCATTTCCGAAATGAGCTTCCAACTCCGCTGGCGGCAATCCCAGGGCGGCAATGCCGGGCGGTTCCGAGGCCGCCGCCCGCCGCTGTGAGAATCCGCGAAAGGTATTTTGGTTCATTTTGGTTTATTATTCAATAACAAACTATTGTAATCGCCCGAGAAAACACAATTTTCTAACCAACTTAAGATCTTGAGACCTTAAGATCTCTGATTTACCTTGCAGAATATGTGGATATTTTTTTTATTCCGATAAATTGACGTTTTTCTAGTTTTCTAGTAGGTTTCTAGTAAATTTTGATTAGTGAGATTTTTGATATTTTTCACCTAAATACCCTCAAATGCAGACAAAATATGATCAAATTGTGTCACACTTTTACGCTCCAAAATATGGAAGTATTGTGTGTTATCTACTCACCAATGGTTGGAAATTGCATACACTTTTATACAATATCCCATTGGGTCCCGAAAAGCGGTAGATATTCGACTGGTTTTCAACATGGGTAAGTAGTAAGTAAAAATTTGGAATTTTGGACAAAATATGCATCGAATAATTGATATATTAAACTCCAGTGTAAGATTTTTTTTTTTTTTTTTTTATAATGGTCACCCTATCATGACTAATTATGTGTGGTCTCGCAGCGGTGTAATTCAATGCCTGTCAAACGGTTTCGGCGGTTGGCAATGTGAAGTATCCGATAGCAAATTAGCTGAATGACAACCCTCTGAATGCGGATTGGTGAACAACAGAGTGGAGAAATGAAATCGCTATTGTACAGCACACTGACCTATTCCAAGTGTCACATTTTCAATACGGGGCCGGAATAATTGAAAAGGAGGGGAAGACCGAAGTTACTTCCAGGTGGAGACGCAGTTCAGCTGGAGACACGACTGGAAGGGCGGCTTTCTGAGGCAGAGTAGATTTTATAATATTAAATGTATTTATAATGTTAAATATTATAATATTAAATATATTTATAATATTAAATATTATAAAATATTTAATATTATAAAATCTTTATAAATAAAATATTTACTATTAAAATCCTTACAAAATAAAATAAATAATATATTTATAATATTAAATATTATAAAATCTAACGACTAGTCAAATCGGAAGATGATTTAGTAATTACCCTTCAGACTGCTTCGAAATTCTACCGACGGAATAATGTATTGTATTTTTTTTTGCGCAAATTTCAAAATTTTAATAGTGATTTTTTTTTATATTTTCGGCCTAAACACCCTTAAAAGCAGTCAAAATATGATCAAACCGTGTCACAAACGTTTCAAAATATGGAAGTATTGTGTGTTATCTACGCACCACTGGTTTTTCTCAATTTACCTAAATAATTGTTTATATTCCAAAAAAATCAATTTGTGGCGCTATATTCTATTTGCTGGCCTTCTCAACCCCCATCGAACGGAAACGGGTCAACTTTTCTTTAACGTGGGTATAATCAGGAATAAAATAGGTACCTACCTATAGAAAAATTCACGACCCCTCGTCAGGAGGAGCGAAGATCAAAACTCCTTCACAGTCCAAGCGATTATTGCATTCTTTTTACTGGCAATATTCCAAATACGACCCGTCGATAAATCTGTTGGGAAATCTATTTGGCGAGATTTACCTCGATCCCCTCTCCGACCAATTGGGTTTCCCCCCTCAACAAACGGGTCATGAGTTCAGTTGGCGAGGGTAAAAACTGCACGGTGGGAGGTCCTGGAACCTGTAGAGCCTCACCCTCGGCCATTTTCCATCTGGCCAATTATTGTAGAAGAAACATCCCGAAGTGGCCGCGGCGAACCCTCCGAAAGCTTCTTCTTTCTGCAATATTGTTGCATTGAAGAGCGGAACGACATTCATTAAAATGACAATGGAAAATAGCAATTGAAAGTTGAAAACATTCGAGAGGAGGGTGAGCGCTAGAGCTAGTAATTGAAAGAGTTCTTTGTGCCCCGACGACAAATCGCTCCAAATTGAAGTCGCTTCAGAAAGGGAAAATGGCGTCGAAATTGTAACTGCCGACCCCCGCAGCTCAGGGGTTTTGATGGGGTACGTAGGTATTATTTATTGAAATATTCACCCGCTAACCGTTCCCAAGATGCGACCAGAATGCATGCAATTGTAACGGGAGCGTCGATTACGGGCGGCTATTTCATTATCAAGTATAACTTCATTCGAAAACAAATGGTGCGTTAACACACAGTACTTCCACATTTTGATACACCAAAATGTGGTGCGTGCAAATTTTAGGCACGATTCGATCATAGTTTAACTACTTATGAGGCTGTGTCTGTAAAAAATATCAAAACACTCGCTGCGCAAATGTTAGAACACGCTTAAAATCGAAATACGTCATGTTTTTTGGAATATAAAAAATATCCACGCATTCTGCGAGGTAAACAAAGGTTTCAAGACCGAGAACGATCGAATCGGTTCATTTTTATGGCCAGAAGGAATAGAAAACACTTAAAAAGTACTGGAAGTAATTCAAATTCAAGTTAAACAGAGTTAGATCTTGCCGAGACGAACATTCCGGCCGACGAAATGTGAAAAAAGGTTGAGAATTGAGAGAGCTATGGCCACTTTTGTAAATTTTGGTTTTCTGATGGCCTTTTTACCTCCATATTTACCTGTCCGTCTGTGGTCATTTACGCAAATGGCCATAGCTCCCTCAATTATCAGCCTTCTTTCGAATTTCTTGAACTGAAATGTTTGTCTCAGTAAGACCTAACACCTCGTTTATTCGGAATTACATTAACACACAGTATTCCGATATACCTACATTTTTAGTGTTTTTTATTCCATCTATTTTTATTTTATTTTATTTTTTTTTTTTGAAACAAAAATGAACCGATTAGAGCTTTTTTGGTCTTGAACTCTTGGTTTTACCTTGCAGAATATGTGGATATTTCTTATACTCCGATGATTTGGCGTATTTTTATTTTGGGCGACTTTTAAAATTTGAATAGTGAACTTTTGACATAAACACACTTAAAAGCAGTCAAAATATGATAAAATTGGGTCAAAATTTTACGCTCCAAAATACGGAAGCATTGTGTGTTATCTACGCACCACTGGTTTTCTAAAGCTCCGATCCGATTTTTGATTTTAGAACGATTACAACACTTCCATTTACTTCGTAAATATGGAAGTAAACAATTCCAAGCTGAATGGCGCCCGTCAGCAGGGAAATGAGCTGATTGCTATTTTTAATCGCCGTTATCAAAACTCCGTCGCTCGCGACTGATACTTTCGGAGGAAGTGACTGTATGGCTGCCTCGCTCAATTTTATGTTTTGCTTAACAATCCACTAGGCAGATCATTATGAGGAGGAGAGGTACCTAGGAGTCTTGGAGACGAAAGGACCTTGAAGAAGCTTTCACTTTATATACCTGAGCAGGCTGTTGATTTCAAGAACCGAGGAAAAGGTACATCCGTGAGACGCTAAAGCGCCAATCAGCACAGAGAACTGACATGCCCATTCTTCAGGTAGACACGACGGAGAGAAATAGGAGAACGCCAATTTTTGAAAATGTTCACAATAAGTAGAGAAGAGGAGGGTGATATGAACAACTCTTTTGTTTTTATGACCCTATCGTCGGACTAATGGCTTGATGTATTGGTTTCTTCGTACTAACCAATTCGAAAATTTCCTTTTTACTTGAATATTTTCTTATATTTATATTATTTTTACTTCCATATTTACCGAGTAAATGGAAGTGTTGTAATCGTCCTGAAATCGAGAATCGGAACGGAGCTTCAGAAAAAACTTTTTCTTTACACATTTACTCAGCATCACTTCCCGAACATGTGTCTGTGTGTCCGTCTGTGGTCATTTACAAAAATTGCCATAGCTCCGTCAATTCTCAACCTTTTTTCAAATTTCTTGAACTGAAATGTTTGTCTCGGTAAGAACTAACACTCTGTTTAATCGGAATTCGAATAACTCACAGTACTTCCGATACATTAGCATTTTTAGTGTTTTTATTTTTATTTTATTTTTTTCCGGCCACAAAAATGAACCGATTTGAGCGGTCTTGGTCTTAAAATCATTGTTTTATCTTGCAGAATATGTGGATACTTTTTTATATTCCTACAACTTGGCGTATTTTCATTTAAGGCGAGTTCTAAAATTTGCATAGTGAGTTTCTTTACACTTTTGATCCAAATAGCCTCCAAAGTAGTCAAAATATAATCGAACAGTGAGTTCTTTGATATTTCTGACCTGAACACCCTCAAATGCAGACAAAATATGATCAAATTGTGCCACACTTTCACGTTTCAAAATATGGAAGTATCGTGTGTTGTCTACGCACCATCCATTTTAAATATTTTCCCCAATGGATCGATAATTGATCCACTAATTATTAGTGATTGAGAAAACGGCTCAATCAGGCTGACTTCGATTTGCCGTTAGGTCGTTAAGTCATATGAACGAAGCCAACCGACGAAAAAAAGAACATTGAACAATGTTTATGGGCTGAAAGGCTGCATATTGCTGGCTAAACGCCTCATTTCACCTCGTCGCTCTCAAGTTCCATTCGTGGTGTCGGGAGGAACGGATGAATCATCTCATCCACCATGAATTTCTGGCCTTCCTTTCAACAGGCTCTTTCATCTTGTCAGTTACACACTCTATTGTTGATCGGATTGGCTGCCCGGCTGTGTACCTGTCGCTAATCCGCTTCGTAGTAGTTTCTCCGCGAGTATAATGTCTCGGACACTTTCTCCGGTTTGGCCATTTATCTTCAGCACAATTGGACCAACTTAGTCCTTTCTTATTGCTGACAGATTCCAACAGACCATCTGTTCGGTCCTCACCAAGAATATTCCCATACCATTTCACTCGAGTTGAAAGATTAGACGCGGGGATCTGGTCGAAGCTGAGAAGTTTCGGTTTGTAGAGCCGGTGGAATCGCCGGTAATCACCAATTTTTCTAACCTTCTTTGAAAATTTAATGATTTACGCTTCAAAGGATGTAGCATCGTATCTGCAATAAAACCAGTGGTGCGTAGATAACACACAATATTTCCATATTTTGAAACGTAAAATTGTGACACAATTTGATCATATTTTGACTGCTTTTGAGGGTGTTTAGGTCAAAAACATAAAAAAATTCACTATCCCAATTTTAAAATTCGCCCAAAATAAAAGTACGCCACATTATCGGAGTATAGAAAATATCCACATATTCTGCAAGGTAAAACAAATATTTTAAGACCAAGAACGCTGGAATCGGATCATTTTTGTGGCCGGGAAAAAATAAAATAGAAAACACTAAATATGCAAATATATCGGAATTACTGTGAGTTATTCAAATTCCGATTAAACAGGGTGTTAGGTCTTGCCGACAAACACCCGACAAACATTTCAGTTCAATAAATTTGAAAAAAGGTCGAGAATTGAGGGAGTTATGGTCATTTTTGTAAATGACCACAGACGGACACACAGACAATTCAAAACAATATATTTGAACAAGTGTGACGGGGGTTCTTCTTGCTTGTTGGAGTTATCGTCGTTTGATTTGTCTCATCTTTTCCGAACACAGACAATTGTTCAGGAAGTGATTCAGAGTAAATGTGTATAAAAAAAGTTTTTTCTGAAGCTCCGTTCCGATTCTCGATTTCAGGACGATTCCAATACTTCAATTCACTCCGTAAATATGGAAGTAAAAATTTACCGCCGTCACAAAACAAGCATCATACCTACTTCATTTGATAGATTTTTTTATGCCGACCATCGCCGGGAAGAAAGCTATCGATTTTTCGCTCAAAAGTTATAGCCTTTTCAGCTCGTGTAGAGCGAGGATTTCTCGATTTCTTCAAACGAATTGAAATGATGAGTACCAGTGATCGTACCAATTTTCAATCGCTTACCGTTTCATTATTTTCGGAAAATATCGATTTGGTTTACCTATGTCAAAGTAAAACAGAATGGCTACTATATTTGTTAGAGTCCAGGGGTACCTACCTAAATACTGGCGGTTTACCAATGTCAGGCCTTTTTTACCATATTTTTACCCTCTTCAGCGGCAAGCATATACTTTTCAGCACTGTTATTCTGGTCCTAAGACATTGTAGTCTACCCTACGGAGGCGGAATGCTTCCGTTTTCTGACGAATGGGAACTTTCTCCAGCCAGCTCTAGAGAAATGGGTGATTATTAACCTTTTCAGCAGCAGGTTTCAACCCAAAGGACATGTTCTCAGGAGAAAAACGAGTTTTTACGTCACAAAACATTGTAGTCACATGAATATTACCGAATTTTAACGATTTTTGAGGGCCTCTTATATTATGGGCGGTATCAACAGGTATGAGAATACTCCCACATTAGATTGCGAACGTTGGGTTACCGATGAGGGCAAAGGTTACTCTCAACCAATGAAGAGCTCGAGTTGTGAAATTGTGGGCAAACAGGCTCTTTTATTGACACTAGGCAAATTGGCGGCATGGGCGGTTTCGAAGATCTCTCGCTTGTCAGGGTTCAACGATATATTTGACGTCTATTTGCTCCAGGGAAATAGTAAATAGCTCATTCTAGGGAATAAGTTCTGTTCTCATCTGCGAATCAGTTTTTCAACAGAATTGATATGATTTGATTCCTTCGAAGCCCCTACGTCTCTCGGATAAATCAACGTGAAAATCAATTTCATAGTGAATAATAAACGTTTATTTACCTCCCGATCGGTACCTACGCGTAGAAGCCGCTTGTTGGAGGGATTGAATCAGTGAAGGCCTCGATAATTTCTCCTATCGTCATAAGAACTTCCGGAGAATTCAGAAAAACTCCCTATCCAATCTAGTCCTTCGTAAATCAAGCGAGAAATACGGAAGAAATACCCAACAAATCCCAAGCCCACGGCATCACGTTTAAAATCGGACATTTTTAGAAAAAAAGGTACCCAGGTACCCACCAAAACAAAAAAAAAAGTTGTGAATAGTATTAGACAACACAAAACAAGCTTTTCAGACGCAAAATTTCGAATTAAGGAATTTGTTCTTTCATATCATTTAAATTATGACTACATTTTTGGCTGTATTCACCCTAAAATTTTTAAAAATAGTGGTACCAAATGGCTCCGTTGATATTTCAGTGAAAGCGTTTTTCATAAAGGATCAAAGTTGGCTGCGTGAGAGCGCAAAAACACACCGAAAAAAGCGAAAAAACAAATCCTTACAATTCAACATGAGTAACCTACGCTTTTTTGACGTCTGTTGAAAAATTTGAGTAAGGTCGCTAAGAGCAAACCAATAAGATGCCAACAGTCGAACCCTTGCAAGATTTCCGCTACAAGTCACCTTATCAAGGTTATAACAGTTTTCCCACATTCTGCTAGTGCCACAATTATAAACAATGAAAATACATCCGTAAAAAAATGTCCGAAATATTTGCCTTTTGGTGTGACGCCGCTCGTGGAGACGGTAAGTAGATTATTCCAAACTTTCGGTTGCATTACGTTCCTTGAGGCTTGTTTTGAAGTGCTAACGTTTTCGAGAGACTTCCATCCCATTCATTTTATAGTCAACATTTTGCTAAAAAGTCGGGATTCTTTTTCAGCGGAAAATTCCACACCACAATTGATGATTGTTTTGATGGTGTTCAAGTGTAAAATTTGCTCTCATTGTGGATAACTGAAAATTTTATTTATTAGGTCAAATGGACAACAATTGGATGCGTGAAGGAGCTAAATTTTTGAACTTTTATAAATCAATTTTTCGAGCCCTGATGAAGGCCTAAATAAATTTTGGCCGAAAGCTAGGCAAAGGAAAAGGTTGCTGTTTCATCTGAGACCCTACCCCTGATCGTCGACAATAGCTACCTACAAAGGCGGAATGCTTTCGCACTCCTCAAGGCAGAAAGGCGCTGAAGAGCCCAGCGAAAAAGGCAGCAACCCAAGGAACCGTCCGAATCCTAGTTAAGCAGTAAGAGAGAGAGCTCCGGCTTCCTGGTCCAACCGAAAATCGACCTTGCTCCACAATAGTGCGAAAGATGAAGTCGATGCTGCAACTGGTGAGAAATTTGTAGTTTAAAAAAACTATAATTTCTTCGTTCCATACCAGCAGAGTCTTGGCCGGGCTTTTTCCGTCGGATAAAATCAACAGGTCCTACAAGGAGTAGCGGCCGTTTCAGACAGGCGCATCCAAGCATATTAAGTGAGCTAGCTGTTCTCGTCCTCGCTCGTTCCTTTTCTGTTCTAACGGTGACCCTGGTTATCACTTTAATCTATTTTCTTCGGTACGACGAACTGACTTTCGTGCGTCCTTCACTCTTCACAACTAATCGTGTACTGATTTACTTAGCATCACTCTGACGCCACTCCTAATAAACTTCGAAATTGGCGCAAAAGCGAAAGGGAGTTTTGGATCCTAAATCTTGAGTATAGACATTTTCAGTAAAGAATTCCAGTTTTTCAGATTTCCGGAAAATTCTCAGAGACAGTCTTTCAGGAGCATCCTTGTGAGGTAACTCGCTGAACGTCATGCGCTCCAAGATTCCCGAGCATGGGACGAATTCCCAAAATTGAGGCACGTCCTCTTGATTAAAACGTGCCAGTACCAGGATAGTCCGATTCGACTTTCCATATACGCCCACTTGGACTCGACACTTCCAAGAACCGCAAATTACAACTCAGTTCTCAAAGAACTTCTCGCAGAGCAGAGTAGTAATTATCAGAGCATTCTGTCTACACCGATTCGCTCACGGGTCAAAGGAGCCCATTCTAGCTCTAGAATCCCTTCAAAGTTAAAGGCTTTGGCTATGTTGCGAAGCGCCAAAAGGATTACCTGCTCAGCAGGTTGATTTGAAAGCAAACAATGGGCTGTTGAAGCACTGTATTGAAGCAACATGGGGTTGAAACACGATTAACACGAATCAGTAGCCAAAGACAAAGCTACGAGTGTAGTTCCAAACAAAAACAAATCCGTGTTGCGCAGATAACATGCAATACTTACAAATTTCGATACGTAAATTGTTGACGCAAATCGATCATATTTCGACCCTTTGAGGGCTGTTCGGATCAAAAATGTCAAAAAACTCACTACGTAAATTTTAAAACGGATAAAAGTTGTCTTGAAAACATTCGCTGAAACACGATATTTCTTTAACTATGAGGAAATCGAAAAATCATCGCAGTCTACCCTACAAGCAGCCCTTCGCGCCCACCGTACAGCCTGTAACTTTTGAGCGAAGAAAGCTACCCATCTGGCAATAGCCCTATTCAATTCAGCATGAAAAAAGCTATCTAATGAGACAATTTACTTGCGAATTAAAGACGATTTTGGAAAAACATTTTTTTTTTCCAAGATTTTGACAATTTTTCCAGAGGGCTTAAAACTGACCGATTTGGCTAGTAGAATTGGGGCTGTTATGGAACAAGGTTGATTTTTCAACAAAAAAATCTCCAGAAGTTTGGGAGAGAAAGTATGCATAAAATGCGTATTGAAAAAGAAATATTTTTTAATTGCAGCTTCGGATTCTCCAGTCTTTGAAACGTAAACCATGACATTTTCAGAGTAGGTTAGAACAATTTTTCTCTTGGGCGATTTCAATGGTTTATTATTGAATAATAAACAACAAGAGAAGCAAAGGAATAAAAAAGTGAGACGGTAAAAGGAATAAACTCACTATTGGTATAAAGAGCAATTTACTCGACTAGTTACTGTGAGCACAGATTGGACCTTTTGAGTGATTTCTCTACACAGAAAACTTTGATCCTATCTTGATTGGACGATGAGCCCACATTGGTTGACATGAATCTGGCCGAGGTCATAAACTGAGGCCACCTGTTCTTTAGCCGAGCTTTCGGTGCTATATTACACATTAATCGGGGATTCTAAGTAAGCGTCACATGATTTAAAAAAAATCGTTTCCATTTCCCATTACGAAATTCCATAATTTGAATAAGAGCTCAAATAAATGAGAATGAATTATAATTAGCTATCTATTCCAAAATTCACAAAGATAACTTCTAATAGTAAATTTCTACAATTTCACATTGATCAAGAACCAAAAGAGCTACGAAATTCCAATCCTAGCAAAACCTTCTTTCAAATCATTTGAACAAATCGAAATTGTAGCTTCGTTTCAGTAAATATGGAAGTGAAAACTATCTTTTGTAGCCAATCACTAAAGCATTCGGTAGAAACTCTGCACATCGAAATCCAGAATTATACTTCCCCACCCCTAGTTCCACTTCCGGTCTAAATATTCTCTAGATTGGGTCTGATGCCATCGACTTGAAGTGGCCGAATCTGAGCGTCATCAATCGAGATGTGAGCATGGTAATGTATGGAGCGTCGAAAAACAGACAGTACCTATGTACCCTGGCCTGTCTATACGATGTTGCACAATATTGAACATTCGCTCGGGACTTCGCCCAACTAACGGTAAACCAGCAACCCAGTTAGCTAATTTGTCCGACCAATCGCCCCCCAGCGTCATCGGCTGTTCTGTTTGAACAATAAACGGGTTCCCTATGAGAAACTAGACAAAAGTTACAGAATAAACACCAGGTTGAGAAGCGACGGGGCCAAGCAGCGTAGCCGTTGCCTCTGCCACGGCCCCAGTCGATCTGGAGTTCATTGACTTCTGCTTCGCCTACGTTAGCTCTGCAGGCTGGCCTTCCTGCCCGAGCACAGAAGTGGATGACTCCAGCCCGCCCAATCACGGTTCTCGGACCGAACTGACCATTCGACATAGATTTCGACTTAAAGCGCCAGCCTCAACACAGCCGAACCGAAGTAGGGCAGTCAAATAAAGGACCAACTTGGAAAAACGTGGTGTTTTTACTTCCATATTTACAGAGTAAAAGGAAATATTGGGATCGTCCTAAAATCGAGAATTGGAACGGAGCTTCAGAAAAAAAACTTAAACTTATAGACATTTACTCACGGAGTTTAACCACGAGTTCAACCACCATTTAACCACGGAGTTGATTGCTCTTCATCTATATCGATAGGTATCTTTTGAACACAGCGAATGGCGAGACGTAAAATTATCGATCTTTTTACAGATTATAATATCCTGGATAGAAATATTATTAAGGTACCTATCCATAATCATATGTGCAAGCAAGGGAGAATTAATTTCCAGCCTTTCAAAATTAGTTGGTAAATACGGTTCAATCAGGAGCAGCATCAAATTTACTCGAAATCAAATTAATCGGGTTCAGAATTTTACGAGCTAAAATAGGGGAGTACTATGTGTACTACGGGTACTATGCAGTATTGAGTACTATGTGTTATCTGCGCTCCACTGGTTGAAATGAGTAAGTAGTCAATTTTTTTTATTGGTTTTCAATCATTCCTACAACATGCGATTGAGAGACCATTTTCAATTGTTTTTTTTTACCTACACTGAACCGTTTGAAACCACAACCACGTCCACAGCTATCACTGATAGAATTTTCGTTGCAGTGGACTGAACACATGCCATTTTTCAAAAAATAGTGTGATGCAGGAAAAACGTCTCGACAACTTAGTGACAATGTGGCAAAGTAACAGAATGGGAACAAGGCTGTTGATCAATCGAAAGTAAGATTTCCCACCAATAGATGCAAGTTGATACCCCCAACCATCAGAGAAAAATAATTAGATTTCAAAATGCTAATGTCCGCATTGACATAAATAAATATAAAGAATGGTAGATTATTTTTTGACAAAAAGTGTAAGCAGTTTTTTTTGTGGAGATGAGAGGGAAAGTTTCATTCCATCTCTCTCTCATAATTTATTTCCTGAGCACTTTTGAACCGATGGGCCTCTTCAGATGACAGCCTTTTTTATGAGCTTCTTTATAGAGGCAATATTATATAGGTCGTCTTACGCTTCTTCTCTTTCAATTCACGCTGAGGAGGGGTCGCCGATTCATTCCGATAGTTTGAATAGAAATAAAAAAGCATAGAAAATAGTGACAAGTTGAGCAATAGAGAAAGATTTTACGCCCATTATGTAGGTAACAGAAACAATGCAATTCCATTGAAGCGTGGTTGTTTTAGCTCCAGCTTCACAACTATAATTGTATAGGACATAGCTGTACGTTGTTGCAGAGGGTGTATACAGAAATGGTTGTACCAACCAGAGACGGATTAGGCCGCCCAGAACTGAATGTTGTAGATCCAATCTGTGTTTTACTTTCAAACGAAATATTTCAATCTACGAATAGAACTATTTCAGTACCTACCACTATAACCAGAATTGACATGAAAAATTTCGCTTGGAGAGCAGATGATGCCGATATTTTCGTTGTAATAGGTGCATCATACGAAATCGGTACCTAGGTAAGTCGTAGTGTTGGTAATGTGAAATTGAGCTTTCTAGGCTTCTTAGGAAGGGTCAACCTGAGACTTGCCATCTTTCCCTTCGACCATCACATACAATTCAAGGTCCGAATTTTACTTGGAATACGAATTTTAATTTTTAGAAAGAAAGGGGAATCAAAAACTCGAACCACTAATACCACAGACTGTACCACTAATATACAGCCGAATACGGGATAACTATATAGCCAGGTGGATACCTAATATCGCAGTCTACCATTGAAAAACGATGAAACTATAAACCAACCAACCAACGCAAAAAGAAGACTGAAATAAAGTCCAGAAAGCAACTCAATTATCCTTATTTCAGTCTCGAGCGAAATGAGAAAAATTAAACGCCATTCGCATTCGCAAAGCTGAGATAATTATCCTTGAAAGCATGAGAAATAAAATCAACTCAACTTTAGATCCTTCCATTTTGGACTGCTAATAAGTCCTACATATTTTACCCAATGGGTATATTTTTTAGGGCATCTAGTTATATGAATTGCATTATTTGTATCATACCATTTAGATAAAGTTAAGAATAATCGCCCTCCCAAATGCCATTGATAGACTTTATTGTTACCTATCGTAATTACCATAGTATTTTTGCTTGATTGGGGCCCTACAATAGAGAGATGCAGCTTTTGTAAGCATTATATAACGTTAGCTTTCTGCAAAACTATGATACAGCCACCTGTAGTTACACAACAACGTTCCCTAGCAAGCAGCCTACTTCAACCCCGATCGCCTGCAATATTTTATGTAATGTTTTCCCGGCAGCATTGACGGTAAACATAACAGGCGGCATATCCGCTGAATGTTCCCACCAGCGAAGGTAGTTCATCCATATTTAGGTAGTTATTTAGGTACCTACCTAGTATTAGGTAGTTTATTTATATTGTTCGGTCGGTGAAATGCCGATCCATTTTTCCACGATTTTCGGAGTTACCTGAGTAACGAAAACCCTTTTCTGGAATCTGATAATGCCATGCGAAAAAAAATTCGAACATTACAAACCTTGAACGAGGATCGAAACAAACACCAACACCGCGCACACAACAGTCATCGCTGGTAGGCACATCACAGGCATCACTTAATCTGGCGAAGAAAAAAAAAACACAAGTCCGGTTTTTTAGTGGCCGCCCACTAAAACGTCCGCTGGCGATCTGTTCGCGAAATGACAGTCCACAGGTGAACCGAGAAAAAAAACAGAACTGATCCTTCGAGAACGCGCGATGCAACGACGGCAACAGCAACGTGTCTTGTCAGGCAGAAGGAAGGACTGACGCTCGACAGAGGAATGCGAAAGGAGACCGACGTTGAAAGCGCGCGGCAAGCGGTGGTGGTTTCTCGTGAGAGTGGGGAGCCGACTCCCGCCATACGGCCGACAAACGATACAAACCGAGCCCAACCGAAGCGACGCTGTCGTTAGGTCGCGCGACGATTGTGACGGCGTTGCCGACGTCGGAGGTTCAGCAGGTAAATAGGCACCAGTGTTGGTAAAAAAGTAATCCCATTACCCATTAAAAATTCCCATTCCTTTGAAGAAATGCATGAAAAAAAATAAACTGTTTTTTCCGCCATAATATTCCTTGTTAGGCTTTGAAAATGGTGTTATGGGGGATGAAAAGAGGTAATTAAAAGAGGAGGGAGGCTTAGTGAAAATCGCAGATTTGAAGTCGAGCGGGAAAATGGCCAGCCGCAAGGTTACACAGTGTGATGTCATCTTCCCGTGAACACCAGTGCAACCTCATCCGAGTTCATGTGTGTATGCTGTGATAGGACGGTGATAACGGATTTTTTGCCGTTACGTTAAGAAACTACGTGCAGTCACGTCCGCACAGTGACGTCATACGGTTTACCGCCACATTCAAAAGGGCACTTTTCATTAGCGTTTTTCACCCGGAAAAATGTTGTTTTTTCGTAGTAGACCATCACTACATCATTTTCGCATCCTAAACAGCATCATTCTGGCGGAAAAAATGGATTTCGTTTTTCATGCATGTTCCTCATTGCAATTCCCATTCCAATTCCTGTAATGGTAATCGAAATTGCAATTACTTTTTACTTCCATATTTACAGAGTAAATGGAAGTATTGTGATCGTCCTAAAATCGAGAATCGGAACGGAGCTTCAGAAAAAACTTTTTCTTATACACATTTACTCAGAATCACTTCCTGAACAAGTGTCCGTGTGTCTGTGTGTCCGTCTGTGGTCATTTACAAAAATGGCCATAACTTTTGCCATTGTCCAACCCCCCCTACCCCCTCGATCCTTACGTGATTATTGAACGGCCCCAAATAGCCAAGAAAGAAATTCGTTATTTATCTATTCGAACCTTCCATTTCTAAAATTATTTCCTTAGCCTAATTTCCTCTGTGAATTTTTCCCTGGACTGTGATTTAATTTAAGCCCGATTTATCTGTTAACCTTACAGTTAATAAGAAATTCCCACGCTCAGGTGAAAATCTTTGTGGGATTCTCTAAAAAATGTATATTTGACTTTTGTACTAATTATTTGTTTTATCTGTTACATGAGAATAAAAAGTTTTTGAAATTGAACGTCCAAGATTTGACCAACACCGCACGCCGAAACCACACAATACTTCCATATTTTGATAAGTATTTTTTTTGACACAATTTTATTATATTTTAATTAGGTACTTTTGAGGCTGTTCATGTCAATAATATCGAGAAGCTCATTACGATAATAATCATCATAATTATTTGATATCAAATTATTTATTACCTATCAATATCAAATTATTTGATAAATCGTCTAAAATCAAAATGTGCCAAGTTATCAAAAACATGAAAAAAATCCACGTGTTCTGCAAGGTAGAAACCAGTGGTGCTTAGATAACTCACAATATATTGAAACGTAAAAAGTGGTCGTATTTTATTACGGCCGCAAACTTAATTGCGTAGACAGAAATTAAGAAGGGGTGTGTGAGCCTGGTGAGGGGGGGGATGGATCATGGGCAGGGTGGGGGAGGGCAAGCATATTGTCCGGGCGATCCAATCGGTTAAAGGTCCAAAGGTTAAAGAAAGGGTCCAAATCAGCATTAGTATGATCCATTTTCGAAAATACTCAAAAACTCAATTTTGAAGTTAATGTTGAGTATTTTTCCCTGGTTTCTCGCTTGAATTACCATAGGAAAGGAGTTTTTACTTCCATATTTACAGAGTAAATGGAAGTATTGTGATCGTCCTAAAATCGAGAATCGGAACGGAGCTTCAGAACAAACTTTTTCTTATACACATTTACTCAGAATCACTTCCTGAACAAGTGTCTGTGTGTCCGTGTGTCTGTGTGTCCGTCTGTCCGTGTGTACGTCTGTCCGTGTGTCCGTCTGTCCGTCTGTGGTCATTTACAAAAATGACCATAACTCCCTCAATTCTCAACCTTTTTTTCAAATTTCTTGAACTGAAATGTTTGTCTCGGCAAGACCTAACACCCTGTTTAATCGAAATTTGGATAACGCACAGTACTTCCGATATATTTGCATTTTTAGTGTTTTCTATTTTATTTTTTTCCGGCCACAAAAATGAACCGATTTGAGCATTCTTGGCCTTAAAATCTTTGTTTTTCCTTGCAGAATATGTGGATATTTTTTATATTCCAATAATGTATTGTATTTTTATTTTGGGTGAATTTTAAAATTTTAATAGGGAATTTTTTGATATTTTTGGCCTAAACACCCTTAAAAGCAGTCAAAATATGATCAAATCGTGTCCCAATTTTACGTTTTAAAATATGGAAGTATTGTGTGTTATCTACGCACCACTGGTTTTAGAGGGAGTTCCACTGAACTGGGTATGAATTACGGTGAGCGTTCCTGTTTGAGTTTCAGTTTGAGGTAATGTAATAGGAACTACAGACGTTTGAAATTGAAAACTCGTGCAACGCGCTCGAAAATTCGCGATCCAGAAAAAACATCATACGACACGGTCCAATTTCACTAACTTTTTGTCATCCATAATCGAGAATCGACAATTCGATACCGATACTATGTTTATTATAGTTGCTATATTTAGATACTATACCGATTCTATATTAAATATAGAACATTTTTGACTCAAAGATGTCCTCTCAAAGTCGTGTGAGTAGCTTCAAACAACTTTTACCCAATATTTTTACTCAGAATCATTTCCTGATCTTGCGCTCGTTAATCCGTCTATGAGCATTAAATGTAAATTTTACAAAAATGGCAGTATCTCCGTCAATTCCCAATCTTTTTCAAATTTCTTGAACTAGGATGTTCGACACATGTTCCCTGTTCAACCGGAATTTGGATTACTCACAGATTTGGATTACTCACTCGATATATACTCACTTTTAATGTTTTTATGGTATTTTTTCTGGCCACAGAAATGAACCGATTTCAGCGTTTCTGGTCTTAAAATCTTTGTTTTACCTTGCAGAATATGTGGATAGTTCTTAGGGCTCCGAGTTTTGACCGTGAATGTACACTAGGCTTGCAGGAAATTAAACAATTGATTCAGAAATATCCTCAAAAGTTAAAACAAAAAGTTTTTTTAACTGGGAAAATGTGGGGTTTTATGGAGCAAATCGCGGGTTTCCTGAAAAAAAAAACTTTAAAAAACCGTATCTTGGAAACGAGCGGAAATATACCACTTCCAAGTCAAAATGGGAATTTTCCAGGCTAAACTGAGAATTTTTCAAAGCAAATTGAGAATTTTCCAAACCAATTTGAGAATTCATCAAACTAAATTGATTTGAAATGTTCCAAGGCAATCCCGTTCGAAAAATTCTCTAATTGGTTTAAAAAAATTCTCAAAATGGTTTGGAAAATCCTCAGTTCGAGTTGGAAATTCAATAGGAAAAGGCGGTTGGCGGCGTTTCGTTCTATTTTCTGTCTAGTTTCACCCGAATCTTACTTTACAGCAAGTTGTGGACACCCTGTATTATCTTACCTGTTCAGATTTTCGGACAGAAAATCTTCAAATGACAATGATTAGCGAGAAGGAGACTCCGTCGACGAATCCGTTCCCATGATCAACAGGTGAGAGAGCAGCACCGAACGGGTCGGCTATTTCCGCCCACGTTTTGCCAACTCTTTAATATGAACGAAGAGAGTTCATTGTCAGAGTATTATGAGGGCGCAGAAGTTGATAGAACAGAACAAAGACGAGATAACCAAAGAACAAAGAAAAGGGGCGAAATAAAAGACATGGTCACGATTCCAATGAAGGAGCAGAGCGAAGGAACAGTCTTCACTGGAACGAAAACCCCTACTTCCTATCGAACTAGCCAACCAGAACTACCTTTTACTGTTACAACAGGTGACTTCGAGACCTCCCGAAATCCTATAATTTTTTCAATCCTGCATCTTTTGTTGTTGAGATTAAAACGGTTATGATCGTATACATGGCCATCTCCCGCAAGTAAAATCTCCTAAAAGGAAGCATCCTTATAGAAAATACAACGCCCGAATTTTTCCAAGTGGGTAGGTACCTATTTGCTCAGTTACCCCCCCCCCCCCTCCTCCTCACCTAGTACCAAAGGGAAAAAATGTTCCAAAGCATCACAGTAGGGTTTATCATTCTTATGATTTGAGTTCATTCGTGATTTTGTCGCTCTGGGAGTGTCAGGAGTGCCTCACTAAAAACCGCGTACCTCGGTAAATCCTAAACGATTGAAGCTACGTACCGTTTCGGGAGCGGCCTTAGTCAAATCAGCATCCAAAGATCAATGCGAAATAATATGTTACGCGACGCAGCAAAATCGTGTCGTATTCGAAACATAATATGAGAGCTTCAGGCTTGAGGTAGCTAACAAAATGGGCCGGTTTTGGGCCTAGATTGATTTTTTGTGAAAATTTCGAATTGTTTCAATTTCTACTTCCATATTTACAAACTAAAAGGAAGTATTGCAATCTGCCTAAAATCGACAATCGGAACGGAGCTTCAGAAAAAACTTTTTCTTATACACATTTACTCAGAATCACTTCCTGAACAAGTGTCTGTGTGTCCGTCTGTGACCATTTACAAAAATGGCCATAACTCCCTCATTTCTCAACCTTTTTTCAAATTTCTTGAACTGAAATGTTTGTCTCGGCAAGACCTAACACCCTGTTTAATCGGAATTTGGATAACTCCCAGTACTTCCGATATATTTGCATTTTTAGTGTTTTCTATTTTATTTTTTTCCGGCCACAAAAATCAACCAATTTGAGCGTTCTTGGTCTTAAAATCTTTGTTTTACCTTGCAGAATATGTGAATATTTTTTATATTCCAATTAATGTATTGTATTTTTATTTTGGGCGAATTTTAAAATTTTACTAGTGAATTTTTCGATATTTTGTGCCTTAACACCCTTAACAGCAGTCAAAATATGATCAAATTGTGTCGCAATTTTACGTTTCAAAATATGGAAATATTGTGTGTTATCTACGCACCACTGGTTTTAAAATAATCTCTCTCTTTTAACCCGCAAGATGCCACTTGACTCACCACAAATTTCCGAGCCTGTAGCTCAATAATGTCGAATCACAAGGGTGGAACGGGTCAGCGGAAATGATCTTTGGATCTAATTTATAGGGCAGGCTTGTTGTCATAAATCTTGGATTAATATGGTTAATAAACGAGCCGACGGTTTAATCAATATCCATCTATTTACAAAAAATTTTGCTTTATAAAAATAAAGATTCAAGTTAACAATACAATATTTCGATGCGAATTCAACACAACCGTAACCAAGGTGACAACGATTCATACCTAGATGCGCACAATGTTCTGAGGAATTGACAAAACTTGGAAAACTTCCAGAAATGAATGCGAATTCACAGCTTACTTCACTAATACGTACAAACGTGGTCCTCGGGGCCCTAAAACTAAATTCGAGACATTTCATTGAGACAAAATCGCTGAACAGGTATGCGATTACCATCAACATGGTACCTACAGCTCATGTCCGTTGGCTTCCATCTTCATGAACAGAGAAATAACTTTGTTACCGCCGAATTATTTCTAATGGCTAATAAGGAGAGATCATGTTGAGTATCATCTTTTACTGAACCAGTGAAACACTAATGAACAACAAATTTCCATAGGTACAATTATCATTAACACAATATGGCGATTGATGAGAAGTCATGCTATTTTTACTATTGACCAGTAAGAACAACTGCACAGTAAAGGCAGGACATCGTACAGTTCATTAACTAGGTATCAATGCACAGAACACCCAACAGCTAAAACGTAAAAAAGCTGCAAATTCGACGCAGAATTCATTTGCCCTATTTACAAACATCATTCCAGAACCGTGATACAGGAGATGTAGAATCCGAAACAGCTATGTTTTTTTGTTGTTAGATAATAAGTACCAACCTTCGTATAAGATCTTTGAATGCTTCGCCTTTTGGAGGTAAGGTTTCACCTTGAGGGGGTAAGGGGGTAGTAGAGGAAGATCAAACAACCCCTTCTTAGAGACGTGTACGGATATTCAATTAATAAACTGATTTGATGTACCCACCCTAAATCCATTCATTGACCGGATCATGTATTTCAGTCATATCCCCCTCCCCCTTGCCCTCGGAACGGACAAGGAGTGCAGCCTGCACTTCCACTAGGAACGAACTTATATATCCCCTTCTCTTTTTCCAGTACGAATTTACCACTTTCTCTGACAACGGGAACGAGCTTGCATTCGAGGGGAGTGCAGCCAACTTGGTATCCAATCTGGGGCCTAGCATTTCAAAAATGCTTCAAAATTATACATTCATAGAGAACCTACAGTCCCCTCTTGAACCCGTGTTACCACCGATGTAAACTCTATAGATTAGTACCTTGGCGTTCAGATTGAACTCTGCCGTACTTTGAAGACAGGTGGAGACAAAAAGGGCTCTTATTACAGCAGCTGGTAATTCTAACCAATGTATAGACGATTTTCACATCCATCGATACAGATTAAAAATAGATGTAGGCATTGTAATCTTCCTAAAATTACAATTCTGTAAAAGCTTTTTCTCAGAATCACTTTCTGAAAAAAAAGTGTCTGTGGGCATTCACAAAAATGGTCGCATCTCCCTCATTTCTCCACTTACTCAAACTTTTTTCAAACTGAAGTGGTCGTTTCGTCTAGAAATGGTATTCTTACTTCCATATTAACAAAGTAAATGGAAGTATTGAGACCGTCCTAAAATCGAAAATCGGATCGGCGCTTCTGAAAAGACTGTCCTTATTTTTCACTCAGAATCACCTCCTGAACAAGTGTCTGTGTGTTCGTCCATGGTCATTTACAAAAATTGTCATAGCTCCCTCAATTCTCAACCTTTTTCCAAATTTCTTGTACTATAATGCTCATCACAGCAAAACTATCATCCTGTATAACCGAAATTTCAATTATTCACAGTATTCACAGTAGTTTGGTGTGATATCAACCACAGTTTTTTTGTAACAAGCGTGGGTGAGTCTGTGAGCATTTTGAAAATAGACGTACCTTCTCAACTTTTTTCCTTTTTTTTTTTTTTTTAATGTGGAGTGCTTATCTTGGCAAGAGCTATTGCCCTGTTGAGTCAAAATTTTGATAACCCAAAGTGCTCTTGTTTTAACTGGGAAAACCAGAGGTAATCTCCAGTCGAGTTTATGCTTGTCTGATTCCAGGTATCAATGGAATAATTGTATTATGAAAGCAAAATAAAAGTCTATTCCTAAATATAGGTAAATCGCTGCTAGGAGGCTGGGATAGTTGATAAACTATCTCACTTTGAAAGCTACTAAAACAACTGAGGCTTGGTGTAATGCAGAATCTGTTGATACGATTGGTATTTTGGAAAAAACCGGCAAAAAGCTACATCATCCACTTTGCTTGATAGAAACCTACCTATTTTGATAGGTATCTATCAACCAATCTTATCAAGTCAACAAATCGTTTAATTTTTTTGAATTCGCCATTTGATCTATTCTTATTTACCAATATAATGAACAGAATAATAATTATCACTAAATTCTCAGAATAATTACATTAGAAATGCCTCAAGAATGCCTCAGAACCGTTGGTAAAGCTTGTCTCGATCTCACGTTGCCAAGCGCAACTGGTATAGTGTGAGTGCGCCACCTTGTTGGTGTAATAGGCTCGTGGTCGTACGTAGAAGATCAATCAACCGTATCTAAGAACCAGGGCCAAATTCTCTACTTTTTCCAATTTTAGTTTTGCTGATTTGTGTAATACGACCAAATTCGTTAAATTGAAGATATTGGGTGGACAGAAGTTCCCAACGAGTGGAAAACGAAGTTTTTGGCTCTAGTTGTTATTGAATTATTAAGAATTGTAGAAATTTTTAAAAACTCAAAAACGTCTCACTAAAACTGCAATAAATCCGAAGCGGTTGGAGCTACCGCCATGTGGATGGTCTCATTCGATTAAGCATCAAGAAATCTAAAGAAAATGATACCTACCTCACATGCCTATGTTGCAAATTTCCTTGAAAATACGAATTTTTCCCACTTCAACAGCTGTTTTACTGGCCTTAAAATTAAGGTAGGGTTCTGTCAAGACGATAGGACCAACTAGATACGAAACCTGATTTTTGGTAAAAATTTTAAAAATTTACGACAACTCCTTCCCCCAGAAAAACCCTGGATGGTGAACGGCGGATCGCATACTGCGTACAGCGGACGGCGGGTGGACAAAAAATTTTTATTGCAGATTCGGATTCTACACCCTTTGAAACGTAAACCAACAAATTTTCAGGGGGTGTTGAATTTTTTTTTCCATGACTGATTACAAAGGTTTAAGAAAAATGAAATAAAAGGGATAGGTTTACTGTAACTGTAGAGGAATTAAAAATAGGAAAAGGGACAGGGTGTTTTTGTTTTTCTTCCCCTCGATTGGCAGCATCCTGTAGGTAAGGTTAAAAGCAAAAAATGTTGGCTGTCGTCTCCAGCCAGTCGGCCTATTTTCTTTGGGTACGCCTGAGATTCCCTCAAGGTATACCCTTTTTTGGCAAATTTCACTGCCAAAATGCCTACCTAAAATTCAATGGTTCACACCTTGAATTGACAGTAAAATGAAGACATTTCTTTTTGTTCAGACCTTACACGATCTGTGCATTGGACGATGATGCAGGGGGCAGTGGAGGCACATCGCCTTCAGTCCAGTAGATTAAATTGTGCTCGGGCATCTGCGTTGATTGAAAATGATCCTTGAGAAGCATCTGCGAGAAATTGCAATGCATTTGGAGAGCTTCACTTTCGCGCGGGTCGTTACACATCCGGTACAAATCTAAAAACAGAAAAAATGTAAAAAAAAATACCACAACTGGCAGGGTAGAGAAGCAGGGAAATATTCAGGCTCGAGTGAGAAATCTGCAGCATAGAATAGCTATGCTTTTTTTTTGGGCGTCATGGGTTTGGGCATGGAGCAACGTCTTTCAAAAAGATCTACTTCAATAGGGGAGGGGGCTTCAATTTTTAAAGCCATGCTTACAGAGTAAAAATGTGGATGTAATGTAATAGTCCTAAAATTGAAAATCCGAACGGAGGCTCAGAAAACATTACTATTTACAGTTCTCAACCTTTTTCAAATTTCTTGAACAAGAGTGTTGGATGCTAAGTCAACATTTTGATTACTTGCAGGACTTTAACTGTTTGCGCTTAGGAGTTTTTCATTTTATTTTATTTTTTTTTTTGCCGGAAAATGAACCAAAACTGTTGGTTTCACTTTGTAGAATTTCATTGCTTTTTTCATTTCCTCCGTAACTTGACGTATATTGATTTTATAAGGGGTTGAAAATTTTTATAGCGTTTTTTGAGGTTATTGCTTCTGGCATCATCAGTGTCAAATCAGTGGGGCCACGCCTCTCCTTGGTGGGCAAACATCGCTTAACCTCGATCTCGGTCAATCACGTAGGCCAGGAAAGATTTTGACTCTTCAATATTCTGAATTATGCCATCCGCAGTAGGTAAGAGATATTTGTGACCATTTGACGCAACATGTCTCACCCCATAGTCTAGAAAACCTGCCTCGCATCCCCCGGCAATATCCTTTTGTTTTCCAACACAGCAAGGATTTATTTAAAATTTTATTGTATAATACAGGGAAACAACTGAAATCAACTGATAGCGGGAAATATCCAATTTCTAAGAGACTCTCTCTAGCTCTAGAGCTGCCATTCCCCAAAGTGATTGCCAAAATATGAAATCGAATAAGGTACCTCTCAAAATCGCTGACGCCCATAGTTGAACGTGAACGTCAGGAATCTTGCTGGCCAACTGCATAGCGGGAGTGACCATATTCATACTTTCCCGGCTGTTACCGAGTGACAGGAAGATGTGGCCCAATAAGACTAGAGAGCAGGATGTGAGCCGGTTGGAATCCTCAGCGTTGGCCATCTTCAATGTTTCACGAAGGAATCGCCTGAAAAATAATTTTTATCAATTCTTCATGCTTCAGTACACCTACCAAAGAATGTGTACGGAATCCCTTCAACTACTGCTAGCTGTAGTACAAACTGTTGTGATCCACTTACTTCGCTTCATTATGACGAGATTGGAAAAAGGATTGCAATCCAAGAACGTAATAAGCGGCGGCCCGGAGGCTGTGTGAATGTGATGGTAAATTTTCAGGGTTGATTCGTTCAAGCAACGCATTGAATTCGTTCTCACGTTTACCTCTCAAGTAAACGATTCCAAGATTGAGATTGGCAAACGTCCAAAGGTCCTTTTCTTGCGAAAGCTGAAAACACCAAAAAAATCCCTCAAGTTCTTTGTAAACTGCAGTCTCCACGCGTGGAAATAATCATATCGTTTTGATCGGGTATGAGCCCAACATTAAAACAGTAAACAAAACAGTAAACATTAAAACAGTAAACATTAAAACAGTAAAATGGCCATGATTTCCTCTCCAGCAGGATTCAAACCTGGCAGACGCCTAGAGCTAAGAAACCAGGGGTTGCTTGAACAACACACAATAATTTCATACTTTGATACGTAAATTGTTGACACAATTCGATTATATTTTGACTGCTGAGGCCGTCTAGGTCTAGATTTTAGGGCAATCAACAGTATCCTCATTTTTGTAAGTACTTCAAAATTCAAGGACTTACGACCCTTTTAGTGAGACAAAGTTGAAAACAGAAAAAATCTTCAAGGTGAAAAAATTGTAGTTTTTCTTGGGCTCACCAAAAACTTTATGGAACAAAAATTGTTGCAAATGAGCTCAAGAATCCACCCCGTTAAGGTAAACAACCATGAGAACACCTTGTCATCAGTACACCCATAGCTTGGGAAAAATGGATTCACCAGGTAGGCTCGCTCAACATTTTCTTCAAAAGCTGATTCGCTTATAGAGCTTGGGCAATTAACCTATTCCCTACAATAAGCTATCCCATCATTTTCTTGGCAAATAGCAAACGCCAGGGTACCAATCTTAACTGTAATAAAACTGATTACCTGTCATTCATAAGGCAATTATAATGATGAATTAAAATTGGAAACTGCTTACAAGGATTGCAGCATTGAACTGCTGTTCAGCAGCTGGCATACAATTCATGGACATAGCGTAAAGGCCGAGGAGAACATGAAGTTGAGGTCGATGGGTCTTCATGAGAGTCGGATTCGAAGAACACAATGTGCACGCGTTCGCCATTTGGGTCAACGCTATACATTTATGGCCCATGACCAGCCGACACATGGCCATGTGTTCAATCAGCATCAACTGAATGGCGCATAAGATGCTGCTGTTGTCAGATTCTGAAAGAAGACATTAGATTGTATTATCTTACTTATGTATAAGTAAAGGTATCCAAACATCAAGTTAGCATACTGTTATGTTGACATAGGTTGGTACATCAAATAAATTATTTACTATTTGATGTAAATCCACTAAGCCAGTATTAGAACCTGCCTGGAATCAGAATATGTCAAGTTGCCAAAATAAATAAAAAATGAGAGTGTGATCCTGAGTAAAATTATTGAAGTAAAAGTCTTCATCTAAGACTCAATTACGATTTTCAATCTTAACCTTCCTACGGAAATAAAAACACATCTTTTACAAGTATTCAACCATTTTTTAGAAGCCTTCAAACCCCTTAAAATTGGCCAAAAACTAAAAAAAAGGAAACCCAAAATCAAGTAATTGAAACTGTAAAAAATATTCTAAACTTCTGATAAATTATTTCCTCAAATTCCATGATATTTGGACGCATGGTCTGCTGAATCATGTTGAGGTGAGTTTCTGACAAATTTGGCAAGAAAAGGTACGAGGTCTCGTTAAAAGGAGGAAAAGTTAAAAAAGGATATCCATACTCACGTTTTAGTCTTTCAATCTGCATCAGCGCCTTGTCAGAATATTTTTGTGCCTTGTCCATGTATCCAGCTTGCATGCTATGCATCACAGTCACCAGATATACAAGCACATAAAGGTGATCCTTGGGCATCCAAATGAACATGTCACCTGCATTCGATCCTGTGACAACTGTACGCATAGTTTGAGTTAAATCCTTCATAGAAAACGCTTGGAATCAATAATTGAAAGTTCGCATTTCATTAATTGCAAAAGTAACAGTCAGCCCAAGCGAATTTTCCACCAACTCTAAAAAAAATGGTTCACTTGTCGTTGGGATTTTTTTCACATTTTTTTTTTTTTTTTGGTAAATATGTTCTGCTCGCACGCAGCAAATTTTGATGTGATTTCGAAAATTCAAGTGAGTAATAAAAAAAATTTAGCAAAAAATAAAACCAACTCCAAAAGAAGCTTGAAAAACTAAAAAATAGAAACTAAATATGCAAATGGGAAAAAAATTGAAATTTGAAAAATTGACGAAAGCATGATTGGGTTTCAAAAAATCAGATTTTGTCAGTTAGAGCACTATCTTAGAGAACTAGGGGAACGGTGAGAAAGATTGTCTTTCATTATTCAAGTTATCAGCTCGATTTTGATATTTCTCTACATTAACTTTTTTTTCTATCTACAAACTGTATCACTCACCTTCGTCTGGAGGCCAAGAGGGCAGCATGATCGTTTGAATATTCTGCTGCAATTGCTTCAAACATGGTTTCACACTCTTCACCTGGCCGGCCATAAGGTAATGACAAACCTGAACAAATCACAGTGAAACCATATTATTCTCAGGTTGGAGGGGGGTTTGTAAATTCTATGCTGAGAAAGAGTGGGTAGCTATGTTTTCGGGATTCAAATTACTTACAGTACTTCCAATGTAATAGCAAGTGCCAATGCGTTTTATATTTTACTTTTTCTTGGCCACAGAAATGAACCGATTTGAGAGGTCTTGGTCTTAAAATGTTAGTTCTACCTTGCATAATATGTGGATATTTTTCTTATTCCGGTAATCGAACATACTTTGATTTTAGGCGAGTTTCAGAATTAGCGAGTTTTTGACTGAATTTTTGACCAAATATGATGCTGAATGAAAGCGTAAAAATAAAAATTGTTTCTGAAACTCTGATTTTAGGACAATTAGAACATTTTAATTTACCCAGTGAATCTTGAATAGAAGAACACATGATTCAAAATCCGTTCACTTCTCACTATCGCTTTATACCTTACCATCAAACCAGCGTTTATGGTCCCGAGTTTTTGTTTATCTTGAAGAAATTCACAGTAAATCCATGTCTACCAGCTAAGATAACAGGAACTGGCTATTCATCGGAATATCTACCTAATCTTACCAGCATCAACATATAAAACGGCAAGTCATTAAATTATATTATTTCATAGTTAAGTAGCCTTTTCACCACACCCAATTCCACGGTTAAAATATCCTGCCAAATAAATATGTAGAATATTGCCAAAGTAATGTATTCATTGGTTATCAGCATAAGGAATTCATATGAAGTAATTTACGAACGATGATGCAAAATCACACCTACCTGGAGAACATGAAAGAACACTCTCAAATATTCTTTTTGGTACTGATTACCATTCCAAATTTCAAGAAGGTGGCCAGCATCGTTGAGTAAAGGAAGCACATCCGAGAATTTCTTCTCAATCAGCATCAACTGAGGGCAAATAATCCAATTCAGGACACCATTGCAGTAACAGCAGCTTCAGAAGACTTTACCATAAAAGCCAGTAATTATATCGAGAAAGACAGCAATTCTTAACGAAAATGGGAATCCAATAATAAATTTCTTGTTAATTCCGTTCTGCCCCAACAAAACTGAGAAGCTCTGTCCTTTGTGAAGATAGCTGCATTGATTCTAAAAAAAAAATCTTTCATGGAGCACGAAAAGGTCAAGCAAAACCACCCTGAATTCGAAAAAAAAACGTGTCGGAATACTTGATAAAGAAGGAAATTGCCTTCGAAAATGCTGAGCTTACCATACATCGGCTTAGCAAGAACAGAACTCGTGTGTAATGTGCCAGCGACATTTTCGCATAGTCGGCTCCAACGCTAAGTAAACTGCAGGCCAATTCATAATCCCTCTGCGAGGAGTGGATTTGCTGTAAAGAAAACCGGAATCACCGTTAGATTCAAACATGAAAAAAAAGTGAGTCAAATGTGTAAAATCATGAGTTAAATCCGTTGAGACTTACCGCTAACTGGAATAGTAATCGGCAATGCCAGTAAACGCTATGCTGCGAAAGCTCGATTGCTCGCCGCAGAATGGACTGAGACAACTTCTTCTGTTTGATCTGCTCGTACAGATTGGCCAAAACACTGGCTGCTTCGAATTTAACGTCGTCGAAAGCGTTGATTTGCTGCGATAAGACCCACTGGAAAATAGGATGACACCCAAGAAGGTTTGATAAGGGGCAGGCAGCTGAACATGTTCATAACAGATTAATGTATGATGGATACATTCGTAGCCGTCTATCATAGACCCAGTATTCAGTACTGTAATCGTATAAGAAAAAAATTGTTCTAACCTACTCTGAAATTTTGATCTTTTACCTTTCAAAGGATGTAGAATCCTTTTCCTACCGAACGGCTGGAGGTTTATTTTTTAATTTTCAAAAAAAAATCAACCTTGGTCAAAGACACCCCCAATTCTTTATTCTAGCAAATAGCTCACTTTAAGGCATCTTAAACAGAGTTGAAATACCTATCGAAAAAATTATGATTCTTCTAGAAGTATTTTGCTCAGCATCAAAGCAATTTCATTTGATTTTTTGATGCTGAATTGAATGACACCATCGCAAGGTCGATAGCTTTCTTGAATAAGTGTAAGAGTGGAATCCAATGTCAACATCTTGTACCTGAGTTGCCTATTAAATAGTAATAGGTAAGTACCTAGTGAGTTAAATGTTTAACCCTTGGACAAAATATGCGTCAAATAAGGGAAGCAAACCACGTGACTAATAAACCTCTGTGTAGGAATTTGTAGGAATATTTAAGAAGTAAATGAAAATATTGTAATCGTCCTAAAATCGAAAACCGGAACGGAGATTTAGGAAAAATATTTACATATACCTACTTAGATACACTTTTTACTCAGAACCAGTTAGGAAGGATGATTTCCGTTTCGCATTGTACCACAGAAATAGCCTTGGCCCTTAGAAGTGTTTTTCTTTTTGACCCTAACGTGCAGCGCTCAAATTTCCACCATCCTCAATATTGTAAGAAAATATTTCTGATGGTTAACAAAAATACTAACTCGTATTGGTGTTTAATTCATTATAATTTTATTACAAATAAATTCAATCTGAAATCCATGGTCCATGTACCAGGAGCTCCTTATCGCCTCAAGCCGTTATCTTATCAACGTAAACAAATCAGAAGGGAACTGCGAAAGTTGAGGTTTATTTCAACGCATTAGGCGTGAAAATGAAAGCTTCGGGTCAAATAAGCTCAAGTTAAAATACTAATACATCAAAAATAAGAAAATTCAGACCCGAAATGCTTCCACACGAAAACGATGGTGGGTCTCAGAGGCCATCTCAAACCCTACCCACTTAATTTATAGGACGAAATCTAATCATACAGTTAACCAGCAGTTATCGTAATTTAATCCATTCATCATTTTACTCACAGCTTGTTCCAAATAATTTCTCGCCAAATCGACATTTTTCGTGTGAGTGAGGAGGATGTTGCCAAGTTGTAAAAATGTCCGAGCCTCGACGCGGCTTGGCGGTTTGAAAGTGAACACTGCATGTAAACACTGGATGCACTTTTTAATATCCGGCGGGTTGCAAGTTCTGAAATATTCAGCAAACCCTAATAACGATAAATACCACGCATCCTGCGATGTAGCCATCCTGTAGACATAACTTCCGATTCAATAACCAGCGAGCATAACAACGACAGGGCATACGGCAGAGCCAAGATAGTAGGTTTTTAGTTTTGGGGCAGAGGCGCAGAGCAGTTGTTTTCCAGAGAGCAGACGGCACAGGAGAGCAGTGTTGCCATATCGGGTGAGTCAAAAGTTCGTATACGGCAGCTGAAAACCTCGTACGATGCAAGCTTCGAACCGAATGGATTTTTCCACCCGCTGGTCCCATTTATAATTATGGAATTATACCATATTTACGGAGTGAGCAGGAGTGTTTTATCGGCAGAAAAAAAAATCGGATCGGAAGTGCACGAAAATGTTCCAAGAATACAACCAGTGGTGCGTAGATAACACACAATACTTCCATATTTTGGAACGTAAAATTGTGACACAATTTGATCATATTTTGACTTCTTTTAAGGGTGTTTAGGTCAAAAATATCAAAAAATTCACTATTCAAATTTCAAAATTCGCCCAAAATATAAAAACGCCAGTTTTTCGGTACATAAAAAATATCCACATATTCTGCAAGGTAAAAGAAAGATTTTAAGACCAAGAACGCTCAAATCGGTTCATTTTTGTGGCCGGAAAAAAATAAAATAGAAAACACTAAAAATGCAAATATATCGGAAGTACTGTGCGTTATCCGAATTCCGATTAAACAGGGTGTTAGGTCTTGCCGAGACAAACATTTCAGTTCAAGAAATTTGAAAAAAGGTTAAGAAATGAGGGAGTTATGGCCATTTTTGTAAATGACCACAGACGGACAGACGGACAGACGGACAGACGGACTAACGGACTAACGGACACACAGACACTTGTTCAGGAAGTGATTCTGAGCAAATGTGTATAAGAAAAAGTTTTTTCTGAAGCTCCGTTCCGATTCTCGATTTTAGGACGATCACAATACTTCCATTTACTCTGTAAATATGGAAGTAAAAAATCCTCCATAAATCATCAGCCCAGGCCCACGGCCGTTTATAACATTTCTTTCCCTCGAGTGACGGTCTGAGTATGACCCATAATCCAGTAAATAGGGATCCTGTAAATTGTGAAAATTATTCTCTGTTGGGTAGAGATTGAAATTTGTGGAGCGTGGTGCCAGCTCCTGATAAATATCAGCGTGGAACTCGGACATGAAACATTTTTCTTACCTGTATGTTCGTAAACCCCTTCGGGAAGTTCGTAGGAATACAAACTCAAGTGCGTACCTGTCAATATTCCCAGGGTGCCTGAAGCGCTCATTTTTTAATGTTGAATGAGCATGTGTCAGTAATTGGAGTGGTGTCAGCAATAATTGCTTATTACCAATTATTGGTGCATTTAAACTACGGGTGTTATAATTAAGAGGACTATTAAATGCTCGAGAGCCTTTCAAACGGCGGTACCAGAGAGAGGATGGCTGAAATGGAATCCCGCCGCGCCTGGCTGGCGCCATTTAGGCTGGGTTGAAGACAGAAAAAAAGTATAGTTCCCCAATACCCCCAGGGCCGTCCAGAGCCAAGCCGGGCCCCGGGGATAAAGACTCGACCGGGCCCCCCCCCGGTCAATAAAAGCATTTTTTCTAATTTGCATATTAGTACGTAAAAGGCCCACGGGCGGGCCCGGGCCCCCTTGGGCCCCGGGCCCCGGGGATTTTGCCCCCCCTGCCCCCCCCTCTGGACGGCCCTGAATACCCCTACCCCAGAAGACTTATATTAAGTCCTATATTAAGTCGTATACTATACGAGTGCACAGAAGACTACATAATTGGGCCATGGAATTCTTTAACCGAAGTCAACTCACAATGGAACAGAAACTCAAGCACATAATCACACTCGCAATGAATCAGAAACTCAAACTCATAATCGAACTCGAAGTCAAACTCACAATGAAACAGAAACACAAACTGATGATCAAATTCACAATGAAACAGAAACTCGAACTCATAGCCAAACTCGAAGTCAAACTCAAAATGAAAAAGAAACTCAAACTCATTGTCGAACTCACAATGTAACAGAAACTATAACTCGTAATCAAACTGGAAGTCAAACTCACAAAGAAACCGAAACTCAAAGTCATAGTCAAACTCGAAGTCAAACTCACAATGAAAAAGAAACTCAAACTCATAACCAAACACGATATCAAACTCACAAACTCAAACTCATAGTCGATCTCACAGTTTAACAGAAACTATAACTCATACCTAATCAAACTCGAAGTCAAACTCACAATCAAACAGAAACTAAAACTCATAGTCAAACTCGAAGTCAAACTCACAATGAAACAGAAACTCAAACTCATAATCGAACTCGAAGTCAAACTCGAAATGGAACCGGAACTCAAAATCATAATCAAACACAACGTCAAACTCACAAATTAAAACTCATTGTCGAACTCACAATGTAACAGAAACTATAACTCATAATCAAACTCGAAGTCAAACTCACAATGAAACAGAAACACAAACTGATGATCAAATTCACAATCAAACAGAAACTCAAAATTTATAATCGAACTCGAAGTCAAACTCAAAATGAAACAAAATCTCAAACTCATAATCGAACTCGAAGTCAAGCTCACAAAGAAACCGAAACTCAAACTCATAGTCAGACTCGAAGTCAAACTCACAATGAAAAAAAAAACTCAAACTCATAACCAAACACGATATCAAACTCACAAACTCAAACTCATAGTCGAACTCACAGAGTAACAGAAACTATAACTCATAATCAAACTCGAAGTCAAACTCACAATGAAACAGAAACTAAAACTCATAGTCAAACTCACAATGAAACAGAAACTCAAAATTTATAATCGAACTCGAAGTCAAACTCAAAATGAAACAAAATCTCAAACTCATAATCGAACTCGAAGTCAAGCTCACAAAGAAACCGAAACTCAAACTCATAGTCAAACTCGAAGTCAAACTCACAATGAAAAAGAAACTCAAATTCATAACCAAACACGATATCAAACGCACAAACTCAAACTCATAGTATAACTCACAGTGTAACAGAAACTATAACTCATAATCAAACTCAAAGTCAAACTCACAATGAAATAGAAACTCAAACTCTTAATCGAACTCGAAGTCAAATTCAAAATGAAACAAAATCTCAAACTCATAATCGAACTCGAAGTCAAGCTCACAAAGATACCGAAACTCAAACTCATAGTCAAACTCGAAGTCAAACTCACAATGAAAACAAAACTCAAACTCATAATCAAACACGATGTCAAACTCACAATGGGAAAGGAGTCAAACTCAAAATGAAACAAAAACTCATAATCGAACTCGAAGTCAAACTCACAATGAAACTGAAACTAGAACTCATACTCGAAGTCGAAGTCAAACTCACAATGAAACAGAAACTATAACTCATAAATTATGAGTTATGAGTCATAATCAAACTCGAAGTCACAATGAAAAGAGATACTCAAACTCTTATATTGCGAGGTAGACTTCGAGTTTGACTATGAGTTTAAGTTTATAAATTATTGGGAGTTTAACTTTGAGTTTGATTTCGATTATGAGTTTTTGATTCATTGTGAGGTGGAATTCGATTTCGATTATGAGTTTGAGTTTCTCTTTCATTGTGAGTTTGACTTCGATTTCGATTACAAGTTTGAGTTTCTGTTCCATTGTGAGTTTGACTTCGAATTCGATTATGAGTTTGATTTTCTGTTCCATTGTGAGTTTGAATTCGATTTCGATTGTGAGTTTGAGTTTCTGTTCCATTGTGAGTTTGACTTCGATTTCGATTATGAGTTTGAGTTTCTGTTCCATTGTGAATTTGACTTCGATTTCGATTATGAGTTTGAGTTTCTGTTCCATTGTGAGTTTGAATTCGATTTCGATTGTGAGTTTGAGTTTCTGTTCCATTGTGAGTTTGACTTCGATTTCGATTATGAGTTTGAGTTTCTGTTCCATTGTGAATTTGACTTCGATTTCGATTATGAGTTTGAGTTTCTGTTCCACTGTGAGTTTGACTTCGATTTCGATAAGAGTTTGAGTTTCTGTTCCATTGTGAGTTTGAATTCGATTTCGATTGTGAGTTTGAGTTTCTGTTCCACTGTGAATTTGACTTCGATTTCGATTATGAGTTTGAGTTTCTGTTCCATTGTGAGTTTGAATTCGATTTCGATTATGAGTTTGAGTTTCTGTTTCATTGTGAGTTTGACTTCGATTACGATTGTGAATTTGAGTTTCTGTTCCATTGTGAATTTGACCTCGATATCGATTATGAGTTTGAGTTTCTGTTCCATTGTGAGTTTGAATTCGATTTCGATTCTGAGTTTGAGTTTCTGTTCCATTGTGAGTTTGACTTCGATTTCGATTATGAGTTTGAGTTTCTGTTCCATTGTGAGTTTGAATTCGATTTCGATTGTGAGTTTGAGTTTCTGTTCCATTGTGAGTTTGACTTCGATTTCGATTATGAGTTTGAGTTTCTGTTCCATTGTGAATTTGACTTCGATTTCGATTATGAGTTTGAGTTTCTGTTCCACTGTGAGTTTGACTTCGATTTCGATTATGAGTTTGAGTTTCTGTTCCATTGTGAGTTTGAATTCGATTTCGATTGTGAGTTTGAGTTTCTGTTCCATTTTGAGTTTGACTTCGATTTCGATTATGAGTTTGAGTTTCTGTTCCATTGTGAATTTGACTTCGATTTCGATTGTGAGTTTGAGTTTCTGTTCCATTGTGAGTTTGAATTCGATTTCGATTGTGAGTTTGAGTTTCTGTTCCATTGTGAGTTTGACTTCGATTTCGATTATGAGTTTGAGTTTCTGTTTCATTGTGAGTTTGACTTCGATTACGATTGTGAATTTGAGTTTCTGTTCCATTGTGAATTTGACTTCGATATCGATTATGAGTTTGAGTTTCTGTTCCATTGTGAGTTTGAATTCGATTTCGATTCTGAGTTTGAGTTTCTGTTCCATTGTGAGTTTGACTTCGATTTCGATTATGAGTTTGAGTTTCTGTTCCATTGTGAGTTTGAATTCGATTTCGATTGTGAGTTTGAGTTTCTGTTCCATTGTGAGTTTGACTTCGATTTCGATTATGAGTTTGAGTTTCTGTTCCATTGTGAATTTGACTTCGATTTCGATTATGAGTTTGAGTTTCTGTTCCATTGTGAGTTTGACTTCGATTTCGATTATGAGTTTGAGTTTCTGTTCCATTGTGAGTTTGAATTCGATTTCGATTGTGAGTTTGAGTTTCTGTTCCATTTTGAGTTTGACTTCGATTTCGATTATGAGTTTGAGTTTCTGTTCCATTGTGAATTTGACTTCGATTTCGATTGTGAGTTTGAGTTTCTGTTCCATTTTGAGTTTGACTTCGATTTCGATTATGAGTTTGAGTTTCTGTTCCATTGTGAATTTGACTTCGATTTCGATTGTGAGTTTGAGTTTCTGTTCCATTGTGAGTTTGAATTCGATTTCGATTGTGAATTTGAGTTTCTGTTCCATTGTGAGTTTGACTTCGATTTCGATTATGAGTTTGAGTTTCTGTTTCATTGTGAGTTTGACTTCGATTACGATTGTGAATTTGAGTTTCTGTTCCATTGTGAATTTGACTTCGATATCGATTATGAGTTTGAGTTTCTGTTCCATTGTGAGTTTGAATTCGATTTCGATTCTGAGTTTGAGTTTCTGTTCCATTGTGAGTTTGACTTCGATTTCGATTATGAGTTTGAGTTTCTGTTCCATTGTGAGTTTGAATTCGATTTCGATTGTGAGTTTGAGTTTCTGTTCCATTGTGAGTTTGACTTCGATTTCGATTATGAGTTTGAGTTTCTGTTCCATTGTGAATTTGACTTCGATTTCGATTATGAGTTTGAGTTTCTGTTCCACTGTGAGTTTGACTTCGATTTCGATTATGAGTTTGAGTTTCTGTTCCATTGTGAGTTTGAATTCGATTTCGATTGTGAGTTTGAGTTTCTGTTCCATTTTGAGTTTGACTTCGATTTCGATTATGAGTTTGAGTTTCTGTTCCATTGTGAATTTGACTTCGATTTCGATTGTGAGTTTGAGTTTCTGTTCCATTGTGAGTTTGACTTCGATTTCGATTATGAGTTTGAGTTTCTGTTCCATTGTGAATTTGACTTCGATTTCGATTATGAGTTTGAGTTTCTGTTCCATTGTGAGTTTGACTTCGATTACGATTGTGAATTTGAGTTTCTGTTCCATTGTGAATTTGACTTCGATATCGATTATGAGTTTGAGTTTCTGTTCCATTGTGAGTTTGAATTCGATTTCGATTCTGAGTTTGAGTTTCTGTTCCATTGTGAGTTTGACTTCGATTTCGATTATGAGTTTGAGTTTCTGTTCCATTTTGAGTTTGTCTTCGATTTCACTTATGAGTTTGTGGTTCTGTTTCATTTTGAGTTTGACTATGAGTTCGATTATGAGTTTGAGTTTCTGTTTCAATGTGAGTTTGACTTCGAGTTCAACTATGAGTTTGAGTTTCTGTTCCATTGTGAGTTTGAATTCGATTGTGAGTTTGAGTTTCTGTTTCATTGTTAGTTTGACTTCGATTTCGATTATGAGTTAATGTTTCTGTTCCATTGTGAGTTTGACTTTGGGTTCAATTATGAGTTTGAGTTTCTGATTCGTTGAGAGTTTGACTTTCAGTTTGTATTTCTGTTTCATTGTTAGTTTGATTATGAGTTTGAGTCTCTGTTTCATTGTGGGTTTGACTCCGAGTTTGATTATGAATTTGAGTTCTTTGTCCACATAAGTTCTTCGAACGTGATATATCGACGGTGAAACTGCAATACTGCCCAATTCTCAAAACTTGGATTGGTGGCAAACGAATCGGGCAGTATTGATTCTACACCGTCGATATTTTTTATCATCGACGCGTCAGGTCCCCCCCATCCTGCCTATAGATGTGTTGTATCCTTATGTTGATAACCTCATGTTGGTTGTTCAAAGTGATTTAATTTTTGGCGTCCCCCCCCCCCAATTTAAACTCTCGGTACATGCCTGAAGAATCGCGTTGAAATCAGATCAGCGGTTCAATATGAAGTGGCTGTGCGAAATTATGGCCGGAAATTTCGTAAAATTTCGTGGTTCGATTTCGACTAAACTAGTCTTAAAAGTTGTAGTTTGCTTCAACTTGAGGCATATTGTCCGTGGAATTCGATCAGAAAAGGTTTAGGGGGTCCGATTTGGCATAAGTAAAATAAATCCAATGATTCTAGGTAATAAATCCAACGTCTGACCCTGGGAAATTTTTCAAAAAAAATTCATGGATTTGACTTAGTTTTTTTTCCGCATGAATCTTTAGGCACTAAAAAACATGAACTTTGACAGGGACTTGGGCTTTTAGACAGAGGACGTCTTTTTGTGTAATAGCCTGTGGAATTGGGTAGACAGAACGTCATTACGAGGGTGTAAGTCGGGTAAGGTAGAACTGATCAAATTTCCGATCGCCTGATTTCGATGAAATGAGACAATTCATGTACAAAGGTTGACTCCTACCGACTGATTTGCCTACTTGTACTATTTGAACTTAATTTTCTGTGATACCCAGAAGAATAATGAACCCATGTCACTAATCTACTTAGCAGTTTTTTTTTTTCACAGATTGTCCTTTGTTCAGTTGTGACAGATTTGTAAATGTAAATGTAAATGTAAATGATGGTTTAATTGTTTTAACCCATAGGGCATCACAAGGAGTGGGTTTAGTTCTCCAATATCATTTAATTCCGAAAACCCCGATTGCCAGGGATGCCATGAATCATAAGGCTACGGACCAAATTTTTCATGGCACCTGTGGGAATCGAACCCACAACTCTCAGGTATAGCCTGCAGCTAGGCAGACGCGCTAGCCACTAGACCAACCCGTGAGCCCGTTGTGACAGATTTCAAAATACCACACAACACAAATTGGTGATCAAAGCTATATAAGCAAAAATAAAGGAGCGGTTGTTCTTTTACAGGGTAGCAATATAGTATTGACTTTGGGGACACGGGAAAGGGAAGGGGATGGGAGTTGTAATGGTTAATATGGAAGTAAACATTTTTTGTAAATGTGGAAATCGGAATTCAACAGATTGAAACAAAATTTTATTATGAACTTAATTGACTGCATATAATTCTTTTTTTTTTTTAATTGTAGTAACGTTCATTAGATACATCTGATCAGAGTTCTGTGCAGTGTTGGCTTTGTCATTTGTTTGATACGAGGGAACAGTAGATACCTAGGTGGTAAGTACCTACTGTGTAGGTAGGTAAGGTAAAATTGTTCTCAATCAAGACAGGATACATCTCGTTGTAAATTTCGTCTGGCGTTCTCCTCGTACTTTTCCCGGAACTCTTTGGTCGCGTAAATGTTTGGAATTTGAAGAAAAGTTTTCAGTATCTGAAACGGCATGAAACACTTCATTATTTTCTCAGAACTGATAGGCCACATGCGTCAGATACTTTGTAGCTCTCGACAAAGTTTGTCTTGTTTCCATCAGAAGTTCTACGAAAATTGCTGCTTATAACATTTTAGGAATTTTAAGTGACGTGCCCCACCACAGTAAGTAAAATTTTTGAATTTCTCCGGCATCTGATATCATGTTTGGCTCCCCTCTAGCGATTCATTGCGAGGTTTTCTTTATATCACTGGGATCTAGCACATGTCAGTAATTTTACCACATATCGGAAACATGTACCTGACAAAACACGGATTGCACCTAGGGATAGCAAATTTGACATGGACTCTCTGGTCCCAAGGTACAATAACCCATTTTATCGGCTCTAGTTCATTGTCCAATTGTTTTATGGGCGTATTATGCTGAGATTTCAAAACAAACACTTCCAATAATCATTTCAGAAGACATGGGAAAAGGATGCTGAGCCAATAATTTTTCCATACCATCTCAATTGGAGGTAGAAAATGGATAACTTGATACCTTGAAAGATGAACGATTAGATGAACGTTTTGAATTGAAGATATATTTTTCTCCCTTAAAATGAAGTTTTTCCCACTTTTTATAGGGTGTCCCCAGGTTCATGCAGGTAAGTAAAATGCCCTGTGAAAACTAGGGACAAATTCAATTTCTCCAATATTTGCTGTCACCCTATATTGAAAATTTCTAAAAATGAAAAGATACAATGGATGTCGAGTCAATGAGTTTTCCCAAATGAAAAAATCGTCAAATACCTATTGGCCAATCACCGATCTGTGGGGAAATGTAAGTAATCCTATCCCACATAGTCGATCTACTTTACGATAGAAGCTGTAGGATTGACTCACTTTAGTTCTAAAAGTATTGTACATGCTTTCTGGAACGACATCATTTTCTTCTTTTTCACTCTGCCAATACTGATTGTATGTTACATCATCCATGCCGAGGACAGCCATGTCCAGATCGAGAAAGTAATGTTTGTCTTCACTGCCGAAAGCTCCTTCTTTGATGTGCTCTTCCGTCATACAGGAGCTATTGCATTCGAGGAGCACTAATGTATCCCTCACTAAGTCACTTTCCTGCAATAGTACAGGGAATACGAAACAATTTTGTTGACAACATCGTGAATGATCTGTAAAGTCATATGAAATTAGTTGTTCATTATCTATGTTTTGTGTCTCCATTGCCTATGGTGCAGGAATCTGACCCAAGGATCTAACCAATCTATTTATTCTATACGATGTCGCGGCCACAAAATTTTGACAAAATTTCAAAAAATTGTAAGGGGTTCAAAACCCAAAAAAACTGTTTTTGAAATTATGATTTTTTGGACATTTTAAAGTTTTTGAGTACTTTAAAGTGAGTTTAGCGGATTCTCTCACCCGAGGTGCACATCAAGGATAAATGTGCTAACTTATGATTTTTTCTTTGAAATTGGATCACTCCTTACATGTATACGTTTTGCGCCGTACGGCGTAAGGAGGGCGGACAAAAAAATTTTATTGCAGATTTGTGTTCTAGACCATTTGCAACGTGAAAGAAAACATTTTCAGGGGGCGTTGTAAAAAATTTCTACATTTTTACTTTGTAGAATATTTGACTAGTTTTCAACATAGGTAGGTAATTCGAGGCGACTAAAAATTTCAACCCTGCACGGAATATGAACCAAAGAATGGAAGCAAGCCAGGTGAATAATAAACCCATGTGTAAGAATTCGCAGCCTTTTTTGGATTCTACGTCGTGTACCTTGCACCGTAAACAAGAAATTTTTGACAAAGGTAAATGCCCAACCCCGAGCTATAAAAATAATTCATTCTCATTCGATATTGGATAATAGGTGAATCAGAAGCTTAAGCAATGTAATGGCTTGCGTCACTCACTAATGGTATGCCGCACTCGGTGGCGAATTGTTTGAAGTGTGCGATATTTTTCTCATTCCCGTCTACTGTCATTGGGCCATACTCGATGCTGTAAATACGAAGGACATACTGAAATAAGACAGCATAGGTAGGTATTTACCTGATTGATGGTTCACGATTGGAAGATTGAAGGTTATTGGGATAAAATTCATGTCCAAGGTGAAATAAATAAAAAAATATATCATTTTCATTGCTCAGAAATATCCAAAGAGCGTACCCATTGGGATATTATTGTTTAATTTACTTTAAATCTCCACAATAATTTAGTTAAACAGCTGTTAAAAGAAGAAAAATGAACCAAAATTGGTAGGCACCCAATGGAAAACTTTCTCCCTTCAAATCGAATAAAAATTGGCTGCTTGAGAGCGGAACAGGCATACCGTAATGAAGAGACGAAAAATCCTCGACAAGTCAACTTGAGTAGCCTCTTCATTTTTGAAGTCGATTAAAAAGAAAATCTCTACATACGTTAATCTCATAAATTTTCCCTGGCAGTTTTCTATGAGTGTAAAGCACTTGGGTACTTACTAACTGAAGAACAGAGCGTATTCGACGGCCTCGCGATTTTTCAATAAATGTTTTATAGTCTCGTAGAGTGAAATCTTTTGCGCTAGGTAACTGTAGTTGTGGCACTTTCTTTTTGGGTCGTTCAAACTTGTCAAAATCTTCGTCCACCATTCTTCTTTGGTAGATGGCAGGTCACTTGTTAGTTTGTTCCACACATTTTCCAACTCCATTTACTACTAGAGGAAATTGGATGAAAAATTAGTTAGCTTTTTTATTGTTTTTGAAAGTACCCAGCTACCCAGCAGCCAGAACACTACGTTTTAGTTATTTCAGGCATTTATAAAAGTGTAACATGAGATGTTCAGCTGAAAGCCTCCACTTCCAACCTAGCTCAGCAAGGCGCATGACTGGCGGTCAAACACTTGCAAGAAATCAATAACCAACAGCCTACCCAGGCGCCTCAACCGACTGTTTTAATCGTAGCGCCAAATTCAGACAAGGGAGAAACTAGAAGGATTGTAGGTACATATGGACAGCATTACTCGTTTTGGCACGTATTCAATAATAAACTTTTGCGATCGTCCAGGTTCAAAATTTAACACTCCCAGAGAACTTGATGGTTCACGGTCCTTCGTTAAAAAAATCGAATAAAACAAATTCTTTACAGTAACTGTAGAGAACGAATTCTGGTCTTTCGACCACCGCCACTCTACGGAGCGGAATCTATTCCTAATTTGGAGGATAGAAGTTAGTTCAGGACTGGGGTGTACTCCGCGTACTATCATCGTCGCTTATTGACTTTAATATCACAGTCATTGCTTTCCTTTCATAAAAAATAGACTAGAAAATATAGGTAAATTCATCAGTTTAAATTTAAATTTTTTCAGTTTATCCCTAGATAAAATAACCCTATTATAATAAGTAAGCCGTAAATGATATCCCTTAATACCTCTGATTAATATACCAAACCCCTAAATAATATCCCTATACAAATCGTCGGCGACACCGTAATACCCCACATCGTCATTTTTGGCAAAAATGAGTTTCACACACCATCAGAAGCGCGCGCTCATGCCGGATCGATCTAGCTAGGTATTTCAGGAAAAAAAACGCAGAGAGCGCGCAAACCGGGTTTATGTTATCACAATAACCTTCATCCGGGCGCGTCCCTCGCCGCAACGCCAACGGGCGCAGGGTGGTACTCTACCGCTCTCCAATTTTCAGGTCTTTTAGACCCAATACATCATTCAAAATGCCTGGAATCGTGTGCAACTTGATGATAAACATGTAACACACAACTTTAAGTAATGAAAACATTATTTAATCTTCAATATACGGTAAAATTTTCATAAAAACGTAAACCAGTCTTATTCTGTAGCCTGAAATGCGACCAGCTACAACAAAATGGCAAGCCTGGTGACTCGTAAACATCACAAAAAAATTGGAGAATAAAAATTACAAATTCATAAAGAAGAAACTCAAATTTTTACATCACAGAAATAAAAAATCACAAACAACTTCAGGAAATCGAACTTCATCCGGCCACGATGCGTCCAACATTCCGGGAGAAATAATTTGGAGAAAGCGTTCGATTTTTGTCTTGGCACTCCTAGCTTGGCCCTTTAGGTCCAGGAAGAGTTTTGATTATATTTTTTTATTTGGCTTTCATGTTCGTGAAAAAGGTTTGCTGGCCCAAAGCGTATCATTATTTTTCCCAATAAAAAATTCCAGACCTGTCATCTCCTGGTCTTCTGCAGATTCAGCCAAAGAAGTTTCTTCCATCTCCTCTTTAGAACCGCTGTCGTGCTTTTCCCCTTGAATAATTTCTTCTTCGAAATCAATGTCGTCCGGATCGTCAACTGGGTCTTCGATTTTTGCCCATCCTCATCTTCCTCCAATTCAAGTAAAACTTTGCGAATGCTTTCAGGATCGGTAAAACGTGCCTTGAGAAGTATGACCAATTCTTACTACAGAAATATCGGAAAACATCCATGGTTTCATCATAGGATTCATTTGAGTACCTAATGATTTAGAGGAAATGAACTCGATATTACGCAAAAAGAAATGAAATCCATACTCACATTTTGCCTGGACTGCCCTCGCAGAAATGGAGCGCAAATGGGAGCGGGGCGGTTAATTACCGTCGAAATTTGGACTCTGGCAAGTATCACAGTTTGAAATTGACTGATGGACCCCACTGACAATCTTTCCCTTCAATGACCCTGCGCTCTGGCTCCACATAATGTAACTAGAGAATTCTTGCTCACCTCAGAGCGACAGCTCAGGAATTTCGCGCCCTTTTATGAACAGGACTACCGCCTACGCGCCCGGATGAATGAAGGAATATTAAATATTCCTTCTATAATAATAAATGAATTGTATTTTTTCCTTCTATAAATTTTATTTCACCATTTCACATCGTCACCAATATTTAGGCAAATTCACTTTGGGGGAGAAAATACATTCAGCATGACGCTCGAGAATGCGAGGAACATAATTAATCCATAAAACATGATTTACATGCTATAGACGAACGAAAAATCATCTAACCATCTTTTCATCTAATCATCTTTTCGGCTCTCCTGAAAAGAAGCCAAAATGACGATGAGGGGTTTTGCGGTGTCGCCGACGAAATAGGTAATATAAATGTACCAAAATTATTTACTTTATAAAGGGTAATAAACAGTTAATTATTCAATAATTAAACGAATATAATTCGTCAATGGTTTCATAATTATTAGTTGGAGCTTTCTCTATTCTAAACTGGTTGGAAAGATCACACGTTGAGAGAAAACCACGTGTTAGCAGGAACGAGATCTTTGGTCGGTGACGCTTTGATGGTGACTCAGATCCTTCTTTTTATGCCTGACGTGGCGAATCAGACAGGGCAACAAAATTGGAAAATCAACAACAACAAGGTTGGACGCCTCGTTGTTGCTCTGCGCACCGTTCTTCTCGGTTCTCGTGTATGCCGGATTTCTTTTGATTAATTTTACTCTGTTCTCCCAATCAATTAAGTTATCGTCAAATTCAATTTAAGGATTGGATCGCATTTTTTAGGTGTTGTTCAGCTATCAAGGAAGTGAATCATGGCAGCTATCGGCCTTTTGAACCCGAAGGCTGAGTATGTACGTACTGCTCAGGCCCTTGCCCTCAACATTACGGCTGCTAAAGGCCTTCAGGATGTCATGAAGTCCAATCTAGGCCCTAAGGGTACGATGAAAATGTGAGTGATACCTGCATTTTCTTTTCTTGAGACTTCTAGAACATTTATTATGACTAAGGAACTAGTTTGTTAGCGCAACACGTGCAACTTGAAGAGAGGCGTAGCTGATAACATTTTTGGTCACTTTACTCACCAAAGCTTGTCAAACTGTAATATCGTCTTATATTATCATCCTAATATATTATGATGGGTTCGTATTTTTCTCCCAACTGAACTCTTTTATTTGAGGGGTTATCACTTAAGTACCTACCTACCTGATGAACTGTTTGTTAGCTATTCTCATCCCTCAGGCTCATGTTACTCTCATGTTTTTCTCCAGGCTTGTCTCTGGATCAGGAGACATCAGGATCACCAAAGATGGCAACATTCTCCTTCACGACATGGTAAAATTAGCGATTAGTATTGGTCCAGTAAAATTTACTTTATAATATGCAAGTATCACTACATTGCAAGTATTGAAGGTTCTATCATACAATCAATCAATCTACTGACCGTCATTTTCATTATTTGATCAATCGGTCAAGGGGTTCACCTCAAAAACGTTTTAAGTGACAATTTGCAAATTGTTCAGGATAGCCGGAAAATGAAAAAAAATATAATAGGTATCTTATGTGCAACTTATTGCCAATTTTTTTTTTTTAATATTTAAATACATATATCCAATCCACCCTCTATTTTTTATGTCTTTTGGTACCACACCCTAAGTATACAACGTTTTTGCTTGAAAAAAGACGTTTCTCTAAACTTCACTTACAAAAACGGTCACTTACGACGTCTTTGAGGTGACCCATTCAATTTCATTATTCCTTCATTTTCCTTGTGCAGCAAATTCAACATCCCACCGCATCGCTGATCGCAAGGGCGTGTACAGCTATGGATGACGTCACTGGTGATGGCACCACATCCATGGTTCTGCTTATTGCCGAGCTTATGAAGCAAGCTGACAGCTATCTGTCAGAGGTTAGTTGCGTCTACAACGCGTGTCTTCAATTCATGCATGTTTTATCAGTGCACTAATGATGTCAATCTTTTAACAGGGAGTTCATCCTCGAGCTATCACGGAAGGATTCAAAATTGCCAGAAACATGTCGCTGGAACTGCTTGAAAAGCTGAAAATACCAGTCACTCCCACGAAAGAAGCCCTACTTCCAGTTGCCAAGACATCTTTGCGCACAAAACTGGCTCCAAAGCTGGCTGATCATTTGACCGATGTGAGTAGTCACAGCTCAATTTTCCTGATAGGTACATTGATAAGGTATTGTTAGGATTCGTTCTGTGGAGCTTCATCTGCCTGCTAGACTTTTTCTCTTCAGGTGTATTGTTTTAGTAATGCATCCTAAGGTGATTGATAACAATAATTGTTAATACTGACGATCAACAAAGCTCATGATTATATGCAAAATGAATCAAGTTCATCGAATAATTGTTAATAGTATAATAATTACTATTATACTTTGGTGTATGTTATTTGGCAGGGTCTTCTGCTTAGATTGCCAAAGTGTTTTCTGTCTTCAACCCGTTAACAATCATTTGCAGATTTGTGTCGAAGCCGTTCTGAGTATTTACAACCCGGCAAAGCCTGAAAACGATATCGACCTTCACATGGTCGAGATAATGACGATGCAGCATAAAACCGAAAGTGAATCGCGTTTGGTCAAAGGTCTTGTTCTCGACCATGGCAGCCGTCATCCAAATATGCCAAAACGTGTCGAAAACGCTTATATCCTCACGTGTAACGTCAGTCTTGAATACGAAAAGACGTGAGTATAAATCTCTGACTATGCTCATACATATAAGGATCTTTTATGAAGACGTACCTAGGCCGGTATTTTGGTTTATTTTTCAATAATAAACCATTGTAATAGCTCAAGATGAAACATTTTCTTACAACAACAAAAAAAAACGCTGCTAAGTGACATGGGTACACTATTTTTCTGGGTATCTCTTACCCTAGGTGCACATCGAGGGAAATGCCCCTTATTTTTTTTAAATTGGACCAAACCCTCTATGCGTTTTTGCCTGATGGCGGACGGACATATTTTTTTATTGCCCTTCTGAAACGTAAAAGGCGAAAGTTTGAGGGGGTATTGTACAAAAAAAAATTCCCTGGAAATAATATACCAAAAAGTACGTCCATCTGCCTTACGCCATTAACACTTTTTCCCCCGAATGGCTGAAGAGGTTTTTGTTGGCATTTTCAAGGAAAATTGATTATGATCTGGACAGCACCAATTTTTCAGCCGAGGCAGTAGCTCAATTTTAAGGTCTTTAGAGGAACATTTGAAGTATTGAAAAAAGGTGTTTTCTAAAAAGTTCTTCCCCAATTATTAGTTGTTTTCGTACTAGATTTTACTCTTTTACTTATTTTTGTTGGTTCAGAAAAAAAATTGGTTTGGTTTACCTACCTATGTCAAAGTAACAGAATGGCTACTATAGGGGTTTGTTCACCACCACCTAGATATTCTAGTCTTATCAATGTCAAAAATTTAGACCAAAGTACTCATACAATTAGGGATTGGTCCTGTATTCCATATAGCGTAAATAAACCGTTATGAAGAGACGCAAGTCATTAATATAATAATATTAACGCTTGCAATAACTAATTTCTAAGAAATTTTCAGTATGACGACCAATGAAAAAATCCTAGGTCCTGGGTGAAATCCAGTGCAAGCATTCTTGGATAAATCTTGCTTTAAATTACTTGATTAACCGACAATTAAATCGCCTTGTCTGACTTGAATAATCGATGATGTATTTTCACCCTCAGCGAGGTGAACTCTGGCTTTTTCTACAATACGGCCGACCAGCGTGATAAAATGGCCAAGGCTGAACGTGAATTCATTGAACTCCGTGTGAAGAAAATTATCGAGCTGAAGAAGAAAGTTTGCAATGGCACAGACAAGGGATTTGTTGTCATCAATCAAAAGGTGAGTGATGATATTTTATTCAGGACCAAGTGTGAATAGAGTTTTTCATTGATTACACTAGTGAATAAAATCAGATTGAAACGCCCTTCAACTAGTTGCTTTTTGTCTAATAACCAAAGCTGTCCCAGGCGTGCCCTACCTCTCTCAAAGAGAGGCCTTAGATAATAGAATGGCAAACCTTTAATTTCTCATTGTTAAGTGGTTTATTCAAAGTATAACACGAAGTTGTGTCTAGCGTAAATTTACGTTACTTGGCTCTCTCCTGGCGCTAATTCTCTAATGATTTGGTTTATCAAGTGATATTGATAGCCGCAGCTAGATCAGGAGGCAAATACCATTGATAAGCCCCCCCTCCCCAAATGAAAGGGTGAAATTTTCCAACACATTATCATCTCCTTTCCAAATGTTCCTCTAGGGTATCGATCCGATTTCTCTCGACATGCTAGCAAGAGAGGGTATCATGGCTCTGCGACGAGCTAAACGGAGGAACATGGAGCGCCTGACGTTGGCTTGCGGTGGCGTCGCTATGAATACCGTTGACGATCTGACGGAAAGCTGTCTTGGATATGCTGGCAAAGTTTACGAACACGTTCTGGTGAGTTGAATTGCAGTGTAAGGTTTATTGAGTGACATCTGCATCAACAACATCAAGGCATTGAACAAAATCCAACATTCTCATCCTAACCCACTTGGCATTTGCAGGGTGAAAACAAGTATACGTTCGTTGTGGACTGCGCCAAACCGTTGAGCGTCACCATCCTAATCAATGGACCTGCCCAGTATGCAGTCAAACAAATTCAGGACGCCATTCGTGACGGTTTGAGGTCTGTCAAGAATGCCATCACCGACGGTAAGCATTCGCTGAACGCATGCGTGCAAGATTGAACCAATTTAAATATATTGGCTACCTACTTAACCATTTAATTTTTTTTTTTTTTTTGTTCCAAAATTTCAGAATTTTTTCTAAGGGTGAATGAAATAGTTTGTGTAATGTAAAACATTGGTGTTCAAAAAGATTTTCAACCATTAAAATTTAATTGATATTGACGTTCAGGGGTTGGGAAATCCACAGAAACTTTCAAGGAATCAACGACCCAAGAAAATTCAAAATTTGGAAAATAATGTACCAATTAATGTCTCGATCCATTGAATATTGAGCAACTTTTCTTATACTTTCAGGTGCTATACTCCCGGGCGCAGGAGCTACTGAATTAGCTCTTCACCAACATTTGCTGAAATTTTTGGAAAACCCCAGCTCAGCAACTGAGATGGGAGTCAAAGGGCGTTTCAGAGTCGGAGTCAAAGCTTTCGCAGACGCTCTTCTTATTATCCCGAAAATTCTAGGTAATGAGAACAATTGCAATACATGCTGTACTTACACAATAATATCTTCTTGGCATTATTTCATGAACTGTTCTTGTGGTCAAGGTTTTGAGCAAATTGAAAAAGAAGAGAAAAAAATAATGTAGTTAACTGAAATTCCACTTCCTACTTGTTAACTGATAACAGCAGTAACGAGGACTGGGCCCCATTGGGAGCTGATTATTGTTCTTTGTATGTTATCAGCGTTGTAATCAGTGATTCTGATTCGTCATAACTTTTATCTTTTTTCCAGCAATTAACGGTGGTCACGACCCGCAAGAAGCAATCACCGAACTTGAAACAGAGTCCAAACTGAGTGGGAGCTCTGTGATCGGATTCGACATCAACACTGGCCACCCTGTCAACACCATTGATAATGAAATCATCGATAACTACTGCGTCAAAAGGCAGTATCTGTCATCAAGGTATGTACTCTCAGAAATTCTCTAGTAAAGGGTTAACTGTTCGCAGACTGTCAAGGATCAGCCGGTTCGAAACCTGCTGGAGCCCAGGCATTTTATGACCTCTGAAGGTCCTTCCTCTCAGTGTTAACTGCCTTATCAAAAAAACCTGTTGGTCATGTGAGGCTCTTCTGAAGTCATAAATCTCTGTGCAAAGCCAAATTTAGTCCCCCTCCCCAGACCCTGGTGTATAATAGTGTTTTTGTTTTAATTTCAGCAACATCATTGCCAGCAATTTGCTGCTTGTGGATGAGGTCATGCGAGCTGGCCTTTCTTCGCTCAAACAGTGATCCCTCGGAAACCACAATAACAATTGGAAAACTTTCTCAACTTCTTTTTATATTGAAAACTGCCAACTGCTTGAAACTTTAACCTACTATGCGTTTCTATATTTGAGTTTGATATTTTTACTCGTCAGTATTCATTTTCCTGATCCGCGGGCGTCATATTCATATTTTTCCAGCTTATAAAATTTTCGATTGGAAATGCTGTCTCCAAGTACGGATAACAAGTTATTACACATCACCTTCTTGGATAAGAGATAGCAACTCACAAACAGTGAAACTGGAGGATCAATGTTTCTTTTCTACTTAACTACCACCTAACGACCGCTTAATTTTCTTTCAGATACATTGTTTAATCTAGATGCTATTTCTAATTTGTACCCGGTTATACGTTGAACAGGTATTTATAAATTAAACAATAAAGTACGTGCCTTACTGACTTAATTATCGACCCGACCTCATCATTCGTCACCTCAGGCCCCGTATTTCTGATAGATCCGGCGGTTTTATTTGGGAATTAATCATCAGATTTCACTCAGAATCACTTCCTGAACAAGTGCGCGCGTGTGTGTGTGTGTGTGTGCATCTCTCTCAATTCTCAACCTTTTTTCGAATTCCTTGAACGCGAATTTTCCCCTCAACAATATCCACTGGTATTCGGATTACTTTAGCCCTTCCGACACCTATACTAGCACTTTTTGTGTTTTCTATTTTATTTATTTCTCTTGCCACAAAAATGAACCGATTTAAGCGTTCTTGGTCTTAGAATATAAATATTTGCACCTTAAATTAGTATACGTATACTACATATTCATACGTATACTAAATATATATAATCACGTGAATATTTTTATATTCTGATAACTTGACGTAATTTGATCTTGAGCTGGTTTTAAAATTTGCATTTTTCTCACATCGTTAAAATTGTGTCAAGAATTTTCACATGGAAATATGGGTTTTATCAGGGATTTAACCATTTTTACCGGTTATCAAAGTGGAGAATTGATTAGCTAGCAAAATTTTTCGTTAATAATCTCCCATCAACTTGGAATATTGAGTTAAAATTTTTTTTAAACTTTATCTTCATTTCATTTTGATGCATCAGCGTAATAATTAATAGTCTAACAAGGTGCAGAAAAATAAACCTGTAATATATAGTCCAAATCCTGTCCGTGAGAATGTCGATTCCAATTAAATGCTTGAAAATTTAGAATATGCAATGCCTGAATAATAATAAAAAATTTCTCTGTTTTTATTCCTTAAATCGTACGAAGAAACGTTTTTACCACAAACGCTAAGTAAGCAAAAAATTCAAGAGAATAATAAAGTAATAAAAAAAGAATAATTGATTGTTACAATATAATATATTATATACACCCTATATTATAGGGTGTATAGACTTTTGGGAAAAGGGAAGGGGATGGGAGGAGCGGTAGTTAATAACAATAATTATTATTAACTACCGCTCCTCCCATCCCATCAATTATTGACGTTGGATGAGGAACGTATTTTTTTTAAGTTGAAATGTTTCTCAAGCCAAAACTTAGCGCTACTGGCGCCATCTACTGGGGGTTGTCAACATCGTAATCTCCGCAACTCGACTGTGATATCGCTCGAAATCGTACACGACTCGCACGGTAACACTGGAGTTGAAGAGGTAATCGATTTTCACGGTCGTAAAATAAACCTGAAGCGAAGGTGTCTCCAACAACAGAGAAGGGAGTCAAGTGAACCAGTGAACACAGACACACAACATAGTAGTCGATTAGGTATGCTTTTGATTGTTGCAGCTGTTCAAAGTTGCATCTACCAGTAATGCAGACTGTCAAGTTCGGCGTCGGCTGTTGCGAAGCAGCAGATTGTAAATATTTCCTCTGCGCGTACATCAGTCGACGATTGAGAAAATGAGCGCCAGTGGCGGAGGCGGTGAACATTTCCTGGTCCTGGCGGCGGACGTCAAGTGTCAGAATCAGACCCAAACAACTGCAACTGTTCCTGTGGCAACTGCTACTGCAGACGGTAGTGGATTCGCGTGCCAACATGTTTTCTTCTTGCAACAGCAAACCCAATACATTGAAGAATTGAGGGCCCAATTGAGCTCAGTGATGACAGAACGAGACATGCTCCTCTGCGAAGTCAGCCGTTTGAAATTTGAACTTGAAATTGCCGATCTGAAACGAATCAGTGATGACAGGTGAGCGAATATTCGCCGTAAATTATTACGGCTCTACTTCTATTCAGGGTATGTCGATTATTCATTATCATTGGAAGATGCTGAACGTAGCTGCCTTGAAGTAGAATATCTTGCCATTGGAATAGTAAGTACTTGCCTGTAAGCTTGAGCTGCTCTGTAGAAAGTCAATATCAGATATTTATTCTTAGGTATATGGAATGAGATACAAACCCGTATTATAATAGTTAGTAACAGTCTAAGGGACAAGGCACCTAGCTGCCGTAATTTGTCTCAATCAGACGCCCTTGAGCCTTAAACTGTGTACCGAAAGGAAGGCTTTTCCCGGCTGTAAACGATTATTTTGCAAAAATTTTAATCGCCTAGTACAAGTTGCGATCCCGGGACCTCTTGAACCGCAAGCGAATGTCTATCCGCTAGACTACCAGGCCATAAGTATCTAATAAATTGTCTTTCCGTACTCAGTACGTAGAATCGCTTAATTCAAAACGGGCTCCTATCACCGATTGGACCAAATTGAGATGAAGGTGGTTTCTACTTCGTTACCCTTTATGCACCAATTCATGATCGAAGGGGCCTTTTCCCGACACCTGTAAAATTATGCTTATATAATTAATAATAAGACCAGCTAGTTAAGTACAGAAAATAATCCATGCCCATGTGTTCAGCACAGAATAAAATTCCCTTGGAATTCTCTTGACTCTCATTTCAGGTCAATAATTATTATTGAATTTTTCAGACCTGACACATCACGCAACGAATCAATCACAAGCGGTTCAATGGTTAATGGAGTCTCGGCTGAACGAGTTGTCAACGGAAGTTTGAATGGCGACAAAGAATGGTGAGAGCAACTGTAAAATTAAGTGTGTCAGGGAGCACGCTGTCCAAAATCCAATCCAAATTTTCTATCCCAAATAAATAGTGTTATTCCTCTGTCAAAAATTTACAATTCCAAATATATGCCGATTTTCCTCTTTAGGTACGAACTGTCGCAAGATCTCCTGGAGAAACAGATCGAACTGCTGGAACGAAAATATGGGGGAGACAGAGCGAGAAATGCCGCCCTCACAATACAAAAAGCATTCCGCCACTATACCCTAGTCAAGAAATTCGCCACCATCACAGCCATGGCTAAGGTACATATCAGTATACTTGAATTTGGTTGATTTAATATAACAACATTTCAGGTTAGTTGTTTGAGGTATTTTTTGTAGGAAACAAACTTCTTTTGCCTACCCATTTGTATTTTTTTCTTTTTCTACTGGCCATGAAAACAAACTGGTTTTAAGGGTCAATAAAAAAGATTGTTCTTAGATTAAGGAATACCGGAATTTGTTGGTCCATTTTTCTTAGAATATAACCTATGTCAGAATTTTTTCAACACCCCCTGAACATGTGGTGGTATGGGGTTTTATTTTTAAAAGATGAATCTGAAAATATTTCTTTTGTATTTGCAGGCCGAGAAACGCTTCAGTCGAAGGTTGGTAGGCTTTCAGGAAGAGGGAGGAGCAGCTGGAGCGGGGGCCTCGTCCACTGGAGGTGACAACAACTCTACCAACCTTGCACAGGTTAGACTTTAGAACTTTCTCTATTTTTTAGCAAAAAAAAAAAATCATCATGGCTTGTGTGTTTGATAAAAAAATAATTCACCCAAATGATGGATTCGTGAAACTGTCAACTTGTTGTTTAAGATGAGTTTGTGGGCTTTTTTGTAAACAGAGTATTGAGATGTTGCACCTCAAAACTGAGAGAAAGACGTGATTCGTTCAATCTGCTACTTTGTCCCTCCCAGCTAGGGCAGACATTCATATCATATGACATTCGCCATTCCTTCTCAGGATTGTTCCTCATCGTCATCAGCGGTTGTCATGGCAGGACCCAACAAGGGCAACTCGTCCTCAAACCTACCTTTGAGGTCCTTGTCGATGCGAGAGAAGCGTTCAGCAACTAACGTGACACCTTCATTGCCCAGGAGCTACTCAGGAAGATGTGAACTCACTTGTTATTCTTCAGCCACTAGCTCTTCCAAATTCTACAGCACAACGAGAGATGGCCAATTCGATCCTAAGCAGGTAGGTACATAATTTGGGCACGTATTGGAATTTCTGGAATGTCTCGGTTGCCTTGTATGAAGAACCAAGTATAAACGACTTTCCACAATAACAGATATTTTCTAAATCTGGGAGTGCATCACCTTTCCTCATCCGTTTGTGTGGGGACGGGTCGGAAACCGAGGGCTTACGGTATCAGATGGCATATGATGTCACCGATGGCGTCATATTGTCGTTTGTTGTGTATCAAACCATTGGACTCTTCCAAGGGATTGAAAACTTTTTCTCAAAATTCCTCTTCAATGTTTCTAGCTAGTGTTTCACCCACAGTACTCCCGCGATATTATGAGCACTCAAGTTTTTTTTGTACTTAAAGGGTTATGGGAAAGAAAGGGGAATGCCAATATTTCCAGAATCTGAGCATATTACCGCATTGTGTAGGAATCTGAAAGTACCAACCGTTTAGTGAAACTCCAAGGAGGAAAACAAGTTTTTGACCCCTATGATTTGGTCGATTTTGACGTTTGAGGAGTGAAAAATGTGCAAAAACCGTCAAGGAATCTCACAAGTCCAAGGTAGAACCCTCTAAAATCCATAAAAACGTCCATAAAAGGGGAAACCGCAATCAAGAAATCTGGGGCCACAAAATTGTTTTCAGAACTTCAGAAAACTGCCTATTTTATGGTAAATGAAGCAAGAAATCTGGGAAAAATACTCAACAAAACAGCCCACGGCATCAACTTTAAATTTGGACGTTCTTGGAAAAAGGCACCTTGGCAGCTACCAAATTGTTAGACGTTGAAAAATAAGCTGTCCAGGGGTGAATTCCGAATTTTCAAAAACAATTTTTTTTCTTCTTTTTTTTTGTTGAGATTTCTGCTACATTTTTGGCTGTAGTGCCACCAATATCATTCCTAAAAAATGGAAAAAATGAACCAAAATGTTAGGTAGGTACCAAAGGGAAAATTTTTCTCTTTCAAATCGGATCAAAATTTGCTGAGTGAACAGACATACCGTAAGTAAGCCCCAAAAATCCTTGAAAAGTCCACCTGAATAATCTCCTAGTTTTTGAAGTTGGTTTAAAAAATAGAAATGTCCCGCTGAGGGGCAAGGAAAGTTGTGGCGTAATGGGAAAGAGAGTATCCCACCTTACCCTTCAATAAATGTTTTTTGTCGCACCTACTATTGTACAACCTTGATTGTACTATGTGTCTAGTACTATGTGTCTAGTCTTGTACTATGTGTTTTGTCTAGGCTTACAAAATACATACGCATTTGTTCGAGCCTGTAACGAACTCATCCAAAGTTATCATATTTTAACGGGGCTCGAATTTTTTATATGCATGTTTTTGCGCCTTTCAACTCATCCTCCATTAAGGGCTGTTTTACCAATTCACCTAATCAACTGATTATCCAAGGATGCACCGACTAACTGATTCCGTGGAAACGTGATGTATGATTTTTCAGCATGAAGTCTCCTGGAAAATAGTTAGTCGGTGCGTCCTTGGATAATCAGTTGATTAAGTGAATTGATAAAACGGCCCTAAATCAATCATTGTTCATAAACTTTACCCTAACCTTTCCATTAAAGTTTCGAAATATGTGAGCGCAATAATTTTTTGTTGTAAACGTTTTGTTTCAGGACGACCATTGTTTAAGAGGTTCAAGAACAGTGCGTATTCCACCTGAGGTCCCTAAGAGAACGTCGTCTATTTCCGTACGGTCGCTCGAAACGCCGCCTGGTGGGGCGAATTTGAACAAGGGGTCGGACAGCGGGAGTGTTTCTAGCGTCCAATCGTCAGGGAGCGATTCCAGTGTCATTCCAGCAGCTACAAGCACTAAAACTGCTCAGGTTCTCCTTTAAATAACGTACAAGTATTTTATATTTGTGCTTATTCTTTCCACTCGGATTGATCCACACACGCGGTAGCTTCGTCTTTTCCAAAAAAAAATATCTATTGCCTCCTCAAAAACTAATTGATATTGTTTCCATTTGTACGCATGTTCCCCTGTTGATGAACTCGTGTAACTTCCAGGTGTCAGAAACTGTTCGTAAAAGGCAGTACCGTGTGGGATTGAATCTTTTCAACAAGAAGCCCGAACGGGGAATCAGCTATTTGGTCAAGCGAGGCTTCCTTGACAACTCCCCGCAAAGTATAGCCCACTTTTTGATAACTCGCAAAGGTCTAAGTAAGCAGATGATAGGAGAGTATTTGGGCAACCTCCAGGAACCGTTCAACGGAGCAACTCTCGAGTAAGTGCCTACTCTTAGCCCTTTTTTAAATCCCCCAAAAAAAATTGCATCGTTAATTTAAAATTATAAGAAAACTTCTGCAAATTGTCAAAGAGGGGTTTATTATTCACGTGGCTTGCTTCCCTTATTTGATACATAGGTATTCCATCCGAGGTTTAATTTTTACTCACTACCTGTGCTGAAAATATGTCTAATAAATTAATAGGAATCTAGGTTAAAATTCATGGCATTGTATTGCTTAGCTATACCTAGATATACAGGTAACCATGCTCCTAACATCACGTCACTGTACCATTGCTTTGAAATTCTTTGAACAAATGGGTTTTTCTGACAAGAATAATCAAACTTAAAATTTGCTTTAAAAACCTTAACGAAAGCACCTTTTGTGAATATGATGAAATCGTGCTGTAGCCGTGCCACTCTCTTAAACGGCTATAAATTTTGAACAGTATCATCCAATTCAGCATAAAACAATGTATCAAATGAACAAAAATTTGAGAAAAAAAGAACAGGATTTTCCCAAGATCCAAAAAAAATTGGGTGAAGCCCTGAAATTGACCGATTGGCCTGGCTAAAAAATTTGGGTTTTGTTGAACCAAGGTTGATTTTTCCTGAAAATTAAAAAAATCCAGCCATTTAGGAGAAAAAGTGTCATCACATGATGAAAGGGTGCATACCCTTTGATAAGTAAAACAAAAAATTTCAGGAGGATGAGATGATTTATTTTCTTGAGCGTTTGTTTAAATAATAAACTAAATGATGTCACATTACCCGTAATATCCTTCCCACATTTAAGAATTGTAACTTTGCCTATTTTGAAACTGCCTTCCCGCATTGAAACGCATCTGATGCGTTTTCCATTAGATACTTCAGTTGTTGAGCTATAAGCAGTCAAATATTTGGAAATTGAGTGCGTTTACATTTAGGTTTTTCTAGTTGAAGTTAGATCGTACCTCCTATCCAGTTTCCCCTGAATTACGACTCCCATTTTCAGGTACTTCGCTCAGGAGTTAGATCTTTCTGGAATGCAAGTGGACGTTGCTCTGAGGAAATTCCAGACTTATTTTCGCATGCCAGGAGAAGCCCAGAAAGTCGAAAGGATCATCGAAGTGTTTAGTCACAGGTACTGCCAATGCAATCGAGATATGGTGGCCAGACTGAGGAACTTGGATACCGTCTTTGTGCTGGCGTTTGCCATCATCATGCTGAACACAGATCTGCATACGCCCAACATGAAGGAAGAACGACGGATGACACTTGACGACTTCATTAAAAATCTTCGAGGTGACCTGATATTGCTGTGCTTTAAAAACTAATTTGGAAATTTACTTGAACAGTTTTCACTCAGTTATTCTCAATTAGTCTAGGGTGTCCACAATTAAGATTGTCTTCCTTGAAATCTTCAGCTCATTTGCTGCAATGTTTTTTCTATAAACCTTTTTGTGAGCCCCAAAAAAGTACACTGTTTTCACTTTGATTTTTTCTTTGTTGAGTTTTGACGTAGTTTTGTAAAGTGGCCTCGAGTCCCCCCAATATTGGAGTTATCTCAAAAATAAGAATATCATTGGAAAGAGCGTTAGATTTCCAATAATATTACAGAGTTCACAACTTTCTAAAATTAAGCTGAGGCTACAAAAACTATGCCAAAGACAAGAAATTTTGGATTGCACTTCTATACTTATTCAAGCACTCGGGTTACTTTGCATCCAAACATCAAATTGCCATAATGTTGTACATTGATTAAATAAAAACCTTTTTAGACAGAAATACTTGAACTATGACTAAGTAACTTTCAAACAAAGAAAGCTACCGATCCGGCAATGGTCCCATTCGTTCAGTAGGTATGAAAATGGCTACAGAATAAAACATTTTACTTGCAAGTCGGAAAATATTTTGGATAACACAATTTTTTCAAGATTTCAACAATTTCTCCAAACATTGTACGAAGATTGCAGAAAATGAGCTGGAGACCTCTTCAGAGAATACAATCTTAATTGTGAGCACCCAGTATGGTTGCAACCCTAGGTCCAAATTAGCAGTATATATATTTTTTTTTTCATTTTCAGTTCTTTAATTTTTAGAAATTACTAAACATTTAGCAAATTCAATGCGACGGTTCCTTATGAGCTATGCTCTTACTAGGAACTGGCGTCTATTTAATGAGGTAATAAAGTACTCGTAATACTGTAGTATGGAGGAGCTTCAGCTCCCTGGTTCCACCACAACTTTGGGTCCGCGCAGGATTGCTTCTCAAAAAGGCAAAATTTTAAACAATTTTCCAGGCGTCGACGACTGCTGTGATGTTGACAAGAATATGCTCATCGGAATTTATGACCGAGTGAAGGCCAATGAGTTTAAAACTGGCTCGGATCACGTCACTCAAGTTCTCAAAGTCCAGTCAACTATTGTCGGTAAAAAGCCGGTAAGCATATGAAAATTTTTGAGAAGTTTACAGTAGGAATGAACATTTTCTTGAGGGTGAGTGGGAGTTGCATCAACCTGTGAAAAGTCCATTTTTCAAAATTTTGAACATCGTTAAGTTAGTTTGCCTCATTAATACAGACTGTGTGTTAGTAACTTAACCCATGTAAATCTTGAGAATTGGAAATAATGTAGGCTTTTGGAAACCTTTTAGAATATTTTAAATCTAAAAGATAGTTTCATTTACAACAATTAGAAGAAATCGTCACCTAGTTCTAACACCACCTAACTCAATTTTCCCAAGTTTTCGGGAGGTACAATAAACTAATTATTTCAACTTGGAAATACATTAGGCAGTGTCGTCTCTTCTCCATCTCCTTCTTCACTGGTTGGTTCATGATATCGGCTTTTGAAAAATCTATCAAGTGGTGTGTCCAAATCATTTTTGCCAAAAATAGAGTTAGGCAGTGTTAGAACTTAAGTGACGAAATGTAATTTGTTCGTTCCAATTGAAAAAAAAGCAAGAGGTAAAATACAGTCCACATGAGTTGCCAAAGTTATCATTCATTTACAGTAAGTATACTTCTAAGAAAAAGGAGGTTTTATGTTGGCAGAACCTGGCGCTCCCTCATCGGCGGCTCGTCTGCTACTGCCGGCTGTACGAGGTGCACGATGCACATAAGAAAGAACGTCCCGGAGTCCATCAGCGAGAGGTTTTCCTGTTCAACGATTTACTTGTAATTACGAAAATACTCAGCAAGAAAAAGAGCTCTGTGACGTACACTTTCCGGCAAAGCTTTTCACTGTCAGGCCTTGCTGTCACACTTTTTGAAGTTCCTTGTAAGTTAACCTGTTTCTAACTTTTACTTCGCATGCTACTTTTAAACCGACATAAAAATGAGAAGGTTACTCAAGTTGACTTGTATCGTTTTTGTCGCTTTTTCGTTAGGTACGTCCCGCTCTCACGTAGCCAATCCCAAACGTAAACTCAAACTTAAAAGTAGGTAGTAGATTCGTGACATGGGTATATTATTTGTCTGGGTATCACAGAAAATAAAGTTCGAATAGTTGGAGTAGGTAGGTTTATCATCATATTGTAGGAGTCAAAAAATTTGTATACAAAGAGAAAAAACGCTGCTAAGTAGATCAGTGGCATGTGCACATCAGTTTTTGGTGTAGCCGAAGAACTCTGCAAATTTTGCACAGGGGTTCATTTTTCGATTGCAAAGACAAATCTTACGATATATAGGTTCTCCTCAAACACGGAATTTAGTTGTTATTATTCTAGAATTTCAGTATAAATTGGTGTTCTAGATGGGGATTTGAAAAAACGTTTTTTCAACCCGGCAAAAAATAATCAACCTCTTTGCTTGGTCCTCCTTGCTTGACCTACCTATCTATCTTTTCAACGCAGCGCGTCGTTAATTTTTGTTGAAATCATCATTTAATCTATTCTTATTTACCTACGTAACTAACAGAATAATAATAATTATTAAATTATCTGAATAATTAAATAAATTTATTTATTATTATTATTTATAATATATTATATTATTTTATAATTAAATAAAATTTATAATAATTAAATTAAAAATGCGTCAAGAATGCCTCAGAACCATTGTTGAAGCTTGACTCGCTCTCACGTTGCCAATCGCAACTGGCCTAGTGTGAGTGCGTCACTTTGTTGGTGTCATAGGCTAGTGGTCGTAAGTAGATCAATCAACTGTATCTAAGAACCGATGCCGAGTTCCCAACTTTTTCCAATTTTTGTTTAGCTGATTTGTGTAATTCGACCAAATTCTTTAAATTGAAGATATTGGGAGGACAGAAGTTTTTGTGGGGATTCCATCGAGTGGAAAACGAATTTTGTGGCTCGAGTAGTTTTCGAGTTATTAAGAATTGTAGAAATTTTGAAAAACTCAAAAATGTCTCACTAAAACTGCAATAAATCCTGAACGGTTGGAGCTACCGGCGTGGCGATGGTCTCATTCGATTCAGCATAGAAAAATCTATAGAAAATGATGCGTCACATGCCTATGTTTCAAATTTCCAGAAAAACACGAATTTTTTCCCACTTCAACAGCTGTTTTACTGGCCTTAAAATTAAGGTAGGGTTCTGTCGAGATGTTAGGACCAACTAGATACGGAACTTGATTTTTTGGTAAAAATTTCAAAATTTTTCGATAACTCCTTCCCCCTGAAAAACCCCGGACGGCGGACGGCGTACGGCGGACGGCGGACGGCGGACGGTGGACGGCGGACGGCGGACGGACAAAAAATTTTTATTGCAGATTCGGATTCTACACCCCTTGAAACGTAAACCAACAAATTTTCAGGGGGTGTTAAAAATTTTTTTTTCCCGACCGATTACAAAGGTTCATTTCTATAGAAAAATGAACCAAAAATGTACAAAAAAAAATCATCGGAATATTTCAAATTAAATTTTCACCATTTTGATCAATAGACAGATAGATTATTGGCTGATACAAAATCATTTGTAGAGTAATGGTCAATGGTGAATTCTATGATGCTTAGGTGGTACGTTTGCACGATGATTGCATAGGTGCATAGGTTTAAAAAGAAAAAACAAACGCTGAACAATTAAACAAGACAGTGATGCCCATTGACGAGGTCTCGTCGGGAGAACGATACATTTCTACCTGGGACCGGCTGCTATCTAAGAAAAGGCTAGATGCGGGCCGCCATCTCAATTTTCAAAAATTGTTTGGGATTTTTTTTTTTCAATTGTATTTATGTTTTAATTTTTTTCCTTCGGAGTCGGTGTTATTTGTTGTCAATTTTTGTAAATATTTGTTACATAAAACATGCTAAAAATACTCACCCATTTCATCAAAATTGGTCAACTTTGCGATTCTCCGTTGATTTTACAAGGAAATGTATTGAGTCATTTGGGAAGAAATTGTGGAACCGCATAATTCGACTAGGTACTTCAATTCGAGTCAGCATTCGTATCATGGGGAAACTCAAGTTTGAATGTGGTTAAACAATAGGTACCTACAGAAATACAATGTTTGAAACATTTTTGTGATTTCTGAAGTGTCATCGAGAGTACTCCAAGCCCTTATAATATCGTCCACTCTTTCGGCAATCTAGCAGAGTTTTCTTTTTTTGCGTAGTCACGGTAACAGGATTTACTTTTGATTCATGATGTCAGGAGCTTCTTCTAAGGAGGGCTTAGGTGCCGACAGCGCTCAAGCTGACAATGAAGGATAATAATCATGGTTACTCTTGCCTACTTCCCTTTCATGTGCACTCGTTATAAGTTTTACATCAAGGACATTTTGTTGTGCAGATTACCCGTATGGCATCCGACTGAGTCGGAGGGTTGACAACGAAGTATTGATCACGTTCAACGCGCGAAACGATCATGATCGCTGTAAATTTGCCGAAGATATCAGAGAATCGATCAGTGAAATGGATGAAATGGAAAATTTGAGGATTGAAGCTGAAATTGAGAAGCAGAGTAGCAATCGTAATGGCAGGTAAGGTATCCGTTATTTTTGTTTTTCTGTGATTCTCTTCGCTGTTTTTTTTTTTTTTTCTTTTTGTGATTTTCAATTAAGAAGCTTTAATTGCCAGCTGGGCAAGACTCGAACCCCGCACACTTTGATTGCAAATCAACCATTTTATAGAGGTTCAAGAGCAACGAGTGAACGTAACGTACGCTTGCTAACCTATACTCGAACTAATTCGGGCAGGATGTTTCTCTTCAACCCAATACTCTTACATTTCAGGTCAATGAATTCAAGCTGCAACGAGAATCGGGACAGTGGAGTCGCTGATGTTGAGATTTGCCCCTTCGCAGGAGGGCAGAACAGCTCGTCGGGCGGAGGACCCGATTCGCCTACTCGAACCCATCACTTCGATGACTCCACCTCGTCGAACATCCTCATTAATCGAACAGCTGACACGGATTTGCATATGCACGATCACAGTCATCCGCACGACTACACGACTGCCGCTGCACTCGACCAATCCGATTCTCTGTGATATGTTTTTCCCCTCGTCGTACTATTTACGATCTTCGCCACATCACATATTGGACTGTACATACATACATACCACCCCGAAACATTCACCTACTCGTGTACTCGAACATTTACACAAACCGATGACAAGAACTACACTTTTGGTTCCTCCAACGTGCGCCCGCTCCTAGAGTTGGTAGCTGATGAGTTCTAGTTTATTCTTCCAAGAAGAGAACAAGTACAGCCCCCTGAAAACTATTATCATCATCGTATGTATCCGCTTTGAATGTAAAACATTAGGGACGTGTAGCCAAATCGAATAATTTCTACTACCGAGTCGTCAACAGAAATCCAGTCATTAAAGGCCCAGAAAAAACATTAATGTCTCAAATTATTTCTGAAACGGTGAATAAGAGGCAGGTAGCACACACGTGAAAGTCCAAATTGATATATGTATAATTGTACTAGCCAATCGTCAAATTGTGGCACTCATTCAGTTACTTAGGAACTTAATAATCGTTGCTGTAGACCAGTTATACCCTATCAACTGGTGTTTAGATAGCCGACAACCATATCTATCGTTTCCACGATTTGGTACTGTATTTTCCATGGACTGTGTGTTATTAACTGAAGTACCTAGGGCATTCTTGAGCGAACATTTTTGTGGAGTAACTCATAATTAATGTGGTTCAGTCCAGTCAATGAAGGGGTTGTAGATTCTGAAATACCCATCAGGATTTTGTTCAGGGGGTTACAGGAAATTCATACCCCACTGGACATAAAATTCCCTAGGTTTCCCAGCTGAGCATAGGCGTGGGTCCCGTTTTTTTCCCAGTTTTTTGCTCATAACTCGAGTAGCAAAAGTTGAGCCGCCAAAGTGACCCCATTCAAAATAAAAACTGATAAATTTCTTAACAATTGAATTCAATGCACTTCTTTCTTAACAACAACCGTTTCAGATATATACCCTGTCAAATGTGACTATTTTCAAAAAACGTTCAACCCCACGTTTTTGGCACCAAGTTCCTCTGTACCGTCTTAACTATTGATCTTAACTTCAAACGTCGTTATGAAAAACAACAATTAACTTTCCTTCAGGAATTATTCTTCTCATTTTTTCTTTCAACGGTAGCCAATTTTAAGGGTTTAAAGATTTTGAACAGTGCTTTGAGAGAAAAAATACTTAGAACTGGCAACCCCTAAGGGAGAATTGTCCAAATCATAAGTATTTCTAAACAGAATTAAATTCTCTACAACCTTTCTGTTTGTGCTGAGACCAATGTATTGGACAGTACTGCGGGACTTTGAACCACAAACGTGGGATGAAAGATGAAATATGTTTTTTTTAAGAACCATAATTTCTGACAGCATAATATGCTCTGTTTGATTGATAATTGCTATGACAGCATAAACATATTATGTTTCTTGAACGTTTGGAGTTAGGAAAGAAGTGCATTGGATAAATGTGTAGGAAATTCATTCGACTTCAGCTTCAAGCCAAGTCACTTTTACCGACCGTCCTTCTTCGAGTTATAAGCACAAATAAATACATCATCATATATCGGATTTTCCATTTCCAGGCCTTTATCGTCTAAAACATTTATCTCAGCCCAAGAGTTGTAGAGAATTTATTCCTCTTTAGGAATACGTAACAATTTGCTGAATTTTCTGTCAGGGAATGCCAGTTCTAAAGATTTTTTGTTTCTTCTAAAACATTGTTCATAAAAATTGTCGAATCCTTACAATTGGCAACCATTGAGAGAAAAATGACAGGATTAGGAAATTTATCAAACTTACCTGTATATTGAATAGGGTCAGTTTTGCCCCCCGATTTATACTTTTCAAGTTATGGGACCTTTTCGTTGATTCCCTCACTTACACCCAGCTGGGAATTCTGGGGACTTACAGTATGTAACCCCCCTGAACACATTCCCAAAGAGAAATTTCCAGCTTTCCTCCATTTTGCAGTATAGACTGTATGGCCTATGGTATAGACCCTCTTCAGGGGCGTTCATGGGACTAGAATTTGTATTTTCGAACTTCCCCACAGTGAAGAAACTTCTTTGCTAGGTTGAGAGAGTGGAACTCGATTTGTTGGCTCGGTCTGCTTAATTCCTGACTCCTCCATTAATGAGCTGATTTGAGTTGGATTTCCGGGGCAGTCGGGACTCGCGTTTTTGCTATGCCTGGCCGCATTTGCAGGTACTGGCTTTCCTTGGGGCGTCTAGATGCAAAATGAGGTGACTTGACTTGGCAGAAGAGTCCACCTTTGCCTATTCATGCCTGAACTGGCACCAGTGCGGCATGAGGAAAGACTGCTCCTCGAGGATTCTAGTCGGAGCCGCGCCCAATCTCGTTTGGCAATCTCTCCGCGTTATTTTGGAATTTAATTTATCGCGGCTCAATTTTCGGTTTGAAACGAATAACATGAGTATTTCAACAGTATTTCCAATACGTATCATCTCGAAAAAATTTAAGCAATTCAATCTGAGCACACATTTAACCTACTTTTCTTACCCAATGACCCTACCAGTTTGCATAGTCCCCCTACGGGATCGTGTAGGGGATCGTAATTGCTTCCCGAGTGTTTTATCCAAGTATTTTGAGTGATATTTAAAATGAATTCTAAATTTATATTTAATTATGAATTGATTATAATTGATAGTAATTGATTATAATTATGAATTGATGTTTATAATGAATTCTAATGAAAAGCGTCAAGTTTTTTTTTCGATTATTCTGGCTAAGCCAAGGTGTGACTAATTTTCCCATTTTTATCGGCTTGTGGGAAAATCCTCCATTCTGAGGAACAAGTATAGATTGTCAGTGTAAAATTGCTAAGCAGCTGTCCGTTTGCAGACAGTAGCTGGAGAGATGGTTTGTCAGTGAAGTACATCACCGTACATGATAGTTCATCCTCTGACCTGGCTCAACTCATCTTTGTACAGTGCGCATGTATATTCTTGTACATTATGTATAACTACCCGGTGGTTCGCGAGTGTGGCAGTATGTTTCAGTGAACCATGACCACTGGCAAGGGCGTACCCAGGATCAAAAGAGAGTTCAAGTTGACAGTTTTTCACTTGAAAAAAAAATCAGGTATAGGTATTTTTGGAAATGTGGATCTTCTTGCTGGTTTTGGATACGAGAGGGGTGATATGAAATTGAAACACCAAGCTTTGGTATTGAGATAGTAATTCCATGTAAATGATGGGAATTGTGGTATCAAAAATTCGATCAATAGGACCTATTCTTCCTATTAGTAGCTGTAAATCCTCGGAAACTCTGTTAAAACCGTGATTTTGGCTGTTTCTGAGTCCAGTAGACCATGTCAATCGAAGTCTAGAAAAACGACAAATTTTATGTTCTTGAGTCTATACCTAAAGATTCATTTAAAGGCCACGCTTAAGTGAAATTAATTCTTGGAAGTTATGAATTTTTGGGAAATTTCCTTCGATTTTTTATAGGGATTTAGTTTTTGGCATTTTTCTCCATCCAGGAAAGGGAGGGAGGGTATGAAATCGAATTTTTTTTTTAGATTTTTCAAGGGTCAGTGTTTTTTGGAAAAATAACTAAAATCCGGTCAAGTTTCACGTTTAGGGCGTGAAAAATGCGCCATAAGATACCTAATTAGGTTCTTAGGCCAAAATCGGTTCAGTAGACAATATCTTGAAGTGGCTATTGTCGTTTCAATCAAGGCCAATGAGTCATGAGGGTGGAATGTAAATTGAAATGAAAACGGTGTTCCAAGTTCAAAACACTTCAACAGATCACGTTTCAATTTATTTTATTTTCTGGTCTACTCCTGCCCCTTCCCCCCTGGATGCGCCCTTTTTTGCAAGTGCAAAGAAAAAAGGAAATTATCGGTTCAACTAGTCCTGAAAATCCAATAAAAAGTATTGCTCGCGGGAAAAATTAATAATTTCCCCTTCGTGGTATTCGTATGTTGTATTATATGTAGATGAGCTGTATGAGCTGAGATTGAGAAATGGAAATGAAAAAAATATACAATTTTAATGCTTACTCGATTGGTGAATAAATTATTTGTGAGCCTACTTTTCTAATCCTTTTTTAGTCTTTTTTATATTGTAGGATATCATTATTCTTACTGAATTTAAATACCAGTTGAGATTCATATGTGATGATTGAGATTTTTGCGAGTCATACATTTTTTAATTAAATAGTAGCGAGTACCTTTTTTACTCACATTTAATTTGTAATCTCGAAGTATTTTTGAGCTTCTTTAAATTAAAATCGAACCTGAGTCAAAAATGTTTATATTACATAGAATATGGAAATTCCACTTGTTATATTTTTTAGATGACGGATTTTTTATTTTTTTGTAAAGTGTTGTCTAATGCTCATATTTGCTATTGTGTTGTAGCTTAGTAACATTTGTTGTAACTTCAAATTTTCCGAGTTAAAGCATAGAATTAAAATATAACCGAGAGCATTTACGTAATATAGCAGGGATTGTCTATCAGCTACAATTTATCGATTCATTGTTCTTTTTACTCCCTACCCATGAAATAGTAGCACTACGATGAATGAATCATTCTGTATAAAATAGTGATAATAGTGAAGCTAAAGCGTTGATTGCGGTCTAGTCAGAGTATTTGTCATATTTTACTAACTTGGAAGAAGAAACATAGAAGCTAATTTATTTTTACCTTGTAAAGGGAGAAACCCCCAACCTACTAATGAGTAACGTACCTTGTAAGCCACTCCTAATAGTGGCAATCCTGTATAAAGCTGTCTTTATGATTTTATTATTTTATTTATTTTTCATTGAATCTCTTTCGTGAACAAAAAATTTATCTAATCGGAAGAATGATGAAAATAACTTCCAAAGGTATCATCATACCTGTCTCTAATATGCTTGAAATTGAACAAGGCTCTCTGATATTGAAATAAAATACCAATTTATCCACAAACATATTTCATTTAATTCCGACCCCTAAATTTGGGATTATTTTGAACATTCTGCTCATCGTCCAAATTATTGTTTTTATTATTATAATTTTTTTGCAAAAAGATTTCTTGTGAATTTTGTATAGTCAGTCATCTTGAGAGAAGAACGCTCCACGTTCTCAGCACATCCGATTGAAAATCCCTACTACAGTACATTGGTACTTCGTTTTTCTCTTTTCAAACAAATAGTACAGCGGAACCACTAAGTCAAGGGGACCTCAGATTCGGCACAATTGAAAGCCTACAGAATCACAATCGGGCCTCTTGGAAATTGAGACAATTTTTTTCTTTACGACGCAGTAATAACCAATTTTCTTGACAATTTCCCGTTCCAACTAAACATGGGAGTATTGTGTGTCATCCGTGAACCACTAGTTGCAGGTTGGGATTTTACACGATGCGACTGAAGGCGGAGGACCAAGCACGTCAACCAGCATCGTCCATCAAGCATCTGACACGGATTGGCGAATGAGCGACCCGAACACCGACCTCGGGAATCAAATGCGTTCATTGTAGCCCACCAAATTATTTGACAAGCTGAGAAATCCTACGAATAAAGGCGCAGACTGAAATGGGTTGAATGTTTCAAATTATTCCCCTCAAGAATGAATTGCAGGTAGCTCACACGCCCAATCCTAAATTGATGGTTAGTTGTATCAGCCAATTTTTGAACGGTGTCACTAAGCCCATGCCTAATTGTTGCTGTAGATGCCCCTCTAACGGTAAAGCATTTTTTGTTGTTTTCAGCTCAGCACTTGGAACAAATCTCCACGATATTATGAAAAATTTCATGACTGCTGGGCCGATGAAGAAATTGGGAAACCTCGATTCGCAAGTCATGGTATAGAATATGTGTAAAAACCGTAGACAGGAGAGCGTCTGGTTTAGTCTTCAATAATTGAGAGACGAGCTGAATTTATTGGTTTGATCATATTTGATAGGTAGCTAGCAGTTAGCAGCGAAGATCCCTGGCCAGCACGCTGGAGCAGTTTCTTGAGTACAACCAAATGATATGACGATGACTTCCTTGTAACAAAGACGGTCGAGGAGCCATTAGTACTTGCATTTGGCGTGTAACAGTGATTTCAACCAATAGTCATCATGGTGCTCCAGGCATTGCAAGTGTTGGGCGTCTGCAAAAAATCATGGTTTTGCGAATGATAATTACTTGGAACATAGTGTAAATACCTATCAGACGCCCTCCTCCTGATATTCATTAAATTTGTATCAAATTTTGAGCTAGGGCCTTTATATCAAAAGCGGGTATTTTTCAAGCTTAAAAAATTTCCAAATTTTATAAGTTGAGTTGATTTATTTATGTTATACTCAACCACCGAGAACAGCCAGTGGAAGAAAAGTTTGCTCAAACCTAGGGCTGGGCATTTCGTTCTGCTCACTCCGAGGAGAGAGCACTCGCAAGATGCCCAATCCTAGGAATGGTCGTTTCAAAAGTGCACAACTGAGCTCGGTTAACATTTCCAGAGAGATTTAGGTTGGCATCTCTGCTCGCTTATCAGCTAATCTGTTTTTTCGGCCACTGAGCGTTTTTTTCGGCTTTGTTCAGCCATTGGGCGTTTCAGATGATCAATACCCAAATCAGGAATATCAACTGGATTATTTTCTAGCTCTTATCTTTGACGACTTCGGCCATTGAGCAAAGACAAATGCCCAGCCCTAGGTTAGGGCAAATTTTTCGCCGATTGAGTACAACATTTATACAGACCAAAGCGTCTAAAATTGTCTGTATTTTGTTGTTTTTGTTTTACCAAAGCTTGTGACTGTACTTTTTACTCATCTCAATTCACTTTTGGGTTTTTGTACCCGAGAAAAACTTCAGAACGAAAAGAGAGAACAACAAAGTTCTGTTTACTCTTCCATTCTTATTTGTTTTTCAATTCTTGCCACGCCAAACTGATCTCAATCTTCTTTATAATTGACAAGAATGAAACGGTCGTACAATGCTGAAATTTGGTATTGAGTCTGTGATGGACCCTGATCTAGACTGACTAGGACCGAATTGTAGGTATCCGATCTGCAGAGAGGCCCATGACACCAATTATTTCATCTATGGTCGTTTACCTTATTTAGTTGAAATAAAAAAAAAGCTGGATAGTTTTTTCTTGAGTTACCTAGCTACCTTCTTGGGGTTACCTAGTAATCCTATTACATTCTTCACGATGAATAAACATGAAGCCTATAGTGAAGAAATTATTATTATGCCAGCTTATAATCCCTTCACATAATCTCTTCACTATAGGCTTCAAATTGTTTCATTGTTATGAATGTAGTTAGATTACTAGGTAATAATTAAATAGCTATTTTTTATAAGGGCTGCGTGAAATATTTGAACATTTTCATGTTTTTTCTATTTTATGGGTCTTCATCGGTGATAATATCGTTTGCAATTGAAATCGAAATCCTCGATTTCCATAGAAAGCTACCCCTTTCAAAGGAAACATCAGATTCTGCTCGATTGTTTGCTTTTGGTTCGTTAAAAAAAGCTGCTGCTATTTTTCTGTGCATCTGAACAAGAAATGAATCATTAAGAGACCGCTGATCAGCCAAACATTTTTTCTTCTCAAACATCTTCAAACATCTTTTCTTGGTACCCATCCAAAAAAATAAAGCTCTAATAATAGAATTAGGTGCCGGGCATTGCATAGGTACATTATTTTTGGAAAATAATGTGCCTCAATGTGGCCTTTTACTTGAACTTGACAATATTATTTATTTACTTGTGGTACAATACATATTTGTCAATATTATTTAGTAATAATCAAATACGGATGAAAAAATGAAATACCTGACAATTCAATCTTAAATACAACTTTGACAGCTAAAATCCGTTTTCTTTTGGAAAGAACTATAGTCACACTTTTTAAATTAAAATGTGACCGATGATTTTGAAAAACTCTGAAATGATAATCGCACGGTGCGGTTTACCAAACTCCTCTAAACTAAAAAAAGGCAATTTTAAGCTCTTACAGAAGTGGGGAAAGTTTTTCTCCTTGTTCTCAAAATGTGGACATTTTTAAAAAAAGCCCCTCTAAAAAAAGCGATTAAATTACTCATAGCTCAACAACTCAAGCTAATAATTATGATGTGCTCGAAAGAAGTTGTAATCGATTTTTATAATTACCTACTTTTCAGATTACACGAAAAAATTATTGAATTCATCCATTCAGTATTTGAATTTCCTTAATCGGCATTATTTTGTTTCCTATCCATCTGCAGGAATATTGGCTTCAAGACCCCTCTCTGCTGATCGATGCAAAATTTTGAAGCTGGGCGATGAAAAATATTCTCTCATTAGTGGACATGAAAGAACGACACATTTACCATTAGTTTTGATGAAATTCAGCAACGGTTGTTTGATAGCTGATGTAGAGATGCAGGTGTTGACCTCGTTGAATGGAGTCCCGTCGACTGTGATGACACCAATGACAATGCCAAGAAGTGACACTTTCGACACGTATTTGCTCACATTGGCCTGGAATTTCATAATGATAAAAGAGCCAAGGCTTATGACATCCATGATAGTGAAAGCCCATGATATCTGTCAAGTTCAATCAATACCCGTGAAAATCAATTTAGATGATTGATGAAAGCACTGACTTTAACGTTGGATGTCCAAGTGAAGGGTTTTCCTTGGTACTGAGCAATAGGTGAGAATGGGCTCTACGATAGGTATAGTTTTCTCATCATTTCGGAAATTGTTGTGATAATCCTTTTCTCCATTTGTATTTTTATGTTTTACTTTTTAGTATTTCAAGCTTTTTTGGTAGTCGGTTTCATTTTTTTGTTAAACCTTTTTTGATCCCTCACGTTTTAGTTAGTTATTTTTTCAGTTTTTCCACAGAAAAAAAAATATTGACTTTATCTCGGTTAAAACGCCTCTTTTATGGTAAACGTTAAGCGAGGGATCCGAGAAAAATTCTAACCTGCTAGCATGATCTTTAAAATCCGATATTTTTTTGAAAAATGTGCCTGAAAAAAATACCACCCAAAAATAATCGGAAAAAAAGTTGAATTAGTGTTAAAAAATGGTAAAAAGCCCTTTCAGACGGAACAATTTGAATCCCTGAAATATTTTGGTACATTATTTCCAAAAATAGGTCTATGTAATCGGTTGAGAAACATTGTTTTACAACACCCCCCGAAAATTTAGGTTAATTACTTCCATATTTACAGAGTAAATGGAAGTATTGTGATCGTCCTAAAATCGAGAATCGGAACGGAGCTTCAGAAAAAACTTTTTCTTATACACATTTACTCAGAATCACTTCCCGAACAAGTGTCTGTGTGTCCGTGTGTCCGTCTGTCTGTCTGTCCGTCTGTCCGTCTGTGGTCATTTACAAAAATGGCCATAACTCCCTCATTTCTCAACCTTTTTTCAAATTTCTTGAACTGAAATGTTTGTCTCGTTTTTCTTAAGAAATGAACCTTTGTAATTGGTCAGGAAAAAAATGATTTAACAACTCCTGAGAATTTATTGGTTTACGTTTCAAGGGGTGTAGAATCCGTATCTGCAATAAAAAAATTTGGTCGTACGCCATCCGCCGTCCGGGGTTTTTCAAGGGGAAGGAGTTATCGAAATTTTTACCGAAAATCATGTTTTGTATCTAGTTTGGTCCTAACATCTCGACAGAACCCTACCTTAATTTTAAGGCCAGTAAAACAGCTGTTGAAGTGGGGAAAATTCGTGCTTTTCAGGAAAAGTGCAACATTGGCATGCGAGGCGTCATTTTGTATAGTTTCTATGCTGAATCGAATGAGACCATTGCCACGCCGCGCCGGTAGCTTCAACCGTTTAGGATTCATTGCAGTTTTAGTGAGACATTCTTGAGTTTTTATAATTTCTACAACTCTTTATAACTCAAAAAACTACTTGAGTCACAAAATTCGTTTTTGTCAATAGACAATTGGTCATTTTGTCAATGCCTGTGGAATTTTTCTAACTATGAGAATTGTGTTGTATTATTTTCTGGTATTATCAATAAACCTATTCATTGGAACTGGCATACCAAAAAAAAACCCATCTGATAATCCAAGTTTAGTAACCGGTTTTCTCTTTGGAGTTGGTTAAAATTATTTCGTTTGCACTTGGTGAGGGTAATCATTGAGTATCTGATGAAACCCACACCTGTTTTATGGTATTGATGCGTAGTATGGGTCCCCCACTTGCCCCTGGGTGTGTCGAGCAAGTGGCGCTAAAACCGGCCGAACCTTCCCAGCTGTTGAGCACTACGCCAGAGCTTAGCGATGGCGTTTTCAAATCCACCAGAAGAGGGTAACCCACGCAGAAAACTTTTTCACCTGCCAACAACATGAAAAATTGAAATAGGATAAGCATCTAAAGAAGATCTTGGAAATGGCGAGTTTTCAAGAATGTGCCGCGACTGGTGCTGAGCTTTCATGGAATTCAAAATCTTATTTAATCCACTTGCATGACAGTGGCCTTGGAAGGAAGCTACTTAATTTTTTTTCTATTTTGTTACATCTTGTAGTCCAAAACTGCGGAATCTTCAAATGATTGGCGGATTGACGGAGGCATTGAATTTGCCTAAATTTCAGGGAAAGGCCTTTCAGTCCGGACGACCCCTATCACTGACCAATGTACATACTGAGCGAGTTGGTCAATCGAGCGTAATCAAATAGAAGATCTCAAGGGAGATCGAATCTCAACAAACCAATTTTGATGTCTGAGAAATGAATATCCAGGCGTCGAGCGATGTTTCTTTTTGTTTGGCGAGGAGAAATATTGTGAATTGAAGAGGGAGTTCTTGAGCTTGATCGTTAAGTGAGTAATAATAATTACAAAAATTTTATCGCTACTCACCTCTTTCTGGTGGTGAATTTGCAAATTCCAACCCTTTTGGTCCAAAGTTGCTGTCATATTTTAGCAAAGCCAAGTCCAACAGACACGATCTATTGACGTGGAAGATAACGTTTGCTCTCGTTGAATTACCCATCCATCGAACCCAAATAGGTTCAAAATTGTCCTCCCCCTGAAAATGTCAACTAAAGGATGGACGAGTCTTTGATGATACGGCGAAATTTAATATCCAGCATTGCGCCTTGCTTAAGGAGCCCATATCGGCGCTGAAGAGACAATGTTTTTCGGCATGACCCTGAAGGGGCTTTTGCAAGAGCAATTTTTGTTGCCCGAAATGAGGAAATGGCTCCACAAGAATCGCCCGGGGCAGCTCGAGGCAATTTTAATTGCTGAACCGCCCAGCTTCATTTATTGACGGAGGTTAGGCAATTGATACTGCTCCATTAAAACTGCTGAATTTTTGAGTTTAGAGAGAGATTTAGAAGCAGTCGCTCCCGTCAACATGGAGCTTTTTTACCCCCTTGTCATAATTTTCAGAGTAAAAAATCCGAACTGGTTGCACACCTAGGGTATCCAACCGAATCACATTTCACAGGTCCTGAATTTCACAGGTAATGAATAATATTTTCTCTTTTCCTCATTTGGAGGATTGAGATCGTTATTTATGGTGGGATCATGGACCAGAGGCCTCCTCGTTCCGCTCATCCAGATTGTGGACCGGTTTCCTGGGTTGCATCCATATGAACCTGGGCTTCGTGTCGTATCCACAAGGACAGGGGCTCATGACCACACCCATTCCTCAAGAGCTAGCTCAAGAAGATATCTGAGCCCCCAATCCCACATCCGGGGAGGCTCCTGGTTCCTGTTTTCCCACCGTAAATAACTAACATTGACTTATTTTAATAAAAAATGATGAAATAAATCATTTTCCAATTTTTAAAGTGACTTTAGAAAACGTCTCATTTTGAAGAATTAAAAAATTGTATCTTTTAATCTTAAAAATGTTTTTTCTATTCATCATTAACTATCTGTTTATTTCATTTTTACAGGTACAAAATATTTTGCAAGCTATTCAAACAAAGGAGTTCAGTGCACTCAATAATCATGCATGATATTTGAGAAGAAAAACTTGCCGAAATAAACGTTGGCAAAGCGTTTTAAGTAAAATTGTTGTCGGAGCTGCCCAACTCAGTGGACTTCATCGGTTAGGTACATACGAAATCGCTGCAGCAGTAAGACAAATTGCTCAACTCACGACAATTATTGCCGACAACACCAGGCAGTAATTGAATTAGGAATCTGGCCCACGTTTGTTTTCGGAAAGCTAAAATTGTTCACCTTTGGCTTTTTGAAAAAAGTACTGACGGCGGATGAACGGATTGTTTTTTGCAAATTCTGAACATGAACCTTGAAAATTTAGTGGGTCGAAAAATCGTTTTTCTTGAATGATTATGATTTTTTGACGACTTTGATCTAACCAATATTGCGAAATCTAAAATCAGTCCAAAATGAAAGAGTAGTGGGAAGGCGGTTTGGGCTCTGCATAGAAAAAATATCTGCGTACTTTACTTTGACAGGTACCCTACAACGTAAAAGTAAATTGATTTTTGGATCAGAGTCAGAGTAAGTAGGTACATACTTACAAATCCAATGACGTGAGAGTTGGTCAGAATAATCCCTGGAGCGATAACGACCCCTGAACCCCATCCATTTTTGAACTCAATCCGAACGCAATTTTTAATTGCATCTGAAAAAAAGAATTGGCGGATCGAAGTACTCGTATTAAGAGACTACGTAGGGGGCACTTATTTTCTCGCCTTAATAAGCCCTCCGTTAAGTGTTATGTATCTATCGCTCAATCAAATTCCCGAGCCAAACTTTTGACCCCGATTGACTCATAGGTAAAACTTTTTTCATTCACACAGTTCTATGTTGTGGTGTGCTTCTAATTTGCCTTACTAGTGAGATTGGAGTTCGCACCGTGAAGATCTTCCGAGGTTGAAACCGACAATGTTTTCTGTAATCCTGCAGATTCGAGTGATTGCGATTTTCCCAATGTTGAACTTCCAACGTTTGCTACTAAAGCGTTGTACACCACATGTTTGGGCACCACGAATGAAAATCCAGTCTGTTGGGTGTCAACAGCAATACGCGCCATTACGAATCCAATCAAATGATTCTCATCATATGTCTCTTTCCTAGAACGAAAAAAAGATGGATAGCACTGGAAAGTTTGCACATGGGCTTGTTTTTACTCATAAGCATACATTTGAATTTATTGTCACCTATTGCAGTACAACATAGTAGGTAGCGGAAAGTCGTGTACCTCTTAGACCGGTTACACCTAATGGGTCATAACTTTGGGGTGGTATAATGCGGCAAATTTGATATTTAATGATTTATTATAGCCAACGGTTCCTTAGGAAATCCTTCAAGGTCTCCCAAACCAAACTCAGTATAAGATCAGCTAGAGTTCTTTTTTCATGCTGTCTTGCATTGGTGGTAGCTTACTACTTTATGCGTTACCTTCCTACCGGGTGTTTTATTCTTATTGTTCCAGATGCCTCGACTAGGGGTCAAGCGCTCCCTCCCTTCTTAGATTACTACACATTTGATCAGAAATCTCATATACCTAGGCAATTTTTTATTCTTTCCATTATTACTGTATTGTGTGATTTGCTTACGAACGAGTTAAAACGCTCCACAAAATAGAAAGTGGCATTTTTATTCAAGAAGCTTCACTGAGACACCTCAGGTTTTTTTGTGCTACGAAGGGTGGGGGGGCTGACTAACTCCAAAATACCGCGACCGAATGGATCAATCACCATGTTCTATATTTTGTCTTTCTGTTAATAATTAACAATTATTTACTTTTTAATTATTGTAAAAATCTGGTTTCGGGTGATGTTTTGGGTGATGTCTGTACCTAGTCAAAATTGCCGGTGTACCGACAGGGTCTATTTATAGACCGTTTATAAACGACCGCAGAGTGGCACTTTTATTATGAGAGAAAATTGATGATGATGAAATTGGCCAAACTATTTTGTAAATTTGTTATTTAAAGCACGAATGACAAATGCATTTTTGTTTTGGAGAAAAATGAAAATCAGTCGGTAACAAATTTTTAATTAAATAACTAGGTTCACAAGGATTTTTGTTTGTTTTTCGTGTGTCCCATAAAATTAGCAGATCATGGAGAACTCAAAACTTGGAGGAACATTATCACGAGTAAAGTTTGTTGATTGAAGGGGTCTGGTAAATTTTCTCAGTGTTATAAGGACGAAAGACTTACGAAGAGTATACAGGAGCGCCTTCGCAATTAGGGCCCAATCGCCCGTCAATGAGATACAGAAGATTTTCGACTCGGTTGCTCAAGCACCCTCGGCTGCACGAATTAATGAATTCGGTAGCACCAAATGGCGCGTAAACGGTGTACACATCTTGTCCAATTTGGACTTCATTCGTGTTGCATCTGCACAATCATGAACAAACCTGATTGAACAAACCTAAAGATAGTTGGGTATGTAGGCGTTCCATTGACTCGATTGGTGATGAATCGTCTGAAGTTTTAGAAAACTTACCTGTTGGCTAGTTGATCAGGTTCCAATACGTTGTCTTGACAACTTTTTCCTTCAATGCAGACTGCCCTGGATAGCTTCATCAGAAGGAAACCCGCTCCAAAAGAAAGGTCCGGGGTATGCCGACTATTTATACTGACGTGCGTGCCGTCTACGAAGGGCTTTACGTTGGACGATTTGTTCCGAAGTTGGTTCAAAATTTTTTGAACAGGTTCGCACTCAATCACACGAATTATTTCTGCTTCAGAAGCTATAACCGATTGCTTAGCATTGTCCAACCGGTAGCATCGTATTTTCACATTTGAAAAATTTGCCTGATTAAAATTCTTATTTGTCTGGCCAGCCTGAAATTCCGACAATCCGGCAAGTACCGGTCTTGACACTGATATAACTAAATTGCCGATCTGAAGGCCAGCGAGAGAAATGGCGACCTTCTCGAATGTGAAGTCTAAGAGAACGGGGCTCGTCGACATCCGCCTAGAACACCAAAATTTACATGTAAGATTAAATTAATAATTTTTTGTTCTACTTGAGGAACGTCTCCTGTCCTTTGACACTCGAGGTATACTCAGGCAATGCCTAGCCGTGCCCCCCTCCCCTCCAGTCTGATTTTTCAACCAATAGTCCGTGCTCTGGAAATGCTCTTCCCAGATAAGCCCAAAATTATTTAAGATAGCTGCTGAAAATGTTTAATCGTCTTCAATAAGGAGAAGGACGCTCAAGCCGTAAGGTTTTTTAGGTTCTCCAGTATTGCGGGGGGGGGGAAGGGTTGACTTAGGGCCAAATTAAAGGCCGTCGTCGGAAGCATAATGACTTCGAGCACTCGACATTGCATTCTGGCCCAATAGGGGAGTATTTTTGAAGACCACGCATACAAGAAAGAAGGAATTAGGTATTACAATAATAATTATTGTAATAATAATAATACAATAATAATTATTGGGCAGTAATAATACTCAATAATTGAGTATTACAATAATTGTACTACTCAATTATTGAGTATTATTACTTTGCAGGACCATTAAGTATCATTACTCATGTCTTGGCAGGACCGTGACTCGCTTCTTTCGAGCTTCTATTAAATAGAATGAATAGGTATTGTTAATTAATGTTAGTAGGTATTTCAATATTTTGTTGGTACTTCAAAATCAAAGAATTCATGCAAATCCAATGCCAACTCGGCGTCAACATTTTTTCGCCCAAACCCATTACTTTTGAGAGTTTCAGGTTAGTCCGAAGTCATCACTTAGGCCAAACGCACACGGTGCAACTGTTTGTGGACAAAGGTTGCAAACTAAACTAGATTACAATTGTTCCTTCACCCCGGCTGAGTATTTAAATGGAGATCCGCACACAAGGCAACCGGTTTCAAACGGTCGCGTCCTGTGCGGATCTCCATTGAAATACAAAGCTGGGGTCAAGGAACAGTCGAAATCTAGTTTAGTTTGCAACCTTTGTCCCTAAACAGTTGCCCCGTGTGCGCTGGGCCTTAGTGGGTCAAAACCATTTATTCTATTTTATTCCATTCAATTTCAATTTCCAAGATTTTATTTTTGCCCAAAACCATTGCGTTTTGAAGTCTTGGGTCCAAAGTCAAACTCCGCTGCACAGGTACCTATGCATTTAAAACCTGTTCTGTTCTTTAAAACCACTGTCCACTCAAGGTGGACGGAAAGCTGTCGCACTTTTGACTGAGTAATGAAGATGATAAAATCCTTTCGGTGGGACATTTGAGCAGTTCGTTTCTCGATTTGAAGAATTATAAATTAGGTATTATATTAATAGATTATTAATTATAATGAATTATAAAGTTTTGCATATAAATATTATACGATCTCAGAATTTTATTTATGATAATATTAATTACAATTATGATAAGAATTTAAATTTTACATGTATAATAATTTATTATTATTTTATAAATGATGTATGAATATTTATTTGATGAATTTATAATTTAATGTATAAAAATTATAAAATGTATACAATTATATTCAATTTATTAATTATATTAAAAATTATAGTATATATACTATAATTTTTAATATAATTAATAAATTAATGTATATTATATTATGTATATTATAATGTATAAAAATTATAATTATTAATTATATTAATAAATTATTACACCTCATTTGTGCTCTCAGTACACGCCTTGAGTAAGAGGGAGAGGGTAGCAGCCGCCGTCAGTATTGGTACCCACTTCAGTCATTGGTTGAAAACTGAAGAGTACCTTCTGATTTCTTCATCATATTATTATCAATTATTATTGATTCAATAGTCGGGATTTGGCCAGTTCACAACACCCTTCTCGGGAATTCGCATGTTTAATATGGTGACGTCTGAAGAAACACTTCTTTCATCTTCAGACCAGCAAATACAAGAATAAGTATGATTTTATGGAAGATTTCTTCTTACATGGTATGATTTATAATTTCATAGCAAATCCTATTCTTGTCTTATTATTAAATAATACAAGAGATTTTGTTGCATTGAATATGAGAGAGGTTTTTCTTCCGAAAAGTCACCATAAATAGCTTGCCATCACAAAAAGGTGAATTGCTAAAAAGGATGTTGTGAACTGGCCAAAATTCCTTCTATTGAATCAACAACTCACTCGACTATTTTCGTTACATTATGATCGTCAATCCAGCAGTCTTTTTGCGATTCTTACCGTACCTACGAAATGAATAACTACAAAAACCTGATACAGTGGTTGTGAAAGCATAAAAATGTCTACCAAGACTGAATCGATTAAACTTGAGCAGCCATCTTACAACCTTCCTAAGCAGGTTGTCACAAACTATCTTTTTATTTATATCTCTATCCTTCTTTATCAGTTGTCATTTCATTTCTTCTCATCCCTTATCACTACCACCTCTTTCTCGTGTTTACCGCTGTTGAAATTATTCACAGCGTTTTTGGGTAGGATAGTTTGCCAGTTTGGATTCCCATAAAACCATAAATCAAGCAATGAAGATCCTCGGCCCAAGATTATCGCTGTGCGGTCTGATCATCAGTGTTTGGGGAATTATACAACTTGTAAGTAACTATTACAAATTCCAAATAATGCCATGACGTTATAAACCCTGAAAATAGTACACAAACGACTACTTTGTGTTATAGCTGGATAGTTTATTGTTAATTAATTTTCGCCTGGAATATAAATTTAAAAACAAATCAATGTTCGAGATTGCGGTCTGTAAAAGTGTGCGAGACGGAAGACTTACATTTTGGGTTTCCCTTTGACGGGGTTGTCTATTGGCGGTTTTCAGTTTTCTTCCTTCTTCCTTGTAAGGGTCGTAGAATTTTTGAACCGAATTCGCGAGGTATCCATCCTAAACCCGTTGAGATGATAGTCGAAAAATTATCTAAAAATTGTGCGGTGGCGATCGTTTATGGTGAGTCACGTCCACTCTGTCCCGTTACTCTTGACCTTGAGTGGGAACTGCGGAACGCGAAAACTTGTCAGTTTTGTCTGTGCTCTGTTCAAGTATATTTTGGGATAATACAGCGTAAAAGCGGTTACGAGAAAAACATGGATTTCCACGATATGGCAGCATTTATAATTTCAACCCATTAGACCACTTACTTACCTAATTTTGAATTTGCGAAAAATTCAGAAATGCTTGGCAACCCCCCCCCCATTTCTGGGCCAGAAAGAACACCCTTAGCCATTTTTAAAATAATTAATAAGTATCTTCAGTTTTTATTGGAACGAGGAACCAGTGGTGCGGGGATAATACACAATACTTCCATATTGTGATACGTGGATATCGACGATGAAACAGAGACTTCCTATATCTCCATTTTGATAAGACCGCCACTGTTCCTATGACACCCTATGTAACCACATTGAATTTCCATGACATCTCTAATGTGCACGTGCAGGTACGAAATTGGAGATATAGGAAGTCTCTGTATCATCGTCGATATTTGACTCAATTTGATCATAGTTTGGCTACTTCTGTGGCTGTTTTGGTCAAAAATATCAAAAAGCTCACTAAGCAAATTTTAAAACTTGCCTAAAATCAAAATTAATGGTCATTTTTGTGGCCAGAAAAAAATTAAATAGAAAAAACACTAAAAATGCTAACATATCCAAAGTAGGTACTGTGAGTACATCTACGGCTGAGGGCTAGCGTGACATGACTCAATTTTCCAATTTTGAAAATTGTACACTTTCCGATTCAAATTTTTGAGCCCGATTTTATGGAACCATTAGTTTTATGAAAACCTCACGTAGAGCGCCACAATCGCCGATTGCATAGCACTAGGAAATGAGCAGCAGCATGACATAACTCAGTCAAACTCACTATGTACCAGTAACATGAACTCATAATCGAAATCGAAGTTAAACTCACAATGAAAAAGAAGCTCAAACTCATCATCAAACTCGAAGTCAAACTCAGAATGAAACAAAAACTCAAACTCATAATCGAACTCGAAGTCAAACTCACAATGAAACAGAAACTCAAACTCATAGTCAAACTCGGAATCAAACTCACAATTAGGGTTGCCAGACGTACTATATATATAGTATTATACTATATATTGAAACATATATACTATGTAAAAATGTTGTCCTATATAGTATGCAAAATACTATATTTGGGGGGTGAAATCATTTTTTAAATTTTTTTTTCAGAAAGAATGGAATATATTAGGAATTGATAGTTAATTGACGCCTCCTTGACAATCGACACGCATCTTTGACAATCGATGCCTTTTTGACAATCGATCTTGTGAAGGCAATTCCAAGATCACAAATTCTGTAATTCTGTTGTGTGCGTTTTGTGTTTGTGCAATTTCCGTTTATTCATCTAAACAATAAAATCATACCTATAAACCACGAAAACAGTCGAAAATATTATACTATATTTTTTCTATACATACTATATATTTTTCGTCCTTTTTTACCAAAGTTACTATATTCCACTGAGATTTTTCTGGTAACCCTACTCACAATGAAACAGAAACTCGAACTCATAATCGAAATCAAAGTCAAAATCTCAATGTAACAGAAACTCAAACTCATAATCGAAATCAAAGTCAAAATCTCAATGTAACAGAAACTCAAACTCATAATCAAACTTGAAGTCAAACTCCCAATGAAACAGAAGCTCAAACTCATAGCCAAACTCGAAGTAAAACTCACAATGAAACAGAAGCTCAACTCAACATCAAACTCGAAGTCAAACTCAAAATGGAACAGAAACTCATAATCGAAATCGAAGTCAAAATCTCAATGTAACAGAAACTCAAACTCGTAATCAAAACCGAAGTAAAACTCACAGTGAAACAGATACTCAAACTCATAATCAAACTTGAAGTCAAACTCCCAATGAAACAGAAACTCAAACTCATAATCAAAACCGAAGTTAAACTCACAATGAAACCGATAATCGAACTCGAAGTATAACTCACAATGAAACAGAAGCTCAAACTGAACATCAAATTCGAAGTAAAACTCACAATGGAACCAAAATTCAAACTCATAATCGAACTCGAAGTCAAAATCACAATGTAACAGAAACTCAAACTCATAATCAAACTTGAAGTCAAACTACCAATGAAACAGAAGCTCAAACTCATAGCCAAACTCGAAGTTAAACTCACAATGAAACAGATAATCGAACTCGAAGTCAAACTCCCAAAGAAACAGAAGCTCAACTCAACATCAAACTCGAAGTCAAACTCAAAATGGAACAGAAACTCATAATCGAAATCGAAGTCAAAATCTCAATGTAACAGAAACTCAAACTCGTAATGAAAAAGGAACTCAAACCGAAGTAAAACTCACAGTGAAACAGATACTCAAACTCATAATCAAACTTGAAGTCAAACTCCCAATGAAACAGAAACTCAAACTCATAATCAAAACCGAAGTTAAACTCACAATGAAACCGATAATCGAACTTGAAGTCAAACTCACAATGAAACAGAAGCTCAAACTGAACATTAAACTCGAAGTAAAACTCACAATGGAACAAAAACTCAAACTCATAATCAAAACCGAAGTTAAACTCACATTGAAACAGATACTCAAACTCGTAATCAAACTTGAAGTCAAACTACCAATGAAACAGAAGCTCAAACTCATAGCCAAACTCGAAGTTAAACTCACAATGAAACAGATAATCGAACTCGAAGTCAAACTCCCAAAGAAAAAGAAGCTCAAACTCAACATCAAACTCGAAGTCAAACTCGAAATGGAACAGAAACTCATTATCAAAGTCAAACTCCCGATGAAACACAAAACTCAAACTCATAGTCAAACTCATAATGAAAAAGGAACTCAAACTCGAAGTCAAACTCACAATGAAACAGTAACTCAAACTCATGATCGAACTTGAAGTTAAACTCACAATGGAACAAAAACTCAAACTCATAATCGAACTCGAAGTAAAACTCACAATGAAAAAGAAACTCAAACTCATAATCGAAATCAAAGTCAAACTCACAATGAAACAGAAACTCGAACTCATAATCGAAATCAAAGTCAAAATCTCAATGTAACAGAAACTCAAACTCATAATCGAAATCAAAGTCAAAATCTCAATGTAACAGAAACTCGAACTCATAATCAAACTTGAAGTCAAACTCCCAATGAAACAGAAGCTCAAACTCATAGCCAAACTCGAAGTAAAACTCACAATGAAACAGAAGCTCAACTCAACATCAAACTCGAAGTCAAACTCAAAATGGAACAGAAACTCATAATCGAAATCGAAGTCAAAATCTCAATGTAACAAAAATTCAAACTCATAATCGAACTCGAAGTCGAAATCACAATGTAACAGAAACTCAATCTCATAATCAAAACCGAAGTTAAACTCACAGTGAAACAGATACTCAAACTCGTAATCAAACTCGAAGTTAAACTCACAATGAAACAGATAATCGAACTCGAAGTCAAACTCCCAAAGAAGAAGAAGCTCAAACTCAACATCAAACTCGAAGTCAAACTCGAAATGGAACAGAAACTCATTATCAAAGTCAAACTCCCGATGAAACAGAAGCTCAAACTCATAGTCAAACTCATAATGAAAAAGGAACTCAAACTCGAAGTCAAACTCACAATGAAACAGTAACTCAAACTCATAATCGAAGTCGAATTAAAACTCACAATGGAGCAAAAACTCAAACTCATGATCGAAATCGAAGTCAAACTCACAATGAAACAGAAGCTCAAACTCAAAGTCAAACTCACAGTGAAACAGAAACTCAAACTCTTGATCGAAATCGAAGTCAAACTCACTATGAAACATAAACTCAATGTCATAATCGACATCCAAGTCGGTCACAACGAAGCAGAAACTCAAACTCAAGATGTATGAGAGATTCTTGTGAGATTGACTTCAAGTTCGACTATGAGTTTGAGTTTCTGTTACCTAGTGAGTTTGACTTCGAGTTTGACTATGACTTCAAGTTTCTGTTTCATACTGAGTTTGACTTCGAGTTCAATCATGAGTTTGTGTTTCTGTTTCATTGTGAGTTTGACTCCGAGTTCAAGTATGAGTTTGAGTTTCTGTTACATAGTGAGTTTGACTTCTAGTTCGACTATGAGTTTGAGGTTCAGTTTCATTGTGAGTTTGACTTGAAGTTCGACTATGAGTTTGAGTTTCTGTTTCTTGTGAGTTTGACTTCGAGTTCGATTATGAGTTTGAGTTTCAGTTTCATTGTGAGTTTGACTTCGAGTTTGACTATGACTTCAAGTTTCTGTTTCATTGTGAGTTTGACTTCGAGTTCAATCATGAGTTTGTGTTTCTGTTGCATAGTGAGTTTGACTTCTAGTTCGACTATGAGTTTGAGTTTCTGTTTCTTGTGAGTTTGACTTCGAGTTCGATTATGAGTTTGAGATTCTGTTTCATTGTGAGATCGACTTCGAGTTCGATTATGAGTTCGAGTTTCTGTTTCATTGTAAGTTTGACTTCGAGTTCGATTATGAGTTTGAGTTTCTGTTTCATTGTGAGTTTGACTTCAAGTTCGACTATGACTTCAAGTTTCAGTTTCATTGTGAGTTTGGCTTTGAGTTCAATCATGAGTTTGTGTTTCTGTTTCATTGTGAGTTTGACTTCAAGTTCGATTATGAGTTTGAGCTTTTGTTTTATTGTGAGTTTGACTCCTAGTTCAACTATATGAGTTTCTGTTACATAGTGAGTTTGACTTCGAGTTCGATTATGAGTTTGAGATTCTGTTTCATTGTAAGTTTGACTTCGAGTTCGATTATGAGTTTGAGTTTCTGTTTCATTGTGAGTTTGACTTCAAGTTCGACTATGACTTCAAGTTTCTGTTTCATTGTGAGTTTGGCTTTGAGTTCAATCATGAGTTTGTGTTTCTGTTTCATTGTGAGTTTGACTTTAAGTTCGATTATGAGTTTGAGATTTTGTTTCATTTTGCGTTTGACTTCGAGTTCGATTATGAGTTTGAGTTTCTGTTTCATTTTGAGTTTGACTTCGAGTTCGATTATGTGTTTGAGTTTTGGTTTCATTTTGGGTTTGACTTCGAGTTCAATTATGAGTTTGAGTTTCTGTTTCGACTATGAGTTAAGTTGTCAGTTTAACTTTCGGTTTCATTGTGAGAGACAAAAAATTTTCCTCCCAAGGTGCAATGCGCTGCCAGTATCGTTGTTTACCCTAGTTTTTTGTTCCAAACCTGGATGACAGCATAGCGTCACTGGAGGGTGATTACGTCGGCATAGCATAATTTAACCATTTTCCCTGCAGTGAGGTCGAATACCAATTTTCCTAGGTCTTAGTGCTGAAGGGTCATTTAGGCGAGAAAATACATAAAAACTAGATTTTTCGTTAGAATTTGTCACGGAATTGGCTTTTTTGCTCTCCTGAAAAGTAGGGATATTGAGTTTTGTCATGCTGGTTCTTAGCCGTCGATATCATACTCCGGTCTTGCCTAGACGAACATTCCAGTCCAAGAAATTTGAAAAAGGTTAGGACTTGAGGGTGCTATGGGCATTTTTGTAAATTACCACAGATGGGCTCACATACAATTGTTAGGAAATAATTTGCAGTAAAAGTGTATTAGTGAACATTTTTTTTAACCTCCATTCTGATTTTAGGAAGTTTACAATACTTCCATTTACTTTGTGAAATTGTTTTTCAACTTCACTCCCTACCCTCAACTTGTTGGAATTTCCTATTTGCAGGGAAGTATGGGGCTGTTCTACTACATGAACAGTGTGGCTCTGCTGGAAGATCTTCCCCTTGAAGAAGAGTACACCGATCCCAAAAAATTTTATGCGGACGCAGAAAATGGATATTCTATGGTGAGAATTTAATTGTCGTGTTTCCATTTAATTTAATGTTTGTTTAGTTTCCATTTAATTTAATGAAATTGTTGTTTCCATTTAATATTGTTGTTTCCATTTATTTGTTTCCATTTAATATTCCATTGTTTCCATTTAATATTCCATTGTTTCCATTTAATATTCAATTTTAACCTTAGTTATCCAATCATTGTTAACTAGCAATTATAATTTAATTTTTCTTCATTTTTAGACCCAATTTGATAGGTACTTCTTGTGAGAAAGGAGTGGCGTTTTAACCCTCCAACCTTATTTTATGTAATTACTTCCATATTTACAGAGTAAATGGAAGTATTGTGATCGTCCTAAAATCGAGAATCGGAACGGAGCTTCAGAAAAAACTTTTTCTTATACACATTTACTCAGAATCACTTCCTGAAAAAGTGTCTGTGTGTCCGTGTGTCCGTCTGTCCGTCTGTGGTCATTTACAAAAATGGCCATAACTCCCTCATTTCTCAACCTTTTTCAAATTTCTTGAACTGAAATGTTTGTTTCGGAAAGACCTAACACCCTGTTTAATCGGAATTTTGATAACGCACAGTACTTCCGATATATTTGCATTTTTAGTGTTTTCTATTTGATTTTTTTCCGGCCACAAAAATGGACCGATTTGAGCGTTCTTGGTCTTAAAATCTTTGTTTTACCTTGCAGAATATGTGGATATTTTTTACATTCCGAAAATGTGGCGTTTTTTCATTTTGGGCGAATTTTAAAATTTTAATACTGAATTTTTTGATATTTTTGACCTAAACACTTTCAAAAGCAGTCAAAATATGATCAAATTGTGTCACAATTTTACGTTTCAAAATATGGAAGTATTGTGTGTTATCTACGCACCACTGGTTTTATATTTGATTTGGCAACTGTAGGCCACCATAGAATTTTCTCCATACCTACTAATTCCGCTCTTTTATGACTTGAACTGGAATCACCCTTGCAATTTCAGAATGCGTACAATTGTTGGATAGCAGCGTGCCTCTACATCTTCACTTTCCTGTTCTGCAGTCATCAGTTCTACATGAACAATCGCACCAGTGTATAGAAAACCCATTATAATCAAAGGTAAATGTAGGACTTATTTGAGTTTACAACGCTTATCCAATCGCCATCACAGCAACATCATTAGCCGACCTTATGTATGTCATTGTTACCTAAAATTTTCTCATTGCTGTAAAATAATGATTTTTGTTATCCTGTTTTGTTACCTGAAACTTCATCCTCTGCCTGATTCTATCACATCACTGATTAAATAATTTATTGTGATTACAAACTATACAAACCATTGATCAAGTAGTCATGACAATTATAGCTTATAATGAATTGTAATTGAGTTGTAAGTGATTACCATGGTGCCATGAAAACACAATTATGTTCCTCTATTTTGTCAGGTATACCAAATGTGGGCGTAGATAAAACACAGTACTGCCTGATACGTTGTACAGAGTCAATGTTTAATCAAATTAATTAATCAAATTAAATTCCTCTTGATATCGTTTGAGCTCAAGCGATGTCGGTTGTATGGCCCTCTTCAGGAGCTATTTCTTCATCACCGCTCTGTGGCCCAGTGAAAATAATTGGATTGTTCAACTATGAGGTTTCTCAGTGACGTTAACTCGAGATTTGGAACCAAATTGACTGTAATTAGATTGTTTTAGGGTGGGTGAATTCAATAATACTGGAAGCACTAATTTCCTGATATACAGCTGTGCACGAAACAAAATTGCTATGAATTATGAGAATAAAAAAGGTTCATTTCTTCAGAAAAATGAACCAAAATTGGAAATTGCATGGGCTCATAGCAGCTTGGAAGTACTGTGTGTTATCACTGTTCAAGTTAAACCGGCTTGAATGTGTTGTTAGGAAAATGTTGGGTAAGCAATTTTTTTGGAGGAGTCAAATGTTCGTACTGAGAGTTTTTCAAGTGCGCACCGGCTGACAACTGCCAGAGAAGTGTTTCCAATGGCCGATTTCACGAACCTCGGTAGTATATAGTTAAATAGAGTTAATACGGGCACAGAAGTTAAATGTGTTTAAACAAAGTTAGGAAGAGGGAGAGGTTGGTGAAATCCACCATAAGTGAATTGATCTGAATTAAGACTTCTTTTGATCTGAACCTCCTGATTTTTAATTTAAATCGTGGGTGTTTTTCGTTTTCTTTATTTATTTTTTTGTCTTTTATGGCATTGGACATATGCTTTAAAAGTATACATTGTAACATTCCCTAGTTATAGTTTTTGATGGCAGGCCAATCCAATTGTAGTTATATGTATAATGTACATTAATGTGTAAAACTATATGAATATATCTTTGTAAAAACTCGTCATTGAGTATCATAAACTAGCTAGCGACTATAATCTAATTTGGTTAGAAAACAAAAATATTCATTCAATAACAGAATTTATATGATTTTACTGATGGACCTCTTACGGATGCAGGTAGGTTCCATATGGGTTGCCTTTCGATACCAAAGAAAAACGTGATAAAAGCTGCTCGGCAATCATCCTACCTGACAGAGGTCGTAGATAGACACTGGTGGACAGCCTCACTATCTTCACAATAATTTTCACACCCCGACAGTTAAATTTTCACAATACACCACAAGTTACAATACATTGTAACAATCTCGTTTTGTGTTAGTGGGAGATTGTCTATGCATTTTGAACTGCGCAATCTATTCACATATCTCGGCTTCTAAATTAGAGGGTTCATAAAAATATTCGTGTTAACGCATCTGATGGTACGTTTCTATTCTAGTCATTTTCGAATCATTTCCAAACCGAGTTTCTGAGAACTCAATTGTTTCAACACACGGAAGGAGTATACTTGATGATCTTCCTAAGCACTGTTTTACTCTCGATTGATTCGAAATGCTCCCAAAATCTATTTGCAATCCAGTTTGGATTCAAAAGGTTTTGTAGCTTGCATGATATTTATTTGCATTGTTCACCCTAAAGATGAATTTGTATTTAAAAATAAACCTGGGTTTGTTTCCCGAGAGAACTGACAACGGGTTATTCTATTTATTGTTGTCAACATTGGCGAACTTTTGTACTCAAAACCGGTTATAAAAATTTCCCTAGTGGGATTTGAGCGCTACAGCTTAGATGAATAAGCCCTGTTGTTTACCGCTTTGAATAAGTCCGGTTGTAGTGAAGAACTGGTGGCAGTTTTCCATAGCTCCCCCAGAGATACCCTCAACTAACTTGGTTCAAAATTTTCACTCTAAATAAAATTCTACCCTTTCCCGGTAGGTTTTCCCTCTTTTTCTGTATACGTGTTTATTTAAAATATCACAATAAAAATACTGTCATTCATTGCTTTGTATTTGTGCAAAGATAGTGTGCATTGTAAGTAGCCCTGTTGAATATGACGTTACAGTTGATGACAATACCTACCAAAATATTGCTTTGTTGTGATAGAGATGCACCTAATATCGTTCGGTCTAGAAGGCAGTAAGGGAAAACTGAGACTATAACGTTGGTTTGATTTTCAAATAAAAGGTCGTAACTACTGACAATTCTTTAATTCTTCCTTTCCCCTGATGAACATAATATTATTATGTCGAAGATGATGACTTATGAACCATCAGGTATGGTCACCAATCTTTATTCATGAGAAGGTACGGTAACCTATTCTTGGTACTGTGGCCGTTTATTTGTTACCTAATTCCTTTATTTAGGGAATAAAAAAAAGAGTAGGTATTCATTACGCTAAGAACTGGTTATGAATATCAATTTTTGGCGAAAATGAGTTGGACACACCACTCGATAGATTTTTCAATAGCCGATATGATGGTAACACTGCCAAGGAGATTGAACCAACCAGTGAAGAAGGAGATGGAGAAGAGACAGCACCGCCTAATGTATTTCCAAGTTGAAATAATTCGTTTTTGTACCTCCTGAAAACTTGGGAAAATTGAGTTAGGTGGTGCTAGAACTTGAGTGACAAAATTTCCAGTCGGTGTTAAAAAAAAATTTCTGACCGATTACAAAGATTCATTGCATAAGAAAAATGAACCAAAAATGCTGCTAAGTGGATCAGTGACATGTGCAGATTATTTTTCTGTTTTTCCGAAGAACTCTGCAAATTTTTCACAAGGGTTCATCTTTCGATTGCAAAGACAAACCCTTGATAAATACTCCTGAAACGCGGACTTTAATTATTGCTTCCATATTCACAGAGTAGGTAAATGGAAGTATTGTAATCGTCCTAAAATCGAGAATCGGAATGGAGCTTCAGTAAAAATTTACTTATACACATATACTCAGAATCACTTTCCGAACAAGTGTCTGTGTGTCTGTCTGTGGTCATTTACAAAAATGGCCGTAGCTCCCTCAGCTCTCAACCGTTTTTTCAAATTTCTTGGACTGAAATTTTTGTTGAACCAGCAAAAATTAAGATAAAAAAACACTTGGTTGGTGTATAGGCGACCTAGAAGTCAATCAACCATATATAAGAACCAAGGCCAAATTCTCATTTTTTCCCCAATTTTAGTTTTGCTGATTTGTATAATACGACCAAATTCTTTAAATTGAAGATATTGGGTTGACAGACGTTTTTATGGGGATTCCAACGAGTGGAAAACGAATTTTGTCGCTCTATTTGTTATCGATTGGGAAACTTTTAAAAAACTCAAATGCCTCTCTAAACTGCAATATATCCTGATCGGTTGAAGATAACGCCGTGGCGATGGCCTCATTTGATTCAGCATAGAACAATCTATGGGAAATGATGCCTCTCATGCCTATGTTAAAAATTTCCTGAAAACACGATTTTTTTTTCTCACTTCAACAGCTGGTTTACTGGCCTTAAAATTAAGGTAGCTTCTGTCGAGACGTTAGGACCAGCTAAATACAGAACCTGATTTTTGGTGAAAATTTCAAAAATTTACGACAACTCCTTTTGTCCGGACGGTGGATGGACAAACGATTTTTATTGCGAATTTGGATTCTACACCCGTTGAAACGTAAACCAACAAATTTTCAGGGAATTGTTAAAAAAATTTCGTTACCGATTACATAGAAAATCAAAGAAACCTAAACCAAAACACGATAACTAATATCTGCTAGCCAAGACATTTGAATAGTTTCATTTTTATGGCCAGTAAAAAATGAAATAGAAAACACTAAACATTTTCGTGCCCTAGAAGTACATGATGTTGGGGATATCAACTCTAATCAAACAGGATTAGACAAGAAAAAATCCAGTAAAAACCGGTTTATTGACAAATTCATTTTATCTGATACTTTTTTTTTAATTTTGGATTAACAGATAAGTATTAAATTTGCAACATTTGTTTCACTCGCAAGGGCAAAACAACTTGAACCATATAATTTAATTTGCCACGACATCATCGAAGTTGTACAGGTTGAAAATGGACCACAGCTTAAGTAATGCTTTGTAGCTTTTTATGATTTCAGACTGAGAAAGGCTGCTACAGTCGATGTGCGACAAACGTGAATTTTGCCATATAATTACATGGACAATGTTCAACACCTGTGCGTGCCATTCCAGTAAGCCTGAACACGGATAGCTGAGCAATGGGTGGCAGTAGCGGCCTTCCATCCAGCCTACAGGCCTCCTCCTGACGACCATCGCCAACTTGGGGAACCGCCATCAGAACTGCCCGCGATTCGAGAGCCGTTCGCGATCTCGACAGTCTCGCGAGCAGCGACCGACAGAGCAGTAACACGATTGAGAGTGAGAACCTTGTCGCCTTATACGATATCAACCGCGTCGCGAAAAAAAACCGACTAAAATTGATTTAGTGCATCCCACGACTGACAAAAATTGCCCTACTTTTTAAGTACCTACTCTTTATTTATCTCCGATAAAAAATTTACCGGAAAGATAATTACTTGCATTGCTGGAGTACCTATAGGCTCATCGAGTAACGTTTCAAATACTTACTAATAATATTGAATTATTTCAATTTCTTTTATATTTTATTTCTTGAGCACAGGAATTGATTAAAGATTGCTTCTAGTGCGAAATAAAAAACCATTTTCCATTTCGTATGTAACAATATTATTCATCTATGTCCTAGAGGGTGTTGAATAGTTTTTCAACGATTTCAGGGATTTAACCAGTGCCACAAGCATTATTGTCCCGAATTTGTGGAATTATCAGGTGTGTACTCGTCACGACTTTTCTCCCTCTAGGTTTTAGGGAGTTTTAATTGAGGGTTCTTAACAAACAGTAATTTTGTTTTGATGAGTTGAAAGCCAAAGAAATGTATAACTTTTGAGTTATTTGCGATTAAAACTTTTCGATTTCCCATAAGTGTGACCAGATTTGTTTTCCCTAAAAAACATTAATACAAGAACGCCTCCAAAAACAGAACCCCCCCCCCCACCTTCGGACCTAAAGTTGTTGAATTTCCAAAACATTATTTATTTTATTAAATTTATCTACCAAAAAATGTAATTATGGCCGACTTTCTCTAAACATTGTCAGGACATCTCATTGGTTAGGCATCCATGGTGTCTTTTAATTTTCAGACATTTTTAATACTGGGTGACAGCATAAAGAATAAACAATATAATTGTCCCTGGAGAAATATACTTCTATGAACCTATAATGAGAATATAAAAGATGAGAAAAACTCGATTTTACTAACCAATGGTGCTCTATGACCCAGCATGTTGGCGATTCTCCTGAATTTTGAGATAATCGACCAAAGTGTAGCTTCTTCGTCATTTTTTGGAGTGGGAACTCCCGATTTTTCAGATTCATGCAAGCTTTCACGAATCAGTGGCCTTTCACTCAAACTTAGCACGATTTTTAACACCGGATTCCGTTGTCAAAACGATCAAAATTTGGGTTGCACAAAATGCTTGTTGAAATGTCGTAGGTGAATGGAGACTGGTTCTATCGACCAATTCCGTCTGCACAATGTTGGAATAAATTGACTGAAGATTAAATTGTGGTAGATTGAGCAAAATTCGAATCTGCAAGAAAAATGGAGGGATCATTTGAAATTCCGAACAAAACTATTAGGTACCACTCAGTCAGTTTCGAGGAGTAAACGACATGCTAGATCCTTGGAGCTCCATAGACTTGCTAGAATAGGATTGTTTCGTACTTTCAAGTGCAAAACTAGCTGAGAAATAGAATTAGTTTATCCGCTACCTACTGAAGAACTGACCTACAACATTTTGAACTGATACTCTTCTCTTTCGCCAGTAAATTACGGATCCTCATCTGCTCTACATTCCTCAAGATGCACAACGAAGGCTACACGTCTTCGTATCCCACGATACCGCAGTCTCTGGATAATGACAACTCGCTATCCGCTAAAGGTAAAACTGCTCAATTAAATAAACCAAATAATTTGTATGCGGGTTGACAAAATATTCTCATTAAAATTTGACTCAAGCTAACCAAATGATGCTCTACTGCATGTTAATTTACAATTCGAAAGTTCAATTCTCCATTTTTTGGGTCGCCTCAAATATCCATACAGGTATTTTGCAAATATGGAAGTAAAACCAAAGGAACTCGGATTAGGACCTTTTGACATATTATCTCAATTGCGACCACATTTTCGAGGTCCCAATTTCAAGGATCCTCCCCACCTACCTTACAAAAGGAATACTTAATGTTTCATAATTACGAAATTATTATCAAGCTGAGAAGCAAAACGATCGTGTTGAATGAGTAACTCTCCAAGAAATCTTGTTTTTTTTTGGCTTGTTGTTAAACTTTTTTATGTTTCATGTATTTTTTGTTTTTATTTTATTTTTTACACATAATTGATTTCTGATTGTTAGTCTAGTTTTCTATTAAAATTTCAGAAAGCTTTTGCATTCAAGTTTGATAGCGTTGTAGCTATAGGTTTTGTGATCGTAGGGGGTGGGGCAAATTTTAGGAAGTGAGCTATTGTAGATTTTCGGTAGAAGGTAGGTTGACTGACTCTGCGCGTGGGTATGCACCAAGCTTTTTACTTCCAAGTGCCAGGATCTTCTGGTCCTGACTTCTGTTGGCAATTGAAGTCTCTTCTGGTAGTTAGAGAAGCTCTCGACGACACACATAAATCCGGCTTTAGAGTAGTGTGGTTTCGATTTTTTTTATTCTCTCTGTCGTGCTTGATGACGCCCCTGGGCACACTATTTTGAGAGCTCTTCTGTAAGCAGTCTCGAAAGGTTTCATGACAGACTCGTATGTGCCAATCCCATGCCGACACGGCATGTTTGTTTTGCACTTTTTGTAGTTGGTCAATGACAGGTCCAGAATTCATTTTGGCGCATCCAATGACCACCCGGAGGCTCCTTTTCAGCGGGTCTGTCATGAACATGGCCCATGATATACGTTTGGTGAAGTTCTTCCTCAATTAGTCATCCGAACCGTGCAATCTTTTTTACCTCCGAATATTCTGAGAAAAGGTAAACTGAAGACTGGACCGGATTCATGTCCATCGCACCTTTTTTGTGGCTGGTAGAATCGCAATGCAAAATCGTTTTGAACTTCGCATAAAGTGGAATTAAAAATAGCAATGGGCTGTCCGGAAGGATATTCTTCAAACTAAAACAAGACTTTAAACCTTGAACATGGGGCCAGGCGGGGTCCGGCAAACCAGTTGCAGGCCCCCTCCACCACCATAACATAGTTCAATATTTCAACAGGTTTATACATGTATTATCGAAGGGTTGGGGGAATGCAGCTTGTGCACATTCGATTGAATACTGCCGCTCCTTCGCTCAGCGTTCGTTGTATATGAGGCATTTGCAACAACTAACAATCGAACAAGTCGGGCTTTTTGAGTCGCAGATTTTCCAAAGAATACAATGTACCATGTCATGGTAATTCACTGTTTTTAGGAATCATAACATCAATTAAAGGTTGGCGGGTTCCCAAAATGAAGAATAAATGCTCGCGTACTCCATGTAAGCTGAGACAAGGATTAAAAACTTGAATAAATCAAATTCGTTCATTTGAACAGGCAGGAAAAAACAAGATACGAGCAGAAGGGCATTATGAAGATAATTCTATTGATGAAGTCGGTTAAAAAGGGCAGCAGCCTATTCTAATTGATATCTATTTCAGGATGTAAAAAAGTATTCAAAGGGTCCCTCCGGGCAACGAGAGAAAATCTGCCTCAGACACCAATTTCTATTTCAATTGGATGTTAAACGATAATTTTTGGGGGCATTTCTAGCCCCCTACCTTATTCCGTCTTGTCGTTACATCAGAAAATTTTAGGTCATTTTTTTGCAGCTTTATCGACTAAAATTCACGGATTGGACAAATTACAAAAAATCAAGGGATTTTAGGACATCAATACAGAAACAACTTTTTTGAGGTCCGGTACCACGAAACCTATTTGTGAAAAATTGTTAAAAGTTTAAAACCTTAATATTTCTTATTGTTAAAAGGTGCGATTTTTCGCACCTAGTTCCTATAGGTGCGCACCAACTTGTTCTTATAGGTTATTTATATTAGTCAACTTAACAGACTAGTCTGGAGTAAGCCAACGTTTTGACGAATTTTACCTAAAATGAGTCTTGAACATTTTTCTCGTAATTTTGGATCAATGATTAATTTTTTTGACCAAACCTCGAAAAAAATCGAAGCATGCTTATTCAACGCAGTCAAAAACAGTCAGTAAAAACAGTCCATTAAATAATAACTACTCTCCATTGGCTGAAACCCCCTGTAATCGGAGATTGAAAATGACAAGTTTTGGAATGTTTTTTAAAATTTATTTTATGGAATAAAATTTATTATAAATAAAATATAATATAAAAATTAAATATATTTTTTCTTTACGTCAAAATTGATGACCACAACCAGGGCTGACATGATGAAATTTATTTATTTTATGCCAACGTTTCGCTTGATTTGCCGAGCACCATCAGGGGTTACTTTGTAAACATGGAAGTAAAACCATTTATGATAATAAAATGTATCGGCTCATCAATAGCTATAGGGTTATGGCCCTTAGGTTAAGGGTCCTGCGAAATTCATGGCAGTCGCAATTATTTTGATGTCTTAGAGTCATATTTGACTAGTAGATTCTACTAGGTAGCCTCAACAGTCCTCCAGCGGGTCTGCAGATACGAGCCTTGAGTGCTGAGTCGAACTGGTTCTTGGCCTTTTACGTAAAACACTTCCTCGTCCTCGTTAAAGGAATATGCCCCCTGCCTAATGTTTCACTCATCCGTACCCAGTAAGAAACGAACAGTATTACCCTTAGGAAAAATATAGGCGTACTTAGTGAGAATAGAATAGTCATTATTTTTCCCAAAAAACACTTTTTGGTTTTCATATTTATTGGATTTTTTGTGCACTATACGAAATAATTTGTGAAATGATCTTCGAGGATTTTTACACCCTCGTATTTTGAGCCGGCAATCCAAATATTTGGAATCAACCACCAAAAAGTTATGTGCTTATTTACCATCTGTGGAGAAACTGACTCCAGCATTTTCCACTCAGGTGGTTCTTAACACGGTTCCAACATTACCCCCGAGCTGTGGTGGGACCAGGAAACTGGAGCTTCCTCATCTCCCCTATCTGGGATTTGGGCCATCCTGGCCTCGCCCCTCAAAAATGCTAAAGCATCCCAGCTCCGTAGGGTAGACCAGAAGAACCACCCTCCAGTACTGAGAACGATGTTTTACTCGTTAGCTCAATTTCGGTGGAGTTAATTAAATAACAATTAATCTTGTTTTGCCCCAAAATTTAAGGCCTCAGCCGCCCGGCATGACGAATTGGCTTCGTATATTTAGTATATCTAGTTTCGTTTCCTGCTTCAATATGTTTGCGGATCACCGCTCAATCAAAGGTAATGTCGAGTCGAAAATAATTGGGGATCGGGGGTTTAAAATGAGATTGATTCCAAAGATGAAAAAAAATTTTTTAAGTTTCAACACTCTCAAGAAGCCTCCAGTGTTCAGTAACTACCGTACGCTTATCCTCCTTGTTGTAAGCTTTCCTAACCATTCGTACGTTATGATCCTTTTGACGACAAACAAGTCAGCGGAAAAACGTAACCGACTCGCCCCTAAAACACATAGAATAGATCGCGTGATAGCGGCTGTAAGACTTTGTGCAACAACTTGAACTACGTACTTACCTACAATCTAGTCGATTCCTAGCACCCCATAATTTGGTACTTATTCGTAATAGTTATACCTATAATTACCGGTAAAAATGGCAAAACTCAAATCGACCCCATTCATGTGAGGACGCAGCACGCAGAAGGCATATGGCTAATAATATCGCCTCGTCATTGAAACTAACACGCTTCCTGGGAATTTCATCGCATGATAGGAATAATTCTATTATTCAAAATTCATCGGTAATAATATCTGAGATTGGTACAGTTTCCCTACAGTAAGATATTACCTACTCGATAACATCTCTTCCTCAGTTTTCTCACTTAATTGGGTATTTAAGGTCCCTGACGACCAGGAGTTATCAAAGGCGTCTGATTTACTCATGCACAATAAATATCGTTAGAGCTTGGATGCTCGTTATGCCAACATTTATCTCACGCATTGCCTACCATCTCATAAAGCTCTATCCATTTCAGAATAGATTGGTGTTGTCGTTTTTCATTTCAATTTCAATCATTATTGAGTAATTGATCACTCAGCAATGCCTATTTGGTTTGATCTTTGTCTTTAGTAGGTAACTAAAATGTTAACTGTTAACATCCTCAGTTTTGACGAAGAAACTTCTTCGTACTTGTACGAAATTCTAAAAATATTAAATGAATTGATGGAGATTGTGCGATGATCCAAACTCTTGGTTGGTGAAATCCACCATAAGGGTCCCATTGCTCAAATTCCATAAAGGTGCAGTACGTGCTCGATGAGTGGAACCAGGTGAAAATTGATGTAGAAAATTTCAACATACATTTTCCTTAAGTTCCACTAATTAGGTACTATTTACACGGTTATGACGTCGCGTACCCCCTGCTCGATCCCTCTCACTCGCTTGGATTTATGACATCACCTGAAATTATCAGAGCTTGACATCGGTTCGTTTTATACAGCGGCACAAAAAATTAACAAGAAGAATCTACAAGTAACTCCGTCTCATCTAACAGGATTAGATGATAAGTCGAGTATTTCTGAGAAAAAAAAATTGAAAAATCGACAACAGCAGACAGGTCTACTATGATTCAAATCTCTTCAGCCTCTAGCCCTGTAACTTCAAATAAATGAAAAATTCGTTGTTAAAAAATAAATGATTCAAAAACTTATCATTATTGACCATTACGTTGAAGGAAATAACTTAGCCGTTGGCCCTTTGATTTGAAATTTTTATTTTCGAACGATAACACAGTTTAAATTGGTTTCTAAATAATATAAATGTAAAATCTAATGAGCCAATATATCGACGATGAAACTGCAATACTGCCCAATTCAAAGCATCGTGTCTTTTGGGGGCGTCTGGGTTGCCTACTTCTCAAAACTTGGATTGGTGGCAACTTGGCAAATCACGCGTCCATAGATTGCATGGCAAACGAATTGGGCAGTATTGATTCTACATCGTCGATATATTCCTGCATTGGAAGCTCTGCCCACTCGTTTCGCAGGTTAATCCTTAGATTCAAAGAGTACCTATTCGACATAAAAGTCAACAGGAAATAATCCGCTTAAGTCAAGCTGGTTTGGAAGGTCAATTAGTGAGCAAGCACAGCGGTAATTCCGTCTGTGCCGTAGAATCTAACAAGCGTAATTAGCCTGCGAGCTCAATGCCAATTCGAATAAAATCGTGTTTACGTTTTTCCCAAGCGTAGAGTTCCATTGTCAATGGTGAATGAGAGGTGCGGTACATACAAAGTAATACTCGGAAAAAAGTCATTAAAATAATGGTGAGATAATAATACTCGTGTGGTTGTCTCTGGAGGAAAACTCGTGTATCTAACAAAGTTCGAAGGAAAAAAGATGTTTAAAAAGTAGGTAAAAGAATAGGTTGTTTATTTACCGTGTGGTCCGTGTATGGTCATTTACAAAAACGGCCATAGCTCCCTCAATTCTCAACCTTTTTTCAAATGTCTTGAACCGGAATGTTTGTCTTTGCAAGACCCTGTTCAATCGAAATTTGAATAACTCACAGTACATTCAATACATTTGCATTTTTACTTCCATATTTACAGAGTAAATGGAAGTATTGTGATCGTCCTAAAATCGAGAATCGGAACGGAGCTTCAGAAAAAACTTTTTCTTATACACATTTACTCAGAATCACTTCCTGAACAAGTGTCTGTGTGTCCGTGTGTCCGTCTGTCCGTCTGTCCGTCTGTCCGTCTGTCCGTCTGTCCGTGTGTCCGTCTGTCCGTCTGTGGTCATTTACAAAAATGGCCATAACTCCCTCATTTCTCAACCTTTTTTCAAATTTCTTGAACTGAAATGTTTGTCTCAGCAAGACCTAACACCCTGTTTAATCGGAATTTGGATAACGCACAGTACTTCCGAGATATTTGCATTTTTAGTGTTTTCTATTTTATTTTTTTCCGGCCGCAAAAATGAACCGATTTGAGCGTTCTTGGTCTTAAAATCTTTGTTTTACCTTGCAGAATATGTGGATATTTTTTACATTCCGAAAATGTGGCGTTTTTTCATTTTGGGCGAATTTTAAAATTTTAATACTGAATTTTTTGATATTTTTGACCTAAACACTTACAAAAGCAGTCAAAATATGATCAAATTGTGTCACAATTTTACGTTTCAAAATATGGAAGTATTGTGTGTTATCTACGCACCACTGGTTAGTGTTTTGTATTTCATTTTTTTCTGGCCACCAAAATGAACCGATATGGGCGTTCTTGGTCTTAAAATCTTTGGTTAAAATCGTTGGTCTACCTTGCAAAATATGTTGATATTTTTTATAATCCGATAATTTGGTGTACTTGTATTTTTGCGAATTTCAAATTTGTATAGAGAGTTTCTCGATATTTTGGATCCAAACAGCCTCCAAAGTAGTCAAAATATGACCGAATTGTGCCAAAAATAAGCGTATCAAAATTTGGAAGTATTATGTGTTATTTAAGCGCTACAGGTTTTTATAAACCTACGCTATTGCAGATGAAGATCAATTTAACATCAGGGTTTACCTGAAAACAATAAAAATGAAACAATAAAAGGTATAAAAAGGAATAAAAATATTCTTAGGTAACATACCAGTTCAGTTTAAAATTTAAGAACCAACAACAACACTAATGAACTAGAAAAAGGCAAGCGTTTCACAGTAACGCTTGTCCGGTCATGTTTAGTTGTAAGCGTTACCAATACGAATAACACCGGCTTCCGCGTTCCGAAGTCGATTTCCTTACGGGGCATAGAAAAATCAAATCTGGGCAGAATCTGCAGAGTTAGTTAAATAATGATTGCTATGAGTAATGATTACTTCCGGCCATCTTCCATTTACTTATATCCCGTTACCCATTACGAACGAAAGATCGACCTGAGACGAATGGAAGTCAGTTACCGGGATAGGGGTCGCACAAAAACAGACGTCTCATTTGCCGAGCTTTCGATAATTTATTTTATCTTCCCTCAGGGCCTAGAAAAGGTAATGCGTCAGAAACGGCTGGTAAATTGAAATTAAAAATCTTTAAAAACCCTATCGTCCCGATATTATATGCATACAGTTTTCACTCAACCTACAATAGTAATGTAGTACCTAATGTATTTGTATCTGTGATGCAAAAAATAATATTAATTAGTATTTCTTGTTTGGTTTCTAATTAGTTGATATTTGTTTTTAGATTTTACTGTTTTTTTTCTTTAAAGTTGATTATGGCGTCATGCCCTTGTGAGTCTCCAAGTAGGCAGGTTTTTATCCACACGTGCCCAGCTGTTTTAAAAAAGAAGAAAAAAACGCTGCTAAGTAGATCAGTGGCATGTGCACATCAGTTTTTGGTGTAGCCGAAGAACTCTGCAAATTTTGCACAGGGGTTCATTTTTCGATTGCAAAGACAAATCTTACGATATATAGGTTCTCCTCAAACACGGAATTTAGTTGTTATTATTCTAGAATTTCAGTATAAATTGGTGTTCTAGATGGGGATTTGAAAAAACGTTTTTTCAACCCGGCAAAAAATAATCATCCTCTTTGCTTGGTCCTCCTTGCTTGACCTACCTATCTATCTTTTCAACGCAGCGCGTCGTTAATTTTTGTTGAAATCATCATTTAATCTATTCTTATTTACCTACATAACTAACAGAATAATAATAATTATTAAATTATCTGAATAATTAAATAAATTTATTTATTATTATTATTTATAATAATAAAATAATTTATAATATATTTATTTATTATATTATTTTATAATTAAATAAAATTCATAATAATTAACTTAAAAATGCGTCAAGAATGCCTCAGAACCATTGTTGAAGCTTGACTCGCTCTCACGTTGCCAAGCGCAACTGGCCTAGTGTGAGTGCGTCACTTTGTTGGTGTCATAGGCTAGTGGTCGTAAGTAGATCAATCAACTGTATCTAAGAACCGATGCCGAGTTCCCAACTTTTTCCAATTTTTGTTTTGCTGATTTGTGTAATTCGACCAAATTCTTTAAATTGAAGATATTGGGAGGACAGAAGTTTTTGTGGGGATTCCAACGAGTGGAAAACGAATTTTGTGGCTCGAGTAGTTTTAGAGTTATTAAGAATTGTAGAAATTTTGAAAAACTCAAAAATGTCTCACTAAAACTGCAATAAATCCTGAACGGTTGGAGCTACCGGCGTGGCGATGGTCTCATTCGATTCAGCATAGAAAAATCTATAGAAAATGATGCGTCACATGCCTATGTTTCAAATTTCCAGAAAAACACGATTTTTTTCCCACTTCAACAGCTGTTTTACTGGCCTTAAAATTAAGGTAGGGTTCTGTCGAGATGTTAGGACCAACTAGATACGGAACTTGATTTTTGGTAAAAATTTCAAAATTTTTCGATAACTCCTTCCCCCTGAAAAACCCCGGACGGCGGACGGCGGACGGCGGACGGTGGACGGCGGACGGCGGACGGCGGACGGTGGACGGCGGACGGCGGACGGCGGACGGACAAAAAATTTTTATTGCAGATTCGGATTCTACACCCCTTGAAACGTAAACCAACAAATTTTCAGGGGGTGTTAAAAATTTTTTTTTCCTGACCGATTACAAAGGTTCATTTCTATAGAAAAATGAACCAAAAATTGATTTGCTGAGATATTCAATTCTGATTTAATTTAAGCATTTTGCCAGCTGTTGCTGAAGAATTATTGTTGTTTTCTAGGCCCTGAAATAAATTATCGAAAGCTCGGCATAATAGACACCTGCGACTGTGCGATCTCTATCCCGATAACTTTATTACCCATTACAATTACTCAAATATAAAGGTAATGGCCATTACTTTTCACATTACATGTAATGAGTAGTCGAAAAAATGTAAAAACCAAAAAAAAAATTGAAAAAAAAAAATAAAAAAAAATGACAAAAAATGTAAAAAAAAAAATGTAAAAACCAAAAAAAAAAAATGAAAAATGAAAAAATGAATGAATTGAAAAATGTAATGTCCAATTCCGAATACCATTGCCTGAAAAGTAATGGAGTAAATTGTAATCGAATTACTCCGATTACGTGAAATGAATTGGACTAATTAGATTACCGACAGTAAGGAAATTAGTGTTATGGTATTCGATTTGTAGAGAGATACAACCTTTATTTTTTTAAACAAAAAAAAAAAAAAAATGGCGAGCTGCCCGAAAGTACGGGTTGCCATACGACACAGCAATGTATCATCATGGTTAATCATCATCACATTTCTCCAAAGTAATTGTGATTTGTAATGTGATTACGTTTTTCGCAACTCTGGCAGTGATGCATGATTTTGACCCTATAGCAGCCGCAAATACGATATAACATTATTTCCATTTTGTATACAAAATTCGAAACCCCCGTGTAAAAATATGGAAACAACGGGCTCCTCGGGTTTTTGGGCAGTTATAATGGTCTACTTTTTGAAATTAAAAACCTCAATTAATCGTTGTAATTCTAAGACTGTATAATGCGAGAAGGCCATTAAAATTGCATTATTCGAATGGTAGATGCTCACGTATCATCAGACGTTTTCGGAAGTATCAGTATCGACCCCATTGCCAGGACCAACTCGATTATCTTCCTGGATGCAAGAACAGCCTTGAATTCGGTGTCTGGCCTCGTCTCGTCTCGGTCAAGGGCAACTTCTGGCACGAGTTTTGCTGACGAGGAAGAAACTAAGTAGGCCCTAAAAAATGCCAATCAAGTTCGGAGTCATCGACATTTTTATTGAAAATCATCTCCAATTCTAACATTTTCCAACTCAGTAGATGGATGGTGTTATTGCCTGCCTTCGGGAAAAACTAAAATGGAAAAAATGAAATAAATTTAGGCCGATATAACCCCCGCAACCCCGACCATCCCCACCCCTAACTTTCCCATTCCTCCACGATTACAATCAAAATCAAGTACCTACCTACTTTAAATTCAATTTGAATTATGGTAGGGATGCTGAGTTTTCCTGCAGGTTGAGTGACATCTCATTGAAAATAGGTATTTATTTGTGTTCTGAAATTATTTCCCCCATGCTCTTTTTTGAGTGTGGTAGACATTGAATTAGGCGGGTGTCAATTTTGGTGAAAACCGAGGGTCTTGCAAGTGAAACGAATGATAGAAACTGAATGATGATAAATAACTGTTTTATTTATTATTACCCAAGTATTTACTAACTCCCCTACATCTGGCGACCCAAAATGTCGAACTCGGTTCATTAGTTCCGGAGATTTGGCAGGCGTCGTTGTCAGATTTATCTCACTTTGAAAAGGTTGGTTTATGCAAAACTAGAGGAATATTGCCAAAAACCAAAATATGAACATTTTAACGCCCACCCTCACCCCACCCCAACATAGAGATATGCTCGTCAAATTATTGGACTGAAAAAATCCACTGTATTCTGCAAGTTAACTCCAGCATTTTAAAACTAAGAACGCTGAAATCAATCAAGTTTTGCAGGGAGTAAAAAAATGAAAGTGCTATCAATATCTTGGTATTCCAGTGAGTAATTAAAAATCTGATTGAACAGAATGATGAGTTTGTCAAGACGAACATTCCAGTAGGTAAAAGTGATTGTGTTTTTGAACCTCTGATCCGATTTTCCCAAGGGATCGGTGAACAAACGATAAGTTATTCACTTTTCAACATGACACAACTTATCAAACACTCGGCAATTACAGTGTAGTTTTCTATACGCACCGCTTCGTTAGGTACAGGTACAGTAGTTGAGTAAAGTCATCCATCAATATTTTGGCACGCCTCACACGCGTTACGGCTCAGGTCACATTGTGCCTGTCGTATTATTATTGTATAACCTGCTAGTCCATTCAGTAGGCATTCTGAATCCTACGAAACGTCAGTAGGTCCACGCGTTTTCCTATCTCAACTCAACTTTCACGCAACGATTCTGTAGACTTGGAATCATAACATGACGATTCAGGTCAAAGGCTCTAAGCGAAACAATGAGGGTAAACTTTTTCATAATCATTACACACCTAGCTCGTTGTCGCTTTTTCGACACGACCGATACCTATGATTTTTTTACTTCCATATTTATAGAGTAGGTAAATGGAAGTATTGTGATCGTCCTAAAATCGAGAATCGGAATGGAGCTTCAGAAAAAACTTTTTCTTATACACATTTACTCAGAATCACTTCCCGAACAAGTGTCTGTGTGTCCGTCTGTCCGTCTGTGGTCATTTACAAAAATGGCCATAGCTCCCTCAATTCTCAACCTTTTTTTCAAATTTCTTGAACTGAAATGTTTGTCTCTGTAAGACCTAACGCCCTGTTTAATCGGAATTTGAATTACTCACAGTACCTACTTCCGATAAATTTGCATTTTTAGTGTTTTCTATTTTATTTTTTCCGGCCACAAAAATGGGCCGATTTGAGCGTTCTTGGTCTCAAAATCTTCGTTTTACCTTTTTACCGTTTTTACCTAGAATATGTGGATATTTTTTTTTCCAAAAATGTAGAGAATCTTTTTTTTGGCAAATTTTAAAATTTGCACAGTGAATTTTTTATATTTTTGACCTAAACACCCTCCAAAGCAGTCAAAATATAATCTAATTGAGTAAAAAAATTTGTATCAAAATATGGAAGTATTGAGTGTTACCTGCGCACCACTGGTTTTAGTCGAGTAACTATGACGATTTATTTGTTAGGTATTCAAACGATGGACAATTGGCAATCGAATTGTGAAGTTTGATTCCATGAGACAAGTTCATCTTTTTCGTCTAACCGTACGTGCCAGAAACAGCCAGTTTTATTTTTGTCATGAGTAAATGCAAGTGTTGAGATTGTGTAAACTAAATGTATATATACATAAGTGATATATCACAGTCGCCCCCTCCCCCCTCCCGGGGATCGTCCTTTGACACTGAACCGATACTAAATGTAAATCCCAGGACCAGGAATGGCATCATACGGGCTATCATTGGTAATGTATGGGCCAAGTGTTTTCATGCCACCACTCGTATTCGACCCTTCAATCCAGGCAGCTTCACGGTTTGATCCTCACACTCTGACTGCTTAGCTGTCCGTGAGCCCATGGCATACAATTTTGTGGGGGATATGTTGATAGATGTCGATGAAATAATTTAAAACTAGGCTTGAAAGCTAAGAAATGTAGAAAATGCCTTTTTTCGAACCAAAACCAGCGTTTAACAATAAATTGAAATTTATATAGATATGATTCCTGAACGATTGCTGTCGATCACATAGGTATAAATGGAAAGTCATCATGATTCCTCTTCAACCCAAAGTATCATTGAAAGTATGGTTAAATTGACCTTCCCGCTCGGCCGGTTTATTACCTGGCATACTTGTCTGTGGCTGTTGATTCCCAGGATCGAGCTACGCAGCCGCCCAATCATGGGAGTTCCCCGCACGAAGGTCCCCCGTTGCTAAACCTCCCTCAACCTCAACTGAATTGTCGCCGTCATCCGTAACTTTTTGAACTGCGAAAAAGAAATTCCATTAAATCAGTGGTGCGTAGAGTGTGTAAACTCAGTATTTCGATATTGACCGGCTAAGTTATAGACCCCTGCGGGACTGATTTCGTAGCTACCAAGATAGAAAATTCAGCAGTACATTGGAGACCTTTCTGGTGCTACCGCAAAATAAATGTTACGTCGGCCTGGCTTTTTAAAAATGCAGGGGAAAAATTCCATTTAAATTCCGCTTGGCAGCAATCTCTTCAAGAGTCAGAAGCGCAGAACAGTCTTTTCTGACTTTTTTCAGGTTGAGGTTTATCAATAATTTTGATACCTACCCCAATTTTTATCATTCTACCTTTTATAATAAAATTAATACTTATAATTTTTATTGGGATGGGTCTGTTTTTAGGCATTGTTTTATTCGAGGTAGAAATTTTTCTATATGTTTTATACAGTATATAGGAAGAATGTGATTAGGATGTTTGGAGCGTAAAGATTTAAAAACTCAGATTCCAATTATCGACTCTGTTTCTCACCTTACGTCTGGGAAGGGAATTAGACGATATTCTGAGTTTTGCAAATATTGGCATTACATTCCACACGGTATCGAGACCAAAGTGAGGGCAGTGCGATGTAGTGCAGTTCGAATTGCGACATTTTTTCGGTGACTACACCGCCCAACGCTAGGGTAGAATTTTTCAATATCTGGGATACAATGCGAGTCGTGAGTTAAGGACGCGGAAAGCTAGAAAAAGATACTTGACACTGATAATATTCATAAGTTGAGGTTATCTGGAGTGAGGTCGGTTCTTTTTGACTAGGAAATAGTGTTTATATTTAAACCTCCAAGATTCCAATGACTGGTTCACTTTTGGCTGAACCTTAGTGGAATGATATACTGTTGAACGAACATAACCGAATAGACAAACATTATTTATCCAACTTCTATTTCATCTGAATAATAGGCAAACCTAAATGGACGGTAAGAGTTTCAGTCTTAAAATTGAATTATCAAAATTGTTGTAATTCCGTTTCCTTTTATTTAAAATATTTTTTTAACCAATTGATAATTTCTGTGATCTGCTGGTTCAGGAGTCTCAGGTGATATTTCTGTTTGACTGATGGGCCAAAGTTCTTAAAGGTCTTAAAGTTCTCCGAATTGAGCTTTCTCAATAGGGCCTTACAAAGAAAAATTAGAATTCAAAAATTGTACGAAAATTTGCCAAGCAAATGTCAATTTGGACGTTTATATTATTGACCCAAATAATTCATTAATTAGAGGCACCTCGGTAATGGAATATTACCACTGACAAATACTTTCGTTAATGTTACAGGAACCCCCGAACTGAGCTCGATCGTCGTCCTGTCCGAAGTGAGTACCTACCTATTACTATTGTCACACAACTATGGACTATACTAGTTCAACTACAATAAGAACTATAGTTCAACTACAATAATTATAACTATATATAGTTATAACTATATAGTTCAACTACAATAATTGTATCGGAAATAAAATATTCTACAAGTATGAAAAAAGATGGAAAAAAATGAAAACTGACACCCAAAATTTTTATTAATAGATTTACAAAGTTGGTGGCTGTCAACAGAGTAGAAGTATGGCAATAGGTAGGCTATAAAAATTAAAGTAGATAGTAGATGCGGGCGGAGGCTACTTACCCATTACATTTATTACCAACATTGATTATATAATAAAATTCGTGTTTTACATAGGTTTACTACTTGATTATGTACTAGAAAATGGCCTATTTTCAATGTTTCCTATTTTTATTTTTTTTTAAATCGCAACCGCCGTTTCAGGCGTTGGCTTTCCGCTCGATAACCAAAGTTGCCCCGGGCAGGCCCTGCCATCCTCCACGAGAGGGTCGGAACTACTATTTTGTTATATCTGGCCATAAAAACGAATAGATTCGAGTGTTAAAGGTACTGAAATATCAGTCAGGCAGCAGAATACCATTGTATGTCGTTGATACCTATTCTCCCAATTTCCATTTTTCAGACGATCGTCATAGTTCCAAACTAATCTCAAAGTGGAAAAATGTCTCGATTTTTTTTAGATCGTGGAAAAGGTACGGAAAGCCTTTCGTTCAGGGATTACTCAACCGTATGAGTTCCGCCTGTCGCAACTGAAACAACTGCACAAGCTCTGTAAAGAACGAGGCGAGGAACTGGCGGCCGCCCTCAGCATCGACCTTCGTAAGGTATGAGTGTATATCTGTGTATATTCGTTTGGGGTTTCCTTTGGTACAAGTGGCGACCAAGCCAGAGGCACGAAATTCACTTCCGATGCAAAAGAGAAAAGCTCAAAAGTTGGAATGATTTCGCAAATTACAAATCAATATTTATATAAATCGATCAATCAATGTACCATACCTATATCAATTATAATTATTGATTAAACAATTATTGTTCTATTGACATTATCAATTATCATTGATTGCAGGGTGATTTCGAATCGTATGTGTGTGAAATCGAACTTATCAAAGCCGAAACTGAGCATGCAATGAGAAATCTTAAAACCTGGATGAAGCCCGAAAAGGTAAACTATATTGACGGTAACGTGATATTGAGTCAGTTTGATTGCAAAAGAAGAATCATTCGAGGATTTCACAAATTACTTCTTGAGCCAATTTTCTTTTCACAATAGTTGGAAAAAATAGATCAACTGCGGTTTAGAGGTTGCAGGAAATTCAAATTTCCTAGTCCTGAGTTTAATTTAAATTTTTCCTAAAAAGTAGAGGAGCTGTACTGCCGAGCTTAGGAAGAGTGCAGTATCTCGAAAAATATAAAATGCAAGAAAAGCGGTTTTTTAGATTTTATTCGTTTTTGACCATGCTACGGCAATTCATGCTTCCTTCGCAACGGTTTTTTCACAACGTAGCATGCAGGAGTAACTGCAATTAAGCTTAGCAATATTCTAGCTTTCCAGTTATTCACGGCGTTTACAGCAAAATTCCTTAGCGATTTTGGAGGGAGTACCGGTGAACTTAGATCTGCAAATCGACGGCTAAGAACCAGCATGACATAACTCAATTTTCCCATTTTGAGAAGTGCACTTTACGATTCAAATTTTCGCACCCAATTTGATGGAAGTAAAAATACGGAATGATGGAAAAACTAATACGGAACGCTCACGTTCCTTGTGAGTTTTCAAAAAACTAATAGTTCCATCAAATCGGGCGCCAAAATTGGGATCAGAAAGTGCACTCCTCAAAATGGGGAATTGAGTTATGTCATGCTGGTTCTTAGCCTTCGAAATGGTTTATTACCCTCCCATGAACCTCTAGTCTAACCCAAAACTGCCAAAAAGTGGAGTTGAATGGAAAGTGGAAATTAATCGTGAAATCAATCCCTTGATCGACCTATGTTATGGACTAATTTATTGAAAGAATTGATCAAGTCCAAGAGTTCATAGACCCCACTCTTCAGTAGTTGGGTCTAAAGAGCGCCCAGTGATGGTTCAGACTGTGGCAGAATTCATGATTGATTGATTGATTAACGCTTTATTTAACCTGGCAGAATTTGGTCGCAGTCGACCACTCTTCCATCCAACCAGGGTTGTAAAAAAACAAAAAAGTAAATTACAAAATAGATACACTTAGTAAATGATACATATAAAAATTAAATAAAATTAAAGTAAATGCTCCAAGAAGTATAATATACTTTTTTCATACTACATATATATACACTACGCTACATATATACTACACTATTATACGCTATTATATTCACTTTTTATGTTATGAAAAATATTGGCGATAAAACTGATCCCCAGGCAGGACGAACAACGACGTCAATTATGGACACGGTGCAGACTGTCGCTGATCCTTATGGTGTGGCGCTGATTATCAGCAGTTGGAACTATCCAGTTCACCTAACTCTTATGCCGCTCGTTGGAGCTATAGCGGCTGGGAACTGCGTGATCATCAAACCATCGGAAATGGCTCCCGCCACCAGTGAAACACTCAACAAGCTGATCCCGCAGTATCTTCATCAGGTATACATAACAATGAAGCGACAATAATGGAAACACCTCGGAGAATAAAAGAATATGAGAGTACGATGGGCTACCACTCTCTCCCTCACCTCAAAAATAATAATGGAAACATGTATTTGGCTGTGGAAATATTTCCAAGCCTTCGCCTCCAAGATGTAGATTTAATGACATATTTGTAATTCAACTGGCTGTCCAGTCCTTGTATGTTTTCATCAATTTTTTCTAATGGACGATGACTTATGAACATTTTTAAATATTATTCAGTAGCACCCAAACACCTGTAGAATCTGAACACCAACAATGACCATTTTTAAACAGATAGGCTTAGTTGAGAAGTGCTGCACCCACAGTCATAAGTACCTTATTAATTTGACGCCAAATGTTTCTTCCTATAGGTTCCTAATATTCTTCTCCAAGATTGGTAATTCTTTTTGGTGATAATTTGAGATACCTGCCACTTCCTATTGTTCCAGTTTAGTCTTATACCTGGCATATTAGGCTCACTGAAGCAACAGGGCCACGAGGCAGGCCAGTTGGTAAAAATAGTTCTCCAAAAGTTTTTGAATAGATTCAGTTTGATTATTGACCTGATTATTGAATGAATCAGGTATGATGAATTAATGATCAAATCAATGATGATTTGAATTTGATTGGTTATATCTTGGGATGCCGTGGTCTAGAAATAGGTAACAGTAGGTTGCGTTCAAACCAGTTGCTATGTGCCATATTTGGGGTTGTAAAACTGATTTAAAAACTGAGAAAAAAATTCTTCTCAATACGTGACTGTTTCAATGCCTAAAATGCGATCGGACAAACAGTCTGACACTAATTTTCTCTCACAAAGTAATTTTTACTATTGGCAGTGGATAATATAATGATTTATAATACATTTACACATACCTACCTAGTTTATACCTAGGTATATTAAAATGCAATAAATTGAAATATAGATATAAAATATAGTAAATTTATTGCAGGCTTGCTACAAAGTGGTACAAGTTGGCCCCAAGGAAACGGAAGTACTTTTGTCCGAGAAATTTGACTACGTATTCTACACCGGTTCGTCGCGTGTCGGACAGTTGGTCTACTCGGCCGCTAGCAAACATCTCACTCCTGTCACCCTTGAGATGGGCGGAAAAAGGTGAAAAGGAAAAAGAGTACCTACCTACTAGATGATCATTTCGTTACCTACCCATAGACGTGTGTTCCTATAGGCTATAGGTCTGTAGTGTGAAATTTAGTGATAAAACTTTGTCTAAGGGCCATTATCATCAAACATTTATCAACTCGTTAGTTACCTACTGTTGGTCAAACATCCATCAAGAAGGCTACCATCAGCAACCAACGAGTCTTCAATTTTTACTAGTCAGATAACGCAAAATTCTTTGATATTTTGATACGTAAATTTTGAGTACTTCGGAGGCTGATTGGATGAACCTAAAACACTAAAATTTTGAGGTTTTATTATGACATATTATGGCTCACCAGAGTCCGAAATAGCCCTCACATTTTAGCAATCCTTATAAGATAAGTAATTTGATCCTCCTGTTCACAGCCCAGTTTTCCTTGACGACACTTGCGATCTACGTCTGGCGACTGAGCGAATCCTCTGGGGTAAACTAGTCAACGCCGGACAAACGTGTATCGCGCCGGATTACGTCCTCTGCTCTCAAAACGTCCAGAGTAGATTCGTCGAAATGGCCAAAGAGGTTATCAACAAGTTCTACCCGAACGGGCCTCGTTCATCACCTGACTTGTGCAGAATAATCAATGAAAAGCACTTCAGGTCAATTGCATTATTTCTCTAGTCAATAGAAATTCCTAGTAAACCCGAAAAAATGACGAAAAAAATTGTCTCATTCTTTCTTATTTCCACTTTGGAAGCCTTGCTGGTCGATTGAGAATAGCAAAAAAAGTTCGGCCAGTGAAAAAATATATGCTCTTATTTCTAAAATTTCGTTGGACCTACACAAAACAATAATAGTTTTCAAGATAATTGAATAATAAATAAAAAAATTACCAATGTAGATGGCACCTTGAACTAGGCCCAACGTGTATCCTACCCGTTTTGGATACATACTTACCCTAAGTGCAAAATATTATCTTCAGACCCTAGAGCCAAAGTCGTGTTTCTAACCTTCTCCTTAATACGGAAATACTATGTAACACATATACTATACATATAATACTATGTAGCAATAAATAGAGCATTTCCAAATCAAATTGAGAATTTTTGAAGACATTTTTCTATAGCATGCGAATGAAAATAGACCCGATCCTTGAATTCAATCTAGACAGTACCTAGGTGCCTTCTGCTTAAATGCAATGATGTTTCTCCGCTTTCAAAAACGTGTACCTGTACCGATTCTATACCTAACATGAATCTTCCAACTTGCAGACGATTACGCGAGCTGTTGGGTGACTCGGAAATTGCCATCGGAGGGGAAGTGGACGAAAACGAACGTTACGTGTCGCCAACGGTTCTCACCAACGTGAAAGAAACGAGCAAAATTATGCAGGAGGAAATATTCGGGCCGATATTACCAGTTATCTGTGTCGATTCGCCGAATGAAGCTTTGAATTTTATAATGGAAAGGTAACCGATCATCTCAAAACGTTAAACGTTGGTTATACTTCCAAAGTGGTCTCTGGTATCACAGAATTGTCATTGTCAAATTAGTTTTAAATAGGAAAGAGTAGATACTGCATGCGCAAAATTATGGTAGGTACACACGGCTCTTTGAGAGTCTCGCAATATTTTAGAAATTTTGATTCTACCTCTGAAACGTAAAATGTTAGAGTTTGAGAAAAAGATGTTAATCGCCCAAAAATCTTGATCGGTTCAGCATTCAGAAAAATAATGCACCAAAATAAAAAATTAATTAATTAAAAGTAAATAAAAAAAATTAAATTAAAAAATAAATCCTTGGAACGGAAGAAAGGACATTCTGGTGGGTACACATCTGATTTTCTATACTGAAATTTCATCTTTCTTGCAGGAGTCCACCCTTGACGTGCTATGTTTTCTCTACTAGACGAGATGTGCAAGATGCGTTTGTGCGAGGAGTCACCGCGGGATCGATTTGCATTAATGAAACCTGTAGCATAATCATCGGTAAGTGTCAGCCTTGGAAAAATTTTCAATGCGTTTAAACCTGCATAGTTTAACTTCGTTATTCCTTCGCTCATTCATCAATCATTCAGCAGCGTGTGCAGATGAACCAAAGTATTTTTTTATTGCAGTGAATAGTTTACCTTTCGGGGGAGTGGGCTCCAGCGGCATCGGGGCCTACCATGGAAAATACTCATTTGACACGTTCTCTCACAAGAAAAGTATTTTAATCAAGGACTACAACTACATCACAGACAGCGTCATAAGGTGATTTACGGATACCAACCTGTATATATTTACAGATACCATGGCACGAATAACTAAAATTGTGTGCCTGATAGTCCTGTGGAAAAACTAAAAAAATGCTGCAAAATCGTGCATAGGGGTAATTTACGCGGATCTCTTCCCTTATTCGATGCATATTTTATGTAGGGTTCAATTATTCTACCCAGTAGGTACATACCTATGTTGAAAACAATGTCTAACTATTTAGTAGGCAAAACTTTGTAAAAATTCTTGACATTCGTGAACTCTCCTGACTCCTATTTTAGGTATTCATGTAATGCATCCAAACTTCCAGCAGTTTCCGTGCTGTTGCTTTACATTTATTGAATAGAGACTTTTTTGGCTAACATAATTGAACGGTTGAAATTTGGTTCTAAAGCCTTTGCTTCAGCAACATCTCTGTGAATATGATGAAATTGTGCAGACCTCCTACAACCAGACCTGCGCGCTCACTAAAATGGCTATAACTTTTGAAAGGTGAAAGCTATCAAAGCGCCAGTGGTCTCATTCAATTCAGCATGAAATCTAGCAAATGAAACAAAACGGTTCAAGTAAGAACTTTCGTGGAGGAAAAGATTTTGCAAAAACACAATTTTCTCAAGCAATAATTATTTCAGAAGCCCTAAAATTGAGCTATTAGCTTTAACCAACTAAAGAACGTGCTGCCCCGGCCCAGATTATTCCTGAAAATCAGAAAACAAATTCCAGCCGTTTGGGAGAAAAAGTATTGACGGTGGACAGCGTAAAGCTTACGGACGGAATTTTCTTTATTGCAGATTCAGATTCTTGACTGTTCTAAACGTAAACCATAAATCACAGGGCAGTTGGAAAATATTATTTCTTGGGCAATTAAGTAAAATGGTTTATTATTGAATATTAAATCAAAATCGGATGAGTGCGTTAACAAGCTTGGGGGGCTGGTTGCATCATAAATGTGCATAGTAAATAAAAATTAAATTTAAAAATTATTTTAGACCAAGCTTGAAATCACTAGGTAATTGTTCAGTACTAAATTAATAATACAGTTTACACAGATTATATTCTAGCAATATTTTGGTTTTCAGGCTTCGTTACCCGCCATACACGCAACTGAAACGACAGCTGATATCCATGGCAATCGGACTCCCACTCCCAGGCATCCCATGGCGTTTCATAATTTTTTGCATTGGAGTGTTCATCGGTGTTTTCGTCGTTATTCTCCTTCAAAAATACGCGTACGATTAGTGATAAAATTTTGAAGAAACTTAATGAAAGTTTTCTGGGCTGAAAAGGTCCTTCAAGCCGTTTAGTTATTCCTATCAAGAAATCAAGTCACTTGTGAAAAAAGTGAGGCTGTAGATTCTTAAAATATTTTATTTGGGAAAAATTTCCTTGCGTGATTTTCACTTCTATTTCATAGATAACTTAACTCTCAGGTAGGCTCTGATTTGCTGAGTAATTGAGTAGTTTCTAGTTTCCTTTTGCAGTTGTACCTACCTAAATCATGAAAGGAAAATAATTTAGGAATCCTAGATGAAAAATGAAAATCTGTATGTTAATCTAAAGATTACATAGGTATATTATGGGAAATACTGTACCAAAATAGGTATGCATCTAAAAACTGAGGGAAGGAAAATTGTGGTGTGTACACACCTGGTATTCAAGTTTTCAATAGTAACTATTGTAGTATGTATAACTGTTATACAAATTATATGCATTATATATATTGTAAGTTCACTAATGGTGAACCGTGTTTGCCAAATCTGTAGTATTTATGTAGGAATTTCACTGTGCCTGTGCATTTAAGCGAAATCGGGGAAAACCCTTGGGTGAAGTAAACTCGGGTGTTGGTTCATAAAGCTCAAGAGAAATTATTGTTATACCCCATTGCATGTTAAGAAAAATGGTTCGTTGTTTGGATTTGATAATGGTAGGTACCTCTAAAGTTCCAAGCGGTGCGAATTGAATCTTCAAGTCAGTTGGAATCCTCACTGTATTATAGTATTTGATACAGTAAATAATTCTCTGTTTTTGCTTGACAACATGTTGACACGAACGTCACCGTATATAGATACGGTGATTACTTTTTTTCATTCAGAATCGTCCAAATGTTTTCAATCATTTTCATACATTGGGATTCTCAAAACTTTTTCGCAAGTTCTACTCATCAAAACTCAACATATCGCACCTTTTTGAGAAGTCTTCATCAGGATCTCCCTTTTGAAGCAATCAAAAAAACTAACTCAATTAGCCCATTCAAAAGATGATTATTTTTTTTTATTTATCACAGATGGTTTCGTGTTAACCAATAAAAAACCAAAAATTGAGAGTTTGTTTCATTTTTGGAAGCTCCCATAACCCCCTTATAATGCCTTGACTCTTCAATTTTGAAGGAAAAACTTAGCTTCCAGGGAATGCGGTATGGACTTGCGATGTAAGGCCCTGATCATCTGGTTCAAATAGAAACGAAAGTTTACAAGTTTGTTAACCGGTTTCGGCGGTCAAGCCATCGTAAGCACAAAACCAACACTGAGCACCACAACTGCCTTATACAAGGGGTGAAGTGAAAGAAACCTTAAAAACTTGTAATTTTGATCCGATTCCAAAATTTCTTTCACTAGGATGCCGAGGAAGCCTGCCATTTGGTAGACAATTTTTCCCATTTTTTAAGGATCGCTATTGGTCGCACTACAACCAAAAATAAAGAAAAAATCTTATAAACCTGGAAAAAAGTTTTTGTTGAAAATTCGAAATTAGGCGTCTGGCAGCTAGCTTTTTTATCATTATCTATTTCCAACTTTTTACTTCCATATTTACAGATTAAATGGAAGTATTGGAATCGTTCTAAAATCGAGAAAGAAAAAACTTTTTCTTATACACATTTACTCAGAATCACTTCCCGAACAAGTGTCTGTGTGTCCGTCTGTGGTCATTTACCTAAGTGGCCATAGCGCCCTCAATTCTTAACCTTTTTTCAAATTTCTTGAACTGAAATATTTGTCTCGGCAAGACCTAACACCCTGTTTAATCGGAATTTGAATTGCTCACAGTACTTCCGATATATTTCTATTTCTAGTGTTTTCTATTTTATTTTTACTTCCATATTTACAGAGTAAATGGAAGTATTGTGATCGTCCTAAAATCGAGAATCGGAACGGAGCCTCAGAAAAAACTTTTTCTTATACACATTTACTCAGAATCACTTCCTGAACAAGTGTCTGTGTGTCCGTGTGTCCGTTAGTCCGTGTGTCCGTCTGTCCGTCTGTCCGTGTGTCCGTCTGTGGTCATTTACAAAAATGGCCATATCTCCCTCATTTCTCAACCTTTTTTCAAATTTCTTGAACTGAAATGTTTGTCTCGGCAAGGCCTAACACCCTGTTTAATCGGAATTTGGATAACGCACAGTACTTCCGAGATATTTGCATTTTTAGTGTTTTCTATTTTATTTTTTTCCGGCCGCAAAAATGAACCGATTTGAGCGTTCTTGGTCTCAAAATCTTCGTTTTACCTTGCAGAATATGTGGATATTTTTTACATTCCGAAAATGTGGCGTTTTTTCATTTTGGGCGAATTTTAAAATTTTAATACTGAATTTTTTGATATTTTTGACCTAAACACTTTCAAAAGCAGTCAAAATATGATCAAATTGTGTCACAATTTTACGTTTCAAAATATGGAAGTATTGTGTGTTATCTACGCACCACTGGTTTTTTTTTGTGCCACAAAAATGAACCGATTTGAGCGTTCTTGGTCTTTGGTTTACCTTCCAAAATATGTGGATATTTTTTATGTTCAGATAAATTGGCTTATTTTCATGTAGGGCGCATTTTAAAATTTGATTAGTAAGTTTTTTGGTATTTTTGACCTACACACCCTTAAAAGCAGTCAAAATATGGTCAAATCGTGTCACACTTTTAAATTTCAAAATGTGTGGTTCCACGTTTCAAAATATGAAAGTATTGTGTTTCAGGTGGTATTTAGGCACATTTTTTCCAAAAACTTCCAATTTTAAGAGCGATGCCATGGGTTTAGGTTTTTGAGTATTTTTTTTGGATTCCTCGCTTGATTTACCACAGGATAGGGAGTTTTTCTGGCATTTTCTTGGCGAAAATTCCTAAACTCGTTAAAATCTTACTTCGTTGTTTTTTTTTTCAACTGTTAGGAAGGTAAGTATGACTCAGACGGATACCTAAAATCATGCTAGTAGAAGAAAACCCCTGAGATCGAAAAAATTTATATGGAAAGAGGATTGTATGAGGTTTACCAATCCAACTTAGGAAACGTGTAAAGACGCGCCAGACCCATCAGTAAGCGGGAAAGAAACTATTTCGGGCAGGATTGAACATGTCGAGTTTAGCAATAATCCTCGTCATTTCGACTAGGTGAAACACTAGAGAGATAAGGAAGCTGTGATCTCTTCTTTAGCTTATTGGTAGTGTCATGACCAGTCGGTCACCTGCCTTGGTTGCTTATAGATCTCTCCTGTATCGTAGTCGTGATTAATGGCTTCCCACAGAGAGGACGCTCAGTCGGAGACGACTTCTTGTAGCACGATTGATGACAGGCATTTGCTGACGGGCCCAGAACGCGAAGATGTAGCTCGATTGCTAGGAATTAGCGAGGAAGAAGTCATTCAGGAGAGATTCCGGGTCAGCCGACGTCGGATGGAACAACTTCTATTCGGTGAGCACCGCCCACGTGGTCTGAACCTGCAGTTTTTATAAATCCATCGCATTTCCCGTTGAGAATTTTCATGTCGCAAAAATATTGGCGTCTCATCAAAGCAGTAAGCATAAGATATCTGAACATAGATGTCTTACCTTCCTATTCGAAGTTATCAAAATCCGCAAGCTCTTCTTTTGACTCGATGTAATAAATGTGAGCCCAAGGTGCCAACATATAGCTAATATCAAGTTAGGATTATTTGGAATATTACTCATGGAAATAAGGATCAAATTATTACCTCAGTAATCCTCAACATTTGGTCCCGTATTTTTTTAACCAAAAAATGGAAATCGTCTTAAAACTAGAAGTCGGGTTGGAGGTTCAGAAAAAAACGCTGCTAAATAGATAAGAGACATGGGTGCATTATTTTTCTGGGTATCACAGAATATAAAGTTCAAAAAACAAAATTGAGCATAATATGCTAGATATTATCTACGTATTATAATGTCAAATTTCCTATATAAATCGAGAAATTTAATCGGAATCACGCGGTAAAACATTTGATCAGTTCTACCCTACCCGCCTACAAAAACCATTATTCCCAATCCTGGAGAGTCGCAGAAAATTGTCAATTTTTCGTGTTAGATATTGCCTACGCAAAAATATTTTTTTTAACTTCAAATTTTTTTAAAGGGTAAAAAAAACGAAGAAACAGAAACTCAAGCTGAAAATGAAGCTCAAAGTGAAACTGAAATGAAGTTTTAATTCAAACTCAAGCGCAAACTCAGACTGAAACGTGGAACAAAAACTCAAACTGTAACTAAAACTCAAGCGTAAACTGAAGCTCAACTCAAAGTCAAACTCAAAAGTAATTTGAAATTGGAAGTGTAACTGAAACTCAAACGTTAACTCAAATTGAAGCTCAAACTCAAACGTAAACTAAAACTGAAACTCAAACTGAAACGCAAAATTGAATTCAAACTCCAACTGTGACTCAAACGTGAACTCTAACTGAAACAGGAACTCAAACTCAAACTTGAATAAAACTCAAACTGAAACTGAAAATCAAACCTAGACTCAAACTTAAACACAAACTGAAACTGGAACGGAAACCCAGACTCAAACTGTAAATGAAACTAGAACCGAATCTCAAACACAAACGTAAACGCAAACTGTAACTCAAACTTGAACACAAAGTCAGAATGAATCACAAACTGAAACTCGAACTAAAACTTGAACTCAACTTGAATTGAAATTCAAACAGTAACTCAAGCCTTCAACTCAAACTGTAATTCAAGCCAAAATCAACCCCACTAACTGAGTTTGAATTTCAGTTTGATTTTATGTTTGAGTTTGAGTTACAGTTTGAATTTGCGTTTGGGTTTGAGTTTACGTTTGAGATAGTGTTTCCGTTTCAGTTTGATTTCAAGTTTGAGTTTGATTTTCAGTTTGAATTTAATTTCAAGTTTGAGTTTGAGTTTAACTTTCGGTTTGAGTTTGATTTCAAGTTTGAGTTTGAGTTTAACTTTCAGTTTCAGTTTGGATTTGAGTTTACCTTCAGGTATCAGTTTCAGTTGAATTTGAGTTGAGGTTGAAGTCTCAGTTTCAGTTTGAATTTGAGTTCAAGCTTGGGTTTGAGTTTACGCTTGAGATACTGTTTCAGTTTCTGTTAGAGTTTCAGTTTGGTTTCAGTTTGATTTCAAGTTTGAGTTTGATTTTCAGTTTACGTTTGAGTTGATGTTGGATTTTCAGTTTCCTTTGACGTTTAAGTTCAAGTTTGAGTTCCAGTTTCAGTTTAGGTCTGAGTTTCAGTTTGAGTTACTGCTTGTGTACGTTTCATTAGTGTTTGAGTTTCAGTTCAAGATGAGTTGAAGTTTGAGTTCCAGCTTCAGTTTGAATTTGAATTACTGTTTCACTTCACGTTTCAGTTAGAGTTTCAATTTGAATTTAATTTTTGGTTCAAGTTTGATTTTGATTTTACATTAGGGTTTCAGTTTCAGTTGAGTGAAGTCCAAGTTTGAGTTCAAGCTTGAGTTTTCAGTTAGGGTTTCATTTTCAGTTTCAATTTGAGTTAAAGTTGGAGTCTCAGTTTCAGTTTGAATTTGGGTTTGAGTTTACGTTTGAGTTTGAGTTTCAGATTGAGTTTTAGTTTGAGTTCCAGTTCATGTTTGAATTCCAGTTTTTCCCCGACTGCCGTTCTCTAACCGTCGTATGGTCCGGTGGTTAAGGCGTTGGACTAGTTATCTGGAGATGCCGGGTTCTATTCCCGGCTAAGGCGAAATTTACGTGCCCGATTTCCATGTTGATCTTCGAGTCATTCACATTGATTATATGCCCAAAGAACCAACAACATCATGATTTACAAAAATTGTGAATGTAACTCAATCTGTGCCTTTTCTATGTTTTCAGGAAGTTCACCGGGATCAGCAGCACAATTTTTTGATTCTGTAAGTTTAGATTTCAGCAATGAACTAAACCCTGCTATATTCCTGCTATATAAAATTCGTTCAATTATTCATCCTGAATTTCACCATGTTTTCAGATTATGCAGGACACCAACACGGTACTGATATGGCCCACTCGCATGAAAGAAAATGCCAAGTCAAAGAAAGGTTTGTGATGCATAGGTAATGTAGGCAATTCACGGTTAATTTTAATCGAACCATCTGAAGTCGAAATGCAAACGTTCAAAAATACGGTGCCTTACGGATTTTATGTTACCGATTAAAGAGTAACCGTGTGTATTAAAATAGCAGCCTATTAATCTAATGGTTTGAGGCCATGATATTTCCTGCCTCTCGAATTATTCCAGATCCATTCATCAAGGCTCGTGGTCAAGCGATCAATGTTGAAAAAGCGAAAAACCGAGTCATTGAAGGTCTAGATCCGGAAGTAAGTCGCAAAGCACATTGACTGCTTTGTTTCTTGGCTGCATTCAATCATGCATTATAAAAAAAACCAACCCTTGTATTTGAAGTATGGCCCTTTGAAGTGATTATTAAGAACCAAAAAACTTTGATTACAGGTCAAGAGCGTCACCCTGAAAGTTGACATCAGTTATACGGACCATAGCCATATAATAGGGCGGGGAGGCAACACGATCAAATCTGTGATGAGTGCTACTGGGTGTCACATTCATTTCCCGGACTGCAACCGATCTAATGAAAACGAGAAAAGCAATATGGTCTCAATCACTGGCCAGCTGGACCGGGTGGAGGTGGCACGAGCAAAAATTAGGGTATGTACCTACGTCAGTCAAAATATATCAGTTTATCGACTACTGTCCAAAGTTGTGATTCCCGATTTCTGTCATCGTTGCAATTGTTCCAATATATTGTCACAAATCCGATGGGATTGTCTAACGAACTCTGGCCCCACTAACCGTAGGTTCAAAATTAAATAAAGATGGAGGATCAACCCGTTGGTGAACTCATGTAGTCAGCATATCAGGGATAGGGTCAAACTAAAACGCTGCCTCCTTCGCCAAGCTTTTGATATGCTTATAATCATAATATCGAATAATATCTTAATCAGGGCCTAAAAACACAACAATACAACAAACGCAAGGTAAGATATAACAGAACTAACTACATAATTCGCTTGAATAATAATGTGAAACGTACTTGGAGACCTCTATGGGAGATGATTGACCCTTGAGATGTTGTAGTTATAGAATCAGGGATAGGGTCACCTGTAAAACGCAGTCTTCTGTGCTCCTGGTACTTGGAGACGGTTTTATGAGGTCAATCCATGATGGATTATTTTTGGCGAAATGCATTAAAACTAATGTATCAACATTTTTCAAAATCAACAACAACCATTACTAAATAAAAACAATTTTATTAGGCCCGCTGATATTTGCCGGACTTGGGGCCTAATAAAATTGTTTTCATTCAGTAATGGTTGTGGAAGATTTTGAAAAATGTTTGTTACCTATCGTTTTAACGGATTACACCAAAAATAATATGGACGGTGTCATAGTTGCTTGACCTCATAAAACCGTCTATATTACGTTTTACATTATTATTCAAGCAAATTATTTAGTTAGTATTGTTTTTTCTTTACCTTGCGTTTGTTGTATTCTTGTGTTTTTAGGCCCTGATTATAAGGATATCTAGGATATATAAGGATGTCGAAAGCTCGGCAAAGGAAACAGCGTTTCAGATTGACCCTATCCCTGATCAGCTGACGATATATCGTCATTGACCCTATATCGTCGTTGACCCTATATATAGGGTCAAAGGGTTGAATCCTTGCGGCATGCTATATTGTCAAATGGTTGAGTGCCGTTGGCCTCTCCTCACTATCCTGACAAGACAAGGCACGTCAAATATTATTCTTCGAGAGGGCCGTACGGCTGAAAGCGCTCGAGCTCGAAAAAACCATATTAAAAAGTCGTCACAAATCTCTTGCAGTCGCCTCTCATGAAACTATCATTTTTGAATTTCCAGTCACTAATACCGCTGGTGTTCTCGTTTGACTTTCCGGTTCTGGGAGCCATATTTATGCCGCTGGAAGAGCATAATCCTTTCATCGCTTCCCTCAAAGAGGAGTATAATGTCCAGGTATTAGTTTGGTCAAAATAAATACTTACAGCATGACACTAATCGACGATTTCCAAAACAAAATTTATTCTTTTTGAATAATGGGAGCGTAAATAAAAAAAAATTTATTTTTTCAGAATAAATAATTGCTAATTGATTACAGGTGCTCCTTCGGACGAGGCAAAAACTTAATTCAACCCTCGTTCTAGTCAAAGGAAGCAGTACTGAATACGAAAGAGTCAAAGAAGCCACCGAAAAGCTAATAGCTCACATACGGTCTCCACAAGGGGTACGTATCGACATGTGGTTATAAATGACCATGTTAGTAGAAACTAGTGGGTTTGGATCAAACCGGAATTATTTATTTTAATTCGTTTCATTTCAGGAGCCAGTACAAATTCATACATCTATCGAGATCTCCCCTCACCACCATTTCATCGTCCGAGGGAAAGATAATGTCCATCTAAATTTAATAAAGCGCAAAACTGGTACTCAGGTATGTCAGCATGAAGGGTGTCGTGTTGTCGTGAGGTGATATCAAAGAACTCTTGAGACTAGGTACGATCATATAACGTAATCACAAATGCGAACGCTAACAATTAATTACATGTAATTCTTTCAATATGGCATAGTTATGGGAAACTAAAAATCCGGGGGAAACCCCTGTATAAATGAACTTGTACGAGTACATGCATAAGTAGCGTTTCTGAATCTTTTGGGCACCTCCTATAGGTTTCCAGGAAGAAAACCGCATAAATTTATAGAACTTTGGTCAGATCAAACCGTTTATGTACTTTGAAACCACGGTCGTCGATTTTTTCTAGCAGCATGTTTTGAACCTGGTCGCTCAACATCCATTGGGACATTTCTTGGGACCGAAATAGAAAACAATAAATTAATCGTAAACCAAAAAGAGAGATTTGTATGCTAAAATTATACAGACATAGTGAGCTTACTGATTTCAGATAACGTTTCCTGACTTGGGAGACTCAAACATCCCAACAATTAAGAGAAGCAACGTGATTATTACTGGTGATTCAATTAGAAACGTATACCTTGCACTTCAACTCATCATAGTAAGTGCATTAGCTCAATGAGTCGTCATACAGAGTGGGTACCTGTTACTTTCACAATTCCAATATTCCCAGCAAAAAAAAAGCTGCTAAGTAGATCAGTGATATGGTTACATTATTTGTCTGGGTATCACAGAAAATAAAGTTCAAGTAGTTGGAGTAGGTAGGTTTATCATCGTATTGTTGGAGTCAAACTTTCAAAATCAATAATGCTTAAATGGTACCTTTTCACAATGATGAATAAATAGGTATAAAAAGAAACACACTGAGCGATTGAACAAGACAGTGAGGTCTCATAGGGACAATGACTTTCTAACTGGGAGCTCCAAGAAGCACGACCTGCTTTCTTGGAAGAGCCCAGACGCAAACCCCCCTCCGCCCCGCACCTCTTTACATTCCCTTAATTAAACTGTCCACCCTATTAATAAAATCTGGCTGATCCGAAAAACATTTACTTTCTAATAGCCAAATCGCTGTTCCGAACCTATAATCGGACGCCCTCATGTAAAAAGGTGTAAGCTGTAAAACCAAGAAAACTGCAAAAAACGCGATTTTGGCATTATCACTCCCCCGAAATTGTCCAAGTCGACCAAAATCTCGAAAAAATGCCAAATTTCAGCAAGTTTCATGCCAAGTTTTTTAGTCAATATCCAAAGATTTGTGCCAAAAAAGCACCTAGTCGATTCTACCATTTTTCCTTGGATTTTCCAGCTTGAATCGGTTTTTAAAATTTTTCTCAGTCTGGGAGAGTCGTAGAAAATTGCCAATTTTTTGTGTCATGTACCTGCCCAAAACCTACTCAAAAATATTTTTTTGCATTATAAAATTTTTTTAAAGGGTGAAAAAATGAATTTTTTAACGTCAAAAATTAGTCGTCAAAACCAGTTTTCGACCACTAAAATCCAACCAGTTTTGAACTACAGGGAGTGAAAACGGTGTAGAAACCTTCAAGGAATCCAAAAAGCTCGAAAAGGTCAAAATCGGTTCAGTAGGACTCCCTCAAATCGGCAAAAACGTGAAAAAGGAGAAATCGCACCAAGATATTCGAGCCAAACCGGCTTAAAAACAAATTTTCAAAATCAGTTTTGGAAATTGAGAAATTTGTCGATTTGATAATTGAAAGTTGAACGTTTCATTTATTTATTTGGAAATCATCAATACATGTTACCTATTACAATATCCACTGCTTCAGCTACATTGATTCTACAAAAAATACATTCTAAATAACTAAGACTGCATAAAATTAGCATAGTGTGTAATTCTGAAATTTTTTATCCTTGTTGCCTTGATATGGCAGTATTGTGTGCTATCCACGCACCACTGGTTTCGCTCAGAATCACTTTCTAAACAAATTTCTTTATACGCCCGTAAGTACGTTTGTTTTCAAAAACAAGTAAACAATCTAAATCTCCTTTAATTATCGTAGAATTGAGAAAAAATATGTAGGCCACAAAGAATGCCTCGATGAGTATGTATGTATAAGTTTCATTTAACAAATACCGAGGGACTGGGCTGCTCACTAATATTGTTAATACTGCTGTCCAATTACAGGGTTCGTTGCCTGTGGTATTTTCTTTCGAGATGCCCGAAGGTTTTGTTAGCATGTCGAACTTGAGGGAAGCATCTGAGCAATTCGATGTGTCAATTACTGCCAAATTGAAGACCAAAGCGAATTTATACACTATATTCATCAAAAGCGTCGAGCGGAATATGGGTGAGTACAGTGCTCCAATAAATTACTATTTGGTAGCTAGCAATAAAATAATTTTATTATCATAATCAACTTTTTCGTGAGCGGTCAAATAATATCAAGTTCCTACCCATCATGATTATACTTCATTATCTGATCCCTTTGGTAGTTACCAAGGTGCCAACAGAATTGAAACTTATGCTTGTTTGTACGGCGAAATTGATGAAGAAATTTGTTTTTTAGAGAACATCTACAACGCGTACAAGGCGGTGGTTGACAATAGAGATGGGCTACCAGTTCGAGTAGAGATTCCATCGACTTACTTACTTTCTGACGCTTTACCCTACAACGTCATCACAGCTGGTTGTGAGTGATTGACACTTTTTAGAGTAGCAATTAGCATAATTATGTAATATCAACTAGCAGGGTACGAATGAGGAGCAAAAAGTTTCAGCATATCACTGTACTAGGTGTGTGAGCCATCGGCATGGATCCCAGTCAGCTTTTGATGTAAGCCGTGTAAGACGAGGTGGAGAATTCCTCAGGTTGCTGAGGATGAATTTTTCAGTGGACATTCCTCATAGATTTTGCAAAAAAATCGACAATCGGAATGGAGCTTCAGAAAAAACTTTCATTTATCCCAAAATCACAACTCAGAATCACTTCCCGAACAAGTGTCTGCGTGTCCGTCTGTGGTCATTCACATAAGTGACCATAGCGCCCTCAATCCTTAACCTTTTTTCGAATTTCTTGAACTGAAATATTCGTCTCGGCAAGACCTAACACCCTGTTTAATCGGAATTTGAATTGCTCGCAGTACTTCCGATATATTTTTTTTTTAGTGTTTTCTATTTTATTTATTTCCGACCACAAAAATTAACCAATTTGAGCGTTCCTGTTCTTAAAATCTTTGTTTCACCTTGCAGAATATGTGTATATTTTTGTATTCCAATAAATTGGCGTATTTTTATTTTGGGCGAATTTTAAAATTTGCATAGTGAGTTTTTTGATATTTTTGACCTAAACAGCCCTAAAAGCAGTCAAAATATGATCAAATTGTGTCAATAATTTACGTCTCAAAATATGGAACACACAATACTGTTATTTATGCACAACTGATTTTGCCTGCCAATCATCTCGCATTTTTGCCCTAAGCACCATTTCAGCCAAATTTTTACTCGGAAATTTTTCCACCTTAGGTAACGAAGGGAGATCCCCAGGATACAGATCCCCACTTCCATCTAGTCCATCATTGCATCCAACCAGCACTCACCATACAGGCGGACGACGCAGCCCCACTTCGCCAATTCTCCTGCAACCTACTCAGGTGTGTGCCTTGAGTTTCGAATCATTTTTATTGGCGAAATTTTCAATGTGTTACAAATAATGTCCTTGGAATTCGATGGTCTTGATATTCAGTCAGATCCTTAGCTGGGCCAACTCAGAGTCGCACTCAAGACTCACAAGCGCCAGCTATCATATCCATCATTTATCATATTCATCAAACCCCAGCAGTGAGAGAAATGACAGTTCTGGAACTTAAGAAAAGGCCGCATTGCCCCAAAGTTTACTACTTGTATATGATACAACGTTTTCTGTGATTCAGCCTTTGTATTGCCGGGATATGACCATCAATTGTTTACAATAACTCAAAAACTATGTATTTTCTGTGCATAGATTATTGAATCAAAATTATGCGTCGTTTCCTGAAATTCTGTATTCTGAGACCAGTGCAAATTGGGCCCAAAACGATTGCATTTTCAGCCGCTCAGGCCCAAAACTGAACCTCCCGTTTTGTACGCTGTCGTCGTTGACAGTTGACAATTTCACGTTGGATCATACCTACCTAAAATTTAAGAAACGGAAAGTTGCAATGCGATGACACCTGATTTTGTTTTTTGCAATTTCAGGGTTACGGTAATTCGACATCTCCGTTGTTGAAGGACTTGGGCGCCTTCGGCCAGCCGCCACTTATCAACCAAGCTGCTTACTCGTCTTTCTGGCCGCATCAGAATTTCCTCCTCCATGGACTAGCTATTCCTGACAGGTCAACCGGCCGCTTGTCGTCATCTATTCCTTCACTGAGCAACGACCGAGGTAGATAACTCACATACTTTTTTCATACCTGAGCTATGGATGTTTGGATCCTAGTAGGAAACTGTGATCAAGGTTGGTAAATTATTTTACAGTCGTAGGTAGGTCGACGTAGGTCATGTCGAACCGCCATCAGAGCATGTAGCTCCAATCACCAATTAATCGTAAGGCTGAGTTTCTTTGAATTTTCCAGTCGACTCATCAGCTTCTGGGTTCAAGAGCAATCTGTCTAGCCCTGTTCCCAGCCTGACACGGACATCTTCACCATCCCCCAGTCAACAGGGCTCTAATAGTAAGCGGAGTTGTGAAATGAGCTGAGCTTTCTCCATTGTTTGCATAGGTATCACATAAGTAACCGGTATTATTTGTTAGCATCAGGTGAGCTCAGCTACTGCCGTGCATCAACTTCGCAAGCTGATTCATCATCTTACGATCAACTGAGAATTTCTGCACTTCAAGGTGAGTCTACGAAGTTGAAAGAAAGAGACCGGCAGCTTTTCAGGTTCCTTTTAGCAAGGGTAGCAAGGGGGCAAAATGTTATTTAATAACACGATGGTATTGTGTGTTATCTACGCACCACTGCTTACATATTTTTGCATTACATAAATTCTGATTAAAATTCGCCCAAAATAAAAACACGCTATGGTATTGGAATATAAAAAATATCCATATATTCTGCTAGGTAAAACAAAGATTTTAAGACCAAGAACGCTCATCATTTTTGTGGCCTGAAAAACATAACATAGAAAACACTAAAAATGCAAATATATCGGAAGTTATTCATACTCCGATTAAGAGGGCGTTAGGTCTTGCCGAGACAAACATTTCAGTTCAAGAAATTCGAAAAAAGGTTGAGAATCGAGGGAGTTATGAAAGTTATGAAAAGGTTAAGGGGTCCAAACCGGCGTTTGTATGGTCCATTTTCGAAAAAACACAAAAACTCAATTTTGAAAGTGATGACGTGGGTTTAGAATTTTTCGAATATTTTTCCCAGGTTTCTCTCTTGATTAACTAAAGGATATGGGGTTTTTCCGGAATATTTTGTTTTTAAATGTGTTTGGCTCGAATTTCATGATGCGATTTCTCCTTTTTGCACGTTTTTGCCGATTTGAGGGAATCCTACTGGAACGATTTTGGATTTTTTGAGGTTTCTACACCGTTTTCTACCCAAAATTAAAAAATATGTGTTTTATTGGGTTAAATATTTGTAAATATGGATTTATAGTGGAATATGTGAAATAAAAGTGGGCTTAAACGTTTCAGAAAATGCCAATATGAACACGTCTACTTGAAAAACTTCATTCCGTGCCTAGAAAAGAACATGTAAACAAATACGGATCCGATCCCTAATCCTTACATGGTCGCCTCCTCCACAGCAGCGAGCGCCTTTTGTTAGCAAAGCCTGTCTTACAATCCCTAAATTTTTGGGGACAGATTTCGGTCGTTCGAATACCAATTTTCTACAACTCAGAGTGAGCACTTTTGTATGAAAAAATTAAAAAAAAAATCGACGTAAATTCCCCATTGTAGACGGGTTTCCGCAATCAAACCTTCATCAGTACTTAACAACGACCCATGAGCCATTGATGAGAGCCACTCTCATCAAAATTTATTTCACTACTTAAAGTTACCAACTGGTTACTCAACAAAGCTAGGTGCCTACAGCGACCCGACAAGTCAATAAAGTTAACTAGTCAAAAAACTTTTTTTTAAGTGGCCCTAAGACGGTCAATGGCCTAAATCTTAATTTTAATACATTATCATGCAATGTCAAACTAATGTTGCTAATGAGTTGTGACTCGGTGCAATAAAAAACATTCGAGAGAAAAAAGAAATTTTTGCATAACGCCTGTTTGAGTTGCCATTGTTCAAACAAGCCAAATGCCCATTACCAGATTTTCTTCCGCCTCCCTTCCAGCTAAGCGACAGAAAGTCAAACCGTCCGAGCTGAGGATCCCAACAAACTTCTGGTCGGGTTTTGGCTTCTCTCAGTCGAGCCCTCCTCCGCCTAATCGGGAGTTCAGACGTTCCTTCGACGGCCAGTCAAGAAGCGACCTGAGCGAGGTAATTTCTGGCTTTCTACACAAAAGTAGGAGATACACTGGGCCGCTCAGCGCACAGAATGGTGCTGGAATTCATCTTTGAACTGTGTTTGTTGAGCAGAGACTCGAAAGAATTGATTAATCAATTCAAATTTCGGTCTTGTGTCACTCGAAACCCTTGTTATTTGCTCTTGATTAAGTTCAAGGTGGATTTACGGATGATGAGCGTAAACGCTCATATTTCATCGGTTGATGTAGTGATTTTCTATCGCCTCAGGACGGAGACGAATCCAGGTCGATGTATTTGGGAGCTAGTGCGAGATCTAATGAGTCCATAGCCCAACCCAACTCGAACTTCCTGGAGATGGTCAGTGACTCTATCGTTGAATCCGTGAATCAAGCTCCCTTCACCCAGGACATGTACTCTCTGCTTGCTTCAATCGGCATGGAACGATATTACAGTAAGTTTTTTTACTTCCAGTGAACGGCAGTCGGGATGATACACCGGGGTGAAAAATCAAGGGAAACTAGCTCAGGAATTTTGCCAAGTTCAATTTTTCAACCGAGTGCATCTTCCTGAACGCCCTATGGTCCAGTGGTTAAGGCGTCAGACTAGAAAGCTGGAGATGCCGGGTTCGATTCCTGGCTAGGGCGGAATTTTCGGGCCAGATTTTCCAACCTAACTTTCATCACAGTTAAATACTAGTAGTGCGTAGATAACTCGCAATACTTCCATATTTTGATACCCAAACTGATTTGAACCAAAGCAATTTTATTCTGACTGATTTGGGGGCTGCAAAGATCAAAAATGTCATGAAACACATTATGCTAATTTTAAAACTCGCCTAAAATCAAAAATACGTCAAGTCATCGGAATGTAAAAATTATCCACGTATTCTGCAAGGTAAAACAAAGATTTTAAGAGCTCAAATCGGTTCATTTTTGCAGACGGGAAAAAATAAATAAAAATAAATTAAATTTAAAATAAATAATAATAAAATAAAATTGAGCAAGAACGCTCAAATTGCTTCATTTCAAAAATAAATTAGAGACCACTATAAGTGCTAATATATCGGAGCTATGGCCATTTTTGTCAATGACCGCAGACACTTGTTCAGAAATGGTTCTGAGTATGAGTGAAACTTTTTTCTGAAGCTCCGTTCCAATTTTCGATTACAATACCTCCATTTATTTCGTAAATATGGAAGGAAAAAAGGCCACTTTAACGAACTTAGAAAAAACCATCAATCTAGACATAACAAAGTATAACCAGTTGTGCGTAGATAGCACACAATACTTACATATTCGGATTATTCGAACCTTGCGCCTCCTGCTCTCTAGTCAGACGCCTAGGGGGGATTTTTAGAAGCGATAGCGTGGGCGTACAAAAACCTGCCGATTTCCTTATTTCGGACCGACTTTGTGACATTTGGAGTGTTTTTGTGGTGAGGGCGATTTGACTAAAGAAAAACACAGCTCATAAACCCAATAGTCCTGATCACGATCACCCAATAGTATGATAGCAAGTTTACCATAGATATCGGGTACTACAGGTGAAAATAGAGTGTGGAGGTAAGTGTGTAACTGCGTGAATTTTTGAACCAAATTTTAACCGTCCTATAATTCAAAATCGGATCGGAGGTTCAGAAGAAATTTTTACTTGTACACCTTCTGTGTGTTTTGCATAAGGAAATGTTTAGTTTGAACCGGCAAAAAACGAAATTTTATTCTGAAAAAAAAAATGGAACATTTACTTCCTATTTCCTTTTGTTTACTGCTGAAATTGTAATGCAGTCGATGCGGTATAATTTACAATGATCTTCCAGCAGACGAATTGGTTTCTCGTATTCCTCTCACCAATTTTTTAACATAAAATACTCTGTTTTCGCAGGCAATTTCGTAGAGAACGAAGTGCAAGATTTGGAAGTGCTCCTCACGTTCAACGAGGCTGATCTTATATCAATCGGCGTCAACGCGTTGGGAGCGAGGAAGAAATTTCTAATGCTAATCGCTGGTAGGTTCGAATGTTTGGCAAAATTATAATGAAGGGTAGGAACAAAAATCTTTTAGCAAACTAATAGGAATAAAAAATGCCCAATGTTTCAGGACTCAAACGACGCCGCCAATTCAGGAAGACTCCTGGCGCAGAGCGCAAAAAACCAAATTGGTGGCCCGAATACTGAATTTTCGCAATAATTTATTCTACGGATCCCTTGAGATTATTCGTATTGTTTGTTTCCCCATAAGATCACTGATGAGTTCGATGTTTTCTGTTCCTTTAATTAACCATAGCATGTTTTATAGCATAACTTGTTCATCTTTTAAAGACTAATTTTGATTGCATGACTGAAATAACGATTTTACTCGCGTGTTTGCTCTTAATAATTGATATGCTCCAACAAAATCATCATGTTTCATAAACTAATTTACTTATTAAAGTACTTATTAAGTTACTAAAGTACTTATTAAGTTTCTCAGAACTTTAAAATGTCCGTGGAGTGAAAAAAAATCTCAACAATTTTTTCCTGATAATTTTCGAGTTTGAATTGGATTAAAATGCCAAATCTAATTTATCTTATTCCTGTTCACTGTCATACGCTGTATCCATATGGCTCGAATTCAATAATTCCGTACAATTGTTACCTATGAATTGGTCTCATTTTTTGTCGTGATAAGTTGGTTGACACAATGCTGGTCAATATTCCAATGTTTGAAGATCACGCGTTTAACCAACCATATTTGAATTGTTTACGTGACTGTATAGAATGGTTATGGTTGTTGAATAAATTTTTGATGATTTTCCCTTAATGATCCAGACCTCTTATGGCCCACAGTATTCCATATTACTCCTTTCGCAGCCGACTAAAAATTGAATTTGGTTGAAGTTCGGTAGGACTTTTTCCTCTAGAGAATTATTACTTACTCAAAATTATTTTCTAAGTCTGTTCAACCAGAATTCTGAAAAAACAGTACCTCCGCGCTAGTTGTAAACACTCATTGTTTGATTTCATCCTTCCACTCTCTTGGGGGTGTCAGTTTTGGCTGATTTTTCTTATAAAAACTTCAACTGTAATTTCGTGCAAATTCTTACACAGGGGTTCATTTTGAATAATACATTGAATTCACGAGGCTTGATGCCTCATTCCATGCATTCTGTCCAAGGTTTATTTATTGCTCACTACCAACCTGTGTCGAATACTAGCCTAATTATTTAATAGGTAACTCGTTAAAAATTCTTGACATTCGATTGAACTAAAATACTTATTTAGGCATACAGGTAACAGTGCATCCAAAACTGTTGCTTTGACACTCATTAAATAAAAATATTTTTTGACAAAAATTATTAAACGGTCAACATTTGGTCCAAAACATTTGCTGGATCAGCATTATTCCTTGAATAAGAAGAAGAAATCGAGGAGGATTTTTCAATCGAAGAATGAACCATTGTGCAGAATTTGCAGAGTTCATCGGATACACAGAAAAATAATGTGCACGTATCACTAATCTACTTAGCAGCGTTTTTTACTTTTTTCTTCTCCTTCTCTTTTTTCGTCCGTATAAAATAGCTCGTAAAATATGACCAATTTGTTAAAAAAATGCTTTTAGTAAAATATGGAAGAATTGCGCTTTATCCTCACACCAATGGTTTTGGTAATAAGGTGCAGTGCCAAGGCGATCAAGCCAATTCTCGTGCGTAACCATGCCTTGTTTGTGAGATAGAATTATTGTAATAGTAGATGAAAATCAAAAGGTTCTTGCTAAAACCAATACAAATCAGTAACAGTAACAGCTACAAACTAGGTTCTGGTTTGAATATGCATCACCCAAAAATCGTTAAAAATATATTTTAAACAGCACTGATTTCTTAAATAATTAATCAAATTTCGCACATTTTAGGAGGCCTAAAGGATACCTAATCAGAATTGGGGTAGCAATCTGGTATGAAAGTTGGGATTGTGTCAGGCCAAAGTTGACATTCGCTGAAATGTACAAATTTATATTACCAGCAGTAAGGGAGGGAAAGTTTTGATGGCGTATGGAAGGAAATTCTGTTCTATTGCAGACTCGGCTAACACCCTTTGAAACATAAACCATAAAAGTTAGAATTTTTTAAATGTATCCGGTTTTACACACTTGGGTTTTACACCCTTTAAAAAATAAAACATGAAAGTTGGAATTTTTTAAATGTATTTCTACGGTTTATTACTAAGTAATACAAAACTCCCTACGTCAAGTCAACTTGAGTGACGGGTTGTTTTGGAGTCGGTTAAAAAACAAAATTGACGAGTGTTTGGGGCCCAAGCCCTGCGAGCCGAACTAAGACGTTTCGCTTAAATTTTTCACACCTCCCAGGATATCACTCTGAGATAGCTGGTGTTGCCACTTGATCTTCAGGACCATAATTAAAAAGCGATCTGGCTCCCAAGGCTAGACCTCTGCTCCTTGTCACTGCTGCTCGCCCGTATCAAAAATAGAGAATGAAGATTGACAATCAGAAGCCCCCGTCCCAGGTATACCAGTTTGATACAGCATCATTCATCCCTCCTCAACCGCCACAGGTTGGCACAACAAGTCCCCCCCAGCTTCTTCATCTCATCCAGTAAACACTATCCTACTAACAAACGCTTTTCGAACGAATCCTCTTTTTCCTCGAACAGATACAAAAATTCTTTTCAACTGGATATAACTACTGGCGATCCTGCCTCAATCCATCCAAAGCTACCAGTATAATAATTATCCCCCATCAGGGCAGACGAACGGCACCGCAGTTCCACTGAATCCAGCTTGACAGCAATGAACATGTACGCGTACTTCTTTTTCATCCTAGGTAAATTGGGCAATTAAATTGCCAGCAGCAATATCATCATCATTAACATTATCATTTTAATTAATAAGTACATTGCTTTCCTTCTTCCTTACGTACACTTACCACTTTCTGGTAAAAAAGTAAACCACAGTTCCAGGCGTTGGCTTTTCCACTGATAACCAAAGTTACCCCGGGCGTGCCCTGCCGCTCTCAAGGATAGGGTTGGAGCTAGAGACCTGATACGTAGGTAAATGTCTAGGAGATATTTTGCTAAATCAATACCTTCTCCAGCCGGTAGGGCCAATATGACACATCCATCCGACTACCACGAATGGATGTGCCCTAAGCCTCGACACAGTCGGCATAATCATTAATTAAATGTTTTCATCTAAATAATTAGGTAATTAATCACGATGTTGTTGGTACTTTGTGTATATAATCCCCAAAGTACATTGGATGAGTTTAAAGTCAGAAATCTGCCAACTATAATTCGACCCAAGCTGGGAATCGAACCTGGCATCTCCAGATTTTTAAGTAGTTAAATTTCAGTAATTATCAAGATCAAATCAACTTCATCGGACTTTGAAATTGATATGATTTAATTTTAAAAAATCTGCACAGTTACAATGATAAGAAGTTGCGTAGTAGCGATGAGTTCTTCGGCACAAAAGTTCAGTTGCAAAACCACACAATCAACAAAAACAATTTAAATTGGCATTCAATCCATCGCCTAAATTTCACAGACTGCCTTCGCCAATGTTCGTTGTTCCAGGCCTTTTGATCGCTTCAGCAGACAGCCGGATTCTGTCTAGTGATGCTGCTGAAGAGCCAACAGTAGCTTCAAATCCTGTATCATCTCATCGCAGATTCATCAGACAGTTCAATGTCAATCCTTCCCAAAGAACGACGACCACAACCGTTGCTCCAGTTCCAGGTTCGACAGGCCATTAGACAACATACTGATACTAAGTAGCCACAGAAATGCTGATGGTAGAATAATCTATCTAGCTTTAGAACATAGTTTACAAATTCTATGGAACAGGATGATTGAATGTACTGTTCTCAAAACTTGATGAAAATAATTTGACTCGTAGGTAAGAAAGTTTTATACCTTTCAGTTTTTCTAACAATAAGTGAAACCAGATAATTTCAATGTCGATGGCACAAAAAGTAATCATCAAAAACTGTTTAGTAGTCATTCTTACAAGAGGCTACTCTGAATCATCAAGTTTGAAAAATTATGAACGTCCCTTAGGCCCTCTCACAGGACCGCCATTGTAACGCCACCAGGAATAATGGATATCCGATGGACAAACTGAATTGATGACCCCACCCTAAGAGTTTCGGCGCATAGTTGAAAGCTCAAATTTTTTGGAGGAAAAAATAACCGCTTGGATGTCTATCCGTCGACAGACAGGCTTCAACAGGTGGCAGTTGTCGCCATAGAGGATGACTATCACTTGGCAGGGTCAAATAATCAATCATTCGTTTTTAATTGTTTGCTAGGAGTCGTGTATCTCCTCAACAATTGTTCGTGCCAATCTACTACCCAGTATAACCCAGTATGTGGAACGGATGGGGTCACTTATTTGAACCGACAAAAGTTGGAGTGCGCGGCCGCCTGCGGTACAAGTAAGACTCCTTGTAATGCCACGTAGGTTTAATTAATAAGAAGATTAATTTAATCAACGATTTTCAACATTAATTCATGCTTAGGTCCTTCATCATTCTCGCATGTATTTTTTTCTGTAGCACCTGTACATGTAACACTTGTACTAGTACACCTATGCTGATGCACATTACATTAAGTACATTATACTCGTCCAATAGTTGGAACGATTACTCGCTGTACTCATCTATGGGATTATTTCCTACGAATCAATTTCTGCGCCTCCAAATTTAATAATTTATGTAACTTGCTCACTAGATGAAAAATATTCAGCTGAATAAAATTTCATTACCTTAGGGTGGGTTCAGTCTATTCACTGAATTTTCATACAATAATTTCATATAATAGTATTAATTCTTTATTTATTTATATTTATATTTTATTCTATTTTTATTATTTATTCATGTATTTTTATATATTTATATTCATTTTTATGTATTTTTATTTATTTATTATTTTATTCTATTTTTATTTTATTTTTTCAGTTTATTCATAGAATTTTTCATGGCCATAACTTTTCTTGGAAATGTAGACTGTGAATTTCCGAGTCAACGTATCCATGGGAAATTCCATTTGGAGAACAATGGATATTCAATGAATAAACAGAATTGACGAACCCACCCTTAATCCAGTTGAATGTACGGGCCCAGGTTATGGGCCCAGCACGCGTCCTCTCCCATATCTACAAGTAACTCATCTAGTGCATTGGAGTACCATACACTTACGCCCATTCTCGAACGCTCATACTAGTACACCCACAAGTGCAACCATACACGACGTACACCTTACTGGTACCGACTTGTACATGCTTATTCATTCTCGCAGCTATAACTTAGCCATATTTAGGTAATTGAACATCTTATACACATTCACCCATACAAGTTTATTCATACTCGTACTATTACCTCGCACGCTCAAACTTGTAGGTATATCCATGCTCGAGCGTTCACACAGGGCTGATTCACAATACACAAACATAGACATTCTTACGCAATTTACATTCAGTCTCCAATATGGGGGTTACAATCATTATGAACTGCTGAATTATTGTTGTAACTGCATGATTATTGTCCAGTTTCCGGTCAAAATTTGACTCATATCAGCAAACATCATTTGCCAGAAAAAAATAATATACACGTTCCTATAATTTATTAGGCTTTATAATTTCAAATTCTATTTTACGCCCACAGATGTAAAGCTGAGACGATTCGGCAATTGCTCCCAAATTAAATTGACAACGGTAGGTGCTCGCCAACAGGTGAATACGTGAACGTTTTATGGATATTTCTCAAAAGTACAGTTATCAACATTACGATGTGCAAACTTATATTTAAATACATTATAATATGAGAAATGCTTTAATCATTACTTGCACCAGGTGGTTTTCCCAAGGGAAATTTTCCCCAAAATTTCCTACTTTAACGGTAATGCTATGAGTTTGGAATTTCTTGAATATTTTTCTTTGATTGCTCACTTGATTGACCATATAAGAGAGAGTTTTTCTGGAATTTTTGAAAAAAGGTATATCTTATTTCTGGCTGCAGATTTCTTGATGCGGTTTTTAGTTTTTCTTGTTTTTGCGGATTTGAGATGGTTCTAATGAACCAACAATTTTTGCTGTTAAATTTTGTATCTGACAGCTTGTCCTTTATCGTAAAACACAACTAAAAAGAGAGAAATAAAAAATGTTTAATAAAAAATAAAACCTAAATCTAAAACCTAAAACCTAATCTAAAAAGAAGCTTGAAAAACAAAAAATGATGTACCAAAAAAGATTTTGACAGCCATTTTTTGAAATGATAAGGAAACTATACCGCTTTTAGACTTTTTTCTGCTGAATAGCTCAGTACCAAGGACGACTTCTCCCTTGAACATCCCACTTTGAAGTCGGTGCCTTTCTTGCATCTGTGCCTTATGCAATAAATTTAATAAAGGCACCGACTTTTAAGTGAGGGGTTATCCTTGGTACTGAGCTATTCAGTAGAAAGGTCCCTAAGATAGGTACAGTTTCCTTATCATGCCAAAAATGGCTATCAAAATCTTTCAAAATCAAAAACATTTCCGTTTCATTTTTTTACTTTTTAGTTTTTGAAGCTTTTTTTGGAGTAGGTTTTTTTTTTAAATAAAATCTTGAATTGAAGCATAATTATTCTCGCAGACAGCTAAAAATGTTCAGCGGTTTGTGCTGCTTATCCCATAGTTCCCATTTTTGACGAATCTGTCATGGATGCATGAATCACCTTCTCTTTCTAAAATGATCTGCATTACCGTTGTAAGAAAGAGCTTCCAAACTCCTGTATGGACAATACAGGACAATATTTGATCAAAACCGGATGCTCAAAGTTTTTTAAAGTCTAGAAATATCGAAATTTCTGTTCTAAGGCCAAGTCATCCTTTCAAGTAGAGTCATTCGAATACGGCAATGATTATGAACGACAATTACAGAACGCAATGGAGTAGCCAATCCACGAGAGGCATTTCACAAATCGTAAGCGATTTCACACTAATAGGGTGTTTTGAGCAGGGTAGATACGCAGAAACGTTTATCTAGCGATTACACATTCAAAGCCAATACTGATGGCAATTCCAAAGAATCGTGACTGTATGACAAGAGAATCAAACTGAGATTAGAGTCCTCAATGAGTCCAGTTGAATGTCATCAGGAGTTCATTTACTGCAGGATATAGTCTAGGATAGTGCTATCATCTGAAGGAGGGTCCTTCACCTCCATTTCGACCAATTTAAGGTCTAGATTTTATATTATTTTCTTATTTTGCTTGGTGAAAACGGAGGACTGATGGAGAAGTGGGATTTCCTCCAATTTCTGCTCTATTATTGCATGTACTACTACTTATTCGGCTCGGACACAGACGCGTACACGCCAGAACAAATTCACATATCTTGGGGTGGTAAGTACTCTATTTTCACTTGTGGCAATGAATCCATGCTCCTGAAAGCCTTCTACCATGGTTTCTGGGTCTCCAACGTCAAGACTCACTTGCAGAAATAGTTAGCTTCTGATTGCTGCTGTTAGGCTTTAATTTATATATTTAATTTAATTTATAATTTTCCCAATGGCGCTTGGGCCCTTAGGCACATCCTTTAAATGAGAGGGAAATATTCTGGGTAAGAATCTGATCCTGTAATTCAAAGAGCATAAAAATAGTCTCGAAGAACAAGGAAAAGGTCACTTCGATCTACGACAGGGTATAAAGTCCTTTGAAAATTGGCATAGAAAAAGGATTTCATCGACATGAGAGTTCATCAAAATACGAGAGGTGATAACACACAGTAGATAGGGTACTTTCATCAATATCAATAGCAGTAAAATAGTAATAAATAAATTTAAAATAAATTAGTGACATACCTATATACTAAAAAATATTTTTTTTTAATTTCAAAAATTAGTCTTAAAACCAGTTTTTGACCACTAAACCCCAACCAATTTTGGCTTACAGAGAGTGAAAACGGTGAAGAAACCTTCAAGGAATCCAACAAGCTCAAAAAATTCAAAATCGGTTCAGTAGAACTCCCTCAAATCGGCAAAAACGTGAAAAAGGAGAATTTGCATCAGGAAATTCGAGCCAAACCGACTTAAAAACCAATTTTCTGAAAAAAACCAAGAAAAATCTTATTTTATGGTAAATCGAGCGAGAAATCCGGGGAAAATACTCGAAAATCCTAAACCCAGGGGATCACTTTCAAAAATGAGTTTTTGCGTTTTTTTTTTTTCAAAGATATACGCTTAAAAATTTACTAAATTTTCGGTTTTTTTAATCAGACAACTCCTTCTATGCGTTTTGCGCCTGACGGCGTACGGCGGACGGGCAGAAATTTTTATTGCAGATTTGTGTTCCAAACCCTTTGAAACGTAAGAGAAAAATTTTGAGGGGGTGTTGTAGAAAAAACTTTCCCGACCGATTACCTACATCATAAGTACATTATTTCTGGAAATAATGTACCAGAACGCTGCAAATTCTTTTACAGGGGATAATTACTCATGTAGCTTGCTTCCCTTATTCCATGACCAAGATTTATTTTTTACTCACTGCCTACCTATGGCGCAAAAACGTCTTATTATTTAATTGGTTACTCGGTGAAAATTCTTGACACTGGATTGTAGAACTACGTTTAGTTCATTTGGGTGAGAGCAAGAGAAAACTTGCGATATTCTTTTGCTGTCTAGCTCTAGCGATACACTTATTACCACACATTATTATAACACTAATACCCTGGTTACCTGGCGTACGGCGGACGGACGGATTTTTTAAATTGCAGATTTGGATTCTACACCCTTTGAAACGTAAACCATAAAATTTTCATGGTAGGTCGAAAATGTTTTTCTTGGGCGATTACAAGGGTTTATTAATTAATAATAATCCAAAATCAAATCGGCAGAATCCTGGGCAGATTTCAGCTGCGATAGCGATGATATTATAATAAAACTCTATTCTTTTCAGACAGCCCCTTGGAAGTGGTCGTGACATGGAGCACACGCGTGGAAACACCGCACGTATTCGTTCGGTACGGAATTGGTGTATTGAACAACATCCAATCAGGCGAAACGAAGATTTTTATCGACGGTGGGAAACAGAAACGAAAACAGTACATCCACAAGGCTCATCTTAGGAATTTGGAACCGTCGCAAAAGTATAGTAAGTGAAATTAATATATTACCAATGCTTAGGCCTCAAGATTAGGGATTGCGACCTGATCATTTTATGAACGCCTTAAACACTAAATACTCCCATATTTTAATACGTAAATTTTTGGCACAATTTGATTATATTTGCCAACATTTAAGGCTGATTAGGTAAAAAATATCAAAAAACCTACTCTGCAGATTTTAAAGCCGTCCCGTTATCGGAATATAAAAAATATCCACGTATTCTGCACAGTAAAACCCCGATTTTACACCCAAGAACGCTCAAATCGGTTCATTTGTGCGGCCAGGAAAACATAAAATAGAGAACACTAAAAGTGCTGATATATTGGAAGTATTGTGAGTAATTCAAATTCCGGTTAAACGGGGTGATAGGTCTCCCTGAGACAAACATCCCAGTTCAAAATTTTTCGTATCTTGATTTCAGACAGGTTTTAATAATTGCATAGTGAACGTTTAGTTATTTTGACCTAAACAGCCTCAAAAGTGGGTGGTGAAAATATAATCAAATGTGTCCAAAATTCACGTATTGAAATCTAGAAGTATTGAGTGTTATCCACACACCACTGGTTGTGAATGACCCCAGACGGACACTTGTTCAAGAAGTGATTTTAAGTAAACGTGTACAAGTGAACGTTTTTTTCTGAACTCCATTCCAATTTTCGATTTTAGGACTATCACAATACATCCATTTACTATGCAAATATGGAAGTAAAAACGTGTGTACACGTAGGATTTTGGATTTAACGAAGGTACCTACCTTGAAACGTAAACGATTTCTAGACGGGGGATTTCCTTAGGATTTTCTTCTTATGGGGTTACATTGGGTATATTATTGAATGATACCAAAAACGATAATGAACTGCCCAACAGGGAAGAATATTGCACAGCAAACTGAAGAGGAACTGGAAGTGATCACAGGCGTGCTTTGCACAGTAAATGAATTTTTGGCATTAAGTGGAAAAAAATAATTGTTCAATTATTGAACTATCCCCATTTCAAATGGGTAAATCATGGTGATCAGCCTCTACTAAGGAGTGCATCTCTTGAGAAGAAATTTCTTTAGCTAGCTGTCAGCGATGCCACCTATATTGTCAAAGAATTTTACACACCCTTTGGGGCTGTTCAAGCGACAATCGACTGGGTTCTAGTGATGCAGAAATCTTTTGAAATACCTATCAGGTTTGTCGCTTTCATTAGAAAAATATTCGGGAAACTTGTGCAAAGGATTATTTTTTTTGATTTTTAGGCCTCCGACATGTTTCTACTTGCACACCCTAAATATGTTACAGAATATGTATGCGGAAGTAGTTTGGCCACATCCAAAGAACTTTGGTTTCGAACAGTACCTGATGGAAACGACTGGTCGCCCAAACTGGCAATTTACGGAGACATGGGCGTCAAGAATGACGTGTCCTTGCCCTATTTGATTGAAGATGCACAGAAAGCCCTTTACGACGCGTTTATACACGTGGGCGACTTCGCTTACGATATGAAAAATGTACGTGGGACGTTTTGCGCTGTTTTCATGAACTAATTTAGCCTTTTCCGAAAAATAAAACATTCGTCCATGGAAAAACATATTCGGTTGATGAGCGGTCGCTTAATAAGTCTTTACTACTTCAGATACGCAGAAAAATAATGCAACCATGTTACTAACCAAATTGGGCGCGTTTTTATACTAATTGTAATTTCCAAGGGCAAAACTGATTTTATTCACCCAAACGTGGGAGGATTTAGAGTCAATCTTAATCCGATTTTGTTATGGTACGTCATAATCATGCATAAGTTGTCCTGAGTGTGTTCTACTTACCCCAAGGAAAGGATCAGATTAGTCTCTACAATCCCACGGGCTTCTTAATGAGCTCTCTCTCTCTGATGACGATTTAGTTTAATTATTAGAAAGAAGGTGTTGCTATACCGATATAGGTGTTACTGTATTTTTGTGTTCAAACTATCAACACAATTTCACATTATTCAACCATTTCAGCCAATTAGGCTGGACAATATTGATACGGAATTATTCAACCGCATTTCCAGAGAAATGGGAGAAGAGGTGACGAATTCTTGAGGAATATTCAGCCGATTGCAGCTCACGTACCGTACATGGTCTGCCCCGGTAATCACGAGCAAGCCTAGTAAGTCAAAACGCAATGTTTTACTAGCAGAAGACAATAAAATTATGGATAACCTGCTTAAGGGTATAGAAACCCGATACAGATCTGTTGGGTGCGAACGGGGTTTTAGCATACATAACTTTTGCCATTTACTTACTTCAGAAAACACCACAAGGGTTTGCAAGATATTCCTCATAATTTATTCCAATATTGGTACCTGCATCCCTATTTACTCGTATCATTTTAGGATTGGCGCAACATTCACCAGTAGAGCAATATAAACTTTTCCTCCGTTTGAAGAGGTTCAACAGCTCCAGCTTACTCCATTGTCTGTTCTTCGTTCTAGCAACTTCAGCCATTTTCGAGAAAGATTCAACATGCCGGGCTCAAGTGAAAACTTGTTCTACAGTTTCAACGTCGGCCCAGCTCATTTTATCAGTATCAATACAGAAGCTTTCTTCTATTTGGAATATGGCATAAAACTACTGACTAAAATGGTAGATTGGCTCGAACAGGATCTTCTCGTAAGTCCAGTAGCACTTTTTAAGAAACAATTAATGCAGAATTTTCATCGGATCAGTTAATACCAGAAAAATATTGTGGTATGTTCCATATTGTAGCACGCGAATACGCCGGAAAACAGGAAGATTCGACCTTGGGTAATCACTTATGGACACAGACCAATGTACTGCTCTAATACCAATCATGGATGTGAATCCGATAACTCGGCTGTTCGAGTGGGGTTGGAAGGAAAATGGTGAGCAAATCTTGAAAGTGCACAATCTATAGATAAGGGCAAAACATGCATGCTGCACAATCGCTAGTTTAGAGAGAGACTTCACACTGGTAGGTAATACTAGTACGAATAATAAATTATTATCCATACAGTAATACAATAAAATGGTATAATATACCATTCACCGACAAAACCGCAGGATGACTTAATTGACAATTTATCGATTTTGAGTTATGCATTGATTTTTACGGAAAATTTCACGCCTGATCGATTACTGCAATTGGTTTTGAGCTCAAAACAACCGGGGGTAACATTGGAGACAGTCTCACCATCACATTACTTAATAGGAAGTGAACATTAACGTGAGAAAGAACCTTTATTCGCTCTCCTGAAAAGTTGGCAAAAATCAATTATGTCATGCTGCGGTTTCACCGACAATATTATTGTGCTTTTGCAGAGTAGGAGGGCTTGGATTGTCTGAATTTTAGCGCTCCTAATACGGAAGCCATTACTTTCCCAAATACTTCAAAAGGATTTTCACTCGCGCATTTTTGGTCCCTTGATCTACTCAAGATAATAGGACACCAATCAGAGGCGGATTAAGCATAACTAAGCATAATCTAATAAATACGGCTAAGAACACGAAATGAGAAAACTAGAAAAGCCTGAAAATCGTAGGAAATGTTTGGGAGTTTTTGGTTGGGTTCAGTTAGAAAGAAGGTAGGTATTCGGTTTTGAACCCAGGACTCTAGGGGCGCCAGTGAGAGGGGCTCTTTGGACCATCCAACAACCCCTGTTGCGAACAGTTTCCTCCCCGAGAAACCATACCATAGTTCAAACTACTCTTCAAAAATGGAATGAAATAAGGGGATGTTTTTGGGTCAACCCCCTTTCAGGCTTCACTTTATGCCGAGACTGAGGCCCACAATCTACCACTTACCAATGTTTCACTGTGCAGTGCATGTTTTTCAGGCTTGGATTGGAGGACATGTTCTACCATCATGGAGTCGACCTCTCTTTTTGGGGTCACGAACATTCGTACGAACGGATGCTACCACTTTACAATAAAACGTTAAGGTTGGGAAGCGTTGAGCACCCGTACGTGGACCCGAAGGGACCGGTGCATGTCACCACTGGCTCGGCAGTGAGTGTTTTGCTGGAACCAATAAATTATTCAGCCCAATAAATTCTGACAAATTTCTGAAACTCTTCTGTATAATTAGATTGAGCAGTATTAAACGAAGCGGAGAAAAATTCAGAATCAAATTACCTTACTTTCTAGGGAAAATTTAATTGAAAAACGAATTATGTCGACAGGGTTGCTGGGAAGAGATTGCCAACTTCACTGACAATCCTCCGCCATGGTCCGCCAAGCGTCTCCAGCTTTACGGATATTCAGTTTTACACATTGTGAACGCAACGCACTTGAATGTTCAACAAATAGCAGTGACAAAGGTACTTGACGAACAGTGACGCGTTTCGTTCTTGTAAAAATTTCAGTCCAAATAAAAATAACCATACACTCAAAGATTGCCGATCATAGCATTTTCTGACTTTTGATTACCTGACATATTGGACGACAGAAACCAGTGGCTGTCAGTGGTCTGGGGGTTAAGACGGCCAGAAATCAGAAGATGAGAGGTTCGATAAATAATTGAACTGGTTTATCCAATGTGAGAGAGAACTTACATTTTTCAGTTTGTTTTATATTGTACGGCCTGTGGCAGATTGGCTAAGCTTTTGACTCTACTTATACAAGGTTGTTGAGTTAGAGGTGTAGTTGTCTGAATTGGCAAAGATATTTGGCCACAACTGTTAATGCCATAGCATTAATTGATTATTATCGAATCAGGGTTGGGTAGCAAACTCGTTTCTATGAACTCTATGGAAACCTGTAATTCATGAAATCAATTATCGTCTTTTATTTCTAAAATATTGCAGGGAAAGGAGGTCGTCGATGATTTTTGGATCATCAAGAACAACCAGAGGTATTCTGAGAACCAGACCAGCGTCGATCTTTGACAGACTGAACTCGACCAGAAACACCAAGCAACACGCGGCGGAGAGAGAAATGAAACCGAGTTTTAGTTTTTCATCATCGTTAATAAACCCATGGTACAAGTAACATGTAAATAGGCTTCAATGACATCCTTTTTGAAGTTTTTCCTCCCAACTGGTAAAGCTGTAATAAGGGAAAATGTCTTGATGTATCGACGATCCATATTTTATTGAGATGATGATGAGGAAAAGGAAGGCTTCGAGGCGGATCAGGGGCAAGTCTAGGACAATTCCTGGGTGGATCAGGGACGGGTCACGAAAGAATAAAGGACGAGCCCAGGGCAGGTCAGGGAGGAGCAAGGGACGGGTCTAGGACGAGCCAAAGAATAAGTCAGGGAAGCGAACCCCCTGTTATTGGGCGTATCAGGGACGAGTTAAAGCAAACTAATATTATGCTCCTTTTTTGATAGGGTATGGCTCAATCATGTTTAGTGTAAATGAGACCAAGTGCAAAATGGCAGAAATTTCACTCGATTCGAAATTCAATCTTAGCACCAACTGCTTTCTATTCAGACGAATTAATCGTCACTTGGTCACCACAGATCCTGAATCAAGTTTTATAAGGTCATGGATGAGACTGTAGGCCTGGTGAGAAATATTGCCATCAGGTGTTTTGCCGAAGGGTTAACATGAAGAGCATCCCATTAGAGCTTCAGTGGAACAAAGTTTATTCTTTTGTTTTTAACAGTTCACGAAATGATTTGAACTTGCAGGTGATTAAACAAGGGAATGTGGAAGCATAACGACATTACTTATCAAACTAACGTTTCACTGCCTGAAAAAGTGAATTGGATTGTTACAATTGCACACTAAAACCTACAATTCGCATTAACGCAATTGCAGTTGAAATTTGGTAATTTTGTTTATATCACATTGGAATTGCTTATGATTAAAAATCACATGAGTTTTGTGCAGTAGGTACCTATAATGATAAAACGAAATAAAATTGAAACTTTTGTTCAGGTTTTGGAAAAATTCATATCAAGGGCCCATCAACCCAATAATTGACAATCCGAAAAATTTGGACATATCAATTTATTAACGATTAGGTGCGCTTATCAGTTTTTCAAGATGCTCGAACAAACCGAAATGAGCATCTTGACATCCATCTTTCTTCTTGTTCTAATGGTGAAATGGTCTTTCCAATGAGTCCAATTATATGTTCATGTTGATGAACAAAACTTGTAGAAACGGCGGCCGAAAATACGCGAGACTATTTCGCATGCAAACACCCATTTCGCTCTCAATCGTTGCTTCAGAAAAGGATGATGAGAAAGATTGATAAAGCGCACCTGACTTTTGATAAGCTGTTAACGATCGTTCGTTGTAGCTGCTAACAAACCTGATTGATAGGCTGGCCCCAAAAATGAATGAGGTACATGATCATCTATGAACGTTTCCCAGGGGATACCATTGCGTGGTTTCTTGGCTCAAGTCGATATCACTCAGTTTGATGACTGTACCACCGAAAAATTCGTTTTCTTGAAGCGTATCGTAGTTCCAGACGGTGGCTTGCAAATATCTCTGACGTATCCGATCTAATCCACCAGGGACTCGGTATTCCAACTGAAAAATAATTATTATAATACAACCATGATATTTCAGAAAATGACGCGATTTTGGTTTCAATCGATGTTTTTATTTTTTCTATTTTTCAAAATGTTTTTTATGTTGTAGATTCAATGATATTTTTGAAAATGACATTCTGCGTTCGGGGGGGGGGGGGCGATGGGGTAGTTTAACCGACGATTTGCTACAGGTTTTTGGAATGATAGTTCTCGAGCTTGACCTCTGATATATATATAGCACTTGAGACAAAAAATCGATCCTGGTTTTGAGTTGGCTATGTTACACGACCAAATAGAAGACATACCATTTCCATGAACGACGGATGGCAGTTCTTTTTGATAACTTTCGTTTTACGCTTAGTATCCTTGGTAGGGTCAGGCAATAGGTAAACCTTGACGTATGTTGACGGTTCCTGGCCATTGGCCAGATAGTTCAACTCTTGCACATGCTGTACCATCACCTGGAATCCGAAACAAAGGGTTACTGCACATTGAAGGTTACACTCCTTCCTTTTGATTGGGTGTTAGCAGCCTAATGCTGTACAAAAGTGAGATCAAGAGTGAAACGCGAAAAAATTCCACCTGGCAACCGTTTTTTTTTTTTTTTTTTTTTTTTTTTTGAGAAAAAGTAATGTTTTTAATTATATTATTAGTAATGGATACTGATACTTACCCAAAGGGTATCTTTTTCATAGTGGATAGAAAGCTTGATTTTCCCTTTTATAACATGGGGATCGTTATGCAGAAGACGATTCTTCTTTCGCTCTGAAAATGGGCAAAACAATTGGGTACAATCACGATGGCGTTTGAAGTTCTTGAAAAATAACAACGTTCATCAAATAATTTAACAATCGACTTTAGACTTTCTTGAGAGTTCATATTTTCAAGGATTAGTAGGAACGAAATGAACATTTCTGCCAGGAAGTCAGCACTGGCTGCATTAATCGCTATTCTGACCTCTTACCTTTGACTTTCAGCTGGTGGATGGAAGATTCTTGTTGATCTCTTAGCAGTGGGTGGAAAAACGTGTACACTAGGTCCGAATGGCAGATTTCGTCAGCCATTTTGAACAAGGAGGTGAGGAATTTTTTTATTTCCACCATCCTTTTAGCTGCTACTTGTTTTATGTTTGAACGACCAACGTGCAGACTTGTTCCATGCAAACTGCAGTCAACATAAACAATAAAACCAAACAGTAAAATATTTAGTGGACAATATTATGCTCGCCTTGGTACAAGAAAGACAACTTCTCAACAAGATCACACAAACCGCAAAAACGAAATTAATTACCGAGAGCTGTAAAACCATTGAATTTCAGACTGAGAACGATTGAATCAGTTCAAGGAGAATCTGATCATTGGAAGAATTTGAGTTTATGAAGTTCAGTTTCCGAAGTTTTTTCATCTTCAGATCTATCATGAGTGTACTCCCAATACATTAGAAGTTTTAGGCCCGTACTCACAACACTTCCTAGGTATAGGGGCCGCCCGATGCGCCAGCACTTCCTTTGCACATTTTATTGGTCAATTTCAAAACCAGTGGTGCGTAGATAACACACAATACTTCCATATTTTGAAACGTGAAATTGAGACACAATTTGATCATTTTTTGAGTGCTTTTAAGGGTGTTTAGGCCAAAAATATTGAAAAATTCACTATTAAAATTTTAAAATTCGCCCAAAATGAAAAAACGCCACATTTTCGGAATGTAAAAAATATCCACATATTCTGCAAGGTGAAACCAAGATTTTAAGACCAAGAACGCTCAAATCGGTTCATTTTTGTGGCCGGAAAAAAATAAAATAGAAAACACTAAAAATGCAAATATATCGGAAGTACTGTGCGTTATCCAAATTCCGATTAAACAGGGTGTTAGGTCTTGCCGAGACAAACATTTCAGTTCAAGAAATTTGAAAAAAGGTTGAGAAATGAGGGAGTTATGGCCATTTTTGTAAATGACCACAGACGGACAGACAGACAGACGGACACACAGACACTTGTTCGGGAAGTGATTCTGAGTAAATGTGTATAAGAAAAAGTTTTTTCTGAAGCTCCGTTCCGATTCTCGATTTTAGGACGATCACAATACTTCCATTTACTCTGTAAATATGGAAGTAAAAACAAACACTTCGTTTCCATAAAACTCGCATGGTACGGAGACGAGCACAGCAACCTAGGTACTGTCAATCGCAACCACGATTTTCCAAGTTCCAATTTTAAGGTAGCAAGTGAGCAACCTTGAAATTGGGACCTTGACAGTACCTAAGTTGCTGTGAACGTCTCCATACCATGCGAGTTTTATGGAAACGGAATGTTTATTTTTTTTGAAATTGACCAATAAAATGTGCAAAGGAAGTGCTGGCGCATCGGGCGGCTCCTTATGCCTGGGAAGTGTTGTGTGAATACTGCCCTTAGTGTTTTCTATTTTATTTATTTATTTTTTTTTTTTACACAAAAATGAACCGATTTGAGCGTTCTTCTTGGTCTTAAAATCTTGGTTTTACCTAACAAATAAGTGCATATTTTTTATGTTCCGGTAACCTGACATATTTTGATTTTAGATGGGTTTAAAAATTTGTATAGTGGGTTTTTTGCCTTTTTTGACCTCTGCAGTCACCGATGTAGTTAAAATATAATCACAACATGATTGAAAAATAATGATGATCAAAATATAATCATTATTTGTGTAACATTTACGTATCGAAACCTGCAAATATTGTGTGCTATCTGCGCATCACTTTTTACTTCCATATTTACAGACTAAATGGAAGTATTGTGATCGTCCTAAAATCGAGAATCGGAACGGAGCTTCAGAAAAAACTTTTTCTTATACACATTTACTCAGAATCACTTCCTGAACAAGTGTCTGTGTGTCCGTTACGTCCGTCTGTCTGTCTGTCCGTCTGTGGTCATTTATAAAAATGACCGTAGCTCCCTCAATTCTCAACCTTTTTTCAAATTTCTTGAACTGGAATGTTTGTCTCGGCAAGACCTAACACCCTGTTTAATCGGAATTTGGATAACGCACAGTACTTCCAATATATTTGCATTTTTAGTGTTTTCTATTTTATTTTTTTCCGGCCACAAAAATGAACCGATTTGAGCGTTCTTGGTCTTCAAATCTTTGTTTTACCTTGCAGAATATGTGGATATTTTTTATATGCCGAAAATATGGCGGTTTTTTATTTTGGGCGAATTTTAAAATTTGAATAGTGAATTTTGGTTCATTTTTCTATAGAAATGAACCTTTGTAATCGGTCAGGAAAAAAAAATTTTTAACACCCCCTGAAAATTTGTTGGTTTACGTTTCAAGGGGTGTAGAATCCGAATCTGCAATAAAAATTTTTTGTCCGTCCGCCGTACGCCGTCCGCCGTACGCCGTCCGCCGTCCGGGGTTTTTCAGGGGGAAGGAGTCGTCGTAAATTTTTGAAATTTTCACCAAAAATCTGGTTCCGTATCTAGTTGGTCCTAACATCTCGACAGAACCCTACCTTAATTTTAAGGCCAGTAAAACAGCTGTTGAAGTGGGAAAAAATTCGTGTTTTTCTGGAAATTTGAAACATAGGCATGTGACACATCATTTTCTATAGATTTTCCTATGCTGAATCGAATGAGACCATCGCCACGCCGGTAGCTCAAACTGTTTGGGAGTTATTGCAGTTTTAGTGAAGCAGTTTTGAGTTTTTCAAAATTTCTACAATTTTTAATAACTCGAAAACTACTCGAGCCACAAAATTCGTTTTCCACTCGTTGGAATCCCCACAAAAACTTCTATCCTCCCGATATCTTCAATTTAAAGAATTTGGTCGAATTACACAAATCAGCAAAACAAAAATTGGAAAAAGTTGAGAATTTGTCCTCGGCTCTTAGATACGGTTGATTGATCTACTTACGACCACTAGCCTATTACACCAACATGGTGACGCACTCACACTACGACCAGTTGCGCTTGGCAACATACGAACGAGACAGGCTTTAACAAAATTTGTTTAACATTTAATGTTCTGAGGCATTCTTGACGAATTTTTAATTTCAGCATTCAGAGAATTCAATAATAATTATTATTATTATTATTATTATTCTGTTGGTTATGTAGGTAAATAAGAATAGATTAAATCATGATTTCAACAAAAATTAACGACGCCTTGCGTTGAAAAGATAGATAGGTAGGTCAAGCAAGGAGGACCGAGCAAAGAGGATGATTATTTTTTGCCGGGTTGAAAAAACGTTTTTCTAAATCCCCTCTAAAATACCAATTTATACTAAAATTCTAGAATAATAACAACTAAATTCCGTGTTTAAGGAGAACCTATATATCGTAAGATTTGTCTTTGCAATCGAAAAATGAACCCCTGTGCAAAATTTGCAGAGTTCTTCGGATATACCGAAAACTGATGTGCACATGCCACTGATCTACTTAGCAGCGTTTTTTTTATATTTCTGACCTAAACACCCTCAAAAGCAGCCAAAACATGATCAAATTGTGTCAAAATTTTACGTTTCAAAATATGGAAGTATTGTGTTATCTACGCACCACTGGTTTTCTCTCTCATTCTCTCTCCCTCTTTTTAGAAAAGCGCCTTCATCATGCCAGGCCTAGTTAAAGTGATAAATCTTTACATAAAGCAAAATTTAACATTGTGATAGCGGTTCATACAAAACGATATTTTTTAGACAATCTAATCATCAGTTGTAGGATTCTGAGCTCAAATGCATGGGTCTTACGCCTTGTAACCCCTTCGCCCCCATAGTGCAGTTGATTATATGGACGTCCGATAAGATCTACTCAACAAACCTGTAGCACTTAGCCAAGGGGAACAAAATGCCAATTTTGTGCTGGAGCTCGCAGAATTCTTTGTATGACCGAAACAAGTACGACGGATCTGGCTGGTTGGCTCTTTCAACTTTCAGGATATACATGTAGTATTTTTCAGGATCGTAACGCTTCTGATAGTTAAATACTTCCACGCTCTTCAGACGACCTTCTTGCTGCATTCTGGGAACATCAACAAGCAGATACAGTGAAGCTGGAGCCGGGGCAAATATGAGCATTTTTCTCACTGCTTCAAATGATAGATCGTGATGAGGGAGGTGCGATATGTGGGCAATAATAGACTCTCAACATAGCAGAACAGAACGAGCCACTTGAATGGTTTACTTACGAGTAGGCCTTGGGGACAAAACTGAGCAGCTCTCCATCACTGTGTTCACCAGAGAAACGCAACTGAGCCAAATTGTGGAGGAAAAAGTTGAACTGAGTGAACCAGGACTTGAGAGAACTTTGAATCTTGCGAGCAAATGTAGCAGCTGCTTCAGCGTTGGAAAGTGTGGGCATCAACGCAGACTGCACATAGCGGATTGAGTCGACAGTAAGTCCTCCGGCTCCTGAAGAAGCCATCTGCAGGATAATAGAGAACAGGTTCGGAATTCTGAGTTTTCGATTCTGGGATCGGTTACAACGTTCTTAAGAACTTTCAACTGGATTCATCTAACTTGGATAAAAAATTTACCCAATCGGTATTCAGTAAATTGGGTATACCCATATGCTGTGTTTGTATTGACTGTATAGTATTGATTGTTGCGCTTTTATACGTGTATGTGATTGTAATCGATTTCAACCCTTGTACTGGTGCATATACGATAAATTGTGGACATCCACTGATCTTTGACCGAATGCAGGCTATTCAATTCACACCCCTCATTCTGACGTTAAGCCACAAAGAGCTAATGAGGAAGGCCGTACCGCGAGGAAAGGGCCGGGAAAACTCACGAAGAGGAAGACATTGCCAGTCTCTTGCACCCCCCTAATTTGGTTGGAATACCTAACCATTGAAATCTGAAGGGTTGCATAGAGGGGTAACATGATTTAATTATCGCCGGCGAAAACACAACACTGTCTAATTCACTATGTACCTACAACCTGGCAACTGAGATGCTCTTGAATGGCATGCCAAAGTGAATTAGGACATGCTGCTTGATTTTTAAATTGTAAATAACAATATTGTTGAACATAAATTTGAGTCTCACCAGCATGAACAGGTTTAAAATTATGTTGCCCTCATTCCGCACAATGTTGAACGCTTGACAACATAAATCGACAAAATGGTGAAAGCGCGCAGAAGGTTTATCGCCACCATTGATAACATAGGCCATGTCAGACGTGAGAACAAACGGCGAACGATCCCTGTAAAAAAAAAATCATTCACTAACTACCTCATGACATAGCGAACAGAAGTCAGTGATCATTAAGAAATGAAAAAAAAATGTATAAACAGAAATTGGTTCGGACGTTAAGGCAAAAAAACTTTTTCAAATTTCTTCTCAACCCAGAATCACTTTCTGAACAAATATCTATCTCTTGCTCATCTGCCACTAAAACCTCTCCTGCTTCTATTACTTGCAGAAAACGTGCACTGACCTTTTAAAATTGCCAAACATCTGAGCATCACCCAGAAATTTTCCAAAATCAATATGGAAAAGATGGCCTGATGTTTTGAGCATAATGTTGTCATTGTGCCGATCGCAGATGCCTAGCAGGTAGGTGGCAACGCAATAGCCTGCACATGAAGCTGAAATGTGATAATATATTTTTTGTTAGATATGTACCCGTATTAGTTGATACCCGCCAATTGTTATCCCCCCCCACCCCATCAAATCATGTGAGTGACAACAAACAAAATGTGAAATTGCCACAAATGAAATTACAGGTTGAAAAAACAAATCACAAACTTACCTGTAAAGTTGTGAACTGCTCTTTCGTAATCAAGAGCTGAAGGATTATGTTTAGCCAGCCATTCAGCTATCGGTCTATCCTTGAACGAACCAGTTAAACCAAATTCGACTTGGATTTTCCTCAAAGTTTCAGCTTCCGTGACCAATTCAATCATACCTGACGCACAGAAAAATATCACGTTGACTAACGACAGCGGATCAATTTATAATCAACTAGATAAGGCCCAATATTCACCTTTTTTGTGTCCAGTTGGTACGCAGGCGAAGGTGACCATCTTCAAGTCGAGCCCTTCTTTAAGCCACAATTTGTCCATCAAGTGGATCATTTGTAAAGTCAGCATATCTTGCTGCAGATCGTCTCCAACCTATACAGCATGCAAATGGGTGTTTAAAAGAAATGTTTGCTCATTGGACATAACGGTATCCAAGTACGTTTTTATTGTTCCAAGTTGTGTTTCAAGAACCGGCTGTAAAATAACGTCCTTGGCTCGATGCGAGTTTGTTGGTTGCACAATTTTTGTTTTAGGCCCTGAGGATGATTATAGAATTAATCGAAAGCTCCGCGAAAGAGGCGCCTGTTCTGGTTGGCCCTTACCTCACTCATCTGACAACTACATCAATTTGTGGGTCAATATTTCCATCGCAGGGATTGAAAGCCGTCCTTGTACTTTGCAAAGTTCATAAAAACAATAGTAAACGATTGGCATTGCAAATTACCTTGAAAATAGCAGGAACGATATTATCCTCTTGGTTAGTGAAATTTATTTTCAGAGGAAGCGTGTTCGATGGGAAATATGATGAGGATCGGACATGTATCCCAGACACGAAGAGGCTTGGGCTCAGTGGAAGGCAGGTTGGCGATGACACTAATGCAGCATGAACATTATGCAGCCCTTGGCTGAGTGTAGTCATCCTCGTAGCTTCTTTGGACGATTTAACGTTGTCAGCAACTCCGGCCAGGCCCTAAAAGAATAAAAAAAAATAATGGGCAACTCACAGAGTGGGTAATGGAAATGAGTGGTTTGAACAATGGAAACTAGGGACCTTTTAACTAGGGGATCATTAAAGTTGTCACAGGCGTGCACTGCCGCCCTCAGGAAGAGAGTCAGAACTTTTTACAGGACATTTTACTCTAGTCCCACAGAAGGTTTTTTCTTCAGATTAATGGGACTATAGTTCGACATTTCAAGACCAAAAAATCAAAATTGGGTTACCAGGGGAAAAGTGACGGAGGGAAAGTTGATCCGTCTACACAACCGATATTCGATTTTTACCTGGACTAGAAGCTGTTGTCCCATAAATGCTTTTCGAAGAGCTCCACCAGAAATAGCGAGCAAAGCTCTTAGGACGAGCTGAAGTCGTTGGAAATACCTGGCTTCACACACACGCGATTTTTCTTCACTGGATTGCTGCTCACACGTATTCTGAAATTATTGAAGTGAAAAGCATCACCCCGGAGAATCAAGATCAAGGTCTTTAAGGGTTACCAATTCGTCTATCGACTGGAGCAAAATCCAAAGTTGTTTCAGGAATTTTTTTTTTGACAGAGTTCAGTAACAGAATTCACAACTGAATAGAGTATGGGCTGTTAGGCAAATACCTGAGGTGTATCACCCGGCAGCTCATGGACGAGCAACCAATACAGGCGATGAGCCGCACGAGGAGAAGTCAAGCATCGGTCAAGCAGTAGTCTGACAAGCGCAGACGCCTCGTAATTCTCATATTTCAATGCTTGAACTATTTGAGGCAAATAATCAACAAATTGGTCTTGGGTAAGGCCCTCTATCCATTCGACAGCTTTACTCCGCACAGTGTTGTCTGGAAAGCTAAAAATAATTTTATGGCTCATGGGGATGTCTTTATGTCTCATGAGTTTTTTTTTTTCTGCAAGGCTTACACAGCAATGATCGGACAAAGTAGAAAAACGCTGCCAAGCAGATTAGTGACATGGGGACGTTATTTTTCTGGGTAATGGGTATCACAGTAAATAAAGTTCAAATAATAGAAGAAGGTAGGATTAATTTCATTGAAATCACGCAATCAAAAATGTTATCAATACTACATTACCTATTTCTTAAATTTCTTGAACTGAAATGTTTGTCTCGGCAAGACCTAACACCCGGTTTAATCCGAATTTGAAGAACCCCATTGTTGCTGATATATATGCATTTTTAGTGTTTTCTATTTTATTTTTTTCCGGCCACGAAAATGAACCAATTTGAGCATTCTTGGTCTTAAATTTTTTTTACCTTGCAGAATACAAGGATTTTTTTTATATTCCCATACCTAGCCTAATTAAATAGCCTAATTATAATAATAAAATATAACATAATCATAATAAATAATAATAATTATATAATATAATGCTAATAATTGAAGGTGAGGCCTAGAAAGATTTTAGACGACCATAAACCAGTGTTTGAGGCATTCAACAGCGCCAATTCTCTTGCACTACATAATACCTCTACACTAAACTGATTACGGAGATGATAAAACAATATTGTACAGCTGATTACCATGGAAGAAGTAACTGAAGAGCGCTAATGGGGTCCATAGGGGCCCAGTAATGGACCATCGAATGTAAATCTCGAAGGCTCGAAAAGTCCCAACTTTGAGCGGCCAGCAAAACCTTGGGCAATGCTTGGGGGTGATTTAGTAAGTAATGGCGCTTCTCCCAGAGGATCTCTCGTTCGGCCATTTTGGGGCTGTAAAAATTGCCATTGTGAGGATTTACTATATGGAATTTCAAAATAATCTCACCAACTGGTACATGATTTTCAAGGGAGGCCATATTGCTTATATTCGGACTGCTCAACATACTTTGAGAAACAGTCTTGATTGATGGTATCAAGCAACTGTTGCTGAGTTGCACAATCCAAAGAATTGAAATCATGCACTTTTGGCTTTTCCAGTTTGTCGACCTTAGGGAACACGATTTTGTGACCATAGTTCGGTAGTTCAATATCTGAAATATAACCGCACCAAATAAAACAACATCAAGTTGCACAGACAGGAACCTTGAATCCAAAAAATCCTGAAAAATTGATTTTGGATAGCTATGAGAATTATTATTTGGGATTCCTGAACATTTTCACACCTATTACTTTGGTACATGCAAATTCTGACCTGGAAAAAGTAGCAGGTAAACCATAATTTTTAAAGGGTCAACTTCAAACTAAAATAATGAGGTATTCACCTATTATTGGAGCAGTGTCCCCCAATGGGTGTGTCCCGGGGTTAGGTGCCGGGCCAAGTCTCTTTGAGTTGTCTGACGGCCAAATAGGTAGGAGAAAGTTTCCATGAACCATATACCTGTAGAAATCAAATTTTGGCACCCTGTTTTAAAACTGGTCATGGGAAACCAAACATTCAACGCCCAAAAAGAACAAAATATTTATTTCATTTGCAAAATTTGGCGAGCAAATTTATCTTGGCCCTTCAGGACCTCTGAGGATTTCATGGCAACTTTCTGTCGTCTTGGTTTTCGGCAATTTTAAGGGGATTCCATTCAACCGATGTTGATATTTTTGGGCTGGCTGAACTTCAAGCAAGTTAAGGTTTCTTTTATTCCCAACAGTGAATTTCACCTACCTTGGATTAGAGTTAATCTGGGCATAGTTGCTCCGGGTAACTTTGTTAAGTCATAATATGCTTATATAACATATTATGTTATCAAGTCCAGATTCACTCTAATTCAAAGTTGGTGGAATTAACCATTAAAGTCCCTCACACAGCAGACGTGCTCGAATGAACAGCTTACCCACTGTAGTTGAATAGTTGGATCGAAGCCCAACCAAGTTCCACTTGTTGGGGAGAGGTTTGGTCTTGACCGTCGTTGTAGGAGATGCCGTAAATCGTAATAACTATCCTCGATTCTCTAGGTAGCAAACTGACAGGTGTCGTGTCAAAATTATGCCTGGAACAAAAAAAAAAAAAAAATTGTGGCAGATGCATAAACGTTGCAATGAATGGTGGTATGTTGTTATTGGACGGACCCATAAACCAACATCCTCATCACCTACGACTGACAATCCAACAATCATACGGGAAGATCCCTGGTTATTTTCAATGTAGAAGGATAGCCACAGCAACTGTGTTTTCCAAAGTATGTTTCAGTATGAAAAATACAATTTCACAGGACAACTGCTGTTATCATTAAAACTGTTTTTGCCCGAGAAACCAGTCTATCGTAGATGCCATCCTTGGTATGAAGACCTGCTGTTGCCATGGAAACCAAAATTACCAAGAACATAATGGTTTCAAAACAGGAGGCTGAAAAATCGTTGGCAGGATGGTGACTGCAGACCTCAGTAAATGAAACTAGAAGGCAGCAGGGCAAAACAGAGAGGACTGGCGGACAATGTTACACGAGGCCCTGAACCTTCGAAGGGTTGTAGGGCCAAAGAAGAACAAGGATAATAATTAGTTTAAAGCATTTTATAAGAAGAATTCAACTGACCACGCATCGAATATGATCCGAGGTTGGAAGCTGTTGAACTCTGTGAGATTAGGAGAGGAGGTTTTTATGCCAAGGGGTCGAGTACCGTGGAAGATTTGTGCATCTATCCTAAAACTGTCATAGTTCCATGCTGGACAAGCTCTTTGGATACATCCAGTGTGAATCAAAGTTGTATTGTGGATTTCCGATAACTCTCTTTCGTCTGAAATTTAAAAATGCATGAATCAGAATAAAATTGCACTCTTGAAACAAAACCGGTACTTAAAAAAAATCTGAAAGCTTGGAATTGCACAAGTGTTTTTTTTTTATTTTTTTATTTCTACAGCTGTGTTTGATTATGTTGCCAGAGTTAGAAGTGAGCTTGTTCTTCACCAGGGATGACCAGGAGAAGGAAAGTTAATCGAGGGTAAAATTGAAAAACTCACTTCCAATAGCAGCAACCGGTGGAACGGAAAGGTGAAAATCAACTCTGTACATGTGGCAGTACATTTGGATGAGAAGCTGAACTGCTGCTCTGATTTGATCGCAATAATAACTTATGTTGTTTGCTGATGAGTAGTTGCCCAAAATCACTTCGGAGTAGATGTTGTCTTCATCGAGAATTTCAGGTTTAGTCCAGGAGTTTAGCTGCGTCTGTAAAAATAGCTTCATCATTGAAATAAGTGAGCACATAAATGTTATCAACCTCAGCTAAAATCAACACCATTCTAGTGTTTCTAGTAGTGCAATGCTTTCATTTTTTGATACGTAAATTTTTGAACCAAAGCAATTTGATTTTGACTGATTTGTAGGAACAAAGATCAAAAATGTCAAAAAACACACTATGCAAATTTCAAAACCCTCCTAAAATCACAATACATTGGGTTACCAGAATATGAAAGAATCTATGTATTCTGCAAGGTAAAAAAAAAGATTTTAAGTCCAAGAAAGCTCAAATCGGTTCCTTTTTGTGACCGGAAAAAAATAAAACACTAATATTGCTAATGCATATGAAGTACTGTGAGTAATTCGAATTCCAGTTAAACAGGGCTTACTTAATTTACAGGACTTACTCTGTTGTCAGGAAACTCTTTGCATGCCTGGATGAAATTGTTGACCGCATGTGTGATTTGCAAAGGCTCAATGTTGCCAAGAACGGAGCAGACAACTTTAACAGCTTGTTTGACGCTCCCGGCTTGCAAATTGGCAACACTGTCATGAGATTCGTTTAATCGGACTTCATTACAAGCAGCGGTAACTCTCTCGATTTCCTTTTCCAATGTTCCTGCACATGAAGTTCACATAATAATACGATTACTGCATACAAGAGGTATGGATGAGTTTTTGTTCAAATTGGGATAGATGGATTACCTAATCTATGGATTTATCTAATTTTTGAGTTTGTCATTAAAAGACGAGGTGTGAGCACATCACTGACAACAATGAAGGCAGCCTTCAACCAGCTATATCCCAAAGCGAATGGACCATTTCTGGTCTGGTCTATCAATGTAGCTTTTTCAATGAAGTATGATTTTTCCAGACATGAAAATTAGGTAATGTATTTCTGATTGATAGGACGTTAGCTATTTAGTTATTCATCTTCAAGCATCTAGATCCTTCTTTCTTAATCCAATGAAGAGCAGTTCAGCCTCTGAATGAAATCCATGCTCGGTCCCCTCTTCCTAGGTTGCAAGACTTCTCTCTACATTGAACATTATTACAACTCTTGGTTTAATGTGGTTTCAATCAACATGCTAGGCTATTTTGTCAAGCCCAAATAAAATAAATATTCTAGAGCGCAATCAAAAAATCCCGCCGGAACGCGCAACAAGACCTGAGAGGTCTTTCGCACTTTACAGCGATAAAATGCTGTCAAGAACCTCATCATTCATATCCAAGAAGCCTCAGTAATGGTTAACCATAGAATTTGAAACATTTTTATTTTTCAGAACAAAATTAAGTCCTGATGATGGTGTAATAACCGAAACCGGTCTACAATTATACCTTAATAGTGGAATAGACTATTTCTCTTCTCTCATTTTTTGAGTTTTTATTCATATTATGGGATTCCACAATTTCTCCGCGAGTGATTTAGTATCTGATCCAATAGAACTTGCATTCCAAAATTAAAAAAAAATCAAAATGCCACAAATTTTAGTTAGCTTACCCAACAGTATCAATAGGGATTCGTGGGAAATTGGCTTTACAGGATCATTTGGTAACAGGTCATCGAGAGTAATTTGGCAATCTCTTCGGTCATCCTCAGCCTGCAACCATAAATAGGTAAATATTGTTGAAGGCATAGCTGATGAGGTCAAGGCAACAACTATATAAGAAAATAGATAGGAGGGTCATAAATTATAAGAATTAATAGACCATAAATTAAAGAAAGTACTTACAGTCCTGAGATATCTCCTTCCGACCTCTTCAACTTTCAATATGGCAAGCTCAATGTCATTGTCCAGCTTCAAACATCGATGAACGTACTCGAACTCTGATAAACTCCTGTGCATTTCCAGATACTCTTCCAACCCATGAACTTTCAATACGTAGTCACTTATGGACCCAGAGCCGATTTCGAGTACGGCGTGGCAAAGCACATGCTCTACCGTCGAACTTACTGCAATTGTTAAAAGAAAGCAAAATCGTCAAAAATCAAATTTCGGTTCATTTTTTCTTAAGAAATGAACCTTTGTAATCGGTCAGGAAAAAAATTTAACTACCCCTGAAAATTTGTTGGTTTACGTTTCAAGAGGTGTAGAATCCGAATCCGTCGTCAGAGGTTTTTTAAGGGGGATGAGTTTTTGTAAATTTTTTAAAATTTTACCAAAATTCAAGTTAATTTTAAGGCCAGTAAAACAGCTGTTGAGTTAGGAAAAAAATCGAGCTTTCAGGAAAAGTGCAACATAGGCATGTGAGACATCATTTTCTATAGATTTTTTGATGCTAATTCCAATGAGACCATCGCCACAGCGGTAGCTTCGAACGTTTAGGATTTATTGCAGTTTTAGTGAGACATTTTCGAGTTTTCCAAAATGTCCCCAATTCTTATTAAATCGGAAACTACTGGAGGGTTTTGAGCGTAAGAAAGTACTCATGATTTTTTTTATTGGTGTAAGGTTGCTTCTGTTGTTAAATAAAGCAGGGTATAAACTCTTGTAACTGCAAGATGCCATAAGAATTTTCTTTATGTCATTTTAATTTTGTTTCATTAAGATGTAGAGACACGCAGATGGTCCAAAATTAAATTTCTAAGTTCCCCATAACAGCAGCAGAATGGAACCCAATCGGCATAGATCTACTTACGGTCGCATGTGAAATTTATGGACTTCTTGGAGTTCAAGCGATGGATAACAAGTTTCACACTGACACCTGTCGTGAAACCGTTTTCCAATGTTGGACTAGCAATGAACCCTGGATTCGTTTTTTCGTCATGGTGGTGGAATGAACCTGGAGCAAAGTTTGCAAATAGAGTCAAATCTTAAGAATACGATACACGTTTCAAACTTCAAGGAAACGTCTAGGATTTCTAGGCTTTCGTTTCAAGACGCATAAAATTTAATTCTGCCAATAAATAGAAATTGATGATGAATAATCGACCCGTATTGCTATGCTGTAGTCACGTGATCAGGGTTAGGGTCATACAGTGATACTCCGTCTCCTTCGCCAAAGGGCGAAGGAGACGGAGTATCACTGTATGACCCTAACCCTGATCACGTGACTACAGCATAAATAGAAATGACAACCCAAAATTACCACAACACCGTCTAGGGTTATCGAAATTTTTCCATAAATCCCACAGCAGTTTATGGTGAATTACAGATGAGATATTTAATTTCGAATAGCTTGTGAAAAATCCCTAGGTAAACTTTTTTCTGTAATTAGATACACAGTTGGTAACGCAGTTGACTGGCAGGCAGATGATATTCTTCTATTAGGACTCACTTCGGCATTCAATCACCATTTCGTGGAATGCTATCATATCAGGGTCTGCCAAAGCTGATCTCTGGTTTGGTACAACATTTTCATACAGTCGGCTCTGGCGCTTGATTTGAACCTAAAAACAAATATAGAAAATACAGAAATTTGAGAGGGATGTAGACAAACTAATAAGGCTCTAATGTGAGTAGCTAAAATTCCTGGGTGCGTCAGAAATTCGCTTTGTTTTCCCCCAAATAATATGTGACTAAATGCAAGAGAAAGAATGGAACATGCAGAAATATTTAATTTGTATCAAATATGTAACAACAAATATAGCTCAAATAATCTGAAACGCATTTGTGTACTTGAATCTTTTAATTATCTTCAACCCTGACATATATGTAATTACATAAAAATCCTAGCCCTGGTGATGAATATTTCCCAATAAAACAGGATGCTAACATTTGAAATAGAAGCCAACGATTGCTTACTTTTGAGGGAATGGCATAGACGGGCGCAGAGTTCCGAGGTGGCAAAGGAGGCCCATGTTGGGGAGAACTTATATCTTTAGAAATCGTACTGTAGATTGGTTCGGAGCAACAAGATTCTGACGAAGGAGCCGAATAGAGGAAATCAAACGGATCATAAGCTTCGTATATGCTGCCCTCCTGGTCCTCTCCCACTGCAAGGAAAATAATTATTTTTGTGAGTACAACGCACTTCCATTCAAACTGAACCCATCATTGCTAAACGTAACTATGTTAACCGTGTAATTTTAAACTGTTTATTTTCTTAAACCATTCAATAACCTACAAAAGGTGAAACCAAAAATATTTAGAACGTGAGTAAAATAGAAAACTTCACTTCTCCAAAACAGTAGAACTTGGATAACACACAGTACATCCATAAATTCAGCACGTGTTTCAGAGTTTAAATAATTTTTTAAAATAGTTTATGATTACTCAGTTATAAGAATGAGTTTCAATGATGAAGTAAGTTTTTGTTTGGTATGTAAGTTCTCTATGCATTTGGGAATTACGGGGGAACTCTGCAAAAGGCTGAATGATTCATCATTGTCGATTCGATTTTGAATTTTTATACCCAAAATACACTGGATGCACAATCCATACATATTCTCTGGTCCACCACGTTTTACAAGGGACTGCAGTTAGTTAAACTACCCAAGACGGAACTCAATTCACTTACACGTATCAGATTCTGTAAAGTTGGACGAATTGGACAGGAGAGGATCAAAAGCCTCCAACAGACTGACACGAACACTTTTGTTAATTGACCTGGTTGTGGTTGAATCGGTATCGAACGGTGTCAAATCAATCAAGTTACTGTTGGGTTTTTTGTCCAGGATCCTGAAGGCTTGGAGATTGGAATCTTGATCTGAAATTGTAAGCACAAGAAGGCCTAAAATAATTTCGATCTTTCAATGTTGTAAATCTTACAAGAAAGATAAGTGACAATAATTGTAATAATTCTTGTAATAGTAGATTAAGTAATTTTTTAAATCAAAATTTCATTGAACAGCACCAAATTAATCTGAGGCAAAAGGAACGTAGAGTATTTTGAAGATGTAGACTCTATCTATCTATATCTAGAGGCTAGCATGTTGCTTGTTACAGAACCGGAAGCAATACGAATATGGAAGTAAAAACGCACATAGACAAATGGCTGAAAAAAACTTTTCGGCCCCAGGGATGCCTGGAATGAGAAAATATAAACTGGAATAACTCAACGCTGCTTAGTGAATTATGAAATAACTGTTAAGTTCTCATACCCAGTGCAGGCTTTTGTTGAGCGTTAACGGTCAGGGATGCTGGACCAGGCGGCCGCGGTAGTGAGTAACTGTTCATTATGTACGAATTGTTGAACATATGTTGACATCGAATCGAAGATGTGGCGTGAGACAAATTATTATTCTGAGCTGTTTGAGCTATAGCATGCCTGCTGATGTCCTCACGAGGCGATGGAATGGGCCTACTGCTGATCTGCTCCATTGAATCTGTTGTATCACTGCAATGCCAGACATACGATTAACACCTGCAAGTTCACTCAGAGAGAAAATGATCCGTTAACAATTTGATGCTCTGTTTTGGAGAAGAATCAATTTCCAGGTTTATCAGATGAAGATTGAGACAAACCAAAAAATACAAATTAAAATAAGTTCAACCAATTAAAATAATAGCACCAAAATCGAAAAGTTAAACTCTGTTTCTAAGGCAGGCGTTTTTCAAAATAGGTATCCAAACATCCATTGAGTAAAACGCCAACCAAAGTTTAAGCATGTTGCATGCTTTTTGTATAGGGTCAGCCTCATATGCCATCTTTGTGGCAGAGAATAATGGGGCATCTAGAATAGAGGTGAATTCTTTGGGTATGCCCGACGAAAAATTTAAACAATTTACATTTCAGATCGTTTTGACCCAATTTCAACCTTAACAAGTCATGAAAACGTTTTTGGATTTTTTCTTGTCCAATGAAGAGCGCACTTCAACTTTTAAGTTAATTCGCGGCTCAGTGGACATTTCATCTTTCCATTTTAATTTTGTGCCGTTCAGCGATTAAAACAAAATGTTGGCCTGTCAAGGACTTTTGACTGATTTGGTGAAACTGAGACTCACAAATTCTCCTTGGTCCAAGCACACACGTTATACTGATACCCTCAACTTCAACTTGAACATACAACACAGTTCAGGAAAATACCACAATTTGTACTCGCCTCGTCTCAAACTGGATGATATCAGGCGATTTATCAATTTTGCTGACCGATGGACTATTGAAAGATATGAGGTCGGTAGAGGGACTAGTCGGAACTGACGGTGTGCTGCTTCGACGGAACATCTGAGGAGGTGGTCTGATCGTAGGCAGGTTGGATTCTTCTGGAACGCAAATATGCCAAGGCTTTTATGTGCGCCAACAGATTATATCAGTTTATGATTCGTTTACTTATTTTTGGTTCATTTTTCCTAAACAATGAACCTATGTAATCGGTCAGGAAAAAGAATTTCAACATCCCTTGAAAATTTGTTGGTTTACGTTTCAAAAGGTGTAGAATCCGAATCTGCAATAAAAAAATTCAGTACGCCCCCCGTACGCCATCCTCCGTCCAGGTTTTTCAGAGGGAAGGAGTTTTCGTAAATTTTTAAAATTCTCACCAAAAATTAGGATCTGTTTCTAGTTGGTCCTAAATTCTTGACAGAATCCTACCTTAATTTTAAGGCCAGTAAAACAGCTGTTGAAGCGGGGAATAATGCATGCTTTTCAGGAAATGTGCAACACAGTCATGTGAGGCATAATTTTCTATAGATTTACTGATGCTGATTCGAATGAGACCGTCGCCTGGGTGGTAGCTTCAAACGTTCAGGATTTATTGCAGTTTTAGTGAGACATTGTCGAGTTTTCCAATATTTTCCCAGTTCTTAATAAATCAAATACTACTAGAGCTACAAAATTTGTTTTCCACTCGTTGGGATCGCCACAAAAACTTCAGTTCACCCAATATCTTCGATTTAAAGAATTTGATCGTATTATACAAATCAGCAAGAAAGTAAAGAACCCATGGAATTAAGGATACTGAAAAAATAAAGAAAACTCACTCGTATTAAATGACCCCGGTCTAGGCCTAGAGATTTGGTCCAAATACGAGTTCTGCGACGTGACTGAGAGACTTCGCTGATTCTGGCTAACAAGTTTGATTTTGCAGTTATCTGGAAAATACGTCACACAGTTAGAGGCTAATATTGAAGACATTCAACAATACCGCAAATTAAAGGATTACAAAAACAAAATTGACATCATCCATAATTGTTGGTGTCGGGTCCGACCATTAATAATGAAAATGCTGCAAGAAGGTTCGGGAGTTGTAACGCGAAAAAATCAAGTATGCACTCGCCGTACCTTTCCACCCCTCAGTCGTCCGAGCAGCGCTATATCCGAAATTTTTATGGAAAAAATAATTCTTAGTACCTAAGCATTTGAGTAAATGAGCGATTGAAGGTTATTGATTCCCATAACGAGTCACAACAATTCAAAAACGTCTAAGTGGATAAAATCAACATAAAAGTAGCCAAAACATCACCGTTCATGTATAAATTTGAGAAAAAGAGATATGTGACGATTTTCTCTCAAAAAAATTATCTTATTGGAAATCGAACGCTGTCGGCTTCAACATTTGATGATCTTAACAGGAAGTCGTCAAACATCTCTCATCCCCAATCTGACCAAATAGTGGAAGCGACGATGGTAACACATATTTGTAAAAATTTTGAGGAAATTTGGAATGACAGAACAGATATTATTCTGAAGCGATATGACCAAGCACGTCAAGTGTTAAACTTTTGGACGCTTGATACAAAAATCCATTACAAATTGCTCGGCTATTTGTAAACAGTAAAATTTCTGAGCAGTGGTAGCGTATTGATAGGTAGTGCGTGTTGATAATGAAAAATATATTGTGTGTTCCCAGTACTTATGTGAAGGAATTCCGGAAAATTTGGGAGGGGGGCATGGCCCACCTCGAAGGCCACCAGGGGGGCCCCCGGGAGCAGGCAAGCAAAGACAAACTCACAATGAAACAAAAACCATAATCTAACTCAAACTCATAATCGAAATCAGAATCAAACTCTCAATGGGACAGATACTCAAACTCATAGTCAAACTTGCAATGAATCGGAAACTGAAACTCATAATAAAACTCACAATGAAAAAGAAACTAAAACTCATAGTCAAACTCACAATGAATCAGAAACTCGAACCCATAATCAAAATAAAAGTCAAACTCACAATGAAACAGAAACTCAAACTCGAAGTCAAACTCACAATGAAAAAAAGGAACTCAAACTCCAAATCAAACTCGAAGTCAAACTCACAATGAAACGGAAACTAAAACTCATAATCGAAATCAAACTCACAATGGAAACGAAACTCAAACTCATAATCAAACTGGAAGACAAACTCAAAATGAAACAGAAACTTGAACTCATAATCGAAATAAAAGTCAAACTCACAATGAAACAGAAACATGAACTCATAATCGAACTCGAAGTCAAACTCATAATGAAACTGAAACTAAAACTCATATTCGAAATCGAAAACAAACTCACAATGAAACTGAAACTAAAACTCATAATCGAAATCGAAGTCAAACTCACAATGAAACAGAAACTCAAACTCAAAATCGAAGTCGAACTCATGATGAAACTGAAACTCAATCTCAGAATCGAAATCGAAGTCAAACTCACAATGAAACAGATACTCAAACTGATAATCGAGCTCGAAAGTCAAACTCACAATGAAACTGAAACTCAATCTCAAAATTGAAATCGAAGTCAAACTCACAATGAAACCAAAACTCAAACTCATAATCGAACTCGAAGTCAAATTCACAATGAAACCAAAACTTAAACTCATAATCGAACTCGAAGTCGAACTCATAATAAAAGTGAAACTTGAACTCATAATCGAACTCGAAGTCGAACTCATAATAAAAGTGAAACTTGAACTCATAATCGAACTCGAAGTCGAACTCATAATGAAACAGAAACTTGGACTCATAATCGAAATAAAAGTCAAACTCACAATGAAACAGAAACACAAGCTTGAAGTCAAACTCAAAATGAAACAAAAACTAAAACTCATAATCGAAATCAAGGTCAAACTCACAATGAAACAGAAACTCCAAGTCGAAGTCAAACTCAAAATATGAAACTAACTCAAACTCAAACTTACTGAAAATCAAAGCAGTCGACAAGTAAGAAAAGTCAAACATAAACTCATAAATTCAAACTCGAACTTAAACTCATACCCATGATCAAACTTGAACTGAAATTCAAACTCGAACTTTGAATCAAACTTGAACTGAAATTCAAACTCGAACTGAAATTCAAACTCGAACTTTGAATCAAACTCATAATCAAACTTGAACTGAAATTCAAACTCGAACTTAAACTCATACCCATGATCAAACTTGAACTGAAATTCAAAATTGAACTTAAACTCATACCCATAATCAAACTTGAACTGAAATTCGAAATTGAACTTAAACTCATACCCATAATCAAACTTGAACTGATATTCGAACTCGAAATTTAACTTAAACTCATAATCAAACTTGAACTGAAATTCAAGCTCGAACTTAAACTCATACCCATATTCAAACTTGAACTGAAATTCGAACTCGACACTGAATCAAACTCATAATCAAACGTGAACTGAAGATCAAACTCGAACTTGTGAGTTTGACTTCGAATTCGACTATGAGTTTGAGCTTCTGTTTCATTGTGAGTTTGACTTCGAGTTCAATTATGAGTTTGTGTTTCTGTTTCATTGTGAGTTTGACTTCGATTTCGATTACGAGTTTGAGTTTCTGATTCATTGTCAGTTTGACTTCAAGTTTCATATGAGTTTGAGTTTCAGTTTCTGTTACATTGTGAGTTCACTTCTAGTTCAATTATCAGTTTGAGCTACTGTTTTATTGTGAGTTTAAGTTTCCGTTTCACTATGAGTTTGACTTCGAGTCTATGTAAGAGTTTGAGTTTCGTTATCATTGTGAGTTTGATTATGAGTTTGAGTTTTTGTTTCATTATGAGTTTGACTCTGAGTTCAATTATGAGTTTGTGTTTCTGTTTCATTGTGAGTTTGACTTCGAGTTCGATTATGAGTTTGAGTTTCTGTTTCATTGTCAGTTTGACTTTGATTTCGATTATGAGTTTGAGTTTTTGTTTCATTATGAGTTTGACTCTGAGTTCAATTATGAGTTTGTGTTTCTGTTTCATTGTGAGTTTGACTTCGAGTTCGATTATGAGTTTGAGCTTCTGTTTCATTGTCAGTTTGACTTTGATTTCGATTATGAGTTTGAGTTTTTGTTTCATTATGAGTTTGACTCTGAGTTCAATCATGAGTTTGTGTTTCTGTTTCATTGTGAGTTTGACTTCGATTTCGATTACGAGTTTGAGTTTCTGATTCATTGTCAGTTTGACTTCGTGTTTCACTATGAGTTTTAGTTTCAGTTTCTGTTTCATTGTGAGTTCACTTCGAGTTCAGTTATCAGTTTGAGCTACTGTTTTATTGTGAGTTTAAGTTTCCGTTTCACTATGAGTTTGACTTCGAGTCTATGTAAGAGTTCGAGTTTCTACTTCATTGTGAGTTTGATTATGAGTTTGAGTTTCGTTTTCATTGTGAGTTTGATTTCGATTATGAGTTTGAGTTTTTGTTTCATTATGAGTTTGACTCTGAGTTCAATTATGAGTTTGTGTTTCTGTTTCATTGTGAGTTTGACTTCGAGTTCGATTATGAGTTTGAGTTTCTGTTTCATTGTCAGTTTGACTTTGATTTCGATTATGAGTTTGAGTTTTTGTTTCATTATGAGTTTGACTCTGAGTTCAATTATGAGTTTGTGTTTCTGTTTCATTGTGAGTTTGACTTCGAGTTCGATTATGAGTTTGAGTTTCTGTTTCATTGTCAGTTTGACTTTGATTTCGATTATGAGTCTGAGTTTTTGTTTCATTATGAGTTTGACTCTGAGTTCAATTATGAGTTTGTGTTTCTGTTTCATTGTGAGTTTGACTTCGAGTTCGATTATGAGTTTGAGTTTCTGTTTCATTGTCAGTTTGACTTTGATTTCGATTATGAGTTTGAGTTTTTGTTTCATTATGAGTTTGACTCTGAGTTCAATTATGAGTTTGTGTTTCTGTTGCATTGTGAGTTTGACTTCGAGTTTGATTATGAGTTTGACTTTGATTTCGATTTTGAGTTTGAGTTTCCCATTCATTGTGAGTTTGAGTTTGATTTCGATTATGAGTTCGAGTGTCTGTTTCATTGTGATTTTGACTTCGAGTTCAATTATGAGTTTGTGTTTCTGTTTCATTGTGAGTTTGACTTCGATTTCGATTACGAGTTTGAGTTTCTGATTCATTGTCAGTTTGACTTCGAGTTTCACTATGAGTTTTAGTTTCAGTTTCTGTTTCATTGTGAGTTCACTTCGAGTTCAGTTATCAGTTTGAGCTACCGTTTTATTGTGAGTTTGAGTTTCCGTTTCATTATGAGTTTGACTTCGAGTCTATGTATGAGTTCGAGTTTCTACTTCATTGTGAGTTTGAGTTTCGTTTTTATTGTGAGTTTGACTTCGAGTTCGATTATGAGTTTGAGTTTCTGTTTCGATTTTGAGTTTGACTTCGAGTTCGATTATGAGTTTGAGTTTCTGTTTCATTATGAGTTTGGCTTCGATTTCGATTTTGAGTTAGAGTTTCCGATTCATTGTGAGTTTGAGTTTGATTTCGATTATGAGTTCGAGTGTCTGTTTCATTGTGAATTTGACTTCGAGTTTGATTATGAGTTTGAGTGTCTGCTTCTTTGTGAGTTTGAGTCCTGTTTGATTGTGAGTTTTATTAAGAGTTTGAGTTTCCGATTCACTGTGAGTTTGACTTGGAGTTTGAGTTTCTGTTTCATTGTTAGTTTGACTTTGATTTCGAATGTGAGTTTGGGTTTCTGTTTCATTGTGAGTTCGACTTCACGATTGATTATGAGTTTGCGTTTTTATGACTTTGTGAGTTTGACTTCGATTTCGATTACGAGTTTGAGTTTCTGATTCATTGTCAGTTTGACTTCGAGTTTCACTATGAGTTTGAGTTTCTGTTTCATTGTGAGTTTCACTATGAGTTTGAGGTTCAGTTTCTGTTTTATTGTGAGTTCACTTCGAGTTCGATTATCGGTTTGAGCTACAGTTTCATTGTGAGTTTGAGTTTCCGTTGCATTATGAGTTTGACTTCGATTATGAGTTTGACTTCGAGTCTATGTATGAGTTCGAGTTTCTACTTCATTGTGAGTTTGGCTATGAGTTTGTGTATCTGTTACATTGTGAGTTCTGCTCTGATGTCAATTATGAGTTTATGTTTCATTGTGAGTTTGACACTTGACAGCTTAATAATGAATATCATGTCATTTTCGTAGGTAGTGCTTATGTGAAGAAATTTCAGATTATATTGGAGGGGTCATGGCCTCCTCCCTGGGTATGGGCCTGTTCATACTAAAATCTTTGGAATTCGCCGCATTTGTGTTTCACAGCAGCCTCAATATCTGCATTAATTGTGTAGCCAGTCCGGTTGAACCCGCATCATTATATCATTTATGCATGATCGGTGATAATGAGTACAAGAGATTAATCATAATTATTACCTTTTTGCTGGGAGAAATCAGCTGGTCCTTTCGAATCATTTTTCGACGACTTTTGGGCCCGTTCTTTTTCCAAACGAAATTGTTCCAAAGCTAAACTTTCCAAACTGAGCGCCTGCGCTTTTTCCAGATCTTCTTTGAATTTCCTTTCGTGATCAATGTGGCTGTATTCCGACATTTCAGCTGTAATCGGATCGTCGTACCCAAGAGTCCAGACGCAGCGTCACTGTTTTCAGAACACTGCACGGAGATTTAATCTTTTCGATTCACCAATGAAATAACAAGTTCCCAACCAACACATTATCGAGCTTTAAATTGAACGTTTTTGAAAAAATTAATATTTCGAATAACAATCACAGGCATAGTGGTAGTTAATTGCATCGCAGCATCATTAATTATAACATAAATTGGGGAACGTATATAAACAAAACACAAACTTCAGACATGTTGTTGCTGTGTTGTTGTAGTCTTTCTCCAAATGACGTCCCTCAGCCGAGGTGAGTGGAAGACAAAATTACTTACTCAAGAAGAGCTCGATCGCCAACAATCAACAGTGCAAACGTACCACCCAAGCATCAATGAATTCACCATTGACCATTACTCCACAAATAATTTATTATTGGCAAATAAAAGCATCTATCTATCTCTCGGATCAAAAGTCAATATTGATCAAAATGTCAATACGTTAACTACCTACAAGATTCCGATAAAATTTTTTACTTCCATATTTACAGAGTAAAATTTACTCAATTTAATGGAAGTATTGGAATAGTCCTAAAATCGAGAATCGGAACGGAGCTTCAAAAAAAAAATTTTTCTCATTCACATTTAGGGTAAAGGCACCAATTACTGACACTTTAAGGAATTTTTTTTGGTTTTTCAACCATTCCTCCCGTATTTATCAACCGATCCTCACAATTTAAATTTTTTCCGTTAGGCCAACATTGGATTTTTCTATTTCACCCCTTAAAATTATCAATATAACGAGCCAAATAATTTTTTCGTCCAAAATATGGATACGTCTTTTTTCACCTATTACTGACATGCATGCCCCAATTACTGACGGTGTGAGGAACCAATTACTGACATCCTGAATCAAGTTCAATTCAATTGTATTTCCAACTATAAAATAGAAAAGTAATCCTCTCTAGGTACAATCCTCTCATTTACAAAAATGGCCATACTTAGCTCCCTCAATTCTCAACTTTTTTTCAAATTTCTTGAACTGAAATGTTTGTCTCGTCAAGACCTAAAACCCTGTTTAATCGGAATTTGAACAACTCATAGTACTTCCGATATATATGCAATTTAGTTTTTTCTATCTTATTTCTTTCCGGCCACAAAAATGAATCGATTTGAGCGTTTTTGGTCTTAAAATCTTTGTTTTACCTTGCAGAATACGTGGATATTTTTTATATTCCGATAATGCGGCGTACTTTCATTTTGGGAGAGTTTTAAAATTTGAATGGTGAATTTTTTATAATTTTGACCTAGACACCCTTAAAAGCAGTCAACATAATATGTTGTAACATCATATTATGATCAAATTGTGTCACAATTTTACGTCTCAAAATATGGAAGTATTGTGTGTCATCTACGCTCCACTGGTTTTTGTACATTTTTCTATTTTCCTAATTTGGAGGATAGAGGTCGTTAGCCTTGGTTATTTACGTCATTAACCCCTGTCCTTGTGGGTAAGGCACTAAGCCCATGTGCATATGGATGCAACCCAAGGAACCGGTCCAAAATCCGGATGAGCGGTATGGGGAGTCTCCTGGTTCCTGATCCCACCGTAAATAACCGAGGCTAACGACCTCTATCCTCCAAATTAGGAAAAGATTCCGCTCCGTAGAGTGGCGGTGGTCGAAAGACCAGAAGTCGTACTCTACAGTTACTGTAATGTAAAATAAAACATTTTCTATTTGTATACAAATTTTCACTCCTACAATATGATGATAAACCTACCTACTTCAACTATTTGAACTTTATTTTTTGTGATATCCAGACAAATAACCCCCCAAATAACCCTTGTCACTAATCCACTTAGCAGCGTTTTCAAAAAATAAAGGCATTCAACGTTTAATTTTGCAGAGTGGCTATTGGTAGAAATTTGTTTAGTATTTTCAATGTTGAAAGGTATCTTCTACAGCAACAAAAGACGTGTGACATATTTAACAGATATTGACCATTAAAGGCTCATTTTTTCCCAATCGACCCTCTGATGAGCATGGACTTAATTTCAACGTAACTAATAATTATTTTACGATTTGTTTTGGGTTATATCTCGAGTGTCTTGCCAAACGCCCTTAATTCCAGATACTTACCTTCTTGAGAAAATTTAAGAATATCTTGAATCCTTGTCCGAATGTATGCTTTGTGAATTTTCTCTACCCCACCGCCTCAGAAATAATGCAATAGTGGTCAATAATAATGCGTCCGTGGTTCAAAATATACTTGATGTTTAATCTCGATAATTATAAATTTTTCACAAAAGAAAACCTCGTCAATGAGAAGAGAGAGCTTGAGCCTGGATATAGGTGAGTCTTAATGCTATTTCAGGTATTTTCGCCACCCTTGTTCCTCTTCGTTTTGAGAATTTCATCTCTTGTTGATTTATTGGCAAAATGTTTTGCTTATCCTTGGGCGTTTAATAGATTGAAAAACGAATATGACGTGTTAATTATCTGAAATGAAGGCAACAGAAGTCACTGAATTAGAAATCAGAAATAGAGCAGCTTTGGCTATAAATTTTTAAACGTCGTGCTAACTGATGGAAGGACAATCAACTGTTAGCTCAAATCGTTATTCACTACAACATAAATTATGAGGTTGACACGTCAGCTTCGAGTTCCTGATACAACTGCTCTGACTTTAGATTAGTAATGGGTACTCTGCTCGTAAAAACCCCGAGGGTCGATTTCCGATGCACAATATGAGGAGGAGTTATTATATTATAAATCCCTTACTGCCAAACATTTAGGTTTGATCGGATTCCATTGTTAAATCGGTTAGGATTACAATAATTACGTTATCTATGTGGCCAGTGTTGATTCAGCCTATGGCTGCTGGATGAGTCCATCTTCGCTGATTATTGTGGGGTTGGAAACAAGCGCTTTCGAAGTGAAGACATCATTTTCAAGCTTCGAATGCCTGGTAATGATGTCGTCATTAGGAAGCCCTTGCCACCAATACGACCACAACCCGCAAAGACGAACAGCTCAGCATTATTGTTACCAGAGCGTCCATAATATTATCTTTGGATACCATTGCTGGCTGTCAACGTTTTGTCTGGTTATTCACTTACGGAAGAGAATGTATCCATACTCATATCAACCAAGCCTCCAGCCTTAACGATTACAGGGTTTGTAATGCCAACTTGGAAGTTGAGAAAAATCTTTCGGTTTCTGACGTCCAGTTTGTGCCATTGAAGAATGTATAGGTCATCACGTAAAATTTTACTCTGCAAGAATAGGTTTAGGAGGTGTATTGGTGTTTCAGAAATCAACAACACAATAATATTATTTTGAAAAAGATGTTGTGAAATCGATTCGAAAAATATAGAATCTGAGGTTGGTGTTAAGAGCTCTAATCACCTGGAATATCCTGAGGCAGGGGAGGAGCGTAGCCTTGCCAAGACATGTGATTGGTCGAGGTGGCATCGGTGTAAAACCACGTTGGACTTTATTTCAGCCCCCTCCCCCCATATTAACCTGTTTTTTTGACCGGCTACTACTGGTCGAACTAGTGTATAAACTGGCAATCCAGCGATTATAGATACACGGATAATCCTCCCCCCTTTCCTTCCATATAAATACACCAATGGCTACTTTGCCTACTTCAAGATAGAACCAGGAACTTACTTGAGCCGACATGAAGTCGGTACTAGTTATTTGAAGAATAATGTATTTCAACGCAAAAATACAATGGTACTCAGCATTTCAAACAGATGGAAGCTTCGGATTTGTTTACCTCAGTTGTGATGGCTTCACCGAACATTGAGAGAATGAACATGTTGAGTACCTCTGCCATTGCAAGCGTACTGAACAAGACTACATTCTCGAAGTTTTCAGATTCCTTCGCCTGTCAATCAACAAAATGGTGAACTTACATTATGGCGGATTTTGTTGACCCGTCTTACATTGGGATAAATGAGTCAACTTGAATAAAAACTCAAAAATGAGGGACAACAGAAATATTCCACTATTGAGGACGTAAGTACTGATGGTGGTTTAATCACCGAAACCGGTCTACAATTGAGGTGTTGACATGGAAAAAGTGTTGAGTCAAAAAACCCAAATTTTACAGGAAAGGTAAAAAACTATTTTTTTCACTTTTTACATCTATATTTATCGTATCTCTCAATAGCGGAATAGACTATTTCTTTTCTCTCACATTTTTATTGAGTTTTTATTCAAATAATGGAATTCCACAATTTCTTCAAGAGTGATTTAGTATCTAAATGAGTCAACGCAGGTTCGCATCATAATTTTTCCATGGTACACACAGACTCTCATGTCGCCAAGGGCAGAGCACTACCGGTAGGTGCAACAATTCTTGTCAACAATTGTACCTCTGTGTATTGGAATGCAGTTCACTCACTGACTGAATATTGATGAGGGAAAGACCGATGACACCCGTCCCGCAGAAGTAAGCCATCGCAGCAGGCCATTTTACGAGTTGTTCAAAGCCAGATAACATTCTGCGGTCAGTAGAAAGGAAAGGAAATAGATTATTTGGGCTGATGTTCTAAGTTGACCTGATATAGGATATTTTTCCAGATAAACGTCGAAGGCGCATGCAATTCTTAAATGGCTAAAAAAAAGGTTACTCAAGATGACTAGTCGTAGGGATTTTTTTGTGTCGCTTTTTTTTTGCTGCGTATGTTACACTCTCACGAAGCCAATTTTGATCCCTGCTTAGTGTATTATTTTTCCGAGTACCCAAAGAACTTGGCTTATTCTGCATAAGGGTTTATTTTTTGATTACCTAGTGTACATAGAAAACACCTCATTCTGAAACCCGAAATTTAGTACTCATGATTTGGTATAGAATGACCAATTCTATGGGGACTTGTAAAATTTAGGTACCTCACTGTTTGCTTCAGAATAGTCAAGAGAATGAGAGCCAACTCCGGCAAACGGGTTAAGACTTTTAGGTAAGTGGGGTGGTTATAAAGAAAACTCTAATTTAATAGGCTAGACAATGTGGTAAAAGTGGCATCAGGACATTATTTTTTATGGACATAAGTATCTAGGTAGATCTTTTGGAGAATTGGATTACTGTACTAATCGGTTGCCTACAAATTGTTTACCAAGCCAATTCATCAAAATTGATCCAATTGAGCTGGAAATAGAAATTATTTCTCCCTCTCCCGGAGAACATAAGATTATGGATAGGTGAATCAATCCACTTAGAATATTTCCACTTTTAACGAACTATACCAAACATAATATCGTCACTTAAGTTCTAACACCGCCTAACTCAATTTTTGGCGAAAATGAGTTGGACACACCAATCGATAGATTTTTCAATAGCCGATCTCATGGTAACACTGCCAAGGAGATTGAACCAACCGGTGAAGAAGGAGATGGAGAAGAGACAGCACCGCTCAATGTATTTCCATGTTGAAATAATTAGTTTTTTGTTCCTCCTGAAAACTTGGAAAAATTGAGTTAGGTGGTGTTAGAACTGAAGTGACGATAAGTTAAACATGATATATTTTATCTATCTAACAATTAAGTTAATTACCAATCAACTACCCAGGACCTTTCACTCTACTAGGTACTACCTTCGTATAACCTTCGGATTAAAGCGCCTTCGTCATGTCAGGCCCGGTTGAGGTCATAAATCTTGACTTAAAGCAACATTTATTTATTTATGTCCACCCTGGCTTTGAAATTTTAAATGTCTAGGAGAAACTGATTTTCAGGGTTAAAATGTGTTTTTATGGGAACGTGCTCCAGAGATACGTGATTTTTAGAATTGAAGTTAGGGAAGAAAATTAGTTTTATTTCTTCGCATATGTAATAGGAGAGTATGTACCTGGTACAGGATTCCTGCCGGACAAATGTGTAATATTTTCTATCGTCCTTAGAATTATGAACATTTTTCATCATAAATTTTTCAGGTACGTAGATATATTAGTTTTGAAGAAATTCGAAAACCGGGCTTCCCACGTTTGTCGTTTGGCCAAATGCACCTCTCTTTCATGTCATCCTTTTCTCTCTTCTAACAAGAGACATCGTCCCAGAAGTATGGTTGTCTTCATGTACCGCTTGATGTTTTAATTACAATGATTTACAGTAATTCAGTTCTTAACATGTTCACGATTGGAATTCAGGATACCTCCTGAAGAGGGCCGTACGTACGGCAGCGTTCGAGCTTCATTAAATAACGTCAACAGGAAATCGTCACTTCTCCCAGCCAATTCTTAACAAGATAAATAATTATATAGTTTCGACTTACTTGCTGATTTCTGAATGGTGCACGATGCACTCCTTCATGCATTCGCCGATGCACAATTGAAATTTTTCGTTCGAAGTTTCAAATTTCTCCTGACCGGAGTAAGTTTGGTCGTAGAGCATTTTGGCCGACTTGAATACAGTCACCACCGAGTAGCGGAGCACTTTGAACTCAAATATCAGTTGTTGTATAATTCTGAATAAAGTAAGCTCGAGCGTGGCAATGACTGTGCTCATGAAGAACCCAGTCAATAGCTGCCCCATGATGGCCACATAATGTTGTATCCCCCTTTCAGTTGAAAACGGGTACCATGCTGCTATTGGTAAATTCAAATTGACGCCATTATTGTATTTCACCTCTGTGTTGATCTTTTGGATGTAGGGTAAAAGGAGTACACCGCCTGCGAGACAGAGAACTAGTCCCGGGAGAAACAGAAACATGATCGTCTGTCTCCTTTTCTCAGCTATCAACTTCAGGGGCCGTTCCTCCGTGTAGATCTGACGCGATCTGTACCGGCCCAAGTCAGTTGCCATCATGCGATGTATGTCGGCCAGCATTCCCCTGTTCTTGTTCATCATGAAGAGACAGACGATAGCGAAGATGAAAATGATCCAATAGTGGAAATTCAAACTTGCCAATTCCATGTCGTCGGATATGAGTAAGATACTCTGCGTCAACAAGTAGAGATGGATTGCGAATGTGACCCAGTAGGCGACGAGCAGTCCGACGGTTCGAACACGTTTGGCGGGAACCCACGAAGGGAAAAGAGTGCTGAGCCAGTACAGAGGCCCGTACAGATCGCTGAAAGTCTTCCACAGTTCCTCGTCTTCATTGCTCATCCACCGTTCAATCGTTTCTCTGACGAACCGCATTTTTCGAGAGCAAACGTTCAACAGGACTCCGAGACGTTGCGACTCGATGTATTCCTAGGCCGTTAATGATTGAACATGTTGGAATAACAGCCAATACGAGAACAAATAAAACGATGCTCGGTATTTACTTAACGAGATATTTTCTAGCAGCTCTTTTTCCTTATTTATCAACTGTACATTACAACGTCTACTAAGCAGTAGTGAAAGCCCTTGGCGAGAATTCCATTTCTCCGAGTCGAAGTTGAGTTTTTGAACATTCTGATATCCCTCAGTAGTCGAAGCCTTCGATGAGTAGGCATTATGTCTATTTGCCTGCCCATGGTCAGATTAGTTACCCGACTCAGACTTATATTTGACCGATCCGTATGATTTTATCGGTATTTTCCGACGTTTGGTCCTTCCACCAAACATGCTTCATTCGATTAGATAGGCAAAAAAATTGCAACAAACCATAAAACCGACGGGAAAAACCATAAAGTAACCAGTGGTAATCGGTAGGGGAAACATTTTTTACAACACCCCTTCCGTCTGCCGTGATTTTTACCGTTTCAATTAAGGTCCAGAACTACAATTCTCGAAACGTAAAAATTCAATGTATTCTATCCGCTGAATTTACTCTAAACTATTTTAAAAAACAGATGGAGTCGAGAAGTCATCTCAGCCCAGATCGCTAACCAAAAAGGCTATAACTTTTGAGTGGTTTCATTCGATTTTGCATGAAAAAACTATCGAATGAAACGTTTTACTTACTAGGCGGGATAGATTTTGGAGAAATATTATTTTTCAAGATTCCAACCATTTTTCAGAAAACACCAACCAGTTAAAAAAAAAATAAATAAAAAAATAAAAAAACCGGATTTTTTTGTCATTGCGAACTTGGATTGTACACCTTTGTAAAGTTAACCATGAAAATTTTAAGGAAGGTTAGAAAATATTTTTCATGGGCGATTAAAATGGTTTATTATTGAAAATAGCCCAAAAATGGAAAAAAATGGTATACCAACCCGCAGAACCCTCCGACGTTTGAGTGAAAGTGAATTTTCGGAATCGGATCATAATTTGCGGCGTTAGCGAAAAAAATACCAAAAAAATTCAAAAATCTTTCATCAATAAAAAAAAAGTCAAAATCTTAAGACGAGTCAACTTCGGTAACCTCCTTATTTTTGAAGTCGGTTGATGAAATAGTCGAAAGATCGTTGATGTTTCGGTCTTGAGTAATACCATCTTGAAAAGGGATGACGAACAACGCAAAAATCGTCATTTTAAAATTTATTACCTACTCTTGTTTTATGAAAGAATAAATGATAATCCGCAGCAGGCATATCGGCTTTTCTGGGTGCTATTCAGGCGAAATAAATAAAATTCGAGTAATTCATTTCAGCGGTAGATACATCAATAAATTGGTGGTCGGTTGACTCTTCTGAGGGGTCGGACGGTTTTGATCGCTTCTTCGAGAGATCCCGGCCTTGGGTCCAGTCGGTTTGAAGTTTCCTCCCTGAAAGATGTTCTTGCTGATTCAGATGCTGATTGCCGGCCTTGTTGCCTTGGGTATCTACGGTCAAAGGATTTAATAGTAATTGAAAATCGGTATTCTCTGTTTTTTTTACAAAACAAAAAAATCGAACTTCGCCAGGAAAAACACTCTACCCAAGGTAAATCGAACGAGGAATACGGGAAAAATAGTGCGAAAATTCCTAATCCAAGGCTTCACGGTTAAAATCATGTGCTGAGCTAGTTCCAACAGGTTTTCCTAAAATACTTTCAGTCTGTTGTACAAGGTACTTCAGTAAATTCAGTTGTAGGTTACTAGTTCACGCTAAGGGATTTCATAATTCCTTGGAAATCTATCGGTGACGATCAGGGCAAATTTCACAGGAGCTGAAAAGTCGTCAAAATCTTTTTAGTTTATTTTATAGAAAAATACTCTAATAAAGGAACGAAAATATTTGCTTTTATTGCAGGAAAGGTTTTTTTTCTTGAAAAATCTGAAAATCGATCTAATCATTTATTGATTTTGGAACCGTAGTTAGTCGTGTTAATTTCGCTGTCGTCAGTTGGACTAGAAATCCCGTTAATAATCGTGAAGTACTTACTACTTAATGTGCTACCTGTGTGAGAGCGGTGGCACTGCCGGCACCGGCACAGCGACGAATTGCCCTGGGAAAGAATGCGGTCGTGTTGGGTTTCCATGGTTGCCGTTATTGCCATTTTCCGTCAACTGAGGCCATCGAGCGAACGCCGAGTGTGAAGGATATTTCACCGCGCCACCCGTTCGCTGTTGCAGATGGTCTCCGGCTGTTCGATCGTTGGTACTCGGACTGTCGACGTTTTTCACCCTTCAGAAAAAAATCCAAATTAACATTAAATGTTGACCAAATTTTGGTCAATTATTAGGATTCTATATTGGATTATTAGGGATCGGGGTCACATGATCATTTTCTACGGGTAGGTACGTTGATAACACAAAATTAACACCTACTGATGTAGGTATTTGTTTATACGAAATACCACCTTGCATCGGGTGTATCAATTCGCTAAGTTGTCGTGATATTGATTGGTTGGTTACGGATTCACGTCCTGGTAATTTTGAACCAGTGGTGCGTAGATAACGCACAATACTTCCATATTTTGAAACGTAAAAGTGTGACACAATTGGATCATATTTTGGCTGCCTCACTTTTAGCCAATTTGGTTTTTTGTAAATAGGTGCTAGCATCGATTTCAAGCCAAAATGGATTGTAACCCACTGTAAACGGAAGTTAAAAATCAGTTTCTCCCCGAAAAAGAGAAAAATCCGGAAGTGGATACACGCCCTTTTGGTGGAAAACTCTTCAATTATTATATTTTAGGACTTCTCTGTCTCAGCTAGAAAGGCCCACCCCTCCCAGCCCCTGAACCCTCCATCGTTAGCCCCTGAATGAAACCCTCAACACAGCCAGGTATTGAAGGATAGGTTTCTAGTTTTTAGGATCACTATCTAATTGGGAATCGAGAATTTATCAAGACAATCCGGGCTGGAAAATTCTCAATTTGGTTTGAAAATTTCTCAACCAAACTGGAAATGCCATATATGAGTACCTACGGGATTAAATACATTTGTGACGGTTGTTGGTGAGTTGATACGGGCAGGAACAAATTTTTCCGGAAATGATTGCTAGCGAATTTGTGCCTAAAAGCCGTTGTCTTGACCTTTTATCCGATTTCCATGTTGATGAGAATCACGCTCTAATTTACTTCGTAAATATGGTTGCAAAAATTGGCCGAATTTCGGTTCGCTGTCCATGAAATCCCCACATCATGAAAACTTCACAATAACAAGGATCAAGTATCGTGGCAAAAAAAAACTTCAAAAGTATTCACCATCCGGTCTGATAAATTGGTGTCGGGTCACAGTGGGGGCACTGCACAGCATTTTTGAACGACGGCACGACAGAATTTTTCCGTTCGCTTTGTTTTTGCTTTCCCTGTAACAGTGAGTAACGTTAAGGATGTTTGATGACACTGAACGAAAAAATAGTTTCGTTGTCTCAAGTCATGTGAGATCCCTTTTTACAAGAAATTTATTTCGATTTATCAACGCCTGGGTGAATAATTTACTGTTACTGTAAGAATAAGGCTGTACTAAGTTTGAACATAAGTAAATACGGAACACGAATTAATTGAAAATTGAATGGGGGCTTACGCATCCAGCATCTCGGCACAGGCACGTTGAAAGGTAAATGGTGAAGGCAACATTGGCAACCCAAATGTAAAATCCTCGCGCAGCTATGAATATCAAAGTGAGCAGGCTCAGCATGGCTATTCCTTTATTGACCGAATCTTTTGACCCCTGCGAAAATTAATTCACCGTGGATACAGTAGTTGAATTTATCATTGCGTTTTAACGTCAGCAATTGTTGGTCCTGACATTTCGATACCTGTCAGGGTTGGGATTCGTTGTAGATTCAATAGGATCCCTGTTATTTTGGCCATTTGGAGCTTTAAGAACAGAAATTTTACTGGCCATTAATCTGTATCATGATTGTTTTGCTTTTTTATGATGCCACGTCTTATTGATGCTTAATGTTCATTGACATTTTTTTAAACCAAAATTGAATCTTCCATTCAACGTCAATGAAGACGTTAATTCGTTCTAATCTCATGCTTAATTTTTGATGATTTCCGTTTCGATAATAATGACATTTTACTTTTGAATTCTTCCTCCGATTCTCCTAGCTGCAAATGCGCTCATGATAATCAAAATTACGGTTCTAGATCGTAGAGTATCTCCTTCCCTCATCCTACGCATCAGTTTGGATTTTTGTTAATTGTTCCTTACCTCGACGATCCCATAGTCAAGTGCAATTATAGATACTGCAACTAAGTCAACGAGTGCCACACTGTAGCACATCATCACATAGAACAACGTCCATCCGAAGGCCAAATGCTTTTTTTCGGTCCAGAGCGCTGCAAAATGTGAAGAATCGTCACTATGGCACTTACATTGATAGATAGATAAATCGAGCAAATCTAGAAAAATGTGGCCAGTGGAGAAAAGTGGAGGGGGAAAATGTATTTCCTTATATGATACCTGCTAGATAGAAATCGTGTGTTACTTGGAAGAAACTTGTATAAGAACTCCCTTATCTGAAATAATTCTCAGGTGATAGAAAGATGCCCCACCATCACCAACGCCAACCATCCTATTTATATTTCATATTATGCCCCTCTATCCCATACATAATTTTCCCCCGATACATAATCCACAGGATCAATCAGTCTTCTACCTAATCGCTAAAGACGATCCATCCAAGCTCCTACGGCTCCTATCAGGATTCTGCATATTCGAATAATAATATACCAGTGGTGCGTAAATAACGCACACAATACTACCATATATTGATACGTAAATTTTTGACACAATTTGATTATGATTTGACTACTTTTGAGAGTGTTCAGGTCAAAAATATAAAAAAAACTCACTATACAAATTTTAAACCTCGATAAAAATCAATATACGTAAAGTTATAGGGATATAAAAAATATCAACTTATTCTGCAATGTAATACGAAGATTTTGAGACCAAGAACGCTCAAATCTCTTCAGCCACCTCTCCGCTCCACCTCCTCCTCTGTTCCGCCCGTTTTTCTATCTACGAGGCTCTTGTTTCTTATATCTTCATCGGACAACTTACCGAACATAAGAACTGACGATGCAATGCAGATGAAAAAGTTGAACACAAAAACGAAGATATTCAATAGCAGGAGTTTCTGCGATGATGTGAGAGAGTCGATCTCTGGATACAGGCGCGATAAACTCTCCTGACATGATGAACCTGAGCAAAAGTATGACGATACCTAACGGAGTTTGTGTGAATAATATACTATTGGATACGGAAACCCAAATGCAAATTTTATTATTTTGGACGCTGTGATTTCGGTTACGTTTACTAAACGTCTTGGTTTGAAGGTACCAGGTTGTTTGGTGTATACCAATACAGTGGCGTACACCTCTTAGGGGTAAATTTTAAATTAATTTTTTGAAATTTGAATTGCTGCTGCGGCTAAACGCCCTCGTTCCGCCGAGTGAGAATGGCCATGAATATGAGAATAGGCCATGAGAATAGGCAGATGAAAAGAATTAAGCCTACCCTGCCGGTTTTAATGATAATGACAGTGATAACTATTTTTTTGATACTATTATTATTTAATGATTATTATTACTATTTGATGTTTATTATTATTCAATGATAATAACGTGATAGTTTACCTTGGAAATAGGCCGCGAGATAATGCTTGAAGGTTAATTCTTGTATGGAGCTTGGTACTTCCACTTTTAGATGGCAGGAGTAACTTAGGAATCCAAGGATAGCGAGCACGCATAGAGTTACACCTTGTACCTAAAAAGTCATGTACACAATAACCAGAGGTGCTCAAATGTCACATATTTCTCACAACCTACCTAATTTTGAAACATAAAATTTAGGCTCGTAGTGATAATATTAAATGTAAGGTAAGATGTAATATACGATCGTATCTGTACGTAATATCTCGAAGTAATAAACAAATTTTCGTTACTGTAAAGTTAACCAGAGGCGCGTAGACTACACACAATACTTTCATATTGTGAAAAGTAAATTTTAGGACCAAAGCAATTTGAATTTGACTAATTTGGTGGCTGCAATTATAAAATGTCAAAAAACGCGCTATGAAAATTTTAAAACCTGCCTAAAATCAAAATACGACTAGTTATCGCAGCATAAAAAACATTCACGTATTCTCGACTGTAAAACAAAGATTTCAAGACCGAATTTTATTTACGAAGTAAATTGAAGTATTTAATCGTCAATAATCGAGAATTGGATAGGATCGTCAGAAACATTTTTCCTAATACACTTTTACCCACAATCACTTCCTGAACAAGTGTCTGTGTGTCATCTGTGCTGCTGTGGTCATTTACAAAAATTGCTCCCTCAATTCTAAACCTTTTTTTTACATTTCTTGACCCGGAACGTTCGTCTAGGCTAACCGGAATTAAAATTACTCTGAGTACTTCTGATATATCAGCGCTTTTAGTGTTTTCTATTTATTTATTTTTTACACCCACAAAAATGAACCAATTTGAGCGTACTTGGTCTTAAAACCTTTTTTTCTTTGCAGAATACGTGAATATTTTGTGTATTTCAAATTGACATAGTGTGTTTTTTAACGTTTTTGATCAGTGCAACCGCCGAATTAGTCAAAATCAAATCGGTTAGGTTCAAAAACTTACATATCAAAATATGGAATTATTGTGTGTTATCTACGCACCACTGGTTTCCATTCACGTGACTTCGCATACCTACTACCTTCATACTCGTAGTTAGGTAGATAGCCTAGTGTTTTTCGGAGATTTTTTTATCGTAGTAGCCTACAAACTCGTCGAAATATTATCATCTTGGTCCTAACTTTTCCGTAATAAATGTAGAAGTATTTTGAGTTATCTGCACACTTCTGGTTTTAGAATTGACTCGAAAGCCGAGCATTCAGTTTTGTTGGTAGCATGAAACCTCATGACTGACGAATCATTGACGAATGAGAGTTGTCTATTTCGCACTCGGATCAAACAAAAAGTGACTCATTTTATTTCTGTTGTGATAAAAACTTGATCTTGTAACTCCAGCAACGTTCATGACACCATCCAGGTAGTCAATAATTGTCTTATCAATTTGAAGGACGTAAAAATAACGCCCAGGTGACACAATGACGGGTTTCTTGTTTTTATTCTTTCAATTTTTCGAGTACGCTGTCAAGTCCGCTGAATAGTTCGATTGACTTTTTAACGAGTCAACAGCGGATGCGTGGGGATTATGGATTTTCGTGATTCGAGTACGAAATTTAACACTTTCCGAACTCGTTTGTATCCCACCTGTCATTGATCTGTTATTCGTGTATGGTGTCAGTCATCGTATGGACAGCTGCAACAAGCCTGTTAACACTAAACAGCCTGTAACTTCGTCCGTATTTATTTACATAGCTAATGGGTCCCCCCATTCTTTGGTTTATTATTCATTAATGAAACTAATTGTGATAGCTCCAAGAATATGGTTTTCTAACCATAATTTGGTTGTATCTTTGTTTCATGTTTCAAAATGTGTGGATATTTTTTATATTCCTACAACTTGGCGCATTTTTATTTTGTTTTAAAATTTGCATATTGAGTTTTTTGATATTTTTACCTGAACACCCTCAAAAGTAGTCAAAATATGATCAAATTGTGTAACACTTTTACGTTTCAAAATATGGAAGTATTGCGTGTTATCTACGCACCGTACTACTAGATGATGTTTTGGTGTACGGTCACCTATGCACCCAAGTACTTACAGGAGTAATAATTTAAAAAAAACCATCCTTACAAGAATTTTAAATTGTAACCATTTTCACCATTTCACATTTTACCTACCTAGGTAAGAAACTAATTGAGCTATTGAAACTCAAGTCTTTAAGAATAATAAACCCTAGTGTAATGCTTTCCATAGTTTTGGTACATTATTTCTAGAAATCAGTCGGTGTTTAATGGCTCCCCAAAAATTGGGTCATTCAGTGGTTGTGAACTGACGGTGTCCGCCAGTATCGAAGTGTACGTCAGTCGGCCGAGTGGAGTGATCAAGGAATACGTGACTATTTTTTATTTCCTGACTCATTGTACTCGTAAGAAGGTGGGTACTTCCAATTTATCGGGATTTCAAGTTTTTCAATTAATGATGACACGTTTTTTCTGGCAAGCAGCAACTAAATTAGGCAAATTTCGATCAAGGTGGATATGGTATAAAACTTTCCGCTTCAATGTATATAGTGTGTTACCTAGGCACCGTTGGTATTTTTTTGTCAGCTATAATCGCTGTTTATTCCTTCCGAAAATGGAACATTCCAAAAAAATTTAACCGGCTACAAATCATTTGACGCTTGACGCTATTCAATAGATCGTATCTAAAGCGGTGCTGCTAATGGACTAACCAGAGACGAAATGGATGAAACTAATGCCACAGTCCTGAACCTCGTGTTGAGCGCCATCCCGCGCAGATACGCTGATTTAGTCCGGGCGGCGATTTGATCGTCTCACTCGCTGATAGATCGTAGTTTACCGATCGGTACGAACCGATTGATCGGCACAGAACACTGGACGAAATCCGCACGAACACCCTTTGCAGATCATGGGCTCGGGCGCGCACCCGAATGCGCACCAGTTGTCTAGGGCCGATCGGAACGTCCTAGAGGACTGACTGACAATTAAAGCTGGAGGACCAGCAATTACAAGAGCAGAAGTAGACGACAATTAAAGCTGAGGTGGGCCCTCAGTCGCTCGCTACGCCAAACTGACCGACCAATCTGCCGACCGACCTATTTCATTTCAGCCATTGATGGCCGGTCACACACAAGATGTGGAATATTTTCTGTCATACAGGACCATCCATTCATATACCAAGGAAGGTAAGTCTTTACACGCAGATTGATTTTGCATGTATCAAGCAATAACAACCATATCTGCCATTGGGCGTTGTATTTCGTCATTTTTATTACCATGTTACCAGAATGCACTTCTAAACTTCATTTAATAACATCATTTAATGATACCTTTAAGATTTATGATAAAAATCTCCGATCCAATTTTCCCTTTTTTGAAGGTTAGAAGTGCATTCTGGTAACATTTGTTAAATTTTAACATATCTCCTTAAATGTGTCTACTGGATGTTTAATGTGCCTACATGACTTGATCTTTTACCGACCATAAAGGTAATTAAGCAGTAACAAAATGCATTCAAATATCACGAACGAGTAAGGAAATTGATCATAAAATATTTTTATTTACTTCTTTGAAATTTTATATTGCATGGCATGCAGTTATATTAGTAGAACATAAAATAAATATTAAATATTTTCAGATAGATTAAAAATCGGATCGGAGGATCCGAAAAACTCTATCAGAATCACTTTGGAAGAAGAAGCAACGTTTCCGACAGTGAACCTTAGAAAGTAGGTTAGTGACATGGGTACATTATTTTTCTGGGTTTAACAGAAGATACCTAAAGTTCAAAAAATAGAGGTTGGCATATCGTAGGTATTATAGTAGTCAAAATATTTATATAAATCAAAAAATTTTATCGGAATCACGAGATCACAAATTTTATCGATACGTACTACACTACCCGCCATGCACGCCTGTTATGACTTTCAGGAGTCAATACCTAAACATTCATTCCACAAATAGCCGAAGTGAGGTCCGTAATTTTTTGGGTTTTTCCTGGTCTCAGACCTTGGATTTTTCATGAGAAATCGTTTTTTTGCAAATTTTTTGTACTATGTTCCTACCTAAAACTACCCAAAAATATTTTTTTAATTAAAATTTTTTTAAAAGGTAAAATTTTTTTTTTCGAAAAGCCAAAAATTAGTCTTCAACCCCGTTTTTGAAAACCATACCCAACCAATTTTGACTTACAGGGGGTGAAAAAAGTGCAGAAATCTTCAAGGATTCCAACGAGCTCAAAAAAGCAAACCCCGTTTAGAAGAATCCCTCGAATCGGCAAAAACGCGAAAAAGGAGAAACCGCGTCAGGGAATTCGAGCCAAACCGATCAAAAACAAATTTCTCAATGATTTGGCCATAAATTCGTATAGCCGCTTCGTATTGAACCGCTGATTTTGGCACGGTTGGTCCTAAAAGTTGTAGTTTGCTCCGACTCAGGAGAAACGTTAAAAAAACTGTTTTTGGATCATGCCTTTTTCGAAATTTTATTATTTGAGTGCTTTAAAGTGAATTTAGAGGGTTCCTTAAAGGAGGTGCTCATCACGGTAAATTTTGCTGCATGCCTTTTTTTTAAATTCTTCTATGTTTTTTACAACTGACGGTTTACCGCGAACGAATATTTTTTTTTGTTGATTTGTTTTCTAGACTTTCTGAAACGCAAAAGGTGAAAGTTTGAGGTGGTGTTGCTGAAAAAAAGTTTTTTTTAGTTTTTCCCTGTCTAGTTAATCGGAAATTGCCTCCGACTTGAATTTAAAAAAATATATATACCTATATTTGCAGGAATTAACACTTTTGTACACCACGTCCGTCATGTGGGAGTTCGTCTGTGTAATCGGGGTTTCGAAAGGTTGTGCGTTCCTTATCTTATCTAAATTTTCGATGATTTCAAAAAGGCACTTCATTCAGTCGATAGTAGAGGAAAAACTATAGGTGACTCAATGGAATGTATCCCCACGTAAATCCCATTGAGGTTGAGCCGGCGCAATAAGAATAGCTACTTGCGCATCTATCACTATTACATTGTAGTATGCTAGCTTGTGCATTGCACAATGTGCAAGCGAGGATAGCGATAGTTGAATCGAGGTCTGAAATGACCTGTACTTCATTATTTTTTGTAAATTTATCATGAATTCCTTCAAATGGTTATTGAAGACTTTTCTTGATCTTCTTCAAATTGTTTTTTCAACCCTTTAACTGTTTTTCATAAACTTCTGGCCTAATTTCCAATTTTTCATCATTTTTAGTTCCATATTTACAGACTAATGGAAGTTTTGGAATCGTCCTAGAATCGAGAATCGGAACGAAGCTTCAGAAAAAGCTTTTTCTTATACACATGTACTCAGAATCACTTCCCGACTTGTACTTGTTGACTGTTGATTGTTCCTCGCACTGTGACTGAAGCTCTAACTCAAATGTGAACTTAAACTGAAACTCAAACTTAAATTCGAACTGAGACTCTTGAGTTTGAAAACTGAACCTCAAACATGAACTGAAACTCGAACGTGTACAAAATGTGAAACTGAAACTCAAAATAAAACTGTGACTCAAAGCCAAACGTTAACTCAAACTCAAATCCGAACAGAGACTCAAACTGAAACTCAACTGTTAATCGTTTCTCAGAATTAATTTCGCACGGTTTTGCCATGGATGCTGGGATGTTCTGCTTTTTCCGAAGATGTCCGGACAAATTATTCATCTCGTCCTCCCAAAGTGGTGGTAGGCCAACCCTATTTGTGATCGTTTGATTCAGATGAGAATCTTAACTTGAAATGTTAAACAGTCCTTTATCTCTGGGGTTCACCGAGGAGCGCGCATGCCTTCAATTTCCGCCCTTTGCGACGGGTTCGCCCTTATTGATTACTTCCAGCTGGAAACAGCCCTCATGAAGTTACCGCCATCGCCTAAATTTCAAAATTTTCGTTTTAACCATAAGACATATACATCAATTCTGTTGTAATCACTACGTCGCATCCTTGCCTGGGAAACCCTTTTTCTAAACACCATACAGGGGTAACTGTAGGTTAGTATCCACCGAATATTGAACAATAGGACTTGAATATTGCTAAAAGTTGAATGAGCGATTAAAAATGGGGCTCCAACCGATTATGAAGAGGTAATAATTTATCAATTGGGCAGCTCAATTTGGAAGATTACAATACAAAGGTTTGTTGAGTTAATATCTTTTCGACTCACGGCACCAGGTTTATTAAGGTTGGCAAGGCCGCGGTGGATGCTGCGTGTATCACCTGATCACATCCGGATACATACCCATAAGATCTTCGCTGGCAAAACACAGCTACTTTCGGTCATCCGATTTATTTCTTATCGTATGAATTTATTCGTTAAGTACAGCTATTTTGACATAATCGACTCGGCTGGTGAATTTTTTCTCTGATTTGCTCCCACCCGCTTGGAATAAATCTGTGGTACACTAAGAAGCCGATCGCAGTCAACTGGTGATTCTTGGGCATTGAGGTTGGTACATTTATTGCTTTGTAATTTGTAATCTTACTCCGTACATCAGACACCTGAGACGCATTAGCGGTTAACACCCTATCAAAAGAAAGGCTTAAATTAGGCGGTCAATTTCTAATTTTGACATTTATACCATTTGAAGAGGCATGAACACTAACCGAATAAAGGTTTTATATCGTATAAGAAACATTGGGCGGTACAATGTTGAATACGAGCAACAAAGAGTCAACATGTACTTATGTGTGAAAGCTTGACCCTATAATTTCAAGTGAAAAAAACCTTAAACCTGCCAGGATAGAATAATATGATTTGATATGACTTATCAAGTCAAGTACATTGTACTTAAAACTGTTATATTATCTCAATTAGTGACATGTTCATTTCAATTTCATGGCATTTCAATTAGCACAGAAAACAATTTACTTCTTGCTGAACTATTAAAGCATAACACTTTTCACATAATATGTGAATGTGTTCAATAATATTATTATTGAACTATTGCGAAATAATAATAATATATTGTATAATATGTATACAATGTGTATATAATATAATCCAATATGTATAACACGTGTTGCATGTAATAATAATATTATTTAACTATTGCAAAATAATATTATTATTGAACTATTGCAGAATAATAATATGTGAATGTGTTCAATTTATTATTGAATTATCAATTTATTATTGAATACAAAAAAAATCTGGCAAAATTAATAATGGCGTAAACATGGTTCCGGGTTGGCATTGTGCCTTTGCGACGCGAAGGTAATGACTCCAATGATATTCAAATTTATTCGAGGCTATCATGATCAATAGTATTTGGAAAATATACCGCCGGAGCTCCTGGATAGGAAAAATATGCATACTGTAAAACAGGGCGATTTTGGAAACCTTTGGGCGACCTTGGAGTTTGTTGTAAAATTATTTACGCAAAATAAATATTTTTGCCACGATTTTGTTTGAAAGGCCTCGCTCTAAAATAAAAATTTAGTCTTGATTAAACGGTTGTTCGGTCTATTAATGGTAATTAATGTAGTACATATAGTATCTTTTAATTTAGGCAGGGTTTTTTCAATTTTTTCTTTTTCAAGGCATTTTTTCAGGCAGGGTTTTTAAAATTTTATTTTTCTAAGTGTGTTTTGACATTTTTGATTCATTTTATAGACAGGAATATATTAAATAGTGAATTTAAAAAAATGAACAATGTGCTGCGCTAAAAATATTGGTAGATAAGTATCCAAATAGGTAGGTATATCTATCAAGAAAAATAAATAAAGGTCTTTGGCTGGGTTGAAAAGTTTTTCTAAATCCCCATCTAAAATACAAATTTATACTGAAATGGCAGTATAATACTAACTAAATTCCGCGTTTCAGGAGTATAGTATCAATCAATTCCTATGCAACCGAAAAATGAACCATTGTGCAGTATTTGCAGAGTTCTTAGGATACACAAAAAATTATGTGCACTAATCTACTTAGCAGCGTTTTTTTACCCACCTTTTTTGTAACACTCTTGGATAAATATACGCTTTTAACTAATTCTATATGATATCTTAATTTTTTTGCAGAACCATGAATTTAGACGCAAAGATGGAACATACATTTGGTGAACTTGAAGCATCGGTAAGTTGGATATCGGCGTTTATAACATTGCTTGTCAGAACAAGCGCGTAGAGCTCTATTGGTGCCCTGCAATGCGACTGACCACTTGTGGCAAGTCTCGTCGTCGAATTTAACCTCATTTAACCGAGCCTGCCCAAGAGTGGCCCTCGATCGCAACTTGTTTTTATAAATTCTGATTGAGGCTATCAACTCAGACGATAATTTCACTATTTCTTGCCGTTGTGTTTGCTCTACAGATCGAAAAGACAGGAGGTAGATTGGACGATATAGCTACCAATTTGACGAAATGTGACCAGTTTTCCGAAGCAATGGCTGGTGAAGGCGAGACTGAGGTAAGCTGTAATAGGCAGACCGGGTAAGTCACGAGACCGTTTAGGTGCACTATCAAATTCGGTTCTTGTAGAGACGACAAAGAGGAGAAGGAAAGAGGTCTTGCAGATAGTTAACCAGAAATTCACGTCTATAAGTTAGGTATATGTTTTATGGCCTTAACAAAATCAATTTTTCCAACGTCAATTGTCGTAAGTTCGGCAGTTTCTTGATCTTACAAGTTGTTCGGAAAATCGGCACAGGCCGACAATTGGATCGCTGCAGTCGGCATTCGAAAAGTCTATCGATAGCATATTAGCACATCCACTTGAGTAAAGTTTTGGTGTTGGAACTTGATGAACCCCAGAGAGCACAATTCGGGCCGTCCTTTTTCACGCTTCACACTGATTCGATAAGCGTTCTAAAATCTGGTTTCCTAAAAAAAGGGCAGCCCAGCCGATTTTTGTGGCTGAAGTTACTCGCTAGCCAAGTTCCTATTCCCTTCTCAATGATCATTTCACGACGGATGCCGGGGAGCGAGCAACGTGTATTTACTTACGTGAGACCATTAGGAGTGATGAAATTCCTTCGAACGGTAGCAACGATTTATGTGATGAAAATATCGAGTCGAAATAAAATAGACAATTGTTTGATTGATTTATGCCTTTTCTCTGTAGGTGGTTGAAGGTTTACTGCAGACTGTAAAACAAGTTCAGACTGATTACGAAACATTCCGAGGAGACTTAGTAGAGTTAAAGGAACTGCAAAGGCAAATCCGTTACGAATTGCAAATGAGTGCTCATGAACTGCAAAATCGACTTCTCTCTCTTCGACTTCGAATGCAGTTGAACGAGGCACTTGCCAGTAACGATTTGGAAAACGCAAATATATAAAATATACCGAGCAGCGAAGGGGGGGAGGGGTGCGCGTGAGAGGAAGTGAAACAGTCGAATTGTAGTGGCCATTTTTAGCGACGTTAAGGGGGGGGGGGGCTTAGGAGTAACGTTGAGGTGTAGCTAAAAAAAGCCGGGTTTTTTGAAATGGTTAATGAAAACAATTGAAAAATTTCGGTTTTTAAGGTTATTCATGAAGATTTTATTGATCAGAAGAGGATTTTATTGATCAGCGGTTATTCAAGACTTAATCTTGAATAATCAAAATCGGTTCAGCAGCTCGAAAGCTAAAAGAGGATAATAGCGGTTAATTAATGAATGGATTGGAATAATTATGGCTTGTCCTCTCTGTGCCAACCCCTTCTTAATCAATAGGTTACCTGAAAAACGGAAAAAATTCGATGATTTTTGATCAAATTTTTTTGAGACCTGACTTTTTCTGTTTATGCCTCAACATCTGTCCTGAGCCCCCTAAAATACATTTCTGTGTACCATACTTAACTCCTGCATCCTGAGCTGAGTGTAGCTATATCAAAAGAACGGTAGTTCCAAGTGACAAGTCATCCTAACTTTCGACTACCTAATCAATGTGCATTAATCTCTTGAAGGAATCTGGTCTGAATACCAATACATTTCATGACTACTTGACTGGTCTTTCATTTTTGTAAATTAAATTTAGATAGTGAGCACAATATTATGCCGTAAATAATGGTTCATGAATATTCTTAATCTACTATATTTTTGAATGAGGACTAGTCGTTTAAGCGATTTTTTTACATAACGCAAGTCCATCAAGGTAGGACTAAAATTGCTAGAGCATACAGTTTTGGAAAAATGCCAGACATCAATCAGAGTAGAAAACAAATTATGCGTAGGTAAAACTAAATAACGTTTTAGAACAATATAATAAACTCGAGAAACTTTCAACAAAAGAATTCGCCACTGTGGTAATCCACGACATCAAAATGCCATAAATTACCCCACGGAAATCTTCTCGCACATTTTAAGGAAAGAAAATTGGAAAAATGGATAGTAGCTTTTATGATTGCAATAAATTTTAGTACAATATCTGAATTCAATGGTTCGATGTCGATGGGTTGTTCTAAAATGTCACCCCAGGAATATGGAAGAATACCTACCTACTCTGTGTAGGTACGAACCGCGAATATGATCCTAAATAAGCCTAGTGTGATTGACATTTCATTTGATTATGCTGAGTCGAATTTGACTACCGCCAGTTCGAAAGCTTTCACCGTCTTTGGAGCTATAGTAGTTTCAGTGAGAGCCCAGGACCGTCCGTGGGGCATAAAGGGATACTCACAGCATTTAAATCATTTCATCCGTGGTAATGAAATTCATTACTAGTCCAAATAATCAATGTTTTATATACCCTACCATCAATTTGGTAAAAAAGTAATGTATCCTTGAGATGGATTCATAAGATTTTGAAAAATTATCCCGACGCTTGAAAACCGCGCTAAAAATGTGGCAAACTTTTATTCCGAGTGGGGAATTTTCTCGGCCTGAATGAGGAATTATAATTTTTTGGCGTAATTCTCCCGGCCTAACTTTTTTACAGAATCACAATGATTCTCTTCAGCCTGAGTTGACTTCCAGATTATCTCCACAAGGCACATAGTAGGTGCCTAATGATCGTGATCGTGACCTAAATCAATTTAATCTTGCCTGCGTTTCAGTAATCAATTAATGATTACTGAATGAATTGAGTCAAATTAATTAGCAAATTACTACTCTTAGGTAGATCTTAGGTATGACAAACGATTCGATTTCTCTTCCAATTGTTGGGACTGCAAAAAAGCTTGGGAGAGCAAAAGAAAATGGAAATAATCATGCTCTCCATTCGGGTACAACCCACAGTTACGATAGGTACCTAGATGTTTCATATCGCACAAATTTATCTGTTACTCTGATCCAAAATTATATTGTACAGTTCAAAAGAGGCAATAAAAAATCACAAGACTCGAGTTGGAATTTGTATCCGTAGCGCCTAACTAGGGATATAGTAATCAGTACGGCGCCATAATATTGTGCTTACGATGTGGAACTTATCTGATGAACTTTATGTTTCTGACCATAAAAACCTAGTGACTGAAAATTTTCACTTTATTACCTTATTTTTGTTTACCTAGATGTACGCAATAATCTGAAAATGTTTGCTCAACGTAAGAATGCTACTTTAGGCTTGGGAAACCATTTCATTGTTGGCGGTAAAATTATTGTGAGTAGTTTGTTGTCGTGGTATCGATGTATCCTAGTTCATTCATTTATATCATTTGATTTCACCCAACAATACAGTTCTACTATTTAAGGATTTGAATTTTCAAGACCCTTTCAGTCCGAAGCCAAATTTAATGGTCGACAGGTGGTGGTGGCTCACTCACAGGAATAGTGTCCTAAGTTATTTTAACAAATTAATAACCGACAAAGTTCTTTCCTTTGAGGAAATGCTTGATTTCTATACACCTTGTCTATGTCCGTGTATTAATCATGGTGTACAATGGTACACAATTAAAATGGAAATTAGAGCCGGTTCCAATGACATAGGTACTTGCATGTTAGATTTGTGACTAGGATAGCACCAAGTCGGGTACCTTCCTGAAGAATATTTTCATACAGAGTACCTATCTAGATAGTAGGTCTTACGCAGTGCCCCTCAATGTGGATAGGTATCTATAGTTTTAATGGTCAGGCTGTTGGGCTGTAACCCAGCGGACGGACCAATATGCCCTTTAACATAATGCCAACAAAATGATAAACTAAGTATAATATGTTTCAAGATACTACATCAGATCATCACAACTTCCCTCACCTCGGTTTTCAAGTAGTTTTCAAAGTGAGATTAATCAGACAACTATAATAGGCATCCTAGCAGCTATATCTCCAGAATCAATTAACGGATCTTACGTTTCCGATCACAATATAAAAAGGTTTTAAACAACCCGTAATTTATTTTTCAGTTTTACTTAGCGGACGACAAAAAACCTAAAGTTTCAGAATTATTAGCAATGAAGTGAATGTTTTTGCATCCTCATACTACGGGCCCTAACACGCCAATCAAGAATATTTAACGTTATTTTTGTGTTCATGGACGTGTAAAGAGGTAGGCATCCAAGGAAAACCCTGCTCAAACATTTTCATTTGAGCAAGAAACCATAGCAAGCCTGCACCCCTGTTCCTGTTTCAAAGCATTACGAGGAATTTTAAATCTTTCAAATCTGTCAGATTCTTGCTAATAGACATTCAGACCCAGCAATGACTGAACATATGATCTCCGGGCTTAGAGAAACCTGAAACTTGAGGGTGTGACTAGACCGTTGAATTTCCCAACAGTGACAATGTCGAAATAAGTAACATAGAGGATATTTAAAACAACACTGGAAGCGGTGCATAAGGAGTAGGTAGGTATATCTTGGCAAATCAATTATCTCCAATCCTAATGGAGTCACTATGAAAAAAATTTCAGACATCATAATCATCCGATTAACGTGACACTTAATCCTTAGTTCTTCATGGTCCAAATCAAGATAAACATTTTTTTTTTCTAAAAATCATGCTTCTACCATCTCAATTTTCTCTTGGTTGGCTTAAGATAATTTGCATGGCATCCACAGGTTTACCAGTTCCAATAGATACATGTAGTTTTGCATGATATCGTAGCATATCATGTTTCCTTATCAAGTATCAAGCGAAATCTCAAACAGAGACGAAAATCACTCTCAGAACAGTGAAGATCCGCTCTAGGGCAATAATGCACGAGAAAGACATGAACATGTAATACACGTCGGGAGAATGTTACAGAGGACTGGAAGGGTTTACGCGGACTGGTCAACGAGAAGCAGTGGGTCTTTCTGCAAAACTAGTAGGTACCAAGAAACTTCGGAACGTATTGTGCACAGGGATAAGTAGTAAGAATATACGTCTTTTTACTCGTCGGGTGAAAATATTTTACAAGATCACTGATTTTCCTATGTTTGTCCTCTTCTAAATGAAATTAACAAAACTGCAGATTCTTAGAGTTATACGTTTTTCTCCTTTTATCCGCTACTTCACATCCCCGAGCCAGGGCTATTTCCCAGAGTCCAAGGGCCGGTTTATCGATTCACGTAAGTCTAGATTTATCCAAGGACGTTTGCACTAAATTTCACCTAGGGTGTATTTTCATTGATGGCCAAACAGAAAATTTCTTGGTAATTATTTAGTACAAGCGTCCTTGGATATATCTAGATTTAAATTAATTGATAAACCGGCTTTAACTGTAGCAGAACAGCCGGTGGAAAGTACCGGATGAAAAGGCAGGCCACCTGCAGCACTCCGGAACGTTGACCAAGGGCGAGCAGCTGGGCTAAACTATGAAGATGGCCATTGCGATGACAGGGCTCGGAGAAAAAAACCATTGGGGAAATGTTGTATGTAAATTGACCTGCCTAACTTTGAGCTCATGTTTTGTACGTGAGTACCGTTACGTGGTACCAGACAATCTGGCTGGATGCTAGTTGAAAAGTAGGAGGAAAAACAATCCGCCAGGGAAGGGGAGGATTTGGAGTTTTGATGGATAGTCTAGCTTCGATTCAATTATTGAATAAATTACGGGGTTAAAAAAGAAGTTTAATCCAATAATGTACCACCCTGATTTGTATGCACGTTTCATGAACTCAAACAAAAAATTGAAGCATTCTAGAGCACTTTGATTTGAATTAGATTAATCGAATTCTCTTTCCCGTTATGTACATTGTTGAGGCAATTTAATTCCAGTAGTGAGCCTGGACATTCATCATCTGGGAGGTCAATATCGTTTCAACAATATTGCCGACCGTTGTAACATTGGAATCAACGAATGTGGTTCAATATTATAAATATCATTTGACAGGAATTAAACTGTGTTTTTACCATCTGGTGGCATGTATTCATTCCTTATGCCTATGATTGCACTCTAATTTCATTAAAACCTCTTGGATTAAGAGCATGGTTGCATAATTTATCCGTGTGTTCAAAAGCACACAGGTGGTAAATTGAATCCAAAGTTCAAGAAAAACACTAGACAATTCCAAACCTATTTATTCATCATTTTTAAGATCAACATTTTCTGTTCCAACGAAAACTGGCCAATGCCTATTTGCTCATGGAGTTCTAAAAAACAATTTTTTTTGTTTCACCTCAGCATTAAACTGCATATAATACCAATACATAAGTTATTGGGGCTGATTGTTCAGAGAGCGGGTAGGAATATATCGCACACATTGCATTATCGTATAATAAATAAGTTGATTTAATTTGTAGAAAAATTATTTTATAAAATTGAGAGCTTAAACGCATTATTTATTCACAAATTTGAAAAAGCAACATGAGAAAGAGAGAGTGGGAAAGAGAGTATACGAGATTCACTGAGAACACACATAGCCAAAAATTAAACATTAGAATAAACCTATATCTTTCAAGTTATTTTTGATTATGACGTCAGTAACAGCATCGAATACAAATTGAATGTTGTTCGTGTCAGTTGCACAAGTGAAGTGAGTGTAAATTTCTTTCTTATCTTTTCTCTTGTTCAAATTCTCGAAATTCATCTGGATGTATGCAGCTGCCTCTTCGTAAGTATTGGAACCTGAAACAAATGAATCAGTTGATGAAGGGCCAGTGTATGTTTTGAGAATCTACCAGTCTCTTTCAAGAAGTCCCCAACGTCTTGGAGTAATTGTTAGAAACACCTGAAATGGACTTATCAGAGCATTTGGCCACTAAAGCCATCATTTCCATCAATGCCCAACCATTTCTCGAATTTTTTCACAAAAATAATCAGCAAACCAAGAACTATAATCCTGACAAAACAAAAATTTCGAATACATGCAATACTTCCGAGCTGAGAGCACTTCTAGTTTTTCTTAAAAACCAAAAAACTTGTATTTTCCTGCCATAGAAATATAGCTAGTCTTGGACTAGTAATGGTCAAAGTACGGGGGTCCTCAAGGTAGTCTAATCTGACTGAGGTTTTTTATAATCCTTTTTAGGCACTCATTGAGCAAGTTTTTCTTTTTCTCCTTTTTTGGTCTGAATACATAACTGCAAGTCTTATTGGACCCCCTCCCCTCTTATCGGCTCGGCCATGCAAAACCCCAAAAAAGTAGATGGATATAATACATCCATAAAAGTTCATATAATATATCCATAAAAGTTCATATAATATATCCATATAAAAGTTCATGCTACCATATGAAAGAAGTAAAATGATTCAAACGTGCGAGTGCTTAGATTATATTTTATTATTATTATTATTATTATTATAGGTCATTATTATAGGTTATAGTATTATAGGTAATAATTAGGTTTTATTATTATATTATATTATAATCTACACACTCGCACGCTTGAATCATTCAACTTCTTTTATATTGTAGCATGAAATTTTATAATAAAGCTTGGTAATATTAATACATAGAAATCACTCTCACCAGTGTACTCGGGGAAACAGATTGTTAACGGGCTCTTCGTGATTTTCTCCTCAAACAGATCTTTTTTGTTTAAGAACAAAATTATCGATGTCTCGACAAACCACTTGCTATTACAAATAGAATCGAAAAGTTTCATGGACTCGACCATTCTGTTCATCTCTTCATCTTCGGCAAGAACAAGGTCATACCCTGTAAAAAAGTTGTGGATAAGTACACATGGTAAATGAGGAATGGTTATCTTGAATTGATGAATTGGTGCGAAAATTGATCAAATAAAATTGAAGTCAAAATCCTTAACAAACACATCAAACTAACCAGATAGTGCAACACAGAAAATGATTGCCGTAACCCCCTCAAAACAATGGATCCACTTTTTCCTTTCAGATCGTTGGCCTCCAACATCAAACATCCTGGAAAATACACAAGGTAAATTAAACTAAAATTAAATTAAAAATTAAAACTAAAATATTTTTGCAGAAAAGTGCATAGCCTCAATTGAGGTCGATATACTGCACTGGTTCGGCAATTGGTGTAGAATGTAGACAAAAAATAGTCAAAACAAGAACGAGATAAAAATGGAACAAAACGCCGGCAGCTGTTCTTTTTTATTCCAACCCGTTGCCGAGTTAAAATTTTTCACAAGTTAAAGTAAGCGTTGCTCTATAAAAACCTTCATTTATTAATAATAAAAAATTAACGCTTTTTTATGAGAATCAATTCAACTGCATTAGCAAAAAGTCGACTATGCAATTCTCTATTGATTTCATGAAAAAATTCTAGTTTGAATGCCGAAATCTAGGTGGGGGCATAATCTCGTCAATGTTGATATCAGTCCTTATCACAACCGATGATCAGAGGCTGTCCTGCCATCTTGAGACTGAAGGGGGAGGGAAACCAACCGATGGAATATCCAACAAAAATTATTGGTTCCTGATCAGAGGTTAATACTTACTTGAAATGGAGGCCCTTGAAGGTGAAATGAGTTTCAATGATGCCAGTGGTTTTGACTCGAGTTCGAAGTACATCCTGCTGAGTTGGAATATAATTGGGCTGAGAGATTCTATCCAAAGAATTCAGATAATACGCAGCCGAGTCATTCAGTTGATACTCCCTCGACCTAGCGAAGCAAAGTTGCAAGCCCGGATCGGCCCACAAAGATTTCATCAGCTGAGTCAACTCTGGGGTCAGCTCTCCTTCTTCTGCGGCGCTGGCTAATGTGAAAAACTGACGAGCATAATCCTGAAAATAATTATGATCAAACAATCCAATTTTAGTGGCCAATTTCAGAAGTATCATCTTAGTAAGACAGGTAGTTGTTTTCTGACTTGAAAAAAACTCTAATAAATGCTAGACACCTGTTCAATTCAGCGCCTTACGCTCACAAGTGAAAAAATGTTCATTGTTTAAAAGCAAAGCAGTGATCACAGTTTAAAATAAAGTGCATTACCACACTCAAATCGGATTGCAAAATTGTTTGAAATGATTAGGTTCAAACGGTTAGATCAATCACAATAAAGGCTGCAGGATCAGCACGTAATTGCCCATAAAACGAATGCACACCCATTCAACACAGACGAGCTTATCGTTGCTTGAGCGGACACATGCTATAACTCAATTTTGGCTGAATTGTGTTAGACTTGATTCCTATGGTAAAACGATTCTCTGGGTCCATTTCCAAGGTCAGCATTGCGAAAAAAACGGAAGCCAACACTGCTGTGGTCAGTTGTGCTAGAAATATTTGGTCGAGGAAATGCATTGCTGTGATTCGTCAAGGTGGCGTCGGGGATGAACCCAATAAATTTTATTGTCGTTTCCAAACCACGTTCTTATGTTCACCCCTCTCTAACAGCCAGCAAGCGAATCAGTTTTTTTGCATCTCCTGTAAAGTTGAGAAAACTGAGTTATGCATGTGGCCGCCTAAACACGACGATAGGCCGACGATATATTATGATCGTTAAACCTAATGTTTAATAACAAGGTAAAATATCTATCTTCAGAATGAATGCTGAAATCCAGCTGGATACCAGATAAATAACAGCTATACAAATCAGACTCCCCCCCCCCCCCCGTAAACTCAGCCACAAACCTTCAGATTCAAGTTAATGCTTTTTAATGCACCAAGAATTTTAGCCCTGAAAATGCCCAAGAAATAGGGCAAAACGTCAGCCTCAAATAAATCTATCAAACATTGACCAAAACTAATTACTTCAACCTCAATCGTCTAGTGGTTGTGGAATTCTTCATCATTAGTAAAAAAGGACCAACTTGAATAAAAATGGCGATGAATAAATGAGTAAATTTCATAGAAACGAAGCGATGATTTATTGTTATCTCAATGCTTGTGCTGCTTTATCAATAATTGATATCTGAAAATAGATTCTTTAATTGGAGGTCAAACAGGTGGAAAGGGGGAGCCAATAATTCTTACAGAGTCACGATCATGCAAATCAATTTCTTCAGGTTAGTTCGGGATGGCAAGTCTCAGACTAGTTACAAACGACGCCAAATTGCATTGGATTTTTATGGCGCCATGTATATATATTAGTTCAGGGCTTGTCCGGGACAGCTTGAAAAAAATTTAACGTTTTTCCACAAGACAGGTTGATGGTTTTCCAATATCCCAAAAACCAATTTTATGAGGAACTCCGAAATACGAGTATGAGTAATGCACACAGAGTGATAAAATGAGACACTCATCGAGACACACACAATAGTACATTACCTCGACGGTCAGGAGAAAGTTAGTCCGAGTAATGGAGCCTTCAAGAGAGCGGAGAGAGTGAGAGAAAAAGAAACAAATTCAACAGTAAAAATGAGTTAAGTTACTTACATATACATAGACAGAGGAAACACAAACACTTATGCGACCATCGAGGGATTTGGTTTGCAAATGTTCAAGTGAAAACCGACATGAAATCTGATGGGAAAGATAGGTATTATTATATACCTATTACCGACTTCAGCTCTACGATAAATAATTTCATAGTACGATAAAACACCAATAATGCTAAAACTGAAGTCAGCTACCAAACTTCAAAACGAGATTATAAGATTTCTATGAGCTATAAAGCAACAGGGGCTTGGGAGTGATGTTCAGACAAAACCCAAAAAATTTAGTTTTTTTTAGAAACATCTTGAAAATTATTGGACCGTAATTTAAATTCTAAAACAGTCTAATACAAATGTTGGCAAATATATATATATATATTTATGTTGGCAAATATATCTAATATATTAGATAATGGTTAGGTATATCCAATGTGAAACGAAAATTATTGCGTCAATAAGTTTTGAGGAAGATGATGATTAGGTTTTGATCCAATTGGGAGCCTATCAGTCAGATCAGACCTATTTGTCTTAGCTATCCAACGAGCCTAGCGTAGGGCACCAACCAAAATCGGATGATAAAAATTTGGACTAGTTTTCCAGGGATGACTCCCGAGTGCATCGTCGTATGACTCTCAAATACCTAATCCCACATTGGTTAGAATACCAAAATGGAGCCCCCCACCCACAACCAGCAAGCAACCCTTCCAGAGATAGCCATCACCAGTATTGACGATGGAAAGAATTACTTTTTTATTCTACAGGGGGAAAAACAACTAGATACAGCCCATCACCAAAGGAATTGAGAGAACGGGACATCAACAGCCCACGGAGATCCTCACAGACAAAACTCTCAAGTCAAGAGAGGATCAAGGACACAAATAAACCGATACTAAACTTTAGGAGTGAGAATTTTGTGAACTCAATTCATTCAAGTTACAGGATTTACTTTGGTTAAAAATGTATGTATATGTTTCCCAGTTTAACGACTATGAACACTTTACAGAGGTACACAAACAAAGCGATGGGAAAATGGCGGGAATCTATTTTCTAGAAAATACCAAAGACTTTGGCCACTTTTTGCGGTTTTCCAGGTTTTAGTTCTTCAAGGGTATTTTGCCAAAATCATAAAAACATTGAATAACTCGCCTTATCATCTCACCTTTCCAGTTTGAGGCGATTTTGAATTCTAATTTTCAGCTACAATAATAATAATAATATTGTTATTATTATTATTTGCAGAGATGCGATGCTTTCATAGATAACCTACCCCGTCTCCGGTAGGGGGTACTTTGAACTTTTCCATGCATTTATTTTCAAGAGATGACACCCTCCCAACGCTGACAAACAGCCATCCACGATTTTCTGGAGATTAGGTTTTGGTGAACAAACCAAAATTACCACAGAATTATTATTATCATCTATAATTCACAGCAATCTAAAGAAGTTTGAAGACACAGGGGTTGAGGTAAATGATCAATTGACCTTCCATTTCACAAGAATATACTGCAAATCAGCTGCAGCGAATTAGCAGGTACTGGGTTGGATCAAAATTCCAGAATAACCCCACCGCACAAAGGAATACACATTTGTTTAGCAACCAAGAGCCACTGGGGAGATGTCAGCATGAAACAACCACTTGATAATTATGACAATTTCGATCGGTTACTTCAACGGGTCCCGAGACCCTAAGACTTTTGAAAGTTGTCAACTACTTACCGCTTTTTGATGGTCGGCGAAGTCAATCCGCAACTGGCCCATAGCTCGGATGATGGCCATCAAACTTTGAATTATGTTGCTGTAAACGACTGGCCGGTACTGCTCGCATTCTTCTTTAGAATATCCAGTTTCGTGGATAATCTTCATTTGCTTGACGATCGTACTTTTACCAGATTCTCCAGCACCTGAAGCATGAAAAATCAGCATCAGCATTGACTTTAAACATTTTGCAGAAAAAAAAGACCGGCAAATGATATGCATGGGTTCATTTGCGTCCCACATAATGCACGTGACAACCATTTCACGAACCCTCTCAATTTTCATATTTTTTGAAAGACAAATTGAATGAGTGTTATCGTTTAATTCAGAATGGGTTCCTGGTTAATTCTGACTAGGTTTCAGAGACGAAACGCATCAAAAGCCTCGAAATCGAAAAAGAGAACGAGTTGTGGTTCCAAAACCCTCTATGGATTGGAAGTATTTCTGTGAATTTCCAGTTCGGATACGAGGGGGCCGTATACCCTACCAAACATATTTAAAATTTCTTGAATTAGAATGTTCTTTTCGGCAAGATCCTGTTTATACGGAATCCGAATAGCTCACCAATGCCTATACGAGCACTTTTAGTGTTTGAGAATTTATTTGTTTCTGGCCACAGAAATGAACTGATTTGAGCGTTCTAGGTCTTGAAATCTTAGTCTTACCTTGCACAATAAGTATACATTTTTTCAATTTTGGAAACTAGACGTATTCTGATTTTAGGGGGGTTTTAAAATTTGCAAAGTGAGGTTTTGACATTTTTTATCCTTACAGCATCAAGTACAGCCTCCGAAAAGGTCAAAATATAATTAAATTGTGTTCAACATTCACGTATCAAAGTATGGAAATATTGTGTACTATCTACCCACCATTGGTTTATCTATGGGGTTCGAAAATGAGGGATTCTGACCTAAACATCAATCCGGTATAGCGAAATTGAGCGCTGGACCGAATTAAAACAGCCTAAATCCATAAAAGGGTACCGTCTACCTACCAAACCGTTTATCGTTTTCGTTCTCAGTACAGAATTCAGAAACCTACCCAAGGCAAGGGAGGTATCGAAAATTCCAATTTGAGTTACCCTCCCGTTTTCATGTAAATAATAATAATATACATCCCTGATCCAACGTCTACAGCCATATTTCCAGGCCTAATGAATCAACTTGAATGTTTGGTCTCCTTTTACAAGAGCTGTAATTTTGTTCCAATGAATTGAAGACGAATGCTATAAACTCCGAGCTATTGGCGGTTGAATGATTTTGTAATAATTTTTGAATGCTTGTGGAAGCACTCAACTGCGCTGCTCAACAACTCGATCACCTACAGCAGATGGGATGCAATGACCTCTTAAATAAAGTGCTGATTTATTAGGACAAAAAATTGCTTTTCTTCCTGAAAAAATGCTTCTTTTTTCAAAATAAGTAAAGGTCACCGGAAGACGCAATACACTATGACAACAAATAATGATCGACGTGGGCCACCGACAAAATAGGTCTTATTAGAAAGTAGTGTTGTAGTTTGCCAACTTTTCCCACAGTCGTGAGGGATTTGCTGCTCAAGATTGGAAAAATTATTGCGTGGGAAGAATTTACGACAGCCAATGATGTGGCTGGTGATGGATGAATCAGCAACGGCCTTCGATGCAAATTATTTGCGAACCAAGGAATGCATAGAAAGTTTCACCACGCATGAGCACAAGGGGAAAAATGTTAGTTTACCTACAATATCAATCAATAATAATTCGAACTATATACCGATAATTAAAAACTCAAACTCGATCATACGGAATTTGGCTGTGCAATATTATTCTTCTAGGGCGGGTGCAGTGCAAAGAAACCTCCGAAAGCCGACTGACAACTCAAAACGCACGTTTCTTTCAACGCCGAAAATTCCGGGGCCTCACAGAAGGCAATTCTATCAGATGATGGAACGCACCCAAGGATAAGAGCGATCCACTGATTTATAAATTGTAGGACTAAATTCGTTTCTCTTCAGCACATTAGGTACGAGTGTCAGATCGGCAACTGCTAGCAATAGGTACCGCAGGCACCTTCAAGGTGAATAAATTCAGTAAACCAAAAATTGAAAAACCAACCAAATTTGGCGAGGATGAATGGAAATAAGAGATCGGACCGAATACCAGCGGAAAAACCAAAATTTCGAAGTTGTAAAAAGTACGCTTCTTACCAAGCAGTAAAAGTTTGACTTCGCGGGCTGCTCGTTCGCCATCAGCTCTCAGATCTTTGTCAATTTTTTTAGACCTTTCAACGGCCTCTTTTTCACCGAAAGAACTGATCGCACAACCCATTTTAAACTTGAAATTAACTGAAAACCATTGAATTTATCGGTACATTCGTACGTGAGACACGAACGCGACGACACCAACCAGAGCGTCAACAACCCGAACTTCAACCGACATAATTCATAAAACGACAACACAACAATCCCATGAGCCGACTTCAACTTCATGTTTATAGCTTCGGTAGCGGCCTCTAGAGCGCAGTATCGACTTCGAAATGCGTCCCTCGTTAGTAAGGGTGTGGCCGCTAGGTGAACATTTTTCTTCCCATGGGGATGAGTAATTCAATTTTGGTAGCGAAAAGAAGGAGAGAGGTCCCATCAACACTGCCGGGTCCGAACCGTTAGTAAATCCGGTAATATTGGTGAAACTCAAACCGAAACTAAAATTTAGTTTGAAACTGACAATACAAAACTAAAAGTGACCCACAAACTGAAAATTTCAGTTCATTTAATGAAGCCGAGGGCTGCAACTCAGACTGAAACAAAAAGTGAAACTCAATTTCGAGTGAAAGTAAAACTGGAAGTAAAACTTAAACTGTGAATAATCAAACTAGAACTGAAAGCTGAACTCGTATTGAAAGTAAACTGAAACTAAATTCAAACTCAAACTTAAAGTTCAATTTGCCCTGAAATTGAATTTCAATCTGAAGGTGAGAGTAAATTTGAACAATTAAAAGTGAAACTAAAGCTAAAATTCAGGTTTGAGTTCCACTCCAAGCTTCAACATGAACTACAGTTTCACTTTTACCTCCACTTCCGGATCAAAACCCTACAGATTAAAACTTCAGACCGGGTTTCACTTGTATTTTGGGTTTGAATTTAGTTTCAGTTTGAGTTTCAATTCCACTTCTAGGTTGAGATTCACTTTTAGTTTCAGTTCCACTTTCACGAGAGTTTCTGAGTAAAACTCAGTTTTGATGCAAGGGTAAGTACCTAATTTCTATTCGAGTTTTTGTGCATTCTCTCCCACTTTGAATTTCGTTTTTGGTTTTACTTTCACTTTGAGTTTAAGGTTCTCTTTTAGCTTGAGTTGCACTTTCAGTTCTAGTTTAAATTACAGTTCCTGCTTCAGTTTCACTCTGAGTTTGAGTTTTTCCTCGACTTTCAGTTTGAGTTACAGCGTTAAAAGTCAGTTTTAATTTAACTTCCAGTTGGAGTTTGTTATTAACTTTTAGTTTCAGCTACTACCACTTACAACAACACATTCACTTTCATTTCAGATTAAAATTCAGTTTCAGTTTTAGTTTCAATCTCAGTTTTAGTTTGAGATTCACCTTTAGTTTGAATTTCCATTTCACTTTCAGATTTATTTGCTGATTCGGTTTGGTTTCACTTTCAGTTGAAGTTAATCTTTTAATTTGAGTTTCAGTTCGAGTTTTACTCTCGGATGTTCTTTTGTAACATCATTAGATGATTGTTTACCATCAATATTCATGGCGATGGTGACCAAAACATTCATTATCTATCCCATAAAAATAGTTTCTCTTTCTTTTCGTCAGTGAATTTGAAGGTGCCTTACGTACGAGCAAAGCGTTGCGAGGATTCGTTCATCCACGGACGAAAACGCCGGAGGGAACTATCGAAAAACTTTCCCAATGGCAATCAAATGGAAGGTATGGAAGCTGGTACCTGAAAATAAACTGATTCTTACTTTCATATTTACAGAGTAAATATGGTGGTCATTTGCAAAATTGGCCATAGCTCCTTCAATCCTCAACCTTTTTTCAAATTTGAAATGTTTGTCTCAGCAAGACCTAAAACCCTGTTAAATCGGAATTTGAATAACTCACAGTACTTCCGATATATTTGCATCTTTAGTGTTTTCTATTTTATTTTTTACCGGCCACAAAAATGAACCGATTTGAGCGTTCTTGGTTTAAAATCTTTATTTTACCTTGCAGAATACGTGGATATTTTTTTATATTCCGATAATGTGGCCTATTTTCATTTTGGGCGAATTTTAAAATTTGCATTGTGAGTTTTTTAAATATTTTTGGCCTAAAAACCCTCGAAAGCAGTCAAAATTGTCAAGATCAATTTGTGTCACCCTTTTACGTTTCAAAATAGGGAAGTATTGTGTGTTATCTATGTACTACTGGTTAATTGATTCCCTCACGCATTGAGACGCTTTTTTTATGCTAATTAAATAATTTATTCTGGTCTTTTGTTTCAATGCTGGTAATATTTATTTTCTATTCAATTATGTACTTGAATTAGGAATTTATTTTCATAAAATGTCGATTTATTTGCATGAATTATTTGTCAAAATGAATTTAATTAATAATATAGCTAATAACTAAAAGAAAATAAAATATTTTATGAATAGGATGTGACTGTAACCAAAAGTGAAACTCAAATTCAATGTTCCTACTATGTACTTATGGATTCAATGTAATACCACGAGGAGGTGTATCTTATACCCACTGCCAAAATTTGGCAAAAGTAGCATTTAAGAAGTAGCATTTAATGCTACTTCTTGCCAGAAATTTAAAAGTTGAAAAACGACTGCAAAATTGTGAAATTTGGTGAGTTCAATGGTCTGGCGGATCCATCCGTTTTTTTTTTGAAAATTTGTTTTACTTGTTTTTAAAACAAGTTTAAATGTTTAATTTTTAATGTTTTTTAAAATTTTATATTTAATTTTGATTTTATATTTCAATTATCAACACTATCTACGAATAACTTTACAAAAAATACATTGTACTTATTGCAGAATAAGTTGAACAAATCTCATAAAGGCGAAATATCCTGTGCGTGGGCTTCTCCAAATGGCAGCAATGTTCTTATTGGCAACTTGAAGATGGAAAAGCGGTAACGTTAAAGGTAATAACGTTCGGATAAATTTCAATTTTTTACCACTTATGGCAAAATCCATTCCACTGGAATGACATCGACTTGAAAACGCTGTAACTCGGAATAACTAATAAGTGCCACTGACTAAACGTTGTTAAGAATAAAATTTTACATAAGGTCCAACAAGAAAAACCTCGACCTTAAAAAAATGACACATTACAACTGCCCAAAAACTATGGGGGTTTATCTGAATATCTAGCTAATGGTGAATTTCGTTTGCGCGCTATATTGAGCAGCATGGCATGAACACCAGTGCGGAAAAACTCGTATATTTTGCCCCTAGTGACAACTCAAAAATATCCGTTTTTTGAAATGTCCAAGTTACCTACGCTAACAATTTTGCGAAAAATTTCTATAATGGGTTTGCCACGTTATTTGCGAAACGTCGGGGGGCCTAGGGTGAGAGGAATGGGAAGTGGACGAGAGCCTCTCAAGTTCAGTTTAGTTCGGGGTCAATTCCAGCAGCCTTCTCCATTCAGATTCTCTGACTCTCTTATCTGCCTTCCTCTCATCCGCCAGATAAATATCAAACCAGTGTTCCCTCCTAGATTTATATACCGTTCGCCCTCAAGCTTGCTTACTATTCTCACTATTCTGAATATATACAATATACCCATTGATTTTAGTTCATTATTTCCATATGTACAAAGTATATACCTATGTTGTAACTATGGTAATTGTCAAAGAATCAGAGAGCTGGTTTTTACTTCCATATCCATCCTAAAATCAAAAATCGGAAAAAACTTTCACTAATACTCAGAATCACTTCCTGAACGAGCGTCTGTGTGTCCGTCTGGTGGTCATTTATAAAAATGGCCATTGCTTCCTCAATTATCAACCTTTTCTCAAATTTCTTGAAAATTGAATGTTCTTTTCGGCAATGATGTTTTAGTGTTTTCTATTTTTTTCACCCACAAAAATGAACGGATTTGAGCGTTCTTTGTCTTAAAAGGTTTGTTCTACCTTGTAGAATACGTGGATATTTTTTATATTCCAGTAACTAAAATTAGTTTGATTTTAGGCGAGTTTTCAAATTTGCCTAGTGTGTTTCATAACATTTTTGATCATTGTGGCCACCAAATTAGTCAAAATAAAATTGCTTTAGTTCAAATATTTACGTGTAAAAATATGGAAGTATTGTGTGTTATCTATGCACCATTGGTTATAGATAACAATTATTATTAAGTAATTATAAGAAGAATTTTTAAAGAATTATAATAAGTAGATCAGTGACATGTGCACATCATTTTTCTGTGTATCAGAAGAACTCTGCAAATCCTGCACAAGAGTTCATTTTTCGCTTACAAAGACAAACCCAATCATGTATGCTCCTGAAACGCGGAATTTTGTCATTATTATTCTAGCATTCAAGTATAAATTTGTATTTTAGATGGGGATTTAGAAAAACCTTTTTTTCAACCAAGCAAAAGAGCTAGGTATATCTACTCTGCTTGATAGGTATACCTACCAACCTATCTTGATATGTACTTATCTACCAATCTTTTAATTTTGGTAAGTTCACTATTTAGTCAATCCTTAATTACCTGCAGAATAATTATTAAAGTCTCTGGATGATTGAATCATTCTCTCTCTCCCTCTCTCTTTCGTGTTGTCAAGCGCAACTGGTCTAGTGTGAGTGCGTCACCTTGTAGTATTCGAGTGGTCGTAAGTAGAAGATCAATCAAAGCCAAATTCTCAGCTTTTTCCAATTTTAGTTTTGCTGACTCGATTAATACGACCAAATTCTTCAAATTGAAGATATGGGGTGGACAGAAGTTTTTGTGGGGATTCCAACAAGTGGAAAACGAATTTCGTGGCTCTAGCAGTTTTTGATTTATTGAGAACTGGGGGAATTTTTAAAAACTCAAAAATGTCCCGCTAAAACTTTAATAAATCCTTAACGGTTGGAGCTATTGCCGTGGCGATGGTCTCATTCGATGCAGAATCGAAAAATCTATAGAAAATGTTACCTCACATGCCTATGTTGCAAATTTCCTGAAAAACACGAATTTTTCCCCACTCCATCAGCTGTTTTACTGGCCTTAAAATTAAGTTAGGGTTCTATCGAGACGTTATGATCAACTAGATACGGAACCTGATTTTTGGTGAAAATTTCAAAAATTTACGACCACTCCTTCCCCCGGAAAACCCGGCGTACGCCGGACGGACAAAAAATTTTTCTTGCAGACTCGAATTCTAGACCCTTTGAAACGTAAACCAACAAATTTTCAGGGGGTGTTAAAAAAAATTTCCTGGCCGATTACAAAGGTTTATTTCTTAAGAAAAATGAACCAAACGGACACCAGCATGCTGAAATGAACCGGTACTCGCCAGTGTTATGGCGTATCTTTTTTCGCCTCGAAATTCAGATTTAGCACCCTTTAAACCCCTCCCCAGCCTATTTTCAATTTTATACGAGAATTATCACTTAGGGAATCTGCGGATAAACGGTTTCAAAGGGGGCGATGTAGGTCATTGTCTCCACACGTTACGTTCGTCGTAATCTTGGACTGAGATAACGAATCAGGAATCCAATCACGTTCATGAATCTAATTCATAGCAGTTACAATGCTAAATAATGGGCGTTAATCCTCATCAACGAATTGTTCCTCGTGTTTTCAATGAAGATCGCCCGTATGAACGTAAATTGGTGCTAGTTCTTGGTAGGTTTATAAGGCGGCGGCCAGGCGAAAAGTCAACAGATCTGAGAATTCATTTCTCAACACTAGCGGAAACACGTTTTAACACATTTTCTTAAGGGAAGACCACCGAGTTCATGAGGATATTTAATCCTGCGATATAAAACATTCTTGACAATGATGTCCTTCTCATCGAAAGCGCTTGCCACAGAACCAACCACAACCAGCAGAGACGGAACCTCCATACGTCTATTCACAGTAACTCCACGCCAACTTATCATCTGATCGAGTTATTTCATAGTCCTATAACATTGCAAACAAAAAAGATCATTCAGATCGGACAAGCCGTTTCGCTGGAATTTTGGTAAAATCGTTTTTACCGGGTTTTTAAGGGTGTCGTCACCCTTTCCCCCTTTCAATAATATTCATAATTTTCAATTTTCATTAATAATTAATGATAATTAAATTTAATAAATAATTTAATTAATAATTAAAATAATTATTATTTTAATTTTAATTAATTTGTTTAATTTTAATTGATTTCTTTAATTTTAATTGATTTCTTTAATTTTAATTTTAATTCATTTCTTTAATTTTACGTTTAATTAATTTTTTAAATTTTAATTTTAATTAATTTTTTAATTTTAATTAACTTTTTAATATCAATTTTAATTAATTTTTAATTTTAATAAATGTTTTAATTTTTATAATTTTGTGACTCAAGAGTTCAAAAGACACAAAATTCGTTTTTATAGTTTCATGACTCTTACATTTAATATAAGAGTCATTAGGTAGGTACCGGCTACTTTGTAACTCGCGAGCATCAATTTGGTGGACAATCATCATCATCCTCCTCCCTGTCTGGCTTTTGATTGGTATGAAAGATTATTAGGCCTGTCGGATGATTCAGACACAGGCGGTCGACATGCAATGAAACCATGCGGCCAGTACCTCATAAAAATAGCCCATAGTGTTTCCATGATTTTAATTCATGTACGCATTGCCTCTATCATTAAGCGTTTCTATCATTAAGCGTGTTCTATCATTAAACGTACTTCGATATTTACAGAGAAAATTGAAGTAGGTTCCTTCATGTAATCGTCGAAAATTGGAAAACGGATCGGAGGTTCAGAAAAATTAATCGCTCTTTGGCTTGAAACCACATTCTGAAAATATGTCTGTATGTCCGTACGTTCGTTCGTCGTGCGTCCGTTCGACCAACGGCTTCTGTCCAACCGTATGCATTTACAACCAGTGGTGCGTAGATAACACACAATACTTCCATATTTTTAATCGTAAAAGTGTGACGAAATTTGATCATATTTTGACTGCTATTAATGGTTTTTAGGCCAAAAATATCAAAAAACTCACTATGCAAATTTTAAAATTCGCCCAAAATAAGAATACGCCAAAATATAGGAATATAAAAAATATTCACTTATTCTGCAAGGCAAAATAAAGATTTTAAGACCAAGAACGCTCAAATCGGTTCATTTTTGTGGCCGGAAAAAAATGAAATAGAAAACACTAAAATTGCAAATATATCGGAAGGTGTTAATCAAATTCCGATTAAACAGGCTGTCACTCAAATCGGATCAAAATTGGATGCTTGAGAATGGAACAAACATTTGAACCATACCTTGCGACAGTTAAACTTGATTTAAATTTCCCCCCTTTTTCTGAAATTTAGTTTAGGACAAAAACATTAAAAAAACTCACTATCCAAATTTTAAAATTCGCCCAAAATAAAAATACGCTAATTTATCGGAATATAAAAAATATCCACATATTTTGCAAGGTAAAACGAAGAGTTTAGGACCAAGAACGCTCAAATCGGTTCATTTTTGTGGCCGGAAAAAAATAAATTAGAAAACACTAAAAATGCGAATATATCTGAAGAACTGTGAGTTACTCGAATTCCGATTAAACAGGGTGTTACGTCTTGCCGAGACAAACATTTCAGTTCAAGAAATTTGAAAAAACGTTGAGAATAGAGGGAGCTATGGCCATTTTTGTAAATGACCACAGAAGGACACACAGACGGATTTTAGGACGATTCCAATGCTTCCATTTACTGTGTAAATATGGAAGTAAAAACACTAAATTCTTCAACTAACAAACCCTTGTTCTGCTATAGGTAGTCAAGTGTTCAGCTACTGCAGCCCTTGCGTTGCCTAGACTGCCAGGTTCTAGCTTCTGGAGCCAAGACGAGAGAGATCCCGAGTAGCTGTATCCCGCGCTCCCCGCCAGCCCTATCCCGACCATGTGGGATCCCTACCCCCCACCCACCCTCCCGTCCTGTCCCTGTGCTGTACGACGGCCCATCTGCAGGAACATGAGATCCCAGTCAGTCAGTCGCCCGCTTTGGGGTCCAACGCGTTCCGAGTGTTTCCTTCAGCCGGCCCGGCACTCGCGTTCACCAAACAGTGCATACAACGAGCCCTCCTCCCCCGTCGACCCTCGATCCCCCGCCGGCCCAAGTGTCAGCAGCCAGGGAACACACGACGAAACGGCGCAGCCCTTCGCACGAAAGTAGCGTCTCCTGGTGAGTCATCCTGGCAACGCACATGTTTCCAAAAAAAATTTTCAAATCGTAAATAGGACCTGTTAGCAGAAGACGCTAAACAATTCGTCCCACTCGTATTGGCCACCCACGATACTACTTCTGTCTACCACCTTCGCTGAGCAACTTGGAAATGATTTTGAAAAAATGACAGCTCAATTTGAACCTAGGTTGGCTTTTTAATTGCCCACTTCAACACTGACGAGATGATCTAATCAATTAATGAGGCTTGTCAGCGTCAATTATGCGCTAAAAATGCAGGTGTAGCTGCGGCCTCAACGATGCTGAGTTTCGCGCGACCCAGCAATTCGAGGACAGTTCTTATCTTGGAAATGTCTTGTCGCTTAACATCCTCCCCTAAAGCATATAACCCTCCCCATGCTTTTCAAATCTATCCCCTATTTGAGTAAGAGTTTCCAGCCTCTTGGATTTTAGCTTCGCTTTAAGTTAATGACAATTTAGCGAAGGATCAAAACACACCATGCTATTTAGGATTGCTTGCTTACCTTCCAATTTTTTGTTAACCAACTGTATAATATACATAGTGTGCATACATAATATGTATAATAATAATATTATTATTACACATAGGGTAACTCGAGTCGATTGCGGTTCGTGTCATAATGCTTGTCGTCCTCAGCTGAATTCTTATGAATGAAACCTCACTAATCTATAGTCCTGAAGAACAATAACAGAAAGATATTAGACAAATGAAATACTCGATCTTTATGTACCTATGTTGAATAATTTGGAGGCTAGTAAAATCAAATATTTCGAACAGCCAACTTTATACGTTTAATCCCAGTTCAAAATAGAAATGCGTTGATTTTTATGTTGCAGAATTCGCAGATTTTTTTGGATTGTTGTATTGAAAATAATTTCACCCTCTTTCGATCTAGGACAGTCATGGACCCTTTACTAAAAATGCAAAGCAATTTTGTAAAATCATATGCTTGGATTTTTTGGCCCTGGACTGTCCAGCTCAAACAAATATGATGCACTGGATTGTTAATCCTAGCAGCTACATCACTCCAAACGAACGGCTTAAAGGCAAACCCATGTTTTGATATGTCAAACATGATAATATCATAATGTCATTACATATTATGTAATGTCATAATTTTTTTGCGTATCCGAAGAACTCTGCAAATTCTGCACGAGGATTCATTCTTTGAGTGCAAAGACAAACCTAATAATATATATTCCTGAAACGCGGCATTTAGTTATTATTATTCTATAATTTCAGTATAAATCTGTATTATAGAGGGGGATTTAGAAAAACTTTTATTTCAACCCAGCAAAAGAGCAACACCTACTCTGCTTGATAGATATACCAACCTATTTGAATACTTATTTACCAATCTTTTTAACGCAGCACATCGTTTAATTTTGTTAAATTCACTAATTTAATATATTCTTCACTTATTTAATCTATTCTTAATAACCTACAGAATAATTATTAAATTCTCCGGATAATTAAATTAAGAATGCCTCAAGAACCGTTGGTAGAGCTTGTCTCGCTCTCATATTGCCAAGTGCAACTGGTCTAGTGTTAGTGCGTCACCTTGTTGGTGCAATAGGCTAGTGGTCGTAAGTAGATCAATCAACCGTATCTGAGAACCAACGCCGAATTCTCAACTTTTTCCAATTTTAGTTTTGCTGACTTGATTAATACGACCGAATTCTTCAAATTGAAGATATGGGGTGGACAGAAGTTTTTGTGGGGATTCCAGCAAGTGGAAAACGAATTTCGTGGCTCTATAGAGTAGTTTTGTAGAGTAGTTTTTGATTTATTGAGACATGGGGAAATTTTTAAAAACTCAAAAATGTCTCGCTAAAACCGCAATAAATCGTTAACGGTTGGAGTCATTGCCGTAGCGATGGTCTCATTCGATGCAGCATCGAAAATTCTATAGAAAATGATACCTCACATGCCTATGTTGCAAATTTTCTCAAAAACACAAATTTTATTGCAGATTCGGATTCTGCACCCTTTGAAACGTAAACCACCAATTTTCAGGGGGTGTTAAAAAAATATTTTCCTGACCGATTACAAAGGTTCATTTCTTAGGAAAAATGAACGAAAATCCCAAAATATAGTACCTATCAATACTACATTGTAGTGAGTACGCTGTGCATTCAGTTGAAAAAAAAATGTTGGAAGTTCTTTTACTTGGACATACTCACGTCAAACAAATAAAATGTTAGAATTTAGTTCAACACTCTTCGCTGAAACACAAGATTTCTTTGAATACTTATGGCTGAATCGTTAAGTCCTCGCAGTCCGCCCTCTCCAGATGGACCTGCGCGCTCACTAAAACGACGATTACTTCTGAACAGTGAAAGCTTAGGGTGGTCTCATTCGATTCAGGATGTGATAGGTCATCAAACGACTGGAGTGGCAAAAAAGTTTTTGAAAAATACAATTTGTTTCGAAATTTCAGCAATTTTTTTAGAAGCCATAAAATTGAGCTAGGTATGGCTTGGCTGAAGAATTAAGGCTGTGTCAAACGAAGCTTGGGTTTTCCTAGAAATTTAAATTTTTTCATCTCCAGCCGTTCGGGAGAAAAAGTGTTCTTGGTAGACGGACGGATTTTTTCAAAAGTATTTTTAAGCCCATTATGCTTATGCTTGCAACCCAGGGAACCGGTCCGAATTTCGGATTTGCAGTATGGAAGCTCCAGCTTCCTGGGACCACCATAATCCAGGGGTCACGTCGGCCTTGCTCCTCAAAAATGTGGTTGTCTCTTAAGACCAGAAGAGCCCTGCAGTAGGTACTGAAAAAGATTTTTTTTCGGATTTAAATTTTACCTCCTTTGAAACGTTAACTATAGAAACTTCAAAGGGCCTATGGCCGACTCCCTCAATTGTCTACCGTTTTTCAATTTTCCCTGCTAGAATGTTTGTCAAAACAAAGCCAATAAGCCTATTTAAACGGAATTCCGATTACTCACATTTACTCGCGAGATTTGTGTTGTTTATTTTACTTTTTTACTAGACACAGAAATAAACTGGTTTTCATGGTCTTTGAAATGCTTTTTAATTTTGAAAATTACATTGATTATATTGCCTTAATTTGAACGACCAGCGTTATACTAGTTTTGGTATGGATTTTAAATTTAGCCTCCCTACTCCTGAATACTTTTGCAGCCATTGACTCATGCCACTTTGGTAGTTGATAGGAATGTAGCTTCTGGCTGTAGATTTAGCCTTACTCATTTTTTTTGCGAAGATGTGACTTGCACCACTGGGCCTTTCACCGGCTCAAATTTTCCAAAGTTGGTCCCAAATCGAGAGTAGGTACCTACTCACTAATTCTCTGGATCCCTGGGAGTTTCTTTGTGGGCTTCATGCTGAAAATGAAAATCAGAACGGAACTTCAGATAAACCTTTACTTTTAATAGACTATTATTTATAGGCGCATTTTTACTCAGAATCTCATCATCATTACAAAGAGCATTTACAAAAATTGCCGTATCTCCCTCAATTATCCACATTTTCTCAAATTTCTTGAACTGGAATGTTCGTCTAGTTTGACCACCACATTACTCACAGTACTTCCGATTTATTTGAACTTCTAGCTTTTTCTCTTTTATTTCTTCTCTGGCTACAAAAATGTATTTGAGTGTTCTTGGTTTCGAAATCTTTGTTTTACCTTTCACGATGTGGTAGCTTGGGTCTTTCTTTTGGAATTTGTTGAAGGTTTTAGCACATTTTTAACCAACTTGAAAAATAAGGAGGTTACTCAAGTTGACTTCCCGTAAGTTTTTTTTTTAAATTTTGCTTCCGACAGCTTTTTTCATTGTCTAACGCAAGAAGTATCGTAACGCTCCAAGACTATTAATTTTTGATTCGTATCAGTTAGTCGGTGGGCAAAAAATGTTCATCCTCGGCGTGAAATCTGTGGGCGGTTTCGCCGAACATTTCGAACGAGGTAGAGATTGGAGGTGATTGGTTCAATTCAGGGCCAAGGCTGAATTTTTGCAGGCCGATTTTCCCCATCTTTCTGGTCTTCTCATTTCATACTGTTTGAGTTGTAAATTGGCGCACTATTTTCAACTCATACATTCTTTACTTTCATTTCTGTACATTTTTGGGATTACTGCTGCAAAAATGTCACAAGGCGTGTTTTGCATTTTAATCCATAATGCTAGCCATGATGCAAACATTTTGCAATTGTTGTAATATCGTGCGACTAACGGAAGATTATTGTTTTGCAGCCCGCCCGGTGACCCACCATGGGCGGCTCAGGGGCTCTACTGAAGATCTTTCTACTAACTGGTGAGTTATTCTACTATTTGCTACTCAGGGTCGCTTTCACCAAAATTCTTGGGTTCTGCATTATTTACTCGTTAATTTTACCGATTCTTTGGTTGCTCTTCGTTGATTTGTTATTGGATACGTGACCAACAGTGACGAACGAGTCGGTGAATTTATCGAGCCGCAATGTTTTTGGTGAAAGTGGCCCTTATCGAAAGAAGTTACCTTTCCTTCCACCCGGGAGTCTGCCTTCTGTTCTGTCTCTTAGTTCGTGCCGAGTTCGTAAATAGTTACCTATTTCCTGAAGGTTGCATAGCTTCCCAACAACTGCAGTTAATTGCTTGTAAAAATGCAGATTGATAGGGTATTTTTGGTTGCTACTAGGGTTCACCCAAGTACCTTTCTGCTTTATCGTATAAGCCCTTAGTTGTGTCGATTTCAGTTTTTCAGGTAGTATCGATTTTCATAAAACAATATGAGGTTTTTTTAACGATAGTGTGTCTCGTTGATGATGTACACCCCTTCAATCTTCGCTATCTTGAGAGCTATCAACTAATTGTTCCAAGTAAACACCCGTATTTTTTGTCAGTGCGCACGAATATGGCAACCTCCTGATCTGGGCCACTAAGCTTGGGTTCTACGTAAAACATGAAATTTCTGCTTCGACGGCTTTTCATTTTGACCACTAGAAGTATCCGGGGTTTCGTATTCAAATGAATGTAAATTCCATCCAGCTCAAACTGTGATTCAAACTGAAACTTAAACTCGAACTGAAACTGGAACTCTAACTCAAAATGGAACTCAAACTGAAATTACAACCCCATCTCCAAACTCAAACATGATCTCCAACTGGAACTGAAACTCAAACTCAAAGTAACACTCTAACTCAAACACAAACTCTAACTGAACTGAAAATGACATTCAAAGTTGAACTGTACCTCAGATTCGAACTTGAGCGCAAACTCACTCTTAAACTCATACCCAAATGATAACTTATACTTGAACTAATACTGTAATTCAAACTGTACCTAACTTGAACTGAAACTTGAATTCTGAACTCAAACTTAAACTCAAATTGAACTGCAACTGAAACTCAAACTCAAAATGAAACTCGAACTCAAAATTAAACTCGAACTCAAAATGAAACTCCAACTTGAACTGAAACTCCAACTCCCACCCAAACTCAAACTTATACTCGAACTGTAACTGATACTCAAACTTGAGTTCGAACCTGGACTCAAACCTAAACGCAAACATGAACTCAAAATGGAACTGGAACTCGAACGTAAACTTAAATGTAAGCCAGGCCCGTACCCAGGACTTTAATTTGTGGGGGAGGGGCCAACGCCCAAAAATTGAATCACTTTTAAAAGCCAACATTAGGTTATCGACATAAGGAAACGATCGGTTTGTAGGATTTGATCATGATAAATATATCGTGTTCGTAGTACTTATGTGGAGGAATTCCAGTAAATTACGGTACGGGCCTGCGAAGACAAACTCACAGTGAAACAGAAACTCAAAATCAAACTCGGAGTCAAACACACAATGAAACAGAAACTCAAACTCATAATCGAACTCAAAGTCGAACTCATAATGAAACAGAAACTCAAACTCGCAATCGAACTCGAAGTCAAACTCAAAATGAACCCAAAACTCAAACTCATAATCGAAGTCGAACCCACAATGAATCAGAAACTCAAACTCATAATCAAATTTAAAGTAAAACTCACAATGAAACAGAAACTAAAACTCATAATCGAAATCGAAGTCAAACTCAATATAAAACAAAAACTCAAACTCATAATCGAACTCGAAGTCGGACTCATAGTGAAACTGAAACTCAATCTCAAAATTGAAATCGAAGTCAAACTCACAATGAAACAGAAACTCATAATCGAACTCGAAGTCAAACTCGCGATGGAACCCAAACTCAAACTCATAATCAAACTCGAAGTCGAACCCACAATGAATCAGAAACTCAAACTCATAATCGAATTTAAAGTAAAACTCACAATGAAACAGAAATTGAAACTCATGATCAAAATCGAAGTCACACTCACAATAAAACAAAAACTCAAACTCATAATCGAACTCGAAGTCAAATTCACAATGAAACCAAAACTCAAACTTATAATCGAACTCGAAGTCGAACCCACAATGAAACTGAAACTCGAACTCAAAATTGAAATCGAAGTCAAACTCACAATGAAAAAGAAACTCATAATCGAACTCGAAGTCAAACTCGCAATGGAACCCAAAATCAAACTCATAATCAAACTCGAAGTCGAACCTACAATGAATCAGAAACTCAAACTCATAATCGAACTCGAAGTCAAACTCACAATGAACCCAAAACTCAAACTCATAATCGAAGTCGAACCCACAATGAATCAGAAACTCAAACTCATAATCGAATTTAAAGTAAAACTCACAATGAAACAGAAACTAAAACTCATAATCGAAATCGAAGTCAAACTCACAATAAAACAAAAACTCAAACTCATAATCGAACTCGAAGTCGGACTCATAGTGAAACTGAAACTCAATCTCAAAATTGAAATCAAACTCACAATAAAAAAGAAACTCATAATTGAACTCGAAGTCAAACTCGCAATGGAACCCAAAATCAAACTCATAATCAAACTCGAAGTCGAACCCACAATGAATCAGAAACTCAAACTCATAATCGAATTTAAAGTAAAACTCACAATGAAACAGAAACTAAAACTCATAATCAAAATCGAAGTCACACTCACAATAAAACAAAAACTCAAACTCATAATCGAAATCGAAGTCACACTCACAATAAAACAAAAACTCAAACTCATAATCGAAATCGAAGTATAACTCACAATGAAACTGATTCTCAAACTGATAATCGAACTCGAAGTCGAACTCACAATGAAACTGAAACTTAATCTCAGAAATCGAATTCGAAGTCAAATTCACAATGAAACCAAAGATTAAACTCAGAATCGAAATCGAAGTCAAACTCACAATGAAACAGATACTCAAACTGATAATTGAACTCGAAGTCGAGCTCACAATGAAACTGAAGCTCAATCGTGTTCGATTATGAGTTCGATTTTTGGTTTCATTGTGACCTTGACTTCGAGTTCGATTATTAAGTTGAGTTTCAGTTCCATGATGAGTTCGACTTCGAGTTTGATTATCAGTTTGAGTATCTGTTTCATTGTGAGTTTGACTTCGATTTCAATTTTGAGATTGAGTTTCAGTTTCATTGTGAGTTCGACTTAGATTTTGATTCGTAGATTGTGTTTCAGTTCAATTGTGAGTTTGACTTCGAGTTCGATAATGTGTTTAAGCATTGGTTTCATTGTAAATTTGAATTCGATTTCGATTATTAGGTTGAGTTTCAATTTCATTATGAGTTCGACTTCAAGTTCGATTGTGAGTTTGAGTTTCGGTTTCATTGTTAGTTTGACTTCGATTTCGATTATGAGTTTTAGTTTCAGTTTCATTATGAGTTCGACTTCAAGTTCGATTATGAGTTTAAGTATCTGTTTCATTGTGAGTTTGACTTCGATTTCGATTCTGAGATTGAGTTTCAGTTTCATCATGAGTTCGACTTCGATTTTGAGTTTGAGTTTCTGTTTCATTGTGAGTTTGACTTCGATTTCGATTGTGAGTTTAAGTTTCAGTTTCATTGTGAATTTGACTTCGATTTCAATTTTGAGATTGAGTTTCTGTTTCATTGTGAGTTTGACTTTGATTTCGATTATGAGTTTTAGTTATGGTTTCATTGTGAGTTTGACTTCGATTTCAATTTTGAGATTGAGTTTCAGTTTCATTGTGAGTTTGACTTCGAGCTCGATTAACAGTTTGAGTATCTGTTTCATTATGAGTTTGACTTCGATTTCGATTATGAGTTTTAGTTTCAGTTTCATTGTGAGTTAGTTTTCGATTTCGAATATGAGTTTTAGTTTCAGTTTCATTATGAGTTTGACTTCGAGTTCGATTATGAGTTTGAGTTTTGGTTTCATTGTAAGTTTGACTTCGAGTTCGATTAAGAGTTTAAGTTTCAGTTTCACTATGAGTTCGACTTCGAGTTCGATTATGAGTTTATCTTTCGGTTTCATTATGGGTTCGATTGTGAGTTTGAGTTTTGGTTTCACTGTAAGTTTGACTTCGAGTTCGATTATGAGTTCAAGTTTTGGTTTCATCGTGAATTTGACTTCGAGTTCGATTATGAGTATGAGTTTCAGTTTCATTGTGAGATTGACTTCAAGTTCAATTATGAGTTTAAGTTTCAGTTTCACTATGAGTTCGACTTTAAGTTCGATTATGAGTTTGAGTTTCGGTTTCAGTATGAGTTTGACTTCGAGTTCAATCATGAGTTTGAGTTTTGGTTTCATTGTTAGTTCGACTTCGAGTTCGATCGTGACTTTAGGTTTTGGTTCCATTGTGAGTTTGAGTTTTTGTTTTATTTTGAGTTTGACTCCGATTTCGATTATGAGTTTTAGTTTCAGTTTCATTGTGAGTTTTACTTTAAATTCTATTATGAGTTTGAGTTTCTGTTTCATTGTGAGTTTGACTTCAATTTCGATTCTGAGATTGAGTTTCAGTTTCATTAAGAGTTTGACTTCGTGTTTGATTATGAGTTTGAGTTCGGGGTTCATTGTCAGTTTGACTTCGAGTTCGATTATGAGTTTGAGTTTGGGTTCCTTTGCGAGTTTGATTTCGATTTCGATTATGAGTTTGAGTTTGGGTTTCATTGTGAGTTCGACTTTGATTTCGATTATGAGTTATAGTTTCATTATGAGTTCGACTTCGAGTTCGATTATGAGTTTAAGTTTCAGTTTCATTATAAGTTCGACTTCGAGTTTAATCATGAGTTTGAGTTTTGGTTTCATTGTTAGTTTGACTTCGAGTTCGATCGTGACTTTAGGTTTTGGTTCCATTGTGAGTTTGACTTTGATTTCGATTATGAGTTTTCGTTTCGGTTTCATTGTGAGTTTTACTTTAAATTCGATTATGAGTTTGAGTTTCTGTTTCATTTTGAGTTTGACTTCGATTTCGATTCTGAGATTGAGTTTCAGTTTCATTAATTGTTTGACTTCGTGTTCGATTACGAGTTTGAGTTCGGGTTTCCTTGTCAGTTTGACTTCGAGTTCGATTATGAGTTTTTTTGGGTTTCTTTGCGAGTTTGATTTCGAGTTCAATTATGAGTTTGAGTTTCTGTTTCATTGTCAGTTTGACTTCGAGTTCGACTATGAGTTTGAGCATAATCGAACTCGAAGTCAAACTCACAATGAATCAGAAACTCAAACTCATAATTGAACTCGAAGTCAAACTCACATTGAAACCCGAACTCCAACTCATGGTCGAACTCGAGGTCAAACTCACAATGAATCAGAAACTAATAATCGAACTCATAGTCAAGCTCACAATGAAACAGAAAATAGAGTTTGATTGAGCTCAATAGTTTCAGTTCAGATCCAGTATAATATCAGTTTGAGTTTCCGTTCGTGTTTCACTTTGAGTTTGACTTTACGTTTGGGTTACAGTTTTGGTTAATGTTCACCTTTGCCTTTGAGTTCAACTAAACTGAACAGTTTGAGTTAAAGTTTGTGTTCATATTTGCCTGACAGTTTGAGAATAGTTTCGTTTATCTAGTTTAAATTCATTTTGCTTTTAAGTTAGTTTAGTTTGGTTGTGAGTTGTTGTTTCCGTTCGAGTTCGAGTTTACGTTTGACTTTTCGCTTGAGCTTGGGTCTACGCTTTAGTTTGAGTTTACACTTTAGTTCGAGCATCAGTGCTGGTTTCAGATCGAGTTTAAGTTGGTTTATAAGTATGGTTTGAGTTTTCGTTGAGTTTGAGCTACAGTTTTGGTTTAAGTGTACATTTGGCTGAGCTCAACAGTTCGAGTTTAAATTCAATTTATGTTTGTGTTCATGTTTGGTTGTGAGTTTGAGCTTATGCTTCAAGTTTCAGTTTGAGTTTACGTTTGACTTTGATTTTGGCTGAACTGAACAGTTTGAATTTAGTTCCAGTTTAAATTCAGTTTGAGTTTAAGTTTATGTTCAACTTTGGCTGTGAGTTTGAGGTTGATTTCATGTTTGAGTATGACTTTACGCTTGAGCTTAGTTTTTAGTTTGAGTATCAGTGATGGTTTCAGATTGAGTTCAAGTTTCATTTCAAGTTTGGTTTGAGTTCTAGTTTCCGTTTGAGTTTGACTTTACGTTGGAGTTACAGTTTCGGTTTTAATTTACGTTTGACTTTGAGTTTGGCTGAGCTGAACTGTTCGAGTCTAGTTTCAGTTCAGTTCCAGTTTTTATTCCGATTTTTAAAAACCATTCTCAATTATTCGAACGATGTTATGTTAGCTAGGGTTCGGTTGCGGTACGGTTAAAACGTTATACTTCAGCTCCTCCCCTACAGCTCGGTCTTCAAAAACTGCTCACCTACTCAGAAGTCGCGCATTCCTGCTTTCAATCGCCTGCTTCAGCATTTGAGGACAATCGCTCCAAAAGCGGGCAGAAAAACGCTGCTAGGTTGGGATTATTGTCGTGGCCCGTAATCTTGGTTTATTATTGAATAGTAAACCGTTGCAATCGCTTAAGAACACAATTTTTCTAACCCGCCCCCCCCCCCAATTTATTCTCTTAATTATTCCCATTATTCTCTTTTTGAAGATCCTATTCTCCTAAAATCTTCAAATTCCTCAGAAATCGTTCCTGTACCATGTCTAGTCATTGCGTTGCCAAGCGCTTGTGTGTTTCACGTTTTTGATGTCTAGGCTAGAATTAGTAGACGATCACTGTTTCTAGGAACCAAGGGAAAATTCCATCTATTTCATAAGCTCAATTTTTGCCGATTCTTATATTGAGACTACATCCTTTATCGAAGATATCAGTTGGACAGAGGTTTTCGCTGAGATTCCAACGAGTGGAAAACTAATTTCGTAGTTCTGTGTAATTTTAGTTGTATTATTGTATTAAGAAATTTTTGAAAAAAACTCGATAAATCTAGAAACTGCGATAAACCAGGTGTTGCAACCGTCGCGACTCTCATCTGGTTCATGTACAAGACTCGTTTATTTGTTTTTCAGGATTATAAATTGCGAGAAATTGCTAAGAGATTGAGGGCCGAGTTTTCAATTTTTAAAGCTAGATTTATCCGGAGGCATAACTAAAACATTAACTAACTTCCGAGTGATTTTCAGTATGACCATCGATGAAAATAGGTATGTCCCTGGTGAAATTTAGTGCTACCGTCCTTAAAAAAATCTGGTTTTAAATGAATTTAATAAACCGGCCCTGAATCCAACTATAGGCAAGTTGAACTCAATGTCTCAAGAAAACCAGTGGTGCGTTGATAATACACTTTACTTCCATATTTTATACGTAAATGTTTGACCCATGATATGGGTCAAAAATTTACGTATCAAAATATGGAATATATGAACCAAAAATGAACCTATTTGAGCGTTCTTGGTCTTAAAATCTTTGTTTTACCTTGCAGAATACGTGGGTATTTTCATATTCCAATAACTCGACGTATTTCGATTTTAGGCAAGTTTTAAAATTTGCATAGTAGGTAAGTTTTTCGGTATTTTTGACCTAAACAGCCTCAAAAGTAGTCAAAACATAATCACATAAGGGACTACTTTTGAGGCTGTTAAGGTAAAAAATACCGAAAAACTTACTATGCAAATTTTAAAACTTGCCTAAAATCGAATTACATCGAGTTATTGGAATATCAAGATGCCCACGTATTCTGCAACGTAAAACCAAGATTTTAAGACCAAGAACGCTCAAATCGATTCATTTTTTTACCTACTGTGTGTAATTCGAATTTCGGTTAAAGTTGTGATAGGTATTTCTGAAACAAACATCCCAGTTCAAGAAATTTGAAAAAAAGTTGCTATAGTAATTTTTTTAACACAGAAGGTTCAGGAAGTGATTCTGAGTAAGATGCATCAGTTAAAGATTTTTCTGAAGCTCCGTCCCCATTGGCGATTTTAGGACGGTTACAATACATATTTACTCTGTAAATATTGAAGTTAAAATTCTGAAGCCCTCTGAAATGTCCATGACGTACGTTTTTAAAGAGTGTAGAATCCGAATTTGCAATTTTAAAAAAATCGGTTAGTAAACCGTTGACATGTACTTACACTTTTTTCCCAACACTTTGCTGTCGATTTTACCACCATGTTTACAGAATAAATGGGAGCATTGTAATCGTCCTAAAATCGAGAATCGGAACGGAGCTTTAGAAAAAACGTTTACTTGTACACATTTACTCAGAACCACTTCCCGATCAAATGTCTGTGTCCATCGGTGGCCATTAACAAAAATGGCCATAGCTCCCTCAATTCTCAACCTTTTTTCAAATTTCTCAAACTGAAATGTTTGTCTCAGCCAGACCTAACACCCTGTTCAATCGGAATTTGAATAGCTCGCAGTACTTCCGATATATTCGCATTTTTAGTGTTTTCTAATTTATTTTTTTCCGGCCACAAAAATGAATTGATTTGAGCATTCATGGTCTTAAAATCTTTGTTTTACCTTGCAGAATATGTTGATATTTTTACATTCCAATAACTTGGCGTATTTTCATTTTAGGCGAGTTTTAAAATTTGCACAGTGAGTTTTTTTATATTTTTGACCTAAACACCCTCGAAAGCAGTCGAAATATGATCAATTGTGTCACTCTTTTACGTTTCAAAATATGGAAGTACCTATTGTGTGTTATCTTCGCCCCACTGGTTTTTAAACGTTCAGTATCAAAACCTGTTTGAACCATACGTAAAATTGACTAATTGGTGGCTTTATCTCCCCGAGTTGAACGAGTTATAAAATTTGCTATTTTGGTTTCAGGGCTGGTGCCGTCTATGGTGGTAAGCAGAAATCCAACACCGTATGGTGAGTGTTATGGCCTCGCTTACTCATACCTATATCCGACTCTTTAACGCTTGTGCTTGTAGGCTCCTGTGAGCCATAAATTTCATCTTTAGTTGATATGATTTTGAGCCAATACTCAACTTTTTACAGTTGAGGATATTTTCATTCAATTTTACACGTACACATTGTGTTCCCTAATTAGCAGACCAGCACGTTTGTCTCGGTAAATATTAGAGATATCAAAAATGCTGTCGAAGAAAACCTTTCTCATTTTTCAATGCAACTATAGTATTGACGCTCCACGCGCGTGCGCTTCAATGCCACAGTGCAGTCAACACTTTCTTATTTCAAATTAGCACCCCCCAATTTAGTACGTACATTATTTCTAGAAATAATGTACCTACGTAATCGGTCAGGAAAACCGCTGCTAAGTGGATTAGTGACATAGGTACAATATTCTTCTGGGTATCACAGAAAATAAAGTTCAAATAATAGAAGCAGGCAAATCGTAAGTATTGATAGGAGTCGGAATTCGTATATAAATTGAGAAATTTCATTGGAATCGCGATCGAAAATTTGATCAGCTCTACCCTACCCACCTTGCAACCTCGTAATGACTTAGTCCATTCCGTTCATTCTAACCATTCCGCGGGCTATTACACAAAACCTCCACTCTCTAAAAGCCGAATTCCCCGGTTTGCAGTCGCGACCCACTCGTGTGAATGCTCCATAACAAGGGGTTTGCAGGGAATGCATCTTATAGGAATTTAACGAATACATTTTCTTCTCCATCAAGTTTTTGCCTAAAACCCATACTTCGGTCGTAAAACCAAGAAAACTTTGAAATAGGCCCTCAAATTGGCCATGTTGATCAAAATCTCAAGCAACGTAATATTTAATGTTTTTAATCAACACCTAAAGATTCAAGCCAAAAAACCCAAAGTCAAATCCACAACTTTTTGAAATTTTTCCCAGGCTCAGACCTTGGATTTTTCAAAAACGAAGAGATCGGGTTTTCGGTAAATTATTTCCAGAAAATTAAAAATCATTTAATGATGTACCTACGTAATCGGTCGAGCAAAGTTTTTGTACAACAGCCCCTAGAATTTTTACTTTCACGTTTCAGAGGTTCTAGAACACAAATCTGCAATAATTTTTTTGTCCGTCCACCGTACACTGTATGCCGTGCAACAAAACGCATAGAAGGAGTGGTCCGGTTAAAAAAAAACCCGAGCGTTTAACAAATTTTCCTGTGACGTGCACCTCATATGAGGGAATCCTCTAAATTAACTCTGGAGTACTCAGAAACGTTCAAATGTCAAAAAAGTCGTGATCTCAAAAACAGTTTTCTTTTTTTTTTCGAGCCTTTAACATTTTTTTGATCGGATTCCCCTGACTATATGCCTCAGGTTGGAGCAAACCTTTAAGGACCAAACGCGGCAAAATCGGATCAGCGGTTCAATACGCCAAAAATTCGGTTTTCGGCCGAAAATTTCATCCAGCCACTTCTTATTAAACTCCTGATCTACCGATTTTGACGGAACCAGTCTTGAAAGTTGTGTTTTGCTCCAACTTGAGGCATATTGTCCGGGCAATTCTAACGGAAAAGGTTAAGGGGTCCAAATCGGCATTAGTATGGTCCATTTTCGAAAAAACGCAAAAACTCAATTTTGAAGGTGATGTTGCGGGTTTAAAATTGTTTGGGTATTTTCCCGGGTTTCTCGCTTTAATCACCATTAGATAGGGTTTTTCCTGTAAAATGTTGGAAAAATTTGTTTTTTAATCGGTTTCTCAATTTTCACGTTTTTGCCGATTTGAGGGAGTCCAATTAACCCGATTTTGAATTTTTTGTGCTTGTTGGATTCCTCGAAGGTTTCTACACCATTTTCACTCTCTGTAAGTCAAAATAGGTTCAATTTTAGTGGTCGCAAACTGGTTTTGACATTAAAAAATATTTTTTTGACCCATAAAAAAAATTAAAATTCTAAAAAAATATTTTTGAGTAGGTTCTGGGTACATGGCACGATAAGATGGCAATTTTCTACGACTCTCCCGGACCGAGAAAAATGCAAAAACGCTGCGTTATTACAAACGTTATTTGTCTGGGTATCTCGAATAATAAAGTTCATATATTTCTAGTAGGTCGGTTTATCACCATATCATTTGTGGAGTAACGGTGAATTCAATGATACTTTAATGGTACGTTTTCACCGCGTGAATAATGAACCCTTTTTTCTTGAGAATTTGCAGCATTTTTTACTTCCATATTTACAGAGTAAATGGAAGTATTGGAATCGTCCTGAAATTGAGAATCGGGTTGGAGCTCCAGAAAAAACTTTTTCTTATACACATTTACTCAGAATCACTTCCTGAACACGTGTCATTTACAAAAATGGCCATAACTCCCTCATTTCTCAACCTTTTTTCAAATTTCTTGAACTGAAATGTTCGTCTCTGCTAGACCTAACACCCTGTTTAATCGGGATTTGAAAACGCACAGTACTTCCGGTGTATTTGCATTTTTAGTGTTTTTCCGGCCACAAAAATGAACCGATTTGAGCATTCTTGGTCTGAAAATCTTTGTTTTACCTTGCAGAATATGTGGATATTTTTTATATTCCAATAATGTATTGTATTTTTATTTTGGGCGAATTTTAAAATTTTAATAGTGAATTTTTTGTTATTTTTGACCTGAACACCTTCAAAAGCAGTCAAAATATGATCAAATTGTGTCACAATTTTTCCGTTCAAAATAGTTTGTAGTATTGTAGTATAGTTTGAAGTATTGTGTGTTATCTACTCACCACTGGTTTCTACGTATTTTTAAAGAACCGAACCACCCCGGCCGATGCCGATTTGGGTCCTTTGGGTGATACGGCCTTCAGATGAGACGACGAGTGTGCGAGGGAGAGAGGAGGCGATGAGTCGTCTGGGCCAACTAGACAGAACTTGAATTTTCATCAAAATTCCCAAAACTCCTAAAAATTATTGCAGATTCAGATTCTGCGCTTCTTGAATCGTAAACCTTGCCTAATTTACCGGTCATATACTGAGAGTTTGGTTCTGTGAAACCATAGCGATATGTCTCGACTGGATCCTACCCTCCCCTTGCGGACGGCTGGGCTCGTCCTGGACAACTTTGGTTATCGAGCGAAAGCAAAATCCCGGAACGGTGGTTTAGTGTACGTTCAATTCATTATATTATACTAGGTTTCCGACTCAATTTATCCCTGTATCTCCTTGTTTCAGTTCCTCAAGGGTCCTGTCAAGAAGGATCTTGCCATCCCACAACTGGGAACCTCCTCATTGGTCGAGCGAATAGGTTAAGAGCGTCGTCCACATGCGGCTTAAGAAGAGAGGTATTACGATCGATTTGCAGTGATACTACGCAATAAATCGTAAAATAAATTAAAATTTAAAACGTCAGAATAGTAAAACGGCAACTCAGAGATACCACATGGATATTTCATGACGTTTTATCTTTGATTTTCAGGAGTATTTTTGCAGGGTTTCTTACGTGGAAGAGCAAGCCAAATGCTTTAGATGCGACTCACGGCCCAATGCGCCCATCGAACTTAGCCATAGAGTTGAAAATGTTATTCATCGACACCATACCGCTTATAAGTAAGTTTTATTTTTATCGCCAAATGGTTTTTTTTAAGGTACTAAGATGGTAACAGTTTCATTTGTACGGCTAGGTTGGATGAAGGTTATTGTGTGAGGTTTTTGACTGAACAAAATACTGGACAATGAAAAAATTGATGTTTTCATATCATTATTCAAAGACTGTAGACCGGGTCTTTGAGAAAAACCTCACCAGCAGGTACCCTAACTTTGAAAAATGTACAGATCAAGTTTTTCGGCCATTGCGTTTTGGTGTGGGGGAGCAAAGAGGAATTCAATTGCTAATAACTCAACCGCTGAGTTTCCAATTTTCAACTCATCTATACAAAATCATCGTTTGTTAAAAGACATTTACTTTGACAAAAAAAAAAATGTAAATATAGAACAAACCTATTTGAGGCATAGCTAGTAATAAGTTTGAGTTCCCCGATCAATTCCAGTTCGAAAGCTACCCTAAAACTCAGGAAAGGAAAGCTGTGGAGCCTACTCTCCCGATATTTGAGTTTTTTCAGTATTTCAGCACCATTCTATGTTTCAACGATCTTCTTTTTTTCAGTCGCACCAATAAAGTGTCATGGTGGCAATCAGAAAATGGAAAGGAGAATGTTACGATACAGCTCGATTTGGAAGCTGAGTTCCATTTCACTCATTTGATCATGAGATTCCACTACTTTAGGCCTGCCTCAATGATTGTTGAAAGATCGTACGATTTCGGCAAGACGTGGAAGGTAAGTAAAGGCGTTGAATTGGGCCAGCTAATGGCGAATGTTCCAGTCCAAGAAATCGAAAAAAATTTGGGAATGGAGAAAGATAAGGCAATTTTAGAGGAGTTTTAGAGTTTAGGAGTTTGGATCGGAGTTTAGAGGAGCTATTGTAACGAAAATATTTATTTCTCCAGTGCTAGATTATGAAAAATTAGATATCGTTGCAGCCCCAAAAGGGCTTAAACTGTAGCCCTCAAGCTGCGTTAGGCTACATTACTAACATTCAAGCGAGGATTATACTAACAGAATGTAATCTTGCTGGTTTCAGGTGTATAGATACTTGGCACATAACTGTAATGCCAGTTTTCCCCACGTAAAACTCCACAAGCCCGACAGAGATCGACCTTTCGAGCCTTTCTGCGATTCAACGTATTCAGCACCAACTCCAGTAACTGATGGAGAAGTAAGTTTACCCCATTTCTATGTTTTTTACTGTGACTGGTAGTAACTAAAGGAAAAATCGAATCATCCCTACAAGACTACTTTTGAAGAGATGAATAACCGGCACCACAGATTGAAGAATCTTACTTATGCAAGAGAGAACGTGTTTTGGGAGACTAAGACGATATTTCTTCAAGCACTAGCTTTTTTGACGTTGGAAAAACGTTCCTGATTATGGTTCTGAATGAACTTGCAGCCGTATTTGAGAATGTGATCAGGCCTATTCTTGCACTAATGCCTATTTTGAGTGTTCAACGTCAGTGTTCGTTTTTAGGTTATTCTTCGTGTCCTCACACCTGGATTTCGAGCGAAATATGATCTGTATTCAGATGAACTACAAGACCTGATGAAAATGACTAACCTAAGAATCGTCTTTACGAAGCTTCACACTTTGGGTGACGATCATTTGGACAGCAGAAAAGAAATACAGGTTAGAAAAAACTTTTATCAAAATATTTATTGAAAGAACCTGGCAAGGAGGCACTCATCAGTTGATTTGATTAGTTGGTATCTACGTATCTGTCTTGCTCTAGGTACTGGTAGGTCAACTGATTAGTGCTCCACTTTGATCCTGAATGACTTACAATCATATTTGTCTGTGCGCCATCTTACTACAAGCTGATTCAGATAATTAGGCGCATCTGACGATTGTTTATTACTCACTAAATGCATATTGAATTAATTTCATGCTGTAGGAAAAGTATTATTACGCCATTAGTGAAATGAATGTGCGAGGATCCTGTTGGTGCTATGGACATGCTGAAAAATGTTTGCCGCTGGACAATACCATCAACGACGTTGATGAAATGGTTCATGGTCGTTGCGACTGTAGCCACAATACAACTGGGCCGAACTGCAAATCGTGTAAAGACACACATAACGACATCCCCTGGAAACCTGCCACAGGGCCACACACGAATGCTTGCAAACGTGAGATTTTATGTATTTATAGTTGTTGAGGTCATTCCACTGTCTGCCGTGTAGAACAGTCATTATCGTAAACTAGGTACCTATTGCCAGAATTGTAAGTTGGTATAGAAAATTGTTTTTATAGGTACTGATATTAGCTGTGATTCACTGAACATCCAACACGATCAATCCCAAATACCGGATTTCTTATCAGCTTAGTTGAATTATTGTTCCTGTTAAAATTGATTTGACAACTGTCGTTTGGCGAATGTTCTGTGAATTGGTTTTGACATCTCTTCATTAAGCAGTCCAATCATTACTGCTTTACAGTAAGATCTGCTCCTGGCACCCATTGAAATTGCAGTTTGCCTCTTTTCAAGCATTTGCCGTTTATATTATAAATTTTTACTTAGCCTTCAGCAATTATATTTTAAGGCCACATATTTATCCCCGAAACTTAGCCCTGATGGACTAGGTTACATTATGAAAAAGTTTGGCCCAAGCATCGCATCCATTTTAAATTTAAAGTTCAATCCATGTTTTGCAATTTAAGCTCTACCCCATCCTAAATGTTGACTAGTTTTTCTTCCCTAGTCAGGATCGATGTGCAGACTCAAATCTTGTTGCAGGGTGCCGTTGTAACGAGCATGCTCTTCGATGTCGATTCAACGAAACCTTGTATGAAAAAAGTGGTAGAACCTCCGGCAGTGAATGCATCGATTGTCAGCACAACACTATCGGAAATAACTGCGAGTTGTGCTTACCCACGTTTTACCATGACCCAAGCAAACCGATAACAGATATTGACACATGCCTCGGTAATTACAAGCTTTAACTTTTTCTGCATAATTTCTACTTGTCAACATAGTTTCAATATAATTACCGCTTCAGCTGGAGAACTAAACCAACTCCTTGTGATACCCTATGGGCTAAAACAATCAAACCATCATTTGAATTTTTTAGATAGGAAAATGTATGCTGGCCGAGCAAAAACAAATTGTAAGTTATATTGCTTTGTTATCGTTATCGTTTTTCAGAATGCAATTGCTACTATGAGGGTACAGTCGATAATGGACTTTGCGATCCTCCGTTGGTCTATGGTGATCCTCCAAAGTGTCACTGCAAGAGTAAAGTGACCGGACCCTCTTGTGATCAGTGCATTCCTGGCTATTGGAAACTCGATGAGCTTAATCCTGAAGGCTGTACAGGTGAGTCAATCAATCAGTTTTGTTGACAATTCTGAATTTCTTGGTAATTCAAGAAAATTTCAGTCTGAACAATAGCCCATCATTGGAATGCTGTTGGATGACCATCGAGCACTCAAAGCTGGCTAAGTCAAAACTCCCAGCTTTACATGTAGGAGGCGTAGCGATTTTGAATTTTTTAATGAAGCTGATGAAATCCAAGCCCTTGCTCCATGCAAATTGTAGGTGACGTTTGTAACTATTTCGTTGGTTAAAAACATCAACTAGAAAATTTGCATTAAAAATTTAAAATTCGTCAGAGCAAATTAGCGTTTATTAAAATTTCCATCTATTTCCTTTATCGTATCTGAGAGAAGCAATAACATGATTCATAGTGAAATTCATGTTTTCCTCTTATTCTCATGTTTCAGCCTGTACATGTAATCTAAACGGAACTGTGTCAGAAACGTGTGACCAAGACCAAGGCACATGCTATTGCAAGCCAAACGTGATCGGCAAGGACTGCGATAGATGTGCTCCCGAGCACTGGGGTTTGTCCGAGAATTCTTACGGATGTCAACCTTGCGATTGCAACCACGGGGGATCCATGGACAATAATTGTGACCCCGCCAGTGGGCAATGCAAGTGAGTACTCGTCTGAGAACCTTTTATGCCGGTATCCGTAGCTAGAAAACAACGTTGAATGCACTGTACTGGGCTGCACTGTGCATGCTAAAAATGCATGATTTGTTTGACCAGTTTTTTTCGCTAGTAAATTAATTTTTGGATGCTCAGTATCTTGGGATTAAAATGAAACTCATAGAGAAACGGTATAGAGCTCTGAAAAATTAGCATTTCCCGAAAAAGTTGATTTCAAGGCCCCTTGAATAACTTAACAAATTGCATCTGCCCAACGTCACTGATGGTATGCTTGGTCTACTCTCCCTTGTCCAATGCCATGCTAATCTATTAGCTGGCTATACCATGAGATAATAATAACAAGATGACATTTTCTAGGTGCTTCAAAAACATTGGAGGGAGGCGGTGCGATACACCTGACCAGGGATACTACGTGAAAAGCTTGGATCTGGTGTATGAAGCTGAAGATGCCAAGTGCACTGGGGTAAGCACATTCACCATTATTACGGTTTACGTTATTGCGGGTGACACGGTTCGAAGGGCAGATTGAGGCCATTTATAATTGCAGATAATCGACTTCTGGTTTATCTTATTGACCAAATCTTGCTCCAACAGGCCTACCTGTTGCAATAATGAAGCTAAATTAACCAATCCATTTCCAAAATCCTGACGATCCGTTTCTAACATGAAATTATAAGAAAGCGAGTCATTTGGTGCTGCTACCACTGGTTGCTGGTGGCCCCCAAAGATCCATCGGAAAATAGTGGTGGATTTGTGGGAAATAACTGGTTAACAAAATACTCTGGACTCCTGGGTGGGTGGAGTGCTAGTTTGTAAACCGTTTGTAATTCATTTCAGGTGTGTATGGTTGATGTGCACGAGTTTCCGAAGAACAGGACCCCTACATGGACGGGGAGAGGCTACATGCGAGTTTATGATACGTCTACACTGGAATTTGAAATTGATGACTTACCGAAATCGATGAATTACCAAATGATCGTTAGATACGACAAAGTAGGTATCATCCCATTAAATTAGAAGTTTTAATTCAAGTTCATGAAATTTCATCAGAAGTTACCTACTTGGTACCATTGCCAACTTTTATAAATGTGGGATGTTTTTGCTTCATTTACAAACATGGCAATTTCATTTTTTCTCCCAAGGTCTTCTTTCCCTACAAAACATTCATGTTACTCTTCCTCAAAAGGGGGCTGAAAATCATGTAGCTCTTTTTGCATAACGTTGAACCTGTTCCTGAACTGATCCACAAAAATGATACACAGGTACCAAGACATGGAACTGTTGAATGCACGGCAACCATCGAAAGAATTGATGGGATGGATGACACATGTTCCAACGCCTCTCCCACAGAAGTCTATAAATACCAATTACAATCAGGTATGTCAAATCAATGTGGTGTACCGAAAGAAAGTAAGGACGACTTCTTTCCTTCTTTCGGCCGTAAAATGTTTATTTTGCCAAAATTTTAATCACCCAGTACAAGTTACGATCCCGGGACCTCTTGCTCCGCAAGCGGATGTCATAACCACTAGACTAGGGGGTGACCGTCTGTCGAATTATAAATTTATATATAGGTTTCAATTGGAGGCTCAGTGTTGGGTTTTCTGCCGACTCAACTTTCTATGTTATCACAGTGGTATAGTGAAAATAGAATTGAAAACACTTTCTTTCCAAATCGTTGAAATTTGGACGGGGCAAAATACCTGCAGGATGTTTACTAGGTACCAGACAAAAAAAAACTGATACAAGTGACTGAAAATCGCGGTTTTTGTTCCCAAAAATTTTACTCCAGGAGAATCTAATAGAAAAGGCTTAGAACACATCCCCTAGCAGTGTAGGCAGCCCATAAAAATTCAAATTTTTCCCAATTTTTATTTTACTCCAGGAGAATCTAATAGAAAAGGCTTAGAACACATCCCCTAGCAGTGTAGGCAGCCCATAAAAATTCAAATTTTTCCCAATTTTTATTAAGCGTAAAGGGTGCCCACTCACTATCTGATTGCAGGATGTTGGTGTGGGGATGAACATTGGTTGTGAACGCCAATAAAATTTATTTGAGTTGTTTATTGAGTTATCGATCAATTGAATGAATTGTCTTGGCCCCACGACCAGCAATCGGATAGTGTATGGGCACCTTAACCCCCATTTGACTGGATCAACTATAGCTAATTGGCCAATTCTCAATCTATTTTTGTTTTCTTAGGCAGCATTTATGCTATTAGCGATGATTCAACGCCTTTGTGTCTTGAAGAAGGGAAACTGTACAAAGTTACCCTCACATTCAAAACGGACTACAATCAAGTTGACTCAACTCCCTCGCCGATCTTAATTGATTCCGTAAGTACCCTCATCTGCCATTTGGATTAAAATGATTGCATCCCATTGGGAGTGACGTTGTATGAGCTCAAAAAGTTGGTTATTCCAATCCCAACTCACTATTGAGAGCCCATGTTGTTTGAGGGCAAAACGCATTTTCCCAAAGCTCAATTCGATTTTCCTTCGCAGTTCAGCTTTCTGCATTTTTCTCCACCACATTGCCAATTTTTTCGAAATGTATCCACTCCCAGGTCACCCACACTTATTTACCTATTCTGAAATTTCATATTCCCAAGGCGACAAAAAATTAATTGTGTAAGATTATAAAAATAAAATTTGTAATACCCATCTCAAGGAGTGTGGTTGGTTATCCAATTTAGATAATTTCCTGAAACGACGAATACAAGGGGTGCCATGAATCATGATGCTATGGGCCAAATTGTTTATGTCCCCTTTGGGAATCGAACCCGTAGCAACGGAGTGCTACAATTCCCTGAATTAGAGTTTCTTTTTGAATTATGGGCTCCAAAATTTTCTTCCCAAATGATTTAATTCCATCGCGCTAGCTAGTAGGCTATCCTTCAGATGAATTTGCTTTTTGTAGCAACACGTTCCTATTGGTTTATAATTTTTCTGGGAACATATGATCGATAACCTGGCGAGTTCCAGCAACGATTTTCTATTACTATTATATTAATGCAGGACTTTTCTTTTTGCAGATAGTTCTGATACCGGATCCAACCGACTTTTGGCCTTCAGATCCTGAGAGTCAGCGGAGGCGCGAAGATTATGAATATTTGAATTGTGAGGAGATTTTCTATTCGCCCGTGAAGATAGCGATACCCGAAGAATGTAAACATTACCACTACAGCATATCTGTGTACGTCAACAAGGGTGCAGAAGGTATGATTGCAACAATACGCGTTTGTTAAATGAATCATCTTAAACTATCCAATGATTCTCAAGTTCAGGCTGTTCACTTAGGTATGTACCTATGTTTTTGACTACTCACCAGTCATTTGTATAACATATTTTATGGATAACAGAAACTCGATTTTTGACGTTCCACAATTTCAGAATGCAAATGTAATCCGACTGGATCGCGAAGTCAGTTCTGTGAAGGTAACGGTGGTAAGTGCGAATGTAAGAATAAAGTGGTTGGCCGGACATGTGACAAATGCGCTGAAGGTACCTACGGATTCGACTTTCCTGATGGCTGTGTCGGTGAGTTTTTGCAACACTTTTTTATCCTGCATGGAATTTTCTCTTTCAGTCAATTATAGACAAGGTAGAAAAATTTTCAGGTTGGACTTGTTGGGTTTTGTTCTTTAAAAAAATCAACTTCCGCTTCGTTTTATTTGTCAGTTGAGCTGAAAATAATACGACTCAACCAATTTGAAATTGCTCAGTGCGTCCTCCTCAAAGTCTTGAAAAGACAAGAACAACATGTCAACTCAACAATTTACTACCTCTCTTGTTCTACTACCGATTGGGTTGGTGATCTAAGTCTTCCATCCTTCAGATTGTGACTGCAATGGGATAGGAGCTATAGACAACATCTGTGACCCCACAACCGGTCAGTGCACCTGCCGTAATGGTACATACGGCCGAACGTGTGACCAGTGCCAGCCTGGGTCCTGGGGCTTCCCTAAGTGCCGACCTTGTCAGTGCAATGGATTCGCCCATACGTGCGATAGCAAGACTGGTGAATGTATCGATTGTCGTGATCACACCTCTGGATACTCGTGCGATAAGTGAGTAGACTAACGATTGGTATAAGAGTTCCTTTAATACCGCAACGTACTGACAGTAAAGTAATAATGAAAGAAAAATATTATCCAGCAACCCTGATTTCTACAAAGTGTGGGAAATTTCCCCGAAAGTTCCTATAAACCCAGAAAATTCCCAAACTGGGGATAAATTAGGAAATTGTTTTTACAACCGGCAACGTCCTTATTGCAATAGAACAACCATTAAAATTTAATGTCGACATTTAGGCCCGTATTCACAACACTTCCTATGCTTAAGGGCCGCTCGATGCGCCAGCACTTCCTTTGCACATTTCATTGGTCAATTTCGAAAAAACAAACATTCCGTTACCATAAAACTCGCATGGTATGGAGACAAGCACAGAAATCTAGGTACTGTCAATCGCAACCACGATTTTCGAGGTTCCAATTTTAAGGTAGCAATTGAGCAGCCTTGAAATTGGGACCTCGAAAATCGTACCAAACAACAGTACCTAAGTTGCTGTGATCGTCTCCATACCTTGCGAGTTTTATGGAAACGGAATGTTTGTTTTTTTGAAATTGACCAATGAAATGTGCAAACGAAGTGCTTGCGCATCGAGCGGCTCCTTATGCCTAGGAAGTGTTGTGAATACGGCCCTTAATGTCGTTTATCAACGGCAAGCCGTAAAATGCAACTTTTACAACTCTTTACGACTTTTGATGCAACTGAACCTGGAACAGGCGTCATTAACTAGATAATGACTCTGAATCTCTTTTGAAAGCGACCTGATGACTGAGAGAAGGATAAGTTGAAGTGTGTACGCTTCTGGTGCTCTGAAATGAAATATCTGTTCAATCTCAGGTGCGAACAAGGGTACTATGGGGATCCCTCTACTGGACTGCACTGTAGGCCATGCAAATGTCCAGACACTGCGGAATCCGGCCAGTCGTTTGCATCTGGCTGCATATTGGAGAATGACAACGTGCAATGTCTTTGCGAAGAAGGATATGCAGGTATGATGCCTTCATTTTGTTCACAGCTGAAGCAATATGTTTCTTTTTGAAGCCAACAAAAGGTGGTTCAGTTTGAAGCAAATAATTCAAGTGAATTTTCAGAACATTATCACCTCTTCCGCTATATTCGTATTTTATATATGGATGCTGTAGCGGGGGTAAACTGGTATGTAGACATCCTGGAGAAGAATTTGGGCCATAGACTCATTGCTTTCCAAAACTGCCTCTACAAACGAGTCCAGGGGTTCATTTGAAAGTAACTCACTTGTTTGTGGTTGGCCCCCTTGTTTTAGTTATTTTGGCTGCGCTCATAAACTCTCATCACGTTTCTCAGATGCTTCTGTAACTCGATTAAGCATTCTTACAGTATCAACTCTTAGGGACATTTTGTATGGGTAGTTCAAGAGAACTGTGTTTTTTAAATTTACCAATTTTTCAATGGTTTTCCAGGTGCAAGATGCGATAAATGCGCAGAAAACTATTTTGGCAATCCAGAAAAACCTGGTGGCAGTTGTAAACATTGCAACTGCAGTGGGAATGTGGACGAGTCTGAACCAGGAGCCTGTGACACCGTCACGGGAAAATGCCTTAAATGCCTGGGTGACACAACAGGCAACAATTGCGAGCAATGCCGGCCTGGATATTATGGTGACGCGCTAATGCATAACTGCACAGGTAATTATAATTTGGCATATGCGTTTACCTGAAGTAACACAAATATGAGCAGCACAAGGGTTAAATGAGAATTGTTGTGTATGAAAGTAGGTTTTCAGTTTCTCCCCTATTTTCTAATTTGAATACCCAGATATTTAACTACAAATCAAATGGAAGAAAACAGTATCTAGGGTAGGTTAATTGGACATTTGGCTGTTTTGGTGTTGATTGCGTAGATGGTTACGTTGAAGGTGAAACTGATGCCTCGGAGTAGTCTCATTATTTTATGTTTTGTTTTGCTATTTCTACGCAGTGGGTTAGCTAAATAGGAATAATCTTGTTTAAATTTCATCATTTTTTGTTGCTCCTGGACGATTTTGACAGCTTGTACACATCTACAATCTTTTCCCATGTCCACCAGTATCCCATGAATCCCCTGGAAAGGCTGAAATGTGTGAAATCGCTTGAGAGATTAGCAATAATTTTGAACATTTAGGAATCTTTTTTTGATTGATGCTAGAACGCGGCTGCATTAAATTATTGAAAACCATGTTTTGGAATGACAGCTTTTTCTGTTAGTAATTGATATAAATTCAATTGAGTCAATTAATGTTTCTTGTTAGAATGTTTGTGCGATCCTTTGGGCCACAATAAGGAGCTTGGTGAATGCAACCCGACAACTGGCGAATGCCCGTGCAAAACAAACGTCGAAGGAAGACAATGCGACCAGTGTAAACCTGGAACGAAGCTCATCGCGACTGGCGAAGGCTGCAAACCATGCGATTGCGATCTAATCGGATCACGGAGCACGACATGCAATGAAGTGGGTATAATCTCCAGCCTTGAGAACGGTTTTTTCTTCTCAATTTCCCATTTTGCAACTGAGTGTATCAGATCAAAATTTCTGAACATACGTATTAGGTCTTTGCCAGTTAAGGTGGGTTTGGTGGCATCGCTTTCGAGGTGAGAACATCATTGCTTGGCAAGGGCCCACCCAATAGGTATGTTTGCAACAACTTTATTGCAGGACTCACAAACCCTATGACTTTATTATCAACATTTCCTTTACAAAAGTTGATGTCTAATGACATCATCAAGTATTTTGCACAGTAGGTGCTCATGGCTCATTGGTCTTGGCGGGTGTTTGAGTTGAAATGTTGGTATCGCATTATTTACCCACCTTTCTTTTGGCCTAGCTATTTTGCTCAAGATTCACGTTTCTCCTGAGTTTGGAAGAGTTTAAACTATAGCCTTACACCTCCATTGGGTAGGGGACGGTAGGGGCTATTGAATAGCCTGGCATTACTGAAATGCATATGCTAATGGGTCTCGACCACAATGAATCACAACTTTTGGGTGTTCTTGAGGCCTAAATAATTGTTGTACCTACGATTTAAAACCTCAAGAACAGCCACATATATACTGAAAAATAATCAAGACCGACTACGTACTTCTCAAGTTTTTTTTCGGTTGGAGATGGGTCGAGGGTGAGAGAATTGGCACGACGTTCTCACCTTCTACCCAACTCAAGGGAAACTACAGAATCGCCAACGTTTTTTCCATCCTACCAAACTGTTGTTGGCGTAAGTTGGAAACAAGCAGCTTGTTCGGCACTAAGGAGATTGCTCTTCTAGAATATCCTAGATCTGTGATGTCATTACTCATCTAGATGGAAAAGAGATGAAATAAATAATCATGTAAATTCCTAGTGAGAAGAAACTAAGGTGAGCACAGTAAAAACACAAGGATGAAGTATGGCATTTACGATTTCAGTACACTGGAGAATGCGAATGTCGTGAGGGCTTTGGTGGATTCCAGTGCAACGAGTGCCAAGCGAACTTCTGGGGTGACCCAAACACTGAATGCTTCCGTGAGTTTAAAGCTATCTGCGCGAAAATCAGTAGAACTATGTCTTGTGCACAAAAATTGAAGCTATGTGAAACTTGAAGATTCTATTACAATCCAGACAAAAAAATTGCGTGATAATATTTTTTGACGAATAATGTTGAGAACATTTTTTTACAGCATGCGATTGCTCGACTGAAGGCTCTGTGAATGGTACATGTCACCAAAGCAACGGCACATGTATTTGCAAGGAAGGCATTGGCGGTGAGAAGTGCGACAAATGCGCTCGAGGATATTTCGGCACGTCTCCAAATTGCGTCAAATGCGTCGAATGTTTTGACAATTGGGACAAAATCATCGAAGATCTGAGTGGTGCGAAGTATATCAGTAGTCTACTGTTGTGCTAAAATATTTACTGAATGATGGAAACCAATATCTAAAATATTTAGTCATTGACTTGAGGGTGATAGTACTGTATGCCCTTGTTCATCTTGTATTCTTGGTTTTGGCCTTAGAAAAAACCAACGAAGTGATCCACTCTGCAAGCGAGATCAGACGAACAGGAACTTCTGGCTACGGCGACAAATTTGACAACCTGTTGAAAAAAATCGACGACGTCAACACCACATTGATCAACGCTGATGAAAACAAGAAGCTGCTAGACGTTCTGAACAAGGAAGTTGACAATTTGAAGTAAGTTTGTCCAGTATGAATTTAATTGTCCGGTTACCATGTTTGCTATCCTTGAAGAAATATTGGGAATTAGCTATTCATAGTTAGAGACTGGGATTATATGCAAAAATAGTAGCCATTATAATTGTTATGCTTCAGAAAGCAGAAATACCAAATATGCAAAACGGCATAAAATAATATGCTCATAATATGCCAAGTTCTCCTAGAGCAAGCAAAAAACGTCGTCAATCTTAATACCAGAACCTCCTGACAATCAAATAAGAGGTCCTTTGCAGCGATAGTTTGACGAAAAATTCAAAACAAGTTTTTCGGTACCACTTGACCATTCGGAAGACTGTTGTTAGGGTTGCCTAGTGTTAAGGTTGCTTCTGTATTCATAGGAAAAATTGATTGATTGTATTGACTTCTTTTCAGAATTTCCCAATTCTTTTCCAAAGATTTAAGCAAAAATATGCCCATTTTCGTCAATATTATGCTGAAACCTCAGTCCCGATAATTGACTGCCAATTTGGTTGAGGCATGATCATACCTTGAAGATTATGCTGCATTTTCAAAGAACGGAAAAATGTGCGAATTGGAGATTTTGAAGTGAATTAGGCCGGGAAAGCTTAATAACAACAAAATAACCGAAAATCAAGAAATGCAAATATTCCTGTCCCCAGTTGTTATGCATGAAATGGAATTTAAATTCTGCCGCATCCCAAAACTAGTGGTTCTATCAAAATGAAAATTTGAAAAGTTTCCAGTCAGGGTTCGAAACAGGGAAGACAGCTTTATTTTTAATGAAATAATATATTATACTAGGATTTATTATTAATTAGTATTATTAAAAAATGTATTATATTGGATTCATTATATTATACATTTATTATACAAGTATAATATACTAGGATTTTATAATATGAGAAGATTCTTTTGGTTCTATAATTTTTCTGTTATTGGGGTTAGGAAATCTTTGTGCAGTACCTAAGTCAGATTTTCAACAGTTTCACTTCATGGGCATGAAGAATAATAAACTGATTCGTTTTTCCAGGGGTCGTTTGAACACAAGCATTGAAAAGGTATCTAACCTGAATTCCGATGTGGAAGATGTGTTGTCAAAGCTCTCTTTTGCGACTATTTACCTCAACAAAACAAACGATGAAGCCAACGAATTGAGGATTCGTGCTCACCAACTGACGAATAACGCGACGAATTTGCAGGAGAAAGATCTGAAAGGTTGGAGGTTTCTCATTACTTTTTATGTGACTGTATCTTGGAAAGTTTGAGGGTGAGAAAGGTGACTTCCTACTATAATCATAATATGATTCAAGTGAATAAATATTATTTATTCAGATCATTCACATCATTATTTGAGTGAATAAATATTATTTATTCATTCATCTGCCTGGTGGCCCTCATCAGGAGTATGCACTAACGATACTAAGCGGCAAGCCACCCTTGGCACAGTAAATATTTAACCAGGGTTCTTCAGCTCTGACGCTTATCTTTCATTTCAGGGGCTCTCAACCTGACGAGAGAAGCCGGCGAAGAATCCAAAGTTGTCGCCAAAATTGAAAACGAAATCCTACCCAAACTATTGCAAGACGCTGAAAAGAAATGCAAAGGAACGGAGACTCTCATATACCGAGATAATGAAACATTTATCCAAACAGAACAAGCTCACGACACAGATCGTGGGAATTTGGAATTCAAACTGTCAGGGTTGGAAAAACAGATCCCTCAGCTGAACAAGCAAGTAAGTAGAATAGCCTATGCCCGTTCTATGTTACACGAGCTAATTCATCCATCAAAATACATTCTAAAAATAACATTAACTATTATTTCGAGCTTGGAATCTCTTGTCAAACATCTACGGTGGGTTGTCATCAAATCTTCTTTGAATACAGAAGCTGTTAGGCTACTCGATTGATACTGAATGGTACTTTGTTTCAGATATGCGACGGTTCCGGAGAACAGTGTGACTCACTTTGCGGTGGTGCTGGGTGTGGATACTGTGGGAGCAAGAGCATTTCTTGCGAAAACGGGGCTGTTGGCAAAGCTGCTGCTGGACTCAATTTGGCTACCCTGTATGCCAGTCAAATAACCAACAAATTGAGGAAAGCCGAATTAACTAATCGAGAGGTAATAGATAGATGTGTTCTTGATTTGTAAGATAAAAGACGTCTCATTTTTTACCTTATTAGGCCTGATAGCAAAACTTAACTATTTAATTTTAATTTATTGTCAAAAAAGTAAACCGCCAGGGTAAGAGAGTGGACTTCTAACCACAATCATATTCATTGACCTGAGCACCATCTGCATGGCAGCCCTCATCAGGCGTATGCACTACCAGTACTGAACAGCAAAGTGCTGTGGTTTCAAAAAGAAACCAGTGGTGCGTAGATAACACACAATACTTCCATATTTTGGAACGTAAAATTGTGACACAATTTGATCATATTTTGACTGCTTTTAAGGGTGTTTAGGCCAAAAATATCGAATAATTCACTATTAAAATTTTAAAATTCGCCCAAAATGAAAAAAACGCCACATTTTCGGAATGTAAAAAATATCCACATATTTTGCAAGGTAAAACAAAGATTTTAAGACCAAGAACGCTCAAATTGGTTCATTTTTGTGGCCGGAAAAAAATGAAATAGAAAACACTAAAAATGCGAATATATCGGAAGTACTGTGCGTTATCCAAATTCCGATTAAACAGGGTGTTAGGTCTTGCCGAGACGAACATTTCAGTTCAAGAAATTCGAAAAAAGGTTGAGAAATGAGGGAGTTATGGCCATTTTTGTAAATGACCACAGACGGACAGACAGACAGACGGACAGACAGACAGACGGACACACAGACACTTGTTCAGGAAGTGATTCTGAGTAAATGTGTATAAGAAAAAGTTTTTTCCGAAGCTCCGTTCCGATTCTCGATTTTAGGACGATCACAATACTTCCATTTACTCTGTAAATATGGAAGTAAAAAACCGCATTTTGTTGCTTTTGAGTGGTTGTTCAACAGCATTTCATGGTCATGTTTTGAATTGTATCCCTCCAGATGTCCATAGCCAAGCAGAAAATGGAAGACGCCAACTTGGCTGCGCAAGATGCCTACAGCGTAGCTAACCTTTTGAAGTCCAAATTTGAAAATATTGTCAACAGTTTGAACGATATGAACAAAAAGTTGACTGCATTTATAAGTGGAAATCAAGCTACGCCGGACGAGATAATCACAGTAGTCAACCAGGTACAGCCCCTTTGGATACCCGTTGCCAATGGTATCCAGCCATGCAAGTATTTGTTAAAAACTAGCACCATTGTTGGCATGCTAAATCCGACTTTGAGTCTCCATAGTTTTGGATTCATTCTCATTGAAATGTGGTAAATGTCTAATTGTGCAGACCCTCAATATGAACTTGAACCGTGAACCTGCAATGATTGAAGCTTTGGCAAAGCAAATAAACAACACCAATGATTCTTTGACCAATGTGACGGCGATTTTGGATGACACCAAAGAGGATCGAGAAACAGCTGACCAATTGAAGATGGAATCGGATGATGCTAAGTAAGCGATTGTTCAGATCAAAGACAGAGTGGAAACATTTGCAACATAATTCTGCATTCAGCGTATCTGTCTGCCACCGAGCTGATGTGACTAGTTGGCGAGGGATCAGAACATTGAACCCTGGACCTTCTCATCATAGGATCTATGTGGAGAATCCTCTTGGTCAATATCTCCGTCAATATGTTCGTGAGGCAATGAGTTGCCGTGTGTTGCATTACCTAGGCCCGACTTGTTCTGTCTAGTTTTGACCCTCTTCAATCATCAATCATGTGGTACGGCTGTTTACTTCACTACCTACCCAAAAGGCGCTCTAATTATTTTCCCTAATTTTTTTCAAGGATACGGGCTGAAAGCGTGTTGGAAAAAGCCCAAAAAGTGGTAGAAGGCTTGAACGCTGCTGAGGCAGCTCAAATTCGCGCTGAGGGTGAAATACAGACAGCTAACAATGACATTGGCGAAATCAATAAGCAACTCTCACAGGTAACTTTTTGGATTCAAATCTTCCTGAACATGGTACCATTATCCGTTCGTGCAAAATCAATGAAACGGGTCTCGTACCAACTGGATTGAGTAAAAATTGAACCTTGGACAGAATAGGCATCGATAATAAACCCCTGCATCAGAATTTGTACCATACCACAACGTTCAAATAAGTTACTGAAATGGAAAAGTGGCGGAATGGATGAGGGAAAACAGCCTAAAATATGGACAAAAACAAGGGACAAGCTTTTTAAGCCAGTATGCATCAAACTATGATCAACCCCCGAAATCACTCAATTTGCTGATTTGCATTTGCAGGTGATGAGTGAAACGACTGATGCTGACAGCAAAGTGAATCAAACTAAACAGGAAATTGAGAGTATAAAATCCTTGTTGAAAGCGTTGCAGACCACAGTTTTACAAAACAAACACGGTGCTGACCAAGTGAAATCCGAGGCGAGCCTCATCTCCCAACAGGTAAAGTCCAAATAACAAACCATCCCTGCATCGTGATTTTAGGGCCGTATTGTTGGAGCTAAAATTTGATTTTTTGTCAATTACTAAGTTCCTTCCACTGTCCTCAGGTCAACAGCACTAAAACGAAATCCGACGATTTGAAAGAGCAGTACAACAAAGTACGATCGCAAATAGCCAACCGAGAACAAGTGTCTGAAAAGTCAAAATCCAGAGCTCAAAAGCTGTTAGGGGATGCTAGACGGTTATCAGTGCATACCAAAACCAAGCAAAATGAACTGCAGGGTGAGTCAATGTCAACCAGTTCGATCAATCTTTCTCATCCGGGTGTTTTCTCACAAGAGGCATCTCTGCACCATTGTACATTCAATTCTAACAACTTGAGTGAATCTCTGCGTGTGAAGTCGACTTTTGTGGAGTCAAAAAAACATTTTTGGATCATTTTGGATCAAGATGTTAAGCAATACAATCCATTTGTTGGTTCCTAGTAGTTCCGATGTAGTGCATAGTAGATGTCTAGCGGGGAAAAGTGCCTATCTTAAATTACCCAATTTGATATATGACATAAAAGCTCAATTTCACTTTTATCAAGCCCCCAAGAAATTGTTGATGTCGACACAATCGTTGCAACAACACTAACCACTAGCCTGAATCGCCACTCTTATAACAAGTAACAATGTGCCTGGCTGTTGAGAACTCAGAAATGCAAAAAAGTGAAATTCTCCTTCATATTGATGTTTTCTCTGTGATTTGCAGAAGTCAATGGAGCATACTCACAACAGGAGTCGAAGCTTCGCGACCTGGAAACCAACATCGATGCGCTGACGCTTGTGATTGAAACCTATATAAACAAAATTGAAGAAAAGGATAAGTTCTACCGCAGCTGCGACGTTTAAATGACGTCATGTCGACGTTCTGGCATTTGTACTTGGAGTTTTCCGGAGTAGACAATTTCAGATTGACCCGTATATTGGACAATGAATTCACAAAAGTCACAGGGAAGGGAGAAAACTATCGTTCAATACGATTGCGACTGCTTGCCGTGACAGTACCTATATTATCAATTTGGGAATAATTGAGAAAATAATGTTCGGAGTTTCTCCTGAAATCGGATGGGATCTCTCAAGTTCCTATTACTAATCAGATGCCAGCTGAAATCATGACTGAGCACTGCTATCAATTTAGTGGTTATCTGTCCATCTGGCAACCAGAGGGTCCGCTTTCTTTCCGGGTAGAAGATTTCGGGTCATCTACCTCGTAAATTTCCTAATATTTAAGTGTAATAAAAAGGGTAGAGATCCGTACAAAATGCAAATCTGATTGGCGTTCATTAGTTGTGGATTGGGGCTGGTGGGAACTGTACAATTTGATTTTGATTCAAAAACAGTACATTATTTCTAGTTTTACCAACAACTTGACCCATTATGGGTTAATTTTACTGTAGTATAATTTTTTAATGAGCAAAGCGCTTTTAAGAAGTTTCCATCGCACCTACAATCACCATGTACTGTATTCAGTATAAATCATAAGAGTATCGCATATTTATATTTCGACCCAGAAATGAAAACGCAGTTAATTGAATGTAAGCTAGCAATATGAATAAAAGTATAGGTGTCGTATTTGACCATTTTGTCGTATTTTCCCCTGCCAGGCAAAAATGCAACGCAACCCACCAAATATGTTGTAGTGATACAGGTCCAACAGCAGCACCAATTATTGAATCACTATTTAGAACTGTTGGTTCCTCATTAGAGAGTCTAAATATTAATAATATGTTTGTCGTTCACTCGTTATTTTTCACACCATAGTATTTTTGCCTTCAATTGTGTAAAGTCGCAGATTTATCCTTAAGTTGTAATGTTTCAAAGTAATTTGGGAATTAAAACGAACCTAATATTGGGATGAACACAATTTTCAGCTGAAAAAACTTCAACGCTACACAAAATGCATGGTTTTTGGACATTATAAACTTTGATGAGAAATGAGCAGTTCCAAACTGCTACCAGACTCCCGTTTTTTTTTTCACCCAACTGCCACCCGTCATCTTGCTCTGCCGTTGACAACTGCCACCAGACCTCCCACCAGCCTGTTGACGATTGCCCCCCAACTAAGGATATTGTATTTCACATTGAATTAAACGTTGAAGACAAGTTTCTTAATATTTGATCTCGCGTCAGGGTGACACAGATGTGAGTGTGATCTTCATTACCGTGAACAGACCGGCTTTGACAGGTGGCAGTTGACACCGCGGAGGACTACGATTGCCTGGCAGGGCGGCGCTTGGGAGACGCCCTGGGAAACAGCGCTTATGGGCCAAAACCAGGTAGCCCTTACCTGATGCCATTATCTTTGGCCAGATTTTGTAACTGCAACAAATGCTTTGCCAAATGATAGCGTGTTGAGTTACAGCAATTAATATATACCTAGGACCTGGTTTGCTAGTCAAGCCACATATTTCAAGATTTTGAACACTCAAATTAATTAATTGTTGTTGCCAATATAAAAAGAAATAGGAATACGATATTTTGAATTAGATTATAGTATTTTTCCCATACAATGTTTTCTTCAATTGAATAAAAAAACTGTTCAAAAAACATAAAATCTCTGTCAATAGTCAATATCTTTTCTTATAATAATAATAAGCAGGGTAAGTAGTTCAAATCAGCGTTGAGATCGGTGGGAGCTTGAAATGGACAGTGGCATTCTTTTACCGATTTGTATACTTTTAAGCGCTTTCTGCCGCTCCGCCATCATCAGGAAAGATTGCAGTCGAGGGTCTCAATTTGACTACATCGTGAGAAGACAACAGAGGGGTCAGTCGCTCGTCCCCGATCAACTCATATTCCAAAACCAATAGTTACTCATAAGATTCAGATCGGGAAGAACATTTTGCCCGCCTCTACCTAATCTACTTAAGATCTAGTCACGTGTTTCATACTGGTAGTGTCCTTCTTGATGATGGCAAAACAGTCGAAAGCGCTCAAATCAATCTTATTTGTACTCCGCCGATTTTTTCAAGGGTTTGACTAGTTTCCAATCGTTGGACGTCCTTTAAAGTGTTGATTACCTTTTTTCCAAATTTTTCCATGCTGAGCCACTGGTTCGCAAGGTATGCCAAAAGGTACATGTTGTCTATCATGCTAAAATATTAGGTAGTTACTTTCCAAAAATATTCCTGCGCTCATACTCACTGAATACTCTACTAGATCTGATCATTTAGAAGTCGGCCCACTCCCAGGGTTGCCAGTTCTTACTTAAGTTAAATTCGAACACTTTTTTGATTGGTCTTGGTCCTATCACCAATATACTTATGGCTATAAATTCAATATGCAGGTAGGTCGGTATGACCTATGTTGGCTGAGATACCAAGTTAATTGAATCATTTCACCCATTCTCGCCATCCAACCGTTACCTATAGACGAAAAAATTGTTCGCTGCCATCAAATCTAGGCTCAAATGGGATAATTTAGATTGTAATTTTATTTTCCTGGCAGGAATTGCATAAATAATGGAGACTCGTAATCTAATTTATTTGGTGCCTTACTAATTTAGCGTTTTTTTTTTAACATTCAATAAAGAGATGCCAAGACGGAAACAACTCTTTTTGTATTGATTTGTAATCAAATTTTCCAAAAAATGGAAATACCTGTAGCTTGTAATACCTTTTTGTATATAGTAATATAATTATATATATATTACGAATATTGTAGCCAAATAACTTATTCGCTCTAAAGAGTCATAATTGAAATGCAATTTTTAATGTAGGAACATTTTCTACGCAGATAAATGGGATTCCTCATGATCAGAATACATTCTGTAAGCGTTAAAATTTTTTGGTAGCTAGCGATAAATTTATTCAATAGATCTAAGCAACATCTTACCGAAACTGCCAGTTGTTTTGTTAGGCTCTGCCTACTATTTTAATTATGTAGTTAAACTTGACTGTGCTCCAAGAAATGTAGTTTTTATTATAAAATCCTGTAACACACCAACTTGACAGAAATGCCTTCCCGTTCCATGAGTAGACTTCGTCCACTAGGTGGTCGATTCCCGTATGAAATGCAGCACGTTTTCATATACATTGCTTTTATTTTTATGGGTACCTACTCAGTTGATATGCGAAACTTGCTTTCCCTCATCTGAAACACTTGAAAGGACACCTTTCGGCTTTGATTTAGCAAAGGAAGCTTTTTCATTTGCAGGTTCTTATCCAAGAAGATCTCGATTAGCCTGAGCCTTTCGGTCAAACTATTGATAGTTCTCTGGTCATTTGGAACTTTTCTTCGCACACATTTACTCCCAAAGCAAAAAAAAAGTATCGAATTTCGCCAGGAAAAACACTCTATCCTATGGTAAATCGAACGAAGAATACGGGAAAAATAGTGCGAAAATTCCAAGTCCACGGCTTCAGGGTGAAAATCGACATTTTCTGTTTTTTTTTTTTACAAAAAAAAAGTATTGAATTTCGCCAGGAAAAACACTCTATCCTATGGTAAATCGAACGAGGAATACGGGAAAAATAGTGCGGAAATTCCAAGTCTACGGCTTCAGAGTGAAAATCGACATTTTCTGTTTTTTTTTTTACAAAAAAAAAAAAGTATCGAATTTCGCCAGGAAGAACACTCTATCCTATGGTAAATCGAACGACGAATACGGGAAAAATAGTGCGGAAATTCCAAGTCCACGGCTTCAGGGTGAAAATCGACATTTTCTGTTTTTTTTTTTCACAAAAAAAAAAGTATCGAATTTCGCAAGGAAAAAACACTCTATCCTAAGGTAAATCGAACGAGGAATACGAGGAAAATAGTGCGAAAATTCTAAGTCTACGGCTTCAGGGTGAAAATCGACATTTTCTGTTTTTTTTTTACGAAAAAAAAGTATCGAATTTCGCCAGGAAAAACGCTCTATCCTATGGTAAATCGAACGAGGAATACGGGAAAAATAGTGCGAAAATTCTAAGTCTACGGCTTCAGGGTGAAAATCGACATTTTCTCTATTTTTTTTTACAAAAAAAAAACATCGAATTTCGCCAGGAAAAACACTCTATCCTATGGTAAATCGAACGAGGAATACGAGAAAAATAGTGCGGAAATTCTAAGTCTACGGCTTCAGGGTGAAAATCGATATTTTCTGTTTTTTTTTACAAACAAAAAGTATCGAATTTCGCCAGGAAAAAACCTCTATCCTATGGTAAATCGAACGAGGAATACGGGAAAAATAGTGCGAAAATTCTAAGTCTACGGCTTCAGGGTGAAAATCGACATTCTCTGTTTTTTTTTTTACAAAAAAAAAGTATCGAATTTCGTCAGGAAAAATACTCTATCCTAAGATAAATCGAACGAGGAATACGAGAAAAATAGTGCGAAAATTCTAAGTCTACGGCTTCAGGGTGAAAATCGACATTTTCTGTTTTTTTTTTACAAAAAAAAAGTATCGAATTTCGCCAGGAAAAACACTCTATCCTATGGTAAATCGAACGAGGAATACGGGAAAAATAGTGCGAAAATTCTAAGTCTACGGCTTCAGGGTGAAAATCGACATTTTCTGTTTTTTTTTACAAAAAAAAAGTATCGAATTTCGCCAGGAAAAACGCTCTATCCTATGGTAAATCGAACGAGGAATACGGGAAAAATAGTGCGAAAATTCCAAGTCCACGGCTTCAGGGTGAAAATCGACATTTTCTGTTTTCTTTTACAAAAAAAAAAAGTATCGAATTTTGCCAGGAAAAACACTCTATCCTATGGTAAATCGAACGAGGAATACGGGAAAAATAGTGCGAAAATTCTAAGTCTACGGCTTCAGGGTGAAAACCGACATTTTCTGTTTTTTTTTACAAAAAAAAGTATCGAATTTCGCCAGGAAAAACACTCTATCCTATGGTAAATCGAACGAGGGATACGAGAAAAATAGTGCGGGAATTCTAAGTCTACGGCTTCAGGGTGAAAATCGACATTTTCTGTTTTTTTTTACAAAAAAAAAGTATCGAATTTCGCCAGGAAAAACACTCTATCCTATGGTAAATCGAACGAGGAATACGGGAAAAATAGTGCGAAAATTCCAAGTCCACGGCTTCAAGGTGAAAATCGACATTTTCTGTTTTCTTTTACAAAAAAAAAGTATCGAATTTCGCCAGGAAAAACACTCTATCCTATGGTAAATCGAACGAGGAATACGAGAAAAATAGTGCGGAAATTCTAAGTCTACGGCTTCAGGGTGAAAATCGACATTTTCTGTTTTTTTTTACAAACAAAAAGTATCGAATTTCGCCAGGAAAAACACTCTATCCTATGGTAAATCGAACGAGGAATACGGGAAAAATAGTGCGAAAATTCTAAGTCTACGGCTTCAGGGTGAAAATCGACATTCTCTGGTTTTTTTTTTACAAAAAAAAAGTATCGAATTTCGCCAGGAAAAACACTCTATCCTATGGTAAATCGAACGAGGAATACGGGAAAAATAGTGCGAAAATTCTAAGTCTACGGCTTCAGGGTGAAAATCGACATTTTCTGTTTTTTACAAAAAAAGTATCGAATTTCGCCAGGAAAAACACTCTATCCTATGGTAAATCGAACGAGGAATACGTGAAAAATAGTGCGAAAATTCTAAGTCTACGGCTTCAGGGTGAAAATCGACATTTTCTGTTTTTTTTTACCAAAAAAAAGTATCGAATTTCGCCAGGAAAAACACTCTATCCTATGGTAAATCGAACGAGGAATACGGGAAAAATAGTGCGAAAATTCTAAGTCTACGGCTTCAGGGTGAAAATCGACATTTTCTGTTTTTTTTTACAAAAAAAAAGTATCGAATTTCGCCAGGAAAAACACTCTATCCTATGGTAAATCGAACGAGGAATACGGGAAAAATAGTGCGAAAATTCTAAGTCTACGGCTTCAGGGTGAAAATCGACATTTTCTGTTTTTTTTACAAAAAAAAGTATCGAATTTCGCCAGGAAAAACACTCTATCCTATGGTAAATCGAACGAGGAATACGGGAAAAATAGTGCGAAAATTCAAAGTCCACGGCTTCAGGGTGAAAATCGACATTTTCTGTTTTCTTTTACAAAAAAAAGAGTATCGAATTTTGCCGGGAAAAACACTCTATCCTATGGTAAATCGAACGAGGAATACGGGAAAAATAGTGCGAAAATTCTAAGTCTACGGCTTCAGGGTGAAAATCGACATTTTCTGTTTTTTTTTTACGAAAAAAAAGTATCGAATTTCGCCAGGAAAAACACTCTATCCTATGGTAAATCGAACGAGGAATACGGGAAAAATAGTGCGAAAATTCTAAGTCTACGGCTTCAGGGTGAAAATCGACATTTTCTGTTTTTTTTTCTCCAAAAAAATAGTATCGAATTCCGCCAGGAAAAACACTCTATCCTATGGTAAATCGAACGAGGAATACGGGAAAAATAGTGCGAAAATTCTAAGTCTACGGCTTCAGGGTGAAAATCGACATTTTCTGTTTTTTTACAAAAAAAGTTTCGTATTTCGCCAGGAAAAACACTCTATCCTATGGTAAATCGAACGAGGAATACGGGAAAAATAGTGCGAAAATTCTAAGTCTACGGCTTCAGGGTGAAAATCGACATTTTCTGTTTTTTTTTACAAAAAAAAAAGTATCGAATTTCGCCAGGAAAAACACTCTATCCTATGGTAAATCGAACGAGGAATACGGGAAAAATAGTGCGAAAATTCTAAGTCTACGGCTTCAGGGTGAAAATCGACATTTTCTGTTTTTTTTTACAAAAAAAGTTTCGAATTTCGCCAGGAAAAACACTCTATCCTATGGTAAATCGAACGAGGAATACGGGAAAAATAGTGCGAAAATTCCAAGTCCACGGCTTCAGGGTGAAAATCGACATTTTCTGTTTTCTTTTACAAAAAAAAGAGTATCGAATTTCGCCAGGAAAAACACTCTATCCTATGGTAAATCGAACGAGGAATACGGGAAAAATAGTGCGAAAATTCCAAGTCTACGGCTTCAGGGTGAAAACCGACATTTTCTGTTTTTTTTTTACGAAAAAAAAGTATCGAATTTCGCCAGGAAAAACACTCTATCCTATGGTAAATCGAACGAGGAATACGGGAAAAATAGTGCGAAAATTCTAAGTCTACGGCTTCAGGGTGAAAATCGACATTTTCTGTTTTTTTTTAAAAAAAAAGTATCGAATTTCGCCAGGAAAAACGCTCTATCCTATGGTAAATCGAACGAGGAATACGGGAAAAATAGTGCGAAAATTCTAAGTCTACGGCTTCAGGGTGAAAATCGACATTTTCTGTTTTTTTTTACAAAAAAAAAAGTATCGAATTTCGCCAGGAAAAACACTCTATCCTATGGTAAATCGAACGAGGAATACGGGAAAAATAGTGCGAAAATTCCAAGTCCACGGCTTCAGGGTGAAAATCGACATTTTCTGTTTTCTTTTACAAAAAAAAAAGTATCGAATTTTGCCAGGAAAAACAATCTATCCTATGGTAAATCGAACGAGGAATACGGGAAAAATAGTGCAAAAATTCTAAGTCTACGGCTTCAGGGTGAAAATCGACATTTTCTGTTTTTTTCTTACAAAAAAAAAGTATCGAATTTCGCCAGGAAAAACACTCTATCTAAAAAACAGAAAATGTCGATTTTCACCCTGGAGCCGTAGACTTAGAATTTTCGCACTATTTTTCCCGTATTCCTCGTTCGATTTACCATAGGATAGAGCTTTTTTCCTGGCGAAATTCGATACTTTTATTTTTGTAAAAAAAAAACAGAAAATGTCGATTTTCACCCTGAAGCCGTAGACTTAGAATTTTCGCACTATTTTTCCCGTATTCCTCGTTCGATTTACCATAGGATAGAGCGTTTTTCCTGGCGAAATTCGATACTTTTTTTTCGTAAAAAAAAAACAGAAAATGTCGATTTTCACCCTGAAGCCGTAGACTTAGAATTTTCGCACTATTTTTCCCGTATTCCTCGTTCGATTTACCATAGGATAGAGGGTTTTTCCTGGCGAAATTCGATACTTTTTTTTATAAAAAAAAAACAGAAAATGTCGATTTTTACCCTGAAGCCGTAGACTGAGAATTTTCGCACTATTTTTCCCGTATTCCTCGTTCGATTTACCATAGGATAGAGTGTTTTTCCTGGCGAAATTCGATACTTTTTTTTTTGTAAAAAAAAACAGAAAATGTCGATTTTCACCCTGAAGCCGTAGACCTAGAATTTTCGCACTATTTTTCCCGTATTCCTCGTTCGAATTACCATAGGATAGAGTGTTTTTCCTGGCGAAATTCGATACTTTTTTTTTTGTAAAAAAAAAAAACAGAAAATGTCGATTTTTACCCTGAAGCCGTAGACTTAGAATTTTCGCACTATTTTTCCCGTATTCCTCGTTCGATTTACCATAGGATAGTGTTTTTCCTGGCGAAATTCGATACTTTTTTTTTGTAAAAAAAAAACAGAAAATGTCGATTTTCACCCTGAAGCCGTAGACTTAGAATTTTCGCACTATTTTTCCCGTATTCCTCGTTCGATTTACCATAGGATAGAGGGTTTTTCCTGGCGAAATTCGATGCTTTTTTTTTGTAAAAAAAAACAGAAAATGTCGATTTTCACCCTGAAGCCGTAGAGTTAGAATTTTCGCACTATTTTTCCCGTATTCCTCGTTCGATTTACCATAGGATAGAGTGTTTTTCCTGGCGGAATTCGATACTTTTTTTGTAAAAAAAAACAGAAAATGTCGATTTTCACCCTGAAGCCGTAGACTTAGAATTTTCGCACTATTTTTCCCGTATTCCTCGTTCGATTTACCATAGGATAGAGAGTTTTTCCTGGCGAAATTCGATACTTTTATTTTTATAAAAAAAAACAGGAAATGTCGATTTTCACCCTGAAGCCGTAGACTTAGAATTTTCGCACTATTTTTCCCGTATTCCTCGTTCGATTTACCATAGGATAGAGTGTTTTTCCTGGCGAAATTCGATACTTTTTTTTTGTAAAAAAAAACAGAAAATGTCGATTTTCACCCTGAAGCCGTAGACTTAGAATTTTCGCACTATTTTTCCCGTATTCCTCGTTCGATTTACCATAGGATAGAGTGTTTTTCCTGGCGGAATTCGATACTTTTTTTTTGTAAAAAAAAACAGAAAATGTCGATTTTCACCCTGAAGCCGTAGACTTAGAATTTTCGCACTATTTTTCCCGTATTCCTCGTTCGATTTACCATAGGATAGAGTGTTTTTCCTGGCGAAATTCGATACTTTTTTTTTGTAAAAAAAAACAGAAAATGTCGATTTTCACCCTGAAGCCGTAGACTTAGAATTTTCGCACTATTTTTCCCGTATTCCTCGTTCGATTTACCATAGGATAGAGTGTTTTTCCTGGCGAAATTCGATACTTATTTTTGTAAAAAAAAACAGAAAATGTCGATTTTCACCCTGAAGCCGTAGACTTAGAATTTTCGCACTATTTTTCCCGTATTCCTCGTTCGATTTACCATAGGATAGAGTGTTTTTCCTGGCGAAATTCGATACTTTTTTTTTTGTAAAAAAAAACAGAAAATGTCGATTTTCACCCTGAAGCCGTAGACTTAGAATTTTCGCACTATTTTTCCCGTATTCCTCGTTCGATTTACCATAGGATAGAGTGTTTTTCCTGGCGAAATTCGATAACTTTTATTTTGTAAAAAAAAACAGAAAATGTCGATTTTCACCCTGAAGCCGTAGACTTAGAATTTTCGCACTATTTTTCCCGTATTCCTCGTTCGATTTACCATAGGATAGAGTGTTTTTCCTGGCGAAATTCGATACTTTTTTATTTTTGTAAAAAACAGAAAATGTCGATTTTCACCCTGAAGCCGTAGACTTAGAATTTTCGCACTATTTTTCCCGTATTCCTCGTTCGATTTACCATAGGATAGAGTGTTTTTCCTGGCGAAATTCGATACTTTTTTTTTTTGTAAAAAAAACAGAAAATGTCGATTTTCACCCTGAAGCCGTAGACTTAGAATTTTCGCACTATTTTTCCCGTATTCCTCGTTCGATTTACCATAGGATAGAGTGTTTTTCCTGGCGAAATTCGATACTTTTTTTTTGTAAAAAAAAAACAGAAAATGTCGATTTTCACCCTGAAGCCGTAGACTTAGAATTTTCGCACTATTTTTCCCGTATTCCTCGTTCGATTTACCATAGGATAGAGTGTTTTTCCTGGCGAAATTCGATACTTGTTTTTTTAAAAAAAAACAGAAAATGTCGATTTTCACCCTGAAGCCGTAGACTTAGAATTTTCGCACTATTTTTCCCGTATTCCTCGTTCGATTTACCATAGGATAGAGTGTTTTTCCTGGCGAAATTCGATACTTATTTTTGTAAAAAAAAAACAGAAAATGTCGATTTTCACCCTGAAGCCGTAGACTTAGAATTTTCGCACTATTTTTCCCGTATTCCTCGTTCGATTTACCATAGGATAGAGTGTTTTCCTGGCGAAATTCGATACTTTTATTTTTGTAAAAAAAAACAGAAAATGTCGATTTTCACCCTGAAGCCATAGACTTAGAATTTTCGCACTATTTTTCCCGTATTCCTCGTTCGATTTACCATAGGATAGAGTGTTTTTCCTGGCGAAATTCGATACTTTTTTTTTGTAAAAAAAAACAGAAAATGTCGATTTTCACCCTGAAGCCGTAGACTTAGAATTTTCGCACTATTTTTCCCGTATTCCTCGTTCGATTTACCATAGGATAGAGTGTTTTTCCTGGCGAAATTCGATACTTTTTTTGTAAAAAAAAACAGAAAATGTCGATTTTCACCCTGAAGCCGTAGACTTAGAATTTTCGCACTATTTTTCCCGTATTCCTCGTTCGATTTACCATAGGATAGAGAGTTTTTCCTGGCGAAATTCGATACTTTTTTTGTAGAGAAAAAAAACAGAAAATGTCGATTTTCACCCTGAAGCCGTAGACTTAGAATTTTCGCACTATTTTTCCCGTATTCCTCGTTCGATTTACCATAGGATAGAGTGTTTTTCCTGGCGAAATTCGATACTTTTTTTTTTAAAAAAAAACAGAAAATGTCGATTTTCACCCTGAAGCCGTAGACTTAGAATTTTCGCACTATTTTTCCCGTATTCCTCGTTCGATTTACCATAGGATAGAGTGTTTTTCCTGGCGAAATTCGATACTTTTTTTTTGTAAAAAAAAACAGAAAATGTCGATTTTCACCCTGAAGCCGTAGACTTAGAATTTTCGCACTATTTTTCCCGTATTCCTCGTTCGATTTACCATAGGATAGAGTGTTTTTCCTGGCGAAATTCGATACTTTTTTTTTGTAAAAAAAACAGAAAATGTCGATTTTCACCCTGAAGCCGTAGACTTAGAATTTTCGCACTATTTTTCCCGTATTCCTCGTTCGATTTACCATAGGATAGAGTGTTTTTCCTGGCGAAATTCGATACTTTTTTTTTGTAAAAAAAAAACAGAAAATGTCGATTTTCACCCTGAAGCCGTAGACTTAGAATTTTCGCACTATTTTTCCCGTATTCCTCGTTCGATTTACCATAGGATAGAGTGTTTTTCCTGGCGAAATTCGATACTTTTTTGTAAAAAAAAACAGAAAATGTCGATTTTCACCCTGAAGCCGTAGACTTAGAATTTTCGCACTATTTTTCCCGTATTCCTCGTTCGATTTACCATAGGATAGAGTGTTTTTCCTGGCGAAATTCGATAAATTTTTATTGAAAAAAAAACAGAAAATGTCGATTTTCACCCTGAAGCCGTAGACTTAGAATTTTCGCACTATTTTTCCCGTATTCCTCGTTCGATTTACCATAGGATAGAGTGTTTTTCCTGGCGAAATTCGATACTTTTTTTGTAAAAAAAAAACAGAAAATGTCGATTTTCACCCTGAAGCCGTAGACTTAGAATTTTCGCACTATTTTTCCCGTATTCCTCGTTCGATTTACCATAGGATAGAGTGTTTTTCCTGGCGAAATTCGATACTTTTTTTTTTGTAAAAAAAAACAGAAAATGTCGATTTTCACCCTGAAGCCGTAGACTTAGAATTTTCGCACTATTTTTCCCGTATTCCTCGTTCGATTTACCATAGGATAGAGTGTTTTTCCTGGCGAAATTCGATACTTTTTTTTTGTAAAAAAAAAACAGAAAATGTCGATTTTCACCCTGAAGCCGTAGACTTAGAATTTTCGCACTATTTTTCCCGTATTCCTCGTTCGATTTACCATAGGATAGAGTGTTTTTCCTGGCGAAATTCGATACTTTTTTTTGTAAAAAAAAACAGAAAATGTCGATTTTCACCCTGAAGCCGTAGACTTAGAATTTTCGCACTATTTTTCCCGTATTCCTCGTTCGATTTACCATAGGATAGAGTGTTTTTCCTGGCGAAATTCGATACTTTTTTTTTGTAAAAAAATCAGAAAATGTCGATTTTCACCCTGAAGCCGTAGACTTAGAATTTTCGCACTATTTTTCCCGTATTCCTCGTTCGATTTACCATAGGATAGAGTGTTTTTCCTGGCGAAATTCGATACTTTTTTTTTGTAAAAAAAAACAGAAAATGTCGATTTTCACCCTGAAGCCGTAGACTTAGAATTTTCGCACTATTTTTCCCGTATTCCTCGTTCGATTTACCATAGGATAGAGTGTTTTTCCTGGCGAAATTCGATACTTTTTTTTTGTAAAAAAAAACAGAAAATGTCGATTTTCACCCTGAAGCCGTAGACTTAGAATTTTCGCACTATTTTTCCCGTATTCCTCGTTCGATTTACCATAGGATAGAGTGTTTTTCCTGGCGAAATTCGATACTTTTATTTTTGTAAAAAAAAAACAGAAAATGTCGATTTTCACCCTGAAGCCGTAGACTTAGAATTTTCGCACTATTTTTCCCGTATTCCTCGTTCGATTTACCATAGGATAGAGTGTTTTTCCTGGCGAAATTCGATACTTTTTTTTTGTAAAAAAAAACAGAAAATGTCGATTTTCACCCTGAAGCCGTAGACTTAGAATTTTCGCACTATTTTTCCCGTATTCCTCGTTCGATTTACCATAGGATAGAGTGTTTTTCCTGGCGAAATTCGATACTTGTTTTGTAAAAAAAAACAGAAAATGTCGATTTTCACCCTGAAGCCGTAGACTTAGAATTTTCGCACTATTTTTCCCGTATTCCTCGTTCGATTTACCATAGGATAGAGTGTTTTTCCTGGCGAAATTCGATACTTTTTTTTTGTAAAAAAAAAACAGAAAATGTCGATTTTCACCCTGAAGCCGTAGACTTAGAATTTTCGCACTATTTTTCCCGTATTCCTCGTTCGATTTACCATAGGATAGAGTGTTTTTCCTGGCGAAATTCGATACTTTTATTTTTGTAAAAAAAAAACAGAAAATGTCGATTTTCACCCTGAAGCCGTAGACTTAGAATTTTCGCACTATTTTTCCCGTATTCCTCGTTCGATTTACCATAGGATAGAGTGTTTTTCCTGGCGAAATTCGATACTTGTTTTGTTAAAAAAAAAAAACAGAAAATGTCGATTTTCACCCTGAAGCCGTAGACTTAGAATTTTCGCACTATTTTTCCCGTATTCCTCGTTCGATTTACCATAGGATAGAGTGTTTTTCCTGGCGAAATTCGATACTTTTATTTTTGTAAAAAAAAACAGAAAATGTCGATTTTCACCCTGAAGCCGTAGACTTAGAATTTTCGCACTATTTTTCCCGTATTCCTCGTTCGATTTACCATAGGATAGAGTGTTTTTCCTGGCGAAATTCGATACTTTTTTTTTGTAAAAAAAAACAGAAAATGTCGATTTTCACCCTGAAGCCGTAGACTTAGAATTTTCGCACTATTTTTCCCGTATTCCTCGTTCGATTTACCATAGGATAGAGTGTTTTTCCTGGCGAAATTCGATACTTTTTTTTTGTAAAAAAAAAACAGAAAATGTCGATTTTCACCCTGAAGCCGTAGACTTAGAATTTTCGCACTATTTTTCCCGTATTCCTCGTTCGATTTACCATAGGATAGAGTGTTTTTCCTGGCGAAATTCGATACTTTTATTTTTGTAAAAAAAAACAGAAAATGTCGATTTTCACCCTGAAGCCGTAGACTTAGAATTTTCGCACTATTTTTCCCGTATTCCTCGTTCGATTTACCATAGGATAGAGTGTTTTTCCTGGCGAAATTCGATACTTTTATTTTTGTAAAAAAAAACAGAAAATGTCGATTTTCACCCTGAAGCCGTAGACTTAGAATTTTCGCACTATTTTTCCCGTATTCCTCGTTCGATTTACCATAGGATAGAGTGTTTTTCCTGGCGAAATTCGATACTTTTTTTTGTTAAAAAACACAGAAAATGTCGATTTTCACCCTGAAGCCGTAGACTTAGAATTTTCGCACTATTTTTCCCGTATTCCTCGTTCGATTTACCATAGGATAGAGTGTTTTTCCTGGCGAAATTCGATACTTTTTTTTTGTAAAAAAAAACAGAAAATGTCGATTTTCACCCTGAAGCCGTAGACTTAGAATTTTCGCACTATTTTTCCCGTATTCCTCGTTCGATTTACCATAGGATAGAGTGTTTTTCCTGGCGAAATTCGATACTTTTATTTTTGTAAAAAAAAACAGAAAATGTCGATTTTCACCCTGAAGCCGTAGACTTAGAATTTTCGCACTATTTTTCCCGTATTCCTCGTTCGATTTACCATAGGATAGAGTGTTTTTCCTGGCGAAATTCGATACTTTTTTTTTGTAAAAAAAAACAGAAAATGTCGATTTTCACCCTGAAGCCGTAGACTTAGAATTTTCGCACTATTTTTCCCGTATTCCTCGTTCGATTTACCATAGGATAGAGTGTTTTTCCTGGCGAAATTCGATACTTTTTTTTTGTAAAAAAAAAACAGAAAATGTCGATTTTCACCCTGAAGCCGTAGACTTAGAATTTTCGCACTATTTTTCCCGTATTCCTCGTTCGATTTACCATAGGATAGAGTGTTTTTCCTGGCGAAATTCGATACTTTTATTTTTGTAAAAAAAAAACAGAAAATGTCGATTTTCACCCTGAAGCCGTAGACTTAGAATTTTCGCACTATTTTTCCCGTATTCCTCGTTCGATTTACCATAGGATAGAGTGTTTTTCCTGGCGAAATTCGATACTTTTTTTTTGTAAAAAAAAACAGAAAATGTCGATTTTCACCCTGAAGCCGTAGACTTAGAATTTTCGCACTATTTTTCCCGTATTCCTCGTTCGATTTACCATAGGATAGAGTGTTTTTCCTGGCGAAATTCGATACTTTTTTTGTAAAAAAAAACAGAAAATGTCGATTTTCACCCTGAAGCCGTAGACTTAGAATTTTCGCACTATTTTTCCCGTATTCCTCGTTCGATTTACCATAGGATAGAGTGTTTTTCCTGGCGAAATTCGATACTTTTTTTTTGTAAAAAAAAACAGAAAATGTCGATTTTCACCCTGAAGCCGTAGACTTAGAATTTTCGCACTATTTTTCCCGTATTCCTCGTTCGATTTACCATAGGATAGAGTGTTTTTCCTGGCGAAATTCGATACTTTTATTTTTGTAAAAAAAAACAGAAAATGTCGATTTTCACCCTGAAGCCGTAGACTTAGAATTTTCGCACTATTTTTCCCGTATTCCTCGTTCGATTTACCATAGGATAGAGTGTTTTTCCTGGCGAAATTCGATACTTCTTTTTTTGTAAAAAAAAACAGAAAATGTCGATTTTCACCCTGAAGCCGTAGACTTAGAATTTTCGCACTATTTTTCCCGTATTCCTCGTTCGATTTACCATAGGATAGAGTGTTTTTCCTGGCGAAATTCGATACTTTTTTTTTGTAAAAAAAAACAGAAAATGTCGATTTTCACCCTGAAGCCGTAGACTTAGAATTTTCGCACTATTTTTCCCGTATTCCTCGTTCGATTTACCATAGGATAGAGTGTTTTTCCTGGCGAAATTCGATACTTTTATTTTTGTAAAAAAAAACAGAAAATGTCGATTTTCACCCTGAAGCCGTAGACTTAGAATTTTCGCACTATTTTTCCCGTATTCCTCGTTCGATTTACCATAGGATAGAGTGTTTTTCCTGGCGAAATTCGATACTTTTTTTTTGTAAAAAAAAACAGAAAATGTCGATTTTCACCCTGAAGCCGTAGACTTAGAATTTTCGCACTATTTTTCCCGTATTCCTCGTTCGATTTACCATAGGATAGAGTGTTTTTCCTGGCGAAATTCGATACTTTTTTTTTTGTAAAAAAAAACAGAAAATGTCGATTTTCACCCTGAAGCCGTAGACTTAGAATTTTCGCACTATTTTTCCCGTATTCCTCGTTCGATTTACCATAGGATAGAGTGTTTTTCCTGGCGAAATTCGATACTTTTATTTTTGTAAAAAAAAACAGAAAATGTCGATTTTCACCCTGAAGCCGTAGACTTAGAATTTTCGCACTATTTTTCCCGTATTCCTCGTTCGATTTACCATAGGATAGAGTGTTTTTCCTGGCGAAATTCGATGCTTTTTTTTTTTGTAAAAAAAAACAGAAAATGTCGATTTTCACCCTGAAGCCGTAGACTTAGAATTTTCGCACTATTTTTCCCGTATTCCTCGTTCGATTTACCATAGGATAGAGTGTTTTTCCTGGCGAAATTCGATACTTTTTTTTGTAAATAAAAAACAGAAAATGTCGATTTTCACCCTGAAGCCGTAGACTTAGAATTTTCGCACTATTTTTCCCGTATTCCTCGTTCGATTTACCATAGGATAGAGTGTTTTTCCTGGCGAAATTCGATACTTTTATTTTTGTAAAAAAAAAACAGAAAATGTCGATTTTCACCCTGAAGCCGTAGACTTAGAATTTTCGCACTATTTTTCCCGTATTCCTCGTTCGATTTACCATAGGATAGAGTGTTTTTCCTGGCGAAATTCGATACTTTTTTTTTGTAAAAAAAAACAGAAAATGTCGATTTTCACCCTGAAGCCGTAGACTTAGAATTTTCGCACTATTTTTCCCGTATTCCTCGTTCGATTTACCATAGGATAGAGTGTTTTTCCTGGCGAAATTCGATACTTTTTTTTGTAAAAAAAAACAGAAAATGTCGATTTTCACCCTGAAGCCGTAGACTTAGAATTTTCGCACTATTTTTCCCGTATTCCTCGTTCGATTTACCATAGGATAGAGTGTTTTTCCTGGCGAAATTCGATACTTTTATTTTTGTAAAAAAAAAACAGAAAATGTCGATTTTCACCCTGAAGCCGTAGACTTAGAATTTTCGCACTATTTTTCCCGTATTCCTCGTTCGATTTACCATAGGATAGAGTGTTTTTCCTGGCGAAATTCGATACTTTTTTTTTGTAAAAAAAAACAGAAAATGTCGATTTTCACCCTGAAGCCGTAGACTTAGAATTTTCGCACTATTTTTCCCGTATTCCTCGTTCGATTTACCATAGGATAGAGTGTTTTTCCTGGCGAAATTCGATACTTTTTTTTTTGTAAAAAAAAACAGAAAATGTCGATTTTCACCCTGAAGCCGTAGACTTAGAATTTTCGCACTATTTTTCCCGTATTCCTCGTTCGATTTACCATAGGATAGAGTGTTTTTCCTGGCGAAATTCGATACTTTTATTTTTGTAAAAAAAAACAGAAAATGTCGATTTTCACCCTGAAGCCGTAGACTTAGAATTTTCGCACTATTTTTCCCGTATTCCTCGTTCGATTTACCATAGGATAGAGTGTTTTTCCTGGCGAAATTCGATACTTTTATTTTTGTAAAAAAAAACAGAAAATGTCGATTTTCACCCTGAAGCCGTAGACTTAGAATTTTCGCACTATTTTTCCCGTATTCCTCGTTCGATTTACCATAGGATAGAGTGTTTTTCCTGGCGAAATTCGATACTTTTTTTTTGTAAAAAAAAACAGAAAATGTCGATTTTCACCCTGAAGCCGTAGACTTAGAATTTTCGCACTATTTTTCCCGTATTCCTCGTTCGATTTACCATAGGATAGAGTGTTTTTCCTGGCGAAATTCGATACTTTTATTTTTGTAAAAAAAAACAGAAAATGTCGATTTTCACCCTGAAGCCGTAGACTTAGAATTTTCGCACTATTTTTCCCGTATTCCTCGTTCGATTTACCATAGGATAGAGTGTTTTTCCTGGCGAAATTCGATACTTTTTTTTTGTAAAAAAAAACAGAAAATGTCGATTTTCACCCTGAAGCCGTAGACTTAGAATTTTCGCACTATTTTTCCCGTATTCCTCGTTCGATTTACCATAGGATAGAGTGTTTTTCCTGGCGAAATTCGATACTTTTTTTTGTCTAAAAAAAAACAGAAAATGTCGATTTTCACCCTGAAGCCGTAGACTTAGAATTTTCGCACTATTTTTCCCGTATTCCTCGTTCGATTTACCATAGGATAGAGTGTTTTTCCTGGCGAAATTCGATACTTTTTTTTTGTAAAAAAAAACAGAAAATGTCGATTTTCACCCTGAAGCCGTAGACTTAGAATTTTCGCACTATTTTTCCCGTATTCCTCGTTCGATTTACCATAGGATAGAGTGTTTTTCCTGGCGAAATTCGATACTTTTTTTTTGTAAAAAAAAACAGAAAATGTCGATTTTCACCCTGAAGCCGTAGACTTAGAATTTTCGCACTATTTTTCCCGTATTCCTCGTTCGATTTACCATAGGATAGAGTGTTTTTCCTGGCGAAATTCGATACTTTTTTTTTGTAAAAAAAAACAGAAAATGTCGATTTTCACCCTGAAGCCGTAGACTTAGAATTTTCGCACTATTTTTCCCGTATTCCTCGTTCGATTTACCATAGGATAGAGTGTTTTTCCTGGCGAAATTCGATACCTTTTTTGTAAAAAAAAAACAGAAAATGTCGATTTTCACCCTGAAGCCGTAGACTTAGAATTTTCGCACTATTTTTCCCGTATTCCTCGTTCGATTTACCATAGGATAGAGTGTTTTTCCTGGCGAAATTCGATATTTTTGTAAAAAAAAAACAGAAAATGTCGATTTTCACCCTGAAGCCGTAGACTTAGAATTTTCGCACTATTTTTCCCGTATTCCTCGTTCGATTTACCATAGGATAGAGTGTTTTTCCTGGCGAAATTCGATGCTTTTTTTTTGTAAAAAAAAACAGAAAATGTCGATTTTCACCCTGAAGCCGTAGACTTAGAATTTTCGCACTATTTTTCCCGTATTCCTCGTTCGATTTACCATAGGATAGAGTGTTTTTCCTGGCGAAATTCGATGCTCTTTTTTTGTAGAGAAAAAAAACAGAAAATGTCGATTGTCACCCTGAAGCCGTAGACTTAGAATTTTCGCACTATTTTTCCCGTATTCCTCGTTCGATTTACCATAGGATAGAGTGTTTTTCCTGGCGAAATTCGATACTTTTATTTTTGTAAAAAAAAACAGAAAATGTCGATTTTCACCCTGAAGCCGTAGACTTAGAATTTTCGCACTATTTTTCCCGTATTCCTCGTTCGATTTACCATAGGATAGAGTGTTTTTCCTGGCGAAATTCGATACTTTTTTTTTGTAAAAAAAAACAGAAAATGTCGATTTTCACCCTGAAGCCGTAGACTTAGAATTTTCGCACTATTTTTCCCGTATTCCTCGTTCGATTTACCATAGGATAGAGTGTTTTTCCTGGCGAAATTCGATACTTTTTTTTTTGTAAAAAAAAACAGAAAATGTCGATTTTCACCCTGAAGCCGTAGACTTAGAATTTTCGCACTATTTTTCCCGTATTCCTCGTTCGATTTACCATAGGATAGAGTGTTTTTCCTGGCGAAATTCGATACTTTTATTTTTGTAAAAAAAAACAGAAAATGTCGATTTTCACCCTGAAGCCGTAGACTTAGAATTTTCGCACTATTTTTCCCGTATTCCTCGTTCGATTTACCATAGGATAGAGTGTTTTTCCTGGCGAAATTCGATACTTTTATTTTTGTAAAAAAAAAACAGAAAATGTCGATTTTCACCCTGAAGCCGTAGACTTAGAATTTTCGCACTATTTTTCCCGTATTCCTCGTTCGATTTACCATAGGATAGAGTGTTTTTCCTGGCGAAATTCGATACTTTTTTTTTGTAAAAAAAAACAGAAAATGTCGATTTTCACCCTGAAGCCGTAGACTTAGAATTTTCGCACTATTTTTCCCGTACTCCTCGTTCGATTTACCATAGGATAGAGTGTTTTTCCTGGCGGAATTCGATACTCTTTTTTTGTAAATAAAAAACAGAAAATGTCGATTTTCACCCTAAAGCCGTAGACTTAGAATTTTCGCACTATTTTTCCCGTATTCCTCGTTCGATTTACCATAGGATAGAGTGTTTTTCCTGGCGAAATTCGATACTTTTATTTTTGTAAAAAAAAACAGAAAATGTCGATTTTCACCCTGAAGCCGTAGACTTAGAATTTTCGCACTATTTTTCCCGTATTCCTCGTTCGATTTACCATAGGATAGAGTGTTTTTCCTGGCGAAAGTCGATACTTAATTTATGAAAAAAAAAACAGAAAATGTCGATTTTCACCCTGAAGCCGTAGACTTAGAATTTTCGCACTATTTTTCCCGTATTCCTCGTTCGATTTACCATAGGATAGAGTGTTTTTCCTGGCGAAATTCGATACTTTTTTTTTGTAAAAAAAAAACAGAAAATGTCGATTTTCACCCTGAAGCCGTAGACTTAGAATTTTCGCACTATTTTTCCCGTATTCCTCGTTCGATTTACCATAGGATAGAGTGTTTTTCCTGGCGAAATTCGATACTTTTTTTTGTAAAAAAAAAACAGAAAATGTCGATTTTCACCCTGAAGCCGTAGACTTAGAATTTTCGCACTATTTTTCCCGTATTCCTCGTTCGATTTACCATAGGATAGAGTGTTTTTCCTGGCGAAATTCGATACTTTTTTTTTTTAAAATTTATACAGAAAATGTCGATTTTCACCCTGAAGCCGTAGACTTAGAATTTTCGCACTATTTTTCCCGTATTCCTCGTTCGATTTACCATAGGATAGAGTGTTTTTCCTGGCGAAATTCGATGCTTTTTTTTTGTAAAAAAAAAACAGAAAATGTCGATTTTCACCCTGAAGCCGTAGACTTAGAATTTTCGCACTATTTTTCCCGTATTCCTCGTTCGATTTACCATAGGATAGAGTGTTTTTCCTGGCGAAATTCGATACTTTTATTTTTGTAAAAAAAAACAGAAAATGTCGATTTTCACCCTGAAGCCGTAGACTTAGAATTTTCGCACTATTTTTCCCGTATTCCTCGTTCGATTTACCATAGGATAGAGTGTTTTTCCTGGCGAAATTCGATACTTTTATTTTTGTAAAAAAAAACAGAAAATGTCGATTTTCACCCTGAAGCCGTAGACTTAGAATTTTCGCACTATTTTTCCCGTATTCCTCGTTCGATTTACCATAGGATAGAGTGTTTTTCCTGGCGAAATTCGATACTTTTTTTTTGTAAAAAAAAACAGAAAATGTCGATTTTCACCCTGAAGCCGTAGACTTAGAATTTTCGCACTATTTTTCCCGTATTCCTCGTTCGATTTACCATAGGATAGAGTGTTTTTCCTGGCGAAATTCGATACTTTTATTTTTGTAAAAAAAAACAGAAAATGTCGATTTTCACCCTGAAGCCGTAGACTTAGAATTTTCGCACTATTTTTCCCGTATTCCTCGTTCGATTTACCATAGGATAGAGTGTTTTTCCTGGCGAAATTCGATACTTTTTTTTTGTAAAAAAAAAACAGAAAATGTCGATTTTCACCCTGAAGCCGTAGACTTAGAATTTTCGCACTATTTTTCCCGTATTCCTCGTTCGATTTACCATAGGATAGAGTGTTTTTCCTGGCGAAATTCGATACTTTTTTTTTTGTAAAAAAAAAACAGAAAATGTCGATTTTCACCCTGAAGCCGTAGACTTAGAATTTTCGCACTATTTTTCCCGTATTCCTCGTTCGATTTACCATAGGATAGAGTGTTTTTCCTGGCGAAATTCGATACTTTTTTTTTGTAAAAAAAAACAGAAAATGTCGATTTTCACCCTGAAGCCGTAGACTTAGAATTTTCGCACTATTTTTCCCGTATTCCTCGTTCGATTTACCATAGGATAGAGTGTTTTTCCTGGCGAAATTCGATGCTCTTTTTTTGTAGAGAAAAAAAACAGAAAATGTCGATTTTCACCCTGAAGCCGTAGACTTAGAATTTTCGCACTATTTTTCCCGTATTCCTCGTTCGATTTACCATAGGATAGAGTGTTTTTCCTGGCGAAATTCGATACTTTTTTTTTTGTAAAAAAAAAACAGAAAATGTCGATTTTCACCCTGAAGCCGTAGACTTAGAATTTTCGCACTATTTTTCCCGTATTCCTCGTTCGATTTACCATAGGATAGAGTGTTTTTCCTGGCGAAATTCGATACTTTTTTTTTGTAAAAAAAAACAGAAAATGTCGATTTTCACCCTGAAGCCGTAGACTTAGAATTTTCGCACTATTTTTCCCGTATTCCTCGTTCGATTTACCATAGGATAGAGTGTTTTTCCTGGCGAAATTCGATACTTTTTCTTGTAAATAAAAACAGAAAATGTCGATTTTCACCCTGAAGCCGTAGACTTAGAATTTTCGCACTATTTTTCCCGTATTCCTCGTTCGATTTACCATAGGATAGAGTGTTTTTCCTGGCGAAATTCGATACTTTTTTTTTGTAAAAAAAAAACAGAAAATGTCGATTTTCACCCTGAAGCCGTAGACTTAGAATTTTCGCACTATTTTTCCCGTATTCCTCGTTCGATTTACCATAGGATAGAGTGTTTTTCCTGGCGAAATTCGATACTTTTTTTTTGTAAAAAAAAACAGAAAATGTCGATTTTCACCCTGAAGCCGTAGACTTAGAATTTTCGCACTATTTTTCCCGTATTCCTCGTTCGATTTACCATAGGATAGAGTGTTTTTCCTGGCGAAATTCGATACTTTTTTTGTAAAAAAAAAACAGAAAATGTCGATTTTCACCCTGAAGCCGTAGACTTAGAATTTTCGCACTATTTTTCCCGTATTCCTCGTTCGATTTACCATAGGATAGAGTGTTTTTCCTGGCGAAATTCGATACTTTTTTTTTGTAAAAAAAACAGAAAATGTCGATTTTCACCCTGAAGCCGTAGACTTAGAATTTTCGCACTATTTTTCCCGTATTCCTCGTTCGATTTACCATAGGATAGAGTGTTTTTCCTGGCGAAATTCGATACTTTTTTTTGTAAAAAAAAAACAGAAAATGTCGATTTTCACCCTGAAGCCGTAGACTTAGAATTTTCGCACTATTTTTCCCGTATTCCTCGTTCGATTTACCATAGGATAGAGTGTTTTTCCTGGCGAAATTCGATACTTTTTTTTTGTAAAAAAAAAACAGAAAATGTCGATTTTCACCCTGAAGCCGTAGACTTAGAATTTTCGCACTATTTTTCCCGTATTCCTCGTTCGATTTACCATAGGATAGAGTGTTTTTCCTGGCGATATTAGCTACTTGTTTTTTCAAAAAAAAAACAGAAAATGTCGATTTTCACCCTGAAGCCGTAGACTTAGAATTTTCGCACTATTTTTCCCGTATTCCTCGTTCGATTTACCATAGGATAGAGTGTTTTTCCTGGCGAAATTCGATACTTTTTTTTTGTAAAAAAAAACAGAAAATGTCGATTTTCACCCTGAAGCCGTAGACTTAGAATTTTCGCACTATTTTTCCCGTATTCCTCGTTCGATTTACCATAGGATAGAGTGTTTTTCCTGGCGAAATTCGATACTTTTTTTTGTAAAAAAAAACAGAAAATGTCGATTTTCACCCTGAAGCCGTAGACTTAGAATTTTCGCACTATTTTTCCCGTATTCCTCGTTCGATTTACCATAGGATAGAGTGTTTTTCCTGGCGAAATTCGATACTTTTTTTTTGTAAAAAAAAACAGAAAATGTCGATTTTCACCCTGAAGCCGTAGACTTAGAATTTTCGCACTATTTTTCCCGTATTCCTCGTTCGATTTACCATAGGATAGAGTGTTTTTCCTGGCGAAATTCGATACTTTTATTTTTGTAAAAAAAAACAGAAAATGTCGATTTTCACCCTGAAGCCGTAGACTTAGAATTTTCGCACTATTTTTCCCGTATTCCTCGTTCGATTTACCATAGGATAGAGTGTTTTTCCTGGCGAAATTCGATACTTTTATTTTTGTAAAAAAAAACAGAAAATGTCGATTTTCACCCTGAAGCCGTAGACTTAGAATTTTCGCACTATTTTTCCCGTATTCCTCGTTCGATTTACCATAGGATAGAGTGTTTTTCCTGGCGAAATTCGATACTTTTTTTTTGTAAAAAAAAACAGAAAATGTCGATTTTCACCCTGAAGCCGTAGACTTAGAATTTTCGCACTATTTTTCCCGTATTCCTCGTTCGATTTACCATAGGATATAGTGTTTTTCCTGGCGAAATTCGATACTTTTTTTGTAAAAAAAAACAGAAAATGTCGATTTTCACCCTGAAGCCGTAGACTTAGAATTTTCGCACTATTTTTCCCGTATTCCTCGTTCGATTTACCATAGGATAGAGTGTTTTTCCTGGCGAAATTCGATACTTTTTTTGTAAAAAAAAAACAGAAAATGTCGATTTTCACCCTGAAGCCGTAGACTTAGAATTTTCGCACTATTTTTCCCGTATTCCTCGTTCGATTTACCATAGGATAGAGTGTTTTTCCTGGCGAAATTCGATACTTTTTTTTTGTAAAAAAAAACAGAAAATGTCGATTTTCACCCTGAAGCCGTAGACTTAGAATTTTCGCACTATTTTTCCCGTATTCCTCGTTCGATTTACCATAGGATAGAGTGTTTTTCCTGGCGAAATTCGATAATTTATTTTGTAAAAAAAAACAGAAAATGTCGATTTTCACCCTGAAGCCGTAGACTTAGAATTTTCGCACTATTTTTCCCGTATTCCTCGTTCGATTTACCATAGGATAGAGTGTTTTTCCTGGCGAAATTCGATACTTTTTTTTTTAAAAAAAAACAGAAAATGTCGATTTTCACCCTGAAGCCGTAGACTTAGAATTTTCGCACTATTTTTCCCGTATTCCTCGTTCGATTTACCATAGGATAGAGTGTTTTTCCTGGCGAAATTCGATACTTTTATTTTTGTAAAAAAAAACAGAAAATGTCGATTTTCACCCTGAAGCCGTAGACTTAGAATTTTCGCACTATTTTTCCCGTATTCCTCGTTCGATTTACCATAGGATAGAGTGTTTTTCCTGGCGAAATTCGATACTTTTATTTTTGTAAAAAAAAAACAGAAAATGTCGATTTTCACCCTGAAGCCGTAGACTTAGAATTTTCGCACTATTTTTCCCGTATTCCTCGTTCGATTTACCATAGGATAGAGTGTTTTTCCTGGCGAAATTCGATACTTTTATTTTTGTAAAAAAAAACAGAAAATGTCGATTTTCACCCTGAAGCCGTAGACTTAGAATTTTCGCACTATTTTTCCCGTATTCCTCGTTCGATTTACCATAGGATAGAGTGTTTTTCCTGGCGAAATTCGATACTTTTTTTTTGTAAAAAAAAACAGAAAATGTCGATTTTCACCCTGAAGCCGTAGACTTAGAATTTTCGCACTATTTTTCCCGTATTCCTCGTTCGATTTACCATAGGATAGAGTGTTTTTCCTGGCGAAATTCGATACTTTTTTTTTGTAAAAAAAACAGAAAATGTCGATTTTCACCCTGAAGCCGTAGACTTAGAATTTTCGCACTATTTTTCCCGTATTCCTCGTTCGATTTACCATAGGATAGAGTGTTTTTCCTGGCGAAATTCGATACTTTTTTTTTGTAAAAAAAAAACAGAAAATGTCGATTTTCACCCTGAAGCCGTAGACTTAGAATTTTCGCACTATTTTTCCCGTATTCCTCGTTCGATTTACCATAGGATAGAGTGTTTTTCCTGGCGAAATTCGATACTTTATGTTGTAAAAAAAAACAGAAAATGTCGATTTTCACCCTGAAGCCGTAGACTTAGAATTTTCGCACTATTTTTCCCGTATTCCTCGTTCGATTTACCATAGGATAGAGTGTTTTGCTGGGGTAATTCGGTACTTTTTTTTGTAAAAAAAAACAGAAAATGTCGATTTTCACCCTGAAGCCGTAGACTTAGAATTTTCGCACTATTTTTCCCGTATTCCTCGTTCGATTTACCATAGGATAGAGTGTTTTTCCTGGCGAAATTCGATGCTTTTTTTTTTGTAAAAAAAAACAGAAAATGTCGATTTTCACCCTGAAGCCGTAGACTTAGAATTTTCGCACTATTTTTCCCGTATTCCTCGTTCGATTTACCATAGGATAGAGTGTTTTTCCTGGCGAAATTCGATACTTTTTTTTTGTAAAAAAAAACAGAAAATGTCGATTTTCACCCTGAAGCCGTAGACTTAGAATTTTCGCACTATTTTTCCCGTATTCCTCGTTCGATTTACCATAGGATAGAGTGTTTTTCCTGGCGAAATTCGATACTTTTATTTTTGTAAAAAAAAACAGAAAATGTCGATTTTCACCCTGAAGCCGTAGACTTAGAATTTTCGCACTATTTTTCCCGTATTCCTCGTTCGATTTACCATAGGATAGAGTGTTTTTCCTGGCGAAATTCGATACTTTTTTTTGTAAAAAAAAAACAGAAAATGTCGATTTTCACCCTGAAGCCGTAGACTTAGAATTTTCGCACTATTTTTCCCGTATTCCTCGTTCGATTTACCATAGGATAGAGTGTTTTTCCTGGCGAAATTCGATACTTTTTTTTTGTAAAAAAAAACAGAAAATGTCGATTTTCACCCTGAAGCCGTAGACTTAGAATTTTCGCACTATTTTTCCCGTATTCCTCGTTCGATTTACCATAGGATAGAGTGTTTTTCCTGGCGAAATTCGATACTTTTTTTTGTAAAAAAAAAACAGAAAATGTCGATTTTCACCCTGAAGCCGTAGACTTAGAATTTTCGCACTATTTTTCCCGTATTCCTCGTTCGATTTACCATAGGATAGAGTGTTTTTCCTGGCGAAATTCGATACTTTTTTTTGTAAAAAAAAACAGAAAATGTCGATTTTCACCCTGAAGCCGTAGACTTAGAATTTTCGCACTATTTTTCCCGTATTCCTCGTTCGATTTACCATAGGATAGAGTGTTTTTCCTGGCGAAATTCGATACTTTTTTTAAAAAAAAAAACAGAAAATGTCGATTTTCACCCTGAAGCCGTAGACTTAGAATTTTCGCACTATTTTTCCCGTATTCCTCGTTCGATTTACCATAGGATAGAGTGTTTTTCCTGGCGAAATTCGATACTTTTTTTTGTAAAAAAAAAACAGAAAATGTCGATTTTCACCCTGAAGCCGTAGACTTAGAATTTTCGCACTATTTTTCCCGTATTCCTCGTTCGATTTACCATAGGATAGAGTGTTTTTCCTGGCGAAATTCGATACTTTTTTTTGTAAAAAAAAAACAGAAAATGTCGATTTTCACCCTGAAGCCGTAGACTTAGAATTTTCGCACTATTTTTCCCGTATTCCTCGTTCGATTTACCATAGGATAGAGTGTTTTTCCTGGCGAAATTCGATACTTTTATTTTTGTAAAAAAAAAAACAGAAAATGTCGATTTTCACCCTGAAGCCGTAGACTTAGAATTTTCGCACTATTTTTCCCGTATTCCTCGTTCGATTTACCATAGGATAGAGTGTTTTTCCTGGCGAAATTCGATACTTTTTTTTTGTAAAAAAAAAACAGAAAATGTCGATTTTCACCCTGAAGCCGTAGACTTAGAATTTTCGCACTATTTTTCCCGTATTCCTCGTTCGATTTACCATAGGATAGAGTGTTTTTCCTGGCGAAATTCGATACTTTTTTTTTGTAAAAAAAAAACAGAAAATGTCGATTTTCACCCTGAAGCCGTAGACTTAGAATTTTCGCACTATTTTTCCCGTATTCCTCGTTCGATTTACCATAGGATAGAGTGTTTTTCCTGGCGAAATTCGATACTTTTTTTTTGTAAAAAAAAACAGAAAATGTCGATTTTCACCCTGAAGCCGTAGACTTAGAATTTTCGCACTATTTTTCCCGTATTCCTCGTTCGATTTACCATAGGATAGAGTGTTTTTCCTGGCGAAATTCGATACTTTTTTTTTGTAAAAAAAAAACAGAAAATGTCGATTTTCACCCTGAAGCCGTAGACTTAGAATTTTCGCACTATTTTTCCCGTATTCCTCGTTCGATTTACCATAGGATAGAGTGTTTTTCCTGGCGAAATTCGATACTTTTATTTTTGTAAAAAAAAACAGAAAATGTCGATTTTCACCCTGAAGCCGTAGACTTAGAATTTTCGCACTATTTTTCCCGTATTCCTCGTTCGATTTACCATAGGATAGAGTGTTTTTCCTGGCGAAATTCGATACTTTTATTTTTGTAAAAAAAAAAACAGAAAATGTCGATTTTCACCCTGAAGCCGTAGACTTAGAATTTTCGCACTATTTTTCCCGTATTCCTCGTTCGATTTACCATAGGATAGAGTGTTTTTCCTGGCGAAATTCGATACTTTTATTTTTGTAAAAAAAAACAGAAAATGTCGATTTTCACCCTGAAGCCGTAGACTTAGAATTTTCGCACTATTTTTCCCGTATTCCTCGTTCGATTTACCATAGGATAGAGTGTTTTTCCTGGCGAAATTCGATACTTTTATTTTTGTAAAAAAAAAACAGAAAATGTCGATTTTCACCCTGAAGCCGTAGACTTAGAATTTTCGCACTATTTTTCCCGTATTCCTCGTTCGATTTACCATAGGATAGAGTGTTTTTCCTGGCGAAATTCGATACTTTTTTTTGTAAAAAAAAACAGAAAATGTCGATTTTCACCCTGAAGCCGTAGACTTAGAATTTTCGCACTATTTTTCCCGTATTCCTCGTTCGATTTACCATAGGATAGAGTGTTTTTCCTGGCGAAATTCGATACTTTTTTTGAAAAAAAAAAACAGAAAATGTCGATTTTCACCCTGAAGCCGTAGACTTAGAATTTTCGCACTATTTTTCCCGTATTCCTCGTTCGATTTACCATAGGATAGAGTGTTTTTCCTGGCGAAATTCGATACTTTTTTTTTGTAAAAAAAAACAGAAAATGTCGATTTTCACCCTGAAGCCGTAGACTTAGAATTTTCGCACTATTTTTCCCGTATTCCTCGTTCGATTTACCATAGGATAGAGTGTTTTTCCTGGCGAAATTCGATACTTTTTTTTTGTAAAAAAAAAACAGAAAATGTCGATTTTCACCCTGAAGCCGTAGACTTAGAATTTTCGCACTATTTTTCCCGTATTCCTCGTTCGATTTACCATAGGATAGAGTGTTTTTCCTGGCGAAATTCGATACTTTTTTTTGTAAAAAAAACAGAAAATGTCGATTTTCACCCTGAAGCCGTAGACTTAGAATTTTCGCACTATTTTTCCCGTATTCCTCGTTCGATTTACCATAGGATAGAGTGTTTTTCCTGGCGAAATTCGATACTTTTTTTTTGTAAAAAAAAACAGAAAATGTCGATTTTCACCCTGAAGCCGTAGACTTAGAATTTTCGCACTATTTTTCCCGTATTCCTCGTTCGATTTACCATAGGATAGAGTGTTTTTCCTGGCGAAATTCGATACTTTTTTTTGTAAAAAAAAACAGAAAATGTCGATTTTCACCCTGAAGCCGTAGACTTAGAATTTTCGCACTATTTTTCCCGTATTCCTCGTTCGATTTACCATAGGATAGAGTGTTTTTCCTGGCGAAATTCGATACTTTTTATATTGTAAAAAAAAAAAGAAAATGTCGATTTTCACCCTGAAGCCGTAGACTTAGAATTTTCGCACTATTTTTCCCGTATTCCTCGTTCGATTTACCATAGGATAGAGTGTTTTTCCTGGCGAAATTCGATACTTTTATTTTTGTAAAAAAAAAACAGAAAATGTCGATTTTCACCCTGAAGCCGTAGACTTAGAATTTTCGCACTATTTTTCCCGTATTCCTCGTTCGATTTACCATAGGATAGAGTGTTTTTCCTGGCGAAATTCGATACTTTTTTTTTTAAAAAAAAACAGAAAATGTCGATTTTCACCCTGAAGCCGTAGACTTAGAATTTTCGCACTATTTTTCCCGTATTCCTCGTTCGATTTACCATAGGATAGAGTGTTTTTCCTGGCGAAATTCGATACTTTTTTTTTGTAAAAAAAAACAGAAAATGTCGATTTTCACCCTGAAGCCGTAGACTTAGAATTTTCGCACTATTTTTCCCGTATTCCTCGTTCGATTTACCATAGGATAGAGTGTTTTTCCTGGCGAAATTCGATACTTTTATTTTGTAAAAAAAAACAGAAAATGTCGATTTTCACCCTGAAGCCGTAGACTTAGAATTTTCGCACTATTTTTCCCGTATTCCTCGTTCGATTTACCATAGGATAGAGTGTTTTTCCTGGCGAAATTCGATACTTTTTTTTGTAAAAAAAAACAGAAAATGTCGATTTTCACCCTGAAGCCGTAGACTTAGAATTTTCGCACTATTTTTCCCGTATTCCTCGTTCGATTTACCATAGGATAGAGTGTTTTTCCTGGCGAAATTCGATACTTTTATTTTTGTAAAAAAAAAACAGAAAATGTCGATTTTCACCCTGAAGCCGTAGACTTAGAATTTTCGCACTATTTTTCCCGTATTCCTCGTTCGATTTACCATAGGATAGAGTGTTTTTCCTGGCGAAATTCGATAATTTTTTTGTAAAAAAAAACAGAAAATGTCGATTTTCACCCTGAAGCCGTAGACTTAGAATTTTCGCACTATTTTTCCCGTATTCCTCGTTCGATTTACCATAGGATAGAGTGTTTTTCCTGGCGAAATTAGATACTATATTTTTTGACAGAAAAAAAAAAAATGTCGATTTTGACCCGGAAGCCGTAGACTTAGAATTTTCGCACTATTTTTCCCGTATTCCTCGTTCGATTTACCATAGGATAGAGTGTTTTTCCTGGCGAAATTCGATACTTTTTTTGTAAAAAAAAAACAGAAAATGTCGATTTTCACCCTGAAGCCGTAGACTTAGAATTTTCGCACTATTTTTCCCGTATTCCTCGTTCGATTTACCATAGGATAGAGTGTTTTTCCTGGCGAAATTCGATACTTTTTTTTTGTAAAAAAAAAACAGAAAATGTCGATTTTCACCCTGAAGCCGTAGACTTAGAATTTTCGCACTATTTTTCCCGTATTCCTCGTTCGATTTACCATAGGATAGAGTGTTTTTCCTGGCGAAATTCGATACTTTTTTTTTGTAAAAAAAAACAGAAAATGTCGATTTTCACCCTGAAGCCGTAGACTTAGAATTTTCGCACTATTTTTCCCGTATTCCTCGTTCGATTTACCATAGGATAGAGTGTTTTTCCTGGCGAAATTCGATACTTTTTTTTTGTAAAAAAAAACAGAAAATGTCGATTTTCACCCTGAAGCCGTAGACTTAGAATTTTCGCACTATTTTTCCCGTATTCCTCGTTCGATTTACCATAGGATAGAGTGTTTTTCCTGGCGAAATTCGATACTTTTTTTTTGTAAAAAAAAACAGAAAATGTCGATTTTCACCCTGAAGCCGTAGACTTATAATTTTCGCTCTATTTTTTCCCGTATTCCTCGTTCGATTTACCATAGGATAGAGTGTTTTTCCTGGCGAAATTCGATACTTTTTTTTTGTAAAAAAAAACAGAAAATGTCGATTTTCACCCTGAAGCCGTAGACTTAGAATTTTCGCACTATTTTTCCCGTATTCCTCGTTCGATTTACCATAGGATAGAGTGTTTTTCCTGGCGAAATTCGATACTTTTTTTTGTAAAAAAAAAACAGAAAATGTCGATTTTCACCCTGAAGCCGTAGACTTAGAATTTTCGCACTATTTTTCCCGTATTCCTCGTTCGATTTACCATAGGATAGAGTGTTTTTCCTGGCGAAATTCGATACTTTTTTTTTGTAAAAAAAAACAGAAAATGTCGATTTTCACCCTGAAGCCGTAGACTTAGAATTTTCGCACTATTTTTCCCGTATTCCTCGTTCGATTTACCATAGGATAGAGTGTTTTTCCTGGCGAAATTCGATACTTTTTTTTTGTAAAAAAAAACAGAAAATGTCGATTTTCACCCTGAAGCCGTAGACTTAGAATTTTCGCACTATTTTTCCCGTATTCCTCGTTCGATTTACCATAGGATAGAGTGTTTTTCCTGGCGAAATTCGATACTTTTTTTTTGTAAAAAAAAACAGAAAATGTCGATTTTCACCCTGAAGCCGTAGACTTAGAATTTTCGCACTATTTTTCCCGTATTCCTCGTTCGATTTACCATAGGATAGAGTGTTTTTCCTGGCGAAATTCGATACTTTTTTTTTTGTAAAAAAAAAACAGAAAATGTCGATTTTCACCCTGAAGCCGTAGACTTAGAATTTTCGCACTATTTTTCCCGTATTCCTCGTTCGATTTACCATAGGATAGAGTGTTTTTCCTGGCGAAATTCGATACTTTTTTTTTGTAAAAAAAAACAGAAAATGTCGATTTTCACCCTGAAGCCGTAGACTTAGAATTTTCGCACTATTTTTCCCGTATTCCTCGTTCGATTTACCATAGGATAGAGTGTTTTTCCTGGCGAAATTCGATACTTTTTTTTTGTAAAAAAAAACAGAAAATGTCGATTTTCACCCTGAAGCCGTAGACTTAGAATTTTCGCACTATTTTTCCCGTATTCCTCGTTCGATTTACCATAGGATAGAGTGTTTTTCCTGGCGAAATTCGATACTTTTCTTGTAACAAAAACAGAAAATGTCGATTTTCACCCTGAAGCCGTAGACTTAGAATTTTCGCACTATTTTTCCCGTATTCCTCGTTCGATTTACCATAGGATAGAGTGTTTTTCCTGGCGAAATTCGATACTTTTTTTTGTAAAAAAAAAACAGAAAATGTCGATTTTCACCCTGAAGCCGTAGACTTAGAATTTTCGCACTATTTTTCCCGTATTCCTCGTTCGATTTACCATAGGATAGAGTGTTTTTCCTGGCGAAATTCGATACTTTTTTTTTTGTAAAAAAAAAAAACAGAAAATGTCGATTTTCACCCTGAAGCCGTAGACTTAGAATTTTCGCACTATTTTTCCCGTATTCCTCGTTCGATTTACCATAGGATAGAGTGTTTTTCCTGGCGAAATTCGATACTTTTTTTTTGTAAAAAAAAACAGAAAATGTCGATTTTCACCCTGAAGCCGTAGACTTAGAATTTTCGCACTATTTTTCCCGTATTCCTCGTTCGATTTACCATAGGATAGAGTGTTTTTCCTGGCGAAATTCGATACTTTTTTTTTGTAAAAAAAAACAGAAAATGTCGATTTTCACCCTGAAGCCGTAGACTTAGAATTTTCGCACTATTTTTCCCGTATTCCTCGTTCGATTTACCATAGGATAGAGTGTTTTTCCTGGCGAAATTCGATACTTTTTTTTTGTAAAAAAAAAACAGAAAATGTCGATTTTCACCCTGAAGCCGTAGACTTAGAATTTTCGCACTATTTTTCCCGTATTCCTCGTTCGATTTACCATAGGATAGAGTGTTTTTCCTGGCGAAATTCGATACTTTTATTTTTGTAAAAAAAAAAACAGAAAATGTCGATTTTCACCCTGAAGCCGTAGACTTAGAATTTTCGCACTATTTTTCCCGTATTCCTCGTTCGATTTACCATAGGATAGAGTGTTTTTCCTGGCGAAATTCGATACTTTTATTTTTGTAAAAAAAAACAGAAAATGTCGATTTTCACCCTGAAGCCGTAGACTTAGAATTTTCGCACTATTTTTCCCGTATTCCTCGTTCGATTTACCATAGGATAGAGTGTTTTTCCTGGCGAAATTCGATACTTTTTTTTGTAAAAAAAAAACAGAAAATGTCGATTTTCACCCTGAAGCCGTAGACTTAGAATTTTCGCACTATTTTTCCCGTATTCCTCGTTCGATTTACCATAGGATAGAGTGTTTTTCCTGGCGAAATTCGATACTTTTTTTTTGTAAAAAAAAAACAGAAAATGTCGATTTTCACCCTGAAGCCGTAGACTTAGAATTTTCGCACTATTTTTCCCGTATTCCTCGTTCGATTTACCATAGGATAGAGTGTTTTTCCTGGCGAAATTCGATACTTTTTCTTGTAAAGAAAAACAGAAAATGTCGATTTTCACCCTGAAGCCGTAGACTTAGAATTTTCGCACTATTTTTCCCGTATTCCTCGTTCGATTTACCATAGGATAGAGTGTTTTTCCTGGCGAAATTCGATACTTTTTTTTGTAAAAAAAAAACAGAAAATGTCGATTTTCACCCTGAAGCCGTAGACTTAGAATTTTCGCACTATTTTTCCCGTATTCCTCGTTCGATTTACCATAGGATAGAGTGTTTTTCCTGGCGAAATTCGATACTTTTTTTTTGTAAAAAAAAACAGAAAATGTCGATTTTCACCCTGAAGCCGTAGACTTAGAATTTTCGCACTATTTTTCCCGTATTCCTCGTTCGATTTACCATAGGATAGAGTGTTTTTCCTGGCGAAATTCGATACTTTTTTTGTAAAAAAAAAACAGAAAATGTCGATTTTCACCCTGAAGCCGTAGACTTAGAATTTTCGCACTATTTTTCCCGTATTCCTCGTTCGATTTACCATAGGATAGAGTGTTTTTCCTGGCGAAATTCGATACTTTTTTTTTGTAAAAAAAAACAGAAAATGTCGATTTTCACCCTGAAGCCGTAGACTTAGAATTTTCGCACTATTTTTCCCGTATTCCTCGTTCGATTTACCATAGGATAGAGTGTTTTTCCTGGCGAAATTCGATACTTTTTTTTTGTAAAAAAAAAAAACAGAAAATGTCGATTTTCACCCTGAAGCCGTAGACTTAGAATTTTCGCACTATTTTTCCCGTATTCCTCGTTCGATTTACCATAGGATAGAGTGTTTTTCCTGGCGAAATTCGATACTTTTTTTTTGTAAAAAAAAACAGAAAATGTCGATTTTCACCCTGAAGCCGTAGACTTAGAATTTTCGCACTATTTTTCCCGTATTCCTCGTTCGATTTACCATAGGATAGAGTGTTTTTCCTGGCGAAATTCGATACTTTTTTTTGTAAAAAAAAACAGAAAATGTCGATTTTCACCCTGAAGCCGTAGACTTAGAATTTTCGCACTATTTTTCCCGTATTCCTCGTTCGATTTACCATAGGATAGAGTGTTTTTCCTGGCGAAATTCGATACTTTTTTTTTTTGTAAAAAAAAAACAGAAAATGTCGATTTTCACCCTGAAGCCGTAGACTTAGAATTTTCGCACTATTTTTCCCGTATTCCTCGTTCGATTTACCATAGGATAGAGTGTTTTTCCTGGCGAAATTCGATACTTTTTTTTTGTAAAAAAAACAGAAAATGTCGATTTTCACCCTGAAGCCGTAGACTTAGAATTTTCGCACTATTTTTCCCGTATTCCTCGTTCGATTTACCATAGGATAGAGTGTTTTTCCTGGCGAAATTCGATACTTTTTTTTGTAAAAAAAAAACAGAAAATGTCGATTTTCACCCTGAAGCCGTAGACTTAGAATTTTCGCACTATTTTTCCCGTATTCCTCGTTCGATTTACCATAGGATAGAGTGTTTTTCCTGGCGAAATTCGATACTTTTTTTTGTAAAAAAAAACAGAAAATGTCGATTTTCACCCTGAAGCCGTAGACTTAGAATTTTCGCACTATTTTTCCCGTATTCCTCGTTCGATTTACCATAGGATAGAGTGTTTTTCCTGGCGAAATTCGATACTTTTTTTTTTGTAAAAAAAAAACAGAAAATGTCGATTTTCACCCTGAAGCCGTAGACTTAGAATTTTCGCACTATTTTTCCCGTATTCCTCGTTCGATTTACCATAGGATAGAGTGTTTTTCCTGGCGAAATTCCATACTTTTTTTTTGTAAAAAAACAGAAAATGTCGATTTTCACCCTGAAGCCGTAGACTTAGAATTTTCGCACTATTTTTCCCGTATTCCTCGTTCGATTTACCATAGGATAGAGTGTTTTTCCTGGCGAAATTCGATACTTTTTTTGTAAAAAAAAAACAGAAAATGTCGATTTTCACCCTGAAGCCGTGGACTTGGAATTTTCGCACTATTTTTCCCGTATTCCTCGTTCGATTTACCATAGGATAGAGTGTTTTTCCTGGCGAAATTCGATACTTTTTTTTGTAAAAAAAAACAGAAAATGTCGATTTTCACCCTGAAGCCGTAGACTTAGAATTTTCGCACTATTTTTCCCGTATTCCTCGTTCGATTTACCATAGGATAGAGTGTTTTTCCTGGCGAAATTCGATACTTTTTTTTTGTAAAAAAAAAACAGAAAATGTCGATTTTCACCCTGAAGCCGTAGACTTAGAATTTTCGCACTATTTTTCCCGTATTCCTCGTTCGATTTACCATAGGATAGAGTGTTTTTCCTGGCGAAATACGTTACTTGTTTTGTAAAAAAAAACAGAAAATGTCGATTTTCACCCTGAAGCCGTAGACTTAGAATTTTCGCACTATTTTTCCCGTATTCCTCGTTCGATTTACCATAGGATAGAGTGTTTTTCCTGGCGAAATTCGATACTTTTTTTTTGTAAAAAAAAAACAGAAAATGTCGATTTTCACCCTGAAGCCGTAGACTTAGAATTTTCGCACTATTTTTCCCGTATTCCTCGTTCGATTTACCATAGGATAGAGTGTTTTTCCTGGCGAAATTCGATACTTTTTTTGTAAAAAAAAAACAGAAAATGTCGATTTTCACCCTGAAGCCGTAGACTTAGAATTTTCGCACTATTTTTCCCGTATTCCTCGTTCGATTTACCATAGGATAGAGTGTTTTTCCTGGCGAAATTCGATACTTTTTTTTTGTAAAAAAAAAACAGAAAATGTCGATTTTCACCCTGAAGCCGTAGACTTAGAATTTTCGCACTATTTTTCCCGTATTCCTCGTTCGATTTACCATAGGATAGAGTGTTTTTCCTGGCGAAATTCGATACTTTTTTTTTGTAAAAAAAAAAACAGAAAATGTCGATTTTCACCCTGAAGCCGTAGACTTAGAATTTTCGCACTATTTTTCCCGTATTCCTCGTTCGATTTACCATAGGATAGAGTGTTTTTCCTGGCGAAATTCGATACTTTTTTTTGTAAAAAAAAAACAGAAAATGTCGATTTTCACCCTGAAGCCGTAGACTTAGAATTTTCGCACTATTTTTCCCGTATTCCTCGTTCGATTTACCATAGGATAGAGTGTTTTTCCTGGCGAAATTCGATACTTTTTTTTTGTAAAAAAAAAAACAGAAAATGTCGATTTTCACCCTGAAGCCGTAGACTTAGAATTTTCGCACTATTTTTCCCGTATTCCTCGTTCGATTTACCATAGGATAGAGTGTTTTTCCTGGCGAAATTCGATACTTTTTTTTTGTAAAAAAAAAACAGAAAATGTCGATTTTCACCCTGAAGCCGTAGACTTAGAATTTTCGCACTATTTTTCCCGTATTCCTCGTTCGATTTACCATAGGATAGAGTGTTTTTCCTGGCGAAATTCGATACTTTTTTTTGTAAAAAAAAACAGAAAATGTCGATTTTCACCCTGAAGCCGTAGACTTAGAATTTTCGCACTATTTTTCCCGTATTCCTCGTTCGATTTACCATAGGATAGAGTGTTTTTCCTGGCGAAATTCGATACTTTTTTTTTGTAAAAAAAAACAGAAAATGTCGATTTTCACCCTGAAGCCGTAGACTTAGAATTTTCGCACTATTTTTCCCGTATTCCTCGTTCGATTTACCATAGGATAGAGTGTTTTTCCTGGCGAAATTCGATACTTTAATTTTGTAAAAAAAAACAGAAAATGTCGATTTTCACCCTGAAGCCGTAGACTTAGAATTTTCGCACTATTTTTCCCGTATTCCTCGTTCGATTTACCATAGGATAGAGTGTTTTTCCTGGCGAAATTCGATACTTTTTTTTGTAAAAAAAAACAGAAAATGTCGATTTTCACCCTGAAGCCGTAGACTTAGAATTTTCGCACTATTTTTCCCGTATTCCTCGTTCGATTTACCATAGGATAGAGTGTTTTTCCTGGCGAAATTCGATACTTTTTTTTTGTAAAAAAAAACAGAAAATGTCGATTTTCACCCTGAAGCCGTAGACTTAGAATTTTCGCACTATTTTTCCCGTATTCCTCGTTCGATTTACCATAGGATAGAGTGTTTTTCCTGGCGAAATTCGATACTTTTTTTTTTGTAAAAAAAAAAACAGAAAATGTCGATTTTCACCCTGAAGCCGTAGACTTAGAATTTTCGCACTATTTTTCCCGTATTCCTCGTTCGATTTACCATAGGATAGAGTGTTTTTCCTGGCGAAATTCGATACTTGTTTTGTTAAAAAAAAAAAACAGAAAATGTCGATTTTCACCCTGAAGCCGTAGACTTAGAATTTTCGCACTATTTTTCCCGTATTCCTCGTTCGATTTACCATAGGATAGAGTGTTTTTCCTGGCGAAATTCGATACTTTTTTTTTGTAAAAAAAAAACAGAAAATGTCGATTTTCACCCTGAAGCCGTAGACTTAGAATTTTCGCACTATTTTTCCCGTATTCCTCGTTCGATTTACCATAGGATAGAGTGTTTTTCCTGGCGAAATTCGATACTTATTTTTGAAAAAAATAACAGAAAATGTCGATTTTCACCCTGAAGCCGTAGACTTAGAATTTTCGCACTATTTTTCCCGTATTCCTCGTTCGATTTACCATAGGATAGAGTGTTTTTCCTGGCGAAATTCGATACTTTTTTTTTGTAAAAAAAAAAACAGAAAATGTCGATTTTCACCCTGAAGCCGTAGACTTAGAATTTTCGCACTATTTTTCCCGTATTCCTCGTTCGATTTACCATAGGATAGAGTGTTTTTCCTGGCGAAATTCGATACTTTTTTTGTAAAAAAAAAACAGAAAATGTCGATTTTCACCCTGAAGCCGTAGACTTAGAATTTTCGCACTATTTTTCCCGTATTCCTCGTTCGATTTACCATAGGATAGAGTGTTTTTCCTGGCGAAATTCGATACTTTTTTTTGTAAAAAAAAAACAGAAAATGTCGATTTTCACCCTGAAGCCGTAGACTTAGAATTTTCGCACTATTTTTCCCGTATTCCTCGTTCGATTTACCATAGGATAGAGTGTTTTTCCTGGCGAAATTCGATACTTTTTTTTTGTAAAAAAAAAACAGAAAATGTCGATTTTCACCCTGAAGCCGTAGACTTAGAATTTTCGCACTATTTTTCCCGTATTCCTCGTTCGATTTACCATAGGATAGAGTGTTTTTCCTGGCGAAATTCGATACTTTTTTTTGTAAAAAAAAACAGAAAATGTCGATTTTCACCCTGAAGCCGTAGACTTAGAATTTTCGCACTATTTTTCCCGTATTCCTCGTTCGATTTACCATAGGATAGAGTGTTTTTCCTGGCGAAATTCGATACTTTTTTTTTGTAAAAAAAAACAGAAAATGTCGATTTTCACCCTGAAGCCGTAGACTTAGAATTTTCGCACTATTTTTCCCGTATTCCTCGTTCGATTTACCATAGGATAGAGTGTTTTTCCTGGCGAAATTCGATACTTTTTTTTGTAAAAAAAACAGAAAATGTCGATTTTCACCCTGAAGCCGTAGACTTAGAATTTTCGCACTATTTTTCCCGTATTCCTCGTTCGATTTACCATAGGATAGAGTGTTTTTCCTGGCGAAATTCGATACTTTTTTTTTGTAAAAAAAAACAGAAAATGTCGATTTTCACCCTGAAGCCGTAGACTTAGAATTTTCGCACTATTTTTCCCGTATTCCTCGTTCGATTTACCATAGGATAGAGTGTTTTTCCTGGCGAAATTCGATACTTTTTTTTTGTAAAAAAAAACAGAAAATGTCGATTTTCACCCTGAAGCCGTAGACTTAGAATTTTCGCACTATTTTTCCCGTATTCCTCGTTCGATTTACCATAGGATAGAGTGTTTTTCCTGGCGAAATTCGATACTTTTTTTTTGTAAAAAAAAACAGAAAATGTCGATTTTCACCCTGAAGCCGTAGACTTAGAATTTTCGCACTATTTTTCCCGTATTCCTCGTTCGATTTACCATAGGATAGAGTGTTTTTCCTGGCGAAATTCGATACTTTTTTATATGTAAAAAAAAACAGAAAATGTCGATTTTCACCCTGAAGCCGTAGACTTAGAATTTTCGCACTATTTTTCCCGTATTCCTCGTTCGATTTACCATAGGATAGAGTGTTTTTCCTGGCGAAATTCGATACTTTTTTTGTAAAAAAAAACAGAAAATGTCGATTTTCACCCTGAAGCCGTAGACTTAGAATTTTCGCACTATTTTTCCCGTATTCCTCGTTCGATTTACCATAGGATAGAGTGTTTTTCCTGGCGAAATTCGATACTTTTTTTTTGTAAAAAAAAAACAGAAAATGTCGATTTTCACCCTGAAGCCGTAGACTTAGAATTTTCGCACTATTTTTCCCGTATTCCTCGTTCGATTTACCATAGGATAGAGTGTTTTTCCTGGCGAAATTCGATACTTTTTTTTGTAAAAAAAAACAGAAAATGTCGATTTTCACCCTGAAGCCGTAGACTTAGAATTTTCGCACTATTTTTCCCGTATTCCTCGTTCGATTTACCATAGGATAGAGTGTTTTTCCTGGCGAAATTCGATACTTTTTTTTTTGGAAAAAAAAACAGAAAATGTCGATTTTCACCCTGAAGCCGTAGACTTAGAATTTTCGCACTATTTTTCCCGTATTCCTCGTTCGATTTACCATAGGATAGAGTGTTTTTCCTGGCGAAATTCGATACTTTTTTTTTGTAAAAAAAAACAGAAAATGTCGATTTTCACCCTGAAGCCGTAGACTTAGAATTTTCGCACTATTTTTCCCGTATTCCTCGTTCGATTTACCATAGGATAGAGTGTTTTTCCTGGCGAAATTCGATACTTTTTTTTTGTAAAAAAAAACAGAAAATGTCGATTTTCACCCTGAAGCCGTAGACTTAGAATTTTCGCACTATTTTTCCCGTATTCCTCGTTCGATTTACCATAGGATAGAGTGTTTTTCCTGGCGAAATTCGATACTTTTTATTTAAAAAAAAACAGAAAATGTCGATTTTCACCCTGAAGCCGTTGACTTTGAATTTTCGCACTATTTTTCCCGTATTCCTCGTTCGATTTACCATAGGATAGAGTGTTTTTCCTGGCGAAATTCGATACTTTTTTTTGTAAAAAAAAACAGAAAATGTCGATTTTCACCCTGAAGCCGTAGACTTAGAATTTTCGCACTATTTTTCCCGTATTCCTCGTTCGATTTACCATAGGATAGAGTGTTTTTCCTGGCGAAATTCGATACTTTTTTTTTGTAAAAAAAAAACAGAAAATGTCGATTTTCACCCTGAAGCCGTAGACTTAGAATTTTCGCACTATTTTTCCCGTATTCCTCGTTCGATTTACCATAGGATAGAGTGTTTTTCCTGGCGAAATTCGATACTTTTTTTTTGTAAAAAAAAACAGAAAATGTCGATTTTCACCCTGAAGCCGTAGACTTAGAATTTTCGCACTATTTTTCCCGTATTCCTCGTTCGATTTACCATAGGATAGAGTGTTTTTCCTGGCGAAATTCGATACTTTTTTTTGTAAAAAAAAACAGAAAATGTCGATTTTCACCCTGAAGCCGTAGACTTAGAATTTTCGCACTATTTTTCCCGTATTCCTCGTTCGATTTACCATAGGATAGAGTGTTTTTCCTGGCGAAATTCGATACTTTTTTTTTGTAAAAAAAAAAACAGAAAATGTCGATTTTCACCCTGAAGCCGTAGACTTAGAATTTTCGCACTATTTTTCCCGTATTCCTCGTTCGATTTACCATAGGATAGAGTGTTTTTCCTGGCGAAATTCGATACTTTTTTTTTGTAAAAAAAAACAGAAAATGTCGATTTTCACCCTGAAGCCGTAGACTTAGAATTTTCGCACTATTTTTCCCGTATTCCTCGTTCGATTTACCATAGGATAGAGTGTTTTTCCTGGCGAAATTCGATACTTTTTTTTGTAAAAAAAAAACAGAAAATGTCGATTTTCACCCTGAAGCCGTAGACTTAGAATTTTCGCACTATTTTTCCCGTATTCCTCGTTCGATTTACCATAGGATAGAGTGTTTTTCCTGGCGAAATTCGATACTTTTTTTTTGGAAAAAAAAACAGAAAATGTCGATTTTCACCCTGAAGCCGTAGACTTAGAATTTTCGCACTATTTTTCCCGTATTCCTCGTTCGATTTACCATAGGATAGAGTGTTTTTCCTGGCGAAATTCGATACTTTTTTTTTGTAAAAAAAAAACAGAAAATGTCGATTTTCACCCTGAAGCCGTAGACTTAGAATTTTCGCACTATTTTTCCCGTATTCCTCGTTCGATTTACCATAGGATAGAGTGTTTTTCCTGGCGAAATTCGATACTTTTTTCTGTAAAAAAATACAGAAAATGTCGATTTTCACCCTGAAGCCGTAGACTTAGAATTTTCGCACTATTTTTCCCGTATTCCTCGTTCGATTTACCATAGGATAGAGTGTTTTTCCTGGCGAAATTCGATACTTTTTTTTTGTAAAAAAAAACAGAAAATGTCGATTTTCACCCTGAAGCCGTAGACTTAGAATTTTCGCACTATTTTTCCCGTATTCCTCGTTCGATTTACCATAGGATAGAGTGTTTTTCCTGGCGAAATTCGATACTTTTTTTGTAAAAAAAAACAGAAAATGTCGATTTTCACCCTGAAGCCGTAGACTTAGAATTTTCGCACTATTTTTCCCGTATTCCTCGTTCGATTTACCATAGGATAGAGTGTTTTTCCTGGCGAAATTCGATACTTTTTTTTTGTAAAAAAAAAACAGAAAATGTCGATTTTCACCCTGAAGCCGTAGACTTAGAATTTTCGCACTATTTTTCCCGTATTCCTCGTTCGATTTACCATAGGATAGAGTGTTTTTCCTGGCGAAATTCGATACTTTTTTTTTGTAAAAAAAAACAGAAAATGTCGATTTTCACCCTGAAGCCGTAGACTTAGAATTTTCGCACTATTTTTCCCGTATTCCTCGTTCGATTTACCATAGGATAGAGTGTTTTTCCTGGCGAAATTCGATACTTTTTTTTTGTAAAAAAAAAACAGAAAATGTCGATTTTCACCCTGAAGCCGTAGACTTAGAATTTTCGCACTATTTTTCCCGTATTCCTCGTTCGATTTACCATAGGATAGAGTGTTTTTCCTGGCGAAATTCGATACTTTTTTTGTAAAAAAAAAAACAGAAAATGTCGATTTTCACCCTGAAGCCGTAGACTTAGAATTTTCGCACTATTTTTCCCGTATTCCTCGTTCGATTTACCATAGGATAGAGTGTTTTTCCTGGCGAAATTCGATACTTTTTTTTTGTAAAAAAAACAGAAAATGTCGATTTTCACCCTGAAGCCGTAGACTTAGAATTTTCGCACTATTTTTCCCGTATTCCTCGTTCGATTTACCATAGGATAGAGTGTTTTTCCTGGCGAAATTCGATACTTTTTTTTTGTAAAAAAAAAACAGAAAATGTCGATTTTCACCCTGAAGCCGTAGACTTAGAATTTTCGCACTATTTTTCCCGTATTCCTCGTTCGATTTACCATAGGATAGAGTGTTTTTCCTGGCGAAATTCGATACTTTTTTTTTTTGGAAAAAAAAAACAGAAAATGTCGATTTTCACCCTGAAGCCGTAGACTTAGAATTTTCGCACTATTTTTCCCGTATTCCTCGTTCGATTTACCATAGGATAGAGTGTTTTTCCTGGCGAAATTCGATACTTTTTTTTTGTAAAAAAAAACAGAAAATGTCGATTTTCACCCTGAAGCCGTAGACTTAGAATTTTCGCACTATTTTTCCCGTATTCCTCGTTCGATTTACCATAGGATAGAGTGTTTTTCCTGGCGAAATTCGATACTTTTTTTTTGTAAAAAAAAAAACAGAAAATGTCGATTTTCACCCTGAAGCCGTAGACTTAGAATTTTCGCACTATTTTTCCCGTATTCCTCGTTCGATTTACCATAGGATAGAGTGTTTTTCCTGGCGAAATTCGATACTTTTTTTTTGTAAAAAAAAACAGAAAATGTCGATTTTCACCCTGAAGCCGTAGACTTAGAATTTTCGCACTATTTTTCCCGTATTCCTCGTTCGATTTACCATAGGATAGAGTGTTTTTCCTGGCGAAATTCGATACTTTTTTTTGTAAAAAAAAACAGAAAATGTCGATTTTCACCCTGAAGCCGTAGACTTAGAATTTTCGCACTATTTTTCCCGTATTCCTCGTTCGATTTACCATAGGATAGAGTGTTTTTCCTGGCGAAATTCGATGCTTTTTTTTTTGTAAAAAAAAAACAGAAAATGTCGATTTTCACCCTGAAGCCGTAGACTTAGAATTTTCGCACTATTTTTCCCGTATTCCTCGTTCGATTTACCATAGGATAGAGTGTTTTTCCTGGCGAAATTCGATACTTTTTTTTTGTAAAAAAAAACAGAAAATGTCGATTTTCACCCTGAAGCCGTAGACTTAGAATTTTCGCACTATTTTTCCCGTATTCCTCGTTCGATTTACCATAGGATAGAGTGTTTTTCCTGGCGAAATTCGATACTTTTTTTTTGTAAAAAAAAAACAGAAAATGTCGATTTTCACCCTGAAGCCGTAGACTTAGAATTTTCGCACTATTTTTCCCGTATTCCTCGTTCGATTTACCATAGGATAGAGTGTTTTTCCTGGCGAAATTCGATACTTTTTTTTGTAAAAAAAAACAGAAAATGTCGATTTTCACCCTGAAGCCGTAGACTTAGAATTTTCGCACTATTTTTCCCGTATTCCTCGTTCGATTTACCATAGGATAGAGTGTTTTTCCTGGCGAAATTCGATACTTTTTTTTGTAAAAAAAAACAGAAAATGTCGATTTTCACCCTGAAGCCGTAGACTTAGAATTTTCGCACTATTTTTCCCGTATTCCTCGTTCGATTTACCATAGGATAGAGTGTTTTTCCTGGCGAAATTCGATACTTTTTTTTTGGAAAAAAAAAAAGAAAATGTCGATTTTCACCCTGAAGCCGTAGACTTAGAATTTTCGCACTATTTTTCCCGTATTCCTCGTTCGATTTACCATAGGATAGAGTGTTTTTCCTGGCGAAATTCGATACTTTTTTTTGTAAAAAAAAACAGAAAATGTCGATTTTCACCCTGAAGCCGTAGACTTAGAATTTTCGCACTATTTTTCCCGTATTCCTCGTTCGATTTACCATAGGATAGAGTGTTTTTCCTGGCGAAATTCGATACTTTTTTTTGTAAAAAAAAACAGAAAATGTCGATTTTCACCCTGAAGCCGTAGACTTAGAATTTTCGCACTATTTTTCCCGTATTCCTCGTTCGATTTACCATAGGATAGAGTGTTTTTCCTGGCGAAATTCGATACTTTTTTTTTGTAAAAAAAAAAACAGAAAATGTCGATTTTCACCCTGAAGCCGTAGACTTAGAATTTTCGCACTATTTTTCCCGTATTCCTCGTTCGATTTACCATAGGATAGAGTGTTTTTCCTGGCGAAATTCGATACTTTTTCTTGTAAGAAAAAACAGAAAATGTCGATTTTCACCCTGAAGCCGTAGACTTAGAATTTTCGCACTATTTTTCCCGTATTCCTCGTTCGATTTACCATAGGATAGAGTGTTTTTCCTGGCGAAATTCGATACTTTTTTTTTGTAAAAAAAAACAGAAAATGTCGATTTTCACCCTGAAGCCGTAGACTTAGAATTTTCGCACTATTTTTCCCGTATTCCTCGTTCGATTTACCATAGGATAGAGTGTTTTTCCTGGCGAAATTCGATACTTTTTTTGTAAAAAAAAAACAGAAAATGTCGATTTTCACCCTGAAGCCGTAGACTTAGAATTTTCGCACTATTTTTCCCGTATTCCTCGTTCGATTTACCATAGGATAGAGTGTTTTTCCTGGCGAAATTCGATACTTTTTTTTTGTAAAAAAAAAACAGAAAATGTCGATTTTCACCCTGAAGCCGTAGACTTAGAATTTTCGCACTATTTTTCCCGTATTCCTCGTTCGATTTACCATAGGATAGAGTGTTTTTCCTGGCGAAATTCGATATTTTTTTTTTAAAAAAAAAACAGAAAATGTCGATTTTCACCCTGAAGCCGTAGACTTAGAATTTTCGCACTATTTTTCCCGTATTCCTCGTTCGATTTACCATAGGATAGAGTGTTTTTCCTGGCGAAATTCGATACTTTTTTTTTGTAAAAAAAACAGAAAATGTCGATTTTCACCCTGAAGCCGTAGACTTAGAATTTTCGCACTATTTTTCCCGTATTCCTCGTTCGATTTACCATAGGATAGAGTGTTTTTCCTGGCGAAATTCGATACTTTTTTTTTTATAAAAAAACAGAAAATGTCGATTTTCACCCTGAAGCCGTAGACTTAGAATTTTCGCACTATTTTTCCCGTATTCCTCGTTCGATTTACCATAGGATAGAGTGTTTTTCCTGGCGAAATTCGATACTTTTTTTTTGTAAAAAAAAAACAGAAAATGTCGATTTTCACCCTGAAGCCGTAGACTTAGAATTTTCGCACTATTTTTCCCGTATTCCTCGTTCGATTTACCATAGGATAGAGTGTTTTTCCTGGCGAAATTCGATACTTTTTTTGTAAAAAAAAAAATGAAAATGTCGATTTTCACCCTGAAGCCGTAGACTTAGAATTTTCGCACTATTTTTCCCGTATTCCTCGTTCGATTTACCATAGGATAGAGTGTTTTTCCTGGCGAAATTCGATACTTTTTTTTTGTAAAAAAAAAACAGAAAATGTCGATTTTCACCCTGAAGCCGTAGACTTAGAATTTTCGCACTATTTTTCCCGTATTCCTCGTTCGATTTACCATAGGATAGAGTGTTTTTCCTGGCGAAATTCGATACTTTTTTTTTAAAAAAAAAACAGAAAATGTCGATTTTCACCCTGAAGCCGTAGACTTAGAATTTTCGCACTATTTTTCCCGTATTCCTCGTTCGATTTACCATAGGATAGAGTGTTTTTCCTGGCGAAATTCGATACTTTTTTTTTGTAAAAAAAAACAGAAAATGTCGATTTTCACCCTGAAGCCGTAGACTTAGAATTTTCGCACTATTTTTCCCGTATTCCTCGTTCGATTTACCATAGGATAGAGTGTTTTTCCTGGCGAAATTCGATACTTTTTTTTTGTAAAAAAAAAACAGAAAATGTCGATATTTCACCCTGAAGCCGTAGACTTAGAATTTTCGCACTATTTTTCCCGTATTCCTCGTTCGATTTACCATAGGATAGAGTGTTTTTCCTGGCGAAATTCGATACTTTTTTTTTTGTAAAAAAAAACAGAAAATGTCGATTTTCACCCTGAAGCCGTAGACTTAGAATTTTCGCACTATTTTTCCCGTATTCCTCGTTCGATTTACCATAGGATAGAGTGTTTTTCCTGGCGAAATTCGATACTTTTTTTTGTTAAAAAACACAGAAAATGTCGATTTTCACCCTGAAGCCGTAGACTTAGAATTTTCGCACTATTTTTCCCGTATTCCTCGTTCGATTTACCATAGGATAGAGTGTCTTTTCCTGGCGAAATTCGATACTTTTTTTTGTAAAAAAAAAAAAAAGAACAAGTCGATTTTCACCCTGAAGCCGTAGACTTAGAATTTTCGCACTATTTTACCCGTATTCCTCGTTCGATTTACCATAGGATAGAGTGTTTTTCCTGGCGAAATTCGACACACTTTTTTTTTGTAAAAAAAAAACAGAAAATGTCGATTTTCACCCTGAAGCCGTAGACTTAGAATTTTCGCACTATTTTTCCCGTATTCCTCGTTCGATTTACCATAGGATAGAGTGTTTTTCCTGGCGAAATTCGATACTTTTTTTTTGTAAAAAAAACAGAAAATGTCGATTTTCACCCTGAAGCCGTAGACTTAGAATTTTCGCACTATTTTTCCCGTATTCCTCGTTCGATTTACCATAGGATAGAGTGTTTTTCCTGGCGAAATTCGATACTTTTTTTTTGTAAAAAAAAACAGAAAATGTCGATTTTCACCCTGAAGCCGTAGACTTAGAATTTTCGCACTATTTTTCCCGTATTCCTCGTTCGATTTACCATAGGATAGAGTGTTTTTCCTGGCGAAATTCGATACTTTTTTTTTTTAAAAAAAACAGAAAATGTCGATTTTCACCCTGAAGCCGTAGACTTAGAATTTTCGCACTATTTTTCCCGTATTCCTCGTTCGATTTACCATAGGATAGAGTGTTTTTCCTGGCGAAATTCGATACTTTTTTTTGTAAAAAAAAAACAGAAAATGTCGATTTTCACCCTGAAGCCGTAGACTTAGAATTTTCGCACTATTTTTCCCGTATTCCTCGTTCGATTTACCATAGGATAGAGTGTTTTTCCTGGCGAAATTCGATACTTTTTCTTGTAAAGAAAAACAGAAAATGTCGATTTTCACCCTGAAGCCGTAGACTTAGAATTTCCGCACTATTTTCCCCGTATCCCTCGTTCGTTTTACCAAAGTATCGTGGGTTTTTCCGGGCGAATTTGTTTACTTTTTTTGTTAAAAAAAAAACAGAAAATGTCGATTTTCACCCTGAAGCCGTAGACTTAGAATTTTCGCACTATTTTTCCCGTATTCCTCGTTCGATTTACCATAGGATAGAGTGTTTTTCCTGGCGAAATTCGATACTTTTTTTTTTTTGTAAAAAAAAAAACAGAAAATGTCGATTTTCACCCTGAAGCCGTAGACTTAGAATTTTCGCACTATTTTTCCCGTATTCCTCGTTCGATTTACCATAGGATAGAGTGTTTTTCCTGGCGAAATTCGATACTTTTTTTTTGTAAAAAAAAAACAGAAAATGTCGATTTTCACCCTGAAGCCGTAGACTTAGAATTTTCGCACTATTTTTCCCGTATTCCTCGTTCGATTTACCATAGGATAGAGTGTTTTTCCTGGCGAAATTCGATACTTTTTTTTGTAAAAAAAAAACAGAAAATGTCGATTTTCACCCTGAAGCCGTAGACTTAGAATTTTCGCACTATTTTTCCCGTATTCCTCGTTCGATTTACCATAGGATAGAGTGTTTTTCCTGGCGAAATTCGATACTTTTTTTTTGTAAAAAAAAAAAAACAGAAAATGTCGATTTTCACCCTGAAGCCGTAGACTTAGAATTTTCGCACTATTTTTCCCGTATTCCTCGTTCGATTTACCATAGGATAGAGTGTTTTTCCTGGCGAAATTCGATACTTTTTTTTGTAAAAAAAAACAGAAAATGTCGATTTTCACCCTGAAGCCGTAGACTTAGAATTTTCGCACTATTTTTCCCGTATTCCTCGTTCGATTTACCATAGGATAGAGTGTTTTTCCTGGCGAAATTCGATACTTTTTTTTTGTAAAAAAAAAAACAGAAAATGTCGATTTTCACCCTGAAGCCGTAGACTTAGAATTTTCGCACTATTTTTCCCGTATTCCTCGTTCGATTTACCATAGGATAGAGTGTTTTTCCTGGCGAAATTCGATACTTTTTTTTTGTAAAAAAAACAGAAAATGTCGATTTTCACCCTGAAGCCGTAGACTTAGAATTTTCGCACTATTTTTCCCGTATTCCTCGTTCGATTTACCATAGGATAGAGTGTTTTTCCTGGCGAAATTCGATACTTTTTTTTTTGTAAAAAAAAACAGAAAATGTCGATTTTCACCCTGAAGCCGTAGACTTAGAATTTTCGCACTATTTTTCCCGTATTCCTCGTTCGATTTACCATAGGATAGAGTGTTTTTCCTGGCGAAATTCGATACTTTTTTTTTGTAAAAAAAAAAAACAGAAAATGTCGATTTTCACCCTGAAGCCGTAGACTTAGAATTTTCGCACTATTTTTCCCGTATTCCTCGTTCGATTTACCATAGGATAGAGTGTTTTTCCTGGCGAAATTCGATACTTTTTTTTTGTAAAAAAAAAACAGAAAATGTCGATTTTCACCCTGAAGCCGTAGACTTAGAATTTTCGCACTATTTTTCCCGTATTCCTCGTTCGATTTACCATAGGATAGAGTGTTTTTCCTGGCGAAATTCGATACTTTTTTTTTGTAAAAAAAAACAGAAAATGTCGATTTTCACCCTGAAGCCGTAGACTTAGAATTTTCGCACTATTTTTCCCGTATTCCTCGTTCGATTTACCATAGGATAGAGTGTTTTTCCTGGCGAAATTCGATACTTTTTTTTTTGTAAAAAAAAAAACAGAAAATGTCGATTTTCACCCTGAAGCCGTAGACTTAGAATTTTCGCACTATTTTTCCCGTATTCCTCGTTCGATTTACCATAGGATAGAGTGTTTTTCCTGGCGAAATTCGATACTTTTTTTTTGTAAAAAAAAAACAGAAAATGTCGATTTTCACCCTGAAGCCGTAGACTTAGAATTTTCGCACTATTTTTCCCGTATTCCTCGTTCGATTTACCATAGGATAGAGTGTTTTTCCTGGCGAAATTCGATACTTTTTTTTTGTAAAAAAAAAAACAGAAAATGTCGATTTTCACCCTGAAGCCGTAGACTTAGAATTTTCGCACTATTTTTCCCGTATTCCTCGTTCGATTTACCATAGGATAGAGTGTTTTTCCTGGCGAAATTCGATACTTTTTTTTTGTAAAAAAAAAACAGAAAATGTCGATTTTCACCCTGAAGCCGTAGACTTAGAATTTTCGCACTATTTTTCCCGTATTCCTCGTTCGATTTACCATAGGATAGAGTGTTTTTCCTGGCGAAATTCGATACTTTTTTTTTGTAAAAAAAAACAGAAAATGTCGATTTTCACCCTGAAGCCGTAGACTTAGAATTTTCGCACTATTTTTCCCGTATTCCTCGTTCGATTTACCATAGGATAGAGTGTTTTTCCTGGCGAAATTCGATACTTTTTTTTTGTAAAAAAAAACAGAAAATGTCGATTTTCACCCTGAAGCCGTAGACTTAGAATTTTCGCACTATTTTTCCCGTATTCCTCGTTCGATTTACCATAGGATAGAGTGTTTTTCCTGGCGAAATTCGATACTTTTTTTGTAAAAAAAAAACAGAAAATGTCGATTTTCACCCTGAAGCCGTAGACTTAGAATTTTCGCACTATTTTTCCCGTATTCCTCGTTCGATTTACCATAGGATAGAGTGTTTTTCCTGGCGAAATTCGATACTTTTTTTTTGTAAAAAAAAAAACAGAAAATGTCGATTTTCACCCTGAAGCCGTAGACTTAGAATTTTCGCACTATTTTTCCCGTATTCCTCGTTCGATTTACCATAGGATAGAGTGTTTTTCCTGGCGAAATTCGATACTTTTTTTTTGTAAAAAAAAACAGAAAATGTCGATTTTCACCCTGAAGCCGTAGACTTAGAATTTTCGCACTATTTTTCCCGTATTCCTCGTTCGATTTACCATAGGATAGAGTGTTTTTCCTGGCGAAATTCGATACTTTTTTTTTGTAAAAAAAAAACAGAAAATGTCGATTTTCACCCTGAAGCCGTAGACTTAGAATTTTCGCACTATTTTTCCCGTATTCCTCGTTCGATTTACCATAGGATAGAGTGTTTTTCCTGGCGAAATTCGATACTTTTTTTATAAAAAAAAACAGAAAATGTCGATTTTCACCCTGAAGCCGTAGACTTAGAATTTTCGCACTATTTTTCCCGTATTCCTCGTTCGATTTACCATAGGATAGAGTGTTTTTCCTGGCGAAATTCGATACTTTTTTTTTGTAAAAAAAAACAGAAAATGTCGATTTTCACCCTGAAGCCGTAGACTTAGAATTTTCGCACTATTTTTCCCGTATTCCTCGTTCGATTTACCATAGGATAGAGTGTTTTTCCTGGCGAAATTCGATACTTTTTTTGTAAAAAAAAACAGAAAATGTCGATTTTCACCCTGAAGCCGTAGACTTAGAATTTTCGCACTATTTTTCCCGTATTCCTCGTTCGATTTACCATAGGATAGAGTGTTTTTCCTGGCGAAATTCGATACTTTTTTTTTGTAAAAAAAAACAGAAAATGTCGATTTTCACCCTGAAGCCGTAGACTTAGAATTTTCGCACTATTTTTCCCGTATTCCTCGTTCGATTTACCATAGGATAGAGTGTTTTTCCTGGCGAAATTCGATACTTTTTTTTGTAAAAAAAAAACAGAAAATGTCGATTTTCACCCTGAAGCCGTAGACTTAGAATTTTCGCACTATTTTTCCCGTATTCCTCGTTCGATTTACCATAGGATAGAGTGTTTTTCCTGGCGAAATTCGATACTTTTTTTTGTAAAAAAAACAGAAAATGTCGATTTTCACCCTGAAGCCGTAGACTTAGAATTTTCGCACTATTTTTCCCGTATTCCTCGTTCGATTTACCATAGGATAGAGTGTTTTTCCTGGCGAAATTCGATACTTTTTTTTGTAAAAAAAAAACAGAAAATGTCGATTTTCACCCTGAAGCCGTAGACTTAGAATTTTCGCACTATTTTTCCCGTATTCCTCGTTCGATTTACCATAGGATAGAGTGTTTTTCCTGGCGAAATTCGATACTTTTTTTTTTGTAAAAAAAAACAGAAAATGTCGATTTTCACCCTGAAGCCGTAGACTTAGAATTTTCGCACTATTTTTCCCGTATTCCTCGTTCGATTTACCATAGGATAGAGTGTTTTTCCTGGCGAAATTCGATACTTTTTTTTGTAAAAAAAAACAGAAAATGTCGATTTTCACCCTGAAGCCGTAGACTTAGAATTTTCGCACTATTTTTCCCGTATTCCTCGTTCGATTTACCATAGGATAGAGTGTTTTTCCTGGCGAAATTCGATACTTTTTTTTTGTAAAAAAAAACAGAAAATGTCGATTTTCACCCTGAAGCCGTAGACTTAGAATTTTCGCACTATTTTTCCCGTATTCCTCGTTCGATTTACCATAGGATAGAGTGTTTTTCCTGGCGAAATTCGATACTTTTTTTTGTAAAAAAAAAACAGAAAATGTCGATTTTCACCCTGAAGCCGTAGACTTAGAATTTTCGCACTATTTTTCCCGTATTCCTCGTTCGATTTACCATAGGATAGAGTGTTTTTCCTGGCGAAATTCGATACTTTTTTTTTGTAAAAAAAAAACAGAAAATGTCGATTTTCACCCTGAAGCCGTAGACTTAGAATTTTCGCACTATTTTTCCCGTATTCCTCGTTCGATTTACCATAGGATAGAGTGTTTTTCCTGGCGAAATTCGATACTTTTTTTGTAAAAAAAAACAGAAAATGTCGATTTTCACCCTGAAGCCGTAGACTTAGAATTTTCGCACTATTTTTCCCGTATTCCTCGTTCGATTTACCATAGGATAGAGTGTTTTTCCTGGCGAAATTCGATACTTTTTTTTGTAAAAAAAAAACAGAAAATGTCGATTTTCACCCTGAAGCCGTAGACTTAGAATTTTCGCACTATTTTTCCCGTATTCCTCGTTCGATTTACCATAGGATAGAGTGTTTTTCCTGGCGAAATTCGATACTTTTTTTTGTAAAAAAAAACAGAAAATGTCGATTTTCACCCTGAAGCCGTAGACTTAGAATTTTCGCACTATTTTTCCCGTATTCCTCGTTCGATTTACCATAGGATAGAGTGTTTTTCCTGGCGAAATTCGATACTTTTTTTTGTAAAAAAAAAACAGAAAATGTCGATTTTCACCCTGAAGCCGTAGACTTAGAATTTTCGCACTATTTTTCCCGTATTCCTCGTTCGATTTACCATAGGATAGAGTGTTTTTCCTGGCGAAATTCGATACTTTTTTTTTTGGAAAAAAAAACAGAAAATGTCGATTTTCACCCTGAAGCCGTAGACTTAGAATTTTCGCACTATTTTTCCCGTATTCCTCGTTCGATTTACCATAGGATAGAGTGTTTTTCCTGGCGAAATTCGATACTTTTTTTTTGTAAAAAAAAACAGAAAATGTCGATTTTCACCCTGAAGCCGTAGACTTAGAATTTTCGCACTATTTTTCCCGTATTCCTCGTTCGATTTACCATAGGATAGAGTGTTTTTCCTGGCGAAATTCGATACTTTTTTTTTTAAAAAAAAAAACAGAAAATGTCGATTTTCACCCTGAAGCCGTAGACTTAGAATTTTCGCACTATTTTTCCCGTATTCCTCGTTCGATTTACCATAGGATAGAGTGTTTTTCCTGGCGAAATTCGATACTTTTTTTTTGTAAAAAAAAACAGAAAATGTCGATTTTCACCCTGAAGCCGTAGACTTAGAATTTTCGCACTATTTTTCCCGTATTCCTCGTTCGATTTACCATAGGATAGAGTGTTTTTCCTGGCGAAATTCGATACTTTTTTTTTGTAAAAAAAAACAGAAAATGTCGATTTTCACCCTGAAGCCGTAGACTTAGAATTTTCGCACTATTTTTCCCGTATTCCTCGTTCGATTTACCATAGGATAGAGTGTTTTTCCTGGCGAAATTCGATACTTTTTTTTTGTAAAAAAAAAAAACAGAAAATGTCGATTTTCACCCTGAAGCCGTAGACTTAGAATTTTCGCACTATTTTTCCCGTATTCCTCGTTCGATTTACCATAGGATAGAGTGTTTTTCCTGGCGAAATTCGATACTTTTTTTTTGTAAAAAAAAAACAGAAAATGTCGATTTTCACCCTGAAGCCGTAGACTTAGAATTTTCGCACTATTTTTCCCGTATTCCTCGTTCGATTTACCATAGGATAGAGTGTTTTTCCTGGCGAAATTCGATACTTTTTTTTTGTAAAAAAAAACAGAAAATGTCGATTTTCACCCTGAAGCCGTAGACTTAGAATTTTCGCACTATTTTTCCCGTATTCCTCGTTCGATTTACCATAGGATAGAGTGTTTTTCCTGGCGAAATTCGATACTTTTTTTTTGTAAAAAAAAACAGAAAATGTCGATTTTCACCCTGAAGCCGTAGACTTAGAATTTTCGCACTATTTTTCCCGTATTCCTCGTTCGATTTACCATAGGATAGAGTGTTTTTCCTGGCGAAATTCGATACTTTTTTTTTGTAAAAAAAAACAGAAAATGTCGATTTTCACCCTGAAGCCGTAGACTTAGAATTTTCGCACTATTTTTCCCGTATTCCTCGTTCGATTTACCATAGGATAGAGTGGTTTTCCTGGCGAAATTCGATACTTTTTTTTGTAAAAAAAAACAGAAAATGTCGATTTTCACCCTGAAGCCGTAGACTTAGAATTTTCGCACTATTTTTCCCGTATTCCTCGTTCGATTTACCATAGGATAGAGTGTTTTTCCTGGCGAAATTCGATACTTTTTTTTTGTAAAAAAAAAACAGAAAATGTCGATTTTCACCCTGAAGCCGTAGACTTAGAATTTTCGCACTATTTTTCCCGTATTCCTCGTTCGATTTACCATAGGATAGAGTGTTTTTCCTGGCGAAATTCGATACTTTTTTTTTGTAAAAAAAAAAAACAGAAAATGTCGATTTTCACCCTGAAGCCGTAGACTTAGAATTTTCGCACTATTTTTCCCGTATTCCTCGTTCGATTTACCATAGGATAGAGTGTTTTTCCTGGCGAAATTCGATACTTTTTTTTTGTAAAAAAAAACAGAAAATGTCGATTTTCACCCTGAAGCCGTAGACTTAGAATTTTCGCACTATTTTTCCCGTATTCCTCGTTCGATTTACCATAGGATAGAGTGTTTTTCCTGGCGAAATTCGATACTTTTTTTTGTAAAAAAAAAACAGAAAATGTCGATTTTCACCCTGAAGCCGTAGACTTAGAATTTTCGCACTATTTTTCCCGTATTCCTCGTTCGATTTACCATAGGATAGAGTGTTTTTCCTGGCGAAATTCGATACTTTTTTTTGTAAAAAAAAAACAGAAAATGTCGATTTTCACCCTGAAGCCGTAGACTTAGAATTTTCGCACTATTTTTCCCGTATTCCTCGTTCGATTTACCATAGGATAGAGTGTTTTTCCTGGCGAAATTCGATACTTTTTTTTTGTAAAAAAAAACAGAAAATGTCGATTTTCACCCTGAAGCCGTAGACTTAGAATTTTCGCACTATTTTTCCCGTATTCCTCGTTCGATTTACCATAGGATAGAGTGTTTTTCCTGGCGAAATTCGATACTTTTTTTTTGTAAAAAAAAAACAGAAAATGTCGATTTTCACCCTGAAGCCGTAGACTTAGAATTTTCGCACTATTTTTCCCGTATTCCTCGTTCGATTTACCATAGGATAGAGTGTTTTTCCTGGCGAAATTCGATACTTTTTTTTTTGTAAAAAAAAAACAGAAAATGTCGATTTTCACCCTGAAGCCGTAGACTTAGAATTTTCGCACTATTTTTCCCGTATTCCTCGTTCGATTTACCATAGGATAGAGTGTTTTTCCTGGCGAAATTCGATACTTTTTTTTTTGTAAAAAAAAAACAGAAAATGTCGATTTTCACCCTGAAGCCGTAGACTTAGAATTTTCGCACTATTTTTCCCGTATTCCTCGTTCGATTTACCATAGGATAGAGTGTTTTTCCTGGCGAAATTCGATACTTTTTTTTTGTAAAAAAAAAACAGAAAATGTCGATTTTCACCCTGAAGCCGTAGACTTAGAATTTTCGCACTATTTTTCCCGTATTCCTCGTTCGATTTACCATAGGATAGAGTGTTTTTCCTGGCGAAATTCGATACTTTTTTTTTGTAAAAAAAAACAGAAAATGTCGATTTTCACCCTGAAGCCGTAGACTTAGAATTTTCGCACTATTTTTCCCGTATTCCTCGTTCGATTTACCATAGGATAGAGTGTTTTTCCTGGCGAAATTCGATACTTTTTTTTTGTAAAAAAAACAGAAAATGTCGATTTTCACCCTGAAGCCGTAGACTTAGAATTTTCGCACTATTTTTCCCGTATTCCTCGTTCGATTTACCATAGGATAGAGTGTTTTTCCTGGCGAAATTCGATACTAATTTTTTTGTAAAAAAAAACAGAAAATGTCGATTTTCACCCTGAAGCCGTAGACTTAGAATTTTCGCACTATTTTTCCCGTATTCCTCGTTCGATTTACCATAGGATAGAGTGTTTTTCCTGGCGAAATTCGATACTTTTTTTTTGTAAAAAAAAAACAGAAAATGTCGATTTTCACCCTGAAGCCGTAGACTTAGAATTTTCGCACTATTTTTCCCGTATTCCTCGTTCGATTTACCATAGGATAGAGTGTTTTTCCTGGCGAAATTCGATACTTTTTTTTTGTAAAAAAAAACAGAAAATGTCGATTTTCACCCTGAAGCCGTAGACTTAGAATTTTCGCACTATTTTTCCCGTATTCCTCGTTCGATTTACCATAGGATAGAGTGTTTTTCCTGGCGAAATTCGATACTTTTTTTTTTGGAAAAAAAAAACAGAAAATGTCGATTTTCACCCTGAAGCCGTAGACTTAGAATTTTCGCACTATTTTTCCCGTATTCCTCGTTCGATTTACCATAGGATAGAGTGTTTTTCCTGGCGAAATTCGATACTTTTTTTTGTAAAAAAAAACAGAAAATGTCGATTTTCACCCTGAAGTCGTAGACTTAGAATTTTCGCACTATTTTTCCCGTATTCCTCGTTCGATTTACCATAGGATAGAGTGTTTTTCCTGGCGAAATTCGATACTTTTTTTGGTAAAAAAAAAACAGAAAATGTCGATTTTCACCCTGAAGCCGTAGACTTAGAATTTTCGCACTATTTTTCCCGTATTCCTCGTTCGATTTACCATAGGATAGAGTGTTTTTCCTGGCGAAATTCGATACTTTTTTTTTGTAAAAAAAAACAGAAAATGTCGATTTTCACCCTGAAGCCGTAGACTTAGAATTTTCGCACTATTTTTCCCGTATTCCTCGTTCGATTTACCATAGGATAGAGTGTTTTTCCTGGCGAAATTCGATACTTTTTTTTTGTAAAAAAAAAACAGAAAATGTCGATTTTCACCCTGAAGCCGTAGACTTAGAATTTTCGCACTATTTTTCCCGTATTCCTCGTTCGATTTACCATAGGATAGAGTGTTTTTCCTGGCGAAATTCGATACTATTTTTTTTTTTAAAAAAAACAGAAAATGTCGATTTTCACCCTGAAGCCGTAGACTTAGAATTTTCGCACTATTTTTCCCGTATTCCTCGTTCGATTTACCATAGGATAGAGTGTTTTTCCTGGCGAAATTCGATACTTTTTTTTTGTAAAAAAAAACAGAAAATGTCGATTTTCACCCTGAAGCCGTAGACTTAGAATTTTCGCACTATTTTTCCCGTATTCCTCGTTCGATTTACCATAGGATAGAGTGTTTTTCCTGGCGAAATTCGATACTTTTTTTTGTAAAAAAAAAACAGAAAATGTCGATTTTCACCCTGAAGCCGTAGACTTAGAATTTTCGCACTATTTTTCCCGTATTCCTCGTTCGATTTACCATAGGATAGAGTGTTTTTCCTGGCGAAATTCGATACTTTTTTTTGTAAAAAAAAAACAGAAAATGTCGATTTTCACCCTGAAGCCGTAGACTTAGAATTTTCGCACTATTTTTCCCGTATTCCTCGTTCGATTTACCATAGGATAGAGTGTTTTTCCTGGCGAAATTCGATACTTTTTTTTTGTAAAAAAAAAACAGAAAATGTCGATTTTCACCCTGAAGCCGTAGACTTAGAATTTTCGCACTATTTTTCCCGTATTCCTCGTTCGATTTACCATAGGATAGAGTGTTTTTCCTGGCGAAATTCGATACTTTTTTTTGTAAAAAAAAAACAGAAAATGTCGATTTTCACCCTGAAGCCGTAGACTTAGAATTTTCGCACTATTTTTCCCGTATTCCTCGTTCGATTTACCATAGGATAGAGTGTTTTTCCTGGCGAAATTCGATACTTTTTTTTTGTAAAAAAAAAACAGAAAATGTCGATTTTCACCCTGAAGCCGTAGACTTAGAATTTTCGCACTATTTTTCCCGTATTCCTCGTTCGATTTACCATAGGATAGAGTGTTTTTCCTGGCGAAATTCGATACTTTTTTTTTGTAAAAAAAAAACAGAAAATGTCGATTTTCACCCTGAAGCCGTAGACTTAGAATTTTCGCACTATTTTTCCCGTATTCCTCGTTCGATTTACCATAGGATAGAGTGTTTTTCCTGGCGAAATTCGATACTTTTTTTTGTAAAAAAAAAACAACAGAAAATGTCGATTTTCACCCTGAAGCCGTAGACTTAGAATTTTCGCACTATTTTTCCCGTATTCCTCGTTCGATTTACCATAGGATAGAGTGTTTTTCCTGGCGAAATTCGATACTTTTTTTTTGTAAAAAAAAACAGAAAATGTCGATTTTCACCCTGAAGCCGTAGACTTAGAATTTTCGCACTATTTTTCCCGTATTCCTCGTTCGATTTACCATAGGATAGAGTGTTTTTCCTGGCGAAATTCGATACTTTTTTTTGTAAAAAAAAACAGAAAATGTCGATTTTCACCCTGAAGCCGTAGACTTAGAATTTTCGCACTATTTTTCCCGTATTCCTCGTTCGATTTACCATAGGATAGAGTGTTTTTCCTGGCGAAATTCGATACTTTTTTTTTGTAAAAAAAAAACAGAAAATGTCGATTTTCACCCTGAAGCCGTAGACTTAGAATTTTCGCACTATTTTTCCCGTATTCCTCGTTCGATTTACCATAGGATAGAGTGTTTTTCCTGGCGAAATTCGATACTTTTTTTTTGTAAAAAAAAACAGAAAATGTCGATTTTCACCCTGAAGCCGTAGACTTAGAATTTTCGCACTATTTTTCCCGTATTCCTCGTTCGATTTACCATAGGATAGAGTGTTTTTCCTGGCGAAATTCGATACTTTTTTTTTTTGTAAAAAAAAAACAGAAAATGTCGATTTTCACCCTGAAGCCGTAGACTTAGAATTTTCGCACTATTTTTCCCGTATTCCTCGTTCGATTTACCATAGGATAGAGTGTTTTTCCTGGCGAAATTCGATACTTTTTTTTGTAAAAAAAAAACAGAAAATGTCGATTTTCACCCTGAAGCCGTAGACTTAGAATTTTCGCACTATTTTTCCCGTATTCCTCGTTCGATTTACCATAGGATAGAGTGTTTTTCCTGGCGAAATTCGATACTTTTTTTTTGTAAAAAAAAACAGAAAATGTCGATTTTCACCCTGAAGCCGTAGACTTAGAATTTTCGCACTATTTTTCCCGTATTCCTCGTTCGATTTACCATAGGATAGAGTGTTTTTCCTGGCGAAATTCGATACTTTTTTTTTGTAAAAAAAAAACAGAAAATGTCGATTTTCACCCTGAAGCCGTAGACTTAGAATTTTCGCACTATTTTTCCCGTATTCCTCGTTCGATTTACCATAGGATAGAGTGTTTTTCCTGGCGAAATTCGATACTTTTTTTTTGTAAAAAAAAACAGAAAATGTCGATTTTCACCCTGAAGCCGTAGACTTAGAATTTTCGCACTATTTTTCCCGTATTCCTCGTTCGATTTACCATAGGATAGAGTGTTTTTCCTGGCGAAATTCGATACTTTTTTTTTGTAAAAAAAAAACAGAAAATGTCGATTTTCACCCTGAAGCCGTAGACTTAGAATTTTCGCACTATTTTTCCCGTATTCCTCGTTCGATTTACCATAGGATAGAGTGTTTTTCCTGGCGAAATTCGATACTTTTTTTTGTAAAAAAAAAACAGAAAATGTCGATTTTCACCCTGAAGCCGTAGACTTAGAATTTTCGCACTATTTTTCCCGTATTCCTCGTTCGATTTACCATAGGATAGAGTGTTTTTCCTGGCGAAATTCGATACTTTTTTTTTTGTAAAAAAAAACAGAAAATGTCGATTTTCACCCTGAAGCCGTAGACTTAGAATTTTCGCACTATTTTTCCCGTATTCCTCGTTCGATTTACCATAGGATAGAGTGTTTTTCCTGGCGAAATTCGATACTTTTTTTTGTAAAAAAAAAACAGAAAATGTCGATTTTCACCCTGAAGCCGTAGACTTAGAATTTTCGCACTATTTTTCCCGTATTCCTCGTTCGATTTACCATAGGATAGAGTGTTTTTCCTGGCGAAATTCGATACTTTTTTTTTGTAAAAAAAAACAGAAAATGTCGATTTTCACCCTGAAGCCGTAGACTTAGAATTTTCGCACTATTTTTCCCGTATTCCTCGTTCGATTTACCATAGGATAGAGTGTTTTTCCTGGCGAAATTCGATACTTTTTTTTGTAAAAAAAAACAGAAAATGTCGATTTTCACCCTGAAGCCGTAGACTTAGAATTTTCGCACTATTTTTCCCGTATTCCTCGTTCGATTTACCATAGGATAGAGTGTTTTTCCTGGCGAAATTCGATACTTTTTTTTTGTAAAAAAAAACAGAAAATGTCGATTTTCACCCTGAAGCCGTAGACTTAGAATTTTCGCACTATTTTTCCCGTATTCCTCGTTCGATTTACCATAGGATAGAGTGTTTTTCCTGGCGAAATTCGATACTTTTTTTTTGTAAAAAAAAACAGAAAATGTCGATTTTCACCCTGAAGCCGTAGACTTAGAATTTTCGCACTATTTTTCCCGTATTCCTCGTTCGATTTACCATAGGATAGAGTGTTTTTCCTGGCGAAATTCGATACTTTTTTTTGTAAAAAAAAACAGAAAATGTCGATTTTCACCCTGAAGCCGTAGACTTAGAATTTTCGCACTATTTTTCCCGTATTCCTCGTTCGATTTACCATAGGATAGAGTGTTTTTCCTGGCGAAATTCGATACTTTTTTTTTGTAAAAAAAAACAGAAAATGTCGATTTTCACCCTGAAGCCGTAGACTTAGAATTTTCGCACTATTTTTCCCGTATTCCTCGTTCGATTTACCATAGGATAGAGTGTTTTTCCTGGCGAAATTCGATACTTTTTTTTTGTAAAAAAAAAACAGAAAATGTCGATTTTCACCCTGAAGCCGTAGACTTAGAATTTTCGCACTATTTTTCCCGTATTCCTCGTTCGATTTACCATAGGATAGAGTGTTTTTCCTGGCGAAATTCGATACTTTTTTTTTGTAAAAAAAAACAGAAAATGTCGATTTTCACCCTGAAGCCGTAGACTTAGAATTTTCGCACTATTTTTCCCGTATTCCTCGTTCGATTTACCATAGGATAGAGTGTTTTTCCTGGCGAAATTCGATACTTTTTTTTTGTAAAAAAAAACAGAAAATGTCGATTTTCACCCTGAAGCCGTAGACTTAGAATTTTCGCACTATTTTTCCCGTATTCCTCGTTCGATTTACCATAGGATAGAGTGTTTTTCCTGGCGAAATTCGATACTTTTTTTTTGTAAAAAAAAACAGAAAATGTCGATTTTCACCCTGAAGCCGTAGACTTAGAATTTTCGCACTATTTTTCCCGTATTCCTCGTTCGATTTACCATAGGATAGAGTGTTTTTCCTGGCGAAATTCGATACTTTTTTTTTGTAAAAAAAAACAGAAAATGTCGATTTTCACCCTGAAGCCGTAGACTTAGAATTTTCGCACTATTTTTCCCGTATTCCTCGTTCGATTTACCATAGGATAGAGTGTTTTTCCTGGCGAAATTCGATACTTTTTTTTTGGTAAAAAAAAACAGAAAATGTCGATTTTCACCCTGAAGCCGTAGACTTAGAATTTTCGCACTATTTTTCCCGTATTCCTCGTTCGATTTACCATAGGATAGAGTGTTTTTCCTGGCGAAATTCGATACTTTTTTTTTGTAAAAAAAAAACAGAAAATGTCGATTTTCACCCTGAAGCCGTAGACTTAGAATTTTCGCACTATTTTTTCCCGTATTCCTCGTTCGATTTACCAGAGGATAGAGTGTTTTTCCTGGCGAAATTCGATACTTTTTTTTTGTAAAAAAAAACAGAAAATGTCGATTTTCACCCTGAAGCCGTAGACTTAGAATTTTCGCACTATTTTTCCCGTATTCCTCGTTCGATTTACCATAGGATAGAGTGTTTTTCCTGGCGAAATTCGATACTTTTTTTTTTGTAAAAAAAAAAACAGAAAATGTCGATTTTCACCCTGAAGCCGTAGACTTAGAATTTTCGCACTATTTTTCCCGTATTCCTCGTTCGATTTACCATAGGATAGAGTGTTTTTCCTGGCGAAATTCGATACTTTTTTTTTGTAAAAAAAAAACAGAAAATGTCGATTTTCACCCTGAAGCCGTAGACTTAGAATTTTCGCACTATTTTTCCCGTATTCCTCGTTCGATTTACCATAGGATAGAGTGTTTTTCCTGGCGAAATTCGATACTTTTTTTTTGTAAAAAAAAACAGAAAATGTCGATTTTCACCCTGAAGCCGTAGACTTAGAATTTTCGCACTATTTTTCCCGTATTCCTCGTTCGATTTACCATAGGATAGAGTGTTTTTCCTGGCGAAATTCGATACTTTTTTTTGTAAAAAAAAACAGAAAATGTCGATTTTCACCCTGAAGCCGTAGACTTAGAATTTTCGCACTATTTTTCCCGTATTCCTCGTTCGATTTACCATAGGATAGAGTGTTTTTCCTGGCGAAATTCGATACTTTTTTTTTGTAAAAAAAAACAGAAAATGTCGATTTTCACCCTGAAGCCGTAGACTTAGAATTTTCGCACTATTTTTCCCGTATTCCTCGTTCGATTTACCATAGGATAGAGTGTTTTTCCTGGCGAAATTCGATACTTTTTTTTTTGTAAAAAAAAAACAGAAAATGTCGATTTTCACCCTGAAGCCGTAGACTTAGAATTTTCGCACTATTTTTCCCGTATTCCTCGTTCGATTTACCATAGGATAGAGTGTTTTTCCTGGCGAAATTCGATACTTTTTTTTGTAAAAAAAAACAGAAAATGTCGATTTTCACCCTGAAGCCGTAGACTTAGAATTTTCGCACTATTTTTCCCGTATTCCTCGTTCGATTTACCATAGGATAGAGTGTTTTTCCTGGCGAAATTCGATACTTTTTTTTTGTAAAAAAAAACAGAAAATGTCGATTTTCACCCTGAAGCCGTAGACTTAGAATTTTCGCACTATTTTTCCCGTATTCCTCGTTCGATTTACCATAGGATAGAGTGTTTTTCCTGGCGAAATTCGATACTTTTTCTTTTATAAAAAAAAACAGAAAATGTCGATTTTCACCCTGAAGCCGTAGACTTAGAATTTTCGCACTATTTTTCCCGTATTCCTCGTTCGATTTACCATAGGATAGAGTGTTTTTCCTGGCGAAATTCGATACTTTTTTTTTGTAAAAAAAAAACAGAAAATGTCGATTTTCACCCTGAAGCCGTAGACTTAGAATTTTCGCACTATTTTTCCCGTATTCCTCGTTCGATTTACCATAGGATAGAGTGTTTTTCCTGGCGAAATTCGATACTTTTTTTTTGTAAAAAAAAACAGAAAATGTCGATTTTCACCCTGAAGCCGTAGACTTAGAATTTTCGCACTATTTTTCCCGTATTCCTCGTTCGATTTACCATAGGATAGAGTGTTTTTCCTGGCGAAATTCGATACTTTTTTTTTGTAAAAAAAAACAGAAAATGTCGATTTTCACCCTGAAGCCGTAGACTTAGAATTTTCGCACTATTTTTCCCGTATTCCTCGTTCGATTTACCATAGGATAGAGTGTTTTTCCTGGCGAAATTCGATACTTTTTTTGTAAAAAAAAACAGAAAATGTCGATTTTCACCCTGAAGCCGTAGACTTAGAATTTTCGCACTATTTTTCCCGTATTCCTCGTTCGATTTACCATAGGATAGAGTGTTTTTCCTGGCGAAATTCGATACTTTTTTTTTGTAAAAAAAAACAGAAAATGTCGATTTTCACCCTGAAGCCGTAGACTTAGAATTTTCGCACTATTTTTCCCGTATTCCTCGTTCGATTTACCATAGGATAGAGTGTTTTTCCTGGCGAAATTCGATACTTTTTTTTGTAAAAAAAAAACAGAAAATGTCGATTTTCACCCTGAAGCCGTAGACTTAGAATTTTCGCACTATTTTTCCCGTATTCCTCGTTCGATTTACCATAGGATAGAGTGTTTTTCCTGGCGAAATTCGATACTTTTTTTTTGTAAAAAAAAAACAGAAAATGTCGATTTTCACCCTGAAGCCGTAGACTTAGAATTTTCGCACTATTTTTCCCGTATTCCTCGTTCGATTTACCATAGGATAGAGTGTTTTTCCTGGCGAAATTCGATACTTTTTTTTTGTAAAAAAAAACAGAAAATGTCGATTTTCACCCTGAAGCCGTAGACTTAGAATTTTCGCACTATTTTTCCCGTATTCCTCGTTCGATTTACCATAGGATAGAGTGTTTTTCCTGGCGAAATTCGATACTTTTTTTTTGTAAAAAAAAAACAGAAAATGTCGATTTTCACCCTGAAGCCGTAGACTTAGAATTTTCGCACTATTTTTCCCGTATTCCTCGTTCGATTTACCATAGGATAGAGTGTTTTTCCTGGCGAAATTCGATACTTTTTTTTTGTAAAAAAAAACAGAAAATGTCGATTTTCACCCTGAAGCCGTAGACTTAGAATTTTCGCACTATTTTTCCCGTATTCCTCGTTCGATTTACCATAGGATAGAGTGTTTTTCCTGGCGAAATTCGATACTTTTTTTTTGTAAAAAAAAAACAGAAAATGTCGATTTTCACCCTGAAGCCGTAGACTTAGAATTTTCGCACTATTTTTCCCGTATTCCTCGTTCGATTTACCATAGGATAGAGTGTTTTTCCTGGCGAAATTCGATACTTTTTTTTGTAAAAAAAAACAGAAAATGTCGATTTTCACCCTGAAGCCGTAGACTTAGAATTTTCGCACTATTTTTCCCGTATTCCTCGTTCGATTTACCATAGGATAGAGTGTTTTTCCTGGCGAAATTCGATACTTTTTTTTTGTAAAAAAAAAAACAGAAAATGTCGATTTTCACCCTGAAGCCGTAGACTTAGAATTTTCGCACTATTTTTCCCGTATTCCTCGTTCGATTTACCATAGGATAGAGTGTTTTTCCTGGCGAAATTCGATACTTTTTTTTTGTAAAAAAAAACAGAAAATGTCGATTTTCACCCTGAAGCCGTAGACTTAGAATTTTCGCACTATTTTTCCCGTATTCCTCGTTCGATTTACCATAGGATAGAGTGTTTTTCCTGGCGAAATTCGATACTTTTTTTTGTAAAAAAAAAACAGAAAATGTCGATTTTCACCCTGAAGCCGTAGACTTAGAATTTTCGCACTATTTTTCCCGTATTCCTCGTTCGATTTACCATAGGATAGAGTGTTTTTCCTGGCGAAATTCGATACTTTTTTTTTGTAAAAAAAAAACAGAAAATGTCGATTTTCACCCTGAAGCCGTAGACTTAGAATTTTCGCACTATTTTTCCCGTATTCCTCGTTCGATTTACCATAGGATAGAGTGTTTTTCCTGGCGAAATTCGATACTTTTTTTTTGTAAAAAAAAACAGAAAATGTCGATTTTCACCCTGAAGCCGTAGACTTAGAATTTTCGCACTATTTTTCCCGTATTCCTCGTTCGATTTACCATAGGATAGAGTGTTTTTCCTGGCGAAATTCGATACTTTTTTTGTTAAAAAAAAAACAGAAAATGTCGATTTTCACCCTGAAGCCGTAGACTTAGAATTTTCGCACTATTTTTCCCGTATTCCTCGTTCGATTTACCATAGGATAGAGTGTTTTTCCTGGCGAAATTCGATACTTTTTTTTTGTAAAAAAAAACAGAAAATGTCGATTTTCACCCTGAAGCCGTAGACTTAGAATTTTCGCACTATTTTTCCCGTATTCCTCGTTCGATTTACCATAGGATAGAGTGTTTTTCCTGGCGAAATTCGATACTTTTTTTTTTTGTAAAAAAAAACAGAAAATGTCGATTTTCACCCTGAAGCCGTAGACTTAGAATTTTCGCACTATTTTTCCCGTATTCCTCGTTCGATTTACCATAGGATAGAGTGTTTTTCCTGGCGAAATTCGATACTTTTTTTTGTAAAAAAAAAACAGAAAATGTCGATTTTCACCCTGAAGCCGTAGACTTAGAATTTTCGCACTATTTTTCCCGTATTCCTCGTTCGATTTACCATAGGATAGAGTGTTTTTCCTGGCGAAATTCGATACTTTTTTTTTGTAAAAAAAAAACAGAAAATGTCGATTTTCACCCTGAAGCCGTAGACTTAGAATTTTCGCACTATTTTTCCCGTATTCCTCGTTCGATTTACCATAGGATAGAGTGTTTTTCCTGGCGAAATTCGATACTTTTTTTTTGTAAAAAAAAACAGAAAATGTCGATTTTCACCCTGAAGCCGTAGACTTAGAATTTTCGCACTATTTTTCCCGTATTCCTCGTTCGATTTACCATAGGATAGAGTGTTTTTCCTGGCGAAATTCGATACTTTTTTTTTTGTAAAAAAAAAAACAGAAAATGTCGATTTTCACCCTGAAGCCGTAGACTTAGAATTTTCGCACTATTTTTCCCGTATTCCTCGTTCGATTTACCATAGGATAGAGTGTTTTTCCTGGCGAAATTCGATACTTTTTTTTTTGTAAAAAAAAAACAGAAAATGTCGATTTTCACCCTGAAGCCGTAGACTTAGAATTTTCGCACTATTTTTCCCGTATTCCTCGTTCGATTTACCATAGGATAGAGTGTTTTTCCTGGCGAAATTCGATACTTTTTTTTGTAAAAAAAAAACAGAAAATGTCGATTTTCACCCTGAAGCCGTAGACTTAGAATTTTCGCACTATTTTTCCCGTATTCCTCGTTCGATTTACCATAGGATAGAGTGTTTTTCCTGGCGAAATTCGATACTTTTTTTTTGTAAAAAAAAAACAGAAAATGTCGATTTTCACCCTGAAGCCGTAGACTTAGAATTTTCGCACTATTTTTCCCGTATTCCTCGTTCGATTTACCATAGGATAGAGTGTTTTTCCTGGCGAAATTCGATACTTTTTTTTTGTAAAAAAAAAAACAGAAAATGTCGATTTTCACCCTGAAGCCGTAGACTTAGAATTTTCGCACTATTTTTCCCGTATTCCTCGTTCGATTTACCATAGGATAGAGTGTTTTTCCTGGCGAAATTCGATACTTTTTTTTGTAAAAAAAAAAACAGAAAATGTCGATTTTCACCCTGAAGCCGTAGACTTAGAATTTTCGCACTATTTTTCCCGTATTCCTCGTTCGATTTACCATAGGATAGAGTGTTTTTCCTGGCGAAATTCGATACTTTTTTTTTGTAAAAAAAAAACAGAAAATGTCGATTTTCACCCTGAAGCCGTAGACTTAGAATTTTCGCACTATTTTTCCCGTATTCCTCGTTCGATTTACCATAGGATAGAGTGTTTTTCCTGGCGAAATTCGATACTTTTTTTTTGTAAAAAAAAACAGAAAATGTCGATTTTCACCCTGAAGCCGTAGACTTAGAATTTTCGCACTATTTTTCCCGTATTCCTCGTTCGATTTACCATAGGATAGAGTGTTTTTCCTGGCGAAATTCGATACTTTTTTTGTAAAAAAAAAAACAGAAAATGTCGATTTTCACCCTGAAGCCGTAGACTTAGAATTTTCGCACTATTTTTCCCGTATTCCTCGTTCGATTTACCATAGGATAGAGTGTTTTTCCTGGCGAAATTCGATACTTTTTTTTTGTAAAAAAAAAACAGAAAATGTCGATTTTCACCCTGAAGCCGTAGACTTAGAATTTTCGCACTATTTTTCCCGTATTCCTCGTTCGATTTACCATAGGATAGAGTGTTTTTCCTGGCGAAATTCGATACTTTTTTTTTGTAAAAAAAAACAGAAAATGTCGATTTTCACCCTGAAGCCGTAGACTTAGAATTTTCGCACTATTTTTCCCGTATTCCTCGTTCGATTTACCATAGGATAGAGTGTTTTTCCTGGCGAAATTCGATACTTTTTTTTTGTAAAAAAAAACAGAAAATGTCGATTTTCACCCTGAAGCCGTAGACTTAGAATTTTCGCACTATTTTTCCCGTATTCCTCGTTCGATTTACCATAGGATAGAGTGTTTTTCCTGGCGAAATTCGATACTATTCTATTTGAATATATAAACAGAAAATGTCGATTTTCACCCTGAAGCCGTAGACTTAGAATTTTCGCACTATTTTTCCCGTATTCCTCGTTCGATTTACCATAGGATGGAGTGTTTTTCCTGGCGAAATTCGAAACTTTTTTTTGTAAAAAAAAAAACAGAAAATGTCGATTTTCACCCTGAAGCCGTAGACTACACTCTATCCTATGGTAAATCGAACGAGGAATACGGGAATAATAGTGCGAAAATTCTAAGTCAACGGCTTCAGGGTGAAAATCGACATTTTCTGTTTTTTTTTTAAAAAAAAAAAGTATCGAATTTCGCCAGGAAAAACACTCTATCCTATGGTAAATCGAACGAGGAATACGGGAAAAATAGTGCGAAAATTCTAAGTCTACGGCTTCAGGGTGAAAATCGACATTTTCTGTTTTTTTTTTACAAAAAAAAAAGTATCGAATTTCGCCAGGAAAAACACTCTATCCTATGGTAAATCGAACGAGGAATACGGGAAAAATAGTGCGAAAATTCTAAGTCTACGGCTTCAGGGTGAAAATCGACATTTTCTGTTTTTTTTTCCAAAAAAAAAAGTATCGAATTTCGCCAGGAAAAACACTCTATCCTATGGTAAATCGAACGAGGAATACGGGAAAAATAGTGCGAAAATTCTAAGTCTACGGCTTCAGGGTGAAAATCGACATTTTCTGTTTTTTATTTTACGAAAAAAGTATCGAATTTTGCCAGGAAAAACACTCTATCCTATGGTAAATCGGACGAGAAATACGGGAAAAGTAGTGCGGAAATTTCAAGTCTACGGCTTCAGGGTGTAAATCGACATTTTCTTTTTTTTTACAAAAAAAAAGTATCGAATTTCGCCAGGAAAAACACTCTATCCTATGGTAAATCGAACGAGGAATACGGGAAAAATAGTGCGAAAATTCTAAGTCTACGGCTTCAGGGTGAAAATCGACATTTTCTGTTTTTTTTTTACAAAAAAAAAGTATCGAATTTCGCCAGGAAAAACACTCTATCCTATGGTAAATCGAACGAGGAATACGGGAAAAATAGTGCGAAAATTCTAAGTCTACGGCTTCAGGGTGAAAATCGACATTTTCTGTTTTTTTTTTACAAAAATAAAAGTATCGAATTTCGCCAGGAAAAACACTCTATCCTATGGTAAATCGAACGAGGAATACGGGAAAAATAGTGCGAAAATTCTAAGTCTACGGCTCCAGGGTGAAAATCGACATTTTCTGTTTTTTATTTTACAATAAAAAAGTATCGAATTTCGCCAGGAAAAACACTCTATCCTATGGTAAATCGAACGAGGAATACGGGAAAAATAGTGCGAAAATTCTAAGTCTACGGCTTCAGGGTGAAAATCGATATTTTCTGTTTTTTTTTTACAAAAATAAAAGTATCGAATTTCGCCAGGAAAAACACTCTATCCTATGCAGTGTAGACGAAGATACCAGTTTTTTTTATCTAGATATAGATAGGATATTTTGCTATAAAAATATCTAGATCGGATACAGATACCTACAAAGTATCTGTATCTGGGATACAGATACTGAGAATAGATCTAATTTAGATACAGATGGGTGATTCCAGAAAAAACTGCAATTTGACCGTACCGGGTTCTAGCACCTACAGTATACACGCGATCTTTCTATTTTTATTTTTCTGTCGTTTGGCATAAGTTCGCCCAAGTCTCCTGATACTTTTGATCAATTTGGGCTTTGGATGGCGGAGAAAATCGGGTTAGAATGCCCAAAATCTCACGTCCTTCACGCGAACTCGAGCACTATCACCTACTTCTGAACGTGTTTGCATCCAAATTTTTAGTGATAGCCCCCCATTTTTTCTTCACTGGTTCGTCCACTGGATATTCTAGTTTATGAATTTAAGGCATTCAAGTGGTTTAGATCAACAAACGTTTTTAAAAAACCCTGTGAAGGTCGCGTCACTGGGGTCTAATCAAGACCTTCACACACAAAAAAGTATGTCTTCACCTTGATGGTAGAGTTCAATGGTGTTGTTTATTGCGCAGCAACCAACTTGTCCTCAGTCAAAAACAATCCTTCTCGTGAATCACATGTGTCGCAGGACCGTCAGGAGGCTGAGATAAATAAAACGCGACGATTCCGGAGGGAAGTCATGTTTCTGAGATACTTTTTGTCACGACCTTCACAGCAGTGACAGTAATAATAAGTTAGACTATATTCGGAAATTTTTCATCTACATTTGGTTGCAAATCATGTGCTGATGGTGACACGAGGCCGGATTCCCCTCTACAAACAAAAGTCGCCGTCTTCTTTCAACATTAGGGGTACTTTCTCACGACCTTCACGGTCAAGACCGTCACGCGACCGTCACATTTCGTCGCTTAATTTCTAACATTGCTATCCAACATTCTGGGGAAAATGAGTTCGACACACTCATTTGTATGCAAAATCTCGCGCTCCATGCGCTGAACTACTTATTTTTTCCGAAAATCCGCTAGAAGTCGCTCAAAACCTAAAAAAACGCCACATGTGCTAGCTGAAATTTGCAACCACCACTGCTATCTTCCTAGAACTACCTGATGCCGCCTAGTTAAAATTCAGGAATTATCAATGAATGACTTTCCACCAATTTTGGGCATTCACCAGGAATCTTGAAACGATTTGAACGATTAATGTAGAGGACATGGGGTGTGAAGGTCTTGACTCCAACTGTGAAGGTCGTGATCTTAAAATTAGGATTTACTTTTTAATCTCTAAATTAGCCTTATTGCACGAAATAAGCCATTTCTAGTAAGTAGAATTAACTAAAATTACCAGATGTATAGCAGGCTTGTCACCTCTGACTTCCACAACTTAATAAGACTGATATGGCGAAATAGCAGTGATTTGAATTTTGTGTTTTTTTTTTATTGAAGTTCAACAATATAAAACAATCTAAATTTATTTTCCCTACGTTCAACTTACAATATTAGATGTCTCGGATGATTTATTTCGTGCAATGATGCTAATTTAGAAATTTAAAAAAAATCCTTATTTTAAGATCACGACCTTCACACCCCTTGTCCTCTACATTAATGGTTCAAATCGTTTCAAGATTCCTGGTAAATGCCCAAAATTGGTTTTGGTATTAATCTGAAGGAGTTATTCTATCAAATCACAGCGGAAATCCAGGTTTTGGACCAAATTTGTTGAAACCAGGAGCAAGTTCATCTACCGAAAATGCAATTTTTCGAAAAAGTTGCCTTTGAAGCCCGTTCTGATGCATTAGTTTTTCACTTAGGGCCCAAAACTTTGTTTCACATATTGGTTCTGGTGACAGGTTATTTATTCCAAGAGGAATCAGGGGTTACAATCGTGTTCCCTTTTTCTCACAGGACTACCAAACTGTGTGACGGTCTTGACCAAATTTTGCACTTTTTTTCAGTTTTTCCGTGATATCTAATTTTGGGCTTTGTAAAGTATCTCGCCATTTATATTTTTCAAAACTAGACCTTTTTTTGGACCAGTTTCAATTAGGGGTATACGGAAAATCAAAGGTTAGTTTTTTGCCATGGCAAACCCCCAAATTGCAGTTTTTTCTGGAATCACCCAGATACCGATAAATTTTGGACGTATCTAAATTACGTTGTGCGAGTTGTGGCTATTAAAAAAGGGGTATTATTCGGTTTATAAGCACTGAGAGTTTTACCTCAATTGCTTAATTACTTCCATATTTACAGAGTAAATAGAAGTATTGGAATCGTCCTAAAATCAAAAATCGGAACGGAGCTTCAGAAAAAACTTTATCTTATACACATTCACTCAGAATCACTTCCTGAACTAGTGTCTGTGTGTCCGTGTGTTTGTCTGTCCGTCTGTGGTCATTTACAAAAATGGCCATAGCTCCCTAATTTCTCAACCTTTTTTCAAATTTCTTGAACTGAAATGTTTTTCTCGGCAAGGCCTAACACCCTGTTTAATCAGAATTTGAATCACTCACAGTACTTCCGGTATATTTGCATTTTTTGTGTATTCTATTTTATTTTTTCCCGGCCACAAAAATGAACCAATTTGAGCGTTCTTGGTCTTAAAATCTTTGTTTTGCCTTGCAGAATATGGTGATATTTTTTGTATTCCAAAAATGTCGCGAATTTTTTTTGGACGAATTTTAAAATTTGCATAGTGAATTTTTTGATATTTTTGACCTCAACACCCTTAAAAGCTGTCAGAATAATATTCTGTATATAAGTAAAATTGTGACACAATTTTACTTTTAAATCATGGAAGTATTGGGTGTTATCTACGCACCACTAGTTTTAACTTTACGTCATTTTGGTACATTATTTCTAAAAATAATGTACCTATGTAGGTACCTAATCGGTCGGAAAAAATTTTTTTACAACACCCCGTGAAAAGTTTGGTTTTTTTTTTCTTAAGAAATGAACCTTTGTTATCGGCCAGGAAAATTTTTTTTAACACCCACTGAAAATTTGTTGGTTTACGTTTCAAAGGGTGTAGAATCCGAATCTGCAATAAAAATTTTTTGTCCGTCCGCCGTCCCTCGTCCCCCGTCCCTCCGTTCGAGACAATTTTTAAAAAATGTAATTATTCGGAGAATTCAGTGATAATTATTATTTTGTTAATTATGTAGGTAAATAAGAATAGATTAAATGGTGAATTTTAAACAATCAATGACGTACTGAGTAGATAATATCATATTATGATTGGTAGATAGATACCTATCAAGATAGGTAGGTTTCTATCAAGCAAAGTGGATGATGTAGCTTTTTTGCCGGGTTGAAAAACAACGTTTTTCAAAATCCCCATCTAAAATACAAATTTATACTGAAATTCTAGAACAATAACAACTGAATTCCGTGTTTCAGAAGTACCTATATATCATACTAGCTGTACCCGCCCGGCGTTGCCCGTGCAAAAAAATTAGAAAATGCAGATAAGTGAATAGCGCAGGAATCTCTCTCTCTTCCCGCCCGTGTCCCCGTGTTGTCACTTTTTTCACGTTTAAAACACACTTTTTTCACTTTTTTAAAACTTAAAAACTCACTTTTTTAAAATTAAAAAAATTTTTTTTTTCAAAAATCGAAAATCGGGCTTTGAGGTCTTGTTGCCAGCCCCTTTGTGCTTCCGTGTAAAAAATTCCAGGTCCCTGCGTGCGATAGATTTGGCTGGAGAGCTCGGTCAAACAAACACTTGCTTTTATTATTATAGAAGGTTTGTCTTTGCAATCGAAAAATGAACCCCTGTGCAGAATTTGCCGAGTTCTTCAGATACACAGAAAACTAATGTGCACATGCCACTGATCTACTTATTTTTCCTCTGTTTTCATCCCAACATCTTAGGTAGGTATCTAATTAATATGTGATAAAATTATTAAATGATTAAATGTTGCGATTAAATGGCAATGACAATGTGAATGTGATGAAATAAATAATGGGAGATCGCTAGAGGAAGGCAGTCGGTAGATCTGAGTGGGGAGGTCGGTGGAAAACCGGTCCCCAAACAAGTAGGTAGGCTGGGCGGGCAGAAGTGAAAGGCTCGATCGTCCGTCCTTCTCCCTCGCCGAGGGTCTTCTCCTGGCGGTCCGGTTTCAGAGAACATCAGGCTCTTCGTTTTAACGCTTGAGAGCTCGACGGTTTCTCGTGATTTCATCGATTGTTCGACGTTGCGCCTCGTGATTTCTATCGAGTGCCGATCAGATGAGTGATTAAATCTGATGAGGGATAGTTTCTTTCTGCTGTACAGACTGTTATATTTTATTCAAACTTTTGTGAAAATAATTGAATTTAGTCCATCTTCCAATCAGTGGGCAAACAAAAAATTTCATACGAAAATATCTACAAAAAATATTATATTCTTAAGTTTTGTCTCAGTAAAACCCCCCTTTTTCACCGAAATTCGGACGTATTGAAATATAAAAGTATGTTATCTACGCATTTTCTTTCACGTTTCAAAGGTTCTAGAACACAAATCTGCAATAAAAATTTTTTCTCACAGCCCAATTTTTTTCCTAATTATTATTAAAAAAATTGTATATACCTAGTACAAATTTTCAAAATTCGATATTTCAGAAACTACGAGGTAAAGTGTGGTCCCGCTTCAGAATTGTACCGAGGGAACCCTACAAAGACCGTAACACCAAAAAAAGTGGGGAAATCGAACTTTTTTTCGTTTTTCCGACACCTGAAATAGTCCCATAATTTTAGAATGACCCGAATAAAATAAAATAAATAGGTTATGAAATAAAAAGGTAATTAAAATAAAAAAAAATTATAAAATTAAATGTAGTAATTTTTTTAAATTATCATTAAAATATTGCATTTATTTTGTTTGGTATGTCAATCACAGCATTAACAAATTACACTAATTCTTGTTTGCCTTAAGCAACAAAAGTTGCTCAAACCTTTCGTCACTTGAGCAAAGCTCGTTTGGAGATGATTTTGCGTGTCTCGGCGGGTCTTGAACGTGAACCTCTTATTTCAATTTACAGCCGCGCAGTATAGAAAATGTTATCTAAGTTAGATAAAAATTGGATACAGATACCCATTTTTTATATCTAGATAGGATACAGATACTTGGGACGCAATTTTATCTAGATACAGATACAAAATTTTCGGTATCTATATCTATTTAAGATACAATTTAGATACAATATCTAGATACCGTCTACACTGCTTCTGTACTACATTTTTCGGAACCTGACATTTTCAGAACTTTGGAAATTTTTCATGTAAAATTGGAATTATTGGGTAAGAAGGTTTATCTAGAAATTTGAGAAAACTTTTTTCCATAATTACTAAAATCTGGTTGAGAAAGTTGTTTGCCAGGGCCAAATCGGTAAAAATGTAATGTTTCACGTTTCTAAGTAAGTACCTACATACAATCCAAAGTCGAAGAAAAACTTTGTCAAATTCTCAAAAGTAGGTACCTAGGTAGTAGGATGTAGGTAATTAGGTTTTAAAATTTCAAATATGTACCTACCGAATATGTTCTCTCACCCTCAACCACCTCAAAATAGATCGGAAACGACAACCTCAACAAATTATGTTAGGAGGTATCAACATAGTTTAGGTACTACAAATAATTATTAATGAATTATTGTTACCATTAGTATCTGCAAGGGTTCGGAAACGTTTTGCTGAATTTTTTTTCCCAACTACCGATAGTGTCAATATGATAGCAGCTAGGTAGTTTTGAAAACTCAATCAACTTTGCTAAAAAATGTGTGTGTGTCTATTAAAAAAAAAAAAAAAAAAAAAAAAAGCTAAAAAAAATCCGTAGGTACATGAAAAAATCCGTCGAAATTTTTGTCAATTTTTTTTCTCTTCCTCAAGTTGGTTTAAATTTTTTGCGAATAAAAAAGCAGTGTTTTCTGTGCTGTGATTTCTGTGCTGAAAAATGTGCATCGCCTTGGAGAACCTGTAAGCAGCCGGAGGACATCGGCCCACCTGGAGCGTCGCGGCCAAACGTAAGTCTTAATGCTTTTCAATGCTTAACCAATTGCAAGCGCGTTGTATCGTCAAGCAAAGTACTTCAAAGTACTTTAAAAATAACTGAAAATCGTGATGTCTAGAGATGTAAAAGCGAGGTACGTACATCATTATAAAAGCAAGCACAAAAATTAACTTGAAAATCATGGACGTCTCTATGCATTCACTTTACAAGCAACGATAAAAGGGTCAATGTTCACTAGATTCCTAGATCTGAAATTGATAAAAAATCGTTGCAAATTTTGAACTCGCCAAAAATCATCTGGATTAAGCGAGATCTGCGATTTCTTCAAGCTTCTAATTTTAATTTTGCCTTCCAATACTTTATTATAACAATAATAATATTGGTATTAAAAAAAAATTATCTGTGCCGTCTGGATATTTTTGCCAAACATTTATACTTCATTTCCAGTCAATTGATTGAGAGCTTTATTAAAAGATTTTTCTCTTCTTGTTACAGGTAAGCCGGAACTCGTCTGCGTTTGGTCCAAGGTAAGAACTTTTTTTCAAAATCTGACGGATTGATGTACATGAACGCATGATATTTGTATATTCCTATGAGTGCAGGTCATATGGGGAAAATGGCAGGGGAGGAAGGTAGAGGAGGACCTGCTGGTACCTAATTTTGAACTTTTTTGAGGACCACCCCCAATTATTCATACGTACCATGTGAGTCTGACCAACGTTTTTGAGGACGCTCGTCTAAAGCTGGATTCACTTGTGCGTTTTTCTCTGTGTCCTGCGTAATGAGATCTGATTGGCGTCTGCGTGCGAAAAGTGAGTGCGCGTAAAGCTGACAACCAATCAGATCTCGTTACGCAGGACGCAGAGAAAAAAGCCCATGTGAATCCAGCTTAAATTCCTCCCCATACCGCTCATCGGGATTTAGGACCGGTTCCTTGGGATGCATCCATATGTACATGGCGATTGTATGAGGAATTCAAAAAAGTGCCACAATATCACCCTAGCTATTGTGAATTGGAATCTTTTTCAAAATCAAAAATCGGCCCATTAGTTGAAGAGAAAAAGCGAATTTGTTTAGGGGACCCCTCTAGTTTGACAACAGTGCCTAGGGCGGTCTTATCCGTTTAGGAACATTCACTAACTTGAAATCAGCGGTGCGTGGATCACACACAATGCTTCCATATTTGTACATTTTTCAAACAAAGTGATTGTATTTTGACCACTTTAAAGGCTATTGTTATTATTTAATACCAGGGTCACGGCCCTAGTATTGGATGATTTATCTTAGTAAGTTGCCTCATTTTGAACTAAGTTACGTGATGGGAACATGTAACTGCGAAAACTCCCTTTTCATTATAAGAGAAGCAAACAGGATTGAAAACCCACCCTCCAAGCTATAAACTCTCATTTACAGAAGGGTTTGTTCTCCATTTATTTCTTCAAACAATGTAATAATTGAACATCATATAGCACAATAATCGTTTTTACAGTTAAGTGTCATAACAAAGATGGCGAAGGCAGCTTTTTACCGTTAGGTAACTTTTAAATGTAGGTATGTATTCGTTTTAAAATCATTCAACAACTGAAAATATCACATCTTTATAAAACCGTACAACAATAAATAGGTAATGTTTATTTCCAGTAGGTAATATAGGTCATAATGCTATTATAAAGATGCGGCTCAATAATTTAAAGAGTTAGTGTCAAACATGAGAAGACGTTTCACAGTGTCACCTACTGATAGAGCTCTTCAGATTATTTGTTGATCGCCTGTACCTATATGCAGGTGATAAACTATGGATTATTCTCTAGTTTAGTACAGCAACGACCTTACCAGAAATGTGAGATTCGCTCTCAAAACCGAACAAAATTTCGAAATAATCAGTCGTTTGAAAGGCTACGTGAGGTATAAGTATGACTTGTCTAGAATTCTTCAACAGTTGGTAAGCTACTTGTTGAAGAACATACCTACCTAATGTAAATACGTGATTCGAAGAAACGATTGGTAGGTAGCTGTATCGGCCAAAACGTTATTTTGAACCTTCAACTAAGAGTTTCTAGAGCAAAAGTGCGGAATTAACAAAAAACAGAACCCGAATTTAGAAAAGCGTTTCGACAGTGGACTTATCTACTGCTGCATCGCTTCTACGAGTATCTTACAGGAAATTATTGTTCCGTAAAGTCAACTTCTGTCCAATAGACCTTAAAAACTAGAATTCATTTCTGCTATACTAACGTTTAAACGCTGCTAAGCAGATTAGTGACATGGGTACATTATTTGTCTGGGTATCACAGAAAATAAAGTTCAAATAGTTGGAATAGGTAGGTTTATCATCATATCATTTGTGGAGTACCTAATGGTCAATGGTGAGTTCAATGATGCTTAAACGGTACTTTTTCACAATGATGAATAAATAGGTATAAAAAGAAGAAAAAACACTGAGCGATTAAACAAGACCCGTTGACGAGGTCTCATCACGAGGAGACAATGCCCCTCCCCAATCCCTTCCCTTATACCTGGACGCTAACCAGGTCCCCTCATATAGGGTATTGATACCTGAGATTTCCGAAAAGGCCTGACCCGGGATCGCATCTATTCACCGCACAGCGCTTTAAATTCCCTTAATTAATCTGTCCACCCTATTAATATGCGAGACTGACTAATCCCAATAACGTTCACTTTCTAATAGCCGAATCGCAGTTTTGCAGTTCCAAGCCGACGCCCTCGGATAAAACAGTCGTTATCAAGGGTGGGAATGCATCTGATAGGGAATTTATTACCCGACGTTTTCTCCTGTATCACGTTTTTGCTTAACCCCATAGGTGCTTAGGCCGTAAAACCAAGAAAATTGCGAAAAAATTGACCCTGGTGACCAAAATTTCGAAAAAATGCCAAATTTCATGTTTGGTGATGTGTACAAGACAAGATTTGAGACCAGAATGAATTTTTATTGTTTTTAGAAACGGAAATTAATTTTGAGGTTGTTTTGGATCAATCTTTAAAACGTTGGAAATAAATTATTTTTTAATTAAACAAATAAATAAACAATACTGTAGACACTGCTACAAACACCCCCCTCCTCAGTAGTAGACCACGAAGTCCTTGTATTTGCTGGGGAAACGAACGACGCGCCCCGATCGCGTTCTTCTTTCTCTCGTCGGATCTGGTGGATCCACTCGAGGATGTCTGGATCTCGGAGGCGTAGCGTCGGGCGTAGAGTCAGTTCGTGCGTCTTGTGTCGTCGCTCGCGTGTCTGGTCGTTCATCAGAAGGTATCAGCGTCGGTTCTTGAGTCGAGTTTTCTCTGTTACTTGTATTGGTGTTGGTTGGAGTATGAGGAGCTGTTTCAGGAATAGCGGGTGTAGAATTGGGTCTTGGTGTGGCATTGGGATGTGGATGAGTTGTGTAGGAAAAATTTAGAGCTGTAGATGTCAACGGTCCTGAGTCATCGATGTTCTCCATAAAAGCTGGTTTTAGACGATCTACAGAGACAGAGAGATCTTTTCCTTTTACCGAAATGGTAAAAGTTTTCTCCTGACGTCTCTTGACTTCGTATGGTCCGTCGTACGGTGGCTGTAAAGAAGTTCGTACCGAGTCGCGTCGAAGGAAAACATGGGAGCATGTCCTCAGTTCAGGGTGAACAAAAATAGCTGCGTGAGAGTGCCACTTCATCGACTGCGGACGCAACGAATCCATTGCTGTTCTCAATTGAACGACAAACTCGTGAGAAGGGTTACTAGTAACGTTATGACGGTCAAAAAAATCGTTGGGGAGTCGCAGCGTTGTTCCGTAGACGAGTTCGGCTGCTGAACATTTGAGATCTTCTTTCAACGAAGTTCGAATGCCTAACAGGACTATTGGCAAAACGTCAACCCATTTCTCAGTGCCATGACACCTTATTGCTGCTTTCAACTGTCTGTGGAATCTCTCTATGATACCATTAGCTTTTGGATTGTAAGCCGATGTGAGGCTGTGTGTGATCCCTAGAGTCTTGACGAGTTCCTTGAAGAGACTGCAGTCAAATTGTCGACCTCTGTCTGAAACGATCTTGTCTGGAACGCCGAATCGACTGATCCAATGGAAACAGAATGCGTTGGCGACGGTTTCAGCTCTAGCATCAGACAAGGGAATCACTTCTACCCATCTCGTAAAACGATCAATACAGGTTAAAGCGTATGTGTAACCTTGTGATGGTGTAAGTGGGCCTATCAAATCAATGTGAACTTGTGAAAATCTGTCTTCCGGAGGTTGAAATTCTCCCAGCGGACTGTGTGTGTGTCGTTGAACCTTGTTTCGTTGACAGTCAGTGCAAGTTCTAACCCACTCAGCACAATCTTTTGCCATAGAGGGCCAGACAAAGCGTTGGCTCAGCAGCTTGTATGTGGCACGGTTTCCAGGATGCGCCAGATTGTGGATAGACCGAAATGCCTGTAACCTGAAACTATTAGGTACATATGGTCTGACGAATTTTGTCGATATGTCGCAATATACTGGCACGTTGGAATCGGCCACGAGAATCCTTTTCCAGGTCAAAGAAGAACCACTTAGTGAACTAGGGAGGTCTTCTTCTCTTTGTTCTGCAGCTAGTTTGGTGTAGTCGAGTGGAGTCGTGATCGATTCAATTCGAGAAAGATAATCTGCAACTACATTGTCTTTTCCAGAAATGTGTTGGATATCTGTTGTGAATTGTCCAATGTAATCTAATTGTCTAGCTTGTCGAGGTGAGGATTTGTCTGATTTCTGGCGGAATGCGTAAGTGAGCGGTTTGTGATCGGTGTATAGAGTAAAAATACGTCCTTCGAGTAAATATCGGAACTGTTTTACACATGCGTAAGCTGCGAGTAACTCACGATCGTACGCACTGTATTTCCGTTCGTTTTCGCTCAACTTCCGTGAATAGAAACCAAGGGGTTGCCAAGATCCATTGACGAGCTGTTGTACACTTCCTCCGATTGCTGTGTCCGAGGCGTCGACCATAAGAGACCATGGGACTGTTGATTGAGGAAAAGCTAACATGACAGCTCGGTTTAGATGTTCTTTGCAACTCTCAAATGCTGCGATCTTCTCAGATGTCCACAAAATGTCAGAATTTTGTTTCGCACCCAAGCCTTTCAGACAATCGTTCAGAACTGCGAGGTGATCTGCTGCCTTTGGGACAAATCGTCTGTAAAAATTGAACATTCCTAAAAAACGACGAAGTTCTTTGGTGTTTTTAGGAAGCTCGAATTGGACCGTAGCCTCGATTTTTGACGAGATTGGCTTGACTCCTTCTCGACAAATTGTGTGTCCTAGGAATTCAATTTCAGTTTTCCCGAACTCACACTTGGCAGGATTTATGGTCACACCGTACTCCTTAAAGCGTTGGAAAAGTTCTCGAAGGTCGTTGAGATGTTCCTCCTCTGAAGTGCTAGCGATCAAACAATCGTCAATGTACGCCCTAACGTTTTTAAGGCCTCGAGTCACCTTGTTGACAAAACGTTGAAAAGTCTGCGCGGCGTTACATAAACCGAACGTCATTCTTGGAAATTCAAAAAGACCGAAAGGGGTAACGATTGCTGTCTTAGGAATGTCTTCTTCAGCCATGGGAATTTGATGGTAAGCTTTCAACAAATCTACCTTCGAAAAGACTACTTTACCGGCAAAATCCTGAGTCAGATCATGGATATTGGGTAAAGGATAACGATCGGGTTGCGTGACGGCGTTGAGAGCTCTATAATCTCCGCATGGACGCCAGTCTCCTGTCTTTTTTGGAACCATGTGTAAGGGGCTGGACCATGGGCTTTTAGAAGGACGACAGATTCCTTGTTCAAGCATGTACTCAAATTCACGTTTGGCTATATCAAATTTTACTGGATCTAGACGTCTGAATTTAGCGCATATGGGAGGACCTTGAGTAACGATATGATGGACAACATCATGTTTGGAGTCTTTGACTTCGAACGACGGTATAGTTATCTCTTTGAACTGTGACAGAAGGGTGTGGTATGTCGATGATCCGTTGACGGTTGTGACAGAGAAAACACTATCCCTAACAAGTTTTCCAGTAGATGTTAGAGATGTGACAGGGTCTCGTAGACAACGAAATTTCAAATCTACTAGCACGCCAAAATGACTGAGAAAATCAGCACCTATGATTGGCTTGGATACTGCAGCGATGATGAATGGCCATTGGAACGAACGTCGAAGTCCTAAATCGACAGATAAGAGCTTCATGCCGTACGTTGAGATAATCGACCCGTTAGCTGCAAATAATTGATATTTTGTCAAATTCGGAAGATCGCTTGCATCAGCTGGAACGACTGATACATCGGCACCAGTATCAATCAAAAATTTGTATTTGGTACTTAGGTCGTTGATGAACAGACGGCTTGTCGTGCGGCCACAATCGGTCGCCGTGTCACACGATTGGCCTGTTAGTTTTCCTGTTTATTAACATTAGAAAAACGACATGGATGTTCACATTTACGAGCATCTTTACCGAATCGGAAATGGTATCGACATAGCCATGAACCATCGTCCACTTTTTGTCTAGCTGACCTAGATAGTCGTCGTGGTGATTTAGATCTTGTCCGAGATCGATCGCGTGGTCTAGGAAGTCTGCTACTATACCTAGATTCGAACTCATCGAAACGACGTGTTAAAGCCTCGATTCTGTCAGCTATATCAGCATTTGGTGACCTAGATCTTTTCCTTATTGGTAATTCATTGTTGACTACGCATACCGAATTACGCGGGTCGCATACTTCAAGGATTTTGTCGGCTAGGATGGCAAGGGTAGCCAAATTAGGATCAGCGCTTACAGAAAGTATGCCTTGAACATTTGCTGGAAGTCGTTGAAGCCAAAGGGTTTTGAGAATTTCTTCGCTTACGCGGTTATTTGCTAATTCTCGCATTTCTCTGAGTAAATGGCTTGGTCTCTGGTCACCGAGTTTGGTCTCTTGAAGTAGCTTTTGGAGCTTCTTTTCTTCCGAGTCCGAGAAACATCCGATTAGACGAGTTTTGAGCGTGTCATATTTATTCAACGCAGGGGGATTAGTGATCAGATCTCCGACTTGTGCCAAGACCGAAGAGTCTATTGCGCCGATTACGCAATCAAAACGATCGCCATCGTCATTGATGCCTTTCATTCGGAACTGTGCTTCCACCTGGCCAAACCATATTGGAACATTGGCTTTCCAAAAAGGCGGAGGTATGAAGTTCACCGATTTGGATTGAACTGCAGCGGAAGTTCCTGCCGTTGCTTGGCCTTCTCCAGTATGGCTCATTTTCAAGTTTTTGTTCTTTAAAAATCACGTCGGACTGTCACCAATTTTTGGTGATGTGTACAAGACAAGATTTGAGACCAGAATGAATTTTTATTGTTTTTAGAAACGGAAATTAATTTTGAGGTTGTTTTGGATCAATCTTTAAAACGTTGGAAATAAATTATTTTTTAATTAAACAAATAAATAAACAATACTGTAGACACTGCTACACATGTTTCATTGTCAATATCTAAAGATTCCCGCCGGAAAACCCCGAACCTTGGATTTTCCAGCTGGAATCGGTTTTTTGCCTTTTTCTTAGTCCTGGAGAGTTGTAGAAAATTGCAAATTTTTTGTGTCATGTACCTGCCCAAAACCTACTCAAAAATATTTTTTTTGGAATTTCAACATTTCTTTTAAAGGGTCAAAAAAATATTTTTTGTTTAGGTCAAAAATTAGTCTTTAAACCAGTTTTTGATGACTAAACCCCAATCAATTTTGACTTATAGGGAGTGAAAAATGTGTAAAAACCTTCAAAGAATCCAACGAGCTCAAAAAATTCTAAATCGGTTCAGTAGGACTCCCTCAAATCGCCAAAAACGCGAAAACGCAGAAATCGCATTTAGAAATTCAAGCCAAACCGATTCAAAAACAAAATTTTCGAATTTTTTCGGAAAAACCACCCTATCTTATGGTAAATTAAGCGAGAAACACGGGAAAAATACTCAAAAAATTCTAAACCCACGGCATCACCTTCAAAATTGAGATTTTGTGTTTTTTCAAAAATATACCCTAATTATGCCGAATTGGACCCGTTAACCTTCTCCGATCGGATTGCCCGGACAATATGCCTCAAGTTGGAGCAAACCACAACTTTCAAGACTAATTTAGTCAAAATCGGATCAGTATTTCAATACGAAGTGGCTGGACGAAATTTTTGGCCAAAATTTCGTCCGTCCACTTCGTATCGAACCGCTGATCCGATTTTGGTGCGGTTGGTCCTAAAAGTTGTGTTTTGCTCCAACTTGAGGCATATTGTCAGGGGAATCCGATCAAAAAAATTTAAGGGGTCGAAAACCCAAAAAAACTGTTTTTGAGATCATGACTTTTTTTACATTTGATCGTTTTTGAGTAGTCTAGAGTTGATTCAGATGATTCCCTTATAGGAGGTGCACGTCACAGGAAAATTTGCTAAACGCTCGTTTTTTGTTTTTTGAAATCGGACCACTCCTTCTATGCGTTTTGCTGCTGACGGCGTAAGGCGTACGGCGGACGGACAAAAAATTTTCATTGCAGATTCTTGTTCTAGAACCTCTGAAACGTGAAAGAACAAATTTTCAGGGGGTGTTGTAAAAAAATTTTTCTTGATCAATTACTTAGGTACATTATTTCTGGAAATAATGTACCAAAATGAAGTTTCCCCTGACCAGGTCCCATACCAAAAGAGTTACAAGTAATGGGCTCAAAATCCGTTGTCGCCCGACTTTCGGTTCTGAGGCTTCAGCGAAAACACTGAAAATTTTTCAAAATCCGTTGAAAACCACTAATATCTCGGCTAGTAATGCCTCGAAAACCCCCAACAAACCCATCAAAATGTTGGTAATTTTACGGCCAACAAAAACCCTCACCGCCCATGTACTTGAAATCAACGCATCATACCGATAAACCCAAAAAACCGAAACTACCTTTCGCAAAAATGAACAGTAGTAGAACTGAAACTGAGATCAGTTCAAACTGAGATCAGTTCAAACTGAGATCAGTTCAAACTGAGATCAGTTCAAACTGAGATCAGCTCAAACTGAGATCAGCTCAAACTGAGATCAGCTCAAACTGAGATCAGCTCAAACTGAGAACAGCTCAAACTGAGATGAGCTCAAACTGAGATGAGCTCAAACTGAGATCAGCTCAAACTGAGATCAGTTCAAAATGAGATCAGTTCAAACTGAGATCAGTTCAAACTGACCTCAGTTCAAACTGACCTCAGTTCAAACTGACCTCAGTGCAAACTGACCTCAGTTCAAACTGACTTAAAATCAACGCATCATACCGAAAAACCGAAACTACCTTTCGAAAAGTGAAGTTTCCCCTGACCAGGTCCCATACCAAAAGTGTTACAAGTAATGGGCTCAAAATCCGTTGCCGCCCGACTTTCGGTTCTCGAGGCTTCAGCGAAAACCCTGAAAATTTTTCAAAATCCGTCGAAAACCACTAATATCTCGGCTAGTAATGCCTCGAAAACCCCCAACAAACCCATCAAAATGTTGGTAATTTTACGGCCAACAAAAAACCCTCTCCGCCCATGCACTTAAAATCAACGCATCATACCGAAAAACCCAAAAAACCGAAACTACCTTTCGAAAAATGAAGTTTCCCCTGACCAGGTCCCATACCAAAAGAGTTACAAGTAATGGGCTCAAAATCCGTTGCCGCCCGACTTTCGGTTCTCGAGGCTTCAGCGAAAACCCTGAAAATTTTTCAAAATCCGTTGAAAACCACTAATATCTCGGCTAGTAATGCCTCGAAAACCCCCAACAAACCCATCAAATGTTGGTAATTTTACGGCCAACAAAAAACCCTCTCCGCCGAAGCACTTAAAATCAACGCACCATACCGAAAAACCCAGAAAACCGAAACTACCTTTCGCAAAAATGAAGTTTCCCCTGACCAGGTCCCATACCAAAAGAGTTACAAGTAATGGGCTCAAAATCCGTTGTCGCCGGACTTTCGGTTCTGAGGCTTCAGCGAAAACACTGAAAATTTTTCAAAATCCGTTGAAAACCACTAATATCTCGGCTAGTAATGCATCGAAAACCCCCAACAAACCCATCAAAATGTTGGTAATTTTACGGCCAACAAGAACCCTCACCGCCCATGTACTTGAAATCAACGCATCATACCGATAAACCCAAAAAACCGAAACTACCTTTCGCAAAAATGAACAGTAGTAGAACTGAAACTGAGATCAGTTCAAACTGAGATCAGTTCAAACTGAGATCAGTTCAAACTGAGATCAGTTCAAACTGAGATCAGTTCAAACTGAGATCAGTTCAAACTGAGATCAGTTCAAACTGAGATCAGCTCAAACTGAGATCAGCTCAAACTGAGATCAGCTCAAACTGAGATCAGCTCAAACTGAGATCAGCTCAAACTGAGATCAGCTCAAACTGAGATCAGTTCAAAATGAGATCAGTTCAAACTGAGATCAGTTCAAACTGAGATCAGTTCAAATTGAGATCAGTTCAAATTGAGATCAGTTCAAATTGAGATCAGTTCAAACTTGACTTCAGTTCAAACTTGACCTCAGTTCAAACTGACCTCAGTTCAAACTGACCTCAGTGCAAACTGACCTCAGTGCAAACTGACCTCAGTTCAAACTGACCTCAGTTCAAACTGACCTCAGTTCAAACTGACCTCAGTGCAAACTGACCTCAGTTCAAACTGACCTCAGTGCAAACTGACCTCAGTTCAAACTGACCTCAGTTCAAACTGACCTCAGTTCAAACTGACCTCAGTGCAAACTGACCTCAGTTCAAACTGACCTCAGTTCAAACTGACTTAAAATCAACGCATCATACCGAAAAACCCGAAAAACCGAAACTACCTTTCGAAAAATGAAGTTTCCCCTGACCAGGTCCCATACCAAAAGTGTTACAAGTAATGGGCTCAAAATCCGTTGCCGCCCGACTTTCGGTTCTCGAGGCTTCAGCGAAAACCCTGAAAATTTTTCAAAATCCGTTGAAAACCACTAATATCTCGGCTAGTAATGCCTCGAAAACCCCCAACAAACCCATCAAAATGTTGGTAATTTTACGGCCAAATAAAAACCCTCTCCGCCGAAGCACTTAAAATCAACGCACCATACCGAAAAACCCAGAAAACCGAAACTACCTTTCGCAAAAATGAAGTTTCCCCTGACCAGGTCCCATACCAAAAGAGTTACAAGTGATGGCTCAAAATCCGTTGCCGCCCGACTTTCGGTTCTCGAGGCTTCAGCGAAAACACTGAAAATTTTTCAAAATCCGTCGAAAACCACTAATATCTCGGCTAGTAATGCCTCGAAAACCCCCAACAAACCCATCAAAATGTTGGTAATTTTACGGCCAACAAAAAACCCTCTCCGCCCATGCACTTAAAATCAACGCATCATACCGAAAAACCCAAAAAACCGAAACTACCTTTCGAAAAATGAAGTTTCCCCTGACCAGGTCCCATACCAAAAAAGTTACAAGTAATGGGCTCAAAATCCGTTGCCGCCCGACTTTCGGTTCTCGAGGCTTCAGCGAAAACACTGAAAAATTTTCAAAATCCGTTGAAAACCACTAATATCTCGGCTAGTAATGCCTCGAAAACCCCCAACAAACCCATCAAATGTTGGTAATTTTACGGCCAACAAAAAACCCTCTCCGCCGAAGCACTTAAAATCAACGCACCATACCGAAAAACCCAGAAAACCGAAACTACCTTTCGCAAAAATGAAGTTTCCCCTGACCAGGTCCCATACCAAAAGAGTTACAAGTAATGGGCTCAAAATCCGTTGTCGCCGGACTTTCGGTTCTGAGGCTTCAGCGAAAACACTGAAAATTTTTCAAAATCCGTTGAAAACCACTAATATCTCGGCTAGTAATGCATCGAAAACCCCCAACAAACCCATCAAAATGTTGGTAATTTTACGGCCAACAAGAACCCTCACCGCCCATGTACTTGAAATCAACGCATCATACCGATAAACCCAAAAAACCGAAACTACCTTTCGCAAAAATGAACAGTAGTAGAACTGAAACTGAGATCAGTTCAAACTGAGATCAGTTCAAACTGAGATCAGTTCAAACTGAGATCAGTTCAAACTGAGATCAGTTCAAACTGAGATCAGTTCAAACTGAGATCAGTTCAAACTGAGATCAGCTCAAACTGAGATCAGCTCAAACTGAGATCAGCTCAAACTGAGATCAGCTCAAACTGAGATCAGCTCAAACTGAGATCAGCTCAAACTGAGATCAGTTCAAAATGAGATCAGTTCAAACTGAGATCAGTTCAAACTGAGATCAGTTCAAATTGAGATCAGTTCAAATTGAGATCAGTTCAAATTGAGATCAGTTCAAACTTGACTTCAGTTCAAACTTGACCTCAGTTCAAACTGACCTCAGTTCAAACTGACCTCAGTGCAAACTGACCTCAGTGCAAACTGACCTCAGTTCAAACTGACCTCAGTTCAAACTGACCTCAGTTCAAACTGACCTCAGTGCAAACTGACCTCAGTTCAAACTGACCTCAGTGCAAACTGACCTCAGTTCAAACTGACCTCAGTTCAAACTGACCTCAGTTCAAACTGACCTCAGTGCAAACTGACCTCAGTTCAAACTGACCTCAGTTCAAACTGACTTAAAATCAACGCATCATACCGAAAAACCCGAAAAACCGAAACTACCTTTCGAAAAATGAAGTTTCCCCTGACCAGGTCCCATACCAAAAGTGTTACAAGTAATGGGCTCAAAATCCGTTGCCGCCCGACTTTCGGTTCTCGAGGCTTCAGCGAAAACCCTGAAAATTTTTCAAAATCCGTTGAAAACCACTAATATCTCGGCTAGTAATGCCTCGAAAACCCCCAACAAACCCATCAAAATGTTGGTAATTTTACGGCCAAATAAAAACCCTCTCCGCCGAAGCACTTAAAATCAACGCACCATACCGAAAAACCCAGAAAACCGAAACTACCTTTCGCAAAAATGAAGTTTCCCCTGACCAGGTCCCATACCAAAAGAGTTACAAGTGATGGCTCAAAATCCGTTGCCGCCCGACTTTCGGTTCTCGAGGCTTCAGCGAAAACACTGAAAATTTTTCAAAATCCGTCGAAAACCACCAATATCTCCGCTAGTAATGCCTCGAAAACCCCCAACAAACCCATCAAAATGTTGGTAATTTTACGGCCAACAAAAAACCCTCTCCGCCCATGTACTTAAAATCAACGCATCACACCGAAAAACCCAAAAAACCGAAACTACCTTTCGCAAAAATGAAGTTTCCCCTGACCAGGTCCCATACCAAAAGAGTTACAAGTGATGGGCTCAAAATCCGTTGCCGCCCGACTTTCGGTTCTCGAGGCTTCAGCGAAAACACTGAAAATTTTTCAAAATCCGTCGAAAACCACCAATATCTCCGCTAGTAATGCCTTGAAAACCCCCAACAAACCCATCAAATGTTGGTAATTTTACAGCCAACAAAAAACCCTCTCCGCCCATGTACTTAAAATCAACGCATCACACCGAAAAACCCAAAAAACCGAAACTACCTTTCGCAAAAATGAAGTTTCCCCTGACCAGGTCCCATACCAAAAGAGTTACAAGTAATGGGCTCAAAATCCGTTGTCGCCCGACTTTCGGTTCTCGAGACTTTAGCGAATACACTGAAATTTTTCAAAATCCGTCGAAAACCACTAATATCTTGGCTAGAAATGCCTCGAAAACCCCCAACAAACCCATCAAAATGTTTCAGAAGAAAATCAGTAGTTTCGGTTTGTTGGATGATAGGAAAGGCTAGTTAGCAACATGAGTGAGTTTAGGTACCTACCTAATTTTTCTCGAGTCCAACATTATCAACGTTTTAATCATCTTCAAATCAATTATTTTTTCAGTACCTACCTACAGTGTTTTTTCTTTTTTTTTTTTTTTAATTACTTATATTTTGATGGGGCTTTAAAATCAGCAGAGTATGCTTTTTCAAATCTTTGATTGAGCAGCCCCGAAGTCAGTTTAAATAGGTACGAATAAAAACTCGAAAAAATGAGAGAAGAGAAATAGTCTATTCCACAATCAATAGTGGAATAGACTATTTATCTTCTCTCATTTTTTGAGTTTTTACTCGAATTATGGGATTCCACAATTTCTCCGCGAGTGATTTAGTACCTAAATAGGTACTATAACAACTACGTCCAAAATTTAATTTATGTATCAAAATATGGACATGCAACATATTACCTACGCACAAACGAAGAGTTTAAACCTTATCCGTCATAGCTTTCGTTTTAACTTAATTTCTTGAATTTCCTCATTTTAAGTTCTGAAAACGGGGTAGGTATGGGTATTAATCATAACCGTTTCTTGTTTTTATCTCAAGGGGCAAAACAAGTTCAGGGCTTGAAGGAAATAAATTTGGAAACGCACATGTTATTTCGAGTAGGTACCATTTTATTTGACTTTAATGTTCATCAAATTTACATCGTTTGGTGGACCAAATGAGCTAGGTATACAAACACCTTTCATTCAATATTTTTCTTAATTACTCTAAATTAAAGTGGCCCCAATTTCGTACCCACTGGGCAAAGATTGGTGCCCCTTTTTGGTCACGAGCCTTAGATATACGTGTTGTATGACCTACACGACCACCAAATTCACATTCCTTCATTTTTTTTAATAGTCAAGTTAATACGTCTGCTCACACATTCCTCGGCTGTGTGAGAGCAGTGAGAGATTTTTCAAAATGTGATCAAACGTCACGCGCCTTCAGCTAGAATGTTATTATAAGTTTTTGACAAACATTATCGCAGAAAACATTTCGTTAAATACTTTTTTCCTTTGTAACTGATGAAAAATATATCGAAATTTAAGGCGAAAAATGCTGAGCACTTTTGGGGCGTAAAGCCTAGTTTCATAAATGAGTTCCTCGTCGAACTAAGTTTTAGAAGGATGACTTTTTCGAGTCCCTAGAGCACGAGGGGATGACATTTAGAATCTCGTCAGGGTTATAAAAAGTTCATTGACGTACGATAACGTCGCAGATAAAACCGCAAGCGCCCTACTCTAATTGAATCCTAGGTCAAGAATCAGTTTCAGAGAGAAAAAGGGAGAGAGAAATGTAGAAATAGAGAGCAACCAGCGACATCCACTTTTCTCATTTTCGTACGACCGACTCACGCTATCCAACATCAGTACTTCCTCATAAACCAACTAAAACTAGGCAACAATTGTAAGAAAAATAATATCACGAGGACCAGAATGGAGTAACATAGGTACTTTCGAGATTGCTTATTATTATTACATTACAGTCAGTCTCCCCATCAAAACAATTATTCAAAATTTGCAGAGGACTGTGCGCTGGGTATTACAAAAATAAACACACAATCAGAGCATGTAGAAAACAACAGTAACCAGATTAAGAGCTTTCAAAATCCAAGAGTTGAAATTCGTTACAGTTCTTTGAAATTTCAGAAAGATTTATCTCCAGTAGAGAGGGACGTTTCACAAGTTCTGATAATTCATCAATGATTCGGGTTGGGGAAAATAATAATTAAATAAATACATAATAATAATAATAATTTTTATTTAAATAAATACTTTAAGGAAAGGCGACAACGCCAAATAATTTATTGACGGGTAAAAAAATTGATTGGTCAAAAACATATTTTTAGCCTAAGGTATTACGTGCCTAATAAATTCTCAAAATTCAGCACATTAAACTAATCAATAGTTGATCAATCAAGATGGTGTATGTGGGAGAGGATGAGTTGACTGTGGTTGAAGAAAGCCCCACTTCTAGGTTTTTGGCTTATTCACCACGAGAACGGTGCATTAAAATAGACATAAATTAGATAAGTTCAAAGAAACGTATGAATAAATAGGTATTGTTTGATTTGTTGTCAGGTTTTTATTCTTGTCTGTATTTGGCGGCGCTTATGAGGTAAGAGAATCTGGACGGCCAAAGAAATTTTGGATATTGGGCAAATGAAATTTTACAGTATGTCCTAGCACCGCTAATTTCATTTTTGGAATGCACTTTCTTCTACCGGATGTTCAGTTGCCTAGCCCAAATGAGTGAAAATTTTAGTTGAGAATAAAAGTTATTGACTTTTCAAAAAAAACAATCAAGTTTTTACAATTAAAGAGAAAGCATGTTGACCACAAGGGATGAGAGGAGCGGTTGCAAGCCTTCCCATTGCCTGTGGAATCGCAGAAGTGAAACTTCCGAAGCTGAATGTGACACACCTATCCACCAAACATTTTGGAGTAACAGTATAATCCCGGAGAAGGGAGCAAAGGAACGAAAAAAGGCGAGGGTAGGAACGATGATACCACAGCAAAGGAGAGGCGCAAAACGTGAGTTAGCCGATAATGAAGGAGTACATGCTGCCAAAGGGATCTTTATCCAGGATCTGTATTCGGCGGGATCAGGGTAATTGGAAGCCAAGACTCAAAAGTTGGACACAAATTGAAATTACAATTATTATGTCATAAAGACAAGCCGTTTCCTATAGGTACTTATTTACTAAGGGCCGGCTTCCCCAAACCTATGATACACGACTCATTTAAATCTCAGTTACATTTTCATTTTGAGAGAAAAGTAAACCAGATAAGTACTTTTAATTTGCCTGAAACTGCGGTTCTATAATTGGTGAAATTGTCGTAATAATTGCTTCCTGAGCAAATGTCTGAACTGCATTTCATCAATACATCTGTCGCCCTCCTGGATTTCCCAACAGCTTTTTTTTCTCAATTTTTCCCCCGCTGCTGTCCTGTTTAAATAGAATTTAGATAACACACAGAGCCCCCGAAATACAAAACAATGGCACGAATCTGTGTCGGAACCTCGAAAAAACTCCCTCCATTAAATTGGGTACATTCTTGTTCAGAGTAGGAAATTTTCAAAGCAAGTTGTCAGCACGTGTTATCCTGGCAGCTTCACTATAATGGAATAGATGCAAAGCTTTCTGTTAGAATCACAAAAATGTTTGCAACGGAAACCAGATGAGGGATAACCATAGCGTAAACCTGGGGTCTAATGTTATTGGTAAGCTGGCTCTTAATTTGTTGATCCAAACGATTGGTTACAATTACTATGAAATGATTCAGCAGTTCGTTTACAATGTGGCACTTTTGAGCCTTGTCTGTCATCAACTGGACATGTTTACACACTAGAACTCCAGTTAAGTTATAAGTTCTATTAAAATAAATTACTAAGACAAAATTGCCAGTTGGCTGTAAAACCAACTATTGTATTTTATTAGCTTGTAAGGAGAAATCTCTTGAAGCTACACAACAGCTCTCTAACCACACTTATCCAGCGTTATAACCTATTATGAATCTCAAATACACAGCACAACAAAGAGTAAGTGCGGTGCACTTTTGTAGTTATAACACATTGGTACCAACCAAAGGCAATGTTAGAAGAGAAATTGAGAAATTTAATAATTGCACAAAAAAAACGTACAAAAGGCCGTCGAAGAATAGGAAACTTTCTAGACAATAACTAAATACCGAAGTTCAAAAAACTAAAAAAAAAACACGCTCGTTAAATTATTATCAATATCAGACTAGAAAGTCAGTGAGTATTAAAATATTACAGGACTTTCCAGAAATTCAGATTTGAGAATGGTGTCGACTAAAGCTCAAGACGTTTGATCAACGCTTCCTAACTATTGTAATCAGTGATCGTTAAAATGCTTCTTTTCAATTATAGGAGCGTAGCAGTCTACAATACACTGGAGATTTAATTTTCAAAGTCCGACTCGTTCGATAAAATTTGAACATATTTACTCAATGCAATCTGCATCTGCAAGGCTCAAGCGAAACAGATTTGATGAAAAAAAAAAAAAAACGAATCGTCAGTAAAATTACAACAAAGCTCACGAAATGCAGCTTTTTAGGATATTCTTTGGCATATTATGCCAAAAAAAGAACCATTTAAAGAAAATAGAAACGAGATTTCAAAATTTTTAATGAATGTCAACTTCAAATCGGGCTTGGCCCTCAATTATCAACAGTAGGATCCTGAATTATTGAGTTGAGTATTTTTGGTTCGAATCTACTTTGACAAACTGTTTTGATTCCGACCAGATTTAGTTTGTTGGGGTTTCAAATCCAAATTTTTTGTTCTTTTAGCAAAACAACAAAATCTCACTCGGGTTTTGGGGATTAATTGAGAACTTAACATGAAAAAGATTTAAGAAACAAAAAAGGCATTATTTGAATTATTAATAAAAACCTAAATTTTTTTTTCTTTTAGTAAAGAGAATAAAGGTAGATAACGTTTTTACAGGTTTTTTTACTCAAGAATAGTAGAAGTGCCAATTGACCCAATATTTGGATTGATATTGGTGTATCTTATTATTCATTTATCCTAGGACCACGAAGTATCGGTTTTAAGATTTAATTGAGAAATAACAATGCTTAACATGATGTGAACGTTCATAAATAACTGGGCAACCCAATAATATTTTAGGGCATTTATTGCCAAAGGGTATGACCATTCTCACTGATGACAACACTATTCACCAAGCATGATACAAAAGGAATCTTCCAAAGGCCTGCTCTGAGATTGGCCATTATCCGTTAAACGCGCCATATCCGATAGGTGAAATTGTGGGTGTATTGTAAAAGAAGAACCTCTAACGATCACTGAAAAGAACAGATCTTTGATTCACACTAGTTGGCTACCAACTTTCAAAATATACGATGCTGTCATTAAAAATCTCCACATTTTCATGATGATAGGATTATACTACTTGAGTTGTGTAGGGTTATTGGGATCGTACGACCCGACCGCCTACCCTACGGAGGCGGACGCGTTTGGCTGTCAGAAGAAGAAGCGAGCCTGACAACACCTTCCATTTCAATGTGACTCGGCTGCTGGAATATTCTCATAATACGATTCATTGCGGCTGCGCTAGTTTGTAATATTGAAATAAAAAGCCAGGTGGGAACTGCCATGAAAATTGTTTCTTCATTTGACCTTTCGTTGGCTGCCCTAACCACTTGGACCATAGATTAGGACAGATATACGCGTCAGAACAATTCTAGTTCTACTCATTTCTATGATCCAAATAGCCGATCAATTTATTATCAGATACCTACTGAATAAAAATGCGAGTTCAACACGCACTGGAGTAGAGTGAGTATCTTATTGACAGTTACCATCTCAAATTGTTTGTCTAATGCCACCTCTTTTTACTTCCATATTCACGAAGTAAATGAAAGTATTGTAATCGTCCTATAATCAAAAATCGGATTGGAGCTTCAGAAAATACTTCTACTTATACATTTTTTTCTTTGGGCTAACGCAAGGATTGGACTGCGTCCTAAACAATGAGTAGATTAGTTTGAATCCTACTCTTCCACAAAATCTGGAGATTCATCATGAGATTAATAAGATTCGCGTCATTTTTGGCTATATCACACCCAGACCTACATCGGTATTCATAAAAATCGAGATTGTTTTACCAAAAATATAACCACCCCCGTCATTTCAATTTTCCAGCTTCCTCATCTCACCAAAATAGATTTGCCGTAGAACCCACTCGTTCGTCAGAAAGCGAATAGAAATATAGATCAATTTAAAGTCCTTAGAGACAGTAACATTAGTTCAAGTAATGAGTGCTATATCAGTCTGTAATAACAAAGTCATTTAGTAACAACTTATTCCCTTAAAAACCATGCTCGCAAAATTATTGATAATATCGACGAGAATCTTACTAAAATATATCATCGAGGGGACTTTCCAACTATGGTTTGGCCAAACGCCTGCGTCGTTTTCGGTATTCTAAGAACTAGATACGCGATTAACAAGCCTCAGCATGGAGCAACCGTATTTTGAGACATTGATAACAACCAATCCCCGAAAAATTCAAGAGAACCATCAACACCTTGTAAAGTGATTCAAACAAAATGTTTTATTATGAAATGATTATGAAGAAGAAGAAATTATTATTGATAAATATAGAAAAAGAAGCTGGTTGGCGTTGGAGTGACCATAGTTGCAAGGGCCCCATGTAAGATTTTCGTTATTTCTCACTTATGTACATTTTACAATAAATAAATCCCTCTAGGCGAGAATTTTTTAGTTAAATCGTATATATACATACACAGACATGCAATTTCCACTAAAATAAATTCGAAACAACTATTATTATATGGCATACAAAAGCATTAAAAATGGTTATATTACAACTGGGAAGATGATACTAGTACAATAATTTCTCGTAGTCTTCCTCCCTTCAATTGATCGGTGTGTGTCGAGCTCGCGTGGGTAACGTCGCCAGTAATTTTCCCCAATGCCTACTTACACAAAATACTTTTTATCTTACTTAACTTTTCAGATCTCTAGGAAACGTAAACGTGTTCGTCATAATAAATGTCGATACGCTTCACTTGAATAGGAGGGTTGCAAAAATACAGCTACAGTTCGCATTATTGGGGTTCACTGTCGAAGCTGAAAGCGCTAAACGACTCGGCCCATTTCGATTCGTTGCTGTTGCTTTTGCTGAATTTCTCTTTGCTTTTGTGCGAAGAACTTTCTTCGCAGAAAAAATCATCATCAAATGGGTCGTTGTTGCGGGCGAATATATTAACTGATTCAGATTTGCGCAAGCTCGATGAGGAATCGGACCTCTGCAGGTGGCCAGCAACTGCTCTCGCTTTTGCATCAGCAACAGCAGCAGAAGCGGCTGCGTGGCTGTTTAGCTTCGCATCTGGGGGTGTTTGAGCAATTTTCATTTCATTCACTTCAGCGTCAAAATGTTGACCGATTTTATTCTTCGACTGCTGGCTAGATTCGACATTGTTGTTCTTGCAAAGGCGAGAGCAGCGTTCAGACAAAGCGGGATTCGCGCTCCTGGGTCTTCGTAGAGCTGAGGAAGGCGTCCGAGACAGGGATGACGTTTCACTCGTCATCGGTGCAATTTTCGACGACGGCGGACCTCCGAAAAAGACGCCGTCACTACCTTTTTGGTCGCTCATGTCGCTCGATGCACTTCGCCCGCTGCAGCGGCGGGCATCTGTTGGAGCAAAGTCATCTTCGAACGGCGACTGCTGATATGAACGGGAAACTTTTGAACTGGCCGCTACAGATTCCCAAGTGTAGTCCAGACTGTGGGTATTACCCTGTTGGACTGGCGTGCCTGCAGAATATTCACCTTGCGCATCGCCGCCCTTTAACTTAGCACAGGCAATATCACCGCCGAAACTCAGCTTTTTTGTTGAATCATGAAGTGACGATTTGTTGGATTCTGGATCAAAGGCGTCAACACCGTTCGGGCTGTCTTTTGGGAAAAATTGCGATGAAAAATCGTCCTCAAACGGTGACGTTTGGCTGTGCTTTCTCCGTTGCTTTTGAGTCTGTAATGTCTGTGTCTTCCTCCTGTAGTCCATGTCAGCATAATGGCCTCCATCCCTTGTCGAGCGCATGTAGGATCTCCGGTCCTGGTAGTCAGCCTCCGCACTGTGATGGCTACCCGAAAACGGTCGTCTTCCACCTCTATCACAACTGCGTGGCCTCCGCGCCCACCGAGCGCTTTCGTCATCTCCATGATCCCCATACTCGGAGTCCCAGTGTGGATCATGCCTATCCCTACTATCTTTGTAGTAACGATTACTGAGCTTCATACCTTGGTCGGACCATTCAGCTACTCGGCTACCCCTACTTCGACTATGACTAGCATCTTCATCCCATTTGCGTCGTCTTCGGTCAATGTAACCCCGGTTTTGATAGCGCTCGTCATCTTCCCATGCAAGTGACTCACGGCTACTTTTCCGATCAATGTCACTGGACCAGGGGATGGGCGGTTTCCTCGATTTCCTAAGTTCGTCATAATGACGGCTTCTTCGTTCATCGTCTCGGCTTTGGCCTCGATGTTTCAAACGCTGCCGAATGTCGTCCTGCCATCGTGGGTTCTCCCACTGGTCCTCGCTTAGATCACGGTCATCCTCTTCCCAGGGCGACTGTTCACGCGAATTCCATGGAGACATACGTCTGCGTCGTCCTCTCCGCGGGCTAGGGTAGTCACGTTCCATGAAGGGTGGCGTGTCACCGTACAATGAGTCACCATCACTCCAGCCGTTCTCACGGTTCCAGGAAGATGGACTCCAAGTTCTCTCAACCCCACGACTATCCCATCCTTCTTCTGACTCTTCATCCTCCTGCCACTGGTTTGTCTTGTGTCTCCTCATTTTACGGTGCTTCCTTTTGTCACGGCAAGCTGGCGATAAATCGTTGTCCTTGCTCTCATTCGACCATGGTGACACATGTCCTTCACTACCTGGAGGAATGCTCACACTATCAGCAACAACAGCAGTTGGGGCGGTTGGAGCGTTATCAAATTTGGCCCAGGTGGTCGATGGTTCGGATGATTTCAATTCACCAGCCATATGGAACTTGTCCATGGACGAAAAGTGGAATTTGTCACTAATTTTGTTCAGCCGATTTTGATCGGCCGCATGGGTTGCAGTACCCTTGGGTGTTTGATCGATGACAGGTTCACAAGTGTCAATAGCAAGATCCTTCAAGGTATCTGCAGCTGCTTCTTCAGTTACATCTTCCTCATCAACGTCAAGAGCGCTAATATCTTCTTCCATGATGGTTGCTTCAATAATTGACTGGTGTTCTTTCATTGTGACGGTAGGTGATTCGGTGCTTTCACTGTGAGGCCGTGACTGAGGCAGCAGGTCCGTATCCTCATCGAGTCGAGATGGTTCGATTATGCTATCCTCTTTATCACTCAAATCGTCGTACTTCTCTTCTGCAACCTCGTCAAGACAGATGTCTCGCAGAGCTGCGTATCTATCTTCAGTTGGGGGAGTGTTTGAACCAGGAATTTTCATGTCCTCGCTGGCCTTGCCGTCATCTTCGTCCTCTTCATCGTCGTCCTCTTTAAATGCACAAGGAGAAGCTGCCTCGCTGTTATCCGCATTGCTATCGTCAAAAACGCTGCCATTTTGATTTTTCTCCTCCTCTAATAGCTCACGAAACACAGCGTACTTGTCGAACAGAGACTCCTCTTCTTTCTTAGATGGGCCAATGCTACTGTTGAAATGGGCGTCAAACTCAGCCTTGAAAACAGTCGTATCCTCCTCTATCGAGTCACGCAGGGCGGAATAGCATTCACTGCTGAGCACCCCAGATTTCGGAGTTTTGTTGTCATGCGAAATATTGGATAGCGCTTCGGAATCACTGGACAGGCTATTGAGGCATTTTGTGAGATCCTGCAGCGTCATTTTCGACAACGATGCAGGTGACATGTTGAGCATGGCGGCCAAATCGCTAAAACCTGTCTTGGTCAACTGACTAAGCGTAATGTCCAACGATTTCTTAGGCCCACAGTCGGCAGGCGGATGCTGCGGTGCCGATGCATCACCATTCTTCGGTGGCAGATTATTTTTATTGGAATCAATCTTCTTCTTTGGCGGTGGTAGCAGAGGAAACGGCTGCAGGTAGTAATCAGACTCGGGGGCTTTGCTAACAACGTTACTGCTCTGCTTGCGGGCAGGAGCTGGAAGCGGCGGGTTATTGAGACCCGAGTAGGATGTTGTCGTTTGATAGTTTTCAATGTAATCGTAGTCGGAATGAGGAGGCCGAGGAGGCGGGTTAGACGTCAATGGTGCAAGTATACGTTTTGGAGGCAGAGGAGGAGGTTTCATGGTGACCGAATTCAGCGCTGACCTGGGTGGAGGCTCGGGAGCTACTACATCGGCTGCTTGGCAGTCAATCGTTGACGAGTACATACTGGTAGTGGTCCGACTCCGCAAAGTAAGCGTGTCGGTAATTGGGGAGCTTCTATCTGCAAAGGACTCGGACACCTGATTCGTCCGGTGTCGACTCCTTTGCTTGGGACTAGGTGGTTTCAGAACAGAACTTACGGAATTTGCCTTCTGCAATCGATTCCTACGACTTAACGATGGGCTGAGGGTGCTGCTATCGTACGACACTGAGCCTAATTTTTCTGGCGGCAACGATACCTTCAGAGGTGTAGGTTTAGTTTCATTCTCCTCGCTAGGTAGCTGGTATTTATCGCTAAACTCCGATTTCCCACTATTTTTGAAAGAAGCAAAATCTGCGAACTTCTCAAACGGGTCATTGTTGGGAGTGAACACTGTTTGTGAGAAATCAACTTCAGAGAACGGATCTTTGTCAAAGGGGTCGTCCTGAAATGCGTCACTGAACAACTGCGACGTTTGAACGGAGCTCGCAGTTGGAAACGACGCGTCCTGCTCATCTGACGCAGCATTGGAGCCTTTTTCGGACTCTTTTCCGCCAGAGAACAGAAGCAGTTTACTGTCAGGAACTCCCTCCGTAACTAGATCTTTTAATACCTTTTTAGGAGGATTCTTCAGGTCTTGGAAGAAGTCCTTTTTGTCGATGTACGGCTTACTTCGACCGGTGCCCAACGGATCAAGATCTGTGAACACATCAAATTGATCCCGCTCTGCTTTTCTTCCGTTGGTTTCTTCACTGTTCTGAAACAGAAATAAACAATTGAGTGCAACAAGGAGGAACAGCAGCAAAAACTCTCTGATACATATTTCTATCGAGATATAAAAACGAGGGGAATGAAAAAGTGATTTACCCCTTCAGCAGTTGGTAGAGGCGACGTGGAAAACGATTGAAGAGGGAACGATGATTGAGAAGTCGTTACAGGGCTTGCACCCTGCAGTGATGCCAACGTATTTGGGAGCTCAGTCTCTTCAAACAATGCTTCTGTTTCATGATCGAACCAATGTTTTTCCAACGTTTTATGCGTCGTTCTCTTGCCCGTGTCCGGAGGAGGCGGGAGTTTGCCTTTACGATTGACTGGATTGAAGGAGTCTCCGAAAGGATCGCTCGCAGATGCTGTCTTAGTTGAAACAGACGGTCCAAACGGGTCGGACGGAGTTATTCGGTCAATTTGATTGATCCCTTGTTGGATGTTGTTCAGCTCCAATTCCAGATCCAATAGGTCCATGATATGCTCTTGATTCTCTCCAGTCGAAGGACCTGGATTGTCTTTGATGCGGTCTTCGGTTATTGATCGCATTTTCAAGGGCTCAGTGGACGTCTGGAAAATCAGTAGGAAACCAATTGGTTGAATAAGCAATACAACAAGGAATTTAAAAAAATGACTACTCCATATCCCCAGTTGTCATATATCCATGATCCCCTGACCCATGACTCATAAAGCATGAATCATGAAGAGTGCACGAGCTACAACTGTGCACTGAGCTACCCATACATTGAATTGATAATAAAATACTCGGTCAAACAGGTGATTCGTGGGGAACGTTTTCCCATTTTTATGAGGCTTGTGCCCATGCTTCAGGTAGATTATGCGTTGCTACAGCGGACTTTGAGAGCCAATAAAGAGGGAGAAAAATACACAACGAACGATACAGTGCAATAGGAGGTCCTCACTTTGGTCGTATCTGGGAACAATGGAGACGAATATTTAATTTGATGCTGTTCGATGTGTTGTTTTGCCATTTCAATCTCCTTCTTCTTCAGCTCAAAAACGACTTGGAACAGATCTCGCATGGTTATTACAACCTGAAACAAGCAAAACAGGTAAGTCAAGAAATTATCAATAACGAGGCCTAAGAACGCAAATATCCTAGTTTTCATATGCTTTCAAGTTATAAACCACAACCCAAAAGGTTCACAATCACAAAAATCGCCCAGCCTACAGTACACTGCATCAAAATTATTTAACAAGCCAGTGACAATAGATCGATCTAATTTATTATTGAGGTAATAATATTATGTAGCGATGCAAAGCAATACCTGGCTCGCAGCTTTGTCAGTTTTGATACCAAAGAACCTATGTCCAGTGTCGGGTGATCCAAAAATATAGCCAAACGCCCGCGAATCCGACATATCTTGAGCAATGAAAGATATTTTATGCACGGGATGGTGATAGAGACAATCCTGAAAACATAATCAACTAGCAATGTTACAAGCCCAAACTTCGAAGAAGATTTTCTACTGAAGCAAGACTTACTCCAGTTTTTTCGTCTCTCAGCCGCAAGCCATCGATAGCTACGTTGATGTTAATGCGCTGCTTGTGCTCGCCAGCCGCTCTGATGGCCATTTTTAGGTCAGCCAAAGCTTCTTGACACATTCTGTCACCTCTGGCTTCGCTAACTTCGAGTATTCCGATAAGTTTGGCCTTGAAACTCACCCCATCTCCCAGAAATCGAGCGGGCTCATTTTTATCTGGAACCAAAAAGTTCGAATCATCTGATCCGTATGATAGGAGCTTGGTACAACAAATCAAAATTGAAGTGAAATATGATGATATTGAACTGAATATTTCTTCTTATCTTGAAATATCAAGTGTGGAGAGTCACACAAATTTCGCATTTTATTAAAAAAAAAATAGCTTGGATAGTTACTGTGAAAATAAAACCAGAAAACCAACCCCACACGGCTCAAGATGGCAAAATAAAGTTGACGAGGACAGCAAAATTTCACATTAAACCAGTGGTGCGTAGATAACACACAATACTTCCATTTTAAAATTCGCCCAAAATAAAAATACAATAAATTATTGGAATATAAAAATATCCACATATTCTGCAAGGTAAAACAAAGATTTTAAGACCAGGAACGCTCAAATCGGTTCATTTTTGTGGCCGGAAAAAAATAAAATAGAAAACACAAAAAATGGAAATATATCGGAAGTACTGTGCGTAATCCGAATTCCGATTAAACAGGATGTTAGGTCTTGCCGAGACAAACATTTCAGTTCAAGAAATTTGAAAAAAGGTTGAGAAATGAGGGAGTTATGGCCATTTTTGTAAATGACCACAGACGGACACACAGACACACGGACACACAGACACTTGTGCAGGAAGTGATTCTGAGTAAATGTGTATAAGAAATAGTGTTTTCTGAAGCTCCGTTCCGATTCTCGATTTTAGGACGATCACAATACTTCCATTTACTCTGTAAATATGGAAGTAAAGAGCTATTAAAAAAGTTTCCAACAAGTGAGATAATGATTACGGATGATTTTAAGCCCCTTAAAACCTCTAACACTAAGTCGTGACTATAGTTTCATTCGACCAAGCATTCTCGTCAACTGAATACGTTTATTGAAAAAAACACTTTTTTCCAATATTTCAGCCGCATTCACTGTGAACCTGTAATTTTGAGGTTCCTACTAGGCGAAATCTCAGGACTAAGATGTTGAGATTTGCAGATGATTTTCAATTTTCTGTATAGTGAAAAAGTTTTTCCTGAATCTCTAAAACACGATCGTATCCGCTTCAAGTATGGAAAAATACACCTTGAGATCCTGCTCGTTTAGGATAACACTACGACCATCTCATTTCACTTTCAGGAACTCGTACAATTTATCAAGACCGTTCGGCTCCAATGCTGGGCTAATACTCAGTTCCCAATGTAAGGATAAAAATTAAATAGGCAAGAGTTAGTCTGAAATTTGGCAGCATCTAGGAGCTGTTAGGAAAGCTAGACATTCCTGACATCATGCAAGGTGTGTATTATGCCAATACTGAAGGGGTCAGGCATAAAACAATAGACGGGCGATATGGTCTGGGCGATTGTTGACGGAAACGGATTCTGTATGATCGCGAGTTTCAAAAACGGCGCACTGAGTGGCACAAATGTGGGACCGGTTAACTGGTCAGAACAAACCTGAATGCCAATCGACAGGCACCTAATCGGTTGAATTTGAATCCTACTACTCACATTTACAAGGGCTAGTCTTTTTTCGTAGCGTTTGCATTAGATTGGCGAAACTGAGCGACCGAATAGTGAACGGTGGTGTCGAAGCGGCCCGAACTACGCGGACACGCGAAACATGTTATGTCGTCGACGGCGCAAGAAAAACGATTTTCTCGATTTCCACCCAGCATGGGATATTTTTACCATGGTAATTCGAAAACGACATGAACGTGAATTTCAACCCAATTGATCCAAATAGGGGCCGTACGAACCGTGAGATGGGCAGGAAGGAGTGAGCATGCCCAGGCAGGCCCAACTTCCAAAATCAATAATCCCCCTCATCTACCGCCTGCTCAGCGTCAAGCCGACGGCAAGTCGACCGTTCGGGTTGGCAGCGAAAAAAATCGACAATCATAGGACGAAAAAACATTAAATCTTGGAAATGGAAGAAAGGTTTAGAAAAATAGCACTTAAAAATCATAACGACCCGCAAAAATGTGACAACAGCCAATAGGTTTTGGGTACTTACCTCTCCTCGTAAGCGTCGAAGTTGAGGAGCTGATGAGGGTTTTGAGGTACTGAAGTCCCTTGTTTTCCTTGATTTCATCCTTCCCTTGTAGTTGATCGTTTTGGCCAAAAGCTCCCGAATTGCCTTTATTTTCGGACATACCGCGTTTTCATGCCTTCTCCCCAACACCGACGTATCGATTTTGGCACCAGCCAGGGCGCGTGAATGATTTTACGCTTACATCCGGACACCGATCAAAATCACGTCGTACATTCCAGCCTGAATGGGAAGGCGCATTCATTATTTTTTCGACGGCCCACAGTCAACGATTCCTTTTTAATTGTTTCATTACTAGGTACTGATCGCCTCGGATAAAACGTTTGACCGGTAGGAAGTCAGCGCTTCATTACTTGGGGGGTTAGACTAGACCACTCGGAGAAACTATGATCATTTGACACATGGGATAATCATGTTAGTAGCGAGCATAGTAGAAGAGATATGTGGACGATCCGGCAGCGGAATCAAAACATGAGCTTCACGGTAATCGCACACATCTTGGACATTTTTAACATCTGGGCCGGAATCGCAGCTCGACCGACAATTTGATCGACGGAAACAGAACGGGATGTGTCAGTTTACATTCTCGACACAGAAGCTTGGCAGTACGAGACAACAACGAAGAGCGGACAATCTCCTGCGTCGCTAATCAATATCAATAATAAACAAAACTGACACCAAATTTACGATGGATCCTCGAGCAGAGATAAAAAATAGTTGTGTGCTAGTAGTAGTAACTGCGTAGCGTCAAATTTGTTGTTGTTAAATTCATCCTCTTCTTCTTCGCTTGTTTCTTGTTGTTGTTGCTAAATTCTTTTTGGTCTGCATACATGCGAAACCTCTCCGTCAGACAAGAATGAGAAGGTGCTAGAATCCACTGAACAGGTCAACAGGATAGTCGAACCATGGAAGAAGGTAGCTTCGATGAGGTACCGTGGAGGATTTCAGGGACCATCCATGGATGAGGCCCATAATGAATTATCCATTGTGTTGTCTGCTCTGGGATTATCCGGAAATCACATACTTACCGCGTCTTTTTCAGGCGAAATAGGCATGCGAATAAACCACATGCTCAATAAAGTAGGTATTTGAATGTGTTGTATGGTGCAATAAGCAAGTACACGAACGTGCATGATCGTAAGGGAAGCAAACCACCTACACTACCAGACAAACAGACTAGGGATGGGATATCGATATCGATAATATCGGAATATCGATATTTTCCTTGCGATATCCGATATTTCATTATCGATATTTTGATTCCGATAATATCGGAATATCGATATTTTCCTTGCGATATTATCGGTTTTTAAAAACTCAACTGAGAAATGGGTAGCTAGCGCAAGTATTAAATTATGAACAGTTGAGCAAAAAAAATCAATGAATTCGTGCTTGATTTTGCAGATTTTATTCATGAAAACAGGTAATCATAAATCCGTACGTGAATATCGTATCAGTATTCGTATATATGTGTCAAAGGTTGTGATGTAGGTAGAGAGGGCTAGTTGTATCAGATTCTGATTTCTGTCTGTACTTCTTCTTCTTTGACCAGCAAGCAACTTGTTCACACTTTTAGACCCTATAAACTTTATAGGTTCATTTAGTTTATACTATAGGTACTAGCTGTACCCGCCCGGCGTTGCCCGTGCAAAAAAATAAGGAAATGCAGATAAGTGAATAGCGCAGGAATCTCTCTCTCTCTCTCTCTCCCCCCCATAGCTGTACCCGCCCGTGTCCCCGTGTGCCCGTGTTGTCACTTTTTTCACTTAATTCACTTTTTTTCACGTTTAAAACTTACTTTTTTCACTTTTTTAAAATTAAAAAAATTTTTTTTTCAAAAATTGAAAATTGGGCTTCGAAGTCTTGTTGCCAGCCTCTTTGTGCTTCCGTGTAAAAAATTCCAGGTCCCTGCGTGCGATAGATTTGGCTGGAGACAACTAACAAACAAACACTTGCTTTTATTATTATAGATTCACAGTTGATAATTAATCTGATCATAGCAGCCCCACATAAAAGTATTGAAGATTATTCTGCCATTTAACGTGAAAGAGGTAACCTGAATAGTTAGGTGATCAAAACTGAATAATATTAAGAATAAGAACATTATAATTATATTATAATGTTCCGATATTTTTGGCCGATAATATCGGATATCGATATTTTTCTTCCGATATATATCGGATATCGATATTTTTATTTGATATATCATTTGATACCGATATCGATATTATTCTTCCGATATCCCATCCCTAAAACAGACCAACCGAGGGACAAATGCATATGGGAAAAGGACGCCATAGCACAGACGCTTAGATGGCCTTGAGGCAATCAATAACTAATCTATAACAGAGAAGAGACTCCACAACAACCGCCACGCATTGTCGCCGAGTTGCACTGCCATCGCGCCACCATGATATGGACGCTACATTCTTAGCACGTCTCCCCAAGTCCACGTGGGCCCCAAATCTTCCAGACGACTTGCAAGAACATTGTCTTTCGAGTCAAAGGGCGAGGACTCCTAAAAACTTCTTCGTCGAGGACAAGAAATATTAATACCTTGGGTAGATCACATGGATGGGAACAGCATATGTCCTCTGATAATGAATTAAACTTTAATAGCAACTCAAATGATGGGGCTTTGAGTCTCACTTCGGAGCTGAACCGCCTTCAGGTCGATGAGGTCCAACCTGATGACGGCATCGAGAATTCTAAGTAAGTATGTCTCCTGCCGTCCCAGAAATGGACTCAACAGTTCCAGCGCAGCTTATTCGGCTGCAAGGCCCTGCAGCTGAGCTCCTTCTTGACGGGGGGGCAGCTTGAGACCTCGCAGTCTCTGCTAACAACCTTCCATACCCCTGGGGCAGGCGATGCCCTACATTCTGATGTGAAGACTGTTTAAGGGGCCGTTCAATAATTACGTAACGATCGGGGGAGGGGGGGGGGTTTGGAAAATCTCACAAAACCCTTACAAGGGGGAGAGGGGGGTAAGTGCTTCCTTACGTAAGATTTTTGAGTGTGAGTTTTCAGCGCGAAAATAAGCAGCTTTTTTCAAAAGGCCAGAAAAAGCACGAAAAATATCCATAAATTGCGTGTTTTTTTCCAAGAAACTAAAAGCAAACATAACGATTTCGTATTTTTTCGCATTAACATAAGTCAAAATCTTACGTAAGATTAGGGGGGAGGGGGGGGTTGAAAAATCGTATTAAATCCTTAAAAGGGGGATGGGGTAAAAAATCCGAAAAATGTCCTTACGTAATTATTGAACGGCCCCTAAGATGGTAGTAGAACGTCAGACACCAATGTACAGCGGCTAAAACTCGGCGGCGCGGCCAAGAGACGCCTACGGTATCTCTGGAGACTTGGCGTCAGTGGAGAGGAAGCTGGCTCTTTTGCTTCTCAGCCAACTCACTACAAACGTGGGCATAGTTCTTCCAGATCGGCCCCTGACCAAAGGGCAGCAAAACGGCCCAGGCATCAGGGCCAATTCGGCTCTAGGAACAGGCCTGTTTACTACAGTGCAGCGGCTGGGTCAGTCAGACTTGGCATTGTCATCAATGACTTCCAGGAGGTGCACTGGTCAGACGAGCAGCTGAACGTCGTGAGGATGGCTCTTGCCCATTGGATCATCTTCAACTCGGTGGATGCACATCCTCTCAGTCCTCAGCAGGGGATGGCACAATAGATCCGTTGGGGTAGCGGTGCCTGGAGCTTGGCTACCTCATCCTGCAGTCCTAGCCCCAAAAAAAGCTCATGTCTTCCCTCTCACTCGCACACTTGTCGTCCACATCGTCCTTCATAATATGAATCCTACATATTATGTGAATATGAATAAATAATTATGTAATTTGAATGGATTCCATAATCCAATAGGTACGCATATTCGCAATTTTGAAATTCGTTAACATCGAACTGCTCTCTGTGCTCTCTCGCTCTCCCCAAGTCTGCCCGGGGAGTTTTCACGTTCCGATAACTTACCTACATCATTATAGCGACGGGAATTAACCAGCCCATTTCCGGAATCCTCCTCAGCTTGGAGGCCAAACCACATGGGAATAACAGCTTGAAGGATAAGGCTTGGAATAAAAGAAAACAAAGATTCCAAATGTAACCACTCGTTTATTATTAATCAATTCTCGTGGAAAACCCAACCCGTAGTGTACGAAGCAAGCCAATGAATGCATTAATGCTGCCGACAGAAATGCCATAGGCGATAACCATGAACCAGGACAAGCGTTCACATAGAAATTCGAAGAAGCGGCATAATTTGGGAATCACCGAACTAAGTGGGTAGGTACCTAACGAATATGAAATATAAACTTCATCAATTGAGAACAGATTCAAATTAATTTAATGGCCTTTACCGGCTCATGTAAGGCCTCTCTTGTGGATTTACTCAAGGCTTCGTTCTCATTTTTTATGCTATAAACTTTTTTCCAATTGTTTCCTTTATTTGGTCAAATTAAATTGAGTCAAGCTGGAATGTGTAGAAAATGCATCCAGGGTCCGGGATTGGTACAAGTAGGTACGTATTTACCATCGCAGTAAACTTCCTCCACATGCAAATACGATTTGTTGCTAATTATGTGTGTTTCCTAAGAATCAACGTTACGGCCAAAGCAGTTGAACGAAAATTCAAAATTCATTACATGTATTCGCTAAATCATGTTTTTAGATTAGTTAAATTCCATGTGACTACATGGGAATGTTGGAACAGCCACTACCTAGATATGTGAAGAGTTTTTCTCCTAAGTAGAAACCGATGCTGCACAATAAATTGAATTATTGAACCAGATAACGGCAGTAGGTATACTTCGACAAACAGAATTCGCTCGATTATACAATATTTAATTAATTTCCATAATCATGTTAAATCGTTTTTTCAATTAATTCCATAAAGCTGCCCGTGAGAATCCTAACCTAGTAGAAAACGAGAAAGCAGGCTTAATTTATTTTTCCTCATTATACTTAGTTAGTTACTTGTAGAGATGCACGTGGTGCGTCCATGCCGAGATTTTGTTTTCACTGAAATAAGTGTACATTAGGTACCTATATTTATTTACAATATTCTGGTAAATAGCTCAATTAAGGCACAAGCCAGTGTTCACAATGTACAAATCGGTCGAAGATGGAATGATATGAAATCAATCGTGAGGTAACGGCTATGTACAAACAGATATACATATTTACCATATATACATTTCCCATTGCAGGATAACAAACAGAATATATGGGTAGCGAACATAGGCGGGTCGTTCACATTAACGGAAGGCATTTCTTTTAGCTGGAATGAAACCGAGTTGGACGTATGTGCAGTATTGACCGCTTCCCCGAGCTAAAGAAGCAGTTTTGCGCTAGGTACCAGATAAAATAGGTCAGTTGGGTACTTGGGATGTGTAGGTATTTTTCGTTCCTCATTTGTAGACATTTTCGCGAGATTAATTGGGCATCGATGGCCGCCTTCCAGCAGCCGTCTCCTGAATGAATTTTGACAGTTTGGCTCCCAATTTGTAGATTTTTGAAAAAGGCAAATTCTGTATCAATAAGTCAAGGGCAAGAACCCTAATTCAATATAAGAAAAGGAAAATTTCATACGAAGTCTCTCATACGAAATTTAGCAGTTGAAAGTCGTAGCTCCCTCATAACTGAATAAACCCTATTGCAAACGCCAAATCACAAAAAACGTTAATTTTTGGATCAGCGAGCACACACCATACACTCGGCACAGCAATTTTCAACTGAATCGCTCAATTCTATTTGGACGAAGCTCTGGGATATTCAAGATAAATTTATCTTTGGAATACTTACCAAGGAGTTTACTTCAGCCGTTTCCGAGTAAGACGGTTTTCAATTTTTTTACAGGATTGAAGAATACACAGCTGCATGCGATTCATCAAACTTTCTCCAAGCGATTTTGAAGACAGGCAAAGTAACAGTAAGATAAAAATAATAAAATCATCTGAATCAGATTGTGTTAACCACGCGGTTTAAAATCGCGGAACTGAGATAATAATATTATCTCATATAATAGAACTCTCATTTATCTCATGGAACATATCGACGATGTAACTGCAATACTGCCCAATTCAAAGCATCGTGTCTTTTGGGGGCATCTGGGTTGCCTACTTCTCAAAACTTGGATTGGTGGCAACTTGGCAAATCACGCGTCCATAGATTGCATGGCAAACGAATTGGGCAGTATTGATTCTACACCGTCGATATTATGTTCTGGTCGCACAAGAATGCGATACATGGCTGGAAACATGTTTTTTGGACTCATGGATGCTTGGAAATTTCTGGTTGATTTTAATGAGTTTGCACTTGGAAGCAATAATGCACACACTCCATAAGTCATCAGTCATCGTTAGAGTTTAGAAAATCATCAACTGAAACGGTGCAGCAACACTGAGCTGAAGAAGAAAAGTTTTTTGTTGATTACGAAGGCTTTTCGTTGCATGTCCTATAGAATTTCATAATTATAAGTTGGAGGAAGATGTTAACTATTTACGGTTGGCCTGAACTCGGATGTGATAAATAATGGTAAGTGGGTAATAAAGACTATTCCTAAATTGAAATGCACAAAATGCAAAAACATTGGGCACATTTTGGTTTTCATCCGTTTTTATGGAATGGCCACGACCTTCTCATTTATTTGCACTAGAAAGTTTTGCAGCATTTTTTTTTTTTTTGACATGGCACCCGGATTTCGTGTGGCCAAGAAACTTCCCACAAGTACGTCGATATTCTCCTTCAATGGCGTTACCTATCATTGCCACAAAGACATTGAGAATAAGCAATGAATATAACATGAGATTAGAGAGAAAATATAAATGATTGGCAAGCATATATATTTAGCACTTGGAAGGAATCCTGCTAAGGTTTCTTGATCATGGCAAAGAAGGTCCCATGGGTGGTCTTCAAGGACGAAGGATTTTTAGAAAAACGAGAACCCTTCTGGTCAAAAGGGGAAAGAGATCATTAATTTAGCTTGCGTATAGGCAGTGGAAGGAAAAATGGTTAATGTGAAAAACAACATTCCTGAGGAGAAGCGGAAAAAGAGGATGGAGAAATGCATGTAGATGAAAGATTTAATGGCATGGCATACGAATAGCATCGGCTCCTGATTGATCGCCATATAGGAGTGGCTTGTTTCTAATTTAATTTATTGGATCCAATTTATCAGATAAACTCATAAACTACATAACCTTAGCTCTCAGGGACAGAAGACTGTGAAATGCTGGGAAACCAGAACTTTGGTATTCTAATTGCGGTTTAATGGTAGAGATTTCTTCTGCTGTTGGGACATAACCTGTAAAAATCAGGCTATCAGGACGTTTAATGAAAATCATTAAGTCCAGGGAGCCTGATTTACATTTCACAACCGAAACCCGAAATGCGCCAAGCTCAGGACACAATATAAACTAAGGAATGGAATCAAATGCCTGAAAAAATTTCCGAGAATTCTGAGCATTTGTTCAATTTATTACATCAGGAACCGATGAGGCAATGGAGCAGGTACCGAGAGGTAAGACATAGGAATAAGTAATTCAGCCATAACAATCAAAATTTTAGCAAATCTGGAAATCTGATCTACGGATGACTTAGCATTTTAAAGATTAAGGGTAAAACGATTCTACAGCCAGGTGAACGAAGCATTGTTGCTATTCAGTGTCACTCAACCAGTGAACCTACCATTTAGGCGTACAGGGGTTACATTGTCAATTCACCGACAACTCATTGATGCTATAAACTTCAGATCGAATAGACTGCATGGACAGAGAATTAGTCAATCTTATTACCAAATACCAACACTAACCCTCCACCAATAGATGACCATTGTACGACAAGAAAGGCTACAATAAAGGGGGCCATGAGTGAAGTTGAAACATAACAAAAAAAAGGGGATCGAGCGTAATATTTCCTGTTTTTAGTCTTTTGAGATTAGAAAGGGTTGATTTGAAGTGAACGGCCCAAATCCATACTGTATTTCAAATGCAACCCGAGGACGATCCTCTGCTTATCAGATTTCTTCGAGTTGAATAAAAAATACTGAACCGAAATTGGCAATTTGAGGATGAAACTCTTTAGATTGGCCCCTTTATACCAAAGTGGCCAAGAAAACTGGAAATATTATGTGGTTTTCATAAATGTTTCTCAAGGTTAGGTCTCAACATCGCTCAAAAACTTCCTTAATGAACAGAACATGGGTAGATGAAAAACACTAAGGTCACAATTAACAATAAATTTGTACTGTAAATTGTAATAAGTGATTGATTAGATTTATGCACGACACTCTCCATTTGCACATGATTTTTACATGACACGCTAATAGCATTTCCCCTCCACAAAAACGATATACTATCAATTTGATAACAATATATATAGATATTTATGTATTCATGCGTATATTTAATTATATTATAGTAGGTACGTACTATAATACATAAAACAATCATTGTGTTGTCGATATTGGGCATACTATGTGAACATTGATTCATGCACATTGTATAACCTAAGTTGAATGAGTACCAAACCAACGGAAATCGAAGAAATTACATGGGCCAGTACCTACTTGTGGTCGTATCATGTACCTGATATCATGAAAAACCGAAATACAAGAGGTTATTTATTGTGTGGGCATGTCAAGACGAGTGATAATAGTTTGACAGACTGGATAATCCACTAAACTAAGCTAACGATTAGAATCGTACTTGGGACGGTTCGTACACAACACATAGCTATGATTGATTCGTTTGATTGACTTTTCGATGAAATGAAGGACTCATCGCTTGGAAGCCTTCCGCTCCGATACTTGCATTGGAAACACTGCGCAACGTACTAAAGGACCCATTCTGATTGGATAATAAATATAATATTAGCTCCAAGACTAAAACACGTCGTGGCATTGCAACATTTTTGCTACTACTCAAAATTGAAATTTTCCAAAAATCAGCAGAACGGTATTTGGACTTAACATACTAGATGGGCCCATACGCACAGCAAAGGGCGCTCGTATATTGGCAAGTTATTTTTAAAATACCAAACGTATTCCAACATTAATCCTCAGGAACCCACATGCCATTCAGAACGTATGGTCCGTATACCTACTTTACTGTAAAATATCAAATTCCAACATTTTTAAATTTTTAGTAGGTGGCTGAAGGCAAGCAGAAAACGTACTCTTGGAATCTGTATTACTGGAGACTGAGGGCTTTCACCAGAGAAGCCCTCATCAGGAGCTATGCTATTTGCAGCCATAGGACACCCATCGCGTCCAGTTGATCCGCTTTTCTCATTTCAAAATATAGGTGTTTGATTAAACATAATTTTGTATCAACCCATTGATGATTTACATTTGATGAGATACTTTTCGCACCTTAACTTCACTCTTAGGCTGAATTCAATCAATTTGAGGCGAAGCAATAATTTACAATTACGCGTGAAAAAGACAAAACACCGCTCGAGTAATGTTTATGAATAGGAAAAATACAATAATTCCGCAAATCACATATTGTAAGAATAAAAAAATGAAAATACAAAAGCTAGCAGGTATATGGACCCAACTTGTGACAATGCCACGACTCACGTAATCCCAAGTGACAGAAATGAAATCGAGTTGAGCAGGAAATATTACTGTACACACATTCGATGCCTCCGCATTGAATTGAGCGAATTCGAGGACATCTTGAACACAATCGCAGGCCCACGATCTTTTCGATTCTTCATTAGTCAGGTAAGAGCCAGAAAATTTTGAAATCGATCATGCAATGTGAAATCAGGATACAGGGGTTGACGTCCAATATTTTATCTATGCGCAGCATTTCATGTCTTGCTTACAGTCCGTATCAAGGGTAGCCTCAATGGAAGCAACGATTCATTAAACGCATTTGATAAACGTGGACTTATTTCAACATCAGCAATCGGGTGATCGGCCGTGACGTTACAATCAATTAACCGGAGATTATCGATGGACAGGAGAATTCAGTCTATCAGACAGAGGTCTCATGTATATCCAGTTGTCTTCACCCCCGGGTTGGAAAAGCTGTAACAAAACATGGAACGTATTTAGACGAATTTGCATCACAACTTTCTTTCCCTCATTCTTCAATTGTTTTTCAACATGCGATTATTCTTCGATTTTTGGAACTGATGAACAGATTATAACGGTTTTGGTACCCGAATGAGAACAAATTTAAGCGCATTTGCGTAAGAAAGATCTTCTAGTAATCGATGACTCTAACAGTCGAGTAACAAACCTTCGTTTCCCATGGGACACCTCGATCTTTTCTATCTTGAGCTTCCATTCTCTGCTTCTTTTCGAGCTCGCACTTAGCATTGGATGCATGCGTTACGTTGTTCAACCTGTGAACAGCAAATTAAATTGTGTCCTCAATTGCGAAAAAATTTAGCAAAGTAAATGCACTCGGGGAATCATTATAAAATGGGTTTCACTTATGATTTCGTAGCTCTAAAAGTCGTTAGCCTATTTGGAATTGTGAAAATTTAAGAGCCAGGAGAAAATCTGAACTTATCAGTACTAAAAGCAACGTTAATCCTAAATAGTAACAGCAACTGTCTTGAAAATGGTTTTGATCAAAACATAACACAAACTATGCCTCAACAATGCTACAATTTGTTCAAATTTAATACGAATTTTTGAAAATTTAATACGTATTTTCCAAAATTGAGGAAACCTACCTAAAGGAGACCTGCTACTAGTTTGAGGTAAAAACTGGACAAGGACTACACAAGCTGATGTACTGGTCATCATGATTTAATATAATATAATACTTTAATAAAATGATTATTATAATATGACTGACGGCCAATGCTTACCATAATCCCGCAGTGACCTCTTTCCAAAGCTTTCTGGACTCGTTTTCTTCCTGTTGTTCAATAGGACGGACATTTTTCTTGATTATTGTCATTTTATTAACGTCTGCAAACTTTTCCGTTCTCTGGAATAACAAAAACAAATGCGAAAATAGCACACAAATCTGCAGATTTTGGTAATCGGTTCTTTAGAATCCCACCAAATAGGCCTACAATGATTCTGGAAAGCTAGAAATAATGTACCAAAATATGAGAACACTGATGCGTGCTCTGGCTTGCTCTAAACCCGATCACCTATCCTATTACTGCGGATTTTAGAACATTTTGAGAACTTGATATTTATTTTACTACATCAAAACCTGAGAGCGCAAAGGGCCAATCTGCATTGAAAATGGCCATCCGGAATGCACATGAAAACGTAACTTGGAAATGCCAATGGAATTCATCGGGTTCATCAACTCAGAAGCCAACTGGACCTTTTTACCTCACGACCTTCCTCCGCCTTCACAAGCTGATTGCCCCTTTGTGCTCTCAAATAAATCAGACTCTCTCTCGTACTCAGGAGTCAATACAAACAAGAGCGATATAAATTAATATCAACTCACCCCATCAGCCCATTTGGCCTCCATGGCACCGTTCCATTCTCCAGCGATTGATAGGAATGGTTTCTTTTCATTTGGAGCGAACACTTCGCCAGTGATTCGGTTCTTCTTGCCACCGTAAAATGGCTTCGTGATGAATTCAACTTGAGCTCTGTATCCTGTCTTTTCGCAAGAGATGACAACTGATCCACCAAGCTCTATCCAAGGAATGGTCAATATCGATCTGAAAAAAAAAAAATCATTGGTTCATATACTTATTCACATAATTTACTTGGCTAGCTAAGGGCTTGTATATCTATTAAATTTTCATTTGATAGATGTAAAATGTTGGACAAAATCCTTGATATGATTTGGAAGGGCTTAGTGGCAGAGAGGGTCAAAACTTCGTAAATTTTAAAACTCCCTATTGAGTGAGTAGTTAGTGTTACTAGCATGGAAAAAAGGTCTGTATTCTGCAGGGAAAGAACAACCTTTCAAAACCGTAAACACTCAAATTGGACACTGATGAGAAAAATAACGAACTTCTTTTCAAAAATACCAGTTAATGTTTGAATAATCTCTGAGATTGAATAATAATTAGAGATTCGACTGGCATCTTTCTGCCTGCTGTAGTTCCTGACCTCTTGAACAGTTTTTGGTCTCAAAACGTGAAAAGGATGTACTGATTTTCCGCTTGCAGCAGAATGGGTTGTAATATTTTGGGAAGCTTGCTAGAAAATCAGCGGTGTTATATTAATTGCATTGCTGGGCCAACCTTCCATATCCGTTGGGGAAGGTGACGATGTATTGCTCATCGTGGTCTAGGACGTTGATGACGCCATTACCAATGTTGTGGACACCAACAGATAAGCCTAGGAACTTCGATTTTGTCCACACATGCGCGTTAAACGTGATCCGCTTGTTGTAGTGCTCAGCATAGAAAGCGGAAACTAGAAGAGAAGGAAAGGAAAATCATCGATTTTAAAGAGCTGTGCAGTAGTTTTTAAATTCGCAAAAAATATACAATTCATCTTATAAATATAATTATTTATATAATTATAAATATCAATTATTGATGGCAAGGTATGTTGAAACTTTCTATTAGTAAACGGACATGAATCTATTGCATGTTGGGAATTCGAGTTTACTTCATTTTAACTGCAAACAAATGAAATGCCAACCTGATAGTGAAAAATGTTAGGAGGAGAACAACTTTTACCAATTATGTACGCACGAGTTTATTCTTCTCAGAAATAAACGAATAAAATATTTTTAGAAATAACTTACTAGGAGGATGGTGGGAAACTTGTTCAGCGATGAAGGTCAACTGGTCAGTATTGCACCATGGAACAGGACCATCGCTAACGAGTTCCTTGTCTGGATCGGGTTCGATGCTTTCCAAGTCCCAGTAGCACTGGAAAACTTCTCCAAGGATGGGATTGTACGGTTTCTTGGCGACAGTACTCTTTCGGCCAGCATGGTACGAACAGAGGTACCATTTGACCACCTGGACCATACGGTCTCGCTCCGTTGGTTGATCCGCAATCCTACGTATCAGACATTCAGGCAATTGTTTTAAACAAAAATGAAAAACGCTGCTAAGTAGATTAGTGACATGTACATTATTTGTCTGGGTATCACAAAAAATAAAGTCAAATAGTTGGAGTAGGTAGGTTCATCATCATATTGTAGGAGTCAAAAAATTTGTTGTTGTGAAAGAAAACATTTTCAGGGTGATTGTAAAAAAATTTTTTCCGACCGATTACACAGGTACATTATTTTTGGAAATAATGTGATCTGTCATTAAGACTACAATACACTAAGGTGCCCAAACATGATCCAATTGTTAGTTGGGGGCCACGCCAAGACAACTAATCGCATCAATTGGTCGAGGTGGTTCAATAAACAAGTAAATAAATTTAATTTTCATTCAAAACCACGTTTCCAAGGTCATCCCCACTCTAACATCAAGCAATCAGATAGTGTACGGGCATCCTGAAGTAGGTAAAGCAGAAACAACACTTTAGAGTGGGAATCAGACGAACGCCTTTCCACCAAACTTTGTGAGCGAGTAAAAACAATGCATAACAAAAGCAATGATTGTAGCACTTACCCAACAAACAAATCTGGATGGGCGAAGTAATCGGCATACATTTCCAGCAGGGACCGCCTCTCCAAAATAAAGGTAGGTAAGGCCACTTTGGTCAGATCCATTCCGATTTTGACTTGCGAGAGCAGATGGGTAACTACGGAACCTTCCATAGATACTGAAATTTGAAATGGTGCAACGTTAAAGATAATTCAACAATATAAAATTATACAACAATTATATTTTTTAACTATACTTGTACTGACAATGTGTTAATTCATTTTTCAATCAATTTAAAGTAAACGTCTCTGGGGAAAGACGTGATATAGTACAACCGAAGAATTCGACCCTTAGTAGTGAAAAATCATGTAATAGTTTCATTCATGGAGTACTCACTGTTTGTCTCTTCGCAGGGCTCATAGAGGACTGCAACAAAAAACCAGTGGTGCGTAGATAACACACAATACTTCCATATTTTGAAACGTAAAATTGTGACACAATTTGATCATATTTTGACTGCTTTTGAAGGTGTTTAGGTCAAAAATATCAAAAAATTCGGTATTAAAATTTTAAAATTCGCCCAAAATGAAAAAACGTGACATTTTTGGAATGTAAAAAATATCCACATATTCTGCAAGGTAAAACGAAGATTTTGAGACCAAGAACGCTCAAATCGGTTCATTTTTGCGGCCGGAAAAAAATAAAATAGAAAACACTAAAAATGCAAATATCTCGGAAGTACTGTGCGTTATCCAAATTCCGATTAAACAGGGTGTTAGGTCTTGCCGAGACAAACATTTCAGTTCAAGAAATTTGAAAAAAGGTTGAGAAATGAGGGAGTTATGGCCATTTTTGTAAATGACCACAGACGGACAGACGGACTAACGGACACACAGACACTTGTTCAGGAAGTGATTCTGAGTAAATGTGTATAAGAAAAAGTTTTTTCTGAAGCTCCGTTCCGATTCTCGATTTTAGGACGATCACAATACTTCCATTTACTCTGTAAATATGGAAGTAAAAACCAATCAAAGTTGCACTTTAGCAATGGCTCATAACAAAAGTAAACTTCTATTTAAAAAAAAAAAATAATAATAATAATAATAAGCAGGCACTGTTATTGGAACAGCTGACCTAACCTATTGCTTAACTGTAGGTATCTGTTATAGATGGATCTATTCACTTTGCTCAATATTTGATTCAACAAAAGTATAGATTCTCCTAACACAAGCATTTCTGTGAAAGAAATTACGATAAAAAATTTTTTTTAACAAAATAAATTAATAAATAATAAAACACAAAATAAATAATTGTTGAATAACAAAAAATAAAACCGGCTCAAAAACGCTTGAAAAAGTAAAAAATAAAAATGCAAATGGAAAACCAGTGGTGCGTAGATAACACACAATACTTCCATATTTTGAAACGTAAAATTGGGACACGAATTGATCATATTTTGACTGCTTCAAAGGGTATTTAGGCCAAAAATATCAAACCAGTGGTGCGTAGATAACACACAATACTTCCATATTTTGGAACGTAAAATTGTGACACAATTTGATCATATTTTGACTGCTTTTAAGGGTGTTTAGGTCAAAAATATCAAAAAATTCAGTATTCAAATTTCAAAATTCGCCCAAAATAAAAAACGCCAGTTTTTCGGTACATAAAAAATATCCACATATTCTGCAAGGTAAAACAAAGATTTTAAGACCAAGAACGCTCAAATCGGTTCATTTTTGTGGCCGGAAAAAAATAAAATAGAAAACGCTAAAAATGCAAATATATCGGAAGTACTGTGCGTTATCCAAATTCCGATTAAACAGGGTGTTACGTCTTGAAGAGACAAACATTTCAGTTCAAGAAATTTGAAAAAAGGTTGAGAAATGAGGGAGTTATGGCCATTTTTGTAAATGACCACAGACGGACAGACGGACTAACGGACACACGGACACACAGACACTTGTTCAGGAAGTGATTCTGAGTAAATGTGTATAAGAAAAAGTTTTTTCTGAAGCTCCGTTCCGATTCTCGATTTTAGGACGATCACAATACTTCCATTTACTCTGTAAATATGGAAGTAAAAATTCACAATTAAAATTTTAAAATTCGCCCAAAATAAAAATACAATACATTTTTGGAATATAAAAAATATCCACATATTCTGCAAGGTAAAACAAAGATTTTAAGACCAAGAACGCTCAAATCGGTTCATTTTTGTGGCCGGAAAAAAATAAAATAGAAAACATTAAAAATGCAAATATATCGGAAGTACTGTGCGTTATCCAAATTCCGATTGAACAGGGTGTTAGGTCTTGCCGAGACAAACATTTCAGTTCAAGAAATTTGAAAAAAGGTTGAGAATTGAGGGAGTTATGGTCATTTTTGTAAATGACCACAGACGGACAGACGGACTAACGGACACACGGACTAACGGACTAACGGACACACGGACACACAGACACTTGTTCAGGAAGTGATTCTGAGTAAATGTGTATAAGAAAAAGTTTTTTCTGAAGCTCCGTTCCGATTCTCGATTTTAGGACGATCACAATACTTCCATTTACTCTGTAAATATGGAAGTAAAAAGATTTCCAAATAAATTCCAAACCCATGGCATCAACTTTAAAATCAGAAATTTTTGGAAAAAATGTGCCTAAATACCACTTCAAAAAAATTAAAACCCGGAAAAAAGTTGGAAATAGTATTAGAAAATGATTAAAAAGCTGTCAGACGCAAAATTTCGAAATTAAAAATAAATTCTCCATGTTTTCAAGATTTATGCTACATTTTTGGCTGCAGTGCCACCAATAAATCCTAAAAATGGAAAAAGTAGTGGTACCAAATGGCAGGCTTTAGAAGTATCAACATTTGCTACGTGAGGGCTGAACAGACATTACAAAAAAGCGACAAAAAAGAAAAAATTCAACATCAAGTCAACTTGAGTAACTGGTTTTTTGGAGTCGGTTAAAAAGGTTGAGTATTGAGGGAGGATATGGCAATGTTAGTAGCCAGGTAAGCACAGATGAACGGAAAAAAGCTTCTTTTCTCTGGAAAATTATTCTTTGAATAAGTTCCATTTACTTTGTGAATATCAATGTTAAATCCAGCCGGAGACTTGCGAACTTATGCGTTCCGGATGGCCATGGTATATCAAGAACAAACGACCCCACAGTATATTTCCAGAACCTAGAGGAATAAGCATAGCTTACCATCATAATCCAACGACCCATCAGGCTTATAGTAATTAAGAGGAGGTTTGGAAGCTGTTGCGTCGGGCACAGGAGTCTCCTCTTCTGCAGCCCCTCCTTCAGCAGACGGTTCAATGTCATCACTGTAACAGACAACAAAAACGAATAATGACACGCGAGTAATCACAGATGAATTCAACGAAGATTCAGCTCAGAATGACGTAGGGGATGAAAACCAAATAAGTAGGTACCGCACAAAATGGTGACGTAAGAAACGTTATTAACTCCAACGAGCGTACTGGACCGTACGCTTGAAATCTGGATTCTCGAGTTACTCTTCAAGATTGTCTATTTACCGACTCAATGCGCCCTAAATTACGCCAGTATTTGTCTGGGTGTGGAGGGGGCATAAATGGATAACCATGGTTCTTAAGTGCGTAACAGCACTCTAACAATTCATTAAATCAGAGCATCAATGAGGAAGGTATCCATTTAAACAGCTTACTCCAACGAACAATGAAAACCAGGTGTGCGCACGAAGCCACACCTACACCTAGCATAAGTATACCTACATTAATGGCGAAGTTATTTTGGAATTCTGGACCAGATCCATGTGAATTGGGATGAATTCGTGGGCACTAGGGTCAGTTGATGCGTATGCACCAAAAATTTCGTTTAATACTCTTAAAACGCTGCCAATTCCTACACTGGGTTTATCATTTACTTAGTTGCTTCTCTTATTTCATACCAACATATTAGTGCAGATACAGAACATTAGCTCAAAGGTGCAAGAAGAGTTAATTGACTTTCTGGAGAGGTTGGTATACCAGAATAATTTACCCAGAGGAGAACATCTATGGTTAACAAATTAACCATGAATCGGAGATGCCTATTATCTACCTCAAAGGTTAGGTTATATGCTGAAGAACGAACGGAACGAGGCAAAACCGGGAAACAGCCTCTCTCTGACTGTATTGCAATAAGGTGGATAGGTCAGAGTTGGTAATAATACCTGCCTGAACAATACAAACCAAAGAAAGCATGAAGGGAGTACGCAGAAAACAACTAGGTATGTACCACTGCATTGCATCAGTTTTAATGCTGTAAATCGTCATGGAATGAAGACGACGCATTTTTTTCCGCCGGTTTCGTTCTTCCAGCTTTGGTATAAAGCGTAATAAAAAACTGGTGCGTCTCTACCGCATACGCAGTTGGGCCAACCGTGAAATCGAATTCGAAGAGAACTTAGTTGCACAAGGGGAATGGCGTTGAGCCAAACCCAAGCCAGCGGGGAGTAGGGTTGATTATTTATTGGTCTCAAATGAACGTTGGTCCAACTGGGATGAATTATTGTCTCCGAGTGAATTCAGAAGTCTTTGTTCATTTCGCAGTTTAAGATCAGCTATTTAGAGAAATCCTGAAGTAAATAGCGCACTCCCGTATGCAGCTATTGACGAACAATATTCAACGAATTTAGAGATGGCTGATCGACCCTTGAAATGTTGTCGTCGTCTGATCAGAGGTAGGGAAATATATTATCTCCATCAGGGCCAATAACAACTTAATACCAGACAACCAGCGATTTGACTCCTATTATTTTTCATTTTTAAAACTAATACACAAATATTTTTATTTCCTAAAATTTTAACTACCTTCATGTACTTGGGGACAGGATGAAAAATAAAAACGCAAGTGGGGAAAAAAATTTGACGGCCTTTTTTGGAATTTGAAGTGTGCCTGTATTGATTTTAGTGTATAGTCTAAACGAGATGAAGGCACTAACATCAAAGTTGGATGTTCAAGTGAGGCGTTGTCTTTGGTAGGTAGAGTTATTCAGTAGAAAGGGTCCTACGATAGGCATTTCGTTAACTTATCATTTCAAAAAAGGCTGTCGAAAAATTTTTTTCCATTTGAATTTTAACTTTTTAGTTTTTCAAACTTTTTGAAGTTGGTTTTATTTTTTGTCAAGATTTTTTTGATTTCTCACTTTTTAGTTCATTCTTGGATGTAGACGTTCTCGACATACTTATGAGAGAATTTTAGAAATCGGATCAGAATTGGGTGAGTGAGAACGGAACATACATACCAAAAACGCAACAAACAAATCATTCAGTCAATTTGAGTAATCGGTTTATTTGGAGTCGGTTGAAGATGAGAAACAATAGGAGTCAGAGCGCTGAAAAAAGATATTTACTTATTTATAAGATTCGTTAAACAAAATAAAATAAATTTTTTATAATAAATTAATTTTTTAAACAAAATAAAACAATATTAAATATTGTTAAAAAATTTTTTTTTAAAAATAAATTTAATATTTACCATGAATTCAATTTTGGTTCATTTTTCTTAAGAAATGAACCTTTGTAATCGGTCGGGAAAATTTTTTTTTTAACACCCCCTGAAAATTTGTTGGTTTACGTTTCAAGGGGTGTAGAATCCGAATCTGCAATAAAAATTTTTTGTCCGTCCGCCGTACGCCGTACGCCGTGCGCCGTACGCCGTACGCCGTACGCCGTACGCCGTACGCCGTACGCCGTACGCCGTCCGGGGTTTTTCAGGGGGAAGGAGTTATCGGAAAATTTTGAAATTTTTACCAAAAATCAAGTTCCGTATCTAGTTGGTCCTAACGTCTCGGCAGAACCCTACCTTAATTTTAAGGCCAGTAAAACAGCTGTTGAAGTGGTAAAAAATTCGTCTTTTTAAGGAAATTTGCAACATAGGCATGTGAGGCATCATTTTCTATAGATTTTTCTATGCTGAATCGAATGAGACCATCGCCACGCTGGTAGCTCTAACCGTTTAGGAGTTATTGCAGTTTTAGTGAGACATTTTTGAGTTTTTTAAAATTTCTACAATTCTGAATAACTCGAAAACGACTAGAGCCACAAAAATCGTTTTCCACTCGTTGGAATCCCCACAAAAACTTCTGTCCTCCCGATATCTTCAATTTAAAGAATTTGGTCGCATTACATAAATCAGCAAAACAAAAATTGGAAAAACTTGAGAATTTGGCCTCGGCTCTTAGATACGGTTGATTGATCTACTTACGACCACTAGCCTATTACACCAACAAGGTGACGCACTCACACTACGACCAGTTGCGCTTGGCAACATGAGAGCGAGTCAGGATTCAACAATGGTCCTGAAGCATTCTTGAGGCATTTTTAATTTCATTATTCAGAAAATTTAGTCATTATTATTATTCTGTTAATTATGAAGGTGATTAATAATAGATTAAATTGTGAATTTAACGGAATTAAACGATCTGCTGCGTTGAAAAGATGGATAGGTAAGTAAGTATTTATCAAGCGAATCGGATGATTATTTTTTGCCTGGTTGAAAAAACGTTTTTCTAAATACCCATCTAAATTAGAAATTTATACTGAAATTATAGAATAATAACAACTAAACTCTGTGTTTAAGGAGTACCGATGTATCGTAAGGTTTGTCTTTGCAATCGAAAAATGAACCCCTGTGCAAAATTTGCAGAGTTCTTCGGACATACCGAAAACTAATCTGCACATGCCACTGATCTACTTAGCAGCGTTTTTTAAATGCAGTACTCAAAAAAAATCTAGGGGGATAATTTGTCCAAAACTCCTTCAAAACTGCCCCCCTGACGCCATTAAGTAGTATTCTCAATGGAATTTCCAGTCATTTGAAAAACCTCGAATCGGGAGAACGAGGACATTGGGAACCGAAATTATCAACTGATATTTTTAGCTTACTGCGCCATTTTTACGGACCGCAATTACAGCAGCTGATAAATATTTACGTGTTTTCATTTGCAAGTTTCAACCCGCAACTTATAATATGCTCGGGTCTTGTAGTTCAAATCAAAATAATCACAGGGACACGAACAAGCTTTCATCTTACCAGAGTGTACGAACCTTACGACTACGTTATTCGAACTTGTAGGTCAGTTAATCTGCAAATGGTGTAGGTACGATCGGTGGGGTGTATCGGGTATTGAGATCAACCCCGACCTTTTTGAAAATCGATCACTGTGACCTATCTATCCGCTGTGATTCGGGCACATCTCCGAAAGCAGTAAAAGGACCGAGATTCAGGGGAACACCTCGATGGTAACAGATTTGTGATCCAAAGTGTGCTAACAAATCGGACAAACAGAGTGAGAGCACAGTATATTTTTAACTCTGTATTCCGATATTGAAATGTTATCTTCGAAAGTTACCTGAACTGAAGGTAATTTCCAGAAATGATGTACCTATGTAATCAGCCAGGAACCTTTTTTATAACACCCCCTCAAACTTTTACCTTTTCGTTTCACAGGGTCTGAACACAAATCTACAATTAAAAAAGTCCGTCCGCCATAGAAGGAGCGGTGCGAAGTCGAAAAAATGAGAAAGGAGCAAAACTTCCCTTGATGTGCACCTCAGGTAAGAAAACCCGCTAAATGCTCTTTAAAATACTCAATTCAAAAGTAAAAAAAAAGTCAAGACAAAAAAAAAACAGTATTTTTTCAAGTTTTGGAATCCCCAGGCAATATGCATCAAGATGGAGCAAGCCACAACTTTTGGGACCAACCGCTGGTCCGATTTTGATGAAATAGTCTTAAAAGTTGTGGTTTGCATATTATTGGGGGAACCCGTTTGGAAAAGGTTAAGTGTTCCAGTTCGGCAGGCGTATGATTCATTTTGTGAAAACACGAAAATTCAATTTTGAAGGTGATGCCGTGGGTTTAGAATTATTTAGTATTTTTCCCGGAACTCTCGTTTGAATCACCATACGGCGTTTTTTCCGGAAAATTTTTTTCAAATTAGTCTGGCTCAGATTTCTCGATTGAGACTTCTTCTTCTTATTACTTTTTCCCAATTTGAAGGGGTCTACCGAACCGATTTTGAATTTTTGGAGCTGGTTGAATTCCTTGAGGAAATAAGCCGATTTGAGTGCTCTAAATCTTAAATTCTTTGGTTCACCTTGCAGAATACGTGGACAATTGTTATATTCCAGTAACTTGATACTTGGCGTGGCTATAATTCATGTGTGTTGTTTACGCACCACTGGTTTACCAAGACGTAAACGTAAGTAATTGGCAAGATAAGTAAGTAATCTCGCTTTTAATAGCTCATAGTGCATCTCATGATCCAAACTCTCATCTTACAAATCGGGAATTCGAAGCACATGCATCCAATAAACAGACATCGAACCAATGAGATAATCTAACTGGGGAGTTCGCGCGTTATTATTTACGACGGGGATGGCGGAAGAATCTTCTTTAGCGGATACGCCATCTGACACGATAAGAAAAAAAACGTGTTGTCCGCCAGCAAAGCACATTATTCAAGAAGAGCACTTCACATTCAGACGCATCGCATAGCACATGTCGGCAGCACTGAGAGCTGTTTGTTATACCTACACATTGAGAGCAGAAGACAATGTCGATTTATAGCTAGTTCCCGAGGGAAAAATGTTCTACTCTAAACCAGAGATGCGCAGATGACGCAGTTTGTACAGTTTCTATAGTTTTCATCAAATCAACCACGCGGATATTTAGAGTGAAAGCTCTCGGTAATATGTATTCGTCTCGGTGACATCAGTCAGAAAACCAGGACTGAAAGATGACTATCTCCAAATTCAAGAGTCAAAGACCACGAATTCGATAAGCAGTAATGTTGGCGTACTGCCAGCCAAGTACATACTTTCAACCGCCCGGTGTTTTCAACAAAAAGGATTCAGTCACGCCCAAAGTGAGTCGGTGCATAAGTCTCATTTATTCTTCAATGCTGCCGTCGCGGTATCAGATTGTAACAGGCACAAAGGCCGGTCACTGGACAGAAGAATGAAAATACGTAGAACAACCCGATAAGCTAAACTTGGTTTCGTTGAATCGCGCTATTGAGGTTATTGTAACATTCAAAGGTGTACCGCGGCTCAAAGTGGGTCGAAACTCGCTGACTACAACCCGCTTGTTTGGAAGCCCCTTTCAATGTTTTTGACCTCAAACGAAAGGATTTCAACGAACTACAACTTTGGAAGATGGAGTCTGTTTAGGGAAATTCACTCGAATGGCCTTCAGTCATTGTTTGGATTCTGTACGGAAAAAATCACTGCCCAAAACACTGTCGAGGAATCGAAGTGAAGTTAGCAAAACTCACTAGGCAAAACAAAAATTTCAAGAGGCTAGAGGTGAAATAGGAACTGATAAGGTAAGATTGATCCATTTAGGTGATTCTTAGAAAAAGGGCAATTTTCAGCTTCAGTGATTTCCGAAAATCCACATACTTCAAACTACATTTTTTGCGGTATTCACTCGCTCCCCGGATGCAAACAGTTCAAGCGGATTTTGAGAAGTCAAACTCTATCATACTTCCACTGGACTGACAGCAATACCTGCACAGTACTAACATTTTGCAATCCAAACTCCTCCACTACTTAATGAATCATATGGTAATAACTGAAACATGCTTTTATAGGGATAAATGCCCCTAGCTACCTCCCAATACCCAATAGTACTCGGAGACCTTTGAAAACAATAGGTGGAGGTACATTATTTCAAGATTTGAAGGGTCTTGGTTTTTGACTCCTTTTCTAGAAATGTTAGAACGTCACACACTCAGAAATGATTTTGATTCACCCGCAGTACTGACAATTCAAATGCTCGGTGTAAGAAAACAAAATTTACCATTGCTTCTAGAAGAAAGTAATGTGCATTGCTAATAGCAAGGGGTAGATATTTGTGTGAGAGAAAAAAAATTGGTTCACTGTCATAGGATGGCTAGAATTGGGCCGATTCATCAAAATTGCCCTTTTTCTGAGAATCACCCATTTCTACAAATTTTGACCGGTTGTGCAATGCACCTAGACAAGTAGTGTCGACTTTCTGACGGCTCACTACCGCAACAACAAACGCTATCCTTACAATGGACTACTAACGTATTCATGAGCAGCTTTCGACCTTGCACCTGCAGTCCTCCCTCACGTTAACCACTTTTTTGTCTTTCTTCTAGGCCCTTTTCATTCCTTTCCCGAGGCTTCGTACCGATAACGATTTCGTGTTTGAGAATGATGGCAATAAATTAATCATTGAGTTGGGGGCTGATTCGAAATCTGTAAAATTTTTGTGAATCTTTTTTTCTTATTCATTTTGACTAGGGGGTGCAGACGCGCCTGTAATCCTGCCAGTAGCCGCCCCTGGTTGTAGTATTTCGTCGCTCGAAAGGCGCGAGACGTGACAATGTTCGATTTTCATTCAACGCGCATTGGACAGTATTCTCAAAGATTGCTCGCAACTGTTCCAGCGGTTAAACACGCCAGAATAAAATCCACGCACTTGCTTGGCGTAGAGGATTGATCGGTGGCAGCAGGACTGAGAGTGTCGAATGGGGAAAAATTGAATTGGGGGTTCCCACTGCATTCTCCCCTGCTTACATTTCCTGGAATTTCAGTGGACAAAGCACCGGTTTGTGTGAGTTTGGGCCCAAGGGACCAAGCTATCGCTCGATACACCGGTGTGAGGTTTCACCGCGGTGGAACCTCACACCGCCGGGTTCGTCTAGACAGGCTGCGCGAGTTTCTGCCGCGAGGCTTGATGCGCGCATCAAGGAGGGGGAAATGTAGACCTTGACTCGCGAGGAAAACGCGCTGGGTCGTTGGCATTTGGTAATCCAGTCTGACTCGTTCAGTGTGAACGCGCACATAGAAATTGGGTCGGACCGCGTGTGTTCGGGAATGGATAAACGAATTCAAAAACTCAGCATTTCACTGATAGAAAAGTACAAGAGAATGCCGATATTGTGGAATCCGAAAGATCCTCAGTACCACAATAGAAATAAAAGGGAGGATGCGTGGAGGAGCATTTCGGCCGATTTGAAAGTTCCCGCTAGTGAGTTGAAGGCGAAAATGCGGTCATTGATGGGCACTTTCCGCAGTGAGAGATCTCGAGAAAAAAAGAGCCGGATTTTAGGATCAGGTTAGTCTGCAGCATTCAACAAAATAAGCCCTTAGTCCTGGAACAGGCACTATGGAACCCCCTGGCACAAGTTCAAGTACTAAGGTGAAGCACAGAATGGACTCGTTCTAGTTTTTCAAGTACATCTTGTAAGGATGTATTATGAAAACCGCTGCTAAGTATTGCATTCAGGTTTATTATTAACAATGTCTTGAGTATAATGAAGGATGTTCATGATTTTGCAGCTCCATTGGTCCTTAACCGGTCTAAAGTACTGAATATGTACCTTTTACGATCATAATAATTTTACGAAGCGAATACTATCCTATGATTATCCAGAAAATAAGAATCGGATCAGTGGTTCAGATACAACTCCTAAATTACTGCTCATCAGCGGGACCATTGTATGGGAATTAACCACGAAATGTAGGTAAAGCCTCCAAAAGAACTATAACAGAAAACTTTCGAATAAACTGTTCTAAAGTCTTGAGAAGAGAACAAAAATTTTTTTAGACAACTCAAAAAACGGCCAAGGAGCGACACAGCCAGTCGAGTTGTAAAACCAGTGGTGCTCACATAACACACCATACTTCCACATTTTGACTACTTTTGAGGTCGTTTAGGTCAAAATTATAAAAATACTCACGATGCAAATTTGAAAACATGCCTACAATCAAAATACGTCCAGTTATCGGAATATAAAAAACATCCACGTATCCTGCAAGGTGAAACAAAGATTTTAAGACCAAGAATGCTCAAAAATGAATGCTTAAGAATGTTCAGGAAAAGAAGAAATCACTAAAATTGCTAATATTTCGGGAGTACTGTGAGTAATTCGAATTCCGGTTAAACAGAACTGCAAAAACAAATGAGCGGCCTTCAAAGCAAACAATTAATTGTTTTGATAAGCAGTTTATCCGACAGAGCAAAACGGTAAATTAACGTCTAACTCACTATTATTCGACAAGTCCCACCCTACTAGGATGGCAAACAACATTACTGAGAAGAATCAACAAACATAATTTACTTACTAGGATACGATTCAACTGCCCGAAGGAAAACAAGGTTATCGGATTTATTTTTCTTGTTTACAGGACAGGATGAAGTATACGAGTCGAAATGGTTTGCATACAAGAACTTTGACTTTCTGACGGACAAAAATGAGACAATTAAACCCCTGAAATCGCCTCCTCCTGACACGGTATGTGGCGTTTCTTAAAAAAAAAAACTATTTTAATTTTGAGTACTAAGTTGCCAATTTTAAATTTTTCTTTAATTTCTGCAGCCAAGTAGCATTTTCAGGCGTGTTTTGCCGTGGTGTAGTGGGGCATTCAAAGACTTTTCCATGTAGGGTGAGGGGGTCTCAAGTTTTGTGAACGAGCTCACTTACAGTTAGTTTCAAATGAAAGTTACTTTCAAATGCGTTTGAAATTTCCAATAATTGTTCATTCTTATGTTGAAGGCCTTGGAGGATCCAATAGCATATTCTCCCCTTTCGTCCTCCACCGAAGAAGACCTTTTCCCGACACCTGTCCTCAGCAATTTCAACAGGAAAAGGTCATCTCAGAAGAGGAAACTGCAGGAGGACGACCATGAAATGAATACGCTCAACGCGGCTCTGGAGGTGTTGAAGTCTGCCACCGATCAGCCGCTCGACCCATTCTATTTGTACGGGTTGAATTTGGCAAACGAGCTCAGAAAATACGACTCGTCAACTCTTGCGCACGTCAAAAAGGCAATATCCGATATTTTTTTCGAAGCTGATATGGGATCAATATTTTTGAGACACTCGGACAAGCACAACCAATCGGGTCATTCGTCCCATTTTATGGGAACATCGAACCCCTCAGAAAACTGTGTTGCGTATTTAGGGCCGTCGTCCGCGGCACAATATCCTGACCAAGGGGTGAGGACCACACCATCTCCGATTCCTTCGTCCGTGAAGTCGCCGGATTGATTAACTCCTGCACTCTGACCAATTGGTGTCGAAAGGCACTTCACTGGAACTAGGCCTCTCCGAAACGGAATTTTGCCATCGATCAATTCATCTTTATATGTCATGTTATACGTTCAGCTAGCAGGAAGCCATTTTTTTTATAGTGTAAATAAACATATAGTGAATGCTTTTCAAGAATACGCTCGACCCCCCCCACCCGAAATACCCAATTTCCTTCTTTTCCAAAAACCCAGCTCGAAAAAATGTCAACATTTACAAGAAGTCCTAAGTATCTTATTAAAACCGACATAAATCCTAAGCGGTTAGAGCTTAAGTACTGCAAATTTTTTCTAATCGAATAAAGCCCACTCAATTTGGAAATGTGTGAGGAACTATAATAAATAGATAAATCCGACAAAAGGATATTAGAAACAGTGTGAAATTCAAAAGAATACATCTCGAGAGAATATTATTGAAAAATTTCCCGAGTCGTAGACGTCTATAAATTTTGGACGAAAACAAAGCGAGCTACGTTAAGAGATTGTGCGAGGCTGGGGACGTCTAAATAAAACTACTTGAAAGTCGAGGAAACTCGCCAAGTGATGATCATTACTCCTGAACCCATTTCTCTCGCAATAAAAGCGACAACAACAAACGGCCGAGTTCCTTGCCCCCGTAAACGGGCATCGAATCTGATAAGTTGGCATAGCAAGCAATGAATTGTCACTTATGACTATCCATGAATCCTTGGACCGAAATGGGCCGATTTCTGTCCAATATGTCATAATGGGGATCCAGAGAGGGTTGGAATTTTACCATTCCTACGTCATAGCTACTCACCTTTCCCGTTATCAAAGGAAACCAGTGGTTTCAGATAACACGCAATCTTACTTCCATATTTTTATATGAAAATTTCTCAAACAAATTTGATGTATTTTGACCATTTACAGAGACAGGATCCAAAATTTAAAACAATTACATAGGTACATTATTTGGAAATAATGTAGGTACCAAAAATCGAAGTACGTTAAGTAACCCGAAATACAAACCAGTGGTGCGTAGATAAGATACAATAATTCCATATTTTGAAAAGTAAAAGTGTGAGACGATTTGATAATATTTTTAATGCTTTTGAAGGGGTTTAGGTCAAAAATACCGAAAAACTCACATGCAAATTTCAAAATTCGCCCAAAATAAAAGGGGAGGGCACGTATATTGTCCGATTTTGACGAAACTAGTCCTAAAAGTTGTGGTTTGCTCCAACTTGACGCATATCCGCACGCAATCCGATCGGAAAAGGTGAAGGGGTAAATTTGGCATAATTGGGGTATATTTTCGAAAAAACGTAAAAACTCATTTGTGAAAGTGATGTCGTGGGTTTAGAATTTTTCCAGTATTTTTCCCGGGTTTCTCGCTTAAGTTACCATAGGATAGAATGTTTTTTTCAGAAAATTTTGGAAAATTTGTTTTTAAGCCGGATTAGCATGAATTTCTTGATGCACATTCTCCATTTTCACGTTTTGCCGATTTGAGGGATCTTCTACGCCCTGTAAGTAAAAATTGGTTCGATTTTAGCGGCCGAAAACTGGTTTGATAACTAATTTTCGACATTTAAAAGAAAAATTTTTCAACCCTTCAAAAAAAAAATTTGAAATTAAAAATTTAATCAATTTGCGTCAGAATGGAAGTACCAAAATAATATTCTGGTTCCATATTATGGAAGTATTGGGCGTTATCTGGTTTTCTAATCGTCCCAGATTAGCCAAAATACAATAAATTTGGTTCTGTAGCGTATGTAACTACCAAAATATTGGGATGGACTAATTGTCTGTATTCAGTGCACCACTGGTTATGGTTGGCTGACACTCTCCAGCGGCAGGAGTCAGGGGATACTCGAGGAATGACCAAGTGAGCTCTCCTTATTCCATACGGCGGGGTGTGAGCGATTTTTCTGTTTCAGACCAATTCATCTTAATAATCCGGTGGTGATAATTCGTCTTGAAATTCTTCCGTTCGCCGGGCTAATAGAAATCTAGTGGATACTTTAACCAGCCGGGCCAGCTTGTTATTTCTCACGCTACAGAGGGGACACAATAATGAGGTTAGGCCCTCGCAATTGGGATTAAACGGAGAGCATCAGCTTTGGGCAAGGGCGAAGACGAACAGCTATTGCGACTGTTTTGCAATGCCATTTCACGGATGCACGTCGGTCCGAGAACAATTTTAACAAAAAATAAAACTCTACGAACAATTCTTGAAAATAACACTCTTGGAAGTTGGCGCCGTCATACATAATAAGTATGTTATGTTGCTTAGGCCCAAAAATTGACGGAGGCAACGACTTCTAAGAGGTATGTTCAAATGAGGAGTTGTCCTTGGTACTGAGCTAGGTACTCAGTAGAACCAACGATAGGTATGGTTTCCTTATCATTTCAAAAATTGCTGTCATTATTTTTACTACCATGCTAACAAAGTAAATGAAGTATTGTAACCGTCCTAAAATCGAAAATCGGATTCGAGCTTTAGAATTTTTTTTACTTATGCACTTTTACTCAGAATCACATCCTAAACAAGTGTCAGTGTGTTCGTCAGTGGTCATTTGCAAAAGTAGCCATAGCTCCCTCAATTCTCAACCTTTTTTCAAACTTCTTAAACTGGGATGTTCGTCTCAGTAAGACCTATCACCCTGTCTAACCGGAATCCGAATTACTTGCAGTACTTCCGATACAATAGCATTTCTAGTTTTTCTAAATCTTTGTTTTACCTTGTAAAATACATGGACATTTTTAATATTCCGACAACTTGACGTATTTTCATTCTGGGCAAGTTTTAAAATTGGCATAGTTTTTTGATATTTTTGATCTCGAAATCAGTCAAAATCAAAATGCTTTGGTTCGAACATCTACGTATCAAAATATGGAAGTATAGGGTGTTATCTACGCACCACTGGTTTTCGTATTTTTATTTTTACTTCCATATTTACAGAGTAAATGGAAGTATTGGAATCGTCCTAAAATCGAGAATTTGCTAATCGTGCTAAAATCGAGCTTCAGAAAAAACTTTTACTTACACACATTTACTCAGAATCACTTCCCGAACAAGCGCCTGTCATTCCGTCAGTCCGTCTGTGTTCATTTACAAAATAGGCCATAGCTCCCTCATTTCTCAACCTTTTTTAAAATTGCTTGGACTGGAATGTTTGTCTTAGCAAGACCTAACACCCCGTTTATTCGGAAATTGAATAATTCACAGCACCTCCGATATATTTGCATTTTTAGTTTTTTTCTATTTTATTTTTTTCTAGCACCAAAAATGAACCGATTTGATCGTTCTTGGTCTTAAAATCTTTGTTTTACCTTGCAGAATATGTGGATATTTTCTTATATTCCGATACTTGGCGTGTTTTCATTTTGGGCGAATTTTAAAATTTTAATAGTGAGTTTTTTTACATTTTTTGCCTAAACACCCTTGAAAGCAGTCAAAATATGATCAAATTGTGTCACAATTTTACGTTTCAAAATATGGAAGCATTGTGTTTTATCTACGCACCACTGGTTTTTTATCTACGCGCCACTGGTTTTCTACGAAGTCGACCAAGTGTAGGAATTTACTCTAAAATCGGGCAAATGAAATTTCAATTATACAAAACGATCTCGACGCCCCAAATATCCTGGGCTAGCTTTTATTTATAGCTTGAATCTTCAGCACGAGATAGGGGTACAGGTTGTAAAACCACAAACCCCTCAGCCTCCTTCTCCGATCGCCCGATATCCGACGCTTCCACTCCAACTAGGCTGAACCTACACAGTTCGATCGGTCTGAGCATAAACATCGCGAGGGCTGACGTATAGCTAATATTTGTATTTTTGGAGCCAAGGAGACTCCTTCTGTCATTAACTCTATCCTGGTCTTAACGATCTTCATTTTGCGATCTGAGCCAGAATATTAGCTGCGCGTAGACAACACGCAACAAATACTAATATTTAACCGACTCCAAAAAATAAGGTTACTCAAGTTGACTTGGAGTAGAGATTTTTTGCCGCTTTTTCTCGGTATGAGCTCATGGCATAGCCTTTAAAACAGGAAATCTTTGAAAAAAGTCAGAAAAAAGTTGAAAATTGTGTAAGATAAACCAGTGGTGCGTAGATAACACACAATACATCCATATTCTGAAACGTGAAATTGTAACACAATTTGATCATATTTTGACTGCTTTTAAGGGTGTTTAGGCCAAACATATAAAAAAATTCACTTCTAAAATTTCAAAATTCGCCCAAAATAAAAATACAATACATTATTGGAATATAAAAAATATCCACATATTCTGCAAGGTAAAACAAAGATTTTAAGACCATGAACGCTCGAATCGGTTCATTTTTGTGTCCGGAAAAAAATAAAATAGAAAACACTCAAAATGCAAATATATCGGAAGTACTGTGCGTTATCCAAATTCCGATTAAACAGGGTGTTAGGTCCTGCCGAGACAAACATTTCAGTTCAAGAAATTTGAAAAAAGGTTGAGAAATGAGGGAGTTATGGCCATTTTTGTAAATGACCACAGACGGACAGACACTTGTATATGAAAGTGTATGTGTATAAGAAAAAGTTTTTCCTGATTCTCTGTTCCGATTCTCGATCTTAAGACGATTCCAATACTTCCATTTACTCTGTAGGTATGGAAGTAAAAAATGGAAAAAATTGCGATAATAAAGGAACTAGGAAATTTCACACTTCGAAACTAGGGAAGCAAAATGATGACGGATTTCCGAATCGACAAATTATCATGGGATTTTCTCGCCCCGGTGAATTTTCCCTGCTGCGAAAAGGTGAACGGGAGCGACACGCTTTCTCATCCGAATTACTTTTGCGCCCCAACTCGCAGAAGTTCTGAGGCGTAACCGTCTGTAACCGAGTGTCGGTGCGAACCGTCCTTTTACCATCCGATCGAATTGCGTACAGTCCACAACAGTTGTTACTACCTTTGAACTGAGAGCATTCAGTAAACGATGCTATTCCAAATTGTGAGGATGGAGAATTCGAGAATGAACAATGAGGAACATGAATGAAAAAAAAAAATAAACTGTTTTTTCGCCATAATATTCCTTGTTAGGCATCGAAAATGGTGTTATGGTGGATGACGGTTCGGAAAAGAGATAATTAAAAGAGGAGGGAGGCTTAGTGAAAATCGCTGATTTGAAGTCGAGCGGGAAAATGGCCAGCCGCAAGGTTACACCTTGTTACCAAGGTTACGCATCTTCCTGTGAACACCAGTGCAACCTCATCCGAGTTCGTGATAGGACGGCGATAACGGATTTTTTGCCGTTACGTTAAGAAACTACGTGCAGTCACGTCTGCGCAGTGACGTCATATGGCTCACCTGCCACATTAAAAAGGCCCTTTTCATTAGCGTTTTTCACCAGGAAAAATGTTTTTTTTTCTTTGTAGACCATCACTACACCATTTTCGCATCCTAAACAGCACCATTCTGGCGGAAAAAATGGATTTCGTTTTTCATGCGTGTTCCTCAATGGATATGACGTACCAAAGGGACTACCACAATTCAATGGATCGTCTGCCATTTATCGAACTGGAGCATAGATTACACACAAGACTTCCATATTTTGATACGTAAATTTTGGACACAATTTTATTGTACTTCGACTACCTACCTACTTTGCCAGCTATGTAGATAAACCAGTGGTGCGTAGATAACACACAATACTTCCATATTTTGAAACGTAAAATTGTGACACAATTCGATCATATTTTGACAGCTTTTAAGGGTGTTTAGGCCAAAAATATCAAAAAATTCACTATTAAAATTTTAAAATTCGCCCAAAATAAAAATACAATACATTTTCGGAATATAAAAAATATCCACATATTCTGCAAAGTAAAACGAAGATTTTAAGACAAAGAACGCTCAAATCGGTTCATTTTTGTGCCCGGAAAAAAATAAAATAGAAAACACGTGTATTGTAACGATTACTGTATAGTAACAACCCTTCACTTTGTAAATATGGAAGTAAAAAGCCGAATTCAAGAATGTGTTTATTTTCAAAATTAAAATTACTGATCAGCAGACATACACAGACATCAACCAAGGAAGGGCAGGATTATTAATAATTAGGGATCGGATCCGTATGTGTTCACATATTTTTTTCTAGGCAATGTACTGATGTTTTTCAAGTAGGCGTGTTCATATTGACATTTTCTGAACCGTTTAAGCCCACTTTCATTTCACATATTTTGACATATTCCACTATAAATCCATATTTTTCAAATATTTGGTCCACAAAAACACATATTTGCTAATTTTGGGTAGTTTTCCCGAGGTTCACAACTATAATGAATGAAATTTTAAAAAAATTTAGCAAATTTTGCTAATTTTTTTTTTTTTTTTTTTCAATTGGACAACTCTTTTTATGCGTTTTGCTTCAGACGGCGTACGGCGTACGGGAAAAAATTATTGCAGATTTTTATCTAGACACTCTGAAACGTAAAGGAAAAATTTTCAGGGGGCGATGAAAAACAACCCGACCGATTACATAGGTACATTTTTCTGGAAATAATTTAACAAAATCTTGATGTTCATTTGGGTTTAAACATTTTTTTGAAAATATTTAAACCGTTTTACATATTTTCCACATATTTTTTGAAAATATTTAAACCTTTTTATATATTTTCCACATATTTTTTGCAAATATTTCAACCTTTTTACATATTTTCCACATATTTTATGAAAATGAATACATATATATGTCACATATTTGGCATTTTTAAATACATAAAAATCCGATCCCTATTAATAATGAATTACTACTGAAGGCTAATTTGGTTGATTTCGCAGCACTTGTATCATGCGAGGTAAATGTATTTTATTTCAGCAACAGGAAAATACCTGGAAGCTGAATTTTTGCGCATGTTTCCTTTTACTTTTCACAAGGAAAAGTTTCGATCTGAAAATCTGATTGAGAAAAGCGATAATATCTATCCGTGTTTTCACTTTAACCTGACTTTTCACTACCATATTTACAGAGTAACTGAAGCTCCGTTCCGATTCTCGATATTAGGACGATTAAAAATTTAAAATAATGATTGACGAAAAGTACGGTAAACCGAGTACGAAGATGAGATAATGAAAATTTCCTCAAGACCTCCACCGCAGACGTTTAGGTATTTCTATCAGTTAGTCGAAGATCGGCCTTATAATCCGCCTTATGACAGATCCGCCTTATAATCCGCCTTATGACAGATCCGCCTTATAATCTCACCTGAGGACTTGGGAATCGCGTCTACTGAAACTAGTCCACTTATTTGAGAAGATCCTCAGCATGATCACTGCTATCCGAGCAGTGCGCGAGGCGGCGGGTCCATCACAGGCAACACGACATCACGAGAGCGGCACGGCGAGGAAATCGTACCGATGGGAACTCGACGAGACACGACGTCGGGGGCGGGGAGCGCGTAGGTGCGATCGTACAACTCCAAGCGAGAGCGAGAGGGCGAGCGACGGGGTCCCGGAAAGAGAGAGAGAGGACGACGGAGAGTGCGACGACGCGTGGGGCGGCAGACACCGGCACCAAGCGCGGGAGGCCGACTGGCCGAACTAAGGATAGAAACGACGGCGTACGGCAGCGGCGCGAGGTGCGGAACCCGCCGGCTCCCGCACACTGCACTGCGCGACGGGCGGGCGTTCGTGGCCGGCGTTCGAGCCGCCCGTCGCGGATGAACAGCGGTGCGCGGATAACGCGCGGTACTTCCGATCCGAGTGAATAACGCGCGGTACTTCCGAAATTCAGGGATAACGGTCATGGGGGTTCGTGAAAATTGTAAAATGAAGGATTTTGGAATCCGTGAATTCCAAGTACTTCCAATGTAGCTGTGGGGGCAACCCCAACACAGTTGCACCATAGTTGCTGGATAACACCTGGGACAATCTTCAAAATTTACGTGTTGCCAAATAAAATTTAATTGCGTTTGAGAATTCATCAGTTGCATTTGATTCAGAAAGTCAGATAGGTATTGAATTTGATTCAGATATTCTTATAGGTACTCAAATACCTATAGTCACAGTCAAGAAACACCCCCGAGATTTTCTAGGGATTCCTTCATATAACTGATGAACACGATAGATTTTTCAATATCAAACATTCAAGCGTCAAAGTCACAATGAAAGAAAAACTCGAACTCATAATCAAAATCGAAGTCAAACTCACAATGAAACTGAAACTCAATCTCATAATCAAAATCGAAGTCAAACTCACAATGAAACTGAAACTCAATCTCATAATCAAAATCGAAGTCAAACTCACAATGAAACTGAAACTCAATCTCATAATCAAAATCGAAGTCAAACTCACAATGAAACTGAAACTCAATCTCATAATCGAAATCGAAGTCAAACTCACAATGAAACCAAAACTCAAAGTCATAATCGAAATCGAAGTCAAACTCACAATGAAACTGAAACTCAATCTCATAATCGAAATCGAAGTCAAACTCACAATGAAACCAAAACTCAAAGTCATAATCGAACTCGAAGTCAAACTCACAATGAAACTGAAACTCAAAGTCATAATCAAAATATAAGTCAAACTCACGTTGAAACAAAAACTCAAACTCATAATCGAAATCGAAGTCAAACTCACAATGAAACTGAAACTCAAACTCATAATTGAAATCGAAGTCGAACTCACAATGAAACTGAAACTCAATCTCATAATCGAAATCGAAGTCGAACTCACAATGAAACTGAAACTCAATCTCATAATCAAAATCGAAGTCAAACTCACAATGAAACTGAAACTCAATCTCATAATCAAAATCGAAGTCAAACTCACAATGAAACTGAAACTCAATCTCATAATCGAAATCGAAGTCAAACTCACAATGAAACTGAAACTCAATCTCATAATCGAAATCGAAGTCAAACTCACAATGAAACCAAAACTCAAACTCATAATCGAAATCGAAGTCAAACTCACAATGAAACTGAAACTCAATCTCATAATCGAAATCGAAGTCAAACTCACAATGAAACCGAAACTCAAACTCATAATCGAAATCGAAGTCAAACTCACAATGAAACTGAAAGTCAATCTCAAAATTGAAATGAGTTTGAGTTTCAGTTTCATTGTGAGTTTGACTTCGATTTCGATTATGACTTTGAGTTTCAGTTTCATTGTGAGTTTGACTTCGATTTCGATTATGAGTTTGAGTTTCAGTTTCATTGTGAGTTCGACTTCGATTTCGATTATGAGTTTGAGTTTCAGTTTCATTGTGAGTTTGACTTCGATTTCGATTATGAGTTTGAGTTTTTGTTTCAACGTGAGTTTGACTTCGATTTCGATTATGAGTTTGAGTTTCAGTTTCATTGTGAGTTTGACTTCGATTTCGATTATGAGATTGAGTTTCAGTTTCATTGTGAGTTTGACTTCGATTTCGATTATGACTTTGAGTTTCAGTTTCATTGTGAGTTTGACTTCGATTTCGATTATGAGATTGAGTTTCAGTTTCATTGTGAGTTTGACTTCGATTTCGATTATGACTTTGAGTTTCAGTTTCATTGTGAGTTTGACTTCGATTTCGATTATGAGATTGAGTTTCAGTTTCATTGTGAGTTCGACTTCGATTTCGATTATGAGATTGAGTTTCAGTTTCATTGTGAGTTCGACTTCGATTTCAATTATGAGTTTGAGTTTCAGTTTCATTGTGAGTTTGACTTCGATTTCGATTATGAGATTGAGTTTCAGTTTCATTGTGATTTTGACTTCGATTTCGATTATGACTTTGAGTTTCAGTTTCATTGTGAGTTTGACTTCGATTTCGATTATGAGATTGAGTTTCAGTTTCATTGTGAGTTTGACTTCGATTTCGATTATGAGATTGAGTTTCAGTTTCATTGTGAGTTTGACTTCGATTTCGATTATGACTTTGAGTTTCAGTTTCATTGTGAGTTTGACTTCGATTTCGATTATGAGATTGAGTTTCAGTTTCATTGGGAGTTCGACTTCGATTTCGATTATGAGTTTGAGTTTCGGTTTCATTGTGAGTTTGACTTCGATTTCGATTATGAGTTTGAGTTTCAGTTTCATTGTGAGTTTGACTTCGATTTCGATTATGAGATTGAGTTTCAGTTTCATTGTGAGTTCGACTTCGATTTCGATTATGAGTTTGAGTTTCGGTTTCATTGTGAGTTCGACTTCGATTTCGATTATGAGTTTGAGTTTCAGTTTCATTGTGAGTTTGACTTCGATTTCGATTATGACTTTGAGTTTCAGTTTCATTGTGAGTTTGACTTCGATTTCGATTATGAGATTGAGTTTCAGTTTCATTGTGAGTTCGACTTCGATTTCGATTATGACTTCTAGTTTCGGTTTCATTGTGAGTTCGACTTCGATTTCGATTATGACTTTGAGTTTCAGTTTCATTGTGAGTTTGACTTCGATTTCGATTATGACTTTGAGTTTCAGTTTCATTGTGAGTTCGACTTCGATTTCGATTATGACTTCTAGTTTCGGTTTCATTGTGAGTTCGACTTCGATTTCGATTATGAGATTGAGTTTCAGTTTCATTGTGAGTTTGACTTCGATTTCGATTATGAGATTGAGTTTCAGTTTCATTGTGAGTTTGACTTCGATTTCGATTATGACTTTGAGTTTCAGTTTCATTGTGAGTTTGACTTCGATTTCGATTATGAGATTGAGTTTCAGTTTCATTGGGAGTTCGACTTCGATTTCGATTATGAGTTTGAGTTTCGGTTTCATTGTGAGTTTGACTTCGATTTCGATTATGACTTTGAGTTTCAGTTTCATTGTGAGTTTGACTTCGATTTCGATTATGAGATTGAGTTTCAGTTTCATTGGGAGTTCGACTTCGATTTCGATTATGAGTTTGAGTTTCGGTTTCATTGTGAGTTTGACTTCGATTTCGATTATGAGTTTGAGTTTCAGTTTCATTGTGAGTTTGACTTCGATTTCGATTATGAGTTTGAGTTTCATTTTCATTGTGAGTTCGACTTCGACTTCGACTATGAGTTTGAGTTTCATTTTCATTGTGAGTTCGACTTCGACTTCGATTATGAGTTTGAGTTTCTGTTTCATTGTGAGTTCGACTTCGACTTCGACTATGAGTTTGAGTTTCATTTTCATTGTGAGTTCGACTTCGAGGTCGATTATGAGTTTGAGTTTCTGTTTCATTGTGAGTTTGACTTCCATTTCGATTATGAGTTTCAGTTTCATTGTGAGTTTGACTTCCATTTCGATTATGAGTTACAGTTTTTGTTTCGAGGTGAGCCCTGTTTAATCGGAATTTGAATAACTCACAGTACTTCTGATATATTAGTATTTTTATTGTTTGCTTATTTTCCGGTCACAAAAATCCACCGATTAGATCGTTCTTAGTCTTAAAATCTTTGTTTAACCTTGCACAATAAGTGGACATTTTTTAAATTCCGATAACCCGGCGTATCTGAATTTCAGTCGAGTTTTAAAATTAGCATTGTGCGTTTTCATTTTTTTGACCAAAACATCCTCAACAGCAGTCAAAATATGATCAAATTTTGTCGCACTTTTACGTTCTGAAATATGGAATTATTGTGTGTTATCTGAGCACCTCTGGTTCTGAACAAGTAAAAGTAATGTAAATGCGGAAAAAAATATCAAAGTTCGTTTTTAGATTGAACTGAGAAAAGCTTTTGTAGTTGTAAGGCGCAGAACCGAAGGGCCATTGCCCTTTTGGGAACAAAGGTCGCACATTCCGGTATTAGTTTCAACGAGAGAAATCCCGGGGAATGATTTTCGGAAAATAGAAAATCCCGCTTATTGCGTGATATAGCTTTAAAGTTCAATCCTGGGGCGCAACAGCCGAAAATAGTGATGGAAATTTTCGAAAAATGATTTTTTCTTTCGCTGAACCTTTACTTTTGACAGATTGTTCGATTGTTCTTTCACGTTTCAAAATATGGAAGTATTGTGTGTCATTTACGCACCACTGGTTTTTCTCAAGTCGGTTAAAAATTTAATTATTGAAAACTAACAATCATTGGTATTAACAATAGCAATATTAATTAAAAATGAACCAAAACGGTGAAAAACAACGAATAAACTATGAAAAACAATAAACCAAAATTTCATATTTCGACCGGATGACAGACCACTTTTCTGAATCCGCGATCGTGAGATCCGCCGAACGCGGCGTGACGTCACTCCTGGCGGTCGCTTCCTCGGCGGCAGCCGCCTTCAGGAAGCGCGTCTCGGCGGTTGAGGCAAAGATCGGATTTTGCGGCGGTCGGCGGGCGGCCGTCAGCTGATCGATCCGGATCCGAAGCGTGACGTCACTCTGCACCTTCAGATCGTTACCCTCCCGCCCAAGCGGCTATTCACACGCAATCCTGAGGGCGGCTCGCATTGAAAAGAGCGAGGGGATGCGACAGGGCGACTTGACGGCCGAGCGCAGGACGTCGGAAGGCGATCGGGACCTGCGGCCGAGCCTTCAGGAAGCCGGCGATGATGTCGGGAAATGATTGTAATTCATGATGATGATGAAGGGGTATTGTTGAAATTTAAAAGTACCACAAGGTATGTTCCGTACTTGGTGTGAAAATGTGCGGATCACACGAAATACTTCCATTCTACGGTGCAGGGTACGTTGAATTACTGTACGAATTCATACTAATTCGACTAATCGGGAGGAGACAGAGATCGAAATCGCGGTAGGTACGTAGATAACACACAATGCTTCCATAATTTGAGACTGAAATTTTTTAAACCCAAAATAAATTCATTTTGACAATACGTTAATCTAGGCATTTTAATAAAATAATACATTGCCAATAATATATTATATTATTATTTAATAATATAATATATTGCCTGTTTGAAACTCGTGTTCCTATGTGACGTGGGTGAGCCGCCGGTTTCATCATATTTTGATACGTAAATTGTTGACACAATTTGATGATATTTCGACTGATTTGGTGGCTAAAATGATAAAAAAATGTTGGACCAGTGGTACGTAGATAACACACAATACTTCCATATTTTGAAACGTAGAATAGTGACACAATTTGATCATATTTTGACTGCTTTTACGGGTGTTTAGGTCAAAAATATCAAAAAACACACTATGCAAATTTTAAAATTCTTCAAAAAAATTTTTTGAACATAAAAAATGTCCACATATTGTGCTATGTAAAACGAAGATTTTAAGATCAAGAACGCTCAAATCAAATTACTGTGGCCGGAAAAAAATAAAATAGAAAACACTAAAAATGCAAATATATTGGAAGTACTGTGCCGTTATCCGAATTTCGATTAAACAGAGTCTTGCCGAGACAAACATTTTAGTTCAAGAAATTTGAAAAACTGTTGAGAATTGAGGGAGCTATGGCCATTTTTTGTAAATGACCACAGATGGACAGACGGGCACACAGACATTAAATATAACAAATTTTGTCGAGGTAGTGCCTGAGTGTAAGTGTGTGAGGAAACATTTTTACAATCCTTCATTTACTTCGTAAATATGGAAGTAAAAACGCGACAGAAATTCTGAAACTCGCCTACAATCAATTATATACCTATTTTTAAATTCATATCATTGAAAAATATACCCACGCATTTACTGCTGGGTTTAATAGATAGTTTACCCTAGATTTAATACCAAGAACCAGCAAATTGGTTCATTTTTGTGGTCAGGAAAAAAACCAGTAGTGCTTGAATAACGCACAATACTTCAATATTTTTCGGGAAAATAATAATTCGACAGACGGTCGCCTTGTAGTCCAGTGGTTAGGTTTCCAATTGCGGTTCAAGGGGTCTCGGGATCGTACCTTGCATTAGGCGATTAAAATTTTTGCAAAATAATCGTTTACGGCCAAAAAAGTCTTTCTTTCTTTCGGTACACCAAAAAAAAAAAAACTGTTTTTGAAAGCGTATCTTTTTTGACAGTACTTTAATGTGAACGCCACATTATCGGAATATAAAAAAATATCCACAAATTCTGCAAGGTAAAACAAAGATTTTAAGACCAAGAACGCTCAAATCGGTTCATTTTTGTGGCCGGAAAAAATAAAATAGAAAACACTAAAAATGCAAATATATCGGAAGTACTGTGCGCTATCCAAATTTCGGTTAAACAGGGTGTTAGGTCTTGCCGAGACAAACATTTCAGTTCGAGAAATTTGAAAAAAAGGTTGAGAATTGAGGGAGTTATGGTCATTTTTGTAAATGACCACAGGCGGACACACGAACAGACGGACGGACGGACACACGGGAACACAGACACACAGACACTTGTTCAGGAAGTGATTCTGAGTAAATGTGTATAAGAAAAAGTTTTTTCTGAAGCTCCGTTCCGATTCTCGATTTTAGGACGACTCCAATACTTCCATTTACTCTGTAAATATGGAAGTAAAAACTGTTTTTGAAAGTGTGACTTTTTTGACAGTGCTTTAATGTGAACGCCACATTATCGGAACATAAAAAATATCCACATTTTCCGCAAGGTAAAACAAAGATTTTAAGACCAAGAACGCTCAAATCGGTTCATTTTTCGGTGCTAAGTAGATCAGCGGCATGTGCACATTAGTTTTCTGTGTATCCGAAGAACATTGCGAATTCTGTACAGGGGTTCATATTGGGAGGGCAGAAGTTTTTGTGGGGTTACCAACGAGTGGATAACGAATTTTGTGGCACTAGTAGTTTTCAATTTATCGAGAATTTTGGAAGGTTTGAAAAAACTCAAAAATGTCTCACAAAACTGCAATAAATCGTAAACGTTTGAAGCTACCGGAGTGGCGATGGTCTCATTTGATTCAGCATAGAAAAATCTATAGAAAGGATGCCTCACATGCCCATGTTACAATTTGGCCTTGAAATTAAGGTAGGGTTCTGTCGAGACGTTATACCAACTAGATACGAAGCTTGAGTTTGGTAAAAATTTCAAAAAATTCGATAACTCCTTCCCCCTGAAAAACCCCAGACGGCAAACGGCGTACGGTGGACGGCGAAAGGACAAAAAAATTTTATTGCAGATTTGGATTCAACACCCCTTGAAACGTAAACCAACAGATTTTCAGGGGGTGTTGAAAATTTTTTTTCTGACCGATTACAAAGGTTCATTTCTTAAGAAAAATGAAACAAAACGGTGTCAACCAGGTCAAAAATCCATTTGAACTTACCTCGCAAAAACGTTTGAGCACAAAATACGCTCCCCAGTGCCATTAAGGAGGTAACGGACGACGACCAAATGCTCAGTGTTGTGTGGATCACACAAATAAGTGGAAAATAAAAATACAAATGAAAAAAAAAAGATCCTGACAGCAATCTTTGAAGTGATAAGGAAGAACCTATTGTATGTTCAATTGAATAGCGCAGAAATTTGAAGAAAGGTTGAGAATCGAGGGGGGGATTGGCCATTTTTGTACATGCTCAGACTGATGGACACACAGACAGACAGACTGTAATATACAGAGTCTCAGTAAATCTGGATAAATAAAAAAATTTTTTTAAAGCTCCGATTCGATCTTTGGTTGATTAACATACTTCCAATTGCTGTAAACATGAAAGTAAAAACTGAGTTTTCTAGCCAACTAGGAAAAAATGTCTGCGTTAAATTTGTTGGCAATGACTTGTAAAACATTTCTCTCCATTTTCGATCATGGAAGAGGTGGACACCCTGCATTCATGGAGCCGTACAATCAAGAGAAATAAATTCTTACCTTGTATCTTCGGGGCCGAAGTTCAATGCCACACTGGTATCATCATCGTTGGCGTCGTAGAAGTCTTCCTCTTCCGAGCTTGAATAGGATGTTTCAGGTACAACTGTAGGTAAAGAGAGGCTGGGGTGTGGACCTGCAACAGAAGTGTAAAAAATGTAAGCGTAACTTGAGAAATGGCCGGGTAAAAACGTAGCTAAGTCTTCGCAAAATTTCTACCTGAATAAAAAAAGGTTAAATCGTAAACCTCAATAAAGTGCATGCATTCAGTTGGCATTAATTTAGTCAGAGTTTTACTTTATAGGGATCAAGGAAACTTTTTTAAACTTCATCTGACAGGTATTAAGAACAAATCAAAATCAAATTTGAGGTTTAGAGAAAAATGTCCAGTCTTTTTACTTCCCGATGTAAGAAGTAAGGATTGTTATCGTCCTAAAATCGAAAATCGGATCGGGGCTTCAAAGAAAACATACACTTTTACTCAGGATCACTTCCTAAACAAGTGTCTGCCTGAAAACATTTCCAAAATTGCCGTATCTCCCTCAAATCTCAGCCTTGTTCAAATTTCCCGAACTGGGATGTCCGTCTCTACAACAACTATCACCCTGTTTAACCGGAATTCGAATAACTCACAGTACTTTCGATATATTAGCAATTTTAGAGTTATCTATTTGATTCTTTTCCAGCCACACAGTTGAACAGGTTTGAGCGTTTTCGGTCTTGAATACCTTCACCTTGCAGAATATGCGGATATTTTTCGTATTCCAGTAACTTGACGAATTCCGATGTTTGGTGGGTTTTGAAATTTGCATAGTGAGTTTTTTGACATTTTTGGTCCACACAGCCTCCAAAGTAGTCAAATATTTACGTATCAAATTATCGAAGTATTGTGTGTTATCTACCCACCACTGGTTTTAGGATTGATATCAGGGGGGCTATAGCCAAACATGTAATACATTTTTGAAAAAAAATTTAATTTCAAATTTTGCGTTGAACAACTAGTTTTTCACTGTGTAAAACTTATCTCAGCGTTCTGGCTTTTGTGGCGGTATAGCAAACAAAAAATGTTTTTCAAGAAAGCAAATTTTTTTGAAATTTAATTCGTTCCTTCGGTTGTGGAGCCGTAAAATCAGTTCAAGTACCATGAATAAATCGCTAACTTAGTAGGATCATTGGCACTTACCACCTATCTCAACACCAGCATCCACACCAATTGTGTATGGCATAAACGGTGCAACTGAAGGTCCTGAAACAAACGAAATTCAGAGGTTAGAAGGCCATGGAACTTTGCCATGGATTGCTGAGTTTGGCATTGCTGACTATAAAATAACCTAAAATTGTAATACTTGGTTCTACGGTTCTTGGTTGTACAATAACTCAATTTCAAAGTTGGTGCCGCGGCTTTTGGATTCATTGAGTATTTTTCCCGGGTTTCTCGCTCAATTTATCACAGTTTTCTCTACTGTTTTCCCAGAAATTTTGGAAAAAAAGATTTTTTGGATTCAACTTCTTTATTGCGATTTCTTCTTTTTTGCGTTCTTTGTATCTGAGGTGGTCCTACTAAACTGATTTTGAATTATTTGAGCTCTTCGGATTTCTTGAAGGTTTCTGCATATTTTCACCTCCATAAGTGTGAATTGTTCGGAATTTGGTGGTCAAAAATTACTGCAAAGACTAATTTTCTACCCTTCAAAAAAGTATTTTCTAAACAATCAAACTAAAAACTATGAATCTTGACGTATTGACTAAAAAACATGAGATTCAGCAGGTTTTCGGGATTTTGACTTTTTTTTAGAGTTTTCTTGGTTTTATTGATTTCAAAAAAAAAAAAAAATGATCGAGAAGAAAATGTCAGGCGTTAAATTTCCTATCAGGATGCATTCCCTGCTGAAACCTTGTTATGGACTATTCACACGAGTGAGTCCGCTTTTTGCCTTGTGACTGCGCTAAACAGAAAACTTGGCTTTTATAGACAACGGATGCGAATTTCTGATCGCGTAATTCCGATAAAATTTCACAATTTAAAGACAAATTTTGACTCCTATACTACGTACATGAGATATACTTGTATTATTTGAACTTTATTTTCGGTGATAACCAGAAAAACAATGTACCCCTGTCACTAATCTCTACCCAGCAGCGTTTTTAGAAATAAATTAACTTAGTCACCTTCGTGAGTTTTGGGCGGCTCAGAATCTCCACTCAGGGGCTGGTAGGTGCCGTTTACAGGATGAGCTGTGTTCTACAACAAAGATAAAGTGTTCCATTGCCAAATTTGCAAAACATAGACACATTAACAATGATACCCATGATTGGATGTTGAACCAAAGCGTAATGCAAAAATGTAAAATAAAGAGGTTTTTATTGCAAACACTGAAAAATTGGATAAGTCTGTGAGAAATCCATGAAAGCAAAGAAAGAAACATTTTTTTTTCTACTAGCAGCATTTGCAAAACTGAAGTCCAGCTAGTCAATAGGAGCAGCCTATTGTACTCGACCAATATTACCAAAAAACACCAACAACCTTCAATAATGTAGACAATAATATCTGAAAGAAAAGATTGGCCTACCTTAGCTATCTGGAGAAGGACGATTGTGTGCTTCATTTGTTCTAGCATATTCTGTGGAAAAGCAAGCGTACATGAAGTAGTGTTATATGGTTACCTAAGTTGAATGAATTAAGGAAGAATTGATCAGTTGGTACTACTAATACTCACATTGGCATGGGTACTGATAATATTGCATCTATTTTTATCATCTGGATCAGTCAATAACTCCATTTTGTTCTCCACGACCTGGAATGAAAACCAAATTTTGTAAACGCTTTTTGCAAGTGCAGACAATTTAGAAGGGCCATAAACAAGGAGAACTATGAACTCTGCACGATCCTGGTCGGCTGGCATGTTAATCAATCTGAGCAAGCTGGCACCAGCTAATTTGACTAGCATAAAATCCACTTGCGACAAGTGACGTTCCCATCCAGGGGATATTAGTCAGTTCACTTGGTCGTAGGATAAGTCACCTGGGGTAAGTTTTACTTCAGAACACAGCAGTCAAGAATGACGGAATTTGTGAACAAATTTTTTTGTGATAGACTATGGTAAAATCAAGAATTGCCTACAAATCATCACGCTCAATGAGATCATCAACTTTATTTCAACACTAAGACTTCAAAACAAAGCAATGAGCTCCTTGAGGGCGTCAGAATTCTTTGCAGTCTTCCAAATGAGAGAATTAGAGCAGAGGGGTATGTGATGTCGTTATAGCTATTATTTTTTGGGTACAATTGTACTCTTCTTGTAAGGATTGAGTAAACAAGTTACCTTGGATTGGTCGATAAGAAGTTGTAAGTAAGCATCGGCTTCAGAGAGTTTCTTGTCGAAGTCGTGCATGGTGGGCGAGGCTTTCATCATGTCCAGTCTTAACTGAAAACGATAAAATAATGTGTTGAAAATCGTGGAAAGAACGTGACTAGACAGGAACTAACAGTGTTGCCTAGCAAGAGGGGAAAAAACGCTGCTAAGTTGATACGGGCAAATTATTTGTCGGGGTAGGTACTACAGAAAATTAAGTTCAAATAGAAGTAGGGATATCATAGGGATTACAGGAGTCAGAATTTGTATATAAATTGAGAAATTTCATCGAAATCACGCAATCGAAAACTTTTAATAATAATAATTTTTATTAAAAATTCTATCAGTTCTATTTTACCCCTAGTTCTATTTAACTGCTGATCCGAATTTAGCGCGGTTGGTCCAAAAAGGTGTGGTTTGGTCCAACGTAATGCATATTGTTTGGGGAATTCGATCAGAAAATTTCAAGGCGTCGAAAACGTCAAAAAACTGTTTCATGGGGACACCACAAGGGGCTTCAACATTGATGACTTACTGAGCTAGGGCTCTTGTATCCATAAGCGTGTCTGAGGATCGTATCTTCCAAGCACCTGATCCATTTTTCTCTCTCGTCGCCGTCGCGGGCTTGGAAGTGGAATGTTTTCGAATCAACAGTGATTGTGAATGTGCTATCATCTTCATCATCTATACCGATTACGGCGCCTTTCAGTCGAACACAGCCTCTTCTTACGCCTCGGATCATCTTCTCTCGGGACTACGTAAACAAACAACAAAAAGGCAGTGAATAGCAACGAATTATAGACATGGATACAAAATCTTTCCGAATTTCCGACAAAATAGAGATAAATTTATAGAAATACCCATTTCGGTCACAATTGAAGTACGAATGGTGAAGTATCTTCGGAATGACGCGATCAAAAATATGATCAATACTACTCCAAACCCATCATCAATAACTTCCTGACACCCCCATTCTCTAGGAGCAACAAATTTGTCCTCTGCCGCGATGCCGGATTTTAAACCGGTGGATTTTTTTATTTTTTTATTTATGAATTTGGATTGGCAGCTCTGAATCAACCTCAAATTTATTGCTATGACGCCAAACGAATAAAAGTCGTGAGATTAGGTATTTTTTGCCTGGAGTCGTAAATTACGAGTCCGTGACTATCTCCAGGGCTGCCTGTCCGAGCATAAATTTAATCAAGTTTTTGATTAAAACTAATTTAAGCCGTGAAATCAATAAAATAGTGAAACAGGCCTCCACATTTACGAAGTACATGAAAGGAAGCAAAAACCAATGTACGATTCGAAAGTTTTCTCAAACTCGTTTTCTGCTACCAGAACTAGGTTGTTTACGACGCTTGGGGATTAAAGAATGTGCAGAAACGTAAAAGGAATCTAACGAGGCCAATAATCTCAAAACCCGCCAAGTAGAACCCTTTAAAAATTGGCAAAAGTTTATGCATGGCCTTAGTAACCGATGCATTTGCCTACAACATTTGCCTCGTGAGTAGGCCAATCAACATACAAATATTGGTATCATTGGTAAAAACAATTTGCGATTTAAAATTGTCACATCGTTAAATTAACCACCAATGCCTCTGGTGTAATACTTGTACTGTTGCAGCGTTCTTTTTTCATCACTCAATTCAAAGGGACAAAAGTCAGCCTACTGACCTGCTGGCCTATGAACTCGTTTGCTGACGAAAAGCCGTAGGGCTTGAGACGTTCGAAGGCAAGGTTCCCACGGCTTAAATTACCATTATATACGGACCAACAATTGATTATGCCAGACAGGAGCGAATCAATTTGAATCTTCAGTCGAAAGTGATTCCTTTTCCGAGCGCTTTTCCCCAGCTAGACATTTCGGAGCAGACGCTCGGGTTTCTGTACTTCATCTTGATAAGAACAGCCATCCTCGTCTGTGCCCAACAGGTCAGTTAATAGTTATTTTAAGGAATAGATTAGAGTAGTGGTGGTAGTCAAAAGACCACAATTCGTACTCCACAGTTACTGTAAAGCCATACTCTTGCTGTGGCAGGATGGCAAGGACAAGGTACCTAATTATCTACCGGATGTGGGATTGGGTGTGTCTTCTCGAGCTAGGCCTAGGGGGTTGGGTGATCGTTAACCCCTGTTCTTGTGGGTAAGGCCCATGTGCATATGGATGCAACCCAAGGAACCGGTCCAAAATCCGGATGAGCGGTATGGGGTTCCTGGTTCCTGATCCTACCGTAAATAACCGAGGCTAACGACCTCTATCCTACAAATTAGGAATAGATTCCGCTCCGTAGAGTAGCGGTGGTCGAAAGACCGGAATTCGTACTCTACAGTCCCAGCAAAAATTGGGAACAGCGGCGATCTAAATCATTACCCATAAGTTTGTTGTCACTTGGTCAAGTTGGATAATGGCTGACAATAGCCAGTAGCTGACTAATTTACAAACAACTTTCAAATTGCCATTTCCAGCCTCGCAATTTCAATCAACTGCATTGTCAACACGATTGAAACCATTGCTTATTTAGCTCGGAGCTTTTCGATCAATAGAGTGAATCTCAAAACTATTGCATAATTTTAACCTCATCCCATATCATGGGGAGTACGATCCACATACTGACAACAAAAAAAAGGAGAATCAGCATGCAAACGTGAAGAGAGTTATTTCGTGAATTAATTGTAGATTCTTTTTATTATTGAGAAAGTTTTTGACCTGAATGCCTAGGACGAGAAGGCCAATCTACTTCTTTGGAAGGCAGTAGGACTATCACGTCAGCAGAAACCCCATTTGCAATTGACGGTTCAGAAATTCTCCAGTTGCCATGGAAAGCGATCACGATAAATAAATAACGCAACAATGACAACTTCTCATTCATCACAACTCTTTAAAAATCTCTTATTAAAAGAACTTCTTCCCGTCGAAATAATCGGATGAAAAACACGATTAAACCAATACGGAGTAGTAATCATAACTGAAAATCTATGTACTTATTTGTCAAAATAACGACAATTGTTTGCATTTCAGATCCTCGTAAAAGACATTCACAATGGCTAGCGAATCGTGGCTGGAGCAATTCTTTCCCTACTTAGCGCAACATTTAGAAGGTAATCTCAAGGTGAAGCATTGAAATTATGCCTACAAGAGTACACCCAGAATCGGTGTATAAACAGATGATTTTCTGTGCGCACTTGTTACTATGCATCCACAATATTCAACCTTTTCCCGATTTTTTATACATATTTTTTTCATGCTCAACGTTAGACGTATTTTTATGTTCGTTCAAGGATCAACGATGGATGGTTAATGATGATAATAATAGTTAATAACACTGGACTTTCAAAATAAAAATGGAATTATACCTATAATGGTATAACTTCTTTTTCTCCTTACATGGAATTCTTGTTAAAAGAAATTATGGTATTCAGAAAATTTGTTTTTCGCGTTGATTTAGTACCTGTTTCAACTTCCTGCTTTTGCCGAAATAACATTTTCAAAAACCCAACTCCACTAGCTTGACGGCAGACTAGAATAATTCGATTAGCCCGATATTGCTAAACTTCGGCATTTAAGGTATCAATGCTGTTAGAACCGATTCAAATCGGTGACCCACCTACCTACTACTAACACTTTCATCTGATGCTTGAGCGGTGTGAGTCATCAAGTCAAGAAATTTATTTTGGGTTTTCTTTTCAGAAACAAGGGACCACGTTGTTTCCGAATGGAGTCTTATGGACAACCCGAATATTGTGCTGTGCATCGCCACTGGATACCTAATTTTTTGCAAATATATTGGGCCATTTCTAATGAAGAACAGAAGACCGTATTCACTAAAAAATACAATACTAGTCTACAACGCAATCCAAATATTAGCCTGCATATATTTTAGTTATACGGTAATATGATGGCATGTACCAAACAAAGTCAAATAGAAGTTCTTTGAGTCAAAAGTAATTTAATATGTTTTCTTGATTTTTCAGATAGTAAACGAAGGTCTTTACGTATTGACTACATTAAACTGCGATCCCGAGAAGTTCTACCATCCTAGAGTAAGCAATTTACCTTCGTCTACCGCTTGTACTTATAGAGAGTTCTAAAGAGAGTTTTCCTTGATATAATCTGCCCCCTTCCAAAGTCGACGATTAAATTAGATTTGAAATTTTAGCTATTGGCCAATGAATTTGAGGTCCAATGACCGCATTTTACTTCCACATTTATGTACCAACTGAAGGTAATGTAAGCAAGGTGATTTTTTCAAAACAAGAAAATGGGATCGGAGAGTCCGTGGAAACTTTTGGCTCTACGTAATATGTATTCACGAATGTAAAAGATTACATAATATTATGTATTTTCTAGCAATCAGTTTATGCTCAAATTTCTATCAACCATCTTGTTTGAACTTCTGTCTGTGCCCAGCTAGTGAATTGCAAACTCCGCTCTGAAACTGAAAATCAATTCTAATATCTTATCAGACTTAACCACTTTCAAAAAGTCTAATACCTCGAGAAAAATCACCGGCTAGACAAAAAAAGTTTGGCCCCCATATTGAGGGAAAATTCACTAGCTTTAAGATAGTGTGGAGTTTTCAAAAAGTTGTTATAGACCCAAGAGGTTTGGGAAAATACTGAAAACGTTGAATCAAACTTTTGATAGGTCCCGGACCCCTATAAATGCAACGTTTCCGTTGGAAGAGCAAATTAAAATTTTTAAGCAATTTTCATAACAATAACATTGTTCACTGAAATTTTATCAATTTGTTGCAGATACCTGAAGTAATTTACCAACTCATGTTCCTGAAGATGTTGGAACTCATAGAAACAGTAAGTTAAGGCCCCCACCTCTGATTATTGACCACTTTGTTTGATGATTGATTATAATAGAATAACATGCGACAAATAATTTGATCTTTCCGCAGGTATTTTTCATATTAAGGAAAAAACAATCTCAAGTCACAGGTTTACATCTGTATCACCATTCCACAACGTTTTTGTTCTGCTGGCTAGCTCTCAAGTATCGAGGAGGTAAGCCCCTACTGTCGTTAGAACAGCAAAACTTCCTATAAGTCAGTTTTTGGGCCAAAAAGAGTTAGATCGGAGGCGGAGCTCCCACAGACTTCCAGAATTCCAATTCAGAGTGAGTAGTGTTGAACAGCTCCGCCTTCCTGGCCCCACCACAACTCCGAAGCCAAGTCGGCCTCGCTTCTCAAAGGAACAGAAGTTCTACGCAAATGAAGCACAAGAATTGTTTGGCACAGCCTATTTTCTTGTTAATTGCTTAAATGTTGCAGGTCTTGGAATGAGCACGTTCGCTCTTCTCAACTGCTTGGTCCACATACTCATGTACACGTACTACACGATAGCAGCTTTAGGAAGCCCCGAAGTTCAAAGAGCAATACAAGGATTCAAGAGATACATAACCATCATACAAATGGTAGATTACAACGTTTTATCCGGTTCTTATGAAGCATTAGTTCCCTCCCAGCCTCCGAATGATTAAATAATCCGTTTTGAAGAATTGACCAATAATGATAACAAGAGGTAAATTGCGAAAAACTTATTCCTCGACAGGAATGGGACGTGGCATCTCCACCTCAAAAGAATCTCGCAATGTATTCTAGATTTTAACTTTCAACAATTCGGCCCTTTTGCAGATTCAGTTCACCATTGTTCTCATACTCATAGCAAGATACGTCCTATCCGGCTGCGTGAAAGGAGGCATACTCGCTCTGCTGTTCTTCCCCAATGTGATCATCGTATTCTACATGTTTTACGATTTCTATAACTCTACTTACAATAAGAAGAATAAGTAAAAATCTATGGACATGAGTTTCCTCATTTTTCAAGATTCTCAGATTCCAAACAATCAACGGCCAGTTTTGGCAAGGAAAGAAGTGCATAGATGACTCGCAGAATTTCCATAAGCCTACGGGCAGTTTAGGATATTTCAACTAATTTTGTGGCTGACAAGCTCAATAATGCGTAAAAATATGTACTGGAAGAGTTAAAGAACCCTACAGAATGGAAGCGCACAAAGTTATCGAGGTGAAAAAAAATGCTGCAAATTCTGCACAGGTCTATTATAAACCGACACCAAAACAACCGGTTAATCAAGCTGGCTTTTATTTTTATTTTAATCCGATTTCAAAAATACTTTCACTGGGATGTCGAGGAAGTCACCCATCTGACACTACTGTTTTTTATTTTTTTTAATTCTTTACGATTAATATTGGCGGCTACAGCTAAAAGTGTGGTATAAATCTCAAAAACATGGGAAATATTTTTTTTGAAAATTCGAAATTTTGCGTCTGACAGCTTTTTCATCATTGCCCAACACTACTCCCAAATTTTTCCTTTTTCTAGGGGGTACTTTTCCAAAAAGTTCCAATTTTAAAGATGATGCCATGGGTTTGGAATTTTTCGAGTATTTTTCTCCGATTCCTCGCTTGATTTACTATAAATTCGATAATTCTTTTGAATGTAAAAACAGAAAACCAGTGGTGAGTAGATAACACACAATACTTCCATATTTTGATACGTAAATTGCTGACAATATCTGATTATATTTTGACTACTTTTGAGGCTGATTAGGTAAAAAATGTCAAGAAAAAACTCACTAAGTACCTGTATAGAAGCCATAATAGAAACCCTTTGAAGAGGTAGATGATGAAACCCGTTTAAAAATCGGCGATCTCAAGGACCACTTTAACCGAACTTCCGTAACGTTAGTTATATTCACCAGGTTTTCCAAACGAGTCATTAAAAATTTGGTGAAACGGAAAAAATAAAAAAAATCGAATAGGCATGCTGAAGAAACCAATTTTTTTGGGGCCAATTTCACATCCAAGCACATTCGACCCCCGAGCACTCGTAACCAAGGATATTTGAAACCAGCTATCGAGCCTTGTATGCAACCGTAGTAAATGCACAGCTGTGTGTGCAGATTCAAATAACCCGAGGCGAGAATCGATGAATTTTTAAATATCACTCTCCCCCCCTCCCATTTTCGAATTCATTCTTTTACCATTCTTTCGATTTGAGTTTCTATACTGACACCTCCTGCTGACAAGGCAGACGCCTCAACCTTTTGACAAAAAGGAGCCTGGGGCCTGGAGCCTGGCTAAGGCTAGGTAGGGTTGCTGGAGCCTGGCTAAGGGTAGGTTGCTGGAGCCTGGGTCTTGAGTCGGTAAAAGAAACCATCGAACAGTCAAGTTACGTGTTCACGCCCAGGGAAATTTCGCTCACCAGGGCTGAGTAAATTTGAACTCCTACTCTATCCCATGAATGATGGTCCGAGCAATGGATCATCCTTTCGACAGCCGAGGATGATTTATATACACCCATAACAGGTATGACGTATTAGGGATTGAGAGGAAACTTATGTTGAACGGTTTTACATTCCGAGGTAACGCAGAGTAATGGCAGAAGAGTCCAAGCAAAGAAGCTCTCTTCTTCTGCAACGTTAATTCGCCGGCACCGAGAAAATTACAAGCCGTACGACACAGAATCTGTGTGTCTCTGTTGAATCTGTGTATCTGATACAATCTCGTGTCAGTATGGACATGGAATAGGTCAACCATGCCATACGGCAATAATCCAATGACGACACGCAGTTGAAACACCTATCTACCCGGTCTCACTGCAAAACGCAGAAATGGGCAAATAATGCTGATGCCGGCTTATGGCAATGGAAATAACGCAAGGAACATCTGTCTACGGAGGCCTTGTTAATCCATCGTTGCAGTTGACGTTGTTGGAAATAATTTTGTCTTCTCCACAAATTACAATTGTGACAATATGACGTCATGACGCCAACGTTCTTAACTTGGAAATTATTAAATAATAAAATTCATTCTTTCTGAAAAAGCCGATCCATCTAATTTTTACATTATGGTAGCAGAGCGTTGAGAAAGAAGCCTAAAAGAAAAACGAAAACAAAAAGAAAGGAAAAGAGAAGAAACGAAGCGGTAAGACTGTTCCGTAAAACTAACTAAAAAAAAAAATGGGTGATGCAAACGAGCTAGTGAACATCGACAAATTGAAAGAAATAACTGATTTTCCCACATGGAAGTTCAGAATGAATATTCTTTTTGCCGCAAAAAGATTAGATAAAATTGTGAACGGTCAACTAAAATTTGAGGATGCTAAAAACCAAGATGAGTGGATGCAGAATGATGCTAAAGCTCAACAGGCAATCGTGAACACCATTGACAAAAAACATTTGATGCACATCTTAACTTGTAAAACGGCAAAGGACATGTTTTCGAAATTGTGTTTAATCTTCGAACGTGATTCAGAAGATCAGAAAAATACCTTGTTTGAAGAGTTCTTTTCATTCAAATTTGATCAAGATTCGGACATAATGGCAAACATCAGCAAACTTGAAAATTTGTCATTCCAACTAAATTCTTTGACAGAAAACAAAATTGATAATGCCATGCTAATCGCCAAAATTATATCTTCTTTGCCATCATCATTTGACAATTTTATCACGTCTTGGAACTCTACCCCGAAAACGGAGAAAACTATGGAAAATTTGACAGCCCGATTACTGCTAGAAGAAAGCCGTAGAAACAAAACTGAAACTGAAATCCCTGTCGCGTTTCACTCATTCAAAAGACCGTTTCAATCAAGAAATAATTTACAAAGACAACATTCGAAAGAACCTCCAAAGAATTTCAACAAATACGCGAACTTCAACAAACCGTCTTTCCGCTGTAACATTTGCAAAAACCCGAAAAATAACCATGAAGAAAGAACGTGTTTTTTTCGCAACAGAAGAGATTTTAAAAAACCGGCAGCTTTCCTCGTTGAAAATAAATCGGCAATCACTAAAAACTCAACAACCTGGATTTTAGATTCTGGAGCGACATCTCACATGGTAAACTCGAAGCAAAATTTGACATCCACAAAGCTGAGTAACATTGAAATTTCTGTCGCAAACAGTTCTAGTGATGCTATGAAAGCTGAATGTTCTGGAATTTTTGCAACGCCCGAATGTGTACTGAACAATGTTCTCTACGTACCACAACTTTCGAAAAATCTCATGTCTATACCTGCAATCACTGATCATGGTGGTGAGGTAGTTTTTAAAAACGGAAGTGTAAAAATTTTCCAAAATAATGAAATTGTTTTGGAAGGAAAAAAGACCAGATCAGGACTATTTGAAATTGGATTTGGACCAGAAGCAGAAGCTTTGCTAGCTGGAGAAAATACACTTTTTGATTGGCATAAAAAACTTGGTCATCTGGGACTTGAAAATTTGAGAAAATTAGCAGCTTTGTACGATTTGAAAATTACTGAAAAAGATGTCGAAAAAGCTCAAAACTGTGAAATATGCCTGAAAGCTAAAGCAACAAGAAAACCTTTTGGTATAAATAGGACTAGAGCAACACGACCACTCGAAATTTTGCACACGGACGTCGTTGGACCTTTCGAAGTGCCGACCTGGGATGGGTACAGATACTTCGTCACAGTATTGGATGATTTTAGTCATTTTGCTGCATCTTTCCTGCTGAAGTCCAAAGGAGACGTAAAACAAAATCTCCAAGATTACATAAAACAAATTGAAAATAGATGGTCTCTAAAAGTATTTAAAATTCGAATGGACAATGGCGGAGAATATGTTTCAACAGATTTCAGGAACTGGTGTTCTACAAAAGGAATAGTTCTGGATTATACTCCTCCGTATACACCACAGCTGAACTCGCATGCTGAGCGTCTTGGCAGAACCTTAATGGACAAAACTCGATCGATACTTTTTGATTCTGGACTTGAAAAGGAGATGTGGGGAGAAGCTCTCTTGACTGCGACATACCTTCTCAATCGAAGTCCGACAAAAGCAGTAAATACCACTCCAGCTGAAATATGGTATGAAAGAAAACCTGACTATTCTAGATTAAGGCAGTTTGGTACAATTGCGTACGTAAAAAACTTGAAATCACATAAAAAACTCGACGAAAGAGCTAAAAAGCTAATTTTCATAGGATATCATACTAACTGCTATCGATTATGGGATAACGATAAACGAAAAATAGTCTACTCCAGGGATGTCTATTTCACAAACGAGAAATTTCAGCAAATAAAACCGGACAATGTGAACATTTTATTGGGCCTTGAATGTGACGATGAAAACACTGAGAACGAAAATGGTGACGCGGTCGAAAACGAAAATGATTTGTCTGATACAAATTTTATTCCAAATTTAGAGGAGAGTGAAATCACTGAAAATGAAACAAGGAGAGACGACGAGACACCTGCTCCAGCACTACGCAGAAGTTCGAGAATCAAGAAATTGCCAGAAAAACTGAAGGACTACGATCTCGATTTTGAAAGCGACGAATCCGCATTCCTGACCTACGAAGAGGCAGTAAGTTGCGAAGACAAAGAAAAGTGGATAGCGGCCATGCAAGACGAAAAGGATTCCCTGGCTAAAAATGAAACATGGACTCTCGTGGATCCAAGTGAAGCAAATGGAAGAAAAATTCTGACCAGCCGTTGGGTTCTACGAATAAAAGACGACGGCAAGTACAAAGCACGAATTGTCGTCCGAGGATTCCAGCAAACTCAAGGAGAGGACTACACTGAGACTTTCAGTCCAGTTGTTGGGAACGATGGGCTTCTAACCGGTTCGGATGAAACCGTTATGAACAAACTTTTGGACGATCTAAATTCAGAATTTGAAATGAGAACTACTCACGATCCAGACAGCTACCTTGGCATGGAAATTAAAAGAACAGCAAGTTATATCAAAATTTCTCAAAAACAATATGCTGAAAAGGTATTGGAAAAATTTCGGATGAGCGATGCGAGTCCTGCTCCAACACCTTTGGTAGCCTACAAACCCTCAACTCAAAAACTCGAAAAGGTTGAAAGAAATTTTCCCTATCGAGAAGCAATTGGCAGTTTACTTTATCTTGCCACTAAAACTAGACCGGATTTGAGTTTTGCAGTTGGTTATTGCAGCCGACAAACCGAAAAACAGAACTCCCAGGACATCGCCAACATCAAACGGATCGTAAAATACATTAAAAACGACCCAGAGAAAGGAATCGCCTTCTACAAAGATTCGCCAAACGAACTTCTCGTATATTGCGACTCCGATTTCGCAGGAGATCCGGCCAGCAGCAAAAGCACGTCAGGATACGTCATATTGTTTTGTGGAGGACCCATAAGTTGGGGTTCAAGAAAACAATCGGTGACAGCAACCAGTAGTACCGAAGCGGAGCTGATTTCAGCAGCTGAATGCAGCCGAGAAATGGTCTACTTAAAAACCCTGATAGAAGAATTAACTGACAAACCACTGAACGCGACAATGTTCATCGACAATCTCAACACGATCAACCTTATCAAGAGTGGAGTCATGAACCGGAAGAGAAAACACATCGACGTCAAGTATCATTACATCAAAGAAAAATACGACGACGGAGTTATGAAACTCGAACACTGCCCAACGGCAGTACAACTTGCAGACATTTTTACAAAACCTTTGGGACCGACGAAGTTCGCCGAATTCCTGTCAAAATTAACCCTCTGAGCCGAACAAAATTACGGGGGTGTGTTGGAAATAATTTTGTCTTCTCCACAAATTACAATTGTGACAATATGACGTCATGACGCCAACGTTGTTAACTTGGAAATTATTAAATAATAAAATTCATTCTTTCTGAAAAAGCCGATCCATCTAATTTTTACATTAGACGTTGACCCTCTCGGGTAGCCACGTACCCACCAGTCGTTGACAGAAGGTTGTCCGAAGAACAACTGGGGTGTTCCCATGTTTGACACCCGATCTAGCAAGTAAACAATTAACGCCCGAAACTAAGGCGACAAGGTGATCTATTTTTCCCAATAATAGCTTAAGGGACAGATGGATTGAAACTGCAGTTTAACATTTGGGAGTAGGCGATGTTGAACTTAGCGGTGGCAGAATACATACCGTGTAATATGACAGAAGGCCAGCGTTGTCGTCCAATACGAACCACCGGTATTGCCATCCTTTCATAACATTAGTCCATTTGCTGAGTGAACCTTCCATTGTGGCCATTCTTTTCTTTCTTGACCACACATTTAACTGCACTCACCCACCAGCTTACACTGTTATCAAACTACCATTATTAATCATTCACTGGATTGTTGATGTTGATACGACAAGTCAAGAAGTGATAGAACCACGGCGTGAAAATTCACCACAACACCAATCAGCCCTTGGAACTGCAGGAGAAACGGCGCATTCACCGACGCGTCTTGGCCAATGGCAAAGTGGCTCAGAGAAGGGATCGGAAAATTGTGGCCAATGAGTGATAAGCATTGAGGCTGCTGTATCATCTTGGCCACTCGATAAGCTAATGCTGGCTTGATACCGATAGCCAGATAAACCCTCGATAGTTTGGAGTTTTACTTTTGGGTGTGAACACGAGAAATCTTCCTCACGAAATTTACTCACGAAACTAGGTAACAACCACGGGGAGCTCAACTGTAAAATTTGTATATTTAATATAGCATTCTATGCCCCCTTCCCTCCAATAGCGCAGTAATTTATCCTATGCATCGATGGTGAATTCCATGTAAAAGAAACCATTCATTACTTTCATATTTACGAAGTAAATGAATGCATTGCAATCGTCCTAAAATCGAAAATCGGATCGGAGCTTCAGAAAAAAACGTAAACTTTTCATCATCCTGACCAACTGCCCGTGTGTCTGTCTGTGGTCATTTACAAAAATGACCATATCTCCCTCAATTTCTAACCTTTTTTCGAATTTCTTGAATGTTTCACTCAATAAGACCCTGTTGAGCCGGAATTTGAATTACTCATACTACTTCCGATACATTAGCAATTTTTTCTATCCTTCTATCTATCTATCCTATTTAGGTAGTAAGTGATCATTCGTCGGCCGATGTCTTTGTAGATAGAGAACTACACTGGCAACACTGTTTTCTGTTTGTAACCTTTACTTCCTGCGAGCAGGTTAGGACATTCGCTAAACAGACCCTCAGCCTCATATTATTCCTCATCTTGACGTCTTTGTAGCGATTTCTTCCGTTTATGAGTTGTTTAGTTTCTTCTCGAATTTATGGAATTTGTTTGTTTATTTTCTCTTCTGGGACAAACGTTCCCGATGCCCTTGATGAAACGTTCTCGTCCGCATTTGGCCCAGTAACCTTGTGAACTTCTTGGTCGCTTGCTCGCATCTACCGTTCTCTCGTCTCGGTTGAGTATGAAGAAAAGATTATCATCTTCGTCCGAAAGCGAATCGACGTGAGGGAGTTTCAAGTAAGTTGAAGCGTTTCGGCGGTCATGATTATCGTAAGGCCTTATTTCACTTGTTCGTGTACAATTGTTTCATCTGCGACAAAACTGTTCGTGTGGGTCGCCATCGCGACCAGCATCCCTCATTTGTCGCTTCACTGACACCGCTGAATACCTGCATATTATTAAGCATCGTTAGATTTTCCTCGTTCTGTCCGAAATTCGATACGATAACTCTTCCCGTTTTGTTTTTCTGGCATTTCCTTTATGACTTGTCTGTTTCTGCTAATTATACGCTAGTCAGTTAATTATTTATTACTCATATTTAATTTAATTTATTTTTATATTTACTTTTAGGTTGTTTATAGGTAGTGACATCATTTATTATTTTTATTTCTAATTGGGTCTGAAATTTGTGATGGATCCATAATTCGGAACCCTACGGATTTTGGGTGGACATCAAATTTTGTCAAGGAGCTAGATTTCCAGCTAAAAGTCGGTGTCAGCCGTCTAGCAACCCATTCACACCAGTAAATTAATGATAAATAGGTTTTTTTCCAACCCTATCTCAAATTTCGCTCCCTACGATTATTGGGCCATTTTCTTACAGTACCTACCTACTTAAAAATCATAAAATCTTCCATGGGTTTTCATTTCGTGTACCTTTATCGTCTATTTGCTACCTTTGTACGATTCCGCATTAATCTGTACCATCAAAACATTCTCCCAACTAATATAACGTAAACCGCCGTTCCAGGCGTTGGCTTTCCGCACGATAAACGAAGTTGTTCCGGGCGTGCCCTGCCGCCCTGAAGGAGATCGATTTTAAGAAACGATAAAACAATTTAAAATAGAGTAAAAACCACCGTAAATATTGACACGTGAGTTGCCGAAGGGTCAGCTGCATCTAGAAAACGTGCAGATGCTCAGATCTGTCCATTTTGGAGCCAGTAAATAGTAAAACCGAAAACAATCGCAATTCCAATTACTCGGAAAAACTATGAGTGATGAAAATTCAGTGTAAACAGCTGGATTGTTATTTTTTAGCGTAAGCGTGATCCTAAATTTTGATGAACTCGCAAATAGTCAGGCTAGTACCACCCCATCTCATTTTCGGGCGGTTTTGAGTTAAGATCGGTTATGGATGGAAAAAGAGGTGGCGGATCGATTAATTAAGCTAGTTTTGCTGTCAGTTCGATAGGGAGCGCATCAATCGCGGTTTGGCCATCAGTGGGTATTACAAATCTCTGTCAAAACACGCTATCTCAGTGCATCCACATGTCCGATGGCAAGTCTCCAGGCGTCTTTAAAGCCAACTTGATCAAGTTTAGCCATAAGGCCCTACTCGGGAACCTAGGAAACTTATAATTATGTCACCCATGACAGTAATCAGTTTTGGCTTCTCGTGGAAAATTGGAAAAAATTAGTTAATCTGTGTTGCCACTAGCGTGACGAAATAATGGCCTGCTGTTTAAAATGATTTTCATTTTTCAGGTACCTACTTGTTGTTCGTTTTGAAATATGGATCAGCATTTGGATACGAACGGTGTGATGAATTCCAATAACGACAAGATACACGCTTTGTGCCTTGGTGTTGAAATATGCGTCGTCTGCGGTGACAGAGCATCTGGTAATTTCGACACCGGATTACTGCCTGCCTTTCAATCTGTAACCGCACTGTATCCCCCCGCTAGGCAAAATTTACCACTTGAATCGTCTCAAAATACCATAACTGCTGTACTCTTTCCCACACTCAAGTATCTGTTCGATGTCGTTCAATGAATAATTCCAAAAATCAATCTACCATTTGCCAAAAGACATCAACAACTTCATTGTATCTCGAAAGACGTAGAAAAAACTATTATAGCTTGATTGGCTTGACCGTCACCATAGATAAATTAGTTGTTGAGCTCTTAATGCCATGATGTCACCAATTGCTTTTCTAACATTCTTGATACAAACCTTCACTCTCAAAATAATATTTTTGTTATAGTAGCAAAAAACGCTGCCAAGTAGATCAGTGGCTTGTGCACATCAGTTTTCTGTGTATCCAAAGAACTCTGCAAATTCTGCACCGGTGTTCTAGTCCCCCTGAAAAACCCTGGACGGCAGACGGACAAAAAAAGTTTATTGCAGATTCGGGTTCTACACCCTTTGAAACTGCTTACAAACGGATAAATTAATTTAGTCTTTGTTTCGTTTATGGATTCCAATGCATATTACTTTGTTGAATACAACCAACACGGCCGACATAATAAATATAATACTTTTTATCTGCAGGACGCCATTATGGAGCAATCAGTTGTGAAGGGTGCAAGGGATTTTTCAAAAGGTCAATCAGAAAGCGCCTGGGCTATCAATGCCGTGGCAGTCAACAGTGCGAAGTGACCAAACATCACAGGAATCGATGTCAATACTGTCGACTGCAAAAATGCCTTACCATGGGCATGAGGAGCGATTGTGAGTGAATCTGTGTTTTTCCTATTTCAAAAACCAAAAAACGTAAGTGGGTGGTGGAAAATTTACATTTTATTCATTCTATGCTTTGCAGCGGTTCAACACGAAAGGAAGCCTATCTCAGTGAAGAAGGAGTTCCCCAATCACAACAACTCGTTCAATGTTGGTGATGTTCCAAACTACCCATTGAACTTTTCTCTTTTCGTGGACCGTGAAAATCGTTGGGATTCAAAATCGAATTACAACTATTCGCAAACGCAGCAATGGCAGCAGCTCAATTTTAGTCAGGCTAACATGGGAGTGTATCCTTACAATCCTTTCTCAGGTATGATTCCAAAGGATCTCTCCGCTGTCCATTAGGTACAACACGTTTTTATTTCTGACTCTAATTCTAACCTAACATTTTCAGAGAGTGGATACTCCCGTGAATCCAACAACACAACGAGCAACAATTTCGAAGAGAATAATTACGAAGAGTCATCTGACAGTGACATAATTGAACCAATATATTCGGCTCCTGACGATAGAGCATCGATGAACAACACCCTCGAGTCCATCCAGGTTGCTATCCTAAAATGACATCCATCCTGAAAAATTCACTACCAGAAGCATACGTTTCGATTTCTTTGTGGATGGTCACATTTTTTTAAAAACTACCTCTAATAAATTTATTATTTTCGCCAGGGGAATGGCCCTGTTGCTAATTCAGACGAAGAAGACGTTGAACCGATCCAAGTGGACGGACACATCCTGGAGGACAATACGTTCACGTTCAAAATTCAAAATCCTTCACCAGTACCTGAATTCAATGACGTCCACTACATTATTGAATGTGCTTCGCGGCTGCTTTTCCTGTCTGTTCACTGGGCTCGGAATATACCTGCATTTCAAATGTTCAGGTAAAAATTTTGAATAAAGATAGACATAATTCGCTTGTTGTTCAACCCTGAAATTTGTTTAACATTACCAATTTGATCAATATCGTGATTGAATTTCAGTGTGCAAAACCAAATCACAATCATGCAGGGCTGTTGGAACGAACTTTTCCTTCTGGGTCTTGCTCAATGCTTCAAGACGCTATCCATCCCTACTATTATCTATTCCATGGTCAACCACTTGCAGAAATCCGTCGTTGAAGAGAAAATCTCCGTCTCGAAAGCGAAAGCGGTGAGCGAGCAAGAGATCATCACATTTTTTTTCAAGTTGTCTGTCAACTGGTAAAATAGGAGTTTTCACGCACCTAAATTAAATATGATGGCCAATTCTCACCCGCGTCTACCATTCATCAAACATCGTTTTATGCCGACCAGCAGGTGACAGCAGCCAACGTATTTTGACTCCCTGCAGACTGCTCGGGGTGGATAATAACCTTCCTTACCGACTTGCCAATTATATTTACAGACTTACTAAGTGGTAACTTGAAACACTATTTTAGAGCTTTCTCTCATAATATTTCCCAATCGCTAAACACCGAGCGATGTACAAAAATGTAGATTGCAAACAGTAGACCTGCGTTTGGGGTTCTGTGGCTAAGACGTGGTCGTCTTCTCAAGCGGCCAACTTGGGGAGTCCGAATCCGAATTGGCGTTTCCAAGTCCACGTTCCCATGTCCATTCATCTCTAACAGCCAGCAATCGAAACAGTTTTTCGGGTCTCCTGTAAAATTGGGAAAACTGAGTTATAGCATGTGGCCGCTTAAGCGACGAAATAACACGAATACGCTTCTGAGTAGATCAGTGACATCTGCACATCATTTTTTGTGTGTCCGAAGAACTCTCCAAACTCTCTCTACAAAAGGTGTTTTACTGGCCTTAAAATTAAGGTAGGGTTCTGTCGAGACGTTAGGACCAACTAGGTACAGAACTTGATTTTGGTAAAAATTTTAAAAAATTTTGATTACTCCTTCCCGCTGAAAAACCCCTGACGGCGGATGGCATACAACAGACGGACCAAAAAATTTTTATTGCAGATTCGGATTCTACACCTCTTGAAACGTAAACCAACAAATTTTCAGGGGGTGTTAAAAAAAATTTTCCTGACCGATTGCAAAGGTGAAATCGAACCAAAATGAACCAAAAACCTTATTTAAACCATAATTTAGAGAAGATTAAATTTGAGAAGAAATTAAAGATAAATAAAGACTCTTCTATTAAGAAATGGAATTGCCCAAAGGGCTACTCACTTTTGTGCACAGAACAGTTATTAACAGATGTTTGACATGAAAACGATGAGTGATTACCCAGCCAATTAGCGATGAATTATTAATTTATTGATGGTCCGTTTCTCTTGTAGGTGACTGCTCATATTTATTCGTTGCGAGACTACTGCCAGTCCCTGATCGATCTGAACATAGATGACCAAGAATTTGCCTACTTGAAGGCTATTTCGCTGTTTAGCCCAGGTAAGAACGTAATTCAATCCGCACTAATCAAGTTTTGCCTTTATATTTATATTGCAATAATTAATCATTTTAGCTAGAAGCGTATTCCTCAATTTACTCGTATTATTATTACTGAAGTAAGAGACGTTTTGCCAGCTGCTTAGAAATAACCTTTTCTCCCAGTAGAACTTGGATAGTTATCAGAAAAAATGTGGAAATGAAAATTCTGGCTTGTATACCAAGATTGTTGTTGGAAAGTGAGAAAATAATATTTTATATAATTATATATATTATATAATAATAATATATAGGAAGATATATTATATCTTCCTAAAAGAAACCAGAGGTCCGCGAATAACTCGCAATTCTTCCATATTATGATACGTAATTTTCGACACAATTTGATTATATTTTGACTACTCTATTTAGACGAGTCTGTTCAGATCAAAAATGACTAGAAACTCGCCTACAATCAGAATACGTCAAGTTATTGGAATATAAAAATATCCAAGTAAAACAAAGACTGCCAGGTAAAACAAAGATTTTAATACCTGAAACGCTCAAATCGGTTCATTTTTGTGGCCATAAAAAACTAAAACAGAAAACACTAAGAATGCTAATGTATCGGAAGTACCAGTGTGAGTTATTCAAAGTCCGGTTAAACAAGGTGATAGCTCTTGCCGAGGCGATTATTCCAGTTTTTGAAATTTAGAAAAAGACTGAGAATTGAGGGAGCTATGGCCATTTTTGTAAGTGACCACGACACTAAGTGGAGCTCAAACTTCAGGAGGAAAAAAAGTTGGAGCTTCGAAAAGTCTCCTGAAGTTTGATTTTAGGACGATTGCAATACTTCCACTTTGGGAGTGAGAAGAGACCCACTTGTTATCCTTCAACAGTTCAGCATAAATTGGGTATCATGTTGCATCGCTTGATGGCGTGACTGACCTCAACTATTTGACCATTCCAGATAACAGAATGGTCTACTTGAGACGGCGCTTGTCCCATCTCCAACAGAAAGCTGCCCAAGAATTGAGGGAGCAAGTCGGCGAAAACAACGCCGACAAATTCGCCAAACTTCTTCTGCGGTTGCCTCCGCTGAGAGCCCTCAACCGCTACATCATGGAGCAGATGTTTTTCCCTGGACTTGGAGACCAGTGCGGCATCCATAATATTATTCCTTTTATCCTCAAGATGGACAGCACTGATTTCATGTCTGACGAAGGTGAGAATAAAAAGTTGCTGAGATTTATCATCGCAACTCAAACTCGGACTGATATTGGAAATCAAACTGAACCTGAAATCAAACTGAAACTGAAACTCGAGCTCAAAGGGAAACTCAACACAAACTGAAACTCAGAGTGAAATTCAAACTCAACCTGGAACCCAAACTGAAACTCAAACTAATACTCAAACTGAAACTCATACTCAAACTGAAATTCAAACTCGAACTGGAACTTGAACTGAAACTCAAACTGCAATAAAACTAATACTGAAACTAAAATTCGAACTGAAACATAAGCTCTACGTGTTTCTCAAACTGAAACCCAAACTGAAAGTGAAGCTCAAACTTGAACTCAAACTAAAACTCCAACTGAAATTCAAACTGAAACTGAAACTCAAGCTGGAAGTCAAAGTCAAACTCAAACTGAAATTCAAGCTGAAACTCAAAATTGAACTTAAACTTGAACTCAAATTGGAACTTAAGCTTAAACTCAAACTGAAATTTAAACTAATAGTCATGCTAAATACTGCTAGTCATTCAAAATAAAACTCAGACTGAAATTCAAACTGAAACTGAATCTCAAAGTGATTCTCAAACTGAAACTTGAACTGCAATTCAAACTGAAACTCTGAGTTCAGTTTGAGTTTCAGTTCGAACTTTACTTCGAGTTTCACTTTGGGTATCAGTTTGAGTTTGAGTTTCAGTTTGAGAAACACATGTTTTATCATTGTAAGTAAAAATTAAACCAGCCTCGTGTCAAACCTTTGTAAGACTTTGCTGCGTTTTTAACATAGGTAGGTATTGAGTAAAAATTTTAAACCACGTGAACATGCCTGTGTGAAAAAACCCCTAATCTAATTCGAAAATATTGTGTTTTATCTCAGCACCACTCGTGTTTTTTGCTTTTCAGGTTCCTTCCAGAGCAGTGCTATGGACGCTCTCTTCATCAAATCAGAATCTAGAAGTGAAGAACCAGGCGCGTAAGTGCAATGAGCTGCAAGTTCGCCAGTCATGTACAATGAACCGAATTTGTTATTTGGTTTTACGAGAAAAATTTATTTTGAAGAATCGTTTGATGGCGTGATTTTCCACAATATTGTTCAATATCTGTGAGACTGGAATTGACTTTGGATTGAAATCAGATAATATCAGGTTCTGATATTATCAATATCTCAATCAGTATATCTGATGATATCTTGATAATGTTTTTATCAAGATGCTTTTTACTTCCATATTTTCAGAGTAAATGAAAGTATAGTAATCGTCCTAGAATCGAGAATCGGAACGGGGCTTCAGAAAAAACTTTTACTTGTACACATCAGAATCACTTCCCGAACAAGTGTGTGTGTGTGGTCATTTACAAAAATTGCCATAGCTCCCTCACTTCTCAACCTTTTTTCAAATTTCTTGAACTGAAATGTTTGTCTCACCAAGGCCTAACACCCTGTTTAATTGGAATTTGAATAACTCACAGTACTTCCAATATATTTGAATTTTTAATATTTTCTATATTATTTTTTTCCGGCCACAAAACTGAACCGATTTTAGCGTTGTTGGTCCTGAATACTTTATTTTACCTTGCAGAATATGTGGATATTTTTTATACTCCGGTAATTTGGCGTATTTTTATTTTGGGCGAATTTTTATTTGCATAGTGAGTTTTTTATATTTTCGACCAAAACACCCTCAAAAGCAGTCAAATTGTGTCACACTCTTACTTTTCAAAATATGGAAGTATTGTGTGTTATCTACGCACCACTGGTTTTAATGCCTTATGGTTTTATTGCTGCTTTTTGAGTAGGGGCAGAAGGAATGAATTGTTCCCCTTATGTACCTACAACGTATAGGTACCTACCAATATGGCCAGAAGAGTAATTTTTTTAGATTGTCCGGGTTTTCAGCTGCAAAGAGCAATTTTTTTTTTTCATTATTGGATGCTCGTTTTAGTGATGGTCTGTAAGTAATGTTCTGATTATTACTGTTGCGTTAACAGAATTTGATATTGATGCATTTGGATTTCATGGTGAAAAATGGGTGGAAAAGGGGTTTTTGATTTCGCTGAACCCGAATTTTAGGTCAAAATACCAAAGAAAATGCAATTCAATTTCTCAGTGGAAAACTGACATGGGTCGATTTCCATTGAGAAATTGAATTGCATTTTCTTGGGCTCATGCAACAGTACTCAACTATAGTTGTAATGTACTCAAATTAAATTCTTATGGGGTCTTTTTTTTATTTTAGGAAAGGTAAACATTTTAGGAATATGACCCAATATCAATTGTTCCTGACTTTTGGGTCCACATTATTAGTTTTTGAGGTTTTTTTTAGAATAAGTTGTTTGGGACAATAAGGGAAACACGTGGCTAATAACTGGAACATACAATCTATTCCAAAAAACCTCAAAAACTCGTTACTTGGACTCAAAATTCAGGAACAATCAGTATTGGGTCACATTCCTAAAATGTTTAACCTTCCAAGAATCAATAAAAGAACCCATAATAATTTAACTTCGAGTCAACTCCTGTGTGCGAGAGGCCTTTTGTCTCAAAAATTGGCCTGTATCCAAGTAGTGCGGTTAGATCGATCTGAAATCCCCTCCCGAAGGACAATGATAATGATCAATAAATAATTGATGCATTTTTCCAAGCTACAGAACAAAAGAATGATAACTGTGATATATACTTTCATGATTTAAAGTACACACCAGACCCACTTATCACGTTCAGTTTGGCATGTTTGTTCACCACTTCGCTGTGGTATATGTTTTTAAACTGGATAATAATAATGATAATATTTAATGTACTTATGAACTTGTACTTCCTTAGTGTATAAGTAGTTATAACCCAAATTAGCAAAATTTTGTTGTAAAAAATGTTATGCATTATCATTTTAACTTCATCTATTTTTATTTATTGAAATTTCTCATTATTGTTTCTGACGCTGTTCACTGGGCGTCCCGTGCGATGATCAAATTGACTGGATAGGCCAGAATGAAGTTTCTAGTACTTCGAGTTATTATTTATTTTTATTATGTTGGCGATAATTTAGTGTCGATAGCTCGGTCTAGCTGGAAGAGACGGACTTGATGGTAGGTACGTAGCTCCCGACGCACTAAGGAGTGATTATCCAAAATTTATCAACACTCTTCGAATTCTTAGAACTCCATAAAATTTCCTTAGGTTATTTTTCAATTTGGGCTCACAGGCGGTCTAGTGGCCACCATACCTGGGAGTCATGGGTCTCTTGACGGCCTGAAAAATTTACCCCATAGCCTTACGATCCATGTCATCCCTGGTTTTTGGGTTTCCTGGAAATTATCGGAATTTGAACTAAACCCATCCCTGGTGATACCCTTTGGGTTAACACAATTAAACCACAATTTAATTGTTTTTTAACTTTTAACACTTGTCGGTCTCCATCCATAAGATGTTTTACTTTACCTTTTTCTAAGAGCAGTTTTTTTTACTGTTACTCTTGAGCCTCCACTAGTTATTTTTTACGCCTATCTCTCCCAAAGATGATTTCTCCGGTGGTCGTCCGGTGCGGCCGAGTGGTCTAAGGCGCTATCCGTTATTATCGGTGAACAGCTACGGACTCAAGGGTTCGAATCCCCCGCCCTGCCCTGGAATATTTGTGGCCATTGCAGGCATACCCTTTCAGTATAATATACTGGATATTATCCTTTACAGAATAACGCCTTTGTCATGTCAGGCCCGGTTGGGGTCATAATCATGACGTGAAGCAAACAATTTTTCAAATTTCAAAGTTTTTCCATAGATGACTTCTCACTCTAATATTGACCTCACCCATTTTTATTGTCCGTGGAATATTTTTTTGTTATTCACTGAATATCTTCCAACAGCAATCATTTCTGGTGTTGTGTTTTAGCGAGTAAATTGGTTTGGTGTGAAGATTGGTTACGATATAATGGCTATAAATTTTTACGAGGTCCTGGCTACCTCTTGATACTTAATTTTGTAAAAATATTCTCTCATTGTAAGTTGTAAACGTTTGTTAAGATTCTACATGTATGTGCAATTTAGTCCAAAGACAATAATTACTCGGCCTGACGAATTTGTAAGTGTTATAAGATCTTGTACTTATATTTGTTGCAGAAATCCTTCGCCGAAGGAAGTGTTATTTAATTTGTTTTATAATTTTATCAGCATGATTGTATAGAATTTATTATGAATTCCTCCGACAGTTTGTGAAAGTGAATTTTGATTGTTGTTTCCCATTACATAGAATTACAAGACTTGACCACACTACATTTTGGAATGTTGTACTACGTACTGTGCAAACTAATTGTTCAAGTTCATGATGGGTTGTAAAAATTCACTTTTGCACAGTTGAGTTGATGCATACGTTTAGTCTACTTGGTCGATGAAAGGCACTCAAAAGTTCTGAGAAGAGTCCTGAAATCAGCATCGCTCTACCACTTGATACAGGAGATCAATAATTCATATCGAAATCTTGAAGAGCATAAAATGCAGAAATCTCCGAAGAGCCAATTCGAAAATCTCGAGTTCTTCTATTTTATTCAATCGAACGTTTAGATTGTCAATATTTTGAACTAATGAATAGCAAAAATTGTATAACATTTGATCGTTTTTAATAAAACGTACGATTGAATTGTTTTCTATCGGAAACGCTTATATGACAATAAGTAAATACTAATTCATTTGTGAAAATTCATTTTAAATTTGATGTGACAGTGTAATGTGATACTTCCTCTCATAAGTATGCAGTTTGTCTATGAATTATTTAATTATATAAAGTTATTGAATTTTTTACTGTATTTTCGATTGCCTTCAATCATGAAAAGTCGACGTTTTGGTTCATTACGAAAGTAAACGAAAGTATTGTAATAAAAATCGGATCGGAGCTTCAGCAAAAATGTTTACTTCAACTTTTTTACCTACTCACTTAAAAATTAACTGCTTGAATGCAGTATGTGCTCAATCATATCTTTCGCTCTTTTTACGTACCTCGATATTGAAGAAGTGAAAGCCCTTCACTCTCTTTACATCGGTTTTTTCAACCGATTAGGGGTAGATGTTCGCTTGTTACTTCCACATTTACCATTTATAAGAATGATAAGATACGTCGAAAGGGGATAGTTACACATCTCATGAAAAATTGCACCTCAATTACTCACGGCGTAATTTGAAAAAGTCGTTTTGTCGCTTCGTTTTGGATTCTAGGTGTCTGAAATAAACTGAAATCTGTAGCCATGGTGAAATCAAATTCATTTTTCTTTAATTGAGGCACACATTTAACACATAGGAATGTATTATTAAGAATGCGTTTCGATCTTGATTTTCGTATCACTGTTGGACGCGGTTTTCATTATTTACACATGACAAACTCCTGAAAGGATCCTCTGAAAAGAAAGTTCACTCTTCTCTCAAAAATCGTGAGCTTTGCCAGGAAATTTCGAAACTTTCAAGGGTACTTGCCGATATCGGTTTGAATGAATTCAAAAAATATAGGTATCATCGGAAGTTGACAAAAAATAGAATAAATAAAATAATCGAACATTGGCCTTAAATTTACTCCCATCAGTAATTTATCGAGACGGAAACTTGACTGCTCTTAGTTGATAAGTGGAAACAGGTGAACACAGACTGCACGGATAACAATAGGAGCGAGTATCCCTGTATCGTATTAGAATTTTATAGTTATAAAATTATTTTAGAACAAATGCGGATACATCAGAGAAGTTTTTTAATGTACAGTGATTGTTCTATATACATTTTTAACCTTATGACTTTGGAGCTTTTATTATAAAGAGCGTACATGAACATCCACAGGAGATATAAATTTACACAAACTTACCACTGTATTTACAAAATCTAATTTTTATTTACAATGACAGAACGAACCGGATTTACCAAGTTCAATCCCTAACACAATATCGTCGTGATATTTTTATTTAGAGGAATAAGGAAATGGGTAGTGGAAGTGCAGGGGTAGTAGCTAAAAGTTTGCTGTTTTTTTTCTGTAAAAATATGGTTAATTGTAAATTGGACCTACTCTACATTCATTCACTTCAATTTTGGATGGATGACTAGATAACACAATACATACCTGATAAATAAATATATACATTTTGGAGACTGATCGGCGTCGAACGTCCATGCATCCAATTGAACTGGTAAGCAAGACAAACGTATTTTAATTTAACGAACTATATTATCGTGAATGATGGAGGGGGGGAGGTCCGCTGGAGTAGTCAAATTGCGTTCCGTTTATGCAACAAAAGTGCGTCCCGACAAAATTACAGAACTTATACAAAATGCCTTCCCTCGGAATACCCCTGTTGTGCCCTGGCATTTCGCAATTCTCGCAGAGTAATTTTTCAAATTTATTTACTAGTTGTTTGAACGAGCCGAATTATCCTGGGTTACGGACAATTACCCTGTGTTACCGAGGGAAGGGTAAGACCGGATGGCATCAGAGTTGGGATTCACATAATGATTGATACGATGGTTGAAACATAACCTTGAAAAAGTCTGGTCATTCTAAAGTTCAGAATTTCGGAATGTATTTTCAAAAAAATTTAACAAACAATAAAATCAACTCCAAAGAGAAGCATTGAAAAACGAAAAATGAGAAAATCAACCGAAAATAAATTTTCCTGACAGCAATTTTTGAAATGATGATGGGAACACCTGTCGTAAGCCCCTGAATAAGCATCAAGGACAACACTTCAGTTGAACGTCCCAATTTAAAGTAGGTTTAAATTTTTGTTAAATCTTTTATTTATATCTCATTGTTTGGTAGCGCTAGACAATAAAAAACAAGCTATGAAACGCAAAATTTAAAAAATAATTCTTTCGAAAATTTTACTACATTTTTGGCTGTAGCGCTACAATATTGATCCTAAAAAAAAATGAAAAAATAGTGGTACCGAAGGCAATTGTCCTTGACAACTCGGTAAAATAATTTTTTAAATCGTCTCAAAATCGGCTTCGTGAGAGTAGAACAGACCTACCGAAAAAAGCGACAAAACGATCCTGGCGAAAAGCTAACCTGAGTAACCACCTCCTTTTTGAAGTCAGTTAAAAAAGGGGTTTGAAATAGGTAGGTAATCAACGGAAAGAGACCCAATAAGGCGTATTTTCTTCAGATAAATTTCTTTCAGACCCCAGGTCAATAAAAAAAATGATTTTAATTATTCACACGGAATCCCTTGGAACAAAAACTACTTTTTTCAAGGTTATACCTCAAAGTCACCCCCGCACCTCCTTGAAGACCTATATGAAGTGTATCAGGCTATAAATCAAAATATTTCGAAACCAAAAGATAGAACGTACCTAGGTAAGTAATCAAGATCAGAATAAGTAAAACCAGTTTTGGGGTTTTCAAAAAATCACGCAAGTCGCTGAAACTCTCCAGCGGAACAGAAAGGGGAAATACTCAAATAATAAAGACAAATAAAGCCGTAAATAATTTATAGACGCTCTCAATAGGAGGAGGGGAACGTGGTAGGGATTCAACGATTGAGCTATGATGGGGACAGTGGGGGAGGGATGGTTGTAGGAGTAGTAATAGTAGAGGGTGCTGCCTTAGAGGAGGGGACTCAGAAAAGATGGTTGGCAGAGAGGGAGCCTGCTGACGTCAGCTTGTTGGCGGCAGCTGCTGCGGCTGCGGCTCCGTGCAGGTGGTGGTGCGAGGGGGACAGGAGGTAGCCAGGGGCTGCGCTCAGCAGCGAGAAAGGGCCCCCGCCGCACACACCCCCGAGGTCCTTGTTGCCACCGCCTCCGCTCAGACCGCTCCACTTGTTATTGTTGCCGATGACTAGCTCGTCGCTCAGCTTCCCTGCACCAGGAGAGAAAAAAACAACGAACGATGAGAAAAATTTCTACGCAATTGTTGTCAGAATTTTGCATTTTTTTTTTGTTTCAACTTGAAATCAAATCAAAATAACTACTTCAAGATACCGGAGTAAAAAATATACACGTATTCTGCACGGTAAAACAAAGATTTCGAGGGTCACTGTTAGAAATAGATCATTTTTGTGGGCAGGAAAAATAAAACAAAAAACGCTCCAAGAGCATAATATGCTATTATTATAGTTATATCGAAAAAACTGTGGGTAATTTGAATTCCTTTCAAACAGAATCTTGCCGAGACGAACACCCCAGTGCAAAAAATTTGGAAAAGGCTGAGAATTGAAAAAAGTACGGACATTTTTACTTCCATATTAAATATCGTAAATGTAAATTATAATTTTTAGTAAAATTATTATTATAAATAAATTATTATTAAAAATGTAAATTTTACGAAATGAATGGAAATATTGCAATCGCCTTAAAATCGAAAATCGGTTCGGAGCTTCAGAAAAAACGTTTATTTAAACACATTTACTCAGAATCACTTAACGAACAAATGTCTGTGTGTCCGTACGTGGTCATTTGCAACTAGAGCGAGAGGTGCCAGGTTCGAATCCTGCCGGAGAGGGAATTCCGCATCTGATCCCATTTATGCTTCTTGGTAAATTGATTTTTGTTTATAAACAGATAGGTAATTGCAATAGGTATAACAACCTCTTCGCCTCCTATGAAATGGCGCAGAACTGTTCGAACCGACAGTCATTAATTGATAACCCATTATTAGTGCTTTGCATAACATTTACTAAAAATGGGATAAGCCAATTAAGGTCGTAGTTGTTACTTGTGGCCTCACTGATAAATCCACGTCGTTACGATAGGAGTTAAGTATATTTCAGGTACTGATATTTTCAATACTAAAAGGTCGATATAGGTGACAACGTTCGCAATTTTATTGTCATTAAGCCTCACATAAAGGTATGTGCCTACTTTCCGACCTTTCATCTCTAATTTTTAATTAAATCAAATCACCATGTCAGGGTAATCGCCGGTAAAACCAGTGGAGCGTAGATAACACACAATACTTCCATATTTTGAAACGTAAAATTGTGACACAATTTGATCATATTTTGACAGCTTTTGAAAGAGTTTAGGCCAAAAATATAAAAAAATTCACTATTAAAATTTTAAAATTCGCCCAAAATAAAAATACTTTACATTATTGGAATATAAAAAATATCCACATATTCTGCAAGGTAAAACAAAGATTTTAAGACCAAGAACGCTTAAATCGGTATATTTTTGTGGCCGGAAAAAATGAAATAGAAAACACTAAAAATGTAATTATATCGGAAGTACTGTGAGTGATTTGAATTCCGGTTTTAAAAGGTTGTAGGTCTTACGTTTGTCTCAGTACGACCTACCACCCTGTTTAACCGGAATTTGAATAACTCACAGTACTTCCGATATATTCGCATTTTTAGTGTTTTCTATTTTATTTTTCTCCGGCCACAAAAATGAATCGATTTGAGCGGTTCTTGGTCTTGTTTTAATCTTTGTTTTACCTTGCTTAATATGTGGGTATTCTTTAATTCCGATAATGTGGAGTACTTTTTTTTTGGACGAATGTGAACAGTGAATTTTTTTGATTTTTGACCTAAACACCCTAAAAATCAGTCAAAATATGATCAAATTGTGTCAGAAATTCACGTTTCAAAATATGGAAGTATTGCGTGTTATCTACGCACCACTGGTTAATGCCTGGATTGATACGTTTTTTTTTTTCCAAAGCTCGTTAAAGTGTTTTTTTTTTTTTGTAAACCTGTTTTATCCGAGTTGGGTACCTATGATTTTTGAGGACCCCCCCCCCCCCCCAGCATAAAAAGCGCGCAACAGCCGGAGCGGCGGGTCGGACAAACGGGGAAAAGTTGCGTGACGGCGACCGCCGCCGTGTCTGAAGGGGACAGAGACTGAAGATGTCAAACCTTGCGGCGGCCGTCACTCAAATAATGTACGACCCGTTCGTTTCAATTTGCCCCACGGCCCGAACGCGGCGATCCCGGCCCATCGAACGCGGCCTGCCCTTCCGTCTCTGTCGCGCTCGCCCTTCCCCGCCGCGACGGAGATAGTCCGCCGGCGATGCAGGGGGCCGGCCCGTCACCCCACCCTCGGCCACCTGCCCGCCCCTCAATCGGCCATATTTAATTCAGGGGCGCAACCGGGTTTCAAATCCCGGTATCTCGTACGGTCCTTGTCAAACAATATTTCATTGGCCGAACGCGATCATTTTTCTATTGGACGAGCCCCCCCCCCTCCTTTCCACCGTACACACACACACACACACACACACACATACACCTTCCGGGGTAACCCCCCAGAGACGAGGGGTTCGTGATCGGAGAAAGAGAGAGGGCAAGATACGGTACGGGCCGTGTGGGAGAAGGAGAAAAGTCGCCGGCCCCTACGGTCGGTAACTGTTGCGTCACTTTCTTTTTTCACCTCTCTCTCACTCTCGCTCTCTCGACCTGCTATCTCTCACCCCTCACCCTCTTTCTCTTCCGCGTTTAATCTAGAAAATTGCTATGTCGCCCATCGTTCGTTTGGATTACTGTCAAGGGGAAGCCCCATGTGTGCGGGGCAGGCCGGGTCCTGACACGCGGATCTCCCTCACCGCCCGGCGGCACCTATCGGGTCCCGAGTGCCCGCTGGGCTGGAGAACGTTGCAACCCGGCACGTTGCACTTCGCACGATACGTGTCGCCTTTCTGCAGGAACGTACGATAACAGTTATCTGTTCGGCCGTTTCGCTCTTTTAATGGGAAAAATGAAAGACAATCTTTCTGCAATTTTCTCGTTTTCAGCGTTTGTTGAGATCAATAGAGATAACGGCTCAAACCGGGGATAACAGGCAATACTTCCATATTTTGATACTATTCTACATTATTCGATTACATTTTGACAATTTTTGAGACTGTTTAGGTCGAAAATATCGAAAAACTCACTGTAGCGATTTGCCTAGATACAAATTTTAAAACTCGCCTAAAAAATACGCCACATTATCCGAATATATAAAATATCCACATATTCTGCAAGGTAAAACGAAGATTTTTGCACCAAGAACGCTCAAATCGTTTCATTTTTGTGGCCGGGAAAGAATATAAAACACTTGAAATGCAAATATATCGGATGTACTGTGTGTTATCCAAATTTTGACTGAACAGGGAGTTAGGTCTTGCCTAGAAGAACATTTCAGTTCAAGAAATTTGGAAAAAGGTTGAGAATTAAGGGAGCTATGGCCATTTTTGTAAATGACCACAGACGGACGCGCAGACCCTTGTTCGGGAAGCGATTCTGAGTTGTGATTTTGGGGGAAATGAAATTTCTTTCTGAAGTTCCATTCCGATTCTCGATTTTAGGACGATTACAATACTTCCATTTACCCTGTAAATATGGAAGTAAAAATGGCCGTGGCTCCCTCAATTCACAACCTTTTTTCGATTTTCTTAAACAGGGATGTTTGTCTCGGCAATACCTAAAACCCTGTTTAATCGAAATTCGAATAACTTACAGTACTTTCGATATAATCGCATTTTTACTTCCATATTTACAGAGTAAATGGAAGTATTGTGATCGTCCTAAAATCGAGAATCGGAACGGAGCTTCAGAAAAAACTTTTTCTTATACACATTTACTCAGAATCACTTCCCGAACAAGTGTCTGTGTGTCCGTGTGTCCGTGTGTCCGTCTGTCCGTCTGTCCGTCTGTCCGTCTGTCCGTCTGTGGTCATTTACAAAAATGGCCATAACTCCCTCATTTCTCAACCTTTTTTCAATTTTCTTGAACTGAAATGTTTGTCTCGGCAAGACCTAACACCCTGTTTAATCGGAATTTGGATAACGCACAGTACTTCCGATATAATTGCATTTTTAGTGTTTTCTATTTTATTTTTTTCCGGCCACAAAAATGGACCGATTTGAGCGTTCTTGGTCTCAAAATCTTCGTTTTACCTTGCAGAATATGTGGATATTTTTTACATTCCGAAAATGTGGTGTTTTTTCATTTCGGGCGAATTTTAAAATTTTAATAGTGAATTTTTCGATATTTTTGGCCTAAACATCTTTAAAAGCAGTCAAAATATGATCAAATTGTGTTAAAATTGTACGTTTCAAAATATGGAAGTATTGTGAGTTATCTACGCACCACTGGTTAATTTTTTCTATTTTATTATTCCGCCCACAAAAATTTGGGGCCACAAAAGAACCAATTTGGGTGTTCTTGGTTTTAAAATCTTGGTTTTACCTTGCAGAATATGTGGATATTTTTCACGTTCCCACAAGTTGGCGTATTTTCATTTTATTCGAGTTTTAAAATTTGCATATAGGGTTTTTTATATTTTCGACCTAAACACCCTCTAAAGCAGTTGAAACATAATCTAATTGCGTCAAAAATGTACGTATCAAAATATGGAAGTATAGTGTGTTATCTAGGCACCACTGGTTTCTGAATCATCGGTCCGATTGTCGATTTTATGTCGATTACAATACTTCCGTTCGCCTCGTAAATTTGGTGCCGAAAAATCCGATTCGCTTGACATAATACGAATGGTAATGAGGAACATGCATGAAAAACTAAATCCATTTTTCCGCCAGAATGGTGCTGTTTAGGATGCGAAAATGATGTAGTGATGGTCTACAACGAAAAAACAACATTTTTCCAGGTGAAAAACGCTAATGAAAAGGGCCCTTTTCAATGTGGCGGGAGAGCCGTATGACGTCACTGCGCAGACGTGACTGCACGTAGTTTCTTAAAGTAACGGTAAAAAATCCGTTATCGCCGTCCTATCACTATCACAACACACATGAACTCGTGTAACCTTGCGGCTGGCCATTTTCCCGCTCGACTTCAAATCTACGATTTTCACTAAGCCGCCCTCCTCTTTTAATTATCTCTTTTCCGAACCGTCATCCACCATAACACCATTTTCGAAACCCAACAAGCAATATTTTGGCGAAAAAACAGTTTATTTTTTTCATGCATGTTCCTCATTATAAACTATCGACCTCTAACTATCGTCAAGGTAGTTGAATCGACGCTCACCGTTGAGTGGTTTGACGTCTTGCGGGCTCGGCGTTTGCGGGGACGGAGGTTTGTCTTTGTTTTTCATTTCAGTCTTGTTCAGGTCTGTGCCGGCTCCTTGGCCGGACGATTTTTGCTGCGCTATTCTCTCCTGTTTCCGGAACTTCGCTCTTCGGTTTTGAAACCACACCTGAAAAAAAGAAAAAATTAACCGCTTTTAATTAAATTAGAAACAGAAATAATTCGACGGTTTCTGAGTAATTCCGAATAGCTTGACGCTTATAGCTTTGTAGGAGTACAAACGAGAGGAAAACATTCTCACTACACGAACTATGTATAGTTTCGGTATACCGTCTACTTGACAAGTCACACTGAGTAACCTCCTGCTTTTTGCGAAAACGCACTGACGGAAATATTTATATTACAGGTTCGATCCTATATTAGAGGTCCGGATGATCCTCGATAATAAAGAAAGGTAGGCGTTTTAATTCACGTTGTCACTTTTTTAATTTGTAGATTTTAGACAGTTTTCACTAGAACACTAGGATAGGACTGGGAAGACAGGGCTGGCAAGATGGAGGATCTAGTTCCATGCCAAATCTATCTTAAACCTTTTTTATTTTATTCTTTTATTTTTAATTTATTTTGAATTGCTTTACGGTACTTTGTTTTATTTTTAATTTTTTTAAAATCTAAATTAGTTATTTTTCCTTTTCATACTTTATTTTCTTTAAAATTTATTTAATTACCATTTCCTCCAAGTACCCGACGCCTACACCGTATACGGAGTGCAAATTTTCATCCGGGTAAACAGGGCAGATCCTTACGCAGTCCCTTTAAAATTTTTTTGAAAGGGTTGAAAAAATATTTTTTTAATGTCAAAAATTTGTTTTTGAACGTGGTTTCGACCACTGAAATCCAACCAATTTTGGCTTAGAGATTACAGAGAGTGAAAACGGTTCAGAAACCTTCAAGGAATGCAACAAGCTCAAAAAATTCAAAATCGGTTCAGAAGAATTCTTTCAAATCGGCAAAAACGCGAAAAAGGAGAAATCGCATCGAGAAAGTCGAGCCAAACAAACCGAAAATGTTTCAAAATTTCCGAAAAAAACCCTATCCAATGGTAAATTAAGCGATCAATCCGGGAAAAATACTCAAAAAATTCTAAACCCACGGTATCGCCTTCAAAATTGAGGTTTTGCATTTTTTCAAAAATGGACCTCAAAAAAATACCATTTTCTCCAAGTACCCGACACCTACACCGTACACGGAGTGCAAATTTTCATCCGGGTAAACAGGGCAGATCCTTACGCAGTCCCTTTAAAATGTTTTCAAAAGGGTTGAAAAAATATTTTTTTAATGTCAAAAATTTGTTTTTGGACGTGGTTTCGACCACTAAAATCCAACCAATTTTGGCTTAGAGATTACAGAGAGTGAAAACGGTTCAGAAACCTTCAAGGAATGCAACAAGCTCAAAAAATTCAAAATCGGTTCAGAAGAATTCTTTCAAATCGGCAAAAACGCGAAAAAGGAGAAATCGCATCGAGAAAGTCGAGCCAAACAAACCGAAAATTTTTCAAAATTTCCGAAAAAAACCCTATCCAATGGTAAATTAAGCGATCAATCCGGGAAAAATACTCAAAAAATTCTAAACCCACGGTATCGCCTTCAAAATTGAGGTTTTGCGTTTTTTCAAAAATGTACCTCAAAAAAATACCATTTTCTCCAAGTACCTACACCGTACACGGAGTGCAAATTTTCATCCGGGTAAACAGGGCAGATCCATACGCAGTCTTCATTACGGATTTGACTGGAAAGGATGGTCAGACGTGCTTTGACACGGAATGAGGGGGTCGAACGCGAATTCGTTTGTAAATACCATCTGCCACTGTTTTTGTTACCTAACTCAACACGCGGTGACAAACACTCGCTGATTGTCAATTGAACCGTCGCGTCAGTTCGCGCTTCCTCGCACTCACACCTACACCGTATCGCAACAGACCAGACCCGACAGACACGACACATACACAGATATGACACATACTAACACATATACCAACTCCTAAGCTGCTTCTTTCATCCGCCCCACGTCGAACTAGCAAACATAGCCAATCCCCCCGATGGGATAAAGTAAATATCTGCCTAGCGGTACCTAACCTAATCCCTTCCATTTTAATGGACCTGCTAAATAGTCATGCGGCCTATGACAACCGCCTATGACAACATCGAAGGACCTCTTCGCATATGGACACACGTTACCTCTGAAGAAAATAGATAAAGGGGAACTTTTTGTGAATCATTTCATTTGAGCAGGAACAATGACCAGCGGTGGGTAGATAACACACAATACTTCCATATTTTGATAAGTGAATTTTCGCTGCAATTCAATTATATTTTGACTACTTTGGTGGCTGTTTGGATCGAAAATGTCAATAGCGAGTTCACTATACAAATTTTTAAAACTCGCCTAGAATATAAATACATCAATTTATTGTAATATAAAAAATATCTACGTATTCTGCAAGGTTGAACTAAGATTTTAAGTCCAAGAACGTTAAAATCGGTTCATTTTTGTGGCCGGAAAAATGAAATAAAAATAAAAATGAAATGAATGAAATAAAAATGCAAATATACCGAAAGTATTGTGAGTAATTTGAATTCCGGATAAACAGGTTGTTAAATCTTACTGAGACCAACACCCCAGTTCAAGAAATTCGAAAAAAGTTGGGAATTGAGAGAGCTATGGCCATTTTTGTAAATGACCACAGATGGACGGAGGCCAGAAGACAGACGAACATACTGACACTTGTGAAACAAGTATGAACACTAAAATTGCTGAACTTGTGAAATAAAAACACTAAAACTGCTACTATATCGGAAGTAATGTGAGTTACTCAAATTCTGGTTGAAAAGGGTGATAGGCCTTACAGAGGCAAACACCCCAGTTCAAAAAGTTTGAAAAAAGGTTGAGAATTCAGGGAGCCATTTTTGTAAATGAAAACAAACGTAAACACAGACACTTGTAGGCACAGTGCTTCCGATGTATTCGCATTTTCAGTGTTTTCTATTTTATTTTTTTCCGGCCACAAAAATCAGCCGATTTGAGCGTTCATGGTCTTAAAATCTTTGTTTCGTCTTACAGAATGAATGGATATTTTTTGTATTCCGATAAATTGACGTGTTTTCGTACTGGGCGAAATTGAAAATTTGCATAGTGAGTTTTTTTTCATATTTTTGGCCTAAGCACCCTTAAACGCAGACGAAATACGATCGAATTGTGTCACATTTTTACGTTTCAAAATATGGAAGTATTGTGTGCTATCTACGCACCGCTGGTTTCATGTTTCTTGAACTGGAATGTTCGTCTCAGTAAGACCTGTCACCCTGTTCAACCGGAATCACAATTGCCCACAGTACTTCGGAGATGTAAATATCAAATGTCAAAATATCAAAATAATATCAAAATATATCAAAAAAATATCAAAATATAAAATGCAAATTTGCAGGAATCCGGAATCAAGCAAGCGCATCGTTTCATATGCTTCAACATCCCCACTGCCTTCTCTACGAAGTGATATTCGTAAACACTCTAGTCCAAATTCTGACACTATGTCGGTGCTGCTGTTGGTGGCAAACTGTGACTGATGGAGAGATTAATGCAGAGGATAGGTGGGACACGATGGAATTTGAGACGAAACCCTAAAATCGAGTTTCTTACGTCTTAAGGTGAACCTCTCGGAATGCGACCCGTTTTGAGTCTATCTTATGCACGTCGCTCAGCCGTCGCTCCTGGAAACAGTTTGGAGTATCACAATAATTAACGTTGCCGTGATTAGGATTCGCTCGGCTGCGACGCGAGTCAAACACTGAATTAGTAACGGGCCGACGCCATTGTATGACGCCACTTGACAAGTTGACTCGACGCCGAGATTCATGCAACATGCAACAGCTGTTCGGCCGATGTCGCATCGTCTGACTTGAGCGCTCTCGTTCCGACAAATCGTTCCGCCGGTAATTCGATAATTAATTAAGGTTAATAGTAAAAAGAGCGAACGATGCAGTGGTAGGTCAGAAGGGCACGGAATACTTCGATGTTTTGATGTGCAAATTTTTGAGACGATCCGATCACATTTTGATAACTTTGGCGGCTGTTTGGATCAAAAATGTCGAGAAACCCACTATGCAAATTTTAAAACTCGCCCACTCAACATCAAAAAAACATCAAGTTATCGGAATGTAAAAAATAGCCACGTATTTTGCAAGGTGAAACAATGATTTAAGACCAAGAATGCTCAATGTTATATTCCAAAAATGTGGCAATTTTTTTGGCGAATTTTTTTGGGCGAATTTTAAAATTTGAATAGTGATTTTTTTATCTTTTTGACCTAAACACCCTTAAAAGCAGTGAAAATATGATCAAATTGTGTCACAATTTTACGTTTCAAAATATGGAAGTATTGTGTGTTATCTACGCACCACTGGTTACTTCCATATTTACAGAGTAAATGGAAGTATTAGAATCGTCCTAAAATCGAGAATCGGAACGGAGCTTCAGAAAAAACTTTTTCTCATACCTACACATTCACTCAGAATCACTTCCCGAACAAGTGTCTGTGTCTGTGGTCATTCACAAAAATGACCATAGATCCCTCAATTCTCATCCTTTTTTGAAAATTTCTCGAACTGAAATGTTTGTCTCGGCCAGATCTCTAACACCCTGTTTAATCAAAATGTGGATAACGCACAGTACATACATCTCAGACCGTGTTGTACGGATGTTTCAGCAGTTTTGATGTTATCATATTTTTCTCTCTTAAGTGGTACAGACTGCAACGCTGGGTGGTCACCCTCGCAGAACCGAAACCCATCGGTGAGAGATAGCCGCTCCATTGGTTTTCACTTAGCGATTCAATCCCCTTCAATCCTCCCCGGCCCTTCGCTATTTTATTAAGGGTAGCGACAACAAACATACTCGGCTATAGTTGTTCCTATCTTGAGGCCACCTGCTAGGACGCGTCTGATTGTTCGACCCCTCCGACGCCCCCATATGTAGTCTACGAGGGATGCAGAAACTGTTAATCGGCATAACATGCTACTGGTCGAGGGACCCCAGGCTAGGAATCATTCCTTTTTGATTAGGCGCCTCTCTCCGACAGGGGGTGTTTTTAACCCTTCGGAATCAACATAGTCATTCTCTATTCATAAGCGTTGGTCAACTAGCAACTTGTCTCCAGTCACTTGTCGCAACCCCTGTCCCATTTAATGGTGTAAATCGGCAGGATTCTTTGTCAAAGTGGCCCCCCTCTTTATTCATACGGTTTATCATGTGTGAACAAGCCTACGATTGTCATTCAAAAGCGTGTCACATGTTTGTTCTAAAGTATTGCAAGCATTCAGCGACAAACATGAGGCAAATAGCTACTTGGCCCATAACCTTAAAATGCATGCCATACCTTAAGCATAAATGGCTATGCGTATAAAACACAAACCTTTTATGTTTTAGAACGATTTATTTCGATTATAATTATTGAAAAATTACAATTATCGTATAAACTAAAAAAAAAAAACGAAAACAGTAGGTACATTTGTTGTGAAAGTAAAAAGTGAAAGTTATAATTATTGTAAAAGTATCGCTATAAATTTAACGTTTACCGTTTATTGCTTCCACATTTACGAAGGAAATGGAAGAATTGGCATCCTCCTAAAATCGACCATCGGAACGGAGCTTCAGGAAAAACGTTTACTTGAACACTTTTACTTAGAATCTCTTCCTGAACAAGTGTCCGTCTATCTGTGTATACACTGATACATCAGTCTGTGGTGAGTAGATAACAAGCGATACTTCCATAATTTGAAATTTTGATCCAATTTTGTTGTATTTTGACTAATTTTGAGGTCGAAAATATCAAAAAAACTCACTATGCAAATACTCGCCTAAAATCAAAATACGTCAAGTTATCGGAACATGAAAAATATTCTGCAACGTGAAACAAAGATTTTAAAACCAAAAACGCTCGAATCGGTTGATTTTTGTGGAGAGAAAAAAATAAAATAGGAAACACTAAAAATAAATCGGAAGTACTGTAGGTAATTTGAATTCCGGTTAAACAGGGTGATAGGTCTTACTGAGACAACATCCCAGTTCAAGAAATTCAAAACCAGTGGTGCGTAGATAACACACAACACTTCCATAATTTGGAACGTGAAAGTGTGACACAATTTGATCATAACATATTTTGACTGTTTTTGAAGGTGTTTAGGTGAAAAATATCAAAAACTCACCATGCAAATTTCAAAACTAGCCAAAAATGACTGATTCAAATTCCGATTGAACAGGATGCCAGGTCTTGCCAAGACAAACATTTCAGTTCATGAAATTTGAAAAATTGTTCAGAATTGAGGGAGCTATGGTCATTTTTGTAAACGACCACAGGCGGACGTTCACACAGACAGACGGGCATTTGTATAGGAAGTGTTTCTGAGTAAAAATGACCGAGTAAACGTTTTTTCCGAAGCTCCGATAGGATTTTCGATTTTTGGGCGATTACAATGCTTCCATTTACTTCGCGAATATGAAAGTATAAAGTGAAGCCGTTGAATTTCCCTTTTCCCAGTTTCCGGCTCAATTAACTCATTCTAGGAATCGAGTGGAATAAAGTGGAACGATTTTCGCGAAAAATCAAATTTCCCACCAAATTTCAGGAATGCCACCCTCTTCAAATGCTTGGATGGAAAATTTTCAAACGTCATCCCACCCTCCACCATCGACGACTGACTGACTGACTAACTGGATTGCTCTGGCCAGCTGGCGCTCGCGAGGGTTACGGTAGGCCGCTCTCCCGGAACCTTCCCCATCATTTACCCCGGATTTATTCCCGCACCGGCCTTTCCCCGGCCCTGTTTCCCCCTTTCGGATGAAGAGATCGTTTCCATCCAGCCCTCCATCCTCGCCTCATAAAGGTCGGTCGCCGAGTCTTTCCTACGCACTTCCCCATGAGGCGGAACATTTATCATACTTAACTGCATGTTCTTCGTGTCATTTGGCATGGCTCTTCCACTTTAAACGCACTTGCTACAAACTGCGTCTCTTTATGGAACGCGACCGAAGAAACCGCACTGTATGAAATGTCCCGGCCCTCTTTTTTCTAACAGCAGTCGATAAATTTTAATAGGATTTGGAGAGCATTCGGTTTTATTGCCTCCATCAGGTAAACTGCGAAGCATAAACGCATCGAACGTTGTACACGTTATCATTTTTACTCCCGTATTTACAGAGTAAATGAAGGTATTGTATGCGTCCTGAATCGAGCATCGAGAATCCGAACGGAGCTCCAGAAAAAACTTTCACTTATACACTTATACACATAGGTACTTATTATACACTTACTTATACATTTACTCAGAATTTTGACTGCTTTTGAGGGTGTTCAGGTCAGAAATACAAATAACTCACTATGCAAATTTTAAAACTCACCTAAAATGAAAATACGCCGAGTTGTAGGAATATAAAAAATATCTGCATATTCTGCACGATAAAACAAAGATTTTAAGACCAAGAACGCTCAAATCGGTCCATTTTCGTGGCCGGAAAAAAAAAGAAAACATTAAAAATCCAAATGTATCGGAAGTACTGTGAGTTATCCAAATTCCGATTAAACAGGGTGTTAGGTCTTGCCGAGACAAACATTTCAGTTCAAGAAATTTGAAAAAAAGTTGAGAATTGAGGGAGCTATGGCAATTCATGTAAATGACCACAGACGGACGCACGGACAGGCGGACACACGGACACACAGGCACTTGTTCGGGAAGTAATTCTGAGTGAGTGAATGTGTACAAGAAAAAGTTTCTTCTGAAGCTCCGTTCCGATTCTCGATTTTAGGACGATTACAATAATTCCATTTACTCTGTAAATATGGAAGTAAAAATGGCTATAGCTCCAACAACTCTCAACCTTTTTCCAAATTTCTTGAACTGAAATGTTTGACTCTGCAAGACCTAACACCCTGTTTAATCGGAAGTCGAATTACTCACAGTACTTCCGACATATTTGCATTATTAGTGTTTTCTAATTTATTTTTTCGAGTCACAGAATTGACCGATTTGAGCGTTCTTGGTCTCAAAATCTTTGTTTTATCTTGCAGAGTATGTGGATGTTTTTCATATTCCTATAGCTCGGCGTATTTTCATTGTAGGCTAGTTTAAAAATTGGTATAGTGCGTTTTTTGATATTTTGGACCAAAACACCCCCAAAATATGATCAAATTGTGTTACACTATTACGTTTCAAAATATTGTGTGTTATCTACGCACCACTGGTTTTAGATGTGCACTCTCCCGCGGACGCGGAGGTCCATGTCAGAGTGTGAGTGCTCAAGTGAATATTTTTGGACCCCTTATCCGATTTTCAATTTTTGGACGATATTCCCATTGACTCTGATGTACGGTTGTAAACACCAAGTAATCAACCCTTCGTAAGTTTTTCTTTCAAGCGCGAATTCTTTGATCTGGCGGGGACCAGTGATGAGAATCGCGCCGCACCGATTTTCCCATAAGAGCCAAAAGTGAACAGTTGTTTGTATACAGGGCGTGTAAGTAGTGTGAAAGAGATGCTCCCGCTATGTATAGAAAGTTAATCTGCCATTGTATCTTCGGTACGAAGGGGTGCAAGTGTACGAGTTGGCGCGGCCGAGACACGTGACCCGCACTTGTTCGCGAACGGCTGCCACGCGCATTGGTGCACGTTCGGACCTTGCACTACTTGATATCGAGTGTCATCTTCGCCGACACGCTGTTCTTCAAACGAATTAACGACGTTCAACACCGCTCGTCGGGCGACGTGACTTTCCTAACGAACGCTCATCGATTAGAATAGCGTAGAAGACGAGGGTGTCGATCGCAACGTCGAAAAGTCAGGCCGGGGCCTAAAGTCGAAAATATCGATTCGAAAATCGACTTTTTCCAACTTTCGAAAAATTACTTGGCCTTGTCTAGCAAAATTGTCCACCTTTTTCGAAATTTCTTGAACTGAAATGTTCGTCTCGACCCATTTGATCGGAATTACTCGCAATACGTCCAGGAGCATGTTTAGAGTTTTTTATTTTGTCATATTTTCTGGCCACAAAAACGAACCGATTTGAGCGTTTGTTGAAATTTGATTGATTTATAACGCCGGATATTGAATTCGAGTTGCTCGGTTTCAAAAATTATAACTTTGGAAATTATTCAAAACACGAAAATAAATAAATAATAAATTGCAGGCACCGCTACACAAATTGTGTCCAAATTTTACTCATTTTTAACCTTTTTTAAACCATCTGAGGCGCAGTTTCATCTAACCCCTCCGACCTCATCTGCATCATCATCATCATCATCATCTCCACTGTAGCAGCAAATATCGTCCCTTGAGCCTGGAGAGAACCAGTGGCAGCTTAATTCGCCAGAGCTCATATTCCACCTAAATTCGATGTAAAAGCTGTCAGTCAATGGGTCAAATGGTGTAGATCAACCCTTAACTTCGTTAATTAGTCAAGTGCTATCGGGATTAGGGTCATATAGATGACAACTTCGCTCCTTTGCCGACGTTTCGGTGGAACCAATGCCACCTTCATCAGGGCCTGTAATCATGAATATTTTTGCTTGCATATTTGCAGAGTAAATAGAAGTATTGGAACCTTCCTAAAATCGAGAATTGGAACGGAGTTTCAGAAAAAACTTTTTCTCATACACATTTACTCAAAATCACTTCCCGAACAAGTGTCAGTCTGTCCGTGTGTCCGTCTGTGGTCATTTACATAAATTGCCATAGCTCCCTCATTTCTCAGCCTTTTTTTAAATTTCTTTGAATTTCTCTGTTTGTCTTAGCAATCCATAACACCCTGTTTAATCGGAATTTGAATAACTTAGCATTTTTAGTATTTTCTATTTTATTTTTTCCCAGCCACAAAAATGAGCCGATTTGTGCGTTCTTGGTCTTAAAATCTTTTTTTTTACCTTGCAGAATATGTGGATATTTTTTATATTGCGATAATGTGGCGTATTTTCATTTTGGGCGAATTTTTAAATTTGCATAGTGAGTTTTTTGATATTTTTGACCTAAACAACCTTAAAAGCAGTCGAAATCAGATCAAATTATGTTACACCTTTACGTTTCAAAATATGGAAGTATTGTGAGCTATCTACGCACATTGGTTTTTGTTACAAAACTGCCCAATTGTCATCGTACGTCCTGTTTATGTCATGGGTACATGCGGACCATCCGCCTGCTTCCTAAATACGGAGAAATTTCAACGTGGAACTGAAAACATGAGGCATTGTCAACCCGGTGGAAGATAATTGCTCATTGCGAAAGATCGAGAAGCATATAGATGTTATTACTTCGGCTGCCTCCCATAGTATAATGGGGAACGGGAAAGCTGGCCAATTACAGGGAAGCGCATCGATCTCCCATGAGGGCCGACCTCAGCCCTGGAACTTCGAGGATTCAAATTGACTCTCCTCAAGGGGTGCAGGAGAGATGTTTTGTTTGCCGGCTCATGGGAAGGGAGAGATTCTGAGAAAAATTGAAATGAGAAAACTTGAGATGCTCGGCGGGGGGTGGGAGACGAATGATGCAAGAGAACGAGGTGTTGAAGCAGCTGATGATTGATAGTGAGACGGCGAGAGAATAGGGTGCCACGATGTTTAGAGAATGAGGATGAGAAGTTGGCCCGATGCAGAGGACGCGAGGTTTTTGAATATTGCAGGGCCCCTGTTCACACGCCACTCCCAGGCGCAGGAAGGCTTTTAAATAAAACGAACCTTTTGGGAATTTCATGCGCGTTTGTCTTCAATGTCGCACTTTCTGCTGATTGCCGCCCTTTTTTTCTTCCTTCCTTCGGCTTTAAACCGCATGCATGCGATAGGATTAGGCCGAGATGGAATTCTTCCTTCGCCCTCGGGGACCTTCGCTTTTTATCGAGTAACGCGAGTTGACAAGGACGGAACGGAAGAGAAGGTAAATTATTCTCAAAAAATTGAGCGGGGAACCTTCCGTAATTGACGGCTACTGGGGAATAACGACATAAGTCTCAAACTCAAAGAATTATTGATTGACGGTATTAATTGGATTTTGAATAACTCAAAGCACTTCAGATATATTTGCATTTCAAGTGCTTTCTATTTTATTTTTTTCGGCCACAAAAATGAACCGATTTAAGCGTTCATGGTCTTAAAATCTTTGTTTTACATTGCAGAATGTGTGGATATTTTTCATGTTCCCATAACTTGACGGTTTTTTGTTTTAGGCGAGTTTTAAAATTTGCATGGTAAGTTTTTTGATATTTTTTACCAAACACCCTCAAAAGCAGTCAACATATGATCTACGCACCACTGGTGTTATTTTGTGTTGGTTTTTATTAAAAATGAACCGATTTGGGCGTTATTGGTCTCAAAGTCTTTGCAAAATACGTGGATATTTTTTATATTCCGATAACTTGACGCAGGTATTTTGATTCACTTCCCGTACAAATGCCTCTCTGTGTGTACGTCCGCCTGTGGCCATTTACAAAGATTGCCATAGCTCCCTATATTCTGAACCTTTTTTCAAATTTCTTGAACTGAAATGTTTGTCTTGGCACCCTATTTAATCGGAATTCGGATAAGTCATTTTATACAAGTTTTAAAATTTGCATAGAGACTTTTTTGATATTTTTGACCTAAACTCCCTCAAAAGCAGTCAAAAAACAACCCAATTGTGTCAAAATTTTACGTATCAAAATATGGAGGTATTGTGTGTTATTTACGCACCACTGGTTTTTACCATTAGCAGCGGGGCAGATATTGACACGTGTTCTCGTCCAACTCCAATGCTTCCACATTTTCGTACATAAATTTTTCACGCACATTGGTTAGTTTTGTCTACTTTGGAGGCTGCTCGGATCAAAACCGTCAATAAACTCGCTATGTAAATTTTAAAAGTCCAATTTTCAATTTCAGGACGATTAAAATACTTCCCTTTACCAAGTAAATATGGAAGGAAAAATAGTTTTTGGAATTACATCGTCAGATTTGTGAAATTAGGGCCAAGTATCGTCTGGGACGATCGGATTTTCTTGCTAAAGTTCCCGAGCCGAAAAGAAGATTTACCTGTAGGAAGTTTTTGCCAAGATTTGGCCGTGAACGAGCTGAACGTGATCTGCCCCAGGGCATCTTGTCAGAGCAAGATTCATTCCAATCAACGGAGCCACAGAACAAGTTGGGGTTCCGATTCCTGCTCTGCCCCAAAAGCCACGGCCCACAACAAAGTCACCCCATTCTGCCCAACATTTCACCCTCTTCTCTTCACGAAACCGGATTAAAGTTCTGCAACGGGTGGACACGACCATTGGAATAAAATATCAAATATTTTAGAATATTTGAGAAAATTTTTCTCGATCAAAAACCAATAAAAACAAAATGAAACCAGTCGCGCGTGGATCATATTTTGACTGCTTTTGAGGGTGTTTAGGTAAAACATATAAAAAAAACTCACTATGCAAATACTAAAACTCGCCCAAAACAAAAATACTGCAAGAAACAACATGAAAAATATCCACACATTCTGCAATGTAAAACAAAGATTTTAAGACCATTAACGCCCAAATCGGTTTTTATGTCCGGAAAAAAATAAAATAGAAAACACTAAAAATGCAAATATATAGGACGTGCTGTGAGTTATTCAAATTTCAATTCAACTGGGTGTTACGTCTTGCCGAGACAAACGTTTCAGTCCAAGAAATTTGAAAAAAGGTGGAGAGTTGAGGGAGCTATGACCATTTTTGTAAATAACCACAGACGGACACACGGACAGTAGTTCTGAATAAATATGTGTACACGGTTTTTCTGAAGCTCCGTTCCGATTCTCGATTTTTGGACGGTTACAATACTTCCATTTACCCTGTAAGTATGGAGGTAAAAATCTATATTTATTTCTACAGAAACAAAAGGATTACAAAAAATTTCCTCTAGCAACCCAAGGAACCGGTCCAAAATCCGGATGAGCGGTATGGGGATTCTCCTGGTTCCTGATCCCACCGTAAATAACCAAGGCTGACGACCTCTATCCTCCAAATTAGGAATTATTGTTCTGTCTGATTTTCGGATTCTGCGTACCTTGAAACCTAAACCATTTAACTTTCGAGGGGGGGGGGGGGCGAGTTTTGTTTTCTTGAGCGATTACAAAGGTTTACCTTTCATTGAACAATGGATCAATTTATTGTTCCGGCGCAAGGACTCCGTCATTTTCCGCTCATGATGGAGGCGCATCGTACATTCATTATGATTTTATCGGTCATTATTTTAACTGCACATAAATGGTTTTGAATGAATTATGGAATCGTGATCTGAAAGTACGTACACCTGACTTACTTGCACTCGGGCTTCCGTAAGGTCGATTTTCATCGCTATTTCTTCTCTCGTGTAAATGTCGGGGTAATGTGTTTCTTGAAAGGCTCGTTCCAGTTCTTTGAGTTGCGCTGACGTAAATGTCGTTCGGATCCGCCGTTGTTTCCTTTTTTCCGTCAGGACACCGTCATGACCGGGGTAAACTTTGTAAGGGAGGCCACCTTGAAAAGAAGGGAAGGAACGAATTATAAAAAACGAAAGGTTTCCCAAATCACACGAACCTGTCTTGGTAATAGTAAATTTTTACTTCCATATTTACAGAGTAAATGGAAGTATTGGAATCGTCCTAAAATCGAGAATCGGAACGGAGCTTCAGAAAAAACTTTTTCTTATACACATTTACTCAGAATCACTTCCTGAACAAGTGTGGGTGTGTTAGCTAATACCGACTTATTGGTAGTTGTGGACAGGCGCCACCGCCATACGGGTAAACAAAATCCTTATTGGTAATTTTTTTCCTTACCAATAAGAATCATCCCTTTATTTCATATATTATGCCTCAAAACGCGTAAATAACGATTAAAAAAAAACTACCAATAAGTCTGCAAAAATAATCACACATGAATGATGAAACACGTCATAGGCTGTTAGGCCCATGTCGAAGGCTGCTAGGCCCGTGTCCTGGGCTGAAATCTGGCGGGCGGTCCTCTGACTCCACGACTCATTATAATGAATTATCCGCGCTTTGGCCCGCGCGGCGCGGAGCGAGCGCCGCACCGGCGGTTGAAAGGCGGTTCTCTCAAAATCGGAAGAATTGGCGAAGTGGGTGGTAGGTAGGGTTACCACACGAAGCAGCACCTACATATTGTAACATATTTTGCTTCATTTTTCTTGAAAAGTAAACGTTCCTATGCACTCAATCGGTCAGGAAAAATAAAATTTTAACACCCCCGGAAAATTTGTTGGTGTACGTTTCAAGAGATGGAGAATCCGAATTTGCAATAAAATTTTTTTGTCTATTCGCCGCAAGCGGTCCGCCGTTCGGGGATTTTCGGGAGGAGGAGTTGTCGTAAATTTTTGAAATTTCCACCAAAAATCAGGTTTTGCATCTAGTTGGTCCTAACGTCTCTACAGAACCCTACCTTTATTTAAGTCCAGTAAAACAGCTGTTAAGTGGGAAAAAATTCGTGCTTTCAGGAAATATGCAACATAGACATGGGAAGTATAATTTTCCATAGATTTTTCGATTCTGAATCGAATGAGACCATTACCACGGCGGTAAATCGAACCATTTAGGTTTTATTAATTATTATTTATTAATTATTTATATAAAAAAATTAATAATTATTATTATAAATTTATTATTATCAATTAATTTTAATATTATTAATTTAATTACTATTTATTTATTTATTTTGTTTTGTGAGACATTTTGAGTTTTTTAAAATGTCCCCAATCTATAATAATAAAAGCAAGTGTAATGTTTGTTTGTTTGGTTGTTTGTTTGACCGAGCTCTCTAGCCAAATCTATCGCACGCAGGGACCCGGAATTTTTTACATGGAAGCACTAAGGGGCTGGCCACCAGACCTCGAAGCCCAATTTTCGATTTTTTAATGAGAAAAATTTTAAATTTTTTTTTAAATTAAAAAAAATGACCTGTGCTCATTTAAACTAATTTTTTAACAGATTGTTTCTGTTTATCGACGGGAAATGTTGTGTGTGTGGGGGGGGGGAGAGATAGTCTACCTAATTAATTAATCACTGTTTTTTTGGCACGGGCAACGCCGGGCGGGTACAGCTAGTTCTTAATAAATCGAAAACACTAGAGCCACAAAATTCTTTTTCCACTCTTTGGAAAAAAAACTTCAGTCCACCCAATATCTTCAATTCAAAGAATTTGGTCGTGTTTTACAAATCGGCAAAATTGAAATTGGAAAAAGTAGAAAATTTGGCCTTGTTTCTTAGATACGGTTGATTGACCTTCTACTTACGCCCACTAGACTATTTCACCAACGAGGTGACGCACTCACACTATACCGGTTGCGCTTGGCAACATGAGAGCTAGACGAGCTAAACCAACGATTATTGAAGCATTCTTGAAGCATTTTTAATTTTATTTTCCAGAGGATTCAACATAATATATCGACGGTGTAGAATCAATACTGCCCAATTCGTTTGCCATGCAATCTATGGACGCGTGATTTGCCAAGTTGCCACCAATCCAAGTTTTGAGAAGTAGGCAACCCAGACGCCCCCAAAACACACAATGCTTTGAATTGGGCAGTATTGCAGTTTCATCGTCGATATAATTCTATAATATATTTTTCAATATAAGATATTATTCTGCTAATTGAAGATGGAACAGTTTGCTTCCGAAACGTCACGGAATATGCCACCTTACGCAACATTTAGCCAATTTTCCCTCGTGTAAGAGATTCCGCTATATTCACGTGAAGGTACTAAAGAAAATGGAAATGTCATAAAAGTCATGATCACAAAAACAGTTTTTTTCGATCCCTTAACATTTTTTTATTGGATTCCCCGGACAATATGCATCAAGTAGGAGCAAACCACAGCTTTTAGGACCGACCATGCTAAAATCGGATCAGCGGTTCGATACGAAGTCCTGGACACAAAATTTGGCCAAAATTTGTACCCAGGATTTCGTATTGAATAGCTTATCCGATTTTGATGAAACTAGTCGTAAAAGTTCGACCAGGAATCCGGTCGGAAAAGGTTAAGGGGTCCAATTTGGCATAAGTATACCTAGTCAACTTTTGTAAAAACACAAAAACTCAAATTTGAAGGTGTTGCCGTTGACTTAGAATTTTGGTACATTATTTCCAGAAATAATGTACCTATGTAATTGATCAAGAAAATTCTTTTTACAACACCCCCTGAAAAAATTTTTTTTCACGTTTCAGAGGTTCTAGAACACGAATCTGCAATAAAAGTTTTTTGTCCGTACGCCGTCAGCAGCAAAACGCATAGAAGGAGTGGTCCGATTTCAAAAAAAAAAAAAAAAAAAAACGAGCGTTTAGCAAATTTTCCTGTGACGTGCACCTCCTATAAGAGAATCCTCAGAATCAACTCTAGACCACTCAAAAACGATCAAATGTAAAAAAAGTCATGATCTCAAAAACAGTTTTTTTGGGTTTTCGACCCCTTAAAATTTTTTGATCGGATTCCCCTGACAATATGCCTCAAGTTGGAGCAAAACACAACTTTTAGGACCAACCGCACCAAAATCGGATCAGCGGTTCGATACGAAGTGGACGGGCGAAATTTTGGCCAAAAATTTCGTCCAGCCACTTCGTATTGAAATACTGATCCGATTTTGACTAAATTAGTCTTGAAAGTTGTGGTTTGCTCCAACTTGAGGCATATTGTCCGGGCAATCCGATCGGAGAAGGTTAACGGGTCCAATTCGGCATAATTAGGGTATATTTTTGAAAAGACACAAAATCTCAATTTTGAAGGTGATGCCGTGGGTTTAGAATTTTTTGAGTATTTTTCCCGGGTTTCTCGCTTGATTTACCATAAGATAGGGTGGTTTTTCCGAAAAAATTCGAAAATTTTGTTGTTGAATCGGTTTGGCTTGAATTTCTTAATGCGATTTCTGCGTTTTCGCGTTTTTGGCAATTTGAGGGAGTCCTACTGAACCGATTTTGAATTTTTTGAGCTCGTTGGATTCCTTGAAGGTTTTTACACATTTTTCACTCCCTATAAGTCAAAATTGATTGGGGTTTAGTAATCAAAAACTGGTTTAAAGACTAATTTTTGACCTAAACAAAAAATATTTTTTTGACCCTTTAAAAAAAATGTTAAAATTCCAAAAAAAATTTTTGAGTAGGTTTTGGGCAGGTACATGACACAAAAAATTTGCAATTTTCTACAACTCTCCAGGACTAAGAAAAATGCAAAAAACCGATTCCAGCTGGAAAATCCAAGGTCCTAGCCTAGGAAAAATTTCAAAAAAATGATGGATTGGACTTCGGGGTTTTTTTGGCGGGAATCTTTAGATATTGACTATGAAACATGAAATTTGGCATTTTTTCGAGATTTTGTCACCAGGGTCAATTTTTTCGCAATTTTTTGGTTTTACGGCCTTTTTTGGTTTATAGGCTTGGAACTGCAAAACTGCGATTCGGCTATTAGAAAGTGAACGTTATTGGGATTAGCCAGTCTCGCATATTAATAGGGTGGACAGATTAATTAAGGGAATTTAAAGAGCTGCGAGGTGAATAGATGCGATCCCGAGTCAGGCCTCTTCGGAAATCTCAGGTATCAATACCGTATATGAGGGACCCGCAGGGACCTGGTTTGCGTCCAGGTATAGGGGAAGGGAATGGGGAGGGGCATTGTCCCCTCGTGATGAGACCTCGTCAACGGGTCTTGTTTAATCGCTCAGTGTTTTTTCTTCTTTTTATACCTATTTATTCATCATATACCCATTGAAACGTAAACAATCGCAAGATTATCGCAATTTTTTCCTGATATGAGCCAACCCAAATTTTTTTTGAATTTTAAAACTGTTTTTAAAGAGTTTAAAAAGTCATTTTTTGAAATCTCAAAAATTAGTCTTCACACTGGTTTTTGATAACTAAAAACCAACCAATTTTAACTTTTAGGGGATGAAATAGGCGCAGAAACCTCCAAGGAATCCAACGAGCCCAAAGAATTCAAAATTGGTCCAGTAGAATTCTGCGGAGGTAGTCTTATTCGAATCAGCACCTAAAAACCATTAAAAAGTATGCGAAAAATTTACTCTACGATTTTTTTTATTTATTTAATTAGGTAGGTAGTGCTTAGTTGAATTATGTGTAGTTAATTTAGCAGTTGAATTGTGTACCAGAAGGGTAAAAAAAATTCAGTGGCTCTCGATTATACATAAGTACGGTGACCAGACAAGGTACTACTTTTGTAAGGACAGTACCTACTACTTTTTAGTCCAGTGTCCTGTGTACTATTTTTTCTCGGTAGGACACTGAAATGTACTACTTTTCAAAAAGTACATACTACCTAAGGACATAAAAAGAAAACAAAAGAATGCAGTTTTTTGGAACTTTAATGAAACCTGTACGGAGATGCCTGTACCCTCGTATCGAGAGAGGATTTACCTACTAATAAAGATTCATTCTTCGGAAAAATATGCCGGAAATGTATACATTTACATATACATATACATATCTAAATTAATGGAACCAGTGCCGAATTTTCGTGATTTTTTTTTGTGCAGTTATGCCTAGTACTTTGAAGTAAATTTAGCGGATTCTCTTACCCGAGGTGCACATCAAAAATAAATTTGCCAAATTTTCATTTTTTTTTTTTTTTGAAATCGGACCGCTCTTATTATGCGTACCTATTGCGCCTGACGGCGTACGGCGGACGGACAATACATTTTTATTGCACCTTTTCTAAAACCTCTGAAGCGTGAAAGAAAAACTTTTCAGGATGTGTAGTAAAATAATTTTGCTCGGCCGATCACATAGGTCCATCATTTTTGGAAATAATGTACAAAAAAAATACATACCTATAGCCTTATATAAAGTTGAAAAAATGTACTACTTTTTTGAAAAAAAAAACGCTGCTAAGTAGATCAGTGGAAGGTGCAGATTAGTTTTCGGTATGTCCGAAGAACTCTGCAAATTTTGCACAGGGGTTAATTTTTCGATTGCAAAGACAAACCTTACAATATATCGGTACTCCTTAAACACAGAATTTAGCTGTTATTATTCTATAATTTCAGTATCAATTTGTATTTTAGATGGGTTATTTAGAAAAACATTTTTTCAACCAGACAAAAAATAATCATCCTCCTCGCTTGATAAATAGGCACCTATCCATCTTTTCAAAGCAGCAGATCAATTAATTCCGTTAAATTGACCATTTAATCTATTATTAATCACCTTCATAATTAACAGAATAATAATAATGACTAAATTTTCTGAATAATGAAATTAAAAATGCCTCAAGAATGCTTCAGGACCATTGTTGAATCCTGACTCGCTCTCATGTTGCCAAGCGCAACTGGTCGTAGTGTGAGTGCGTCACCTTGTTGGTGTAATAGGCTAGTGGTCGTAAGTTGATCAATCAACCGTATCTAAGAGCCGAGGCCAAATTCTCAAGTTTTTCCAATTTTTGTTTTGCTGATTTATGTAATGCGACCAAATTCTTTAAATTGAAGATATCGGGAGGACAGAAGTTTTTGTGGGGATTCCAACGAGTGGAAAACGATTTTTGTGGCTCTAGTCGTTTTCGAGTTATTCAGAATTGTAGAAATTTTAAAAAACTCAAAAATGTCTCACTAAAACTGCAATAACTCCTAAACGGTTACAGCTACCGGCGTGGCGATGGTCTCATTCGATTCAGCATAGAAAAATCTACAGAAAATGATGCCTCACATGCCTATGTTGCACATTTCCTTAAAAAGACGAATTTTTTACCACTTCAACAGCTGTTTTACTGTCCTTAAAATTAAGGTAGTGGTCTGTCGAGCCGTTAGGACCAACTAGATACGGAACCTGATTTTTGGTAAAAATTTCAAAATTTTCCGATAATTCCTTCCTCCTGAAAAACCCCAGACGGCGGACGGGGGGCGGCGTGGACAAAAAATTTTTATTGCAGATTCGGATTCTACACCCCTCGAAACGTAAACCAACAAATTTTCAGGGGGTGTTAAAAAAATTTTTCCCGACCGATTACAAAGGTTCATTTCTTAAGAAGAATGAACCAAAAATCTGGTCACCGTAATTATAAGCGGTTCTCATCAAGCGGTAATTCAGCAGTCCTACGTGCGGCTCGTTGCAGATTCTGTCCCTCGCGGTAACCAAGTAGGTAAAGGCGCCGCCCGCGGTACGTTTGTGGAGAGCGGTTCCTGACCTAGTGCGGGCGGCATCAAGCCACCGGCATACGGTAGAAGGAATCCTCTATCATGAAAAATTGTCCTACACTACCACAAATATGAGCTTGACACGGCTACTACAAGTACTACAATCGGTTGCCGTTGCCGTTGGTAACCGTTGGCATGCAAGACGGCCAAGGCCACGTCAACCTGCACTGATTTTGACTGAATCGCACAACTATTGAAAAATATTTGGTGCGTAGACATCATACCTAACTTTCCTTACCTCAGTTTTCATTTCTTGTCGATTTAGGAAATTTTTTAAAAATGAGCTAAAACAGTATGAAACGATGTTCACGTTTATGGTCTAAAAATAAATGATTACTTTCGAATCATTGATTTTACCTCAATTTGGAGAATTGATAGCTCCTACCAGCCAAAACTCCCTACCTAGGCGACTATTTTTAAATTGTTCTCAATCCTGGAGAGTGTTAAAAAATTGCTCAATTTTGGTTCATTTTTCTTGAGACATGAACCTTTGTTATCGGTCAGGAAAAAACAATTTAACACCCCCTGACAATTTGTTGGTTTAGGTACGTTTCAAAGGGTGTAGAATCCGAATCTGCAATAAAAATTTTTTGTCCGTCCGCCGTCTGGGGTTTTTCAGGGGGAAGGAGTTATCGGAAAATTTTGAAATTTTTACCAAAAATCAGGTTCCGTATCTAGTTGGCCCTAACGTCTCGATAGAACCCTACCTTAATTTTAAGGCCTGTAAAACAGCTGTTGAAGTGGTAAAAAATTCGTCTTTTTAAGGAAATTTGCAACATAGGCATGTGAGGTACCTATCATTTTCTATAGATTTCTCGATGCTGAAACGAATGAGACCATCGCTACGGCGGTAGCTCAAACCGTTTAGGATTTATTTCAGTTTCCCAACATTTTTCAGACATTTTTGAGTTTACCAAAATTTTCCCAATTTTCAATAAATCGAAAACTACCAGAGCCACAAAATTCGTTTTCCACTCGTTGGAATCCCCGCAAAAACTTTTGTCCACCCAATATCTTCAATTCAAAGAATTTGGTCGTATTATACAAAATTTGTATTTGCTGATTTAATCAGCAAAACTAAAATTGGAAAAAGTTGAGAATTTGGTCTTGGTTCTTGGATACGGTTGATTGATCTTCTACTTACGACCACTAGCCTATTACACCAACAAGGTGATGCACTCACACTATACCAGTTGCGCTTGGCAACGTGAGATCGAGACAAGTTTTACCAACGGTTCTGAGGCATTTTTAACGTAATTATTCGGAGAATTTAGTGATAATAATTATTATTATTCTGTTTATTATGTGGGCAAATAAGAATTGATTAAATGGTGCATTTAAAAAAATTAAACGATGGGCTGAGTTGATAAAACTGGTAGATAGATACCTATCAAGATGGGTAGGTATCTCTTATTGATCAAAGTGGATGATGTGGCTTTTTTGCCAGGTTGAATCTAAAATACAAATATAATATATTATACTGAAGTTCTAGAATAATAGCAACCAAATTCCGTGTTTCAGAAGTACCTAATAATCAGAAGGTTTGTCTTTTCAATCGAAAAAGTGCAGAATTTGCAGAATTCTTCGGATACACAGAAAACTAATGTTCACATGCCACTCATCTGCTTAGCAGCGTTTTTTCTATGTTGTATTGTGGTAGCTGCCTTATTCAACCCAGAAGCTATCCAATTTTTTTTGTCCAACTTTAGCATTTTTTAGAGGGTTAAAAAAATTGTGATTAGAAAATGTCAAAAATTAGCCCTTTTACCTACGGTGACCATATTTTTTCTTCAGAAAAGTAGTACATTTTTTCAACTTTATAGAGGCTATATTGATATTTTTTTTGGTACATTATCTCCAGAAATAATGTACAGGTACATTTTGTACCTTGTACATGTACAAAAAAATTTTATTGCAGATTTGTGTTCTAGAACCTCTGAAACGTGAAAGAAAAGAATTTTCAGGGGTGGTGTAAAAAATTTTGCCCGACCGATTTCATAGGTAGGTCTACCTATGAAATCGGTCGGGCAAAATTTTTTACACCACCCCTGAAAATTCTTTTCTTTCACGTTTCAGAGGTTCTAGAACACAAATCTGCAATAAAATTTTTTTTTCCGTACGCAGTAAGTGGTCCAATTTAGAAAAAAATCGAAAATTTAGCATATTTATCCTTGATGTGCACCTCGGGTAAGAGAATCCGCTAAATTCACTCTAAAGTACTATAATTGCGCAATTCGGCACTGGTTTCATTAATTTAAACATTTCCGGCATATTTTTCCAAAGAATGGATCTTCATGGATCCTCTCTAAATGCGTCAAAATCGGATCAGTGGTTCAATACTATGCCGTGTCTCAAAATTTCGGCCAAAAATTAGGAGACACGGCGTCGTACCATATTAAACCGCTGATCCGATTTCGAAGATATTGATTTTGAAAGTTGTGGCTGGCTCTACCTAACTTGGTGCATAAGATTATTAGGCATCAGGGGAATCCGATAAAAAATCTGATTTTTTTAGCACTCGGGAATGATTTAGCGTTTTCTCTCACTCGAGGTGCTCATCATGGAAGGTCTCTTATTTCGCGCGACTCCTATGTGCGTTTCGCATAGATCTATGCGTTTCGCCAGAGACGGCCCGGCGTGTACAACGTACGAGAGACGGACATTTTGTGCTTACATTTTTCTAAAAAATGGAAATTTTGGTACCTACATTTTTTCCGAAACCTACTGATACTTATGCAATCGGTCAGAAAGATTTTTCCCCACACCCCTCAAACTTTGGCAAAATTTTTCGTCATTAATGGCGTTTCAAAAGGTATAGCACACAAACCTCCAATGAAAAAGTCTTTGGTTATAGTATTTTTATTTTTTGTCACGTCGGCGTCGCTCTTTGAAAATGCTAAAGCCGGTATCGCTTCTCAGACCGTTTCCCTCCCCATCCCACAGACCGACTGCACAGACCGATTCTTTTGTAATTTCGACATGCGCAATCTTTAATAATTTTTCCTAAAACTTTTTTCAACCAAGCAAAAAAGCGACACTCTTCACTTAGCATGATAGACACCTGCCTATCTTGATGGGTATCCACCAATCTTTTTCATCAGCTCAACGTTTAATTTTGTTAAATTCACTACCTCAATTTCTTCTTAATGCCCTACCTATATATTAACAGAATATATTGAATTCTCTGGATAATTAAATTAAAAATTTTTTAATTAATTTTAGCATTTAATGCTTCAGGAATGCTTCAATCATTGTTGGTAAAGCTCGTCTAGCTCTCATGTTGCCAAGCGCAACCGGTATAGTGTGAGTGCGTCACCTCGTTGGTGAAATAGTCTAGTGGGCGTAAGTAGGTCAATCAACCGTATCTAAGAAACAAGGCCAAATTCTCTACTTTTTCCGATTTTAGTTTTGCTGATTGGTATAATACGAACAAATTCTTTGAATGGAAAATATTGGGTGGACAGAAGTTTTTGAGGGGATTCCAACGAGTGGAAAACGAATTTTGTGGCTCTAGTAGTTTTCGATTTATTAAGAATAGGGCAAATTTTGGAAAACTCAAAACTGTCTCACTAAACCTGCTATAAATCCTAAACGGTTCGAGCTACCGCCGTGGAAATGAGCTCATTCGATTCAGAATCGAAAAATCTATAGAAAATTATGCTTCCCATGTCTATGTTGCATAATATGCAATATTATTTCCTGAAAGCACGAATTTTTTCCCACTTCAACAGCTGTTTTACTGGCCTTAAATAAAGGTAGGGTTCTGTCGAGACCACCACGGACCAACTAGATAGGGGACCTTATTTTTGGTGAAAATTTCAAAAATTTACGAAAACTCAGGGGGGCTGAAAAACCCCGGGCGGCGGACGGCGTACGGACAAAAACTCTTTATTGAAGATTCGGATTCTGCGTTTCTTGAAACGTACAACCTACAAATTTTCAGGGGGTGTTGAAATTTTTTTTTCTGACCGATTACAAAGGTTCATTTTAACTCAATAATAAAACATGAAAATAATTTCAAACAACATCGAGTCGTATCTTTAGTTATGATTGTTATTTAAATTATTTGCGGCAAAAAAACTCGAAGTCATATCAATAATTTTTTTGACATTTTCCTTGGGTTTTCCTGCTGGAGTTGGTTTTTGGTATATTTTTCTCAGTCCTGGAGAGGCGTAGAAAATTAACAACTTTTTGAGTCATGTATGTAGGTACCTAAAACATACTCAAAAATATTTTTTTGGAATTGTAAAATTTTTAAACGGTCAAAAAAATTTTTTATTTAAATGTCAAAAATTAGTCTTTATAGGTACCAGATTTGGACCACTACTATTCAATCAATTTTGACTCAAAGGGAGTGAAAACAGTTGAGAAAGCTTCAAGGAATCCAAAAAGCCCAAAAAAATCAAAACCGCTTCTGTAGAACTCCCTCAAATTTGCAAAAACGTGGAAAAGGAGAAATCGCATCAAGAACCAGAGCCAAACTATTTAAAATATTTAATATTTAAATAGCTATTTAAAAACAAATATTCCAAAATTTTCCGAATAAACATCCCAGCCTATGGTAAATCAAGCGAGAAACCGGGAGAAGTACTCAAAAAATTCTAAACCTCGGCGGCACCTTGTGTACCGTCAATTACGCGAATCAGGGAGCTCATCTTGTCGGTAGCCGCCGTGCTCCGCAAGGCGGCACGGCTCAGTAGTTGGGGATCATGAATTCATTAGGGCCTACCAATAAGTAGGCACGGCGAAACGTACCTTACAAATTTGTCAAGATACACACGCAAAACTACCAGTAAGGAGGTTTAAACACGCACACAACCAAAAATTACTGAAGTGTTTCCAAAAAATAATAATTTTCCCATATATAGTTTCATCAGCTGTACCACGTACTGTACTTACTTCCAAATTACCCATATGGCGGTATGGTATGCACACTACCAATAAGTCGGTATTGGCGGACATGGGTGTGTCCGTCTGTGGTCATTTACAAAAATGGCCATAACTCCCTCATTTCTCAACCTTTTTTCAAATTTCTTGAACTGAAATGTTTGTCTCGGCAAGACCTAACACCCTGTTTAATCGGAATTTGGATAACGCACAGTACTTCCGAGATATTTGCATTTTTAGTGTTTTCTATTTTATTTTTTTCCGGCCGCAAAAATGAACCGATTTGAGCGTTCTTGGTCTCAAAATCTTCGTTTTACCTTGCAGAATATGTGGATATTTTTTACATTCCGAAAATGTGGCGTTTTTTCATTTTGGGCGAATTTTAAAATTTTAATACTGAATTGTTTGATATTTTTGACCTAAACACTTTCAAAAGCAGTCAAAATATGATCAAATTGTGTCACAATTTTACGTTTCAAAATATGGAAGTATTGTGTGTTATCTACGCACCACTGGTTTAGAAATTAGAATGCTCACAGTAGCAACAAATTCGGACGGTGGTCAGCGGTTGACACCATAATTCAGCATCCAAGCCCTGATGAGGATTACATATTAATCGAAAGCTCGGCAAAGGAGGCGTTTTATTCTGCGTGACCCCAATCCTGATCTCGACTAGACATTACTTACTTGAGAGGGTCGATCATCCACACATAATAGTACTTCCGATATATTTGCATTTTTAGTGTTTTCTATTTTATTTTTTTCCGGCCACAAAAATGAACCGATTTGAGCGTTCTTGGTCTTAAAATCTTTGTTTTACCTTGCAGAATATGTGGATATTTTTTATAATCCGATAATGTATTGTATTTTTATTTTTGGCGAATTTAAAAATGTTAATAGTGAATTTTTTGATATTTTTGGCCTAAACACCCTTAACAGCAGTCAAAATATGATCAAATTGTGTCTCAATTTTACGTTTCAAAATATGGAAGTATTGTGTGTTATCTACGCACCACTGGTTTTTAATAGCGATCAATACACCTCCAACTGACAGCTTTTAAGCTTAAAAACGAGTTTTACTGTGATCGGTCCGTGCGGAAGACATGTTCCGATAACTTGAACGTATTTGTTATTTTTGGCTAGTTGTGACATTTGCATAGTGAGTTTCTTGGTCCAAACAGCCTCCAAAGAAGTCAAAATATAATGAAATTGTGCCAAAAATGCACGTATCGAAATATGGAAGTATGGTTTCGAAATACACATACCGAAAATACGGTTACCAATCTGAATCTCAGTCAGTTCAAGTGAACATCAAGAAGAGAATGCGTTGAAGAACCGCAAAACAATCCCGCCGGGTGACGCTGAAATCCGCGCACGCTCACGGTATTCGGTATAACGGAACAAACAAAACGGCTCCGGCTCCAAGCCACGACTACTATGGAGTTAAGTGTAAAGACCGCAGGGCGACCAAGGGGTGTGTGTTGTGGGATAAGGGTTTTAGCGGTTAACCTAACTAATGAGCTGGGACTGGAAGGAATTATTCAAGAGCCTAGGACTAGAACGAGCTCAGGCTTAGCCCGGCCAGCGAAACCCAAAGCCAGACCACAATTCCCCATCAAAAATTCACCGACCTCTCGACCAACATTGGCATTCAACGTAGCACGATTTGTCCATTTCAAGCGCACTATGTACGTTGTCAATAGCTTCCGTCCGAACCGTTGGTACGTGGATAACACACAATACTTCCATATTTTGAAACGTGAAAGTGTGACACAATTTGACCATATTTTGACTGCTTTTGAGGGTGTTTAGGTCAAAAATATCGAAAAACTCGCAATGCAAATTTTAAAGCTCTCCTAAAATAAAAATACGCCATGTAAGTATCCGGATATAAAAAATATCTAAATATTCTGCAAGGTAAAACAAAGATTCTAAGACCAAGCACGCTAAAATCGGTTCATTTTTGTAGCCGGAAAAAAATATAGAAAACGCTAAAAATGCAAATATATCGGAAGTACTGTGAGTTATTCAAATTCCGATTAAACAAGGTGTTAACATCTCAGTTTATGAAATATGAAAGAAGGTTGTGGGAGTTATGGCCATAAATTACCACAGACGGACACGCAGACACTTGTTCAGGAAGTGATTCTGAGGATTATATTTGCAGTTTTCCATTTTATCATTTTTGCAGTGTTTTCCATTTTATTTTTTTCCGGCCACAAAAATGAACTGATTTGAGCGTTCTTGGTCTTAAAATCTTTGTTTTACCTTGCAGAATGTGTGGATATTTTTCATGTTCCGATAATTTGGCGAGTTTTTATTTTGGGCGAATTTTAAAAATTGCATAGCGAGTTTTTTGACATTTTCGATCCAAACAGCCTCCCAAGTAGCCAAAATATAATCGAATTGGGCCAAAGATTTACGTATCAAAATATGGAAGTATTGTGTGTTATCAACGCACCACTGGTTTTTCATCTTAACCACTGAAAATTCCAAATCGGCTTACACTTTTTATCGCCCAAAAAAGTTCACCCCCCTCCCCTCCCTCATCCCAGAAGATTTTCCGGGGTATTCAAAATTGCTCCCATGGATCCGCCTGCAGCTGGAGCAGTACCATTAGGAAAGTCACCGTTTCATAAAAAAACGCTGCTAAGTAGATCAGTGGCATGTGCACATCAGTTTTTGGTATAGCCGAAGAACTCTGCAAATTTTGCACAGGGGTTCATTTTTCGATTGCAAAGACAAATCTTACGAATATAATCATCCTCTTTGCTTGGTCCTCCTTGCTTGACCTACCTATCTATCTTTTCAACGCAGCGCGTCGTTAATTTTTGTTGAAATCATCATTTAATCTATTCTTATTTACCTACATAACTAACAGAATAATAATAATTATTAAATTATCTGAATAATTAAATAAATTTATTTATTATTATTATTTATATATTATTTTATAAATAAATAAAATTTATAATAATTAAATTAAAAATGCGTCAAGAATGCCTCAGAACCATTGTTGAAGCTTGACTCGCTCTCACGTTGCCAAGCGCAACTGGCCTAGTGTGAGTGCGTCACTTTGTTGGTGTCATAGGCTAGTGGTCGTAAGTAGATCAATCAACTGTATCTAAGAACCGATGCCGAATTCCCAACTTTTTCCAATTTTCGTGTTGCTGATTTGTGTAATTCGACCAAATTCTTTAATTGAAGATATTGGGAGGACAGAAGTTTTTGTGGGGATTCCAACGAGTGGAAAACGAATTTTGTGGCTCGAGTAGTTTTCGAGTTATTAAGAATTGGGAAAATTTTGAAAAACTCAAAAATGTCTCACTAAAACTGCAATAAATCCTAAACGCTTGGAGCTACCGGCGTGGCGATGGTCTCATTCGATTCAGCATAGAAAAATCTATAGAAAATGATGCGTCACATGCCTATGTTTCATATTTCCAGAAAAACACGAATTTTTTCCCACTTCAACAGCTGTTTTACTGGCCTTAAAATAAAGGTAGGGTTCTGTCGAGATGTTAGGACCAACTAGATACGAAACTTGATTTTTGGTAAAAATTTCAAAATTTTTCGATAACTCCTTCCCCCTGAAAAACCCCGGACGGCGGACGGCGTACGGCGGACGGCGGACGGCGGACGGCGGACGGCGGACGGCGGACGGACAAAAAATTTTTATTGCAGATTCGGATTCTACACCCCTTGAAACGTAAACCAACAAATTTTCAGGGGGTGTTAAAAATTTTTTTTTCCTGACCGATTACAAAGGTTCATTTCTATAGAAAAATGAACCAAAAATGATGAGTCTGAGGGTCAGTTGGTGACTCTTGGTCCAAGCGCAAGACATTCAAATGTTCCACAGTATTTCAAACAGCAGATACGACTCACGATTTTCGGACGACTACAGTCAATATGGGAGTAAAGGGACGAGTAGCGAGGAAAAACTCTCTACTAGTTATATGGAGAATAAATAAGTTCATCGCACTACTGATCGAGCCTTCGAGGTCAAAATTCGTTGTTCCTAAATTTCCATTGACATACTCCAACCGCTTCATTTTCCCGATGAGAAAGGGGGCAATTAACTAAAGGCTGGCCAGCTCAAAAATCGTCGTCGGGTAACTGTGAATAATACGATTAGAGTCAGCGATAGAAGATGGGGGGAGTAAGGAAACAACGTGAACTGGCGCGACGGAGAGCGGGATAGAGAAAGGACGTCGGGATGAATTCGAGCTGATAGAACTGTTCAGGACGGGTTCACATTCGAGCGAAAAACGGCAGATACTCCGATACGAAGTAGAGTTCGAAAAGAAACATATCAGAGATTCAGCATAATTTATTTACAACTGTGTGTACAATTTTACAAGACTGCCCATGACATATGCAAATTTCACAGTACAATAGGTATGTAAACATAGTTTATACTTGATTAGGTAGCATTATTGTTATTGGACAGGTAGTACAAAGATAGGTGTGCTGTGTGCCTTAATCTAACAACGTTTACAAAGAGTTAATTTTTTTCTTTTCAGTTTAGTTTATGTTTTTTTTTTTAACTTCTAGTTACGTAGGTAGTGTTAGTGTTATATTGTGGTTTGCTTTAAAATATAGCTTGGCTTTCCGTTTACTATTATTATAGGTAAATCCAGTGAGGTCAAACGACGGATATCAATACATCAACGCAAGAGCTCAATAATTTATATACTAAATCGCTCACGGAGAAATTGTGGAATCCCATAATTTGGATAAAAACTCAAAATCCATTAGTGCGTTGATAACACACAATGCTTCCATATTTTGAAAAGTAAAAGCGTGACACAATTTGATCATATTTTGACTGCTTTTGAGGGTGTTTAGGTCATCAATTTAAAAAACTCCTATGCAAATTTTAAACCGTTGATAAAGCTTGTCTTCCTCTTATGTTGCCAATGTTGCTAGTGGTCGTGAGTAGATCAACCTACCGTATCTAGGAACCAAGGCCGAATCCTTAACATTTTCCAACTTTAGTTCTGCTGATTTGTAAAACAGGACCAAATTCTTCAAATTGAAGATATTGGGCGGACAGAAATTTTTGTGGGGATTCCAACGAGGGGAAAACGATTTTTTTAGCTCGAGTAGTTTTTGATTCATAAAGAGTTAGGGAAATTTTGGAAAACTCAAAAATGCCTCACTAAAACTGCAATAAATCCTGAACGGTCGAAGCTACGGACGTGGCGATGGTCTCAGCATAGAAACATTTATAGAAAATGATGCCTCGCATGCCTATGTTGCACTTTTCCTGAAAAACACGATTTTTTCCCACTTCAACTGCTGTTTTACTGGCCTTAAAATTAAGGTAGGGTTCTGTCGAGACGTTAGCACCAACTAGGTACGGAACTTGATTTTTGGTAAAAATTTCAAAAGTTTTCGAACCCCCCTTTCCCCTGAAAAACCCCGAACGGCGGACGGACGAAAAACTTTCATTGCACATTCGGATTCTACACCCCTTGAAACGTAGACTAACAAATTTTTCAGGGGGTGTAAAAAAAATTTTCTCGAACGATTACAAAAACTGGTTCTTGAAAAATGAACCAAAACTCCTAAATTAGTGGCAAATTTACCATTCTATCAAGTGTGAATCTCGAGGTTTTGGCCCCTCCCACCCCTGAATCCGCCACTCAGTCTCAGTGCACCCCCCGGGTTCGAGGGCAGGAGCCGCCACTGGAAGTGACCCCCGAGTTTACGTGTTCCGCACAATGTGAACCGAAATGGTACAGCGACTTGTGCAGTTCGCAGTCCACGGACGGAAAAGGAGAGGAAAGAAATCGGTCGAAGGTGGGTGGGAGGGAGAAACGGCGAAAAGGAAGAAGTAGTTATGAAAGTGGAGCCCGGGTGGTGGGCGAAGTGAGGTGCTGCGCCGGATAATTGGCCTTTAGCTGATTGGGCGTCCCTCCGCGCTGCCCTCAGCAGCCTCCTCTGCCGCCTACAGTTCTGGCTATGCAATCTTTCTTGATTCTAGCCAAACCCGCCATCCCCATCGTCTTTTCCAACTACATCCTCCGACTTCCCTTTCTACTTTCAAACGGGAAACGCTTATTTATTTTTTATATTTATAGCTCATTATCATTATGAGTTGGAAAAGTCCCCATCATCAGTTTCCTAGCCAGAGGGCAGGCTGTGCTGGCAGTTTTTTCTTCTGATTTTTTTTTTTTTGTGAGAATCTGATTTGATGGTTGAATAGGTGGTACTAACAAAATAGGTCAGTTAAATCATGATGGGAAAAGTTCAAAATAATACTGGCGAAAAAAATTCTCCCTGGCCAGGAAACTAACCCGCTATCTCCAGATTTCTCGTTCGACACCTTAACCACTAGTCCAAAGAATTTAGAAGTTTTTTGTGGACAGAAAGTTGTAAACTAAGTAATTGTAAAATGTAATTCAATTAAACCAGCCAATGGAATCGAGTTCTGAAAACGCCGCCAATTCTTACTCAGGGGTTTATTATTCACGTAGCTTGTTTAATCTTTACTCAGTACCTACCTATGTTGAAGACTAGTCAACTCTTATTTTATAGGTAATTAAGTACAAATTCTTGATCGCGCCTATGCTTTTCCAGGAATACAGGTAACCGTACATCCAAACACCAAATTACCATAAGGTTGCTTTGACATTCATTAAATAACCAGTGGTGCGTAGATAACACACAATACTTCCATATTTTGAAACGTAAAAGTGTGACACAATTTGATCGTATTTTGACTGCTTTTAAGGTTTTTTCAGGTCAAAAATATAAAAAAAAAACTAGATACGCAAATTTTGAAATTCGCCAAAAATGAAAATCCGCCATGTTATCGGAATATTAAAAATATCCATATATTCCACAAGGTAAAACAAAGATTTTAAGACCTAGAACGTCAGTTCATTGTTGTAGCCGGAAAAAAATAAAATAGAAAACACTAAAAAAATTTTAGTGTTTTCTACGTATTTAATACATATATATTAGAAGTACTGGGAGTTATTCGAATCCCGATTTAACAGGGTGTTAGGTCTTGCCAAAACGAACGTATCAGTTCAAGAAATTTGAAAAAATGTTGAGAATTGAGGGAGCTATGGCCTTTTCTGTAGATGACTGCACACGGACAGACATTTGTTCGGGAAGTGATTCTAAGTAAATGTGTGTACCTGAGTAAAAGTCGTTTCTGAAGCTTCGTTCTGATTCTCGATTTTAGGACGATTACAATACTTCAGTTTACTCTGTAAATATGGAAGTTACAAGGAAGAGGAGGGAGAAAAAAACACTGCTTCAGGCAGAAAGGAGTACGGATGGAGGTGATGGAGCTGCTTTCTGGTGTGTTTGACAGTATAATACTATTAGTAGTATAATAGTGTGTTATAACACCTTCATCAGGGCCAATAAAAGCAATGCAAAACAACCAGAGTAGGGATATAACAAACCCAAATAATATCTAACAAACAAGAAACAACAATTTTGAAAACATACTAAGAGACGGTATTTACGTGGTCAAGCCATGATAACCACCGTCCTTTTTCAAGGAGAAATTAATATAGGTAAGCGTGGGAGTTCGAACTTTTTCGATTCGGCAGAAGGAAAACTGGGGTTGCAGAAAAACCTGATGTTAGGGAGGTCGAAAGATGAGACTTTTGTAGGGTGAAAAGCCCACGGGGTGCTACGCGAGGGGGTGGGCAGGCCCACCATGGCGAACTTGGTGATGGCAGAAAGCTGGAAGCGAGTCGAATGGGAGGAAGGGCTGGTTGGCCAGTCTACTACCCGTTCAACCAAACTCCCGTCACGCGAATGTTGAAACTTTTCCCGTCTGCCGGCTTGTAATGGCCTTACGAGTTCGCACCAGTGGTGTGTAGATAACACACAATACTTCCATATTTTCAAACGTAACAGTGTCAACTAAAATCATTATTTCCACTGAGAATATGCAAAAGCTGAGTTTTTTTGGGGGAAAATGACGTAAAACACTCTTCACTATCTAGAAGCTGGTCGGGACAATTTACCAATTTGATTGGTCTAGGGCCTCCGGAGTTGAATTAAATAAATTTCATGGTCCTTTCCCTGTGGTCATCCCCTCTCTCTCAGCCTGCTATGAAGTCTATTTTTCATGAAAAAGGAGGTGCACCACCTGTAAATGTAAAATGTGTGAAATGTTCTCTCTTAATAACCTCTCGTAAAATGAAAAGGTTCATGGTTTTACGGTTTTTCCATCAATTCATCACACTTTATCTCATTTTTCCCTTGGGGATTACACCAACCCAAACAACTTTTCACAGACGTTCAGAAAAAAAACTTTGACTTAATAAGTTTTCGACGGCTGAGAATCAGCATGACATACCTCAACTGTACCATTATGAGATTTGTGCACTTTACGATTCAAATTTTCGCGCCCGATTTGATAAAACTACCTATTAGTTTCTTTAATAAAACACTCTCCGATTCAGCCAGCATAGCACAACTGGATATGAGCGGCAGCATGACAAAATTCAGTAAAACCCACAATACAACAGCAACTCAAACTCATAATAAATCTTGAAGTAAACTGACAATGAAACCGAAACTCAAACTCATAGTCGAAATCGAAGTCAAACTCACAATGAAACACAAACTCAAACTCATAATCGAAATCGAAGTCAAACTCACAATGAAACAGAAACTCAAACTCATAATCGAACTCGAAGTCAACCTGACGATGAAACCGAAACTCAAACTTATAATCGAAATCGAAGTCAAACTCACAATGAAACAGAAACTCAAACTCATAATCGAAATCGAAGTCAAACTGACAATGAAACCGAAACTCAAACTCAGAATCGAAATCGAAGTCAAACTCACAATGAAACAGAAACTCAAACTTATAATTGAACTCGAAATCAAACTGACGATGAAACCGGAACTCAAACTCAGAATCGAAATCGAAGTCAAACCCACAATGAAACAGAAACTCAAACTCATAATCGAAATCGAAGTCAAATTGACAATGAAACCGAAACTCAAACTCATAATCGAACTCGAAGTCAAACTGACAATGAAACAGAAACTCAAACTCATAATCGAAATCGAAGTCAAACTCACAATGAAACAGAAACTCAAACTCATAATCGAACTCGAAGTCAAACTGACAATGAAACCGAAACTCAAACTCAGAATCGAAATCGAAGTCAAACTCACAATGAAACAGAAACTCAAACTCATAATCGAAATCGAAGTCAAATTGACAATGAAACCGAAACTCAAACTCAGAATCGAAATCGAAGTCAAACTCACAATGAAACAGAAACTCAAACTCATAATCGAAATCGAAGTCAAATTGACAATGAAACCGAAACTCAAACTCATAATCGAAATCGAAGTCAAACTCACAATGAAACCGAAACTCAAACTTATAATTGAACTCGAAGTCAAACTGAGGATGAAACCGGAACTCAAACTCATAATCGAAATGGAAGTCAAACTCACAATAAACCGAAACTCAAACTCATAATCGAACTCGAAGTCAAACTGACAATGAAACCGAAACTCAAACTCAGAATCGAAATCGAAGTCAAACTCACAATGAAACAGAAACTCAAACTCATTATCGAAATCGAAGTCAAATTGACAATGAAACCGAAACTCAAACTCATAATCGAACTCGAAGTCAAACTGACAATGAAACCGAAACTCAAACTCAGAATCGAAATCGAAGTCAAACTCACAATGAAACAGAAACTCAAACTTATAATTGAACTCGAAGTCAAACTCACAATGAAACAAAAACTCAAACTCATAATCGAACTCGAAGTCAAGCTGACAATGAAACCTAAACTCAAACTCAGAATCGAAATCGAAGTCAAACTCACAATGAAACAGAAACTCAAACTCATAATCGAAATCGAAGTCAAATTGACAATGAAACCGAAACTCAAACTCAGAATCGAAATCGAAGTCAAACTCACAATGAAACAGAAACTCAAACTCATAATCGAAATCGAAGTCAAATTGACAATGAAACCGAAACTCAAACTCATAATCGAAATCGAAGTCAAACTCACAATGAAACCGAAACTCAAACTTATAATTGAACTCGAAGTCAAACTGAGGATGAAACCGGAACTCAAACTCATAATCGAAATGGAAGTCAAACTCACAATAAACCGAAACTCAAACTCATAATCGAACTCGAAGTCAAACTGACAATGAAACCGAAACTCAAACTCAGAATCGAAATCGAAGTCAAACTCACAATGAAACAGAAACTCAAACTCATTATCGAAATCGAAGTCAAATTGACAATGAAACCGAAACTCAAACTCATAATCGAACTCGAAGTCAAACTGACAATGAAACCGAAACTCAAACTCAGAATCGAAATCGAAGTCAAACTCACAATGAAACAGAAACTCAAACTTATAATTGAACTCGAAGTCAAACTCACAATGAAACAAAAACTCAAACTCATAATCGAACTCGAAGTCAAACTGACAATGAAACCTAAACTCAAACTCAGAATCGAAATCGAAGTCAAACTCACAATGAAACAGAAACTCAAACTCATTATCGAAATCGAAGTCAAATTGACAATGAAACCGAAACTCAAACTCATAATCGAACTCGAAGTCAAACTCACAATGAAACAAAAACTCAAACTCATAATCGAAATGGAAGTAAAACTCACAATAAACCGAAACTCAAACTCATAATCGAACTCGAAGTCAAACTGACAATGAAACCGAAACTCAAACTCAGATTCGAAATCGAAGTCAAACTCACAATGAAACCGAAACTCAAACTCGTAATCGAAATCGAAGTCGGACGGACAATGAAACCGAAACTCAAACTCATAGTCGAAATCGAAGTCAAACTCACAATGAAACCGAAACTCAAACTCATAATCGAAATCGAAGTCAAACTCACAATGAAACCGAAACTCAAAGTCATAATCGAAATCGAAGTCAAACTCACAAAGAAACAAAAACTCAAAGTCATAATCGAAATCGAAGTCAAACTGACGATGAAACCGAAACTCAAACTCATAATCGAAATCGAAGTCAAACTGACGATGAAACCGAAACTCAAACTCATAATCGAAGTCGAAGTCAAACTGACGATGAAACCGAAACTCAAACTCATAGTCGAAATCGAAGTCAAACTGACAATGAAACCGAAACTCAAACTCAGATTCGAAATCGAAGTCAAACTCACAATGAAACCGAAACTCAAACTCGTAATCGAAATCGAAGTCAAACTCACAATGAAACAGACAGATGAACAGATGTTGTTGACTATCTCGTCGTTTCTGTATCATTGTGAGTTTGACTTCGATTTCGATTATGACTTTGAGTTTCGGTTTCATTGTGAGTTTGACTTCGATTTCGACTATGAGTTTGAGTTTCGGTTTCATTGTCCGTCCGACTTCGAGTTCGATTATGAATTTGGGTTCCTGTTTCATTGTGAGTTTGACTTCGAGTTCGATTATGAGTTGGAGTTTCCGTTTCATTGTCAGTTTGACTTCGATTTCGATTATGAGTTTAAGTTTCGGTTTCATTGTGAGTTTGACGTCGATTTCGATTATGAGTTTGAGTTGCGGTTTCATTGTGAGTTTGTCTTCGAGTTTGATTATGAGTTTGAGTTTCTGTTGCATTGTGAGTTTGACTTCGATTTCGATTATGACTTTGAGTTTCGGTTTCATTGTGAGTTTGACTTCGATTTCGAATCTGAGTTTGAGTTTCGGTTTCATCGTCAGTTTGACTTCGATTTCGATCATGAGTTTGAGTTTCGGTTTCATCGTCAGTTTGACTTCGATTTCGATTATGAGTTGGAGTTTCCGTTTCATTGTCAGTTTGACTTCGATTTCGATTATGACTTTGAGTTTTTGTTTCATTGTGAGTTTGACTTCGATTTCGATTATGACTTTGAGTTTCGGTTTCATTGTGAGTTTGACTTCGATTTCGATTATGAGTTTGAGTTTCGGTTTCATTGTGAGTTTGACTTCGATTTCGAATCTGAGTTTGAGTTTCGGTTTCATCGTCAGTTTGACTTCGAGTTCGATTATGAGTTTGAGTTTTTGTTACATTGTGAGTTTGACTTCGATTTCGATTATGAGTTTGAGTTTTTGTTTCATTGTGAGTTAGACTTCGATTTCGATTATGAGTTTGAGTTTCTCTTCCACCGTGAACAGGGCGTCAGAAAAAACCTTTACTCAGAATCATTTCCCGAACAAGTGTCTGTGCGTCCGTCTGGTGGGATACCAATTTTCCTTCGTCTCAGTGCTGAAGGGTCATCAGTCAGGCGAGAGAATACATAAAAATAGAGTTTTCGTTAGAATTTGTCAATGAATCAGTTTTTTTTTTGCTCTCCTGAAGAGTAGGAGTTGTGTCATGCTGGTTCTTAGCCGTCGTTATACACTTTTACTCAGTGTCTGTCTGTGGCCATTTGCAAAAACGGCCATGCCTCCCTCATTTCTTGATTGAATCATCTTTGGCCAAAAACGGCAATAAACCAATCTCGATCGTTTATTTGGTATACTTCATCGAATTTACAACTTCGCGACTCTCGCGGAGGGGCTGAGGTGTGAGAGAAGGGGCCACCTGACCTCCTCTGTAACCGGACCAGAAGGAGCAGCCCCAGATGCAGAGCGCCCCTTTCACAATTAACTAGCCAGAAGGCCTTGGCGCTAAGAATGACCATGTCTCCCTCAATTCTCAACCTTTTTTCAAATATCTTGAACTGGAATATGTGTCTTGGCAAGACCTATCTCCCTGTCTTAACGGAATTTGAATTACTAACAGTGCTTCCAATATATTAGCACATTTAGTGTTTTCCATATTATTTTTTTCCGGCCACAGAAATGAACCGATTTGAGCGTTCTTGGTCTTGAAATCTCTGTTTGAGCTTGCAGAATATGTGGATATTTTTATATTCCGAAAATGTGGCGTTTTTCCATTTTGGACGAATTTTAAAATTTGCATTGTGAGTTTTTTGATATTTTTGACCTAAACACCCTTAAAAATAGTCAAAATATGATCAAATCGTGTCACACATTTACGTTTCAAAATATGGAAGTATTGTGTGTTATCTACGCACCACTGGTTCTGAGAATCACCCATTCTACGAATTTTGACCGGAGATATTTTTTATAATCTGCTAGCTATTTCACTAGCTTGTTATTTTAACCTCCTTTTCTTGCGTAGGTACCTACACTCGCTGTGCTGGGAACTTGAGTAAAAAACCAATCTACCGAACTTGGGCCACGGTCAGTTGGGATTGAGTCAATTGCCCAAAAACTTCTTCAGAAAAGCATCGGACGAGAAAAACTGGAAGGACCAGTTGATCGCTGTACTTGTTGAGCTCCTGAGCAGCAAATGTGACAATGACGTATGATGAAAGTGCCGCAGGAAATGGGGTGTGTGACGTCATCTTGAGCACGCCCCATTTCCTCCATCAATCATAGCCGGGCTACTTCGCAAGAAAAACGATCCACGACGCGCCGTCGTCCTTCATTTTCTTTCTGGCTTAGGAAATACATTTATCATTTCCCGTTCTCTTGGATACCCTATGCGTGTAAGTGATATCCAAGTTTTCTTCAACTTCTACTTGCTACAATTTCGCCATTGACGTCGTAATTTAGGTGCAGAGTGACCCTCGAACCATATGGGATGATAATAGTTCATATTGGGAATAAGTCCCATCATTTCAGTCGTACCAGTCAAAACGGAAAAGTGAAAATTACAATTCGAATAAACCGGTGGAAGGACATGCAACGACGAAGAGCCCCCAATAACGGACACTGACAACTATGTGGACTGCGAAAACGATTGTGTGGAATCAATGTTTTGGGGTGCGTCTCCGCGGCCGTGCGTAAAAAAATAGTCCGCGGCAAAGCGTCAAAAAATTCTTATCAGTCCTTGCGTCGAAAAATTCTTATCAGTCCCTGCGTCGAAACATTCTTATCAGTCCTTGCGTCGAAAAATTCTCATCAGTCCCTGCGTCGAAACATTCTTATCAGTCCTTGCGTCGAAAAATTCTCATCAGTCCCTGCGTCGAAAAATTCTTATCAGTCCCTGCGTCGAAACATTCTTATCAGTCCTTGCGTCGAAAAATTCTCATCAGTCCTTGCGTCGAAAACAACAATTGCGATGCAACATTTGCATCATTTGTAGCGCTGTGAACAACAGTTGTAGTCAGTTGTTATTACTGACCTCATTAAGACGACGATTTGATCAATTTCGAGTGTTGCAACCGCTCAAGAGGCTCAAAATTTAACACTGGGCATTTCAAGTGTGTTTGTGGGGCGTGTATGCTCAGATTCGCCCACGCTATTGGGCCATGCAGAAGTGCAGTATAGGACGACCGATGAGCTACGTCAAAATCCTACAGATTCGGCACTTGGTGCGTGAATAATAATTATAGATACTGATTTGCCACAAAATTTGTGGCAAAATTTGTGTATTTAATACACAGCACAGAAATTGGTCGGCAAGCGCCAACAACATACGGCAGCATGGTCACAAAACAAAACACTCAACTCAACAAACAATGACAATCGAGAGCTATGAAATTAACTTTGGAGTAATCATTCGAATTAAAAAAATAAATAATAAATAAAAAAAGGCTGCTAAGTAGATCAGTGGCATGTGCACATCAGTTTTTGGTGTAGCCGAAGAACTCTGCAAATTTTGCACAGGGGTTCATTTTTCGATTGCAAAGACAAATCTTACGATATATAGGTTCTCCTCAAACACGGAATTTAGTTGTTATTATTCTAGAATTTCAGTATAAATTAGTGTTCTATATGGGGATTTGAAAAAACGTTTTTTCAACCCGGCAAAAAATAATCATCCTCTTTGCTTGGTCCTCCTTGCTTGACCTACCTATCTATCTTTTCAACGCAGCGCGTCGTTAATTTTTGTTGAAATCATCATTTAATCTATTCTTATTTAAATACGTAACTAACAGAATAATAATAATTATTAAATTATCTGAATAATTAAATAAATTTATTCATTATTATTATTTATATATTATTTTATAATTAAATAAAATTTATAATAATTAACTTAAAAATGCGTCAAGAATGCCTCAGAACCATTGTTGAAGCTTGACTCGCTCTCACGTTGCCAAGCGCAACTGGCCTAGTGTGAGTGCGTCACTTTGTTGGTGTCATAGGCTAGTGGTCGTAAGTAGATCAATCAACTGTATCTAAGAACCGATGCCGAGTTCCCAACTTTTTCCAATTTTTGTTTTGCTGATTTGTGTAATTCGACCAAATTCTTTAAATTGAAGATATTGGGAGGACAGAAGTTTTTGTGGGGATTCCAACGAGTGGAAAACGAATTTTGTGGCTCGAGTAGTTTTCGAGTTATTAAGAATTGTAGAAATTTTGAAAAACTCAAAAATGTCTCACTAAAACTGCAATAAATCCTGAACGGTTGGAGCTACCGGCGTGGCGATGGTCTCATTCGATTCAGCATAGAAAAATCTATAGAAAATGATGCGTCACATGCCTATGTTTCAAATTTCCAGAAAAACACGAATTTTTTCCCACTTCAACAGCTGTTTTACTGGCCTTAAAATTAAGGTAGGGTTCTGTCGAGATGTTAGGACCAACTAGATACGGAACTTGATTTTTGGTAAAAATTTCAAAATTTTTCGATAACTCCTTCCCCCTGAAAAACCCCGGACGGCGGACGGCGTACGGCGTACGGCGGACGGCGGACGGCGGACGGTGGACGGCGGACGGACAAAAAATTTTTATTGCAGATTCGGATTCTACACCCCTTGAAACGTAAACCAACAAATTTTCAGGGGGTGTTAAAAATTTTTTTTTCCTGACCGATTACAAAGGTTCATTTCTATAGAAAAATGAACCAATATATGTCTGGCCAAGATCAACAATCTTGTTTAACCATAACTTTGGTAGCACTTAACACTTCCAAGATGAACGCTTTTTAAATATTTGTCGTTTTTCTATTCTATTGTTTTTTTTTTGCCCCAAAAATAGATAAAAGGATCATGATTTTTGGAGCGACCGATAGGCCCTGATGAGTAGATTTTTTTCGGTACCGAAATCTCAAAATTGATATTTTGGTACTTATGCCCTTTGTGCTTTAAGGTATCGATATCATGATGTAATATATAGTATGTGTATTATATTATACAATAATAGACAATGATATATCTGTATATATACGCCCGTCCAATGCTGCTGGGCACACAAAGGGGTCTAATGTTGACCTATATAATGATGTAATATATAGTAGGTATATTATACATACTCCTGGAACACGGAATTTAGTTATTATTATTCTACCATTTCAGTATAAATTTGTATTTTAGGTGGGAATTTAGAGAATCGTTTTTTTCAACCCAGCAAAAGAGCTATATCTACTCTGCTTGATAGATATACCTATTTATCTTGATACTTCTACCAATCTTTTTAACGCAGCATCTATTCTTAGTTACCCTCGGGATAATTATTAAATTCTGTGGATAATTAAATTAGGAATGCGTCAAGAACCGTTGGTAAGCTTGTCCCGCTTTCATGTTTCTGAGTGATACCGAAAGTGCGACACCTTGTAATAGGCTAGTGGTTGTAAGTAGAAGGTCAATTAACCTTATCTAAGAACCAAGGCCGAATCCTCACCTTTTTCCAATTTTAGTATTGCTGGTTTGAATGATACGACCAAATTCTTTAAATTGAAGATATTGGGAGGACAGATGTTTTTGCGGGGATTCCAACGAGTGGAAAACGAATTTTGTGGCTTTAGTAGTTTTTGATTTATTGAGAATTGTGAAATTTTTAAAAACGCACAAATGTCTCACTAAAACTGCAATAAATCCTAAACCGTTGGAGCCGCCGCCGCGGCGATGGTCTCATTTGATTCAGCATAGAAAGTGCTCCTGCCAGTGGCCGCCCCTGCCTTACAGTAGCCTCCTAGAGATGTTCTATTCTGTGCAAAAAATGTCTCGACTTAGGCCTGGCACAATTGAGGAGCTTACTTTCAAAAGGGGTCATATCCGATTTTCGAAAAAATTCAGTAAAAGACGGATTTTCAATCTATAGGATAGCCCAAATCGACCTGTAGGATCTGTTAGCGTAAAAAATGAACGTATCCTTGTGTATTTGAAGGGCAAAGTCAGCTGTTTGGATCAAAAGGGATCACATCCACTCCCATAATGATGAGACATTTTTGTTTCAATCAAAAGGGAACATATCCGGACTTTCCTTCGCCTTGATGCTAGATGTGTTTTTCAAAAAGGAACGTATCCAAAATATGATCTACCGGATTTTCTTTTCAGTTCTAGTTTTGAATGTATCCGTTAGAGTACGTGTGCTGTCCGGTGGTAAGATTTGAAGGTGTTGGTAGGATTAACCGACAAAGTGCAGGAGCATCACTCTTCGGCACCTCCGTTATCAGCTGTGCTCCTGTGTTTCCTAGTTTCCGATGATATCAAGAAGAGCAGCAGTAGCATTTTCACTCCTGTAAAGACTTTTGGTGTTGCGCTGATTTCTGTAGTGCCTCTTTCTGTTTTTACTTCGAGTCTACAACTGACTAAATCAAAATCAAGGCTGATTATCATACGTAGGTATTCTGTAAACTGAAAGCGGGGTGTCTTTGGTACTAAATCGCTCGCGGAGAAATAGTAGAATCCCATAATTCGAATGAAAACCCAAAAAACGACAGAAGAGAAATATGAATTACCTACCCATTATTTTTGAGATTTTTATTAGCAACAGAAAAAATGTTTTCGCCAAAATGGAACATATCCGAAATTTTGATCAAAAGGGGTCATATCCTAATTATAATTAGCTGTATCTCCATTGGTTTTTGGGATTGGCTGCTCATGTTTTGGGATGTCATTTCAAGTGGTTCGCTAAGCTACACTAGATTAAAAACTAAATTTAAATTCCAATCAATAACTCCTTGAACGTTTTTTTTACTTCCTGAAATTTTTCCGTAAGAGGATGTGACCCTTTTTGAAAGTAAGCTTGAAAGTAAGTAATTATAGACTTAATTTTTGATTTCGTTTCGGGATTTCATTCAGTCTCTGAGGGACGTGGAGTGAAACGTTCGGAATACACGGAAATACAGACCAGATACGGCAGGGAAGGATGTCTCCCAACATGGCGGATGGGATTTCCCTCCTGCCATCGTTCTCCCTCCGTTCAACTCAATGTTCCCCTCCTTCGTTCTCTTCCCCTCTTCTAATTCAGAGTCAGAACCGTCGAACTGCCGGTTCGCTCCCATCTTCGCCCATTACCCATAAGTTTTTCGCATTCCTTTGTCCCTTTTTAATACCACATTTACGAAATGGATGGAATTATCGTATAATCGTCGAAAATCGGAACGGATATCCAGAAAAATCTTTTGTTCAGAATCACTCCCTCAGCAAGTGTCCCCTGTGCCTTCTGTCCGTCTATGATCATTTACAAAACCAGTGGTGCGTAGATAACACACAATACTTCCATATTTTGAAACGTAAAATTGTGACACAATTTGATCATATTTTGACTGCTTTCAAGAATGTTTAGGCCAAAAATATCAAAAAATTCACTATTAAAATTTTAAAATTCGCCCAAAATAAAAATACAATACATTATTGGAATATAAAAAATATCCACATATTCTGCAAGGTAAAACAAAGATTTTAAGACCAAGAACGCTCAAATCGGTTCATTTTTGTGGCCGGAAAAAAATAAAATAGAAAACACTAAAAATGCAAATATATCGGAAGTACAGTGCGTAATCCGAATTCCGATTAAACAGGGTGTTAGGTCTTGCCGAGACAAACATTTCAGTTCAAGAAATTTGAAAAAAGTTTGAGAATTGAGGGAGCTATGGCCATTTTTGTAAATGCCCACAGACGGATTTACCTTGCAGAATGAGTGGATATTCTTTATATCCGATCACTAGGCTTATTTCTATTTTAGGCAAGTTTAAAAATTGGCATAGTGAGTTTTTAGAAATTTTTGACCTGAACTCTGATTTGAAAACTGATTTTGGACTCGGTTGTTGTAGAAGCAGTTAACAAAATAATTTTGTCATCCGAGAAAGGCGTAGGGGGGGGGGGAGGACATGAATTTGACGTAACGTTTTAGGAGGTAAGGTGAAACGGAAACGCATACAACTCAAGACCTAAAAGAGGATTGAAGGGGGGGGGGGGGTCCATCGATCGATTCCGTGACGACGTGTGCGATACATTCGCCATTAAAAATACATGGCAACGTTCGGGCCGTTCGATTTACGCGCTACTTGGAGCCTGAGTAAGAAAAGATTTCCTAACAGTTTTTGCCTTTCTGAAAGCTGAAGACTACATTGCAGCAGCTGACGAAAATGCACAATTCGATCATATTTTGACTGCTTTTGAGGATGTTTAGGTCAAAAATATAAAAAAATTCTCTACGCAAACTGTATGACTCGCCTGAAACGAAAATACGCCGGGTTATCAGATTATAAAAATTATCCAAATATTTTGCAAGGTGAAACAAAGATTTTAAGACCAAGAACGCTCAAATCGGTTCATTTATGTGGCCATGAAAAAATAAAATAGAGAACACTAACATCCTAGCTCAACAAATGTGAAAAAAGTTGAGAATTGAAGGAGCTACGGCCATTTTTACTTCCATATTTACGAAGCAAATGGAAGTACTGTGATCGTCCTAAAATCGAAAATTGGATCGGAGCTTCAGAAAACTTTTACTCATGCACTTGTACTTAGAATCACTTCAGGAACAAATGTCTGCGTGTCCGTCTGTGGTCATTTACAAAAATGGCCATAGCTCCCTCAATTCTCAATATTTTTTCAAATTTCTTGAACTGGGATGTTTGTGCCAGTAAGACCTAACACCCTGTTAAGCGGAATTTTTTGACCTAAACAGCCTCAAAAGTAGCCAATATATAATCAGATTGTGTCAAAATTCCAAGCATCAAATTGTATCATATAATATAATACCTATATAGGTACCTATATAATGTTGAGTTAGTCTAATATCATGTGTGCGAATCTGCACAACTCCATGGCACATTCTATGAATCAGGCACTACGTGCCAACAACATTATGCCAGATAGTACCTGACTATAATTTTCTAACCTAGTGCCCACCTACCTGAAGAAGAACGTGGTACCTAATTTTGCTAATTGGTCTGATAATAGCTTAACGGCCCAACAAGTGAATTTAACATTAATACCAGCCATCCTGAACATATAATATATCACATATTATATCGTGGGTTCAATGCTACAAGTGGCTAACCCGAAATTCATAGTTTGGAGATAATCGAGGAAAACAGATGAGACGCCCGGTTGACTTCACTCTGGGAGCTGCATAGTGTTTGTTTGGCTATGTTGGTGACTCCATCAGTTCTCTAAAACCCTTACCAAGGGTTACCAATGGTTTTTTGTGAAAATCATATCAATTAATTAATCGAGAAAATTCGGGTTAGCCACTTTTAGCACTGAGCCCACGATATATGCTTAGTATATCATATAATATGATACATATCTCACAAAAACATACGATTTCTGCCAATAATATCGGTGGACTCGTCAAAAAAATACTTGTCTATTTGGCAAAAAAATTTCAAGGTAAATTTAGCAAAAAAGTATGCCTACAGCACGCGGTGTTCCCAGGCGGTCACCCATCCAAGTACTAACCACGCCCGACGTTGCTTGACTTCGGTGATCGGACGAGAACCGGTATATTCAACGTGGTATGGCCGTAGGCGACAACTAAACGGTAATTTCAAAATCTCATACCTACGTAATTTCATTATTCCAAAATTCAAAATAGTCGGAGTATAATAATATTATGCTCGGAATAAAAACTCAAAAAATGAGGGAAGAGAAATAGTCTATTCCACTGTTAAGGTATAATTGTAGACCGGTTTCGGTTATTACACCATCATCAGTACTTAAAAACGACTGTACTGATTAAAATGTGTACTGATTAAAATGTACTGATTAAAAAAAGTACTGATGATGGTGTAATAACCGAAACCGGTCTACAATTATACCTTAACAGTGGAATAGACTATATCTCTTCCCTCATTTTTTGAGTTTTTATTCAAATTATGGGATTCCACAATTTCTCCGCGAGTGATTTAGTATCTATATTATGCTCGGACTATATTATACTCCATGACATGAGTATGATATCGATATCTTAAAGCACAAAGGGAATATGTCCCAAAATATAGATTTTGAGATTTCGGTACCGAATGAATCTACTCATCAGGACCTATCGATCGCTTCAAAAATCATGATCCTTTCATCTATTTTTGGGACGAAAAAAACAACAACAATAAAATAGAAAAACGACAAATATTTAAAGAGCGTTTATCTTGGAAGTTTTAAGTGCTACTTAAGTTCTGGTTAAACGAGGTTGTAGATCTTGGCTAGAGAAACATTTTTTATTTAGTGAATTTTATTATGGAATTGAAAACTATGGGAGAAATCTTTATTTTTGTAAATTCAAATCATTATGCCATTTTCGGACATACCTCCTTTGTGCTTTAAGGTACCTATCGATATAATACATCATAATAATATTATTATCATTATTAATCATAATAAAATTATTATTATCATATTATGATATATCCGTGCTTTATGGTGGTAAATGACCTCAGACGGTGATTCTGATCATGAAAGTGTGAAATTAAACGTTTTTTCCGAAGCTCCGTTCCGATTCTCGATTTTAGGACGACTAGATTAATCCAATTGACAATGTAATTTATGGAAGCAGAAAAGTGTCGCTATGTTAACACGAACTTGCCCTGCTCTTACACGAAGCAATCCTTTCCGTTGAAAATCGTCCCAATGAATATTTGAAGAAGCGGCTCGCCAATTTATTCGGCCTAATCGGTTAACCGAGTGAAATTGCAGGTTATCGCTGTAATCCACCGGTGCCGACAAGTCCGGCCGCGGCCGCGTCTGTTCGCGCACTGTTAAGACAGAACAGACCGGCTGAGAGGTCTGTGAATGAATGATGGACTCGTCGGGGCAGAGATGCAGTGGACAGACTCAACCGATATCGATGAAATATTCAGAGGGTTTCCTTCGCAGGCCTACGGCAACCGGCATGCTCGATTTGAGAGCAGGACTCGAGCCCTGAACCTTCCGCACGGACAGCATCGAAATCGATATGACCTTCCTATGCCTGTCCCCCCCTCCTACACCCGTTTTCATCTTCCGGGGAGATAAAATTTTCAACTTGAGCGGTTCCTTTTCGGCCATGGAAAGCTTTTGATGCTGGTTTCGACGAGGTAGATAAACGCCAAGATCATGACTACGCCATGCGGATCCACGGCTAACCGAAAGGAATATTTTCTGAATGGTTTTACCGCGGTCTTTCTGGCCGCCATGAGGGCGTGAATCGGTATAAAAAATTCGCAGTTTCTGCCGGTTTCTAGTTCTTTTGTTCGCCTGATGATAAATTTCTCGCTTGATAATACTTTCCTTTTGTTTAGAATTTCTTAGAATTCAAAATTCTTTTAGAAATTTTCTTCTTCTTTAGAAAAATTATTTTAGAATTTCTTTTAAAAACTTTTAGAATTTCTTTAAGGAATTCTTTTTTGAATTTCTATAAGACATTTTTTAAAATTTTATTAGAAAAATTCCTTTTGAATTTTTTCGAATTCTTGAATTTTTTTAGAACTATAGAATTTTACAATTCTTTAGATATTCTTTTTGAATTTTTTTTAGAAAAATTCTTTTAGAATTTATTGTGAATTTCTTTAGAATTTGTTTAGAATTCATAATAAATTTTTTTTTGTTTAGAATTCGATAACGAACCATTCAAATCGCTTGATAATAAATTTCTCACTTGATAAAAAATGTTTCGCTGATTAAATTTCGCTTTAAATTAATTTTTTTCGTAAATTTTAAATTCTTTTATAGATTTTCTTCTTCTTTCGAAAAAGTCTTTTACAATTTCTTTAAAACTTTCTTTAGAAATTCTTATAGAATTTCTTTGGAAAAATTCTTATAGAATTTCTTTGGAAAAATTCTTATAGAATTTCTTTGGAAAAATTCTTATAGAATTTCTTTGGAAAAATTCTTATAGAATTTCTTTGGAAAAATTCTTATAGAATTTCTTTGGAAAAATTCTTATAGAATTTCTTCGGAAAAATTCTTATAGAATTTCTTCGGAAAAATTCTTATAGAATTTCTTTGGAAAAATTCTTGTAGAATTTCTTTGGAAAAATTCTTATAGAATTTCTTTGGAAAAATTCTTATAGAGTTTCTTTGATAAAATTCTCATAGAATTTCTTCAGAAAAATTCTTTTAGAAGTTTTTAGAAAAAATAGATATGTTAGAATTTTTTTAGAAAAATTATTTTAGATTTTTTTTGCAAAAATTCTTTTAAAGTTTTTTTAGAATAATTAGTTTAGAAATTCTTCTTGAATTTTTTTAGGAAAATTCTTCTAGAATTTATTGTTAATTTGTTTAGAATTCATAATAGCTTTCTTTTGTTTAGAATTCAACAACCAACCATTCAAATCGCTTGATGATAAATTTCTCAATTGATAATACATTTTTCGCTTAATAATAAATTTATTTTTTACAAATTTTCTTCTTCTTTCGAAAAATTCTTTTAGAATTTCATTAGAAAAATTCTTTTAGAATTTCCTTAGAAAAATTCTTTTAGAATTTCATTAGAAAAATTCTTTTAGAATTTCTTTAGAAAAATTCTTTTAGAATTTCTTTAGAAAAATTCTTTTAGAATTTCTTTAGAAAAATTCTTTTAGAATTTCTTAAGAATTTTTTTTTAATTTCTTAAGAAAAATTTTTTGAAATTTCTTGGAGTGAGTTTTTTGACCTAAACACTCTCAAAAGCAGTCAAATACGATCACATTGTGTCGCATTTTTACGTTTCAAAACATGGAAGTATTGTGAGTTATCTACGCACCACTGGTTATTGCTTACCATAACCAGTGGTGCGTAGATAACACACAATACTTCCATATTTTGAAACGTAAAATTGTGACACAATTTGATCATATTTTGACTGCTTTTGTAAGTGTTTAGGTCAAAAATATCAAAAAATTCAGTATTAAAATTTTAAAATTCGCCCAAAATGAAAAAACGCCACATTTTCGGAATGTAAAAAATATCCACATATTCTGCAAGGTAAAACAAAGATTTTAAGACCAAGAACGCTCAAATCGGTTCATTTTTGCGGCCGGAAAAAAATAAAATAGAAAACACTAAAAATGCAAATATCTCGGAAGTACTGTGCGTTATCCAAATTCCGATTAAACAGGGTGTTAGGTCTTGCCGAGACAAACATTTCAGTTCAAGAAATTTGAAAAAAGGTTGAGAAATGAGGGAGTTATGGCCATTTTTGTAAATGACCACAGACGGACACACGGACACACGGACAGACGGACACACGGACACACGGACACACAGACACTTGTTCGGGAAGTGATTCTGAGTAAATGTGTATAAGAAAAAGTTTTTTCTGAAGCTCCGTTCCGATTCTCGATTTTAGGACGATCACAATACTTCCATTTACTCTGTAAATATGGAAGTAAAAATGAAGCGATTTGAACGTCTTAGTCTTAAAATCATTGTTTTAAGCTATGAAATACGTGAATAATTTTTTTTTATGCCAATGACTCGATGTATTTCGATTTTGGACGAGTTTCAAAATCGGCATAGAGTTTCTTTACATGCTTGATCCGATCAGCCTCCAAAGTAGTCAAAATATACTCAAATTGTGTCATACATTTGAGCATCAAAATATGGAAGTATTGTGTTTGTGTGTTACCACTCTCTGTAAATATGGAGGTAAAATTGCCATAGCTTCCTCAATTCTCAACTTTTTTTAAATTTATTGAAGTGAAATAGTACCAATATCATTGTTTGGAAAAGTGGGTATATATTTTGAAAAATCGAACACATATTTGGGAATAATAAGTGCATGTTGCATGTACATATTTGAGGATTTTTACCATATCCTAGCTCTAGTTATTATCCTCCAATCAGACGACAGGACTCGTGACCCGGTAAAGGACCAGGAATGGCGAATTCTCTTACATCAGGTACGATCCTGAACGCCTTCAATCATTAATCAGTTAAATGGACGGATAAATCGTGAAACTATCATTAATTTCCTCAGATTCGTGTTTTCATTCTCTCATCGAGTGGCATTCATGGTGACAAGATGTGAAAACAGCCGAAATGGAAAACGCAGGTATCTAATACGCGCCAAGGCCACAAATACTCAAATTGGTTTATTTTTGTAGCCGGTAAAAACCAGTGGTGCGCAGATAACGCGCAATACTTCCATATTTTGAAACATAAAAGTGTGGCACTATCTGATCATAATATGATCAAATATTATTTTGACTGCTTTCGAGGGTGTTAAGGTCAAAAATTTCAAAAAAACTCACTATGCCTAATTTCAAAACTCGCCTAAAATAAAAATACGCCTAGTATTCGGCGCATACCAATCTCCAGATATTCTGCAAGGTAAAACGAAGATTTTAAGACCAAGGACGCTCAAATCGTTCCATTTTTGTGGCCGGAAAAAAAAGAATAAAATAACTAAACACTAAAACTGCGAATATATCGGAAGTACTGAATGTTATTCAAATTCCGATCAAACAGGAAATTAGGTTTCGCCGGGACAAACATTTCATTTCGAAAATTTTGAAAAAAGGTTGAGAATTGAGGGAGTTTCGGCAAATTTTGTAATTGACCACATACGGACAGATTGACAGTCAGTAACTAATAAAACAGGAATGTAGTTATGTTGGTTCGATGAACGTTCTTGCGAAAAAATCGGGGAAAACGTCGAATATTGAGGAAACTTGACGATATTTCACCGACGGGAGAGCAGTAAGTTCATGAATTAATTTTTCTTTAGAAAAAAATCATAAATTAGGTACCAATAATTTTCTCTGTTTGAAGTGAAAAATTTAACCGTGATTAATATGGAAATGTAGGGGAGTGATGTGTATGTAACACTTTGTAACATTCGCATTTCGGTAAATACAATTTTCAACAAAATCGTCGGTCCTAAATTTGTGGTTTCTAGGCTCAGTAATGCGTAAAAAGCGTTGGCACCACTGAAATATCTATAAATTGAATAACCACGAGTAATGAGGATAACAAATTAATTATGGTATGCGGCTGACCAGCCGAGGAATAAGATCGAATACCTTGAACACTCAAATCTGTCTAAAAATGCGACGGAAAAAAACATTTCCAGAAGTACCTAATGATTTTAATTGAAATTCTAGTGAAACGGTGATCATAGGTGTTGAATACTGAATTTTGTAGTGCGGGCAATAAATTTGGAATTGGAGCCATAAAAATTTCAAGTTTTTTTTTGTTTTCAACGTCAGTGCGGAACTTGATACTACGTAAACGTTAGTTAGTAAGGACTAAGGTATGGACTAAGACACGGACTAACACGCGGTCCATAGAAATCAGCACGGACTGAGACACGGACTAACACGCGGTCCATAGAAATCAGAATGGACTAACGCGCGGTCTACAACTTACTGGAGCGTAAAAACGTCGGAATCAAGGACTAAGGTACGGACTGAAACATGGACCAAAGCGCGGACCAAGGTACTGTCTACAGTATAGGGACGATCGTATCCATGGTAACAGGCACTCGCTTACCTTGAAGGTTCATCGACGGCGGGAAAATGGGCGTCGGTCGGTGATCCTGATGGGCCCGGGCGGCCATCGAAGGCGGACATTGGGAGACGGAGGAACCGGACACGAGGCCGGACACGCTGACCGAATGGCCGTGGTAGCCGGACCGGCCCATACCGTAGCGATAGGAACACGAGGAAATTTCCGGATAGGAACACGGGCCGAGTCCGCCCGAAGAGTCCATGAGTCCGCCGGCCACACCGTTGCCGCCGCCACCGCCGCCGCCGCCGCCGCCTCCGAGGCTGCAGGACGAGCCGTCGAAGCCGACGACGGCCGCCGCCGCTGCCGCCTGGTTCAAATACGAATAGTCCATATCAAGAACGCGGCCCCGACACACCAGGAACAAAAAAAAACAACTAAAAACACACAACCCACTTCGCCCCGATACACAGAGAGACGGCCCCGGCCTAAATTAGAAATATTAAACCGGTTCCTTCCAGACCGTTGTGTGGAAATCAAATGATAGCCCTCTAATTCAATAACAGCTTTATAGAAAAGAGTCAAGTGGGCGTTTATGGGCGGGGCCAGGGGGATGTTGCGCTCTCCGGCCCACCCCATTGGTCCCTCCGCTCGGCCGCCCCCGGCACGTCCCCCGTCCCTCATCCCCCGGATAAAGATTTTTACCGCCTTGACTCGACGGAGCCGCCGGCGGGCAAGCCCTTCTAACACTAGCGGGCTCGTGATTTTTGTTTCCTTACGCGCAATGATAACTTTAACTCGGTGTCAACCCGGGCCCCGTTCCGCTTCCGCTGCCTCCAGCCGCCTCAGCGGGTCCTCCGCTCCTGCTAATAGCGGCTCTCCCGCCGCCGCCTCAGCGGCTCTTTGATCACCCCCTCCCCTCGGATTCGCCTTAAAAGTGCGCACGTCTCCGCTTCCCCTTCCTCCTTTGACTTTTTCCAATCCTTAATAAAATTTAGGTACATATTAGGTATATATTATATACCGACACCAGGGTTTACATCCTTCGCCACAATTCGGGCGAGATTGGATAGTCGGCGGGGAAAATAAACAGCTGCCGAATCGACTGCAGACCTCGGCCCGGTTTATCGACACAATTTATCTATCCGATATCCCGAGGAATCTTCGGATAAACTTCACCACTGTGGTATTTTCCTCGAACGCATGCGCGGTAAAATCGCCGTTGCTGGCCCTTATACCGGGGAGGCGGAAATTATACACATTTACTCAGAATCACTTCCCGAACAAGTGTCCGTGTGTGGTCATTTACAACCAGTGGTGCGAAGATAACACAATCCTTCCATATTTTGAAACGTAAAAATGTAACACAATTTGATCATATTTTGACTGTTTTAAGGAGGTTTTTAGGTCAAAAATGTCAAAAAAACTCACTATGCAAACTTTAAAATTGCCCCAAAATAAAAATACGCCTCATTTTCGGATCGTGTAAAATATCCACATATTCTCCAAGGTAAAACGAAGATTTTAAGACCAAGAACGCTCAAATCGGTTCATTTTTGTGGTCGGAAAAAAATGAGGAGCTACAAAACATTCAGCCACAAGTTTCAACTGTATAATGAAAAATAGTTTTCTCTGTCCAGTTTTTAAAATTATCTATTGTTTTTGTTTTCAGAGTATTTATCGAGCAAATTATATATATATTTTTTTAAAGTTGAAACCGTTGAGTTTTTTTGTTGGCTGGTTATATTTTGTTTTGGACGAGCGCATGTTTTTAATTAAAATTTTAGTGTTTAGACAGGTTCATGAAGAAGGCCTAAAGGCCGAAACAGCTGTAGAAAGTAAAGGAGTGATAAAATCCAGCTCTTTTATTCTACGATTTCACCCTGACGTCCCAACGCAGGGCCTTGCCGGTTTACTGCCATCAGGAAACCAAAATTACAAAAGAAACCGGCGGACACTAGTCCAATTCCATCATTTAGTATGAATGTGAAAGGGGCACGCGGCATCTGGGGCTGCTCCTTACGGTCCGGTTATAGAGGAGCTCAGGTCGCCCCTTCTCTCGCACGTCAGCCTCCTCGCGAGAGTCGCGAAGTTGTGATCTCGATTATACATACCTAATCAATTACCTGTGCATAATAATTCGAGATACATGTGTATCAAATAACTGATAAAATTATTTCACTGTCGTTTTTGGATTCAAAATCTTTGTTTTACGTTGCGCAATTATTTTTCATATTCCAATAATTTGAAGTATTTTGATTTTTTGTCATGTTTTAAAATTCGCATAGTGAGTTTTTTTTCAAATTTTTTTACCCTCAAAAGTAGTCAAAATATTCAAATTGTGTCAAAAATGTACGTATCAGATTATGGAAGTACTTATAGTGTGTCATCTACGCATCACTGGTTGTTGATATGTCATGGTCAAGACTGAAAACTACTTTCCTCCTTTGCCGAGCTTTCAGTGCGATATCTTCACCGCGGGGGTATTTTCATCAAACGCATGCGCGGTAAAATCATCGTTGCTGGTACTTATTCTGGGAGGCGGAAATTCTGCGGTGCCTGTGTGTCCGTCTGTGGTAATTTACAAAAATGGTCATAGCTCCCTCAATTCTCGACCTTTTTTCGAATTTCTTGATCTGAAATGTTTGTCTCGTCAAGACCTAACACACTGTTCAATCGGGATTCGAATAACTCACAGTACTTTCGAAATATTTGCCTTTTTAGTGTTTTATATTTTATTTTTTTCCGGCAAAAAAATGAACCGATTTGCGCGTTCTTGGTCTTAAAATCTTCGTTTCACCTTGCAGAAAATGTGGATATTTTTTATATGCCGATAATTTGGCGTATTTTTATTTCGGGCGAATTTTGAAAATTGCGTAGTGAGTTTTTTGGTATTTTTGACCTAAACACCGTCAAAAAGCAGTCAAAATTTGATGAAATTGTGTCACACTGTAACGTTTCAAAACATGGAAGTATTGTGTGTTATCTACGCACCACTGGTTTAATATTGCAGACTCGGATTCCACATCCTTAGAGACGTGGACCATAGAAATTTCAGGGCAGGTTAGAAAAATATTTTTTTCTCGGGCGTTAACAATGGTTTTCTATTGAATAATGGACCAAAACTGTTCAATATCGTTCGAGCGGTTGCCGACAGACGCCAAAACAGGGCGACAGGTCAATGCGGGTGTCTCCTGTACTTTCTGGACGCGCCAAACTGGCAGATGTCTCTTTCCCTCTGAGCCGCCATATGACACAACACGAGGGAGTCAATATTGGCCCTTATACTTAGTAAATAAACTCGAACAATTTCTCATTCGACGGCTTATTTGGCCCTTCCGATGTCCTTCTATCGACAATTGATGAACTTTCACGATCAGAAGCGAAAAGGATCGAAATTCGACGCTAACTGGGCGCGGAAAATTCCATCGCGGAGGAAATAGCTAAATCCTAAATTCTAAGCTTTGTTTTTGTATAGTCGGCCTTGAAGGTTGTGCAGTTGATGGTATAGTCGGCCAGAAATGTCACCAACGTCAAGTTCAAACAAAACTACTCACACACCACCCCACACATATAGTGAACTAATTAGTGAACAGAAACGGTCCACAGTACATTTATCCTATGGTAAATCAAGCGGGAAAGCCGGGAAAAATACTCAAAAAATTCTAAACCCACGGCATCACCTTCAAAATTGAGATTTTGTGTTTTTTCAAAAATATACCCTAATTATGCCGAATTGGACCCGTTAACCTTCTCCGATCGGATTGCCCGGACAATATGCCTCAAGTTGGAGCAAACCACAACTTTCGAGACTAATTTAGTCAAAATCGGATCAATATTTCAATACGAAGTGACTGGACGAAATTTTTGGCCAAAATTTTGTCCGTCCACTTCGTATCGAACAGCTGATCCGATTTTGGTGCGGTTGGTCCTAAAAGTTGTGTTTTGCTCCAACTTGAGGCATATTGTCAGGGGAATCCGATCAAAAAATTTTAAGGGGTCGAAAACCCAAAAAAACCTGTTTCTGAGATTACGGGCCGTATTCAGAAACCTCCCTGAAGTTCCTCCTCAGTTGTTACCTTCTTAAGGAGGAGGAGACAGTTAAGTAGTTACCTTACGGAAATCAACTTTCATAAACCTTCCCCTACTAAGCAAGTCCCTTCTTAAGTTTTTACCGTAGAGAGGAACAACTAAGGAGCAACTAAGTAAGAGCTGGGGAAGACGCTATCTAACAGCCCTTCTGATTGGCTCGATTTCCTGGGTGGGGTGGTTTTTTACCTCCCTGGTCTGTCTGTTATCTACTATCAGTTATCTATTTCGGACGCGCTCTTCTTTTCCTCATATCATCCCTCAACCTCTTTCATGCATAAAAATCGTAGGTTGGGAATTAATTTTCACAAAAGAAACCAGTGGTGCGTAGATAACACACAATACTTCCATATTTTGAAACGTAAAATTGTGACACAATTTGATCATATTTTGACTGCTTTTAAGGGTGTTTAGGCCAAAAATATCGAAAAATTCACTATTAAAATTTTAAAATTCGCCCAAAATGAAAAAATGCCACATTTTCGGAATGTAAAAAATATCCACATATTCTGCAAGGTAAAACAAAGATTTTAAGACCAAGAACGCTCAAATCGGTTCATTTTTGTGGCCGGAAAAAAATAAAATGGAAAACACTAAAAATGCAAATATATCGGAAGTACTGTGCGTTATCCAAATTCCGATTAAACAGGGTGTTAGGTCTTGCCGAGACAAACATTTCAGTTCAAGAAATTTGAAAAAAGGTTGAGAAATGAGGGAGTTATGGCTATTTTTGTAAAAGACCACAGACGGACAGACGGACAGACGGACACACGGACAGACGGACAGACGGACAGACGGACAGACGGACACACAGACACTTGTTCAGGAAGTGATTCTGAGTAAATGTGTATAAGAAAAAGTTTTTTCTGAAGCTCCGTTCCGATTCTCGATTTTAGGACGATCACAATACTTCCATTTACTCTGTAAATATGGAAGTAAAAATCGAGTCCTTATAATTCTGAAAAATTACTAGATACTTGAATCAAAGTGAATCTGATAATTCATTTCCAAATTTGTGAGTGCTGCCGGTAGTATTGATAACGTTCCATCGTCGTTTCGCGTTGTGTCTACGAACTGTCGTCTGTTGATCAATCTTTTGTTTGTTGAAAAAACAAAACAAACGAGAGTTTTGAAAAGTTCCACGCCATCGAGGATTTCCGAAAAATATACCTATCTCCGATTGACGCCTTCGCCCAGGCTCCTGGGTAGTTCTATTGAACAGTTAATTGACGCGGGTTCTACGTATTATTTGTTAACGATTTCTGAAGATCGTGCTTTTCGGTATTGCTACTATTGTGTGAATTTAATAAATAGCGATTATTTAAAAATCGTATTTATTTATTCGACTGTTCCCCATTTTTCCGGAATGAAGGTCAGTACCCAAGTGCATAGCTGCTAACTAATTAAAATAAAAATCTTGAAATAAAATTAAAAATTTTAAATAATAATAAGTAACAGTAATAAATTTCTTTTTTTTAATTAAAAATTTAATCAATCAATAAATTTTGAAAATCTAAAATATAAACCGGAATACATTATTATTATTATCAAACATCAATCATGAAATATATACATAGGTAGCTAATCGTCTTTATCAAATTCGACCGATCAGATTTTCAATAAAAGGGTGGAAATCAAATCGATGGACGCTCTGAAAACCAATTTCGAGCTCCTTAGGAGCTCTTAAGAGTGCTCGCGACCATCCTTAATAATAATCGACGATTTTGGAGGGAAGAACTTAGGAAGACGGCCATTTTCTTCTTCCTTAAGAGCTAGGGGAGGTTTCTGAATTGGATTTCTCGTTAAGGAGTTCACTAGGTAACTCCTAAGTTACGGGAAGAACTTGAGGGAGGTTTCTGAATACGGCCCCATGACTTTTTTTACATTTGATCGTTTTTGAGTAGTCTAGAGTTGATTCAGAGGATTCCCTTATAGGAGGTGCACGTCACAGGAAAATTTGCTAAACACTCGTTTTTTTTTTTTTTTTTTTTTTTTGAAATCGGATCACTCCTTCTATGCGTTTTGCTGCTGACGGCGTACGGCGGACGGACAAAAAATTTTTATTGCAGATTCGTGTTCTAGAACCTCTGAAACGTGAAAGAAAAAATTTCCAGGGGGTGTTATAAAAAAATTTTTCTTGATCAATTACATAGGTACATTATTTCTGGAAATAATGTACCAAAAAAGGTAGGGCGCAAGGGTACCGATTTACAATAGGTACTTACATTTGCCCTGCAATTATTGAAATGGTCAAAATTTGATAATATTAAATATATAAAAATAAAAAATATATAAAATTTAAAATATTAAAATATTTAATATTATTTCAAGAAAGGGACTCAAACATTGACTGAAATAATGCGGCCACGCCAAGTCCACGTTCCAGCTTAGATTCACAGTAAAAATGACGAGGTAGACTTGGATCAATAGAAATATCAGCTTGTTATCAACCTATATAATGCATACATAATATAACTATATTATAGTGTCGACTGATTTGAGCATAAAATAGGTAAGTTATTTTCATTCATTTATTCCAGTCTGGCATTTCCTCGCTCACTCAAAGTTTTTCTGGTGGTTGAATAATTCGGTGATCTTACAAGATTGGAGGCAAAATATTCCTGTTACTTACTACTGGGTAGGTACCTAATATGACTTATGTAAATGAGTGAATTCTCAGTTTGAATAGTTTTCAAGAGTTACGAGAAATCCTTACGTTCCCGTTGTTATTCCCCTTATAAATCATTCATTTTATTTTAAATTTTCATTTCTTCTTATTCCATTTCCAAGTACGGTAAGTACGTAACTGTTAAAATCAATAACGATTTTTTGCAGCAGACGTTTTACGTTGCTCCCTATTCAGAACCGTGTAAAACTGGGTCAGCTTCATATAAAAACTCGCAAAATTACTTGCACAGTAAATGAGATAATTACGGATATTTATTCCAGCATTCGTTTCGTGATAAGAAATTTTTTACCTGATTCTGTTTAAATGTGTGTAAGAAAATGGTTTTTCTGATCCGATTCTCGATTTTAGGACGATTACTTAAATGTACTCTGTAAAAATGGCCATAGCTCCCCCAATTGTCAACCTTTTTTCGAATTTCTCGAACTGAAATGTTCCCCTCAGCAAGACCTAACACCACGTTTAATCGGAATTTTATATATAATTTTCAGTGTTATCAATGAACCGATTTGAGCATTGTTGGTCTTAAAGTCTTAGTTTTACCTTGCAAAATGTGTGGTTATTTTTTATAATCCGATATAGTGGCGTATTTTTTTTTGGCGAATTTTAAAATTTGTATAATGATTTTTTTTATATTTTCGACTTAAACTCCGTCAAAAGCAGTCAAAATATGATCAAACTGTGTCACACTTTTACGTTTCAAAATATGGAATTATTGTGTGCTATCTACGCACAACTAGTTTTAATCACCATTTCAATCATCATTTTAATGACCATTGATCGTTCTAATGCATTATTGAAGGTAGGTGTCGTTCACCGGCCGAATCCCGTATATTTTTTTTACCAATCCACACTACGGAAGACTATTCATCATTCACTTGGCTGAAACTCCCCCCGTATGTACAAAAACGAGCCGAATCGAGGCAAAATTTTCCGATGACGCCCAACATCGGTACCTAGTGCTGGGAATTTTCTTTCCCGTATAATCGCCGGGGTGAAACATCCCACAGTGACAGGAGGAGGGCAGGGCAGGGCCAAATCCCAAAAGACTTGGCCCCAATCACATAGCAGGCCTCATGTCCTCCGCCGCTACTGGCGTCTCCTCCGCTGCAATTAACACTCGTACCGCGTGGGAGTGCGACTTGCTCGACCTTCGCATGATCAGCCGTCCCTTCATCGTCCTTAACAATGTGTGCACCCCCGACCGCCCCAACCCCCAAGGTGAGGAGCGAGACGGAAGGATAAAATCAACATGGTGACATATTGGGAGTGAAGGAGAGGAAAAACGCTCCAGGAGCCCTGGGAGGCATTGGAGTTTGGCCGGAGGGTGGAAATCCCTCGGGTTCAGTGACTACATGGCCGCGTATCCCGGAATCCACATCTCCAGTCTGCGCATTATTCATGTCCTCCAACATCACGAGCAACATTTCCCACCAGGTTTCCCGGCAACTTTTTCGGCCACCGGGAAAAAATTTAAGCAGCCCCCACAGAAATGTTCCGACTTCCGAGGCGAAAAAACAAACCATTTTACTTTGCTGTATTTGGGTTGATGAACACGTAGAATTGACTTCAGTTGTCCTCCAATTCAGTATCCCCCCTCCCAGCAATTAATTTTTGCCTCGCATGCCCATCTACGGGCAAGCTCCAACATTGAAAAATCTAGTTTTTTTAAATTAATAATTTTTTATCTTAGGTAAGCCAATAAGTGGGAGTAGCGAAACGTATCATTACAAAAAGAACCAGTGGTGCGTAGATGACACACAATACTTCCATATTTTGAAACGTGATAGTGTGGCACAATTTGAATTATATTTTGACTGGTTTTTGAGGGTGTTTAGGTTGAAAATATCGAAAAACTCACTATGCAATTTTTAAAATTCGCCCAAAATATAAACACGCCAAATTATCGGGCTATAAAAAATATCAGCACATTCTGCAGCAAATATTTTAAGACCAAGAACGCTCAAATCGGTTCATTTTTGTGGCCGGAAAAAAATAAAATAGAAAACACTAAAAATGCAAATGTGTTGCAAGCTATTCAAATTCCGATTGAACAGGGTGTAAGGTCATAACGAGACAAACATTTCAGTTCTAGAAATTTGAAAAAAAAGGTTGAGAATTGAGGGAGCTATGGACATTTTTGTAAATGACCACAGACGGACACTTGTTCGGGAAGTGATTCTCAGTAAATGTGTATAAGTAGAAGTTTTTTCTGAAGCTCCGTTAAGATTTTCGGTTTTAGGACGATTCCAATACTTTCATTTACTCTGTAAATATGGAAGTAAAAATGAACTATAAAAAATAAAACTAAAAAAAATTTAAAAAAAAACCGAGACGCCTACCTAGCATAGAAAACCCTCTCAACACCTTTTTGCCGTTGATCTCGATCCTAACTCGTGACTGAACGTACTGTTTCTGTGGTTTTAAGCTCCACCCAGTCTTTCGAGCTTCAGGTTTTAATATCCTCGAAGGCACATCCTGCCACAACACCATGCCCTATCTCGTTCCATGTGATGGCGACAAGAAGGGACGGCGCGGCGGCGACGGGGGGCAGTTGATTGATTAAATTGGCCCGGCAAGTGCCGTTTAATGGGCCGTGAGCTTTGTAGTGCGGCAGCCACCCACCACAGCACGTCTGAAAGTGCATGTCAAGGGGATGGGGCCACTCGCAGGTTCCAGCACCAGCACATCTGTTCAGGCACAATCGCGCCAGCAGCGCGCCTCTCGTACTGATATCTTTTCCCATTTAAGTCAACTTTCCGAAGGCCTCCGGAGCCGAGTGCAACGTTTTTACTACCCTTCCTCCGAACAGAATGAACCTAAGAAATTATTCTTTCAGTATTGGTGGGCTATTCTGGAAACGACCGTCTACCCTACGGAGGCGGAATGCCTTAGCTCAGCCAGCTTCCGCCGCAACTCTGGGTCCACATCGGCCTCACTCTTCAACAATGCTGAGGAATTTAGGAAGGGATAGAAATTGTTACCCACCTATTTAGAAATTAGAATTCTATATTTATAGCAGTACCTATCTTCAAGACTCGGACACTCCTGATTGGTGTAGGTGTGTGTCTATTATCGCGATTTTGGAAGAACAGGAGCCCAGATCTGAGGGTTGTTTTTACTTCCATATTTACAGAGTAAATGGAAGTATTGTAATCGTCCTAAAATCGAGAATCGGAACGGAGCTTCAGAAAAAACTTTTTCTTACGCACATTTACTCAGAATCACTTCCCGAACAAGTGTCTGTGTGCCCGTCTGTGGTCATTTACAAAAATGTCCATAGCTCCCTCAATTCTCAACCTTTTTTCAAATTTCTTGAACTGAAATGTTCGTCTCGCAAGACCTAACACTCTGTTTAATCGGAATTGGAATGATGAATCACAGTACTTCCGATATATTTGGATTTTTGGTGTTTTCTATTTAATTTTTCGCCGGCCAAAAGAATGGACCAATTTGAGCGTTCTTGGTCTAAAAATCGTTGATTCAACTTGCAGAATATGTGGATATTTTTTATGTTCCGATAATGTGGCGTACATTTATTTTGGGCAAATTTTAAAATTTGAATAGTAGAAGTAACTCATAATGGTGACTCATGAGTCACCAATTCTGCAGAATTGGTTTCACGCAATTGATACTCAAATAAGTGGTTACAGCGTGAAAGAACCGAGCTCAGTACATTATTCGGATTATTTCTCCAAATCGATGAGACCGAAGCAAGAAATTTTCTCCTGAGGTAAGTACTGTATGGGAAAATATTGTATCAAGAACACCCACGGTTGAAAAGGACGCAAGCAGTCAAGGGTACTTGGCATTGAAATTTTAGAGAAAAACGCAAAGGACCTTTTGTCCAGGGTCATGAGAGCTTGTCGTTCTCACAAATGAAGGTAGCACCTTTAATGATTGTCGGCGAGGAGAGAGCAAAAGGGCCTTTGAATGCTAATATTTGTCTAAACGGACGAGGACGACGAGACTAGAAGCAGGCCCTTTCTTCCACTAACAGCCAATACCCAGGCTGGAAACAGCGAAAAAGTGCCACTCTGATACTAGTGTCTCGCGGCGAATTCGGGGGTGCCAACGGGGCATACGGTACCTACCGAAGAACTTTGTGACTAAAGTTCCATAGGAAGCAATGAGTTGTGCTATGCTGAATCTGAGTGATTTGGATACTGCTTAATCAGCTGCTGGTTTCAGTGCATTGTACGAAGTTATAAAAGGAAGTGTACGTACCTCATATCATACCTCATGAGGAACGATGTTCGGTAGGGGGTAAATCCCTTACATGGTATAGTGCCAGAAATTATGCTGAGTCATGCGGAGGAAAATGGTGGCAGAACTGAGAACCTCCAGAGACAAACCATTAGGAATCAGGTTAACACTACCTAAGGCATCTTCTCAAGATACTAAATCACTCGGGAGAAATTGCGGGATCCCATAATTTGAATAAAAACTCAAACACTCTGCGAACTCCGCTCAGGGGTTCATTTATCGATTGAAAAGACAAACCAAATGCAAACCTACACTGCTGAATCAGGGCATTTAGACAGAAACTCATAATCAAACTCAAAGTCAAACTCACAATGAACCAGAAACTCAGACTCATAATCGAACTCGAAGTCAAACTCACAATGAAACAGAAACTCTAACTCATAATCAAACTCGAAGTCAAACTCACAATGAAACAGAAACTCAAACTCATAATCGAAGTCGAAGTCAAACTCGCAATGGAAAAAAAACTCAAACTCATAATCGAACGCAAAGTCAAACTCACAATGAAACGGAAGCTCAAACTCATAATCGAACTCGAAGTCAAACTGACGATGAAACGGAAACTCAAACTCATAATCGAAATCGAAGTCAACTGACAATGAAAACGAAACTCAAACTAATAATCGAAATCGAAGTCAAACTCCAATGAAAAAGAAACTCACACTCATAATCGAAGTCGAAGTCAAACTCACAATGAAACGGAAACTCAAACTCATAATCGAAGTCGAAGTCAAACTCACAATGAAAAAGAAACTCAAACTCATAATCGAACTCGAAGTCAGATTCACAATGAAACAGAAACTCAAACTCATAATCAAACTCGAAGTCAAACTCACAATGAAAAAGAAACTCAAACTCATAATCGAACTCGAAGTCAGATTCACAATGAAACAGAAACTCAAACTCATAATCAAACTCGAAGTCAAACAAACAATGAAACAGAAACTCAAACTCATAATCGAAGTCGAAGTCAAACTCACAATGAAAAAGAAACTCAAACTCATAATCGAACTCGAAGTCAGATTCACAATGAAACAGAAACTCAAACTCATAATCAAACTCGAAGTCAAACTCACAATGAAACAGAAACTCAAACTCATAATCGAACTCGAAGTCAAACTGACGATGAAACCGAAACTCAAACTCATAATCGAAATCAAAGTCAACTGACAATGAAAACGAAACTCAAACTCATAATCGAAGTCAAACTCACAATGAAAAAGAAACTCAAACTCATAATCGAACTCGAAGTCAGATTCACAATGAAACAGAAACTCAAACTCATAATCAAACTCGAAGTCAAACTCACAATGAAACAGAAACTCAAACTCATAATTGAACGAAAAGTCAAACTCACAATGAAACGGAAGCTCAAACTCATAATCGAACTCGAAGTCAAACTGACGATGAAACCGAAACTCAAACTCATAATCGAAATCGAAGTCAACTGACAATGAAACCGAAACTCAAACTCATAAGCGAACTCGAAGTCAAACTCACAATGAAACTGAAACTTATAGTCAAACTCGAAGTCAGATTCACAATGAAACATTAACTCCAACTCATAATCGAAATCGAAGTCAAACTCACAATGAAACCAAAACTCAAACTCATAATCGAACTCGAAGTCAAACTGACGATGAAACCGAAACTCAAACTCATAATCGAAATCGAAGTCAACTGACAATGAAAACGAAACTCAAACTCATAATCGAAATCGAAGTCAAACTCGCAATGAAAAAGAAACTCATAATCGAACTCGAAGTCAGATTCACAATGAAACAGAAACTCAAACTCATAATCAAACTCGAAGTCAAACTCACAATGAAACAGAAACTCAAACTCATAATCGAACTCGAAGTCAAACTGACGATGAAACCGAAACTCAAACTCATAATCGAAATCGAAGTCAACTGACAATGAAAACGAAACTCAAACTCATAATCGAAATCGAAGTCAAACTCGCAATGAATCAGAAACTCATACTCCCAATCAAACTCAAAGTCAAACTCACAATGAAACAGAAACTCAAACTCATAATCGAAGTCGAAGTCGAACTCGCAATGGAAAAAAAAACTCAAACTCATAATCGAACGCAAAGTCAAACTCACAATGAAACAGAAACTCAAACTCATAATCGAACTCGAAGTCAAACTGACGATGAAACCGAAACTCAAACTCATAATCGAAATCGAAGTCAATCTCACAATGAAACCGAGACTCAAGGTTCGATTATGAGTTTGAGTTTCTGTTTCATTGTGAATTTGACTTCGACTTCTATTATGAGTTTGAGTTTCGTTTTCATTGTCAGTTTGACTTCGATTTCGATTATGAGTTTGAGTTTTGGTTTCATTGTGAGATTGACTTCGATTTGGATTATGAGTTTGAGTTTTGCTTTCATCGTCAGTTTGACTTCGAGTTCGATTATGAGTTTGAGTTTCTGTTTCATTGTGAGTTTGACATCGAGTTCGATTATGCGTTTGAGTTTCGGTTTCATTGTGAGTTCGACTTCGACTTCGTTATGAGTTTGAGTTTTGGTTTCATTGTGAGATTGACTTCGATTTGGATTATGAGTTTGAGTTTTGCTTTCATCGTCAGTTTGACTTCGAGTTTGATTATGAGTTTGAGTTTCGGTTTCATTGTGAGTTCGACTTCGAGTTTCTGTTTCATGGTGAGTTTGACTTCGAAATTGAATATGAGTTTGAGTTTCGGTTTCATTGCGAGTTTGACATCGAGTTCGATAATGGGTTTGCATTTCGGTTTCATTGTGAGTTTGACTTCGAGTGATATTATGAGTTTGAGTTTCGGTTTCATTGTGAGTTTGACTTCGACTTCGATTATGAGTTTGAGTTTCCGTTTCATTGTGAGTTTGACTTCGACTTCGATTATGAGTTTGAGTTTCTGTTTCATTGTGAGTTTGACTTCGGCTTCGACTATGAGTTTGAGATTATATTTCATCTTGAGTTTGACTTCAAGTTCGATTATGAGTTTGGGTTTCTGCTTCATTGTGAGATTGACTTCCAGTTTGATTATGAGTTTGAGTTTCTGTTCATTGTGAGTTTGACTTCGAGTTTGAGTTTCTGTTTCATGGTGAATTTGACTTCGAAATTGAATATGAGTTTGAGTTTCGGTTTCATTGTGAGTTTGACTTCGAGTTTGATTAAGAGTTTGAGCTTCTGTTCCATTGTGAGTTTGACTTCGAGTTTGAATATGAGTTTCCGTTTTATTGGGAGTTTGACTTCGAGTTAACTATGATTTTGAGTTTCCATGAATTCGAAAACTCTTTTCAACCAGTAATGCGTAAATTACACACATACCTACATAATATAATAAAATTGCTTCAAAAATTCGTGTGTGGAAGTATTTTTTTTTATCAACGCACCACTGGTTGAAAAAATAAAATGATGAGGGCCACTAATTGCCAATATGGAGTGATTTGGCTATAGTAGGATGAGCGGGCTTGGTTTGACGTACACAGTAGTTCATGAATTTTGGAAAAGGTTATGGATGGGGGGGGGGGGAATGGCAATTGTTTATGAAATTCTATGTGCAACGGGGACAGGCGGACGCACAGGCACTTGTTAGGAAAATTATTTTGAGTAGAAGGGTGTATTTGTATTCCCCTGAACCTCCGATAGTCAATTTTAGGACAAGAGTGTTCCCACTTCTAAATATGGACGCGTAAAATGGAAATTGTATCGGACGTAACTTTTTTACCTCGTATGCCAAACGCACCTAAGACGAGGAAAGTTAGACCAGATGATGGAGGTATGAGGGTTTGGATGAATATTTCTCATTAGTGCTTACGATGGATTCTTTTCAAGCGTTACACGCAAGGCTATCCCAGAATATCACGTATGAAATACTTTTCGAGTCAAGAAGACAACTATTTCTTCGAGAGCTTTCACAAATATTAGCTGTATCCAGCTTTCATGTGAGTCACTCACAGCTTTTCTCCAAGGTCTGCCCGGTCTCCTTCTCTTCCTCCTGTGCTGAGCTTAGCTCAGCAGGCCTGAGCCCTTTTCCCTCTTCACCTCTACTGTGCCATTCCTTCAGCTCAGTCACCCGTACGCTGCTCTTCTTCCCTCTCGCTCACTCTTTCGCTCTTCCTTTGTGTTTGCTCTACTAATGAGTTAAACACAACCTCGCCAAGCCGAGAGGGGCTAAATTAGATTACAAATGAAAATCGAACTCCCTTCCACTGGTCTCCCCTCTTTTCAAACTTCAGCCCTTTCTCTTGACGTTAAAGACGGTACTTTTTCTACCCTCTAGTACCTACTTCCCCTAATCCTGCCACTGTGCTTAAGCTCTCACATGTTACTGAGTATACTGTCTTGTCAGGGGACAATTCCGTCTCAAGTTCAAGAGAACAAAGTTGCCGGTACAGCATTGCTCGTGGCCACAACCGTCCCAATTGTGTGAGAGTAGTTTCAAGCAGTGTAAAGTCAAAGTGATCAACACTAAGACACCTAAGAAGAGAAATTTCAAAGTTTCAATTTACAAATACAAGTTGGTTCCTCCTTAAATTTTATGAACACAGAAACCCTATGGACCCTATGCTAAATATGGACGATCGACCCGTGAGTATGGTCATGGCCCCGATGAAGATATCTTGTACTTACCGCATTGAAAGCTCGTCAAAGGAGAAAAGTTGTCTTCAGTCTTGACCCTGACATATTGACAACCAGTGATGCGTAGATAACACACAATAAGTACATCCATATTCTGATGCGTACATTTTTGACATAATTTTACGACATTTTACAACAATTTGATTATGTTTTGACTACTTTTGGCTGTGTTTAGGTCAAAAATTAAAAAAAAAACCCACTATGCGAAGTTTTAAACTCGATAAAAATCAAAATACAGGTATATAAAGTAGGTCTACTTCAAATCATTGGAATATAAAAAATAATTGCGCAACTTAAAACAAAGATTTTAAAACCAAGAACGACAATTAAACAATATCATTCGTTGATTTGATGTCCATTCGTTAATTTGATGTACATAATCAAGATCACTTCGCGACTCTCGCGAAGAGGCTGAGGTGCGAGAGAAGGGGCGACCTGACCTCCTTTGTAACCGGACCGTAAGGAGCAGCTCCAGATGCCGCGTGCCCAAGGAGGCGCCTTTCACATTCAACTAGCTCGAAGGCCTTGGCGCTAGACGAACTGGAATCACTTCCCGAACAAGTATCTGTGTGTCCGTCTGTGGTAATTTACAAAAATGACCATAGCTCCCTCAATTCTCAACCTTTTTTCAAATTTCTTGAACTGAAATGTTCGTCTTGGCAAGACCTATAACCACGTTTTACCGGAATTTGGATTACTCACAAAGCTTCCGATATATAAGCACTTTAAGTATTTTCTATTTTATTTTTTGGCCTTAATCTTTAATTCTTTAATCCTGGCCACAGAAATGAACCGATTTTGGCTTTCTTGGCCTTAGAATCTTTTTTAACCTTGCAGTATAATATACTGCACAGTATAATATTAGCCACATATTATGTGGCTATTTTTTGTATTCCGATAACTGGACGCATTTTGATTTTAGGCGTGTCTTAAAATTTGCATACGAGTTTTTTGCGATTTTTGAACTCACTATGCGATTTTGAAACACGCCTAAAATCAAAATACGTCAAGCTATTGAAATATAAAAAATACCCACGTATTCTGCAGGACAATGATTCAAGGATCAAGAACGCTCAAATTGGTTCATTTTTGTGGCCAGGAAAAAATAAAATAGAAAACGCTAAAAGTGCAAATATATCGGAAGTACTGTGAGTAATTCGGATTCCAGTTTATCAGGGTGATAGTTCTTACTGAGGCGAACATTATAGTTCAGGAAATTTGAAAACCGGTGGTGCGCAGATAACACACAATACTTCCATATACGCACATTTTTGACTCAATTTGATTATACCATTATCACGATCATTTCAATTATATATTATATTTTTGACCCCTCTGGAGTCAGTTCGGATAAAAAATATCGCTCGATCTGTCGGAACTTTGAGATTTGAATAATTCAAATTAAATCATTTAATTTGCTATACTTCATGATTTATAGACTCATGCACACACTCCCACAAACATCCCACAATTTTCATGGATAGGTTGGGAACGGTATCCGCAATCCTCAACTGTCAACCCAGGCAGACGACCCATGGCGCTCGAACTCATTGTCCAGATGAAAATCTGGACTCAAAAACGAAGAACAAAACGATGTGATCCCCTAGATTCATGCATAGAATTCAGCAGCCCGATCTCTAGAGTACAATTGTTGACTTACCATCGCACATCACCCTCGAATGGAGATGATTCGAACGTATTGATCTTCTTGGCTTAATAATAAACCTATTACTCTGGCACAACTGACATAATATGGCAGTTACTAAATTACTAGTTATATTGTACTAAATTGAAAATTTGGAATCGCTGGTAGAAGAATAAATCGCATAGCATGAAGAATCCGAATGAATTAGGGCCTGACTCGTGACTCAAGATACGAAAAGGAAAGAAGAGAGCACTGTTTCATTAATTGAAGCCAACCCCATGCTGAGCACAGTGTTGTTAGTCAACCACGATTATACCAGAATGACATACCACTTGCCGTTCGTCTTCATGGGATTAAAACCCAAATTTTCATTACAGCTTTAACTTGGAAACTAATTTATTTAGTCTCTGCTCTCCGAAAAAGAAACTGGTAGGAAGGTAGGTACTATTTTTAAGGATTTTGTAGCTCATAACACGAATTACACCGTCAGGAAGAAAGGACCGCAGTAACTAGCAATTGCTTCTACGGAAGAAACTTCAACTTTAAAAACCCGATTAACAATGCCGTAAGTTTTACTGTTAATTTTCTGAACTCAGCTCTACCAGTACTACTACACAAATTCACTCGTACACTAAATCAAGCGTCAAACAAATGTTATTAATGATCGCGAAAACGATAAAGAAGGATACTTAGAGTAAGAATGTATACTCTGAATGCACAAATGTTAACGGTATTCCAGCCTCCCGGTCCCACGTCAAGTGTATCCGAGCATAATTAGGTAAAGACAAATTTGTTTAGAGCGGAAAAAAACTTTTTCGAAGAATCCAAATACGTTCATTTCAAGACTGTAAAGAAGTGTAACAAGAAAAGACGTAACCGCTTTGTGATTACGACTAAAACGATTTGTTGAAATTAAATTTTGCTTCAGGTACGTCAGGATTTATGACCTTGACTGGGCCTGACATGACAATGCGGCTTTTCTGATAAGGTCATACCGAAAGAATGGACCTGCAAGGATGAAAAAAATTCCAGGGCTTTGAGGGGGATTCGAACCCTAAGGTCCTCGACTGCGGACCGATAGCGGGCCACTGTCAGCCCGCTCGGCCACGCCGAACCGCCTTGTGCCGACGAGTATTGAATCTTACTTTTTTTAAGAGTAAATTTTAAGCTCTGATTCAGATAAGGTACGGAATAATAGTGATAATAATAAAACAATAACAACAATTTATTCGAACAAGAATAATCTTGGTAAAAAGAATTCAAAAACAGAAACCACAGTATATATGGGGCCGAATATTCTACAAGAATAATAGTAGAGAAATAACAATAACGGTCTATTCTTGAAGGGGGGATTTAATTAATACTAGCTACAATTTGGTCAGTTGGATACAATCAAAATTTGATTATTTAATAATGCATTCTGTTCATTTTGCTACAACCAGCACCGGAGAGAGACTTGCTCACAAAAAATTACAAAGAGGCAGCGCCTAGGAAATTATTCTCACAAATGAGCCAGCCTTGTCAATATATCAGAAACAGCAACCCCGACCATGAGCAGAAAAGTACCTAATGTGTTAATTGAAAATAATTCTGGGAACCTTCAATTGACTGGAGATCATATTGACTCTCGCACGTACGCCTGAGATTAAACACGTTTAAAACTCTTGAAAACAAAACAAATCAATCATGATAGTTGAAAAAATGAACTTGAACAACTCGCATTTCACAAGTTTTGTAACACAGGTACCTAAGCAGGTGAGTACATCCGTACCTATTTGATCTATAGATATTTTCATGACCAATTAAAACGAGGAGCTTCAACCTGCAGTTTTTGAAAGATTGCCCGCATGAAACGACTTCCAAGGCAACCATGGTCCGGTTTTCTTTTAGTTGATCTTGAAGGAAGTGGCAATTTCTGCACAAGAATATAGTGGGGGGGGGGTAGAAGTGACGGCTTGCGAGAGATGCATTAGTGTTTAACCCACCCTACTCTCTGTATTTCGGAGGCTTTTGGGAGGCCGTTGTTCGTGAGGGAAAACCTGGTTCCACCTCGCACTCCCTACTGGCAACAATGATCCCTACAAACGCCAGCGTCCAATCCTCGGAGCCCCTTCCCCCCCAATATAGACGTTCTACGCAGTCATTGGTTATCAGTTGTATCCCGTCTCGCTTGGACCTGTCGCAAACTATCGCATTTTTCTCAATTTTATCGTTACGTCAAGTTGAAATTCTTTGTCTGTGGTTTGCAATTAAATTACGCATTATCACATTCAAACGCATTTACTCAAACATTTTGGTGACCCCGACGTGATACCGTTTTCACAAAATCAGTGTCAGTTATTTGACTGGAAGTCATCGCCATTGAACCTCGAAGACGCTTCATCCGTCACGTGAGCAATCCATACCTTTTCATCCTCCTCGCATCCCTTATTTCCTTTTATCCTTCGCATTTTTTTAGGATCATCTATCTTGTGATTTGTGTTCAGTTCGTTTTTGGTTAGTTTTAGTCATGACAGAGTTACAAGGACTCGTCACAAAGCGCGGTAGGGTCAAAGCGAACTTAACCCGCCTTAGCACATTATTTGACAGCATATCTGCTGAAGATGCGCCCTGGAAAATTGCTGAACTCGAATTGCGCGTCCAGAACGCAGAAAAATCAGCCTTGGAGTTTGATTTAGTTCAATCTTTGATAGAGAAACTTGACCCAACTAATGCTCAACTGCAGGAAAGAGACATATTCGAAAATGTCTAAAATTCTCGACTTTATTGCCAACAACTCATCGCAATCGTCCCAAATCTCCTCAAGCTCAAATATCAAACTTCCTCCATTGGATTTGCCTCATTTCTCAGGCGCATATGACGAGTGACATTCCTATTCACGATTACTTCAAGGCTGTGGTCGATCAAAATGAGTCAGTATCCAATGTTTAAAAGATGAGGTATCTCAAGTCATGTTGCAAGGGTGGATCTGCGACCATTATCGGATCTGTAGCTATTACTGAGCAGAATTACAGAGTCGCCCTTGGTTTACTCATAGACCAATATCACAACCTCCATTACATTGTTAATCGTAATAGCACCTCAAACATAGGTGTTCCATTCAAAGTTGAACAAGTCCTCACTAAGGTTTCTGAGTTCAGTTTTCAATCAAAAGTGAACACGCCCTCGAACTTTTACTGCGCGCTGGTAAACTGTTTTTTCCCAAAACTGCACAAGTCCAATCTGAAACTTAATCATTCCTTCTCTGCGTTAGTGAAGGCTTGTTCGTTTTGATTCCTATATCACGTTCGAACGTGATCGGCCCTTATCCCTTGTACATCGGGGGAACTGATAAGGTTTGCTTCCGCCTCAGAAGAGATGAGTCGGACAGTCTCTCGCGAACGTGCCTCGAACTAATACCTGCGCCCTAGTCCCCCTTCCAATAAAAATCGTCCACGCGGATTTTATTTTATCGTGCGAATAATTTTATTTTTCCGTTTTATTAATTTATCGAGCCAGTGACCTTTATAGTGAACTGTGCGTTCTCATCGGTCGCGCTCTTTTCGAATTTCTTAATTTTTTAATTTTTAATCCGACCCAAACGCTTAGCCGTTTGGGAGTGACTCGTGACCGATTGGAGATTTTGATCAAGTGTCGACCCAGTGGATTCTCATATTCCTGGAGGATTTTCACCAACCGGGTGAGACCGTTTATATTTTACTTTTTCGAATTACTGTGCCGTTTATTTTTTTCCGTGTTACAGGGAACTGAGTGCCCTCTTTGATTTTTCACGTACACGTGCACACATACACGGGCTTTAAACATTTTTTATGTGGCTAGGGGTCGCCACTTTTTCTATCCAAAATTTATTTCTGCCGATTTTTCCTTTAGGTAAGGCACCCAAAAAAATTGGGAAGGAGAAATAAATTTTTCTTTTCCATCAACTAAGTTGATTGAATCTTTTTTATTTTGTCCTATCCCTTTTAATTTTAAATTGCCCAAGGGATAGTGGGACACCTATTACCTGTAACCAGGTGGATTTACCTATTCAATTACTATTTCTTGTTGCTATATATGTGTTATTATTGATTGCTGTTCTTACTAATTAATAAAATAACGTTTATAGAACGCATCTCGACGTCTTCTTAACCAAACAACCTCATAAATCAAAACGACTGCTACTACCATGTACCAGGCCAAGGCTGAGGCTCGCAAGGTGAGAGTTTGTATTACACTTGAGCCGAACCCAAATCATTCCAAACCGCCCCTTCACTTTCTCAAATGGAGCCAATTGGATGAGGGTGAAGTAATATCCGAATTCCCACCGGAATTCCAACAGCTGATTTCGAAACACAAGATTCTCCTACAAATACCTACAATCAAGAGTGTTCTAAAGGCATTGACCAGACGGGGCTCATATCGTATTGTCTCAGTAACTATGCCAGCAGGAATCGTTGATTAGTACTTCGACGGCTTATAGTTGGTCTGCACCCGGAAGAAAAAACAAGACCGATTGCAGAAATTTTTATGAGCTAATAAAAGATGCTGCCTCTGATGAAGAAACCTTCCATTTCCAATGGACGGTGCGGGTTTGCGCCGATTATAACGTTACCCTAAATGAATTTTTGCAAGATGTTGAGTACCCAATGCCGAGAATCGAGGAGATTTTTGCTAAATTGCAAGGGGGCAAGTTTTTCACTAAGCTTGATTTTTCATGTGCATATAATCAGTTGCAAGTAGACGCTCAGACAGCGAAACTACTTGCATGGAGCACCCTAAAAGGGATTTATCAGCTCAATCGGTTGCCGTGTGGTACGAAACCGGCCTGGGAAAATAGCCAAGTCATTCCGGGACTCCTGAGAAACGCCACCAGGATGAGAAATTCGGGCGTTGGTATTTCAAGGGATATGTCGCCACTAGCAAGGGATAGGTGTAACAGAATGCTAAAACTCCGCTGGGTGCTGAGGAACTGCTACCCGAACCTCGACCTCAACATGCGGCTGCATTATGACAAATTGCAAATAAACGGGAGGGTATTCGAGTGGGACGCGGAGGACTTGGTAGACAGGCCGCAAATGCAAATCAGACTCGAGCAAGTGGAAGGCAAGCATTGCTAAGGCACGCAGAATGTCAGGAGACTCCTACATTGGTTATCGCAATGCACCAGCACTGGACCAACCAAGAAGAAAAGTCAAGCACCACGATGCTCCTCGAGAAGAGAGAAAGATGGGCCCAACCTGCATATCCAGGAAATGTGAAACCTCTCCGATATTCAAATGTCAAGAATTTTTACCAGAGTTGAGAGAAAATATATTGGAAAAGTATGAATTGGGACCAACGAACAATTTTTATTGTCAACATGGTTACCAAGACAATGGGAGCAAGAAAAACCTGCGTAGGAGAAGGATCAAGACGGAAGTATTCTCTATCTTACCATTTCCTAATCGAGGGAAACAAGCATCGCGTTTGTCAGAAAATGTTCTTGCAGACGCTAGGAATTAAGAAGTGGACTGTACGCTACTGGATTTGTGGTGATTCTTTTCCCGGTTGTCTTGAAGATCTGGATGAAACGACTGCCACTGGAATGGCTCAAAATAAAAGCATAACCAAGCCATCCCGAAAGTTGAAAAGAAAGAAAGATTTTCTGGACATGTTACCTAAATTACCATCAAATTACTGCCGCCAAACCTCATCACGTCAATATCTGGAACCGATCATACCAAACCTTTATCGGCTCTACGTAGACCACTGCAAAAAATCGAAAAAAAAAGAAAGCTCTGGCAAGAACCAGGAATTGCCTCTAAGTTCAAGTGGTTTTCGTCGTATTTATGACTCAATGAACATCCCTCTTTATCAACCAAAAAAGGACAAATGCGACACATGCTGTGAATTCGAATTAGGTAAAATCACGAATGACGTTTACTGTAAACACGTGGTTTTGAAGAACAATGCCAGAGCGGAAAAATCGCGTGATAAAGAAGAAGCCATCGCTGGTCGCATTCACGCTTTTACGTCGGATCTTCAGGCTGTCAGGCTCTCGCCATGCCTAAGTGCCAGCACGCTGTACTACAAAACGAAACTTAACGTACATAATTTTACAATGTACAACTTGGCTACCAGAGGCGTCGTATGCTACTGGTTTGACGAAAGCTGCACTAATGTCCGAAAAACGTTGCACCGTTTTGTTGCGAGCTCTAAGGTTCGATGACAAAGGAACTCGTCAAGAGCGTTTGAAATCATCCCAGATACTCCTGACGTCCTTCTCGAAGGACGCAGGGACTTGCCGCACTCTACGCGCTCCAGCGGTCGTTTACGGCGTTATCTCGTCTTGATCAGCTTATTAACGTGAAGGTTACATCCCACTGATGATGTTATGACCTCAAACGTTAGCATTCGAAGTGTTATCAGCTCAGTGTTATCATATCGTTTTGAGGTTTTCTACACGATGGCAGAGCTGACCGACGTTGTCGTGGATGGTATACTTAGTAATGAACTGTATCTCCCAATTATGACTATTTTCACTTCCTTACATGTTGGACAATAGCTTTATGCAGTTTTTGAATCTTTTCTACTCTGTGGGTGGGCGCGAGGATGGGGGAAAGTCGGAAGTCCTTCCAGAAGGACGTCAGGATAATACTTGATTATACAGGATAATACGCTTGACATTGATTTTCAGGCATACTCTAACACTCGCTGAGTTGGTCACGATCCTGGGGAATGATGATGGTGCTGATATTGATAGCTTTGACGTAACAGTATTTCCTCCAGCCAATGCCACTGAATCCATCACAGACAAAGACTCTGGGGATGAAGATCGTCCGACAATTGACAATCTTCCAGCTTCTCAGTTGCGATCAGAAGCTTCAGCCAGGACACAAATCGTCCAGGATGATCAGGCCAGAGCCCAATGGTATGTTCCTAGGTCCCTAATAATGCTGTTGTTGCATTATTTCAATGCATCTTAGTTACGACTACATTGGTTGTAAGTAGAAGTTTCATTCATTAGCATAATATGTATGGGTACATATTTTTTTATGCAGTTCCAGGTACGTCCAAAGCAACAGAGAAAATTGAAATCGCCCAAGATCAAGTGCCTGAACCTAAGCCACGACAAAAAATTGTACCACGTGCATGCATTGTCACTTAAGCGGCCACATGCTATAACTCACTTTTTGGCCAAATTGAGTTAGACCTTATCCTTACTGTAAAAACCTCGCTCTGGATCCATTTCCGTGGTCAGAATTGCAAAAAAACCAATGGCAACACTGCTACGGCCAGTTTTGTCCACATGCTACAACAAAAATGTTTGTCCACAAGCTACAACTCCGAGTGTTTGGTTTGCGATTAACCGGCAAGATGGACTCGTCCGTAAGTTTTCATTTTTCCATGTACTTTATGCAATAAACCTTATTTCTTTTTGTATCATTCAATTAAGGAGGAGTTTCCTGAAATAATGAGCGTAAGGGGGTTCCCTGACAGTTTTTTTCGCTTTGGCTTCAACGGCTGAAAACCGCAGTGGTTTTCCTAATTGAGTTACAGCTTGTGGGAATTTTGGATGGCTGAGTTCCAGCCATTACGAGCATTACGACTGTGTTCCAGCATTATCATCAGAAGAGATCCTATAAAAATACATTAGATACCTAGGTAACAAAAAGTTGTTTTAATAAACTAAAATTGTCCTTGATGCAATAATTAATGTTTTTAATAATTGATTTGTTTTAATTATTGTTTTAAGAATTTTTTTGTGGAATGCAAGTTATGTACGCCAAAACTTTAATGTAGTTGGCCTTCAGCCATTAGCGCTGATGCAGCAGCAAAAGCCTACATATATAGGTCGCTGCGCGCCCTGGCTTCAGTCTCCTCTTGCCGTAGTTCCAGCAGTCTAATAGGTGTTACCTTGTGTTTCTGGTAATAAAAGTGGTGCCTTTTTTTAAAATCAATTTCTTCGACCCCCGAACTTAACTGGCGCAGCCTCGTGAGCACCTCGCATTCAAACCCGAACGTACTCGAGCTGAATTGCGAACGTGTGACCTACTCCCAGAAGAAGGACCACCCAGCGACGACCATAGACGAACTACGACGGACGAGACTCCTCACATCAAATGCACCGCTTTGCTCTGTGAGTAAAATTTGAATTTCGAATTAGCAGCTTGCGGGCCTAATCGATTTTCACCCATCGCCCTACCCTGTGGCGAGCAACATTGGTTTCTAAGGACTGCCCTGTTCCTTGAGAAAACCTTCGAAATCCAGAAGGACTGCCCTGTTCCCTGAGGAAATGCTTGATCAAGGAATCGTCAAGCATAGTGACAGCCCTTGGAACGCGCCAATTTGGATCGTACCCAAGAAGGTTGACGCTAGCGGCGAACCGAAATTTCTTATAGTTATCGACTATCGTAAACGCCCCCCCTCAAATAAACGAACTTATTGATAAATTGGGTAGATGTCAGTATTTTAGCGTGATAGACCTCAAATCTGGTTTCCACCAAGTAGAAATGCATCCCGACAGCATACACAAAACGGCCTTCAGCACCCCTAATTATCATCTTGAATTCAATCGAATGCCATTTGGCCTAAAGAACAGCCCGTCCACTTTCCAACGTTTGATGGACAATACCTTAAGGGGAATTTCAAACGAATTCTGTTGCGTCTGTTTGGATGACATTATAATATACAGCACGTCGCTAGCTGAACACTTCCTTCGCCTAGAAGAAGTTTTCAAACGGCTACGTGCCGCTAATTTGAAGATTCAAATCCAAAAAACAGAATTCTTGCGTCGTGAAATTAATTACCTTGGGCATGTAATTAGCAAAGAAGGTGTTCGACCAAACCCTGATAAAATTCGAGCCATTCACAAATTCCCGATTCCCAAAACCAAAATCCTTTTTAGGCTTATTAGGGTACTATCGAAAGTTTATCAAGGATTTTGCCAAAATTACCAAACCCTTCACCATATGTCTGAAAAAGGGATACAAAATTGATCATACCATCCCCGAGTATGTTGAATGCTTCGAAACTTGCAAACAACTTCTGATTAACGACCCAGTGTTACAATACCCAGACTTTACAAAAACGTTCCATCTTTGCACCGACGCGAGTAGCGTAGCGATTGGCGCAGTTTTGAGTCAAGTTACTAACGGATCAGACCTACCAATTTCTTACGCAAGCAGAACTCTGAACGAAACGGAAAAACGGCTATCCGCAATCGAAAGAGAACTCCTCGGAATGGTGTGGGGCATTGAGTACTTTCGGCCTTACCTTTACGGTCGGAAGTTTAAAATATTTTCCGACCACCGCCCACTCCAATGGCTATTTTCCATCAAAGAACCGGGCTCTAAACTTTTTAAATGGAGAACAAAATTATCCGCCTATGACTTCGACATTCAATACAAAAAAAGTTCGCTGAACACTAACGCAGACGCCCTCTCAAAAGTCGAAATCCTCAACAATAACGAAGACGTAACTAACCCACCAACCAACAAAACCGATCTAGACTCAGTACTTGACGACTTCTTTGCAACAGCCACCCCCAATACAATACAAAAAATCACCGAATTACCCCTCAATGACATTGACGATAATTGTTCGATCATTGCTAACATTGACCATAACGAAAACCTCGAAAAAGACTCGGACTTAGGCAAAGACATTGCTTCCACCTCCGGAGATACCGTGCATTCCAACTTCTTAGGACATGCCCTGGTCAATATCCCAATCCGAGATGAACCCGTCAATAATAGCAACTACCAAATCATCGTTGAAACCACTAAAATCCCCATAGAAAACCCCGTCAAAATTGAAAAACTATTCGGATCAAAAACCCGTTTGACCGTGCAACTCCACCGGTCCAGCCTTGAAAAGGAAATCGTCAAATTTATCAAAGAATATATCACCCCTAAAATCAAATACTGTGTCTATTTCGCAGACGACATCTACGAAGAATTCGTTAGAGTGACTACCAAATTTTTCTCATTCTCCCAAATTAGTCTAACAAAATACACTAAAATATTCCAAGATGTACTCGACGCTACCGAAAGGAAAGATCTAGTTAAAGAACTGCACGAGGGAACCACTAACCATAGGGGAATAGAAGAGACGTACGAACGCCTAAAGAGAACTCATTACTGGCCTAATATGAAGGAAACTATTCAACGTTGTATTAACAACTGCGAAATTTGTGTTAGGTGCAAATATGATCGAAAACCTCTAAAAGTAAAATACAACGTAACACCCACTGCCTCGCGACCTTTGGAGACAATCGCCGTTGACACCATTACCCTAGAGAGAACTAAATTCCTCACAATTATCGATTCCTTCTCGCGATTCGCCCAAGCATACCCCCTAAAATTTGAGTAACGCCGTTGACACCCTCGAAGCCTTAATTAAGCATTTTACCCACCATTGCATCCCTGTCAACCTAATCGCAGATAACGGCACTGAATTCCAAAATTCACTTTTCCGAGAATTCTCCTCTCTGTATAAAATCAACCTGCATTTCATCTCTTCTCAACACCCAGAGTCGAATGGAATTGTACCGCCACAGCTACGGCGGGTACAAAGCAGAACACACGGGCTGAAATCAGCAGGCTATAGCGTTATCGCCTTCCAAGGGATAACGCTAAAACGCGTGGGGTATTGCGTGGAGGTAGAGCTGTGGGTTGGAAGCCGAATCGTGTTTACGTTTAGGAGACCCAGATTCGTGAGGTGTCGCTATGTCAAAACGGCTGATCCCCGCTAATTTTCCCGGGAGGAATTTCGTGGCCCATCGACGTGGACAATAATCGAATCATTCTGCCTGGAGCTGCTGCCGTCGACCAACGCTGAGAGTGCCTAATAGTTACAATCATCTTTTTCCAATAATTATATCTTTTGCAATTCCATTAATTCATTCATTTACCTAACAACGGGAAAACCGTTACAGAATCATAGAACGATTTCACTCTAGTCTGATCGAGCATATAAGAATTCTCAAAGAACGTGACAAATACAAAAGACGCAAGTAAGTATTGCAAATCAAGTAAATCATTAACTTGCATCAATCTAGATAGGTTTTGTTTAGGGATGGAATCCATCATCCCACTTGAGTAGAGGAAACTTTAGAACCAGAAACCTCATGTCAAATTTCGAGCTATTTTTTGAGGCTGGACAGAGTAATTGACAACAGAAATTTACTTTACAGTAGCTTTGCAGTAGTAGGGAAAAGGAGAATAAAAATTTACATAGATATTTCGTGAATCGATTTGATTATTGAGCTGTACGTCAGTAATGGCCACCTTGTGAGTTTTAGGAATCTAATTCTGAAGAAGAAGACCTGATCTGCCTGGCCTCAGAAGCCTGTGGCCAAGTATGGAAACACAAAAAGGCAGTGCCAGCCATTCACTGTACCCAAGATCTGCCCAGCCGGGGCCTTGACGATATCATCGAGTAAGAGCTTGCTCCACCCAATGACGTGGGCCAAGAAATTTTTTTCAACGAATTCAACCCGTCAAAGAAACGACCTGTGCCTCACACCTAATCCTCCCATCGAAGTGCCGAATCCTCTGATCGAAGAGCCGAATCCTCTGATCCAAGAGCCGAATCCTCTGATCCAAGAGCCGAATCCATCACCCAACGACGTGAACTTCGATGAGAACCAGCTCCCTTTACCTGAGCTATCGACCTCTGAAGAACGGAGAAAAAAATCACGAACCAGAGATCCTTTTCGAAGGAAAGCTGTTAGTGAGAAGTAAGGCACTTTTTTGTCCCGATTCAATGTCATTGCTGGAGTACAAAATTGGTACCTTTTGGTATCCTATCGTAGCCTCTAATTTCAAATATTTGTTGTTTATTGTTCCAGGTGGAGTAAGGAGGAAGCAAAATTGAACCGGCTCAAAGGATTGGCCTACGTAGGAGCCAGGAGGAAAGAAAAGGGTAGTGCCAATTTGAGACTTCATGATGTAATGAAGCCACCCAGAGCTACGCCGACAGTTCCTGCCAGAAGAGCAGTACCAAATCATGTGACAGCGTTTCCGAAGGTGACAGGCAAGTAATGTTCAGTTCATTCTGGAATGAAACACTGGAGTGGAGCGCAAGACGAATGTTCCTAATAACTCTGGTTGACATTAAAAATCCAAAGCAACCAGCACGGCAACAAGTGAAGACAAAAAATAGAAGTGCCAGTTACACCTACCACTTGAACATAAAAGGCCAAAGAGTTTTTGCCAAAAGCTGTTTTTGAATACATTCGTCGGCTTGAAATTTTCTATGGTGGGGCGTTGGTTGAAGAAATACCATGCCATTGGTAACCCAGAACTTGAGGGCTCAGATGAGCCTGAAGATCCTGCCACCACTTCATTTCTGGCCACAGCTCAACTTGAGGATTCATCAACTCAAGGGCCATCAAAAGTCGATTCTAGTCGTCTCAACAGGTCATCATTCCGAGTGAGAACCGAACATTTGCACAAATTCATAGACGAATTTCCCAAACTACCATCGCATTATTGTCAATCCACGACCAATAAGCAGTACCTCCAGACTGATATCGGATCAATAAGCAAGTTTTACAAACTGTATAAATCCAAGTGTGAGGAGGATGATGTTACGCTGGCGGTTGGCACATCAGGCATCAGGGGTTTCACCATAAACCCGTTTGTCTTGTGAAAACAGCAGACAGTGAACACCGCGAGTAGCACTTCGAAATTTGCAGTGCATGGCGTCCAACACAAAAAATTAGGGTCTCGTCTCATCACAACAGCACATCGCCGCAGACGTTTTAAAACGACATACGAAGGCTTTGGGGAGCACAGTGTCGGAATTAACCATGCGAATTAACAACTTTTGAGTGCGTCCTAAAATTTGCAAGTGCATCCTGATATGGGCATTTAGGTTGGTTGACCTTATCACGGCAATCAGAATAGATGCACAGTTTATTGGTAAGCAACTGCTTCATGTTATCGGACAATATGTTTAACCATTTATTTATTTCTAAGGCATCTTAGGTAAGGCCAAATTTCATCTCAGAACTCTTTTCTCTTGCATGGACGCTTTAAGCTGTGACCTTCACATCTCCTTTTAAGTTCTCTTAATTAATCTTAGCTTTGAGAAAGTAGACAGTAACCTAATCTCACTCACACTTCGTTTCTATTCTACACTGTCAACTCTTGCCGGTGTTCACCTCTAGCTTAGTCCTCTACCCTTAGACCTCCTCGGTCCTTAGACCTCTAGCTAGTTACTGCTTTTGTGCTTAGCACTACCCACTTTTGGTACTCTTTTCCTTCGCCTACGGCGAAAAGAACGTCACAAATTTATGGCATGCCATAGGTAGGCTCCAATTCATAAGAAATCCCTTGCCGATTTTGTCTTCCCATTTATTTCCCACAGGATTATTTGTGCCAGCAGACGGTGCCTAGCTAATTTTTTTTCTGGAAGAAATCAATTTAAATTGTTCATTTATAAATGTTGACGGTTAGGAGCCCTAACCAATCCATGGTTGCCTTGGTTACACAGAAACCGTGGTAGCAGCACCAAAAACCAGCAGCAAAAAAAAATAACCGGTAACACAGAAACATCCGTTGCCAAAGAAAACGCCGTCAAGAGGCTTTGTCACCTTCCATTTAGAAGTTTGGTAGTGACAACTCACTGTTTTTGATTAGATTACAGTTGGTCGATCTCTCTCGCTACGAAGACTTGGATTGATGAGACGCATTGATGTGCAGGCTGGTTCAGCTTTGAAAGACAAACTTGGTATGTGATCCTGTGGCAAGAAGTTGTCCATTGGATTTCTTCTTTATTTCGACATCCAGGAAAGCCAGGGTTTTTCCCGATTTATTTGTCTTTGCTTCGATAACGATTCGTTCCCCGAGCGGGGCTGCGTTTAGGAATCTGTAACAAAATTTTAACTGACAGAGGAAAAGAGTACCTACACATTTTCATTCCCCTAATACCTGACCCTGATATCTCTTGTTCCAATGTAGAAGCCAGTGAAATGAAATTGTAAATGAGCTTGAACCCTTGATATTATGTTACCAAGAGATTGGTTAATGATTTTTGAATAATCGATAGTAGAGAAAGCTGTTTTGAGAATTCCACAAACTCTGAACTACCTGGTGTGAGCGAAGTAAAAGGAATTTGAAAAAAGGTTGAGGGAAATAGAAACGTGCATAGAAGAAAAATTTTCCTGAAAATTTGATCCGATGATCAATTGTTGAACAGTTGCAGTACGTCCATTAACTCTGTAAATATTCTAGAATCTACTCAAGGGCCTCAAGGGATTCAATCGTCCAGCAATGATTTTTTTTTTTGCAAAAAAAAAAAGCAGGATAGCCAGCAAAATGATCACTTACGTAATGTGCAAGTCAACCGATACGCCAACACTGGCATTTTTGTGAGTCACGAGAGCGATGCCAGAAATAACGTCTACAATAGTTGAAGTCAATCCTCCATGAAGCGTCCCATTGGTATTCGTATGCTCCTCGGACACAGTCATTTCAGCCACACATTTTCCATCTTGCGCGGAGACCAAATCAATCTGGAAATTGCCGAACAATTGTTCACTATCTCAGGCGTTCAGTTGAAAAAATATTACAACTTGGATGGAGGCACATAAATCAATCATGATTCACAGGATCATACGGTAGGTATACTTTCGCATAGCCAAGTCAACAATTTAATTTTTAACCAGCTCGAAATTGAAAAATTAGTTAAATTGTCGATTTCAGTCAGACCTGCAGAAATTATGTAGGTACCTAAGCATTTATTTTCGAAAAATGGAATGCAGCGTTCGAATGTAGCTACTGTCTAAAACTATTCTCAAGGCTTTTTTCAAATGAGCGTATTGTATCCTCACTTACCTAACTAACCTGCCTACCAATTTGCGATCGGGACGAAACCTGGGATTTGAGATTATTTCAAATCTTTGCAATTTTTATGGACACCCTCGAGTTCGGCAAACACGTATTCGGCCATTAGGTGTGCGCAGGCCAAATGATTGATCCGATTTTTTTTTTGGTCTTGCTTGGAATTTGAAATAGCATACCTACCTAGCTCACATTCACAAGCTAACATAAAAAAACTCGGGCTTACTCTAAACGGTTCATACGAAATTCTCCCATCATATTCTTGTGACCCATTCAAATTTGTTTACTTGATCTATTTTATATATTATAATAAATAATTACCTTATTCAGAACTTGGTCAAATCCTTTACCGGTAGTCATCTGTTTCCAGATCTGCTTCACCGCTCCAGAAAGGTTAGCCATAACTAGGTAATTACCTGATACAAAAATTAGTTCAACTTTGAAGCGCAGTACGCTGAAATCGAGGCTTGGTTTCCTTCAGAAAAGAAAATTAAGGTGGTAGATTGTAGATTCTTGCTACTTAGATTCAAGTACAGCGGCAGCTCGAATCGGGGGAGTTTTCGAAAAAGTGCTGAGCGCAGCGGCAGCGGAGTAGATTTTTCAAGGCATGGCCAGGCACGCATGAGTTTGTTGTTCGATCAACTGAATTTGTCCGAAGTCATTGACTTGACATCAGTGTTCTAACCGTCGCGGACAAATAACGTCGTGATGTCTTCCACTGTTTGTAAGGTGAGATTCTTACCTTGAGCAACAGCAAGAGCAACAACATAAATCTAAAGGAGAGGTTGGAGGTGAGGGGAGAGCGAAAGCGAATGTCAACTATTTTTAATCGCTAGCAAACAGGTGTTAAATCAAAATATTACGTTATTTATTCCACCAATTTTTTAACAATTATTTTCAGTGCTGTTATGGAATAATTTTCAATTTTCAAGCATACATATTTTTTATTCATCGTTGATCGAGACCCATAGCAAGAAATCACTTCGAATGACATCTTCAGAAAGTTTAGCTGTGAGTAGTACCTAAGGATACCTCTGTACGTGTACCCAAGTTCTAAGTAGGTACAATCAATGACACATGACAGATGTTTGTTAAGAGTAGCTACTGCTAATATAGAGGATACTAGATAACTCCAAACTGACCGAATTCGAGCTGATATTGTATTGTCTGAATAGCTTATTAATCTGTTGTCGCAGTGCCATTAACTTCCCCATCACAGCATGTGGAGTCGCTTCTCCATCCAACGATGGTAGTGTGTGCCCATCCGAGTCATCTTCGATAACTTGCCTAACAACATGAATGTGAGTTTGTTTTTATTATCCAATTGTGATAATGAACTATTAACAGTGGTTGTAGGTGGTGAATCCTCGCCATCTGTCACCCCTTTCAGTTTGCTGCACAATTGTTTTCTTCTTCGAATTATTTACGTAACAAGGATTTGATTTAATATTTTTGAAAAAATTTGCAATAAAAATCATCGTGGTAATAATATGATGTAGGTAGAGGTTGTCGGGGGAAACGTAGGAATAGAGATACAGTCGACATTGTATCAATCGTTTGACACTTCAAACCTTCCGGCCTTCTAAGGAGAGGACCCAAGACCCCACCGATAACAATGATCTAAATGATACAGTAAACGTCACATGCTCCGAACTTTCAAAATTGCTGTGAATTTGAAAAAAATGCCAAAATTGATCTTCGCTAGGAATCCAATCTCTCCCAGTCCTTCTAAAATCATTGCCTGCAAGCCCATGAACAATTTTCGTAGTGAAAGTTTGATCCAGCAGTTTGTCCAGCTTGTCTGAAATTACTTCATCCCGAAATCGTTAGAACACAGTCCGCACAAAAATAATCGAACCACTGAGTTTTCAAAAACCACCTGTAAACGGAAGGACCAAAGTCGTGGTGTGCGAACACCTGACATGTTTATTCTGTACAACGGACAATGAAAATAAATTCAACAAATAATAAACATAACTAGTGGTGCGTAGATAACACACAATACTTCCATATTTTGAAACGTAGAATTGAGACACAATTTGATCATATTTTGACTGCTTTTAAGGGTGTTTAGGCCAAAAATACCAAAAAATTCACTATTCAAATTTTAAAATTCGCCCAAATTAAAAATACAATACATTTTTGGAATGTAAAAAATATCCGCATATTCTGCAAGGTAAAACAAAGATTTTAAGACCAAGAACGCTCAAATCGGTTCATTTTTGTGGCTGGAAAAAAATAAAATAGAAAACACTAAGAATGCAAATATATCGGAAGTACTGTGCGTTATCCAAATTCCGATTAAACAGGGTGTTAGGTCTTGCCGATACAAACATTTCAGTTCAACAAATTTGAAAAAAGGTTGAGAAATGAGGGAGTTATGGCCATTTTTGTAAATGAACACAGACGGACAGACAGACAGACGGACACACAGACACTTGTTCAGGAAGTGATTCTGAGTAAATGTGTATAAGAAAAAGTTTTTTCTGAAGCTCCGTTCCGATTCTCGATTTTAGGACGATCACAATACTTCCATTTACTCTGTAAATATGGAAGTAAAAACACGATAACAATAAAAAATACACGATAGGTACAATAAAACGATAAACAATTAATACTCTGGTCTTCGACCACCGCTACTCCACGGAGCGGAGTAATTTTTACTTCCATATTTACAAAGTGAATGGATTTATTGTAATCGTCCTAAAATCAAAAGTCGAATCGGAGTTTCAGGAAAACTTTCACTTATACACTTCTACTCAGAATCAATTCCTCAACAAATGTCCGTCTGTGGTCATTTACAAAAATTTGGATGAACTGGAATGTTCGTCTCTGCAAGATCGATCACCCTGTTTAACTGGAATTTGAATTACTCACAGTACTTCCGTAATACCTATTAGCATTGATAGTGTTTTCTCTTTTTTCTGGCCACTAAATTGAACCTAAATTGAACTTTTTTACCTTGCAGAATACGAGGATATTTTATACATATATTCCGGTTAAACACACATTTTATTTTGAAATTTTTTATCATTGTAGCCTTCGAATTAGTCTAAATCATATTGCTTTGGCACAAGAATTTAAATAGGTATCAAAATATTGTTTGCTATCTGCGCACCCCTGGTCATAATTTGGAGGAAAAAGATCAATAAATATTTACGCCATCCTACGTTATTTATTCTATCTAACTTGGAGCGTAGGATTTCGAAATTTCTGGTTGTGATCGAATTTTATTTGTGAAATTTCGCTTAAGCCTTTACTTTTTCGTCATCCGATCTCATACCTAACCATTTTACGGAAGATGGTATTTTCCTTTTGCCATTTTCCTGCAGTCGGGCCTCGCCTCCAAGGAAGCCCAATTCTCTCGGGCTGGATTCCAAAACAACACGACTGGTCACTTCCTGGCTCTTCCAAATGAGGTAAGCATCTTATCTGATTGTAGTACCGGCTGCCAGATTTAGTGTGCGATTCCAAGCATGAATGAGGAATTCCCTTCTTTCGTCTATGCTATCGTCGTCAGTAATTTCATCTGAAACCCCCAGTTTTTCCATTTGCAGGTCTTGGAGGACATTTTCGGATTCATCGATCCAATCGATTTACATGAAAGCGTATCTGTAGTCAACAAGCGAATTTATGATGTCATCCAGAATGAGAACTTTTGGAGGTTGCGATTTCAACAACGCAATTGCTTCAGGTCTTCTGCCTACAGCCCCTATCTCAAACACCTTGGATTATATTCTCACAAATGGAAATCAGGTTTGCTTCCATTGCATTAGTTGGTTCAAATTATGCTAAGACCCATGCTTAGTTACAACGCGATGGGAAATGCCAACACTTTCCAAACAACAAGCTAAAACAAACATTTCACCTTGAGAAATTTGAAAAAAATTTGGTAATTGAGAAAGTGGGGAGGGGTTGGATTTTTTTAAATACTCACAGACTGGCTAATGGATAGACACTCATTCAGAAAGTTATTCTGTGTAAAAGTGTATAAGTGAAATGTTTTTCTGACCCAGATCTGAGCATGAGCTGAAAATCCTTGCGTAAGTCTGAAGGGCTTGTCCAACAATCTCTGAACCATCTGGAAGTAGGTTAAAACAGTTGAATCCTGACTGTCTACAATAACTTAAGGCGTTGAGACAATGAATAATCATGTATCACGATACTTTGGCCGTGTAAGACGAGAACGACATGTCCTGACAAGTTTCGACCCTCTACTTGAGGGGGCGGCAGGGCTCACTTGGGGCAACTTTGGTTGAAACGACGGTTTACTTTACTTTTACTCAATAACCTGACTACTTTGAATCCTGGAATTTCTTCCGTTTAATGGAATATTTAATTCAATGGTGTTAATATTTAATTATGTCTAATTGCTGATAAACTTAGCCTATTGGACAAAATTTTCCCCATTCGGTTTCAGGAGAAGACATGAGATGGCAAGATATTTGTATTTCATTTGAGCGAGCTAAGAAACTTTGGTTCGACAACTGTAAAACTATTGATATCGAAGCTGGGTACCTGACAGCTGACGCTGTCCATCTAATGGAGGTTTGTGAAATTTTTGCTCCGGCGACAGAATTATTTTTAAATCATGTTAACAATCATCAACTGGGTAGGTTTCAATTTACCGAGCATAAATTTCTTCCTGCAGAAGCAAGACATACTTTTGACCGGGTCTCGGAGTCGTATGCTTGAGGTTTGGAATTTGAACGAGCCGTCCAAGCCGGTAAAATCGACTTCTGCTCATAAAAGTTGGATATCAGGAGTCAGTACCCTCGAAGATATGATCATAACCAGCAGCTTCGACTACGTAGTCAAAATGTGGAGCGCAAGCAGGCTCGAGCCCCTCGCCTATCTCAAGTGAGTCCATCGGATTTTCGCCCAATATGTGGCTGTTTGTATGCAGACAAAGCGTTTTAAAGTTAACGGCCTGCTAGAGGAAGCTCGAGATACAAATTCAAGAGGGTCACATTTTTGCCTGTAGCTTTTTTTGTACATTATTTGTGCAAATCTATTTATTTGTGCATAACAAAAAATTTTGACTTTCCAAAAAAAAAAAAAAAAACAATATGACTAATCATTTAATCAACTTTAATTCAGAAACAAGCAATTATTTCACTGTGGGAGGCTTTCTGGATGAGTTATTTAAAGAGAAAAAAGGTTCATTTCTTAAGAAAAATGAACCAAAAATCTCATGTCAGGTCTATGGCTGTCAAAAATTGTGCCAGCAATACTTTAGTGTGCCCTCTTCAAACATTTATTATTTGAGCTAGATGTTCAATAAGCCAAAGCAATGTTCCAATATGCGTCAATTGTTGCAGTGTGCTTAACGCAGTGATGTCCATAGATGTTCGACCAAGAATGATTGTTTGCTGCACATTCCCTGACCTCATCATCATCGACCCTCGTATTGCAAGGCCTGACAATTTTTATTCGTCTCCGATGCCAAAAGGCTCTGCGGTTCAGATTAAGTTTTGGAAAGAGTATGTGATTATAGCAACGAGAAACAAGAAACTCATCAAGTACGATCTTCGCCAGCAAAAAATCGTTGATTCTACTGACGTAAGTTGAATTGCATTTCAACATAGGTAGGTAGTGAGTAAAAAGTAAGCAAGCCCCTTGAATAATAAACCCCCATTTCAGAATTTGCAGAGTTTTTGTTAATTTATTTATGTTAATTATTATTTATTAATATTAGTTAATATTATTATTATTTAGTGGTATTATGTTATTATAATTTTTTTATCCCACTTTTTAGTGTAGTACCTTGAAACTAAACCATACCATTACAATACCTACCTACTTACTTTCCTAAAGCTGGCAGGGCAATGAAAAACAAGATGTTAAACGCAAAATTTCAGGTTAAAAAAAAGTATTTAATTTCTAGTAGCGCTACCAAATTAAATTCCTCAAAAATGGAAAAAATAGTGTTACAAAATGGCAGACCTCAAGGACAGTAGAGTGAGAGACTTTTTCAAATACGATCAGAATTGGCTGCATTATGAAAGCACAACAAACAAAGCAGAAAAAAATTCATACGACAAGTTGACTCCTCTTTTTTGAAGCCAGTTACCAAATGATGACTGCTATGGTTCGTGGTTGACCGTGGTTTTAGTCCTCTCACCAGCCTCTCTTTTTCAGATTGTAACAAAAAATCCTCCAAGAGTGATGGAAATAAAAGACGACATCGCATACATCGGTGATACAGCTGGATACGTCTACTTGTACGATTTGCTTGAGAATTATCAATTGATTGATGTGAGTTACCATTCGCATTGAAGAGCATTATCATTTTACACCTTTAGGTCAGAGTTGCGAGTTACACTTGACCAGTTTTGATGGGAAAAAGGGATTTGACGGTTACAGTCCTGATGTTATCATTTACAGGAGTACCAAGTCAGCGAAAACGCGCAGATTCGGTTTCTCAGTCCTAGAGATGGCTACATGATCGTCGGTTCCAAAGATGGTCAGCTAAGAGTCGTCTCAAACGTCAAAAGAAATCAGGAATCTTTCCTTTTGAGTAGCATTGACTTGGGGAATGAGATTATCACGGTAAATTTCTATTGAATCTTCTTCCTCTTCAGTTTTGTTGTATACGGTTGTATTGAAATATTGCACCATCTTCTTATTCTTATGCTTACCATCCAGATTATCAGCTTCTTTTCTAATGTTATACGTTTAACTTCATCTGTGCAGGGACACTACAGAAACAACAATTTCGCTGTTGTTACAAATCACGCAAATGTGAAGGTTTTTCTTCCTCAACGTATCCCTGACCATGTAAAAGGTGAGATGGCTCATTTTGATTTAAGCACTGTGGACTGTACGAGTTATTCATTTGACCTAAAAAGCGTATCGGACGAACGGCTCAGCACGCAAGCGCTGACCTTCTCGTCCGTGGTGCCACCCTGTTGTGCGGTACTCAGCCTGCCCGGAGGGCCTGTTCTGAAAAGGAGAGATGGAACGTGCGGCCCTCAGAGACGCCGCCTGCTGACGGCTTAAACCGTCGGCTAAGAAGAATTCAATTGTCACATGTTTCACACAGGCCCAGGGGTCGAGCCGTTCGTCTGATACAGCCTCATCAAGAATCGACGTCTGTTTATCAGTTAACAGATTAGCACTTGCTGAATATTGCAGATACTCAAGAATTGTGTCAAGAAATGGGAATGGAGTGCTGAATCTGATGTAGAGGACCAATCTAAATAATTCAAGGATCCCAGCCAAGAGCGTTACCTTATGATGACTTGTCATCCCACTCTACTAGTGACTCCAGGTTCCACATGATGGTGTCAAAAACGAATCTCAAGTCAGATTGGTAAATCTCTCTGCTTCTCGGAGTAGGTTAGAAATGGCAGTCCCCTAGTAACCATTGTTGAGTTGTTGAGGTTTCGCAGTCAAATATGTGTTACGTTGTCTCACAGGGACAGCTTTAGGCCCTGGGGGGGGGGGGTTCTGGGCATATTCAGGCCGGCTGGAAGGGGTAGCCTATCTGGGCAAACAGTGTGGGGCCAAACCCCTACAGGTAGGTTTTAATCATATAGCACAATTCGAAAGTGCTTTGCTCGGATAATATCCGACAAACATATTATGTTGGCTCGTTCTCAGGATCGTTGATCCTGGTGTATCATCTCCAAATGAATTTATCGGGCGTCAATCGACTTGCTACATATTGAAACTATATGTTGAACTCTTGCATCAACTCACCACATCAACCCTGAAAAATCCAGTACTGACTACCTATGCTAGGGATGCATATTAAATATTTAAAGGCAAAATATGAGGAAGTTTGATATCTGAAAAGTTATAATATTCAATAATATATTATATTATTGATCAGCCAAAAAATCTGTTGATTGCCATTATTGTAGAATAATATCTGATAATTTGCCTCAAAACTGAGAAAACGGGTTCACTCTTACATAGTCTCAGTAACTTTTTCAGAATACCGAAATTTGGGTTGTCTAGAGAACTGAGGAAAAATTTCTTCCAATAGGGTTGCCAACTCCTCCCATGACTTTGAAAGGATAACATGATAAATTTGGGTTCACTCCAACTTAAACTTGAACTGAAACTCAAATTCGAAGCTAACTGCAAGCTCAAACTCGAACTCAAACGTTAAGTCAAACTCCAGCTTAAACTCAAACTCAAACTGAAACTGTACTGGATTTGAAACTCGAACTGAAACTGGAACTTGAACTTAAAATCAAACTAAAATTCAAACTCAAACTCAAATTGAAACTGAAACTCAAACTTGAAATAAAATTCAAACGTAAAGCCAAAATTTAACTCCAACGTTAAGTCAAACTTTATCTCAAACTGCCCTAAACTTAAACTCAAACTCCAACTGAAACTGTACTGGAATTGAAACCCAAACTCGAACTAAAACTGAAACTTTAACTTGATATCCTTACTGAAACTGTACTGGAATTGAAACTCGAACTGATACTGGAACTCAAACTTAAAATCAAACTGAAATTGTGATTTAAACTCAAATCGAAACTGAAACTCAAACTTGAAATAGAACTCAAACGTATAGTCAAACTTTATTTCAAACTGAACCTTAAACGTAAACTTAAACTCATACTCAAACTTGAACTCAAATGTAAACTTAAACATGATGTCAAAGTTTAGCTCAAACTTGAGCTCAAACCAAAACTCAAACTGAAACTGTACTGGAATTGAAACTTGAACTGAAACTGAAACTCAAACTGAAATTCGAAGTTAAACTCAAATTCAAACTCAAACTGGAACTTAAACTCAAATTTGAAATAAAAATCAAACGTATAGTCAAACTATATCTCAAACTGATACTCAAACAGAAGCTCATCATAAACTTAAACTCATACTCAAACTTGAGCTCAAACTGAAACTCAAACTCAAACATAAAGTCAATCTTGAACTCAAACGTAAGCTTAGGCCCGGTTTATTGACAAAATTTATCAATGCGATAGTCAAGGAAGCTTTAGATGAAATTCTCCACGGTGGTATTTATATCAAATTTGAATGTGAAAATCTCATTGGAAATGTTTAACTAAAGCTTCCTTGGGTATCGGATGGATAAATTTCGTCAATAAACCGGCCCTTAATCTCAAACTTGAAACGAAACTATAACTGCAACTGGAACTGAAACTCAAACTCAGTTTCGGTTTTAGTTTGATTCAGAGTCTGAGTTCCAGTTTCAGTTTGAGTCCATGTTTCAGTATGAGTTGATGTTTCAGTTCGAGTTTCACTTTGAGTTCAAGTTGAGTTAGAGTTTTTGTTCAAGTCTACGTTTGAGCTTCAACTCGAGTTTCACTTTGTGTTCAAGTTTGACTGTAGATTTGAGTTTCAGCTTCACTTTGAGCTTGAGTAGGTTTAGTTTCTATTTCTGGCTGAGTTTCAAGTTTTAGTTCAGGTTTGGAATTGACGTTTGAGTTTTTACTTAGAGTTTCAGACACTTTGAGTTTAAGGTAAAGATTCTGATCAAGTTTAAGTTTGAGTGGATGTAAAGTGAAATTTTGTGTTCCTGTTTCAGGTTGGGATTGAGTTAAAATTAGCGTTTCAGTTTGAGTTCAGCTTTGAGTTTGAGTTTATGCTTCACTTTGAGATTGAGTTGAGGTTTGAGTTTATTCTTGAGTTATTGTTTGAGTTATAGTTTAGGTTTGAGTTTTTATTCTTTGGACAAGGCAGCGCATCCACATTCGTGACAAAACAGTGCAAAATTAATTCTGAGAAACGATTAACAGTCAAAATATCGAATATCTGGTCTATCTTTGTCTATGTCAAAAAGTCATTGAAATTGGTGATTTATTTATCACCAAAGTATAATTATTGCTGATTGTAGGAAACTTGAGATAATTTTTATTTCACACGGAGTTCAGTTGTGGCTGAGGAGTCTTAGGCCCTATCCGTTAGCGGTCCACAGTCATGACTAGAGGGTTCAAATTCCCTGGAATTTGTGTTTACTTTGCTGGTCCATACCTATCAGATAGGCGCCTTCTTCATCTCTGTTTTAGTTTGGGTCGTAAATCTTGGTGTAAAGCAAAATTAAATTACTTGTTAATTTTTGTACCAAAAAAATTGTTTGGGCGGATGTTCTTAGTAGGTTTGCTGGAAAAATTTTCGAGCTTGCCGGCCCCTTGGCCCACCAAGGTTTTCTCCGTATTTAGCCGGGTGTAAACACAGCTGGCCAGGGATGTTAGATGGTGTTCTATGAGTATGACCAAGGGACAAAATAAATTATCACGAGTATAGTAGAGTAACTACATAATGCAATGCACCTTCACTTAAGATTGTGTTTTTAACCTACGATAAATGGTCGAAATTGGAAGTTTTCCCGAGTTAGGCTATCCTGAGGCCTAAAAAACGAGAAAGAAACTCTTTTGTCTTCAACACTACTCCGAGGCCTCTTGGCAGCAAATCTTCTCTTGTTTACTATTTTCTTGGGCGTATTATTGAGCATGACAGTTCGCAGTATGCAGACCCTCTAATAGCTTTACTAACGCTAATTTAAATTAGAGTTTCCAATTTAAGTTTATCTTTGTAGCGTTGTAAACACTGCCTTTAATTGTAAGACTGACAATTTGGTTTTTGGAGTCCAACGCTGACCTCCTAGTCGTTCGTTTGCTAACTTATCTATTCTAGGGATCGGAAAATTATGCCACGCAAATTAATAACGTTGAAAAAATTCGTCTGTTGTCGTACGCGCACCTTTATTTTTATTGTAACTTATAGACACCAGTGAGATTATTTTGGTAATTTTTCTTACTGTTTTGTACACAATAAAAAAATATATTTTTTCTTTGAAAATTGTTTTTTTTTTATACCCTGTCATAAATGCGCAGAATATGCTCACACTGGGATAACAACATGGTCTAGGTAATTCAGGAAACTTGCGGTGGCCTCTATCGTCTTTATTGTTAATCAATATCACATAAGTTGATAAACGTAGGTCTGTTGTGGACAATCTTTGGCAAATTCTTGGTCACACCAATCACTGGCAATTCAAGCAGTCCTTGTACCAACCAGGGCACTCAATTCGGCTGCAGCGATATTCAGTGATTCATTGCGTTGTTATTCACACTTATTGTATTCTTGTTAATGTTATTACCAACTGAACCTGAACAGTTGTACAAGGTTCTGGAAATGAATACTATCGATATTTATCTTATTTAGAGAGACCTCACTTTAGTTCCAGTTTTTTGGGGCGACATTAGATTACGGTATTTTAATGACTATAATTAGAAAAATAATATTTTCTAACATATTATGTATGTTAACGTAAAACAAGGGCTTTATACCGGTCTTCAAAAAAGAGAAGAATTTGAGCAGGGAAGGCCCAAGTAATATGCATATGCAATCTATGAATATCAGCGGCTACGTTTCTCAAAGAAATATGGAGTTCAAATCGCAGAGATGCAAAATTTGCATTTAATGCTCCTCTCTGACACATTTTCAATGGAATCCGCGAATTTCATAGGCTAAAAAGTAGTAGGCAAAAGGTAGCGCGATAGTTTGGGAAATCGTGTTATGTATCCTAATCATGATGTTCTGATTCTTACTAGTTCACTCTAACGCTAAAAAAAGTTATTGTTTTACTGAAATAATTTTAAAATCTAATGAGGATGTCAAAATTCTTATGTCTCCAATAGATCCGGAAATGGTGTGATTATCGTTTCAGGTCTGAGGATAACCTACCGTGAAGGATAATTGTTTTTTGTCATTTAAAAACAATTTATTGACATTTTTTCGGTCGAGTGGCTGCAGAAAAATAAAATTAAAAATTAAATGAAATGTTAAAATTAACATTAAATAAAAGTGAATGTTGGTCTATTTTGTTTTCAATTATGGTCGACCGTGGTGACCGATGGAATATGTAGTCAGGGTTCGGCCAATCCCGCGTATTTATTTTATCATTGCCTACTCTATTTTGTCAAATATTACGTTTTGATAGTTGCTGGTTTTGCTGTATGTTGGTGGTTTTGCTTTTGCTCTGTAAAATTCACTGACTTTGTCTACGGGTGGGAAATGGTCCCAGTTCCTCAAAATCTCTTTTTCCGAACAGGGAGGCAATACAGATAGAATGCTGGCCTAATTAGGCCAATTAATTGATTGAATGCTTCATGACTTGTAAGCTGCCAGATTGTTTTTTATGTTGCTGTTTTATGAATTTGACTCCCTCATCGAACTAATACCTTTTTTTAACCTGAAACCTATCACAATTTAACGATTTGAGGGATGCTGGAGTCCAAGATCTCAAAGCCGCTAGTGTTGGTGTTTAGGGCATTCAAAAATTCTGCGATGGTCCCCAAGTACAAATGCGCTATGCTGTTGAAATTTCAGACCAAATGAGATAATGAATCGTAGTCCAAATAAAAAGTTGCCAAGGCAAAATCTAATTAATTTTTATTCTATGAATTTTTACATTGCCCCGACGTATGGCTAACGATTTCTTGAATATGTAGTTATATTTTAAATGCAAAGTTCTTGTTGAAATCACATTTATTTTTAAACCGATGTGAATATGTAGTAAAGGTGCTCGTTGATGCCGAATATTGTGTTACGCGGGGTTCAAGCATCCATGCTCAGTGCTAAAATGAAGCTAAATCCTAAAGCTTTTTGGATTTTACGAGCCACCAAAATTTCACCACTGCAACGGCAAATTAGTGTCGTCAACAATTCAACGAAACGAGTCAACTTTAAGCTCATGATTAACTTGGAAAAAAGGAAGGGATCTATGATATGGTTTTCGGGTCGATTTCCCTTTTGCCAGGTATGAGACCATTTTGACCTTGATGCGATTTTTCAACTTGCTTTTCTAAAAGCCTATGAATATTGCGCACTGTGCGTCGTTTGGAGTGGAATGTGAAAATTGACTATTCCATCCCTCGTCTGCTGTAGGAATAATGTTACCATCACATATTGCTAGCCACTGAAATGGGACTTAACTAATGCTCGACATTTTCAGCTAATCTAGGATGTTGGTGCCAAGGCAGATCTGGGTTGAATTGGTACGGACCAAGTTCTTTCTGGCTGAGTCCAAATATATCCAGTGTTAGTCATCGAACAGTAAGCGCTGTAATATCGCCCTTCGCTTCGGCAGTACGACCACATTGGGCATTTGCACTTGAACTGGTTTTGAAACTCTTCTTTGCAGATCTCGTTCCACCAGCATGTTCTCTGGAAGAAAAATGCCTATAATTGAGGGAGCAGAATAATTGCGAATTTGAGCTATTGTCATTGTTTGCCATTTGTTCGCTGTGCTTGTGAGGGCGTGTTCATTCGTATGTGAGAAACGATCAAATATACCAGCAAGAGAAGTCTTACAAATCAATATTTTCGAAAAGGGCTACTGAGACTTTTCTGTACTAGCTAAAACTTTTGTATAGCTGAACTGTGGTTTGCTTCGAATGGTATTCAAAGTTAAAGCTACACAAAGACGTCACCTACTAAAGGGGTTGTAGCCGGACTCAAAACTTGAATTTCCAAAAGGAACATGAAAAAGAAAAATTAAAAAAATGGGAAACTTGAAGAACACTTGAATTTTAGAGAGGTATGGGTACATCAGCCCCATTAGCCTACCACAAAAACCTCAACTACTGGTAACGCTGTGCGGCCTACTGATCGCAAATGCGACCCACCCGATGGAGTGGGGAGATTCGAAAGTGGTAAAATACCTAAATGGTAAATACCTCGGTCAAATACGCCTTAACTGACTGATCGCTGATAGTGGGCATTGGTCGGCATGATCTCGGTAGCACTAACAGTAGGATCAACCCATGAAGAAGAAGCTGAAATCAGAGATATGTATATTGTTGATATTATACAATTAGTTTAATGGTAATATCCATTTGAATATTTGGTCAGGAGGCAATTTGACATTATTCGAATCAGTAGTAGATAGGCACGTAACATTCCGCGGCACATCGTAGTAAAGGTTCATGCATCATACAGACGACCTCATTTGAAAACGTCCAGAAAACCGATTGATTACCTTTCGAATGATTTTTGAAAAATAAAAAAACATTTCTGGAAAATGCCAATTATTGAGAAGGTATGATAATATTATACCGTACGATACCATCATACCTTATGATAATATGATACCTTACTTAACATCATACCTTATGCAATATCATACCTTATGATAATATCATACCTTATGATAATATCATGCCTTATATCATGCGGTTGCGGGCATCAAATGAGCAGCATCCGTGTAATTCTATGCGTGATTTTGCATACTAAGCACTTCTGTCTAAATCTTTGCTCTGATTTGTAATTACTGAACATGAGGTTGACTTTTTCTGCTATTATTTATCATTTTAACATGGAATTTCCCCTGATTTTCTTATTCTAATTGCAATGCTTTAAGTTGATTGGTGTAAAGAGGTGATTGACTCGATTTTGAAGAAATTAGATGGGCTCACGTATTTGTATGGGTTTTAACGATTTAAATTTAAGGTTTCAACGGTTATAAAACTAATTATGTAGCTTATTGGGTTCTTTACTTATCTGAAATCGTGAAAATTAAAAAGCCTAAAACGAACATAAACCGTAAACTGTTAGTACCACCAAATTTTCAAGGGGGTTTCGAAAAGAGTTTCCGAGCGATTGCAGCAGTTTACCATGGAATTTGTTCGCCAGAACAATTTCTTTGAAGAAGAATACAGGACACACAAGAAACCTCGAATTGGAATTTTTATTGGAATTAGTTGTAGGCAGAATCATCTATCTCCCGAATTATGGGTACTTCGACACCTTGTTTATTAAATGTTCGTCTATACAATGCGGGGCAACAGAAATAGCGTTGACTCGTCATCTGAAACGGGGTTGGCAAGGCAAGTGCGACAAGCGAAGGGGCTATTGAGGAAGTCAACAGGGAAATCTACCACGCAGCCTGCGATCGATGAATGAAGAAGAATTGTGAATGGTCGGGATCGCCTAACCGTTTTCTAATTTAGGTCCACTCAACGCTTTAAACGTTACGTTGGTATCCGCTGGAATTTTGCAATGGCTCACGGCACATCATTTAGAAATGGATCCCGATTACTCGAGCTGATAATGATTTATTGAAACGTGGAGAAAAGCTAATGCAAGTTGACAATATACTTACGGCTTTTAACATGACAGAAGATGCGTGAATGGAAGGGTGTGCGTCAAGTGGGCAGCATCCCCGCCCGAACACCTACCTAAATTTGCTGAGAAGGGTTGAGGGTGGTCTCCTCCCGGCTTCGGCGCATCCTCCGATCGCTCGGTATGGATCAGATTCCCCGACCGACCCTGGAGTTTCCCGCCCTCAACCATGAATACTCACGATTTCATTTGAAGAAATGGTAGATTCATCCGCACTTGATAGGTGTAGGGCACTTATAGGGTACCTATACTATGAGGCAAAGTCAACTGCGGTGGGGGGTTAAGGGTTTACTAAAGAAATACGCTTTCTCCAGTACGTATCCAGTACGTGCGATGGGAATTTTGTCTCTCAGTTCCCAATGAAATTTGAGTGGGTAAAAATTAGTAATTAGAATCTTGGGTGAGTGGAATATTTGAAGACTTGACGAAATCGCTTTAACCCTTAAGGGTTAAACCCCAGATTCAAACAGCGTACCTACTTTTACGCAGAACGAAAAGGAATTGGCTTAACCTTGATCTGACATACAAGTTTAGAATTTTTTTTAATTAACGTTTTCCGGTATCGGTAAAATTCTCATTTCTCTTTTTACGTCATTTCTGTGAGGCCTAAAATAGGAAGTTCCTACGTAGGTATACTTGAGTCGAGATTCTATGGAAGATACCATTTTCCCCCTTCATAATTGGCTCTTCAAGACCACGGAACTTTGACAAAAGAAATCAATAAATGAATAAAATAATAATAAACTATTGCTAGTCAAATAAGGAATATATGAACAATCCAGTACCTTCTTGAACATTGTCAATATAAAGTTTCAATATCAAGGAAGAAAATTGTAGGTATAATTGAGTAAAAAATTAGCACAGAAAAATTGGGATTGTTTCAAGATTAAAGTATCTATATTTCCTCAGAAAATGGTCATAATTTCTCCGAGCAGAAATAATTAAGTATAAAAGGTCGCTTCCCTTATTCGATGCATATTCCGTCCAAGGTTTAAAAGTTATTATCACTACTTATTACCTAACTACAACCTACACACCCATCATCGAACCCAAATTAACTGATCCTATCCAAAAGTCAACAAATTTCGGGGGCTGCCATGTCCTCGACGGGGGCTGGCGGGCGAAGCTCTAAAGCTATAAAGATTTTTACTTCAGTTCTACTAAATGTTTTTTAATCTTGAAAGCTTTTTGGCTTTTAAGCCATCGTCAGTAGTTAACAAAAGTGGTTGATATAACTGATTTTTTCATTTTTGAACGAATAATGTAAGTATTGAAAATAATTAACAAAAAATCAAAAATCCAATGAAAAAAAACAAATCAAAATCTCTTTAGGCTCAAAATCTATTTTTATGCTCAATGATTAGATCTCTTCTAATTCTAGCCGTCAATTTGGCAAAAAAGGGAGGTGGCGCACTGTTTTAAATAATAAGAACTCGACTTTTTAACAATTAGTTTTTTTTTTCATTTTTCATATTACCGAAAAAGAAATAAATACTTGCCTAGGTATTTTGCAAAATAAAATCCACATTTTGAAAAAAATTAAGTACTACATATTTGAAAAAATTTAGGCATATTTTATGTACATATTTGAAGATTTTCATTTCATAATAAAATTTATTTAATACTAGCCCTAATGATAAAAGGATAGGTAAAGCCCAACGAGTTAGGCGACGCGCCTGACTTCCATGCTTGATATGGAGAAATCGTTGGAGTTTCTGAGAATTCGCTGCACTCCGATTGATCTCCAATTTTAAATTCTCCCGTAGGATAGAAAATAGGCCCTTTTGTCTTTTTAGACGCTTACTTACCTCATAAACCCTAGCGATTCGCCTGAAGAGCCTAGGTACCTAATGGAAGGTACAACAGAGGGGGCCAGGCGATAGGAGGGAGGGGGGACGCCGCCAGGTCGATCCCCGAACGTCTCGAAAGTGGTGGCACAGTCTGCTACGCTCTTCACGTTAGACGGTAATGGTAACACGTACCCGGTGCACAACAGTACCTCAGTGACAGCTCACCTGTGAGGATGGGAATAGTCCGGCATCGTCTGGTCGCTGTGAACGCCTGCATCTTCTTCGTAGCTTTCGCTGCCGTCGTCTCCTATGCGCCAGCCGGCGCCGACGCCCCAGACGGATACTCCAGCGAGGATGCTAACGCCGCTTTCGACGTCGACTTCGACGATATCGCCTCTCTGGGGAATATAACCGAGGTCAGTACCAACAGCTAGGTATCAATTTGGCGATTCGCACCTCACTATTGGCCCATAACAACTTCATACTTTGCCAAACCATTTAATTAGTTAACTAGTTATGTATGGACTAGGTACCTAAATTTTGTACATACAACCTGTCGGTCGTGAAAATTTCGGCAGCTGAAGGAGCAGTTTATGGTATTATTAGGTACTAGCGAATACACTCATCACAATCTGATAATCACTAATGTTGGTTCAAATTAATCTAGAGCTTATTGGATTCACTTCACTTATGATGCGCATGCAAGTAAATATGGCACACGCAGGTGACAGCGCCTAGGGCGGTTTAACCTCAGCTTGCAAATTGGAAAATACTGCGCATAAAATCATGAATACATTCAATCTTCATGACTTGCAACTCTAACGATCGTACTTTTAAATTGGTCCCTACCATACCTTTTTCTATCAATGGCAAAGCGTAGTTACGTATTTAGAGATGAGTACGTACCTGCCAAGGGTATAATATATCTAGGCAATGTTAGTTCGATCCTAGATCAGTAATGCAAAGGCTTGATTTCGATATGACGCATGCCTATATCGCCGATTGTGACTTATATTTTATTTTGTAAGGTCGGATGAGAAATACGATAAGTCGATACTTACATTCGCATGAAATCAAACTGGAACCAGCTCTATTCAGATAAAACTACCACCATCAGATGTGTCAACCAGTATCGGCAGATATTACGTTCAGCAAATGAATTGTAAATGGATATTCCTTACTAACAATACTGAAACGAACAACTGATATTCCATGTTATTGGTTAATGCCAAAATATAAGGTGATATAAGATGATTTGAAACCTGCGATGCAATTACCATAAAGTAGCATAACGTTGATATTTTTAATTTATTTTATTGCAACATTATTGACCGTATCCACTGCAGTTCCTATGCATAGGAGCCGTTCGATGCTCCAAAATGGCTTTGCACATTTAATTGGTCAAAAGTGTGAGCCAAAAGTGTGTTGAAGGCGGCGGAGACAGCAACCAAAGTCTGGGCAGTCAACGTTTGTGACTTCTGCAGACTGGTATCCAGTCTATCGACCTGCGGAGATTTTTCAACCCGACGGCGCAGAATTGGATCCACTGCTGGTGGAACGAGATCCGGGCAGTGAGTGGCCGGATCGTAGATTTGTGCGAGTTCGCGAAAGGCGTCGGCGTCGATCCCGGACGATACCCATTGCAACCACCGAGGAAGCAGGTCAGGGTGCATGGGGATGACCTGCGAGGGTGGCTCCTTTATTGCTTCGACCAGGGCCCGAAGAGAGTCCGGAAGTGTGATGGCAGGAGGAGCGGAGCCCTCATGGCCATGACTGCCCGGGGGCGGGCCGGAAGTGGCTGAGGACGACGATGGAGTAGGCGAGGAGGACGATGAAGAAGAAGACGTCGACCTTGAAGAAGACGTCGAGCTCGAAGAATATGTCGAGGGAGAGCGACGACGACGGCGGTGAGACTTGCGGTCCCGCTTAGACCGACGGCGCGTCTTATCTCTGGAGCGCCGATCCTCGTGGGAACCCCGTCGTTTACGCGAGGAAGACTTAGGCCCTTTTGAAACTTTCGGAGAAAGAGGGCGAACAATACGGCTCGGGGGAGATGGTTTAGGAGACCCATCCAAATCCATTTGGTATCCATCAAGTGATATCACGTCCTCATCGCTTACCGGTTGAGGCATTAGAACGGCGGCGGAAGGCGGCCGAAGGAAAGACGGCGCAAAACGATCAACCGAAGACACCGACGGTTTCCTGGTCGAAGACCCTCGACGATCTTTCGAGGACGACGCGGACGGCCGAGAGCTCGCTGAAGTCCGAATTTCGGACGACGCGAAGCAGTCGGGCCCCGCTGAAGCCCCCGACGACGAAATCCGGTGCTTTCCGGCGGCCTGGGACGATTGGGAGAGTTCCACAACCTTACCGCCGACAAGGCCCCCCACAGGGGATGGGGCTGAAGGCGGACCCATACGGCCGGCTGGATTTGCGTTTCGCGAGCCTTCAAAAGACTCGACACGCGGAGAGGCGGTAGAATTAAGTCCGGCAGATGATTCCGGAGGCGGAATCTCGGGAACAACACCACCACTAGCACGCGGTCGATCGCAAGACGCCGCCCGAACCCGAATCGAGTCGGACCGCATCTCTTGAGATCGTTCGGACGTAGAATTCGCATCCGATTTCGGCATTTTGAAAAACGGATGAAATCGGATGAAAGGAATCTAAGAGGAAAGGAAAAAGATAGGGAGAAAAAAATTTGTAGTGGCCAGGCGAATGGCGAGAAGAACAGTGACGGTAGGTAGGTTGCAGGCGGGTTGCCTGCACGACAACATGACGCAGGGGCTTGGGGATCAATGGAAGGCATAGGTTGTGTTCTTATTCTTTTTCTCCTTTTTTGGCTAAAAAAGTGCGCCATGGCAGAGTAGCTGGGAGCTACTGCAATTCGTAAAACGTCCTCGGAGTCCATGTACTATAATAACCGCATGTATGTACGATCATAGATACTATCAATCGTAACCACAGTTGTCTAGGTCCCAAATTTAAGGTTTCTCGCCAGCTACCTTGATTTTGGGACCTCGAAAATTGTGGTTGTAATTGACAGTACCGTGGTTGCTGGTTGTAGTGATCGTCTCCGAACGGAATGTTGGTTTTTTTGAAATTTACCAATAAAATGTGCACAATGTTGGCGCATCGAACGGCTCCTATGCAAAGGGACTGCTATGATGAAGACGGCCGCATTCATCAGTCACAAATTATTTGTCATCAATCAATTATTGATCCACCTAATGACTAAGGCGATTGCAATTCTAGATATTATTTTGATAGATGACCTTATGGGAGATGAGTGCGTTATCTCACGTTCCGATTGGACACAAAAAGTATGAATGATAAAACGCTGCATGTGTATTTCACTAGAACTTACTGCACACATCAATCATTACTTTTGTGAGGTTTTTTAAACTTGTAAAGCCTAAAGGAGATCTTACGCTCGGTTCAATTTTGAACAAAACTACATTTTTCCTTGATACCTTCTCCAATGTAGAAGTGGGTAATGAAGGAATTCGATCCCGTAAACTTTGCTGGTGACGCACGTTTGACGACTCCACTGCATTATTCCTTTAGATGCCAATTGGTCAATCTTGTCCCGAGCTATTGGTGCGGCATTTCAAGAATCCAGCGCTTGCATCAAAGAAATTACCAACGCGATTCTTTCAAAACCTAGCATGGATTGCTGTTTATGGTACTGACTGTTATTCTCTTTCCACCACCCATAGAAATGTTTGAAACGATATCTATTAAAAGGTAGAGATGGAGTCAGATGAGGTCACATTCACTGTAGTAAGATCGGTTTTGAGTCAGCTCGCTCCAACGTCATCTCTACGTGACCGGTATTCTCCAACCTTCTCTACTCCACCTGTCCACGGGCACCTTATCTGCTTATTCTTGTGTCACTGTTTTTTATTGCTTTGGAAGAGTCTGTTTTTCTAGTTTTACGATGCGATGGAATGTAAACCATTTCGTCCCTAATAGCGCGAGTTCATAAAAGACCTACCTAATATCTCGATATTTTCCCCGTCGAGCTTCTGCGGAATATAGAGCCGCGTTTCCACTGTTACAAACAACATAAAGCATAGGTAGATAAGTGAGATCAAGTGGGAAATGGTATAATTCCGGTCTCCTACGGGACTCGAACCTGGTACCTCTCGCTCAGTCGGCAGACGCATACGTGCCAACTGAGCGCACCTGTGAGACAGTCTGGACCTAGGCTATTGCTAAATTTTGATACTCCTGAATTAATTCATCAACAGTTGATGCACTGTTGATCCATAGTTACTGTAGTCTATAGTAGTTACGAGTAGAACTTTTCTTCTGTCTCCAAGATTCTGGAAGGTACAGACTGGAGAAAGAAGTGAGATAATATTACCAGCAAATAATGATAACTTAGCGTAGCTGAACGCTCTGATATACAGCGTACCATGATCAATTGGTTAAAAAGAACTAGATTGTTTATTCTATGAACACATGAAACGATGGTTTAATAATTATTATAATACTCAATTATAATTGAGTAACCTGTAGGGTATTACTGGATGAGGTTTTAGTTCTCCAATTCACATAATTTCCTGAAACCCCGTTTACCAGTTATGGCATGAATCATGGGGCACATTTTCATGTCGCCAATGGGAATCGAACCCGAACTCCTTGGCAGCCCGCAGCTAGAGTCAATCGCGCTAGCCACTAGGCTATCTTCGGGGCTATTATTCGATTAAATTCCCGTTTTCGTCAAACTCTTTTTTGATTGTTTTATTCAATAAAAGGCCCCCGACGATGAATTATCAATATTTTGATTCGAAAACTTATGTCCGAGTCGGTGCAAGTTTAATTTACGAGAAATTTCTTGATTTCTTCCCAGTTTGGCAGCTGATCGAAAATTTAGGAAATCTCTCGTACCTATCGCATTTTCCATTCCAAGGTACAGATTAGAGCGTCAGTAATAGCTAGAGCTAGATAGCGTAACGGGCTAATTTTACTACTGTTGTCTACCTGTAACAGTCCACCTGTTATTATGGTCTTACTTATCTACAGGGAGTGATTGACCCGAAAAGGCAACTGTTGATTACGAGTCCTTGAACTCGGAGGTCAATGTTTCACTTGATTCGTACAAAGTGAAAGGATAATGCAGCGTGAAGTAGTGTAGTGAGTGTAATAATTGATTGTATAGATAGAATAGTAATTTAATAGGTATTTTATCTATACATTCAATTTTTACACTTATTGATCATTATTAATTATTAATTAATCATTATTAATTAATTAGGTATGATTAATTATCGATCATTTCTAGCGCCAATCACGAGGATTCAACAAATACACTTTGGCTCAAATTTAAGCTAGGCTTCCTCTCTTTAGGTACCTTTGCTATCCTTGAATAAATAGGTACCGGGGAATATTCAGATCAAAACTCCAACAACTCTGAAATTCTCCGAAATTCGTCACTATGGGCCTATTTTTACTTCCATATTTATGAAGTTAATGGAAGTATTAACTTATATATAAATATAAAAATTATGTATATTGTCTAAAATAAAGTATAAATTATACATTGTCTGAAAATCGAAAATTGGATCGGAGCTTCAGAAAAAACTTTTACGTGTTCACTTTTACTCAGAATCGTCTGTGGATACTTTTTATAATTCGGTAACTAGAGGTATCTTGATATCAGGCGGGGTTTAAAATTTTCATAGTGTGTTATTAACATTTTTGAAAATTGTATCTTCCAAATTAGTCAAAATCAAAATACGCTGCTGGAGATTTGTTTTGGAATTTTCAGGAATAGCTGACTAGAGCACTGAAGGAAGCACTAGAGGACTGGATAGAGCAAATAGCTCACTTCTGTGTCTTATAAAAAAAAGTTGAAACATTTCAGACGTGTGATTTTTCCAAAAGTTTTCTTCCCAGCGTTAGAGTCATTTGATTTGATGGATTTTTTGAGCTAAGTCGAATGAGACCATTGCCAGGTTGATAGCTTTCTTCGTTCAAAAGTTGTACCCCTCCAATGAACGCCCGTATAGAGCAGACTGCGAGGATTCTTCGATTTCATTGAAGTGTTGAGTTTCAGCAAAGATATTCGAACAAAATTTCACTCTTATACTTATTATTTTTTTTTTTTTGTTAAAAAAATATTGATTCGGTTTCCCCATGTCAAAATAACAGAATTGCTAGGTGTTTGAGCTCGCGGATACCAATACCAAAATATTGGAGTTTCATTCAAGTCTAGAGTATTTTATCGAGGCACCTACCACCCGAATAGGCGTAGATCCTGTTTTCAACATAGTTAGCAAAAATCAACCCTTTGCAGGGACGCGAGCTGTGTAAATGATAAACCCCAGTGTAGGAATTTGCAGCGTTTTTCTCGGCGTAGATAGGTACTTACCTACCGGGTAAAAATGTTGAAACCAGACCGAGACTTTTTATCCTTGGACCGAGAACAATCAGATTCCATAGCTCGTGGGACAAGGTCGTGAGAGCGCTTCAATCAGATCCTTACCTTCCATAGGTATCACCCGTATGGTTGTATCTTGCCGAAGTATAATTAAAAATTAAAATATATACCCAATATTGGCTGACAGATCTGTCATTTAAAACCAGTAGCGCACGGATCACACCAAGTATTAAATACTTTTATACCCAGTGGAAATCAACTCCTCAGATGAGGAAATTTTCATAATTTAAGGAGTTTATTTCAACAGGGTCGGTACTTTGTTTTTTTTTTTTTTTTTTACTTCCATATTTACAGAGTAAATGGAAGTATTTTAATCGCGGATAAACCCATAATAATATATGGGTCAAAATAATTATAAAATAATATTATTTTATATCATAAAAATATTATTTTGACATGGATACATTTTCACTAGGTAGGTGTTATGAGAGATTTTGTTCCTCGGAAAAAAATTATAATATAATCACAAATTATGCGATTCAAGAAAACAGTTGAGTGAAATTCTTGTAGTTACCGGAAAACATTGGTTTTTTTATTGGTTCATAAAAAAATTTGATAATAAAGGCACCACTTCTCTTGCTGAATGATGTTTTTCATGCATCTGTTCAAACGTCAGTTCATGTGCATGTCCCTCATACAGAGTCGTCCCGAAATAGGTAATGATAATTGACATGAGCCGAATTGGATTTCATATGTCGGGGAGGATTTGTCCTAAAATCGACAATTGGATCAGAGAATCATAAAAAATGTTTACCCGTACACTTTTTACTCGTATACTTTTTAATGGTCAACGATGAAAAAGGGTTCATTTTGAACATAAATGGCAGACTTGTTGCGGTACTTGCCGTCGATATTTTGTTCATGGTAGTACGTTGTTCCTGTTTAAATTAATTCCCGCACAGAGACAAAATGTGGAGCCCTCTTGCCCAATCTGGAGTGTTTTTACCGGCTTCACTTTCTGAGTAAATTTGCTCAGGTGACGCCAGTGATTGTCTTGTCTCTTCTATGTTATTTCGTTCAACGTGAATTACACCGTAAGTAAAACAAAGATTCCCCGCAAAATATTTGCATATCAGCAAGGACACTTACGCGGTTCTCTCTCATTATTTGATTAATTCTATGCGCTGTTCCTGCGACAGTTTGCACATGAGGTTCGTCGCCGGAAAAATTGCCAATTAATGGTGTTTTCACGTTCTGTTATTCACTCTAATAACGTCAGTCTTTCTGTCGTCAGCAAATCATGGATAGGGTCACACAGTGAAACACAGTCTCCTTCGCCAAGCTTTCGATAATATATTATCATCATCAAGGCCTATTTGTTTCACTGTGTGACCCTACTCCTGATTTGCTGACGACAGAAATTGAACGGCCGATCATTCACCGTCAGTCTTTCTGTTATGAAGTTGGGAGTAAAATTGCAATTTAAAAAAAAGTCTATTGCTGTTCTCAAAAAAGGGGAAAAAAAACTCGACAAAATTACAAAACGATCATTGCCGTCTTGCCAGAAACGCTAAATTTATTTTCTTTACCTCAAGATAATTAACTCTGAGCTTTTCTGATATGGTACCTAATACCTGATACTAAAAGGAGGTACTGGCTGGGGTCACAAACTTCCAGGACGTGAAGATCTGAACTCTTCAAGTCCTTATAACCCCTCGAACCCCTCAGCCACGGGATCGTACGGAAGGGATTAGTTGGGCGATTCCGATAGAACTATAATCACTTCCATTTCAGGGATTCGTCCGAGAAACGCAGGTCTAAGAATGAAGAATCCAGGAAAGGAAAACGATTTCTTTCCTCTCTTTTGAAAACGACTGAGCTAGTGGATCTACAACTTTTGAATCTGCGCTCTCATTTTGACCATAGGTCCGTGTGTGCTATTCGTATTACGAAGCAGAACGGCCGACGTCTGTGTACGACCTATGAATCTCTCGCGTGTTGGTGACCTCGACCGTTATACGAGCGCACCTCGACCGTTTGGACGTGTTCTTGTGTTTGCGTGTGTTTCAGTGCGAGGGAACAAGTTGGATGTTCTTCCTCCCATTGACACAGTCCCCGGTCCTCACCGCAGGTCCAAGGACGTTCAATCACCGTACCCGTCTCGTCCATCGTTGCAATATCCCAAATCCGTGATTGCTCCTCGATCCGGCACATCCTCCTCCTGTTTCCTGTGTAAACGTCAGGTCGACACCCGATGGGTGTTGGATGATCGACCGGTGAGATCATCGATCGGGAAGAAATATTCGGGTGCAATTGGTCATCTTGTGTGCTAGGACAAACGTAAATCCCTTCCCAAAAAAAAAAAAAATTAAACCAGTGGTGCGTAGGCAACACTCAACCGAATGGTCGTATTTTGAAACGTATTACACAATTTGATCATATTTTGACTGCATGTAAGGGCGTTTAGGCTGAAAATATCACTTTAAAAACTCACAATGCAAATACCTGCCTATCCTACCTATCTTGATACTTATCTACCAGTCTTTTTAACGCAGCATATTGTTTAATTTTGTCAAGCAAAATTCTCAACTTTTTCCATTTTAGTTTTGCTGATTTGTATGATACGACCGAAATCTTCAAATTGAAGATATTGGGTGGACAAACGTTTTTGTGGGGATTCCAACGAGTGGAAAACGAATTTTGTCGCTAAAGTAGTTTTCAATTTATTAAGAATTTCGGAAATTTTTAAAAACTCAAAAATTTCTCACTAAAACTGCAATAAAAACTAAACGGTTGGAGCTACCGCCGTGACGATGGTCTCATTTGATTCAGCATCAAAAAATCTACAGAAAATGATACCTCACATGGCAGTGTTACAAATTTCCTTAAAAACACCAATTTTTTCCCACTTCAACAGCTGTTTTACTGGCCCTAATTTAGGTAGGGTTCTGTCGAGACGTTAGGACCAACTGGATACGGAACCTGATTTTTGGTGAAAATTTCAAAAATTCACTATAACTCCTTCCCCCTGAAAACCCGGACGGACAAAAAATTTTAATTGCAGATTCGGATTCTACACCCCTTGAAACGTAAACCAACAAATTTACAGGGGGTGTTAAAAAAAAATTTCCTGACCGATTACAAAGGTTCATTTCTTAAGAAAAATGAACCAAAAATCAAAGAATAATGACATTTTGTAGGGCGCTAGATGTTCTTATTATTCAACCAAAATCTAAGGAAACCTGATGGAGGCCTTTAGCGTGAAAGTCCCCGGTGACTTGGCTAAAAGTTCGGGTCGGTCCGGGACCAAGGTCGGGTAGGTAAACCTTGAAAATTCCAAAAAATTTTCTCCCAATTCGTTTGGGAGAAAAACTGCGAAAGGTGGAAAATGATTCATCCTATTTTTGTATTCTACTCGTTCCATGGTGTGCTGTAGGCCTTCAAATTTTCACGGGGGCTTGAATTTTCGCAGATAGGTTTTCCGACTCCCTATGCTTGAAGCACTTTCAAACAGCACACAGTACCTACTTTCAGTGGTGTGCGATTCTAGCTCCAAAAGATTTCAGCAATGAATCATTTTGGAGATCATCATACAGTCTGTGGCCACCAAAGTTGATGCTACAATACTCGGGTAATGTAACTCGAAGCATCGCGTGTATGAAGGAATCAGAAGGTGTCTGGACAGGACCTGGTCCGGTGGGTCCTGGCCGGTTCCTCATTGGCAGTCATCTTAGTCATCCCAGATTCCCTCGATTGTTGGACGACTACCAATTTTCTCGCGGGTGAGTCAACCTCAACTCTCGTGCCCAGCTGCGGTGATACTCGCCCGTAACCTATTGTCGTTTTTGTAGTTGAACTTGTCAAAAAACGGAAAAAAATCGGGCATTGAAAGGATCGCTGACCCACGAAATAAGGAATGAGGTCACGATTTTTATGACGCGTCGGCTGAAAACAATACATAGTGAAGAGGACGCTGTAAGTACCTATCTATCAAAACCTCCGAATCTGATTAGGGTTCCTCCTTTGGCGCCTAATCTAACACTCACGTTAGATCAGTGAATCGGTTGACTCATCGCTTTGTATCAAAGAAAATAACACGATTTCCTACCAACTGTGGAGTGCGGACTAATTCAAATTGGCCGGTCAACCTTAGGTTTGTTACACAGACGTATTGACCTATGCAATCAACATGATCCTGCTAGTAGGATTTAGAGAGAATGCGCCACCTCATCAAAGTTCATTTTATTTTAGAAAATCTGACCTTTTTTAGGACCAAGAAATTATAACTAATTACACCCAATTACAGTGACCAAATTAATTTTCCTAAAAAAACGTTGTAAATTTTCCAATTTTAAGTCGGTAAATACAAGGAATACAGTTAGTTACCTAACCGAAGTTAACAAGATGTTAAAATTTAACATAATACATTTAGTTACCTAATCGAAGTTAATAAGATGTTAAAATTTACCACAGCATCAATGGAACTGAGTCATTTTGGGACAATTACAATACTTCCATTTACTTCGTAAATATTTGAGTAAAAATCTGATTTGTGAAAGTCTGGCATTTTTGGTACCACTATTTTGTATTTTTTAGAATTAGGTAATATTGGCAGCACTAATAAAGCCAAAAATGAGAAATTTTCGAATAAATTTGTTCTTGAAAATGAGAGAGTTTGCGTCCCACTGCTTATTTTCCAACGTCGGATTCTTTCACGACTTTTTGGTCCAAAAAGTATTTTTGCTGGATTTCTCGCTTGCTTTACCATAGAATAGGACGATTTCCCCTGAATTTTATGTCCTTAGTTGTTTATTTCCTTCGTTCCATTCTTTTATTTTGTATATTCATTTTATTTTATTCTTATTTAATTATTTTCAATTTTTATCTTTATTTTTATCCGTTTTTTTTCGACCGTTCTTAGAAGAATGACCATTATTCCCATAGAATGACCATAGAACTCCCATAGAATGACCATATTATCCATTTCTGGAAGTGGGGAAAGACTGCATAGATACATCATTTCTTAACTGAATGCATACCTACTTCCATTCAATTGACTAACATGTATTATATTGTTATGTATTGTATTAATTATTCTTACTTGCTCGAGTCGAATGAACCATCGCCCACGATGAACCCATCATGCGCTTTCACTCATTGGTGTAGTGAGTAATCGCGATGAATCGTAACCCAGTCACAATCATTCATTATCCCCGCATACCTAATTCATGCACAACCGACTTCCCATCGTTCCACCATGATGAATGATGATGTATCGTATCTTTCATCGTTCCGTAGTACTAGCGCAAGATATTATATTGTTGTAGATACCAATTTCATTGGATGATGGAATGTTAGATTCAGACACTAACAGCACAACCACTGATATTGAAGGCGAGACTTCAATGGGTATGAAAAACACTACATACTGTACTCGTTCATGTTGCGTTGTCTCGTCCACTTGGCTGTGGTTGCAATTATTGCGTTGTTGTAGCTATCAGCTTTTTGTGCACGTCACTTTTGATTACTGTGACCGTGGTCATGCCAAATACGTTTCATTCGTCCGTGCTTGCGCTGCGTGAATTTCAAAATGTACAAAACGTAACAGCGGATAGGTATCTAACGTAACAGCGATAATGGATTTTCACAAAGGACGTTTGCTTGATCAAGCCATGATAAATTGGATACTTGGAGCAACAGCATGTTTAATACCCCCCCCCACCCCACCCCAAAAAAGTTGGTTAAACGTCGGTTTACGACAAATGAAATTCATGCTTCTAGCTGCTGATCCGACTGACTGCTACGTCAAAGGAGAAAATCGAAGTAGAAGCTTCTCACCAAAAACGCAGTATTCACGCGGTCCCTGCGCAGGGCTAACGTTCGCTCACTATGATGAAAACAGGGGGCTATTCTGTAAACTCAAAGCGATATGCCTTCGGAAATCGAATTGCCATGCCAAATCCAATGGCAATCTGTGTAATGAGTCGACCACCAAGACATATTGCTTCAGTTTAACCGAATTGGCCTCCAGGATCAATGCCAAACTGGGCGAATAGGGTAATGTGCCCCGATATAGCATAACATGAGGTTTTCCGTCGTTAAATCCACACAAAAAGTTATTACTCACTTGAAAAAGTTTGAAAAGCTAGCTACAATATACTCCTATCAATGCCCGTTGTCCAAATTTGTCTAAAGTTTCATGTGACGAGAGAGCAATTAGCTTCTCAAAAAAGTTTTCGAGGGTCAGGAAAATGGCTGCTTAATAGGTACTATAATACGTAAAACAGCGAACAATTCAAAAAAAGAACACTCATTATACCTGCATCTCGATTTTCACTGGAAAGAGGAAGCGACTTGGGAATAGGACAACCTGTTTCTCACAACTTTTATTTTTTTGGAAAACCCTCCAGAAAAGTGCTGAAAAACAGTGTTCCGTCTTTATAACCTTCTTGGCGACCAGCTCACATCTGTCACGCCGCGCAGATCTAAATATTAGTCTAAAATTTAGACATTTAACATTTAATTTTAGTTAAGCCGAGTGTGCTGCGTATAGTCGGCTCAAAACCCCAGGTATGACATATCCGATATGATATGATATATATTGGGGCACCTTAACCTACCTACCTCGGTAAGAAATTCTTGACATTGACATAACTCCCACATTTCGGTAAGATTGATCCGCGCACTCCAACACCTTCAGCGACCATTCTGTTACTTTGACACCGTTGCACCAAATCAATATACTCAAACAAATAAAAGAGCGAAGTCCTGGTCCAGAAATCAGTACATGAAAAGGCCTAAAACTCTCGACTGCATGGACTAAATCGAGAAATCCATTCGGCCTTCAGCATACGGGCTCACTAAAACTACTATACCTTCCGAACGGTGAAAGCTATCAAAGTGGCGGCGGTCTCATTAGATCCAGCATGAAAAAATCTATCAAATTTAATATGCTGCTTATTGGGCTGAAACGTTTTCAGAGAAACCTGATTTTTCAAGATTTCAGCAATTGTTTTCGAAACCTTAAGATTGAGCTATTTATTGGCTTGGCTAAAGAATCGTAACTGTTCATGACCAAAATTGATTATTTCTGAAAATTAACGAAAGAAATCATCAGGTTTTTCAATACAACCAGTGGTGCGTAGATAACACACGATACTTCCTTATTTTGAAACGTAAAAGCGTGACACAATTTGATCGTATTATGACTGCATTTAAGGGGGTTTAGGTAAAAAATCTCAAAAAAACCCACTATGCCAATTTTAAAATTTGCCAAAATTAAGAATACGCCTCATTATCGGAATATAAAAATATCCACATAATCTGCAAGGTAAAACAAAGATTTTAAGGCCAAGAACGAGCAAATCGGTTCATTTTTGTGGCCGGAAAAAAATAAAATAGAAAAAAAAAATCGGAAGTAATGTGAGTTATTCAAATTACGATTAAACAGGGTGTTAGATCTTGCCGAGACAGACATTTCAGTCCAAGAAATTTGAAAAAAGGTTGAGATTTGAAGTAGCTATGGCCATAACTAAATGACCACAGACGGACACGCGGGCACACAGTCACTTGTTCAGGAAGTGATTTTGAGTAAATGTCTACAAGAAAAAGTTCTTCTGAAGCTCCCTTCCGATTCTCGATTTTAGGACGATTCCAATACATCCATTTACTCTGTAAATATGGAAGTAAAAACAAGGTTAATTTAATCGATCGATAAATGAGTCTTGTTCGATATCAACGCCTCTTGCTTGTCACTTGTTTGCTATTTTTGGTGCTAATTGCCACTAACAGCCTGATAGTTGGAGGTGGAGATTAGGCGGCAGGAATTTTCAAGCGGCCTGGAGAAATAGAACGGCGAGGCGCGTCGCGAAAGTCGAGTGGCCCAGCTGAGAGTTGTGATGAAATTACAAAATACCAATCACCCTGACTCATCGTCATAAGTTCCGGGGGAGCAACATTGCAATTGTTTCAGGAATTCTGTCACCCTGCTCGGCCCGTTGGTTCCATAATTTTTAATTGCATTTTTACGAAGTAAATGGAAGTATTGTTATCGTCCTGAAATTAGACATCGGAACGGAGGTTCAGGAAAAACTAATTCACTAATAACTATGTACTCTTTCAATTAGAATAACTGATAAACTAAGAAACTAATACAGAGCTAAACCAGTGGTGCGTAGATAACACACAATACTCCCATATTTTGAAACGTAAAAGTGTGACACGATTTGATCATATTTTGACTGCTTTTAAGGGTGTTTAGGTCAAAAATATCAAAAAACTCACTATGCAAATTTTAAAATTCGCCCAAAATGGAACAACGCCACATTTTCGGAATATGAAAAATGTCCACGTATTCGAAACATGGTAAAACTAAGATTTTAAGACCAAGAACGCTCAAATCGGTCCATTTTTGTGGCCGGAAAAAAATAAAATAGAAAACACTAAAAATGCAAGTATATCGGAAGTACTTTGCGTTATCCAAATTTCGAATAAACAGAGTGTTAGGTCTTGCTGAGACAAACATTTCAGTTCTAGAAATTTTAAAAAAGGTTGAGAATTGAGGGAGTTATGGTCATTTTTGTAAATGACCACAGACGGGCACACAGCACTTGTTCGGGAAGTGATTCTGAGTAAATGTGTATAAGAAAAAGTTTTTCCTGAAGCTCCGTTTCGATTCTCGATTTTAGGACGATTCCAATACTTCCATATACTCTGTAAATATGGAAGTAAAAAACTCAGAATCGCTTCCTCTAGTGTCTGCAGACATTGGTGGTTGCTTAGTGAGTTTTGTCGTGTTTTTGACCTAAATTTCCTTTAATGTATTGAAGTGGAAGTATTTGTTCAAGTATTGTGTGTATTCGCATCGCGATTCATCTCCATTTATCTCGCCAATTGTTGTGCTCTAATTTCCTTTCAAATTTTTTTTGCAGACGGAGGTGCCGTCGCGGACGAGGAGACAAGCAGAAGTAGGTACATATCTATAATACCAGTTCGTTTGTTCATACAAGACGGACGCCGTAAAATATCAGGCCTCTTGAACAACTTTTTTACTTACCAATTTTATTCGATTATCTTTTCCGAACCCCTTGATTGTTAGCCCATGATCAGGGTAGCGAGAGGTACAACACTGCCTCAGAGTTCGTCTCATTCCTTCTGTTCGAAATACATGAGGAAGGGAAAGAATATAGCGATTATTCTAAGAACTCGAGTTTTGCGATCTAAGTCGTGATACCTGTGTGTTGGTCTGTACCTGTAAGTCGCCCCATAAAGACCAGTGGTAGATAACGCACATTACTTCCATATTTTGAAACGTAAAATTTGGCATAGTTTTATCATATTTTGAAGGTGTTTAGGTCAAAAAAACTCCCTATGCAAATTTATAACTCGCCTTAAATAAAAATACCTCAAGTTATCGCAATATAAAAAAACACCCCAATATTCTCCAAGGCAAAAAAAAGATTTTAAGACCAAGAACGCACAAATCGGTTCATTTTTGTGACCAGAGAACTTGGGCCATAAGTTATGGCCATAACTCCCTCAATTCTCAACCTTTTTTCAAATTTTTTGGACTGAAATGTGTGTCTCGGCAAGACCTAACACCCTGTTCTGTCGAAATTTGGATAACTCACAGCCCTTCCGATATATTTGCATTTTAGTGCTATTTTATTTTTTCCGGCCACAAAAATGAACCGATTTGAGCGTTCTTGATCTTAAAATCTTTGTTTTACCTTGCAGAATATGTGGATATTTTTTATAGTCCGATAATGTGGCGTACTTTTGTTTTGGGCGAATTTTAAAATTTTTCATAGTGAATTTTTTGATATTTTTTACCTAAACGCCCTTAAAGGCAGTCAAAATATGATCAAATTCTGTCACAATTTTGTTTCATAATACGGAAGTATTGTGTGTTATCTACGCACCTCTGGTTTGTAAATGACCACAGACGCTTGTTTGGGGAGTGTTTCTGAGTAGATGTGTATGAGTAAAAGTTTTTCCTGAAGCTCAGTTCCGATTCTCGATTTTAGGACGATTCCAATGTTTCCTGTAAATATGGAAGTAAAAACAAATTCAACTCATTAGGGTATGGAAGTATCGTGTGTTATCTGCGCACCATCGCCATTGATCGGCCCAACTGATGCGTGCCGTCATCGTGTCTGTGTGCGGAGGGTCACGTGGGTGTGCGAGGCGAGGCTTGCAACGGCGACAAAACTGGGCGCGCGGATGGTCGCGGACTCCGAAATAATGAGGAAATCCGTATTGTGTTGGCCTGCTCGGCGATTACGTTTACTTTGTTAGAGTACGGGCCCTGATTATGCTCATCCTCCGCGATGCTCTGTCCTCGTCCTTTCCTCGTCCACGCAACCGGTTCTATGCGGCCACTGGATTTCACCTCCACCACGTTCGGGCGAACCTATGGCGCGCCATTTCGGCCTCTTCCGATCTCGCGTCCTCATTCGGTGCGCTCGTCTGGTTTCGGCCTTAACGTGGAAATTGACCAGCGGTGCGTCGATATCACACCCGATATTTCCATATTTTGACGTGTAAATTTGATAGGCAAATTTTGACTGCTTTAGAGGCTGTCTGTATAAAAACAATCTCAACAATACTCTCTGTGAAAATTTGAAAAAAACGCCAATAATCGAAATACGTCGTATTGCCGGAACAGAAATCCTCTTATTCTGCAAGGTAATACAAAAATTTTAAGGCCGATACAACCCTCATGTAGGTTCGGTTCATTTTTTGGCCTGGAAAAATGAGATCGAAAACACTGAAAACTTGAAAGTGCTAATATAGGTAGTGCGAGTAATCCGAATTGAATATGACGATGGGTCCTGCCAAAATGAGCATCCAAGTTCAAGAAATTTGGAAAAAAGTAGCGAATTGAGGGAGGTACGGCCATTTTTGTAACTCTCACAAACGGACACACCGCATTAACCGACACACAGACACTCTTGTACAGAGATCGATCCTGAGTAAAAGCGCAGGGCAAAGTGCCATAATATGGTACACCTTTCTACTTCCATACTTACAAAGTAAATAGAAGTATTTTAATCGTACTAAAATCGGGAATCGGAACGGAGCGTCAGAAAAATCTTTTATTTATACACATTTAGTCAGAGACACTTCCCAAACAAATGTCTGTGGTCATTAACAACCAGTGGTGCGTAGATAACACACAATACTTCCATATTTTGAAACGTGAAATTTTGACACAATTTTATCATATTTTATGGGTGTTTAGGTCAAAAATGTCAAAAAATTCACTAATAAAATTTTAAAAATTCGCCCTCAAAAAAAGTACGCCACATTATCGGAATATAAAAAATATCCGCATATTCTGCAAGGTAGAACAAAGATTTTAAGATCAAGAACGCGCAAATCGGTTCATTTTTGTGGTCGGAAAGAATAAAATAGAAAACACTAAAAATGCAATTATATCGGAGGTAGTACAAGCTATTCAAGTTCCGATTGAAGAGGGTGTTAAGTCTGGCTGAGACAAACATTTCAGTTCAAGAAATTTGAAAAAAGGTTGAGAATTGAGGGAGCTATGGTCATTTTTGTAATTGTTGTCATTACCTCGCAGAATATGTGCATAATTTTTATATTCCGATAACTATGCGTATTTTTATTTTAGGCAAATTTTAAAATTTGCATAGCGAGTTTTTTGATTGACCTAAACACCAAGTTGTGCCAAAAATGTAAATTTCAAAATATGGAAGTATCGCGTGTGCTTCACTGGTTTAAAATCGCTCTTTAGACCCCTAATTGGCCCAGCATTTTTTCACCAAAATTGCCAAATTGTTTTAAAATTTTTGTTGTGTTTTTTGAAACTTTTGATCCTTGAAGCCACCAAATCAGACAAAGCAAATTGCTCTGGTTCAAACATTTACGTATCAAAATATGGAAGCATTGTGTGTAGTGGTACGCATCACTGGTTTTCTATTCGTTCATCGGTATACAACGCCTCATAGTCGTCGTTCTGCAAACCCTCTCAACCGATCCGTGTTGTCGTAGAGCATCAGCTGAGTGAGTCGAGCTCATGCTGCGAAAAAACAACGCGGATCTATTTTTTTTTAGTAACCCACAGTTCAAGCATGCTTCCATAAGTTACGTTCATCCTACTCAATGTTGCATTTAATTTGCCGCATTCGCCGATACTCTAATTAATTAATTTATTTTTTCCATTCCACGGCCGGATGCCCAAGATGCGATTGCAGTTGCTGATAACTAATAAAATGATTATACTGACACGGAAAAAGAGAGAAATGTATGGAATGAAATGTATCTGCGTTAAGCATTGATAGAAATGAGAGAGAATCTCCTTCCTCTCGCAAGATGGAAAACTTTGTTTGGTACTCTGGACAATAATTCGTACAGTTTGGCCAGAGAAGTGCCCTATTGATAATTTCCCTAAATTTTCAGTTTAGTATGATCTAAATTTTTATCACTTTCGATTTTAATTTTATAAATTAATCCTACGCCAAAATGGGCTTAACAGTGACGAAATCGGTTGAGCCGTCCTTCCAAGAATTAGTGTTAAATACGAAACCGATTTTGATAATCAACAGCTTATTTTCTTTAAATCGGCCCTCTGCCGAGAGCAGATCAATCGAACTTTAACATAATTTTCTACAGTATCCGTGAATTTTCAGAAGCTCAACTTTTTTAATACCTTATTTCAAGCATCACTCAGCCACCCCCTTTTATTTTATTATGGATTGATGATTTGTCGTTTTCAACTTTCTTTCAGCGACCAAATCCTCTGTGCACATTGTAACTGAAATGCAACGATTCTTAGCTGGTGAATAAGTGCTTTGAAATTTTCGAGCTAATCGACCGAAAATTGTTTACAGTTATCATCACCCCGTCTCCTGCGGCATGTGAGCCCGAAACAGTTACCATCAGCTTGAGACAGTCAGATGACTTGTCCATCTACTATTTTCCGAGTTGCACTCGGGTCCAAAAATGTGGCGGGTGCTGCGGTAACTCCGAAGCTCTTGTGTGTCAACCGGTTGAGATTGAAAAACTTTATTTCAAGGTTGGATTCGCGATTTATTTTCTCTGCACGTGTTATTTGCGTGGTTGTATATTAATATTTGAGAATATTAATGATTAATTTTCTTTAGATTGCAGTGAAAAAGTATCTGGGAAGACGAAGATGGAAAACTCTCGCTCCGAAAATAATCACTGTGGAAAGACACGTCAAATGCGCATGCGGGTGCTTGATAAAAGAAACAGTGAGTGAACTCTTGCATCTTGGAGCAGCCCGAATCATTCTCTAATATTGTTTGAGAATGAAATTCACGAAAAAGAAAAAACTACGTTGGGCTCTGATAACGCGTATAATTTTGGCAGAAATTGAACCTCCTGATTGTCGGGTTTGAGCTCTCCTTCCACCCGGGGACACTTTCAGATGCGAAGCTTAGCTTCCGCCAGAGCGATGATCCCCTGCTCAAATTTATTTCATGTTAAACATTCTGAGGTGAAGCATACTCGAAGTTCCCCGAGGCGAAGACAATGGAGGGGGATGGGGACCCCAATTTTCATGGAGGGCCAACTTCACCAAAATTATAGCCGAGCCGCTAGGTAAACTCACAATGAAACAGAAACTCAAACTCAGAATCGAACTCGAAGTCAAACTCACAATGAAGAAGAAACTCAAACTCATGATCGAACTCGAAGTCAAACTTACAATGAAACAGAAACTCAAATTCATAGTCAAACTCACAATAAAACAAAAACTCAAACTTATAATCGAACTCGAAGTCAAACTCACAATGAAACAGAAACTCAAACTCATATTTAAAATCGAAGTCAAACTCACAATGAAACAGAAACTCAAACTCATATTCGAAATCGAAGTCAAACTCACAATGAAACAGAAACTCAAACTTATAATCGAACTCGAAGTCAAACTCACAATGAAATAGAAACTCAAGCTCATATTCGAAATCGAAGTCAAACATACAATGAAACAGAAACTCAAACTTATAGTCGAACGCGAAGTCAAACTCACAATGAAACAGAAACTCAAACTCATATTCGAAATCTAAATCAAACTTACAATGAAACAGAAACTCAAACTCTTACTCGAACTCGAAGTCAAACTCACAATGAAACAGGAACTCAAACTCATAATCGAACTCGAAGTCAAATTCACAATGAAACTGAAACTCAGAATTGAAGTCGAAGTCAAACTTACAATGACACAAAAACCCAAACTTATAATCGAACTCGAAGTCAAACTCACAATGAAACAGGAACTCAAACTTATAATCGAACTCGAAGTCAAACTCACAATGAAACAGAAACTCAAACTCATATTCGAAATCGAAGTCAAACTCACAATGAAACAGAAACTCAAACTTATAATCGAACTCGAAGTCAAACTCACAATGAAATAGAAACGCAAGCTCATATTCGAAATCGAAGTCAAACTTACAATGAAACAGAAACTCAAACTTATAGTTGAACTCGAAGTCAAACTCACAATGAAACAGAAACTCAAACTCATATCCGAAGTCGAAGTCAAACTCACAATGAAACAGAAACTCAAACTTATAATCGAACTCGAAGTCAAACTCACAATTAAATAGAAACTCAAGCTCATATTCGAAATCGAAGTCAAACTTACAATGAAACAGAAACTCAAACTTATAATCGAACTCGAAGTCAAACTCACAATGAAACAGAAACTCAAACTCATATTCGAAATCGAAGTCAAACTTACAATGAAACAGAAACTCAAACTTATACTCGAACTCGAAGTCAAACTCACAATGAAACAGAAACTCAAACTCATATTCGAAATCGAAGTCAAACTCACAATGAAACATTAACTCAAACTCATATTCGAAATCGAAGTGAAACTCACAATGAAATAGAAACTCTAACTCATATTCGAAATCGAAGTCAAACTCACAGTGAAACAAAAACTCTAACTCATATTCGAAATCGAAGTCAAACTCACAATGAAACAGAAACTCAAACTCATATTCGAAATCGAAGTCAAACTCACAATGAAACAGAAACTCAAACTCATATTCGAAATCGAAGTCAAACTCACAATGAAATAGAAACTCTAACTCATATTCGAAATCGAAGTCAAACTCACAATGAAACAGAAACTCTAACTCATATTCGAAATCGAAGTCAAACTCACAATGAAACAGAAACTCAAACTCATATTCGAAATCGAAGTCAAACTTACAATGAAACAGAAACTCAAACTTTTACTCGAACATGAAGTGAAACTTACAATGAAACAGAAACTCAAACTTATAATCGAACTCGAAGTCAAACTGAAGTTTCAGCAGAAACTGAAGTGTAGCAGAAGCTCCAAGTGAGTTTGGGTGAGTTCGAGTTTGATTATGAGTTAAAGTTTCTGTTTCTTTGAAAGTTTGACTTGGAATTCGATTATAAGTTTTAGTTTCTTTTTCATTGTTAGTATGACTTTGAGTTCGATTATGAGTTTGAGTTTCTTTTTCATTGAGAGTTTGACTTCGAGTTTGATTATGAGTTTTTGTTCCACTGTGAGTTTGACTTCGAGATTGATTTTGGGTTTGAGTTTTAGTTTCACTGTGAGTTTGAGTTTCTTTTTTTTTGTGAGTTTGACTTTAAGATAGATTATGAGTTTGCGTTTTTCTCTCATTGTGAGTTTGATTTCGAGTTTGAGTTTATGTTTCATTGTGAGTTTGATTATGAGTTCTAGCTTCTGTTTCTTTGTGAGTTTGACTTGAAGTTTGATTGTGAGTTTGACTTCGATCGTTTTCACTGTGAGTTAGAGTTTCTGTTTTATTGTGAGTTTGAGTTTCTGTTTCTTTTTGAGTTCGACTTGGAGTTCAATTATGAGTTTGAGTTGCTTTTTCATTGCGAGTTTGTGTTTTTTTTTGGCATTGAGAGTTTGAATGTGATTTTGAGTTCCTGTTTCATTGAGAGTTTGACTCCGAATTCGATTATGAGTTTGAGTTTCTGTTTCGTTGTGAGTTTGAGTTCGAGTTCATTTATGAGTTAAAGTTTCTGTTTCTTTGAAAGTTTGACTTGGAATTCGATTATAAGTTTTAGTTTCTTTTTCATTGTTAGTATGACTTTGAGTTCGATTATGAGTTTGAGTTTCTTTTTCATTGAGAGTTTGACTTCGAGTTTGATTATGAGTTTCTGTTCCACTGTGAGTTTGACTTCGAGATTGATTGTGGGTTTGAGTTTTAGTTTCACTGTGAGTTTGAGTTTCTTTTTTTTGTGAGTTTGACTTTAAGATAGATTATGAGTTGGCGTTTTTCTCTCATTGTGAGTTTGATTTCGAGTTTGAGATTATGTTTCATTGTGAGTTTGATTATGAGTTCTAGCTTCTGTTTCTTTGTGAGTTTGACTTCGATCGTTTTCACTATGAGTTAGAGTTTCTGTTTTATTGTGAGTTTGAGTTTCTGTTTCTTTTTGAGTGACTTGGAGTTCAATTATGAGTTTGAGTTGCTTTTTCATTGCGAGTTTGTGTTTTTTTTTGTATTGAGAGTTTGAATGTGATTTTGAGTTCCTGTTTTATCGTGAGTTTGACTTCGATTTTGATTATGAGTTTCAGTTGCTGTTTCTTTGTGAGTTTGACTTGGAGTTCGATAATGAGTTTGAGTTTTTGATTAATTGTGAGTTTGACTTCGAGTTTGACTATGAGTTTGAGTTTCTGTTCCTTTGTGAGTTTGATAGTGAGTTTGAGGCTTCATTGTGAGTTTGAGTTTCTGCTTCGTTGTCATTTTGAATATAAGTTTGAGTTCTTGTTTTGTCGTGCTGTCTGCATGTTCAGGCTTCATTGTGAGTTTGAGTTTCTGCTTCGTTGTGATTTTGAATATAAGTTTGAGTTTGAAGGGATGCCAGAAAGTTTTGGGGAGTCGCCCCCCCCCCCCCATTGGTACGGGCCTGCTCACTCCTCAACTCCTCAAGGGGGTAATTTGGTCGTGTGATGCAATCAGCTGACCAACATGGTATCGATTGATTTCAGGATTGCACACCACTTCAAGAGTACAATACGGCAGAATGCTCTTGCAAATGTACAAACACGGATGAGAAAAAGAAATGTGACGCGGACAAAGTAAACATGAAATGGGATCACGACTCCTGCAGCTGCAAGTGCAAAAACGATCCGATCTGCTCATCCGGTTCAATATTTAACAGCAATACGTGCAGGTGAGCTCTCAGTAGGTATGGTCGAAATCTATGCTGCCGTGCTTGTCATGAGTGCAGTACCTCCAATTTTTTGCGGTAAGTTCATTGGAGGGTAATAAACCATTTGCTGGGGCAAAGTTCACTAGGAACAGCCGTTTTCAATCCAAAATCGCAAAGGAATTTTGCTGCTAACAACTGGACAGTTTGAATATTGCTAAGCTTAGTTGCAGTTACTCTTACACGCTACACTGTGAAAAACCCGTGCATAGAAACAGGTGGTATTGTCAAAAAACGAATGAAATCTAAAAAAAAACGCTTCTTCTCGCGTTTTATATTTTTGGAGATTTGAGCGGTACTGCACTCTTCCTAAGCACGGCGGTACTGCTCTCTAAACAGAGTAGAAACTAATTTTATGCAGTATGAGATTAACCCAAGAGATTTGTATTGACCTCATTTTGTTGAATGCCTCGTAACTGGACCCACACAACAAGTATTCAACAACAAGTTCTCTTGTAGCCTTGACCTTATGGAAGATGGGAAGTTGAGTCGATGTGGGTTTGTACTTCTCTGACACCATGGACTCCAATTGATGCAAAGATCGCTGTCATACTATCGGAGTGATTCTTTTTTTTTAGATAATAACAAGTCATTGTCGGTAGGCCAATTAAATGTACCTACAGATTCGATCTTGACGTGGCCTGTGACCCTGTGAACTTCTTTCGTCAAGACAAGACTTGAGTGCTGTTTTTGAGTTTAGGGCCATGATTTTTCAAAATCGGGACTCAAGAAGCATTTCTTTTTACTTTTGACCTTTACCCTCCAACATTTGGCCTCTCACCCTACAGAAAGTGGAAATGGCCATAGTTTTAATGCATGCTTTAGATTGGAAGTTGCTGATATTGATTTTTTTGCCCAGATGTGAAGAAGAAAGGCTTTCACTTAGACGACCTGCCTCATAATTGAAAGATTCACCAATGTTCATCTCTTTTGGTGGATTTTTTGCCCGCTGCCTCGGCTCGGACGGACTGGTGCAATCGACTAAAATTGACTTCAGTATTCCTTCAGCTATTATGGAAGAGAACTACTGAGACTCCTATAGACGTATTTATGATAAAATTGTTCTTCGTTCGTAATGTTTCCTACCTGTTGAGATACCTAGTAATTTATAATATATTTAAGTTCGATGAGTAAAGTATTTTAGTGAGACTATTCAGAATAGTTGAACCATTAGGTAATGTCGTATTCAGATAGAGCATTTTCTATTCACGAAATGTACTGTAATTTTGAACTAGTGAATATTATATTCTCCATTTTCTTCTGTAATACGTACGCAGCGTGATTGATGAGCAATGGAGGTTTGATTTAGGTATTAGCCAATCTATTGACGAGTCACTCTGTGCCAGAACAGCAAATTTACTCATGTTTTATCGCTGTATTGGTCAAAAATAAATTTTTCAGATCAATATATCTAAGTGTGGAGTTATATTGTAGAGTAGTTTAATTCATACTGTTGCTCGATTTTAAGCAATAATCACGGCTAGCTCTTGACTACTGATGTATTTTGTGATACAAGGAAATCTACTGTAGTTCAAAATTGGACGCAAGATATTGTTGAGCCCACCTAGTCTTATCAGGTAGGATGAAAATGATAATAATAACTTCGTTAAGTATTTTCAAACTTGTTTTTTTTTCCATCGAGAAAACGTAGAGCACTTTGTCCAGATGGTTGATATTATTCCCGTGATCTTTACAGGGGTTCACGGTTTATTCAAGAGAACCTTGCTCTCAACTCGACACTCAGTGGTTGATCAACTTCTGCTGCCAGATAGGCGAAATAGAAAATTTGGTTACCAAATCAATCCTTGCTCAAAATTTCATGATTCTGACGAAATCTAGAAATCCTCGCAATCTACCTCATGAACAGTTCTGGGTGCTCGCTGTCAGGGCGATAACTCCCATCCTGCAAACAAAATCGACTAAATTTCCAAAATTTCCATTATTTCTTTTGAAGACTTTAGAAAGATTTTTTTTGTTTGAGCAATTACGTTGGTTTATCGTTGACTAATGAACCATGAATGGAGGATACAGATATGCCACAAATATAGAGGCTCATTAAAATAAATATAATTCGGGTCGTGAGCACAATCGTGTGCATGCGCGGAACAATCCAACTTCTCAGTTGTATTCATTTATAAGAAAGACTCATTCAAGACGTTTTTTTTTACTGCTCTAAAAAAAAACGAAGTACCATCAACTCTGGGGCACCCTGTGTAAGCGTGCATGAAAGTGCAAGAAAATGAGTATCAAGAATAATGCTTCTATGCTAACATGTTAATTACTTCCATATTTACAGAGTAACTGGAAGTATTGGAATCGTCCTAAAATCGAAAATCGGAACGGAGCTTCAGAAAAAACTTTTACTTATACACTATTACTCCGAATCACTTCCCGAACAAGTGTCTGTGTCCGTCTGTGCGTCTATGGTCATTTACAAAAATGACAAAAACTCCCTCAATTCTCAACCTTATTTCACATTTCTTGAACTGAACCCTGTTAAATCGGAATTTTAATAACTCACAGTACTTCCGATATATTTGCATTTTTAGTGTTTTTATTTTATTTTTTGTCGGCCACAAAAGCGAATCGATTGGAGCGTTCTTGGTCTTAAAATCTTCGTTTTAACTTGCAGAATATGTGGATATTTTTTATATTCCAAAAATGTGGCGAATTATTTTTTGGGCGTTATTTTAAAATTTGCGTAGTGAATCTTTTGATATTTTTGACCAAAATACCCATCAAATATGATCATATTTTGTCAAAAATGTACGTTTCAAAATATGGAAGTATGGTGTGTTATGCACTGGTTTTTGGCTATATGCTGATGGCAAATTTTTGTTTTCCTTGGCTTGCATAACAGGCATGGCCCCCATGCTTACATCCTTGGCCCCTGGGTGAAGGCCTGTAAATAACTGTAACTGTAACGCCTGAGTGAGGTAAGAATATTATCGTGGGCTCTTGGACCATTTGTCGTCCTAATATAGTTCTTGTATTCAATCAAGTGGCAAAATCTTCTGGCCCAACAGCAAGCTCAACATCACTTCCAATGGTAGGGTGAATAAGCGTTAAACGAAATGGTAAATTGACTCTTTCATTCTTGAAATCCATCAATTCTAACGTTTACAAATTTCTATTTGCCAGTTATCAACAAAAATTTTAATTGACATCATAAACTATGTATTTTTTGCAACATGTTTTTCATTTTATAACAATAGAATGCCATTGAAAACAATCTATATAATATGACAACAACGTTTCTCTAGCTACATTAGGCATTGAGTGAAAAACCAGAGAATATTTACATAATTTTGTTTGTGATTCATTAACAACAGAATTTAACAAGCTATATATGTAAAATAAACTATAGTATGGAAGTACATTCGTATTATCTAAGTATTAAGATTTCTTGTGATTAACTTTACATTCTATACAATAAGGTACTTTACCAACTACCTACCTATTGTAATAATTCTATTTACATGTTTGGCATTCACCAAGAGAAAAATTGACTCATTACTTAACTATATTTTTGACTATGAGTATGAGGAAAGAAGTAGAAGCATTTAATAAAGTCTTTTTGGGATCTGCAGCTTTGCAATATATACATTTTTCTACAGCCAAATGAGCCAAAGAGTTTATAGAAAAATAATTATTTTTATCGATAGGTAACAATCTAATTATTTAATTCCCAACCATTCTCAAAAGGGATCAACGGGTAAATAAATTTGAGAGAAATCGGCTCGAACTCTGGACTAGACGGCTATTGAAACCATTTCATACTAATTAGACTCATCATGGCGAGAAACATGTCGGTGGAGGTCAAGGAGACTGTCACGACACGAGGTAGGTACATAATAATGATAGTTTGATGGGACAAAGCAGGTTGGCTGCTGTTCACCAAACAAGCCCAATGAATGCTCCAATACGCGAGTTCATTAGTTCAACATTATTACAGCCACTGTTGAAGAACTATTGTCAAATACCTGCCCCCACATATATGGGGCTACCCCCCATGTATTTAGGGTTGCACTACTTTTTACACTCAACCATACGCTATTAGCTAGTGATTTGCTAGGTCGCACTGCAAACCAGATGAGCGAGCAGTTTAAATTAGGTAGTACTAGTTGAGGGTGAGAAATCCATCTTCAGAAAAGTAAAGTAAATCCCCGTTCTGGAGTTACTTTTTGCAAAACTACCAAAGTTGTCCCGGGCATGCCCTCCTGTTCTCAAGAAGAAGGCCAGAACTGCAATCCTCAGTTCAGTCGTATTTAGGTCGGTATCCAACAATAAATCTTTTACGTTTAGCAAGAAAATACAAATCCCGCCCGGAAACTTTGATGGCTTTCCTTATAAAAATATCTGCCTTTCCGCCGTCCACACTTTTCCATCTGAACGGCCGGACAGAAAACTCTGAACTTTCCATAATGTGCCAGCCTTGGTCCCAAACAACTCTGAATTTCTAGCCGATTCCTTAACTTCAATTTCAAAGCACTTCATCAAGTTCCCTTGGTTAGAAAAAATTATTCCTGATTCATGATATAAAGTGGGAAATGGCAAACATTTCTTCCAACGTCAGGTTTCGGACCTGGCACCTCCTGCTCTCAAGGCAGGCGCCTTGAACCTTCGGCCACGGAGAGCCTGGGTCCAAACATTCTAGGAGGTCCACTCAAGCCACACGTTGCCTTCGAGGAACAATCTTATCATCACCTGTCTTTTCTAATGATTTGATATTATTGCGAGTAGGTATTACTATTTTTAGGTTTTCGAATGCCGACTTGAAGAGACCTTGGTTACTGGCTGAATCGTTCGAGATTTTATTTAGTTGTAGTGAGCCAATTTTGACTATTTGACGTTATCAAAAAAGCCTTCCAGCGTATAGTGGACGTGTGGACTGACACCACGTTTTAGCAGCGTAAATTTTGTATTAAAAAAAAAAAAAAAACGATGGAACGGGGAGCAAACCAACTAGGTTCCAACCCACCCGACTCGGACCCATTGTAAATTGACCAAGTCGGTCCCCCGTATCTACTTGGTCCGACAAAAAAATTGCGGGACTGTCACTGTCATGTGAATTGTATTGATAGGGATAAGTAATAATTAAGTATGCAATAAATACTCGTAGTATACGTAGCATACAATGACCATTATCAAATGAATGTAAAATTACTACCCAATAATCTTCATTACCTACCTGATTAAAATTAATTAGGTACCTAATTATCTTTCCCAGAAAATCTTCTCAATACCGTGAGAGCCCAAAAACAGAATGAGACTTTATTTTGCTGAACGGGCCTAAAATTTGTATCCTACAATGAAACCTGTAGAAGCAAAATCTGGTTGAAATGGAACAGTTTTTGAGGTCCCCCCCCCCAGATTCAAATTCTGAACTACTGTGCATCACTCATCTCTAGAGGGGACCGAGTTGTCCACTTTCACTCCGTTGGACCGAGACGTAGATAGTTGCAATTCAGGACCTAGACTTACTGTCGCACCTTCACCCTCAACCAGTACTAATCTTTTATCTCAAGTGGGCTTTTTTGAATGGCTGATGAATACTATGATCGTCAGTAATAGCTTAAAGAAAGTATAAGCTGTAAGCAATTGCGGACTGAGGTGTACCAATCCGGTGCAGCAACAGCACGAATCATTGTACGCAGGTTCGATTTGAAGTGAACAATTTTTTGCCGTCGACTAGGCATCCATTTTGGTAGGTACTCTAATTGTTATTGCTAAAAATTTGACAATAGATTCTGACCCCTTGACAGAGCGTAATAGCCAAAAAATAATAGTTCCGCCATTTTTCTCTGGCTGTAAAGGATTTCCCAGTAAGTACTATTCAACAAAAAAATGTAGTATCAAACAAAAACTAACTATGAATTTGAGAATTCGATCCGATGAATACAACTACAAATTCATTTCGACAACTCACGGGCCATTATACAAATGTTATAATATGTTAAAACCATACTTCAATCACAGATACGAAATGGTTCTTGCGATGAATCATTTTTACTTATAAGAGACTACTAAATCTCTAATAAAATCTATAATATTTTAGCCTGGAAGACATATAAGAGTACAATAAATTTGTTACGATATTGAAGTTATCATTTCGAAATAAAATTCACCATCAATGAACAGGCTGAAATATTGCGCATTAAAAACTGTTGTTGGTACCTACAGAAGTATTCTAGCAACGGCATTCTAGCGGGGGTGAGACTGATTGTCCATCGTATTGCACAACAGTAAAAGATTTCGGAAAAATTGTTCGAAACTACATCACTGAATTCTTATTGAAATCAATTTTCAAACATGTTTCCAATAAATCCATGTTTTTTAGTAGTACCTACCTATGTTTCTAATCGAAATGATGGTTAGTTGGGCCGTTAGCTGGATGTGGGACTATGATCAATGATTGTTCGTGTAAGGGCTGGTTGTTCAAAACTTCAGATTCAATTTGTAAATTATTGTAATTCACGGTGACGAGCGGCCGTTGCATTTTTTAATGGTTCATTAGAAATATTTGGAGATTCGTTTGACCAGCCCTGAACTTCAGCACACGTACATCAGCTTATATGGTGCCGCGTACCAACAATTTATAATACTAATCACGTTATAAACAAAGCACAAATTTAATTGGATAAATCGAGAAATCGCAATTTTTGAACGTAATATTTACGAACTAGCTCAACATTTTTGTACAATCATGAACTTCTAAACTTAATCTTAAGATACTAATGGGGAACGTGATAACTCTACTCGTGATATATAAATCTCAAAATTAAATTATGGATTGACTAGATATGCCTACATGAATAGGTAACAATAAACGTTAGGCCGAATCAGGGTTCATACACAAGAAGACGTAACACAAGAAGAGATTAAATAAGGCACTTGGTGCTAATTAGGGAAGTACAATAAAGGTGAAAATCGTATCAAACGGGATTGAGTGGTCATCTTTTTCTTGTTGAATAGACCAAATTTTTCCACGTAAAAATAAATTTCACCAACCTACATGTTTTTTTTTCTAATAGAAGTCGTTTGGTTATCAGCGCCCGTCGTTGGATTCCTTCTTGATTGCCACCACGAAGCCTAATATCAAAACAATTCCGTCGATTGATAATTGGAGTCTCAAAAAGATCGTCAATTTCTTCTCACGATTCAAGAAGTGGGACCTTTCTAGTACGATTGCTTGATACACAGATCGAGAACGGACCTAGTGAAAGGGATGCCACATCACTCTCCCTCCTAGGAAATTTAAACAGTTTAGTTGACTTGGCCAGTAGAGTGTACGGGGTGAGTCAAGTAGCCAATCGGCTTCACAGAAACTCAGGGTCGCCGCAATTTCCAGGTGGGTAACGTCACATGGACAAAAGGGACTTTTGGTTACTTAGTCAAATAACCAGCTTTGTCTTTATGAGGGTGGATTTTTTCCTGAATCATACGCACGTGTTCTCATTTTGTGTCAATTTCGATTACCATTTTCTACAGTGGTTGGTACTCGCCATTCACAGGGAAGACCAAATCGAAACTATCCAGGAATCAATCTTTTAGTTTTGATCAATCTTTAGTCTACCAAGATCGTGGTGGCATTTAATTGGAAAGCAGACGAGGAATACATAGGACCCGAACTACTTGAACCTACAAGTAACAATACCTTGGTGTCATTACGTTGTAATCAGTATCGACAATACGGTGGCAAAATATTTAAACAATAATCAGCTGTCAGCTTCGTACTCCTCCGATTCTCGATGGACTAACGCTTGAACCACTCGAGGCAGTTCGCTGCTTCGCCTGAACGTTGATCGCCGACTGATGGCTGGGGCAATGCTGTCCGGCGATGGCTCTGTAACGGTTATGCACACACCTGTGCCAGAATCGGGTAGATCGAGGGAGCACTGCTTCGTCAAAAGAGGCGGAGCCCCTGTATCGCTTAAGACGTCAGATCTAAATGATGAAAACAACTTGAGGTCATTCATCGTCATAACATACATACCATTATTGTATTCACGTTTAATTTGGACTCGAAATTTCTGCTCATAATCGTATTAAATAGAGTCACGTTACTCACTTGTTGGACATATTCTCCACGTCATTCGGAGGTTGAGTACCAGAAAGTAGTAGAAGAGGAAGATTGAGCCAAGTGGAACCGAGTTCTGACAAGTCACTCGCATCGCTTGCACGGGACGATTTTCTCGATGACGCCCTCGATCCTCGATGGACGTGGAGGAAAGCCGATAAACGGCCTTGCCACCCTCCACCAGGTGATGATGTCTGTGTAACGCCATCTTCACCGTCAGCAAACGAACCTTCGAGCTTCCGCCTGAGAAAACGCACAATAAAGAACAAATTTACAAAACCTGAGCGTGTGTAGAAACTAATTGAAAATAGACACGTCTTCGATGAGCTGTTTTTTGTTGACAGGGTGAGCTCTTTTGATTGTGCACCACTGTTGAGAAGCAAAGGATGCTATTTTCCATCCTGTACGAATGGCATAGAATAGACCCACCTTCTGTAATCCCTGTAGGCTCGCTGGATGCTCCTTGCAGCTCGGTCTTGCCTCTTCCACATTCTAGTTGATGATATGATCTCCAACTCCTTCCTAGTTGGAAATTGTTTCTTAAATTTCACATCCATCTGATCTTGGAGCTGAAATCAGCATCATAGCCATGTCACAGAACGATGCATTGAAGTAATGACCAATGGTTTAGATTTTTTTTAGTAATAATATCGTGATTCTCCATTTCGGATCCAATATTTTTAAAAATCAAATACATATTGCTGACCTTCTTGAAATCTTCTGTTTCTTCAACGTGACCCAACACATGTTTAACAAGAGCGTGAAGGATATCTAAACAATGGATGCGGTTCCCTTTGGCAATTGGTAGATTGAAGCTGACAAGCGCTACTGTGTTTGGTTTTGGTATCCCAAGTGGAGGGTCCAAACTGGCGATAAAATCCGACAATTGGCCGAACCGAATGAACTGCGCTGCGTGTGGATCAAACCTGAAACATAGCAATCAACCAAATGTTATGGCTGATGTGAAGTTGTGGCGTCACTAATCTTCAGGTGTTCACTCAGCCATTGGATTGTTGGTGGGTTACCTATTTTCATGATTATATTGTCAATTCACAGAAGTACATAAAAAGGAGTCAATTCCGCTTCCGAACCGCATGGAAGGGGGTCGTGAAACGCCAAAGTGAGCGCCTCCCTCCGAACCACCCCGGTGGCCCGCAAATTGCCCCTATCCAACAGTTCTAAACCCACAAGCCATCTGTTTCACGCGTTGGATTCTATCTGTCCATAATTCAAACTGGCGAGGCAATGAGTGAATGAAAGAATGTTCTGACTAATGACCCTTCCTTGAGGGCGATGTGGCACGCTCAGGACAACTTCGGATACTAGGCCTGGAGCAACGCCTGGAATAAGGGTAATTACTCGAAAACTGAGTGCACTCTTCTCCAATAAGGTGAATGATGATGAGGTATGATAGGTAATGCTCCAAAAATACCGTATAGATCCTCCAAAGCAGATCTGTGAGTTTTACTTAATCGTATTTGTGGAGGGGTTAGGCTTAAGCGCAATGCATAGGAACCGCCCAGCTGACTTAGAACTAACTAGTTCTATTTATTTACTAAATAGTTCTTTCTAAAACTTTTTCTTCAAGATTTTATCAAGTTATCCGCTGATTTTATAAGAGTGTTTTAGTTCTATTAATTCAAGAAGGTATGTACTTGCTGCAAAAACCACACCACCCCACCCTTCCCTGGTGCTAGCATGGCAATAGTTCCCCAATTTCCTCTATTTATGCTCAAGTTTTAATTATGCTTACTTTGACCACCGGATGTAAAACATTTCCAAATCATCCTCGACAATGCCAATCTCCTCCTCTTGATGAGCTTGGTTGAAATTCTCCAGGATTATTGCTATGTACATGTTGATGACAATCATATAGCTTATGATGATGAAGCTCGTAAAGTATGTGATGGCAAGAAGAGGATGTCCACAATTGCCGTTCGGTTGGTTGTTGAAGGAAATTTCACAATGGGGAGGCTGCACCATTAATGATTCTAAAACGTCATTCCACCCAGCTGACGTCATCAACCTGCAACAAATCAAGTGTTCATAATATGACACAATTATTATTGAAGTTGCTTCCAAGATTAAGGGGATTGAAGAAACATCACTACAACGAATGCGTCCAAGGACATAAGCTTTTAGTTTTTCTTATAAAGGTGATAGACAAAAAGCTCAATTTTCAGGGCCCGAAAATCCAAAAGGTTTCCCGTAAGAGAAAAACGCGTCCAAGGACATAAGCTTTTAGTTTTTCTTATAAAGGTGATGGACAAAAAGCTCAATTTTCAGGGCCCGAAAATCCAAAAGGTTTCCCGTAAGAGAAAACGCTCAAATATGATGGGGTTTCCTTTGTACATGCTGAAGTTGGACGGGCACAAGAAAACTGACTAGTAGGTAGAATCGTCTGTCAACTTAAAGAATTTTTTGAGTTAAAAAAAAATTAAACGTTACTCGAAGCTTGAAGATTGCCTTACCTGAAGAGAAGTTGCATACTTCTTCCAAAAGTTTCAAAATTGACCATGTCATCCAATGCTTTCTGATGTTTAACGTGGCCAAATACAGACATCCCAATAATCGCATAAATGAAGGTTATCAGTGCAAGGAGAGCACCAATGTTGAATAATGCAGGAAGACTCACGACTAATGCGAAGAGCAATTTTCTTATTCCTTTGGCAGCCTGTGGAATAAACGCCGAATTTGTGGATTTGGCAAAATAGGATAGTTCACCAATTTCACTACCGCATAAGCCGAAGGTACCAACTACCTAAATTTGAACAGGTACCTTAATTAATCGCAGGATCCTTCCGATACGAAATACTCGCACCACTCGTAGCAGAGTCGGTGAGATTGGAAAATCGATCATGATGTCCTCCATCAGTATACCCAAAATAGATGCCAACACCAAAATGAAATCAAACAAGTTCCAAGGCACTGTGAAATAATGGTAACGAAGCCCGATGATTTTTACCATGGCTTCTGAAAATGCAAAAAAATCACAGCTGTCAGTGACTGAGGCATTATTTTTACAGTAAGTATTTTATACTTCAATCGCTATGATGAAAATCCCAAATTTGTAGAATTGCACACTTTGGGAATCGCTCCTGGCCAAGAATAGACCACAAAAATTGCAAATTGCTTAGCCAACTCGCTAAATTTCTCTCATGTATGCAATGTAAATCCATAGTGCTTTTGGTTTCTTATGGATAATTGAATTGCTCTCTCCAAAATAGACTGGATAAAAACGTGTATCTTAAAGATAGCGAAAATATTAAGATTCTCAAAATGGAGGGAGAACTCACCAAGTCCAAACACGGTTGTGAAGAAAGCATTGCTCACTTCCAGAACAAAAAATATAGCGTGGTGTTGGTTGTAATGCTCAATACCCATGGTCAGCATGTTTAAGAAAATCAGCGCAAAAATAGCAATTTCAAACCTGCAAAATTTAAATTGTCAAGAATACATTTTAAAAATGTTTCTAATTACAAGGAATCGCAAAAGATAAGTTACATTCTGCTAAGTTACAACAGCAACAAGTATAAGTTACATTCTGCTACACGTATTGCTTTGATGGTGTGACACAAAATTTCACTGACCTTCGAGAGTTTGATAAATCATAAAACATAGCTAAAAATTGGTTCAAAGGCCTCTTTATCACTTTTTGCGGCTTTTTTCTCCCCAGTTTCTTCATGGCAGTATAATAATGTTTTTGGCTCTCGGTCAAGAACATTTCCAACACTCCACCTTCGTACTGGAATATAGAAATAGGAACCAATGGATACATGGGCTTTACGAATATGAAAATGATAACCATTGACTAATTCAAAATAGTGCGTCATGGGCTGGTTCTTGACTGACAACGAAAGATAAATCGGAAAGATAAATCGGAAATGCTAATAAAGCAGAGTGGATAACTTACTCTCTTTTTCAACATATTGAAATTGTCGATGATTACTCCGATGAAGAGGTTTAAAGTGAAAAATGATCCACAAACAATGAAAATGACGAAATAAATGTACGCATACAAGTTCGCTTCATATTGGGGCTGTTCATCAACCCCTGTTGCATCAACAGCGTCCGCCATGACTTCCATCCAGCCCTCGAAGGTTGCCTGAAATGAGGGAGAAAAGAAGGGAGTAAGAAGGTATACTATTCATCATAACCGATGCGACACATGAATAAACTTCTGACATGCAATTGCTACGATGCTGCAGAAAAAAAGATTCAAAAAATGTATACATTCTTCTCACCACTTGAAACAGTGCCAAATATCCATTTCCGACATTATCGAATGTAATTTTGGAGTTAACCCACGTGTAATTCTTGGAAAAGCATTCTTCCCGGTTTCTTACAATCTGTAATCACAGAAAACATTTGCAGTTCTGGTTGTTTCGAATCGAGGGTCAGATAGGTATTATATAACTAAACAATAAGACTCAGGGAGGCAACTATTTGATTGTGATAGGTTAAGAATAATTTCGAGGAAACTGAAGCATTGATGCACATTATACAACAACATCGTACAAACATTGTACATGGAAACATTTTATGTAGTAAGTGACTAGGTACCCCTAGCATTCATAAATACCTCAACTGGAAGCCTTTCTCCCTCTTCATCGACGCATTTGAAAAATTTTCCACCAAAAAACTGCACGCCCATTATGGAAAATATCAGCCAAAATACCAAACAAACCAGCAGCACATTGAAGATGGAAGGTATGGCATACATCAGCGCATTAACCACAATCTGAAATCACGAGTGAAGTTTCAGTTTAGGCGAAGAAATTATTTTAAAGGAACTGACATTTTAAAACTTAAAAACAGCCTGCTTACTCTCATCCCTTGCCACCTAGATATAGCTCGAAGTGGCCTCAATGCTCGAAGAGTTCTCAATGATCGAAGAACTTTCAAATTTTCATTCTCTTCTATCATGAGGCTGAAGATGGAGACCTGAAGAATGATAGATCAATCAAAATTGAATCAGACTCTCTTTCAAATTGGAGTTATAAATAGTAGTACACATTTTAGTTCTCAGGGCTGGCCATAAACGCTAACGAGCAATACTTACAAACACTATTAGAAAATCAAGAACCGTCCAAAAGCTTGTGAAATACTTGTTGAATCCAAGGGCGATCCATTTCAGCAACATTTCTATGCTGAATAAAGCGCTGAATGCCAGGTTGGTCCAGTACAGTACGTTCTTCAAACGTATGTTTTCATCGAGGTAAATATCTTCGAAGCATAAAGTGATGCTCGACGCGAATATCATCACTAAAATGATCCACTCGAAGGCCGGTGTATCAACGACGCTGAGCACTTGGCATCTGACGTTGAACCACCATTGTCCGCAATTGGTTTTCATACACTCTTCACAGATCCCCATCCTGGAATAGATTTCAAAGACTTAGCATGCAAGCCATTCAAAATAATCATGGTTGTTGCACAGATTATTTCCACGCAGGTTTCAACAAATCTATGGTTCTGATTTTTAATTGACGCCAAAATTACCGGTCAGTCAAGTTGGCTTGAAGGGATTTTTTGTCGCTTTTTTTCTTGGTATGTATACTTAAATCTCAAACATGTGAAAATTAATTTTTTGTCACTTTTTCTTGGTATGCAGAAATTTAAAACACTGTAGCGAACAGAAAATTCGCTAGTCTCTCTAAAAACCCATGGGAAACACCTCATCAGCAAACCACGGGTTCTGGCCGGCTAGGCCGAAATCAGGGAACCTAGACTCGTGGCAGCTCGTCAAAGGAAGACTACGCATCAAGTTCGGTCCTCCCTCTCTTAAGTTGTTCCGGCTCTCCTTCCCGATTAAATAATACAAGATAATACGGTCAATCGAGGGTGGTTCCTTCACCTTTCAACCCCCAAGAAGAGGACCATAACAACAAGAAAAAATTATTTTTGAAAATTTGAAATTTTGCGTCTGACAGCTTTTCCATCACTGTCAAACACAATTTCCAACTTTTTTCCGATTTTTTTTTAGGTGGTATTTAGGCAAATATTCCCCAACAATTTCCAATTTTAAAGATGATGCCGCAGGTCTGAAATTTTTTAAATATTTATTTCGAATTTCTCGCTTGATTTACCATAGAAAAGGGCGTTTTCTCGGGAAAATTTGATAATTTTTTTGTTGTTAAAACAGGAAAAATTAACTAACTAAAAAAACTAAAAAGTAACAAAAAAAAAAAAAATGTAAACAAAAAAAAATAAAACCGACTACAAAAAAGCTTGAAAAACTGAAAAATAAAAATGCAAATGAAAAAAAAAAGATTCTGACAGCCGTTCTTCAAATGGCAATATTTGTAAACAGTTTTTAAGTCGAAAAAAATCCATCGACCGCCCATTTCGTAGATAGTTACAAAGACCATCTCTGACTGACCAATCTCCAATCCGAGGTCACTAATTGTAATCGACCTGCCCGAACGGTAATTTTTACGCTGACTGGTGTCGGATGAGGTCACAACCCTAAAAACATATTTTTAGCGGGCACCTATTGCATTTTATCTTATAAAACACGAGTAAATAAAAATGAAGTACCTGCCTTTTGTAAAAACCTGATGGGAAACAGTCATTCGGTTGCTTATGTGGTTTGTTCCTGCCGAATCCGGGAAACGATCCAAGTCCATCAATGAATCTGCCTTCGGCGTCACGCTTTCCTCCAACTGTCAGCTCATCTACGTATGAAACGACAGTTAGCCAGGCGCCTTTTTCCTCTCTTTTGACTTTTTCTGGTGCATTTTTCTCTTCAGCTGCTGCTACAAGCACAGGCAAAATGCTGGGGCTGATGGGTCAGGCTCAAACAAGCTCAGTGAAGCGGAAAAGATCAAAGACAGCATGCGTGAAAGTCAATAGGAAATCAGTGGTATCGCACTTCAATCAAAGTAGGTACATAAAATCGAAATAAGTGAAAGAAGATAACTTCTGGCCGTTCAATTACAAAATATACTCATTCATCAGAAAACAAAGTGATTTTTGGTTCATTTAAACCACACAAGACACTACTGGAAGTGGAAATCCCAAAGATACTTGAACTGCCAACAAGCGGTCTGAGAGTCAACACGAGTCAAGCTTCAACTTCTACTAAAGACGCCTTTGAAGTTTCTTCTACCAGCATGGAAGTGGAGAGGAAAACCAAAAAAGTCTTATTTGCAAAGTAGGGAGGTACCAGGTTTGGCCCCATTACCACATTCTAATGATTGGGCACCATCTCGAGATGTTTGATTATTTCCAAATTATAAAATACTTGAAAACTTATTCCAGGAAAAATTGAAAAAGGAAAAGCTACAGAAAATATTTGGCTAAGGTCATGATAGTATTGTTCAGGAAATCCTCAGCAATTCCGTCATTTTCCACCCAATTTCCATTACTTCATAATCTGAATTTAGTGAGGCAGCAATCTATCCAAATATACGGCATTCCCCAGGCAAATTGAAAATTTCCAAACCAAATCGAGAATTTCCCTAATCAATTTGAGAATTAATGTAACCAAATTAAAAATTTTCCAAACCAAATTGAGAATTCTCTAAATCAAACTCAGACTTGGACCACTTAGATTTGGGAAAACCTCAATTCAATTCGAGAAATTCTCTATTTAGAAAAAAATTCTCAAATCAAATTCAGAAAATTCTATATTTGATTAGGAAAATTCCCAATTCAGTTTGGAAAATTCTCAACTCGACCTGGAAGTGCTAGAATTCAAAAATGTTATCCTCATGGAAGAGCAATTCTCTTCATATGGGTTCACAAAAGATATTGTATAGAACATGACACTTCAGGGAACTCGCAAAGGTAACATCTTGAGTCACCACACAGGTTTTTGTGAATGTGGATGACTCATTCATCAGAAAGGTACAATAATTATGGCCAGAATTGGATGCATCTCAAAGAATGCGATGATCAGTTGCTAATAATTTGCTCTAGTGAGTATTACGCTTGGACAAAAATGCAGGTTGAGTAGGTAGTAATGCCAAGTTAACAGGGAACCCAGTTTCAGCCACTCTTAAATCATATGGGTACAATAATTGAATGCGTTAATTCAAAAGTGCATTGTTTGACGCCTCAACTGAGATGTGAGTGTATTACAACTTGCAGCGGTGAGATGCTTCACGTTGTTTGCGAAAATATTGTGAAGCATTCAAGTATACGAAGTGGGTACGTGCCTGGCAAGCCTAACAGGCAATGCCGTCAGCGAATTATATTAAATTTATCCCAACAGGGTGCAATCAAAAGCAAGTAGGTAACTAACCCAGGGGAGATTACGAGTTAAGCGCTGAATATTTTAACTGAAGCTGGTACAGAAGATAAAGATATTAAAATGCCCAATTCAATACGAGAGAAGCTTAAATGAACCAAGATAAGTCAATTGCAATAAAAGTTAAGGATCGCAGTTAAGTGTGTGATGGCTGGAAGATTGAGCGATCGGTATGCTATATCATCGGACAGCCAGTAAGCAATGTTGTACAATGTACAATGTACATGAGCTGTACATGTTGTACAATGTACAATGTACAATGTACATGAGCATGTCATGCTCAATCGTACCACCACCACCTCCTATCCTGTCCAAGATGCACTTTCTTAAATAATTCCGGCACCGTTGGAACTTTAGGTAGCAACTTCCTTTTTCGGACGAACAATTACTTTTTTTTTTATTATTGTCTGGTTGTAAAAATCCACATAACAACCAATCTGAACCGATTACATCAGTATCCCAACGTGTGGTATTACTTGGTGTCAAAATAAGAGACAGCGCGTTGGTATTTTTGTTAACTCTGGGACAACGTCAGCCCCGCTCCTCAAAAATGCCTCAAAAACCTCTGTCCTTGTGGAAAAGGCACAAGGAACAAGAGCAAAGGGTTGCAACCCAAGAAACTGGTACAAAGTCCGGATGAGCAGTATGGGGAAACCACCACAACTCTGGGTCGACCTATTGAAATGCTGAATCCAAATATTTGAGGTTTTCCCTTAAACCAACCGGCAATGAGCGCAAAAAAATGTCTGACTTTTACGGCAAGATTTATGGCCTCTGAAAGGTTTGACATGACAGGGCGTTATCTGGAAAGGTGATACTGAAGGTCTGTTCGATGAGGCCAACCCTGGGCTAGTTACTAATGACGCTAAGCAAATCACACGGCTTGAATTTGTTTGGCGTCAGTAGTTACTCGCCTCATTGAACAGACCCTGAAAGTAAACCCTGCAAGGGTCACTAAAATTCCAGGGCTGGACGGGATTCGAACTTGCCAATCCTCTTCCATGATAATATCATGAAGATATTATCTTCAAGTCGGGGACGTTAGAACGCTCAGCCACACAGTAACCCCGCAATAAGCATAAATAACAGCACAACGTCTTATGCAGATGTGTTTAACCCAGAGTCCCTCATTTCTGAAAAGAGCCATACCCAGGTGTTTCATACCCAGGCATTCATTTTTTCTTTCTTAATTTGACATTGGTTTGTATTTTTTTTTACTTCCTACTTTTTCAAAATTAAATGAATGAACTAAATTTCTTCAAACTGTTAGTCAACTACTAAAATAACTCGGATGTTACCAATAAAGATAATAAACTACGCAGGTTAGGTTATTTCACGGGTGAAAGGTTAGGTTAACTCTCGGAAGTGAATCTTGGACAGCAATGTGATATTAGGGCAAGCATAGTTGGTTCCAAAGCCAAGTATATACGGATCGAAGGGAAGTATTTAATAGCTATATACAGTATCAACCCAGCATTGTATTGACAAAGGAATGAACTGTGCGATTTGTACTTTCAGTAAGCGATCCCTTAGATAAAGCTGAGCAGCCTGAAGAGAACTTGCAAAACCTTCATATCAAATTGGAGGACACAAGTTACATTAGAACCGGAAACTGTACTTAAGCGATACTCGATGTATTTGTAATGACAAGAGTTATGAGAATTGAATAATTTTCGGTGGTACCTTGAAAGCTTTCCTTTCGTGTGGCTAAAGCGTACGAATGCCGGTGGATCAGATGAGGCACAGCGTGCGACGGCTTTTTGCTTTCGCTGTCCAACGAGGGGTTCGGTAAGAATTTCCATCTCTCATCGAGAGGAGACTCCTCGTCAAGCGGGGGAAGAGATGTGCTAGGACCTGTCAGAGTTGGGGCGAACTTCATGGCCTCTTCCATAATTCGAGTGTAAAGTGCGTCCTCTCGTTCACCAAGACTGTACCTAGGTTCCAATGATAAAGGCTCCCCGTACCCTGGATTAAGATCTTGCTCTAGGTTTTCCACTTCAAGAATTTCATACACCCTCTTCTTGGGTTCAAGGAGACTGAAGTTCTCGTCGTACGCACAATTGGCACAGTTTAGGAATGAATCATGTTTAACAAGAGTCCCACTTTCGGACTCTACTATGATTCGGAAAGGGTCGGGAGAGTTGCAATCAATTTTTTCCGCATTCTTTTGCATTATCTGGCTTTTCTCGCTGTTTGGCGTGCTAGGGGTTGCAGTGCTCCTTCGAAACGCCCCCTTTGATAGTAGCCCTTCTTCTTCCGCAAACTCATTCAAGTTGCTACCGATGCTGACCGTTTTGGGTTTTCCAGAGAAGCTGTCTGAACTACTGGTGATTGAGAGGCGATCATTTCGTAAGGAATTAATGTCACTTGGGTTGTGGCTATTTTCTACCGCCTCAGACGATGAGTTGACCAGACTGGGGTTAGAAAGTTCATGCAGTGGTTCTTTTGAGTCTTCTTTGATGTATTCTAGGATGCAAGCTTCCTTGGATCTGAAAAACATGTTTTTTTTTTTCAAACAAGTATAATTTTCAAAATATGTACGTACTCGATCTTCAAGAGCTTTGGGGTAATATCATGTGAAACCCAGCCTGATCACCTGATCAAAAAAATTAATTAGGGAGTTATTGGTAACTTCGTACTTTTTGCCTCTTCGTTGTACAAAATTATTAGTTCGTACGAAGTTTGTACCTGGCAAATCAAGAAATGGTATGAAAACTCCTAGCTCCCGTTCAACAATCAACAAAAAGTTCGGATTTGACTATGTTTGCATTAGTTACGTTGATGCCAACAACTTCGTACTACGAATTTTCACGATTCATGTACGAATTGGAAGGAGGAAGTTCGTATACGAGCTTAGAACTTCGTACAGAAATTTGGAGACGAATTTGTAACCATGGACGTTGCCCTGCCGAACAAAAAACAATACAACTCAGACTTTTGGGAAAAAACAATTTTTTTCGCTTACTTGTCTAAATTTTCCAAGCGTTCTTAGGATTTGCCAGGTGACTCAAAAAAACTGTCAAATTCGTACTACAAAGTGACAAGAAGTACGAAGTTGCCAAAAACTCTCTATAAAAGCCCTAAAATTGCGATACTTTTAGATTGTTGATATAGAGGGGTTGATTTTAATAGGATAAGACTTTAGCAGGGTTGTTGAACTCGAAGAGGACACCAGTCGTCGGTTTTCATCAACTTATGTTCCGGTACGTCAAAGTTCATAATAGGGAATCATATATTCAGCAATTGCACCATGAGTAGGTAGGTTCTTCAAGGTCTTAGTATCAAGTACCCCAATAAGGGAGTGGAGTTACTGATTGGCTATACTCACTCAGGATTTGAGTAGAATGTAGTTTCCTGGCTCTGCTGGTACGCTTTCTGTTTTTTCATCATTTCACGGACCATTACTTCCATCTTGAGTTGCGGCTCACCTGAAGAATCCCTTCTTCTTCTTTTGTTTATTATCGATCTGATCCTTTCAAAGCTTCTTAAAATCTTTGAATCTTCTCCCACCTCCTGCAATGAAAAAAGGATTCATTAGAATCTAATACCATCTGATACCAAATGAAGGGCCCTGATTTCTCAATACCAATGCCTTGGGGGAAAAAAATGGCATTTCAAATTTTTCCAATCGCTTGGTAGCATGCGATTGAGTTGATGAAGCTCAGAAACATGTCGTCATATAGGACTTACCTTATCTTAGCATGATTCTTTAACAATTAACCTTGTTCAGCCATAGTTTGACTGATATTGTAGAGGATGAACAATATCAACCTAACTACAGAGGGTATCGGGCGTCAGACGTAGCACGCAACAGCCCAGTGACATACATTCAGGCGCTAGCCGATTGGGCGCGAGGGCGAGGGAGGAAGGATCAGCCAATCATAGAACTGACAGGCGAGCCCGACATGGGGGTCCTTTTGCGCTCCCAGCACCACAAACTACAAGACAGATGAATCTACTACAAGAATGAATCTACAATGAATGACGACAAATGAATGAATCTACAATGAATACGGCAGATGATCTACTACAAGGCAGAGGGATCTTCATGCCATGTCTGTGTAAACTTCCCATACTGGTTTCCTCAAGTCCAAGGTGAACAGAAGGTACCAAAGGAGTCGGGATGACCAAGGTGGCTGAGGCGAATGGCTTTTTGTGTTAGTGAGAGCACAGACAGTTCTTCAGTTCAATTTTCACAGCCCAGCTCCGTTGGGAGGTGGAAAATTCTTGTCATGAGCTGACAATCCCCCAACGGGCTTGTCCAACAAACTCTGAACCTAATAGGTTCAACGAGTTGATTCCTGTCCCTTTCTACTCAAGGGGGTGAGGCAATGAGTAGCCGTGTATCGCATTACATAAGTTCTGTGAGACTTGAGCATGTCCTAAAGAGTTCCGATCCTCTCATTGAGGGCGGCAAGGCACGCCTGGGACAACATCGGTTATCAGGCCAAAAGCCAACGCCTGGAACGGGGGTTTATTTTTTTACAGAGGGTATCGCGGTACCACGAATCCAGTAATGTCGCAGGTTCACGTACCCTAGGTATGACGTCTGATACCACGACCGCATGGCATCGAATAATGGTGAAATGGTAGCAGATGTTACAGGGAGTATCAGAGCCAATGCGACGGTGCAAAAGCAAAACTCACCTGTCGTAAAAGGGAACCTTACTTTGAAAAAATGTCTTATTTGATGACTACATGAACAATTCTAATCCGAGTTGTTGTGAGTTATTTCCACCTGAGGGAGTTGTTAAGTTCAGGACTATTTCGACGGTTGGTAAAGTCTTAAAGTTATTAGATCGAGCGAATTCGGGGTTTTAAACACCTTAAAAACGTTACCCACTGAGTTTTGGAAATGAAAGTTTACGACAAACCATTTCACCAACTCTGGTTTTGAGCCCACCAAGTAATAATAGACTTAGGGCGGGCTTACCAATTCAGTTTATCAATCATAAAGATTATTCTCCGAATAAGTGATTTCTTGGGAATGTAGACTGCGAATTTCCGTGTTAACGTAACCATAGGTAATTTTATTAGGAGAATAATGGATATTCGATAAATAAACTGAATTGATGAAACCACCATTAGATAGGTAGCAGGAAAGCTTCAAATCTATGTATTCTACCATGCATAATGCTAAATGGGTTTCAACTGCAACTGATAAGAAAAGAACTGATTTTCTAATATACCTAGTGATTTGAATAAAAATTTGGGCAATAGGTTAATTAACAACGAATCAATAAGCCATTAACGACAACTATGAACAGAATCGTTCACTCGATTCACAATGAGATCAGCATTTGGTGAATTGGATTCGCATTCTGTAGCACTTACTTTACGCAAGGAATTCAAATGCAAGAATTTTTAGCGAAATAAGATGCTATTCTGTACATCACTTATACATAAATACATACATATTTAGAGTGGGCAGGTACTCATATTGATACAAAAATGTCATGCGTGTAATGCTCCATCAAAAACATGTAAATTGAGTGCCTCATTTCGAATTTTTCTTTGGATCATGCTAGTACGCTGACAACAGGCCATTCCGATGAGGTAATGATACCTGCGGATAGCTTGTGAAAAAGTCAATGAGTTAAGCCACTTTATGTATGTATCAGATTGCTGTACATCAATACCTAGTGATAATCATAATAACTGTGTCCAAATGTTGTATGAGTGCATCAAAAATGTTTTCCAACAGTGGTTTTCGATTGCTTACTTACTGAACGGCTGCTCGTTTCCACAACCAAGACACAAGAACTCGGCTACACACAGAGTTACCACCCTCCTCGAAATCAGATCAGTCAGAGAAAGCCCAGTAGAACAGAGGGTTAGGTACTCTGCTGCTCAATCAACTTCTCATTATTCTCAGAGCAGTTCAAGTTGAAAGGCCATATTTTTTGGTCTTTTGCGGTATTTGTGTCCAAACTGTGTTGAAATGGTTGAGGGCGAGTGACGCAGGGCAACATTCTTCACTTTTCCAAAACTTTCAACTTGGTAGCCATCTTCATGGATGGGGGGGGGGGGGTCACGTTTTGGGAGTCAGTCAAACTCTGGCTGAGTCAAGTAGAGGTTCAAAGGGTGGCAATGGCTAACCCCCAACTGATGAAATGGCGTGCCAGGTGATGGTGTAACTGGTAGAAAGTACGTACCGTGTTAGGAGGCAGGCCATTTTGTAGGTATATTGGGGGTGAGCTTTTGCCACCCTATGTACCTCTCGGTAGTGCTTGACTGAGGCAGAACTTGATCTACTCCCAAAACATGAAGTTCCTGAAAATGGCTATCATGCCGAAGGTACTCGGAGAAATGAACATTTCGAGAGAATGTCGCCCTAGGTCCTCGACCTTCCAAAGGCAATATTTTCGTTCAAGACTATGGTCAGGTTTATCAATTTATCTAAAGCTAGATTTATCCAAGGACTTGCATTAACTAATTTCCAAGAAATTTTAGGTCAATGAAAATACGTCCTGGGTGAACTGTAGCGCAAGCTTCCTTGGATAAATCGAGATTTAAACGAATTGATAAACCGGCCCGATGTCTATGTTTTTCGAACATGCAGTCAGTCTAAACAACCTGCGCGCGTAGGAATTCAAGTTGCAAAAGAGGCGCTGTGCTCAATCGTCTCCTTGTGCGCATTATGGTAGATTACCTTTGAAAAGGCTCGTGTGATGTGCACTTTGATGACCACCGACAGACAGTGTGGACAGGGAGAAATGTGCTATCACCGGAGAAAGTGCAAAGTGGGCTAGATGAGAGAGACGACGATACCTCAGTGATTTTGATGACTGCTGATCGAGGCGGAGGAGGAGAAGGATGAGGAGGGCTCTTGACCGGTTCTGAAGAAGTAGACGCAGCTGGAGGAATAGGGGTTGGAGAAGAAAGTTGTGATTTGGAAGGTTTGCAATGGCGACATAATGTCGTGGCTACGTAGACGTGATGAGACCACAGCGCTTTCATTTCAGCGACCTCTTCATCTTCAGCTAGTAGGTCCAGCTAAAGGATTTTGGGATTTCTTAATTTTGGAGCCGTAACAAAACTACATCAAACTAAGTATCTAACAGGAGAAACTGTCATGATTTGTCGCCTACGTGCTAACGTAAAAAAAATCGGAACTCTAATGAAAGCAGTGGTAGGTATTCGAAAATTTTATCGCCATCGTGTCACCTGGTGTTTGACGAACGGTTCGTTGTTTGAAAAGGTTCTGAAATATGTATAGGTTGATGTTGACCTATTGATGATGAAAAAACCTACGGTTCAAAGTTCTATTTGTGTACAAACCATGCTCGTAATAATATTATGAAAAGAATATGAAGCAAGATAAAAATGCGGGAACAGTTCACGTATATGTTTACTGAAATTATTCTACGCTGGAATTCGGCCTAGAGCAATCTATCAATAAGGGAGCAATAGAATGTTCAACGCATGCCATATTGCAGGAAATTGAAAATGTAGGTATCGTATTTCCAGAAAAAAAAAAAAAAAAACTGTTCCGATAACATGCCATTGACTTTACTCCATTGTAACTACCGAAACTTGAAAATCTAGCACTAAAACTATCGCCCATTCTGCAAATGCATAGATTCTCTAGCTAATTGAATAATTGTATCATAAACCAACAGACCATTACGAGTTGAAATTTTCAAACTATCGCAAATGGGAAAATCAAATTGCACAAGAATCCTTCGGGTTAAACACGTACTTCTTTTTTATTTTTTAGCTCTTCCGAATTGAAACTGTTCAGTAACAAGGCCAAGAACAGATTGAGAACCATGAAGTTTCCCATGACCAGTGCAGGGAGGAAGATGGCAAAACATGTACCAGCACCCTGAAACATTTGGGTACAAAATAGTTTTCACCGAAACATAATTACCTAAAACTAATACTCCAAGGTGATAAGGGTTTATAAACACATCCTTCCCCCATCAGTGGGAGTGATATGATGAAATATCAATCTAAATCTCCTGTAAAAATTAATTATTTTCATCTTTATCTGATACAGTAAAGGTAAAATGAAGAACACATTAAAAATAGCAGTGTCATTTGAATTTGTGAATTTTTTCTGCTCAAAACTGTTAATTTTGGTCATAGTTATTGTAGGTATTATTAAATTCATTACAGCCGAAATATTGTCATAGTTGCAATACTGTAACTAACTTCTTTTTCTTCGGCTCTCATGCAGTCCCATAATGGTTCTATCCACTCGCCACATAGTATTCGGAATATCATCATAAATGAATGGAAGAAATCGTTGAAATTCCACCTAAAACAATAATAATAATGAGAATAATAATTTTTATTTCCATTCCACACAGTTCAGATGTTTCAATATACTTGAAAAAACATTTTCTCGATTAAATAATTGGTACAAGTAGGTATATACATAAAGGTTGATTGACTATTTCAAAATTACACCTGATGTTAGTACATTTTAAAATGAAAGTGAACATTTTTTCTTGGAATTGGCTTTGGGGAATTGGGGTGGCATTTCCCCACTTAATTTGAACGGCCGTGTTTGGCCAAGAGGAAAAGTTAATTAGAAGGTGTGGTTTTTTAGGCTGAAATTTCTCCGACGTTTTCGGTCAGCCATTTCCTAGTCAGTTGGAGATATTTTTTTTGAATTATTTTACTTTTCAGTTTTTGGGCGAGCTAGTTGCAGTTTGTATAACACTTCTGCGGGATTTTACGATTCGAGCTTAGGGGCTTTATTTACTCTTTTGTTTTCTTGTTTAGTAAGTACGGATAGATGGGTTAAATGTAGATTTTCAGTCTTTTCTATAAAATATAATGTCTTGGAGGGTAATTATGTCAAGACATTTGAAGGGGGGTTCGGTTGGCGTTATTCTTCTTTTGTTCAGTATTGTGCGTATACGCACAATACTGAACAAAAGAAGAATAACGCACAAGATACATACAGATACATACAAGATATACATACAGTTTTTGTGCTCTTATGAGTGGGTTGAGGTACGTAAATTGGACGTTTACCCAACACTCAATTCCGTATTGCAATCTAGTTTCAATGAGAGAGTGATAAAGAACTCGAGGGATCTTCACTGTGCAGATACACACAATGTATTTTGTAGTACCTATCGAGCAATATTACTCGGCAATTACAAGAAAAAAATTCATCGTGCAGTATGAATAGTTTCATCCGTATTTAGTATGAAGGTAGCCGGATCACTTTTAATGGGGAATTGAATTTCAGTACCAGTTTTCATTTTCAACGACTGATGAAAGAAGTTACCGGTAACGGTGTGGTCCTTGGAAAGATGGTATGGCTCATAGCAACTATTCCTTAGAAACCCCTATGGGCTACTGCCCAGCGTGCTGTCAAACCTTGGCTCGCGATTGTCGAAACTGATAAACAACTCACCATTATATACTTAACTCACCTTGGAACCGGATCTGGCGCGAATTTATCAGGTGTGTAGTCTTTCGAGAACAGCTGCATCCCTATCACAGCGAATATGTAGATAATAATTACGAGCACAAAGGTCAAATTTCCAAGAGCACCTAACGTGGAGATGATAATGCTCAGCAAAACTTTCATGGTCGTCCACGATTGGGCAAGTTTCAAGACTCTAAGCTGTAACCGATAAAAGCACATAAGGTATAATTATTGCTTTCAAATTTACTTACAGTTTTCAGTGAGAATCATGATTTTAATACTCTCAAAACAATAAATAATAAAATAAATAATTTCAAGGTTTGAAAAACTGAATCGGCAGAAAGCTAGTGCAACGAATATTCTTATTATAAAAACGCTGCTAAGTAGATTAGTGACATGGGTACATAATTTTTCTGGGTATCACAGAAAATAAAGTTCAAATAATAGAAGCAGGCATATCATACGTATTGTAGGGGTCGAAATTTGTTTATAAATTGAGACATTTCATTGGAATCATGCGACCAAAAATTTGATCAGTTCTACCCTAACCGCCTTACAAACTCGTAATGACTTTTTGTCAACCCCATTCCACGGGCTATTATTCAGAAGTCCATTGTCTAAAAGCCAAATTTACCGGTTTGCAACCGTGAGCGGAAAAGCGGCCCCACTCTTGTGATGAGTCCATGACAAGGGTTTAGCAGGAAATGCATCTAATAGGAAATATGACGCCAATTTTTTTTTCTTAATTCTAAACCCACGGCATCACCTTCAAAATTGAGATTTGTGTTTTTTTCCAAAAATGGACCACACTAAGGCCATATTGGACCCTTTAACCTTTTCCAATCGGATTCCCCGGACAATATGCCCCAAGTTGGAGCAAACCACAACAGTTGTGGACTAGTTACTAATCTTAGAAATTGTGTTTTGGTCCAACATGAGGCGTCAGAGGGATCTGATCAAAAAATGTTAAGGGGTCAAAAACCCAAAAACATGTTTTTGAGATCGTGACTTTTTGGCGCATTATTTCCAAAAATAATGTACCTATGAGATTTTTCGAGTACTTTGAACTGAATAAGAGCGTTTTCGTAAAGGAGGAACACATCAAGGAAGGCTTTGCTACATGCTCAGTATTTATTTTTCATTTTTTAATTGAACCACTCCTTCCATGCGTTTTGCTGCTGACAGCGTACGTCGGAGGGACATTCTTATTTATTGCAGATTTGGGTTTTAGACCCTCTGAAACGTAAGAAGTGGAAGTTTGAGGGGGCGTTGTAAACAATTTTCCCTAACTGATTACATAGGTACATTATTCCTGGAAATAATGTACCAAAAGCGCCATCCATTTGAAATCGTTTACCAGCTGTAATAATCTAATAAAGGTGAAGCATACTCCTATGAACGGCTACACATAGAGTCCAGCAGTATCTCGTCCATTTCTAAATAGAACCTTTTTTTTAACATATTAGACTACAATGACGTAATAATTGGAGAAGATGTACCAATGTAATCGAGAGTAGGTATTCTGTTCTACCTAGCGTAAATTTAAGTTCTATTCCATTCTAGTAAAATTCTAAATGTCGATTCATTTTTTACACTAGTACACTTACTAATCGTAAGCACCTAAGAACGGATAATCCATCGACTAGTTCGAACGATAGGTCAAGCAGGCTGACTGTTACGATAATGAGATCGAAATTGTTCCACCCGCAGTTGAAAAACTCGCGACTGAGAGCCATAAGTTTCAAGGTGCATTCCAAAGTGAAGACACAGGTGAACACCTGGAAGAAAAAGTACAGTTTGATGGTGAGTAATATTCTCATCGCAAATTTTAGAATGCATAATGGTGAGTAATATTATTTAATGGTAATAATAATAATAATGGAGTAATATTATTTAATTAATATATTTAATGGTGAGTAATATTCTCATCGCCAATTTTAGAATGCATAATGGGTAGTTAAAATATCATATCGTAGGGGTGTAGACATGGAAATGAAGTAAAAAATGGTTTCTTTAACCAATGGTGAATGGTGAATTTCACCAACCTCGGTTAAGAGATAATCCGGACTTGGTTGCTCATGATAACTCTGTTCATACCTGAGTCCAGATTAACTCTAATCCGAGGTTGATGAAATCCACCTCTGGTTTTGAGTTAAACAAGAGGAAATTCAATTTTTCAAAACTTGAACGCTTTTAATGAGCACCAAAGATAAATCGATTTGAATGTTTGGGTATTAAAATGTGGTTTGCAAAATACGCAATTCCATTTTAGGAGTGTTTCAAAATTTTCTTAGCACGCTTTTTTGAATTTATTTCTAGAAAACCAGTCCAAGCATCAGTAGATTTTCTCAAAACGTTACAGCACAAAAAGGAAACGCCGAGTAAGTACTGAGAGTAATCTAGGCACCATTGATGATTTTTTATTGGTATTTATAACCGACATTTATCGCATTCCAAACAATTTACAACTCTCCCTGAAAGTACCCAACATGGTCAATGCAATAGAGATGTATCCGATTAGGCTAAACCTGCAGGACTGGAGTGAATTTTTGGTTTAGTCTAACGTACAGGATCTTACGTTTCAGTCTGCAGAATCTGCATACGCCTGCTGAATATCTGATATTGCCTATATAAAACGCAAGAAGGTCAAAAAAAGTATGGATTAGGTAATTTGTATTTTACTTATTTTGAATTTTAATATAGTATTTTTCTCATTTTTTATTTTATTAATGTATTCAACTTATTTTGTATTTTATTAGGTATTGTATTTTACTCATTTTGTGTTTAATTATGGTATTTTACTTATTAAATAAGTAAAATTTTTGTATTTTATTATTGTATTTTACTAATTTTGTATTTTATTATTGTATTTGACTTATTTTGTATTTTATTATGGTATTTTACTTATTTTGTATTTTATTACTGTATTTTACCTATTTTGTATTTTATTATTGCATTTTATTTAATGAGCATGTGGAACAGCGCGAAATTTCTGCAAAATTCATCCAATTATGAACCGTGGGATTTTTCCTAGTGGAAAGCCTATTACCATGAGTCTTTCATGGCGACTAACCTTATTTCCAATGTCTAGAGTCGATTTGATGTTCTGACTCATTCCGTGATGTTCGACAGCTAAAAATGCAGTATTCAGAAGGATACAAACGGTGATCAGTAATTCGAACAAAGGGTCTCGGACCACGCTGTACAACGAGTTTTGAAATTTCAGCCAGCACTGATAGTCTACACAACATTGAACACATCCTTCGCAATTTCTATCAACAAGTTTATCTGAAAAATGAATACAAGTAGATATTAATTGTGAGGTGAGAATGGAGCATCAACTCAGAAGGAGAAACCACGACAACGCATCGCCCAAGAAATATGATTGAAGTCGAAATCAATGAGCACGATCGATAAAGATCTAGTGCGATTTATACTACAAGGCGATTCATTCTCCCAGGGAGCTAGTCACAATAATATTGTGACTCTATATTATAGAGAAGTTTAACATTTTTGTGGTTGTTATTGTTTGACACAATTTGTTTTCAGAATGAGGAACATGCATGAAAAAAATAAACTGTTTTTTCGCCATAATATTCATTGTTAGGCTTCGAAAATGGTGTTATGGTGGATGACGGTTCGGAAAAGAGGTAATTAAAAGAGGAGGGAGGCTTAGTGAAAATCGCAGACTTGAAGTCGAGCGGGAAAATGGCCAGCCGGAAGGTTACACAGTGATGTCATCTTCCCGTGAACACCAGTGCAACCTCATCCGAGTTCATGTGTGTATGCTGTGATAGGACGGAGATAACGGATTTTTTGCCGTTACGTTAAGAAACTACGTGCAGTCGCGTCAGCACAGTGACGTCATACGGTTAACCGCCACATTCAAAAGGGCACTTTTCATTAGCGTTTTTCGCCCGGAAAAATGTTGTTTTTTCGTTGTAGACCATCACTACATCATTTTCGCATCCTAAACAGCATCATTCTGGTGGAAAAAATGGATTTCATTTTTCATGCAAGTTAAGTTCGGATGAACGGAAATTTCGTTTTTAAAAAACGTTGTTTATTAATTCCAGAAAAATTCACAAAGAATTATTACGTACGAAAGCTAGACCGACTCTGATGAGCTCTACGAGAGAAAGACTGCTGCTCGCAGGCAGCGGATCGCTAATATAGACTTCCTTAGCCTACTCAGCAGAAATGGCTCGAGGCCTCTAAATAAACAGATATAGTTCACATAACTCGTCCCCCCTGAGATTAAAATTATGGCTGACAAATTTTGTAAATGAAAATGTAACAACACTAATAATGATGACATTACAATATGATGTTACACTATGACAAAAATAGTAATGACAAAACAAAGGTTCAAGACTAATTTACAATGTTAAGGGAGACGTAAAGTATTACATAAAATCATAAGTTTGTGAGTATTTAAACAAATACTTCACTTAGCTCCTGGCAGGAGGATTGACCAAAAGAGTTGCCCTATATTTCCTATAATGAAAGATTATGTAGACAATAGTGGATATTAACAATAGGTACAATACAATCGTCCAAACACTAGGTGTGATAATTCGAACTATACGTTAGTGGAAGGTGAATTTGTATAGGCGGGTACCGACAGTTGGTTAATCGATTTTAGTTTTATTGAAGTCGATGGTTTTTGGTTGAAATTTAATTGTTTGTTAGTTTGATAAGTCACAACAGGGCTAAAGGAGGTGTTAGTTGGAGGTGCTATCAAAGTTTGGTTTTGGTATTGGACAATATTGGAATCCGGTTCAAGCAGATAAATTCCCTGGAACAGATGGGGGTTGAATTTATAGTAATTCGTTCGCTAGTATTTCTTCACACATTAATTTTCTAACCTCGGGAATTTGAGAGTGTTTGATTTGTATTTCTTCTGAGGAACCTAGTGATTTTGCGTATTGGCATACGAATACTCCACAGTCGTCGTTGTTTTGTTGAAGTGGTATGTCAGTGCGTTGTGTGAATTTCCAGTTAGTAGTGTCTAGTGGTGTACCTTTTTTGTGGTTATGTTCTTCTGTCAAATAATTTTTGATGTCTTCAAGTATGTCAGTACCGTCGTTTCCTAATGAGTCTAAGTACTCAATCTTTTGCAGTTTGATATAGATCGTTATTAGTCTCCAATGGGCGGCTTTGAAGATTGGGATGAAAATTATGTCCTTTTCGAAGAGGTCAGTTTTCCTAGTGTAATTTTTGACTCTTGTATATCCTCCAGCTTTTAGGGAAACGTACAAGAAGGTGTTGAAGGAAAAGGTGGTCGGAAGTTTGTGGTTTTGCCTGCTTCTTTGATCTATAAGTTCCATGTAAAAGTTAATGATTTTATCGTTTAGCCAATTGGATTCTCTGAGGGTAAGAAGGTCTTCTCTAGTGATGTTAAGGCCGAATTTTTTTGTAAGTACTTCGGAACGATCCAAAGTATCGTCCCAGGCGTTGATTACTGATTCCGAGAATTTTTTGGGTCGACGAATATTTGACAAATGAATCTTTTCTTTGGTGTTATGATGTCGAGGTATTATCTGAGCGGTTTTCAATTCGTGATCAACGGTTTTTATAATTTCTTTATTATACTTGGGTTTAGTTTTGGACTGTTTCTGGACTGTTTTTACGTAAACTTCCGGCGGTATTGCAGGCAGGTCTTCGCGGTCTTTATTCTTTTCTTCTATGACTTTTTCCTTTGCAACGTGAAGTTTTTCTTTAATTTGGGAGTAAAGAATTTTCATTTTTTCTTTGTGGAGAGCTAAATAGTTGTTTGCAAGTATTGTGTCAACGTCTAAATCAAGAAGTGTGTCGTCGTTGATGTGTCCGTAAAGAAGTTCGAATGGAGTTAATTTGGAAGCGGTGTGAATTGAGTTATTATAGGCCAAAATTGCGTGAGATATTTTCTTTTTGATGCTATCTTTTTTGAATTCTTCTCTCTCTTTCAGTACTCTAATGTGTTCGATCAATGTGGAGTGAAATCTTTCGATCAAACCTTGTGAATCGGGGTGTTGTGAGGAGGTGTAGTGAATGTTGATTTTGTGGAGGGCTGTAAATTCTCTCAATAAGGAATTTTGAAATTCTGGACCATTATCTGCTACTAAATTTTTCGGGATGCCATGATGATTAAAGAAATTCATAAGGGCTTCCACTATTTCTATTGCGTTGGCTGATTTTACTGGATAGGCTTGGGCATATCGGGAAAATGAGTCAATAATTGTTAAAACTTTGGATCCGTCAAGGGTGATAGTGTCTATGTGAATAGTTTCGAGAGGGCGTGACGCTGTAGGTGTCACATTATACTTGACTTTGAATGGTTTTCGATCGTATTTGCATTTGAGGCAAATTTCACAATTATTGATGCAACGTTGGATTGTTTCTTTCATGTTTGGCCAGTAGTGAGTTCGCCTAACATGTTCAAAGGTTTCCGCGATGCCTCTGTGGTTGGTGGTTCCTTCGTGATATTTTTTAATTAGGTTTTTTCTCTCGGTTGTATCGAATACCTCTTCTAGTTTTTTCGTATATTTAGTCATTGATATTTCCGAAAAAGCGAAATGTTGGGTCATTATTTTGGTGAATTCTTCATAAATGTCGGTAGTGAAAAATAATCCGTATTTAATTTTTGGTACAATGAATTCCTTGACAAATTTTACTACTTCTTGCTCTAATTTCGAGGCACAAAATTGGACGGTGATCCTGGTTTTATTGCCAAATATTTTTTCGATTTTTACAGGTTTTTCGGCAGGCATTTTGACAGTTTCAATAATAATTTGGTTGTTGCAATTGTTAATTGGTTCGTCTCGAATTGGAATGGCTACTATGGCATGGCCTATTACATTCGAATGGACAGTACCCTCTACAGTGGACATTTTTTCATTTGAATCTAGTTCTTCGTCGGGATCGAGGTTGACAATCACAGAGCTATTTTCTTCTGACTCTAATTGATCGGTAATTTTTTCAAGGGTGTTAGGAGTGCAAGTGGCAAAGAAATTGTCTAGGGCATCGTCTAATTCCTTTTCGAGGGGATCATGAACGTCGTCTTTGTTATTTAGTAGTTCGATTCTAGACAATGCGTCGGCGTTGGAATTTAATGAACCTTTTTTATATTCAATGTCGAAATCGTAGGCTGAAAGTTTGGTACGCCATTTGAAAAGTTTTGAACCGGGTTCCTTGATAGAAAATAGCCATTGGAGGGGTCTATGATCTGAGAAAATTTTGAATTTTCTTCCGAACAGGTAGGGTCTGAAATGCTCAACTCCGTAAACGACGGCTAGCAATTCCCGCTCAATTGTGGAAAGGCGTCGTTCACTGTCACAAAGTGTCCTTGAAGCAAATGCGACCGGAAGGTCAGCTCCGTTGGTAATTTGACTTAAAACACATCCGATCGCGACGTTGCGAGCGTCTGTTGTTAAGTGAAATTGTTTCGAGAAATCGGGATATTGGAGGATCGGGTCGTTTGTGAGGAGATTTTTGCACGTTTCGAAACATTCGGCATATTCCGGGTCGGAAATGTTAATTTTGCTACCTTTTTTCAAACACCTAGTCAAGGGTTTCGTTACTTTGGCGAAATCTTTTATAAATTTGCGGTAGTATCCCAGAAGTCCTTAGAAAGATTTTATTTCTTTAGTTGTTCTGGGAATGGGGTATTTTGTGATCGCCTGGATTTTTTCGGGGTTTGGTCGAACTCCATTTGGGGTAATTATGTGGCCAAGGTAACCTATTTCTCTCCGGAGAAATTCTGTTTTGTCTAGTTGAATTTTGAGATTGGCTTTACGTAATCGTCTGAACACCTCCTCTAGTCGGATAATGTGTTCGGCTAGAGAAGTTGAATAAACAATTACATCGTCCAGGTAGACGCATGCAAATTCATTCGAAATTCCTCGCATGATGTTGTCCATCATTCGTTGGAATGTCGAGGGGGAATTTTTCAATCCGAAAGGCATCCGAGTTATACTAAATAGATAGGTTTTACTAATACTATCGGGGTGCATTTCGATTTGATGGAACCCCGATTTCAAATCGATAATACTGAAATATTGGCAACGACCTAATTTGTCTAATAGTTCCGAAATTTGAGGGAGAGGGTATTTGTCTTGAATGGTTTTCTCGTTCAATTTCCTGTAGTCAATCACGATCCGAAATTTGGGTTTTCCACTAGCGTCAGCTTTTTTGGGCACGATCCAAATTGGAGCGTTCCAAGGGCTTTCGCTGTGTCTAACAATTCCGTGGTCAAGCATTTCTTCGATTTGGCGATCGACTTCTTTTCGATAAATTTCGGGAAAGCGGTAATTTCGAGTGAAAATTGGGATTTCATCGGTTGTTCTGATTTGATGCTTTACGTTATTGGTGAAAGAGAGAGGTTCGTTTTCCATGTGGAATACATCGGGGTATCTAGAAATTAGATCCAGGATTGCGGATTTCTCTTCCTCATTCATGTGATCTAATCTCAATTTTGATGGGTCAAATTTAAAATCAAAGTTATCGGAGCAGTAGTTATTTAAAGATTCGAAATTCTCTGCGTCAGTTAGGTCTAACGTTTCGGCAGTGACTGGTTGAATTTGAGCAAATTTTCCGACAGTATTGGCTGGGTTTAGAATTCTGACAAATGTTTCGTGATCTTTAACTTGGATTAAGCACTCTGGAATTTCGAGTTTACCGATTCTGGTGTACGGCAAAATCGCGTTACCGTTTTCGATATTTTTAACCCTAATTTTTATTTGCTGAATGCAACGAGCATCGATCAGGTTCACATCGGCGAATTGAGAGCTCAGGTAATGGAGAGGGATGTCTACTCTTGGGGTTCTGAGAAGGTGGTTATCGAGGTCGATTGATGCTTTTAAGATTTTCAAATTGTCTAATCCGAGTAGCAGGTCAAATTTATTGTGAAATTCGAAGATATTAAATTTTAAGTTCAAGGATCTCGCTTTGAAAAGTTCACCGCAGGGTACAAGAGTGGTAAAATTTCCTCTGGATGATCCATGAGCAGTTTTGACAATAAAAGGTTCTTTACGAATTTTGTTTTGGAAGAAATTTTCGGCTATGGTTGGATTACAGTAACTTTTGGTGCTACCTGTGTCAATAAGAATTTTGAGGTTGGATTTTGGAATTAGGACGTAAGGTAACTCGCTGATGGTTCTTTTTTCAAGATTCATCAGTTCGAATCTGGGAATTCTTGGGGAAGGCCGGTATCGTCTAAAAAATGCTCCTGATCGGATGCGTAATTTTGGTCGTATTCGATTTGGTTTTCTGTTTCGTTGTCCCCGGGATTTTCTAATTCGTTTCCAGTTTCCTGTCCGGTTTCCATATTATGGAAATTCGGATTCGAGGTACGCCACGACATAGGAACTGCCTGTGTGCTAGCGGGCCTAGGCGGTTGGATGGGTTTTTGAACCGAGAAGGAAGGTTTCGGACGATTTTGGAAAGAAGATGGTTCCTGGTTTTGAGGTTGTCTCGAAAATTGGTTTGTCTGATTCTTTTGCGGGTTCGGGGTCGGATTCGGTTTCCAATTGGGGTTTGGCCTAAAGTTATTATTTGGTTTAAAGTTGGAATACTGTGGGTTTTTGAAATTTTGGAGTTGAAGTGGAGGTTTTTTGAGAGGCTGTGGAGCCGTTCTAGGGTTGCTCTGGAGTTGAAATTCGTTCGTTAAAATTGACAAGGCGACACCCAAGTTAGGGGGATCCCTTGTTCTTATTGAGTTGCCCATAGGCTCTCTTAGACCTAATAGAAAGATCCTCAATCCTACTTTCTGGTATTCTGTTATTAGTATCTCCGCTTTCTCTCTGTTGTGATTTTTGAGATAGGCCGACAATGTATTGAGAATTTTAACTACCCTGGTATGGAATGTGAATGGCGATTCCGATTCTAATTGCCTTTGTTTGGTTAGTTCAATCAGTAAAGTGACGTCGTCACGTCGGTCTGTATAAGTTTCTAGTAGGGCGTCCCTAATTTGTTCATAAGTTGTTAGATTTTGAGAAGAGATGTCGTATCTAGCTGGTGGGAGGATTTTTGATTTAATGCCCGAGATTAGTTTGAAATTTTGATAATTTTCCGGATCGTCAGGGATGAAGAAAATTTGGTATAGTTTCTGAGTAATTTCTAGGAATTCGTGAAGGGCTTCGGGGGTGCCGTCAAATTGGGGAATAGAATCCAAATCCCCGCGCGTTAGCGTTGGTCTTTGGTTTCCAATTGGTCCTTCCTGATGGTGGACTACTTCTCTTACAAGCAAATCCCTAACCATTGCATGGAGTTGTTGAATTTGGTTTTGTTGGCTTTCGATTATCTCCCTATTGGTCATGTCTTCTTGGGCTTGTACGTTGGCATTGGCCATCTCTAGAGAGGGGTGGTTTTCAAGTTCAGAATGAAGATTTTCTGGAATGGATTCTAAATTCGTAAACCTCCCTAGGTGGGTGTGAACGTACTTTTTCAAGGATTTGGGAATTTTGGAGCCTTAGATTTATCGGGTACCTAGTGAATTTAAAATTTGTTAGTCAGAATTTTATACAACAAAAATGCAAGATTTAAGAGATAAAATTGCTGAAAACAAAAATGTTAATCAAATTAAATGGATAAGAAATATAATATCAATAAGCTGAAAAGGAAAAGTTGAAGCTGAAATGAGTCGGTCTTAAGACTACGGTTTTACAAGAGTAAATTAGAAGATAAGGAAAGTATCGAACGACGTTCTCGACGTTCTCTGCTGAGGTCCGGTCGGACGGTGAAGGAGATAAGAAGATTCCGCTGTGTGAGCAAAGAAAGCTCGGCTGCGAATGCGGATGGAGCGACAGAGAAGGTGATATGCTCTCACGGTATTCTCTGGTCGACTCGAAAATAATAATTATTCTCGATTGAGAAAATTAAATGTTGGTTTCTCAGGGAACAGGTGGTCCTTCTGAGACTCGAGGAACTTCGGGTTGTTCTCTCCGAGGAAGATCGTCAAATTTGCCACGGGTTGGGCCAAATTTGAATTGAAGCGAAATTGAAGAATTTCGAAGAAGAAAAATTGTTCGTACTCACAGGGGGTAATTCATTACCGCGGTACTGTGAGGAGTCTCCGGTCAGCTTCTTGAAGTCGTACGGTCTGGGAGTAGGTTTACACGATACCGATCGCGAATGGTCGATTACTTTCTATATTCGCGGTACGTGCTCACGGGACTGCGCCAGTTAAGTTCGGATGAACGGAAATTTCGTTTTTAAAAAACGTTGTTTATTAATTCCAGAAAAATTCACAAAGAATTATTACGTACGAAAGCTAGACCGACTCTGATGAGCTCTACGAGAGAAAGACTGCTGCTCGCAGGCAGCGGATCGCTAATATAGACTTCCTTAGCCTACTCAGCAGAAATGGCTCGAGGCCTCTAAATAAACAGATATAGTTCACATAACTTGCATGTTCCTCATTCAGAGTATCTATGTTATGATTGTCGTTAACGATGCTAAGATAGTAGGCACCTAATCCTAATACGGCCTAATTCACCTAATAATATCAGCCATAAACTGCACATTTTTTTAACCTCCATGCTACCATTACTACCTATCATAATGCGCATGAAGTGGACTTACCTAACGTGACAATTTGTTTATAGTCAAGTGGAAGTGTATAAACAGTCAAGGGTTTCGAAGTGGGTTTCACGTTGATACCGTTGCATTTGATAGGAACTTTCGGTTTGTTACTATTATTGTGGTTGTTGTTATTGTTCGACACCGTAGGCTCTCTTGATTGAGCATCGAGTGGTTGGGCATTTTGACAAGTTCTCTGAAATTGATAAAAGGGGCGGTTGAAGGGTACAGGCGAATCTTGTGACCTTGAAAAACAAGTACCTGTACGAAATCAGGCGTAAAATTCCGGCGTTTGAAGGGAACTACAAGTTCTACAGGTTCGAACACCTGTTCAGAACACAGGTTTGAACTGATTTTCAAGTAAAAAAAAAGGGTTGGATTCATCCTAGCACAACTTAATGAGTTTTTGTGAAGAGTTTCAAAAATGTGTGATGACATTTGAATACATTTTTTCGGAAATTCTTCATCAAAAAAAGTTTCCGTTTCACATGAATGATGAGCAATTTTAAAATCCCCCTCATGGTAAACAGATGGAAAGTGAAAAATACCGATATGGAAATAACAGTGCAAATTTCATTGAGGCCTCTTCTACTATGCCTTAAGTAACCTCTTGTTTAAAGTTCAGGGTGAAGGGTACAAATTAATGTAGGCTACTGAATATTCACTAATTCCTAAAATTCTGAAAACGATTACTCCTGAAAACGCATTTACGATAATTGTTTGGAAATATAAATATTGATTTGAGTGATCACAAGAGCAACGCAAGTCCAGCTCACCTGTTGCGGTGGCGTCGAATGTGCGACATCTTCCGACGTCAAATCGCCTTCTTCGTGATCGTCAACAACACCAGAATCTTCGAGGGACGATTCTCTTTCTCGCTCTCTCCTTCTGCCATCACGATTGTCTACGGTCAGGTTATTATTGTTGTTTTCACATTCACCTTCAAAGTCAAAATCCATTTACGATCAGTTAATACAAGTGTAGACCTCATTTGCTGAATCTTTTCAGGATTTTTGGATAATTAGGATTCGCCCCTTCTTCAAAGTGAAAAAGTTTGCTGGGCTGCCTTATCGTATTCTGCAAAAATCGAACCTTGAGGCACATCGTCGTCAGGTTGTTCATCAGTCTTAATTATGTTCGGACTGTCTCTTCGCTGCTGTTTTCTTCGTCTTGTTTTCTTTCGGCTATACGAACTAAGTAACATCCCTTTTCTGGAATCTATTTTCTTCAATTTACCCCTATCTAATTGCTTAATGGATATCTTAGTAGGATCAAAACTAAAGGTAGAGTCATCACGATGTTCAGTCAGGTCTTTTTTTCTCTCCTACGGAACAAATTCGCAATTCACATTAATAAGACATTCATAATAAAGTTGGTAGTAAATTGGCCAGACTTTAATGAGTGATTCTTACCTCGTTTGTGATTTCAGCTTCTTCTTCATAACTTAAAGCTACCACAGCCAACATTAAATTTATAAGGTAAAACGAACCGAAGAATACTACAACAGTAAAAAATACGACGCTTATTGGGCCACACGATGCTAATACCTGAAACAAAAGGTTTGATACGTGAGAGTTGTTATTTCCCTTCTTGGCAAATAAGCTGAAAGGTCCCAAATTTAAAATTAAATTTTATTCGAATTTATTTATTTTTATGATCAAGTCTCTCCAGATAATTCAATCTTTCAGGCCTCGTGCACATTTGATGTTAATGTACTGTCACCCATGTAACAGAGAGTTACTTTGAGACTGCCTTAGCGATTTTCTCTGGTCCTATTCCCCCAAAATCTTAACATGAGGCCAGTTTATGAAGGTAATTTTGTTTACAGATATGTCACCAACGTCCATAAGGCAACATATTAGCCTAGTACACATCATGTTGACATTTCAGTGAAATTAGGCCTTTATGTTCAAATATTTGAACACGAATAGGCGTATAATGATTCAGAACAATGTGAAACTCGATCATCGATGCACACGAGGCCTGTAACTTGTAAATAAAAAATATGTGGCTCACCATGTTATAAACGTTTTCCCAGTAGTCTAGCGTAATCAACTGAAACGTTGTCAGCATGGACCATAAAAAATTATCAAAACTTGTGAATCCATGATTAGGATTCTCCCCTACCCTTATGCATACAAAACCGATGGGGCAATGCCTGAAAAGAGAACGAGAATTTTAATACAAAAATAACTCGGTCCATGTTGTCCTGCTTCGCAGGATCATGTGTATGCGGGTTATGGGAGAATAGACTGACCTTGAACCGGTGACATTGCCACAGATAAGCGGATCACCATCATCATTGACCAACCACATTGTTTCGTTGCTGACCCACCTGCAACATTTCACCTGCATCAGAGTGTGTGTTATCAAACTGCGTCCCGAGGCCCATGATGCCATACGAACTGCGGCACGGCCGTTTCCTGTCAAGGGATCCAACTGCGACCCGCGAGTTATGAGCTCCGTCTACGAAGTGCGACCCGTTCGTTTTGTCACTGCTGACCGCGATTGTCTATGCAATTTGTCCATGCGATTGCCTGCAGTGGCAGTAATCCCACAGCGGGAGTTGTGCAGTTCGCTATTATTTTCGATGGGTAGTACTTTCTACTGGGTTAGTTGGGTAAGAACACCAGTCATTGGGCCACTTAAATTGAATTCTTTTGGTTTTTATTTTTATTTTTGGAGGTGTAAACCTTTCAGGAATGTGATCCGATAATAATTTCTCCTGAATTTTGGGTCCATATTATTGGTTTCTGAGGAGAATGATACGAATCCCAAAAGACAAACCATGAATGCTGGTACGATGATACTTGAATCGCAACTCACTTGAACAGGTTTATATAAGGGCTATGATTTTCTCCTCCCAATCCTTTCTGGATTACTCCATGATCGAGACAGGTTAGTGAGCCCCCCAGTAAAGTTGTTGTGAACGTACCTATTAGGTGGGTTTGGTGGCAAGCGCTTTCGATGTGAGAACATCAGATGTCAAAGATTTGACAATGATGTTATTTGATCGAAAGGGCTTGCCACCAAATCCACCTCAAACAGCGGAGACGGACAAACCTAATAGGTATGTTCACTACTACATATTTCGAAGGGACTCACTTTGGATAATTGAGGCATTCCGACGGTACGCACTTCGTATCATTGAAACATTTCGAGGGGTAGCAGTTTGTATCAGGGCTGATAATTTGACAGGGCGCAGTTTGTTCGAGTGGGACGCAGGTCAAGGACTCCAATAGTACAACAAGAATCGTCGGTAGAATGAGAATAAATTTCGAATACTTACGCTTTCCACGAAAAGTGAGACATTTCATTCGGAGGGATTGGCACACATTTATTTCTTAACTCTCCCATATAAACTTGAAGAGCAAATAAAGCGAAGACCATTAAACAAAATATAGTAAGCGTCATGACTTCTGCCAGTTGTTTGAACGAGTGTAGAAGTGCGTTAATGATTGTTTTCAACCCTGGAACCACCAAAATAGCTCGGTTACTTGATTACGAAACAATCAAATAGGCTAGATTAAAGCCTGAAATAATTGAAGAGTTTTCATTCAAAACCTTTCGAGTTTTTTCGATTTCGATTTTCGATTGCTTATCATGCTATAGGTACCAAAGCTGCTATGAAACGAAATCGAAATCGAAAAAATCGAAAGTGAATGAATGCAGTTTTGAAGGAAAACTCTTCAATTGCAGTTTGAATGAACGCACCAGGACTGGTGAAAGTATTGTAAACGGTGCCACCAACCTGGCATGATAGAAACGGTTTTTAGAGCTCGAAGTACTCGAAACGTTCGGAGGCCGGCCAGATTTCCAACGTCAAGGCCAATCGTCGCGTAGCCAGACGTTATTACGACAAAATCCAGCCAGTTCCATGGATTCCGAAGGTACGTGTATTTATTTATAACAAATCCCTTAGCTACACATTTAATAAACATTTCCGCAGTATAAATCGCAAGGAACATGTATCTGAAATTCAGAAGAAATATTTTTACAACTATTGGGAAATTATTATAATTTCAATTATTGGGAACTATTATTAGAGAAGGAAGTCGAGGGTTTGAGCATGAAATAAAATTATAACTTGGAAATGCAAACACGTTGCTAGATAGGAGCGCCCATCAAGCCCATCGAGGAATTTTCAAAATGAAGACCTTTTTGAATTATTCACTAGCTCTGTTATATTGGATAAAGTGAGGCCAGGTCCCATCGATCTCGTAATACGTTCATTCCACCCAGTAGTGTCACCCAGGCCCTGAAGAAATCCAAACATTTATAACTGCTACATTTCTGCTCAGGAACCCCCAGATCCAGGTTTACATTATACTAAACCTAGGTAAGCAAGGCTGCTTGGAAACACCGAGAAAATTAATTGGGTTCAACGCCGACGCCACCTCGGCCAATCACAGCGATGCTTTTGCTTGCCCCTTCCACCAGAAATCGGATTGTGTAACGAGAGCAACGAGCAATTTATATGAAACTATAACTATTACAAAAACGTCCACTTACTCTGCCTCTTCTAACGGTTCCGTTTTGGCCAAAAATATACAGTTCAGAAGAATGGTAAACATAACGGTGTAATCGAAGAATTGGTTGGTGCATAAAAAAATGCAAGTCCGTCGAACCGCATTCCAAGGCGAAAAATAGAAAAACGAAGGCGTCGCAGTAAACCGATGTATATATTTCTTTCGGAACCTCTTTGAAACCACGCAGAACGTCTGCAACAGAACAAAAAACGAAAGAGATAATTAGTCTCGACAAATCGTAAAAAAATATGAGATAGATTTCAGAGTGGAATACGATGACTAAATCTAACCCCGCAATCGCAGATGGTCTGCAACGAATTATTTGCCGACAACAAATTGAGAAAGGAATGAATCTGAATGTGAATTGAGGCATAATTTGGTCTTGAAATTTGCCATCTGCCAAACTTGTTGCATTTAGTCCGAGGGACCCTATCACAAAAGATCGCGGGGCCCACATTAGCATTAGTGTGGTCTGTTTTCGTAAGAATGAATCTCAAACTCAGAGTGAAAGTAAAACTGAAGTTGAAGCACAAGCAGGAAAAATTAATTCAACCTCAAACTGAAATAGAGACTAGAACTAAAACAGAATTTCGATATAGAAATGAAAGCGAAACTGAAAATGAACCTCAAACTGAATTTTATTATTAAAGTGTAAAACGAAAAGTAAAGCGAAAACTAAAATTGAAAGAGAAATTTACTTTCAATTTCAGTTTTAGTAGATTTAATCTGAACCAGGAACTAAAACTTTGGCTGTAACTCAAACTGAAACCAGGAGGGAAACTCAAACTTGGAGCAAAAGTAAAATTGGAAGTGAAACTCAAGCTGAATCTAAAATTCCAACTCACAGTAAAACTGGAACAGAACTTAATCGATCTGGTAAAAAGGAAAAACTTGAGTGAGAGTGAAAGTAGTAGTAAAAATAAAAGTGAAACTGGAATTCAACCTCAAACTAAAAGTGAAACTTAAGCTGAAACTCGATTTCAATCTAAAAGTAAAAGTAAAATTGACATAGCAAAAACTAAAACTGAAACTAAAATTCACCTTGACTTCACATTGTCAGTTTCAGATCGAATTTCAATTGGATTTCCATTATCAGTTTGAGTTTGAGTTTGACTTTGATTTTCAGCTTCAGTTTGAGTTTGAAATTCAGTTTGTTCCGTTAAATGGTCAGTTTCTGGGACTTAAAGATTGAGTTTTAGCTTCAGTGAAAGTTCGAGTTTGACTTAAAGTTGAACTTCAGCTTCAGTTTGAGTTGAATTTGAGTTTCAATTGAATTTTCACAGTCAGTTTCAGTTCGAATTTCAGTTTGACTGACAGTTCGAGTTAGATTTTCAGTTTTGCGTTTCAGTTTGATTTTCATTATCAGTTCTAGTTTGAATTTTGGTTCGAGTTTGATTTTCAGTATCAGTTTGATTTTCTGTTTCAGTTTCAGTTCGAATTCCACTCAGAGATTTATTTTCAGTTTCGGTTTCAGTTTGACTTTCAGATTGAGTTTTAGTTTCAGTTAAAGTTTGAGTTCGAATTCGAGTTTCAGTTTGAATTGCAGTTCGAGTTTCACCTTGACTTCACATTGTCAGTTTCAGTTCGAATTTCAATTTGATTTTTATTATCAGTTTCAGTTTGAAAGTCTGTTTAAGTTTGAGTTTGACTTTGAGTTCCAGATTCAGTTTGAGTTTGAAATTGAGTTTCAGATCCAGTTTGAATTTGAATTTCAGTTTGATTTCATTATCAGTCCAGTTTGATTTTCATTTCATTCATTTTTAGTTTCAGTTCGAATTTTCAGCTTCAGTTTGATTTTCATTATCAGTTCCAGTTTAAATTTCAGCTTTAGTTTGATTGTCAGTATCTGTTCAGTTTGAGTTTGAATTTAAGTTTCAGTTTGATGTACATAGTCAGTTTCAGTTCAAATCTCAGTTCGAGATTGGTTTTCATCATGCGTTTGACTCTCAGATTGAGTTTCAGTTTAAGTTTTGTTTGACTTTGATTTTGCGTTTCAGTTTGACTTTCAAATTGAGTTCCACTTCAAGTTTTAGTTTGACTTTGAGTTTGAATTTTAGCTTCAGTTGAGTTTGATTTTCAGTTCAGTTTCAATTTCAACGTCAGTTTCAGTTTGATGGCAATTGATTGTTCAATTGTTCGATTTTCAGTCATAGTAACAGTTTGAGTTTGACCTTCCGTTTCAGTTTCAGTATCATTATCAGTCTCGGTCTGGCTTCCAAATTGAGTTGAAACGATTCGAGCGCTCTTTGGAAATTCTTGATGAATTCGTGGATAAAAATATTCTTTTTTTATTATCAATGATGTAATGTCTCCTTCAATTTCGGGCAGGTTTTAAAATTTGCCAGGCGCGTTCTTCGATGTTTTTGATAGAAACAGCTTTCAAATGAGTCAAGATGGTTCAATCAATTTGGTTCAAAATTTCCAGGACCAAAATATGAAAGGATTGTTAGTATCTTTAAAATTATAAACCGCATTCGATTCGAGGAGCTTCACTGACACATCGACGACATTGATGCTGCAAATTATAGAATTCTCTAACCTCGTTCAAAGTTGATCGGCCATGTCAAGCGAGTTTTTGCCGTGGGCCCGCCCTCGTTTTTCGATTTCCTCACCCTCTCAACCCTTTCATGCTCGTTAACCTCGGAAATGTGAAACCCTTCATCGGAACTCCTTTTTCTGAATTGCGAAAGAAACTTCGCCGTTCACTGACGGCTCAGTCGGAAGGCATTCATCGGACTTAATGAAGTGGTTCACTTATTGGTCGGTAAAACGATACTTACCGAGGGCTTTGAATTAAAGTCTACGACCATTTAACCTACACTTTATTTAATCATTTCACAAAAGAGTCGGTACGATTGAGGTAGTTTATTTTTATTGTCGCGGTATGGTAATACGAGCTCATTTCACAAGCTACGGCCAAAGGGCCTTAAACATAAACTCTCGAATTAGGTTTATTTCTGTGGGAAGTTAACAAATCGGAGAAAAAGCTCAACATAGTGGGAGGGGCAAATTAAGACAGACGGGTGTGCAAGCAATGGCTCTTTGAGTCGATTTTGGTAAATACCTGTACATTTTTTCCTCCAAATAACGAAACTGCGCAATCTGTCTGGAAAGTTTGAGCACGCTCATATTTGACATTAAATTTTCACACAAGGCGCAGAAACTTCAACCAAAATCAGGCGATCGCCCATCGCTTTTTGAGAGAAGGGATTCTCTCAGTTCTCAGCTGCCTATTTCGGTTTATTATTCAATAATAAGGTACCAAATTCGACGTTCAATAAAATAATTAACTAATAAAGCCTTTAAATAAAGAATAAACCTTTTTAAACGCTTAAGGGAAAAATGTAACCCCCTGATAATCCGGCCACCAAATTAATTCGCGTGCTCTTGCTGGACATCGATTAACGCGTAGGTGTCCGACGTGTATGTCTTCCTAACATCTTATTTTCAACTCTATCGGAATCACCATTCGATCATTTAAATGTACAATCCCGTTTCGTTCATACAATCCTCGCGGAGAAAAACTCTACCTTGCACTAAAACCGAAATGCTTCGCTAAAAAGGTGTTCAAATTATAAATCCCCCAGGGAACGACACTCAACTGGCGGTGCAATGATTCTAAAATGCACGTAAGGTGAAAAGAAATCGAAACGACGGAATGAGATAGGTAGTGATGCAAACGCGAACGAGTAAGTTTCGACGGACGGAAAAGCTGCGTGTGCATTAGCAGAAAGAGTAACAAGAGACTAAAAGGACGGGAGGAAAAGAGAGAGATTTAAAGGCCAATGAGCGACAAGGGAGCACTATCGTACGTATCCCCCCCTTCTTCTCTTACTAGCCCAGCCACCCTTGTGCAAGGTTGCTAGCCACTGAATCTCACATGGCTAAACATCGGATGCAGGTTCACACGGTAGAATCATTCTCCGTACGGCTCTAGGACTCATTCATAGCTTGAAGTACTCGATTTGAGAAGTGGTCAAGTTTTGGTATTTTTTAACGGACTTTATTACTTCCATATTTAAAAATAAAATGAAAGTACGTATTGTGCTCGTCCTGAAAATTGAAAACATGCACTTACACTTCCACAGATGAAGGCCACTGGGGAAAAACGGGAAAAGTCCACCACAAGGTCTAGTTTCTTCTGGATACCATGAAACAGTGGGAAAACGAGGAGAATACCGTTTATGATGGCAAATGAGGAGGTGTCTTTCAAAACTGAACATGTCCACTTGGAAAAATTGGCGTTTTATGAGCTTTCCTACGATCGTATAGTACATAAAATAAATAATTTATTTGTTATTTATTTATATATTTAATGAATAAAATTATTTATAAAACCAGCGGTGCGTAGATAACACACAATACTTCCATATTTTGAAACGTAAAATTGAGACACAATTTGATCATTTCTAGACCCTCTGGAAGGTAAAATGTGAAAGTTCGAAGAAGTGTTGCAGAAAAATGTTTCCCGATCGCACGGGTACATCATTTCTGGAGATTTCAAATTAATTGACCTGGCTCCGCAGGGTGGCCAAAATGAAAAGCGCGGGGCTACCCTATGTGAACTGAGCTATCGCGTACATCTGTAGCAGGCTAGACTAGCGATTACTCCAACGACACAACACGGGCGAGTTTCCTTTGCACGTAGAAAGACATCAGGCGAGCCACGTCCGGCAGTAGTTGGGTTCAGGGTCTTCATCAATGCCGTTCATCCATCATTCACGGACACGGGCCCGTTGATCAAATCCCAGGCTACAGTATCCCAAGTTGACGAATCACGTTGCGTACTTCATAGACATTGATCCGGACTAAACTGGTAAGATAGAGTACTGGAACACGAATGTGTGAGAAATGTGAGGCCGTCACAACGTTTTCTTCCCATTATACGTTGCTTCAAAATCGGACGATCCTTTCTGATTTCTCCCAGTCGAAACTTGTATGATGCAAGGAGAGTTTAATCCTCGAATGGGGATAGGATTCGTTCATGTAATTAGGTACATCCATGTTATGAATCTAATCATTTGGGAAGAACTTGTGGAACCCCGTAATTCGAATGGGAAACTCGAATTGAGGGAATGAAAGTTGTCTGTTCCACGAAAGTTTACGAGTTTGTTAACTTTCGTGGAACAGACAACTCCCATTCCCTCGATTTGAGTTTCTAATCCGACATTCATGTTACGTACATCATCCTTGGTTACAACATTGTCAGGCTTTATTTATAGGATAGGTACTACTAACAATACGGTCCACAAGTTTACTGGCTTGATTAGTCAAACATGCTAAAATAGGGACGCAGCAATGGTAATGCATAAATGCAATGGTAATCAATGATTACTATGTATCAATGGTAGTACATGTACCAATGTAGCAATGGTAATCAATGATTACTAATCATAAATTTATGATTAGATGGGTCGGAGGGCAAGAGAGATTGCACGACGTTCTCTTGGTGGTCCTGTGGTGAAATCTCTTGCACTCAAGGGCACTCTCACCTTCAAATCATCATATAACGACAACACCATTTGGTGTGACATTTGAAGTGGTTTGATTTAAGGTGAAATTAATGGTAAAATTTAATTCATGGTAAATTTGGTGTGATTAGTTTCAAATCTGACCCAATACCGGCAAATCTTACCAATAGTAGCGCGTAGACGTAGTGCATGACGGGAAACTTTTAAGGTGGCAAATCTTCTCTTATTGGGTAAGATTTGAAACTAAATCACACCAAATTCACCATAAATTAAATTTTACCATAAATTTCACCTTGAATCAAACCACCTTAAATTTCACACCAAATGGTGCTGTTGTTATATGTTGATTAAAATGGATTTAAAGGATTAATTTAATGGATTAAATGGATTTAAAGGTGAGAGTACCCTTGAGTCATAATATGATTTGTCAAATTATGTCATATTATGTCAAATGACCAAGTCAAATGTATGAAAATTTTCTGAACCAAATTGAGAATCAAACAAACTGTTTGAGAGTTTTCTAGACCAATTAGAGAATTGAACAAACTAAGTTAAATTTTGTTTACCTATCTATATTCCTGTAAATAAACGTATTTTGATTTTAGGCTGGTTTCAAAATTTGCATTCGAGTTTTTCGACATTTTTGGCTTAACGCAGCCTCTGAAGTTGCCAAAATATGGAAGAATCGTGTGTTGCCTACGCACCATTCTCAAATTTAAGCAGAAAGGAGCTGTTATCGATTTTGGAAATCTTCATCAACATCAATTTCTATGCGCAGTTGGCCCCAACGCCGAAGCACAAATCCCTGCCTACCTTGATTTTCGGATGCTGAATCAATCTGGCGTTTCAGGGGTAAGACTGCTCTCAGAATGTATTTCGGATTTATTGGCTGGAAGAATCTACCCCATCGTTCGCTCCAGCCTAAGAGGGTGAGTTATTTTAAATCCAACGAAACGATGAAAAAATCACTTGAAATTGACTAGCTTTTTGTTGGGATTTTACTTCCTCTCAAGGTAAAAAGCGAAATTTCCGTTTTCTCTCTGACGTGCGGAAACAGCAACGTGTTTTTGAACCTCTCCGGCTTCTTTCAAAATTAGATAAAATTCCTACCAAAAAAAAAAAAAAAATCAAGATCAATTCCCGCTTTTTCACATTTAAACTGCCGGGAAGTCTCTTAGTTGACCACGAGATAGCATAGCTCGAACATAGATGGAGCAAACAAGTTCTATTGATTCATCAGACTTGTTTTCTTCTCTATTGGAAGCACCTGCGCTCACCTCCGGAACAAAACAGAGCCATTCAATTCTCTCGGTTGGAGGAGACGACGGTGCTCATTCACCAGCCTCCGCTCACCCTCCGACGACGCCAGTACCTCATCTTCGCCGTCTTCTTCCTGACCTCCTCGCAGCAAAGTTTTCAAAAGCCTCACCGTCATTCCATAGAGTGGAAACAGGGGAAAACATTGCCATAATATTGGACCATTGAGCTCTCTAAGGGTCGTAGTTATTGTCCTCATTTGCAGCGATACAACAGAAATTTAAATCTATACGTTCGTTGAGAGATTCTATTACGTATACTACACTGCATACAATATAGCATATTATGCATTGGTATCCACGATCAACCGGAATCCTTATTATTCGATAATAAATATTGTAACCACTCGAGGAAATGTTTCCTAAACCCTTGACATTTTTACGTTTTACGTTTCATAGGAAGGAGAGTCATAATCTACCATAACCAGAGGTGCGTAGATAACACACAATGCTTCCATATTTTGATACGTAAATTTTTGACAAAATTTTATTATATTTTGACTAATTTTGAGGTCAGAAATAACAAAAAACTCACTATGTAAATTTCGAAACTTGCTTAAGATCAAAATATGTCTAGTTATTGAAATATATAAAATATCCACGCATTCTGCAAGGCATACAAATTAAGAAAATTCATCAGGATCACCCGCTCGGAAAATTTGATCAATACTACCCTGCCCTACACTATTTCTTCAGACCCTTTGAAACGTAAAATAAGTTCGAGGGGGTGGAATAAGAACATTTTTCTTGACCGATCGCATAGGTGCATCATTTCTGGAGATAATGTACCAAACCAGTGGTGCGTAGGTAACACAAAATAATTCCATAATTTAATACGTTGATTTTTGACATAATTTGATTATACTTTGACTATTTTTTAGGCTGTTCAGGTCAAAATTATTTTAAAAAAACCCACTATGCAAATTCTAAAACACGCCCAACATCAAAATACATCAAGTTATCGAAATATATTAAATAACCACGTATTCGCTAGGTAAAACAAAGATTTTAAGACCAAGAACGCTCAAATCGGTTCATTTTTGAGGCCAGGAAAAAATAAAATAGAAAAATACTAAAAGTGCTGATATTTCGGGAGTACTGTGAGAAATTCCAATTCCGGTTCAACAGGGAGACAGTTCTTACTGAGGCAAACATCCCAGTCCAAGAAATTTGAAAAAAGGTTGAGCCGATCACCGACCCCGTTTTTTCCTTTCTTGGACCGTAGTGAGCTGAAGACGACCTTATGCAGTAGGAGTTGACTAGTTTGTTGTTCAGCTTGTTTTTGAAGAGTTGGGAATCTGTTGATGACGTCTAATTTCATGAGGACGAAACTTTTCTATTTTCCCGCGTTTCTTCCTTTTCTGAAAGCAATGATGTTATCCCAAGAGCCATGGTCCGAGATTGAGCCAAAATCGGGGTCAAAACAAAACCGTTTCCGGAGCTTATCGGATGATCCTGAACGTAGCAAGGAATAAAAAAAAGGTAGAAGAAGCGTCCACGTCACTCAATCTTTCGCTTAGCGGAGATGTGAGAGGAGAGTAGTCGAACAATTCCGCCTTCCAGCTCAAGCAGGTTTCCCCCAGTCAAAGGGAAGTATTTGACGTCATTGTGTTCGTTTGAAAAAATTTGTATAACCTATTTTTACTTCCATATTTACAGAGTAAATGGAAGTATTGTGATCGTCCTAAAATCGAGAATCGGAACGGAGCTTCAGAAAAAACTTTTTCTTATACACATTTACTCAGAATCACTTCCTGAACAAGTGTCTGTGTGTCCGTTACGTCCGTCTGTCCGTCTGTCTGTCTGTCCGTCTGTGGTCATTTACGAAAATGACCATAACTCCCTCAATTCTCAATCTTTTTTCAAATTTCTTGAACTGAGATGTTTGTCTCGCCAAGACCTAACACCCTGTTTAATCGGAATTTGGATAACGCACAGTGCTTCCAATATATTTGCATTTTTAGTGTTTTCTATTTTATTTTTTTCCGGCCACAAAAATGAACCGATTAGAGCGTTCTTGGTCTTAAAATCCTTGTTTGACCTTGCAGAATATGTGGATATTTTTTATGTTCCGAAAAACTGGCGTTTTTTTATTTTGGGCGAATTTTGAAATTTGAATAGTGAATTTTTTTATATTTTTGACCTAAACACCCTTAAAAGCAGTCAAAATATGATCAAATTGTGTCAAAATTTTACGTTTCAAAATATGGAAGTATTGTGTGTTATCTACGCACCACTGGTTTATTATTATTTCAATCTAATCAAACAAAGATTGATTATAATAACTGTAATAGGTTCTTTTGAATATATCGTGTATCTTGTTATTATTTGGAGGTAGCTCACGAGGGCCTACCTTGTGCCGTATGGGGTTCGCTTGCCGTGAATCAGTCCATAGCGAGGTAATCAAAAATGTCTTGCATATTGTAAGCCGATTCAAGGACAATAGTATTTTGATTATATTAATTGAGTAGAGTGCCGAATGGTACGATTTAGCTGTTGGAGCTGGAATACTAGCAAGCCGACGGCATCATCTCTAAGATCGGATAATTTTGGGAAATATTTGCCTAGGTACCAAAACAAAGAAGTTGGAAAACGTGCTAGACAATGAAAAAAAGTTTTCAAAGTTTTTGGTTCATTTTTCTTAAGAAATGAACCTTTGTAATCGGTCAGGAAAAAAAATTTTTTAGCACCCCCTGAAAATTTGTTGGTTTACGTTTCAAGGGGTGTAGAATCCGAATCTGCAATAAAAATTTTTTGTCCGTCCGCCGTACGCCGTACGCCGTGCGCCGTACGCCGTACGCCGTACGCCGTACGTCGTCCGCCGTCCGGGGTTTTTCAGGGGGAAGGAGTTATCGAAAAATTTTGAAATTTTACCAAAAATCAAGTTCCGTATCTAGTTGGTCCTAACGTCTCGGCAGAACCCTACCTTAATTTTAAGGCCAGTAAAACAGCTGTTGAAGTGAGAAAAAATTCGTGCTTTTCAGGAAAAAAACAACATAGGCATGTGAGGCATCAATTTCTATAGATTTTTCTATGCTGAATCGAATGAGACCATCGCCACGCCGGTAGCTTCAACCGTTTAGGAGTTATTGCAGTTTTAGTGAGGCAATTTTGAGTTTTCCAAAATTTCCCCAATTCTTAATAACTCGAAAACTACTCGAGCCACAAAATTCGTTTTCCACTCGTTGGAATCCCCACAAAAACTTCTGTCCTCCCGATATCTTAAATTTAAAGAATTTGGTCGCATTAGTTAAATCAGCAAAACAAAAATTGGAAAAACTTGAGAATTTGGCCTCGGCTCTTGGATACGGTTGATTGATCTACTTACGACCACTAGCTTATCACACCAACAAGGTGACGCACTCACACTACGACCAGTTGCGCTTGGCAACATGAGAGCGAGTCAGGCTTCAACAATGGTCCTGAAGAACTCTTGAGGCATTTTTAATTTCATTATTCAGAGAATTTAATAATTATTATTATTCTGTTAATTATGGAGGTGATTAAGAATATATTAAATGGTGAATTTTACGGAATTAAACGATCTGCTTCGTTGAAAAGATGGATAGGTAGTTATTTATCAAGCGAGGAGGATGATTATTTTTTGCCTGGTTGAAAAAACGTTTTTCTAAATACCCATCTAAAATACAAATTCATACTGAAATTATAGAAAAATAACAACTAAACTCTGTGTTTAAGGAGTACCGATATATCGTAAGGTTTGTCTTTGCAATCGAAAAATGAACCCCTGTGCAAAATTTGCAGAGTTCTTCGGACATACCGAAAACTAATCTGCGCACGCCACTGATCTACTTAGCAGCGTTTTTTTTAAAGTTAGGGGGTCAGAGATCTGTGGGGACTTCCATTCAAAATTATTTATCACAACTCAAGCGCTTTCGACCTGGTGGCCCTCATCTAGAGCTTTTTAATAATCTTACTCGTGCGCCTGCACACTCCTTCGTCAACAAGTTGTTGGGGGGCCTAAGGAACCACCACATTCGGTTCAATCAAATGCGTATTGGCCGAATTCTGCCTTGAGTACTCAGGACCAAGCGGTAGAAATTTTCAATATCGTCCGGATTGCATTCCACTTTTATGATGTCCTGGATTTAGGTTGTCCAACCTGTCTTCTGACTCCCTTACCCTCATCAAAATTAAAATACTAGGAGGGTTCTGCAGGGAGGACTGTTTTAAAATAAGACTTATCGACCTTTTTTACATCGAAGATGAATTGCCAATCTCCGGCATCCCATGGCACTTGACCGAAATCGAGGGATTTCTGAGTTATCGTCTTTTCATGAGGGTTAAAATTTTGCTTCAACAAGGGAAAATTGTCACAACATCACTACGCCGGGGCGGAGAAGCAGAGCGATTTCCATAATGGTGGGCCACCAAGAGAGAGAGATTTAGATAAAGGCAAAAAGGTGGATGGCAGAAGAGGTGAAAGGGCGGAAGCCCAGAAGACGGGAGACAGAAGAATAAAAGTGACGCTAAGGGGGTGGACAGGGACAGGAACACACAGGCAGGGACACCCATCCTTCCGCCGTCAGTCGCCGTGATATAGCAAAAACATCATCTTTTCTCTTTTCCCTCTTCCATTTCTCATACAGCTTTCGCCTCCTTCTTCAATCCCGCTAGTGCTTATTTTCCGGCAAGTTTCCAACTTTTTGTCGCGAATCACAGACAGCGAATTTTCTCGTTTCCCTCTACCCTAGATTCGCCAAAGAGGCTTTCCTGAAAGAAAAAAACTCATTTCTAGGAAAGATTACAATTTACACCAGCCATATTGCCCACCTTCAGGACTTCAGGAGGAATAATCTGAGCCACAAACTGATGGGCAAATATCATATTGCCGCTTCACAAATTGAATACACGAATTTTACAAGTGTTAGGGGAGGATAAGGCCAAACCGCTCTCAATAGTTCATTAGTTAATTTGGTAGTGATGCACGTATAGGACGTAGAGGCTCAAAGGGAATCGAATATTGACCTTGAATTTTGTAACGCATGCAGGCCCTCGCTTTCGGAGATGGAATTCGTATGACATGAATACGAATACTAATATATTCACTTGATCAATTTTAGTGAATATGAATACGAATATATTCGTATATATTTACGGTTTGTGAATATGAATATATACATTTAAGTTGTATTTTGTGTACACGAATACGAATACGTTTGTATTCACGAAAATTACTGTGAATAAATTTGTATTCACGGGAGTTACTGTGAATATATTCATATCCACGATGGTAAATATTCGGCGTACGCCGTCCGGACAAAAAATTTTTATTGCAGATTCGGATTCTACACCCCTTGAAACGTAAACCAACAAATTTTCAGGGGTGTTAAAAAAATTTTCTTCCTGGCCGATTACAAAGGTTGATTTCTTAAGAAAAATGAACCAAAAAAAGACGATTTTCTAACTTTTTCTGCTGAAGTGCCCCGAAAGTTGCACCACGACACTATCATAAATTTAATCGCCCTTATCACAAGCAGTGATAACAGCCTCAGGCTGGTATTCGTTGGTTTAACTTCGGTTCGGATAAGGACCCATGATGGTCAAAAGTGATACTTAGGTCCCAAACAGGAACTGAGGTAAAACTGTGGCTCACCAAAACGGGTGTGTAGCAACACATAAACATAAGCGAATTATTGCCACTATCACCAAATTCTGGGTTTTCCGCGATAAAAATGAGGAGGAGGAACAAATGGGGGGGGGGGTCAGCAAGAGCCGCTTCTCATTTTCGACGCTGTGCTGAGGAATAATTTTTTCGACGAAATGCTGCGCAGACGCTGTGCCGCGCATCCATAAAACGATCATTCTTTGATATGCGATCTCGAGAAGAGATTCGTCTCTACCAAACTCGGTTGTAACCTTCGATGAATTTAAATGTTATTGAAGCAGCGTATCAACTATGTACAGCATTTGGCTTGGTTAATACCTTTGCTACTATACTATAGCAATGAGAGCACCACGTTAGGGGCGCACGAATCTCGGTGTGTTCGATTTTTCCATCAGGCCTGCGACCCCTTCCACCATTTACCATAGAATTTTCACGCTCTTTCCAACCTTTCGTTTCCCTTTCACGTCGTAGACCGCGTTATTCGTTATTTTTCACAATCCGAAAGGGTGAACCCAATTTTAGGGGTGCCAACTCAACCAGCATTCGTACTCAACCTTCGCGAATCCATCACGTGCACGTCAGGCTCCCACAGGCTGTTGCTTAGTAGGCTGCTGAGGTCATGCCACCCCGGCTCGCTGTTGGAAAATTACCTAGTTCGGTGGGGAAAAGTGAAGGCAGAAATCTAGATAGAGAAATGTTTTCCAGGGGTTGAAAAAAAGGCCAAGGTACTATTTACAAATTGTTCTGGCGATCAATCATTTTCCGTCAGCGTGAAAAAATCCCCGAGCACAGGGAAACAAAAGGTACAACGGAGTGGAGAGGGGTGGGTGGGATCCGTAATTAGATTTAAATATTAAATTCCGTGGTATTGAAGGGTGTTTGCAAGTGGTTTCTTGGAACAGAAGTTGAGAACGGCGCGAAGTAAAGTAAAAAGTAAAGTAAACCGCCGTTCCAGGCGTTGGGTTTTTGCCCGATAACCGAAGTTGTCCCGGGCGTGCCTTGTCGCCCTCAAGGAGAGGGTCGGAACAAATGCTCGGACAAATCGGAATGAATACTTGTGGTTTCTACGATTTTCTCACGCGAGGCGAACCCATGCATTAAAATAGGTAATAACAAGGCGGCGTAGTGCAAGAGCGACTGACTTTCTGCAGACTCTAGTTATGGGTTCAATTTCCATGGGTGGCACGAAAGATTTGGCACATGGCTCTATTCATGTCATCCCTAGTTTCTGGAAATTATCGAAATCAGATAACTAAAAACGCTCCTTCCGATAGCCTTGGAATTAGCAAAATTAAGCCATCATTATCAGTTGTTATCACATTAAAACATCAATAAGATATTTTTGGAAATAAGTGACCGACTCAGAAGTCAAAACATTTTTGTTCTAACGTTTAGGACCTTCTTCAGGTCCACTTTAGAAATATACTATTAACGCAGTGACAATGACGCAATGTGACTGCGAAGAACAAAATTACCAGCTAAAATTTATCAAAGATTCATATTCGAAGGATGGCATACTCTCAGTGTGGAACTTGTTGACTGAGGCGGGCGATATATTGACAGGATCTGATGTCAGCGAGGCTGAACTGGCCGATTCGGGATAGACGATATCGTGAGTTAGTAGCTGATAGCCGGTATATAACACGAGGGATCCGAGCCAAATGAACAACTGGCACCCGCGATCACAGGCCACCTGGATTGGCAGCCGTCCAAGCGCCAACCGACCGCTTCGAGCCTGTCTCTCTTCGCTGCCCTTTAATTTCCTCTTCCACTTTCCTCGATTTTATTTTCCCCTTTCAATCCTTTTTTTACCCGCTGACAAGTTTTTTCCGGCTCAGGCATGTTCGTGCAACTACGATCCGCAACTGAAGCAAAGTTTACATGAACGCGGCCAAGGCCATTGCGATTCAGATGGACGCGGGAAAAGAGAGGAAGAGAGTGGGAGTTTTTTTACGTCCTTACCCTAGTACCTACTCTAGTAGCCTTCAAACGAATCGAAATTTTGGTTCTGAATTTTACAGACCAAAATATAGAAGTATTTCGTGTTATATTGTGTGTACCCAGTGTAGACGGTATCTAGATATTGTATCTAAATTGTATCTAAAATAGATATAGATACCGAAAATTTTGTATCTGTATCTGTATCTAGATAAAATTGCGTCCCACGTATCTGTATCCTATCTAGATATAAAAAATGGGTATCTGTATCTAATTTTTATCTAACTTAGATAACATTTTCTATACTGCGCGGCTGTAAATTGAAATAAAAGGTTCACGTTCAAGATCCGTCGAGACACGCAAAATTATCTCCAATTGATTGACATACCAAACATAATAAATGCCATATTTTAATGATAATTTAGAAAAAATATCAACAGTTGTAGCATTTTTTCATTTCATATAATATATGAAATATATCGCCTACCCTAGATCACTATGAAACCGACAATTATAACCCGAAAAAACTGAATTCTGTGTAGTAGAACGCTTGAAATTTGTCAAATGTCGCAACTACAATACAGTTACTTGTAACACTTGTAAGTGTTCTTGAAATATTCCCTACTGCAATCAGATGACACGGCACTTAAAACCTATATTATAGATTTAAACCAATGGTGCGTAGATAACACACAATACTTCCATATTTTGAAACGTAAAAGTGTGACACACATTGATCATATTTTGACTGCTTTTAAGAGTGTTTAGGTCAAAAATACGTCGGCGTTTTGACATGGCCTAACGTCGGCGTTACGACGTTGGCCCGACGTCGGCGATGAGGTATCTGTATCTAAATTAGATATATTGCCAGTATCTGTATCTCAGATACAGATACTTTGTGTGTATCTGTATCCGATCTAGATATTTTTATAGTAAAATATCCTATCTATATCTAGATAGAAAAAACTGGTATCTTCGTCGACACTGTGTGTACCACAGGTTCAATGGGTAATTAAAAGCCAGCAGGGGTAGGAACCTTCCAAAACGTAAGTACCTAGTAGTCTTTTATAACCAACTTAACAAGGAGGAGGTTACTCAAGTTGACTCGACATAAGGTTTTTTACTTCCATATTTAAGAAGTAAATGGAAGTATTGTAATAGTCCTAAAATTGAAAATCGGATCGGAGATTCAGAAAAATATTTAGCTTATACACTTTTGTATGTGGATGATCGATTGGGTCACGCAGATCAAAACGCCTCCTTTGCCGAGCTTTCGAATAATATGTAATCCTCATCAGGGCTTGGATGCTGAATTATGGTGTCAAACGTCTGATGTTGTTGCTGCTGCTGTGAGCATTTTAATTTTAAAACCGGTATTATTGCAGTAGTATAATAATGTCAATATTTTATAACGTCAGTTGCCCATAATATGCCCATTATATTATAATAAACCACCTAATAATAAACATATTTCTCTTTTCATTCAGAACACAAAAAAAACTCAACAAAACATGCAAATATTAAAACCTATTGACTTTCTTTTTGAACTAGAAGTTGCAAACATATATTAGCACTTTTAGAGTTTTTTTACCATAAAAATGCCCTGATTTAAGCCTTCTTGATCTCAAAATCTTTGCTTTTACCTCGCAGAATACATGGATATTTTTTATATCCCGGTAACTCGACGCATTTCGATTTTAGGTGGGTTCTAAAATTTGAATCGTGTGTTTTTTGACATTTTTGACCCTTGTAGCCACCAAATCAGTCGAAATTAAATTGCTTTGGTCAAAAAATTTACGCGACGAAATATGGAAGTATTGTTTGTACCTGGTGTGACCCACGCACCACTCGTTTAACGTTCGGATTGACGATGACAAGTTAGGAGCGAAGCCAAGGATAGTCGCAATGAAGGCAGAGCAAAAGCCACTGAACGGGTTTCACTGTAAATGGACGCATCCAATCGTATCAAAAGTCTTTGCTGAGAGAAAAGTTGAAGATGATTGCAAAATAGCCATGGTTCATCGGAAGAGGAAGGACACAGCCTTTACTCTTCCCCTTCCACATTGTTTTCAAGAGTTCTCCTGAGCCAAAAGGAAGAGGGAAAACTAACTTTGGCCGACTACTAAGCTCGCAGTGCATTAGTGGAAAGAAGTGGTTGTAACTTTCTTAACCAGACCACGTTCGAAGCCCATCAACCCCTTCTACCGAAACATCTACCCCTTACGAAGCCCTCGGCCAACATCGAGTTGGGCCTCCTTCTATTCAGATAGACACATAAATCCCTAACTGCCAGTATTGCTTACCTTCTTCGAATACTAAGACTAACTTTATCAAAGTCTTGTTATTCCACCGAAGCCCAAAGCTGAGCCCAGTGAAGAGGAGGGGGGTCAAGTGACTACCTCACCCCGGGTATCATCGGGGTATCGGTTAAGGCAACATTTTTAAAAAAGGTAGGTGTATTCAGGGTGTCTGCTAAGTGATGAACCTTCCTATCACATTTCCGTATTTTTTGGCTGCTTAAAAATACGGTAGTAAATCTTCATAATTTTTTTGCGCGAAAATTAGGAATGTTTTGCGCCGACTGTAAATTCATTTTTACTTCCATATTTACGAAGTGAATAGAAGTCTCATACCTACTCGAATATCGGATCGGATCTTCAAAAATCACTTTTACTTAAACAAGCTTTCACTCAGAATCACTCAAATCCGTCTGAGGTCATTTACAAAAACGGCTACAGTTTCCTTAATTTATAAATTTTTTTCTTATTTCTTGAACTGGGACGTTCGACTCGGCCAGACCTATCACCCTGTCTTCCTGACTTCGATTTACTCACAGAACTTCCGATACCTGTATATGTATTTTTAGTGTTGTCTATTTTTATTTTTCCCTGGCTACAAAAATAAAACGATTTGAGCTTTCTTGGTCTTAAAATCCGGTAGGTACCTGGCATTTTTTTGATTTTAAGCGGAGTTTAAAACTGCATAGCCAGTTTTTTTGGCATTTTTGATTCACCCAGCCAAAAATTAAATTATAATCAAATTGCGACAAAAATTTACGTATCGAAAAATGGGTGTAGGTATTGGGTGTTATCCGCGCACCAGCGGCTTTTAAAGAGTGAGTTCCGAATTTTCAAGTCTAATATCATGTTTTTGTGAAAACATAAAAATCTACTCTTTAAAATTCGGGAGTGCTCCACTATTTTGACAGTTTTATTGTGAACAGCCGATTCTTCCCGTAGAACCCAAGTTGAGAACGTTCAGTGGCATTCGCACCGGGCATTCAATAAAATTTGATTCAAAAACAAATAATTTCCAATTTCGAAGTTTTATTCACCTAATGAGCTCTTCTGATGGATCCTATTTGTAACCTAATGAAAATTCATATGAAATTCTCACAATATCGGCGTGAATAAACTTCCGCCCGGGACTTCCCTGGACCCTCGTCCTTCCTCCTGCCAAATCCTCTGAATCCTATCGCTCTGTCACTCGCGACGTGCCGTTAGGATTTCAAATGACTATACGTTTTCCACCCTTCGCGTCGTCCTATTTCGCCACCGTGATGCCCACAATCGTCCACTTGACTATTGATCCCATCCTTTCAGAATTGAGTGGACCCCATCCGAAAATTTCTATTGAAGAGTGCAAAAAAAAATAAAAAAAGATCTCCCAAAACGTTTCATAATTTCCGCAGAGCGCCTCACACGTTACCTGAAACAAACGGCATTACTGAATATTGAGATATCGACCCACTAGTTGATGTTAATGTCAGACGATCGGGATTAGGGTCATCCAGAAACTAAAACGCCTCTTTCGCCGAGCTTTCGATTAATGTGTAATCTTCTTCAGGGCTTAGAGACCATTAGGTGTGAGTAACACCGTCAGAAGTCATTATCAGGAGCCAGTGAACCATAGACTATTTGATAGACTGCCTGACAGTCTGACTGCCAAAGTTTGGTTTAAATTATTTGTTCTTAAAATTTTTGACTAGTTTATAAATATTGTAGCCGTTGATTAAAATTGTTTTTTAAAAATGTTTATAGAAGCCTGGTGCTAAATCTTCTTATTCAAAAAATCAAATAGTCTATGGTTCACTGGCTCCTGATAATGACTTCTGACGGTGTTACTCACACCTAATGGTCTCTAAGCCCTGAAGAAGATTACACATTAATCGAAAGCTCGGCGAAAGAGGCGTTTTAGTTTCTGGATGACCCTAATCCCGATCGTCTGACATTAAAACGGCATTACTGGTTAAGCTATGGAAAAGTGGCTTATTCCTTTTCTAGAATCGACGGACGGCCTCTTTCTGTGTTAATTACAGGTAAATTATAAGGGCCCGATTTCCAAACGAGAACTTGAGGAATGGGTGCAGGAAATAGGATTCTTCCTTAGTAGGTTATTTTTCAAAATCCGGAAAAAGAACCCCAGACGGTGAAATCTTTTAAAATTTGAGCCGACAAATTCGCAGGGGGCGTTAAGATTTTTTTCAGCAACGAACCTTTGTAATTCTATCGATCGATGCGTGACCAACAGATATCCGAGACGTGAAATTAGACGGGAGCTTGAACGTTTTGGTAAGTTAAGAATAAACGTTTCGTAACTAGTCTTTCGACTGATGATCGGCGACTAGGCTAGAAAATTTGGGCCTACCTGGGACTTGGACCAAGGTTGATGTACCCTGAAGATTTTGAAATTTTCTATTCAGCCAAATCGACTTTTATATTCACGTACCTTGGAAAGTGAACCATTAAATGTACGGATGGGCTTACTATTATTTCTCGAACAATTTCAACGGTTCTATTATTGGATAATAGACCAAAAAACTGTCGATTTTTATCTCTCTCTAAGGCGGAAGAGAACAGAAAAAGTTGACCTACATAAAAAATACGAGGGATGCCCTATGAAAAATCTTTGGAAAATTTGTTAAAAATTAATTAATTAGATAATTAATTATTATCAAGTTATAGATTTTTATACGGATTTTTGTATTTTCTATGAATCGCACTTTTAGCGTTTTCTACTTAATTTTCTCTCTTGCTGGAAAACAAAATAATTTGATTGTTCTTCGTCTTGCAATGTTAGTTTTACCAATCAGAATACGCAACCACAGAACATCCATATCCTTCTTAAGTTCCATATCCTTTTTTTCGTACATAGCCGGTGAAAAAGTGAAACCTCATGCGTCAATTTTGTTAAGACCGCCACTGTTCCTAGTCACCCTATGTAACCACATTGAATTTCTATGACATCTCTAATGTGCATGTGCAGGTACAAAATAGGAGATACGAGGATTCTCTTCTTCGACCGACTCGAAAAATGAAAATGAACGTCCGTTCCCTGTCGCGTGCTATTAGCACTCGATACGCCGGATAAGTAATCAAAACCAAAGGAAGACTCGACAGGTTGCGCCATTCGGCGAGGAAACCGAGAGAAGAGCGCGATAAAGACGAGGACGTTACAGCGCCAGGGAGCGGAAGAGGTGACCCGGGCGGTCGACATGGGCAGGACTGATTGGAAATCGGTGGCCTATCCGATTTTCAATAGAACGTCGAGCGAGCGATTGGAGGATTCGAGGACGGAATGGGAGAGAGTGAGAGAGGTCAACCAGTGACAGGAAAGAGGGAGTAAGATAGCGACTGAAGAGAAGTAGGTTGAGAGAGCGCGAGGAGAAATTGGTGACAAATCGCACTCTATGAACTTGCCAAATCTTTCCCTTTCCGGCACAGGAACTTCATTCCGTGTTCCACTCATTTGGATGATAGGAGGGGAGGGGGTTCCAGGGTTTTCGTTCTTTTCTTTTTGTCACAAAACGATCAAGAGGTAATTTCTTCTATACAATCCCATCACATTTATTTGTTATGTTCTTCGGAATGATGTCCTATTTAGTGGCTGAGCTAGGTCAACTATGTATCACGCTACCTAGATGAAACACCAAGATCAAGTCATTTGAATAGCGGTTATCCGATAGCACTTTTTCTAAATTATAAATGATTATTATACCGCTTCTACATAAGATGATTTGTTCGAATTTCCTGAATTTTATTTACCATTCTGTAGTACCTAACGTGACTACACCATACCATTTTGGAAACCTGGGTTGTGAAATAACAAAAGTGTAGTTTGTGTTTTGCATTCAATCAAATCGTGAATACCCCGTTTGGCGACGATTTAATTGACTCCAAATAATATATAATAATATCACACCCAATCGAAACAAAAACTCAAACTCACAACGAGGAAGAAACTCGAATCATGATCAATTTCGAAGTCAAATTCACAATGAAACCGAAACTCGAACTAATTGACTATTAGTTTGACTTACTCGAAGTCAAACTCATAACGAAACAGAAACTGAAACTCGACATCAAACTCACAATAATACAGAAACTCCAACTCTCGATAGAAATTAAAGTCAAACTCACAATGAAACCGAAACTGAAACTCATAGTCAAACTCGGAGTCATACTCAGAACGAAACCGAAACTCTTACAAGAACTCGAAGTCAAACTCACAATGAAATCAAACTGATCATCAATCTTGAAGTCAAACTCACAGCGAAACTGGAACTCAAACTCTTGATCGAAATCGAAATCAAACTCACGTTCAAACTGAAACTCAAACTCGAATGTCGACGTAAAACCCACATTCAAACAGAAACTTGAAATCATAATCAATCTCGGAGTCAAACTCACAATAAAACAGGAGCTCAAACTCATAAACGAACTCAAGTCAAACTCACGATCAAACAGAAACTCGAACTCATAATCTAACTCGTAGTCAAACTCACAATGAAACAAAACCCCAAACTTATAATCGAACTCGAAGTCAAACTCACAATGAAACAGAAACTCAAACTTTTACTCGAACTCGAAGTCAAACTCACAATGAAACAGAAACTCAAACTCATAATCGAACTCGAAGTCAAATTCACAATGAAACTGAAACTCATATTCGAAATCGAAGTCAAACTCACAATGAAACAGAAACTCAAACTTTTACTCGAACTCGAAGTCAAACTCACAATGAAACAGGAACTCAAACTCATAATCGAACTCGAAGTCAAATTCACAATGAAACTGAAACCCAGAATCGAAATCGAAGTCAAACTTACAATGAAACAAAAACTCTAACTTTTACTCGAACTTGAAGTCAAACTCACAATGAAACTAAAACTCAAACTCATAATCGAAATCGAAGTCAAACTTACAATGAAACTGAAGCTCAAACTCACAATCGAACTCGAAGTCAAACTCACAATGAAACAGAAACTCAAACTCATAATCGAACTCGAAGTCAATCTCACAATAAAACATAAATTCAAACTCGTAATCGAACTCGAAGCCAAACTCACAATGAAACTAAAACTCAAACTCATATTCAATGTCGAAGTCAAACTCACATTCAAACAGAAACTCAATCTCATATTCGAAATCGAAGTCAAACTCAGAATGAAACTGTAGCTCAAACTCACAATCACAATGAAATGATTACTTTCAGTTGCTGTTTCATTGTGAGCTCCACTTCGAGTTCGATTATGAGTTTGAGTTTCGGTTTTTATTGTGAGTTTGACTTCGAGTTCGATTATGGGTTTCTGTTTAGTTGTGAGTTTGATTTCAGTTCGATTCTGAGTTTTAGCTTCCATTTTGAGTTTGACTTCGAGTTCGATTATGAGTTCGAGTTTTTGTTTCATTGTGAGTTTGACTTCGAGTTCGATTATGAGTTTCTGTTTAGTTGTGAGTTTGATTTCAGTTCGATTCTGAGTTTGAGGTCGTGTTTCATTGCGAGTTTTACTTCGAGTTCAATTATGAGTTTGAGTTTCTGTTTGAATGTGAGTTTGACTTCGACATTGAATATGAGTTTGACTTTATGTTTCATTGTGAGATTGACTTCGAGTTCGATTGTGAGTTTGAGCTTCAGTTTCATAGTGAGTTTGACTTCGAGTTCGGTTATGAGTTTGGGTTTCTGTTTCATTGTGAGTTTGACTTCGAGTTCGATCATGAGTTCGATTTCCTTTTTCCTTGTGAGTTTGACTTCGAGTTCGATTGTGAGAGTGAGTTTATGTGTCAATGTTTGACTTCGAGTTCGATTCTGAGTTTGAGTTAATGTTTCATTGTAAATTTGACTTCGAGTTCAATTATGAGAATGAGTCTATGTGTCAATGCGAGTTTGACTTTGAGTTCGATTATGAGTTTCTGTTTATGTTTCATTGCGAGTTTTACTTCGAGTTCAATTATGAGTTTGAGTTTCTGTTTGAATGTGAGTTTGACTTCGACATTGAATATGAGTTTGAGTTTTAGTTACATTGTGAGTTTGACTTCGAGTTCGATTGTTAGTTTGAGCTTCAGTTTCATAGTGAGTTTGACTTCGAGTTCGGTTATGAGTTTGGGTTTCTGTTTCATTGTGAGTTTGACTTCGAGCTCGATCATGAGTTCGATTTCCTTTTTCCTTGTGAGTTTGACTTCGAGTTCAATTATGAGACTGAGTTTATGTGTCAATGCGAGTTTGACTTTGAGTTCGATTCTGAGTGTGAGTTAATTTTCCATTGTAAGTTTGACTTCGAGTTCGATTATGAGTTTCTGTTTATGTTCATTGTGAGTTTGACTTCGAGTTCGATTATGAGTTTGAGTTTCTGTTTCATTGTGAGTTCGACTTCGAGATTGATTATGAATTTGAGTTTCTGTTTGATTGTGAGTTTTACGTCGACATTGAAAATGATTTTTATTTTTAGTTTCATTGTGAGTTTTACGTCGACATTGAAAATGATTTTTAGTTTTAGTTTCGTTGTGAGTTTGACTTCGAGTTCGATTCTGAGTTTGATTTCCTGTTTCATTGTGAATTTGACTTTGAGTTCGAGTTTGAGTTGGTGTTTCATCTTGAGTTTGACTTCGAGTTCGATTATGAGATCAAGTTTGTGTCCTATTGTGATTTAGACTTCGAGTTCGATTATGAGTTTGAGTTTTAGTTTCTATGTGAGTTTGACTTCGAGTTCAATTATCTGAGTTTGAGTTTCTGCTTCAATGCGAGTTTGATTATGAGTACAGACACAGTATTCTCCACTTGGCCGATCCCATGGTTATGTTCTTTTTGGCTCACCTGCATCAATGTTTGTTTTAATAAATAAAATAAGGAATAAATCAAAAGAGCTGCATTTCACAGAGGTCCTGAAAATCCCTAAGACTTAGAGCCGGTACTATTCCATGAACAACCTTTGAATCTAATAGAAATAATGAATCGAAAACGCCGTAAGACTGTAAACAGAAATAAAGTGCGGCTTGGAAAGGAAGCAGTATTCAGCGAGCTATTTTTACTCGCACCATTTAGATGGTAAATAAAGTTGATGATTGAGTCTCAGCTGGCTGAGGGGTAGCGATTTACTGAAGGAGAGTGAAAACCGTACTAGCAGTTTAAATGATGACGCCGAAGAGGTGATGAAAGAAGGAATGATGTTGGTGAATGGGATCTCCTTGAAGGGATTGCCTTGGAAAAAGGTCCTGTCTGTCGCATATCCCGCTCCGACCCCACCCCTCCAGTCGGCCCACTTAGGACTGCCGATCCTTTTCTAGTCTGTCTACCACTTTCTTTCAAAACTTTTCACACGTTTCTCGGATCCGTCCCTGTACCGTTGAAAGTCGTCTTGTTGGTATAGGACATTAGAGATCGCTTTATAAACATCTCAGGTGATCTGCTATTTCTTCGTCCATTCTCTCGATTGGTTGCCTTGGAAGCGTTTTCCTGGGATGAAAGCCTTGCTTTGAAGCTGATAGGGTGAAGGTTTGACGATGAAACTAATACAAAAACGCGCTGCCGCAACAGGATTGAACGAGAAGCAAAGCCGCATCGCTCCTTTGAAGAAAACCATCGAGCAACAGAAGGGTTGGAATCTTGATCTTGGACCACACCAGGATTGCAGTAGGTTTAATAGATAGTTGAAAATGAGCGAACAGGGGCTCTCGAATCTGATAGTTAAAAATGACACAATGAACAAAAAAAAGACGATTTTTCTAACTTTTTCTGCTGGTTTGAGGACTTCTACTGGTTGTGGACTGGAATGTGCTAAGGGTGGGGGTGGGCTTCGGCTCCCTCAGATTTTTTAAAAATCCGCTTGTCCCACTTTGCTCCCTACTCCCCTAATTCTAATGTCTACATCCTGTCGAACATATTCCTTTTACTAACCGATAAACTGGAAGTGACATTTTAAAGTGAAACAACGCGTAATAGCGTAATAAAAATTCCCTCGGGTAAATTGCTGTATAAATGGACAGGCCCTTTGACGATGTAAAATAGTCTTTCGTCGCCTTTGCGACTAAAGGGAAAAGTCAGGACTTAGACTCTATCGATCGGGGGAGCCTTTAATGTGTTGGGGTTCGAGATGATGCCCGGGGGCTCAGTTTCAGGAGGTGGTCTTGTAGCCTGGGGCTGGCAGTTGAGTCTGGGTTCACCCACTACACCTTGTGCATGTATCTCCGACTCAACCTCCCCTTTCATGTCACAGCCTTGCGGCTGTGTTAAACACAGACGCTTCTAAGCGAGAGGCTGTCGACGCGTTAGCCAGTCGGAGCGATTAATGTGAAGTCAGGTGGTATCATACTGACAATGTATCAAATAGAAACGTCGACAAGATTGCGACAGGCGATACCAGATTCGAACAGGCCTTCCATCAACGGTTGAATCTCAAACTATTATCGGAACAGAGAAATTAGGCACTTTTTTATGTTTTTGTGCTTGACAATTTCATGGTTTACGTTTTAAAGGGTGTAGCATTTTAATCTGCGATAAAAACGCCGATAATTAGGTCAGTGACATGTGTATATTATTGTTCTTTGAACTCTGCAAATTCTGCACAAGGGTTCGTTTTTCGTATACAAAGACTATTCGAAATCATTAAGTGCAAATTCGAACTGAATTTTTTTCATTTCTGGAGAACCATTAGCAAGCTGTCACCTGGCCACGTTATTGTAGTAAACATAGTTAAAGTAGATTTTCCCTGAACCTCCAATCCGATTTTCAATTTTAGAGCGGTTACAATTGATACTCGCATTTACTCCGTGAAAACCAAAATAAATTGAAATGTTGCCTATGAGGAATTTTCCTTCGAACGGATCAATCAAGGCAAAAAAATGCGAGTACTTTAATTCATTAAGTTCAAAGCTCCTTACTCATTAGAAGAAGCTCCTTATTGCGATTGAAATTAGGTCGCCATCCCAATGAATTGCTATGTAAAATCGATTAGACGAGATGCAATTGTTGGGCAACTATAGCCGATGATACAGTAGGCATTAAACTCTAATAGGCTCGACCTATTGTTGTTAATCTATAACTACGACCTTAATTTGAATAATTGAGCCCGAGCACGATCACGGACGCTTTCCAATCGAATAATTGAGTCGGTGCCTACTTATTAAACGGATCAATCCCGACTGCCAGTTCAGAGGGAACCCGGGGCAGTTCACGCCTCATAACCATTAGAGAATTGCAACTAATCGCAGTTCTATTCATTGATTCTTTGATGTTCCATAATCCATAGTTCCGATTCATCAAACTATTACTGAAACCTGAAAGCTTTGAGGGGAAACTATTGAAACGATCTCATTGTTAGTTAGCGACTGGAATTGCTGGAACGGGCTTAGAGTTGCCTTCCATTAGCCGCCCTCTCGAGCAGAGCCATTAGAACTTTCCTATGAACGTAATTGTTTGAAAGCCTCCACTCTTCCTGACCCAGCCCGGTATCACTTATAAAACAAGATAACCGTCAAAGGAGAGATTGCTATATTTCAATTGCCAATTTAGCTTTGCTTCAAAAGCCTAGTAAGGCACAGTAATAAGGCCACTCTAACTCGAATACCAGGTACCCTGAGCTAGATGAAATTATGCACTTTCTGAGTAGGTACATAATTTGAAACGTCAAATTTTGACAAAATTTGACTATATTTGATTCATATATTATATGCGTTTATACAAAACTTCAAAAGTAGTCCAATATAATCAAATTGTGTCAAAATTTTACGTTTCAAAGTATATATACTATGTCAAAAATAGCAAAAAACTCACGGTGCAAATTTTAAAACTCGCCTAAAATCTAACCACATTGAGTTATAGGAATATAAAAAATACCAACAATACAAGGTAAAACAAGGAAGCGATTCTAAGTAAGAATATTTGAGTAATGGGTGTCAAGCCTCACATTTTTCAATTTATTAAATTATTATTAAAATTGCTCATTGGTAAATGAATAATAGAGAACGTAAAATCATGAACAAAACTCAAGTGTTAATAGGTTCGTTCACGGTAACTTTACTGGTGGACTTATTGACCCTATAGCTTTATTACCTATAAATTCTTATTATCGGCAAAGCAACCGTTCGTCTGAGAGCGTAACCGATATTCACTTTTACAGATCGGTTCACTGCAAAATTAACTTTTACTTCCATATTTACGAAGCGAATGAAGGTATTGTAAACGTCCTAAAATTGAAAATCGGATAATGTCATTGGAAAGCGAATCGGAGCTTCAGAAAAATTTTTACTGATACACTTTTACTCAGAGTCACTTTCTGAACATCTGCGGTAATTTACAAATAAGTATGGGCATATCCTCTCAATAAATCCTCAATGATAAATCATACCTCTCCCAACCTTTTTTTCAAATTTCTTGAACTGGAATGTTCGTCTCGGCAAGCTTATCACTCTTTTTAACCAGAATTCGAATTGCTTACTGAACTCTCGATATATTTGCAGGGTTTAGTGTTTTATTTATTTTTACCGCAAAAATGAACGGATTTAGGGGTTCTTGGTCATGAAATCTTTGTTTTACCGTGCAAAATAGATGTGCTCGTATATATTTTATACTTCTTTTTTGATTTTATTCGGGTTTTAAATTTTTGACCCACACAGCCACCAAGGAAGTCAAATTCACGCATTAATACACGAAAATATTGTGAGTTATCAGCGCCACACTGGGTTTTTAAATAAAATGCGAAAAGAAATGTATTTTCAAATGAAAATCAGTGATGCACTTCTACTATGCACATAATATTTCTCTATTTTGGTATCTGAAATTTTGAGCCTAATTCCGTTCACTCCGTAGTATCCGTTCAATTAGCCCAGACTGGAGAAACGGATGAGGAGTTCTGAGCCATTTCTCTGTATGTTTTGAGTTTTTAAAAGCGAGCGAGAATAGGGGTTGACACAGCATTGTTGAATCCGAGCTTGACAGCTTTCAGAATGTTGATGTCGAGCAAAATTAATGAGACTTCCTTCAGGAATCAACAGCTAATGATTGCATCTTCGTTCAACTCATTGTCTTCGTGTTCTGCTGCGGTTTCTGTTGCGAGACACAGTAGCGAAAATTAATTGATAGTAATGCTCCTATATCAATCAACTACATGGTAACCGAACGCTCTTCACTATTCCAAGATTAACGCTTCACCGGCTCCTTTACGAGGATGGCTAGTCGGGAATGGAATGTGCGGATCAGTGAGCATTATAGAGGTGTCCAATTACTGAAGCTAATCGACGGATTAATCGTCTTGTGTCACCCACCAGTCAATTCGAGGTAACTTCCTCCTCAGGCCACGGAATACTCTTCATTCACATGACGATATTTGTTTTTATTCCACCGAGAGGATTCAACATTAACGATAACGAATTGGAGCAAAATTAAATCGAATTAACAATTCTGACAGTCAGACTACAGTCTAAATAACTATCCTTTCGCACATCGGTTGTCACGCTTTGTCGACTCTGGCCTGGGTCTTCTATTCTTTAGCCACGACAATCGGTCAATTCTTAACCTTCTGTATAAATTGTTCGGATCATGAAAAAAATTCTGTTTTTTCCAAAGTATTTTCCGCTACCCAAGTAAAATGATTCATTTGATTGCTATTTCGGGCTGAATCGAATGAGACCATTGCCAGATTTGTAGCTTTCGTTGACCAAAAGTTGCAGCCTTTGGAAAAGGAACAGAATTTGGAAAAGTTAGAGCGGGCAGGGCTGCCTGTAGGGTAGACTACGAGTAGACTGCGATTCCATCATATTCGAAGAATTATGCCGTTTTAGCAAACGTGGTTGAACAAAATTTTGAATCATTTTTGTAAAATAAATTTCATTTAATGAATGTCAGTTTAATCATCAACGAATTTTGGTTCATTTTTCTTAAGAAATGAACATTTGTCATCGAATCGGTCGGGAAATTTTTTTTTCAACACCTCCTAAAAATTGGTTGGTTTACGTTTCAAGGGGTGTAGAATACGAATCTGCAATAAACATTTTTTGTCCGTCCACCGTCCGGGGTTTTTCAGGGGGAAGGAGTTATCGGAATTTTTCGAAATTTTCACCAAAAATCAAGTTCCGTATCTAGTTGGTCCTAACGTCTCGACAGAACCCTACCTTAATTTTAAGGCCAGTAAAACAGCTATTGAAGTGAGAAAAAATTCGTGTATTTCAGGCAATTTGCAACTCAGGCAAGTGAGGCATCATTTTCTATAGATTTTTCTATGCTGAATCGAATGAGACCATTGCCACGGTCATAGCTTTAACCGTTTAGGATTTATTGCAGTTTTAGTGAGACATTTTTGAGTTTTACGAAATTCTCCCTTAATGAATCGAAAATCGTTTTCCACTCGTTGGAATCCCTATAAAAACCTGTGTCCACCCAATATCTTAATAATTAGACTCGTTTTCAGTATAATATACTGATATTATCGAGGGTTCCACTGCAACACCTCATAACGTCATTTTGGCTACTTTTCAGTAGAGATAAAAAACCAGTTCTCAATGATTTTGCTGCACCTGCTTATGGGCTGATTGGTTAATCTTACTGCAATAGGTACTTCTTTCTCACTCCCTCTCCTTATTTCATCGACTGTTGGTGACGGTCGGGAGATATCGAGCAGAGCTCATCAGCAATTCATGATTACGTATGCTGACGGCTATTTAACATTGCAAGATCTAAGATGGGGCTAAAGCGCTTTGCTTTGCGCGGCTTACGGCGCTTTGACAGGCAGGAAAGACTCAGGCTGCCGCAATGCTGTAATAATTTTTCAGTGGCGTGATCTCGAGCTGAGATCGGAAGCCGTGCTCAGCTCAGCAGGAGCTATTATAATCAGTTGAAGCCCTTCCAAGAAAAACCTAGGCATTCTATATTGCCTGTTTGAAACTCCTATAGGAGGGGTATAGCCCCCACTGGACATTTGATATGGCTCCCCGGTTTCCCATGTGACGTGAGTGAGCCATCGGTTTCATCATATTTCGATACGTAAATTTCTGACCAATTTGATTATATTTTGACAACTTTTGATGCAGTTGAAGTAAAAAATATCAAAAAACTCACTTTGTGAATCATAAAACATGCCCAAAATCAAAATACGTCAAGTTATCGAGATGTAAAACATATCCAATTACAAGGCAAAACAAATCTTTTCATTTTTGAGGCCAGAAAAAAATACTAAAGAAAACACTAAAAGTGCTAATATATCGGAAGTACTGTAAGCAATTCGGATTCCAGTTAAATAGAGCGATACCTAGGTCTTATTAAGACAAACATCCCAACTCAAGAAATTTGAAAAAGGTTAAGAATTGAAGAAGCTATTACCATGTTTACTTCCATACTTACAGAGTAAATGGAAGTATTGTAATCGTCTTAAAATCGAGAACTGGAACGGAGCTTCAGCAAAAAATTCTACTCATGCATATTTACTCAGAATCACTTCCCGAACAAGTGTCCGTGTTCATCTACAATGGTGTGTTGTCTGTAGTCATTTACAAAAATGGCCATAGCTCCCTCAATTCTCAACCTTTACTCAAATTTCTTGAACTGAAATGTTTGTCTCTTCAAGACCGAACACACTGTTTAATCGGAATTTGAATATCACACAGTACTTCCAATGTATTTGCATTTTTAGTGTTTACCATTTTTATTTCCGGCCACAAAAATGAACTGATTTGAGTGTTCTAGGTCTTAAAATCTTGGTTTTACCTTGCAGAATATGTGGATATTTTGGTTCATTTTTTCTAAGAAATTTAATAATCCACCGTTGATTGAAATGCGTTACAAGAAGGTAAATCTGTCTTAAGGCTGTTCACGGGCCGAATCCCGACTAATTTTTACCCAATCTACACTACGGCTAAATATTCATGGTATACCATCTTAATCGGAAAGACGGATACTTTCAGAAACTGGCCCTGGATAAAATTTGATAACTTGAGCAATTTTTCTTACCGAAGCTTCGCTCCGATTTCAAATTTTCGGACGATTTCAACGCTTCCATTCACTCGGTGAACGAGGAAGTGATAAAATCGGTTCGGAGGTTCAGTTACTGAAAAATCATTCAAAATTACTCCCAGGAAATCTCCCTGGTGCACATCCGATGAGAATCGACTACTCACCCCGCCGATTGGGGCGTCTGTGAATTTTCAGAAACTCATACAAAGCTAGGTCTGTTGATGCGGATTTCGCAATTTGACATTTCAGCAGATTTGACCTCAAGAGGTGTTCCAGTTCGTGTGACACGGTATCAATGGCCACCAAAGAGGGGTGGCGGGTGTGAGCTATCGTGCTGCAACACTACGTCACGCTTGGCTCAGGCACCCGTCACGCTCGGATTACCCGCCTCCCTCCCGTCGCATTCTGGAGCTACGCGCAGTCAAGCTCGGTTAGATCCAAGCATGTAGGGAAACCTGGAGATAAATAGAGGGATCATGTGGTTTACGCATGGAGCAAAACGACGAGAAAGCGGTACGAAACCAGATAACCCGACACACCTTAACTATTTAGCTAGCCGTAGCCTGGGGGAGCGGGGATGTTTCCTCTTTCAAGAGATACGTGTAATGATAACCAGATGTTTAACGATGCCAAGCACCGAATAACATACGAGCTTTACAACAACCCTACGTATGTTAAAGTTTCAAATTATGTTACATCCTCAAATAGGAACAATACAAACGCGCCAAGGAAACCTAAAAAGAAAATAGATCTTACCAAATTATAATCGTAAGAGGGCGAAAAAAAGGATCAACGGTTCAGGAAATGATCGTGTCGCCATAACTCTGTCAATAATCTTTAATCGATAAAGCAATATGTAATTCAACTGCATGGTGGTTGAGATAGTTACCGAAAGGATTCCCAAATAGGGATATCCTTAATTTGGGTCCTCTGACTGTCATAGGATGGCTAGAACTGGGCGGTTTCATCAAAATTGCCCTTTTTCTGAGAATCACCCATTTATGACTTGTTTGCTAACTCCATTTATATAGTGTCACCTGTTACCAGCGTGTTTTCGGGGTGTGAAACTCTTCCCAACTGTTTTCTGTACATTCCAATCGTTCGGCCAAATTTTTTTCAATTAAAGTTTGAATTAAAGTTTTTTTTCAATTAAAGTTTTCAATTTGCCATTTGATATTTTTTTGCTTCTACGGATGTTCCAAAACGATGGGTTGACCTAATTAGAGGTACCCCAAGCTGGGACTTGCAGTGCCCCAAATTGAGAAAATTTTTTGCACGGCACCAAAAATCACACTTTTGGTTCATTTGCTCAAGAAATGAACCTTTTTAATGGGTCAGGAAAAACTTTATTCTCTATCTCCTGACTATTTGTTGGTTTACGTTTCAAAGGGTGTAGAATCCGAATCTGCAATAAACATTTTTTGTCCGTCCACCGTCGGGGGTTTTTCAGGGGGAAGGAGTTGTTGTAAATTTTTGAAATTTTCACCAAAAATCAGGTTTTGTATTTAGTTGGTCCTGACGTCTCGGCAGAACCCTACCTTAATTTTAAGGACAGCAAAACAGCTGTTAGAATTGGAAAAAATTGGAAAAAATCGTGTTTCTTCAGGAAATTTGAAACATAGGCAAGTGAGGCATAATTTTCTATAGATTTATCTGTGCTGAATCAAATGAAACCATAGCCCAGCGGTAGCTTCAACCGTTCAGGATATATTGCAGTCTTAGTGCGACAGTTTTGAGTTTTTAGAATTTTCCCAATTCTTAATAAATCGAAAACTACTAGAGCTACAAAATTTTAGCCAGGTCGAAGGATAGCCAGCTAATGCTGCTCCTTCAAGCTAAACTAAATTTAATAGTTTCCTAAAAATTGATCATTGCGTGTCAGCTAACGATGAGTACAGTAGTGATCAAACTCTTTCAACAAAAAAAAAAAAAATAGAATCAATTACCATTACCACATTGAAGCGCCTTTCACAAAAATAGATTTATCTCGAAGTCAGAGTGATCCTCGATTTTATGTAGGGCCTGATTAATTAATTAATCCAAATTTGGAGGTTCTGCTGTTCTCCGAAGTCTTACGTTTCTGTACGGATTGGACCTTTCTGGGAACATGAACATGTTGTTCGGCCCTTTCGACCCGACCGTCTAACCCACGGAGGCTGTATACGAGTATACAGCTGTATACGGCTGTATCGTACATCTCAGATACATCTGATACCTGGGTTCAGCCCTTTGATAAAGGTTCAGGTTAGGGGCCCTGCGTGGCATGTTGGCGTCGTCATTCGAAAAGCGTTCCATCGTTATTTTTTCCTTTTTTCTTCTTATTCTTCGTCTTCTTTTCCTCTTTCGGACGGAGAGAGGAGAATTTTCCGATAGTGGCCCAGTGCTTGTACTCATCAAACGAATCGATTAAACTGTTCGTCTCAAGTTTACGTTCGGTCGGTGCTCGTAGCGATTTACCAAGAATCACTTTACGAAAATGTCAGAGACTAACTGATTCGCTCGGAACTTGTCGCTAAAATTCCAAGAGTTCAGAGACGAAAGTTGGAATGATGTACATAAGTAAGAGAAAATGTCACAGTGCGATTCACTGGTATATATTTTTGTTAAGGGCTACCAAACCGAGCGAAAACGAGCATAATTAATTTTCATCAAAAGTCAGTTCGCCGGTGATCCTTAAAGGGTCAGGCCGACCGCACAAGCCAAGTTACCGCCGAACCTCTGTCCCTCACCGCAACGAAACCTCAGGGACGGCGAATAAATTTTAATAAACCCAAGCAAACGGAATGGGATTGGATGAATGAGGGGAACCGCCGAGTAACGGCTCGAACTTTTCCAGTTCGAAAAAGTTATTCCACAACGGACTTGTCTTGGAGTCGAGGGAAGGTGAGTTGGGTTATAGTCATTTGTTCCTTTCCGCATGTTTCAGTTTACAGCCGTGGGTCGGGTAGAAAAAAATTAATGCCGACCCGTCCGCTGGATATGCGTATAGTTGCAGGGGTAAATCAATTTTGCGAAAAACTAGAATTACCTGCGATGGATGTAATGGGTGCTCACGGGACGTGCAAAATTCGAAAAATATCTTTAAAATTTTCAAATGGAGCAATTACATGCTCGATTTCTGATAAATAAAAACATTTTAACAAACAAATGAAACTGACTCAAAAAAGAAGGTTAAATAACACAAAAATATAAATATATAATTAATTAAAGAATTATTTTTTTGGTAGCAATTTTCGAAATGACTGATATTAAGTAATGTAAGTATTTCCAATTTAATCCAACTCTGAAGTATTTTTTACTTCCATATTTACAGAGTAAATGGAAGTATTGTGATCGTCCTAAAATCGAGAATCGGAACGGAGCTTCAGAAAAAACTTTTTCTTATACACATTTACTCAGAATCACTTCCTGAACAAGTGTCTGTGTGTCCGTGTGTCCGTGTGTCCGTGTGTCCGTGTGTCCGTGTGTCCGTTAGTCCGTTAGTCCGTTAGTCCGTTAGTCCGTCTGTCCGTCTGTCCGTCTGTGGTCATTTACAAAAATGGCCATAACTCCCTCATTTCTTAACCTTTTTTCAAATTTCTTGAACTGAAATGTTTGTCTCTTCAAGACCTAACACCCTGTTTAATCGGAATTTGGATAACGCACAGTACTTCCGATATATTTGCATTTTTAGCGTTTTCTATTTTATTTTTTTCCGGCCACAAAAATGAACCGATTTGAGCGTTCTTGGTCTTAAAATCTTTGTTTTACCTTGCAGAATATGTGGATATTTTTTACATTCCGAAAATGTGGCGTTTTTTCATTTTGGGCGAATTTTGAAATTTGAATAGTGAATTTTTTGATATTTTTGACCTAAACACCCTTAAAAGCAGTCAAAATATGATCAAATTGTGTCACAATTTTACGTTCCAAAATATGGAAGTATTGTGTGTTATCTACGCACCACTGGTTTAAAGTCAAATATCAGGGTTAGGGTCTTCAGAGAAACCGTCTCTTTCGCCGAGCTTTCGAAAATTTATATTTCCTTCATCAGGGCTTGGCCTATTCAGTCACATTGTGACCACTGTCTTTTGGGGGGTGATGTCCATGATTCTGATTTCTATTGCAAACTTTTGAAGAGAATTATTATATAGCATCAGCAACAAAAATATATAAAAATATAAACATACAACTGGCCAGTTTTTTTAAGAAAGAATTTTATGGCAGAACTTTTAAGTAAGACTAAAAGTTCCAATTTCAGGACGTTAATATTCCATTTACTCCGTAAATAAGGAAGTAAAAATGAAAAAATTGGTTGCTTTTTCGACGTTTCAGGAAAATAATTCTCTGAATAGGATCGAAATCGGCTGCACGAGGGAGGAACAGGGGAAAAAAAGCAACAAAAAACTCTTAAACCAAACATACTCGCTAAACAATGAACCAAAACTGTAATAATTACCCCCATCGCCTGCCCTGTATCTTCTTCCAGTAGCAATTAGATACCTTTCCACTGTTAAAGTAGACAGACATAGACCCCCATTAACATCAATATTGCAGGTGACGATTTCCTGAAAATCGCTTGGTTTGCCGACTTGACGATCTGCGACGACTGTGATACCAATATTAATTCCTTCTCAGCTCTGAAACGTCTGGCGCCATTTATCACCAAGTCAGTCAATTTTCTGGTTTGAGAGAACCAACTAACGGACCATGTATGGTTGCGGGAATGAGGTTTCAAGTTAAGACAGCAATGCACGTTGGAAAGGGCGGTGTTGAATTAGGCCTGAGTTTCACGCGCCCGGTTCAGCCTCTGCCTACAGAAGTTAATTAGGTTTACCACTACAACAAGTTCATCCGCTATCCCGAAGAGATAGGAGGGTCGCATATAATCCGCCGAGACCCACATAATGTTAGGTAAAGGTGGTGAGGAATGTCACCTGAGAGGGCTATATCACGCAAAATTTATGCTTCACGCAGAACGACGTAGGTGTTATCGTTGATCTAATTCAAGTACCAAAAACCAGATGGACTTGAGGAAAATAGATGTACCAACTGAATTGACGTTGAATCATAATCCCAATACCAAGCAGATCATTGAATATTTTCTACTATTGTGGTATGCACATACTTTGACGTTATGTGGGTAACATATGCATACCTAGCGTCTTTTTTGACATTTGTGATCCTTACAGCCTCCAACGTAACCAAAATACAGTCAATTCGTTTCAAAAATATACACACCAAAATATGGAAGAATTGTGTGTAATCTACGCACCAGTGGTTTCCATTTTCATGACAAAATTGCCCGAATGAATACACTCTAACCTCATTTGATGATTGATAACTGATTCATGATTCTTTTACAAAATTCTATTAGCTGTATTTTGGCTATATATGACTTTTTATGGGAAACATAGTTTTTACGCTATAGCTAAGGCCGAAAACAAAACAAAAATCCAAAATTTTCCGCAGCCCTTGAAGTTGGTTCAAAAATCTGCTGAAACCCAATAATGAATAAGGCAAATCGTAAGGGCTCTCGCACCCTTACTAATTACCTGAATTGGTTGGAAACTAAGCTAAAGCAGAAGGACAGATTTCTTTGAGTTTTGTTTCTTTCAGAATTTCATGCCGGCAAATCACCAAATCAGCTTATAACCTCGTGAGACACGTTCATTTTAAGGCCACAACACGTCCATTTCAGTGTACGGATGTTAATTAGGTTGATTGCTTCGACAAATTCACCCATGATGTACCGATGTGATGGCCCACAAAGATGTCGTGCACGGTCACCCTAGCCCTTTGAGACCCACATAATATTCCCACTGCCCTTCCTCGACACAGGATCAGAAACCAGTGTTGCGTAGATAACACGCAATACTTCCATATTTTGATGAGTACAATTTTGGACAAAGATTCAATATATTTTGACCACTTAAGAGGCCGTGTGGACCAAAAATGTAAAAAACCACTATGCACATTTTAAAACCATCCTCAAATCGAAATACGTCGAGTAGCCGGAATATGAAAAATATCCACGTATTTGGCAAGGTAAAACAATGATTTCAAGATCAGAAGTGCACAAATCGGTTTATTTTTGTGGCCAGAAAAAAATGAAATAGAAAACAATAAAAGTGCAAGTATACTTACGGTGACCATATTTTTTTTCAAAAAAGTAGTACATTTTTTCATTTTTATAAAGGTTATATATATTTTTTTGTGCATTATTTCCAGAAATAATGTACCTATGTCGAGCAAAATTTTTTCACAACAGATCCCGAAAACCGGTTCCTGGGTTCAAACCCGAAATAAATCCTCCGAGAATATTATTTCAAGGGGAAATCACACAATGAAAAAAGGCTCTCTGGTTGTTTAGAAGAAAATTTCCCACCACGATGAGATATTAATGGCGATCAAGCAAAACCTTCTATTGAACAGCCGGGTCTAGTCACGCTATTTGTCAACACCAAGGGGCAGGTCAACTGCAGGGTCACTTCTTACCAGATATACCAACAAACGTAGCAAATTATATTTGTCTATGGCCCTATTATTTTGCAAGTGTTTCAGATTGGCAAGAAAATTATGAAGAACTGAGCGGGCATCTGTCGAATCACCTAAAGTTCCATGCGTGTCCTCTATTCAAAGAATAAATTAAAATATTAATAAATGAAAGATGATATGTCGATATGGATGAATTTTAATTCAAGTACAATTCAACCGAAGTTCACACACAGTAGATTATAACCAGTGCTTGAAGCAATACGGTATATCTCATGTGCAAAGTGTTTCATCTAAAGAGCTACGTAATGCCAGTCTGTGATTGTCTACTTCCTAGAATTGTTAAAATTCCAAAGTTAAAAATTAAAATTATGGGTTCCACAATTCGCCACTTTTTAAACGTACCCTGTGCGTTTTTAAAGGTGTCCTGATACTTTTTACTTTGGTAGTTTTTACTTTGATATCCTGGTACTTTTTACTTTGGTACTTTAATCTAGGAACTTTTTAAAGGTATATTTTTTGGTTCATTTTTCTTAAGAAATGAACCTTTGTAATCGGTCGGGAAAAAATTTTTTTTAACACCCCCTGAAAATTTGTTGGTTCACGTTTCAAGGGGTGTAGAATCCGAATCTGCAATAAAAATTTTTTGTCCGTCCGCCGTCCGCCGTACGCCGTCCGCCGTACGCCGTCCGCCGTACGCCGTACGCCGTCCGCCGTCCGGGGTTTTTCAGGGGGAAGGAGTTATCGGAAAATTTTGAAATTTTTACCAAAAATCAAGTTCCGTATCTAGTTGGTCCTAACGTCTCGGCAGAACCCTACCTTAATTTTAAGGCCAGTAAAACAGCTGTTGAAGTGAGAAAAAATTCGTGCTTTTCAGGAAAAAAGCAACATAGGCATGTGAGGCATCATTTCATATAGATTTTTCAATGCTGAATCGAATGAGACCATCGCCACGCCGGTAGCTTCAACCGTTCAGGAGTTATTGCAGTTTTAGTGAGGCATTTTTGAGTTTTCCAAAATTTCCCCAAATCCTAATAACTCGAAAACTACTCGAGCCACAAAATTCGTTTTCCACTCGTTTGAATCCCCACAAAAACTTCTGTCCCCCCGATATCTTCAATTTAAAGAATTTGGTCGCATTACATAAATCAGCAAAACAAAAATTGGAAAAACTTGAGAATTTGGCCTCGGCTCTTAGATACGGTTGATTGATCTACTTACGACCACTAGCCTATTACACCAACAAGGTGACGCACTCACACTACGACCAGTTGCGCTTGGCAACATGAGAGCGAGACAAGCTTCAACGAAGGTTCTGAGGCATTTTTAATTTCATCATTCAGAGAATTTAATAATTATTATTATTCTGTTAATTATGAAGGTGATTAAGAATAGATTTAAGTGAATTTAACGGAATTAAACGATCTGCTTCGTTGAAAAGATGGATAGGTTGAAAAAACGTTTTTCTAAGCCCCATCTAAAATACAAATTTATACTGAAATTATAGAATAATAACAACTAAATTCTGTGTTTAAGGATTACCGATATATCGTAAGGTTTGTCTTTGCAATCGAAAAATGAACCCCTGTGCAAAATTTGCAGAGTTCTTCGGACATACCGAAAACTAATCTGCACATGCCACTGATCTACTTAGCAGCGTTTTTTACACAGATAATCAATTTATTCATAATAAAGACAAAAACAAAATAAACGAAAAGGTATCCTTTTGTTGTATCCTGGGCAACTGATTTCAGTTTAATATTCAACAATAAAATATTTTAAAGCTCAAGAAAAAAAATGTTCTAACTTCCCTGAAATTTTGATGAATTTTGATGTTTTAAAGGGTGTGGCATTTTAATCTGCTATGAAAAAATCCCCACGCCATCACATTTTATTTCTGAATCGGATTTATCCGATCTTTATGAAGATTGGTGTTGACATTATCATGGAAAAATCAACCTTGGCTCCAATTCTGCAGACAAGCCAGCAGCCCAGTTTCAAGGTGTCCGGACATATTGCTGAAATCTTGAAAAAACATTGTACTTATTTCCAAGAGATTTCTAACAGATTCCAAAAAACCGTTAACTCGAGTTGACTTGCAGGGATTTAATTTGCCTCTGTTTACGGTATGTACGTTCCGCTCTCACGCAGCCAGTTTTGATTCGATTTCAAAAATCCTTCCACTGGGATGTCGAGGGAGTTTGCCATTTGGCACCTCTATTTTTTCCATTTTGCTTTAATATTCGATAATAAACCATTGTAATCGCCCGAAAAACATTTCTCTAACCAACCCTAAAATTGTCATGGTTTACGATTCAAAGAGTGGTGAATCCGAATCTGCAATTGAGAAAACCCGTCCGTCCGCCGTGAACAATTTTTCTCCCAAACGGCTGGAGATTTTTTTAATTTTCAGGAAAATTCAACCTAGTTCTGGGACAGCCCCAGTTCTTAAACAAAGCAAATCGATCAGTTTTGAACTCGAACATCCTGACTCTCGTCGAGCTTTTCAAATTGGGTTAAATTAAACCCCTTATTGGGGGGAGGGGGGGTCGAAATACCACCGTGCGAACGTCCCGGAGCTCGAAATCCTCAAGTTCAGTCCAACTTCCTCGGGGTACCTTGCCTCTATCTGAGTTTCCCTCCGAACAATCTCCTTCCACAGAGGGCGAACTACCCCTTGCCCTGTGCCAAGTTTCCGCTTTATCGCCATGAACGCGACGACGACGGTTGCCTCGAAACTGCGAGAACTATTGCCATAATGTTGTGAGGGGAAGGAGGACGGAGAGAAGCGAGGCGACGAATGAGTAAAGCGATTAAGAAAATTCCTCCGGGGTAGACTTATCTTTCGAAGGGATCCAGAAAATGAAACTAACCGCATAAGCGATTTTCATATCTGAATTGCGCAGGGCAGAAGTAATTAGCTGGCCCTAGCAGTTGAGTCAGGGAAAAAACAAAAACTGTCGCGCCTTGTTGGCTAGAAAAGTATTAATGGGAGTTGGCCAACGTTGGAAATGCATGCGCTAATGACCGTAGGTCGTTTCTGGGTTGACGAAGCAAGTGACATTAGAGTTGAAATGCTGGTTTCCACGTCACGAAGGTAGGGTATACCCGACTGGTTATAGCCAGAGCAGTATTTTGGGTGTGTGGTATAGTTGTTACCCATAGCAAAATGAATTGTATAGCATTCATAGCATAGTAGGTATAGTAGAGCTCAGTATACTATAGTATTATTAACATAAATATTACGGAGGAACTATTGAAAATTGTCACTTGAACGCAGTCATCTGAGAATCAAGTTTATACACCCCAAGCGTAAACTTGAGAAATACATTCGGGTTAAAACTGTCGATCTGAATTCTCTATCCTTGTACTCTGCTGAATATTTTAAGTTCCATCAGGTTATGGGCCTAGCACGAAGTCATTGTGGAAACAAAATGCAGCGGAAGCTTAGCGTTTATTTAGCATTCTAAATTGTGAATGAGGGGAATTTGGTTTACTCATAATATCTATGAAAATAGAAACCATGAGTGACAATAATTGTAATTACAATTGTAATTAATTAATTGTAATTAAAATTATTGTAGGCGTCCATACTTTAAAATGTAAACTTTCCTGACCTGATACAAAGGTACATCATTTGGAAAAAGATTACATAGGTGCATAATAATGTACCAATAAAATCAAAAGAAAAGCTAACGCGTTCAAGATCGTCAAAATAATCGCTCGAACTTGGATGAAATAACGCGACTCCGCTTTTGACGCTTATTGCCGATTTCAACAATCTCCGATTAGAGTTAAGCCGGACAAAGTCACAAAATTTGTCATTTAATGTTCAATCAAAGTTACCAAGGGCAACCATGTACGGAGTTGTTGAAATTCACCATTAGTGTTATCTACCGATCATGATCTTTCATCACTTCCATATGTTCAAAGCAATTGGAAGTAAGATTTACCCTATTATAACTATATTTACCCTATATTTACCCTATATTTACCTATTATAACTTACCTATTGTAATCGGTCTGTAATCGGAAATCCTATAGGAGCTTCAGAAGAGCTTTACTTATACACTTGTACTTGGCATCACTTTCTGAAAAGTGTCTGCGTGTCCGTTCGCCCGTTTTATCAATAAATCAAAATAAACCCCTCGATTTTCATCCTTTTTTCAAATTTCTTGTACTGGAATGCTTGTCTCGGCGAGACCCATCACCGTGATTAACCGGAATTCGAAATTACTCAAAGTACCTCCAATACATTAACACTTTCAGTGTTTTCTATTTTTTTCTGCCCAAAAAAATGACTCTTGGTCTTTGTTTCACTTTGCAAAATACGTGGACATTTTTTATATTCCGCTACCTGGAGGTAGGTATTTTGATTTTAGGCGGGTTTGAAAATCTGTAGAGTGAGTTTATTGAAATGTTTAAGGTACACAGCCTCCAAAGTAAGTATGGCTAGTTGAAATAAAATAAAATTGTGTCAAAATTCTAATTATCTAAACATGGAAGAATAGCGTGTTATCTACGCACCGCTGGTTTGGGATTGAAAGACAAAGCGAGGGCATCCCAGTCGACAGATTCGTTCGGGTGAGGACTCATTATTTGATTTTATTCCTCACGGCAAACCTTCGTTAGTTTTTGATCTAGGGAAAACATGAAACTGTTCAAAAACTTGGGGCTCACAAAGTCTACGGTTTCATAACAATGATAACTATCGGTCAGGATATGAAAGTCTCGTTTGGTTCCCCCCTCGTGAGAGTATCAGCTTCACTTGGTTGTTGATTACCCAAAAATTGTATAGGTACCTACTTGCAGTATTCGTTGGTGATGGTGAGAGTAAAATTCCGGCTGTTCGTCTTCAATTGTGTTTTTCCTAGCGCTTTCGCATTGATAGGCCTCTCCAGGAGAAGTTATATGCATGTAGAAACATTTTTTTTTAATTATTGAAATCGTTCCTCTCCACCAATTGGACGACATTAAGTAGAAAGGAACCAACCACACTATTAGAATCGGATAGGTCAACTACGCTTCCCGCAAAAAAGAAACTATTGTTTTGATAAGGCTTTCCCTTCGAAATTTGAATTTGAAAAACACAATCCCTACGTGATTTGTATGCTTGAAGAAACTTTGAAGCCTGATTACTCGAAACTAGGTTTTTGTGGTTGGTTCCTTTCTGCTTAATGCCGTCCAATTAACCCTTTACATAAAAACCACCATAGTTATTAAAATAAACTATAAAAAACCAAAGTTCAAAAATCAACAATTCAAACTCGGAAAAAACTTTCTGCGTTCTGAATTTGAATTTTTGGGTTTTAAGTTTAGTTTGTTATCGTCTATTGTAGTCAATAACGACCCCTCTGGTGAATTGATAGGAATGATATAATCATTTCATACATTCTTTTTGTGCGCTAATGAGTACTCCTGTAGACTCGCCATCACCTTCAAATTTTACATGGAGGAACGACAAACGTCAAGTAGGTATAGCTAATTGTTCGCTTTCAAACTATTTTGTAGTTAAAACGCGTCTTCCTGCTTGAAGTTCTGTAGAAGCTGGCTTTCATGGATCAGTATTTTTGTGATGAATCGTCGGCCGTGGAATATTCTTCTTTTGAAAATAGTCGGGATTCGGCCAATGTGTGTATTGGCCGAATCCCGACTATTTTCAAAAGAAGATGGATCAGTATTATTAACAAGTTTGGCTGGCGGCCTGGAATTATTTTTCCAATAACTCGTATTTGTATAACGTACCGATTGTAAACTGACTCATTTGCTGTTGGGGCCGTAATTGCCCGAAGTTGATTGCTATTTATGTAAGCCAAACGAGGATCGAGCGAAAGAGTCATCAAATAAAAGCGGCGATAAAAGCAGGCACCGGCAGTACGGCGAAAGTTCGGTTACTTGGCGTGAGCCAGGTGGGGCCTGCTGATATTCTCGGCTGTCAACTTCTTTTAGTAAAGAGAGCGAATTCCGTTCACACGGTACGACAGGCAAATGACCGACGGACTTGGTTACCAATCAAGTTTTTAGGCCGTCGATGCCTAAAAAACGCAGCTAACTCTTACAGATGGGTTAATTAATCACGCGGTTCGATTCCCTCGTTTGACGCATGCCAATTTCCTGTCCAAGGTTTAGGGCTTGTTAATCAAATGATTTATCCAAGGAAGCACCAAGGACATTGATGGTCATACTCAAAATTTCTTGGAAATTACTTAATGCAAGCGTCCTTGGATAAAGCTTTGGATAAGCTTTAAAACCAGCGGTGGGCAGATAACGCACTATACTTCCAAATTTCGGTACGTAAATGTTTGGCGCAATTTTAACATATTTTGACTACTTTTGAGGGTGTTTAGGTCGCAAATATCAAAGAAATCAATATGCGAATGTTGAAACGTTCCTAAATTCAAAACAAAGATTTTAAGACCAAGAACGCCCAAATCGATTCATTTTTGTGGCCAGGAACAAATAAAATAGAAAACACCAAAAATGCAAATATATCAAGTAAGTACTCAAGTATCAAAGAAAGTACTGTGAGTAATTTAAATTCCGGTCAACAGGGTGATAGGCCTTACTGAGACCACCCCAGTTCAAGAAATTTGGAAAAGATTGAGGGAGCTATGGCCATTTTCGTAAATTACCACTGACGGGCACACAGACACTTGTTCAGGAAGTGATTCCGAGTAAATGTGTACGAGTAAAAGTTTTTTCTGAACCTCCGATCCGATTTTTGGTTTTAGGACGATTACAATACTTCCATTTACTCTGTAAATATGGAAGTAAAAAATGATCAGTCCTGAGATACATGTCTATTTTTGGGAATGCCGACAAATTGATACACTGACACTTCGGAATGTGGTTATGAGTGAACGTGTGCGAGAAAGTTCGCTTGCTGAGCGTCAGATCCGATTTTAGATTTCAGAATGTTGTAAGGGCTTCCATTTTTATGTAAATACGCAAGTAAAAAATGGAGGGAGCCTCCAAATGAACCGATGGCGGCTATATTTGATACAGGATCGAATGGCCGAAGAACATTTCTTTCCTTCCCAACACCCGAAACGCTCCGACCAACCAAACATCCAAAACACACGCATTGACGTCCATTTCAAGCTCAGGATGTGACGCAGCATGTGTAGCCAGCTAGCGTTTAATATGTGGCAATGCTGTGAAGCCGATGGTGTGTAAGCAACCGTTGACGTTGCCATTTGCCGTCGGGTCGAGGGGCACGAGGGGATGCAGAGGGAGGATGGTTGCCCCGGGACAACGGGCCACAACAACGCTGGCCGAGATCGATAGACTAACTTTCTCCCGAAAACTAAGTAAGTACACGAAGGGTAGATGAGGAGGAAATGACCGAAATGGCTAGGGGTGCGGTGGAATTGTATATAAAAATAGAGGACACGATGTATGGAGGGAGTGCGTGTGCGGTGAAAGTGGCTCAATGTGAAGCAGGTGACTTAACAGCGGCCCAATGACGGGTCGAGTTAATTATAGCTTTCGTACTTGCGCCCATAAAAAAACAGAACCAAGTTATCGGTAGAATTGGGTCAATGTAACCTTGAAATACGAAGAGCTGGAAATGCCTTGTCGACTTCCATATTTACGGAGTAAGTAAATTGAAGCCTTGCGATCGTTCCTGATTTGAAAATTGGATCGGAGGCTCAGAAAACTTACTCCAAGTGCCCTTGTGTTGGTCTGGGAGCACAAATTTACAGCCAGTAACACATAACAGGTAGGTAACACATAATACTTCCGTATCCTGATAAGTAAATTTTTGTTACAATTTGATCAAACTTTGACAAGTGCTGAGGCTATTTAGGACGAAAATACCCGAAAATTCACTATGTAAATTTTAAAACTTGCCTGAAATCAAAATACGTCAAGTTACCGGGATATAAAAAATATCCACATACTCTGCAAGGTAAAACAAAAATGTCAAGACCAAGAACGCCCAAATCTGTACATTTTTTAGGCAAAAAAAAATAAATAAAAATCTCTAAAAGTGAGCAATCCAGGGTGATAGGTCTTACAGATACGAGCATCCCAGTCCAAGAAATTTGAAAAAAGGTTGATGATTGAGGGAGCTATGGCCATTTTTGTATATGACCACAGACGGACGCAGAGACACTTGTTCAAAAAGTGATTCTGAGTAAAAGTGTGTAAGTAAACGTTTTTTCTGAAGCTCTGTTCCGATTGTCGATTGTAGGACGATTACAATACCTCCCCTACCAAACCATGCACTGCGCATGCGTACGGCACTAACAAATGCCTACACTCCTGCTCCTGGAACAGGAACATAATGTTGTTAATTATTGTCGTCAGAATAAAGCTGACCTCTTGTACCTATTTTGTTGATAGGAGTGAATTCCTTACCCCTCTCCACTAGCTCACGAATGCGTTACGAAAAATATCCGATTTTTTGAAAAAAGCAAATTGTGTTTTTCACAATTTGGCACTGCCTCGTTGGCTTCAAATCATTCCAAGTATGAACAAATCGCTACAGAATTGTACGTACCGACGGCGCACTGTGTGTTATCTACGCACTGCAGGTTAATATTTGACCCTCTCACCAGAGTAAAATTGAGAGTACAGGAGAGTAAGAGGACCAGTCAGTTTCAGCGTCGGGAAAACGCACAATTTCAAGGGCGAAAATTAAATTTAAATGGGAATAATTTGGAGCTTACGTGACTGCTACATTCATAAGGAGGGTCTCACCTGAAAATAAAAAAAAAGTTTATTATGACAAATACATTTTCTTGAGGTACATTTTTCCAAGAAAGCCTAAAAACTGAATTTAGTTGGGTCTCAGTTTTCAGTAGGTACCTTGGGAAAAAATTTACCAAAAATTTCAAATTGTTCACAATAACCACACCCAAATTTGATAGTCAACGTCAATCTTCAGCCATTCGTAGAGCGGGCAATCAAATGAACGAGCGAAAGCAAACATTCAACGGTTTAACCTTCCGCATCGGTGTCATCAGCTTACAGTATCGAGATAGGAAAGCAAGACGATAAACCAGAAAGGAGATGGTCGAGGTGAGGACGTGCTTTGCCTTTGCGACGATAGGAAGGAGTCGCTCTCAGAAGCCCGAGGGAAAGCGAAGGATTACGAGATCAGTAGATTATTATACCAGTAGGATTACAAGGAAATACATCGCCGTTTGTAAAGGATCATCCCCGCTAAGGAGACAAATAAATGGGCGGATCTGTCTCCTTAACGCGGCCGGGTGCTAATAGAGAAAGAGTCACAGATCCAGTTACTTCGGAAGGCATTGGTGCACGAAGCCTCTGAAATCCTTTGTAAATTTACGCTGAACGTTGTTTGCCGTATCTTGCTTTGGGGAACTGGAGTACCTATAATAATAATAATACCCTTGATGAATATTCTAATCAAACAGACCTATAGAGCTAATCTTGTTGCCTTATAGTGAACAGTTTAGAATCATTCCATTGATACCTGAATGAAACGGCTCAAGGTATAGGAAGTTGATCGAACAACTACCAAAATTTTAACAAGCACGAAACGAATTTCGTTGCTCCATTGGTCATTAATTGATTTTCAAATCTGGGAATTGAATAAAAAATCAAGGAGGCTGAAAGGAGACCTTAGAATGAGGAACATGCATGAAAAACGAAATCCATTTTTTCCACCAGAATGATGCTGTTTAGGATGCGAAAATGATGTAATGATGGTCCACAACGAAAAAACAACATTTTTCCTGGTGAAAAACGCTAATGAAAACTGCCCTTTTGAATGTGGCGGTTAACCGTATGACGTCACTGTGTGGACGTGACCGCGCGTAGTTTCTTAACGTAACGGCAAAAAATCCGTTATCACCGTCCTATCACAGCAAACACACATGAACTCGGATGAGGTTGCCCCCAGGTTGACACCCAGGTTGACACCCAGGGATGCCTGAAATTTTTATGGTTAAGGTAGGGACGTTTCAAAGGGAGAAATTACTGAAACCCAGTGGTGCGTAGATAACACACAATACTTCCATATTTTGAAACGTAAAATTGAGACACAATTTGATCATATTTTGACTGCTTTTAAGGGTGTTTAGGTCAAAAATGTCGAAAAATTCGCTTTGCAAATTTTAAAATTCGCCAAAAAAAAATTCGGTACATTTTTGGAATATAAAAAAATATCCACATATTCTGCAAGGTAAAACGAAGATTTTGAGACCAAGAACGCTCAAATCGGTTCATTTTTGCGGCCGGAAAAAAATAAAATAGAAAACACTAAAAATGCAAATATCTCGGAAGTACTGTGCGTTATCCAAATTCCGATAAAACAGGGTGTTAGGTCTTGCCGAGACAAACATTTCAGTTCAAGAAATTTGAAAAAAGGTTGAGAAATGAGGGAGTTATGGCCATTTTTGTAAATGACCACAGACGGACAGACGGACACACGGACACACGGACACACAGACACTTGTTCGGGAAGTGATTCTGAGTAAATATGTATAAGAAAAAGTTTTTTCTGAAGCTCCGTTCCGATTCTCGATTTAAGGACGATCACAATACTTCCATTTACTCTGTAAATATGGAAGTAAAAATTATCGAAGATTCGCCGGTACAGTTCGCGGAGACCGGAAATGATAACGCGAGATAGCCTGGGTCGATTTCGTGTCGTACATGTACCTAAACTGCGGAGCCAGGTGGACCTACAGGCCGCAATCACAACTGTACGACCGCAGGGTGCAATAGGCAATAGCATCTACGACCATTTATGCACTAACACATGGGCCCTCACATAGTATTGGAGTCAATAGAACGAGCATCGGGGATTTAACGACTGCCACACGACCACATTGTAACAGCTTGTAGGTCTCATTTACCCTTCCTTTACCCGATTGGCGAAACAACGGTTACCTACCCCATCCCACGCCTCGCCCCCTTCCACTCTGCTGGAAGATTGAAGGTGAAGGTTTCTGATGGCAACATTGCCCAACGAGGGGGTTCCATCTGGATCTCGTCCGCCGTTGTCCCTGTAAATCTTGGCGTCCTCAATGTTGGAAAACGATCGATAGTAGCGGTGGGCATCGATTTCTCCAAAACATCGATGGTTTTCCCAAACCAGTGGTGCGTAGACAACACACAATACTTCCAAATTTTGAAACGTAAAAGTGTGACACAGTTTTGTCATATTTGGACTGCTTTTGAGGGTGTTGAGGTCAATAATATCAAAAAACTCACAAATTTAAAACTCGAAGTTGAGTTTGAGCTCGAAGTTGACTTTGATCTCGAAGTTGAATTTGAACTCGAAGTTGAGTTTGAACTCGAAGTTGACTTTGATCTTGAAGTTGACTTTGATGTCGAAGTTGAGTTTGATCTCAAAGTTGACTTTGAACTCGAAGTTGACTATGATCTCGAAGTTGAGATTGAATTCGAAGTTGACTTTGATCTCGAAGTTGAGTTTGAACTCGAAGTTCACTTTGATCTCGAAGTTGACTTTGAACTCGGAGTTGAGTTTGAACTCAAAGTTGACTTTGATCTCGAAGTTGATTTTTATCTTGAAGTTGAGTTTGATCTCGAAGTTGATTTTGATCTCGAAGTTGACTTTGATCTCGGATGGAGATTTTTTTGAAATTTTCAGGAAGAATCAACAGGACCTGGACAGCCACAATTATCGCCCTTGCTCCGGGACAGCCACAATTCTTAAGCCAAACCAGTAAATCGTTCAATCTTTGTTGTTGTAATATTTTCCGACTTTCAATTTAAATGTTTTTTATGACATCATCACAAGTCGATATCATTTCAAAAATGGCTGTCAAAATCTTTTTTCCATTTGCTTTTTTATTTTTTAGTTTTTCAAGCTTCTTTCTGGAGTCGGTTTCGTTTTTCGTCAAAGCTTGTTTTTCATTCAATGTCGACTTCACATTCAGAGTCCACACTCATTAGGAGCCCCTTAATAGTCGATAGTCATTATAGGATAATTAGGTACGTGCCAGCGGTCAACAATTGGCCGTCGTTCAAACTTGTAATTTTGACTATTGGTTTATTCCAACGACTAGCTTTTGAGAACGGGCCGGAGCAACCGCTCATCAGAGCTCTCACGCGAACAGTAGCTTTTAGTCCATAACTAAGATGATTTTCTGCCACCCGCGTGCGCCCCAGGTTCCGTGGTAAGTGGCAATAAAGGGGTGAGTCGAGCCCTCTCATTCTCCTTTTCATCCCTCTCGCACCCCTACCCTTGGAACCACCTCGCACACTTTTTCACTTTGACTGGTGTTGGCCCGTCACGCGTTTGTTGTGTGGGCTGTGCTGCATTGGCGCGACTGTGAGTCATGCCCTGACCAGCCGGGTCCCCATTCAGTCCGCATTATTAACATTCTGCCATACTGCTGACCGGTTATATTCAATAGACTCCGACAGAGGGAAAATTCACATTTAGATACGACCAGCGAGTGCAGGAAGACGGGAGAGTCAACTTTCAAAGCGATTGTCAATGTTCTGCCATATCTGGGCGTGGAAGGCATCTGGAAGGTCCTTTGTCGACTTGATCGTGAGAAGGGACCACCGGGCAAAAACACTGAGAGCGACAGTTTCAATTTCCTTCCGTAACAGGTATCAAAAATGCCTGCATAAAGAGCGGTCGATAGCTCGACTAGGCAGTGGTCAACATTTGACGTTGGTGAATTATCACCTTATCTTTCAGACCTAGTAATGAAGTCGGATAGGTCTGAAACTCAAAAAACCTACAATAAACAATTAAAAAAAAAAAAAAAAGTAAATAACGCTACGAATTCTCGCACTAGGGTTTATTATCAACGCGGCATTGCATCCCTGCACAAGGGTTGATTCCGCTCAGTATGTTGAAAACAGTATCTATAACTCATTGGGTGTGTAGTTGGATGAACCTGTTCGCATTGATAAAACTCCAATATTTATAGATGGGCCATTCTAAAATTATGGGACTATTTCAGGTGTCGGAAAAACGAAAAAAAAAGTTCGATTTCCCCACTTTTTTTGATGTTACGGTCTATGTAGGGGTGTTACTGCAAAATTTTCCTCCTTATGGTTTTGGCGGAAGATTTAAAAAAATTGTAGGGCGTGAGGACAAACCTAAGAGACACGTGAAAAACCGTCTGAATCTATGATCTAGAGCCGGATTTTGCGTTTTTCCATAAATTACTACTGAAAAAGAGAGTCACCTGAGTCTAATTTTTTTTTTTCAAATTTTTAATGCGGTTTCACGAAATGCCATTTTGAAGCCAAAGAGTTGCTCTAAATACCTTCAAAATTTCAGCTTTCTTGAGGCATTATTTAGCGAGCTAGGGCGCGCTGAGTGAAAAGTGTCTCATTGTGCCCCCCTCTCCCCTATTTACTACTATTCTCTTAAAAGTTCATAAACGCAATGAATTCTATTTGTCTGCCTATGAACACCAATGTAAAAACATGATGCTGTTGATTTCGAACAAAAACAGCCCCGCTAAAACATGGCTGTTAAATCAAATTTACATTTTTATGACAAATTTTGTCATAGCACCTGAGAAATCCCCGGATTTCATTAAATGAAATCAGAAATTTTGTGATTTAACCGTCGCTGAAGCTCTAAAACATTTGTTTTCTAAAACAATTGTTTTCTACCCTCAAAATAAATAATGTGGGTATCAATAATTGATACCCACATTATTATTACCCATAATTATTATGGTATCATCAAAACTGGGGGGGGGGGTCAAATTCAAAACAATAAATTTCAATGGATGAGTATGAAATGTTTTTTTTTTTCTTCAGACGACTGGTTGTAGGCACAATATAGTCGGTTTTCGCGAATTGACGAGCTAAAAATCAAAGCTTTGTAATGTTGTGCCGATGGCGACGGCGATGTCAAATGGCGAACATCTGAGATGAAAGCAACTGGCAACAGGTCCCTATTGAGCGGGGGACGTCTGCGAAAGAATATTAAGCGCCGATCGTCGAATAAAAGGTAAATGCGAGGTTCTCCGGCCGTTTCATCCGAGCCGCCTTCTCGACGAAAGGGAGAAAAATCCTTCGATTAATCTTTGACGTTCCGGAGACGAGGAGAGTGTAGCAATAGAAGAAACGCCACGAAGAGGCGGGAGGTTCATAAGACAAATTTCACACCCATTAGGAAACTCACACAACAGGTTGGAGAGTTAGAAGTGAGAACGACCCCACCAACACCAACACCAACACCGACGAACACAAGGCGCAGCCTACACAGATGAAACACCGAGATCCACTAATACGAAGGTATACGACTCACAACGATAAACAAACAACTTGCCCATTGAGAGTTGATCTGAAGTGGCGAGTTTACGGAGAGCAAACACATGTTCGGAATCAGAGTTGAACATGTTACTTCAACTCTGTATTTCAAACAGCGACATATTTACCTATGCGCGAGAGTAAATATTTTCCAACCGCCGGAATCGATCGGCTCTTTGGCGGATTGGTGGTATATTCGATTCGGTTATCGTCTTTGATGGTTGCCATTTTATCGAGGAGATTTTTCCCTTATTTTTCATCAATGAAAAAACGCTGAAAGTTCTTACGGTGAATTAACGTGGCTTCTTTAATTTTCACTCGCCACCTGCCTAGGTTGAAAGGTAGTCTAATATCATTTTATAGGTAATTAAGTACAAATTCTTGACATTGGATTGCATTCCTAAAGTTACTCAGGTACACAGGTACAACCGAACATCATTGCTTTGACATTCGTTGAATGAAAATATTTTTAGGCAAAAATATTTAAACGGTTAAAATATGGCTATAAAACATCCCTGAAACACAAATTTCTTTAAATATGAGGAAATCGTAGACTACCCTCCGAGCAGCCCTGCGCGTCCACCGTAATGCCTGTAACTTTTGAACGAAGCAAGCTACCGATCTGGCAATGGTCCCATTCGATCCAGCATAACCAGTGGTGCGTAGATAACACACAATACTTCCATGTTTTTAAAAGTAAAATTGTGACATAATTCGATCATATTTTGACTGCTTTAATGGGTGTTTAGGTCAAAAATTTGCAAATATTCACTATTCAAATTTTAAAATTCGCCCAAAATAAAAGTACGCAACATTATCGGAATATAAAAAATATCCACATATTCTGCAAGGTAAAACAAAGATTTTAAGACCAAGAACGCTAAAATCGGTTCGTTTTTGTGGCCGGAAAAAAATAAAATAGAAAACACTAAAAATGCAAATATCTCGGAAGTACTGTGCGTTATCCACATTTCGATTAAACAGGGTGTTAGGCCTTGCCTTGACAAACATTTCAGTTCAAGAAATTTGAAAAAAGGTTAAGAATTGAGGGAGATATGGCCATTTTTGTAAATGACCACAGACGGACAGACAGACAGACGGACGGACACACGGACACACAGACACTTGTTCGGGAAGTGATTCTGAGTAAATGTGTATAAGAAACAGTTTTTTCTGAAGCTCCGTTCGGATTCTCGATTTTAGGACGATCACAATACTTCCATTTACTCTGTAAATATGGAAGTAAAAATAGCTATTAAATGAAACAATTTACTTCCAAGTCGGAGTGGGTTTTGGAAAAAACACAATTTGCTCAAGATTTCAACAATTTTTCCAGAGGGCTTAAAACTGATCGGTTTATTGGCTTGGCTAAAGAATTGGGGCTGTCCCGGAGCAAGGTTGATTTTTCTTGGACATTTCAAAGAAAATCTCCAGCTGTTAAAAAGAAAAAAACTTCTCAAAAAAAAAAATTTTCCCCCTTCATTTCTGAGCGGTAGCTGGTAATGTTTTCTTCGGCAATAGTTCGTTATTGAGCAAAAAACCAAAATCGGCTCTATTAATAGAAAACTAATTCAAAAAAGTTTCGCAACTCTAAAACCCTATCGCGATTGATAGATAAAGACTTGGCTTTTAGTTTATGAATTTATAGCCGCGAGATAAAATCCAATTTTATTTGCTCACGGATGCGGATCATCATAATTGTCCTGTTCCGACAGAACGCGATCCGCACTCAACGACCGCGACATTTTTAGCGAATTCCCCAACGGCGGAGCGGCGTGACGAGGAAACAATCCATTAATATTTATGGACGGTTAAAGGTCCTTCGATCAATCTCCTCCGCCGTGCCTTAGTAATACTCACAATCCCAAGCCCGCCACTCTTCCATATTCAAGTGGTACACGGCCATGGGAACCAGAAGCTACTCGATGTTGGAAGGGGAAATTATGCATAAGGCGAACGGCATTTTTACCAACACACACTAACCCCCTTCGAATTATAACGAGCTATCGCTGAATCCTCCGACCGCAGGGTCCTTGGCGTAATAACCCAAGTGGCTACCGTTCTAATTTAGATAAAATCTCAGCCGACGATACTAATGCGGCTTTTTTCCATCTCCTCCGCCCCAAGTTCACCCGCGGGAGGTTAAAACGGAAAATGCCCTAACGAGATATCACTCCCTTGACAGTGTTTTCAGTCCTCATTTTTGCTGGTCGGCTACGGAAATTCATTCGTCGAATTTCACCGCAATAGGCGTTTTTTTTGGTGGCGCCATCAAACCATCTGTCTAGGGAAAATTATGAAATCAACCCCGCTCTGAGGGACACGATTCAAAAAAATCCACTTTAGATACGACCCATTTTGAGCTATTTCTTATTTCTCTTCATGGTTTGTCCAGTCTCGGTAATATCGGTTCAGTCGTTTCCATCGTCGGCCTCAAGCTAGAGAAACTAGAGAACTACTGCAACCTGTTGAAGAAACCGGTGCGTAGATAATACACAATACTTCCATATTTTGAAAAAAATGACACAATTTGATCACATTTTGACTGCTTTTGAGGGTGTTTAGGTAAAAAATATCAAAAAGCGCACAATGCAAATTTAAAATTCGCCCAAAATAACAACAGCTTATACAAATACGACAACTTATTGGAATATAAAAAATATCCACACATTCCGCAAGGTAAAACAAAGATTTTAAGACCAAGAACGCTCAAATTGGTCCATTTTTGTAGCCGGGAAAAAATTAAATAGAAAACACTAAAAATGCATATATAACGGAAGTACTGTGCGTTATCCAAATTTTGATTAAAATGCCGAGACAAACATTTCAATTCAAGAAATTTGAAAAAAGGTTGAGAATTGAGGGAGTTATGGTCATTTTTGTAAATTACCACAGATGGAAACTTGTAGGAAAGTGATTCTGAGTATAAGTAAAAGTTTTTTCTGAAGCTCTGATCCGATTTTCGATTTTAGGACGATAACAATACTTCCATTTACTTCGTAAATACGGAAGTAAAAATATTTTGAATAAGGATATTCTGGCTTTCTTTTTAGGAAAACACATAGATGGGCACAAGAAAACTTGTTTAGAGAGTGCTTCTATGAGAGGATTTTGAATTCAGAACCTTTGATCCGATTTTTAGTGTTAAAGCGATTATAAATTGTAACGTAAATTAGATACATAAAAAATGGCCTTTTTTCCTCTTGATATTCGGAAATATGTAACCAACTATTGTAAAAATGATTGAAACTTGTACAATTATGTAATTCAGGTCAAATATCTTGACATAATATCTATAAACATGATTGGCGGTTTTGGTAAAAAAACAAAACCGCAGTAGGCCCTGATGTGAATTTTTCTACTTGAATCATTCAATTATCTTCAACCCTTAAAAGTATACAAAATCCTAGCTTCATTCATATTCCAATAATCGCCTTTGTAGTCGCACAAAAAATACAATTTTCAGCCCCTGGAGGAAATCGTATGGTCTACGTTTCAAGATGCGGTGAATCCCAAAATCGAACAGTTAGGCGCAATGTTGTATTTGCATTAGCTATTCATGAATATGAAGACAGTCGAATGATGAATGCAGCATAATCGGTTTCTATCTGAATATAGCCTTAAGTTGAGCAGAACGCTCAGAAACTTTCCAGCTGCTTTCACACACTATAGTCGATCGACTATAATCATATACTCGTTGCTATTCATTTATTCAAATTCAATGCGACGATGGGACGTCAGAGCATTAAGTGAGGCAGCGTGAGTGATTATGTGGGAGGATATGGTGCTCGCTATGGCCCTTGTGAAAAGCAGTCACCTCCTTCTGGTTAAACCGAGCTTTACGGTTTTGTTAAACACAAACAGGCATATCCTGCTGACATATTTGGGCACAGACAGCCTTATAGATGGAGCAGGGCTCAGGAGGCGATTCGTTGAGTCCTAAATTAGGAGGTAAAGGTAGGGGAGAGGCACAATGAGACACTTTTCACTCAGCTCGCTAAATCATGCCTCAAGAAAGCTGAAATTTTGAAGGTAGTTGGAGCAACTCTTTGGCTTCAAAATGGCATTTAACGATATCATTTGTCAAACGTAGAAAGAACGATAATAAAATTGACCCAACCAGAGACCAATTGCAAAATCATTCATGTCACTTCAGTGTTTGTTTGACTTTGATCTCGAAACAAGTTTGAGTTTGATCTCGAAGTTGAGTTTGATCTCGAAGTTGAGTTTGAACTCGAAGTTGAGTTTGAACTCGAAGTTGACTTTGATCTCGAAATTGAGTTTGAAATCGAAGTTGAGTTTGAACTCGAAGTTGACTTTGATCTCGAAGTTGAGTTTGAACTCGAAGTTGAGTTTGAACTCGAAGTTTAGTTTGATCTCGAAGTTGAGTTTGAATTCCAAGTTGACTTTGATCTCGAAGTTGACTTTGATCTCGAAGTTGAGTTTGATCTCGAAGTTGAATTTGATCTCGAAGTTGAGTTTGAAATCAAAGTTGAGTTTGAACTCGAAGTTGAGTTTGATCTCGAAGTTGAGTTTGAATTCCAAGATGACTTTGATCTCGAAGTTGAATTTGATCTCGAAGTTGAGTTTGATCTCGAAGTTGAGTTTGAATTCCAAGTTGACTTTGATCTCGAAGTTGAGTTTGATCTCGAAGTTGAGTTTGATCTCGAAGTTGAGTTTGATCTCGAAGTTGAGTTTGAATTCCAAGTTGACTTTGATCTCGAAGTTGAGTTTGATCTCGAAGTTGAGTTTGATCTCGAAGTTGAGTTTGATCTCGAAGTTGAGTTTGAATTCCAAGTTGACTTTGATCTCGAAGTTGAGTTTGATCTCGAAGCTGAGTTTGAAATCGAAGTTGAGTTTGATCTCGAAGTTGAGTTTGAATTCCAAGTTGACTTTGATCTCGAAGTTGAGTTTGATCTCGAAGTTGAGTTTGAACTCGAAGTTGACTTTGATCTCGAAGTTGACTTTGAACTCGAAGTTGAGTTTGATCTCGAAGTTGAGTTTGAATTCCAAGTTGACTTTGATCTCGAAGTTGACTTTGATCTCGAAGTTGAGTTTGATCTCGAAGTTGAATTTGATCTCGAAGTTGAGTTTGAAATCAAAGTTGAGTTTGAACTCGAAGTTGAGTTTGAACTCGAAGTTGACTTTGATCTCGAACTTGGCTTTGATCTCGAAGTTGAGTTTGATCTCGAAGTTGAATTTGATCTCGAAGTTGAATTTGATCTCGAAGTTGAGTTTGATCTCGAAGTTGAATTTGATCTCGAACTTGGCTTTGATCTCGAAGTTGAGTTTGATCTCGAAGTTGAACTTGATCTCGAAGTTGAGTTTGAATTCCAAGTTGACTTTGATCTCGAAGTTGAGTTTGATCTCAAAGCTGAGTTTGAAATCGAAGTTGAGTTTGATCTCGAAGTTGAATTTGATCTCGAAGTTGAGTTTGATCTCGAAGTTGAATTTGATCTCGAAGTTGAGTTTGATCTCGAAGTTGAATTTGATCTCGAACTTGGCTTTGATCTCGAAGTTGAGTTTGATCTCGAAGTTGACTTTGATCTCGAACTTGGCTTTGATCTCGAACTTGGCTTTGATCTCGAAGTTGAATTTGATCTCGAAGTTGAGTTTGATCTCGAAGTTGAATTTGATCTCGAAGTTGACTTTGATCTCGAAGTTGAGTTTGATCTCGAAGTTGAGTTTGAACTCGAAGTTGACTTTGATCTCGAAGTTGACTTTGAACTCGAAGTTGAGTTTGATCTCGAAGTTGAGTTTGATCTCGAAGTTGAGTTTGAACTCGAAGTTGAGTTTGAACTCGAAGTTGACTTTGATCTCGAAGTTGAGTTTGAAATCGAAGTTGAGTTTGAACTCGAAGTTGACTTTGATCTCGAAGTTGAGTTTGAACTCGAAGTTGAGTTTGAACTCGAAGTTTAGTTTGATCTCGAAGTTGAGTTTGAATTCCAAGTTGACTTTGATCTCGAAGTTGACTTTGATCTCGAAGTTGAGTTTGATCTCGAAGTTGAGTTTGAATTCCAAGTTGACTTTGATCTCGAAGTTGAGTTTGATCTCGAAGTTGAGTTTGATCTCGAAGTTGAGTTTGATCTCGAAGTTGAGTTTGATCTCGAAGTTGAGTTTGAATTCCAATTTGACTTTGATCTCGAAGTTGAGTTTGATCTCATAGTTGAGTTTGATCTCGAAGTTGAGTTTGATCTCGAAGTTGAGTTTGAATTCCAAGTTGACTTTGATCTCGAAGTTGAATTTGATCTCGAAGTTGACTTTGATCTCGAAGTTGAGTTTGATCTCGAAGTTGAGTTTGAACTCGAAGTTGACTTTGATCTCGAAGTTGACTTTGAACTCGAAGTTGAGTTTGATCTCGAAGTTGAGTTTGATCTCGAAGTTGAGTTTGAACTCGAAGTTGAGTTTGAACTCGAAGTTGACTTTGATCTCGAAATTGAGTTTGAAATCGAAGTTGAGTTTGAACTCGAAGTTGACTTTGATCTCGAAGTTGAGTTTGAACTCGAAGTTGAGTTTGAACTCGAAGTTTAGTTTGATCTCGAAGTTGAGTTTGAATTCCAAGTTGACTTTGATCTCGAAGTTGACTTTGATCTCGAAGTTGAGTTTGATCTCGAAGTTGAATTTGATCTCGAAGTTGAGTTTGAAATCAAAGTTGAGTTTGAACTCGAAGTTGAGTTTGATCTCGAAGTTGAGTTTGAATTCCAAGATGACTTTGATCTCGAAGTTGAATTTGATCTCGAAGTTGAGTTTGATCTCGAAGTTGAGTTTGAATTCCAAGTTGACTTTGATCTCGAAGTTGAGTTTGAATTCCAAGTTGACTTTGATCTCGAAGTTGAATTTGATCTCGAAGTTGAGTTTGATCTCGAAGTTGAGTTTGAATTCCAAGTTGACTTTGATCTCGAAGTTGAGTTTGATCTCGAAGTTGAGTTTGATCTCGAAGTTGAGTTTGAATTCCAATTTGACTTTGATCTCGAACTTGGCTTTGATCTCGAACTTGGCTTTGATCTCGAAGTTGAGTTTGAAATCAAAGTTGAGTTTGAACTCGAAGTTGAGTTTGATCTCGAAGTTGAGTTTGAATTCCAATTTGACTTTGATCTCGAACTTGGCTTTGATCTCGAACTTGGCTTTGATCTCGAAGTTGAGTTTGAAATCAAAGTTGAGTTTGAACTCGAAGTTGAGTTTGATCTCGAAGTTGAGTTTGAATTCCAAGATGACTTTGATCTCGAAGTTGAATTTGATCTCGAAGTTGAGTTTGAAATCAAAGTTGAGTTTGAACTCGAAGTTGAGTTTGATCTCGAAGTTGAGTTTGAATTCCAAGATGACTTTGATCTCGAAGTTGAATTTGATCTCGAAGTTGAGTTTGATCTCGAAGTTGAGTTTGAATTCCAAGTTGACTTTGATCTCGAAGTTGAGTTTGATCTCGAAGTTGAGTTTGATCTCGAAGTTGAGTTTGAATTCCAATTTGACTTTGATCTCGAACTTGGCTTTGATCTCGAACTTGGCTTTGATCTCGAAGTTGAATTTGATCTCGAAGTTGAGTTTGATCTCGAAGTTGAATTTGATCTCGAAGTTGAGTTTGATCTCGAAGTTGAGTTTGATCTCGAAGTTGAGTTTGAATTCCAAGTTGACTTTGATCTCGAAGTTGAGTTTGATCTCGAAGTTGAATTTGATCTCGAAGTTGAGTTTGATCTCGAAGTTGACTTTGATCTCGAACTTGGCTTTGATCTCGAACTTGGCTTTGATCTCGAAGTTGAATTTGATCTCGAAGTTGAGTTTGATCTCGAAGTTGAATTTGATCTCGAAGTTGAGTTTGATCTCGAAGTTGAATTTGATCTCGAAGTTGAGTTTGATCTCGAAGTTGAAATTGATCTCGAACTTGGCTTTGATCTCGAAGTTGAGTTTGATCTCGAAGTTGAACTTGATCTCGAAGTTGAGTTTGAAATCAAAGTTGAGTTTGAACTCGAAGTTGAGTTTGAACTCGAAGTTGAGTTTGATCTCGAAGTTGAATTTGATCTCGAAGTTGAGTTTGATCTCGAAGTTGACTTTGATCTCGAAGTTGAATTTGATCTCGAAGTTGAGTTTGATCTCGAAGTTGAATTTGATCTCGAAGTTGAGTTTGATCTCGAAGTTGACTTTGATCTCGAAGTTGAGTTTGATCTCGAAGTTGAATTTGATCTCGAAGTTGAGTTTGATCTCGAACTTGGCTTTGATCTCGAAGTTGAGTTTGATCTCGGAGTTGACTTTGAACTCAAAGTTTGACGTTGGACGTTGGTTCAGATTTTGTTGAGTTTGAGGTTGACTTTGATCGTTTTGCATTCGTATTTTGTAATGTTGGAGTTAAGAACACAACTTTTTGAAAGTCTGAGGTTTTTAGTCGAATACAGAGGTTTTTTTCGGTGTTCGACAGAGGGAATGCAAGGCGACGAGTTGGCAACACTGGTTCCGATTCTCGATTTTAGGTCGATTCCAATGCTTCCAGTTACTCTGAAAGTATGGAAGTAACTAACGGCAAAGGAGATTTTTTCCTGATAAAAGAGACTTCTTTGGGTGATTCATTGCCTTTTTTCGATACCTCATAATGTTTACCGATATTAGTAAAATATCTATCCCACGGTATTCGATACGAATATCGGAAGTATCGAAAGCTAAGTATCGATATCAGTAAATATCGGAAGTGAACGTCACTAGTCGGATGTGTATTCTAAAAAGTGAATTGTACCTAAGAGGTGCAATTAAACCGGTTCGGCCGCATTTAGTTAAATTGTTCACGGACATCATCCCTTTTACGACATATATATATTTTTTTTTAGAAGCCTGACTAGTTCATATAAAGTTTTATCTTGACTGAATGTTTTCTAGTCAATGAAAGGATAGGGTTGGGTATGACAGGTGGAGGAATATCAGCTCCATGACTTTGGTTTTTTAGTGATTTCCGAGCCCTGAGGTAGGTAATAAATTTACCGAAACGTCGGCAAGGAAATAGAAGAGTTTCTTTCTAGCGGCCCTATTCCCAATCAGTTAGTGGAGTTAACTACGAAGCTGGGTCAATCCTTGAATATCGAAAATTATCTAGGTTTTTAAAAAAATCGATCATTCCGCCGTTCGTTTCCTCGGAGATTCCGATTCGGGTATTTCCGGTGCAGTGAACTGTAAAAGGCTGTTGCTGGTCGTTAAATCAACTGTTGCCGGCCTTAAATTACTCGTTTACCAGTGTGGTAATGACGGGTAATGGCCGATGGCCCATTACGACAAGGGTTTCACGGTTTCGAAGTGAATTTACGCGCGACCATTTGAAACCGCCTGCCTCAAGTGTATCTTCATGCTAATACTCTATGAATTAATGTTACGCGTAAAGCGAAAACGCTGCAAATTGTTAAGGTATTTATTAATCATGTGCCTCGTTCAATTTTTACTCGTCACCTACCTACTTTGAAAACTAGTCGAATATTATTCAAACGCTTATGTTATCCACGCACCACTGGTTTTAATAGGGTATAATGAAGTTTTTTTTTTTTTTTTTTAAGAATAAAGAAAGTTTTTTGAAATGTCAAAGTTTGGTAATCCGAAATTAACTTGCATTAACTCATTTCTTTAATCCACTTAGTTAGTTAACTTTAATTAACTTCGTTTTTTCCGGACTAGGGAAAAAAATGCCGGAATTTGCTCGAAGGGAATTTCGCAATCGAGCGGCGTAATTGAGAGCGGCGGCATCCGAGAGCCGAAACGTAGCCGATGGCCGCCGTGCGGAATCAGCGCAGCCGCTCTCCGGCTGATGGGCTCGGTTCTTTTTCCGGCTCGGCTAGCCATCCGCACGTATTTGCATTACGCCGGATAAGCCCGCGCTCACTTATTGGAGCGAGAAAGTCGGCGGGCGATCGGAAGGCGCGAGAGGAGGATGGCGATAGGGCGGCTCGAACGCGTTATTACGTATGCATTGCATTACCCCCGGCTTTCCTCCGGCTCTTCACTTACGGGCACGACGCTCCCGGAGTACGTAAGCGGCGGCGTAAGCGGAGATAAATGACGGGCGTAGACGTACGCCGAGGAGTAGGTGCCCACAGTTTAGGTGGACGGATCGGAAAATGGCACGTACCTCGACTAAAAAAAAATTTTTCCAAACAAAAGCGATTTGATTTTGAACGATTTTAAAGCTATTTCCCGCCCGTAAAATTTCGAATAAATAAATACAGAAATAAAAATTGAAAATTACCTCTTCGTAGATGAAATTGTCGATCTCCTCGAGCGGTTTACCGTACAAGTGCGAGGGGAAGGGCTCGTATTTGCACGGGAGGACGGAGCCGTCTTCCACGCTGAGTTTCCGCTTGGGCTGGAATCCGTAATCCTTGACGATCTGGGCGGACCGGGATTCGCGCGTATTCAGCGACTGTTTGGTGAACGGTTTCACTTGAAGCTTCACTTTGGCCTTGCTGGCCCGATTGGCGGCGCCCCGCTTGGCGGCGACGTAGCCGCTCGCCCCCGCCGGCTGGCTCGACGCTCCGGATACGTCGCCGCCTCCGCCGTCGGGTGTCGTCGCTCGCGACTCGCCGGCGGCCGCCGCCGCCGCCGCCTGCCTCTGCGCCGCCCCACTAAGTGACCCCGGCAGCGCGCCAGGGATTCGGACGGGGAACATATCCGCGATACACTATCCCATGGCAACAACAGATACGATAGCGCCAAGCCGCCTCCGCACGCCGACGACTCAGACCGGAGCGCGTCCGCCGCCGCCCGAGCAGCGGCGATCGCACCCTGACGCGGCACGGATTCCCTCCATTTTCCCCTCTCTCTTTTCCCTTCTGTTCTGTCACTGGTTCTCCTGCAACACGAGAAATCAGAAAAAAAAATTAATTGAAAATCGTCAAATCGAATTAATTGCAATATATTCGCGAATTAATAAGTAAATCGAAAACCGGTGGTGCGAAGATAACACGCAATACTTCCATATTTGGCAACGTAAAATTGTGACACAATTTGATCATATTTTGACTGCTTTTAAGGGTGTTTAGGTCAAAAATATCAAAAAATTCTCTATTCAATTTTTAAAATTCGCCAAAAATAAAAATACGCCACATTATCGGAAAATAAAAAATATCCACATATTCTGCAAGGAAAAACAAAGATTTTAAGACCAAGAACGCTCAAATCGGTTCATTTTTGTAGCCAGAAAAAAAATAAAATAGAAAACACTAAAAATGCAAATATATCGTTTGTAAAAATAACAGATAAACGCAAAAAAAAAATTAATTTTGAAACGTACTTCATTGACAAAATTTGATCGTGATTTGATAAGTTTCAGGGTGCTTAAGTCAAAAATGTAAAACAATTCACCACCACCGGCGAGTCCGAGGAATGAACAGAACGTTCCCAGCGCGGCGACATCCGATCTAGCGCTAATGCTGGGCCACTGAAGTCCAGTTGAACCGGACCGCAAGGGCCCGACCCGATCGCTAGGCCTCAGTCTCCACGCCTTCCTTTCACTTCTACGGCCGGCGCGGCGACCGCGGGGAAGGAAATAGGCCGTATCTTTTAACGAATTAATTCAGCATTAGGGCTGTTGAAACCTGAGTTATTATGCGTGAAAATAGGTAACAGTTTTCCACGTAACATTTTTATGTTTTTAATTGTTTTGTTTTGTTTGTTGGTTTTAATTGTCATTTGTTTAAAATTTGAATGTTTTTTGTTTAATGTTTTTCGACATTTAGGTATACCTAATGTATACTTAAGTATTAAGTATACTTAATGTCCGCGAATTTCGACACTGGCACTTGTCCATGATGGTTAAGTTTCAGTTAAATAGTGTAGGGTAAATGAAGAAAACATCAAAGTTAACAAAAAACCAGTGGTGCGTAGATAACACACAATACTTCCATATTTTGGAACGTAAAATTGAGACACAATTTGATCATATTTTGCCTGCTTTTAAGAGTGTTTAGGCCAAAAATATCAAAAAAATTCACTATTAAAATTTTAAAATTCCCCCAAAATAAAAATACAATACATTACTGGAATTTAAAAATTATCCACTGGCGTCGCTGTGGCCTCCTTTCGACGGGACGAAACTTCGAGAGAATCGTTCTTGAATTTCGAGCCATAGAAATGATAAAAACCATTGTAATACGTAGCGCTGGTTTCCCTTTTCAGCCCAAGATGCAAAAGGCCAACGAAACGCCGTTGATATCGGCCTGGATGCGCTGCGGCTGAAAGCAGCAGCAGCTGAAGGCAGCAGCAGTCGGGTTCATGGGGGAGGGGCCATGAAAGATTCAGCAGCCGGAGCTTTCAGCCGGCGTGAAAAGGAAGGAAGAACTTTCCATCCTTCTCACCATGCGGATATGAAGCGTTGATGTCTCGAAAACTTTTGACCCATCGCTCTCGGATATTTTTGAATAGGAGGAAGAATGCGGGAATCGCGTGCGGAGGAGAATACGTATTTTTCACTGGGAGGGGGGGAAATCGAATGGAAAATCCCATGGCGAGGGAGAAGCTTGCGACTATTACCTTGAACCAGTGGTAACTCACAAAACTCACAAAAAACCAGTGGTGCGTAGATAACACACAATACTTCCATATTTTGAAACGTAAATTTTGACACAATTTGATCATGTTTTGACTGCTTTTGAGGGTGTTTAGGTCAAAAATATAAAAAAATTCACTATTCAAATTTTTAAATTCGCCCAAAATAAAAAACCGCCACATTTTCGGCATATAAAAAATATCCATAACCTTTTTTCACATTTTTTAAAGTGAAATGTTTGTCTCGGCAAGACCTAACACCCTGTTTAATCGGAATTTGAATAACTCTCAGTACTTCCTATATGTTTGCATTTTGAGTGTTTTCTATTTCATTTTTTTCGGCCACAAAATGAACCGATTTGAGCGTTTTTGGTCTTAAAACCGACGATTCTTTTTGCAGAATATGTGGATATTTTTTAAAATTCGATAATTTGGCGTATTTTTATATTAGGTGAATTTAGAAATTTGCAAAGTGAGTTTTTCTATATTTTCGACCTGAGTAAACACCCTTAAAAGCAGTTAAAATATGATCAAATCGTGTCACTTTTTTAAAGTTTGAAAATATGGAAGCGTTGTGCGTTATCTTGTGAATTAGTAGAACGTATAATGCACTCACTATACATTCCTATGTATCCTATGTTACAACTCTTGGTAGAATTGGCCCTTATCGTGGCGAAAGAAACAGAGTTGAATCTCGACTTCCTGCCTGCGGGAGAAATAAGCGCATTTTTCCCAGGCCGTCTCAGATTTTAGGACTGACACGATAAACGGGCTCTCCTTCCTTCCTCTTCAGACTCAGGGCCTCGGAGCGAGACAAGGCGTCACATAATTAGAGGAACTAACAAGGGATGGCAAGATTAATGTTAGCCCGCAATGAAGGAGAGGCCCCAGGCAGCTTGGAACCGCCGAATAAGAAAGAGAAGGGAGAAGGGCGGGACAAGGTGAAATCTTGAGCTGGTTACCATAAAAAAGAAAGACGAGAGGGAAGAAAATTAGGCCGGAATAATCACGAACATTCAACGAGATACGAGGGGGGAGTGGCTGGGAAAATAAAGAGCGACTGCGACTGGGGGCAGTTAGTTAGAACGAAAATGAAGCTAAATAGATCATTGAAATTGGTACATCTTTTTACTTCCATATTTACAGAGTAAATCGACAGTCATAGAGTAAAAACCTGTAAGCGTATTTTCGAAAACTTCTCAGGAGGCGAAAAAAACCGTTTATTTCCACTTACATGGCCGTTAAGTTTATTGTTCCTTTTTTATTTCAAGCCAAAGACCATTACCGACAGCTTAAACGTATTATGGTCAGAATTTTGTTGCAAGACAGGTTTTTATACAGAAATTCATTACTTACAGATTATTACAAACCCCCATAGAATCAAAAATATTTGTTGCAGCTGAGGTATGACGCCACCAGACGGTGCGCAGGGCCAATAGCTACCAGAAAAGCTGAAAACCTCATTTTCGACAAAAATCGTACTTACAGGTTTTTACACCATGACTGTCAAAATGGAAGTATTGGGATCGTCCTAAAATCGAGTATCGGAACGGAGCTTCAGAAAAAACTTTTAGTACCGTCTTTATTTATACTAACTAATAAAATTTACAAAAAGAACCGACTTTCGCCAGCTTTGGATGACAAATTGACATTCCTGCGTGGAGTAGGGAAGCAGTTCTGGGACTTGACTGAGTGAATGACACCGTTGATGTCAAGTTTTCCTCCCCATCTCCATTCGTTGGATCGTATGAATAACGTTTACTCATAGAAATGACCTGTTAACCTTGTTGAAAATTAATATAACTTTTAAGTAATATAGGGCTTAATAGTGTTTTTTTAATCTGTTATTTCCATTTTATTAACATTTAATTCGGTGCGTGAAATGATAAAGTACTCATTTGATTCGATACTCTTCAGTATCGAATATTTTCTTTCGATATCTGAGAAGTGTCAAATATTTGTTTCAATAGGGTCAAGTGGGGTAATTATGAACAAATTGCAACAATTTTACAAACTGACAGCTCTCAGAAGTACCTAGTCCATGTAAAAACCTGGAAACCTCTCTAAAACTGCGGGTTTACATCCCTAATACACTGTGAGACAGTTTTTGAATTTTTTTGACTGCTGTATGGTCTTTGAAAACCACTGTTCATAATTACCCCTTATGTTCATAATTATCCCATAGGGTATGGGGTAATTATGAACAGCAATTTTGACGTTTAAAAGAGGTGTTCAAAAGGTTACATTTGATTCATTTCACACTGTTACATGTGACAGTTAGCACGAACGTGTTACACTAGGCGTATGAGATGTAAAAGACGATGTTCACAATTACCCCAAGATCCAAATAAATCAAGTCAATATACTTACATACTCCCAAAATATCATAATTCAAACGAAAATCACCTAGTTTGTACCATTTCATTGCTAAAAATGGACGAGAAGTGTAAAAAACTCTCAGAAAAAAATGTTCATAATTACCCCATACCCAAAAAAGTATGGGGTAATTATGAACACCCTCTGTAAGTCACTGAGAACGAGATATGGCAAAACTTGAGTGAAATCCTGTTGAAGAAACAATTAACGCATGTAAAAATATTGAAAACAATAACTTAACACAATTTTTTCAGCCAGAAGAGTGAAGAACCTCAAACACTAAAAAACTGTTTCACAAACTTTTTAATTAGGTTTTTGATAAACACGTAAATGGCGTCATCGGCGTTGCCAAATTGGAGAAAAAAAAGTCGTAACCTATCAATGAGAGAATGAATATTCGATTGCTACATCTTTTTGATTTTTCCATTGCTCACAGGAGCGCAAACATACTTTGTTCTTAATTACCCCATGTTCATAATTACCCCACTTGACCCTACTAGTATCGAGTATATTTATCGAATATTATGTGGTATCGCCCATCACTAGTCGTTTGTAGCGTTGAAGCGAGTCGAATAAACGACTCCTGATGACCGACGTAACTTGACGTGATTCCATTTGCATGATCAATTTCGTTAGCAACGAGTCCGCCACCCGCCGGCTGAGCAAAGTTGCCCCCCCCCCTCCCGCGTAAGGCGGCGACAACTTTTTAATCGCTCAACGGTAGAAGATAAATTTTCATCACTCGGGGGGTTTTGGCCCTTTTTCGTCCTATCTGCTCCCCATTCACGATAGACGAGAAGTAAATGAGTGAGAGCTGAGAAAACGGGTGGCAGTGGTGAGATAGGGAGTCACTAGGCGATGTGACACAACGAGGCAGACTTCATCCATCATCCGCATCCCCCCCCCGCACCGCTTCCCTTTCCACCTTGACGGTTCATTGCCGCGCACAATCTGCGGTATATTCCGCACTTTGCCCGACTCGTATATCCCATATTGTTCTCCGATGATGTCGAATTAATCCCACCGGTTGATTTAGCGCCGACGTAATGGCGCGCGACGCGACTTCAACTAAATGGCTGAGTTGTCAAGGGGGAAAAACAATGGGGCCTATTTAACAGCATCAGCATCAGATACAGTGAGCCAAAGGCTGGAATGTCGAGCTTTTTTCCCACCCGCTTGACAAACAAGTCCGAACAAACATTGATACCGGGCACTCGAAATGCATTTAGTCAACTGGAGCGGCTCCGATCGTCAGGAACCCATAACTCAGTTAGTTGAGGCCCCGACAAATGGGAAACAACGATTAGTGAGCGGCGTACAAAGCAAAGGGCGCATTTTTAAAAATCTATCACGCCATTTTGAGTTGATCTTGAAAAATACGTGAATAATGGTTTGGTAAAATAGGCTAGTAATCATTGCTAAGACACTTCTGGTTTTTTACTTCTATACTTTCCATATGGTTTATCATTCAATAATTACCCAGTGTCACTCAATACTTCCAAATTTTGATACGCAAATTTTTGACATAATTTTATTATTTTTACTTCCATATTTACAGAGTAAATGGAAGTATTGGAATCGTCCTAAAATCGAGAATCGGAACGGAGCTTCAGAAAAAACTTTTTCTTATACACATTTACTCAGAATCACTTCCTGAACGTCTATGTGAACGTCAGTCCGTTAGTCCGTCTGAGGTCATTTACGAAAATGACCATAGCTCCCTCAATTCTCAACCTTTTTTCAAATTTCTTGAACTCAAATTTCCGTCTTGGCAAGAACTAACACCCTGTTTAATCGGAATTCGGATAACTTAAGGTACTTCCGATATATTTGCATTTTTAGTGTTTTTTATTTTATTTTTTTTCCGGCCACAAAAATGGACCGATTTGAGCGTTCTTGGTCTCAAAATCTTCGTTTTACCTTGCAGAATATGTGGATATTTTTTATGTTCCGAAAAACTGGCGTTTTTTTATTTTGGGCGATTTTTAAACTTTGAATAGTGAATTTTTTGATATTTGTGACATAAACACCCTTAAAAGCAGTCAAAATATGATCAAATTGTGTCACAATTTTACTTTTCAAAATATGGAAGTATTGTGTTTTATCTACGCGCCACTGGTTGCGCTTTACTTCCATATTGTCAAAACTTAAGATCAGAACTGAACTTAAAAAAACGTTCACTTATGAATAAAAGAGTTGAAGGGTTTCAACCCAGAATCGCACGTTTTTGCAGATTTGAGGGAGTTCTACTGAACTGATTTTGAATTTTTTTGAGCTTGTTGGATTAGTTGAAGGTTTTTATACTGTTTTCACTCTCTGTAAGTCAAAATCGTTTGGATTTTAGTGTTAGAATCTGGTTTAAATTCCAATTTTTTGCATTTAAAAAATGTTGTTTTAAATCTTTGAAAAAATTTTAAAATTGCAAAAAAAATTTTTGAGTAGGTCAAGTAAGAGGCTAGACGTGAACCATTCGTGTCGATTAACAATGCGCACTAAAAAACGGTTTCAATTTTCAAACCGATACAAAGTACGCGAGTTCACAATTCACGCATCAATGTTAGCAAAAGCCTGGCACGATTCAGAAGCCGCGATGGCTAAAATAATAACCGACCTCAGACTGTCAAAAAATAGAAACACTCTCTCGATAACGCGAGGTGAAGACAATAGTATTTCTGTCTACGTATACGACAAAAGCCGGACCGACCTCGGTAAGCTGCTAACACAAAGTGTTAATCACGATCGGACTCGTGCACGGACTGCCAATACGGGTTCGTGACGTGACGCTGAATGAGAGAATCGAGAACAGGGCGAACACTGGCGGAGCGAATGAGAGGGAAATAGTACCTAACCGGAGGAATGAGGAAAACTTGTTCGGGAAAAATGGGAGAAAACTCGAGAAAATTTCGGGCGATTTTATGCTGCGAAGACGTACAAACTTTGCCAATGTACAGCTCAGTAGGAAACTAGGGGACAGACGTAACACCAATGATCATTTTTGAGCCTGGGATTTTTTACTTCCATACCCTAGAAGTAAGTGGAAGTATTGTAGTCGTTCTAATACCGAAAAACGGATCGGAGCTTCAGAAAATGTTTTCTCTTATACAGTATCACTCACAATCACTTCCTGAACAAGTGTGCGTGCCCGTCTGTGGTCATTTACAAAAATGGCCATAACAGACTCAATTCTCAACCTATTTTTCAAATTTCTCGGCCTGGAAAGTTTGTCTTGGCAAGACATATCACCCTGTTTAACCGGTATTCGGTTACTCACACTACTCCCGATATATTAGCACTTTAAATGTTTTCTATTTGGTTTTTTCCGGCCACAAAAATGAACCGATTTGAGCGTTCTTGGTCTTAAAATCTTTGTTCTACGTTGCGAAATACGTGGATATTATATTTATTCCGATAACCTGGCGTATTTTTATTTTAGGCGAGTTTTAAAATTTGCCTATTGGGTGTCTGGACATTTTTTTATCCAAACAGCCTCCGAAGTGGTCAAAAATAAATAAATTGTGGTGCTTAGATAACACACAATACACCCGTATTTTGACACGTGGAAGTGTGACACAATTTTTTCACATGTTGACTGATTTTGAGGGTGTTTAGGTCAAAAATGTAAAAAAACGCACTATGCAAATTTTTAAATTTGCCCAAAATACAAATACTCCATGCTATCGGAACGTATTAGCCACATATTTTGCAAGGTATAAAAAAGATTTTAGGACCAAGAATCCTCAAATAAGTTCATTTTTGTGGCCGGAAAAAAATAAAATAGAAAACATTAAAAATGCACATGTATCGGAAGTGCAGTGAGTTATTCGAATTCCGATTAAACAGGGTGTTAGTTCTTGCTAAGACAAACATTTCAGTCCAAGAAAATCGAAAAAAGGTTGAGAATGGAGGGAGCTATGGCCATTTTTGTAAATGACCACAGATGCACTGACGGGCACATTGACACACAGACACTTGTTCGGGAAGTAATTATGTGTATAAGAATTTTTTTTCTGAAGCTCCGTTTCGATTCTCGATTTCAGGACGATTACAATACTTCCATTTACTCTGTAAATATGGAAGTAATAATTAATAATTAAGATACTTGCCCGTAGTTGTGCATCACGACACTGTTGAGCTTTACCTCCGACCGAATTTCGACGCTATACCCGACGGAATGAGGTTTATCTCAAAATTTCCCCCGGCACCCATCCTTTCCACGTTACATGTTAATATATTCTTCGTCAATCAATGCTCTCTTTGTCCCCGTGTCACCGTCGCCTTCAACTGTGTCACTCGGGCCCTTTCAGCCATCAAGTAACCCGGAATTCCCTCCAAGATGGCATTGAAATTGTATAATCATTCATCTCGCTTAACCCAGACGCGGCTAGGGCAGATTAGGGCAAAACATCCCGCTAGCTATAGGCGATTCAGATTAATGTTTACTAGAAAATTTACATTTCAATTTTGAGTTGTGATTTCAAACACTGTGCAAAGGAGGGTTTTTATCCATTACGACGTGATTCTCAAGGCCTACAAGGCGGAGATATTATTTCCTGGAAATTACATGCATCTTCAGCCGTTGGGGATGGAAAGTGTCGTAGTGGGATGGTAATTGATTCTGGTTTCTGTTGCAAAATTTTGAAGAGGTAGGATCAGTGCACGGCAACAAAAAAAAAGATACAACTGGTCAGCTTTTTTAAGAAAGAATTTTATGGTAGAACTGTTAAAACCTCAACTCAAAACACAGAAATAACCAGTGGTGCGTAGATAACAAACAATACTTCCATATTTTGAAACGTAAAATTGTGACACAATTTGATCATATTTCGACTGCTTTTAAGGGTGTTTACGTCAAAAACATAAAAAAAACTCACTATTCAAACTTCAAAATTCGCCCAAAATAAAAGTGCGCCACATTATCGGATTATAAAAATTATCCACATATTCTGCAAGGCAAAACAAAGATTTTAAGACCAAGAACGCTCAAATCGGTTCATTTTTGTGGCCGGAAAAAAATAAAGTAGAAATACTAAAAAAGCAAATGTATCGGAAGTGCTGTGGGTTATTCAAATTTTGATTATAAAGGGTGTTAGGCCTTGCTGAGACAAACATTTCAGTTCAAGAAATCTGAAAAAAGGTTGAGAATTGAGGGAGCTATGGCCATTTTTTCCAAATTTACAGAGTAAATGAAAGTATTGCAATCGTCCTAAAATCGAGAATTGGAACGGAGGTTCAGAAAAAACGTTTTCTTATGTACATTTCAGAATCGCCTCTCAAACAAGTGTGGGTGTGTCCATCTTTGGTGGTTTACAAAAGTGGCCATAGCTCTCTCAATTCTCAACCTTTTTTCACATTTTTTAAAGTGAAATGTTTGTCTCGGCAAGACCTAACACCCTTTATATACAAAATTTGACTCACTCACAGCACTTCCGATATATTTGCATTTTTAGTGTTTTCTATTTAATTTTTTCCGGCCACAAAAAGTGAACCGATTTGAGCGGTCTTGGTCTTAAAATCTTTGTTGTACCTTGCAGAACATGCGGATATTTTTTATATTCCGATAATAAGACGTATTTTTATTTTCGTTGAATTTTTGAGATTTGAATAGTGAATTTTTTGATATTTTTGACCTAAACACCCTAAAAGCAGTCGAAATATGATCAAATTGTTTCACAATTTAACGTCTCAAAATATGGAAGTATTGTATGTTATCGACGCACCACTGGTTTCACGGTTGCCACAAGTCACCTCCCTGTGAAAATTGTGGCCTGTATCATTCCATGGCAGAGCACGCCTTGCCATCCTTTCTCATGCCATCGAGTGAAGTAGATAATGGATGAAAATTGAAACGGAACCATCGGAAGCAGCAGGGTGCAGAAAACCGAGGTGCTACAACAGGTAGCTTATAAGCGGGGGCGACGTGGGGAAGGAAGGCAAAGGTGCTCGGAAGGAAATGACTCACTCTGGCCGAGTCTTATCACCGCAGTTGATGAACTAAAAAGTTCTCTCGAGCTTGAAATTAATTCACCCGCCTCTTCGGGAGAGATTGTGTATCAAAGCAACAAGGAGCCACCTATCAATTCGCGTAAATCTAAATTACCTCGCTGTTCGTTGGCCTTTCTTCACATCGTTCGGTTAACTACTTAACTATAGGGCTCCAGGGATGCCTGTTCAGCTCGTTAGTGGCCTTAACAAGGTTGACTATTGTTTAAACGAGACATAGGAGTAGCTAATCGAATGACACGAGCTTACGAAGTTGTTCGGCGGGATGACGAAAGCAGCTCGCTTAATTATTAGCTGGCCACGTCTGGCATGTGGTTGCGAAGCATCAGATTTTCCAAATAGTATTTTCGTCAGAGTTGTAACTGTAGGTCAAGATAAGCGATTGAATTAAAACGACTGTATACCAGTCTAGTTCTTAGGTGCTGTAGTTTTTATGTCCATCGAGGGTGATATTTATGGTTTGATTTGCAGCAACAACAGTTTTCCCTGATAGGTCTTGGCGACCTATTGGCAGAGTAACTCTCTTTGACTGAATGCTGCAAGAATTTTATGGGATGAATTCCAATTATAAACGGAAATTCTTGAACGGGAATTATGGGAGCCTTTGTTTCAAGGCACGCGAGAAACTTTGAGGAGATGGGTTATTTCTACGCTTTTTAGAATCTTTTTTTTTTATTTGAGCGTTCTTGGTCTTAAAACTTTTTTTACCTTGCAGAATGTGTGGATATTTTTTATATTCCAATAATGTATTGTATTTGTATTTTGGGCGAATTTTAAAATTTTAATAGTGAATTTTTTGATATTTTTGGCCTAAACATCCTTAAAAGCAGTCAAAATATGATCAAATTGTGTCACAATTCTACGTTTCAAAATATGGAAGTATTGTGTGTTATCTACGCACCACTGGTTTGAGTTTTTATTCAAATGTGGTTTCTTCTCGCGAGTCGTTCGAATGCTGCCCTAAATATTCACGACCACACCGCCAAAATAATAATTTCCGAGGAGTCATTGGAAATTATTTCATTCTACCCGAGTTTGATAAACATGGACTGCCGAAAGTTTGAATTTAACTTGGTAGCTCTTGAAACATTGAAGTCTTTCTTTCTGGGAAACCTGAACGGTTAAAAATGATTAATATTATCAGTTCGAACTGATAATATTATTAAATGTGAAATATATTAAATGTGATCACATTCAGGTAGCAGAGTGCGGTAGAAGTAGAATGAAATTATCTCCAATACGTCGTGCCGCCCTCAGCTCAGGGCCTTCCAATGCTTATTTGGATCGGGCCCTGGTTTTTGAGCGAGGGCAATTTATTATCCACATCCACCCCAATCCTCCCACATGAAAGCTTCTCGAACCAAACAAACCAACTTTTAGCCCATCGCAACTGCTTGTTGTTTAGCATTCATCATTGCTATACCAATGGCGCGACTTCCACTTCCACTTTTAATCAACGGTAAGAGCACCCCCCAGCTATTGGCCTCGTATTTTTTAAACTTCGTTTTCTAACCAGTGGTGCGTAGTTCCATATTTTGAAACGTAAAATTGTGACACAATTTGATCTTATTTTGACTGCTTTTAAGGGTAACTAGGTCAAAAATAAATGAACGGAGTGCAATTTAAAATCAATTCCTATCATCTACACCATCGCTAACTTTTCATTATCTTCCCATCGCAGATCGTGAAACATAATATGCACCCCTATACGTAGACCGGCGATCCGGTAGGGAAACACTGATCCTCGGTTTAGCACGGTGCCATTGAGAGTTTCTACCAGATGAAAGAAAAGAGGAGCTTAGAAGTGGAAAGAAGAAGCCGGGAGATTCGTTGGCATTTCATTTCCTTTCGTTCATTTCGTTCGCGACAGAGAGAAGGCCTTGGCACCACAGCACCAGCCGCCATCCTGCAGATTTCTTCTTCTGAACTCGATCCCAGCACGGTCGAGTCTCAATTCAACAGTCGAACGAGAGGGGGCTCCACTTCTGTCCCAGCAGCGGCCAGAACATTTTCCACGCTTCCCACTCGCTTTGCGAAGCATTGTTTTAAAGTTTTGGTTTTCGGAAGCTTTTTGCTCCATAGCTTTGAATGCGAGCTCTTAGCCGACGTTTTTCTCTCATTCCTCCTCTTTTGAACTCATTTGCTCTTTCGGAATGGCTCGGGGCCCGCTATGCATAGAACAACGGTAGAAAAGAAAGCCGTCCTCAATGTTAACCACCCGCGTCAATTGGAAGTGGTGTATAAGTAAAACCTGTTACAAGTATCGTACACCGCACCTACGAGCTATTGTTAATCCAATTTTTAACACAATTCTTCCTAATTTGTAGCTCGAGCTCCGGCGCTTTCGGCCTTTAGGCTAGACATTAAAAAACGCTGCTAAGTGGATTAGTGTCATGGGTACATTATTCGTCTGGGTACCACATAAAAAAAGAATAGTTGGAGTAGGTAGGTTCATCATCATATTGTAGGATTCAAAATTTTTATGCAAATAAAAAAACCCTGAACGATATAAACATGATAGTGATACCCGTCGGCGAGGTCTCATGGGAGATTTACTTGGAAAGGCTCTGACGCGGAGCCCCATCCACTCTCCACCATCCACCTCTCCTTACACTTTGCTCTTTGCTCGTTGCGCTTTGTTTATTGTAGTCTTTGCTCTTCGCACTTTGCTTTTACTCGAGGGTATGAGAAGAGAGCGGATGCCACTCTCGAGAACGTGGACCCGAGTTGACGCAACACCAAGGGACTCTACTGCTAGTACCGTGCTCTTTGCTCTTTGCTCTTTGCTCTTTGCTCTTTGCTCTTTGCTCTTTGCTCTTTGCTCTTTGCTCTTTGCTCTTTGCTCTTTGCTCTTTGCTCTTTGCTCTTTGCTCTTTGCTCTTTGCTCTTTGCTCTTTGCTCTTTGCTCTTTGCTCTTTGCTCTTTGCTCTTTGCTCTTTGCTCTTTGCTCTTTGCTCTTTGCTCTTTGCTCTTTGCTCTTTGCTCTTTGCTCTTTGCTCTTTGCTCTTTGCTCTTTGCTCTTTGCTCTTTGCTCTTTGCTCTTTGCTCTTTTGCTCTTTGCTCTTTGCTCTTTGCTCTTTGCTCTATGCTCTTTGCTCTTTGCTCTTTGCTCTTTGCTCTTTGCTCTTTGCTCTTTGCTCTTTGCTCTTTGCTCTTTGCTCTTTGCTCTTTGCTCTTTGCTCTTTGCTCTTTGCTCTTTGCTCTTTGCTCTTTGCTCTTTGCTCTTTGCTCTTTGCTCTTTGCTCTTTGCTCTTTGCTCTTTGCTCTTTGCTCTTTGCTCTTTGCTCTTTGCTCTTTGCTCTTTGCTCTTTGCTCTTTGCTCTTTGCTCTTTGCTCTTTGCTCTTTGCTCTTTGCTCTTTGCTCTTTGCTCTTTGCTCTTTGCTCTTTGCTCTTTGCTCTTTGCTCTTTGCTCTTTGCTCTTTGCTCTTTGCTCTTTGCTCTTTGCTCTTTGCTCTTTGCTCTTTGCTCTTTGCTCTTTGCTCTTTGCTCTTTGCTCTTTGCTCTTTGCTCTTTGCTCTTTGCTCTTTGCTCTTTGCTCTTTGCTCTTTGCTCTTTGCTCTTTGCTCTTTGCTCTTTGCTCTTTGCTCTTTGCTCTTTGCTCTTTGCTCTTTGCTCTTTGCTCTTTGCTCTTTGCTCTTTGCTCTTTGCTCTTTGCTCTTTGCTCTTCACTTGAGGGTATGAGAAGAGAGCGGATGCCCCTCTCGAGAACGTGGACCCGAGTTGACGCAACACCTGAGGGACTCTCCGCTAGTACCGTGGGATGCCGTGTGTCCAATCCAATTCAATTGAGAGGAAATCGCTGCGAATTATGAAATCGTCAAAAGTGGTATAAAAAATTGAGGAAAGTCCTATCTCAATTACAAGCTCAATTTGAAAGGTTTATTTCCCGGAAAAAAGTAGAATCTTATTCCAGTTATACAATGACGCTGGAGGGCCAATTTTCAGCACCTCATTTTTCAAGTTAGGTGGACTGAAAGTGATAAGAGAACAGGCCCACCCACTCTCGATGTTTCTGGTCGGTTTGACCGGCGAAAACGAATCCGCTAATGCTGTCGGACGGAATAATCCAACGGATGCCATTCACATCGCGATATAAATTTTCGAGAAACGAAACACGTAAAACCGATTCATCATTTCGCTCAATGAAATCCAGAACGCGCCGATTTCTCCGTGCAAACAGTCTGAACTCGTGCCGAATCAGCTAGTCATGCCGTTACACGGTCAATTGAAGAAATTTTGGCTTACATATTTACGAAGTGAATGGAAGTATTGTTGTAACACCACTACATTGGTTACCATCAAAGTTCACCATGATGGATCACCAATCCTTCAAAATTGTTTATCCTAAAATTCATGAAAATAAAGCGGAGCAAAGAGCAAATGACAGGTTTCTTGAAGAATCGATTTTGCCAAGAAAATAATTCGAGATGATTGAGATGTCGAGTGGCACATGACGACTAACTCATAATTAGTATTTTGTGCGAACCCTGATTATTTTTGTTATTCGGCCTGATTGTAAGGCCTACGTACCTACTTGTAATATAATAATTGAAAATATTAAACCTAACCCACACGACAGATCGGTCTTGAGGGTAGGGTAGCGTCAAGAAATCGGCCTAGAAAAATGTTGAAAACGTGAATTTTGTATTTAATACGCCAACGTTTCAACGCCTCCCTTGAAATCATCGACCAGGCGATAAGCTAATTCGATTCAGCATTATAGAATGGCTTTGACAATAAACAAACAACTTTTGGGAAAAACTCAATTGTTTCAATATTTCAACAATTTTTTTAGAAGCCTTAAAACTGAACTGCTTGCTAAAGAATTGGAGCTGTGTCGGATCAAGGCTGATTTTTCCAGAAATTTCAGAACAACGTCTTCAGCCAATGAATGAACCGATTTGAACCGTTTTTTTTTTCTTTTTATACCTATGTATTCATCATTGGGCAAACGTACCACCTAAACATCATTGAATTCACCATTGAACATTACTCTACAAATGATTTTGTATAAACAAATAATCCATCGATCTCTCTATCAATGGTCAAAAGTCAAAATGATCAAATTGTATCTCAATTTTACGTTTCAAAATATGGAAGTATTGTGTGTTATCTACGCACCAGTGGTTGTAAAATACCACAGTTCGCGAAGTATTCTCAGTAAAAGTGTAAGAGAAAATTTTCTTTGAAGTTCCAATCCGATTTTACGACGATCAAAATACTAGCATTTACCCTGTAAATATGGATGTAAAAGCGGTTTTGAAATTTTCAATTAACCTGAATTTAACCCCACAATTGACAAAATGCCTTACAACTTCGAAAACGGACTTCTGGTTTCCTGTAACTAGAACATGCTGCAAGAATATAATTTTTTTAATCTCGATTTTTTGTAGGCTTTACAAACGAAAAAAAATGTTGAAAACAGATGAAAAGACTTGGTGAATTGAAGACACTCGCTGATTTCAAAACTTATTGTATAAACGAAGTATTTAATTTTTTTGTATTTTTATTTTTTCGCCCACGCAGCGACTTTTTTTTTGTTAAAAGACAATTTTAACTAGTATCTAAAATACAATTTACGCCCCTTAAAAGACAACTTAACGCAGGAAAACACAATTCCGTTTGAACATTGGTCGAGAGCCGACTCTCCCGCCATGGAGACGCGCCGCGCTGCCGGAACCCGAGCCGGGCGGTGCCGAGCCGGGCAATCCGAGCCCTTCGATCAACTAGCCGCCCGGACCAGCATGGCGGAAGTTCGGACCAGCCGCCCGGCACGGCTCAGCAAGCCGTAGGCGCTACGATTCCGAGAATCTACGACCCGCGCGCATGTTCGTTCGTGTAATTTCATGTTCGGCTATCCTGCTAGTGCGAATCGCCTGTTCGCGGCCTCAGTCTTCCGCCGTCTTCCCTCCGGGTCGGTCGCGTCGCGCTCGCGTGAGTAAATTTTCCTTTTTGCCCCCCTAGGATAGGTAAAAACACTTTGAAAAATATTTTACATAGAAAAACTTCGTTTCTAATTGTCCTTTTTCTGATTTCCTTCTTCAAATTTCTTGAACTAAGAGATTTTTCTCAGTAAGACCTATCACCCTGTTGAATCGAAATTTGAATTACTCGCAGTACTTCCGATAAATTAGCACTTTTAGCGTTTTCAATTTTTTTTTCCTGACCACAAAATTGAACCGATTTCAGCGTTCCTAGTCTTAAAATCTTCGGTTTAGACTGCAGAATACGTTGGTATTTTTCATTTTCCGATAACTTTTCATATTTTTAGGCGAGTTTTAAAATTTGCATTATGAGTCCTTGTATTTCTGAGCCATAAAGCCTCCAAAGTATTAAAAATGTGATACAATCGTGTCGAAAATTTGCGAATCATAATATGGAAGTATTGTGTGTACCAATGGTTTGAGTGAAGGTTTTCGATTATTCAATTACTGATTATTTCGGTCATTTCTGCGTGAAAGCAAGTGAGTTCGGCATAGTGCGGGCTTAATATCGATAATAAGTTAAGAAAAATGCTATTGTTTTCGCCCGTTAACCGAATTTATCCCGAATTTTTCCGATTTTATCGGAGAGAGGGTCGGAGCTAGTTAGGGCATGTCGCTCTAGTCTCATAGCTTAATATGTACTTTGGTACACTGCGGTCATTGCCTCGCCGCCTCGAGCGGACTGGATCCAGCGTGTTGAGGGCGTTGGGTCCATCGCGGTCGCCTCGGGTTCAGAGTCCGTTGGACTAGCACGCCGGGCTTGGCCAGGAATTGTCTTGCACGCTCATGAGGGTGCATAGCGCTGCGTCTACGGAAAAAATAGTCGGCGGCGCATCGCCGCGTAGACGCAGCGCCGCGCTCCCGGATTTCGCCAGTGGAGCGGGGCCGTGTAAATTGAATTGTGCCCTCGCTAATCTATGCATCGATAGTTTGTGTTTGTTATTCAATAACAAATTTTTGTAATCGCCCAAGTTTCAAATAATTTTAAAATTTTCCGTAGGTACTCTCACGATTATTTCTCATTGTCCGAAAATTTCTTTCTACTCCGACTGGTTTATTTCTTGGTATAAAAAGATAGTTTTGGTAAATTTCTTGGACTTTTGTTGTTAATAAAGATAAATAATATAAATGTGAATATAATATAAATAAAGGTAAATAAAGATAGATTGGTCAATCTGTTAATAATTATAAATAATATTAATAAAGATAAATAATATAAATATAAATACATAAATAAAGGTAAATAAAGATAGTTTTGGTAAATTTCTTGGACTTTCGTTGACCTCTCGATAGTATTGGTGAATTTCTTGGACTTTCGTTGGTAAATAAAGATAAAAAATATAAATAAAGGTGAATTAAGATAGTTTTGATAAAGTTTTGATAAATAAAGATAGTTTTGGTAAATTAAGATAAATAATATAAATATTTATAAATATAATCACACACATAGTGTAATGTGTCTGTCTGTCTGACCGAGCTCTCCAGCCAAATCTATTGCACGCAGGGACCTGGAATTTTTTACACGGAAGCACAAAGGGGCTGGCCACCAGACCTCGACGCCCGATTTTCGATTTTTGAATTAGATAAATTTGAAAATTTTTTTTAATTAAAAAAAATGACCTGTTTTCATTTAAACTAATTTTTTAACAGATTGCCCAACCCAACCCAACCCAACCCAACCCAACCCAACCCAAACCCTGTTCTTATTTAAACTAATTTTTTAACAGATTGGTTCTTTTTATCGACGGGGAATGTTGTGTGTGTGTGTGTGTGTGTGGGGGGGGGGGTAGAGAGAGAGAGAGAGAGAGAGAGAGAGAGAGAGAGAGAGAGAGAGAGAGAGAGAGAGGGAGTGAGAGAGTCTAACTAACTAATTAATTAATTAATCACAATTTTTACTTCCATATTTACAGAGTAAATGGAAGTATTGTGATCGTCCTAAAATCGAGAATCGGAACGGAGCTTCAGAAAAAACTTTTTCTTATACACATTTACTCAGAATCACTTCCTGAACAAGTGTCTGTGTGTCCGTGTGTCCGTGTGTCCGTGTGTCCGTCTGTCCGTCTGTGGTCATTTACAAAAATGGCCATAACTCCCTCATTTCTCAACCTTTTTTCAAATTTCTTGAACTGAAATGTTTGTCTCGGCAAGACCTAACACCCTGTTTAATCGGAATTCGGATAACGCACAGTACTTACGAGATATTTGCATTTTTAGTGTTTTCTATTTTATTTTTTTCCGGCCGCAAAAATGAACCGATTTGAGCGTTCTTGGTCTTAAAATCTTTGTTTTACCTTGCAGAATATGTGGATATTTTTCACATTCCGAAAATGTGGCGTTTTTTCATTTTGGGCGAATTTTGAAATTTGAATACTGAATTTTTGGTATTTTTGACCTAAACACTTTCGAAAGCAGTCAAAATATGATCAAATTGTGTCACAATTGTACGTTCCAAAATATGGAAGTATTGTGTGTTATCTACGCACCACTGGTTTTGACACGGGCAACGCCGGGCGGGTACAGCTAGTATAAAAATAAAGGTAAATAAAGATGGTTTTGGTAAATTTCTTGGACTTTCGTTGACCTATCGATAGTTTTTGTTTATTTCTTGGTAAATAAAGATAGTTTCGGTAAATTTCTTTCCACGCCGACTCCCTTGCTAATTTGGACTACCGTTGACCTAGTGATAGTTTTGGTTTATCATTCAGTATTAATAAATCTTCGTAATCGTCCAAGTTTCAAAAAATTTTACCTTTTTTCGCATTCAACTGTAACTGTACAGTAGAATTTTATTATTTTATTATTATTATTTATACATTACCTACCTATTATATTATTATTTTTATTATTGCCAACCTATCTATTATTTTATTATTAATTAATAGTTCAATACTTAGTTAATTATTGTGGTTTTCTCTAGCTCGGTGTACTGATATCTATGGTAAGATTTGGTATCTAGCATGGTTGTTTTGGGTCATCCAGATCCGGAATGAGGACAAATATCTTTTTTTAAATAAAAGATTCCAAATAATTTGGAAATTTAATAAGATCATTATTCAGCATCATTATTACGACCCATTAATCAGCGTAAATGCTGTCTTCTTGATTTATTTTTATTTTTCAGGACTTCAGGCTATCATAGTAGGGACTTGAAGAGCGTTTTTCGTTTTTTAGGTTGAGTAAAAATTTTCAGGTTCAAATATACATATTTATAATATATTATTCTGTCGACCTATCGATAACACGGAACTATCGATAGCACCGATCGATTAATACTATCGATATTAAGCCAGCACTATTCCGTAATAATAATTCCACGAAATCTCTGATTCGATGAATATAACCAACAATTTTTTGCAAAATACTCATTTCATTTTCTTACCGTTCCGATTCGCGTCCGTCCGATTTCTCGTGCCGGTTGAGGGAACAACAATTTTTAAATGGTTCTGTGTTGTGTCGCTGTGTTGTGTTGTGTGGTGGATTCGCTTTGGACTTTGTGTCTGCCGCCCTGGTAACGCCACAAGTCAAGATTCCATCGGTTCGATGAAAGTAAGTGCTAGAATAGTGTCGAAAATCATTCATCCTGTGCTCGTTCTGGCGCATTCCTATGCTCGTGGCTGTCGTTTTCATAATCAACTTGGAAATTCAGATTTTTTTATGATTGAGATTTTCATCTTACATTTTTATGAACTCGTCCTCGCTGTAGTCTACAGCTAATCCAGTGTAGTAAGCAATATTTTTTTCTCTCGATTTTATTCAAAATTTGACGTCTAACCGCAATGCTTCTTCTTGTTTGTTGCAGGTGTGATCAAGTGCCGTGTTTATTCTCAAGGGAGTGCAATTCCAGACATTTGATCAATACTAGTAGGTGATTACGTTAGGTTTGAAAATTTCGGTTTGGTGTTCATCTGATCAAACTTCATAGTTCAAAAAGTTTCAATTCCTGACTGGAGCCTTTGACAATTGAGTCGGTAGGTATTTCTTTGCTTTAAATTTTCACCATAGACAGCAATTCGACACAAAAGCTTTGAGTAAAACCTAGTTAGAAAAATTCAAAAATCCCTTAAATTCGTAAATTGAACTGTTTTCTGGATTTTTTCTCCTACAATCAAGTTTTATTTTGACAAAAAAAGTGTCGTGCTGTGGAAACATTCTGTGGTTCGAGAAGTGCAACACCTCGGAGTATGCAGCCGGAGGACATCGGCCAACGAGGAGCGACGCGGCCAAACGTAAGTTACCATTAAATGATAAATTTATGATTTATATCACACTATTTCTATTATTTCTGCTTCCCTGAAGCAAATGGAGCTTCAACGGATTTTCCATTTTTTTGTTACAGGTATGTCCGAACTTGTCTGCGTTTGGTCCAAAGGTAAGAGTTTTTCATTTGAAATCGAAGAGATGCATGGCTTACGAACGAAAAATAGGTAAATAGGTAGGTATTGTAGTGAAGGATCCCCACATTTTGGCACTTTATCGACCCGTTACATTCCCATAAACTAGAATTTCGCGTTTTTAATTATCTCGTGTCCTGTCCAGTGTTTCTTGACATTTCTCAAGTGTTTCTCGAAAAGTCTTCGCGATTTATTGTGACTCGGGTTTCTCCTGATGTTCGAGCGTTCAATTAAGTCGTGGGAATAGGTAAGTACGATTCATTAAAAATAATGCCAATTATTAGATACAAAAATTAGCTTGAGTAATTTTTTGTGCTTTGAATATCCACTGTTCGTAATCATGTTACGGCCATCGATCAGAAATTAGGCTGTAACTCGATCGGAAATTCACTATTTGTTTTCACACAATGTCATTGCAGTGATGGACAATACTACAACTATCCGTAACATCTTCGGGCTGAGGATTCATATAATTTCGACCGAACTTCAGGTAAGTTCGATTGGTCGTCAGTTTTATTAAAATCATCATATTATATTACTATGAGTATAAGTACCTATGAGTATAAGTACCTATGAGTATAAGTACCTATGAGTATAAGTACCTATGAGTATAAGTACCTCAATTTTTGATTTTTGTTAAATAATATTTATTTAAATGAATAATAAAAAATATTTATTTTTTAAAAAGTATTAATTAATATTTATTTAAATAAATAATAAAAATTATTTATTTTAAACAATATTAGGTCTTGGTCTTAAAATCTTTCTTTTACCTTGCAGAATATGTGGATATTTTTTATGTTCCGAAAAACTGGCGGTTTTTTATTTTGGGCGAATTTTGAAATTTGAATAGTGAATTTTTTGATATTTTTGACCTAAACACCCTCAAAAGCAGTCAAAATATGATCAAATTGTGTCACAATTTTACGTTCCAAAATATGGAAGTATTGTGTGTTATCTACGCACCACTGGTTCGTTGTTTAGAATAAACAAACGAAGTAAAATAATTTGGCCCAGAGGCCACTGACCATTTCCTACCCGCCTGAGATTGATGGCGCTACACCTTGAAACGTGGCGCGAACCGGCGTTCAGCCGCACTGCATCTCGGCCCTCAACAACCGTTACTGTTAATCCTTTCCTTTATCGTCTTACCACCCCACCAGCCCCTTCTGTGCGGGTGATTAGAGCGAAGATTCACCCCCTGGATGCCCCCCACGGGAGCGTCTGGGGGTGAGCGGAGGGCGAACTTGGAGCGGACTTGTGGAGGGCTGCTTCTTCCTAATTGGCGCGGATAATTTTCGGCGAGATGATCCCCCTCGGCCCGGATCTTCGAGCTCTTGGCCGATAAAATTTATTTTTAGTAACTCGCGCTGATAATAGCGGATTTTCCCCGTTTTCGCGTCAGCTTGAAATCCGAGCTTAACACTTGCATAATAACCACGATTATTACGCGAATGAACAGTGGAAGATTTTCAAGTGATTTTCTATGGTTTCTACCATTTTATCGAGGCAATTTACTTTAGAATGCTTTCTCTGGAATTTTGTTACTTTTTCGTTTTTTTTTTTTGTTGAAGCTTCAACATTTTTCTCCTTGGACTAATTTTTACATCCATATTTAAAAAGTAAATGGAAGTATTGTAATCGTCCTAAAATCGAAAATCGGAACGAAGCTTCAGAAAAAAAACCTTAACTTACACACATTTACTCAGAATCACTTCCCGAACAAGTGTCTGTGTGTCCGTCTGTGGTAACTTGCATTTCTAGTGTCTTCTATTTTATTTTTTTCCGACCTCAAAAATGAACCGATTTGAGCGTTCCTGGTGTTTAAATCTTTGTTTTACCAATTTTTCCACCCATTTATTTATTTTTTTAAATTTAATTATTTAATTTTTTAAATTTATTTTTCCAATTTTTGTTGTGCTGATTTGTGTAATACGACCAAATCCTTTAAATTGAAGATATTGGGAGGACAGAAGTTTTTGTGGATATTCCAACGAGTGGAAAACGAATTTTGTGGCTCTAGTGGTTTGCGAGTTATTAAGAATCGTAGAAATTTTTAAAAACGTTGAGACCAACTAGATACGGAACTTGGTTTTTGGGTGAAAATTTCAAAAAATTTCGATAACTCTTTCCCCCTCAAAAAACCCGGCAACGGACGGCGTCCGGCGGATGGACAAAAAATTTTATTCCAGATTCGGATTCTAAACCCCTTGAAACGTAAACCAATAAAATTTCAGGGGGTGTTAAAAAAGTTTTTCTCCTGACCGATTAAAAAGGTTCATTTCTCAAGAAAAATGAACCAAAATTCACTGTATTGACTCACAGGGCATCACAAAGAGTGGTTCTCCAATTCAGATAGTTTCCAGAAACCCCGGATACCTACCGGGGATGAATTATAAAGCTATGGACCGAATTTTTCATGCCATCGAAACATTGAACATACTTTTCACCTATACCTGCACAAAATCGAAATTAATTGCGCACGTCACCAATCCACTTAGCAGGGTTTACCTGCTACAGGATTCGCCAGGGATACTCGAACGGGCCTATTGATGTGAGGATTTATAATAAATGTTCCGCCCAACACGAACATATAAATACGTCAGTTCAACATATTTCAACTCGTGTTCTAACTGTTGCCTCATCACGCCACCGGCTTGTGTTCTCTCGCTTTTTGAAGTATCCTCGACGCTAACGAACGCCCGGAAGAGTAAACGCGAGTGACTGAACCCCGACTGTTTAATATTCAAGTGAATAATTTCCGTCTCTTCCCTAATCAACCTTCCACCTCTACTGTTGGAAACAACCCTCACCCCTTACCCACCGCATTAACCTCCTATCCGCTAAAGGAGGAGCCCAACCGAATAAGCTAAAGTTCGCTAAACGTTTGTCTCATTTGAATAACTTGCTCAGCTCGCTCGCACAATCGCCTGTGGTGAATAGAGAGGCAGCTAATTTGGCTGAGAACGAGACACATGAGACCGGCTATTAATTTGGCAAGGTTTAGATTAGAAGTTGGCGAACAAGCGGAGATCGATACGCGGAGTCATCGCCTTCAAGTTAACCGCTTTTCGCGAAATTATACACGACCGCCGAGCGGCTATTCTTCGATTTCTATGAGAAAATCAAGTAGACAAGTCAACCGGTCTATCAGGCGATTTCTTCACGTCTTCAGATTGTTCTGGTTTATCATTCAATAATCGCCCAGTGTCACTCAATACTTCCAAATTTTGATACGCAAATTTTTTCCATAATTTTATTATTTTTACTACCATATTTACAGAGTAGATGGAAGTATTGGAATTTTCCTAAAATCGAGAATCGGAACGGAGCTTCAGAAAAAACTTTTTCTTACGCACATTTACTCAGAATCACTTCCCGAACAAGTGTCTGAGTGTCTGAGTGTCCGAGGTCATTTACAAAAATGACCATAACTCCCTCATTTCTCAACCTTTTTTCAAATTTCTTGAACTGAAATGTTTGTCTCGGCAAGACCTAACATCCTGTTTACCGGAATTTGGATAACGCACAGTACTTCCGATATATTTGCATTTTTAGTGTTTTCTATTTTATTTTTTTCCGGCCACAAAAATGAACCGATTTGAGCGCTCTTGGTCTTAAAATCTTTGTTGTACCCTGCAGAATATTTGGATATTTTTATTAGTCCGAAAATCTGGCGTATTTTTATTTTGGGCGAATTTTAAAATTTGAATAGTGAGTTTTTTGAGATTTATGGGCCTAAACACCCTTAGAAGCAGTCAAAATATGATCAAAATCTGTCACACTTCTACGTTTCAAAATAGGGAAGTATTGTGTGTTATCTTTGCACCACTGGTTTTCTACTGCGTTCTATTTATTTACAAATTGCCTACTCACCACTGGTTTTGGTTCGCAGAGCAATTAATCTTCAGAAGCTATCCAACTGTTAGTTTTTCTAATTTAATTTTGCTTTGAATTATCAAAATTTCGTTAAAATATCAATTAGGGAGAATCTGTTTTTAACCGACTTCAAAAAGGAGGAGGTTACTCAAGTTGATTCGTCTTTTCCCCCCTCAAATGATAGACCTTGTAAATGAGTGATAGGGCCCTTAGTACCCTTGTGTGATAGGATGTGTAATAGGACGGTTAAATATAAATTAATAGGTAAACTCAATAAAATTCGACTGTTATGCCGTTTCTGATAGACAGAAACCCGGTCTCAATCCATAACAAAGTAGGTAGTGAACCGTGCTAGTGCCTCCGTCATAATTGCTTTACAATGATCAGCAGCCGAGGTGAAAAGACAGCGTGATGAAGGGATAACGGCAATATCAAACTGTTGGATCGAAGCTGATGATACGAAGAGAAGTCGTCCAACTGTAAACTGTTTCCCCGGCAATAAATAGCTGGATATAGTCATGTCAGCCGGAGGAGAACAGGAAGTGCTCAGGACCTTCTTGCTCAACTAAACCGCCAGGCCAGGGGTCCGGTCCGTCGCCTTTTGTTTACGTAGCGACCTGCTTGGCTGGCAGCGGATAGTGGTTACCTGTAGGCAAACACAGATGTTGCCCAAGAGGGTATAGCCATGAACCCTTGATCGAAACTCGTTCCTAATCAACAATGTACCATTTTATGGATATGCAACTAACCACAGCCCTGGGGGAAGGCAATGTAAAATTCAGCGTTGATCTTAACAGGAACGTTCCAACAACCTGCCTTATATTCGCAGCGAATCGTTCCGCTGAGGAGGACCGAATAAAATACCTAACAAGCCCTAGGTACGTACAACAGGGAATTCAATAGGGAGTTTTTACTTCGATATTTACAGAGTAAATGGAAGTATTGTAATCGTCTTAAAATCGAGAATCGGAACGGAGATTCAGAAAAAACTTTTACTTTCACACATTTACCTACTCAGAATCCCAAAAAATTGTGACACAATTTAACCATATTTTGACTGCTTGTAAGGGTGTGAAGGTCAAAGCTATAAAAACACTCGCTATGCAAATTTCAAAATTCACCAAAAAAAAACAAATCGGATATAAAAAATATCATCATATTCTGCAAGGTAAAACAAAGATTCTAAGACCAAAAACACTTAAATCGGTTCATTTTCGTGGCCAGAAAAAAATAAAATACAAAACGTCTGCAAAAATTTACAAAAATGGCCATAGCTCCCTCAATTCTCAACCTTTTTTCAAATTTCCTAAACTGAAATGTTTGTCTCGCTGAGGCCCATCACCTCGTTCAATCGGAACTTGATTAACTTACATTACTTCCCAAATATTTGCATTTTTAGTGTTTTCTATTTTATTTTTTCCGGCCACAAAAATTTACCGATTTGAGCGTTCTTGGTCTCAAAATCTCTGTTTTACCTTGCAGAATATGTGGATATTTTTTATATTCATAAAATCTGGCGTAATTCTATTTTGGGCAAATTTTAAAAACTGCATAGAGACTTTTTTGACCTAAACGCCCTCAAAAGCAGTCAAAATATGATCAAATTGTGTCACACTTTTACGTTTCAAAATATGGAAGTATTGCGTGTTGCACTAATGGTTGGAAACACGTGTCCTGATCGCGCAACTTAAAATGTAAATTTCTTCTTGTTTCTTGATGTTTCTAAGCTTAACAGCCTCGAAAGTAGTCAAAAATATAATCGAAATTGTGTCAGAAATTCACGTATAAAAAAAATCGCAAAAGTATTTTGTGTTATCTACGCACCACTGGTTACCTACTGCAGGGGTTGGATTTTTTCTTCCTTTGTTATCCGGACGTGCTTCGATTTTAGGCCGGTTTTAAAATTTTCATAGTGTTTTTAGACATCGTTAATATTGTAGCCCCCAAATCAGTCAAAATCAAATTGCTTTTGTTAAAAAATTTGAGTTTCAAAATATGGAAGTGTTTCGTGTCTACCATACCATTTTTACATATTTCATTATATTTTGAATATTTCCAAATTTTAGGGGAAACCCATGGGAATTTCTAATGTTCGCCAGATAACTTGGATATCTTAGTTTTGATTTCAGGCGAGTTTTAAAATTTTCATAGTGAGTTTATTCGATATTTCTGAGCTGAACAGCGTCGAAAGTAGTCAAAAATTTAATCGAAATTTTATCAAAAATGCACGTATCAAAATATGGAAGTATTGCGTGTTATCTACCCCCCACTGGTCGATGCAATGGCTCCACGACTTCCCGATATTAATTCGGAAATGAAAGGCCCTAGTTCAGACGATCGGTCCTAGAATCTGAAGAGGTTGCACGATAGTGCAAAGGGGTGGCTGGGGACTGGGGTTGGTGGGTTTTCCTTCGAGTGGGGTTGGACATTTCGAATAGGATTGGGCCAATCCTACCTGCCTCGTAGCTCGGACTCCTCTCTGGTTTCCGCCTTCTCTTTACAGGATTGTTTTTAATAATTTACCGTTCTTTACTGCAGCTTCTTTTCTAGCGATTCACATCCGGACCTGCGGGGGCGTTGCTCCCCTTCCCATAGCAACCCGTATCTCTCCCATTTTGTTTCTCCCCCGGTAGCGATTCCGTCTTTCATAATATTTTATTCTCTCGTATCTGGGCCCCCTTCCCTCGTGTCCTGTCATGCCGGTTTTCAAGAAATACAAGGGAATAGGTTACTCGTTCGTGCAACAGGATGCTTATCTTGTCACTGAGATAATGATTTCTGAGTATTCCAAGTCCTCGGGAGTTCGAAATTCATGAAAGGTTTACCAAAACTTACTAATCGATTGAAGAGGATAGTTGCTTTATCTTCAAGTAGATTAACGTTCTGTGAGCCAGTATAAGCGTAGTCTTTCAGATCTTTATTCGTTTCGAGGCAATACCTTCACTTGGCGATAAAAGAGAGAGACGGCATATTGGGTATGCAGAAAGAGTAAGATCATTCAATAGTTACATCGAGTTGTGTTGTTAGTTGTTGTTGTGTTGTAGTTAGTGCATTGTCCGAGAGTCCCAACAATGTTCGTTGAGCGCTCACTGATATTTGAGGAAAAGAAAATGCTCCAAATCGAAATACTCTCAAAGACAGTATTTCTCCGAGTATCCGAGAATATTTTCAAATTTGATCTATCGCCATAAACTTTGTGAAGTTAGCGTGAAGGTATGGAGAAAAATCATCGGTTTACAACGCCAACGGCTCTCCGGCTGATTCTTTTAGAGGTTCAACTTATATACCTACCTCAAAATCGGCAGGAGTTTAGCGTCCGATTGGAATCGGACAAAAAATACGACAAAAAACGAAAAACCATTCAAAAATCCGAAAAAAAACCATTCAATTCCATGAGCAGGTGATTCTATTTTATTTTCCCGGCATTTTGAACTGACGAATTTCCCAAACCAAATTAAGAATTTTTCAAAATGAAAAATAATTGAAAAATAATTTGGCTTGGAAAATTCTCAAATTAGCTTTTAAATTCTCAAAAAAAATTCTTTAAAATTTCCAAATTAGTTGGAAAATAATTTGGCTTGGAAAATTCTCAAATTAGCTCAAATTCGCGTAACAATTCAACAAGACTACTTGGAGAGTAGGAGGGTCTTGTAGGTAGCTTAACATAAAGCATTTCAATATAATAGGTATAATACATCGGTATAATAGGTATAATACATATTATGTGCCTATAGGCTGTAGGCATTTCTGTTTGCTGTTAGGAATAACTTCAATCCTAATGTAAGTACATAATGCAATGTAGCGCATAATACACAATATTGAGCATAATAAAAACGGTCGCTTTTCTTGAGCCTGGTTATCAGACGTTTAGTATAGTTGCCGGTAAATCTCACGGTTGCGCAGCTATCCAATTAACAACAAACTTCAGAATAGCAATTGTACTTGTACTGCTCGTTCTCGCTGTACTGCACTAGTTGCAGGTGTTAGGCGCTGTAGAACGTAACAATTGTTCAAGTGTGGACGTCTTTGCTGGCAACAAAGTTAAAGCGGTTGGAGTGGGGGGTGGACCCACCTGCAGACCCTTTCTTCCTCAACCAGAGAAAGAGTTGAGAATTGGTCTGAAGAAAACGAGAATCGGAAAGACGGTCGAGCGCTTCGCGGGCGTAGAAGTGAAACGAGAGTAGGTGCAGGTTAAAGGGAAATAACCGTTTCGTCGTCGCTGGGTTCTGCAGAAATTGTTCGGGACCAATCGGCCCTGTTGCGGGTCTGACGGAATTGTTACCTATTATTACTATAAGTCGGATAGTAATGATTCTTTGAGCCGATGAAAATGAAACGCAGATAATTCTCACACGTGGCTCGTTTAATTTTTACTTGCTACCTACCTACGTTAAAAACTAGTCAACCATTATTTAATAGGTAGCTCAGTACAAATTTTCGACATTGGATTGCACACTTAAGAAGGTATACAGCACACTTATCCAAGCATAAAACAACCGCACATCGAAACATCAAATTGCCATAATGTTGCTTTGACAATAATCAAATAACAATATTTTTAGACAAAAATTGTTAAACAGTATAAATTCGGCTCAAAAATATTCGCTATATTCCTTCAACATGTGGAAATCGAAAAGTTATCGCAGTCTACCCTACAAGCAGCCCTAAGCGCCCACCTGTAACTTTTGAAGGAAGGAAGCTACCGATCGGCAATGGTCCCATTCGATTCACCATCAAAAAGTTAAAAAATGAAATGATTTGCTCGGAGGTCGGAAAAGATTTTGGAAAAATACTATGTTTCGAAGATTTCAACAATTTTTCCAGAGGGCTTAAAACTGACCGTTTGGCTTGGCTGAAGAATTGAGGCTGTCCTGGTTCGATTTTTCCCAAACATTTCAAAAAGAATCTCTAGCCGCTTAGGGGGAAAAGTAACACCAAAACAATCAACCCACAGAAACCAACACAAAAAAAAAACGTAATCAATAATATTTTCCTTAAAAAAAGTGGCAAAGTATTACACTAAGGATTATTATTCAATATGACGAATACCATTAATGATGTTGGGGTAAATTTGCCGACTTTACCGAACGATAAATGACTCGAACGTTTTTGCTATGTAGAATAAACGTTTTAATCAACTTTTGGAAAACCGATTTTTCAACGTAATTCAATTCAGCTCTAATATACCAAAATCCGAAATGAGAGAACTGACACTTATATGAGGACACTTTCATTAAGTGAGTAGGTAATTGATCACTAAATAATGTTAGTTGAGTAACAAAATAATACCTACTTACCTAATAATATTGATTATTCATTTCAACCTGACAATGCATTTTGATCTAAAATAAATTTCGACCTGGTGATATTGGAAATGAAATTAAAACCTTCATTATTCATTATTTTCTATTCCTTCAAGTTTACACACTTACTGAACAAGTCCTGTTTCAGTCACTAAGGGCAACTCATACTTGAGTATCAAGCAAATTAGGTAGTCCAAGTTAGAGTGCGTAACCTTGTTCTAGGTGTCTATGAGCCTAGGATTTTTTTAATTTTATAATTTTAGCATTTCAGGGTAGTGGGGGGTTAGGATTTTTTTTTTTTTTTTTTTGAGCGATGACGAAGGTGTATTATTGAATAATAAATCGGAATAAGCAAAAATCGTCACAGTCACCAGTGGCAACACCGGCTAACTCATCCTTCCAATTTTTTTAGGAAAGTAAAAAACTTATTATTGTGAGAATCATGAGTAACATAAGTTTTCCGGGTTCCTAGGTAGGGCCTTGAGGTTAGAAAACATCGAGTTATAAAACGTTCTGGACACTTACCATCGGACATGTGGTTGCACTGAGATAGCGTGATTTGACAAGCGACTAGAGATACCAACTGTCGACCAAACCGCGATTCACCCGCTCCCTATTGATTTGACCAAGAAACTTGCTTCACCAATCGATTCGCCACCTCATTTTCCTAATAAAACCGTTCTTAACTCGAAACGAATGAGTTATCAAGTGTTGCAAACGAATTTTTTTACCCTACCACGATTCCGATGGTTTATTACTGAATAATAAACCAACAAAACGGCCAATTTATCACCCTCAGTTTTCGACCTGCTCTTTCAATATTTCGATTGCTCGCAGTGCTAACCATTCGACTATAAGTAGAGCTCATTTCAAAGATTTGTTCGAGAGATAAATATGGGCTCACTTTGCAGGCAATGAAGCGGCCTTGCGTGCGACCGCATCGGAGGTCCACTTTTCGTATCAACTGGTGTGTCATTTCATAATCTAATTTACCAATATTGAATTTTATCGTCCAGGGAATCCCTAATGTCGTTTGTTCGCGTGAGTGTGTGGGAGTTAAAAAGACATTGGGTCAGTTCCAGTAGCGTGTATGCAGGTGTGTAGCCGGTTTGGGACTGTTGTTGCAAGGTTTGGTTTGCAAGGCAACAACTCGACAACAACAATTCCAAACCTCGATTCACGTGAAGAGTCAAGCGCGCCTTGGGCGTCGAGAGTATGGCGCGTCCTCGAACCTTGGTTTACAACAATCAGAAATAATTGACTTTTTAACCGATTTCAAAAGGAGGTTATTCAAGTTGACATTCTTCGGATTCGAGGCTTTTTTTAAATTTCGTATCTGACAGCTTGTCTTTTATTAAATATATAAAATAAATTACATTAAAATTTTATTAAATATAAATTAATTTTTTCAAACAAAACACGAAAGTGACTTCAAAAAGAATCTTGGAAAACTAAAAGCTAAAAAATCATATTGACAAAAAAGAAAAAGATTTTCATTGTGAAGTTGGTATCATTTTTTGTTATTTTTTTTTAATTAACTCGTTTTATTTGTAATATATTTTTATTACCTTTCACGTTTATTAGATTGAGAAGTTCTAATTTCTGGTTGGGAGGAAATTGTAGAGACTCAAGAACTGCGATCGCAATCCGAATGCAGAACTAGGTAGTTCTATCTATCAGGAAAGTTATTGGGAGGAGAGATTTTTTAGCAGCCGTTTCTTTTCGAATGTACCTCAACCTGAAATGTTTCAGAACTAACGAGAAGTCTTGGAGTCCTTACCTGAGTGTAGGTTGTAAAAAACAGTGCGAGAAAGTTGGGTTTAATGTTTACCATTTTGTCTCGCAAGGGAACACCTCTTGAATTAACTTTATATGTACGGTACATAAGTTCTCCCATAGACACTGGGACGAACGAGGGAACTGTAGAATGACTCCCTCGAGAGCCGACCTTGTCCGACTTGATTAGAACCGGCCGTACGTACACGTGGGGGAAAGTGACAAGTAACATCGCTCATGGTATTTTTGTGGTGATTTATGGAGAGTACTGCTGTTGCTATACAGATCCAGGAACCGAAGAGCTCAACAGGCCCGTGCCCAAGATTTTAATTTTGAGAGAAGGGGTTCGCCCAAAATTTAAATCACTTTCAATTAAAAAACACTTTAACTCATTCACTTTAACAACATTAACTCAACCAACATTAGGTTATAACCATTAAAAAACAATCTATTTATAGGTGGTATGTACTCGTAAACTCATAATCGCTCTTTAAGTCAAAATCACAACGAAGCAGAAACTCAAACTCATAGTCAATCTCGAAGTCAAATTCACAATGGAAAAGAAACTCAAACGCACAAGGAAACACTAACTCAAACTCATAATCAAACTCGAAGTCAAACTCACAATAGAACGGAAACTATACTTATGATCGAAATCGAAGTCAAACTCACAATGGAACAGTAACTCTAACTCATAATCGAAATCGAAGTCAAAATCAAAATGAAACAGGAACTCAAACTCATAATCGAAATCGAAGTCAAACTCACAATTGAACAGTAACTCTAACTCATAATCGAAATCGAAGTCAAACTTACAATGAATCCGAAACTCTAACTCGTAATCGAAATCGAAGTCAAACTCACATTGAAACAGTAACTCTAACTCATATTCGGAATCGAAGTCAAAATCAAAATGAAACCAAAACTCTAACTCATAATCGAAATCGAAGTCAAACTCACAATGAAACAGCAACTCAAACTCATAATCGAAATCGAAGTCAAACTCACAATGATACAAGAACTCAAACTCATAATCGAACACGAAGTCAAACTCTCAATGAAACAGTAACTCAAACTCATAATCGAAATCGAAGTCAAACTCACAATGAAACCGAAACTCAAACTCAAAATCGAAGTCGAACTCACAATGAAACCGAAACTATAACTCATAAACGAAATCGAAGTCAAAATCACAATGAAACAGAAACTCAAACTCATAATCGAAATCGAAGTCAAACTCACAATGATACAAAAACTCAAACTCATAATCGAACTCGAAGTCAAACTCTCAATGAAACAGTAACTCAAACTCATAATCGAAATCGAAGTCAAAATCAAAATGAAACAGGAACTCAAACTCATAATCGAAATCGAAGTCAAACTCACAATTGAACAGTAACTCTAACTCATAATCGAAATCGAAGTCAAACTTACAATGAATCCGAAACTCTAACTCGTAATCGAAATCGAAGTCAAACTCACATTGAAACAGTAACTCTAACTCATAATCGAAATCGAAGTCAAACTCACAATGAAACAGTAACTCAAACTCATAATCGAAATCGAAGTCAAACTCACAATGAAACCGAAACTCAAACTCAAAATCGAAATCGAAGTAAAACTTACAATGAATCCGAAACTCAAACTCATAATCAAACTCGAAGTCAAACTCACAATAGAACGGAAACTATACTTATGATCGAAATCGAAGTCAAACTCACAATGGAACAGTAACTCTAACTCATAATCGAAATCGAAGTCAAACTCACAATGGAACAGTAACTCTAACTCATAATCAAAATCGAAGTCAAAATCAAAATGAAACAGGAACTCAAACTCATAATCGACATCGAAGTCAAAATCACAATTGAACAGTAACTCTAACTCGTAATCGAAATCGAAGTCAAACTCACATTGAAACAGTAACTCTAACTCATATTCGGAATCGAAGTCAAAATCAAAATGAAACCGAAACTCTAACTCATAAACGAAATCGAAGTCAAACTCACAATGAAACAGCAACTCAAACTCATAATCGAAATCGAAGTCAAACTCACAATGATACAATAACTCAAACTCATAATCGAACTCGAAGTCAAACTCTCAATGAAACAGTAACTCAAACTCATAATCGAAATCGAAGTCAAACTCACAATGAAACCGAAACTCAAACTCAAAATCGAAGTCGAACTCACAATGAAACCGAAACTATAACTCATAAACGAAATCGAAGTCAAAATCACAATGAAACAGAAACTCAAACTCATAATCGAAATCGAAGTCAAACTCACAATGATACAAGAACTCAAACTCATAATCGAACTCGAAGTCAAACTCTCAATGAAACAGTAACTCAAACTCATAATCGAAATCGAAGTCAAACTCTCAATGAAACAGTAACTCAAACTCATAATCGAAATCGAAGTCGAACTCACAATGAAACCGAAACTATAACTCATAAACGAAATCGAAGTCAAAATCGCAATGAAACAGAAACTCAAACTCATAATCGAAATCGAAGTCAAACTCACAATGATACAAGAACTCAAACTCATAATCGAACTCGAAGTCAAACTCTCAATGGAACAGTAACTCTAACTCATATTCGGAATCGAAGTCAAAATCAAAATGAAACCGAAACTCTAACTCATAATCGAAATCGAAGTCAAACTCACAATGAAACAGCAACTCAAACTCATAATCGAAATCGAAGTCAAACTCACAATGATACAAGAACTCAAACTCATAATCGAACTCGAAGTCAAACTCACAATGAAACCGAAACTCAAACTCAAAATCGAAATCGAAGTCGAACTCACAATGAAACCAAAACTATAACTCATAAACGAAATCGAAGTTAAAATCACAATGAAACAGAAACTCAAACTCACAATCGAACTCGAAGTCAAACTCTCAATGAAACAGTAACTCAAACTCATAATCGAAATCGAAGTCAAACTCGCAATGGAACAGTAACTCTAACTCATAATCGAAATCGAAGTCAAACTCACAATGGAACAGTAACTCTCACTCATATTCGAAATAGAAATCAAAATCAAAATGAAACCGAAACTCTAACTCATAATCGAAATCGAAGTCAAACTCACAATGAAACAGCAACTCAAACTCATAATCGAAATCGAAGTCAAACTCACAATGAAACCGAAACTCAAACTCATAATCGAAATCGAAGTCAATCTCACAATGGAACAGTAACTCTCACTCATATTCGAAATAGAAATCAAAATCAAAATGAAACCGAAAGTCTAACTCATAATCGAAATCGAAGTCAAACTCACAATGAAACTGAAACTGATTGCGGGTTTGACTTCGATTTCGATTATGAGTTTCACTTCCATTGTGAGTTTGAGTTCCTGTTTCATTGTGATTTTGACTTCGATTTCGTTTATGAGTTATAGTTTCGGTTTCATTGTGAGTTCGACTTCGATTTCGATTTTGAGTTTGAGTTACTGTTTCATTGAGAGTTTGACTTCGATTTCGATTATGAGTTTGAGTTACTGTTTCATTGAGAGTTTGACTTCGATTTCGATTATGAGTTTGAGTTTCTGTTTCATTGTGATTTTGACTTCGATTTCGTTTATGAGTTATAGTTTCGGTTTCATTGTGAGTTCGACTTCGATTTCGATTTTGAGTTTGAGTTTCGGTTTCATTGTGAGTTTGACTTCGATTTCGATTATGAGTTTGAGTTACTGTTCCATTGAGAGTTTGACTTCGAGTTCGATTATGAGTTTGAGTTCTTGTATCATTGTGAGTTTGACTTCGATTTCGATTATGAGTTTGAGTTTCTGTTTCATTGCGATTTTGACTTCGATTTCGTTTATGAGTTATAGTTTCGGTTTCATTGTGAGTTCGACTTCGATTTCGATTATGAGTTTGAGTTACTGTTTCATTGAGAGTTTGACTTCGATTTCGATTATGAGTTTGAGTTACTGTTTCATTGAGAGTTTGACTTCGAGTTCGATTATGAGTTTGAGTTCTTGTATCATTGTGAGTTTGACTTCGATTTCGATTATGAGTTTGAGTTTCTGTTTCATTGTGATTTTGACTTCGATTTCGTTTATGAGTTATAGTTTCGGTTTCATTGTGAGTTCGATTTCGATTTCGATTTTGAGTTTGAGTTTCGGTTTCATTGTGAGTTTGACTTCGATTTCGATTATGAGTTTGAGTTACTGTTTCATTGAGAGTTTGACTTCAAGTTCGATTATGAGTTTGAGTTACTGTTTCATTGAGAGTTTGACTTCGAGTTCGATTATGAGTTTGAGTTATTGTTTCATTGAGAGTTTGACTTCGAGTTCGATTATGAGTTTGAGTTCTTGTATCATTGTGAGTTTGACTTCGATTTCGATTATGAGTTTGAGTTTCGGTTTCATTGAGAGTTTGACTTCGAGTTCGATTATGAGTTTGAGTTACTGTTTCATTGAGAGTTTGACTTCGAGTTCGATTATGAGTTTGAGTTCTTGTATCATTGTGAGTTTGACTTCGATTTCGTTTATGAGTTATAGTTTCGGTTTCATTGTGAGTTCGACTTCGATTTCGATTATGAGTTTGAGTTACTGTTTCATTGAGAGTTTGACTTCGATTTCGATTATGAGTTTGAGTTCTTGTATCATTGTGAGTTTGACTTCGATTTCGATTATGAGTTTGAGTTTCGGTTTCATTGAGAGTTTGACTTCGAGTTCGATTATGAGTTTGAGTTACTGTTTCATTGAGAGTTTGACTTCGAGTTCGATTATGAGTTTGAGTTCTTGTATCATTGTGAGTTTGACTTCGATTTCGATTATGAGTTTGAGTTTCTGTTTCATTGTGATTTTGACTTCGATTTCGTTTATGAGTTATAGTTTCGGTTTCATTGTGAGTTCGACTTCGATTTCGATTTTGAGTTTGAGTTTCGGTTTCATTGTGAGTTTGACTTCGATTTCGATTATGAGTTTGAGTTACTGTTCCATTGAGAGTTTGACTTCGAGTTCGATTATGAGTTTGAGTTCTTGTATCATTGTGAGTTTGACTTCGATTTCGATTATGAGTTTGAGTTTCTGTTTCATTGCGATTTTGACTTCGATTTCGTTTATGAGTTATAGTTTCGGTTTCATTGTGAGGTCGACTTCGATTTCGATTTTGAGTTTGAGTTTCGGTTTCATTGTGAGTTTGACTTCGATTTCGATTATGAGTTTGAGTTACTGTTTCATTGAGAGTTTGACTTCAAGTTCGATTATGAGTTTGAGTTACTGTTTCATTGAGAGTTTGACTCCGATTTAGTTTATGAGTTAGAGTTTCGGTTTAATTGTGAGTTCGACTTCGATTTCGATTTTGAGTTTGAGTTTCGGTTTCATTGTGAGTTTGACTTCGATTTCGATTGTGAGTTTGAGTTACTGTTTCATTGAGAGTTTGACTTCAAGTTCGATTATGAGTTTGAGTTACTGTTTCATTGAGAGTTTGACTTCGAGTTCGATTATGAGTTTGAGTTATTGTTTCATTGAGAGTTTGACTCCGTTTTCGTTTATGAGTTAGAGTTTCGGTTTCATTGAGAGTTTGACTTCGAGTTCGATTATGAGTTTGAGTTTCGGTTTCATTGTGATTTTGACTTCGATTTCGTTTATGAGTTATAGTTTCGGTTTCATTGTGAGTTCGACTTCGATTTCGATTTTGAGTTTGAGTTACTGTTTCATTGAGAGTTTGACTTCGATTTCGATTATGAGTCTGAGTTACTGTTTCATTGAGAGTTTGACTTCAAGTTCGATTATGAGTTTGAGTTCTTGTATCATAGTGAGTTTGACTTCGATTTCGATTATGAGTTTGAGTTTCTGTTTCATTGTGATTTTGACTCCGATTTCGTTTATGAGTTAGAGTTTCGGTTTAATTGTGAGTTCGACTTCGATTTCGATTATGAGTTTGAGTTTCGGTTTCATTGTTAGTTAAACTTTGAGTTCGATTTTGTTTTTCTTCGATGCTCTAGGGGGATTGAAGATGTAACGCTTTCATCATAGGTACTGTCAAAATTTAATTTTCTCAGGAAATTAATGAAGTTATTTCTGTTTTAGTGGATTACGATCGAAATCTAGAAAAAAATCGTAAAAGTGAAAAGTAATGAATAATGTGCATTAATTTTTAGAAGAGAGTAAAAAAAAATCATGTAGTAACTTTTGTTGGATGATAGTAGTTTCTTGTTGTATGCAATCAAGCATGTTTAAAAACTTGATAATCCATAAAGCTACGATTAGCGACTTCTAGCCGGCAGTGGTCAGATGAGATGGAAACAGGGTAGGGAAACAGTGAGCCAGTGCCGGGCTGGGGCACTGGGTTAGTAGAGAGAAATTAGAAGAGCGAGGGTATGAGGCGGAAATCAGGGGGTGGAGCGGAACATGGGGGCGGGGAAAGGGTGAAAAGAGGTGGAAGAAGGGACCACCGACGAGAGGGAAAGGATAAGGACAGAGACAGCAGCCCGCGCGTAGCATCGATCCCTTAAGCCGAGCCAGTGTATTCAACGCAACGGTTCCGTCGGCATCAGTGCTACCTACTAGATAATTTAGAACTCATCCGCGAATTATGCGCTGGAAAGTTTATTCCACATCTTCACAAATTCAAAAAGATTGAACCCGCTCAAGATATGAGCCATTCGCGGGACGGGCGGCATGAATATTGAATATTCCAATAGGGACTGTGCGACCGAATGACAAGAATAGCGATTCGGAAAACGCTAAAGGTCGGTTTAACAATTTATTTGAAGCTAGAATTAACCATGGAGGCTTGCATTAGCTAATTTCCGAGACATTCCTAGCATGGCAGTCAACGTATGTCCTAGGTGAAATGTACTGCAAGCGTCCTCGGGTAAATCTAGTTGCAAATGAATTGATAAACCGACTCTAAGTTGGAACCAGTGCTGCATAGATCACGTTACTCCCATGTTTTGAAACGTAAAAGTGTGACACAATTTGATCAAATAGACTTTTAAGGGCGGTCAAAAATATCAAAAAAGTCACTATGCAATTTTTAAAATTCACCAAAAATACAAATACGCCAAATTATTGGAATATAAAAAATACCCACATTTTCTGCATGGTGAACAATAATTTTAAGATCAAGAACGCTCAAATCGGTTCATTTTTCAAATTGAGGATTGGAACTGCGCTTCAGAAAAAACTATTTCTCATACACATTTACTCAGAATCACTTCACGAACTGTGTGTCCGTCTGTGATCATTTACAAAAATAGCCATAGCTCCCTCAACTCTCAACCTTTTTTCAAATTTCTTGAACTGAAATGTTTGTCTTGGCAAGACCTAAAACCCAATTCGAATTTGAATTACTCACAGTACTTCCGGTATATTTGCATTTTTTGTGTATTCTATTTTATATTTTTCCGGCCACAAAAATGAACCAATTTGAGCGTTCTTGGTCTTAAAATCTTTGTTTTACCTTGCAGAATATGTGGATATTTTTCATATGCCGATAATTTGGCGTATTTTCATTTTGTGCGAATTTTAAAATTTGCATAGTGAGTTTTTTGATATTTTTAACCTAAACACCCTTAAAAGCAGTCGAAATATGATCAAATTGTGGCACACTTTTACGTTTCAAAATATGGAAGTATTGCGTGTCATCTACGCACCACTGGTTTTTTACTGCGTTATATTTATTTACAAATTGTTGAAATTTACGAATTGTTAAAATTTGAATAGTGAGTTTTTTGAAATTTATTGCCTAAACACCCTTAAGAGCAGTCAAAATATGGTCAAAATCTGTCACACTTCTACGTTTCAAAATATGGAAGTATTGCGTGTTATCTACGCACCACTGGTTTTTCATCTTTTGGGAACTATCGCGAGCTGTCTTCTGGCCACGTTACCATAGTGAACCGTTTTGAAGTTATATACCAAAAATTATCATATAGGTTTATCAAAAGCGATCAAATTACCGTCAATTTTGATAATAATCCTTTCGCTTTCTTCCGTTTATTGAATTATTCTATTCTTTCAGGCCATATCTTGAATATATCATGTTGAGCGAGAGGCCGTACGTAACAACTTAAAATAAGACTTACGTTTCACAGGTGAATAGAAAAATCAGATCGAAATCCTCACCTGAAACAAAAGCAAATATTATTTTATTTCCAAGGTAAAATTCAAGCATGCAACGCATTTAGCACTTTACGTGTGACGTGTTTTTTAGGGGTGACCTCATTTACTATCAGGCCAGGGATTGAAGGAAAGGACATTTTTGATATCACCCCGAATGATCGTTAGCAGAACTGTCGTCGTTCTTCGTCGCCTCAGCTGTTGGCGCTGGAGGTCGACTCAACAGCTACTTTGAATACGGAGGACTGTTTACGCCGGCGGTTTAGATAACCTTAGTACCTCGTTTATCGTTTAATCTACCGCCGTAAGTCTTGGAAAAAATAACGAAGCTGAAATCGCGAGAGATAGCATTTCCTCGCTCCTCAAAGGCTTGGACGTTCGAAGCCATAAAGTTGATAAGTGTTGGAGTATTGAAAAAAAAAACTATTTACAGAGTATGGGATTGATTGATTGATTGACGATTGACGATAATTTATTTATAAAAACTGTGCACAAAAAAATAGGACCATAACGGTCCTCTCTGCCTTTTTTGGCACAGTAAAATATAATCATAAATAAAGTAATTCTTCAGTCAGACAACAAAAATACAGGGAGAGTTATGGGTTGGCACAATTAAAGTATCATTCAATTTTTGTCTGATGGGGGTAATTCGATTACCGGTTAAACAAGACAAAAGGTCTCGCCGAGTCGAAATTCAAGTTCAAAAAATTTGAAAACCAGATAACACAAAATACTTCCATATTTTGATACGAACAGTTTCAAAACAAAGCAACTTAATTTTGACTGATTAAGTCAAGTAAGTAATTTTGATTTTATTAATAGTGGGTTTTATTTAAAAGTAAGTTTTATTTAAAAGTAAGTTATTTTGACTTTTGGCTACAAAGAGCATTTCAATAAGCACGCTATGCAAGTTTTAAAACCCGCCTAAAAACCAAATGGAAATAATGTACTAAAAATACGTTGAGTTATTATACGAGTTATTATACTCGTATTATTTTTTATTTATTAATTTAATTTTTTTGGCCAGAAAAATTACCAGTGGTGCGTGGATAACTCGCAATACTAGAAATAATACAGTTTTGACACGTGAAAGTGTGACACAATTTTATCATATTTTGACTGCTTCTAAGGGTGTTTAGGTCAAAAATATAAAAAAACTCACAATGCCAATTTTAAAACACGCCTAAAATGAAAACACGCCATGTTATCGAAATATGAAAAATATCCACATATTCTGCAAGGTAAAACAAAGATTTTAAGACTAAGAACGCTCTAATCGGTCCATTTTTGTGGCAAAAAAAAATAGAGAACACTGAAAAGGCAAATACACCGGAAGTACCGTATGTTATTCAAATTCCGATTAAACAGGGGGATAGACCTCGCCGAGACAAACATTCCAGTCCAAGAAATTTGAAAAGAGTGGGACACAAGGACACTTTTTCATGAAGTGATTCGTAGTACAAATAAACGTTTTTTCTGAATCTCCGTTCCGATTCTCGATTTTAGGTACATAACAATAATTCCATTTACTCCGAAAATATGGAAGTAAAACTCAATTCCGGAATAGACATGAGACCTGAAATCGTCGACGATACGAGCCACCCATTCAGCTTTCCAACAGATTCAAACCCATTTTTCCTCCTCCGTGGATTTATACGCCTAGCATACCACCCATCATGCCTGTTCTAACACTGGAACAGAAGAAAATACTCGGGCTGAAACATTTCGAATAACACTAACCATTTCGATTCTCTTTGTCACGGGTGACTCCACTTCAATTGCACGAAGGCTCGTGAGACCTTTTTACCCAGATGTTGAACAGAGAAGGAGCAGAATCCATAAAAGTGTAGGTGGGGGGGTTGGAGGAGAGATAAATCTCAGTGAGTGCTGTATAACAGTCCTGTTCAGACGAATATCAGTAGAGTTGTTCACAGCGACATATACCTGTGAAAAATCTTTTCTCCGCCTTCTCGACATCGACTGTAGGTTTTTGCACTTTATGGGAACCAGACAGCCTGCAAACAGGGCGAATCGGTTTTTGAACGCATATCATCAGCAGGCGCTGGGATTGCGGGGCTGTTTACGCGTTTTTACCCCTCATTACGAGAAACTATAAGCAAACCGTGCGTGGATAACCCACAATATCTACTGTATTTTGGTGTGTAATATTTCAATCAAATTGACAGGCTTTGGACAACGTTGGAGGCTACAAGGATCGAAACGATGTAAAATTCCTACACTGGGGTTTATTTTTCGAGCGGTTTGCGACCCTAAGGGTTTTGAGACCACCCACGATGAAAACAGGACCTATACCTACTCAAGGAAGTCGGTACCTGGGTGAAAACTTTCGAATTCGATAAAACTCCAGCATTTAGGTATAGGCAGGATATAGGTATCCGTGAACTCAAGTACCGATCGTTACTTTGATCCTGGTAAGCAAAGTCAATATTTTCGAACAAATAAAAAGTAAGTAAAAAAGTGAAATTTACAACACTTCTATGAATCTGACGAAATCACGAAATCCTCGTAGTCTCCCTACGGCACGTCGTATCGTCATACGATCTTATTCAATTCAGCACCAGGCGATCTATCAAAATTTGATAAAACAAAAAGGTCAAAAATATTTTAAAAAATCACTATACAAATTTTCGAATTTTGGTCCTGGTCATTCCTTTAGTCAAGCCAAAAGTTAACTTCAAGGCTTCTAAAAAATAGTCGAAGAAACATTGAAGAAATGACCTTGACACTGAGCAGAAAATAATTGGAAAATTCGCAATTTTTCAATGTTTCTTCAACTATTTTTTAGAAGCCCTGAAGTGAACTATTGGCTTGACTAAAGGAATGTGGTTCAGGACCAAAATTAACTGTTCCTAAAAATTTTTTAAAAATTGAAATTTTGTATTGCAGATTTGGACTCTACACCGTTCGAACCTTATGCTATGAAATATTTTTCTTGAGTGGTTAGAATGGTTTATAATTGAATAAAAATCCGAAAACAAATGCACATGCAAATTCAAACCTGGAAAAAATCGACGTTTGCAAACTTATTGGAATAAACAAATATCCACGTATTATGCAAGTTAAACCAATTATTTAGGGGCCAAGAACGCTCGTATCGTTTGATCTTTGTGGCAAAAAAATACGTGTGCTGGAATTTTCCAAGATTTTGTTTTTTTCATTTTGTTTGAAATTGTATTGATTGTGTGCTGCAATGGGATCAATATGCATCCCAAATCAGTGGTGCTTAGATAGCACACAATACTTCCATATTTTGATGTTTGACTTTTTGACACAATTTGATTATACTTTTGAGGCTGTGTGGACCAGAAATTCAAAAAACTCACAATGCGAATGTTAAAATAAATAAATGAATTATTAGAAATCCGCTGACGCCAATTTCGATTTGTTTTCTTCATCAATTCGTTTTTATTTTTAAATAAATCTGTTCCATCTGTCTGTTCTGGACCATTCCAGGCTATTATAGTGTTTTTTTTTATTGCTGATTTTTTTTATTTTCGTAGCCGCCAGATTATTTGAAATCGAATGAATTTTGTTCAGAATGTGACGCGAGTTTTTTGTCGATATTTTTTACCTAAACCGCCTCAAAAGTAGTCAAAATATAATCATATTGAGTCAACAATTCGCTTATCAAAATATTGAAGTATCGTGTGTCTTCTATGCACCACCGGTTTCAAGTTCTACTTCAACCGATTTCTCGTCCTGCCGCGAATCTACCGAATTTCCAACGTCTCAGTCGGGCCAACGCGATAGAAAGAAAGGGCCGAAAGGTTCGGATGTTCTCTTCCTTATTCCTGGCACACATCCATCCTCTCCGTTTTGTGTGTTTTATGCCCAGCCTTTCACAAGGGACCCTCGTCGATGATCTTTCACTGTCAGGCGCACACACGGCCTGGCATGTTGGAACAGTTACTTTTTTCACGACTGGAACTATCGGGGCGTGTCACTCGCCGGAATGACACCTGTGCTACTGCTACTGCTACTTCTGCTACTGCTACTGCTACTGCTCGGGCTTCGGGGCCGCTGCAGTTCACTGCTCTCGGCTCGGGTCGATTTATTGACCGGATTTGCATTTCGTTTGAAGTCGAGCCCCGAAGACGACCCTTTTCCTTTCACCTTTGATATCCGAACAATGCAAGTGGGAATTTTCCCGTAATCAGGGGATTTTTTCGCAAGTGAAGGATGAATGGGAAAAGGGGGTTTTTGGGAAAAAATTTAGAAACGCAAGTTGCCCAGTGGTGCGTAGATAACACTCGATACTTCCATATTTTGAAACGTAAAAGTGTGACATAATTTGATCATATTTCGACCGCTTTTAAGGGTGTTTAGGTGAAAAATATCAAAAAACTCAGTATACCAAACTTAAAATTCGCCCAAAATAAGAATACGCTCATTTACAGGAATATAAAAAATAGCCACATATTCTGCAAGTTGAAACGAAGATTTTAAGACCAAGAAAGCTCAAATCGGTTCATTTTTGTGGCCAGGAAAACATAAAATGGAAAACACTAAAAATGCAAGTATATCGGAAGTACTGTGAGTTATTCAAATTCCGATTAAACAGGGGGGGGGGGATTATAGGGTGTTATAACACCCTATACACCTATAGGTCTTGCCGAGACGAACGTTTCGGGTTTTTTTACCCAGAAAAAACTTTTTCTTATACACATTTACTCAGAATCACATTCCGAACAAGTGTGTCCGTCTGTTCGTTTGTGGTCATTTACGAAAATGGCCATAGCTCCCTCAATTATCAACCTTTTTTCTAATATCTTGAACTGAAATGTTTGTCTCGGCAATACCTAACACCCTGTTTACTTGGAATTCGAATAACTCACAATACTACGATAAATTTGAATTTTAGTTTTTTCTATTTTATTTTTTCCGGCCACAAAAATGACCCGATTTTAGCGTTCTTGGTCTCAAAATCTTTGTTTTACTTTGCAGAATATGTGGATATTTTTTATATTCCAAAAATGTGGCGAATTTGTTGTTTTTGTTGAATTTTAAAATTTGCATAGTGAATTTTTTGATATTTTTGACCTAAACACCCATAAAACACTCAAAATATGATCAAATTGCGCCTCAATTTTACGTTTCAAAATATGGAAGTGTTGTTTGTTATCTACGCACCACTGTTTTTTTTTTAGTTATTTGCATTAGTTTTCTATTTTATTTTTTCCGGCAACAAAAATGGACCGATTTGAGTGTTCTTGGTCTTAAAATCCTTGTTTTACCTTGCAGAATATGTGGATATTTTTTGTATTCCGATAATGTCGCATTTATCCATTTTCGGGCCAATTTTTAAATTTGCATAGTGAGTTTTTTAATATTTTCGACCTAAACACCCTTGAAAACAGTCAAAATATGATCAGATTGTGTCACATGTTCACGTTTCAAAATATGGGCGTATTGTATATTACGTACCCTCCACTGTATAGGTTGGACTCGGGTGAAGTTGGGATGAAAAAAAAAAGAGTTGAACTCGTGATGAGAAAATATCGCGAGGCGGCAGCGGCTACATGGAGGCGCAGACGGAACAATTTTTCACCCTCGGGGCTTTAGACCTGTTTAAAATTATTATTTCAAAGCTGTTGTTTAATTACGTTAGCTGAAACGGGCGAGAAGCGGACAAAAGACTCGAAGAACAATGCAATAATTACGAGGATGAGAAAGACGGAAGGTGTAAGGGTGTGAGTGAGGGGGCGGGCGAGAAAAATAGCGGGCGCGAGAGAGACGGAAGCGAGGGAGAGAGCGACATACGCTGGAATTCCCCCGGGGTTGGCCTCCTGGAAATAGTTTAGAGCGGCGGTTCCGGCGGCTGGGATTAGCGGCGACTGCGGGCAACTGTCGGTCCGCGGCGGCCGGAATTCTGTCCGGGCAATGACCGGTCCAGGAAACATACGATTTCCCAGATCCGGTCCAATTTCTTGAAAATATTTTGAAACGTAAAAGTGTGCAACAATTCGATTATAATTTGACTGCTTTTAAGGGTGTTAAGGCTAAAAATTTTAAGAAAATCGGTATGCAATTTTTAAAATTCGCCCAAAATAAAAATTCGCCAAATTATCGGAATATGCAAAATATCCACATATTCTTCAAAGTAAAACAAAGATTTTAAGACCAAGAACGCTCAAATCGGTTCAAAAACGAACCGGAAAAAATAAAATAGAAAACAATGAAAATGAAAATATATCGGAAATACTGAGAGTTATTCACCCTGTTTAATCGGAATTTGGATAACGCACAATACTTCCGATATATTTGCATTTTTAGTGTTTTCTATTTTATTTTTTCCCGGCCAAAAAAATTTGAACCGATTTGAGCGTTCTTGGTCTAAAAATCTTTCTTTTACCTTGCAGAATATATGGATATTTTTTATATTCCAAAAATGTCGCGTTTTTTATCGAATTTTAAAATTTGCATAGTGAATTATTTGATATTTGTGACCTAAACAACCTTAAAAACAGTCAAAATATGATCACATTGTTTCACAACTTAACGATTTAAAATATGGAAGTATTGTGTGTTATCTACGCACCACTAGATACCATTAACCCTGTCTTCACTTAAATATGGACGGCACGGCTCACCCCGCAAATGCGGGCTTAGCGAGCGGCGAGTTGCCGCAGTCCGAGCGGAAAATATTTATCTCAGCGAGGGGTGCCGCCGTGCGGTATCGGCTCAGCGGCTCTTCAAGCCGAGGATGCGAAAGAACGTCAGACGCTCCGGCAGGAAACGCCGCTTTTATTCGGGCGAAAGTCATCGGGCGTTACGCGAATGATTCATGGCCCGCCCGAGCGGCCCTCGACAAGGCTTCCGGGCTTAAGCGAGCGGCCGGCCGAAACGATAACGAGGATTCGTCCCGCTTCATAAGTCCCCGCGCCGCATTTTTCACCGAGTCCCCACACGCGCCGGGCGGCTACAACTCCGGCTGCACCTGCACGTCCCAGCACGGCGAATAACTCAGCCCCTCCGCCGGGCGGCTTTGCTGCAACAGTCGCTCGATGAGAAATTGCCGCCACTATTTTCTACGCTCTGCCGCAATATACGCGACGCGGCGGAATCCGATCCGCCGTGCGGCCCCGCCGGGACGCCCCTGAAAAGCCGCCGATGCCCAGCGATGGAAATATGGACGACACGGAAATGATTCCGGATATGAAAACCAAAAAAAAAAAGGAAAAAAAGCGGTACATGATACTTCAGTATTATGATATGTAAATTTCTGAAACAATTCGATTACATTTTGACTAGTTGAGAGGCTGTTTAGGTCGGAAATACCATAAAAACTCGCTACGCTAATTTTAAAAATCGCCTAGAAGTACGAAAAATTTTTCCGGCCACAAAAATGAACCGATTTGAGCGTTCTTGGTCTTAAAATCTTTGTTTTACTTTGCAGAATATGTGGATATTTTTTATATTCCGATAACGAGGCGTACTTTTATTTTGGGTGAATTTTGAAATTTGCATAGCGAATTTTTTGATATTTTTTACCTAAACGCCCTTAAAAACAGTCAAAACGTGAAAAAATAGTAACACAATTGTACGTTTCAAAATATGGAAGTATTCTCCATTTTAGGACGATTCCAATGCTTCCATTTACTATGTAAATATGGAAGCAATGAAAGAACGACTCCGTTGAAAAATCTGCGCATCTATCGGTACGTAAAAGTAGAACGAAACGACGGAGGAAAACCAAAAACGCTAGCGGAACTCGTCTGAATTATTGAGCCCGATAACTTCATTGGACACAGAGTGAAAGTTGAGCTTCGATCTTCGTCAGTTGGGAAAAATATTTCCATCCTTTTTCGTCCGTATCCAATCGGATTTTTCCCCGCTTCCCGCCGTTATCCGTTGTCGGGGATTAGATTGAACCAATGATATCCCTCAGATACGGAACTGCCGATATCCGCTCGTCTAACAAATTAACTTCCGTTCCCCCGTCGGAATTTAGCGGCTGAAAAATCGCCAATTTTCCCGGCCTCGCATTTTCCGGCGGTTCCGCTCGGGAAAACGCCGGTTTACCGCCGTGTCGCATGACCCGCGATATGGCGAAGTTGTTGTAGAAAGTCAATAACAACGTGTTAGAAGGAAAAACGCCTCGAATTCTTACACTGGAATTTATTGTCAAAGGGGATTGTTTAATTTTTACTCACTTCCAAAGTATGTTAACAGTGGTGCGTTGATAGCACACGGTACTTCCATATTATGATACGTAACATTTCTCTACTATTTGGCCATATTTTGACTACTTTTGAGGGTGTTTAGGTCAAAAATACCAGAAATCCCGATATGACAATTTCAAAACTCGCCTTAAATCAAAATACCTACGTCAAGTTATCGGATTTTGAAAATATCCGAATTTTGAATTTTTTTAATTTGCTTTTTGGATTAAGCGCATTTTGACACGTAAGCCCTCCTCCTCCTCCAACCCCTCAACCGCCTTCCCCCTTCCTCCTCCTTCTCCACCCTCCTCCTACTCTCCCTGCTAGAAGGGAGGGGGGTTGGATTTTTCCTTCTCACGAGCGTTAGCAATGGTTTATTATTGGATAATAGACCGAAACCCTATAATCTGACGTTTTTGCAGAGTTTTCTTTATTTTTTACATACATATTTACAGAGTAAATGGAAGTATTGGAATCGTCCTAAAATCAAGAATCGGAACGGAGCTTCAGAAAAAACGTTTTCTTATACACATTTACTCAGAATCACTTCCTGAACAAGTGTCCGTCTGTCCGTGTGTCCGTCTGTGGTCATTTACAAAAATGTCCATAACTCCCTCATTTCTCAACCTTTTTTCAAATTTCTTGACTGAAATGTTTGTCTCGGCAAGACTTAACACCCTGTTTAATCGGAATTTGAACAACTCACAGTACTTCATGTATATCTGCGTTTTTAGTGTTTTCTATTTTATTTTTTTCTGGCCACAAAAATGAACCGATTTGAGCGTTCTTGGTCTTAAAAATTTTATTTTATTTTGGGCGAATTTTAAAATTTTAATAGTGAATTTTTCGATATTTTGCCCTAAACACCCTCAAAAGCAGTCAAAGTATCTACGCACCACTGGTTTTCCCTGGCCTCAAAAATGAACTGATTTGAGCGTTCCTGGTCTCAAAATCCTTTTTTTCAAGTTTCAGTATCTATAGAGGCCATAGAGGGGTATGCGTTCTCCAGTTTATTCCGTATAGTCGTTCAGTCGTATACCCATAATATGGGTCGTAATACCCATAACATATTATGTTATCGTACGTGTATCCATCTCATTTCAAGTCGTGTTCATGACCGTAGCGACGGACGTACTGTGCAGATCTGGGGCTATAGAATCGGGGATTTCCAGATTAGCGCGTTCTAGTGAAAAGACGTAGATTTACGCCCGGGATAGCGAACCTACGAGCCGTGAAGTTCCAAGTCGGAGGCCGGCGGAGCAAAAACGTTCGGGTCGCTCCATGGAGTAGGAGATGATGGCATCGTAGTTAAACAACAAGAACAACCCCTCGCCGTTGATTTTCCCCGTGGAGCAAAAAGCCGAAGGGTCCGACGACTCGGAGTTGATCAAGGTGAGGATTTGTTTTAGCTCAGGTTGAACGTCGTCGGTGTCAATGACATCATTTAATTTCGGCCCCTTCCATAGTGCGAAGCTATGTTTATAGCAGGTGGGGCGTAGATAACACAGAATACTTCCATATTTTGAAACCTAAAATTTTGACCCAATTTGATCATATTTTGACTGCTTTTGAGGGTATTCAGGTCAAAAATATAAAAAAACTCACTATGCAAATTTTAAAATTCGCCCAAAATAAAAATACGCTAATTTATCGGAATATAAAAAATATCCACATATTCTGCAAGGTAAAACGAAGATTTGAAGACCAAGAACGCTCAAATCGGTTCATTTTTGTGGCCGGAAAAAAAAATAAAATAGAAAACACTAAAAATGCAAATATATCGGAAGTACTGTGCGTTATCCAAATTCCGATTAAGGGTGTTAGGTCTTGCCGAGACAAACATTTCAGTTCAAGAAATTTGAAAAAAGGTTGAGAAATGAGGGAGCTATGGCCATTTTTGTAAATGACCGCAGACGGATTAAATGGTGAATTTTAAACAATCAATGGCGTGCTGAGTAGATTATATCATATTATGATTGGTAGATAGATACCTATCAAGATAGGTAGGTTTCTATCAAGCAAAGTGGATGATGTAGCTTTTAAGCCGGGTTGAAAAACAACGATTTTCAAAATCCCCATCTAAAATACAAATTTATACTGAAATTCTAGAACAATAACAACTGAATTCCGTGTTTCAGAAGTACCTATATATCATACTAGCTGTACCCGCCCGGCGTTGCCCGTGCAAAAAACTTAGAAAATGCAGATAAGTGAATAGCGCAGGAATCTCTCTCTCTTCCCGCCCGTGTCCCCGTGTTGTCACTTTTTTCACTTAATTCACTTTTTTCACGTTTAAAACACACTTTTTTCACTTTTTTAAAACTTAAAAACTCACTTTTTTAAAATTCACTTTTTTCACTTTTTTAAAATTAAAAAAAAATTTTTTTTTTCAAAAATCGAAAATGGGCTTCGAGGTCTTGTTGCCAGCCCCTTTGTGCTTCCGTGTAAAAAATTCCAGGTCCCTGCGTGCGATAGATTTGGCTGGAGAGCTCGGTCAAACAAACAAACAAACAAACAAACACTTGCTTTTATTATTATAGAAGGTTTGTCTTTGCAATCGACAAATGAACCCCTGTGCAGAATTTGCAGAGTTCTTCGGATACACAGAAAACTAACGTGCAAATGCCACTGATCTACTTATTTTTCCTCTGTTTTCATCTCAACATCTTAGGTAGGTATCTAATTAATATGTGATACAAATGTTGCGATTGAATGACAATGACAATGTGAAATGTGATGAAATAAATAATGGGAGATCACTAGAGAAAGGCAGTCGGTAGATCTGAGCGAAGAGCCGTGGAAAAACCAGTCCCCACCAAACAAGTAGGCTGGGCGGGCAGAAGTGAAAGGCTCGATCGTCCGTCCTTCTCCCTCGCCGAGGGTCTTCTCCTGGCGGTCCGGTTTCAGAGAACATCAGGCTCTTCGTTTTAACGCTTGAGAGCTCGACGGTTTCTCGTGATTTCGTCGATTGTTCGACGTTGCGCCTGGTGATTTCTATCGAGTGCCCATCAGATGAGTGATTAAATCTGATGAGGGATAGTTTCTTTCTGCTGTACAGACTGTTATATTTTATTCAAACTTTTGTGAAAATAATTAAATTCAGTCCATCTTCCAATCAGTGGGCAAACAAAAAATTTCAAACGAAAATATCTACAAAAAATATTATATTCTTAAGTTTTGTCTCAGTAAAACCCCCCTGTTTAACAGAAATTCGGACGTATTGAAATATAAAAGTATGTTATCTACGCATTTTCTTTCACGTTTCAAAGGTTCTAGAACACAAATCTGCAATAAAAATTTTTTCTCACAACCCAATTTTTTTCCTAATTATTATTAAAAAAATTGTATATACCTAGTACAAATTTTCAAAATTCGATATTTCAAAAACTACGAGGTAAAGTGTGGTCCCGCTTCAGAATTGTACTGAGGGAACCCTACATAGACCGTAACACCAAAAAAAAGTGGGGAAATCGAACTTTTTATTCGTTTTTCCGACACCTGAAATAGTCCCATAATTTTAGAATGACCCGAATAAAATAAAATAAATAGGTAATTAAAATAAAAAAATTATAAAATTAAATGTAGTATTTTTTTTTAAATTATCATTAAAATATTGCATTTATTTTGTTTGGTATGTCAATCACAGTTATTAACAAATTACACTAATTCTTGTTTGCCTTGAGCAACAAAAGTTGCTCAAACCTTTCGTCACTTGAGCAAAGCTCGTTTGGAGATGATTTTGCGTGTCTCGGCGGGTCTTGAACGTGAACCTTTTATTTCAATTTACAGCCGCGCAGTATAGAAAATGTTATCTAAGTTAGATAAAAATTAGATACAGATACTCATCTTTTATATCTAGATAGGATACAGATACTTGGGACGCAATTTTATCTAGATACAGATACGAAATTTTCGGTATCTATATCTATTTAAGATACAATTTAGATACAATATCTAGATACCGTCTACACTGCTTCTGTACTACATTTTTCGGAACCTGACATTTTCAGAACTTTGGAAATTTTTCATGTAAAATTGGAATTATTGGGTAAGAAGGTTTATCTAGAAATTTGAGAAAACTTTTTTCCATAATTACTAAAATCTGGTTGAGAAAGTTGTTTGCCAGGGCCAAATCGGTAAAAATGTAATGTTTCACGTTTCTAAGTAAGTACCTACATACAATCCAAAGTCGAAGAAAAACTTTGTCAAATTCTCAAAAGTAGGTAGGTAGTAGGATGTAGTTAATTAGGTTTTAAAATTTCAAATATGTACCTACCGAATATGTTCTCTCACCCTCAACCACCTCAAAATAGATCGGAAACGACAACCTCAACAAATTATGTCAGGAGGTATCAACATAGTTTAGGTACTACAAATAATTATTAATGAATTATTACTACCATTAGTATCTGCAAGGGTTCGGAAAAGTTTTGCTGAATTTTTTTTCCCAACTACCGATAGTGTCAATATGATAGCAGCTAGGTAGTTTTGAAAACTCAATTAACTTTGCTAAAAAATGTCTAGGTTTATTAAAAAAAAAAAAGAAAAAAAAAAGCTAAACCGACTGTCCCAATCCGTACATGAAAAAATCCGTCGAAATTTTGCGATTAAAAAAGCAGTGTTTTCTGTGCCGTGATTTCTGTGCTGAAAAATGTGCATCGCCTTGGAGAACCTGTAAGCAGCCGGAGGACATCGGCCCACCTGGAGCGTCGCGGCCAAACGTAAGTCTTAACGCTTTTCAATGCTTAACCAATTGCAAGCGCGTTGTATCGTCAAGCAAAGTACTTCAAAGTACTTTAAAAATAACTGAAAATCGTGATGTCTAGAGATGTAAAAGCGAGGTACATCATTATAAAAACAAGCACAAAAATTAACTTGAAAATCATAGACGTCTCTATGCATTCACTTTACAAGCAACGATAAAAGAGTCAATGTTCACTAGATTCCTAGATCTGAAATTGAAAAAAATCGTTGCAAATTTTGAACCCGCCAAAAATCATCTGGATTAAGCGAGATCTGCGATTTCTTCAAGCTTCTAATTTTAATTTTGCCTTCCGTTACTTTATTATAACAAAAATAATATAGGTATTAAAAAAAAAATATCTGTGCAGTCTGGATATTTTCGCCAAATATTTATACTTCATTTCCAGTCAATTGATTGAGAGCTTTATTAAAAGATTTTTCTCTTCTTGTTACAGGTAAGCCAGAACTCGTCTGCGTTTGGTCCAAGGTAAGAACTTTTTTCAAAATCTGACGGATTGATGTACATGAACGCATGATATTTGTATGTTCCTATGAGTGCAGGTCATATGGGGAAAATGGCAGGGGAGGAAGGTAGAGGAGGACCTGCTGGTACCTAATTTTGAACTTTTTTTGAGGACCACCCCGTTATTCATACGTACCATGTGTAGTCTGACCAACGTTTTTGAGGACGCCGTCTCAAGCTGGATTCACTTGTGCGTTTTTCTCTGTTCCACGTCATGAGATTGGCGTCTGCGTGCGAAAAGTGCGTGCGCGCAAAGCTGACAACCAATCAGATCTCGTTACGCAGGACGCAGAGAAAAAATCCCATGCGAATCCAGCTTAAATTCCTCCCCATACCGCTCATCGGGATTTAGGACCGGTTCCTTGGGCTGCATCCATAGGCGCATGGCCTTTGTGCCTTATCCTTATCCGTTTAGGAACATTCACTAACTTGAAATCAGCGGTGCGTGGATCACACACAATGCTTCCATATTTGTACATTTTTCAAACAAAGTGATTGTATTTTGACCACTTTGAAGGCTATTGTTATTATTTAATACCAGGGTCACGGCCCTAGTATTGGATGATTTATCTTAGTAAGTTGCCTCATTTTGAACTAAGTTACGTGATGGGAACATGTAACTGCGAAAACTCCCTTTTCATTATAAGAGAAGCAAACAGGATTGAAAACCCACCCTCCAAGCTATAAACTCTCATTTACAGAAGGGTTTGTTCTCCATTTATTTCTTCAAACAATGTAATAATTGAACATCATATAGCACAATAATCGTTTTTACAGTTAAGTGTCATAACAAAGATGGCGAAGGCAGCTTTTTACCGTTAGGTAACTTTTAAATGTAGGTATGTATTCGTTTTAAAATCATTCAACAACTAAAAATATCACATCTTTATAAAACCGTACAACAATAAATAGGTAATATTTATTTCCAGTTGGTAATATAGGTCATAATGAAATTATAAAGATGCGGCTCAATAATTTAAGGAGTCAGTGTTAAACTGTAGTGTCACAACTACTACGTCGTAACGCCGACGTTGGGCCAACGTCAAAACGCCGACGTATTTTGGACCTAAACACTCTTAAAAGTAGTCAAAATATGATCAATGTGTGTCACACTTTTACGTTTCAAAATATGGAAGTATTGTGTGTGAAACCATTGGTTTAAATCTATAATATAGGTTTTAAGTGCCGTGTCATCTGATTGCAGTAGGGACTATTTTAAGAACACTTACAAGTGTTACAAGTAACTGTATTGTAAGTAGTTTCGACATTTGACAAATTTCTAGCGTTCTACTACACAGAATTTAGTTTTTTCGGGTTATAATTGTCGGTTTCATAGTGATCTAGGGTCGTCGATAAATGAAATGAAAAAATGCTATAACTGTTGATATTTTTTCTAAATTATCATTAAAATATGGCATTTATTATGTTTGGTATGTCAATCAATTGGAGATAATTTTGCGTGTCTCGACGGGTCTTGAACGTGAACCTTTCATTTCAATTTACAGACGCGCAGTATAGAAAAATTTTCTACATTTAATTTTCTAACATTTAATGTTATCTAAGTTAGATAAAAATTAGATACAGATACCCATTTTTTATATCTAGATAGGATACAGATACGTGGGACGCAATTTTATCTAGATACAGATACAGATACAAAATTTTCAGTATCTATATCTATTTTAGATACAATTTAGATACAATATCTAGATACCGTCTACACTGCTCTTAGGCAATTGAATACAATCAAAATTATAGAAAAATTCAACTTACCTATATATATACTAAGATTTCCAACTGCGCTTTCTTTCAAGTCAGAAATAGTGACGTTTCGATACTTCCGATATTCGTATCGAATACCGTGGGATCGATATTTTACTCATATCAGTAAACATTATGAGGTATCAAAACAGCATCGAAACCAGTGGTGCGTAGATAACACACAATACTTCCATATTTTGAAACGTAAAATTGTGACACAATTTGATCATATTTTGACTGCTTTTAAGGGTGTTTAGGCCAAAAATATCGAAAAATTCACTATTAAAATTTTAAAATTCGCCCAAAATGAAAAAACGCTACATTTTCGGAATGTAAAAAATATCCACATATTTTGCAAGGTAAAACAAAGATTTTAAGACCAAGAACGCTCAAATCGGTTCATTTTTGTGGCCGAAAAAAAATAAAATAGAAATCACTAAAAATGCAAATATTTCGGAAGTACTGTGCGTTATCCAAATTTCGATTAAACAGGGTGTTAGGTCTTGCCGAGACAAACATTTCAGTTCAAGAAATTTGAAAAAAGGTTGAGAAATGAGGGAGTTATGGCCATTTTTGTAAATGACCACAGACGGACACACGGACAGACGGACACACGGACAGACGGACACACGGACACACAGACACTTGTTCAGGAAGTGATTCTGAGTAAATGTGTATAAGAAAAAGTTTTTTCTGAAGCTCCGTTCCGATTCTCGATTTTAGGACGATCACAATACTTCCATTTACTCTGTAAATATGGAAGTAATACTCTGTAAATATGGAAGTAACAAACTACGTTCCTACTAATTGATTGGTTCCTATTGGTATTACCTGGACCAACCAGTATTTTTGGGTAGCCTGCAGGAGGAGGACTTTTTGTCAATTTCCACCTAATGGCCGTTTTTTTTCTTTTCTTATCATGCTTAAAATATTTTTACCTTAATAACAATGAATAAAAGTAAGTAACTACGTTCATACACCACTTTCCACTTTTCATCATTTTCGTTTACCTGAGACAGCGCTGAATATAAAAACAAACAGAAAGAAACCCTGAAGTTACTTAAATGAATTTGCCTGTAATGTCAGGTTGGGACAATTTGATTGAGAAATGATATCGTTCTTCCTACGTTTGCAAAGGAAAACATCCATAAAAAGTATCGAATGATACTCATGGTATCGAGTACTAGCTTAGTGAAGTTAGCAACGGTCAACTGCGTGTTTCTTTTTTAACTAATTGGTCTCTAGGGACGTCTTGGAATACATTTCTGACTGTACAAGAGATCGATATCAGTGCTGAGACTTCGATACTCATTCGACACCAAGTATCGAGTATATCGACAGTAAATCGAGAAAACCTCGTAAGTCCGATTTTTTGTGAAAAACGTTTTTTCACCTATTCTGGTAAAGGACATCAGCCTGCACAGCCCTGTGGCGTCGTTGATCCCTTTTTACTTCCATATTTACGGAGTAAATGGAAGTATTGTGATCGTCCTAAAATCGAGAATCGGAACGAAGCTTCAGAAAAAACTTTTTCTTATACACATTTACTCAGAATCACTTCCTGAACAAGTGTCTGTGTGTCCGTCTGTCCGTTAGTCCGTTAGTCCGTCTGTCCGTCTGTGTTCATTTACAAAAATGACCATAACTCCCTCAATTATCAATCTTTTTTCGAATTTCTTGAACTGAAATGTTTGTCTCGGCAAGACCTAACACCCTGTTTAATCGGAATTCGGATAACGCACAGTACTTCCGATATTTTTGCATTTTTAGTGTTTTCTATTTTATTTTTTTCCGGCCACAAAAATGAACCGATTTGAGCGTTCTTGGTCTTAAAATCTTTGTTTTTCCTTGCAGAATATGTGGATATTTTTTGTATTCCGATAATGTGGCGTACTTTTATTTAGGGCGAATTTCAAAATTTGAATAGTGAGCTTTTTGATATTTTTGACCCAAACACCCTTAAAAGCAGTCAAAATATGATCAAATTGTGTCCCAATTTTACGTTTCAAAATATCGAAGTATTGTGTGTTATCTACGCACCACTGGTTTCAATTATAGTTGCATTCAGAGAGGTTTGAAAATGCGCGTAAGTCTGTTATGCTGGGTGCTGTAAAATCAGTTTTATGTGTCTCCTGTAAAACTTTGCAAATAGCACTTACGAGGTTTTCTTGATTTACTATCGATATGGGGGTATCGAAATTTCACTAGTCAGAAGGCACAAACGCTTGTCGAAGTGATTAGGTGAGTGATAGGGAAAGATGCGGTTTAGCTGAAGATTCACAATCACACTGGCACCTCAGTTTGAATTTTTCCCGCTTCCTCCCAATCGATTCTAGGCATTGCCCCGAGGTACAAACGTCCCAAGGTACATGACTTTACCCAACAGTTGGGTAAAGTCATGTACTGTAACTTTTGAGCCATTGGCCCGACTGATTGTGTAGTGCTCCACACTCTTTCATGGGACAGGTACTTGGTACGAAGTGAAACTGGCTAATTTACTTCAGTTCAGTTTAGCATCCGATTAGGCCAGCTTAATTCTAGATTCGTTTCGAACACGGTCGCACAGGTCGGCACTTTAGACTAATGCGGGACAGTTTAGGCAGTTAGAAGGGGCTTAAAGGGGCTTCTGGAATGGCAGCCGAATGAACTTGACCCGAACATTAGATAGCCGACAAAGGTGGATTACTCTTCAACTGCTTGGCGTCTGGCCAGAGTCGCGGCCCCTCAAGTGGCGACACTCAACAGGTAGCCAGATGACTCACCTCGTTATGATGGTATTTTGAAAAGTACGAATGGGAGGGGGGGGGGGCATTCGCATCTTCCACATTTTTGTTTGCGAACAGTATGAAGATGAGACGATGGCGAGAAAAAGTTTACGGCCCATTCATACCGACAGCTGGTCTCTGGATCGCTCATTGAATCAACAGGTGGAGACGACACAGGACGAATAAAAACTTTCACTCATGTCCCATCCAGAGTGCGCTGAGTGAATTTTTATTCCGAACGCTCGACTCACTCTGGCCAAGAATCAGCTGGCGAGCGAAGAGATGACCGAATTCCGATAGCTTTTGAAGCTCATAATGAGGAACATGCAAGTTAAGTTCGGATGAACGGAAATTTCGTTTTTAAAAAACGTTGTTTATTAATTCCAGAAAAATTCACAAAAGAATTATTACGTACGAAAGCTAGACCGACTCTGATGAGCTCTACGAGAGAAAGACTGCTGCTCGCAGGCAGCGGATCGCTAATATAGACTTTCTTAGCCTACTCAGCAGAAATGGCTCAAGGCCTCTAAATAAACAGATATAGTTCACATAACTCGTCCCCCCTGAGATTAAAATTATGGCTGACAAATTTTGTAAATGAAAATGTAACAACACTAATAATGATGACATTACAATATGATGTTACACTATGACAAAAATAGTAATGACAAAACAAAGGTTCAAGACTAATTTACGATGTTAAGGGAGACGTAAAGTATTACATAAAATCATAAGTTTGTGAGTATTTAAACAAATACTTCACTTAGCTCCTGGCAGGAGGATTGACCAAAAGAGTTGCCCTATATTTCCTATAATGGAAGATTATGTAGACAATAGTGGATATTGACAATAGGTACAATACAATCGTCCAAACACTAGGTGTGATAATTCGAACTATAGCGTTAGTGGAAGGTGAAGTTGTATAAGCGGGTACCGACAGTTGGTTAATCGATTTCAGTTTTATTGAAGCCAATGGTTTTTGGTTGAAATTTAATTGTTTGTTAGTTTGATAAGTCACAACAGGGCTAAAGGAGGTGTTAGTTGGAGGTGCCATCAAAGTTTGGTTTTGGTATTGGACAATATTGGAATCCGGTTCAAGCAGATAAATTCCCTGGAACAGATGGGGTTGAATTTATAGTAATTCGTTCGCTAGTATTTCTTCACACATTAATTTTCTAACCTCGGGAATTTGAGAGTGTTTGATTTGTATTTCTTCTGAGGAACCTAGTGATTTTGCGTATTGGCATACGAATACTCCACAATCGTCGTTGTTTTGTTGAAGTGGTATGTCAGTGCGTTGTGTGAATTTCCAGTTAGTGGTGTCTAGTGGTGTACCTTTTTTGTGATTATGTTCTTCTGTCAAATAATTTTTGATGTCTTCAAGTATGTCAGTACCGTCTTTTCCTAATGAGTCTAAGTACTCGATCTTTTGCAGTTTGATATAGATCGTTATTAGTCTCCAATGGGCGGCTTTGAAGATTGGGATGAAAATTATGTCCTTTTCGAAGAGGTCAGTTTTCCTAGTGTAGTTTTTGACTCTTGAATATCCTCCAGCTTTTAGGGAAACGTACAAGAAGGTGTTGAAGGAAAAGGTGGTCGGAAGTTTGTGGTTTTGCCTGCTTCTTTGATCTATAAGTTCCATGTAAAAGTTAATGATTTTATCGTTTAGCCAATTGGATTCTCTGAGGGTAAGAAGGTCTTCTCTAGTGATGTTAAGGCCGAATTTTTTTGTAAGTACTTCGGAACGATCCAAAGTATCGTCCCAGGCGTTGATTACTGATTCCGAGAATTTTTTGGGTCGACGAATATTTGACAAATGAATCTTTTCTTTGGTGTTATGATGTCGAGGTATTATCTGAGCGGTTTTCAATTCGTGATCAACGGTTTTTATAATTTCTTTATTATACTTGGGTTTAGTTTTGGACTGTTTCTGGACTGTTTTTACGTAAACTTCCGGCGGTATTGCAGGCAGGTCTTCGCGGTCTTTATTCTTTTCTTCTATGACTTTTTCCTTTGCAACGTGAAGTTTTTCTTTAATTTGGGAGTAAAGAATTTTCATTTTTTCTTTGTGGAGAGCTAAATAGTTGTTTGCAAGTATTGTGTCAACGTCTAAGTCAAGAAGTGTGTCGTCGTTGATGTGTCCGTAAAGAAGTTCGAATGGAGTTAATTTGGAAGCGGTGTGAATTGAGTTATTATAGGCCAGAATTGCGTGAGATATTTTCTTTTTGATGCTATCCTTTTTGAATTCTTCTCTCTCTTTCAGTACTCTAATGTGTTCAATCAATGTGGAGTGGAATCTTTCGATCAAACCTTGTGAATCGGGGTGTTGTGAGGAGGTGTAGTGAATGTTGATTTTGTGGAGGGCTGCAAATTCTCTCAATAAGGAATTTTGAAATTCTGGGCCATTATCTGCTACTAAATTTTTCGGGATGCCATGATGATTAAAGAAATTCATAAGGGCTTCTACTATTTCTATTGCGTTGGCTGATTTTACTGGATAGGCTTGGGCATATCGGGAAAATGAGTCAATAATTGTTAAAACTTTGGATCCGTCAAGGGTGATAGTGTCGATGTGGATAGTTTCGAGAGGGCGTGACGCTGTAGGTGTCACATTATACTTGACTTTGAATGGTTTTCGATCGTATTTGCATTTGAGGCAAATTTCACAATTATTGATGCAACGTTGGATTGTTTCTTTCATGTTTGGCCAGTAGTGAGTTCGCCTAACATGTTCAAAGGTTTCCGCGATGCCTCTGTGGTTGGTGGTTCCTTCGTGATATTTTTTAATTAGGTTTTTTCTCTCGGTTGTATCGAATACCTCTTCTAGTTTTTTCGTATATTTGGTCATTGATATTTCCGAAAAAGCGAAATGTTGGGTCATTATTTTGGTGAATTCTTCATAAATGTCGGTAGTGAAAAATAATCCGTATTTAATTTTTGGTACAATGAATTCCTTGACAAATTTTACTACTTCTTGCTCTAATTTCGAGGCATAAAATTGGACGGTGATCCTGGTTTTATTGCCAAATATTTTTTCGATTTTTACAGGTTTTTCGGCAGGCATTTTGACGGTTTCAATAATAATTTGGTTGTTGCAATTGTTAATTGGTTCGTCTCGAATTGGAATGGCTACTATGGCATGGCCTATTACATTCGAATGGACAGTACCCTCTACAGTGGACATTTTTTCATTTGAATCTAGTTCTTCGTCGGGATCGAGGTTGACAATCACAGAGCTATTTTCTTCTGACTCTAATTGATCGGTAATTTTTTCAAGGGTGTTAGGAGTGCAAGTGGCAAAGAAATTGTCTAGGGCATCGTCTAATTCCTTTTCGAGGGGATCATGAACGTCGTCTTTGTTATTTAGTAGTTCGATTCTAGACAATGCGTCGGCGTTGGAATTTAATGAACCTTTTTTATATTCAATGTCGAAATCGTAGGCTGAAAGTTTGGTACGCCATTTGAAAAGTTTTGAACCGGGTTCCTTGATAGAAAATAGCCATTGGAGGGGTCTATGATCTGAGAAAATTTTGAATTTTCTTCCGAACAGGTAGGGTCTGAAATGCTCAACTCCGTAAACGACGGCTAGCAATTCCCGCTCAATTGTGGAAAGGCGTCGTTCACTGTCACAAAGTGTCCTTGAAGCAAATGCGACCGGAAGGTCAGCTCCGTTGGTAATTTGACTTAAAACACATCCGATCGCGACGTTGCTAGCGTCTGTTGTTAAGTGAAATTGTTTCGAGAAATCGGGATATTGGAGGATCGGGTCGTTTGTGAGGAGGTTTTTGCATGTTTCGAAACATTCGGCATATTCCGGGTCGGAAACGTTAATTTTGCTACCTTTTTTCAAACACCTAGTCAAGGGTTTCGTTACTTTGGCGAAATCTTTTATAAATTTGCGGTAGTATCCCAGAAGTCCTAAGAAAGATTTTATTTCTTTAGTTGTTCTGGGAATGGGGTATTTTGTGATCGCCTGGATTTTTTCGGGGTTTGGTCGAACTCCGTTTGGGGTAATTATGTGGCCAAGGTAAGCTATTTCTCTCCGGAGAAATTCCGTTTTGTCTAGTTGAATTTTGAGATTGGCTTTACGTAATCGTCTGAACACCTCCTCTAGTCGGATGATGTGTTCGGCTAGAGAAGTTGAATAAACAATTACATCGTCCAGATAGACGCATGCAAATTCATTCGAAATTCCTCGCATGATGTTGTCCATCATTCGTTGGAATGTCGAGGGGGAATTTTTCAATCCGAAAGGCATCCGAGTGAACTCTAGGTGATAATTTGGGGTGCTGAAGGCGGTTTTACTAATGCTATCAGGGTGCATTTCGATTTGATGAAACCCTGATTTTAAATCGATAATACTGAAATATTGGCAACGACCTAATTTGTCTAATAGTTCCGAAATTTGAGGGAGAGGATATTTGTCTTGAATGGTTTTCTCGTTCAATTTCCTATAGTCAATCACGATCCGAAATTTGGGTTTTCCACTAGCGTCAGCTTTTTTGGGCACGATCCAAATTGGAGCGTTCCAAGGGCTTTCACTGTGTCTAACAATTCCGTGGTCAAGCATTTCTTCGATTTGGCGATCGACTTCTTTTCGATAAATTTCGGGAAAGCGGTAATTTCGAGTGAAAATTGGGATTTCATCGGTTGTTCTGATTTGATGCTTTACGTTATTGGTGAAAGAGAGAGGTTCGTTTTCCATGTGGAATACATCGGGGTATTTAGAAATTAGATCCAGGATTGCGGATTTCTCTTCCTCATTCATGTGATCTAATCTCAATTTTGATGGGTCAAATTTAAAATCAAAGTTATCGGAGCAGTAGTTATTTAAAGATTCGAAATTCTCTGCGTCAGTTAGGTCTAATGTTTCGACAGTGATTGGTTGAATTTGAGCAAATTTTCCGACAGTATTGGCTGGGTTTAGAATTCTGACAAATGTTTCATGGTCTTTAACTTGGATTAAGCATTCTGGAATTTCGAGTTTACCGATTCTGGTGTACGGCAAAATTGCGTTACCGTTTTCGATATTTTTAACCCTAATTTTTATTTGTTGAATGCAACGAGCATCGATCAGGTTCACATCGGCGAATTGAGAGCTCAGGTAATGGAGAGGGATGTCTACTCTTGGGGTTCTGGGAAGGTGGTTATCGAGGTCGATTGATGCTTTTAAGATTTTCAAATTGTCTAATCCGAGTAGCAGGTCAAATTTATTGTGAAATTCGAAGATATTAAATTTTAAGTTCAAGGATCTCGCTTTGAAAAGTTCACCGCAGGGTACAAGAGTGGTAAAATTTCCTCTGGATGATCCATGAGCAGTTTTGACAATAAAAGGTTCTTTACGAATTTTGTTTTGGAAGAAATTTTCGGCTATGGTTGGATTACAGTAACTTTTGGTGCTACCTGTGTCAATAAGAATTTTGAGGTTGGATTTTGGAATTAGGACGTAGGGTAACTCGCTGATGGTTCTTTTTTCAAGATTCATCAGTTCGAATCTGGGAATTCCTGGGGAAGGCCGGTATCGTCTAAAAAATGCTCCTGATCGGATGCGTAATTTTGGTCGTATTCGATTTGGTTTTCCGTTTCGTTGTCCCCGGGATTTTCTAATTCGTTTCCGGTTTCCTGTCCGGCTTCCATATTATGGAAATTCGGATTCGAGGTACGCCATGACATAGGCACTGCCTGTGTGCTAGCGGGCCTAGGCGGTTGGATGGGTTTTTGAACCGAGAAGGAAGGTTTCGGACGATTTTGGAAAGAAGATGGTTCCTGGTTTTGAGGTTGTCTCGAAAATTGGTTTGTCTGATTCTTTTGCAGGTTCGGGGTCGGATTCGGTTTCCAATTGGGGTTTGGCCTAAAGTTATTATTTGGTTTAAAGTTGGAATACTGTGGGTTTTTGAAATTTTGGAGTTGAAGTGGAGGTTTTTTGAGAGGCTGTGGAGCCGTTCTAGGGTTGCTCTGGAGTTGAAATTCGTTCGTTAAAATTGACAAGGCGACACCCAAGTTAGGGGGATCCCTTGTTCTTATTGAGTTGCCCATAGGCTCTCTTAGACCTAATAGAAAGATCCTCAATCCTACTTTCTGGTATTCTGTTATTAGTATCTCCGCTTTCTCTCTGTTGTGATTTTTGAGATAGGCCGACAATGTATTGAGAATTTTAACTACCCTGGTATGGAATGTGAATGGCGATTCCGATTCTAATTGCCTTTGTTTGGTTAGTTCAATCAGTAAAGTGACGTCGTCACGTCGGTCTGTATAAGTTTCTAGTAGGGCGTCCCTAATTTGTTCATAAGTGGTTAGATTTTGGGAAGAGATGTCGTATCTTGCCGGTGGGAGGATTTTTGATTTAATGCCAGAGATTAGCTTGAAATTTTGATAATTTTCCGGCTCGTCAGGGATGAAGAAAATTTGGTATAGTTTCTGAGTAATTTCTAGGAATTCGTGAAGGGCTTCGGGGGTGCCGTCAAATTGGGGAATAGAATCCAAATCCCCGCGCGTTAGCGTTGGTCTTTGGTTTCCAATTGGTCCTTCCTGATGGTGGACTACTTCTCTTACAAGCAAATCCCTAACCATTGCATGGAGTTGTTGAATTTGGTTTTGTTGGCTTTCGATTATCTCCCTATTGGTCATGTCTTCTTGGGCTTGTACGTTAGCATTGGCCATCTCTAGAGAGGGGTGGTTTTCAAGTTCAGAATGAAGATTTTCTGGAATGGATTCTAAATTCGTAAACCTCCCTAGGTGGGTGTGAACGTACTTTTTCAAAGATTTGGGAATTTTGAAGCCTTTAAATTTATCGGGTACCTAGTGAATTCAAAATTTGTTAGTCAGAATTTTATACAAAAAAAATGCAAGATTTAAGAGATAAAATTGCTGAAAACAAAAATGTTAATCAAATTAATCGGATAAGAAATATAATATGAATAAGCTGAAAAGGAAAAGTTGAAGCTGAAATGAGTCGGTCTTAAGACTACGGTTTTACAAGAGTAAATTAGAAGATAAGGGAAGTATCGAACGACGTTCTCTGTTGAGGTCCGGTCGGACGGTGAAGGAGATAAGAAGATTCCGCTGTGTGAGCAAAGAAAGCTCGGCTGCGAATGCGGATGGAGCGACAGAGAAGGTGATATGCTCTCACGGTGTTCTCTGGTCGACTCGAAAATAATAATTATTCTCGATTGAGAAAATAAAATGTTGGTTTCTCAGGGAACAGGTGGTCCTTCTGAGACTCGAGGAACTTCGGGTTGTTCTCTCCGAGGAAGATCGTCAAATTTGCCACGGGTTGGGCCAAATTTGAATTGAAGCGAAATTGAAGAATTTCGAAGAAGAAAAATTGTTCGTACTCACAGGGGGTAATTCATTACCGCGGTACTGTGAGGAGTCTCCGGTCAGCTTCTTGAAGTCGTACGGTCTGGGAGTAGGTTTACACGATACCGATCGCGAATGGTCGATTACTTTCTATATTCGCGGTACGTGCTCACGGGACTGCGCCAGTTAAGTTCGGATGAACGGAAATTTCGTTTTTAAAAAACGTTGTTTATTAATTCCAGAAAAATTCACAAAAGAATTATTACGTACGAAAGCTAGACCGACTCTGATGAGCTCTACGAGAGAAAGACTGCTGCTCGCAGGCAGCGGATCGCTAATATAGACTTTCTTAGCCTACTCAGCAGAAATGGCTCAAGGCCTCTAAATAAACAGATATAGTTCACATAACTTGCATGAAAAAAGAAATCCATTTTTTCCGCCAGAACGGTGAACTTTAGGATGCGAAAATGATGTAGTGATGGTCTACAACGAAAAAACAACATTTTTCCTGGTGAAAAACGCTAATGAAAAGGGCCCTTTTGAATGTGGCGGGTGAGCCGTATGACGTCACTGCGCAGACGTGACTGCACGTAGTTTCTTAACGTAACGGCAAAAAATCCGTTATCGCCGTCCTATCACTATCACAACACACATGAACTCGGATGAGGTCGCACTGGTGTTCACGGGAAGATGACATCACACTGTGTAAACTTGCGGCTGGCCATTTTCCCGCTCGACTTCAAATCTGCAATTTTCACTAAGCCTCCTCTTTTAATTACCTCTTTTCCGAACCGTCATCCACCATAACACCATTTTCGAAGCCTAACAAGGAATATTATGGCGAAAAAACAGTTTATTTTTTTTTATGCGTGTTCCTCATTACCATCTTCTATTGATGGTCGATACTATCGGGCTATCGATGTTTTGCATCCGATAGTCGATGTTTTCACCATCGATGGTTTAGACCCGATGTTTCACCTCTATCGATTACTCCAATGTGATAGTATCGAATCTTCTCTTTATCCTTATCACTCGGTATCAGTATAAATAGGTAATTCAGTTGTTCGGTTGCCTCTGTTTAACTGTGCTGTGTTCTATTAATGCACCTACCTATCTGCCCAGTAACACTATGGTATTTAATAAGTTAGATTTGATTCTCCTGAACATTGTACTCATTAATTTTCTATGTAATACACGACAAACGTAAGGTATTTCGATATTGAGTTGAATCTGAATCCCACTTGTGAGCCTATTTTTAAATGGAAAATTCGTCATTGCATATTTTGATCATTTTTGGTTGATTTTGATTGACTAAACTGACCAGTGGTTTCACTGAAATTTGTATCATGCGAATTGCAAAGATTGATACTTGAATTATCCTAGGCATCTATTCAATTTTAAAACTTCTTCACTTGAACGAAGAAGTATCTATCTATAGTTTTGTACCAATCGTTTTTAACAATCGATGGTTTCCTTCGATAGATTATTCGATGGTGACTATCGATAGTTTACAATCGATGCTCATCCCTACTCATAATATCGCACATTGAGAATAGCAGTGTGACAAATCCAAAATGTCGAGTTTTGAGTTAAACTCACAGGCAGAGAGATCTCAACGAGCTCTACAAGGAAATAGTATCGTTACAAGCCTAGTTTCAATCGCAATCACTTGGGAGCGCTGGTTAAACTACTACCTGGTGGGGGCTCCACAAAGGGATAGCAGTGTGATAAGTTATCAGTTAGTTTTCGAACTGATAAGATAAGATTACCTCGATCAGACCGCATTCACTACATCATTTTTGCATCCTAAACAGCATCATTCTGGCGGAAAATGTGCACCTGGACGGTACGGTGAGGCATTGGCTGGCTCACTCACACACTTCCAGAAATACACGACCACTAAGACCTATCTCGTGCATTACTAGTTCGTGCACGAGCCGCCATACAGTATAGCGCTAGTCCTATCCGTCGGTGATCCTGAGGCTTTGCCAATGACGTTGTTGTTGTTTTTCAGAGAAGATTGTGAAGAGTTGAGAATAGTGTGGCAGTGATAATGATATTATTAAGGTAGGTCACTGTTTTTTTCTTTCTCATTTTGGCCAGGGGGTGCACATGCTCCTCTGCTCCTGCCAGGAGCCGCCCCTGATGTACACAGTAAATTTTACTCAGAATTACTGCCAAATCACTGAAATTGTGACATTTGCATAGTGAGTTTTTAGATATTTTTGACCTAAGCAAGTGAAAATATGATCAAATTGTGAACTTTTACGTTTCAAAATATGGAATTATTTTAAGTTATCTACGCACCGCTGGTTTTTGCGTAAAATTCTCAAATTTCAACAGTCCAATTGGGAAAAATATCGAATCGAAATGCAATCTCGCCGATTTCAGTTCTCTTTCTCAAAACCATCGATGGAATGTCGGCCATCTTCCCAATCAGTCGGTCCAGGTTAGTTAGCGTTTCCAATAGAAAAGTTCAGGATGGCCCTACACTTCGGAGTTAGGGTTACCTTTCATCGGATATAATTCCCTTGCCCAGATGTTCCGTAGCGATGAATCAGCCCGTTATGAGCTCGTTCATATTTATGGGAATCTTTCCGGGACAGAGAACAATTTCATCGGCCGCTCACCAAAAAGTAATGTTGGAGGTGGATGAAATATTTTGACAGGTTCGGATGGAACGCCGTATTTTCTTTCAACCCTTGAGTCAACTATGGCGAATATTGGGAGAGTTTTCCCTCTCGCTCAGCCCGCGTACCAGTGTTGGGATTATTAATGTTGAACGAACATTATAAGCGAGTAAACCGAACTGAAATTGAACTGAAGGCCACTCGAAGCGAAGCTAAAGGATTTTGAATTGTAATAATTTCATACATAGATACCTTGAAGCACAAAGGGCATGTGTCCCAAAATACAATTTTGAGATATCCGTACCGAAACAATCTACTCATCAGGACCTATCGATCGCTACAAGAATCATGATGCTTTTATCTATTTTTGGGGCAAAAAACGATATACCTAATAGAATAATATTCTATATTATTATATATAATATATCTATATATATTATATATAGATATAATAGACGATATAAAGATAAAGATGACATAATAGAAAAAACGACAAATATTTAAAGAGCGTTTATCTTGGAAGTGTTAAGTGCTACCAAAGTTCTGGTAAAACGAGGTTGTAGATCTTGGCCAGACAAACATTTTTTATTTAGCGAATTTTTTTATGGAATTGAAAACTATGGGAGAAATCTTTATTTTTTTTTAAATTGATCAAAAACTTATTTTGCATTTTTCTCATTATGCCGTTTTTGGACTTATGCCCTTTGTGCTTTAAGGTATCGACATGTTCGAGTATCGACGTGACAAGAAGCACGAAATTACCTAAAACTCTCTGAAAGTTCCATACAAAGTGAGGTAGGTGCTCAACCTTGGAAAATAAAATTCGATTTAATTAATTAATTTTAATTTATTTTTTCAATTCCGAGCTTAATTTAATTGTAAGCTTTAATTTATTTCGTGCCAAGTTCAAAGTTGAGCGTCAATAGGCCCGCAAGTAGTGAAGAGCAGAAAGCACGGGTCCGCCCGATCGCGCCGCCCGGCAAATTAAACGACCGAAGCCGCCCGGTCCTGCTCAGCCGCTGTTTTGCATATCCGCTGAGCCGGTTGCAGTATCGCCCTGAATCCGCGATCGTGCTTTATCTCGGCGGCGAAATTCCATCTTGGCCGGATCCCTTGGCCCTGCGATTCCGCGACATGGAAAAGCTCAATTTACCGTAGGATGTACGAAAGATTTTACTTAACATTTCCCATTTCCGACCCGGAGAAGTCATATTTGAACTCGCCCCCGGCGGGTTTTGTACTCGTACGGAAAAAGGGCAAATCACAAAAATTACCATTTCTCGTATTTTTGGTATTTTATCTTTTCTATGTACCTACAGGTAAAAAAAGTCAGGATCCCCCCGAGTTAATATTAGCGGAATCATTGCGCGAAAATCGTCGAAAATCTTCTCGCGTTGGAAGTCCGTAGAGAATTATCAATCTCAGACTCTCCGCCGAACTGGAGTTTCCCGCGAAAATGGGAATTTTCCCCTCGACGCGGAAACACTGAAGGCGGCCTTCGCCGAGGCTAATTCCCTCTTGAAGGCACAATAAGCCGCTTGAAGGCGGCATTCGCTATGACGGCAAGTCGAACGCGCCTCCGCCAGTCGAGTGTCCCAGAGGCTTCAACTAGTTGGGCACCTCTCGACCCGCCACTCGGCGCCTAACTCCACTCGTGCGAAGGAGCTTCGCCGGCAACGTTGCCGCCCGGAGACCCTACGTCGTAGGATATGCCGCATCCCCGGCTTATTCTCTATTGTTCTGAGCGGGCCTAGAACGAGAAGTGGCCTAACGGAACGGCGGCGCGAGCGGCTTCTCTCTCAAAGGCGGGCCCCGCTCTCCGTCTCGCTCGCTCCCCAGGGCGGATAGCGTCTTCCGTCTCGGACGGCGGCTCGGCCCTGCCGCTCTAGTACGGCTCGTTAAGACGGCCATTTCTCCCTTTGCGCTCATTTGGGCCGCCCGATCCCCAAGGGTAGTCAGCCCTTAGTGGTCCCAATGACGGATCTTTATACAGACAATGAAAATCGATTCGGGCCCGGACATGGTTTTCGGTTTGAAACGAAATTTGGACCCGATAAATGAGGGGGGAAAAATTCGAAAAAAAAATTGTCCGAGGACTTGACAATCGTTGTGACCCTGACCAACGCACCCCTGTGCGTCGATAACCATATTTTGAAACGTGAAAGTGTGACAGGATTCGATCATATTTTGACTGCTTTTGAGGGTGCCGAAAATACCAAAAAACTCGGTATGCAAATTTTAAGACTCGCCTAAAATAAAGATTCGCCAAGCTATTGGAACATTGAAAAATATCCACATATTTTGCAAGGTAAAACAAAGATTTTACGACCAAAAACGCTAAAATCGGTTCATTTTTGTGGCCTTAAAAATGAAATAGGAAACACTGAAAATGCTTACTTATTTATATGATATTTATGATTTATGCCACCATCAAAAGCGGTCAGAATATGATCAAATTGTGTCACACTTTTCAAAATATGGAAGTATCGTGTGTTACCCACGGACCACCGGTTTCGGTAGATCTACCAGAAGATGGCTGAAACTTGAAAGAATCTTCATCGGTTTCCGTATGACCTAAAAAGGAAACCTAAATACCCAAAAGAAGATCAAAAAGATACAATAGAGGAAGAAAAAGGTAAATATTGGATGGTCGACCGTTACACGGAATTGTCTAAGGGGGGTTCGATATTCAGAACTGTCCTCAATAAAAAAAAATGCGACAGCTAATCCGAAAATGTTCACCGAACTACTCCAACTTATTGTGTCAACTGAACCCCCGCAGAGAACGGTAGTCTCGGAGTATTTTTATTCGCCGTCAGTGAAGGGATCTACTTGCCGTGACTGCTACAGCCACCGAATGATTGGAGTCACGCTAAATTTCCAGGCGCTCCCGACGAACAGCCAATGAGAGCGCCCTCCTATTCCACATCGTAGACTTCTCACGAAGGTAAATTGGTAATGACGATTGGATTGTCGCCGATTTTGAGCGACTGCCGAAAAAAGTTTACGTTATATTTTCAGTTTCACTTCGAGTTTGAGTTAAAATTCGATTTTCAGTTTGAGTGTGAGTTTAGGTTTGAGTTGAATTTCCAGTTCAATTTTGAGTTTCAGTTTGATTTTGAGTTGTAATTCACTTTGTAACTCACTCAAACTTGAACTCTAATTCGAGTTTAAGTTTCAGTTTGATTTTGAGTTAAAATTTAATTTTGAGTTAGAGTTTCACTTCGAGTTCGGGTTCAAGTTTTACTTAGTTTCAGTTCAAGAGTGAGTTTAATTTACAGTTCAAGTTTGAGTTACAGATTGAGTTTAAGTTGTAACTCAATTTGTTACTCACTCAAACTCGAACTGTAATTCGAGTTTAAGTTTCAGTTTGAGTTTGAGTCAAAATTCGATTTTCTGTTCGTGTTTGAGTTTCATTTCAAGTTTTAGTCAGAGTTCGGGTTTAAGTTTCTATTTGAGTTTGAGTTAAAATTTGATTTTCAGTTTGAGTTTGAGTTACAGTTCGAGTTTGGGTTTTAGTTTGCGTTACATTTCGAGTTTCTCTTTGGGTTTGAGTTATAATTCAATTTTCAGTTTGAGTTTCATTTCAAGTTTGAGTGACAGTTCGAGTTTAAGTTTCTTTTGGAGGTTGAGTTAAAATTCAATTTTCAGTTTGAGTCTCAGTTCAAGTTCAAGTTTTTTTTTGGAGTTTGAGTTAATATTCAATTTTCAGTATTAGTTTCAGTTCAAGTTTGAGTTACAGTTCGAGTTTAAGTTTCAGTTTGAGTTTGAGTCAAAATTTGATTTTCTGTTCGTGTTTGAGTTTCATTTCAAGTTTGAGTCACAGTTCGAGTTTTAGTTTCTGTTTGAATTTTTTCTAATCGGCGTATTTCACCATCCAAAAATTCGATCGGGCCGCTTTTCGCTACATTTTTGGTATGTTTCAAATAATTTTGAAACTCGTCGTCGCACGTTTGGCGGTCCCAAAACATTTGCTCCCCGAATGGCTGATGGTGTTGAAGCGTGATTTTACGGTCCCAATTCGGTATATTGGTTTTGAAAATTGTTCACGAATCGTCGACTACTCCAAGTTCGACTGTGTTCCACAGGACAATTTTGCAGGGCAGTTCAAGACACAGTTCCAACACGTGATGCGACTATAAACTTTTTTAACGGCTCTGCTTGAGCTCTGCTGAGCGAGAGGAATAATTGTTATTACCCCATAACGGGTATGAGTGTAGGCAGTCACGCAAGAATAGTTAAACGTGACTGTCTTCCCGTTCGTTCGATGGATGAACAGTTCTCTTATTTAAGGGCTAAAGATAAGATACCTGGTGCAGCCAAAATCGGAAAATTTCGGCATTCTAATTTTATCAAATACCCATATGATATGGTACGATAATCGTCTTACTGCAAGCCGCAGTGATTGACTCGATTTTTATTTCCATATTTACAAAATAATTGGAATCGTTCTAAAATCGAAACGAACGGAGCTTCAAAAAAACTTTTTCTTATACACATTTTCTCAGAATCACTTCCTGAACAAGTGTCTGTGTGTCCGTGTGTCCGTCTGTGGTCATTTACAAATATGGTCATACCTCCCTCATTTCTCAACCTTTTTCAAATTCCTTGAACTGAAATGTTTGTCTCGGCAAGACCTAACACCCTGTTTAATCGAAATTTGAATAACTCACAGTACTTCCGATATATTGGCATTTTTAGGGGTTTCTATATTGTTTTTCCGGCCACAAAAATGAACCGAATTGAGCTTTCTTGGTCTTAAAATCTTTGTTTTACCTTGCAGAATATGTGGACATTTTTTATAATCCAATAATGTATTGTATTTTTATTTTGGGCGAATTTTAATAGTGAATTTTTTTATATTTTTGGCCTAAACACTCTTAAAAGCAGTCAAAATATGATCAAATTGCGTCTCAATTTTACGTTCCAAAATATGGAAGTATTGTGTGTTATCTACGCACCGCTGGTTTTTTGCAAGAAGTCGAAGATAGGACTTTTTAACCTGGCCCATCAGACGCGTCATGTCAAAATCTATACAACCACGTCCTTAACTCAAAAAGCGAAAAAATGAGATAGGACGTTTTAACTTAGGACGGCAGTAAACTGTACAGTAATTGCCTTTTTTCAAAGCAGGAAATGACGTAGAATTCTATTAGGTTCGAGTAGAAAAGAAGAAAATCCCATTACAATCACCACCTGATTTGCAAAGTTTAGAAGCCTGATTACTCAAAAAACAAGGTTTTTGTGGTTGGTTCCTTTCTGCTTGATGCCGTCCAACTATGATCGGAGGGAGGAGCACAATTTCGGCGAACAGGTGACGATAGACTGCATCCGTCGCATATTTCGATCTTGAAAATTGCCAACGGAATAATGACACGAAAGTGGAAATCGCTATATGGACTGTGTAAATTCCTCGGGGATACCGGGAACGGCGAGCTATTCGAGGTATCGAGCTATGCAACGGTCGAGCATGGCCGTCTATGTATATAATCTCAACATACGCACACGGCCGAGCTTGAACAGTTGGCGGTTCGGTAATTGATGGCGGGGCCGTGACAAAGGCAGCGTAACTCATTCCATGGCCTGCATCCTCAGAGAGCGGAACATTCTCGGTGCCGATCATTTGCCGCGCAGCGAAATTTCCGCCATTCGGGGGGTGCGGGAGAGACGTTGAGGTAGGTATAGCGTTTCCAAGTCGAATTGAGGGTTTCGCGTGCCGAATTTGGAAAAATTTTGGAAATTATGAACTGCAGAGAATGATTTTTACAGTAATTTTTTTGGGACTTTTGGTACATTATTTCCAGAAATAATGTACCTATGTAATTGTTCAAGAAAATTTTTTTTACAACACCCCCTGAAAATTTGTTCTTTCACGTTTCAGAGGTTCTAGAACAAGAATCTGCAATAAAAATTTTTTGTCCGTCCGCCGTACGCCGTACGCCGTACGCCGTACGCCGTACGCCGTACGCCGTCAGCAGCAAAACGCATAGAAGGAGTGGTCCGATTTCAAAAAAAAAAAAACGAGCGTTTAGCAAATTTTCCTGTGACGTGCACCTCCTATAAGGGAATCCTCTGAATCAACTCTAGACTACTCAAAAACGATCAAATGTAAAAAAAGTCATGATCTCAAAAACAGTTTTTTTGGGTTTTCGACCCCTTAAAATTTTTTGATCGGATTCCCCTGACAATATGCCTCAAGTTGGAGCAAAACACAACTTTTAGGACCAACCGCACCAAAATCGGATCAGGGGTTCGATACGAAGTGGACGGACGAAATTTTGGCCAAAAATTTCGTCCAGCCACTTCGTATTGAAATACTGATCCGATTTTGACTAAATTAGTCTTGAAAGTTGTGGTTTGCTCCAACTTGAGGCATATTGTCCGGGCAATCCGATCGGAGAAGGTTAACGGGTCCAATTCGGCATAATTAGGGTATATTTTTGAAAAAACACAAAATCTCAATTTTGAAGGTGATGCCGTGGGTTTAGAATTTTTTGAGTATTTTTCCCGTGTTTCTCGCTTGATTTACCATAAGATAGGGTGGTTTTTCCGAAAAAATTCGAAAATTTGGTTTTTGAATCGGTTTGGCTTGAATTTCTTAATGCGATTTCTGCGTTTTCGCGTTTTTGGCAATTTGAGGGAGTCCTACTGAACCGATTTTGAATTTTTTGAGCTCGTTGGATTCCTTGAAGGTTTTTACACATTTTTCACTCCCTATAAGTCAAAATCGATTGGGGTTTAGTAATCAAAAACTGGTTTAAAGACTAATTTTTGACCTAAACAAAAAATATTTTTTTGACCCTTTAAAAAAAATGTTAAAATTCCAAAAAAAATATTTTTGAGTAGGTTTTGGGCAGGTACATGACACAAAAAATTCGCAATTTTCTACAACTCTCCAGGACTAAGAAAAATGAAAAAAACCGATTTCAGCTGGAAAATCCAAGGTCCTAGCCTAGGAAAAATTTCAAAAAAATGATGGATTTGACTTCGGGGTTTTTTGGCGGGAATCTTTAGATATTGACTATGAAACATGAAATTTGGCATTTTTTCGAGATTTTGGTCAACAGGGTCAATTTTGGGGGCAGTGACACTGCTGAAATTGCGGTTTTGCAGTTTTCATGGGTTCACGGCACATGTTCCAATCGGTTCAAGGCGTGAGGAATACGAAATGGCGGCTGTAACATTCCCACCCTTGATCTTGGTAGGGTGGGGAAGTAGGGGACTTCCCCTACCCCTACCGGCTCTTTCGTCGTCTATTGGCTCAGATTTATTAGAAACTGAAAGTGTGAAGCTGGGATTGGACAGCTTATGTTAATTGGGCGGATCTTGATAACAGTTGTCACCTGTTAACGCGGTTAACAAAATGGCTGCCTTCTTGCCGCCAGGCCTCAGGAAATATTTCTTTGAAAGCAGCCGCCAGGTATTTTCTTTTTATACCTACCTATTTATTATCATTGTGAAAACGTACCTTTTCGGCATAATTGAATTCACGATTGACCATTACTCCACAAATGATATGATGATAAACCGACCTACTCCAACTATTTGAACTTTATTTTCTGAGGTACCCAGACAAATAATGTACCCATGTCACTAATCTACTTAGCAGCGTTTTTGGTATGAAACGACCATCGCGAAGATTGTCTCATACTGGATAAAGTACTTTTTGAAATGAACAGGATGTAGCAGCCCCAAGGGCCTGGATTTAGGACCTTTTGAAATTAAAATGAGATTTAACTCCCTATTGTAATGAGGATAGAGTGATTTTATCTTGGAAATGGGTTCATTTTTGTGTAAAACTCGCCCCCAAAACCCCCAGGAAAGTCTCATCTCGATTTCGAAAAAAATGGCGTTTAGTACCTACCTTCTGGAATTAAGCCGCTCAATTGAAGTTTTCCCGAAACAAATTTGTACAATTGTGTCGTGTAGTTGCGAACCCGGCCAACTCCTTAATTTTTGGAAATGCGGTTTTTCTGTTTCCTGAGTCCTAATATGCATGATCCATCCGAACTAAGAAACTATGTTAAAACCAGCCCCAATCCCTGTTGAACGAGAGTTTGAAAATCATGATGAGCTGCAGAAACGGCCAAATCTGACCTTTTTTACAATCAGCGAAGGAAGGAGGGCCCACAGAAGATGAGCAAGTAGGAGAGGAAGAAGAAACAGGTGTAGATGAACATCTGGACCAAATTTGTGAGCCGATTGAAGAGGGATAACGCTTCAAGGGTGTGAAATAACATTTTTTCATGCATCTTGAACCAAGGTTTTGAGTATTTATTTCAATTTATCGCAAATAAACATTATAATATAACACCAAAAAAGGTTTTAGTCCATTTGCAGTCCCAATAACCCTACATTTACACCCAAAACCTCAGTTTTATTTTGCTGCAAAACGGCCAACTCCAGAATGAGTTTCAAAAACGGACAGATCCAAGATAAAATTGTAAATAACTCCCCCCTCCACAAGCCCAAGCCATTCAAGAATATGTTTTCAAACACTCTGCCCTAATGTGACCTCAAAGGCATTTCATTCATCATTTCAAAAACAATGGTTTTACAGTCTATCTAGTTCAGCGTGACAAAAAATCGCCTGCAGTATGGAAGATCAGCAAAGTGAATTGTGAGACAGTAAGAAGATTAAGAGGTATTATTAGCCCTTATCAGTAGCCTGAGTGCTTTCACCTACCCGGCCTTCCTAACGAGCATTTCTCATTATTTCCTTTCCGTAACGATTAAAAAATGTGACCTTATATTTAAGAATATTTTTGACTACTTATACGATCACACCTGTGGGTTTCTGAAATTAGATCATTATTTCCTCCTTCCCCTACTCTGACATTACCCCTTATGTTTCCACAATGCTTCCGTATTTTGATACGCATTAATTTCAACCAAATTGATTCTATTCCCCCCCTCCCCCCACTATAAAATCCCCATTTTAGAACTCGCCTAGTGTTTTTTTGCAATTTATGATCCTCGAAGCCGCCGATTCAATCAAAATAGAATCAATTTGGTTGAAATGAATGCCAATCAAAATATGGAAGGAATGTGTGTTATCTGCACACCAATGGTTCGCATAAATATGTCCCTGCGTTCCCATTTGCAAAAAGTGTAGCATGAAAAGAATAATGAGAAAGATGGCGCTTTACGGTCGTGAGATAGGACGCAGAACGAAATTCGTTCTGCTTAAGTGTTGGTATTCCACTAAAGTAGGCGCTTTTAATTCAGGCAGCAGGTGGCCGCGGATAATGAATATCAAGTAGGTATAGGCAGGCACCTGCGTTGGTTGTTCGTCCTGGCTAAACTACCTACTATATTTATATATGTTGCTTCTAAGTGGACCTAATAGGATGAAAGGCAATGTGGGCATAAGGAAATGTTCAGAAATAGCGTTGAAATTCCTTAGCCGGGGCATGAATGTTGGAAGTGTCATCATGGAATGGGAATTCCGGCGACGACTTTCAATTTATCCTGATAAATTTCCCATACGGCAGGTTACGAGTTTTGCGAGTCATAACATGACCAAAAATCTCTAGAGACTCGAGCATTCGGTAATAAATTGGACTGATTATGTACAACTTACCTTTCAAGACGTCCGATGGGAGGGTATTTCGCGAAAGAGGACTCACCTTGAAACAAACAAAAAAAATTGAATTAGATTTTCCAGTTCGAAAACTGTCACTCTTACGTTTCAAAGCACACACATAAAAAACGGCGTACTCTATAAAAAATGTCAAAGTTGCAGAAAATTGAACTGTATTTAAGGAACGCCACTGCCTCCTGTCCTCCTTTCTCTACCTCAAATGACAGAATAACGATCCAACAAAATACGACTTCTTCGTTTAGATCGTTTAAATCTTGGCCCAGGGGTGTCAGCTTGAAGAAAATCGGGACCAGCTGGAGTTTTTGAAAAAGCTAACAGAAAATTGTGTGGAATCTTGTGGGAACTTTATGGAGCTAATTTTGTTTATTATTCAATTATAAAGTATTAGAATCGCCCAAGAAAAAAACAATTCCCCCCCCCCCCTCCAAAAAAAAAAGTTTGATGGTTTCCGTTTCAAAGGGTGTAGAATCCGAATCTGACATAAAAAATGTCCGCCCGACCCCCGTCCTCAGTGAACACTTTTCCCATAGGGCTGAAGATGTTTTTTTAATTTTCAGAAAAAATCAACACTGGTCTGGGTCAACACCAATTTTTTCCCAAGCCAAAAGGCCAATTTTAAGACTTCTGGAAAAATTGTAGAATTGCTGAAAAATTGCTTTTTTACGTAAAATTTCTTCACCAAATCGGTAGCATACTTCATTTGATAGATTTTTTTATGGTGCATCCGATTTTGCAGCGTTTATAACATCTAGGGAAGGTTTTTTGCTGGAAAAAGTTATCAGTTCCAAACAATATCGACTCATTTGTGACTCTCAGTCCTCAGTGAATTTTTCATTTGTCCTGATTCTGTGTGATCTTGAAATAAAACAGCTGTAAACAGATTTACTTGTCTTGACTTTGAATTTTGGAAAAGGTAACGCACAAACTATGCTATTTACTATCCTCCATTGGAGGGATTGTATTATGATTAAATAAATTTAAAAAATGAACCACTCCTATTTAGGAGAATAATCTGGTCCCCTTACTTCTGGGTGCCTACCTAGTGATAATTATTTGTTATAAAAATCTTCCAATACTGGTTGCAGGCTCTAGGTTGGGTTTAGGTCGACCTTGGCCAACCATGTTCCGCTCAAGCCAGCAAAGCCACTCGGGCCGGTTGGATTGTGTTTGTTTCTGGACATTTCCTAGACAACTATAAATTACACCTGAAAATTTGGTTCTATCCGGATTCAATGCAGGCTCGACCCCCTTTTTACGCCTAATGTTACTCTTTATTATCGCCTCACTCTGACAACTAACTCCCTAACGATTTCTGCGGGAACGAGAGTTTTGATGGCGCCTATCCAATCTGAAAATAACGCGTCCATTTCGAAAGGATTTCGTCCATTTTTTTCGACACCGATGACATCGATCACGGAAAGTGAACCACGAACTGAAGTCCGAAAAATTCTTACACCACATTTCGATAGTAAATTTGTAAATCCTTGTAAGTCCAAAATCAGAAATTGTCAGGGTACCAAAAAAAATGCTAGTTTTTGCAACACCTCTGGAAGGTTTTGACTTACAGGTTATTGGACATCGCCACAGAGAAGAAATGAGACGAAAACGGAGGAATCCGGCTTAACTTGATGGATCTACGGCTCAAATACTACCCATAGAGCTCAAATCCTTATTTTATCAAAAATTGAGACTTACGAGGTTTTTCACTTTCGCTATCGATTTGCATTTTCGACCCCCTCATCGAGGGTGGTAGTGTAAAAAGAGATAGTACGAGTAATCTTACTCGTAATTTTTGAACGTTGCGGTTCAAGCGGAGGAGGAAAAAAATTGGTAGCTGTAGTGGGACGATGAGAAACACAAAATAACGCTAGATCAACGGCGCGCAGAGTTTCTCTGAAATCTGTATGAGTGAGGGATTGAATATGTAATGTGCTGCGGGTGAGGCTATCCAACAGCCAACGGGAACATCTGCTATGGGCACCATAACTCAGGACCAGAGCCAGGTGGCCAAGGCAATTCCTATCTGGCTTCCATTCGCCAGGCTTCAGCCAACGTCTGGTTCAGCTCCCGGCTCAAAACAGCGCTGATCCGCTCTTCAATGGAGCCAGAACTGGACAACCATTATTTCCACCGTTGCCTCGTCCGCTTTCCTTAGTAATGAGCATCTACCAACGGAAGCACCGCCACTATTATAACTCTCCTCCTTTTCGAGGAAAAATTAATTAACATCGCGATGAGCCGATGCTCAATGTTGAAACTAGCTTGTCGCCAAGTGAAACTATGGTTGCCCGAAGATAACATGCGATGCTTCCGGATTTTGAAACCAATTGCTGTGAACAACCTTCCACTTAACTTAGACTTGAATACAAAAAGGCGATTGTTAAAATGGGAAGCATCAATTGAGGCGTTGATAGCCAGAGTGGACCATTCCACAAACTTGCCGAAAATGAGTTATACAGTGCAATGGGTCTGTGGTTGCTCTATCTATCGAATTATTATTAAAATTTGACTCGTTCTCGAATGTACCAAGAGAGAGCGCAACTTTTCAAATGGTAAGTCTGCAAATTGGTCGCCGATTTTGATGGCCAGAGTGGACCATGTGGCTTGTAGATAAGTCCCTATGGTTCATGAGTCATCTGTTCACCCAAGAATGCTTGTATTTTTTTCTTCAAAACACCATAACAAGGCCCTTAATCAATCGCATGAAATTAGTCGAAATTTTCAAATGCGATTTTCTCAGTCCATGGTCCACTCTGGCTATCAACGCCTCAATTTATATGCACGCTGTCTATTTCTTTGATGGCCAAAAATATATATGTTCTACACATCATTCCCAACCAGAAACTACTCTCAGAAACTGTTCCCTTGTCCGCTCGAAAACCCTGTTTTGGGCTTATTTGTGTCTTCGACCTTAGCTCATTTAAATGGCTGTAGCCCCTTCAATTTTCTAGTAAACCCAAATCTAAGGGCACCATTGGAGAGCTCGTAAATTTTACTGCACACCCCAGTATACAAGAGGTGTTGGTACTATTCCAAATACAGCTTTTGAATGCTGACTTGAATGAAATCAGAGCTACAACAATAGCTTTACACCATGTTGCGTTACCGTACGCGTTGTTGTACTAGCATTCAGAAAACCATACTTTAAGAAAAGCTAAAGACAAGTTCTATCAAAATTTTGGTTCATTTTTCATTAAAAAAGACTAAAGAATAAAAATAAAAAACAGCTTGGGAACAGACTGCACGTTTTCTTCTAGGGAAGGAGTAAAGAATGCAGTTATTTTGGCTTATTATTTAACAATAAACGTTTTGATTAATCAAGAAAAACAATTTCCCCTCTTTTTTTTCTGAAAAAACTTTTAGAAAAATATCATTTGAATCCGAAAGGATCCCAGCTTTACATCCAAAAATCGGAGTGAATCAAAGTAATTACAGTATCGTCTAATCGGACAGAAAAGTAAAATAAAAGAAGGATCGAGGCAAAAGTTGAGTCGCGTCGACTATGGCATAATTAATCGTACTACAGTCATAACGAATCATGACCACCGGGCTGATGCTTCGCAGCGTTTTATACGAATGTGTGATTTGACATTTTTCAACAGCTCTTCACTCCAACAACTTCCATTTCGTCACCGAATCCGAACACCTCAGGAAAAGAAAGGGTAAGTAACTCCGGCCGGCTAAGTTATGCCTGGGAGTAAGCAAGCAATTAAATGAAGTGGGTGGGTTTCTTTTTTCTACTTCTTTCCCAGCCAACTGATGTTCCGAGCTTTTCGTCTTGGTCTTGAGTGTGTGCGGTTTTAAGGCAGAGCCCCAAGGGTTAACAGACTACTGCAGTGAGAGCACTAGAGCAGTGAGAGAGCGCTCCCGAACTTCCCGCAGCGTTGGGAGCCGAGAAATATACAACCATTGCAAGGTTACCGCTTTTCGAAACATCCGTGCCCGCTGGATTAGGAACTGGCTCGCTTTAAAAATACAATTCAACGCTGAATTAATTTCATCACTTGCAACATGATGTAGAGGCGAGTTGAAAAGGAGTTTTTTAAATTCAACGATGGAAGCACAGGGTTTCATTATTATTATTCATTTATAATTGTTGTTATTTTTTTTTTTTACTTCCATATTCACGAAGTAAATGTAAGTGTTGTAATCGTCTTAAAAGCACAGGGTTTCACTTTGTTTTAAATAATTATTGTTATTTTTTTTCCTCCCATATTTTACTGAGTAGGTGTATTGCGTAGGTATTACAGAGTAGGTGTATTGAAATTTTGTAGCCGTCCTAAAATTCAAAATCGGAACGAAGCTTCAGATGAACCGTTTACTCGTACACTTTTACTTAGAATCACTTCCTGAATTCAGATTAATTGAATTGGAATAATCAAGTCAATGTGTCCGTCTGTGGTCATTTACAAAAATTGCCGTAGCTCCCTCAATTATTAACCTTTTTTCAAATTTCTTGAACTGATATGTCCGTCTCGTCAAGACCTATCGCCCTGTTTAACCGGAATTCAAATTACTCACGCACAGTACTTCCGATTTATTAGCACTTTTAGTATTTTCTATTTCTTTCTTCCATATTTTTCTGGCCACAAAAATGCACCGATTTGAGCATTCTTGGTCTTAAAATCTTTGTTATACATCTTTGTTATATATTCCTTTTGTATTCCGGCAAATTAGCGTACTTCGATTTTGAGCGGGTTTCAAAATGTACAGAGTGTGTTTTTTGACATCTTTGTCCTTTCTAGCCACCTAACTCTTCAAAATATAATAAATTTGTTCGAACTGTTCGCGTTCCCTATATGTTGAAGTATTCTTTGTTATTCACACACCACTTTTTTACAATCCTCCTACTAATAAATGGAAAATTGAATAACGAGTGATTTCTACCGAATCCGGACCATTTACCAGAAAGCAAAGAAAATATAAAGGCCGACGAGGCAAAAACGGTTTCATTGTGGTGGGAGGGACAAAAAATATCACTTTTAAATATCAGCTCGGCACAAATTTGATTTCGATTCAACGGGCGATCGCCATTCACTTATTTACTTGGCAGATACGAAAATAATAGCTGGCGATGAAAGTGAAAAGATGCTGATGGCCTTTTTTCTTGAAAGGTTAATAACGAGAAAACGGGGCGGTGAGATCTCGTTAGGGGAGTGCGGCTTGAAAAACGGCGGCGGACGCTTGGGGACGATTTATCATCTCGTCGATCGACGTGGAAGAAGAAGATGGAAGAAATAGTGGTGTACGAGAAGGTGAAATGGAGGATACCTGGTAGTAATGGTGGCCTCTCGCCGCAGAAATGACCCGTGGAGCGGCCAACTTGACTCCAGGCTCCATGGAACGTTTGGGCACCCTTTCAACCACCGGGTAAAAACCATTTGGCATTTCCTAACAGGTGTCTGGCCACAACAGGTAAGCAAACCTCGACTCTCTAGTACAGGACCTGCATTGAACGATTTCTTTCGGAAAGTCGACATCCTTCTGACAAAGGTTCTCGACGCATGATGAAATACTCATTTCATGAATGGCAGCGGAAAAAGGGTTGACGAGACGACGAATGGGCTAAACGAAAAAGATTCTCTCACATCGGTTGAGAAAAGTCTTGTACACGGTCAAGTTTTTGTTTAGGGCTTCCTGTGAAGGCCTGAGAAGGAAATTGTTCGCTGGGTATTTTTTCTCGTGTTGTAGTCCAAATGCCAAGCCTCCAGATTTATCAAAAACTGTCCAGAAAGCTCGAGTCATTTTTCAAGCAATTTTGAAATCACTTTATCGCCCCGAGGTACCAAACTAGTTTCGTACCTTTCTTCCCCCATTCTTGTAACTTGGGACAGGTTTGTGCACCCAGGTATAAATTAAAGCAGAAATCTTCCGACGCTGACATATCTTGAAATTAACATCGTAGCCCTCAGTTTTACTATTATTAGTATAATATACCAGAGATTATTGCCATTCACCTTTTAGCAATTTACAACTGACTTGCAGCTAACGCAAAAATTGCATTGATTACAAGAGCGTCAGCCCTCTTCGTGTCTTTGTTTTACGCCCTCTTTTGAGCGGGGCATCTGAAGAAAGAAAATATTTCAACCTAAATATTAGAGGATTATCTCAATATTCACGATAAATCCGTGTTCCAAGGTACAAGGAACGGAGTGTCTTCAGGAACGCCAAATTTTAGTAAAACTGTGTTGGTGACTAGGAGAATTAACTGAAACCTCTCGAAAACGTTAGGAACTTCAGAACGAGCCTCAAGAAACGTAATGCAGCCGGAAGTTTTGAAATAATCTACTTATCGTATCCACGAGCGATGTCACACCAGAAGAAAAACATTTTTCTGACAGAATTGGGATGTAAAGAAACTGTTATACATTTGTTACGTAGATGATGTAGATCAACCCTTAACTTCGTTAATTAGTTAAGTGCTATCGGGATTAGGGTCATACAGATGACAACTTCGCTCCTTTGGCGACGTTTCGATGGAAACTATGCCACCTTTATCAGGGCTTGGGATTAATGAACACTTTTTTTTCGTTACAAAACTGCCTAATCGTCATTGTATGTTGCTTAGGTGACCTATGGAACTCCTTACTTCAGAAAGTATTTGGAAGAACTAGAATATTTAATTTTGAAGTAGAGAGCCAGGAAACATTTATTTATTTTTAGGTCCTTTCACAAACAAGTTTTCCTGGCTCTCTACTTCAAAATTAAACATTCTAGGTCTTTCGAATACTTCCCGAAGTAAGTATGGAGTTCCACAGGTCACCTAAGCAACATACGAGGGTTGTCCCAAAATTGAGGTTCCTAGCGATTTTTCTCCGATAGGGAATTTTTGTTTTTCAAATTTGGCACAACTGGCGTGTGGAACCACTTTTTCCGCGTTCAGTAACCTGATGACTGAGCGCAAATCGCAGGTGTTGTGATAGAGGTATGAGGTACTCATGCTCAAATTGTTGTCAGAAGCAAACTATTGGTCGTATCGCAACGCGGGACCCCCCAAAATAACCGTTAGATCCTAACGGACACGCCAGTGGTGCCAAATTTGAAAAACAAAAATTCCCTATTGGAGAAAAATCTCTGGGAACCTTAATTTTGGGACAACCTCGTACAGTGACAATTAGGCAGTTGTGTAACGAAAAAAGTGTTCATTAATCACAAGCCCTGATGAAGGTGGCATAGTTTCCATCGAAACGTCGGCAAAGGGGTGAAGTTGTCATGTGCATGACTCTAATCCCGATAGCATTTGACTAATTAACATTTGATACGGTGACTCGTAACGGAAATCTTGCAAAGGCCCCACCTTACTCGATTGTTTTCCTCTTCCCTTTCATATTGATATCGTGACTGTCCCAAGGTACAAAACTTTACTGTTTTAATTCACTCACAACAAGTGTCCTGTCGATTTTACATCCAAACCGGCATTTAAACGCTCTGAGCAAGGTTAACGCGTGATGATCGATATGCCGCAAATATTCCGTTTTATTGGTCGTCGGGAAATAATTCTGTCGCCGTCAGCTGCAGTCAGTCTGGAGGTAATGAGAGGTAGGGCACATGTAAGGCAATGGGGTATGTAGGGTAGATTTCCCAGAATTAGACGTGAGACGAAACGGGAGAGCCGGAGCAGTTGTGTGTAGAAGTGAGAGGGGGTCGGTGGGTAGAGAAGGAGGGCGGCTGTTGGAATGCGCTCCCTGTTCTGATGCGGTGCTAATCAGTGCGTAATAGGGTCGTACATGGATTCTGAATTTAATCGTATTGGTACTGCGAAGGACGGCAGGGGTGCAACGAAAAGCAATTTCGCGGCGCAGCATCTACAAATCGTCGGTCGGCTTGACACAGTTTTTTTTTTCGATTTTTTCAACTTTTCAGGAAACCTAAAAAACTGGTGTCCACGCAAATTTAATTATTTGAATTATCGCATGGAGTGAAAATGTAAAAAAAGTTGGATACTAATCAAAAAGATGAGCTGCACCCAACCAACGTAAGAGGTTTCGAATTGGAGCTATTGATAACCGCTCTTACGGGCCTAAGAAAAGTTAAGCGGTGTTGCTCGAAACAGTTTTCGGTAGCTTTTTCTCCCGAATTTGCGCAAAGTGGTACCATCAGATTCCCTGTGGAAAGACCAATCCAGTGATACCAATAACTCATTTTTGCCAAAAATCGAGTTAATCACTGTTGCATGCCGAACGACGAATTGCAACCGTATTTAATCGCCTCCGATTTTCCGAATGGATGTTTCACATTAATGTTTCACATAAATTAACGGGATAAGGAAGCAGATTTTTGGCGGATATTTCTTGAAGTACCCTTTTCTCCCAGTCGTGATTGCGTGAATATAGGGCAAAATTGTTTTTTATTTTTTATATCATATTCTGACTGCTTTTAAGGGTGTTTAGGTCAAAAAATAAAAAAATTCACTATTCAAATTTCAAAATTCGCCCAAAATAAAAGTACGCCACATTATCGGAATATAAAAAATATCCACATATTTTGCAAGGTAAAACAAAGATTAAATCTTTCAAAGATTTAAAAGATTAAATCGATTTGAGTGTTCTTGGTCTTAAAATTTTTAAGACGAAGAACGCTCAAATCGGTTCATTTTTGTGGCCGGAAAAAAATAAAATAGAAAACACTAAAAATGCAAATATATCGGAAGTACTGTGAGTTATCCAAATTCCGATTAATCAGGGTGTTAGGTCTTGCCGAGACGGAAATTTGAGTTCAAGAAATTTGAAAAAAGGTTATGAATTGAGGGAGTTATGGTCATTTTTGTAATCTCGTAAAGATACGAGATTTTTTTTTTATTTTTATTTTTTTATTTTTTTTTTGTCATTTTTCTGAAGCTCAGTGCCGATTCTCGATTTTAGGACGATTCCAATACTTCCATTTACTCTGTAAATATGGAATTAAAAGAGCCAAAAAACATTATTTTCGAGATGTGGGTTGTGGGGAAACCGAATGGCAGAATACTGTTGAACATTTTTACCAACCCCTCCTTCCAAACCGGGAGGTTGTGCGGGTCATGGAGGATTCCACGTACACCAGTTCTGTGTTCTGTTACCGGTTCAAGTCAACAGTTAACTCCAAGTCTGTATTGTGTAAGCTCGCCAGCAGTTACTTAGATGGTTCAATTCGGTTGCAGACCTTAGTCCACAGCTAACGTACGTAAGTAACGACGGAATTGTATCGTCAAATTTTTTGTCCAATACGGAATGAGTTGAGTTCTACTTTCCCGCACCAGGGGCTGGGCTGATCAAATCGATTCACCTGAATATTGCACTGATGGTAGAACATGTAATTAGCATACACAAGTCTATAGACATCAGGGATAAGGGGGGGGGTGCATTGGTGGGGATAAGGGCTCTTATCGGATATGGAGGTGTACGCTCTTTGTTCGTAATCCAATGGTGGTACATTGAGAACATGGAGGTACATTGTTGAGGTACATTGAATTGACGGTATGAAATCAATAGTGCATGTATTACACTGAAGCGGTACATCAGTAATTCGATGAGTACGTATCAGACATAACATAATATTATCTCTGTCGGATATTTGGACCGTGTTTGTAGCAACTAGGATAAGTTCAGACGTGTACAACTCGCAAATTTTGAACCCCTTCTTTTAAGCGAAGTGGTGAAAAAGCTGGGCCATTCGAGGTTTTGCCCGTTATCTATGCACCACTGGTTTTCGGTAGGTTTTGAGGTTAAAATGTCGGAAAAATCCACCCCAGGTTGGGGGGAAAAATCTACCTACCTAAATGGCCTACCTAGTTGAACGGATATACGTGTCTTTTTCAAATTGAACCAGTAGAGCGACGATAACAGAAAATAATATTTTATTAACAGAAAATAACAGAGTAAAATAACAGAAAATAATATCATGAACATATTATGTTCATATTTTGGTACGTAAAGTAAGACCGAGGACGCTCATATCGGTTCAGGAAAATGGAATAGAAAACACCAAAAAAAAAACAATAAATCGAAAGAACAGTGGGTAATGGAAATTTTCAGCCAAACTAGGTGATGGGGCCTACCTAGAAGAACGATCCAGATAAATTTGAAAACTTGTAGAATTGCGGAAGCTACTGTGAGTGATTCGAATTCCGGATGAACAGGGTGATAGGTCTTGCCGAAACAGACTTGTTCAGAAAATGGTTCTGAGTAAAAGCATATAAATACTGATGAAAATCAGACCGAAGATGAAGACAATTTTTACTTCCATATATACGAAGTAAATGAAAGTATTGTAACTGTCCTAAAATCGCTTCAGAAATATTTTCACTTATAAGTGTATAAATTTATAATTATAAAGTGTATAAAATCGTAAATTCGGAAGTGAAAATTGTCTTCACCTTCGGTCTGATTTTCATTTTGCGGACGATCGTAAACATCCATCTCTAACTTCCACAATACTTCGGCACTCCTAAATAAGGTCCTACACTTTTTATAACCAACCTCACCTATCATCAATTCTCACCGAACACCATTGATTTTCGGAGTAGAATGGGAAAATCTGGTAACCCGGTAGACAACTGCCAACCGCGAGTGATTTACCATTATAGGAAGTCGCTATTCGGCTAACAAGACCGAACATTGGAAGAACTGTGTTTCGAAGGGCGAATGAAAGAAAGACCTTGCAGGTGGGAAAGCCAAAACAAAGAAAGAGATTGATTGGGCGAATCAAGGGCGATGCTTGGGGGATAGTGTAAACGGTGAGGTGAAGCTCACAACTCTTTTATTCCAAGCGGCTCGGGGCAGGGGAAGATTGAGGTCGAGAAGGGATGGTGTTTGTTGGTGCTCGGCAGTCGTGGGGCGAGGAGATCAAGACCGGCTCCGAGGCAGTGATAAAGGCGATAAATTCTCTTACCAAAGCCTTTTTTTTCATAAACGAGAGCACTTTTGAGCAGGCAGCATTGGTATTCCGACTGTGTCTCGTCTGTCAATACCAGGACCTTGGCTTTTGTTTATTCCCGCGATTCGAAAAAGACCCTCTGTTACTGCCGTTAGCTTAAGGTAAAGCGAAGGCAAATTAGCCGGAAACAAAAAGGTCAATGTCGGTTACAGAAATAAGCTAAGTACGCAAATGGTAAAATCCTCGGAAAATTAATACACGTCAAATGACAGGAACGAAAGAAAGTATTCACGTATTTTGCTCGGTCAAACTAGCATTTCAAGACAAAGAACGCTCTAATAGGTTTTGTTTCTGTGTCCGGAAATGAAATGGAAAACACCAGGAGTGCCAATATTTCGGAAGTGCTGTGAGTAAGCAAACTTCTGGGTTGACGAACATTCCAATTCAAGAAATTGGGGAAAAGGTGAGAATTGAGCTGGATATAGTTATTTTAGTAGATATGTTTGGCCACAAACTGACACGGAGAGATTTGCCCAGAAAGTCATTCTGGGGGTACAAGAGGAATGACTCTCCAGTAATATTTAATATTATTAATAATAATAATTTTTGATATTTAATATTATTCTGAGTGTACTTGAGAAATTATTTTCACTTCTAGGATGCGTTTTTGGGTTTTCAATGATTGTGATCCCGTATTTTTGAATAGGACTGTGCGTGTGATCCAAATCCTCAAATACATAATAATACACATAACGTAATATCGACAGTCATAGTTTAAAAACCTGTAAGTGTATTTTCGAAAACTTTTCAGGAGGCCAAAAAACCGTTCATTTCCATTTACATACGTACGTTTAGTTTATTGTTAATTTTTTTATTTCAAGCCAAAGACCATTACCGACAGTTTAAACGTATTTTGGTCAGAATTTTGTAGGTTTTTATACAGAAATTCATTAATTACAGGGATTTACACCGAGTTCATTACTTACAGGTTATTACAAAACCCCATAGAATCAAAAATATTTGTTGCAGCTGAGTTATGACGCCACCAGACGGTGCGCAGGGCCAATAGCTACCAAAAAAGCTGAAAACCTCATTTTCGCCAAAAATCGTACTTACAGGTTTTTACACTATGACTGTCGATATATACATAAGATGCCTACGTATATGTGTAACTGTGTATATTTACTTTTCCCAAATACGTGAGTATTTTTTTCAAAATTTGTAATCATTTCTCCGTATTATGGGAAATCAAATCCACCAAAATGTTTTCAGAAAGCAAAAAAAGTATTGAAAACAGTGCGCCAACGTGTTCACCGAATTGATACTATCGCGACTATTTTTAAAGCTACTAGCATCAAAAATGTCAAAAAAAATAGTTAGGTAGGGAAATTTTAGAACACGCCTAAAATCGAAGTACACACGATGCTACCTACCTGAATAAAAATTGGGTATTTCGAGTTAATTGCATTATTGCTCTTTTTGAAAGACGCTTACTGGTTTGGAGAGTGATTCGGGCAGGGGGCAGGGTTATAATAAATTGTAATGTAAAGGTGTTAGATCAAAAACTGTCCTTCCCCCTTCCCCCCCCCTCAAATTGCAAAATAACCAATTATGTAAAAGCGAATGAAATATATAATTTAGGTCAAATATATGCGTGAACATAATATGTAAAAACAAGCTCAAAAACTTAGTAAGCCCTGAAATGCATTTGAGTAATTAATTCATTAAATCATCTTCAACCCTGACAAATATGTAAATTCGTACTAATCCTAACCCTTTTAATGACTGATGAGCTGAATCAATGAGAATGTCGAGGTTTTTTACTTCCATATTTACAGAGTAAATGGAAGTATTGTGATCGTCCTAAAATCGAGAATCGGAACGGAGCTGCAGAAAAAACTTTTTCTTATACACATTTACTCAGAATCACTTCCCGAACAAGTGTCTGTGTGTCCGTGTGTCCGTCTGTCTGTCTGTCCGTCTGTCCGTCTGTAGTCATTTACAAAAATGGCCATAACTCCCTCATTTCTCAACCTTTTTTCAAATTTCTTGAACTGAAATGTTTGTCTCGGCAAGACCTAACACCCTGTTTAATCGGAATTTGGATAACGCACAGTACTTCCGAGATATTTGCATTTTTAGTGTTTTCTATTTTATTTTTTTCCGGCCACAAAAATGAAACGAATTGAGCGTTCTTGGCCTTAGAATCTTTGTTTTACCTTGCAGAATATGTGGATATTTTTTACGTTCCGATAATGTGGCGTACTTTTATTTTGGGCGAATTTTAATATTTGATTAGTGAAGTTTTTATATTTTTGACCTAAACACCCTTAAAAACAGTCAAAAAATGATCAAATTGTGTCACAATTTTACGTTTCAAAATATGGAAGTCTTGTGTGTTATCTACGCACCACTGGTTCGGTCTTGAAGTTGACGTAGGTACCACAAAATATTGGGGTTTTCTGTGCTGTGCTCTGTGTGCTGTGTACTTCTTCAAATAAAATTGCCTGTTAATCTATATTATGTTAGTGGGTAAACCATGAAAATTTGTTCATTAAAGTACACTAAAATCGTTCCCCCGACTATGGGTCAAAGTAGTAGCTACACTAAAACTCCTTATTTGAACTTTCTGGAACATTGCTACGCCTTTCAAGTTCACAGGGGGAATAAGATGCTGCGGGAGGGCAGAAAGATTGCTCTACTTGTTTCTCAAGTTATGATCCTATCGGAGAGGAATTATCTCTATGCGGCCTGTACAGACTCGTTAACGTCATTCCGAGCGTAACAGAATCAGATTGCCCGCCCTCGCCGATAAATCACCGACACCGAAAACCGCGGCTCAACTCCGGTCTCGAACATTCATTGTAAAACTAAGAAAGTTGAAACTTGAAGATCGGCCTCTGGAAATGAAGATTGGAAGTCGGCTGAGCTTGGCGAGCGGGCGATGTATTGTCGAGGGTCATCCTATCCGTTCAGAATTGAACTAAGCTGAGCTGGCTTCCCTTCCAACACCCCCCGACGTTTCCCTTATAGCACCACCTCACACTAACCTTCCTACCTAACATCGGATCCCTCCTTTAGTCCCAGAACGTTTCCTTTCCACGCCATCAGCCCTCTTCATCGTCTACTGCTTTTTTCCTAGCGACCTGAGCATCAAAAGCTCCGTTTTATTAGGTTTGAAGATACGCCATGAACCAGGTTCGACCATGGGCTCAGGCACAAATAGGGGATCGTCTATTTTCCAGGCGGCGACCACGAGAAGCCCTTATAAAGTGACTGGCGCCACGTTATACATTAGGTTTATTACGAAAGGACACAGGACGCCATCCTCACCTTGATAGCTTAGCCGCTATACGCGTATCGGGTATAAAGTGAATCCCTACTTCCACGCAACATTTGAGGGCATTGCTCCAAAAAGGGAGCCCGGGCTAATCGATCCTATCTGATACTGCCTGCCACAGACCTAAGTAACAGTTCCACAGCCCGAAATTGAGCGTGATTTTAAGGAATTAGGCCTTTCCAGCCTGATAGGTACCTGCTGCCCAGCTAAGAAGAGATGAAAATTAAAAAAAAAACCATGACCATGAATAACAACACAAAAGGATAGGAAAATCTGTATCGAAGCCGTACAAAACCAGTGGTGCGTAGATAACACACAATACTTTCATATTTTGAATCGTCAAGTTTTGACACAATTTGATCATATTTTGACTGTTTTTAAGGGTGTTTAGGTCAAAAATATAAAAAAATTCACTATTAAAATTTTAAAATTCGCCAAAAATAAAAATACAATACATTATTGGAATATTAAAAATATCTACATATCGACGGTGTAGAATCAATACTGCCCAATTCGTTTGCCATGCAATCTATGGACGCGTGATTTTCCAAGTTGCCACCAATCCAGGTTTTGAGAAGTAGGCAACCCAGATGCCCCCAAAAGACACGATGCTTTGAATTGGGCAGTATTGCAGTTTCATCGTCGATATTCTGCAAGGTAAAACAAAGATTTTAAGGCCAAGAACCCTCAAATCGGTTCATTTTTGTGACCGGAAAAAAATAAAATAGAAAACACTAAAAATGCAAATATATCAGAAGTACTGTGCGTTATCCAAATTCCGATTAAGCAGGGTGTTAGGTCTTGCCGAGACAAACATTCCAGTTCAAGAAATTTGAAAAAGTTGAGAAATGAGGGAGTTATGGTCATTTTTGTAAATGACCACAGACGGACACAGAGACTCTTTTTCAGGAAGTGATTCTGAGTAAGTGTGTATAAGAAAAAGTTTTTTTTGAAGCTCCGTTCCGATCCTCGATTTTAGGACGATTCCAATACTTCCCTTTACTCTGTAAATATGGCAGTAAAAAGTATGCTAAAAAGTAATGAATACGATGAGATTTTCCCCAGAAATCCACAATTATGCTGTTTGGATACGTCCTTATCTGAGAATTATTGAATGGGACAATCGGAATCAATTCGAAACCGGATCGGCGGCTCAGAAAAATCAGTAGTGCGCAGATAACACAGAATACTTCCATATTTTGGTAGGTAATTGACATTTTGAACCGAATCGATTCTATTCCGACTGATTCGGAGACTACTCTGGGATCAAAAGTTTTGAAAAACAAACTACAGACATTTTGAAAATGCTTAAAATGAGAGTAGGTGCTTAGATGGAACAACAACGGATTCTCTAAGCTTACACCACAAATGCACGAATGGGTTCGTTTTTGGCCCCTTTTTATTGAATATTGAATTTTTTTTCAATTTCATATTTGAATTTGATTTTATTTGAATTTTTATTTTTATTGAATAGCCTTTTCATCTGCAGCTCATGTACCCTAAAAGTAATGGAGGCGCCGGCTTCAAATTGGGAAGTTCCAGTGAGGAGTTGCCCTTGGTATTGAGCTATTCAGTAGTAAGGGGCTCCGGTTAGGCTCCGTTTTCTTATCAATTTTGAAATTTCTGTCAGAATATTTTTTATTCGCATTTTTTCATTTTTCACTTTCTAGTTTTTCGTGCATTTTTTTGATGCCGGGTTTCTTCATAATAGGCTCGGTTGTACAGAAGGGATCGTATTAAATAATTTTACTTTATGCAGTCGTTCTTCATGTGATTTGATGCCATTAAACAATCGTAAATTGGATTTAGTTGAATTAAGAGGTGCGGAGTTTATACAGGCATACGAGAGTATATGGAAATCGGCTGTTTCGCAAATGTCTGCCATCTAAAGCCATTGTCAATTCATATTTCACGACCCTCTCCTATCCCAACATTAAACATTTATCCTTTGCTCGCACCCGGCGCGGTAGTTCCCGTACAAGGGAACAAATCCTGAATGGAATTTTCTGTTCGAATCCACGTATACGCGAAGGTTGAATAACGGGGGTCAAAGTGCGTAAGTTTATTCAGATTAAACCTTCCCAAACAAAGAGAATCGCCTGATTTCCGATAGAAATGACTGAAATTCATAAAAAGCCGGATGTTTTATCACTGAGGATAATCTAATTATAATATTACACGACGTTGGTAGTTATTTAGTATAATCTGCCAGGCCTACTTTAAGCGAGATGAAAATTAAGTTGGTAAAACTGGCACGAAAATGTCATAGTCAATGCCCCATCCTTATTGGTAGGTGTTATCTGATTAATTATTATTATTCTTACTTACGATTGAAATATTTAATTTTTATACCAACTTTGACCCCTTGGTGCCTCCTCACAGTACTAATAGAATACCTAAGCATTGTTCATTTCGTAGGTAGCGTCCCGTTCTATGATTTTAGACTACTGATCCCATTAATTATTTTTAATTTTTAAAAAGAAATGTCAGCCCAGGTGCCTAATGGAAATACTGTCGGCCTCATGTTTTGGCAAATGAAACTCCTTGTCTCATTATCGTCCTATCGGTTTACTGTGGAAGGCAATGTGTTACGTTTGGGAAACTGGCCAAGAGGGTATCTTTGGGTCACGGGGCTTTGAACCAAGAGGCCGCCGCTTCGTTCCGAGTTGTAAGTTATCTCCGACGATATTATTGCAAGAAAGTTTGCTCTTCCTAAAATAACAACTAGGTACCAGGCGATTGTCACGGTTTTAACAACTTGCCGAATACAGTCTCTGTTTTCTCCGTCAACATTGCCAATTGCGCAGTCATTTTCATGATTTTGGCGTTCAGCATAGTATTGGTAGATAGGGTGATATAATATAAGGTAATATGGTACCCCTCCTTTTAAATAGTTAGGTATGGTGTTATAATATAAGGTAATATGGTACACCTTCTTTAAAATCGCATTTCGAACCAATAATTGGTTCAATATTTACAGAATAAGTAAATGGATTTATTGCTATCGTCCTAAAGGTGAAAGACGATGGATAAAGAGGTACTGAAAAATTCACTAATTAATCGGTAAATTGTATTTCCCTCAGCATCACTTTTTCACCGAAAAGGCGTCGTGAGTCTGTCTTCCAGCGGTCGAGAGTTTGAATTTAGCTCGACAACCAGTGGTGCGTAGATAACGCACAATACTTCCTTATTTCGATCCATAAATTAAAATTCTCCCGTATTTTGGTTTGTCCATTTTTGAACCGATTGATGATATTTTGATTACTTTGGAAGACTAACTATGCTCATTTTACAATCCACCTAAAATCCACATTATTCAACTTGAATGCTGCAAGGTGAAACAAAGATTTCATGACCATGAACATTCAAATTGGTTCATATTTGTGGCCTGAAAAAAAAGAGAACACTTGAAGAACATACATCAGAAGTACTGAGCATAATTCAAATTCATGTTAAACAGGATGATAGGCCCTGCTAAGACGAGCATTCTCGAAATTTGAAAAAAATTGAGAATTGAGAAGGATGTGGCAATTTTTTAGAAATCCTCTCAGACAGAAACACAGACACTGCTGTTCGGAAAAGGGTTATGAGTAAAACTGTAAGTTTGAAGGTTTCTTCTGACGCTCCGTTCAGATTTTCAATTTTAGTATAATTACAGCGCCCCCATCTACTCTGTAAATATGGAAGTAATAAACCAGATTCAAGCATTCACGAAGGTCTGAACTGCTATTCCCTTTTACTCGCGTGAACTTCAATTTGAACCGCGTATGACCTTGGGGTGACGGCAAACCGTCATGAAGTTTACATTGAACGGTTTTTGAAAATCCGCTATTGTCGTCTGTCACCCTTTGCGCTCCATATCCAATATTTAGTATGAGGTAAGCAGTGTCTGTTACCATTTCCAGAACCTCGGAATGTCTTTTTTATGACTTTGAACGTCTATATCTCCAGGAGAACATCAAGGGTAATCGTTCAAAGCACATGGACGTGTCAGAGTTCACCTACAGACTACATTCAAACGAGAATAGTTCTACATTATTTACCCGTTCTTCAAGTACATATATTTTTTCTGAATTTCAGAGATTTCGAGTTGACATTGAACACTTCTGAACACATCTCGACACGACACGTCTGACACTTTTTTCGCCCTACAAAAGCCTCTCAAGGTTTTTTCTAACTCTCGCTTTAGAATGTTGGGTGGACATGGAAAAAGGAAAGATAATTATCTTTGTTCCAATTATTGGTGAAAACTCCTACTTTATCCTCCTATTGAAATTGTCAGTACAGTCATATGAAATTATGTGGTCTTCGCGTTCGTGGAACTCGTTATTAACCAAATAAAAAAAACTGGGTTTCTTCTGTAGAAAATCACGCATGAATAGTATAAGTAGGTACTGAATGAATAGTCTTAAGTGGATAGCACCTATTGAATCGAGTCCCAGTTCATCAATTCATCTAAGGATAGATTTATCCAAGGACGCTTGCACTACATTTCACCTAGGACATATTTTCATTGGCCGTCATACTGAAAATTTCTTGGAAATCAGTTAATGCAAGCGTCCTTGGATGAATCTAGCTTTAAATAAATTGAAAAACCGGCCCTGAATCGAAGGAGCAGTTCGATCGAAAGCCAAGTGGGGTTTTATACTCAATTATTTATTGAACGCATCGTTCATTGTGTGAATCTTTGCGAATTCATCGTTCTTTTCAATCATGAAATTCTAAAGGCCTGCTGGCATTCATTTGGCTTATTTTCTCCCTTGCTTGTTCTGAGAAGTGCGTGCGTCTGAACCATCAAAACCCTTCGTCCTTTATACAGATGAGTTGCGCGCAAGGAGAAAAGGTCCTTCAAAACGCTCTCCCACGGATGTGATGACACTGAAGATGCACCATAGCTGGCCATTTTTCTATCCAGAAAGAACCAGACGTGCGTAGATAACACACTTCCACAAATTGATGTTTATTTTGACTTCTTTCCTTCGTGCAGATCAAAAACATAGAAAAACTCTCTACCTATGCGAATGTTAAATCCCCCTCCCCGCCTAAAATCAAAATACGTCAAATTACCGAAAATAAAAATATAGTTACACATTTCTGCAAGGTAGAACAAAGATTCTAAGACCAAAAACGCTCAAAACGGTTGATTTTTATGGCCAGAACAAATTTAATATAGAAATAACTAAAAATTGAGGATCAGTGATATTTATGGACTTTATACTAAGTTACAGCGGAAATTTTTGTTGTGCAGAGCGATGTTACTTTAATTCTATTTGTTTCTGTGGTTCAAGTACGAACTCTTGTAATAGCCTCTCGGAGGCTGAATACAAATAAAATTATTCATTCATTCATATTCATTCAACTAAAAATGGCTTATCGGAAGTAATTCGAATCCTGGTTAAACAAGGTTATAGGTCGTACTGAAACAAACATCACAGTTCAAGAAATTAAAAAAAAAGGCTAAGAATGGAGGGTGATGTGACCACTTTTGTAAATTACCACAATCGCACATACTGACAAGTGGGCACACAAACACCTATTCAGGAAGTGATTCTCAGTAAAAGTGTATAAGCAGCAAGTTTTTTGTGAAGCTCAGACCCGATTTCTGATTTTAGGACGATTACAATAATTTAATTTCCTCCGTAAATATGGAAGTAAAAACTTTGCTAGTTCTCCCACTGAGGTTATTCACATGAGTAAGGTAGTTTCTTATTTGATTACTACTCAAGGTGTCAAAAAATCTCAAAATCCCAAATCGCAGCTAAATTTCATGTTGAAGCTAAAACCCCAATCCTGCTGCTGCCAAAGACATTCTTGCATTCCTCAAGGATGCAGGTTTGTCTGAGGTCCTATACTAATGGGGGGTATGTCACAATAGGCCCATGGAGGCCTCAGTGACGGAGGGCTGCAGTTAGCTCTAACCCCCCCCCCCCACAAAAAAAAAACCCAATCCCTCACGATGAGGAACATACTGGCAGTTTTGTGGGCACCTCACGAGTCATCCCTAGCAGTTTCCATCTTTACTGAGAAGGTAATTTTAACTTAGGCCACGGCTTTCGTTCGTCAGAGGGGAATCGCACCCGAAATAAGCATAAACTTCCTATTCTCTAATGGGGAAATTCGTCAATAAACCGGCCCTCCGAGTCACGTATTTATTGGGACGTGAAACAGTCCAAATGTTGCTCAACACCTGTTGATACCGAATAGATGGCGGTGGATTAGCCTGTATGTGGTAGGTGGAATTTTCATACATTGGAGGGATAAACCGAGTGCGATTACTCAGGCTTTCTGACCTACCGTGTACAGAATGGTGGCCCAGCGCAGCCTCAGTGACGGCTATCATCATCGGATATAGGTATGTACCTATTTAATCGATGCACAAAGGGACATCATACGAAAGCAATCTCCTCGCTGTGCAGATCAGCAGCAGATCCTGCGCACCTGCTCTCCCTTGGCTCAATACGTATCCCTCACCGTGCACGAAGCATGTTCAGCCCTCAAGCATCTCTCATCTCCCTAATGCTAGCCCTCGAGTGCTTCAATGATTAAACCCATCGGCGCAATTGACGGGTTAAACCCACAACACAGCCGAGAAGCCATCCGAAACCTGGGAATTACACAATTCGCATCGTCAATAAACCCCCTGACAAACGCACGAATCGTTTCATGCGCTCCTTTCAGGACCGTATAGGGTAATGTTTTTTTCTGGCCCGAAACGATGAATACAAGGAGGAATATATCATTGATGTGACATTGAAATGAGATACCTTCTATTTCCACTATTAATGAACTGATTTTGACGTTTTGGCATCGATGAATGAAGATTTTTTGACAAGCCTTACCTAAATTTATTTCAACAAGTTGAGGACAAAGCATTATCATTATCATTGTCATCAGCAATTTAAGCATTAAATGCTTTTTAAATTAAATTTAAAAATATTTAAATTTAAAAATTAACAATAAATTTAAATTTAAATTAAATTTAAAAAATTAATGATTTAAATTAAATTTAAGAAATTAATAATTTAAATTAAATTTAAAAAATTAATAATTAAATTAAATTTAAAAAATTAATAATTTCAATAAAATTTAAAAAATTAATAATTTAAATTAAATTTAAAACATTAGCAATTTAAATTAAATTTAAAACATTAGCAATTTAAATTAAATTTAAAACATTAGCAATTTAAATTAAATTTAAAACATTAATAATTTAAATTAAATTTAAAACTAAATTTAAAAATATTAAAAATTGATTTAAAAATTAAATGCTTAGGCCTCTCTTCTAGCCCAAAAAGAGGCCTCTACTCGAGACATTTTTGTTGCTGCATTAAAATTGCTCCATATTGGAGTGAGTTACTCGGTGTTGTCGGCAATAATTGCCGAAATTGCAGATTTTTCAAGTGTATCAATTTTCCTGACACTCCTTCGGTAGTTTTTTTTTTCGTTTTGCCGATGCAGTCCTTCGAGTTGGACAACGTTGAAAACGTTATTTTTGGGGAGTTTTTTTTAGTATTTGGGGCGTATTTTTATTGAGTAGATTAGAACAGGTTAATAGCAGTGAAATTAACAAAAAGGTACTTAAACACGAATGGAAACCAGTGGTGCGTAGATAACACACAATACTTCCATATTTTGAAACGTAAAATTGTGACACAATTTGATCATATTTTGACTGCTTTTGAGGGTGTTTAGGTCAAAAATATAAAAAACCAGTGGTGCGTAGATAACACACAATACTTCCATATTTTGAAACGTAAAATTGTGACACAATTTGATCATATTTTGACTGCTTTTGTAAGTGTTTAGGACAAAAATATCAAAAAATTCAGTGTTAAAATTTTAAAATTCGCCCAAAATGAAAAAACGCCACATTTTCGGAATGTAAAAAATATCCACATATTCTGCAAGGTAAAACAAAGATTTTAAGACCAAGAACGCTCAAATCGGTTCATTTTTGCGGCCGGAAAAAAATAAAATAGAAAACACTAAAAATGCAAATATCTCGGAAGTACTGTGCGTTATCCTAATTCCGATTAAACAGGGTGTTAGGTCTTGCCGAGACAAACATTTCAGTTCAAGAAATTTGAAAAAAGGTTGAGAAATGAGGGAGTTATGGCCATTTTTGTAAATGACCACAGACGGACAGACGGACAGACGGACGTAACGGACGTAACGGACGTAACGGACACACAGACACTTGTTCAGGAAGTGATTCTGAGTAAATGTGTATAAGAAAAAGTTTTTTCTGAAGCTCCATTCCGATTCTCGATTTTAGGACGATCACAATACTTCCATTTACTCTGTAAATATGGAAGTAAAAATCACTATTCAAATTTTAAAATTCGCCCAAAATAAAAAACCGCCACATTTTCGGCATATAAAAAATATCCACATATTCTGCAAGGTAAAACGAAGATTTGAAGACCAAGAACGCTCAAATCGGTTCATTTTTGTGGCCGGAAAAAAATAAAATAGAAAACACTAAAAATGCAAATATATCGGAAGTACTGTGCGTTATCCAAATTCCGATTAAGCAGGGTGTTAGGTCTTGCCGAGACAAACATTCCAGTTCAAGAAATTTGAAAAAAGGTTGAGAATTGAGGGAGCTACGGTCATTTTTGTAAATGACCACAGACGGACAGACGGACAGACAGACAGACGGACAGACGGACAGACGGACGTAACGGACGTAACGGACACACAGACACTTGTTCAGGAAGTGATTCTGAGTAAATGTGTATAAGAAAAAGTTTTTTCTGAAGCTCCGTTCCGATTCTCGATTTTAGGACGATCACAATACTTCCATTTACTCTGTAAATATGGAAGTAAAAAATTAATGAAAATATTGCAATAATTTTGCAATAATGCAATCATTTTTTGGACGACTTCCTGTGTCTGTGGGTCCGTCTGTCCGCATGTGGTCATTAACAAATACGGCCATAGCTCCATCAATCCTTTTAAAATTTTGCATTTCAATAAATAGTTTCATGATATTTTTGACCCAATCAGCCTCCAAAGTTGTCAGAGTATAATCAATTGTGTCAAATTTCGTATCGACATTCAAAAAATGGAAGTATTGTGTGATATCTACTCATCACCGGATTACTGATTAAGAGGCTACATCGATCAAAAACATGCTACGCAAATTTTAAAACCTGCCCAAAATCAGAAAAACTCCAGTTACTGGCAGATAAAAAATGTCCAAGCATTCTGCGAGGTGAAAAAAAGATTGCAAGATCAATAACGCCTAAATCGGTTCAGTTTTTTGACAGAAAAATAAAATGGAAAAACCTTAAAAAGTTGATTTATCGGAATTACTGTGAGTAATTCAAATTCCAGGTAAGCTAATTTTCTCGACCTCATTGAATGTAGGGTCTCATCAGACGAACTTATTCTATGCCTATCCCAATGTCAATTTCTTAAATGTGAAGTGAACTCAAGGTAAAGTTACTTCGTAAAGTTAATTGGCAACTATCGGTAACAGAGTGAAAATGTCACTTCTCCCTTTGAATTATTCAGCTATTAATTTGTAATTGAATCCGAAGAAGCACCTGACTCCGAGACTTCGGGAACTGAATTATTATCCTGAACAACGAATTAATTGGCACTGCCATAGAGAGTGGGCTGATTCGTGTTTACGGGTTCACCCAGCTGAATTACCGACTAATTCAATCAGCTTAATATAATGGCAAATCGGTCGTCATAATTGTTCTACAAGATTAGCTATTTACAAGATTTAGCACAGTATCAAACTCGCTTCGCGATTGCAAAAGTTGTGCTCTGTGCGTCACGACAAGAACAGATGCCTGCACTCACTCGATTCGCTACAATTTGACAACTCAAAATTGAGTACCTCCACTCACTACTACAAAGGTGCCAAAATACGACATTTTTACTGCGTTCGATCAAAAATCGGAATTTTATTAGTTGTTTCCCTAGGAATAATATTAATTCGAGAAGTCTTAAGAATGAGACTCATTTGTAACCCTCAAGCTATGCGGAAACGAAAGGGAAAGAGTCGATATTTGAGATACCGACTCTTCAAACCGTTATTTTTCAGACCTGAGTATTGCATGAAAATCCAAATTTGTTGGTCGTTGTCTACCAAAGCTAAGGCATCTAGGTGACTATCCCAAAGTGGAAGGAGCGATAGCAACCGCCCACGAGGAAAGTTTCATTCAATTTTCAAAAAAAGTGTGATCATGGGTGCCTTGAAAAACGTACGTTACACGAACGTGTGAAATTGTCACGTATTTAATAGACATTTTTCGAAACTAGAGAGCTCTAAGGGAGACCTTGAGAGTCGAGGTAGTGTCGCCGCCAATGAATAGTTAATGTCCAGGACGAAGATTGATTTTCCCTGAAAATTTCAAAATGATTCGACCAGCCAACTTGAAGAAAAAGTGAAGGTGATGGTCGAAACGATTTTTGGATTCGATGTACTCTGAAACCAGCCAGTTTTCAGGGATGGGAAATTTTTGGTTTGTTATTCAACAATAAACCTTTGTACTCGCTGACGATAAAAATTGTATTCCCTCCCCTAAAACTTTCATGGTCTACCTGCGTTTCGAAGGGTGCATTTTTGGATGTAGGGCCACCAATATTAATCACAAAAAATGGTGGTACCAAATGGCAGACTTCCTTGACATCCCAGAGAAAGGATTTTTGAGATAGCTGCACTTCAGCGGAACATACTCACCGGAAACTGGTTTGTGTCTATCAAAAATTTGTTTTTGTGGCAAAAAAAAAATTCGAGAACTCTAAAAATGCTAATATTTTGGAAGTACTGAGCGTAATTCGAATTTCGGTTAAACAGGATGATGGGTCCTGCCAAAACGAACATTCCAGTACAAGAAATTTGAAAAAATTGAGCATTGAGGGAGATATTGTTAATGAATCGTATTTTTCAACAACGTTTCTCACCAAATGCGTATGGCCAAAATGGCCGCATCTCCCTTAGCTCTCAAACTTTTTTATCGGGGTTCTCGAATTCGCATGTTTGTCTTGAGAAACCCCTTTGGTTGGCCGAAGTACAATTACGCCCACTACCCGAAATATCGGCACTGCATACACAAAACCGAACCGATTTGATCGTTTTTGATAGTAATATCCTTGCAGCTTATGCAGAACATGAGAATATGATTAAAACATTGGTTTTAACTTAACACACCTGTAAATCTGGCATTTTGTAGTGAGCGTGAATTTTTTCCTCCGTTCCATCGTGTTCTCATTTTATACAAATTTTAAAACGTGCAATGCTTGTTTTCCTTAATTAAGAGTGGAGAATATATTCGAGTAACTAATTACCAACTCATCAGAATTTCTACTCGGGAGCTCGATGTCGTGTTGGTTGATAATTTTTCTTTCTCCATTTACCCTCATCATTAGTTCATGATTCGGATTCTCGGAATTTTCATCTCAAATACCGTTCGTTAGTATTGGTTTTTCGCCAACAAGCATACACAGTTCGCATCCCCAGGTCCGAAAATCACAGTTAATATTCAGCAATACGGGATAAACCCAATTACAGTAAAGAAAAGAAAAAAAAAGTTCGTATACAGGATTGAGGGTACAATCAAATAGAAAACGACGTAAAAATGGCCATAGCTCTCTCAATTCTTTATAAAGAATCCGAATCATGAACTAATGATGAGGGTAAATGGAGAAAGAAAAATTATCAACCAACACGACATCGAGCTCCCGAGTAGAAATTCTGATGAGTTGGTAATTAGTTACTCGAATATATTCTCCACTCTTAATTAAGGAAAACAAGGATTGCACGTTTTAAAATTTGTATAAAATGAGAACACGATGGAACGGAGGAAAAAATTCACGCTCGCTACAAAATGCCAGATTTACAGGTGTGTTAAGTTAAAACCTATGTTTTAATCATATTCTCATTTTAGTCATTCTCACAGAAAGGGCAGAAGTGATGTCCAGAAGGTTTGTGGGGGCCCTCTTATGAATTTGAAGTTGGGCAAAATTTTAAATTGTACTATTTCACTTTTCGCAAAATGCGATTTTTTTTTGTTACGATCAATTAAGTCTTTCACTAAGAAAAAAAATTAAATGCGTCGATTTGTCACGGCCCTGTCCTGTCCAGGCACGAGGTTCCCAACTTCAAGCTTCTTTCCTATGTCTTTCCGATGCTACCAAATACCCGGCGCTTCTAGAATAGGTCAAAATTGGTCTCAAGATACCTAAATGACAGTTTTGATAATTTTAGAACGGAAAGATTACGGTACTGAGATGAAAATAGGGGTGTCCAGAGGTTTGCAGTCACGGCCCTGTCCTGTCAAAGAATTCGAATTTTCGCGGTCCTCTCAGGGTTTTTTCCGGATTTTCTTCCCTCCATCATTTTGGCACGAGTCTCAACGGTCCAGAACACCGGCTAGCTTTGGATTTTTGTCGAGATTTAACCCAGTGACGAGATAGAACGTCGGCCGGAACCTTGTTGGTCGGACACAACTGTCACGGCCCTGTCCTGTTTCTCAAAGTAGGTATTCAAACTTAATTTTTTTTACTTCTCAGTACCTCGTACGCAGCGTGGAGCAGTTTCGATTACGATAATAATTTTTGGAAAAAAAAATTACTGTGTGGACAGGAGCGTCAAAAAACCTATGTTTTGTCACGGCCCTGTCCGTCACGGCCCTGTCCACATCTCTGAATTCGAGGACAGGGAAGGGATGAGGAGGACAGGACCGTGACAGTTCCAGCACTCTGCAGGACAAAATAGTTCCATTCTTCCCTCTTTTAGCTAGAATTTCGCCATTTTTAATCGGAATTTGAATAACTCAAAGTACTTCCGACATATTTGCATTTTTAGATTTTTCAATTTTATTTTTTTTCCGGCCTCAAAAATGAACCGATTTGAGCGTTCTTGGTCTTAAAATTTATTTTTTTTCCGGCCTAAATAAGGCAGCCACTGTTTGGATAGTTTTTGAATTTCACTTAGAACATTCAAGAGAGGGTTTCCAAATTTTTTGCGCAGAATTGGAGGAAAATTTTTATTTTGAAAACTCCAACCCGAAACTGCCCCTTTCTGTGAGAATGACCCATAATATCTATCTATCTATGATATATTATATCAGGATATATTAGCACTTTCAGTGTTTTTTATTTTATTTTTTTCTGGCCACAAGAATGAACCGATTTGAACGTTCTCGGTCAATAAATCGTTGTTCTACCTTCCAAAATACGTGGATATTTTCCCTATTCGGATAATTTGACGTATTTCGGTTTCGGGTGAGTTTTGAAATTTGCATTTACCCAAACAACCACCAAAGTAGTCAAAAAATAATCGAATTGTGTCAAAAATTTACGTATCGAAATATGGAAGTATTCTGCGTTACCTATAAACCACTGGTTGTTCAAACAGAACAGTAAAAGAGGGAAATTCGGTCCAAATATCTGCGCTGAAAATCTGACGTGATCAAGAAATCCTCGAAGTCTGCTCTATGAAACGGAACGGCTATAACTACAAACTGTATCTGACTGCTAACTACCGGTGGCCTCATTCGATTCAGTATGAAAAAATCCATCAAATGAGACATGTTACTTGCGTCGCAAAAAATGATTTGGAAAAACAGAATTTTTACTTCCATATTTACGGAGTAAATGGAAGTATTGTGATCGTCCTAAAATCGAGAATCGGAACGGAGCTTCAGAAAAAACTTTTTCTTATACACATTTACTCAGAATCACTTCCCGAACAAGTGTCTGTGTGTCCGTGTGTCCGTCTGTCCGTGTGTCCGTCTGTCCGTCTGTGGTCATTTACAAAAATGGCCATAACTCCCTCATTTTTCAACCTTTTTTCAAATTTCTTGAACTGAAATGTTTGTCTCGGCAAGACCTAACACCCTGTTTAATCGGAATTTGGATAACGCACAGTACTTCCGAGATATCTGCATTTTTAGTGTTTTCTATTTTATTTTTTTCCGGCCGCAAAAATGAACCGATTTGAGCGTTCTTGGTCTCAAAATCTTCGTTTTACCTTGCAGAATATGTGGATATTTTTTACATTCCGAAAATGTAGCGTTTTTTCATTTTGGGCGAATTTTAAAATTTTAATAGTGAATTTTTCGATATTTTTGGCATAAACACCCTTAAAAGCAGTCAAAATATGATCAAATTGTGTCACAATTTTACGTTTCAAAATATGGAAGTATTGTGTGTTATCTACGCACCACTGGTTTTCAAATAATTTTCAGAAGCTCTGAAAATGAGGCTTGGCTAAAGAATTGGGGCTGATCGGGTCAAAAGAGGTTTTGTAAAAATAGATTTTGTCATAATGAATTCTGTCAAATTTCTGTCAAAATTTTGAAAATGTTAAAAAAATCTCCAGCCCCTTTTGGTAAACGTGTTGACGACGATCGGCGTGAGGACGGCAATTTCTTCATTGCAGATTCGGCTTCTGCACTCTTTGAAACGTACGCAAACGATGAAATTTTCAGGGGGGAATTGGGAGAAAAATATTCTCGAGCGGTTATTATGGTTAATTATAGAATAATAAACCAAAAGCGAAGATTACACAGAGCCTCTACAAAGTTATATAGGCACAGGCTAGTACAGTAAGCGTGCTTCACGTCAACTGACATTAAACAGGTTAATGTACGATTTTAATTGCATAAGATATAAATCTAAACTTTTTTTCTTCTACTGAATCATTCACTAATGAAAGAAATTTCAAAGCTGTGAACGTGTTTCATGTTATGTGAGTTTCCGGTAGATTATACTTAGGTATGTTCAAAAAATTGACATTGCATTGAAGAGAATCGCTTGAAAAAGAAACGGATTCGAAATTTTCAAAGCCATCTATTGAAATCCTTTCGAAAAATGTCACTTCCTGGTATCGAAATGAACACACCAGGATAATCCATTCGTATTTATCAACCCCGGTGTGAGATCTATCTGAGGAAGGACCATTGTAACTTTGCGTTTTTACCGGTGTGATATACGCAAAAGAACGTAGCCTATCCGGATTCAAATTGAAAAATCCTTCATCCGTTGGAGGCGAAAATTCGATCGGGTGAAGATATCTCTTTTATTTCGTTCAATATCGGTGCAGATAGTGCGCAAAGCGGTAGAAGGAAAATACAGACTTCAAAATGTACGAGAAAAATAAGCGTGTCGTGTCACAGTTTCGCCTAGAAGAGTTTTCAGTCCAAAAAGTGTGTACATAGGAAATCTTTGTCTAAGGTTGCGTTTACCTCTAGATGTAAGCAGAAGGAGGGTTATGCTACGACTGGGGCAAGAGTGTAGAAGGCCAACCCTTCCGCGCGGAAACCACCCCCACTCGGCGGCCCCCGTCACCAGCCCCCGTCCCCTGCTGCATCAGCCATTCGCACGCCGACCGAAAACCTCCCTTGCGCCTCGCGCGCTTTGCACATGTCCGATTTCCATCTACGGCCCCGTGGAACTTCAAACGGTGACAAGGTCGCGCGATTTGCTAAACGTGGAGCGCCGTTTTAACCGAAACGTCCGAAAATATCGTCGGTTACACGGCATCGTGGCATAAGTCCATTTTTGCAACTTTTCAGGAGAGACAAAAAACCGATTCCTAGGAATGGAATAATCTTGGCATAACTCCGAAAATGCGGCCTTTATCATAGCATAACTCCTATTATTCCTATCTTCCTATTACATTAGAAATGGTTGACTTATGTCATGATCCGCAACAGCTGAGTTCTGCCATGATAACAAACGCGGCGATAGCAGCGTCCCTGTTGACTTGGATTTTAGTGGCAGAAAAATGGTTTGAAAACTAATTTTTGGCATTAAAAAATATATATTTTTTGACCATTCAAAAAAAGTTTAAAATGCCATAAGAATTTCGGTTCATTTTTCTTAAGAACCTTTGTGATCGGTCAGGATAAAAAATTTATCACCCCCTGAAAAGCTGTTGGTTTGCGTTTCAAGGGGTGTAGGATCCGAATCTACAATAAACATTTTTGGTCCGTCCGCCGTGCGCCGTCCGGGGTTTTTCAGGGGGAAGGAGTTGTCGTAAATTTTCGGAATTTTCGCCAAAAATCAGGTCCCGTATCTAGCTGGTCCTAACGTTTCGACAGAACCCTACCTTAATTTCAAGGCCAGTAAAACAGCTGATGAAGTGGGAAAAAATTCATGTTTTTAAGGAAATTTGCAACATAGGCATGTGAGGTATCATTTTCTATAGAATTCTCGATGCTGGATCGAATTAAACCATCGCCACGGCGGTAGCTCCAACCGTTTAGGATTTATTGCAGTTTTAGTGAGACATTTTTGAGTTTTTTCCAAATTTCTACAATTCTTAATAACTCGAAAACTACCAGAGCCACAAAATTTGTTTTCCACTCGTTGGAATCCCCACAAAACCTTCTGTCCACTCAATATTCTCCATTTTTTCCATTTGGTCGTATTACACAAGTCAGCAAAACAAAAATTGGAAAAAGTTGAGAATTCGGCCTTGGTTCTTAGATACGGTTGGTTGATCAACTTACAAAAGCCTATTACACTAACAAGGTGGTGCACTCACACTAGACCAGTTGCTGTTGGCAATATAATATTTATTCTGTTAATTATGAAGGTGATTAAAAATAGATTGAATGATGAATTTAACAAAATTGAACGATGTGCTGCGTTGAAGAGATTGGTAGACAGATACCTACCGGGATAATTAGGTATCTATCAAGCAAAGTGGACAATGTAGCTTTTTTGCCGGGTTGAAAAAAAAAGTTTTTCTAAATCCCTTCTAAAATAAAAATTTATGCTTAAATTCGAGAATAATAACAACTAAATGCCGTGTTTGAGGAGTACCTATATAATATATATGATATTATCATAAGATTAAATCTTGTCTTTGCAAATTTTGTCTTTGCGATCGAAAAATGAACCCCTGCACAAAATTTGCACACTTCCTTGCAAACCTTGCAATACAAACTGCATCTTCTTCGGATACACAGAAAACTAATGTGCACATGCCATTGATGTACCAAGCAGCTCGTTTTTGTACATTTTCCTATTCGTATACAAATTCTGACTCCTCTAATATGATGATAATCATCCCTACTCCTACCGTTTGAAATTTATTTTCTTCGATGCCCTCGAAAATCATGTACTCATGTTTTTAATCTGCTTCTTTCTCGGGCGATTACAACGGTTTATTATTGAATGATAAACCAAAAAGAAAATCGTTTCCAGCGATAGAATCGTGCGGAAAATTGTTTCTCGTTATTTCAGTTCTGCAGTGGTTGTCGATGACTCGAGTATTCCTGGAACGACTGCGGTCTCAATGGGAAGTGACCGCCCGGCTTCGGTCGGCGCTCGACTTCCCCCTCCCCCTCGGCATAAGAATTCGCGGTCGATGGTGGGGGCAGGTAAGGCAAGTGGCCATTAAGGGGCCCGAGCCGAATTTAATTAAAAACCCCCCGCCGCGGGGAGGGGGAGCAATTGCGACCCCGCGCTCAGAAGTTTGACGAAAGGAGTCGAGCGCCTCGCGTGTACACATCTGGATTAATGAGGATTGATAGGATCTCGGAGCGAATTATCGCGCCCCCGCCATCTGGCCGTGGTTTCCATTTGACGTGGCCTCCGGGCGCCTTTTTTCCCGTTTAGTCGCCCATTCTTCCACGATATTGAGAAATGATCGCCCCCGATAAACAGCGGGGCCGAAAAACCCTCCCCCTGCCGGCCGCAGCGGCTCGGCGCTTTCACGTGCCGCGAGGAGTGCGGCTCCGCTGGCAGCGAGACTGCGGTCGCCTCCCGGTTCTGCATACGCCGCCCCCGGCACCACCTGTCCGCCGCCGGCCACCCCGTTCCGCCCGGCGGGCCATAGAATGCGCACAGGTGCCGCGATGGCAATTGCCGCATAGTCGATTAAACGGCCGATTATTTTGTCAATTTTTGTTTCCCCGAGAAACCCGGATTTTTTACTCCCGTACATACGGAGTAAATTGAGATTCACGCCTGACTTTGTAAACGTCCGAAATCGAAAATCGGTTCGGAGGTTCAGGAAGAACGCTTCGAATTCTTACACTGGCGTTTATTATTCAAATCGTTCGCTTTTCTCTTATTCGATGCTACGACTCACTTCATATTATGTTGAGAGCAGTATCTAATTTGATCGGTACCTCGGTGTGAATTCTTAACATCAGATTGTACTCCTATTACATTAATGTTTATTTATTAATTAATTGCTAATATTATGTCCTATTCTAATATGTCGGCCCATTATTTCCAGAAATAATGTACCAATATAATATAACATATAGGTAATATATTATAATATTGTAATATGTTACATATTATGTACTCGATCGAAAAACATTTTTTACAGCACCTCCTAAAACTTTCAATTTTCATGTTTCAAATGGTCTAGAACACAAATCTGCAATAAAAAATTTCTATCCGTCGTATACGCCGTCAGTAGCGAAATGCTTAAACGAAGTGGTCCAAATTGAAAAAAAAAACGCTGCTAAGTAGATCAGTGGCATGTGCACATTAGTTTTCTTTTTATCTGAAGAATTCTGCAAATTCTGCACAAGGGTTCATTTTTCGATTGAAAAATTAAGGTGGGATTCTGTCGAGATTTTAGGACCAACTAGATACGGAACCTGATTTTTGGTGAAAATTTCAAAAACATACAACTCCTTCCCCCTGTAGAACCAAGGAAGGCGGAAGGACAAACAATTTTTTAATTGCAGATTCGGTTTCTAGAGCTTGTAGCGAAATTTCTCTTAATGTGCACCTCCTGTAACGGAACCCTCTAAATTCACTTCGAATTACTAAAAAAAGGCAAAAAAGTCTCGAAAACAGTTTTTTGTCTGTGGTCAATTACACAAATGACCATAACTCCCTCCATTCTCAATATTTTTCAAATTCCTTAAACTGAAATATTTAACAAGACCTAACGCCTTGTTTACTCGGAATTTGAATAACTCTCAGTACCTACTTCCGATACATTAGAATTTTTACCATTTTATTTTTTTCCGGCCACAAAAATGAACCGATTTGAATGTTCTTTGTCTCAAAAATCTTTGTTTTTATCTTGCAGAATCTGTAGACATTTTTTACATCCCAATAACTCGGCGTATTTTTATTTTGGGCGAATTTTAGAATTTGCATAGTGAGTTTTTCGATATTTTTGACCTAAACGCTCTTAAATGCAATCAAAATATGATCAATTCGTGTAACGCTTTTACGTTTCAAAATATGGAAGTATTGTGTGTTATCTACGCACCGATGGTTTTAATTTGTTGCCAAAAGTTTTGACAGGTCGTACAAAAAACCTCTGACAAAAATATTTTATTGCAGATTCGGACTCTACACCTTTTGAAACGTAAAACTAGAAATTTCAGGGTGGCGTTAACAATTTCTCCCCCGACCGAGTATGTAGGATAATTTTTTGAGAAAATTGAACCAAAATCTCGGAAACGGGTCGAGTTATGAAAATTCGGTTGGCTGCGTTTCGTTCCAAATTCGGTCTTATTTCACGCAAAATAGTTTTACGCCAAGTTCGGGACACCTGTGTACCCACGATAGGAATACAATTTTAACGCGTTACTTCCATAGGCGTGTAAAAGAGTTCTGTAGGTAAATTGGAAACGTGGTGGGCTAGAAAATATTCAGCAATGGTGGAAAGCAGAAATGCTGGCGTTAATGCAGCAAGGGCCTCGCGAATAGAAAATAAACGTGGAAGTCGGCGCATAATTGTACCACCTCCTGTCGTTTCGTCATTTCGATTCTATTCGACCTCCCTCAGTCGAGTTTGACCCACCAGCTCCACCTGGCACTAACCTTCACATTCAACAACCTTTCTTCCACTCGAGGGTTTCTGCCCTTTTTGATACGGAGCGACATTGCGTGATACAACAGCATATTTCTTTCCTTCCCTATCCCCCAATTTTCTTTTTCTTTTTTGCAATTTTCCCTGCAAGATGACGAGAGCCCGGCAATATTTTCGATACTTAGGCACAGGCTATTTTCGTTTCGAGCATTAAGTATGCAGGAATAGAAAATGTCAGGATAAATACGCATCGCAACTTTCAAATCGGTTTCGCTCAGGCGGCACCGAAGTACCCGTAAGTTTTTTCACGAATTTTTCCTCTCGGGAAACCGCATTGAAATCTGTGGTATAGTGATGTTGTCCATAGATAACATCAGGACATTTTATTTTCTTACCAGCTTCGATAAAACCGACAAAAAAGTAACGTGTTTTTTTTCGTTGAATTAAAGCGACTTCTTTTCTGGATTTTCCAAACACGCACGTTTTTATTTTCGCTCCCCGATTTTTCCCATTTCTTTTATGGCGTAAGTCATAACAAAAACAATACTTACCATCTTCATACATAGAGGAAACTAGGGAGGTTTGGCCTGAGGGTTATCTGCTCCGTTCAAGTTCAACGAGGTTTTCTCATCCTTAAAACAAAGCGAACCTTCAGTCAAATCATTTACGCCCATTTTAGGGTCTAATTCAATAATTTTACGCCAAATTGAGAGTGTAGCAAATTTTGAACCTCAACCTAGTGAAACAATAACTTACTATCAAATTTATTCATAATCAAAATCGAAGTCACACTGACAATGAAAAAGAAACTCAAACTAAAAGTTAAATTCACAATAAACAGAAACTCAAACACATAATCAATTTCGAAGTCAAACTCACAATGAAACAGATACTCAAACTCGAAGTCAAATTCACAATTGAACAGAAGCTCAAACTCTTAATCGAAATCGATGTTGAACTGACAATGAAACCAAAACTCAAACTCATAACCAAACTCGAAGTCAAACTGATAATGAAACAGAAACTCGAACTCATAGTCATTCTGAAAGTCAAACTCACTATGAAACTGACAATCAAACTCTTAATCGAAATCGAAGTCAAACTCACAATGAAACAGAAACTCGAACTCATAATCGAAATCAAAGTTGAACTCACAATGAAACAGATACTCAAACTCTCAATCGAAATCAAAGTTGAGCTGACAATGAAACAAAACACAGAAGAGAGAAGTCAAATTCACAATAAACAGAAACTCAAACTCATAATCAATCTCAAAGTCAAACTCACAATAAAAAAGAAAATCAAACTCATACTCAAACTTGAAGTCAAATTAAAATTGAAACAATATCTAACTCATAATAACAACGGAACAAATACTCAAACTCGAAGTTAAACTGACAATGAACAAGAAACTAGAACTCATAGTCAAACTTGAAGTCAACCTAACAATGACACAGATAATCGAACTCATAATCGAAATCGAAGTCAAACTGACAATGCAACAGAAACTTGAACTCATAGTCAATTTCGAAGTCAAACTCACAATGATAGAGAAACTAAAACTTCGGGTCAAACTAGCAATGAAACGGAACTCAAACTCACAATGGCACTGAAACTCAAACTCATACTCAAACTTGAAGGCAAACTCACAATGAAACAGACAATCAAACTCATAGTCAAACTTGAAGTCAAGTTGACATTGAAACAAAAACACTAACTCATAATGAATCTCGAAGTCAAATTCACAATTGAACAGAAGCTCAAACTCTTAATTGAAATCGACGTTGAACTGACAATGAAACAAAAACTCAAACTCATAATCAAACTCGAAGTTGAACTGACAATGAAACAAAACTCACTTTCATAGTTTCGGTTTCATTGTGAGTTTGACTTCGATTTTGATTATGAGTTTGAGTTTTTGTTTCATTGTGAGTTCAACTTCGATTTCGATTAAGAGTTCAAGTTTCTGTTGCATTGTCAGTTTGACTTCAAGTTTAATTATGAGTTTGTGTTTTTGTTTCATCGTCAGTTCAACTTCGATTTTGATTATGAGTTCAAGTTTCTGTTGCATTGTCAGTTTGACTTCGATTTTGATTATGAGTTTGAGTTTTTGTTTCATCGTCAGTTCAACTTCGATTTTGGTTAAGAGTTTGAGTATCGGTTTCATTGTGAGTTTGACTTCAAGTTTGAGTATGAGTTCGAGTATTTGTGCCATTGTGAGTTTGACTATGAGTCTAATTATGAGTTTGAGTTTTTGTTTCATCGTCAGTTCAACTTCGATTTTGGTTAAGAGTTTGAGTTTCGGTTTCATTGTGAGTTTGACTTCTTGTTTCAGTATGAGTTCGAGTATCTGTGTCATTGTGAGTTTGACTTCGATTTTGATTATGAGTTTGAGTTTTTGTTTCATCGTCAGTTCAACTTCGATTTTGGTTAAGAGTTTGAGTTTCGGTTTCATTGTGAGTTTGACTTCGAAATTGATTATGTGTTTGATTTTATGTTTAATTGTGAAGTTGACTTCGAGATTGAGTATGAATTCGAGTATCTGTGTCATTGTGAGTTTGACTTCGATTTTGATTATGAGTTTGAGTTTTTGTTTCATTGTCAGTTCAACTTCGATTTTGGTTAAGAGTTTGAGTATCGGTTTCATTGTGAGTTTGACTTCAAGTTTGAGTATGAGTTCGAGTATTTGTGCCATTGTGAGTTTGACTATGAGTCTAATTATGAGTTCGAGTTTTTGTTTCATCGTCAGTTCAACTTCGATTTTGGTTAAGAGTTTGAGTTTCGGTTTCATTGTGAGTATGACTTCTTGTTTGAGTATGAGTTCGAGTATCTGTGTCATTGTGAGTTTGACTTCGTTTTTGATTATGAGTTTGAGTTTTTGTTTCATTGTCAATTCAACTTCGATTTTGGTTAAGAGTTTGAGTTTCGGTTTCATTGTGAGTTTGACTTCGAAATTGATTATGTGTTTGATTTTATGTTTAATTGTGAAGTTGACTTCGAGATTGAGTTTCTGTTTCATTGAGAGTTTGACTTCGAGTTCGATTATGAGTTTGATTTTCGGTTTCATAGTGAGTTTGACTTTAAGGATGACTATGAGTTCGAGTTTCTGTTTCATTGTCAGTTCAACATCGATTTCAATTAAGAGTTTGATCTTCTGTTTCATTGTGAGTTTGACTTCGATTTTGATTATGAGTTTGAGTTTTCTTTTCATTGTCAGTTCAACTTCGATTTTGGTTAAGAGTTTGAGTTTCAGTTTCATTGTTAGTTTGACTTCAAGTTTGAGTATGAGTTTGAGTATTTGTGTCATTGTGAGTTTGATTATGAGTTTGAGTTTCTGTTGCATTGTCAGTTTGACTTCGAGTTTGATTATGAGTTTGAGTATTTGTTTCGTTGTCAGTTCGATTAAAGTGTTAAGTCTTGCCGAGACAAACATTTCGGTTAAGTAATTTGAATAAAGGTTGAGAATGGCCATTTTTGTAAATGACCAAAGACTTACAGAAACTGGTCCAGGAAGTGATTTTGAGTAGGTATAAGTCTATAAGTAAGCGTTTTTAAGCTCCTGTCTGATTATTGATTTCTGGACGATTACAATGCTCCAATTTACTCCGAAAATATGGAAGTAAAAACTGTTTTGCGCTCGTCCAAAATCATCGCCCTCGGGCCAAAGTCTCGGAGCACGCTGGTGATCTTCGGTTTCAAATGCTGCCAATTGTCTATCACAACGTGGTGCAGAAGAGGAAAAAGTTGGAGAATCTTATCAGCATGGGATTGATAGTAGATAGTAGTATCTCAAAAACATTGTTGACGTTATGCACTCGTCGCTCGCCGAACGCCATATCCATGGAATCTTAATTCTTGTTAATTCCATCTTAACATTTCCACCGTCTAACTGATCAGTGAGAATTCTTTTTAAGAACTTGTCCGACCAACTCCAGCTTTGATAATTAGCCATTATTTTTCGCTATAATAATTATGTGGTTGTTTACTCGAGATACAACGAAAGATTTTCCGTACGACATAATAGAAGCTGATGATCACTTTGATCAAAATGGACTCTTCACTTTGAGGCAAGGAATCCACAAGGTGCGTTATAAAACAATCCTTTGCTGTCGTGATAGTTATACCTATCTTCATAATTTTCAGCCAAAAATTGTATGGTTCCGATTTTTTTCTCCGAATGGTTGAATAGAAAAAAATTTGAAAAGGAGTTTGTTTTTATGCCCGTATCTACGTACTGTGACTTGATGACTTGTGAATTGTTTTCTTCGTACAAAAACCTACTCAAAAAATTTACAATTCGAAGCAAATAAAGTAAAATAGCACACATTACACACGTAAGTGACAATTAGGTAGGTGTCTTTAGTAAATTTGAGGTAATACTCGAATCCTCTGCTTTGCAAAAAAACTGTTCCTGAACGCCCTGGGATAAATTAACATCTCAACCTTTGTCAGGATACTGACAGGCCGTGAAAAAACCCGACTAGTTAACTTGGGTAACCTCCTTCTTGAAGAGTGTTGGTAGGTATTCTACTCACATTCAAAATACGTAATTCTATGCCTACTTTGCAAAACTTTTATTTTTTTGCAAAAACCCTTCAGATTCTAAATTCCGGAACAAATTTACTGCTTGTGTAAATACGCTATTTGAGGAAATAGTACTGACTCAGCTGAGTAGTTCCAAAGATAAAAAAAATAATCATTTCAGAAAAGGGACGTTTTCCCTTTTTTCAACCGGAAGGTTAAAAGGGGACGTTAGAGTCAGGGGAACCGCCTGCCTGGGCAATACTCCACCGAAATTCAAATTCACCATTCAAACCTGATATCCGAGTAGTGAAAAATCGAATCTTCCCTTCCACAAGGGTTGGTCTGTAACCGTACATTTTCTGCTCCTCAATTTTACGCCCGCAAGTCTCATCTGTACACTTAAGTACTTTTGGTATAATTCTCATTCTACCAATCCTGTTCCAGGTCACCAAAGACGTGGTAAGCGTGTTCTGTCACAATAAAAAAGACGTCGGATGCACGGAAGCGCGAGCAGCGCTCAAAAGATTGAAAACTCTCCGACACCCTAACATATTAACGTATATCGACAGTAAAGAGGTATGGTTTCGCGATTTTTGGAAAATGCTGGTTTTCATTGCTTCCATCTCCTGAAGATGTTTCAATCGTACTATAATCGCATCATGTAGCAAACGTATCATTGTTGTTAAATGATAAAACATAGGTATCCAAACTAAACTATGGAAATCGAAAGCTATGAAATAAAATTGAGAGGGAAACTTTTTGAAGAGGAAGCTTTTTGAATAGGTACCCTGATTTTCAGGTCAATGGTTGCGAAATGAAATGAAATAGATTTTATTGTAGAACTGATCGGTATTACAAGATTGGCTTGAAAACTCAATTTGAAATAAAACATAACATTCAAGCTTTTCAATACAATTTTCAGACTAACGTTATCCTTACTTAATTTTAATTTTGTGCATCTGAATTTTCTTAAATTTACCTATTAGAATCCTGAGGGGAGACAAATTGCATCCGCCTTTTTCCTTTCCATCTGCCTCAACCCGGACTCACCGATACTGACAAAGAGAGAAGCTATCTGGACGTACCATTTATTTTCTCTCATTTCCTATAAATTGGTGGCCCTATATCAACACAATCGATCTTATGTTATATCCTATTGTTAAAGCGTCATCTTTTTTTTCAGACTGACGCTCACCTGCTCATTGTAACCGAACATGTGAAACCCCTGTTAACTTATCTTTCTACTATCGAGGATGGGAAGGGAAAGCAGCTGTACCTGTCGTGGGGGTTGATGAATATTTTCGTGAGTACCATTTTACTGCCTCTTAGCAAAGAATTCTTTCATTGTGGAGTGCTCGTTAATTTTGGTGCATCATCATAAAAAATAATAATGAAGAAATTTGCGTTTGTAATTGGGCCATTTTTATTTGTGTACTGTATTGGTGTTTCACTTGATAGCTTTTTCCGTGCTGAATCAAATAGGGCCATTGCCAAATCTGTAGCTTTCTTCGTACAAAAGTTGCAGGCAAAGTTACAGGCTTTATGGTGAGAGCGCAGGGCTGCCTGTAGGGTAGAATGCAATGACTTTTCGTTTTCATTATATTCAAAGAAATCTTGTGTTTCAGCAAATGTTTTTGATCCAAATTTTAACTGTTTTTTTAACTATTTTTGTCTAAAAATATCCAACTTTTTAAATATTTATTTTTATCTATTTTTGTCTGAAAATATTTTTATTTAATGAATGCCAAAGTGGCATTATGCCATACCAATCTTAAATAAGTATAGGGGTTCAAAATTTATTGGACTAGTTTTCAACATAGGTAGGTAATAAGCTGTGCCTAAAAATGTTAAACCTTGGACAGAATATGCATCAAATAAGGGAAGCTAGCCACGTGAATAATAAACCCCTGTGTAAGAATTTTCAGCGTTTTACTTCTATCTTTGCCTAATAACATCAAATGATAGTATTGAGTACCAAGGGATTTTTTTAATTACGTTTGAACTTTCTCCCATTTCAGGTGGGTTTTAAACTTTATTCCACGAAATTAAACACGTATTTATAGACAATATTATAGTTCATTAAAAAATTCAATTTTGAAGAAAAACCCGCCGGAATCTGTCATGCTGTTCCGGAGATACAGCTGCTAGAAGGCTGCCTTCAGTGACCGACTGGGCTCTCTTTCAAAGATAAACTGAGGGAAGGAAATGTATGTTGAATACATTCCTGTTACTCTGGATGAATGCTATTCTGCGTACCTGATTGAGTTGTATGTTTTTGCAGAAAGGGGTTGCATTCCTTAATCACAGCGCTAGCTTGGCCCACGATGGGATTGGAATCGAAGCGGTTTTTGTGAACAGTGCTGGAGAATGGAAATTAGGAGGATTCACTTCTACGAAGGAACTCAGTGCAGACAAATCCTGGTATGTGGCACGGAAGGGACTTATCCTTGAAGAGTCATAATCTAAATAGGTTGATTTGGCATTTTTGAGGAGAAAGACCAATTTGATCTGGAATCCAGACCAGTTCCTTGGGTTGCGACCATTTGCACATGGGGCCACACTCCTCAAAAATTCTGAAGCATTCCGCCCCCATTTGGTAGACCACTTCTAGGAAGGTGCCTGCAGTAGGTATTGAACAATTTGAGTCATTTGGTATGATAATAATTTAATTAATATGTACTTTTTTTGTCACTTATTAACCTTTTTTTTTTTGTTACCTTATCTTTGTGTTATCCTGGCTTAATGACTGAAGAGTATAAGGGTGATTCCACTAAAAGTGGCGAAATCGTGTCTTTTCTTCATATCTTGAAAACTATTCGTAGTATTGCGATGGAACAAAAAGCGTTGTGATTAGATCGTTGGTCCCCATGCTCCGCACGTGTAAACTGTCCAAAAATATTATTAGCAAGTGGAGAAAAATATATAAATATAGCCGAAATGTCATTCCCCTGGCATGTCCCCACCCCTAGGTACACTACTTCTTCAACCAACCCTGGTTATTCGGATCGAGATTTTCAGAATCTGCTAAAACGAATGCACTCAGTATATAGTCCCGTATTAGCTCCTCTGTTCTCATAATTTTAGATGCATAGGCTTCAATGTTAGAAGCAAAGCACAGCGTGTCCCCGCCTTTTTGCGTCATTCCCCTGTCAAAACTGGTCACCCCCATAAATGGGAAACTATTACAGTTTCGGTAATTTTGAAAACGGCATTCGGTAGCTCTGGAACTCTAGAACGTGCCTGATCTGCAAGATAACACTAGTGTTTGTTGAGAAGCCATTGAGAGGCAAAAAACAGCCTCATATATGGTGAGTATTTTTATTATGTGTCATTCCCCTGTATTCAATATCTTATCAAATTGAAGAGTAGATTTTTCCCTCTGCCACTATTCTTTAAGTCTGGAGGTGCACCTTCCAGCGTATTTTTTTAAAAATTTAGGTAGTGAAAGGAGGAGGAAAGAAATGGGAAAAACCGCGATTTGTCATTCCCCTGGCCGTCATTCCCCTGCATGTTCTAGATGGAGGTTTTTCAGCTGGGGAGCTGCTCCCTCAATTCTCAACCTTTTTTCAAATTTCTTGAACTCAAATGTTTGTCTCGGCAAGACCTAACACCCTGTTTAATCGAAATTTAGATAACGCACAGTACTTCCGATATATTTGAATTTATAGTGTTTTCTATTTTATTTTTTTCCGGCCACAAAAATGAACCGATTTGAGCGTTCTTGGTCTTAAAATCTTTTTTTTACCTAGCAGAATATGTGGATATTTTTTATATTCCAATATTGTGGTGTATTTTTATTTTGGGTGAATTTTAAAATTTGAATAGTGAATTTTTTGAGTTTTTGACCAAAACACCCCTAAAAACAGTCAAAATATGATCAAATTGTGTCTCAATTTTACGTTTCAAAATATGGAAGTATTATGTGTTATCTACGCACCAATGGTTTTCTTTTTACACCTATTTATTCATCAGTGTGAGAACGTACCATTTTGGCATCATCGAATTCACCATTGACCATTACTCCTCAAATGATATGATGATGAACCAACGTACCTACTCCAATTATTTGAACTTTATTTTCTGAGATACCCAGACAAATAATGTACCCATGTCACTAATCTACTTAGCAGCGTTTAATTTGAGGTTTAAATAGATTTTTTCAAGTCTCTCGATTTTGTCATTCCCCTGGACCACTGATTATTACCTAATCATGTCTGTAAACCCTCTCTGGGTGATGAAACTACACTGCTGGTATATAGTTTTCATTAATAGCAGGCAAATGAACAATTTCTCGTCGAAAAACATGCAAAATTTCATCATTGGTAAAACGGAATTTGCTGACCCCAATTTCGCCACTTTTAGTGGAATCACCCATAATCTACTATACTATAATATACTATACTATAGTATAATATACTAGTATAATATATTATATTAACTACATCTTTCAAGTTGAGAATAGCCTTGTTTCTGTCGTTAATATTTCAATGATGGCGAGGAAAGAGTTGGGTTCTGCAGAAAGTTGTTTCGAGTTTTAGAAATTGGAAATTACTGGAATTTAATTTGTACGACGTCTCTCTCAGAAATTATCTTCTTTTGACAGGAATGAAGATAGCTACGGACTGGGGAAATTGATTTGGGAGGCTTATAATGCAAAAAGAAACGAGGATCCAAACCAACTCAATAACCAATCCAAGGTAGGTTATTGTTCAGCCTGTTACAATATAAAATCATGTTGAATCAGCGCTTTATTTCAATTTAACCAACATTGTTTGAATTTTTTGCCTTGAGTTTTGTTGGAAGGGAATTATCTGGATACCCACGCCATTGCTCCACGGTCTGCTTTATCATATCGAAATTGAAAACTTTTCAGTTTCACCTTGAAAGATCCCATGTAACTTTTTCAATTACTACATGGAATCATTCCTAGCCACATAGAATCCTGTTTCTGGGTACTGAATCCCAAAATTACCTTCTATGTTTAAATAAATTTGCCATTCGTAAGCCTGACAATTTGGCAGCAACTACCAATATTTTGAGGTATTTGTTAAATATCACCACACCGGGATGAATCCTCACTGCTTGCTTAGCAAAGCGACGAATGTACGTTGCTAGCAATTACAGCCAACTAGGCAAAGAGAGAGACAAGACAACAGACAAAAGCATGGGGGAAAACTATGTACCAAAAAAAATGGGACACTGAAAAAAAATCTGGAACCACCACCGCTACCCATGGGGGGAAACGCAAATCGCTTCAAACAAGTTTGAAATTAGCTAGTACGAACTTGATAGGTTTTTTTCTAATATCACTTTTCATAATTATTTCTATTCATTGGGTGGATAAGTTATTTTACGTTTTTGTATGTTTCCTAGCAATTTTTTCCTGTTTTGCATTTATTTTTAGAAGTTGCTCCTATTTCTATGAAAAATAGGTGGTAGATCATACCACTCGATCTCGAGCTAATATATTTTCACAGAGTTACTGTAGGCAGAAAATGGGAATTTAGAAGACTGAGAAACCTGTGTTTTTCATTTATAACACTCACAAATACAGAAAAACGTTGAATTTCCAATTTATAAATGCAAATCACTGTAGCGTTAGTTTTACGAGGGTCCAGCCCTTCAGACTGCATTCTGTCGTCTCGCCGTCTTGGGTTAACACCAAAACTAGCATTTCTCAAAAATTGTAAAATGGAGACTTGGCGTTTTGGCTACGCCGTGCAGGGCAATTACCTCAACATTTTATCCTCTATTTAACATAACATAATACCTTTATAATTAGTAAACTTTAAACCTCTATTTAACAAACCATAATACCTTCCATTATCCTGTTCAGATTTGTGCTACTCCTGCCTGTTCAGAAACCTAGCATCTTAATCATTATTGTCCCCTATGAAAAAATAATGGAAAATACTCTCACACTATTTTAGATTCCAGGCCCAATTCGACAAACCTATCAAGGATTGATTTCATCTCCTCACCGCCGGCTAAGCGCTTTGAAAGTTCTTGAAAAGTGAGTTGAATCTTGTATTATTATTGTCAATATTATTGAAAGATATTTTTTTAACAGGTTCGAGGGTAAAATTGAGACATAGCCCTAAATAATCGCAGCAAGCATTATGGCACAAGTCTTGTCGATTACAGTTGTACTAAATCACTCGATCCAAACTTTATTGTACTTTTAGACGATATCTTATCTTAATTTGAGTTTTATATGTTGGATTCTTTCGTATTAGCTTGGGCCTCCTTTCAGTCTCAAAATTTATGAATAGGCAACGGCAGTTACCCTGGCAATGGTGATGAAAAATCATCTTTTGTCTCAGTTTGAGAATCTTTTCCAAATTCCTGCTACCCTTAACTCCTGGTTTATCGGTCATTTGTTCCAGGGGGCGTGCTGCCGGCGGTTGTTTCCAAAACGACTTAGTCGATGCAATGGTCTTCCTCGATGAAATTCATATAAAGAACAAAGAGGAAGTGAATCTCTTCTTTCGGAACATCCAGCAGCTGCTCAAAGATATGCCCAAGTGTACTGCTGAATTCAAGATACTCCCCCAGCTGATTAAAGCTTACGATTTTGGCTGTGAAGGAACATGTGTTCTCCCTCCTCTGTTTGAAGTGAGTTGGGTTTCCGTTTCGTACATTTATTCGATTTATCTTTGATCACATGTCCTAAATTAGTATTGTAAATTTTTAATGTTATGAGGGTCTTGGGAGGGACTTGGCTGCCATTTTGAGTGAGAAACCCTCAAACCACAACGAAAAACGTTTCCTCGATTTTTCATTACTAGCTCATTGCTGAAAATATGTTATTCTCTGCCCTCATTTTATGGTTTGCACTACAGCTTTTAATGAGGGGGAACACATTGCGTTTTTCAGGATGCTGAATTGACTGATACCATAGCGACAGCAATAGCTTGTTTGTTTGAAAATTATTGTTCTTATGAGGCATTATGTACTCTTTAGAAACGTTCAATATGTACTCTTTAGAAACGTTCAAAATTATTCTGAATAAATAAAAACCAATAAGAGCTCCAAACCCTTCCACCAATCATCAGTATTCCTGGTATATTGCTTGTTTACAGATTACCACCCATATAAGTGACAGACATTTTCAAACCGAAGTAGTGCCATTTCTCACCAAAGTCTTCGGTTCTGTCGACAGAGCAACCCGCAGTTTGCTTCTGCAGAATTTAGAGCGATTCATTGGTAAGAAATATATATAAACACGTATTTACCTCCTATACATTCTGTTCTAGGTTAAAAAAAATTGATGGAGCTGGACAAAAAAGGAACAAAACGCCACCTACTGCATCTTCCTATCCCACCTCGTTCCCTAAATACAATGTTTTAATGATTAATTTCAGGAAAATCTCGATTTGCTCAGGAAAACACGTTTTTTCACTTCAAATCCACTTTTTCCAACTCGACGCTCCTTCATTCATAATAAAAACCAAGTCCTCAAAAGTGGGAAAAAATGTTTTGAAGCAGAGAAATTTAGTTTTTCCTACTAAGAAGGTTTTCTTAGGTTTAAGAAAGGCTTGAAATAGACAGATGGTGTGGGGGTGCAATGTTCCATTGTTGGTTTATTCCTCTTTTCGACACCAAGTGCTGAACAATCTGTTTTGTAGATCGGAACAGCACCACGAGGAAACTGTGTTATTGAAGTTGATCAACTGGTAATCCTTGAATTTTAACATTTTCAGACAGAATACCATCGAACGTGATCAATGACAGCCTATTTCCACAGGTATTGAACGGCTTCATGGACACCAATCCAAGAATCCGGGAGCAAACAGTAAAGGTAATTTGCAACACTATAAATTTGTTTCCATTCGCAGACTAAGGGCAGGTTTCACCAACAAACGATAATCGCTGTTCGAATTGAACAGTACTGAGGGTTCAACCATGGATTGGAAAAATGTTTTACTCGCAAATTCTTACCCACGAGTTTATTATTCACATGGCTTGCTTCCCTTATTTGATGCATATTCTGTCCAAGATTTAAAATTTTTACTCACAACTTTCCTACCCATGTTCAAAAATAATCAAATATTATTTTATAGCTAACTCAGTGCAAATTCTTGACCTATGTTCAAAAAACGTCAAATATTATTTAATAGGTAACTCAGTATAAATTTTTGACTTTGGATTGAACTCCGATAGTTATTGGCTTGGCTTAAGAATTGGGAATTGGGAAAAAAAATCTTGGGCAATTACGATGGGCTTATTATTGAAAAGTAAATCAAAATTGATGCCATTCGTCCCTTATCTCTGATCTGTTGAATTCAACCCCTTGGTCTCCTGTAATCAGACTGTAACAAGTTGATCACTGAATGAGAGGTGATCGGCGTTAATCGTTGCTGGTGAAATCAAAATTTGGATTTAATTACCCTTGGATATTGAGCCAGGATCGGAATGTTGGTGAATCCGGCCCTAAACTTTCATATTTATTGTAAAACTTTCAAGGGTCATTAGAAAATGTGACTGGAGTTTATCACTTCTCACCTATGGCGACCTTCTCATTCTGATCGTCCCACATTGCTCCACATTGCTGACATGCTTACCATTCCATTGACATGCTGGCTTCATGGGTTATTATTTATGTAGGGGTGAAATTTCGAGCCAATCGAATTTTTTTTAACCTATATTCTTGGCAGTTGTGTAAAGAGAATGGTCAAAAACGCCCTCACAGTTTTCACTTTTGTTGGGTTTTGAGAAAAACTGCGGTTTTTGTTTCCTCTTGAATCAAAAATGGTTGACCATAATTCTCATAGTCCAAATATCAAATTTCACCGACTATTTGAGGCTTATCCTGTCCCCCTCTGCATAAATGGGTCTAAAACTGGGCTTATATTACCGCAACTTAACAAGACAACAGTAAGAACGAACACAAATTGTGTCTTGTGTTGCCCTTGAGTTCTTCACGGTAAAATATTCTCATTGTTGCACTTTTTTCAGGCTATGATCCACATTGCTCCCAAGTTGAACGACAAGAATCTCAACACAGAATTGATGACCCATTTTGCGAGGCTTCTCTCGAAAGATGATCAGGTATTAATCATACCTTAATTTGTTCCAACACAGAGTATCACCAAGTAGGTGGAAGGGGTTAGCCTTATTTATTAGATTGACGACAATGCCCCATCATTTTTTATAGTAATCATCTCTCGAGCGCTTTTTCCGTTCTTTGCCTCTTCAGGGGATTCAGGTTGACATAGGAAAATCACATTCTCAGCCAATTTAAACCAGTGGTGCGTAGATAACTCTCAATACTTCCATATTTTGACACAAAGCAATTTGATTTTGACAAATTTGGAAGCTACAAAGATCAAGATTGTAAAAAAACCTGCTAAGCAAATTTAAAACCCGCCTAAAATCAAAATACGCAAGATACTGGGTCATAAAAAATATCCACGGTTTTGCAAGGTAAAACAGAGAGTTTAAGACCAATAGCGCGCAAATTAATCTAGGGTTGTAATGACAGATGAAGGAACAAATCTCGTCTAAAATTTGTTTTCATAATTGTCTTCATAGGGCGGTATCCGGACTAATACCATTGTATGCCTCTCCAAGATTGGTCATTGTCTGAATCCTCAAAACCGTCGGGTGATTCTGATGTCAGCATTTCTCCGTTCGCTCAACGATCCATTTCCTCCTGTGCGAAATGCTGGTAAGGGTTCTTAGAAAGTTCTTCCGTTTAGTTTTATTATTCAATCGCTGTAGTTGCTCAAAACATCTGAAAACGCGATCATTTTTCACAAAATTTAACCCTAAAAATTTCAATTAATGACCTACTAACTGATAACCTATTTGAATAACGCTGCCAGTCTGTTACCTTGACACCTGGGTATTTTCTGGAAAAAAAGTGAATAACTTGTGAAATTTGGTTCAAAATTTTGTGCTGAAACTCAACGCTGCAATGAATCTGACAAAATCAAGGAATTCCGCAGTCTGCTCCATTCAGGCTCTCACTAAAATTGCTATAATTTTGGAAAGGTTGAAGCTACCAAACTGAGGGTAATTTCGTACGATTCAGCATCACGAAATCCATCAAATTTAATATTCTACTTATTTGGTAAAGAACTTTTTGCAAATTTCAATCTTGAACACAAGTGACACACTCTGACAAAGAGAGAATAAATTCAGTCGAAATCAAATAGCAAACTGAACTTTTTACTTTTCTCGTAATAAACAGTAATGTGATTGCTTGAACAAAAAAATCAATAGTTGCCTATGGAGTTATGTGACTCTACAATTCCAATTATAATTGGAAAACTGAAACTCTGTTTTTCCCAAAAGTCAGATTGAAAAACACTTGTAGGGTCTGTGCTGCTAAAAAACCAACGGAACTGTTTCAAGATTTGTTGTTCTAATTGTTGTGACTTGATAGTTGAAAATATTTTTCATTGACTGTTCTCCAGGTACTCTGGGTCTAGCTGTATCTCAACAGTATTTCGCGTTGGAAGATGTCAGCAAACGAATCCTCCCCGCTCTGTGCTCGCTCACCTTGGATCCTGACCCAGCTGTGAGAGAAAGTGTTTTCAAAACTATCAAGGGGTTCCTGAGCAATTTGGAGAACGTTTCCGAGAATCCTGAGTTAAGGGCTCAAATGGGTTAGTAATATGTATCCGCTAATCTTTGTTCAAATGATCGTGTGTATCTTTTAAAACGTATTGTATGCATTGAACGTTTTCTAGAGCCGTCAAATAGACAGGAGCTAATACAGATTTTCAGCTGTACAATATCTTGCACATGTATCTTTGAACGTAAGGCGGCGATACTTAACTCGTCGGGTATTTGGCTTAGTTTGAATTACTAGGCAATTGAGCATTACTTTTTTAGCTTTCAAGCTTTTTTTTGAGTCTGTTTTATTTTTTGTTAAATTTTTTTATTTCTCAATTTTTAGTTCTTTATTTAATATTTTTACAACAAAGTTTCTGTTTATATAACAAAAAAAAATAATCAAATTTTTCGTGGAAAACGCCTCTTCCTATTGTAAATCAGGCGACGAATTTGAGAAAAATACTCCGAAATTCCAAACCCTCGGCATCATCTTTAAAATCGGAAATGTTTGGAAAAAATGTGCCTAATACCACCTGCTACATTTTTTCAAAAAATTTTTTTGAAAAAGTGGGAAATAGTGACACAAACGACCTGACAAACGAGCAGTGTCTTTTTGTTCTTGTTATCAATGCATTCAATTTTCCTCAGATGCGGAAGCTCTCTCGTCTAAAAAGCCATCTTCATCTTGGGCCGAATGGGCAACAGCAGCCATCACTTCGAAGTTCAGTTTGAAGATGGACCGTAAAATTGAACCAGGTATATAAAATTTTTTTGTATTTTTTCGCGTATAAAAAAATTTTTTGAACTTATGCTGGCAATTTTGGTAGCTATTATTAGAATACTTCTGTTTGGAAACGTTCACACAAACGCAGAGGGTTTTGGGGGGCTTCAATTACCCTTGATTTCAACAAGAATCATGTTTTTGCATTCCAGATAACGCTGATGAGCCCAAAGAGCAAAAGAAAAGCATTACTGATGCCGATAATGGTATTCTCAAGCGGCTCAGTCCTATAGACGACGATCTTGACACAGTCGTCCCAGATAACAGGCCGGCACTTCCACCTGATCCAGCAATCAGCATCAGTGAAAAAATGAAATACACGACATTCAACGCCGAAGAAGATGACAACTGGGGTAGTGAATTTTGGGAACCTATCGAGGTAGGGACTCTCTAGAAAATAATATTTTGAATAATTTTTTTTTAATAATAATTTTTTCCGAATAATTACCTAATGTGTGAAACTGGCTTTTGAATACTGCCTAGACGTGAATTTCAATGGGAGAAATTCGGCTAAAACCCTATACCAAAAATATTGAGCAACTGCAAATTTTCAAACCTGTCAAAATTGAAACTTGTCGAGTTGATGAGTTGCAAAAAATGTCCAATGTATACATCAAATCAGTGTTTGTTTTTGGGCAAAACAAAAAAGTACCATTATGTCTAAAGAAGGTACTGTGAGCTTTCCGAATTTCAGCTAAGAAATTATGGGCCTTGCCTAGACGAACATTCCTTACCTGGTTCATTTACTGGACTATCGCTCCTATGCCAATCATCATGAAGACTCGAACCAATTAAATGTAACAAACGATATTACGTTTCCTTCTGCTCGCAGGACGAACCCCTTCCAGACGAGACCCGGACAAAATCACCGACAACCGTTTCAAAACCAGCGATAAGCGTCAGGAGCAGTGAAGAGAGGAAAAAATCCAAAAGCGGTCCTATGAAACTCGGAACAAGGCTAAATCAGCCAAAATTTGATTAGTATTTTTGGTTCAAATTCAGTCAAACCCTAAATTGTGATACTTCGGATTAATAAAACAGTTTGCTTAACAGATTACAATGTTTGTTTTTTTCCGTTGATTGATTTTATTTTGCTCATCTGGGTTCACTGACCTTTGATACCAGTGCATTATTTGATGCTAACTCGATCAGTTTGTTCCTAAGCAAATTTTTTCTTTTTTTTTAAACGTATAGAATACAATTGTATTATAGGTATTTTGTATGAAAAATAAAACGTTTTTATATTTTACCATTCTTTACTGGACCATTTTGCCTCTTAATTATGATATTTTTCATATAATTGCACCCCCCTAACATTTGCATTTCTCATTTATTTCGCAAGGTGTAGAGCCCGAATCTCCAAAACAATAATAATTTTAAAAAATCCGGGTCCCTAAATAAAATAGGTCACTCAAATACGGTAAGATTTGTGTATTTGTATACAATATATTCATTTATTCCATCTATCGGGTACATGCAAGTAACATGACATTAGTCACAAAGGCTATAAATAACAATCTCCAACAATCATAATAGTTACATTAATATATTATCTCGTTCCATTATTTCACATTTTTCTAACAGAAAAATAAAACCGATTTTGACACTATCACAAAATACTTTGGAATCCCTATTAATGGAGAAGTTTCCCAAGTCAGAAGCTAGAAAGGGGTAGATATCGATCTAATCTTTAGACTAGTCAAAACGTTCCTTAATCCTACTAACTACGAGGTTTTGTGCTAGTCCATACCGATGTAATAAATTCAATTTGACGAAGGTGTACCTACTAGCACGTTCTTTCATAAATACAGTGACTCTTACACGGCAATCCGTGGTTAATATCACATAGCCTTATCAACTAATATTGATTTGCAATAAATATCACAATGTTATGCTTCAAGTTTGGGATATTGAGGCCCGATTAAAATGCGCGAACCAACTACACAAAATGCCGAACGAAGATACTTGCTCGTCAGTCAATCATAAGTAGTTAGGTGCACTTAAGTCACGATAATAACAATATTTTATTGACATTCTTCGACAGAAATAATTTGGATAAACTTTTAGGAATCTTTTGAATGTGCCTCATCTGAATCCTCCTGTTGAAAATGCAAAATCTAAAACGTTCCTCTCTCAATGTGTGACGTTGCAGATATGACTTCAGCTTGAATTAAAATTGTTTTGTCAGGATGATTTTCAATCAAGTTTACAGATTTTAACTAATCGTAGTCTAAACAGTAGCTAAGTAGGTACCTTATTCGTTAGGAGACGCTAATTCAAGCTCAGCCGACAGTCAGATACAATTATGTTGCCATACTGAAGTAATAAAATCTCGTTCAGCAGCAAAACTATTCATATAGGTACGTTCGCGATGGGATTTATTCAGATGAATCCTATCTTTGAGCTAAAAATATCGACTAGTGATCGGTGAATTACAAAAAAAATTTATTGCCTCAAATCAGATCCTCGGATGACAGAAGTGGTCCCGATAAAGCAACACACCATCACGATTAAGCAAAACATCCTCAGTAAAGGATAGATATGAAACTAGAAAAGATACACCCCTGGTATCTTTCTAACCAGCAAAAAGCATAAATATATGCATGAGTGGTAAATCTGAAAAGTTTTAAGGATGAAACTAATATAATAATAATACTGTAAATGTAATGAATTTAGCTGCTACAGTTGTACCCCTTGAATCGAAATTCATGCTGTTGCTGTGCTAGCACAGTCCCCAGAGTAAGACAGTACTCTGCCAGATGCAATCGAACCTAGCCGTTTATTCCACCGGTGTCTGAAGTGGAATGTTATTTTGTCAAATTCATCACGTCGGCTGGGATGAAATTTGGTTGATATCACTTGGAAGAATTTTATACGGATAATATAATTCTGATTGAGATTGTTGGGGCCGTCGACCCGTTTAGGCTACGTGGACGCTGTTTCGGAGGGTGGAAGATATGATAGGGCACGATCACATGATTGTCGTGCTGTACTTCAGGACTTTCCTGACGACTTTGTCAGATGGCTGTTAACCATAGCAACATTCTTGGATGTTCTGATGCGACCCAAGGACCGCATGCGGGAACGATGCGTTTTCTCTGGACCCGGGGCATTCGATAGACTATTATGGGCTCCGTCTTGAAACCTCGCCATTCGAGCGGTGATCAGCCAGCTCAGAGTGCTTACACAAGCAGTTTCTCTCAGTGGACAACCAGCCGATAAGAAAACTAATAATGCCCAGGCCCAAGACCCCAGCAGAATCTTGGATTCAGTACCCAGGATTCGGTACCCTAAAAAACCCCGAGAACCACTATCAGGCCTCTTGAAGCACGAGATCGATTCATTTTATGTAGATCAGTGTTATCTTTCCAGATAATCGGCCACTGAAATCGGTCAGCAAAGTAGAAGATTCGATAAAATTCAAACTTTTTTCCATTACTTTAAAAATATTGCAGAACAAATAAGTTAAAAAAAATAACAACAAAGTTAAAAAAATGAACGTATCTGTTACACATATATAGAATTAACTAGCTATACTGTTTGATCAACTTATAGGCGTGAAGACAAGAGGAGGGAATATAGTATAGCGGTCGTGTTTATGCTAGGAAAGTACATACGCAAATGCCATTAGTTACAATGCATCGCAATAAACTCATAAACGCAATACTCTTGGAGGTTGACATAACAAATTCAAAATACCAGATCACAGTAAATGGAGCACAGCAACATCGGCGGGAAACTCAACCGGATAAAAGCTTAGTAATAAATATGTAAATAATTAAAAGAAAACTAATGGAACAGTTGTGTCAGACGGCTGACGGAGTAAAGATAAAAGCCAGCGTTGGTTTTATGACTTCACCAACAGCTGCTTTGAGATAGGAAGCAAGCATCAATTCACAACAGCGCATGCTATTGTGCCTTATACACAGAAAGGTACCACAGGTGAACATCATGACCTAAGAGGTACATTGAGGAGTACAGAGGGATGAACTTACGTCAATCTAAATATAACACTAAAATCCTTGGACTTGGCAAATCCATCATGGTATCTACTACACAGACTATCCATGTACTTTAAAACTAGGATTCAGCAAATGGAAGTCACAGCAAACATTTTATGACCTTGGTCAGGTTATTTTCAATAAAATATGGTGATTGGGATCACACGATTCCTAGCAGGAGCAAAATTTGAGCCTACATTTTACCAGTAAGTTCTATGAACTACATTCAGACTTCGGTTCTGATCATTTCAAAGATTAGTGCCATGGCTGACTAGAAATTTTAATCATCATCAATAAGATTGTTGCCTGCAAATTATTTGCCAAAAGCACAACAAATACAGTGATGACAGAATAAGATACGATAATATTCTTGTCTTTGGATCGATTGGAATTTACAACATAGTAAAACTAAATTTCACCGGAGATGAAGCGCAAATACAACTTCCATCAATTTTAATTAAATATTAAAATAAGAATTCAATTTTTGATTTTTCATGCAACGGTGGGATCTTGTACCCACCGATCGCCAATATTTTGATCAATAGCGATTATTAGCAGTAGTGATCTCCCCCTTCTAATAATTCTAATAAATTTGCCGAAAGCTCGGCATGTTACTGTTTGCCCCTAACCCTCATCGCACGACTTCAGCATAATAATACGGGTCGAACATCTATCATCAAATGATAAAACAGAGGCGTCAAGAGAGATAAGAGTCAATTATTGGGATGATTGGATGCAAGAGACAAAAGACAATATTCTCTTAAAGTTCTCTTTAAATTTGCAACTTTGGGAATAATGGGGAGATAAACCCCAACGTAGGCTCCTCCATCTAAATAGCTCAATGCCGAGAAAAATTTCTCACCCCAACATCCTATTTTGAAGTTGGAGACTCCATTTCATCTGCAGCGGTTAGTAAGGTGTTTCCATACAGCCTAAAATTCATCAATGGAGGCACGGATTTCAAAGTGAGCTATCAAAGGTAAAATTTTGAATTCTCTCGAAAATTGATTTTTTTTAGCCCCACTGGTCTACGGAGAAAAGAAAACAGTGGTTTTCAGACAGAGTTTTGAAATTTTTGTAAAAAAAATCGTTTGCATTTTGTATAAAAATTTTCTGCGGGAGAGCAAAACAAAAACTATGAAAACACGACGAAAAACCTTACAACAAGTCAACTTGAGTAACTTCCTCCTTTTTTAAGAGACCCCTCATGAGATCGGGGAGATTAGGGGAGGCCACTGCCACACAATCGATCTAATTTGCAAACTTTCAATTTGTTTAGACTGCCAAAACACACGGTAAGAGCAACCCTCACTTGTAAGTGAGGCCTGTAGGCCTGGAAATTTTTTCCCCATTTTACATGGCCAAAATCGGTAGGTAAGTTAAATAATATAGAATGATAATAATAGTACGCCAACCATAGCCAAAGCTTAGGCCGCATTATACAAGGCTTCACCCGGTTCGAAAATAGTTTAGGATGAAAAATGAAATTCGTGAATGAATCGTGCGAAAATTCTACTGATCTGAAATTTTTAGACTTATCAAAGCTTCAGTTTGAGTACGGAAGACAAAATAGGGCACATTTCTCTTTTAAATTGTAGAAGGTGAACTATAAGTTGTAGCGATTCAGTCGATGACGTTATTTACTATGATCTATCCAAATCTACAATAATAATTGTGAGTTTTTTTGTAGCGAACCGGTGTGCATTGAAACAACAGCAACGTTAGGATACAAGACATACCAAATAAGATGGTAAGGTAAATAAGATTGTCAAACACGATTGGAACAAAGTGTATCATTGAATAAAAAGAAAGAATAGTGATAGCAGCCGAAATTCGAATTTTATTAATTTCCATAGAATTCTCTATTTTCACGCATCAGTCTGAAATTCATGCCTTGTAACCTGTGCAAAAATTGGAGTAAAAAATTCAGGGTTGCATAGTTTAGTAATTTTTTCATGCCTTTCAAACAAATCCACTCTTGAGACGGCAGCGATAAAGTTCATAGCTCCTGACTTTTCAACATATTTCTCAATTTCAGGAGAGTAAAAAGTCATGAGCTAATTCCCCCTCAATTTCCTCAAATTTGGTTCATGGTCTCATTGCTCGATCAGTGGTGAAAATACAATCAGAAAATGATTTTATCCCATGGATTGAGTAAAGAAAATGTCTGGACCTCTTTTAACAATATTGGACCAGAAATTGGGCTTCATCCATCATAAAACTGGTCCCATAATAAACAGGGTAATGTTACCATACTTCTGTTCTGATTGAGTTCCCAGACAGCCCAGTGGCTAGCTGCAAGCAATACCGGGAGTTATGGATTTCCATCAGTTTGATGAAAAATTCGGCACATAGCCTAATCCCTGGAACCGGGTTTTCTGGAAATTATCAGGATTGGAGAACTAAACCCACTCCTTGTGATACTCTATGGGTTAACAAAATTAAACAATGACTTAGGTACATTTTTTTCAACTTCCATTCCAATTTTGTTCCTGATTATGATAAAAACTTAATTACTCCGTTATTAAGCGTGTTAAAACGAATCTTAACAGTTGAGCATTCTGTCAAAATCGTGTTTGACAATCAGCACAAGTAGGTATGGAAAACATATGAACAGAACTTATTAAAAATATCCTTCTTACGCTAATTACAGACGTGAATCGCTCTTTGGTGATACAGACATTTGTGATAATGTCGATAAGCTCTTCTTCGGGCTATTCCCCAGGAATGTCATGTTCGTCTCATTGAAAAATTTCCGGAACCTGGAAAGAAAGGTTTGAATCAAGCGTTTCTTAAAAGAGAAAACTCTTGAAAGTTCTTTCACAGGGGTTTAGGGTTTGAGGTTTTGGCGCTCATTGAAAGGGCTAAAACTTTTGAACGAAGAACGCTATCACCCTGGCAATGGTCTCATTTGATTCAGCATCAAATGAAATTACTTTGACACTAGGCAGGTGGGAAACGTATGGAAAAATCACAATTATTTCAATATTTCAACTATTTTTTCAAGTCTTAGAAGTGAGCTATTCGCTTGGCTGTAGAATGGGGCCAAAACAATCAGGTCCCGGAAAATGTCAACAAAAAAAAACTCCAGCCGTCTTTGGGAAAAAAGTGTTTACAGCGGACGGACGGATTTTTTTTAGATTGCTGAGTCGGTTTACTTATACCATAGAAATTTCTCTTTGGAAAAGCTCTCCCATGGAAATCTCCTTTGGAAAAGTAAACCATGAAAATTTCAGGATTTCAGGGCTAGAAATTTTTTTCTTGGGCATTTTCAAAAAAAGAAAAAAATTAAATTTAAAAATTTACAAAAAAAAAACAAATTCGTCCTTTTTTGTCCTTTATTAACTTATTGGGATAAAAGTAAAGTTGCTGAAGACCTTGAAAAATCAGAAATTTCAAAACCGGTTCACTAGTTGGTGATATAGCAAAATAGTTCAATTGAAAAACAACCTGAATGCTGTAGGAAGGAAAGTTGGGGTGTAAGACTTACCCTATAATCTTATTGAGAGAATTGACAAGAGCCCCAGGGGGTTTTGTAAAACTAAACATTTGTGCATACCGTGCAGCGGTTTTTTTTTTAACTTACAATTTTCTGATTCCAGACTCAGATTTCCGCCAAGGGGCATCACTCGGCTCATAAGGCAATGGTCCTTGGACAGGCCCTTCTTCTTCCTCGTCCTCCTCATCAATTGGTTGGTTATCCTCTTCAGCATTTGGAACACTTGACACAAAACAAGTTATTACAAAAAGCAACACAAAGCAGCAGCAAGAGAGAAATAGATTTTTCCCTAAAATTTAAAAGACATTAACAATATGTGAGTAATAAATATATTTTTATAAACCCGTATCATCCAAACCTATGAAAATAGAAACGCAGCCAAGTATTCCAAGGAGGTTGATCATTCATTATTATTTAAGCCTATTTATGATTTTGTAGCTCTAGGAGGGGCAGAAGAGTTTCTCACTAAAAGCAGCCTAAATACTAAACGTTTACAGGCATCATTTCGGGAGTAATCCCAATCAAATCAGCAGTTAAAAAACTAAAAAATGATAACGTTACACGACTGCAGAAAAATTATTCAAATTAAAAAATGAATAGTTGAATAATAGAGCAAAGTTCAATTCATAAAAACCAGCTAAGGGAGTTTTGTCAAATGTTCAATATACGTAACCGAAATATTACAATTCAATTTGGGTTGGGTTAATACACTCTTGGGACATTGCCTGAAAAACCTGAACGTATTAGATGATTTTCAACCTTTTCTTTTTAGCCGATTTTCTGGTTATGCCGAAGGTAATGCTTAAACATTACTCTCCAGCCCTTTCAAGATTTGTCAGGTATTCGAGTGTTCAACAAATATTTGCAAACGCAATTTGACCCAACAGTTGGAAGACACTTACATCGGTTCCTCATTGAGCTTGTACCGCTGCAGTTCTTCTTCCAGTTGGGATATGCGTGCTTTCAGTTCGTTCTTCTCAGCAAGAAGTTCCTTGAGTTCGTCAGAGCTGTAGGTAGGCATTTTTTGAGAGCCTTGCGTTTCCTTGGAAGAACCAGAACTTTTCAGGGGCTAACATGGGGGCAAAAATGAAACCGTTATCTCTCACAGGATCGTGGTGATAGATTCCATAAAACTAGAACAGCCAAGCCGTACAAGTAAAAAGTTCTCACAACCGATCAATCAGTGACGTCAGTTTAACAAATCAGTTATTTATCGTCCATATAACAGGAAAACCGCATGGGGTACATTATTGTTGTCCCTACTAGAAGTGTTTTCACATAACCTCCCTCAGATAGCCCCAACATTTTTTCACAGGGAGGGTGGATCTGAAAGTTCCCAAAATCACTGATCTGGGTCAAAATCCAATAACTCGTAAGCCTGTGCATAAGGATAGAGAACTCGAGAAAATCAAGGCCCTTGGAGAAATCATTGAGCCATCAGAGTCTCCAACTCTAAAAACCTTGAAAACCCAGTAGCACATAGATAACACAAAATACTTGATACGTAAATGTTTGAACCGAAGCAATTTTATTTGACTAACTTGGGGGCTATGATCAAAAATGTTGAAAAACACTATGCAAATTTCAAAAAACGCCTTAAATCAATATACGTCTAGTTATTTCAATATAAAAATATTCATATATTTTCTTCTCTCTACTGGTCGAGGAAGTGATTCTGAGTATAAGTGTATGAGTGAAAGTTTTTTCTGAAGCTCCAATCCGATTTTCAATTTTAGGAAGATTACAACACTTACATTTACTCCGTAAGTATGGAAGTAAAAACGAGCTCACCTGGCATTGGGCTAAATCTAAATTCTCCTTCTCTGCCACGCCTAGGCGCTGTCTCAGTATGTTCAGTTCGTAATTTTGGTCTTGAATCTGAGTCAGGAAATCTGCTCGTTCGTCGATGAGACATCGTATTTGATTTTGACTCTGGCGCATCTTTTTGCGAAGGTCTCTATTAGCGTTGGTGGCTCTATCCACTTGGTCACTGAGCTATGGAGTAAAGGTAATCGATTTTATGCCAATTACTGCATAAATATCAAATTAATGCTGGAAGTTAATACTTACCATTCTGTAGGAAGAGAACTAGGTATGAAAAATTGGCTAGAAAATCTCAACCTGGCCTTAAGTCAAACTGAGCATCTGATTATAAATAATTTTGTTGTTGTTGTGAGTTTTTATGGGGTACTGCTAGTATTTTTATCTCCCTCTCAATGTGGAGAAGGGGTCAACCCCTTAAATCGACGGGTGAAAGTGGCCAAAATGGCTAAAGTCTGTGACTTTCTGTGTTCATGAGGCCACTGGGTGAGCGTTCAAGATTTTGAGTTCAACCTACACTGAGGTTATAGCGGAGAATGGTGGTCGGTTAGCCGAGCATTTTGGTGAAAAATTTTTTAAAACCAAAAAATGTGAACTGTTCAAAATTGATGAGGATATGGTTGTTTTAGTGGCCAAGTGCCTGCCGACGACTAAATCCAATTTTGTAGACTTTACAAAATATCTCAAAAATTACTTACATTTTCGATCTCTGTGCATTTTGAATTGATCTCTTTCTCTTTCCCTTTTAGCTGTTCCCTCAAGGTATCAATTGAAGTCCTCAGCTTTTGTAGAACAGCGATATCCAACTCAGGGCTCAGCGGCTGGGCTGGAATTTTGAACACCAACTAATTTCAAAATCATTAGGTATTTTGCATGAACGTTGAGGAACACAAATGGAAAACAGAGTTGGTTTTTCTAGCCAAAATGTCGTTTTTTGGGCTTTAAAAATTCGCAGTCGTAACTGCTCTCATAATGCGTTAACATGACTTGTTCAACTGTAAACCAAGGAAATCCTCAGAAGTAACGACAATGTTTTACTTAAAATAACTCCAGTGGATTGTTACAGTCATGGTAACATTTGGCTTTCTTCTGCAGTCAGGGCGTCTGCCAAGACAGCAGGAGGTGCAGGTTTGAATCCAGCCGGAGAGGAAATATTCGCCATTCCCCAATTGATCTCATTTAAGCTTAACTGCATTAGGGGGCAAATACCTGATCGGAGGAAGGAGTTTGACAAAGAACCAAAGATTTACTTTGTCACTCACAATATTTTTATTGAAAGCTTAAAAACTGCATTTTGACAGGAAAAATAATTCTGTTGCCCAAGCATGTTACTAACTGTCCAGTAGGAATTTCGTTGGAACAATGTGACTCACTGTTGCTGAAAGTGGTAGCGTCCTGTTTAGCAGCCAATGATTTGGCCAACTTTTTGTTTTCGTCTTGCAGCTTGTTAACAACAGCGACCAGTTCCTTTGACTCATCGCGCCAATGTTCTTCAATTTGCTCCAATTCCTGATGATGATAATATTTGGGTTATCAAGGGATACCTGGTTTGAATAAATCTCTAAAAACGAGTTTGCCGAATTTGGTTAAGTATGGTCAAAATATCAAGTTCAATCCGAATACAATGCTCCTTCATACATCGATGATCATTTAATGGAAAATTATTGAATTATAGATGCAGACCCATTTGGCGTTGCTGCAAACATAAATTTGAGTAAACTCTATTTAAAAAAGTTCTATTCACAAGACTAACATAATTTCAAAATTATCTTCCAATTGGTCTAGTAGTTTTGAAATCCAAAGGGAACTACTTCGAGATCAAAGTCAACTTCGAGATCAAAATCAACTTCAAGATCAAAGTCAACTTCGAGTTCAAACTCAACTTCGAGATCAAACTCAACTTCGAGATCAAAGTCAACTTCGAGATCACAGTCAATTTCGAGATCGAAGTCAACTTCAAACTCAAACTCAACTTCGAGATCATAGTCAACTTCGAGTTCAAACTCAACTTCGAGATCGAACTCAACTTCGAGTTCAAACTCAACTTCGAGATCAAAGTCAACTTCGACATCAAACTTTACTTCGAGTTCAAACTCAACTCAAAGTTTACTTCGAGTTCGAACTCAACTTCGAGTTCAAAGTCAAATTCAACTTCGAGTTCAAAGTCAACTTCGAGATCAAGGTCAACTTCGAGTTCAAACTCAACTTCGAGATCAAAGTCAGCCTCGAGTTCAAACTCAACTTCGAGTTCAAAGTCAAAGTCAACTTCGAGTTCAAAGTCAACCTCGAGTTCAAAGTCAACTTCAAGTTCAAAGTCAACTTCAAGTTCAAACTCAACTTCGAGATCAAACTCAACTTCGAGATCAAAGTCAACTTCAAGTTCAAACTCAACTTCGAGTTCAAACTCAACTTCTAGATCATAGTCAACTTTGAGATCAAAGTCAACTTCAAGATCAAACTTTACTTCGAGTTCAAACTCAACTCAAAGTTTACTTCGAGCTCAAACTCAACTTTGAGCTCAAAGTCAAAGTCGACTTCGAGTTCAAAGTCAACTTCGAGATCAAACTTTACTTCAAGTTCAAACTCAACTTCGAGTTCAAAGTCAAAGTCAACTTCAAGTTCAAACTCAACTCAAAGTTTACTTCGAGTTCAAACTCAACTTCGAGTTCAAACTCAACTTCGAGTTCAAACTCAACTTTGAGATCAAAGTCAAATTCAAGTTCAAACTCAACTTCGAGATCAATGTCAACTTTGAGATCAAACTTTACTTCGAGTTCAAACTCAACTCAAAGTTTACTTCGAGTTCAAAGTCAACCTCGAGTTCAAACTCAACTTTGAGATCAAACTCAACTTCGAGATCAAAGTCAACTTCGAGATCAAAGTCAACTTCGAGTTCAAACTCAAGTTCGAGTTCAAAGTCAACTTCGAGATCAAAGTCACTTCGAGTTCAAACTCAACTTAAAGATCAAATTCAACTTCGAGTTCAAATTCAACTTCAAGATCAAATTCAACTTCGAGATCAAAGTCAACTTCGAGATCAAACTTTACTTTGAGATCAAAGTCAACTTCGAGATCAAAGTCAACTTCGAGTTCAAAGTCAACTTCGAGTTCAAACTCAACTTCGAGATCAAAGTCAACTTCGAGATCAAAGTCAACTTCGAGTTCAAACTCAACTTCGAGTTCAAACTCAAGTTCGAGTTCAAAGTCAACTTCGAGATCAAAGTCACTTCGAGTTCAAACTCAACTTAGAGATCAAATTCAACTTCGAGTTCAAATTTAACTTCGAGATCAAAGTCAACTTCGAGATCAAACTTTACTTCGAGTTCAAACTGAACTTCGAGTTCAAAGTCAAAGTCAACTTCGAGTTCAAAGTCAACTTCAAGTTCAAACTCAACTCAAAGTTTACTTCGAGTTCAAACTCAACTTCGAGTTCAAACTCAACTTCGAGTTCAAACTCAACTTTGAGATCAAAGTCAAATTCAAGTTCAAACTCAACTTCGAGATCAAAGTCAACTTCAAGTTCAAACGCAACTTCGAGATCAAAGTCAACTTCGAGATCAAACTTTACTTCGAGTTCAAACTCAACTTCAAGATCAAAGTCAACTTCGAGATCAAATTCAACTTCGAGATCAAAGTCAACTTCGAGTTCAAAGTCAACCTCGAGTTCAAACTCAACTTTGAGATCAAACTCAACTTCGAGATCAAAGTCAACTTCGAGATCAAAGTCAACTTCGAGTTCAAACTCAAGTTCGAGTTCAAAGTCAACTTCGAGATCAAAGTCACTTCGAGTTCAAACTCAACTTAAAGATCAAATTCAACTTCGAGTTCAAATTCAACTTCGAGATCAAATTCAACTTCGAGATCAAACTCAACTTCGAGATGAAACTCAACTTCGAGATCAAAGTCATCTTCGAGTTCAAACTCAACTTAGAGTTCAAACTCAACATCGAGTTCAAACCCAGCTTCAAGTTCAATGTCAACTTCGAGATCAAAGTCAACTTCGAGATCGAACTCAACTTCGAGATGAAACTCAACTTCGAGATCAAAGTCAACTTCGAGATCAAATTCAACTTCGAGATCAAAGTCAACTTCGAGTTCAAAGTCAACTTCGAGATCAAAGTCACTTCGAGTTCAAACTCAACTTAGAGATCAAATTCAACTTCGAGTTCAAATTTAACTTCGAGATCAAATTCAACTTCGAGATCAAAGTCAACTTCAAGTTCAAACTCAACTCAAAGTTTACTTCGAGTTCAAACTCAACTTCGAGTTCAAACTCAACTTCGAGATCAAAGTCAACTTCGAGTTCAAAGTCAACTTCAAGTTCAAACGCAACTTCGAGATCAATGTCAACTTTGAGATCAAACTTTACTTCGAGTTCAAACTCAACTCAAAGTTTACTTCGAGTTCAAAGTCAACTTCGAGTTCAAACTCAACTTTGAGATCAAACTCAACTTCGAGATCAAAGTCAACTTCGAGATCAAAGTCAACTTCGAGTTCAAACTCAAGTTCGAGTTCAAAGTCAACTTCGAGATCAAAGTCACTTCGAGTTCAAACTCAACTTAAAGATCAAATTCAACTTCGAGTTCAAATTCAACTTCGAGATCAAATTCAACTTCGAGATCAAAGTCAACTTCGAGATCAAATTCAACTTCGAGATCAAAGTCAACTTCGAGTTCAAACTCAACTTCGAGTTCAAACTCAACTTCGAGTTCAAACTCAAGTTCGAGTTCAAAGTCAACTTCGAGATCAAAGTCACTTCGAGTTCAAACTCAACTTAGAAATTAAATTCAACTTCGAGTTCAAATTTAAATTCGAGATCAAATTCAACTTCGAGATCAAATTCAACTTCGAGATCAAAGTCAACTTCGAGATCAAACTTTACTTCGAGTTCAAACTCAACTTCGAGATCAAAGTCAACTTCGAGATCAAACTTTACTTTGAGATCAAAGTCAACTTCGAGATCAAAGTCAACTTCGAGATCAAAGTCAACTTCGAGTTCAAACTCAAGTTCGAGTTCAAAGTCAACTTCGAGATCAAAGTCACTTCGAGTTCAAACTCAACTTAAAGATCAAATTCAACTTCGAGTTCAAATTCAACTTCGAGATCAAATTCAACTTCGAGATCAAAGTCAACTTCGAGATCAAATTCAACTTCGAGATCAAAGTCAACTTCGAGTTCAAACTCAACTTCGAGTTCAAACTCAACTTCGAGTTCAAACTCAACTTCGAGTTCAAACTCAAGTTCGAGTTCAAAGTCAACTTCGAGATCAAAGTCACTTCGAGTTCAAACTCAACTTAGAAATTAAATTCAACTTCGAGTTCAAATTTAACTTCGAGATCAAATTCAACTTCGAGATCAAATTCAACTTCGAGATCAAAGTCAACTTCGAGATCAAACTTTACTTCGAGTTCAAACTCAACTTCAAGATCAAAGTCAACTTCGAGATCAAATTCAACTTCGAGATCAAAGTCAACTTCGAGTTCAAACTCAACTTCGAGATCAAAGTCACTTCGAGTTCAAACTCAACTTAGAGGTCAAATTCAACTTCGAGTTCAAATTTAACTTCGAGATCAAATTCAACTTCGAGATCAAAGTCAACTTCGAGATCAAACTTTACTTCGAGTTCAAACTCAACTTCGAGATCAAAGTCAACTTCGAGATCAAATTCAACTTCGAGATCAAAGTCAACTTCGAGTTCAAAGTCAACTTCGAGATCAAAGTCACTTCGAGTTCAAACTCAACTTAGAGATCAAATTCAACTTCGAGTTCAAATTTAACTTCGAGATCAAATTCAACTTCGAGATCAAAGTCAACTTCGAGATCAAACTTTACTTCGAGTTCAAACTCAACTTCGAGATCAAAGTCAACTTCGAGATCAAACTCAACTTCGAGATCAAACTCAACTTCGAGATCAAAGTCAACTTCGAGTTTAAAGTCAACTTCAAGTTTAAACGCAACTTCGAGATCAATGTCAACTTCGAGATCAAACTTTACTTCGAGTTCAAACTCAACTTCGAGATCAAAGTCAACTTCGAGTTCAAACTCAAGTTCGAGTTCAAAGTCAACTTCGAGATCAAATTCAACTTCGAGTTCAAAGTCAATCCATTTCAGTTTGAATTCCAGTTTGATTTTGACTTTTTATTGATTTGCTGTAAACGAAGCGTTAGGCCGTACATTAATTCATAATATGAAGAAGTTATATCGCGTACCCTGGAGCAGCCAATCAAATTGGAGACCGCGTTTGCGCCTCGTGTGAATCCAGCTTAAATCATGTGTGCCAACGTGGCCATTGCAGTATTCCCTCATTATTTAAAATTTTAGTAAAAAATGCCACTGGCCCGCCTGCCTAGATAATTTATCTCACCTTTTCGAAACGTTGACGATCCGCTGCTTTGTCGGCTTTGTCTCTTTCCAATTTTGAAATTATCGCGTCTCGCTCGTGTATCATGGTGTGCAAATGGCCGATTTTCACTGTCTGCGCTTCCAGGTGTTCCAATATAGTCACTACTTTGCTCATTATGTTGTTCAGAGGGTCAGCACCATACATTTCAATTATAGGCCTAAATTCTTTGGCGAAGTCGGTGACTATGTCGTATACATCCATCACGGATATTTCTTCGACTTCGTCCATTTCTAGGGGTGTACTTGAAGGCATCAGGTTTACAGCTATTTCCTTGGGAATCCTATTTGACTAATGCATAAACTATTTTTCATTAAATATGGGTACACACCAAAAAGTAATGATGGTAACGCGGTATTATCAAGAATCTATCTCAGCTACTAAACGGAAAACAGAACTGCCATACATGTTATCATTTTGGCTGTTCTTGTTGTTGCTTCTGCCTCAGAAAACTTCCTCAGCATTACAAACAACTTCTTTACTACTAAACTACTTCTTTACATCCACCATTTTGGTGCGTGAAATTTTGGACGAAATTAATTTTTTCTAACCTGGAGAATAGAGCTCCGTTAACACAATTCGATCATATTTTGACTGCTTTTGAGGGTGTTTAGGTTTTAGATCTCCCAAATAGAGACAAACGCGGCCGACCCGACAGAGACACAATCATTGTGTGCTGTTTCGAACAGGATGCTCATGAAACCTTCTCTAGACGAATGCTCAAACGAGCGAGGCAAAGCGTCAACTCATCTCAGCAACATCCTACAACTTGCAACTCACAAAATATCTGCGTGCTCGTCGACGGTCTCCCGTGAACGCCGACGTCTCCTGTATGACAGTTGAAAATATTCCTATATTCAGTATTGTGAATTCAACTTTCCAGTTTTCCAAGTTTAACGCCATCCCTTAACATGTCCCGTGGAAGTAGTGCCGGTTTCGATCGGCATATTACTATATTTTCGCCGGAGGGCCGCCTCTACCAAGTTGGTGAGAACATGAATTATGTTAAACGCTCCTTTCAAGTAGCGCTTATCGTTGAAAACTGTTAACTTAATTAAGTCTTAACTAACTTAATTAACTTACTTAATTAAGACGCAAGTAGGTACACCTCCGAAAAATTACTAAAGTTGCCGATGCAACTTGACGTAGGTATTTGTAATGCCGACCTGTAGAGCAGCATTGCAGCATGGCTCCCGAATGGATAGTTTTATGCAGGTTTTACGTTTGCAAGTAATTACTTACATTGCCTCGTCTCCTTGAGTTCTAAAAGGAGAGTAGGTATCCACTATCCAGCGCGTCGAACCTTAACGTCGGGTTAGGTCGATTAGGCTTGACCTGTGGACGTCATGGTCTTGGCTGATCTAAGGCAGCTTCGAACTATGACGTCACAAAAATATTCATTGGCGATTCCGGAGTTTGACGAATGTAATTTTTAGCTGACATGTTGGATCTGGCGTTTCAAAGAATCTGCTTAATCCCAGAATATATAATACAGACAATATTATAACATATTGTAATATATAACGTATAATAATATTGTAATATATGAGAATAATATAATATATGGTATTATAATATTATGAAATTATATTATATTATAGTTTATTGTCAAAACCAGTGGTGCGTAGATAATAAACAATACTTCCGTAATTTGATACATAAATTTCTGATCTAATATACCTATTTTGACTAATATGGTGGCTACGATGATATAGAACGTCAAAAAACTCGCAATGCAAATTTTAAAACCCGCCTAAAATCAAAGTAAGTCCAGATGCCGGAATATAGAAAATATCTTCGTGTTCTGCAATGTGAAACAAAGATTTTTAGACCAAGAATGCTCAAATCGGTTTGTTTCAGTGGCTAGAATATTAAAATAGAAAACGCAATTAAATTAAAGGGACACTAATGCATTAATGTGCTTTCGGAGCTGTCCCGGACTAGGTTAAATTTGTCTGAAAGTTTCAACAAGAAAATTTTAGGCCGTTTAAGAGAAAAAGTGTTCACAGCGGTCGGCGAGCTATGGCCATTTTTGTAAATGCTCAGACAGACACACAAACACTTGTTCTGGAAGTGATTCTGAGTGAGAGTGTTTACAATACTTCTATTTACTTGGTAAAAAACCATGATACATTTTCAATTGCCTCGATTTTTGTTTCAGAGTATGCGTTTAAGGCTATCAACGCTGGGGGTCTAACATCGATTGCAGTGAAAGGGAAAGATACTGCTGTTATTGCTACTCAGAAGAAAGTACCTGTAAGTTTAGCATTTATATAAGTCTCTATCGCTTTAGTTTCCTCTGTCGCTCCCTGGTAGGTTTGTCAATCCCAAGTCTGTTTTTGGATATTTCAGTAAAATATGAAGTGAGTAAAGTAATCTGTCTTTCAAGGCGACCAAAGTTGTTTTGGGCGTGCCCTGCCACCCTCATGGAGAGGGTCAGAACTAATCAGGACCTGTAGCACTGGACTCACAGTACTTATTTACTGAGTAAAAGCTGATGGCTTCTTATCACTCACCGTTTTCAGTTGTAGAAAGACAGGATCCATCGCCTCCAACCTATTTTTAGTAGGCACAGAGTGCGTTGAACAAGCTTGATTTTCTGTTTGGATAGTCTGTCTGTTAAGAGGCAAACAGACTTCGACCAATTTTCAGAGCAGATAATTTTCATTTTTCTAGATCGTGGATTTTTGTAACTGTTATCTGCTAGAAACATTATTTGACAACTATTCTATCCTTTTTCACAACCATAAAATCCCCAAATAGTCCATGTCAGATAATTGCGAAAGAGAATTAAAATTTCAGCTTCAGCAATAAATGAGACTTGAGGTTCACTTGATAACGCAGTTTGAGACTGTAGGCTATTTGTTCGACTGAGGGGAGGCACCAGCGTAGCAGGGCAAGTGGATAGGATCATTAACAAGGAATTCTTCCTGGGAAAGAAGTCTCATTTACCGTACATTTTCCAGAACCCTTTCTAATATCTACCCATGGGTATGGCGTCTGAGTTCCATCAAATGCGTTTTTCGATTCCCGTCCATTTGAAAATGTTCTACTTTTCATTTTCTGTTCATCTCTATTTAATCACCCTGTTAAAAAATTATTTAAAGTTCCTTGCCGTAATGAAAAACTTTTTTGTTTTTCTCAGGATAAGCTGTTGGACCCATCAACTGTTTCACACCTTTACAAGATAACAGATTACATTGGATGCGTCATGACAGGAATGATCGGTGGGTGGATTCAGGGCATTCTCGACATGTTCGATTACTTTTTCCCTGTGAAAATAATATTTTATAACGGATATTATAATGGATATTATCCATAATATTTTAATACGTATGGAGAGTATGGTTTCAATGGCACTGCCTGAAGGGATAGTTTCCAGCTTGCCTCCACTATGGGCCGGATAGAAAATTATTGGAAATCACATTGCAAAATTACTAGGAGTTTTATTAAGATTAACACTATTTTTCGTTAATTAATATTATTGCCCGAGATTAATTGGCTTTACTGTTCTGCCAACAGCCGATAGTAAATCGCAAGTGCAACGTGCAAGACACGAGGCGTCCTATTTCAAGCACAAATTTGGTTACGAGATACCGGTGGACGTGCTGTGCAACAAGATGGCCGACATTTCACAGGTGTACACACAGAATGCTGAAATGCGCCCGTTGGGATGCAGTAAGTGGCGTTTAACCTTTGCCTCATGTCCCCTTGACAAGCATGGGATGCGGGTAGCTCCAATATAACTGAAGATAGCGGTTTTCTTAATCGGTAGTCATGGTGAAATCCTTGAAAGAAGTTTGAAGATTCAAGTTTATTGGTATTGGTGAGATTAGATTTGCTGTGAACAAGTCTTCATTGGTCAAAGCCCTTTCAATATTTTGAGGGATCCCATATAGTTTTCCATGGTTTGCTTTCAATACTGGTATGATCTTGATCAATTTGGGCCTGTTTGCCTATGCCCCCCTCTATATCTTGCTTGAATTTTAATACACATAAACAAATGCACCTATGAATAGCCGTGGAATATTTGCAACCCATACACGCACCTTCTCTATGTAGATATAGCACCTTCAGAAAAGCACCTTTGTCATGTCAGGCTGGTTGAGTTCATTAAAAATCTTTTTCACTTCACACCCTAGGATGAAAGCATTCATCTCTGCATTTAAATCATTTAATCTCTGCATTTAAATTGAATTAAAAAAATGGCGCCCGCCAATGATAGTGTTGTGTGTGACGTCTGCAATGAATTAGTGAAAATAACCCGTAAAACTGCATATTGTTTTTCGAAATGTGGTCGGGTCGCTCATGACAGCTGCTTCGCTGACTGGCAATCTTCAAATGCATCTAATTCGGCCTCTGGCTTACCGTCGGATGCATGGAAGTGCAGTAAGTGTGCACCATCTGTCTGTCCTACAATCCCTGAGAACCTGGCATCTGGTCTGGCTGATCTGTCGGAGCTCGACTTGGATAACGTGGATAATCGCGAGCTTTTAATCCAATTGACGAAGCAACAATCTGTTGTAATTAAATTTCTATCATTGCTGAGTAAACAGAGCGTTTCACATGAAAAAATTAACAAATTATCGGATGACAACATTTCTCTACGAAATCGCATAACTGAACTGGAGGACCAGGTAGCAAAGATCAGCTCAATGTTTACAGATGGTACTCAGCCTGCAACAAGATTATCCATGCTCCCAACGCTTGGCTCTGGCACTGGATCTCCCCCTGCCCAGGAGAGTCCAGCAGTGACGTCCGCTCCCACTTCAAGAATTTTCACGTCAAGTTCGAACAACAGTGATGCAATATGTACGGATAACCCGCCTCACGGTGCTTCAATGGAACGTCCTGCACCATCGTATGCGAATAAATTAAAGCGCAATCTAAAAACTGCAGTCTCAAGTAATGTGGCGCCGTCTCCAAGGACGACAACCCCTGTGGGCCCACATCAAAGGAAAAACCGGCCGTGCTTAACTGGGCAAAATAAATCGCGCGGTATCAAGGTTGCGAAGCGTACGAAGTCAATTTTTGTATCAAGAATTGATCCTGACGCCAGCTCCTCTGACTTGGCTTGTGCAATTAGCGAGCTCAACTTGAACTACCTGAAAATCACTAAACTGAAAACCCGGAGACCCTCGTACAGCTCGTTTCACGTAAATGTATTCGAGAGCGACTTCTCGCAAGTATTTTGCACCGAAGTCTGGCCAGAGGGCTGCTTAATCTCAGAATATTACGGCCGTGTTACGGATTCGCAATTATCCGACCCGAATGACATCTATACAGCGGATCGGTCTGGAGATAAAGCATGACTAAATAATTTGAATGTGTTCCACACCAACGCCCAAAGCTTGTCTAATAAAATGAATGATTTTAACGCCTTCTTGGCGACTCGGAATGATATCAATGTGGTCTGTGTGACCGAGCATTGGTTAAATAATGATGAAATAACTCACCACGTTCCTACCAATTTTTCGCTTGCCTCTTGGTATGCAAGAAGATCGTCTGTACACGGCGGATCCCTGATTTATGTGCGTGATCCGTTGGGTTATCGACGTTTGACTGACATTGAGGAACTTACCATCGAAAATGTAATTGAGTTCTCTGGCGTAGTCCTACTGGAAACAAATATTGTAATTTGCTCCATCTACCGCAACGGCTCCCAATTGTCTGCCCCGGATAAAAGACTGGCCGACGATACATTTGAGCTCATGCTTGCTTCGCTCCTGCGACATTACAGGGCCCTAATCGTGCTGGGAGATTTCAACATCCACTTTGAGGTTGCGTCGGCGGAGGTCGCCAGGTTCGATAATTTGTTATCATCCTATGGCCTTCGGTTGACGATTGAGGAACCCACAAGACTCACGGCCTGTCTGGACAACATCATCACGAACGTTCCGGGGGATATGTTTCGGTCTTCCATTGGCGATACTCACTTCTCCGATCACCGCGCTCTAGAATGCACGGTTGTTGTGGACGTGGGAAAACCGAAGGATGAACTGAGATTAGTGCGACGCACCAGCGAGGCAAACTACGCTTCTCTTCAATATGTACTTGGATACACCTCTTGGTTGGATGTCTACAGCTTACCTGATATTAACGACAAGTTTGACTTATTCCTCCATATTCTGCGGTCTTCCGTCGATCAATGTTTGCCATGGACTTTCAAGAAATTCGGGACTCAACACCGAGGCTCTACCTGGTTTTCACCGGAACTGAAAGAAATGCGAAATGAATTGAATAAGATATATGAGGAGCTTCACATTGCTGCCGAGTCCTCTGCTTGTCGTGAGCGGCTTCGTGCAAAAAGGAAGCTCTACAAAAAAGCCCTGAAAGATGCAAAGGTGGCCAGCAATGACGAATTCATCATTGGATCTGACAACATGGCCCGGGCGGCCTGGCGTGTCATACGCTGTGAAACCGGTGGTAAAACGCTGAAGACCGGGACCTCTACAGAAATCGCCCTGGACCCAGATGAGCTGAATGATTTTTTTGTGGCGCAGCCTGAGGTGCTCCTGAATGCCTTGCCTGCTCCGGACTACGACCCTGAATATTTTCTTCGGAACCTACCTCGACCTAGGACTAAATTTAGTTTCCGTCCTGCTACCGTTGAAGAGGTGTTCAAAATCATAATGTCGATGAAGCGCTCTAAATGTATGGACGCCTATGGATTCAACGCTGAAATATTGGCTGCATCAGCGCAGTTCATCTCCGAGCCGTTAACCAGCCTTATCAACGGCTGCCTCGAGCTGGGGGTCTTCCCAGACACCCTCAAAATCAGTAAGGTGATCCCTGTCCACAAGAAAGGGCCAACCAATAGGGCTGAAAACTTCCGGCCGATCGCTCTGATTCCACTACTGGCGAAAGTTTTCGAAAAAATACTCCTTGCTCGCCTTTGGGACTTCATAGATGACTCGGGGATTTTGGCTGAGGAGCAGTACGGCTTCCGGTGCGGCAGGACGACGCAGCAGGCTGCGGCTGCTTTGGTGCGTGGATGCTTTGGAGGTTTGGAGGAGAAGAAAAAGGTGGGAGCCTGGTTCCTCGACCTCTCTAAAGCTTTCGATTGCTTGTCTCCGGTGATCCTTGTGGAGAAGCTCCGTCATTATGGCTTTGAGGAACGCGCCGCATCCCTCGTCAGCTCTTATTTGGACGGTTGGAAACAGTTTGTGGACGTCAGCGGTCGCTGCTCATCGCTGCGCAGCATTCGGACAGGGGTGAGGCAGGGCTCAAATTTAGGGCCGGTTTTGTACCTCCTCTATGTAAATGACCTCCCACACATGCTTCGGAGGTATCCAGTGAAGTCCTTCCTGTTCGCGGACGACACTGCGTTCATGATCGCCGCGCCTGACCTTGTCGAGCTGCAAGAGAGCGCAGATTTCGTGGGCCGGCTTATTGCGGGATGGTGCTGCAGCAACAGGTTGACGCTGAATCAGCAGAAGACTCAGGAGCTGATTTTGGACTTGCGGGGTTGTTCGGCGGCGGTCGTGGAGTATCTTGGCCTCGTCATCGACTCCCGGCTATCTTGGCGGCCTCACTGTGAGCGTGTTGCGGGGCGGCTCGCGTCCGTGATCTGCATGCTGCGCCGGGCCTCTGCGTCGGTCTCTTCATCGGTGCTGAGGACCCTGTACTTTGGATGCTTCCAGAGCCTGCTGCACTACGGTGTGCTCCTGTGGGGGAACGCGGTAGATTCATACCGCTTGCTCGGCATGCAGAAGAGGGCGGTCCGGGTTGTTGCTGGCGTTGGTCGCCACGACTCGTGTCGGCCCCTCTTCAGGAGACTGGGGATCCTGACCCTTCCCGGAGTGTTCGTCCTGGAGCTGCTGCTGACGATTCACCGCACTGCTGGAGAGTTTCCGCGCTCTGGTCTGCTCCACGAACATGGCACGAGGGGCCGTGACTTTCTCCGACCTGACCGCTGCCGCCTGGCAGCATCCCAGCGCCTTAACATCGATTTTCTCGGGTCCAGCTTGTACAATGGCCTTCCCGGGGCCTTCAAAGCGTTGTCACATGATAAATTAAAACACAGGCTGAAGAACATTCTAGTCAGTAATCCCATATACAGTGTGGATGAGTTTTGCGAACTGAACCTGAAAGCCATGCAGTGTTAAGTACTGTTGTACAATTGCACTTATAAATAAATAAATAAATAAATAAATAAATAAAGAAATGTCCGTACGCTGCACGCTAAATGAAGCAAAGCACATATAAGAATTAAATCCTTAATTGACTAATTTTGTCTATTAAAAAAAAAGCTGCTAAGTAGATTGGTGACATGGGTACATTGTTCTACTCGGGCTATTGTACAAAACGCTCACTGTCTAAAACCCAAATTCGCTGTCAGCAGTTTGAGCCCAATAGTGGATTCGCTCGTGTGAAAAGTCCATATCAAGAGTTTTGGAGGGAATGCAATCTGAGAGGAAGTTTAACTTCGGATATTTTCTTCTCTATCAAGTTTTTCCCTAAAACCCATAATTTGACCATAAAACCAAGAAAACTGCGGAAAAAAACGCTATTTTTCCTATATTACTATCCCTCAAATTGCAAAATCTCGAAAAACGTCAAGTTATATTTTGCCTGTTGTAGGTATGATCTTGATATCGTACGACAAGGAAAAAGGCCCGATGATCTACAAGACTGACCCTGCAGGCTACTATTGCTCTTTTAGAGCCATCAGCGTTGGCTCCAAGCAGGTGGAGGCTAATACGTATTTGGAGAAAAAGCTCAAAAAGAACAAGACGTACACTAGCGATGAAGTTGTACAGGTAATGTTTTCCTATTATTATGTTTGAGTTCTTGCCAGAAAACCGGCCCTCTATTGTTAAGAATCCAGAAAATAATATTATTACATCATTTAGGGGCAAAAAATAGCTTTAAAACATGTGCCACACTTGGGGTTTGAAAGGCTGTAATTTGCACCCCTGGTTACTTTGTGTGCATTTAGTGCCAGCCGGGTGCAGTGGAAAAAACCAATTGGGAATGATTTTTAATGAAATATTATTTGGAATCTGAATCTGTTATAAAAAACGCTGCTAAGTAGATCAGTGGCGCTACACCTAGTTGGTGTAATGGGCTAGTGGTAGTAAGTAGATCAATCAACCGTACCTATCTAAGAACCAAGGCCAAATTCTCAACTTTTTCCAATTTTGGTTTTGCTGATTCGGGTAATACGACCCAATTCTGTAAATTTAAGATATTGGGTGGACAGAAGTTTTTGTGGTTATTCCAGCAAGCGGAAAACAAATTTTGTGGCTCTTATGGTTTGCGACTAATAAGGAATTGTAGAAATTTTAGAAACTCAAAAATGTCTCACTAAAACTTTAATAAATCCTAAACGGTTGAAGCTATCAGCGTGGCGATGGTCTCAATCAATTCAGCATCGAAAAATCAATAGAAAATGATGCCTCACATGGCTATGTTTGCTAATTTCCTGAAAAACATGCATTTTTTCCACTTCAACAGCTGTTTTACTGTCCTTAAAATTAAGGTAGGGTCCTGTCGAGACGTTAAGATCAACTAGATATGGAACGTGATTTTTGGTACAAATTCTATACATTTATACAAATTTTAATTTTTTTTCCTTACCAATTACAAAGGTTTATTTCTTTGAAAAAATAAACCAAAATAGGGGCTCTCAATTGAAAAAATTAGTTTCGTGTCAATATGATTGGCAGAAAAGAATTTCCCCTGTATTAAACTTGAATAATTATGATGAATTACATTGGTCAAACCTTTCTTTGTGGCCAATAATAAGGAGTGCTGCTGTATTCCACCTCTTAGTCTTGTACAAAACCCGTTGAAATCGCCCATGGTTAACAATTTATCGTTCCTCACTGGGTGATTCAACAGTTTTTCACGTACCTGATGCCTTTATGCCCACAAGCATCCTGGATTCCCCTGAAGAGGCAATAATCGGGGAAGCACTTGGGAGATTATCAATACACCTAATGGGACGGCTTAGTGTTATCCGTCTCATCCTCAATAATATTATATTATGATTTGACGTCGGAAAAGTAATATTCTTTGTGTCTTAGCTCGCGATATCCTGCCTGTCTGCTATTCTCTCTGTGGACCTGAAGCCCTCGGAACTCGAAGTTGGCGTTGTAACCGAGGAAGAGCGCAAGTTCACGTGAGTAATAGTTTTTTGTTCGGGCATACTTCCAGGTCTTTGAACAAGCAGGGCGTAGTCGCATGATGCCTAGGCCAGCTGAAAAATTATGTCATCTGACGGGTCAAATATGATCAATATTAGTGACGAAAATAGTCTATTGCTGTTTTGTTTTATCATTCAAGAAACCTTAGACATCGCTAAAGAAAAAAAATTCTCCTCCCCCCCAGAAAATTTAATGGTTTACTTTTCAAGGTACGTAGAATCCCAAAATCGAATAAAGACAATTGTCCGTATGCCGTCTGCACCTTTTCTCAGAGATGGTGGGTCATCTTGAAATTTTGAGGGTGCATCTACCTTGGTCTCAAAAGGCCCAAATCTTTAGCCAAATCGCTACCTCAACTCTAAAGGTCTAAGTTTTAAAAAATTTGTATTAAGTACAACCGCTTTGTGTTGCATATTTGTTTACTGATTTTTTAATGCTGATTCGAATGAGATTTTTAAGGGTTTTCAAAGTTTTTGTGTTGAAAATTTGGAGTTAAAATTTGGACGTACAGTCAGATGAAATATCCGTAATTGCGGTTTTTCAAGGGATGCATGCGATTGAGAATCGATCACTTGAAATTTTCTTCTCTGTCATTTTTTTCTCCCTAAAACCCATATTTCAGTTGTTTTCCCCTTCAAATTGACCTGTCCATCACCGGGGGGAAGTGAGGTATCTTTGGTGTTTTTCAGTCAATAGCTAAAGATGGTTGCCAAAAAAACTGAAGGATAAGTAATCCAAAATCAGACGACCTCACAATTCCTTTCCCCTGTTATTTTGACGTTTCCATAAGTTTTGGTTCATTTTTCTTAAGGAATGAACCTTTTTTTTTATTAGCGGATGGCAAGGAAAGTAAAAATGTTGTCCTATAAAATTATCCGAACTTCTTGAAATTTCTTGCAGATTGCTGGGCGAGGCAGAGCTTGATCGTCATTTGACTGCTATCGCTGAAAAGGATTAACAGCTTCGCAGCCCACCATCAATTTACACAGGGCTGTCCAGGATGACGTCATCGATCTTCATTGAACAATCATGGACAACCCTTTACTCGGATTTGTTTCTCATAATTCACTTAAATCTTAATTTTTTAATTTCCACTCGGTCAATTTTTTTTCTTTTTGAATCTGCAAATCAGTTATCAACTCGTCATTTCGTTAGTGTGAACCAAACGTTCTGCTGTTGATCGAATTGTGCGCCGTTTCGCCACCAATCGGTAGCTTGTTGATAGAAACTGTTCATCATTGTCATTAACTCGGAGTTGGAATAAATTTTTACTAAAAGTATTGAAACTGGTTCCCGGGTTATTACTTCATTGTTTCATTTCCTTCTACCAGCAGGATGACAGTAGTACAGGGGTGAGTTTTTGAAAAAATGAAACAAACAATCTTCGTGGCGTCAGGTACGTCTCTCTTGCAAAAGGTCGTTTGTTCAATTCTACTCTGAACTTCTAAATTTTTTTCAGCTTTATACACTCGTTATACCCCTAGACGGCTCGACGTCAAAACTATGAACGGTTTTCTCTAATTGAAAAGTGGGATTGGGCGCTTTCACCTATTTGAGCTTCTATGAGTGTTCCATGGGTTCAGAGCCCCGCCATCTGTGCAATTTCGATCACCACCAATAGTTAGGCCGATCTAGGGATGTATACTACACATTCTTATTATGGGATTGTTGCAGTTTTTGCAAAAAATGGTTTAGTAAAATGTCATATCACAAGATCTCGAGCAAATATATTTTCAGAGAGTTACTGTAGACAGAAAATGAGAATTTATAATACTGAGAAACCTGTGCTTTTATTTATAATAGTCATAAATACAGAAAAACAAAGGTTAGATTGATAATTTCTCGATTTATATGTGGAAATCACTGAAGTCGTAATTTTTTCGAAGGTCTAGCCTTTCAGGCTGCATTACTGACATCTGGCCGTCTAGGGTTAACGTGAAGTGGACCTCCTTTGTAGTTCTTCCATGGTTAAAAGCTGCGCGGCCATTTTTCCCCGGTCAGCAATGCTATCGAGGGGCAGAGTAGTGTTAACAAATAGCTTAACCACAAACCAACAGAGAGCGTTTCATAACCCCCAAGAAGGCAAAAATGATCATGGCCTCGCATAAGAGGCAGACACGCTAACAGTAGAGATCAAAGTTCCCAACGTACCTCGAAAGATATTTTCAATTTTGAGACCTTTCAATTGTTGGTTTCTGCTCTAGCGAGAAGAGGAAGACAACACCAGTGACCTCTACCTTTTGTTTGAGAACTAGACTAGTTCCTTTTGTTGCCCCTCGAGAGTGCGATGTGTCATAACTTCACAGAACTTCATTTGGAGTTGGCCTTCCTTCTGGTTCTTCCATGGTTGTACGGTTCGGCTACCCGTCGGTTCCCCGAAACGAGCAGAAAACAATTTTTTAGGCTACTCTGTCATGAAGACAGAAGAAAAAGGAGTAGTGTCCGGCTCTAATATTGAACCATCTGTTGTATCTCTCATTGAGTGGTTCGATCGTCATCAGTCGATTTTCAATGATTAGTAACCATTTATTATTTACGAACACATTGTAATTCATCACACTGCATTGTGAAATATTACGAGTAGATTCCTACTGATTTGGCGGTTTTACAGGGCAATGTCAAAATCTGGTGTCATGAATGAATTATATTGACTCGATACACATGATAAGTGAAGACTTCATAAGGTAAAATACGCATGAACACGGTTACGGTATGTAGGTACATTAGGTGTAAACCTTTATCTCAAGAATTCCATCTTGGTAGATTAAAACATCAATAGACTTAATAGACTACCTACTTATCAAAAAGATACAACATACATTTAGATTGCCCTTACTCGAATGAGCCATACTAGGATTCTAAGTTGGTTTTCAGTCCAGTCCATTTTCGATCATTTGAGCCATTGAAATTAAGGGCATCCAAGTAAAATCCTCTCCGAATTCACAATTAGTTACCAGATAGAACCAAAAATACAAAAGTAGTTATACATAATGTATTAAATAAATAAAATATCACCATACATATCACTGTTAGATAGCTCTGTTCGATGATAGAGAATATTCATTGCTTCTTTATGGGTATTACAGCCAGAAATGATTATCGGCCTTGGTTTAGCAAACATTCCAGTGAAAGAAATTTGAAAAATTTGATAATTAAGGGAGATGTGGCCCTTTTTGTAAATGCTCAGTTACCTACTCCTCCATAGTTGATTCTGAGTCGAACTACCATATTCGTGAAATTCACCCGGATCCGGGTTTTGCTTTTATGACTACTACAATTATACATCAGTTTACTTCGAACAGATTTGAATAAACATTTATCATCATCATCATTATTTATTTATTCCATTTTTTTTTTTTTTTTGTAGTAAAAGCTCCTCACGTCGCTCCTCACTACAGAGAAGTTTGAAACAAAACGCCTTAAAAATGTAGTTTCTTCACTACAGTTTGATGATTACCAGAGTTGGGCAGTAATTAACTACGTGAGTAATTAATTACATTTGTTGTTACCGAACTTAATTCGGTCACAATTTCAATTACAAGAGATTGTAGTAATTGTAATTGCTATGCACGAATACGCTATTCCCTCGAAGGAATTATTGTTGGGGCCCGCAATTATTACTCAACAGCAGGAAGCAATTGCAATTACAATTAATTGTAATTGCCAAGTAATTCAATTACAATTCCTATTGAATGAGTTGTCTCCCCTACTTTGAGGAAAACATTTTGACACCTTTTTCAACGGAATTTGTACTTTAATTACTTTGATTGTAATTGTAATTCAATAACATTCCAATCTAATGAATTGTAATTTTGATGCAATCACTTGCCTAAAAAGAGAATTTTTAATTGGTAACTGAATTACAATTACTTGTTGGATCAAAGTAGTTGCAATTACAAATTAAAATCACAAGTAATTGAAATTTCTTGGTTTCAATCACAAATTGCAGAAATCGCCAATTAATTGTAATTGAAATTAAATTCTGCCCGTGCCTTAGGCAGTTTGCTACTTTCGTACTCATTCTTCTCTCAGTTTGCTATTATCCTGCAGGATGATCCTACTATCTTGGGTTGTTCAAGAACTCTCTCAAGGCTCTTCTCCAAGGAAAAAAATCCCACATCAGTCTAGTTCAACATACGCATCAAGCCAACGCTGAAAAGACTTTTCTTAGTTACACCTGGTAAGCTTTGATTTATTGCTGGTCTTTCGAATTGGACTAACTGATGATGGATATTTTCCTCCTAAGAGAATCGAGCGCTTGATCCAATCAAGATAATAGGATCATTCTGCATGATAAAATATCGAAAAGAAGAATAATAACGAAAATCTGTTGATTTGCGATGCTTAGCTCCCATTCCCATTTTCGCCCTGGGCCTTTTTACCTCCAGGGTACCCAACAATTTTATTATTACCAGTTCATCTTTTTCAAACTTTATTCAAAACTGCAATAAAAACAATCAACGGTACTCTGCTACTAGACATTGGCGGTCAACAAAGAGCGCTGTTGTTCACAGTCATTGTGTCTGCATTGGCCAGCCAAATCTGCTCCTGCAAGAACGTTTAGAGGCCCCAAATTGACAAATTCAGGATACCAGGCTCACACCAGTACAAGGTCAAATGAATTGATACTTTGATTTGATGAACCACAGCTGAATCTAAAGAGGCCTTTTCGAAGTCGATAAAATGGAACATTAATGGAATAGGTTATTCTAAAATGTTCATTACTCCTTAATCTGTGCCTATTGCAACGCTGAATTTCTAATTTGATTTTATCTGATATTGGTTATTTAATTATCATTTAACAAGGTAAATATTAATATAACCAACTGGCATAACAAAAACTGCTACTTTATAATATCACTAAGCGCACAGTAACTGGCATGAAAGGCACGGAAAAGAAAATTTACCACGATCACTCATCTGAACACACCATCAGGGTTCGCATAGCACTGACTTACCTTTACCCCACGACTTTTTGTCGATGCAATTGCAGTGCCGGTAATTACATTCAAAGACGGGATAGCATCAATGCCACCCCTCGCTTATCTAGATCAATGAATGAAGAAAACATCTCAAGTATTTAGCTAAGTAAGTACCTGTCTTTATACGTGTGGCTATTTGAACCCAATTTTTTTTATGCATGCTAATTGTTGCTGTTAACCAATAGTGAACATGGTAGCCTTTTCCGCAGCTTTCCGTAACCTCACAAGGACATATGAACCCAGCTTGAGAGGGTGCGAGAGACGCTTGATACATATTACCTTAAAAACGTCGGTTTTTTTCGACAAATTTTAAGGAAATTATTTTATATTTTGAAATTTTATGCTCAAAATAAATTATCAAAATCTGTGCCTATTTCATATGGTCTTTTAGGAAAACGGTCAGTAAAGATAGAAGAAAACCAAAGGCTTTTTGTAAAAGAACGTTTGAAATGCCGAACCGATTTTAATTATAATCAAGTATTTATTTTGATTATAAGTAAGTATTTATAAGTAAGTATTTATAAGTAAGTATTTATTTTGATTATAAGTAAGTATTGTTCATACAAATTTGAAAATGTTCATCACTTATAAATCCTAGCCCTCCTCAGCACTCAGAATAATTATTCTTGGCTTAATTACGAATCGGCCCCCGTGCTGAGGAGGGCTCGGATTTACAAGTGATGAACATCTTCAAATTTGTATGAACAATACTTACTTATTTTTCCTAATATGTGCTTATTTTTTCAAAACATTTAGTTATTTTTTTCGAAATATCAATTTTATTTTGCAAAATAGGTACCTACAAATTTATTTTTCCATTTTAATGAAAAACATTTTTTTCTTCAAAAAGTCAAATAATTACCGCATTTAAAACAGTGCGCCGCCGTATATTTTTTCCACCTATTGACTCTATTTTGTATTTTGGCTAACTTGAAGGCTAGGTACAAGGATCAAAAAATGTCAAAAAACACCTCATGCAAATTTTAGAATTCGAATCAGAATAAAACCAGAATAAAAAATATCAATCCAAGACTTTTAAAATCAAGAACGCTAACTAAAATTGGTTCATTTTCAGGACCAGAAAAAGTAATGAAATTATGAATCTAAAACTCTAAAAAAAATCCATTATCATGGAATTATGTGAGTAGTCAAAATTCTTGCTTACACAAAAAATTCGCTTTGTTTTCTCCTTAAATTTTGAATTATGTGACTATAGTCCTAAGTAAAAAAGAATGAATTTTGTAGAAACATGTAATTTGGGTCAAATACGTGAAAATATGTACCAACAAGTATAGCAGAAATAACTCAGTAAGTCCTGATGCGTATTTGTGTACCTACTTGAATTTTTCATTTATTTTAGACACTTCTGTAATCACATAAAAATCACCTACTGATGAGCATAGACCAACAAAATTTCAACGTTTCAAATTTTCAACAATAATTTTCAGAAAAGTTTGTGACAAAAACGACTTTTCGAAGTTTTATCTCAAGCGTCTTCCCATAACCCTTTTGACTGATGTGAGCAGCTGGATCTCGAGGATGCTCAGGTGAATGTCCGCATAACCAACGGTACAACCTAGCTCGAATTTTTTGAGAAATTCAGTGAAAATGTCGGGATTTTTAGGCTTTTGATAAACAGTGGATTCTTTAGAATAGAGCCAATCTTGAATGATCAAAATCGGTTCAATATTTCAAACGCAACTTTTGGGAACCAATCGTTTTCGGTCTTTCACAAATTGAATTTGAAATATTGAACCTATTCCGACCATTTAAAGCTTGTTCTCCTCTCATCAATGTTCTCTGTGCACCAATAACCTAAAAAAACGGGTGTACTGAATCATTTCAAGTGACTACCTACATTTTTTGAAAAATTCTAGGTCCTTTCTTCAGGTCATGTTTACACCCACTCGTGGATCCCCTTCACCAATCCTGTAGGTTGGGTTAATATTATACGTAATCTGTAAACCTTTCTGTGCCGCAAGTACAAACTGCCATTTCCTTCAACATTACCGACGTGTTCGTCATCACCTAATTGATAAAATATATTATGTAGGTAAGTTTCACACGAGTATCTAATCGAATAATTTTACACTATAAACATTGAAAATAATAATTTCATCATTGTGCAACAGTAGCAATAGATACAAACAATCGACTTCAAAAGAACAGTCTCAATCTTCAGATTGATGTCAGTATACGACACCCGTGAACGCTTACAGAACACCACAGAGTCTTCCCGAGCTTGGGTACCTATCTACATTTTTGTCGCACACGAATGAACATAAAAAACGATTCTGATCTTGGAAGAAGTAATCACGTGCATCAAGGAAGGTAGACACGGGGTTCAGGATGATTGAAGCTGGCTTATTGTGCTACATCGTGGAATCTGCATCGGTTACCTATTGTTTTATGCTATCTCAAGGTATTCCCAATACCGTCATCGGTATCTCTCTAGGCTTTGTGGGGCGTTTGTTTTTTCAATGTCCATTTGACCAGATGCGGGCTTACCCTTCACTGGACCGAATGAGGTCCGCTGAGAAAATAACACTTCCATCATAAGGTGCTGGAATGATACATTGATTTCAACCAAAGGGGCCACGATGAATTTGATTTTAGGGGCGGGGAGAGCGATATGGCATCTCACTAGGCCCAGTGGGCATTTGGCAACTCCACTCCAGCAATTCCACCGGCGAAATGTGATCTCAGGCTTTTCCACTAGTCATCAAGTCCACCACTTGAACAAAGTCTGCCACGACTATCATGAAGTTGAACAAAACTCCACCTAATGATTGGTATAATCGTTACTTCTCTAAATACATAAAACCTTTACAAATGGTTGCCTGGATAAAACAGGGTTTCAATGCTGAATGAAGTCCTCAAATGGTCGAACAAGAGACACATCAAGGTATCAACGATCACAAGATCTCTCCATTGAGGAGTGATTTGGCTGAAGACCAAATTTATACCTTCATTTATAAGCTGATGAAAGTTTACCCCACTCAGTCGGTGACATTGCATACTAAAACTTTTGGGAGAACCCGCATCACGATCTACTATTTTTTGAAGCTCATCTTTCAAAAACCGGTTGATGTGATTGGCAAAAACTTTCGAGTAGGCAGTCCAGTCTAAGTGCTTGTATGGTGAAAAATAATTTGGTTGAGACTAGACTAAAAATGGAACGAAGCCTCGCAAACCACATTTATCTGTTTCAACTTGTTCCTTAGATACAATAATGTTATGAGCTTCCTCATTTCCCGTTTGAAAACATCTTTCTCAAATTTGAAGGGCATTCCTGGGAATTTTGGTTTTACATATCAGCTCTTGAAATGCATGACGTCACAGACCTCTAAACCCCTCTTCTGTTCTAGTTGGACGGGGGTGGGGGGGGTGGAGCTGTGGGTGGTCCAATGCCACCTTGATCATGCCTGTGATGTTATCCCCAGCCAGTTCGTAACCTCCCGACCAGACCAGTGGTACCAACAATCATGAGCTGATGATGCAGTTGCACCAACTTGCCTCCCAGAACCTGAAAAATCTTACGTTTTACGCCTTGTTTTTCATAGTCCAATGCTTTTTCAAATTTTTTTTTGTGCATTTTTTCCACAAATTTCCGATTTTGAAGGTTGGTCGAGTTGGCTTGAAATTTTTTGAATATTTCCCCAAAATTTTTTTGCTTGGCTAACCATATAGGAGAGGGAGATACCGGAATTTCACTAAGCACGTTCAATAGATTCGAGTGCGGGATGGTATCAAAAGCTTCGGCCAAGTCTTCATAAACAATTATTATTAGTTTCCAATTTCCCAAGTGACTTTTTTGGCCAAGCTCATTTTTGCATCCGTACTTTTCCCAGTTAGAAATCCGAATTGGCTTCCGTTATTAATGTTTCAATCTCGCAGGGCCCTTTCTCCTGAATAGCTATTCAGTGCCAAGGACAGCTCCTCGCTTGAACATCTCTCTTTGAAATCGGTGCCTTTATTTCATCTGTAAATTATACGCTAAAACAATGACGGCACAGACTTCAAAGTTGGACGTTTAAGTGAAGAGTTGTCCTTGGTACTGAGCTATTCAGAAGAAAGGGCCCTAAGATAGGTATAGTTTCCTCATTATTACAAAAATGGCTGTGAAAATCTTTTTTCCATTTGCATTTTTTGCATTTTATTGTTACCAACAAGTTTTTTTTTAGTTGGTTTCATTTTTCGTTAAAATTAGTTTTTGATCATGGAGATACGGATTCCGGAGGGATTTCGACGCTAAATCCATAAATGTGCTCAAAAGTTGAGCAATTTCGTTTTAAAACGGAGGACTGCTGGTTTTTCGCAAAACACTTGAAACAATCGTATCTAGGGAACGGCTCAGTATAGAACAATGCAGTTGGTGGCGTTTCGTTCCATTTTTTGTCTAGTTTCGGGCAAATTGTTTTTCTTTTACTCAAAGTAAGGGATACCCTGTAGATTGGGTAAGATAGGTAGGTAAATAGAACGATTGTCATTATCGGCAATGGGAAAACTGTCGAGGGAAAAGAGCCGTAAGAGGAAAGTTTCTGGAGGAGAAAAAGTGGAATAGAAAAAATGAATTAAAAAAAAAAATAAAAATACGCCGGAAAACTAAAATTGGGAAACGGTAGCGTAAAACGACAGCAGCGCCTCCCGCGGCGGCGTTCAGACTCGAATCTCCGGCGGCCAAAGTGAGCGGGGAATGTAGAACGGCGGGCTCGGCGGGAGATGAGCGGCCGACGATACGGCGGCGTTGGCGGGATCGCCGCCGATAACGCGCGGAGCCGTCAGGTCCGGGTGGTCGGAGGAGGCGCAGCCGTCCGTGATGTACGTGGGCCGGTTGCCGTCGAGCGATGCCGGCGACGACATGTCCGACGACGGGTGGGCGAAAGGTGTCGGCAGGGCGAGCGGGGCCGGCATGGAGAGCGGAGCCGGCACGACGAGAGATGACATGCCGAGCGGGAGCGGCAACGGCGGCGGCGGGTACTGCGGCCGGTTCTCGAGCTGGGGCGGCCAGTCGGCGCTGGAGCAAAGGGCGCCGTAGACGGCGGACCGGTCGGCCGCCGCGGCGGCGAGTCTGTGGTGGACGTCGCTGAGATCGACGAACGGAGGAGGCGGCCCTTCTGCGAGGCTGAAGGGCGGCGGCGGCGGAAGAGGCGGAGGCGGCGGCGGCGGAAGATCCTCCTGATGAGAATCGCCCAGACTGTAGGGGAACGGATCGCTCAGGCGGCCCGTGTCGCCGCCCAGTGACTCGCCGGCTACGCCCACCTGGAAAAAAGCGAAAAATTCCAACATGAACATAGTACATAACATGAGCATTAACATGACACGTTGAGTTCATGTGTATCGAGCGCATTGGAAAATACCTAGGTAAGGTATGCCAGTTGTTGGCACCTCGAGGAAATTTTCGACTTTCGGCTAACCTAGCACTAACATGAAATTCCTCCATTATGTTGGGAAAGTGTTTATTCCGTGCACCGAAATATTCTCCTCTATCGGAAAATACAATTTCTTATTAAAATTTTAAATAAATAGAGAAAAACTAGTTTTTTCGAATCGTGGGTTTGTGCCAGTAGTTGACATACAGGTCGAGCCGCAGACGGACACACAGGCAATTGTTCAGGAAGTGATTTTGAGTAAAAGTGTATGAGTAAACGTGTTTTTCCATATTTTAGGACGATTACAATACTTCCATATACTTAATCTGTAAGTAGGGAAGTAAAAACGAATTTTTGTGAAACAAAAACAAGTTTTTGACATTTAACCGTGATTTAACCAAGACGAAGAACTCTCAAACCGGTTTTTTTTAGACCAAGAAAAAATAAAATAGAAAACAATAAAAGTGCTAAGATTATCGTGGGTACTGAGAGTAATTCGAATTCCGGCTCAACCGGGCGATAGGTCCTACTGAGACAAACATCCTAGGTCGAGAAATTTGAAAAAAAGTTTAAAAATTGAGGAAGCTATGGGCATTTTAGTAACTAACCGCAGACGGACACACAGACACTTGTTCAGGAAGTAACTCTGAGTAAAAGTGTATGAAAATAAAATTATTTCCGAAGCTCCGATTCGATTTTCGATTTTAGGGCGATTACAATACTTTAATTTACTCCGTAAATATGAAAGTAAAATTACCATACTGTTGAAAAGCTGAGTTTTAGGACATGTTTTCAGGAGAGTGTACATTTATCGACTAGTAAAAATATCGGTAGAAATTCGATTAAATAAAATGTAGAGTTCAACTAGCATTGTCTAATTTTTTTCGTATTGCTCTCCAGAAAAAGTCGGATGAGGTACGTTTCAAAAACGAAAATTTACGAGCGGCCGACGACGTTCTTCGATTTGAGTTCAATAAAAATTGTCTAGCCCTTTATGTGAGTTGCTTAAGTGAGTTTTCTTTATGTGAGTAGTAGTCCCCCAAAATTGTCTTAACCGGGCCCTCCTGGCAAAAATTTCTGAAAGAAAAATCCGTTGGAAATTAGCGATAGAACATTATTTTTCTTGGTTATTGACTACCGAAGAGGTTCAGTATTACGTTAGGTTAGAAGATGATAAAGAAACTTCGAATTTCTCGCACAGCATGCCAGTGTTGCGGGCTAGCGGGCTCTTCCTTGCAGGCGTTCACCCTGGGCCCCTTGTCGCGGTGTACAAAATGGAGTACAAAATACAAAAAATGGAGTTATTCGAAACATTCGGGGCTTGGGTGGTGGGTCATGGTCTAGTTCATGTGCCCAATAGGCCCGTGGGTGCCTCAGTGATTGAAGACTGTACAGGGCCCATTAAGCTCTCGTTCTTAAATAAATAAAATAAAGTCTAGGATCTATATCGATACTGTCGTAAAAGGATTTGAAAACCCCACCCACATGTAATTTCTAAAAACAACTGAACCGAGGAAAACCAGTGGTGCTTAGATAACACCCAATACTTCCATATTTTTGTACGCGAAATTTTGGAACAAATTTATTGTATTTTGACTACTTTGGAGGACACACGGATCTAAAATGTCAAAAAACTATCTATGCACATTTCACAACTCACCTAAAACCAAAATTCGTCATGTTACCGATTCAAAAAATATCTACGTATTCAACAAGGTAAAACAAAGATTTTGAGGCCGAGAACGCTCAAAAAGGTTCATTTATAAAAATAAAATAAAATAGAAAACACTGAAAATCCTAATGTATCGGAAGTACTGTGAGTAATTCGAATTACCTTTACACAGGATAACAGGCCTTGCTAAGACAAACATTCCAGTTACAGATACTTAAAAAAGGGTTGAGATTTGAGGAAGGTATGGTCATTTTTGTTTCAGGAAGCACTTTGTGTTGGGCACTTGTTTCAGGAAGCGATTCAGAGTAAACGTTTTTCTGATGGTCCGGTACGACTCTTAATTTTGAAATTAAAAACACAAGACTTGTAGTCAAAATTTTGAAGAAAATTTTGAAGAAAAAGTTCAAAATCATGTTCAAAATCCGGGTTTCAAGCGCGGGTTTGGACATTGTATAGTAAAACGGATCTGACCAGAAGACTTCACTTGATAGACGGTTGAGAGGGCAGTAGAAATAGGTATGGGTAATAATGTTTGTCTTGTAGGGAATCTACTCGAGTATGGAAAGTACCTCCTGAGCATTTTCTATCCACCGTCGGGTTCGGCGGTGGAAAGAAAATAACGAACATTGCAAATTATCTTGCCCATGTTACGTGAACCAATCGGTATTGTGCACGTCATAATAAGGTTTCTGTCAAACCAGTATTGGTAATCTGTTCGAGGACCAATGCAATCGCACGATTCGGCGTGGATAACGAGAAGGAAGTCCTGAGTCGTAATACTTGATCGCTCTTCCACTAAGCTACCTACCTGCACTGACCTACCTGCAAGCGAACATCAAACCTTTCATGACATTAAATGTCGAAAAATTTTCGAATCCAAGTGGCGCTTTGGAATCGAATTTTGAGAGGAGGATTTTAAGGTTTTAGTCTTTAGGATGAAGAGAAATTTTTCTTTTATAATATAGAATGTTCCGTAAATAGTGAACCAGCACGTTTTTCACGGTAAATATTCGGGATATCAAAAGAGTCGTACCAACTTCCTAATTTCAAACTAGAGCCCCCATTTTTACGAAGTTAATGGATGTATTGTAATCGTCCTAAAATCGAAAATCGGATCGGAGCTTCAGGAAAACTTTTTTTCAAACGCTTGGATTATTTTTACACATAACGTGACGTATTTTGATTTTAGGTGAGTTTTAAAATGTACACACCGTTAGTTTTTTAAATTTTTAATCCAAACAGCCTCCAAAGTAGTAAAAATGAAATTAAATTGTCTCGAAAATTTACGTATCGAAATATGGGAGTATTGTGTGTTATCTACGCACCACTGGTTAGTTTTGTCACTCGTCGTTTTAGAGTCGGTTTTATTTTGTACAATGATACATTATACGGACATTTTTTCAAATTGCAGATTCGGATTTCATTCCCTTCGAAACGTAAACCGACTAAATTTTACGGGGAGTTGGCGATTTTTTCCTTGGCCGACCGATTGCGATGGATTATTATCGTACAATAGGTTGGAAAGCACAGATAATCTTTCACGATAGGTATCGATTGTCGCACGTAAGGATAGACTAAATGGCGGGGTCCAGAAATACACTCGATCGACCCCAATAACGAGTTGATGCCCGACCATCGGAAAGGGGGGAAATCTGATGTTGAAAATCCCAGGTTTAGTTTCCCTGGTTGGTGAAACGGTTGGAGAACTAAAGGATTACTTCTCTGGCCTAGACTGCAAAAGTGAGGAGGTGGAGAAAAGTGGAGATCAGCCGTCCGAGTCGGATGACTATAAAGTGACGGTTTACTGCCTGAAAAGGGTCGTTTTACTGCAAAGTCTTCCTTCGACATAAAATGCAGGAATCAGCGAAGACGTTTCCACGTTGATGAAGCCGAGGGTGAGGTTGACTATCTGTCGACTATCGACATCGTCAATGCAACGGCGGCTTCAAGGAGAAATATTTTCCTCGCAACATTTCGCAATTGAATATTTCGTCGCGACGGCGGAATGCGACGCCAAGTCAGCGGTGTTGAATATTTTTGATGAAATTCAGAAAATGCAGCCGATTCCGCATGACTTTAATATTGAAGGAGAGTCGGAGTAATAAAACGCCAAATTTGAGGTTCATTTGTCGTAACCGCAAAATTCAAAACAAATTCTGAACAACTAGAGGGGTGCCCGGGGGGGTACTAGACCACCAATTAGGGCTGTTAAAGTAAGTACCTATATATCATCGGTTACACGGCATCATGACATAAGTCCATTTTTGCAACTTTTCAGGAGAGACAAAAAACTGATTCCTAGGAACGGAATAATCTTGGCATAACTCCAAAAATGTGGCCATTATCATAGAATAACTCCTATTATACCTATCTTCCTATTACAATAGAAATGGTTGACTTATGTCATGATCCGCAATAGCTGAGTTCTGCCATGATAAAAAACCCTGTTGACTTCTCGGTGAAACTAATCATTCCAATGGATCCGGCACAAAAAAACACTTCAGGAACCACCTCTAACTCAAATCGTCAAAAAATGGACGCATGTCATGATGCCGTGGAACTGATGATATCTGCAATTTTTAATGAATGGTTTAAGAATATTTTCATTAAGATGCATTGATTTAAAAAAAAATTAACAAATCCCCTTAAAAAAGTAGGGAAATTCAATTTTTTTTCTTTTTTACCGACTTCAAAAAGGTAGAGGCCAACTCAAGTTGATCGGACTCCCCTGACAACATGCCTCGAGCTGGAGCAATCAACCTATCCAAAATTATAGGATTAATCTCAACCCTTTCATGGATCGATAATTTTATGTGCCATCAGTTGCAAAGATAGGCAGTCAGTCATCTATCAAGAAAGTTGATGATTAATCACCTACAACGGTCGTTAACATAGAAAGAAAGTAAGGAAAAAATAATAAAAAAAAATTCAAAAAAGTGAAGTTGGATGATTAAAAGTGAAAGTGGATGATTAATTACCTACAACGGTCGTTGACATAGAAAGAAGGTAAAGAAAAAATAATAAAAAAATTCAAAAAAGTGAAGTTGGCGTACTATTTCGGAGCGAATCACTATGACACCGTTGCTTTATGTGCTGGGTTGAAATAATGGACGAAGGATCTTCTCAAGCCCCGTCTAAAAGACAGGATAAAGTAGGGATAATCGAAAAATGAACCTTAGTGCAGAATTAGCAGAGTCCTTTGCATACATTGAAAAACTATTCGCACAACCGATCTACTAAGCAGCGTTTTCATTTTTATTTTAGTTTCTCATGCGTCTTTTTAAAGTCGGTTTCATTTTGTGGCCAAATTGTTTTATATTGCTTTTATTTGTATTTTGCTTTTTAGTTTTTCATGAGTCTTTTTGAAGTCGATTTCATTTTTTGAGTTTTTTTAGAGGGTTTTGGCTCCTCCCACGCCAGTCAGGTGCAAAAATTCAGAGACATTCCCATTTAAGCAGTTAGTTTATCAGACTCCATGTGACAATTGCTGTTATTTTTTACATAAAATATTTTTTGACAAAATGATAAAGCTCTAAGAGACTTCGCCTAGTTTTCTACGGTTCAGTATTTTTTTTGCTGGAGCGAACCTAATTTCTCTCTCATTCTCCACCATTTTTCAACTTCCTTGAACCGGAACGATTGCCAAGGCTCATCGTCCCGTTCAGTTGGAATTTCGATTAGGTACCTACTCACAGAACTTCAGGATTCAGGATTTATAGGGATTTTAAGACACAAAAAGTCATGGCTTCACTACGATGTCGCAATGACTCGGTTAAACGCTATAGTAAATGCTAAATCAATCGCCGAGGGAAGGATTTACGCAGTTTAAATACCGAGGTACGGTGAGATACGCGTTATGTGCTTTGTTGGCAATGCGATGGTCGATGGCTCATTCTCAAAATGTCTGACCGCGCAATTGGATTCAGCAGGCCGTGATACTCAATGATTAGACAGTCGTCAGAATCGTGAATCATAGTTATTACAATCGCGTTATAGCTCCACTCGGTATATTTTCTAAATAGGAGGGGATAGATGCAAAGGTGGTTTCCGGATGTCTCGTAAAAATTTATTTAAAAATGAGATTGCTCAGCCTGAAAGCTATCAACTTGCCGATTCTAATTCAATTCGCTTTTTTATCGTCTCATAAAGCCGTGAAAAGCTTCACCTTCTCCATCGCCACAGTCGTAAACTGCTGCCTCCTCATCCGCAAATGTCACTCCCTTTGCTTTTCTTCAGCGCTCAACCCCTCGCGCCTCTTCCATTCTATTCTCATCTGTTCACTCCTGCCCTAGTTTTCATAAAAAACCATTTTCCCGGCCGCCATGGAGTACAAAAAGGACTATAAAATAAAGTGGGCCCTGATGCTGCCCACCACCCCCCTTGGCACCTTCCATATTCGAGTACTAGGCAGTAAACCTGTTCCCATGAAGGCCTCAGCTTCGTAGGCAGCTTCAACTCGGCTCGAGTATTTCATAAGCGGAATGATGAGAAATAACACCACAACCTCTGTATTCATGATGTATTCACGATACCTCTACGGATCAACGGGACGACGGCTCGTATTTCAAACATACACCCAAACACACCCCGCATAGAAACACTGCTGATTTCTATACGGCTCCAACTTCTTTTCTCCATTGACAAGTAGGTAGACGTCAGGCAAGCTTTTGCACTTTGGCCTCTCTGGCCTGAAGTGATGGTCTTTATGCGGACAGCGAGGCTGAGAATCGAAGCTGCAACTGCAGGGCTCAGCCCCCCCCCCCCTCCCCCAAACTTTGGAAGGGGTTCGTTCGAAAGGATTCCGGAATTTCAACCCACAGTGACAGCGCACAAAAGTTGGCCTGATGGCTCAAGAAATGGAGGCACGACACGACTTCTTCCCTACATTTTAAAGGTACAGCAGTTTTTCGAGGTTGAATTAGTTGCAATTCCCATTAAACAAATTTCAAATTGATTATTCAGATTTTATATGTAAAAAAAAAAATGTAAATGATGGTTTAATTGTTTTAACCCATAGGGCATCACAAGGAATGGGTTTAGTTCTCCAATATCACTTAATTCCGAAAACCCCGAATGCCAGGGATGACATGAATCATAAGGCTATGGACCAAATTTTTCATGGCACCTGTGGGAATCGAACCCACAACTCTCAGGTATAGCATGCAGCTAGGCAGACGCACTAGCCACTGGACCAACCCGTGAGCCCAGATTTTATATTAATTAGAAACTAATTAAATGTTTACGGAACTCCAACTTTGTTTTGGAGAGCAAATGCAACCAGTGGTGCATAGATAACACAATTATTGTGTTAGAAGTATTATAGTAAGTGTAGAAGTATTATACTTCTATATTTCGGTGCCTAAATCTTTTCAAAAAATTGACATTTTGACAAATGTGGAGGACGAATGTTGAGGGAAAATCTAGGAAAACGCAGCGACCAAATTCAAAACTTGTATAAAATTGGAGAGGGGGGATTCTCTCTCATTACATAATGTCACCTTTATTTTGACGAGCAGGAATCATTACACTTTCAGGGACGTTCACACAGGGGTCGAATAGGAAAAATTGGCCATAACTTTTTTTACTTCCATATTTACAGAGTAAATGGAAGTATTGTGATCGTCCTAGAATCGAGAATCGGAACGGAGCTTCAGAAAAAACTTTTTCTTATACACATTTACTCAGAATCACTTCCTGAACAAGTGTCTGTGTGTCCGTGTGTCCGTCTGTCCGTCTGTGGTCATTTACAAAAATGGCCATAACTCCCTCAATTCTCAACCTTTTTTCAAATTTCTTGAACTGAAATGTTTGTCTCGGAAAGACTTAACACCCTGTTTAATCGGAATTTGGATAACGCACAGTACTTCCGAGATATTTGCAATTTTAGTGTTTTCTATTTTATTTTTTTCCGGCCGCAAAAATGAACCGATTTGAGCGTTCTTGGTCTCAAAATCTTCGTTTTACCTTGCAGAATATGTGGATATTTTTTACATTCCGAAAATGTGGCGTTTTTTCATTTTGGGCGAATTTTAAAATTTTAATACTGAATTTTTTGATATTTTTGACCTAAACACTTTCAAAAGCAGTCAAAATATGATCAAATTGTGTCACAATTTTACGTTTCAAAATATGGAAGTATTGTGTGTTATCTACGCACCACTGGTTTCGTTTTTTGAAACAGAAACTGAGTCTCCGGTTCTGAGCGAAAGGGTGTGATTTTATTTCTGAACCTCCTATTCCATTATCACAACTCAACAGCCTCAACAGGCCAGACGAATTGGGACTTGCGGTGGAGAAAATTAGGTACCAAGGATTTCCCAGGAACATTGTTCAGTATTCTTAGGGTCGTACGCCCGCCGAAGTTCGAGCAAATTCTAGTTGCGGTATAGCTGAAAATGGGATTCCTCGAAATAAATGCTTAAGACAATGTAATTCTAAACACTTTTGGTTTGAAGAATTTTTAAATGTCTTCATTTGGAGCGGCATTATTGCGTTTTTAGTTTTAGTTTTAGAGATGAGTCTCAGCGGCGGCAGCCAACGGAGCGCGTCCACCCGGAGGCGTGCCGACGTGATAGCCAGTCAAAATCTTCTCAAAAAATTTCTAAAATTTGCAGAACATGAGTTCTTGTATGTTATTCAGACGAATTAAGGTATATTTAAACAGTTGTGAAAAAGATTTAATTACCTACCTACCTAATACCTGCGAACTTTTAGATATTTTTTCGGGTTTTCCTCTTCATTTCCCAAACTAGATTTTTCATCAAAAACCACTTTAGGAATTTTTGAAGAACAATAAATAATATTTAATTAATAATATTAATTAATAATAAAATAAATAATAAAATTAATAAATAATATTTACATATTATGTGACAATTTGAGCTGAACCGGAGCTCCGTAGGTTGTTTTGTTACTGAGTTGCGGCTCTTTGAACATGGGCTATTATTTAAGATAAAAATACAAGATTAGTTTTAGGCCTGTCGAATTAGGCGTAAAAAGTGGCCGAGGTTGCATTGAATCCATACGAAACCCAATTCCAGGGTTTATTTATGTGTGCTCGTCATAAAACGAAAATTTCGGTTCCCCAAAATCGCGATTTTTGGTTCATTTTTCTATAGAAATGAACCTTTGTAATCGGTCAGGAAAAAAAAATTTTTAACACCCCCTGAAAATTTGTTGGTTTACGTTTCAAGGGGTGTAGAATCCGAATCTGCAATAAAAATTTTTTGTCCGTCCGCCGTACGCCGTCCGCCGTACGCCGTCCGCCGTACGCCGTCCGCCGTACGCCGTCCGCCGTCCGGGGTTTTTCAGGGGGAAGGAGTTATCGAAAAATTTTGAAATTTTTACCAAAAATCAAGTTCCGTATCTAGTTGGTCCTAACGTCTCGGCAGAACCCTACCTTAATTTTAAGGCCAGTAAAACAGCTGTTGAAGTGGGAAAAAATTCGTGTTTTTCTGGAAATTTAAAACATAGGCATGTGACGCATCATTTTCTATAGATTTTTCTATGCTGAATCGAATGAGACCATCGCCACGCCGGTAGCTTCAACCGTTTAGGAGTTATTGCAGTTTTAGTGAGACATTTTTGAGTTTTTAAAAATTTCTACAATTCTTAATAACTCGAAAACGACTAGAGCCACAAAAATCGTTTTCCACTCGTTGGAATCCCCACAAAAACTTCTGTCCTCCCGATATCTTCAATTTAAAGAATTTGGTCGCATTATACAAATCAGCAAAACAAAAATTGGAAAAAGTTGAGAATTTGGCCTCGGCTCTTAGATACGGTTGATTGATCTACTTACGACCACTAGCCTATTACAACAACAAGGTGACGCACTCACACTACGACCAGTTGCGCTTGGCAACATAAGAACGAGACAGGCTTTAACAAAGGTTCTGAGGCATTCTCAGAGGCATTCTGAGGCAACGTTTTTCTAAATCCCCATCTAAAATATCTACCAATTTAAACTGAAATTCTAGAATAATAACAACTAAATTCCGTGTTTAAGGAGAACCTATATATCGTAAGATTTGTCTTTGCAATCGAAAAATGAACCCCTGTGCAAAATTTGCAGAGTTCTTCGGATATACCGAAAACTGATGTGCACATGCCACTGATCTACTTAGCAGCGTTTTAAAACTATTTTCAGTTTTTGTTCACGTTTCAAAGCTCCTATACCAAAATACCGTGATAAATAAAGCCGTGAATCAAGTCCGCTCTACGCGCCCCGCAGGACCCAGCGACAGTGCGGTATTGCATACTTACAAACCCGCAGAAGTTGCAATTATGGGATGGAACGTTGCAACAAATGGGATGGAAAGTTCGAAAAATGTCCACCGTCACAAAGAAGGTAACTTGGGAGCCTTGGTGCATCTGTCTGATGTACCCCGTATCCGACATAAGCTTGACTACAAACATTGGAAAGTAGATGAAACACAGTACCGACCAAATTTCGAAACAGAACTAGGATATATTAAGGGCCGCTTCATTGATGGTCGGTTATTCAAAAATCGTTGACCAATATCTTGGTCACTAATTGTCCAAAATCGCCTGGAAATTTGTGACCCTGAGATTAGGTAAATGATTTCTGGAAAATCGACTATTGATTAAACGCCCTTAGACTGCTTTGCGGCTGGACGAACAATCCAGCTCGAGCAATAAAAACAAATTTTAATAATTGAGGGATATATGGTAGTTTTGGTTTATCAATCAATAATTGGCATCGGTAAAGTAAAACATTTTGATCCTAGAACTTGGAGAACTGATAGAGCTACAATATCATAAATAAAACTCAAGTCATAAAAAATAGGTAATAAACCCTAGTGTATTTGCAGCCATATTTATGAAGTAGAAGGAAGTATTGTAATTGTCCGAAAATTGAAAGTCGCAACGAACGCTCATCTTTGTTTTACCTTCTAGAATGGTTATTTTTACAATCCGGTAACTTGAGACGCATTTTGGCTTAAGGCGGGTTTTAAAACTTGCATACCTAATGGGTTTTTTGACATTGTTAATCCGCATAGCCTCGAAAGTGGTAAAAATACAATCAATCCGTGTCAAACGTTTACGTTCCACAATATGGAGGTATTGTGTGTTACCTACGCGCCGCTGGTTTCATTTAGATTAGAAGTATGGCAATCTCAGGATTGAGTGTCTCGGCGTTCTTAAGCGATCTCTTATATCGTCGAATGCTGTTAACGATTTTCGAGCACCTACATCGCCAAACCGGGTGCCAGTAATCAAATTAACGTTTGTTCCAGAATCGTGAAACGTAATAGGGAGGGACTTTAAAGTGAATCCTGCCAAATAGGAGTCTCGTCGAGTCTATGGCGTCGTTTCAATTTCAGCCTGTGCAGAATGGCCAACTACCGGGTCGGGTTGAAGTGAACAGCCCAAGCCCCAGCCATCGTAAAAGTTAGTCTGCCGGCCGTAAAAGCAGTTCGTATCCTTCAAACACCCTGTCGCGTCATCATTCTAGTCTAGCGCAAGTTAAAAACATGGCAACTACACGTACCAGAATGGAGGGTTGAAATAAAATGAAAATTCTCCTCTACCGGATAGGAAACTCGCCTCGCCAAGTATTGCACCAATGATGTATAAATTTTCTTCTGGGCCCATACCTAACAAGGTAGGTTCTGGATTGGTGCAATCGCCATTGGGGTGAGCGGATGTTACAACTCCCCAGTAACAATAAGTTTATTCGTTGTAGTCTCACTCTCGACACGTAGATATTTGGGCGGAATTCGAAAAAAATTACACCGTCGCGTAACTTATAATGTTCCATCGATTTTTAGCTGCTGTTTCGATGAAGACAACTCGGGAGGTCACGGCGGCTATCAACGTTTAGGATTCAGGCCGTTTTGGTTCATCATTCATAAATATACATTTTCAATTGCTCGATAAAAACAATCAACGCCTCTTGAAAATTTAATGGTCAGTTTCGAAGTATCTAAGTCGATACCAAAATCAAAATTATTTAATAATAAAAAACATTTCCCTACCCCTTACGCCGCGCCGTCTGCGTTAGCTGGGGAGAGAAATTTCCGGAATTTTTAGCCCAGTCGCTTGCTCAACTCTCAAGATCTCCTTCAGCTTTCCTAAGTTTTAAAAAATACGTGCTTACGAACTATACGTATAAAAAAAAAATACAACTTTGTGAGAGTTAAGTACCTACAATTTCCCATCGATTATTGACTGCTTATTCGATAAAGACCACTCTCCAGAACACTAAACCCTTGTAGAACCAATTGGCGCATTATTTTAAAGCCCAGATTTTTGGTTCATTTTTCTTAAGAAATGAACCTTTGTAATCGGTCGGGAAAAAATTTTTTTTAACACCCCCTGAAAATTTGTTGGTTTACGTTTCAAGGGTTGTAGAATCCGAATCTGCAATAAAAAATTTTTGTCCGTCCGCCGTCCGCCGTACGCCGTCCGCCGTACGCCGTCCGCCGTCCGGGGTTTTTCAGGGGGAAGGAGTTATCGAAAAATTTTGAAATTTTTACCAAAAATCAAGTTCCGTATCTAGTTGGTCCTAACGTCTCGGCAGAACCCTACCTTAATTTTAAGGCCAGTAAAACAGCTGTTGAAGTGGGAAAAAATTCGTGTTTTTCTGGAAATTTAAAACATAGGCATGTGACGCATCATTTTCTATAGATTTTTCTATGCTGAATCGAATGAGACCATCGCCACGCCGGTAGCTTCAACCGTTTAGGAGTTATTGCAGTTTTAGTGAGACATTTTTGAGTTTTTAAAAATTTCTACAGTTCTTAATAACTCGAAAACGACTAGAGCCACAAAAATCGTTTTCCACTCGTTTGAATCCCCACAAAAACTTCTGTCCCCCCGATATCTTCAATTTAAAGAATTTGGTCGCATTACATAAATCAGCAAAACAGAAATTGGAAAAACTTGAGAATTTGGCCTCGGCTCTTAGATACGGTTGATTGATCTACTTACGACCACTAGCCTAGTACAACAAGGTGACGCACTCACACTACGACCAGTTGCGCTTGGCAACATGAGAGCGAGACAAGCTTCAACGAAGGTTCTGAGGCATTTTTAATTTCATCATTCAGAGAATTTAATAATTCGACGATGAAACGGCAATACTGCTCAATTCAAAGCATCGTGTCTTTTGGGGGCGTCTGGGTTGCCTACTTCTCAAAACTTGGATTGGTGGCAACTTGGCAAGTCACGCGTCCATAGATTGCATGGCAAACGAATTGGGCAGTATTGATTCTCCACCGTCGAATTATTATTATTCTGTTAATTATGAAGGTGATTAAGAATAGATTCAAGTGAATTTAACGGAATTAAACGATCTGCTGCGTTGAAAAGATGGATAGGTAGGTATTCATCAAGCGAGAAGGATGATCATTTTTTGCCTGGTTGAAAAAACGTTTTTCTAAATCCCCTTCTAAAATACAAATTTATACTGAAATTATAGAATAATAACAACTAAATTCTGTGTTTAAGGATTACCGATATATCGTAAGGTTTGTCTTTGCAATCGAAAAATGAACCCCTGTGCAAAATTTGCAGAGTTCTTCGGACATACCGAAAACTAATCTGCACATGCCACTGATCTACTTAGCAGCGTTTTTTACTTTGTCACCATTGTTTAGAGAACTGTTAGTGACTATTATCATCATTATGACACAGAAGGGTACGTTACACATCTACATAAAATCTAAATGTTAGTAGTGCCTGCAGAATAGCCCGGAAAATACAAAAATGGCGTAGAATTTCACACTAAAGTAAATTCGACTCTGTAATATGAGTGAACTTTTCATCTCGTGCCTTCAGCTCACACAAATAAGATGCATCCAGAGAAATTTGTATTTCAAAAATGTATTTAAATGTGTTATTTTGAATTTTTAAAGAAGTAGCATTCAAATCAATCAAAAAAATATTACTTGTTTGGTCCAACATTTTATGCAGGTACCAAAATATGGGAGTGAGTAATCTACGAATCACTGGTTTCAGCTCATGCCTTCAGATAAGAAAAAAAAATTTGCCTACCAATTAACCGACAGTGAGTAATCCACTTGGCAGCGATTTCAATTGACAATTTATTGTTCAAGTTCCCAGCCGGATAATTGGATCGTTGGATATTGTATATTCTGTCAACGTCACTGTTCCAATCTCCATTCGACATAATCCTCAACTTTTTTAGTCCGTGTGCGCACGGTTTCGCGGCGGTTTCTGCTATAAGAAAATGAAATTCCGCAATAAAAACGGCGTTACTACTCGGAGGAAGAAACCCGGGGGTGTCTGAAAGGGGGAATCTTCACATCAGTGAAGTGCTATCGTTTAAACTCAATCCTTGTGTATAACCACGGCTCATTAACTTTGTGCGATATTCTGGTTCACAAGGACTTCTTTTCTCCTCCTTGTCATAAACATTTTTACTGCTCCCGTTTGTTATTCATCCCGAAAGACGCCGCTCTGTTGGTATTGTTGGTCTCTTTCTGCGATCCCTCGACCCTACATAGGTAGCGACGACCCCAGGCTTATCCCCCCCGGCATTTTACGATCGCTTTAGTAGAAATCCGAGTTTCACATCCCAGAAAACGCTATTTAACCCTCGAAAAATTATAAATAGACCTTAATCGGTGTAGATGTTTTATTCTTGTACGCTCAATGGAAACGCTAAATGGAACTAAATAGATCGATGAAATCAAACTATCGTTTTACCTTAGGTAACTATTGGAATACTTTCATGACGAAAAAAGACTACACCTCAATTTTGGCGAAGTTTCACCGAAAAATTGGTGAGCCCCAATTGCTAGTTTTTCAAGTTATCCCTTATGTCGTAATAATACACCTACTGATCACAGATGTCCAACAATTGGACATGTCCAATAATCATTATTGTTAATAGTGATTGAAAATGAACCACTAAGATAAGAGACGTTAGACCAGTGGATAACAAACCCCTAATTGAGAATTAGCAGTTTTGGTACATTATTTCCAGAAATAATGTGCCTACGTAATCGGTCGAGCAAAATTTTTTTACAACACCCCCTGAAAATTTTTTTCTTTTACGTTTCAGAGGTTCTAGAACACGAATCTGCAATGAACATTTTTTTTCCGTCCGCCGTACGCCGTATGTAGGTAAATAAGAATGGTGAATTAAACACAATTAAACGATGCCCATTGTTGAAAAGATGGGTAGGTAGGTATTTATTAAGCAAAAAGGATGATTATTTTCTGCCGGGTTGAAAAAAGTTCTTCTAAATCCCCATCTAAAATACAAATTTACCCTGAAATTCTAGAATAACAACAACTAAAGTCCGTGCTTCAGGAGAATATATCATAAGGTTTGTCTTTGCAATCGAAAAATGAACCCCTGTGCAGAATAATTCTGCAAATTATTTGCAGTTTTTTTTTTTTGGAGTCGGTTCAAAATAGACGCGATTTGAGAAATCGTAGACAGTTTGAGAGGTGTGCTCAAGTGCAATTGCCTTTTAAGACATTGACTTTTGACATTGCCTTTTAGGAACGACAGTGAACAACTTTCTATCCGTCTTCGGCGTACCAATTGCTGAATGTTGTAGTAATCGGATGGTAACTAAGGCTAAAATATAAACTAAGTAAGAACTATGTTTACTACAGAATTAGCCCATGATAGGTTTATCGGCCCCATAATATATATTATATAAGTCAATCGAGTATGACTATGATGATGATAATTAATTCCATAGAAGACACAATTTCAAGGACACTGAATCCAATTCGTCCCCGTAAAACAGACGTTATTAGCGTCATACTGTTTTTGAAAGCCCGAAGAACAATTAGAAAATTGAAATGAACCGAGTATTGCCAGATTGACTCACTTTTTCTGGACGAAGCACTGAGTTCTCTGTCGTGGGAGGGGATACACTGTTGGGTTCTTTCGCCGGAGACCGATCTGCTGCCAGAGGCTGCAAATATAGAAGGGAAATTTGCAATGACTCAGCAAATGTTCTCTTTCTGTTTATGGTTTCGTTCGACTTTAAGTTCTATGGGTGCAAATCCGCCTTGCTCCTAGTGATTTAAGGCTTAAAGAATAATATTTCGATCGTCCTTGACTATTTTTTTGCCAAAGGGCTGTATCCTATTTGCGCAGGGGCTTCTGAGATTGCGCATTCAGATGCACAGCAGTAAAAATTATAGGCGCGACATCAATGCCGTCTGGTGCGATTGTGGTACCACACCTTGATGACATCCACTTTTGTGGAACGATTTGATGTAAATTGGATTCAGCGTGAAAACGATTTTTAATAACTTATGCCGATGAAATAAAATAATTACTCCACTAGTTCGCAATGGTATCATTTTGGCTTTGAATTAAAAACAAGAAGGTTCACTAAACTCCCATAACTAGCATGCCTGTTGAAAATTAACTACATTTTGGTTTGAATGAATCCGGTCATCAATCTGTACGACCACTGGGGGCCAAATTCAACGACGAAGTTAAGCGTTAGCCCATTTCCCCACTTTACCCTACCCATCCCTTTGCCCAGATAACACGAGTTTCGTATAGTTCAACCTTTGCGTTGAGGTGTTAAGACATTTATACAGAAGAGAAAAACTGTATGGGCAGGTTTATCAATTTATTTAAAGCTAGATCCATCCGAGGACGTCATTACATTTCACCTAAGACACATTTTCATTGACCGTCAAACTGATAATTCCTTGGATATTAGTTAATGGAGGCGTCCTTGGATAAATCTAGCTTTTTTTGTGATTTTGCCGAAGCAGTACGCTTCCGGAACGTAACGGAATAAAAGGAATAAGTTAAGCGAGGTTTCAATTGGCCGAATCCCGACTATTTCCACCAGAAGAATAAATCTAGCTTTAAATAAATTGATAAAACGGGTTGAATGGCAAATCTGCCTAATTGAGAATAAATTACAGTTCGCGGTATTATCTGCACTGAAAAATCAATACAGGTTTGTTAGTCAAGGAGATATGACCGTAGGCTGCCATCATCGTTCAGGTCGATCCCACAGTGAATAATAGAAACCTACAAACTGCGGCAAGGAACGTTGCGCTGAGCACACACCGGATATTTTCTATTTCTCTACGGAAGAGGATGCATCAGATTCGGGGCAGACACAGATGAGAACCAAACGTCAACAGCATTGTTGTAGATCGATTTTGATAGCCAATCAAAGAGAGTAGCAGTGCGATCTGGCGGCGAGACACGACCCTTCGTCGCCAGTGATATTCAGTTTATGTATCTCCCTGATGCGCTTAACCCCCAGCGAACATTGGGCCGACTCAATTCCCGGATTGACAAACAAGCTGATAACATCCATCCCTACAATCCAAGCCAGAGCAGCGGTTCACAATCATAACTTGAAATTCAAGGTCTTTAGACAGCTCTGCTGTTGAAAGTTTTCAATTGTCTACTTTTTGTCTCACCCTGAATTCCTGCGCTTGTTTGAAACTTTTAACAACAAAAACGGCTCAATAGTCTCATTGGATTAGCATAAAAAAATCTATCTAAGACCCCCTCCTCGCCCTGCTTGGTGGAGAAGTTATTGAAAAAGAAAATTGAAGAGTTCATTAGAAAAACAAACAATGTAAAAAACTGATTTTCAGGAGAACGGAAAAATTGTTTCTCATTAAACTGCAAGCAATAGATTTATATGAAAACTCCAAAAAATATTACCTGACTATCTTTTAACAGAGGCTGTTCATGATAAGAGACGACACCCTGATATGAGTGCTGCTGAGAGCTAACAAAATGCGCTGAAATATCAATTTTCGAATTTTCGGACAGTAGTAAACTCTTTTTCGAGATTAAACAATTTTTTTTTGGAAGCCATAGTATTGAGCTTGGCTTTAGAATTGGGGCTTTGTCGGACCATGGTTGATTTTACTGGAAATTTCAAATTTTAATCTTCTGCCGTTTGGGAGAAAAAAAAGTTGAAGAAGCGACGGACCGGGTTTTTTTCGCAAACTCAATTACAATTTGAAACAAAATAAATTTCAAGGGTTGGGAAATTTTCTTTTTTGAGCGTTTACAATGGTTTATTATTGGGTAAATAAACCAAAATTAACCAAGAACCAATGTTCGAAATTGATGAATCACATGTCTCAAATTAGCCGAGTAAAATGAAGATTTTAATCCTCACGAGTCTTCTGAGACGGTAGCAGACAATCTATATTTCGTCGTTGCTCTTTCTAATTAGATTCCTGCCTACCGAGAGGAGAATCGGACGAAAGCCAACGGGAAGCTCAAGCATAATTGAATGACATTATTACCACCTGCCAGCGTTTCAAAAATATTCAGCTGGCGTGAAGCATTTTGTTCGTTGTCCTTTTTTCGATTTGCTCGAAGTTTCGCGTAATTATTACCCGAATGAGCCCTCCCGGCTCTCGCGTGTGGGCCTCTCGCCGCTGAAGCGATTTCTGAGCTCAGTATTATCATATATATCATACTAATGAGATTCCTATAGACATTTTGGCATTTACAAGATGAATTAAATAGATAGTATATTATTATTTCGCCACTCCTCAACCGACGACTCTGCTTAAGAAAATAGGTACCTAAATGGCTGAATTTTGATTCCGGCAATCCGGGATTGTGAATGCTTTTCGAAAATCGCCTTAACACTCAACAAAGAAGATATCGACGGCGCCGTTAAGTCGTTATCGAGCTTACAAGTTTCCTGTACAACTTGTAGTACTCGGGCTCGTCCACAGCGAAAAAATAACAAAACCGTTTTCAGCGTAGAACTGAATTTTGCCCTTGAGCGAACTCGCAAATAACGTGACGGTGTCAGGGAACAAACAAGGTAAAAGGTGAGTACCCGAATAATAGATACCAATAAATATTGGTAATCTGGTTGTACGGTGACGCCTCATAGCTCACATGGTTTATATGGAAAAAATTGAGTTTTTTACTACCTACCTTTTAGGTTAATATAGAAGAGGTCGAGATTTAACTACTTTCAATTTTACAAATTCAATAAAGCAGTTTTTCCATGTTTTTACTCCCATATTTACAGAGTAAGTATTGTAATCGTCCTAAAATCGAGAATCGGAACGGAGCTTCGGAAAAAAACTTTTACTCATACACATTTACTTAGAATCACTTCCCGAACAAGTGTCCGCGTGTCCGTCTGTGATAATTTACGAAAATGGCCATAGCTTCCTCAATTCTTAAGATTTTTTCAAATTTCTTCAACTGAAATGTTTGTCTCGGCAAGACCAAACGTCCTGTTTAATCGGAATTTGGATAACTCACAGTACTTCCGATATATTTGTATTTTTAGTGTTTTCTATTTTATTTTTTTACCGGCCATAAAAATGAACCGATTTGAGCGTTCTTGGTCTTAAAATCTTTGTTTTACCTTGCAGAATATGTGGATATTTTTTCTATATTCCGATAATTTTGGCGTATTTTTATTTTAGGCGAATTTTAAAATTTGCATAGAGAGTGTTCTGATATTTTTGACATAAACGCTCTCAAAAGGAGTCAAAATATGATCAAATTGTGTCACAATTTTTCGATTCAAAATATGGAAGCATTGCGTGTTGTCTACGCGCCACTGGTTTGAAATTTAGTCCCGATTTTTATTTAAAAATAGGCCCGATGATCGGGGGGGGAGGGTTCTTAGGTTTTATTGCATCATCTTTTAATCGAAATTTAGCCCTCAGATATCCAAGGATTGACCTAGCATTGTGATTAACTCCACCAGCTGATTGGGAAGGGGCTGAAAAGGGCCTCAGGGCCTAAAAATTTTCCGTTTGTTTTTAGGCTCTAAGAAAGGTAATGAATTTACCGAACGGAGATAGAACAGTTTTATTTTGAGTGGTCCTATTTCCAATCAGCTGGTGGAGTGAACCTCTCCAGTTGCGCAATCGTCAGGGGAGCAACAATTCACCAAAGGCATCTCAATCGAGCGAATAAGCATTCAAGAGATTCACCTAAGCAATACAGGAGACGGATACGAACCTTGAAGATTGTTTTGATGATGTAATCGTTGCGATTTGCGATTTTCGCTTTATGCATCCTACTGTCCCGCCAGCACTGATAGCGGAGCGGGATCATCATTGGATCATCATTTGAACTGTTGTCATCCGAGCGTAATGCAGCAACGTCGATTTCGGCATTTCCCAATTCTGAATAACCTGAAACATCAGATATTCACTTTCAGCAACTGCTGCAGACTTTTCAAGAAAGTCAATCTTCCACTTTTGAAACACTTTCGACCGAAGTTCATTCTGGATTGAACATTTTTGGCATGAAAATGTTTCCGAAAAAAATTTAACGCTTAGGTTCTCGTTGGAAGAGGAGGTACCCCGGAAAATGATGGCGAAGTTGATGAAACGTTCAATTCGGTCAGTTGGCAGGAGTCAGGGGCTAACATGCAACTGCACACAAAAAATAAATATCTACTTGGGTCAAATTAATGCTTGCTAGCATGGGCTGAAATTAAATTACACCAAAACAAATTTTATGGCCTTCCCGCTTCGAGCAAATGGCCATATCGAAAATTTGATGGCTCATTCAAACGACTATCAGCTTATTCCAGAAGGCCTAACCAATAAGTTTAATTGTGAATGCCCTATCATCAAACAAGTTACCGGAGTAAAATACCTAGGAGTGATGATTGACCAGAATTTAAATTGAGCTGAGGATATAAATGTCCTTCATTCCAAAATGAGATAACATTATTCCGATATTCTATGAAATAAGAAATTTCCTCAACCACACTACTGAAGAAATGGTGTACCATAGCCCTAGTACAAACGTTAATAATGTATTGTTGGGCTGTATGGTAGTCCGCTTGGCCAACTACCCTTAAAGTACCAATCGAAATAACCCAAAAAAGGCTCATAAAATTCCTCTGGAGGAAGCCAAAGCTATACTCATATAAGAAACTTTTTGAGGCCTTCTGACTTCCCAAGCCATTATCGATAGAATATCGATATCTTAAATTTTGAAAATCCTACAAAATTATGATAATATTGATAAATTCGAAACTGTCCAGGGACAAATTTTTACTCATACACTTTCACTCAGAATCGCTTCCTGAACAAGTGTCTGTAGGTCCGCCTATGGTCATTTACAAACATGGCGATAGCTCCCTCAATACGTAACCTTTTTTCAAATTTCTAGGACTGTTCGTCTCGGCAAGAACTATCACCCAGTTTAAACAAAATTTGAATTGCTCATAGTACTTCTGATAAATTAGCACTTTCAGTGTTTTATTTTTTCAAATTATTTTATTTTATTTATTTTATTATTATTTATTTTATATCATATTATTATTTATATTATATTGTTTATATTATTAGGTATTTATTTTATATCATATGATTATTTATATTATATTGTTTATATTACATTATATTTATATTATTTATATTATATTACATTTATATTACATTATTATTATTATTATATATTTTCTTTTATTATTATTTATTTTATTTTATTTTATTTTTTAATTTTTTTAATTTTCATGTCTATTTTATTTTATTTTCTCCTTCCACAAAAATTAACCGATTTGAACGTCTTTGTCTTAAAATCTTTGTTTTACCTCGCAGAATGCGTGGGTATTTTTTATTCCGGTAACTCAACGTATTTTGATTTTGGGCCGGTTTTAACATTTGCATCATACCTAGTGTGTTTTTTTTAAATGTTTGATCTTTCTAGCCTTCAAATCGGTCAAAATCAAATTGCTTTGGTTCTAAAATGTGCGTATCGAAATATGGAAGGATTGTACGTTATCTACGCACCAATTGGTTGGTTTTTGGATTATTATAACCCAAAAACCAACCAGTGGTCTGTATAACCATTTGCAAGACTTTCCGCGCTGGCTAGAAATCTATGGAAAGTGTTCACCTACCTACATTTGGTAACGGACGACGGGTAAGGAAAGTAAAAATGAACTCATTAGCGTTTGAGTTTCGTTGCGAGTCTCAAAATTTAGCGACTGTATTTCATTCGAGGTATATACCGTGCGTTAATATCTTCTCCAGCGGAGACTTGAGTCCGACTTGAAAAGCAATTAAACCGCACGTCTTCCTCTGATCGGTTGGCGGTAAGCCGAGGGTGAAAATAATTGGAAAGACCTGGAAAGTTGTAAATGCCAACTCGCTAATTTAAGGGTCGTGGAATGTATTATAGGATGGCTTAGGTCAACCCAAGTTTCGAAAGGGTTTTCTTTTGTTTTTCCCTCTCTTTCGACCAGCCTGTCGCTATGATATTATCATATTGTCAGCGTCCATCTCTTTCGCTCTCTATAGTTATTTACCGTTGGTTTCCATTTCTTTCCCTTCGCCTTCTTTATCGGTTGCTCTTCTTTGACGTGGGTTCCTGCTGAATGTTCTGTGTCTCACGAACCCCTCCACCTCCTCCTCCGCCCGTTGGCAGGGAATTCGCAGTCGAACGATTTTACGAGCAGTTTTTTCCCCGAGAATCACACCACCCCTCGAGGCCCTGAAGGCCCACACTTTCGACCGGGACATATGATAATGGAAAAAGCAGTAAAAACTGACACAGCATGAACGGAAGGCTGTTTTACGAAAGGGTAAGGATATGGGCCGGCGTCGGTTGAGGGCATTCTCTCATTTGTGGCCGACAGGGAGCTTTTTATGGTTTTAACCTTGGGAAACTTTGGACGAACAGAGTATCTCATACACGTACCTACTCTAAAACTTAGTCCTTTTATATTTATGATTTCAATCGGACATGATTTACAACGCGGTAATAACCAGGGCCTCAGGCAAATGAGATGGGTGAGGGTAGCTGGTGTCGTTTGCTCTGAGAATAAAGGCTCTTTCCGTTCAAGCATAAGCCGTCTATTCTTGGTCGATCTCGACGAGTGAAAAAAAAAACACCGAAAGAAGAAGTACCAGGCTCTCTTTTAGAATTAGTCAGACTTTGACCCGTAAACGTAAGGTTCGGTTCGTTTCTGTGCTCGCTGGGCTGGGAAATGTGAAAAAATCTTAAAATCTTGACAAGAAAGACTAGGGTGGAATACTGGCTGTATCGTAGGTGTGCCGGCTCGTAAAATCGGTAGCCGGAAGAATCACGTAGAAACAGGCAATGAAGTCGAGTTGGCACGCAGGGACACAACAATAAAAGTTGACATAGGTCCCCGGGCTCTGTGCACCAGCCCAACTATAGCGCTACTCACTCCATGCAATGCCGTGCGCTTTGAATGACAAGTGGCGACTCTTCCGGGCGATCCGCACCCGCCACTTGCAAATAGACGGGATTATGACGCCTGCGATCACCAAGAACCAACTACACACCACCTGCTTGCGAGAATAATCGGAGTCGGATAATAAACTGCGATCCGAATCACGACTGAAACACGCAGTTGGAAAATAATCTGGTGAACCAAGGGGACGAAGGCTGCCATCTACCAGTACCAATACCATAATTTGAATTCGGGTTATCGATCCATCTGTACGTTTCTCACACCGCTGAGTCAGAAATACAGGTTTTGAGGATACGAAAATAGGTTAGCACCTAGTAGCTACCATAATTTTTGTGCAAAAATGCACCTACGAAATCGATAAGTTTTTTTACAACACCCCTCAAACTTTACGTTTCAGAAGGTCTAGAATAAAATGTAAATGCTGGACCTCATTGAGGAACATGCATGAAAAACGAAATCCATTTTTTCCGCCAGAATGATGCTGTTTAGGATGCGAAAATGAAGTAGTGATGGTCTACAACGAGAAAACAACATTTTTCCGGGTGAAAAACGCTAATGAAAAGTGCCCTTTTGAAGGTGGCGGTTGACCTTATGACGTCACTGTGCGGACGCGACTGCACGTAGTTTCTTAACGTAACGGCAAAAAATCCGTTATCTCCGTCCTATCACAGCATACACACATGAACTCGGATGAGGTTGCACTGGTGTTCACGGGAAGATGACATCACTCTGTGTAACTTTGTGTAACCTTGCGGCTGGCCATTTTCCCGCTCGACTTCAAATCTGCGATTTTCACTAAGCCTCCCTCCTCTTTTAATTACCTCTTTTCCGAACCGTCATCCACCATTACACCATTTTCGAAGCCTAACAAGGAATATTATGGCGAAAAAACAGTTTATTTTTTTTCATGCATGTTCCTCATTGTGTTAACCCATAGGTTATCACAAGGAGTGGGTGTAGTTCTCCAATTTCATTTATTCCAGAAACCCCGAATATCAGGAATGACATGGATCATAAGGCTATGGACCAAATTTTCCATGCCACTTACGGGAATCGAACCCATAACTCCCGGGTATAGCTGGCAGAAACGCTAGCCACTAGACCAACCCGTGAGCCCGAAGGTACAGAATACGAATCTGCAATAAAACCAGTAGACGACAAAATTTGTTTTAATTAATTTTAATTATTTTTATTTAATTATTTTAATTTATTTTCATTTAATTATTTTCTATTTTAATGTAATTTTAATTAATAAATTAATCTTATTTAATAATATTTTATAATATTATTAAATTATATTAAATAATAAAAATTATTGAAAAATTAAATTATATTATTAAACACTAGCTGGCTATTATTAACACTTAAACCCGGCGTTGCCCGTGCAAAAAAATTAGAAAATGCAGATAAGTGAATAGCGCAGGAATCTCTCTCTATCTTCCCCCCCCCCCCCCACACACAACATTCCCCGACGATAAAAATCCCCGTGTGCCCGTGTTGTCACTTTTTTCACGTTTGAAACTCACTTTTTTCACTTTTTTAAAACTTGAAAACTCACTCTTTTAAAATTCACTTTTTTCACTTTTTTAAAAAATTAAAGAAAAAATTTTTTTTCAAAAATCGAAAATTGGGCTTTGAGGTCTTGTTGCCAGCCCCTTTGTGCTTCCGTGTAAAAAATTCCAGGTCCCTGCGTGCGATAGATTTGGCTGGTGGAGAGCTCGGTCAAACAAAGAAACAAACAATTGCTTTAATTATTATAGATAAATAAATAATTTTTATTTATAATAATTCCATATTATGGTGAGCGCAGTTTTTGAACAAATTGATTATATCTTTACAATTTTGGAGGCTATGAGTATAAAAAATTACATAAAAACCACTGTGCAAATTTTAGAACCTGCTTGGAATCAAAATTGTTTACTCTATTTCCATCTTTTCTTCCGATTTTTTTTACTTCCGTATTTACTGAGTAAACGGAAGCATTGTAATTGTCCTAAGATCGAAAATTGGATAGGAGCTTCAGAGAAAACTTTTTACTCATACAATTTTACTCAGAATCATTTCCCGAACAAGTGTCTCTGTGTCCGTGTGTCCGTCTGTGGCCATTTACAAAAATGACCATAGCTCCCTCAATTAGAAGGGGTTGTAAGTACAAAAACGGATTTGAATTTTTAGGGCCACGGAGGATTCAACCCAATTTCAGCAGTCAAGAACACGTTTGAAAACTGATTTTTAACATTTCAAAAAACTTTTTTTGGCTCTTCAAATAAAAATCGAGGGTTGCAAAGATTTGTTTTGGGGTAGCCTTGAAAAGTAGGCGGACCACTAAAGTCACCCATAAGAAAGTGGTTATATGAGCGTACCTACATGGTAATATAATTATAATAATTGCACATTTTCCATCGTTCCTCGTTGCTCATTAGGACACCTAATCCATCCAGTCATCAAAATCCGCTGCTACAATTATATTGGCATTAGACGAGGAAACCCTCGTTCCCTTTTGTTTTATTGAAACATTTCCCTTGATTACATTCATTCTTCACACGCATCTATGCAATTTATTGCATCGCCGTATTCTGCCTAAATGCGTTAGAGCAGGTAGGAATCTTCAAAGGCTAATTGAGGAACAAAATAATTAGCGGAGAATGGCTGAATAATTTAATATTATTCAGAAAAGCGAAGACCTTTTGCGATCCGCTACCTAGGCTTTTGTATGTGAAATACATTGAATCTAATTTGAATTCCTACGCTATAATTTATTGTGCACCTATGCAAATTTGGAAAACTGCATATTCCGCCGACTACCCACCTGCCATTTAAGGATTTATTGCTCCCAGTTTTGCAAATATTAATGACGGTTTATTCCTGAACACCCATGGAGTATCAAAAGCGTTCAGCTCTCCAATCTAGATCATTTCCGGAAACCCCAGTTACCAGGGATGCCAAATTTTCAATGCCATCTATATGAATTTAGGAACGTGAAAATGTGACATGATTTGATCATTTATTGACTCCTTTTACGGGTTTTTAGGTCAAAAATATCAAAAAATTCACTATTCGATTTTTAAAATTCGCCTAAAATAAAAATACGCCACATTATCGGATTATAAAAAATATCCACATATTCTGCAAGGTAAAACAAAGATTTTAAGACCAAGAACGCTCAAATCGGTTCATTTTTGTGGCCGGTAAAAATAAAATAAAATAGGAAACACTAAAAATGCAAATAGATCGGAAGTACTGTGATTTATTCACATTCCGATTGACCAGGATGTTAGGTCTTGCCGAGACAAACATCTCAATTAAAGAAATTTGAAAAAAGGTTAAGAATTGAGAGAGCTATGGCCATTTTTGTAAATTATCACAGTAAATGTATATAATTAAACGTTTTTTCCGAAGCTCCGTTCCGATTCTCGATTTTAGGACGATTCCAATTGTCCCTTTACCCTGTAAATATAGGAGTAAAAATGTATTTCTGCCGAAGGCAAAATTTCGAATTTACAAAACAAAAATTAATTTTTCCCGATAACAATTACTACATTTTCGGCTGTAGGCCCACCGATATTTTTTTAAATAGTGATACCAATTCGCAAACTTCCCAGACATTTCAGTGGTAAAATCTTTGAAATCGGATCAAAATTTATCTGGCTGAAAGCGGTACTAACATAAAGAAAAAAGCGACAAAACACAAGACAAGCCAACTTGAGCAACTGCAAGTCCACGACACGTTAGCTGCTGCTACCCCTCGTGAGAGAAAAAATTCCAATAAAACACGTATTATAATTATTAAAACATTTTAAAGGGAAACTCATCGCACGCCGGTACACCAACACTACCACATGCCACGGTTAATCAGGTTAAAGCCGAGGTTCAACTGTTTTGCAACAGTAATAATTATTATATTTTATGCCACCTTTAAACGAGTGCACGAGCCATAAGTCAAAAGAAAGATAAAACCATTCGCGTGACTCTGTTTGAGTTCCAATGAGCGGCCTTCGACGTTGTAACTCGCCTGGATTTCAGACTTCGTCTACTCGAATAATATAATAATATATTTTATTTTCCTGCGAGGCCAGAGCTCGGTTTTAATGCCGAAGGTTAGATAGGCACCGAGTGATAATTATTCCCGCCTATGGACGAGGGGACGTTAATTAAAAGAACGAATATTTATAGAAAATCATTCTTATAATAACTAAATGCTGCTGAATTCATAAATAATATCTACTACTTCCTACGCACAATTCTACAAATGATAGGTAACATAAACTGTATTTTTTTCTCCTTTTAGTTTCAAGTCCTTCAGAGGTCTGGATGGAGGTCACCGTTCTGTGGGAAGATGATGTTTCAGACGCTGATTGCACAGTAACTAACCAATTGGTCGAAGGCAATAGACCCATTAACAGTCACGATGTTAACCCTAGGAGCGGTTGCGTATTTTTTTGCCAAGTTGACGTCCCCCTAGTTTTGACAACGACCCCATGAATAGAAATACCCATAGTAGGTACACCCGTAGTAAAAATATAAAAGCACCATTATATCGATACATTAAAGCACAAAGAGCATATGTTCAAAAATGGCATAATGAGAAAAACGCCAAATGAGTTTTGATCAATTTAAAAAATTAAAGATTTCTCCCATAGTTTTCAATTCCATAAAAAAATTTGCCAAATAAAAAACGTTTGTCTGGCCAAGATCTACAACCTCGTTTAACCAGAACTTTGGTAGCACATACAAGATAAACGCTCTATAAATATTTGTCGTTTTTCTATTCTACCGTTTTTTGGCTTCAAAAATAGATAAAAGGATCATAATTCTCGGAGCGATCGATAGGTCCTGATGAGTAGTTCTTTCGGTACCGAAATCTCAAAATCGATATTTTGGGACATATGCCTTTTGTGCTTTAAGGTATCGATATGGAATTATCTCTCCCAAATAATAGAAAAAAAACGAAATTTCAGAAAAACGCTGCAAAGCATTAAATTAAAGTACGGGAGAACAACCTTAAAAAGCGCTACTCAATTTAGGATAAGGTTTGACGACAAATTATGAAAATCCAGCCCATTCTGGAACGAAAATGCTAGTCTGCCACTTCAAAATTGCCTCCTTCAAACGACGGCCTCTTTGCCCCTTCGATTAGATCAAACCAGTGGTCCGTAGATAACACACAATACTTCCATATTTTGATACGCACATTTTTGGCACAATTGGGTCATGTTTTGACTGATTTTGAAAGTGTTTAGGTCAAAAATATCAAAAACTCACTATGCAGATTTTTGGAATTCGCCTAAAATAAAAATACACCACATTATCGGATTATAAAAAATATCCACATATTCTGCAAGGTAAAACAAAGATTTTAAGACCAAGAACGCTCAAATCGGTTCATTATTGTGGGCGGAAAAAAAATATCATTTTTTCATTTACAAAAACGGCCATAGCTCTCTCAATTCTGAACCTTTTTTCAAATTTCTTGGACTGAAATGTTTGTCTCGGCAAGACCTAACACCCTGTTTAATCAAAATTTGGATAACTCACAGTACTTCCGGTATATTGGCATTTTTTTGTTTTCTATTTTGTCTTTTTTTCCAGCCACAAAAATGAACCGAGTTTGGCGTTCTTGGTCGTAAAATCCTCGGTTTATCTTGCAGAATATTTAGATATTTTTTCTGTATTCCGAAAATGTTGGCGTATTTTTATTTTAGACGAATTTTAAAATTTAGATATTGAGTTTTTTGATTGTTTTGTCCTAAACATCCCTGAAAATAGTCAAAATATGATCAAATTATGTAACTTTTTACGTTCCGAAATATGGAAGTATTGTGTGTTGTAAATTACCACAGACGGACGCACAGACACTTGTTCAGGAAGTGATTTTGAGTAAAAGTATGCGTAAGTAATAGGTTTTTTGAAGCTCCGATCCGATTTTCGATTTTTGGGGGCTACAATTCTTCCGTTTACTCTTTGAATATGGAAGTAACAAGCCAATAGCGCTGTGTTTGTATCCGGAATTGCCATCCAACACGCGGAGGCATCGAAATACGGAAGTACTGCGTGTTATCCACGTACCCTGGTTTCAGTTGACGCTCGAATATGGGAAGCATTTAGGAAACGAGAGTTGGACTTGTAGCGGACGTTGAAGTAATTAATAGCACCTACCTAATTGTTAGGTAGGTGCTTGCGGCTAAACTCTATTGATGGCTAAAACACTATATGGTTTTTGGATTTATATTTGCATAATGATAAAAAAAAAATGAACCCTTCTGTAGAATTTATAGCGTTTCTGATAACTCAATTACCGTTGACATAATGAATTACTAAAATGAAATCAATTACTCGCACATAATTATGTTAATTGCTTAGTTAATTAAGCGAATTAATTGGACACAATCCTCCTGGTCCCGTCGCGCCGGTATACGTGTACGTCCCCCTCAAGAACACCAAGCTTCGGTTAGAATTTCGAAATAAACTCGCTGCAAATCGGGTAAAAGCCCAAAACGTGCGAGACAATTGAAAATTGAGGGAGAAGTAGAATTTTGATACCGGAATAGTTCGTATTGAAATTTCGACGCCGAGTTTTCCAAAGGGATCTACCGATTTGAAAAATTCTTCAACTTAAATGACGACAAAGCCTTGGTAGGTAAGTTTACGGGTCATTCTAAAATTATGGGACTATTCATGTCACAAAGCCTTCACACGTCAACGGTGAGGTAGAATTTTCTTCTTTTTACTTCCATATTTACAGAGTAAATGGAAGTATTGTGATCGTGCTAAAATCGAGAATCGGAAAGGAGCTTCAGAAAAAACTTTTTCTTATACACATTTACTCAGAATCACTTCCTGAACAAGTGTCTGTGTGTCCGTCTGTCCGTGTGTCCGTCTGTGGTCATTTACAAAAATGTCCATAACTCCCTCATTTCTCAACCTTCTTTCAAATTTCTTGAACTGAAATGTTTGTCTCGGCAAGACTTAACACCCTGTTTAATCGGAATTTGTATAACGCACAGTACTTCCGATATATTTGCATTTTTAGTGTTTTCTATTTTATTTTTTTCCGGCCACAAAAATGAACCGATTTGAGCGTTCTTGGTCTTAAAATCTTTGTTTTACCTTGCAGACTATGCTTATATTTTTTATGTTCCGATAACTTGGCGTATTTTTATTTTAGGCGAGTTTTAAAATTTGCAAAGCGAGTTTTTGATATTTTTGACCTGAACACCCTTAAAAGCAGTCAAAATATGATCAAATCGTGTCACAATTTTACGTTTCAAAATATGGAAGTATTGTGTGTTATCTACGAACCATTGGTTTCTTTCTCATTTTGGCCAGGGGGTGCACGAGCTCCTCCGCTCCTGCCAGCAGCCGCCACTGCTATAGATTGAAAATCCGTCTTTTACTGAATTTTTTCGAAAATCGGATATTTTGAAAGTAAGCTCCTCACATATTCGGCAACTTCGAATGGAAATTCTTGAGTACTTTTTACTGGAAAGTTGTCCGCAATTTTCCGAACGGACGAAGGCGTAGGGTCAGGGGTGGGTGGGTTGTGTATTTTTTTTATCGCAATCCCTCCTCATGCAGAGTGTTACTTTATCCTGTTCGACGTCAAACTGCAGCCGACATTGGCGCATCAAGTTTTGCGCCCGAGCCTTAAAAAGTATTGCGCCGATAAAACGAAGGGCTCGACGAGCAAGTGCAAGTGCCGAACTGCAACGTGCGGGCGGGCGGGGGCGAGTTATACGGCCGGCCGCGCCCTTTTTTACGAGTAATAGCTCTCGGGCGCGGCGCCCTCGTAAAGTCGGCGCTATAAACCGTTGCAGCCGTGAGCCTTCTGCCCTCAGCCCTCAGCGTCCCCCTCGTCCGCCGCGACGCTGCTGTTAGCAGTGCTTCTCAACATTACGGACGCTCGGCCTACGCCGCTCGGCCCGGTTCACAGAAGTTGCGCGCCCTCACGTGACGGCCATCGAGATATCCGCCCTTTCCCTTCATCCGCCCGGCTACCGGTGCAACAACGTAGGTAACTACGCGCTGTACGTTTATTCTGCGCCAGTGAACGCTACTGGCGTCAGCAGTGTTGCCAGGCGTACCCGCTTAAAATCCCCCGCTGGATTGTGTAAAGTTTCCCACCTTCCCAGCGAAATTTGAAATTAGGGAAAAAGCCGCTAATCACGTTGAAATAGTACCCGATTGAAAAAATGGCCTGTTTTGGGGCGGGGAACTCGAAACAGCCAATGGAAATCCTCAGTTGGCTCCAGTTTCTGAGATACGACACTACCAAAAACAAACAAAAACTAGTGGTGCGTAGATAGCACACAATACTTCCATATTTTGAAACGTAAAATTGTGAGACAATTCGATCATATTTTGACTGCTTTTAAGGGTGTTTAGGTCAAAACTATCAAAAAACTCACTATGCAAATTTTAAAATTCGCCCAAAATGAAAATACGCCACATTTTCTGAATCATAAAAATCTCCACATATTCTGCAGGGTAAAACAAAGATTTTAAGACCAAGAACGCTGAAATCGGTTCATTTTTTTTGCCGAAAAAAATAGAAAACTTAGCAAATCCATCCTCAATGTGCATCTTGGGTGAGAAAATCCGCTAAATTCACTCTAAAATGAAGGGTAAGGGGAAAGAACAGGAAATGTCCATTTTTCCCAAAAACAAGCTTAATAGCGCATTTTGTAGGAATTCAAAGGTACTAACCGTATAGTGAAACTCCAAGGGGAAAAAAGTATAAATGTCGCACTGAGAAGCAACGAAAGATTTGGTGTAAGGGGAAAAACATATAGTTTAAAATACAAAACCTGCTTTTTCTCTAAAAGTACTTTTCGTGACATTCCTCTGTGTACTGTGAGTATTTAATACTATAATTGCACACAAAAAAATCACAAAAATTCGGATCTGGTTTTCATTAGTTTACACATTTCCGGCATATTTTTCCGAATAATGGATCTTCATTAGTAAATCCTCTCTCGATACAAGGGTATCATGCACCTCGGTACATGTTTCATTAAAGTTCCAGTTTTTTGCATTTTACGTCCTTAGGTAGTACACTTATTGAAAAGTCGTACATTTCAGTGTCCTACCGAGAAAAAATAGTACACAGGACATTGGACTAAAAAGTAGTACTGTCCTTACAAAAGTAGTACGTCTGGTTATAATTATTATTATAATAGGTCTCAAAAGCCTGGCAATAGTTGACGCTTCGGTTCGAACGGGCCTTCCTAGAACACTATTCGTGAGTTGACACTACGCCTCGAAAATACTTTCTCCAAATGCCGATTAGACTAACTTGAGGCTACCCGAGATAATCCTATCCCATGGCGAGTCGGCCGGACAACGTGAACGAGACTGACATTAAGCATTCCAGTTCCACAAACTGAAATTTATTTGTTTAAGCACGTAAAAAACCTGAAGTAATCGTATCCCTGAGTAATCTTGTTAACTACTACACCCCGCTGGGCCAACGGTGCAATAAATACGTCAAAACATCGAACGGACTAATGACTTTCAATTGCCATTGTGCGGCTGAAATACTTGTTAGCATCGCAGAACGAATTCGATTGTTGCACAATTGTACGACCGGAGCAGAGACAATTCCTTTATAGTTGCGTCGGAATAACTCAACTCGCATTATGTCTTCGCCCCAAGATTTACAAGGCGTTCGAAGTGGCGGAATTGTTTTTGGCAATGCGAGCCAAAACGAGGAACAGCGTCTGAGCCAAAGATCCTCCGCGTCTACATTCTGAATCCGGACGAGATGAAGCTCTCTTTGTCAGATGAGATGAGGGCGATATTTATTACCTACAACCCTCAATGAGACAATAGTTGCACAGTCGAAATTCGGGGCTAGACCGAATCGGCCACCACTAATGATCATGGGTGATAAATTGACTAGGGAATCCCTAGTAGTGATGAGCATCGATGGTTTAGAACGGATGTTTCACCACTATCGATTACTTCAATGTGAATCTTCTCTTCATCCTTATCACTCGGTATCAATAATAATATTTTGTTAGATAATGTAATAACATATGTTAGATTTGATTCTCCTGAATATTGTACTCCTTAATTTTTTATATACCTAATACACGACAAAAGTAATGTAGGTATTTCGATTTTGAGTTTTTGACTACGTTTGAGGCTGTTTAGGTCAAAAATATAAGAAAACTCACAATACAAATTTTAAAACCAGCATAACATGAAACTACGTCAAGTTATCGGAATATGAAAATATCCACCTATTTTGCAAGGTGAAACAAAGATTTTGAGGCCAAAAACGCTCAAATCGGTCCATTTTTGTGGCCGGGAAAAAATAAAATAGAAAACACTGTAAGTGCTAATAATATTACTTTGAGTAATTCCAATTCCGGTCAAACAGGGTGATAGGCCTTGCCGATACAAACATCCCAGTTCAAGAAATAAAAAAAAAAAGCCATGGCACACAGACAACTGTTATGATTCCGAGGAAGTGACTCTGGGGGAAGTGGTTTTTTCTGAAATATGGTAGTAACTACTAGGTACAACCGGTATGATTCTGTAGGATTCCCTCAGTCCTTCGGGGCTACAGAATACAGTAGTGAGTAAGTAGGCTCACGTGGAAGATGATGGAATGGGCCTATCTTCGAGAGGAACGTCCCAAGTTTGCAATCTATATTTAACAAGAGGGATGCGGATGATGCATGCTTGGCAAGGTTTGACGACGATTCATCACCCGGCCGAGGGTTTCTTATAATTCTCTCCGGGCAATTATAATTCAAAGAAAGACGTAGTTGAGCGTTTGAATTTTCGCCGGCATCTGTAATTTAATGAGGGAAGCCAATCCAGCCGACAATGATTCGAAACTTCATCAATCGGAGCGGCTCAATCGAAACGGGGAAATTGTCCTAACAAGACGTGCGGGTTAAAATCTGGTCTGCTGAAGGATTTCGGGCTCCCAGTACAATGGACTTATAGTGATTTATGGGTTAGTCGGGGTGGCCGAGATGACCAAGGCTTTTTGTGTGTACAGAGCTCTTCAGTTCGAATCGTGGCCCGGCTCGAGGCCAAAAATTGCAAAATCTTACACTGGGGTTTATTATTTGCGAAGCTTGCGTTCCGGCACAAGGGTTCATTTCCAGTCACTATGTTAACCAGTGGTGCGCAGACAACACAAAATACTTCCATATTTTAAAACGTAAAATTGTGACCCAATTTGATCATATTTTGCCAGCGTTTAAGGGTGTTTAGGTCAAAACTATCAAAAAAATCACTATGCAAATTTTAAAATTCGCCCAAAATAAAAATACGCCACATTTTCTGAATAATAAAAATCTCCGCATATTCTGCAAGGTAAAACAAAGATTTTAAGACCAAGAACGCTCAAATCGGTTCATTTTCGCGACCAAAAAAAATAAAATAAAAAACACTAAAAATGCAAAAATATCGGAAGTACTGCGAGTTATCCAAATTTCGATTATACAGGGTGTTAGGTCTTACCGAGACAAACATTTCAGTCCAAGAAATTTGAAAAAAGGTTGAGAATTGAGGAAGCTATGATCATTTTTGTAAATGACTACAGACGGACACACAGACACTTGTTCAGGAAGTGATTCTGAGTGAATGTGTATAGGAAAAAGTTTTTTCTGAAGCTCCGTTCCGATTCTCGATTTTAGGACGACTCCAATACTTCCATTTACCCTGTAAAACTGGAAGTAAGAATAATGCGCATGACTAAAAATCGAACGATTTTGACAGCCATTTTAGAAATGACAAGGACGTATCACAGGGCCCTTTCCATTACTCAGTACCAAGGACAAGTCCTTTCTTGAACATCCCACTTTAATTTTAGTGCATAAGCTACAGATGAATTGAATGCACTGACTTCGAATAGGGGGATGCACAAGTGAGTCGTCCTTGGTACTGAGCTATTCAGTGCAGAGGGGCCGTACGATATATAGGTATAGCTTCATAGGTATAGCCTATGTATAGCTTCCCTGTCATTCCAAAAATGGCTATCAAAATCTTTGCCTTTTAATTTCCATTTTTTTCACTTTTTAAAGCTTCTTTCTGGACTAGGTTTCATTATTTGTTGATTTTTCTTCTTCCTCTCTAGTTTTGTTGGACAATAAACAACAAGATGTCCTTGAAATCCTTGAATGTCCAAAAATTTAAAAATAGAAACCCTCGATAGTCAACTTGAGTAACCTTGAAGTCGATTAAGATAGTGCGAAACCTTTAAGGAACCCATTGACCCTGTAGAAGTCAAAATCGGTTCTGGTCAAATCAGCAAAAACGTGATAAGATGAAACCGAAATCAAGAAATATGGGATCGAAAAATTAAGTTTTCAAAAATCCCAGAAAAACCTCGTATCCTACGGCGAACCAAGCGAGGAATCCAGGAAAATACTCAAAAATTGGACATTATTTGGCAAAAAATCAAGAGTTGGTCCAGTGATTTACGTTTAAGTAGAACGTCTGCCAAGCTGCAACCTGGGAGTTTACGGGTTCGATTCCCATAGGTGGCATCAGAATTTTGACCCATAGTCTTATGATTCACGCCCTCCCTGGTATTTGGGGTAAATGATCGAATTTGGAGAACTAAACCCACTCCCCTATGGGCCAACATGATTAAACCATCATTTTTGTTTTATACCTATAATAGCCATAAACCAAAACAGAGGTGGTGCAATCGGGTCTTCGATGAGTAGAAATAAATGTGAACCGAAAATGCGACTTGACGACTTTTCGCAGGCTGCAATCCAACTTTTTTTTAATAGTCGCTTTTCACGGCTGAACCAAAGGTAACGTTGGCTGAAAATGGTTTCTGAGAATGTTGGTTCCTGATAGGAGGTCGAAAAAATTCTACAATCTCGACATTCTCAGGAACCAACTTTGAGCTTCTCTGTCAAATCGATCACCGTTTCTCCCATTATTGGCGCAAAACTGTTGGCTTGGTCGAATTCTTGGTCGTCGTCTTGACTGGAGTCTTCGGTAACGTAGTCTTGGATGTCTTCTTCGATCTGGGAATCCTCTGTCAACTTATCCTGTTTAGTTTAGAGTATAGGAACAAAAGGTGATGAAAATGTCAACATACCGAACCCTTCGGTTTACGAGCTTATTTTCAACTAGATACCTTTTAAGTCATCATGAAAGGAAATTTACTGAATTCGATGTAATCGATTTTGAAAAACCTAATCATAGTTTCGTACCCTGCAATGGAAAAAGAAAAGAGGTTAGTTTCTGTCGGTTGAAACTGAGCAATTCGAATTTTTCAAAGAAAAACGAGCACTCACTTTCTAATATCAGTTCCCCTATTCGCACGACGTCGCTGGTGACGTGTTTGATGATCACGTATACTAGTGGCCAGACATCTTCATGGAACCGCCAGTCTTTCAGGAGCGAACATATTTTCTCCCAGATCAGCAATCGAGATTTTCCAACTGAAACAAGTGAAACGAGATTCGTGAGAAAATTCTGATGATGTCACACCGGCTTATTTTATATTTTTACTCCACCCACACTTGTAGAGCGAATGGAAGGAAATATTGTAACTGTCCGAAAACTGGAAATCGGAACGGAGCTTCAGAAAAAACCTTTAATTATGCCCGACTCCCTAAATTCTCATCCTCAGTACTGCCGGTACATTGACCATTTTAGTGTTTTGTATGCCATTTTTTCTGGCAACAAAAATAAACCGGTTTGAGCGTTCCTGGCCTTAAAGCCTTATTTTTTTACTTTTTAGAATACGATGATTTTTTCCAACTCCGGTACTTGACGAATTTTGATTTTGGGGAAATTTTAAGATTTGCAAAGTGCCTTTTTCGGCATGCACTTGGTTGAGAAAAATGAACCTATGTACCTAATCGGTCAGGAGAAAAAAAATTGGAAACACCCCCTGAAAATTTGTTGTTTTACGTTTAAAGGGTTTTAATTGTTGTAGGGTGCAAATTAGGCGAAAAAAATTCAATTTGGCTCAAACGACGTTGTAAAGTACGGAAGTATTGTGTGTTATCTACTCCCCACTGGTTTTATTATTTCTCGTTTTGAAGAGAGGGTGAATTTACTTCAGTTCTGAAATGAAAAATAACTGACCAACTGAAGCCAACCCCCCCCCCTTTTTTTCAAAAGAGTGGAGCTCTACCAAATCGCTCCGTCCTGAACATATTCGTGAGGCTTATTTTTATTAAATGTGGCGTAGAGTACTGATACAAACTCAAAGTGAAAGTCAAACTCGAACCCGAATCCAACTCGTGATCAAATTCAAACTCAAACTGAAAATCAAACTCAAACTCATAAATTATGAGTCATAATCGATCAAACTGAAAATGAAGCTCAAAGTCAATCTCACACTCGAACTGAGAATGAAAATTGAATTCAAACTCGAACTGAGAATCAAACTCGAAGTCACTCAAAAAGAAACTCGGACTGAAATTTTCAAACTCGAACTGAAAATGAAATTAAAACTCAAAGTCAAAATAATACTGGAACTCAAACTGAAAATTAAATTCAACTCAAATTTACTCTCAAAGTCGTACTGAAACTAAAACTCAATCCGAAACTCAAACTGGATATGAACCTCAAAGTCATTCTCAAACTCGAACTGAGAATGAAAATCGAATAATCGAACTGAAAATGAAACTCATACCCATAATCTCCACAAACTCATACTTATTATTAAAAGCTCGAACTGAAACTCAATATTTCAAGTTCGAGAACATTCAGTTTGAGTTTGAATTTGAGCATAAGTTTGAATCTTATTTCAAGTCCCACGCGCGAATTTCAGTTTGAGTTTCAAAGCCAGACTGAAAATGAAAATGAAACTCAAAGTCAATTACAAACTCGAACTGAAAATGAAACTCGAAGTCACTCTCAAAGTCAAACTGAAACTGAAAATGAAATGAAAACTGAAACTCCAACTGAGAATGAAAATCAAATTCAAACTCGAACTGAAAATGAAACTCCAACTCATAGTCATTCTCAAATTCAAAGCCAAACTTTGAGTTTCATTTTCAGTTTGACTTTGAACATGAGCTGAAGTTTCATTCTCAGTTCAAGGTTGAGATTGACTTAGAGTTTCAATTCAAACACAAAGTGAAAATGACGTTCAAACTGAAAATGAAGTTCAAACTCAAAGTCGCTCTCAAAGTCAAACCTAAACTGATGATCAAATTCAAACTCAAACTGAAAGTCAAACTCGGACTCACACTGAAATCCAAATACAAACTCATTCTCATTGATTAAAGCTCAAATTGAAACTGAAGTTCGAGTTTGAATTTAAGTTTGAATTCGAGTTTGACATTCAGTTTGAGTTTGGATTTCATCATCAGTTTGAATTTCATCATCAGTTCAAGTTTGACTTTGAGAGTGACATCGAGTTTTATTTTCAGTCCGAGTTTGAATTCGATTTTCATTGTGAGTTCGAGAGTTTGAGCTTCGTTTCCAGATTGTGTTCTAGTTCAGTATGACTTTGAGAGTGACTATGAGTTTGAATTTGATTTTCAGTTTGAGTTTCATTTTCACTTTGAGTTTGAATTTAATTTTCATTCTGAGTTCGAGTTCAAGCTAGACTTCTAGTTTGATTCTCAGTTAGAGTTACAGTTTCAGGTTAACTCTTAGTTTGAATTTCATTTTCAGTTCGAGTTAGAGCATGACTTGGAGTTTCAGTTTGAGTTTGAATTCGATCATGAGTATGAGTTTGATTATCAGTTTGAGTTTGAATTCGATTCTTATTCTGAGTTCGATTTCGAGATTGACTTTGAGTTTCATATCCAGATTGTGTTTTAGTTTCAGTATGACTTGGAGAGTGACCCTGAGTTTGAACTTCATTTTCAGTTTGAGTTTCATTTTCACTTAGAGTTTGAATTTGATTTTCATTCTGAGTTCGAGTTCGAAATTGACATCGAGTTTGATTCTCAGTTAGATTTTCAGTTTCAGTTTGACTTTTAGCATGAATTTCATTTTCAGTTTTTGAGTTCGAAATTGACTTTGAGCTTCATATCCAGATTGTGTTATAGTTCAGTATGACTTTGAGAGTGACTATGATTTTGAACTTCATTTTCAGTTTGAGTTTCATTTTCACTTGGAGTTTGAATTTGATTTTCATTCTGAGTTCAAGTTAGAAATTGACTTACAGTTCCAGTTTGAGTTTGAATTCGATCATGAGCATGAGTTTGATTTTCCGTTTGAGTTGAACTTGATCATGAGTTTGATTTCGAGTTCGAATCGACTTTCACTGTAACTTTTTATTCAATTCTGATTATGAGTTTCATTTTTGGTTTGAGTTTTAATTTGATGAAGCGTTTGAGTTTGATTTCAAGTTCGAGTGTGAATCGAACCGTAGATAGGGGGTGGATGATATGGCATAACATAAAGTTTATTAATCGTTAATATGTACCTACCAACCTGACTTGTGGTGCAGAAAATTGTTCTTTTTTCCTAAACACATTTTTGAGATGAATGAAGCTGTTTTTGTAAATTATTTCAATCCCAAAAATGACGATTTGTTTTTAAAGGGCTAAGTACGCAAATTTTCAATTACAATTTGACAAACTTTCTCTTGCTAAAAAAATCTGAGAATGTGGGAGAAAATCTCAATGTATCGGAACACCTACCAAAATTGGAGATTTGAACCATTTCGGTGACATGAGGCAGTTTTTTACGATTTCTCTAAAGTTTCAAACTTGTCACATAGCCCCTTTAAAAAAACGCGATCTTTTACTTACTCACTTTTACTCAGAATAACTTCCTGAACAAGCGTCTGTGGAACAAGACTCTGTCCGGTCATTTACAGAAATGACCACAGCTCCCTCAGTTCTCAACCTTTTTTCGAATTTCTCAAACTAGAATTTTCGTCTCGGCAAGGCCTAACACCTTAATTTGAATAACCCACAGTACTCTCGATATATTTGCATTTTTAGTGTTTTTTACATTTTATTTTTTTCCGGCCACAAAAATGAACTGATTTGTGCGCTCTTGGTCTTGATGTTTTTGTTTTACCTTGCAGAATGTGTGGCAATTATACATATTACGATAACTTGACGTATTCTGATTTTAGGCGAGTTTTAACATTAGCATAGTGAGTTTCTTGACATTAAATGTCAAAAATGACATTAAATGTTAAAAAATTTTTGATCCTAACAGCCTCCGAAGTAGTCAGAATATAATCGAATTTTGCCAAGACTACTTATCAAAATATGGAAGTGTGCTATCTGCGCACCACTGGTTTATTTTACGCAACACGGAGAAAATTTATTTTTCCGGATAATGTGTTCGTTTTTTTCAAAATACGTTTTTATTAAATAAAAACGTATTTTGAAAAAACGAACACATTATCCGGAAAAATAAATGGTTACGTTATGACTAGAATTATGCCGCTGTATGTAGACACTTTCGAGGATTTTAATTACGCGAATATAAATCCTAGCCCTAACGACCTCGGTGAAAGAATCTGCAACGGTCTTTCGGTAAGTTTCGGCAGGAAAATGCGAGGAGCCCGCTGCTGTTCGGGCCAGGAAAAAGTAGTAGGTATCCAAGGAGCCTGAACCAATCTTGGTCTAACAGCAGCCATCAAGGAGCCATGGAGGAACAAAGTTCCCAACAGTATAAGATCAGTGAAGCATTGGTGAGAGAGAACGAGCCTGCCCTTGCTGTCGGAGATGGAGACCCGAGAGTTCTTTCAGTCTCACATAACTACGCTCACAAACTACTAATAAGTTCCTACTCGATTTTTAGAAGCTATAAAACCCGAGTCGGCCCTTGCGATGCTCAGCGACCGTATGAAAATTGATTGTTGAACGTTCGTTCCCTCGTCTCCTTCGACTGTCAGAGATTTTATGATGTTCTTAAAACCGGTGGTTTCCAGGGATCTTTTTCTTCGGTATTGTTTAACGCTCTTTTACGGTGCCTGTGGGAGGGATGAGGAGCCGAGTTAAAGCGTTCGACAGAGGGAGAATAGTTTCGTTGCGGTGGAAGTCGGAAGGTGGAGAGGGGTAGTTTAAATACTGCCCTTGGAAGGACTAAGAATGACAGTCCGTCAGACACGTCGACCGACAGAAAGCTTCCCTCGGATTTTTTCTCGCCCCCCTACCCCTCCCCCACCCCTCCACCTACCCCCAGCCCTGACCGAAACCGCCGCCGCCGCCGCGTTGATTCCGAAACGATCGTCCCTCCTATATTGGAGGGTCCGTAATATTTCTTCGTCCTCGGGGAACACGAGCGTGGGACATGAAACCTCTTTAAGATTTTACGAGTGTTTCCAGAACCACAAGAGCCCTCGAGGCTTCCAAACCCCAACCGGCAGACTGCGTCGGATGATCTACCACTGCGTCCCTCGTAAAATGATCCCAAGCGACAAGTTGTTGAACAACATTGCGCTAAAATCCGCCCGACAACCGCTTTTCAAGGCAAAACCGATAAAATTATTTCCATCAACCATACAATACGCAGCCGAGCCCTGACAGGTAACCATTCATTCGGCCCGATATAAATGTCGCCGTGAAATACGGCCTGTGAAACCAGGCGAGGGCAAGAGGGCAAAATTCTAGAAACTCTTACCCCTCCTCCACCGAGGGACAAGTCTCTGATACTCTAAACTCGTACCATAATATTATTTCAGTGTCCGCGAGCAAAGGCTGATTCAGAAATCTCATCAGGGGAAGGGGCCGGATCAACCAGTAAACGAACAATAAATAATCTAGACCGATATTTTCTTCAGCGATGCGTTGGGGGCATTGTTGGACACGAATGTAGTAGGTTAAAATACCAAAAGCCCCCCAACTTAGACTTGGGGTCAAAGACATTTTTTACCTTTTTACTTCCATATTTAGGTACAAAGCGAATGGAAGTATTGCAATCGTCCAAAAATCGAAAATCGGATTGCAGCTTCAGGAAAAACTTTAACTTACACACATTTACCAAGAATCATTCCTGAACAAGTGTCTGTATATGTCCGTCTATGGACATTTACAACCAGTGGTGCGTAGATAACACACAATACTTCCATATTTTGAAACGTAAAAGTGTGACACTATTTGATCATATTTTGATTGCTCTTAAGGGCGTTTAGGTACAAAAATATCAGAAAACTCACTATGCCAATTTTAAAACTCGCCTAAAATAAAAATACGCGGAGTTATCGGAGTAAAAAAAAATATCCACATATTCTGCAAGGTAAAACGAAGATTTCAAGACGAACGACTCTCAAGTCGGTCCATTTTTGTGGCCAGAAAAAATAAAATAGAAAACACTAAAAATGCAAATATATCGAAAGTACTGTAAGTTATTTAAACTCCGATTAAACAGTTTGTTAGGTCTTGATGCAACAAACATTTCAGTTCAAGAAATTTGAAAAAAGGTTGAAAATTGAGGGAGCTATGGCCAATTTTGTAAATGCCCATCTGTGATTTACAAAAATGGCCATAGCTCCCTCAATCTTCAACCTTTTCCAAAATTTCTTGGACTGGGATGTTTGTGTCAGTATAACCTATCGCCCTGTTGAGCCGGAATTCGAATTACTCACAGTACTTCCGATACATTAGCACTTTTAGTGTTTTCTATTTCAATTTTTCCTTTTATTTTGATTTTAGAAGAGTTTCAAAGTTCGCTTAGTGAGTTTTTGGATAATTTTTGACCTAAGCACCCTTAAAAGTAGGTCAAAATATAATCACATTTTCTCAAAAGTTTACGTATTTGTCAGTATTTTACTGGTTTGACATTTTTGACCATAATAGCCCCCAAATTAGTCAGAATTTATTAAATTTCATCAAAATGCAACTTCAATCAATACGGTGTGTTATCTACCCACCACTGGCTGTAAATGCGCACAGACGAACGAACGGATTTTCAGATCCTTGTTCAGAAAGCGATTCTCAGTAAAAATGTCGACGCAGAAAATTTCTGATAAGATTTAATCTTTCCACCACCCCCTAGACGATTTTCAAATTTAGGACAATACCTCAATTTAAAATGTTGAAGTAACACTATACTATATTGTAATGGTTATTATCGCAATTCTCGAAAAAAGATACTCGGCCACGATGCTGGAAAATGTCTCGTAGGAGAAAGCGGTGTTCAGTAGCAATTTATTTCTCTAATGACCGATTTCACCAACCTCGGTTTAGAGTTAATCCGCACGTAGTTATGTTTACCTTGTAAGGATTAGCTCAAATCCGAGGTTGGCGAAATTCACCATAAGTCTCGAGGTACTATTCGCGAACAAGGATTGGTATTTTTCCGAACGAAAATCAATAAGCAAGTACCTAGGAGCGAAGAAGAAACGAGTTTGGAACCGGTTCCTAAATCTGCTGTCACTATTATACAGATCGAAGAGTTGGAAACCAGTAAAGAAGATTGGAAGTCGTATCGTAGAATTAGTGAGGGTGAGATTTGGCCGAAATTTTTCACAACAGGTGGTCCTTGGTTTATACTTTGTTCAATTTAGCATTTAGGAATGCGGTGGTTAATGCACGGGTATATTACAATGGTTGGAAGAAAACTGTGAGTACCTCGTTTGAACACTTGACACACAGATCAACTCAGAATCGATTTCTGAAGAAACCTGCACCTCGGTTTATGCACATTTACAAAACCAGTAATGCGCGAGTGACTTTTCTACCTCAATTTGAGACGTTCCTTCTTTCTCACACAAGAAGGTCTGTTGTAAACAAAGCCAATTAAAATTTCGGACTAGTTGAATACCAGTTTTGGTTCCTAGTTCCCACAATTCAGGTTTCATAATATGTTTAATTATATTAAACGTTATTGTTTAATATTATTGTTGTTTAAACAATATTATTGTTTAATTCGTTTTTACTACCATACTTTCAGGGTAAATGGAAGTACTGTAATTGTCTTGGAAATGAAAATCGAAACTTCAGGAAAACATTTACCCATACACTTTCATTCAGAATCACTTTCTGAACCTGTGTGCCCGTTGTGTCTGTCCTGAACCAGGGTTTCCTTTCTGTGGGCATTCACAAAATTGGCCATAGCTCCCTCAATTCTAAACCTTTTTTCAAATTTCTTGAAACACACAACCGAACAAACTGAAATGTTTGTCTCGGCAAGACTTAACACCCTGTTCAATCGGAATTTGAATAACTCACAGTACTTCCGATAAATTCGCATTTTTAGTGTTTTCTATTTTATTTTTTTCCTGCCACAAAAATGAACCGATTTGAGCGTTCTTGGTCTTAAAATCTTCATTTTACCTTGCAAAATATGTGGATATTTTTTGCATTCTGATCAATTGTCTTTTTTTACTTTGGGCGAAATTTAAAATTGTCATAGTGAGCTTTTTGATATTTTTGTACTTAAACACCCTTAAGAGCAATCAAAATATGACCAAATTGTGTCATACTTTTATGTTTTAAAATATGAAAGTATTGCGTGTTATCTACGCACCACTGGTTTTCAATTTCATGTGATTTCAGTGGTTGACATTGCTCCTTCCGCTTTGGTATTCTATACTATATCAGTTATAGTCACATAGATACCTTGGCTTTGTAAGTATCAAATTGCGAACTTTCTATAATTGGGCAGGTTGGAATAAAAACGGTTAAATGACTCCGTACCCCAAATTAGGTGACTTCCGCTGTACGTTTTGAAAAAATGAAGAAAAAATGACGCGCATCTTCATTTGAATGTACAGCGTCTTATAAAATTATGAAATCGGGTAGTTTACCTTGGGCAACTGTTCAAATACTGAACCGATTCCGATCTTTCGAGATTCATCTTCAATTCAGCTGCCTTATAATGAGCACGCATCATTAAAAACCCGAACGGTTCCTAATAATGTTCACGGAATTTCCGAGGGGAAAAAAACCTGAAAATTTTTGGCGAGGTTGTATCTCAACGTCACACCAGCATCGCCTAGAGCAAACATAACTATGATAACAATGTTCTATATTGGCGAATATTATGCAGGGCAGTGCAGCCAGCTCGGGGAACGTTCAGATTTATCTAGCGAGATAAATAAAGTTTATATGTTTATGTTTATATGACAAACTCGCTGCCGTGTAAGCCGGGTTTATAGTGCCGACATAAAACCATGACAGTGCCTAACAAAGAGGAAAAAATACACGGCCGACTTCATAGCCGATAAAAGGAACGTGAAGTCGAGGTTGAAGTTGTGTCTATAATATTGCTAGCATTTGCGACTCGTTAGGGGCGGAGGCAAAGCGAATACACGAACCGAGTAGAAGAGGGAAGGCCGGATAAAGGGATGGAAAAGGGCGTAGGCCAACGAACACTAAAGTCGAAGGGATGAAGGAGGGACGACGAAGGGCGCGAACCGAGGAGGACTAGGAAGTAGGCAGAGAGATTCGAGGTGAGGCCCATGCGTACATGCGCCCTCAATGCCTCCGCCCCCAAATGACCCCGGGCCCTTCACCAACATATTCCATCCACCGCACCTGGGATTGCGAGTCGCGGCGTTAAATAACGCCGACTCACTATTGTGGATTCGCTCGAACGCCGGTTCACACTAGTCCGATTTATCACTTGCGAATCGTCACTATCGACCGACACTGGCGCCGATGGGCCGCTCGATTTTGGGACCCCCATCAATGATTCCGGTTCTTGGCTCGATTCGATGGTTGGGATTTTGGAGGAATTTTAAAAACGACTCGGAATTAATTTCACAAATATTGTTCCCGTTATAAGGAAAAAGGTATACCTAAATCAGCATTTAGGTTTATTTTCCACCGGCGTAACGGAGGTTACTCAATTTGACTTGTCGTAAGGAAAATTTACGCCGTTTCCGGTTTATTATTCGACAAAAAACCTTTGTAATTTCTTAAGTAAAACCAGCGGCATGTAGGCAACACACAATACCACCATAATATATACGTACTTTTTAAAAACAATTTAATTATCTTTTGACAGCGGTGGAGGGTTTGTGATGAAAAAATGTCAAGAAACACACTATGCAAATTTTAAAACTCGACTGAAATCAAAATGCGCCAAGTTATCGGAACATAAAAAATATCCACACATTTTGCAAGGTAAGACTCTCAAATCGGTTGATTTTTGTGGCCGGAAAAAAATAAAATAGAAAACACTAAAAATGCAAATATTTCGGAAGTACTGTGAGTTATTCAAATTCCAATTCAACAGGGTGTTCGGTCTTGCCGAGACAAGCATTTCAGTTCAAGTAATTTGGAAAAATGTTGAGAATTGAGGGAGCTATGGTCATTTTTGTAAAAGACCACAGACGGACACACAGGCGCTTGTTCAGGAAGTGATTCTGAGTAAATGTGTATAAAAGTTTTTTCTGAAGCTCCGTTCCGATTCTTGATTTTAGGACGATTCCAATACTTAAATTCACTCTGTAAATATGGAAGTAATAAAAATGGCCATAGCTCCCGCCCATTCTCAACCTTTGTTCAAATTTCTTGAACTGAAATGTTCATCTCGGCAAGACCTAACACCCTGTTTAATAGGAATTTCCAGTTTCCGACAGTCTCAGCTTTCCAACAGTATAGTCATTTTCTTGTTTACTCCTCTCCTAGGTTGAGAAAATCCTGTTTTCTCATGAACCTCATTTTTCTTGTATTGCTCTGAAAAACCCAAGTCAGATAGGCGGCAATTTTCTTGAAGGAAAACTCACGAGCTTTCCAACGGTATCGTCAGATTTGAATTCACCAGAAACGTGAAGGAACTACAGTCATTTCAGAAAATAAAAGGCGAAAACGCAAAATTGCCAAGAACTGGGTTTTCTAGCGTACTACGAATAGATGTCAGGGAGTAGAAACATTGTCTACATTTTCGACCATAAAAAGTGCACACCTCCTGTATAACCTTCACAGGTATCATTTGAATGAGGAGGAAATAAAGTTGAAAATATTTTTGTGCCAGTTTATTCAGCTTGATTTTTTCTCATTTAATTTTTTTTATATTTAGGTGCCGTAGGTCTCAGTAAGAAATATCACCTTTTTTAACCGGAATCCAAATTACTCACAGCACTTCAGGTATATTACCATTACTAATGACCTTATAATGAGTCATTATAATGACCATAACTCCCTCAATTCGCCACCTTTTTTCAAATTTCTTGAACTGAAATGTTTGTCTGAGTTTCAGTAACTCACAGTACGTACTTTTGACATATTTGCATTTTCAGTGTGTTTTCTTTTTCATTTTTTCCTGGCCGCAAAAATGAACCGATTTGAATGCTCATGGTCTTACAATGATTACCTTGTTTTACCTTGCAGAGTACTTGGAAATTTTTTATGCTCCGGTAACTAGACATATTTCGGTTTTAGTTAGGTTTTGAAATTCGCACAGCGTGTTTTCGGACATTTTTGATCTTCGTACCATCCCAATCAGTCAAAATCGAATTGCTTTGGTTCGAAAATTTGCGAATCGAAATATGGAAGTATTGTGTGTTATCAATGCACCACTGGTTATATTTAGGGGCTGTATGATTGGTTAACTCGTTATTGCAATGTTCTGCTCTAGCTTCCTAACATCGTGCGTGATGCCAGCGGTTTTTCTTCCATATTATGGAAGAAAAACCGCTGGCGATTACAATACATCCATTTAATTCTTAAAATTTAAGAATTTTAATTTAATTAATTAATTTAATATTATGCGATGTTTGTTAAATATTATTTAAGAATTAAATGGATGTATTGTAATCGGACCATAGCTTCAGAAAACACTTTTACTCATACATATTTACCCAGAATTACTTCCTGATCAAGTGTCTGTGTGTCCGTAAAGCGGTAATCTACAAGAATGTCCATAGCTCCCTCAATTCTCAAGCCTTTTTTCAAATTTCTCAAACTGGGGAGTTTGTCTCAGTAAGACTTATCGCCCTGTTCAACCGGAATTAGAATTACTCACAGTACTTCCGATATATTTGCATTTTTAGTGTTTTCTATTTTATTTTTTCCTGGCCACAAAATTTAACCGATTTGAGCGTTGTTGGTCTTGAAATATTTGTTCTACCTTGCGGAATCCGTGGATATTTTTTATATTCCCGCAACTGGGCGTATTTGGATTTCAGGCAAGTTTTAAAATTTGCAAAGTGAGTTTATAAAAATTTTTCATCATGACTGAGTCCAAAGTAGTCAAAATACAATTAAATCGTGCCCTAAATGCAAGTATCAATGTATGGAAGTATTGCATTACTGCTGGGGGGTTTTTATTTGAAAATCGGCCGCGTGTGAATCGATCGCAATACTCGCTACCTGCCTCGCAACAAAGAGACCGCTACCCCACCACAGTCATGGCCCGGCTGGCTTGAAAGCTCACGCCCCTTGGGCCGCCCTACAGGCCGTGGACTGGGCCCTACGTGTGCCCTATTGGACGGCCCTGCTGCTGTGGCCGCCTTCCGTTTTCCTGTTCTCACTGCTCGGGGGTTCAGCATTTTCCTTTTAAGCCGAACAAGCAGGTACGAAGAGTCAACCAGCGCTTGCATGATCGTGTAACGGCAATTTTCAAATCCCAGGCTGTACGACCTTCCAGCTAAGATGTTCATGCATGGGTTGCCCTTGGCTGCTGGTGCCAAAATAGAAGCAATTCAATCGACTCGGGGCCTGGTTATCAATTCATTTGAAGCAAGATTTAGCCAAGGACGCTTTGTGTAAACACTAAATTTCACCCAGAACATAATATTATTGGTTTGGTACCTACATTATTTCCGGAAATTATGAACCTAGATGATCGATCGGGAAATTTTTATTGCAACACCCCCTCAAACTTTCTCCTTTTACGTTTCTGAGGATCTAGAACACAAATCTGCAGTGAAAAAATATCCGTCCGCAGCAAAACGCATGGTCCGATTTGGGGGAAAAACGAGCATTTAGCAAAATTTTTTTGAGTCCTCACATAAGGGAATCCTGTAGCTCTAGAGCAGGGGCGGCTACTGGCAAGAGCATCTGGACCTTCAAGTCAAAATGAAAAAGAAAAAAGATTCTCAATAATTTTACAGTCTGAAACAGCCACCAACTCATTAATAAATTCATTACGATCATACTATTCTTACACTTCTCCGTCAATTCTGTCTGAAAAACAAACTCGTCATTAGAACGAAGCCTCGGCGGGAGAAAGGAAGGAATGGAAAGGGCCAAGAAGAAAGACGGGGGTGTGGTGAGGGAGGACCGCAGTGCAAGGTCCAATCCTATCACCTTATCAGTTCATATCCCGCCTCTAGCCTACTGAAATGTTGTTTTTCTTGCTTGCTTGAAATTTTTTCCGTTATAATATAACGGCCCAAATCGCGTTTTTCACAGTTTTCTTGGTTTTACGGCCAAAGTATGTATCACTTTTCAATTTCGTATTTTAATTTCGTACTGAGCTATTCAGTAGAAGAGGTCCTACCTAGTCTTCAAAATTGAGTTTATTCAAAATTCGATTATACCAATGCCGATTTGGACCCCGATTTGGAATTCAACTCCCGAAATTTTCTTCTGCATTACATTTTTGCCTTAAACACATTAGTACTTAGGCCGTAAAACCAAGAAAACTGCAAAAAACGCGATTTTGGCCTAATCACTCCCCCGAAGTTGACCAAAATCTTGAAAGCTGGCCAAATTTCATGTTTCCCAGTCAACTAGCGCCAAAAAAAAACCCGAAGTCAAATCCATCTTTTTTTTCTGAAATTTTTCCTAGGCCTTGGATTTTCCAGCTGGAAAAATTGTCCATTTTTCGCGTCATGTACCTGCCCAAAACCTACTCAACAATATTTTTTTTGGAATTTTAAATTTTTTTTAAAGGGTCAAAACAATTTTTACTTCCATATTTACAGAGTAAATGGAAGTATTGTGATCGTCCTAAAATCGAGAATCGGAACGGAGCTTCAGAAAAAACTTTTTCTTATACACATTTACTCAGAATCACTTCCTGAACAAGTGTCTGTGTGTCCGTGTGTCCGTTAGTCCGTTAGTCCGTCTGTGGTCATTTACAAAAATGACCATAACTCCCTCAATTCTCAACCTTTTTTCAAATTTCTTGAACTGAAATGTTCGTCTCGGCAAGACCTAACACCCTGTTTAATCGAAATTTGGATAACGCACAGTACTTCCGATATATTTGCATTTTTAGTGTTTTCTATTTTATTTTTTCCCGGCCACAAAAATGGACCGATTTGAGCGTTCTTGGTCTCAAAATCTTTGTTTTACCTTGCAGAATACGTGGATATTTTTTATATTCCGAAAATGTGGCGTTTTTTCATTTTGGGCAAATTTTAAAATTTGCATAGTGAGATTTTTGATATTTTTGACCTAAACACCCTTAAAAGCAGTCAAAATATGATCAAATTGTGTCACAATTTTACGTTCCAAAATATGGAAGTATTGTGTGTTATCTACGCACCACTGGTTAAGTCAAAAATTAGCCTTCAAACCAGCTTTTAAACACTGAAATCCAACCAATTTTGACTTACAGGGAGTGGAAACGGTGTAGAAACCTTCAAGGGATCCAACAAGCTCAAAAAATTCAAAATCGGTTCAGTAGGACTCCCTCAAATTGTCAAAAACGTGAAAAAGGAGAAATCGCATTGAGAAATTCGAGCCAAACCGATGTAAAAACAAAATTTTCAAAATTTTTAGGAAAAAAGCTCTACTCCTATGATAATTCAAGCGAGGAAACCGGGAAAAATACTCGAAAAATTCTAAACCCATGGCATCACTTTCTGGGCATAATGCACCGAAATGGAGAGCGGGTTCCCAATTGCACCGACGCCGGAAGTAGGCGTCACCTTCAAAATTGAGTTTTGCGTTTTTTCGAAAATGGACCATACCAATGCCGATTCGAGCCTCCTACCCTTTTCCGATCGGATTGCCCTGACAATATCCCTGAAGTTGGACCAAACTTTCAGGACTAGTTTCCTCAAAATCGTATCGGCCGATTGCATAGGTGCATTCTTTCTGGGCATAATGCACCGAAATGGAGAGCGGGTTCCCGATTGCACCGACGCCGGCGGAGTAGGCGGAAAATCGGAGCTCCGCGCGGCCTGCGCAACACGTTCGCATGTGGGTGTGGTCAGCGCCGCCGCGGATGCCACACGGTCATGAGCCTATTTTCGACTCTATCTTCCGCCGCGATGCGCTCCTCCCTCCCGCTCTCGTTCCGTCTCTCTCTCTCGCGAAGGAGCCCGCGCTCTTTCTATCCCTAGTCGCGTCTCTTTTCCTCGTTCGGATGAGCCGCCTCCCCTCCCCCCTCGCGCCCTTCCACCGACCGGCTCTTAACGAGATCACGGGGCTCTAGAGGCCATTCACTCTATTTCTGCAGCACGACAATCGCTCCATCGGGGATGGCATCATTTCGAAACGAACCGAACACCAGATAACACGAAGTACTTCAATTTGACTTCATCTTAACGGGTTAACATTTATTGATGGTGAACGATCGACCCTTTAATTTCTGTAGTCGGCAGATCAGGGATAGGGTCACACAGTTAAACGCAGTCTCCTTCGCCGAGCTTTCGATAAATATATTATCTTCCTCAGGGCTCTTAGACTAGAACCAACAATTATTGAAGTCGACAATTTAAAATAATTTAAAACTTAGTCTGGTGAAATATATTTCAGTAGCTCAGTCGAACACAATTCAAAGCAAGGCAAAAGGAAGCCAGTTATCATCACTGATATGATAACCCCTCAAAAATTGCCCGCAATCGTAGCACCCCTCTATGTCTGCCTCTATGTCTGGTGCTGATGGGGTGCTATGATTGCTATGATTCAGAATCCGTTGTCGTTCAACCGTTGATTGCCAACCGTTCTCGAGATATAAGCGAAAAACACTGAAAAACTTTCAAAATCCGCTGAAAACCCTTAGTATCTCGGCACCCAATAAACCGAAAACCCCAAACAAACCCATCAAAATGTAGGTAATTTCACTGCGAACAAAAAAGCCTCTCCGCCCATACACTTAAAATCAACGCATCACGCCGAAAACCCCCAAAAACCAAAACCCTTCCTCAAAAACGGCGGTTTATTAGCCGAAAACAATACTTGAATGCCAAAGTTCGAAAAACAAACACCACATCTCATCCCCTCATGGTTACAGACAGATGCAGTCGAATGCAACTACGAAACCAACAACCGAAACTAAAACTCAATTTCATACAGAAACTGAACTGAAACTTGAAGTAGGACTAAAACTCGAACTCAAACTGAAACTGATACTAAAACTCAAACTTGAACTCTAACTCAAACTCGAACTGACGTTCAAACTCAAACTGAAACTAGAACTCCAACTGAAACTCGAAGTGAAACTAAAACTCGAACTGAAAGTGAAACTCGAACTAGAACTGGAACTAAAAGTCGAACTGAAACTGAAACTCAAATTCAAACTGATATTCAAACTGAACCTTTGATTCGAACTAAAACTCAAATTCAAACTGATGCTCAAACTTGAACTAAAACTTGAGCCGACACTCAAACTGAAACTAAAACTCTGACTGAAACTCGAAGAGAGTCTCGAACTCAAACTTGAAACTCGAATTCAAACTAATACTTCAAACTGATAGTGATACTCAAACTGAAACTAGAACTCCAACTGAAGCTCGAAGTGAAACTAAAACTCGAACTGAAAGTGAAACTCAAATTCAAACTGAACCTTTGATTCGAACTAAAACTCAAATTCAAACTGATGCTCAAAGTTGAACTAAAACTTGAACCGACACTCAAACTGAAACAAAAACTCTGACTGAAACTCGAAGTGAGTCTCGAACTCCAACTTGAAACTCGAACTCAAACTAATACTTCAAACTGATAGTAATACTCAAACTGAAACTAAAACTCAAACTGACACTCAAACTCAAACTGATACTCAAACCCGAACTCAGAATGAAACACACTCAATCTAGATTTCAAACTGAATCCAACTTTAGTTTCAGTTTCAGTTTGAGTTTACTTTTCTTTCGACTTTTGAGGTTCAGTTTGCGTTTCAGTGTGATTTCGAGCTCGATTCTCAGTTTCAGTTTGAGCTTGAGTTCGAGTATCAGTATCGGGTTCGAATATCGGTTTGAGTTAGAGGTTCCATATTATGGATCAAAAATGTCAACCAGTGGTGCGTAGATGACACACAATACTTCCATATTTTGATAAGTGAACTTTGATTATACTTTTGAGGCTGTTGAAGTCAAAAATCACTATGCAAATTGTAAAACTTGCTGAAATGAAAATACGCCAATTTATCGAAATATAAAAAAATCAACATATTCTGCATGGTAAAACAAAGATTTTAATTTCAAATTGGTTCATTTTTGTGACCGGAAAAAAATAAAATAAACCAGTGGTGCGCAGATTACACAAAATACTTCCATATTTTGTAACGTAAATGTGTGACACAATTTGATCATATTTTGACTGCGTTTAAGGATGTTTAGGTCGAAAATATCAAAAAAATTCAATATTCAAAATTAAAAATTCACCCAAAATAAAAATACGCCACATTATCGGAATATAAACCAGTGGTGCGTAGATAACACACAATACTTCCATATTTTGAAACGTAAAATTGTGACACAAATTGATCATATTTTGAGTGCTTTTAAGGGTGTTTAGCCCAAAAATATCGAAAAATTCACTATTAAAATTTTAAAATTCGCCCAAAATGAAAAAACGCCACATTTTCGGAATGTAAAAAATATCCACATATTCTGCAAAGTAAAACAAAGATTTTAAGACCAAGAACGCTCAAATCGGTTCATTTTTGCGGCCAGAAAAAAATATAATAGAAAACACTAAAAATGCAAATATCTCGGAAGTACTGTGCGTTATCCGAATTCCGATTAAACAGGGTGTTAGGTCTTGCCGAGACGAACATTTCAGTTCAAGAAATTTGAAAAAAGGTTGAGAAATGAGGGAGTTATGGCCATTTTTGTTAATGACCACAGACGGACAGACGGACAGACGGACACACGGACAGACGGACAGACGGACAGACGGACAGACGGACACACGGACACACGGACACACAGACACTTGTTCGGGAAGTGATTCTGAGTAAATGTGTATAAGAAAAAGTTTTTTCTGAAGCTCCGTTCCGATTCTCGATTTTAGGACGATCACAATACTTCCATTTACTCTGTAAATATGGAAGTAAAAAGATTTTAAGACCAAGAACGCTCAAATTGGTTCATTTTTGTGGCTGGAAAAAAATAAAATAGAAAACATTAAAAATGCATATATATCGGAAGTACTGTGAGTTATTCAAATTCCGATTAAACGGGGTGTTAGGCCTTGCCAAGATAAACATTTCAGTTCAAGAAATTTGAAAAAAGGTTGAGAATTGAGGGATTTATGGCCATTTCCGCATATGACCACAGACGGACACACAGACACATGTTCGGGAAGTGATTCTGAGTAAATATGCATTAGTAAAAGTTTTTCAGAAGCTCCGTTCCGATTCTCGATTTTAGGACGATTACAATACTTTCAGTTTACTCTTCAAGTATGTAAATAAAAAAGGTTCATCTTCGAAAAAGCGAAATCCGGGGCCTGACAATTGACACTTATTCCAGCATTCCACAAAGAAAACCGTCGGCCTCGAGATGCAGGCGAAGAACTCCGGCTCTCCCTCTCTCTCCTATTGATTTTCGAACATTGTTCCGCTCGAAGCCGATGGAAATCGCGTCTCTCCGTCTAAACAGAGCAACAGCTGATCGCCCCGTCCGCCGGGCTTGGCTGTCGCCGTCGCGACCGACCCGGAGGGGAGGGGGCCCGCGGCGGTAAGAAATCACGACTCCCGACAATGGTTGGCACTGCCTGGTTAGCGAAGACAATGTCCTGCCCGGTCTCCGCCAACCCGTCCACGCCCCCGCCAAGTCGTCGTACATCTGGCCGTGGGCAGCCGGCCGATTTGCCAGCCTACGAGCCAATAAGAGATGCACGTCGAGGACAATAAGTTGAAACCAATTGTGCCAAGATAACGGACAACGCTTCCAAATTGAGATACGCAAATTTTTAAAACCGAAGCAATTCGATTTTGACTGATTTGGAGGCTACGAAGGTCTGGGAGTCAACCGGCGGTGAATAGATAACGCACAATACTTCCACATTTTGAAACGTGAAAGTGTGACACGATTTGATCATATTTTGACTACTTAAGAGTGTTTAGGTCAAAAATATAAAAAATAGGCAGTGGTCGTAAATAGATCAATCGACCGTATCTAAGAACCAAAGCCGAATTCTCAACTTTTTCCACTTTTTGTTTTGCTGATTTGTGTAACACGACCAAAATCTTGAATTGAAGATTTTCGGTGGACAGAAATTTTTATGGGGATTCCAACGAGTGGAAAACGAATTTTGCGGCTCCAGTAGTTTTCGATTAATTAAGAATTGGTGAAATTTTGGAACACTCAAAAATGTCTCACTAAAACTGCAATAAATCCTAAACGGTTAAAGCTACCGCGATGGTCTCATTCGATTCAGCGAAGAAAAAATCTACAGAAAATGATGCCTCACGTGCCTGAGTTTCAAATTTCCTGAAAAACACGAATTTTTCACTCCAACAGCTGTTTTACTGGCCTTAAAATTAATGTAGGGTTCTGTCGAGAAGTTAGGACCAACTAGATACAAAACTTGATTTTTGGTAAAAATTTCAATAACTCCTTCCCTCTGAAAAAGCCCCGGACGGTGTACGGCGGACGGACAAAAAATTTTTATTGCAGATTCGGATTCTACACCCCATGGAACGTGAACCAACAAATTTTCAGAGGGTATTAGAAAAATTTTTTCCCCGACCGATTACAAAGGTTCATTTCTTAAGAAAAATGTACCAAAATATCCTCATATTCTGCGATATAAAACAAAGATTTTAACACCATGAACACTCAAATCAGTTCATTTTTGTGGGCGGAGAAAAAATAAAATAGAAATCACTAAAAATCCAAATATATCGGAAGTGCTGTGGGTTATTCAAATTCCGATTAAACAGGGTGTTAGGTCTTGCCGAGACAAACTTTTCAGTTCAACAAATTTGAAAAAACGTTGAGAATTGAGGGAGCTATGGCAATTTTTGTAAATATGTATGAGTAAAAATGTTTTCTGAAGCTCCGTTCCGATTCCCGATTTTAGGACGATTTCAACACTTCCATTTACTCTGTAAATGTGGAAGTAAAAAATAAAAGTTACAGATCAAGCTTTTTTTTGTGAATTCGGAAAATGTAAAACGCCTAGGCGGAACAGTCTGCCACTTTGCGTTTTTTTGACAGGGTGTTCCCGCTCCATCCGGATACTTTTTTGGGGAACAATTTTCCTTGGGGGGGGGGGGGGTTCACTGTGGGGGACAGAATTATGATGACGATAGACGTGGACGGAATCTACTCCCAACAACTCGTAAATTAACGTACCAAGTGCGGGGCACGTGAATGGGAGGATCAAGTGGGAAATGGCAAAAATTTTCTTTCCGGCAGGATTTGAACCTGGCTCCTCCTGCTCTCCGGGCGGACGCCTCAACCCCTAAGTGAGGTTGATCTCACCCCCACCAGTGTGGGTGGGGTGATCTACTGTAAGATGACACATTGTGGCTTCGCTTACTTTCTTCGACTGTCATCCTCGTTATTCGCCTGGCAATTCTAGAAACCGACCCGTTCATTGAATTATGCCATTTAACCGACAATGACTCATTCGGCGAGGTTGGAATCGGGACGGATGCGGTTAACTTTGACGGCCGAGGACGGACAAGCGGACATGGCAGGACGGGCTCTCAAACTCGAGCCGAACTTGAAAACCTGCCCATCAAGTAATTTGCAGATTGCAGGCTCCTCTCTCGGGTGTAGCGACTTTTGCAGGATGGCTCGTATTTCAGGTTTAAACTGGGAGATTCTTGTTTACCGGCCGGTCATTGTGCGGCTGGGGCTAAAGCTGAGGGGCATCGGCTGTTGGCTGCCACTGCCAGATCGCTCGGATTCCCCCGCGCCACTGCGCTAAATCATCGGCCCGGCCATCAGTTAGAACTGCTCATAAATTTAGATAGGCAGTCCTGAGCGAAACATCAATTCTAGTTTCCATTAGCATTTCCAGTCAATCAATTACCAGGTCCACTCGGCCGATGTTAGGACTCCGGGAAAAATTCCATCGCTCATCGTCCCAAGTCTCGAAATCGTCTGCTGGAAATAACCGTTTTCTAAAGTCGTCCAATGGTTTACAAGTTTTCAATATAAACCCGGCCTTGGCGAATTTTAGCCGGCGATGCTGAAGTGCGTTGCCATGGAGAATTTTGATTGCTCGACGAACTTCCGATATATTTCGATCGGATTAAATTTTTACTTCAATATTTAAAGAGTAAATAGAAGTACTGTAATCGTCCTAAAATTGAGATTGGGAACGGAGCTTCAGAAAAAAAGTTTATTTTTATACACATTTACTCAGAATCACTTTCCGACGCGTGTGCTGTGCGTAGATAACACATATTTTGACTGCTTTTGAGGGTGTTGTGGTCAAAAATATCAAAAAGCTCACTGTGCTAATTTAAAAATTCGCCAAAAATAAAAACACGCCACATTATCGGAATATAAAAAATATCCACATATTATGCAAGGTAAAACAAAGATTTTAAGACCAAAAAACGCTCAAATCCGTTCATTTTTGTGACCGGAAAAAATAAAAATAGAGAACACTAAACATGCATATATATATCGGAAGTACTGTGCGTCATCCAAATTTCGATTAAACAGGGTATTAGGTCTTACGGGGACAAACATTTCAGTTCAAGAAATTTGAAAGAAGCTACAATTTAGGGAGCTATGGCCATTTTTGTAAATGACCACAGACGGAAACAATGACTAACGGACACACAGACGCTTGTTCGGGAAGTAATTCTGAGTAAATGTGTATAAGAAAAAGTTTTTGAAGCTCTAGTCCGATTCTGGATTCTAGGACGATAACAATACTTCCATTTACTCTGTAAATATGGAAGTAAAAATGGCTATACCTCCCTCAATTCTCAACCTTTTTTTGAATTTCTTGAACTGAAATGTTTATCTCGACAAGAGCTAACACCCTGTTTAATCGGAATTTGAATAACTCACAGGACTTCCGATATATTTGCATTTTTTGTGTTTTCTATTTTATTTTTTTTTCGGCCACAAAAATGAACCGATTTGAGCGTTCTTGGTCTCAAAATCTTTGTTTTACCTTGCAGACTATGTTTATATTTTTTATGTTCCGATAACTTGGCGTATTTTTATTTTAGGCGAGTTTTAAAATTTGCATAGCGAGTTTTTGATATTTTTGACCTTAACACCCTTAAAAGCAGTCAAAATATGATCAAATTGTGTCACACTTTCACCTTTCGAAATGGTAGGTATATAATTTGAAGAAAATTATATTCTTATTTTTAATTACAAACTATTAATTGTAATTGATTTAGTATTTTATTTAATTTTATAATTCTGAGAAATTACTATTTATTTTGTTGGCAATTATAGCCCATCGTTTGTGTGTCGCCATTTTGGCTAATACCAGTTCTGAGCTACCAGCCCTGTCTATGCAGTGACCTCTTATGTTAATTAAAAGTCATATAAAATTTATCTGTGGTCATCGGCTTCATTCTCCCATAATCGTAAAATAATTAATACAAATATGGAAGTATTGTGTGTTATCTACGCACCACTGGTTCGGTTTTCTCTACTCTAACGGGAAATGAACGTCTCATAAGGCTCTGCCACCCTCTGCTTAATTTTTGCATTTTCCCGTTCATCGACCGCGGTCTCAATTCCACGCATTACGACTTCTCGCTCAATTTTATACCTTTTTTCCTTTCTTTTTCGGCTCGATTCTCCTCCGAATTCGTTCTGGGCTTAATTCGTTCTTTCGGCTCCGTCTGGCGTTTGACATTCTTCGGGCGGCGTGGGCGAACAGGTGACTCCTCGTGTGCGCGCATGTCGAGGGATCAGCGATCGCGTATGCGAGCGATGCGAATAGCTCAGGCGTGTGCGAATTTCCGAGCCGGCCGGGCCCATTATAAATTTTGACTCGGTTCCAAAACCTGACGAACAATGTCAGCGGCATTGATTAGCATTCAGTATTTACTGCACTTCGAATCGCCGAAGTTCTTCCAGTTCTCCATAATTTTCAATTCCGGCAGCAGCCGTCTGCCGTTTTTAAATCTTCATCGATCGCTCGATCTGATTGGCGTCGAATTGTAGTTGACGACCGCTGGAAATGGATAACAGTGCTCAGGCAGGTACCCAGGATTTTGATTAGGGGGGGGGGGGACACCCAAAAATTGTATCACATTTAACTATCAATATAAGGTCCCTTCTCAGCGAAGCAACTTCCCGTTCTGTAATATATTCACAGTGATTCAGAGTAAATGTGCGTAAAAAAAAGTTTTCTCTGAAGCTCCATTCCAATTCTCGGTTTTAGGACGATTCCAAAACCCCCATTTACTCTGTAAATATGGAAGTAAAAAGTGGCCATGCCTCCCTCAATTCTCAACCTTTTTTCAACTCTCTTGAACTGAAATGTTTGTCTCGGCAAGGCCTAACAACCTGTTATCAATCAGAATAACTCACAGTACTTCTGATATATTTGCATTTTTTGTGTTTTCTATTTTATTTTTTTCCGCCAGCAAAAATTAACCGATTTGAGCGTTCTTGGTCTTAAAATCTTTGTTTTACCATGCAGAATATGAGGACATTTTTTATATTCTAATAGCTTAGCGTATTTTTACTTTAGGCGAGTTTTGAAATTTGTATGGTGAGTTTTTTGATATTTTTGACTTAAACAACCTCAAAAGCAGTCAAAATTTGATCAAATTGTGTCACACTTTTGCGTTTCAAAATATGGAAGTATTGTGTGTTATCTACGCACCACTGATTATAGGGTGGGTTCATCAATTCAGTTTATTCTTAGAATATGCGTTATTCTCTGAAGTTTCTTGGAAATGTAGACTATAAATTTCCTTGTCAACATATCCATGAAAAATATGACTGAATAATGGATATTCGACGAATAAACTGAATTGATGACCCTCAGTCTGCAATTTTTATATTTTGATTCACATGCAAGAAATTTATTGTCGTTGTGATAGAACATATTGTTATTTTACTCAATTGTATGAAAAAATATTTGGAAAAATGAACAAACAAAAAGATGAAAGTTGTATAATTTTAATCAAACTATATTTTAATTATTTCATGAATTTTATTTAGGCCCTGACAAAAGGAATTATAGCTTTTTATGTTGGCAATCGCTGTCTATCGCCATTTGGTAACTGTCGACCTTTTGCCAGCCTGTCTATGATGAGCCTATGAGGAAATGCGGAAATGTGGTGGTTTTTTATTTTTTGTTAATTTTTTTAAGTGTCATGTATTATCAACGGTCATCTCCATTAATATTCCCAACAACTCCTAAATTAATACTTAACAGCAGTAAAGTGCAAATACCCGATCGAAGAAGAGAGTTTAAAGAACGAATTGAATCATTTGAGAAATTTTGGAACCACGTAATTCGGATAGAAGCTCAAAAGGAGGGAATGGTTGTCTGTTCCAGTGTTGGTTTTATACTGACGATGACTTAACCGCCAAAACCGGTTTACAAACTCGTCGACTTTCGTGGAACATCATTTTGATCTGGAAACGTCTGAAATTAGTATGGGAAATTCTCAATTCGCTTTGGAAATTCTATATCCATTTCAGCACCCGTCGGTACTACACCGTTGGATTTATTTATAGGCATCTAAAATTCATGGATACTGCAGTTTTGTCATAGGTAGGCGACTAAATTCTACCTACCAAGCCCGTACATTTCTGTCGCCGTTATTATACTTCAACGACGGACTTTCGGGGCACAGACATACTAAATATTGACACACTGGTTATCTCCACCGCACGGATTGGGAATGGGGTCAGTCGACGTCATTTCCTTGGCGACGTTACGGGAAATTTATTTCCTTCCTCGGGGCCTTTAATACTGCCTACCTGTATAATTCGATACATTTACCAGCAATAAACAGGACGATAGGCACTCAGGATGGCATAAAATATTTTAAAAAGAAATAAAACCGTCTCAAAAAAAAAAAAAAAAAAAAAAAAAAAAACTCGAAAAACTAAAGAGTGGAAAATGAAAAAAAAATTCGAATGGATCCGTTTTATTTGAAGTCCTTCATTAATTTTAGTGTAAAGCTACGGAAAGGGAATGAAGGCGCCGACTTCAAAGCCACATGTTCAAGTGAGGAGTTGCCCTTGGTACAGATCTATTCAGTAGAAAGGGTCAAACTATAGTTTCCTTATGCAAAATGCCTGTCAAAACTTTTTTGTCATACCTATGCATTATTATTTTTTACAGCGGCAGCGTGAGAGCGAAACAACAAAAAAATCCTTATGACAAGTCAAATTGATTAACCCTCTCCGTTTTCTAGTCGTTAAAAAAACAAATACCTAGGAAATGGCCCTGACAGCAATTTTCGACGTGATAATGAAACTAGGCCTCGTAGGCCTCTTTCCACTTAATAGCTCAGTACCAAGGACAACTCCCCGCTTAAACATCGCACTTCTAAGTCGTTCATTTCATCAACTGTAGCCTATGACCTGAAATGAATGGAAGCACCTAGGATGTTCAATTGAAGAGAATTGTCCTTGGTACTGAGCTATCCAGCAGGAATAAGGGACCCACGGTAGGTATGGTTTCCATATCATTTCAAAAATTGCTTATTTTCTCTAATTTGTATCTTTGTTTTTTACTTTTCACTTTGCGCAGCAAGCCAACATTTTGAAATGTTCTTGGGTGTGTCAACAATAGGATCTTCAGGCACCTACCTGATTTTGCAGATCAACCGAATTTTTTCAGCAAAAGCGGATTTTCACTTTTTTTTACTCAATTATCAGCTATAGATGACCGATTTTATCAACCTCGGAGTGGAGTTGATCCGGGCATAGTTACATAATATGTATAGATATGTATATGATATGTATGTGTATAGATATTATCTAGGCTGGTCTGTCAAAAGTTGATATGTGGAGTTTTGGCTTTTTTTGGACAAGTCCTTTCCAACTATTGGTGTTTTGTAGTATTTCCTGCCGTTTCTACCATATCAACTTTTGACAGAACAGCCTAGATATGTTCAAACGAAATTACCAAGAGCAACCACGTCCGGATTAACTCCGATCCGAGGTTGGTGAAATCCATAAGAAAGAAAAAGAGCCTTCGAAACTTGGAATCAAAGATAATGAATGCCCACCGGTTGGAAAGGATTCATTCACTAAAAATATAGCGGATACGGATAGTGCAGTGTGTTATCTATCGGTTTACATTATCGGTTAACGCTGCAGTTGCCGGTGCGAGCGCTTTTTCGACTCTGGCGCTTTTGCTTTGAAATCACAGTCAACACATTTCAAATGGCAGGCTGCAGCACCAATGCGATAAACTGCCACGACTGATCCGCGAACCTGAGCCAGGAAAGTCTGTAATGTAAACCGTATACATAAAAAGGTGCTACGAGAGCGGGATTGGTATTTTTACCGCAGCTAGGGAAAGGGACGTTTCGTATATTATCAGCAAAGTCCAGACTCCCCGTAGGAAGTGAAGCTTTTTTTAATGATAGCACCGTTCAAAGTGGGCAGTTAAATCGGTCGTAACCCGGCGAGCAAGGGCACCAAATCAGTTTGTTATCAAGCAGCAAGATTTTTATGTAGTGTGCGTTTGTGTTTAACTTCGATTCCGGTCCCCTGCCATATTTCGTGTATCTGAACTGAGAAATAAAAAGGATTTAAAAATCGCCAAGCAACGGGATCGGGTTCGATCCTAGTCGAGAGGGAAATAAAGTGCATTGAACGAGTGTTGCCTCCGTTTTACGACTTTCGATTCACTTGAGCGCCGAAAAGCACTAAAAACGGCAAAATGGGGGCAAATAGGATTTTATTTTACGTTCCACCCTATATCTTCCCTACGGTAAACAGACTTGAAAATGTTCGTCTTTCAAAATTCCAAGCAACGAGGGAAAACGGCCTGCACGTGAGTAATTCGAGATTATACGACTCCAACTATCCCTGGAGTTGACGACGCGACGGTCTAACAACGCAAAAATAAAAACAAACTACGACAAAAACGTAGGCACATACACACTACACGCTGCATACTCGTCCGCCTGCTAATTCCTAACCAATTGCAGTATCACACGTTCATTTTATTCCTCTGCCAGTTGCCTTTCATGCCTTGGTGAAGGATAGACAGTTTTGGTTTATTATTCAATAATAAACATTTATAATAGTTTAGTGCGCAAAAATGAACCGATTTGAGCGTTCTTGGCCATGAAATCTTTGTTTTACCTTGCAGAATATGTGGATATTTTTTATATTCCGATAATGTGGCGTATTTTTATTTTGGGCGAATTTTAAAATTGGCATAGTGAGTTTTTTGATATTTTTGACCTAAACACCCTTGAAAGCAGTCAAAATATGATCAAATTGTGTCACACTTTTACGTTTCAAAATATGGAAGTATTGTGTGTTATCTACGCACCACTGGTTTTTTCAAATTTCTTGAACTGGGTTGTTTGTTTCAGTAAGACCTATCACTCTGTTAGCCAGAATTCGAATTACACACAGTACCTCCGACACATTTTTTCCTGGCCACAAAATGAACCGATTTTAGCTTTCTTAGTCTTTGTCTAACCTTGAAAAATACGTGGATATTTTTTATGTTCCGATAACTTGGCGTATCTTGATTTCTGGCGAGTTTTAAAATTTGCATAGTGAATTTTTTATATTTTTGACCTAAACAGCCTCAAACGTAGTCAAAGTATAATCACATTGTGTCAAAAATGTACGTAACAAAATATGGAAGTATTGTGTGTTATCTACGCACCACTGGTTTGTACATATCTTTTCACTAAAAACTTTGAATAACTTGAATTTGGTTCTATAATTTACGATGATGGTGGACAAGTGCTGTGCACCAGTTTCTTGTATGGAGATGATCACTGGCTGCAAACTGGCAATTTTCGCCTCGCAGTTTTCCTCGTTAGAATAGGCCCGAGAATAGAAAAGGAGCCTTTTCAAAGAGGTGGCCTTTGAATATCTTTATTACGGCTTCCTTCAGCTCAATTTCGTTTTCTGTTCCCCTGAGGGTAAATTTCCGAATAGAAAGCTGGGTATTCGCTTATAATTTTTCGGTTCCGTCGGATATGGTATTTTTTGCCATTTTTCAGTTTTTCTTTTCATGGCCATCCACATAATTGCATTTTTTAAGACTATGACGCCCAAAGAATCGTAAAACAACATTTTAAGGCAACTGCTCGTCTTTTTCTTCTACCGATTTGCATCGATAATATAAAATATCGGAGTTATGTGTGCTATTCGCCCTTCGAGGAAAATCTTGTAAATCCGAAATCGGTTCCTTCGACCTATCGATAGTATCAACCTTATCGAAGACGCCTGAGCGCGCCTTTGTGGAACGCTCGTGGCATCCTGTGACTGTTGTGGTTTTGTCTTCCACCACGCCTCGTCCTAGGTACCTACCGCACAACAGTTACACTTCTGTTCCTACTTGATGTACAAAATATTATTTCCGAGCGGATTTTCCTCCGATACTTCTCTCTTTTGGTTTATTATTCAATAATAAACCTTCGTAATCGCTAAAAAAAAACAATTTCAACCCCCCTCCCTTCCCCTGAGTCCGGAAAACTTCATGGTTTACGTGTCAAGGTAGGTAGAATATAAGAATAGAATAAAAAACGGTGCTAAGTAGATCAGTGACATGTGCACATCATTTTTTCTGTATCCGAAAAACTCTGCAAATTCTGCACAAGGGTTCATATTTCGATTGCAAAGACAAAACTAATAATATATACTCCTGGAACGCGGAATTTTGTTATTATTATTCTACCATTTCAGTACAAATTTGTATTTTAGATGGGGATTTAGAAAAACTTTTGTCATCCCAGTAAAAGAGCTACCTAAAATTTTTTATTGCAGATTCGGATTCTACACCCCTTAAACGTAAACCAACAAATTTCAGGGGGTGTTTAAAATTTTTTTCCAGACCGATTACTAAAGCTCATTTTGTAAGAAAAATGAACCAAAAATTCTTGTCGTCTAAGCCGCGCGCACATTTCCTTAGAGATGGCTGGATGAAAAATTTTGAAATTACCGGGGTGCTTCAACCTTGGGCCCGAACTGGCCCAATTCTTTAGCCAAGTCGCTACCTCAACTCCAAAGGTCTCCTCTAAGTCTCCTACACATTAAAAAACTCGTATTAAATACCAAAAAATATAGGAGCATATTTCCTACTCATATTGAATACGAATAAAATTTGCATGTAGTTGCAGGAAATTAAAATACTGAAAAGTGAACATTCACCTACCTATTAAGTGGGCAATTTTATTAATAATTTTAGCTAACAAAATAGTAGGTATCTGATTACTTAATAATAATGATTATATATATTTCCATAATTGATTTTAGCCTGACAATACATTTTGATCTGAAATAAATTTTGACCCGGTAATATTTAGACTCAAATTGGGTTGGAACCTACCTCCTTAATCTTAGTGTCTGTAAAAGTGTCAGTTCTCTCGTTTCGGACGTAATTATAATATAATTACTTTAAAATTATAATATAATTATTATTTAATATTATTAAAGCTAAATTCAATTGCGTTGAAAAAAGAAAAAAAAAGTTTGAACAGTTGATTAAAACGTTTATTCCACACACCAAAAACGTTCAAAATCCCGTTAAACCTCACGTCTCGAGTCATTTGGTGGAATGGGCAAATTTACCCCGACATCATTAAAAGGAACTCGTCAAATTGAATAATAAATAATAACGAATAATAAACCCAAGCGTGCTACTTTGCAGCGTTTTCTCCAACATCTGAATTAATCTTCCGTTTGATCGGGTATTAGCTAATGATGTTGTGCATAAATGAGATCGAGCGGGAAACGGGAAAAATTCCCTCTCCAACAGGATTCGAACCTGGCTACTCCTGCTCTCTAGGCAGACCCTTCGCCCTAGGGCAGCCTGGGAGGTTCACTCAAGGGGCGCATGGCCTTTGAGAAATCCGCCTAATGGGCAGGAGGTGCGAGGTTCGAATCCTCAGGAGAGGGCATTTTCGGCGTTTCCCCACTTGATCTCATTTATGCACAGCAGCATTAGGGGGGTAATATCCGATCAAAAGGAAACAGGTCCGCCCGCCTGCCAGCTGTGACGTAGCTAACCAGCGACCGCCTTCTCTGCGCAGAGCTTTTTGTACAACTGTTAGCCGGCTACAATGTTCAACGTTCTAATGGGACATTGTTTCCGACCTCGTCTCCTGCCTCCAGCCCCTGCCTATCTTTAGCCGACTCTCCTCTTCCAGGTCACTTATCTTGTCGACACGTGTTTATATTACTCCGTTGCAATCTCTCTTGAAAACTAGAGACTATCGTAAAAATGCTATCTCCGCGATTTTGAACCGGCAATAAAAAGAAGCGAAAAGACAATCTTACCAAACCTAATGACCCTCTGTCTTCCGATATGATAGTCTTATTCAGACCGACCCATCGATTGAAATCGACGATGGAAAATTTATCATACACGACGAGAACATTTTTTGGTTCATTTTTCTATAGAAATGAACCTTTGTAATCGGTCAGGAAAAAAAAAATTTTAACACCCCCTGAAAATTTGTTGGTTTACGTTTCAAGGGGTGTAGAATCCGAATCTGCAATAAAAATTTTTTGTCCGTCCGCCGTCCGCCGTACGCCGTCCGCCGTACGCCGTACGCCGTACGCCGTCCGCCGTCCGGGGTTTTTCAGGGGGAAGGAGTTATCGAAAAATTTTGAAATTTTTACCAAAAATCAAGTTCCGTATCTAGTTGGTCCTAACGTCTCGGCAGAACCCTACCTTAATTTTAAGGCCAGTAAAACAGCTGTTGAAGTGGGAAAAAAATTCGTGTTTTTCTGGAAATTTAAAACATAGGCATGTGACGCATCATTTTCTATAGATTTTTCTATGCTGAATCGAATGAGACCATCGCCACGCCGGTAGCTTCAACCGTTTAGGAGTTATTGCAGTTTTAGTGAGACATTTTTGAGTTTTTAAAAATTTCTACAATTCTTAATAACTCGAAAACGACTAGAGCCACAAAAATCGTTTTCCACTCGTTGGAATCCCCACAAAAACTTCTGTCCTCCCGATATCTTCAATTTAAAGAATTTGGTCGCATTATACAAATCAGCAAAACAAAAATTGGAAAAGTTGAGAATTTGGCCTCGGCTCTTAGATACGGTTGATTGATCTACTTACGACTACTAGCCTATTACACCAACAAGGTGACGCACTCACACTACGACCAGTTGCGCTTGGCAACATAAGAACGAGACAGGCTTTAACAAAGGTTCTGAGGCATTCTCAGAGGCATTCTGAGGCAACGTTTTTCTAAATCCCCATCTAAAATATCTACCAATTTATACTGAAATTCTAGAATAATAACAACTAAATTCCGTGTTTAAGGAGAACATATATATCGTAAGATTTGTCTTTGCAATCGAAAAATGAACCCCTGTGCAAAATTTGCAGAGTTCTTCGGATATACCGAAAACTGATGTGCACATGCCACTGATCTACTTAGCAGCGTTTTTAACCGAGTAACAGTGCTGATGGCCCTAAAGAGGACTAATATTATTAGTCCGTTGGCAACAAAAACATCCACTGATCTTGCAAGTTGGCGTATGGCGATTTCAACTATAATATTCTCGGAATGAAAACCACGTTAGAGTTTTCGAACAATAAAATAGTAATCGGATCACGCAGATTCAGACAGAATTTTCAGCTGGGGTGAACCCAAATCTACTATGAAATCTCCAAGACAACCTCTCAGTCGTACATAAGCCGTAACCCGCGATAAAAAAATGCCCGTATATTATTTCCCTATAATAATAAGCAAACTCAAGTTAGGTTCATTGTTGAAAATCCTTAAAAATCCTTTCTTATCTTCGCCCCCATAGCAATATACCTAGCAAGTAACTACCTACGTTTTTGTTTCGAAACGAGCACCTACTATCGCAGACACTTTCCTTCTGGGAGTGACCTATCGAACCTTGGAACATTATCCAGATAATGATCAGTCATTGAGAGCCACGGTCTTACAAAAAAAAAGAATTGCGCAAGTTATCTACTGGAGAAGATTGGTTCTCGTAATTTGCCTCAACGAAACCGAGCGCTACTCATTAAATTCCTATTACACCACATACCTACATACTTATAGAACAACTCGCGACCCCTAAACATCTTTTTTACTGCAACTCCGGTTGCATTAAAATTTTCGTACTGCCTAACATAGAAGGTTTCAGTGCCAACCGTTTTTATAGCAGTCAACAATTTCAAAAACATAAAAAGAATGCGTAGAAATAAATATATAGCATAGAGAAAAATTGAAAGAAGAACAATAAAGAAGAATATTTGTGTTCTAGAACCTCTGAAACGTGAAAAAAAAAATTTTCAGGGGGTGTTGTAAAAAAATTTTGCTCGACCGATTACATAGGTACATTATTTCTGAAAATAATGTACCCAATATCATAAAATAAATAGAATAACGTAGAAAAGCATAAAGTAGGAAAACCACTGCAGAATAGTCCATTAAATTTGCAATAAGTCTGACTGGTATTTGCGTTTATGTATTCATACATCGCTGTATTTTTAATTATTATTTAAAATCCAAAAATCAAGGAAAAGAAAAAATACAAATTATTTAAAAAAAAAATGTTTTTTCCCCTTTGTACGTGCTGTATAGGCCTTAGGTACACTCGCGGTAGGCAGGCTCTTCTTTTCTACAAGGAAATGAATTTTGGGTTCAATTGTAATTTTTCTAAAAACTCTCAGACAGTCTGTATGCAGATTGTTATGATTGGAGAGTAAAAATCTAAATCATCTGAAATGTGAAATAGCAGTCTTACAGACTTTCGATTAGTCTTTACCCAACCCATTAGGTGCGAAGATCTTTTGTAACTAAAATTTGGTTTAATACCTAAAAATAAAATTCAATAATTTTAATTAATTTAAAGTTTAATACCTAAAATTATTAATATTAATTAAATTAATAATTAATATTATATTATTAATAATTAATTAGTATAATTATAATTAATAATTATATATTATGATTAATTGTATTATTATTAATATAATATTATTATATTATTATTAATATTAATATTGAATTAATAATTCAACATGCCCCAAAGCTTGGGGATTGGATGAATCGGGTAATGGCGCAGAAAGACAATTTTCTGGCAATCGGATGAAATTCGTCATTTCCAAGCAAATCGGCTCCACCTCAACACTTGACAATATTTATTCCAGGGTTTACGAAGCGATTCCGAGTGAATAATAATGAACGTACATATTCAAAGTGACAACTGAACCTTCGGCCCGATTTCCATTTTTTCAAGTGAAAATTTCAAGGCGCCCGAGCCACGAAGAATCCCGACATGCCAAACTCGTTCGCCTGAAAAATACATTGATCTTCGGCTTGAACGATAAAACCGAAACGTTGGGTATGCATCGGGGTAAAAAATCGTCATGCAAACGATGCATTGCTAGCTCGGAAGATGACAAACAGGTTACCGTCGGAACTTGGTGGGAGCAAACACCTGTTGCTCTTGTGGCGGCCGCTCTTGCGAAATTTTTCATTTGTATCATTATCCCATCCACCATCTAGGAAGTACTGCGTATTACCGACTAGTTTCTTCCACAGGTATTCCAAGTTCTATAGGTGGCAGATCAGTTAAGCACCAACGACTCGGCAATAAATGTGGAACCAACTCGGTGCAAACGATCCGCGTTCAAGCACAATAATTACTTGGCAACCTCTATCCTTCGGCCGACCGAGCAATAGGCGTATACATAATAATGCTTGATTTAATAACCGTAAAACTTTATGCACGCCAACGGGGTGGGAGTACTCGTAAGACTTTGGTATGCCCAGCAAATGAGTTCGGGCAGCTCAAAATCGTTGGAAAGATACATAAAATTGCAGTAAACATAAATTTCGCGAGGTGACAGCATTTGAAACGGAGAGTTGTCCCAATGGCCGTTATAAAGACCGAGGGTTTATTATCCTTCGAAGAGAAACCTGCACTTCAACATAACAACCACAAATGCGGAGAGTGAAAGAGCGAGACGGGGATAGACATACTTCTCTCTCCCACGCCATTCCCCTCCCGTCCACCGCCATGCATTACCTCTCGCCACCTCGCCGCATCCTTCTATTTCTGTTTCTCTCTGCCTCGATAATAACTAAACGATATACCTGGCCGCCGTCTAACAAGAGTCACACTGAATGAGCGTCTTGTCTTACGGCACTGAAACTCTTTCTTGAGGCTGTCACGACAACATCTGGGCTTCGTTTGGCGGGCGATTCTTATAATTTAACCCCGCCTTCTTTGCCAACCATATCTTTGAATCGGTGGAACAGTGTTCGCAAAGCAGGGGAAAATAAAGTGAGTCCGCCCAGCATCTGGTAAAAAGTGGAATTATCCGTCGGAACATACGTTCGAATCGGAGCGAAGCTCTTACGGCCCCACGAATATTTATCGCCCGTTTTTGTTGGTTGAAATGTCAATTAATCCGAGTCGTTATCCTGCAAGATGTCTCGCGTACGTGAGCCGCAAATATTGGAGAGAATATAGAGAAAAACGCTGCTCAGTAGATTCGCGACATGGGTACATTATTTTTCTGGGTATCGAAGAAAATAAATTTCGAATAGTAGGAATAGGGAGGATTATCATCATATTATAGGAGTCAAAATTTGTATAAAAATAGAAAAATGTACCAAAAAAAAAGTCATCGGTATTACGCGATCAACATTTTGATCAATAGATAGAAAGTTAGATAGATGCTTTTATTTGCCGATACAAAAACATTTGTGGAGTGATGGTCAATGATGAATCCAACGGTGATTAGGTGGGGTAGGTTTTCCCTATGGTAAAAATAACTTTAAAAAAACACTGAACGATTAAACAAGATAGTGATAATGGCGAGGTCTCCTAGGGACAATACCTTGGTAATGTTTACTGAAGAACAAGCTACCAGAGGAGGCACCGGCCCCCAACCGCCACCCCTACCCTACCAGCACCTACCGCCATACGACCCGTAAGTAATTCCTGTTAATATGCCTGACAGACAAATCCGAAAAACGTTCACGTCCTAATAAACTTGAGGCGTATTGTCAGGGGAATCCGATCAAAAAATGTTAAGGGGTCGAAAACCCGAAAAAACTGTTTTTGGGATCATGACATTTTTGACATTTGAACGTTGTTGAGTACTCTTGAGTCAATTCAGAGGATTCCCTTATAGAAGGTGCACGTCGCAAAAAAATTTGCTAAACGCCCTTTTTTTTTTTTTTTTTTTTTTTTATCGGACCACTCCTTTTATGGGTCTTGCAAATTTTTTTGACTAGGCAATTATTAAATGATAAAATTTATTCGTTCTGAAAAAGTCTAAAGAAGATCCATTCATTATGGTAGCAGAGCGTTGAAATAACTCGCCCCAAAATTTGATAAAAAATTTGAATCGAACAGTTAATTTTCGTTCTCGGCTACGTCACCATTTGCGCTCTCAATGTTTTCATCATGACACTCAAGGCCCACTGAAATTTTCCGGTTTTATTTGCTGAAATTTCTCGTTTGTGAAATAGACATCCCTGGAGTAGACCATTTTTCGTTATCCCATAATCGATAAAGATGATAACTTATGAAATTGAGCTTTCTAGCTCTTTCATCGAGTTTTGGTTCATTTTTCAAGAAAAATGAACCTTTGTAATCGGTCAGGAAAAAATTTTTTTCAACACCCCCTGAAAATTTGATGGTTTACGTTTCAAGGGGTGTAGAATCCGAATATGCAATGAAAATCTTTTGTCCGTCCGCCGCGCGCAGTCCGTCGTAAGTCAGAACGTTATATTATTTGAAGAGTTTTCCTCCAAAACTGCATTCATCCACTTTCGAGTGTTTTTCGATTTCGATTCCGTTCTTCAATTTTCGATTTCGATTCATAGCAGCTTTGGTACCTATAAGCGATCAAAAATCGAAAAAACTCGAAAGTGGATGAATGCAGTTTTGGAGGAAAACTCTTCATTTATCCAAGAATAGTCAGGTTTTCTTTCATACCATATTTCAGCTGGGCTGGTATTTTCTGCTTTTGTCGGACTTCCATTGAGAAGGTAGGTATGCCACAGTCAAGGGGGCTTCTCCTCACATGTCCTTATCAAGTTTAGAATCAAAAAGTATCGATCTTTCACATTGGAATAACAGTGAGAATAATTTTCGAGATAGGTAATTTTACTACTTCGACTGTAGGTACGTCATTCGCCAATTCCGTTTCACCTACAATACGCTGCCGTTTCTTTCGCCAGCCCAACTACGGTCCGAAGAAGATTTATGGCTGCCCAGCGCTTACACCGGCGATGATGGCCTTCGCCGTTGCTGCAGGGCCCGCAGTCGCTCGAAACCGCATGGACTATGAAATAAAAATGAGATTGGGATGGGTCAGGATCAGCACCGGAAGGCGAAGGAGAGGACGATGGTGATGGTGATGGCGACAGGCAGGGGCGAGGATTGGGAGAGGGCGCACTGTTCACTGACATGGCCCACGAACGGCCAAGATGCGCCGCTCGAGTGTTGAACTCATGAGAGGCGGCCGTTACCTTGAAGTCCTCCCTACACCCACCCGATCGTCAGCTGAACTGTCAGTCAAACGGTCTACGAGCAGATAGTTACCGGCGGAGCGAATTAAAAGTGGAAGCCGGCCAATCAGAAATGCCGGCACGACAAAATACGACAAACTAATGTTACATGGAATAACAGTGGGAAGGGTTCAGTCCGTGTGTCATTATTATCAAACACGACCAAATCGGCTCATTTTTGTGGCCAAAAGAATAATAAAATAGAAAACACTATGTTTCAAAATTCAAATATAACGGAAGTACTGTAAGTCATTCAAAATCCGATTGAACAGGGTGTTATGTTTTGCCGAGATGAACATTCCAGTTCGAGAAATTTGAGGAAAGGTGGAGAATTGTGGGAGCTACGGCCGTTTTCCTACATGACAAGTGACGGACTAACGGACACACAGACACATGTACATGTTCAGGAAGTGAATCTGAGTACACGGACTAGAGCCTTTGGTGCGTAGATAACACACAATACTTGCATACTCGAAAACGTAAGTGTGACACAATTTGATCATATTTTAACTGCTTTTGAGGGTCAGGTCAAAAATATCAAAAAACTCACCTAAAACTCGCCTAATGTAAAGATAGGCCAAGTTATCGGAACATGAAAAATCTCCACATGTTCTGCAAGGTAAAACAAGGATTTTGAGACCAACAACGCTGAAATCGGTTCATTTTTGTGGCCGGAAAAAATAAAATAAACCATTGGTGCGTAGATAACACACAATACTTCCATATTTTAGAACGTAGAAGTGTGGCACAATTTGATCGTATTTTGAGTGCTTTTGAGGAAGTTCAGGTCAAAAATATCAAAAAACTCACTGCAAATTTAAAAACTCGCCTAAAATGAAAATACGCCATGTTGTAGGAATATAAAAAATATCCAAACATTCTGCAAGATAAAACAAAGATTTTAAGACCATGAACGCTCAAATCGGTTCATTTTCGTGGCCGGAAAAAAATAAAATAAAAAAAAACATTAGAAATTCAAATATATCGAAAGTATTGTGAGCTATTCAAATATCGATTAAACCGGGTGTTAGGCCTTGCCGAGACAAACATTTCAGTTTAAGAAATTCGAAAAAAGGTTGAGAATTGAGGGAGCTATGGCCACTTTTGTAAATGACCACAGACGGACACACAGACACTTGTTTGAGAAGTTGGCTCCAATTTTCAATTTTAGGAAGATTACAATACTTCCATTTACCTCGTAAATATAAGAGTAATATGTTGAACGACCCATCGATTCCGCATTGTGAGTTTCAATGTGAACGTTGGTTTTTAGAGTGCACATGCGCAGATGGACTAACCGCTTGCGGATCGCAAATCCGACCGAGGAGGCAGAAGAGGGGAGGTCGTAAATCGAGTCGATGCAGATGGAGACCTCCTCTAATATTAAGAAAAGATTGCGGGGAAGTCGATAAGAGCTAATTTGAATGGGCAATTTCCACAGATGAAGCACTTCACGCTCTCTTAATGGACGGTTACCCCGTGTCTTAGGTGTTCTTCACCTCTAGCATTAGAGGCAAATTTATCAAAATCGCTCCGCGAATCACACTAATTTGTCAATAAATGGTTCCATCAGGAGGGATAACACCCGGCACTTCCCGGATGTGCATGATGCTCTAGGATTTTTCGGGATCCAAAAAGCGAACATATCGATACTGTTCGTTTCTATTGTAAACCACAGAAGTTCAGCTGATGGGTGGTTCCGGTGAAGTAAAAAACGCCGAAATAGGTTTCTCAACGGACTATAAAATTATTCGTCGGGGTGCTGATCGCAAAGTTTCTGTCTGCCATCTCAAAACCGTGGGACGGTTTTTGCAAAAAACCTCGAAAGTATCGGAATCGCAGTGTTCCACAGTACCGCAGTATTCTTCGAGGTAAAACTAGCATTGAGACCAAGAACGCTCAAATCAGTTTTAGTGTTTTCTATTTCATTTTTTCCTCGCCACAAAAATGAACCGATTTGTGCGTTCTTGGTCTCGAAATCTTTGGTTTACCTTGCAGAGTTGCAATATTTTGGTACATTATTTCCAGAAATAATGTACCTATTTAATCGGTCGAGCAAATTTTTTACAACACCCCCTGAAAAGTTTTTCTTTCGCGTTTCAGGGGTTCTAAAAAACAAATCTGCAATAAAAATTGTTTGTCCGTCCGACGTACGCCCTCAGCAGCAAAACGCATTGAAGGAATAACCCGATTTAAAAAAAAAAAAAAAAAACGAGCGTTTAGCAAATTTTCCTGTGGCATGCGCCTCCTATGAGGGAATCCTCTAAATTAACTCTAGAGTACCTACTAAAAAACGTTCAAATGCCAAAAAAGTCATGATCTCAAAAACAGTTTTCATGGGTTTTCGACCCTTTAACATTTTGTTTCCTTGAAGACACCGTTTTCACTTCCTGTAAGTCAAAATTGGTAGAATTTTAGTGGTCGAAAACTGGTTTTACGACTAATTTTTGACATGTAAAGAAAATATTTTTTGACTCCTTAAAAAAGTTTTAAAATTCCAAAAAAAAATATTTTCGAGTAGGTTTTGGGTAGGTTTTGGGTAGGTGCATTTTCTTTTTATAGGTACCTATTTATTCATCATTGTAAAAAACGTACCACCTAATCATCATTGAGTTCACCGCTGACCACTACTCCTCAAATGATTTTGTATCGGCAAATAAAAGCATCTATCTCTATCTATTCATCAAAATGTTAATCGCAAGATTCTGATGAAATTTTTTTGTACATTTTTCTATTTGTATACAAATTTTGACTCCTACAATATGATGATAAACCTGCCGACTTCAACTATTCGAGCTTTATTTTCTGTGATACCTAGACAAATAATGTACCCATGTCACTAATCTACTTAGCAGTTTTGTATATTCCGTTAAGTTGACGTATTTTGGTTTTAGGCAAGTTTTAAAATTCGCACAGTGAGTTTTTTTTTATATTTTTGACTTAAACAATCTCGAAAGTAGTCAAAATATAATCTAAATGTGTCAGAAATTAACGTATCAGAATATGGAAGTATTGTGTGTCAACTTCGCACCACTGGTTCAATATTTTTTATCAAAACTGACTCCAAAATAGTCAAAATATAATCAAATCGTGTCAACAATTTACGCATTAAAAAAAGGGAAATATCGCGCGTTACTCTGCGCACCGCTGGTTTTCTTCTCCAGTTTCGTCCAAAACGGCCGAGCGTTCATTACCAGCTCCCTAACAGATAATTCTCCCTAACGGCGTACAAATTGAGCGATCCGGTATAATTTATGTCGTCTCGTTGTTCTGGCTCGGTTCTCCATTAATATTCCATCCCGTCTAAGAACTGCAACAACAACAACTGCACAGCGTGCGACTACGTCTCTTGCCCACCTAACGCGTGTTGGAGTGCCTGTCTGCATTCGTGGTTCAGATACGAGGGCCGGCAGGGGGTGGCGGTGGGAATGCGAAATTCAATGCAGCGCCGAGGGTGTGGGGAAGTGCGAGGGGAGTGGAAAGTCAGCTATTGCCAACGTGTTGAGATAATTTTCTGGGCAGAAGCAGCAGGCGCGTGTCAAGGCCGGCTGCACATTCAGTGTCTGTATTCGTCCTTCTCTCGTTCTCTGTTCGCCTCTCGGCCCCTCGCCTTCTTCCATCTTTGCACTGCACCCGGCACCCGCAGCTCCTAAACTACATAGCCCAACTATCAGTTCTAGTTCGCTTCGGAATCCGCCATATTCGCTTGATATCAATTCAATATTCAATGGTCACCTTGGATCATTCGATTGTAGGGTTTTGGGAGCTGCGATAGAATCGGACCAGAACTCGACCGGTTAACGAACTACGTATAAATGACGCGTGTAGTTTCAAAACCGGCTGAATCCACGTTTTTTCGGAATTAACTTTTTCCATTTTTCACAAGTTCGTGATCCATTCTATCGCCCTACAACGCCTGAAATTCGGCTCAATCTGATAGAAAATGCTTCGCGGGAAAACATTTCTGTATTTCCTGGAAAATTTTCAAATTTGGATTGAGCCGGTTTTGAAACTGCACGCCTCAAATCTAGACCGATATTTTCTTTAGCAATGCGTTAGTGGTATTGTTGGGCATGCATAAAATGTTATAGGTAAAACGAAAAAATGCCAACAGTTCTCAACCCTAGACATTGAGTCGAAGCGATGGGGTCTGAAACAGTCGACATTATGGACCTTTTCTTTTGACTTTAATCGAGTTTTCAGATTGCCATAGCAAGTTTTTTGATATTTTTAACCTAAACTGCCTCAAAAGTAGTCAAAATATAATCAGATTGTGTAAAACATTTACGTAAAAAACGGGAAAATTTCGAGCAACCTTTTCCGATCGGATTTACAGAAAAATATGCAAACGCCGCTGGTTGATTTTTTAAAAGAAATAAACCTTTGTAATCGGCGAGGAAAAAAGTTTTCTAACGCCCCCTGAAAATTTGTTGGTTTACGTTTCAAGGGGTGTAGAATCCGAGTCTGCAATAAAATTTTTTTGTCCGTCCGCCGTCCGGGGTTTTTAGGGGGAAGGAGTTATCGAAATTTTTTGAAATTTTTACCAAAAATCAGGTTCGGTATCTAGTTGGTTCTAACATCTCGACAGAACCCTATCTTAATTTTAAGGCCAATAAAACCAGCTGTTGAAGTGAGACGAAATTCGTGCTTTTCAGGAAAAGGGCAACATAGGCATGTGAGGCATCATATTCTATAGATTTTTCTATGCTGAATCGAATGAGACCATTGCCACGGCGGTAGCTCTAACCGTTTGGGATTTATTGCAGTCTTAGTGAGACATTTTTGAGTTTTCCAAAATTTCCACAATTCTCAGTAGACAAGTAGAAACACAAGACATTTCCACAAGACAGTAGAAGAGAATTTGGTCGTGTTACACAAATCAGGGATCTGTACAGGCTTGGATTCGGTCTCCTGAATCGGACGCCTCCGTCCGTGGGGTTTAAGGCGTTCAGCGGACCGATATTCATTTTGTTATTGCAGATTTATATCCTAGAACCTTTGAAACGCAAAAAGAGTAACATTTTGAAGAGGTAGAACAGTTGACATACCGGTTACATTAAGTAAGATTTATAATAATACAGTAATTATATAGCAATACATAGTAATAATATAGTAATACATAGTATAATAATAATAATAATAATATAGTAGTATATAGTATATAATATATATAGTATAGTAGTAGTATATAATGTAATAATATAGTAATACATAAGTAAGATTTATTTTTCGAAAAAATAAATGCACCTTTGTACAAAAAATGTTAGATATCGGTTCTAGACTGCATTCCTCTTCGAGTTATGACTGATCTCTCGGTTGACATCATACGACTCGGTCAATCGTAAGTCAATAAATTATTGCCCACTACTGAAGGTAACTCCAACCCCCCCCCTCCCCCCATCGTTCTCGACTGAGGCCCCAGGCCGAGCCCCTGCCCGAGTATATATTCTCTTGTCCGTCAGTACCACTTTAGACCAAAGGCTCTTGACGTTGCAGTTCGCTCACAGTCGCCACTCAACAGAAAAGACGCACACTGACGCGGAAATGGCATACACGTGGCTAATTCGAAGGCAAATGCATCTTCCCATCTAGCACAACAGTATAAACACGCGCCCTGTCGGAGGAACTGGACTTATCATTCCAACAGAATTCAAATCGCGCTATTGGCGTTCTAACCGTTCAGAAACAGGAATATAGAATAGCATATAATAATAAAGAATCTTGGAAATCTTTGATACCAAACGATTGCTGGGTATTTATTTCCACCAGTTTCACTGAAGGCCGGTTTATTGACGAAATGTATCCATCCGATATCCAAGGAAGCTTTAGATAAACTTCACCGCGGCGTTATTTATTCGAAATTTCGATGGAAATTCCCAACCGATAACATAGATACATTCTTTCCGGAAATAATGTATTTGAATCGCATCATCGGTAATGTGCATCGGGAGCTTCCTTGATAAATTTTGTCAATAAACCGGCCCTTGATCCTTTTTAGCATCCCAAATATTCGGTGTTAAGTTTCTGTTGACGACATCTACAAAATAAATACCAATATAGTAACCAATAAGGCATACCATGTTAAGCCATGTCTGTGACACATGCCAAGCCGATTTGGCAATGGTCCAATTCGATTCCGCACGAAACCAGTGGTGCGTAGATAACACACAATACTTCCATATTTTGAAACGTAAAATTGAGACACAATTTGATCATATTTTGACTGCTTTTAAGGGTGTTTAGGTCAAAAATATCAAAAAATTCACTATTAAAATTTCAAAATTCGCCCAAAATAAAAATACAATACATTATTGGAATATAAAAAATATCCACCTATTCTGCAAGGTAAAACAAAGATTTTAAGACCAAGAACGCTCAAATTGGTCCACTGTTGTGGCCAGAAAAAAATAAAATAGAAAACACTAAAAATGCCAATGTATCTGAAGTACTCTGAGTTATTCAAATTCCGATTGAACAGGGTGTTAGCTCCTGCCGAGACCAACATTTCAGTTCAAGAAATTTGAAAAAAGGTTGAGAATCGAGGGAGCAAAGGTCATTTTTGTAAATGACCACAGATGGACAGACGGACGCATAGACGCTTATTCAGGAAGTGATTCTGAGTAAATGTGAATAAGAAAAAGTTTCCGATTTTCGATTTCAGGACGATTCCAATACTTCCATTTACTCTGTAAATATGGAAGTAAAAATCTCCAGCCGTTTGACAGAAAACGTTATCTCGACGGACGGCGGACGGAAGGATTTTTTTGCAGATTCGGATTCTACACCCTTTGATACGTAGACCTTGAAGATTTCAGGGTAGGTTAGAAAATCGTTTTCTAGGGCGATTACTATGATTTACTACTGAATAATGAACGAAAACCCGTTCGAAACCCGGTTAAATTTAATGTTTTGTTAAACGCTGTTCGTCAAACATTGGTCATTACAATTATCATGATCATCATTTAATCGTGCCGTAAATAGTTGGGTGAAAAAGGTCCTATCTCAAGATTTCCAACCCTGCTAAATACCCGATCACTCAAATTTACCCCAGATTTGTGTTCTAGACTCTCAGAAACGAAAAATGCGAAAGTTTGAAGAAGTGTAGCAAAAAAATTGAATGAAATTTAAACGTACCAAAAGTGAAGAAAAAATTCTCAGTTTCGTTGTATTCACATAATCGGTCTATTCATTATCGAAGAGAAATATTTTACGGAATGGCCAATCTGTCGTTAGCCGAAAGTTTAAAAAACTGAGTAATAATTTACTCATTTCTGATTCTATCCATTCGCTATAGCGATATACTAAAGTATATTTGAAAAATCTCTCTTTTTACATGGTACTTACTACATAGCACATAAATTATTCACAATACCAAACTGAGTCCAACAACCAGTATTTACTCAGACGGTGAATCCCCTCTATGGAGAGAACAAGAAAAAGCATAAATTTATGCTTTGAATATTGTACGAATTTATTCAATTGAAAAAATAAAATCATTGAAAACTCAAACATTGAACGGTGCCTTATTTGAGAGCACACTACTCTGACAACAGTAACCCTTAACGTTTTCATAAATTGCTGGTAAACCATACTGAGCAGGTACCTCACCCGGTAAAATATCTAATAAATGAGCATAATATGCCTAATAAACATAATAATATTATGTATATTAGGCATAATAAGCACACCAATTCTAGACAAGAGGCGAGTTCGAGTAAATCAGTCAAGTGGAACAGAGTAGTCCACTTGACCCGTGTTAACAATTTTCGGCTAGTGAAGTGCCACTCGCGGCAAGTGGTGCGCCAAGTCAAGTCAACCTCCACTGTGGGATAGCAAGTTTTTTTTTTTTTTTTTTTTTTTTTAATTTTGCGATCGACAGCTTGTCTTTTATTGGCTCAGGGTGGGTCACCTATTCAGTTTATTCGTCAAATAAACATTATTCTCCGGAAAAGTCGTTTCTTGGAAATGTAGACTGTGAATTTCCTTGTCAACGTATCCATGGAAACTTTCATCTCTAGAATAATGGATATTCGATGAATAAACTGAATTGATGAACCCTAACACAACTAAAAAGTAAGAAATAAAAAATTTCCAACGCAAAATAAAACCGAATCCAAAATGAAGCTTGTAACTAAAATTAAAAAGCGACCAGTGGTGCATAGATAACACACACTTTCATATTTTGATATGTAAATGTTTGACACAATTTCATCATATTTTGACTACTTTTGAGGCTGTTTAGGTTAAAATTATCAAAAAACTAACTAAGCAAATTTTGAAACTCGCCTAAAATCAAAATACGTCAAGTTTTCGGAATAAATACATGAAACAAAGATTTTAAGACCAAGAACGCGCAAATCGGCTCATTTTTGTGGCCAGGAAAAAAACTAGATAACACTAAAAGTGCAGATATATCGGAAGTACTGTGAGCAATTCGAATTCTGGTTAAACAGTGTGACAGGTTTGAGACAAACATCCCAGATGGTTTGACAAACATCCCATGGGTGTGAGAAAAATATCGCGGTTTACGGAATTTGAGTAAATGTGCAAACGTTTTTTCTGATTTACTCTGTAAATATGGTGGTAAAAATGCAAATTGAAAAAAAAAAGATTTTGACTGCTTTTTTTTGTGAAATAATACCTAGTATACTATACTTAGTATCGTATATTTTTTGTTGACTTTTTTTTTCGAGACATTGCTAAAGTAATCTCGCGGGATAACTTTCGACGTTTTTTTCTATTATGATTTTTTATACCGAATTACCATCAATTTTGATAACAAAGGGACTCCCTTTCATCATCGCGACGCGTCGTTCGTAAAGTAAATGCTTAGGGACGTTTACGAATACGGGCCAAGGTTCCTGGGAATATGACGAAAGCGTGAAGTCCTCGCAGCCTAAAGTACCTAAAATAACCCTCACTGAAATGGCTATAACTTCGGAACCTTTGAAGCTATTAGACTGGCGGCAATCTCGTTTGATTCAGCATCAAAAAATCTATCTAACGAGGTATGCTACATCATGCAGCCGAAGGAGGTTTGGAAAAACGCCATTTCTCCAGGAGTCTTAAAACTAACCGATTGAATTAGCTAAAGAATTGGGGCTGTTCCGGACCTTCGTCGTTAATTATTACTGAAAATTTCAACGAAAAAAAACTCCTGCCGTTTGGAAAAAAAGTGTTTATGGCGGACGGACGAAAATTTTTTTATTGCAAATTAGGGCTCAACACCCTTTGGATACCTACCATAAAAATTTCAGGGTAGGTCAGAAAAATATTTCTAGGTCGATTATTAAAATGGTTAATTATTGAATAATACGCCAAAAAGCTATGATTTTTGAACGAAGAAAGCTATCAATCTGGCAATAGTCATAATATGACCATATGGCCATATGACCATCATCTAATATTATTAGATTCAGCATGACACCAGGTACGTAGATAACACACAATACTTTCCCTAATTCGATAGGTACATTTTTGAGACAATCCGATTATATTTTGACTCCTTTGGAGGCTGTATGGATAAAAAATGTCAAAAACTCACTATGCAAATTTCATAGCCCTAAATCGTAAAATTGTGACACAATTTGATCATATTTTGACTGCTTTTGAGGGTGTTTAGTCAAAAATATCAAAAAACTCACTATGCAAATTTTAAAACTCGCCTAAAATGAAAATATCGCCAAGTTGTAGGAATATAAAAAATATCCGCATATTCTGCAAGATAAAACAAAGATTTTAAGACCAAGAACGCTCAAATCGGATCATTTTTGTGGCCGGAAAAAAATAAAATAGAAAACACTGAAAATCCAAATATATCGGAAGTACTGTGAGTTATTCAAATTCCGATTAAACAGAGTGTTATGTCTTGCCGAGACAAAAATTTCAGCCCAAGGAATTTGAACAAAGATTGAGAATTGAGGGAGCTGTATCGTTTTGAGTGAGTTCAAGTGACCATCGTGAATATTTTATTCACAATTAACTGTAAATTAGGATGTAGTTAGTTTCTTGTCATCTTAGTAACTTGAAATTTGATAAAGTTTCATCAACGATAAATAGCGATTTAGGCACGCTACATTATCCCCCGTCGAGAGAGAAAGAAGGGAAATTCCTCGCTAAATGCTTTCGCTCTTCTGACTTTTGAGCGATCTTTTATTTTGAGGAATAGTGACGCCACTTGGTTACCAACGGCATGTGGACGATATGTCTGTTCGAAAAGAGCTGGCCGAAAAATCGATTAAAATACACCAACACATCAAAATTTGGAGAGTTCTACCATAAAATTCTTTCTTAAAAAAGCTGGCCAGTTGTATTTTTATATTTTTTGTTGCCGTGCACTGATGCTATAATATAGCATCATATCGCGAAAGTTTGAAGGTAATTATTATATTATAATAATTACCTTCGAACTTACGCGATAGAAACCAGAATCATGGACATCACCCCCCCAAAAATCAGACAGTGGTCACAATGTGACTGAATAGACCTGTCTCCAAGCCCTGATGAAGAAAATATAAATTTTCAAAAGCTACCTAACCCTGATATTTAACTTCAAAAATTTGGAGGTACCGTGAGTATTTACGCACCACCCGTTTACCCAACTTATGAAATGAGAATGGTAGTTTATTCATAATATGAAAATAATACATTATATTCATTATATATATCATTATTTTATCGTTACGTATCATTATCATTATTATATTATAATATATTATATGATATTAGTCAAGACCGTCGTATAATTTGATGAACCTATATCGCCGATTGATGAATCGCTAACCTCATTCGAACAGAATCATGTTATGGTTTAATGGTGCGAGGAAGGAGTAAGCAAACATATGGATAAAAGTGTTTGCGTTTTCAGGCACGAAGTCCAGCCCGGTCGGTTAGACATAACTAGCAGGTATAGGTCATTCCTGGCCTTCCATTGGCACAGCCCACGGTTTGCGAAGAATCGTATAAATTTACGATGCGGTTTAGGCGCATGAAGTCTATTAGGAAAATATTGTTTATTGTGCAACAGTGGTTTACCACGATACTAGTCTTAATGGTGTAAGGTGGGAAGCAGATGTTCTGCTCTATATTTCCACACCGACAAACCATAATACTCGTTTATAAAGGTATGTGTGCTTTGGAAATTAAACGACCAAACCTTCAATTGGAAATCGGTGTAAAGGAGATAAAATCAGTTTTCGAACCAATGAAGGGTACAGTTAATCGAAATAAAATGAATTTGGTGAAAAAAAAACGCTGCCAAGTAGATTAGTGGCATGGGTACATTATTTGTCTGGATATCTCGGAAAAATTTTCTCTTTTTTTTTATAAAGAGAACTTTATTTAATCAAGTTCAAATAGTTGGAGTAGGTTGGTTTATCATCATAATATAGGAGTCTGTATCCAAATCTGTATACAAATTAAAAAATTTGCCAAAAAAAAGTTAACGGAATCTTGCTATTAACATTTTGATCAATAGATGAAAAAAAGATAGATGCTTTCATTTGCCGATACAAAATCATTTGTGGTCAATGGTGAATTCAATGATGCTTAAATGTTACGTTTTCGCAATGATGATTAAATAGGTATAAAAAGAAAAAAAAAACACCGAGCGATTAAACAAGACAGTGATTCCCGTTGACGAGGTCTCACAGGGACAAAGCATTTATACCTGGGAATTCCAAGAAGCAGGACCTGCTTTCTTGGAAGGGCCCAGACGCACCCCATGATGATCCATTCATGATTTCTATTCATGTCTCACACCTCTTTCCATTCCCTTTAAACTTCCCTGAATTAAACATTCACTTTCTAATAGCCAAATCACAGTTTTGGAGTTCCGAGCCTTGGATTTTTCATGTGAAATCGATTTTTTGCCTATTTCTCAGTCCAGGAGAGTCGTAGAAAATTGCAAATTTTTTGTGTCATGTACCTACCTAAAACCTACTCAAAAATATATTTTTTTTGGAATTTTAAAATTTTTTTACACAGTCAAAAAAATATTTTTTATAGGTTTTTGACCTAGTCTTTAAACCAGTTTTTGATTGCTAAAACCCAACTAATTTTGACTTACAGTGAATGGAAAAGGTGTAAATGTACCAAAATATACGGCGGACACCGTTGGGAATTCGGCTTTTCAAGAATAAGATCGTTTTCTTCATTTTTCATAACGCAGAAAAATAAAAACATATCTATTTTGCAAAAGAAAATCGATATTTTGGAAAGAGAACTAAATATTTTGAAAAAATTTACGCATCATAGTTCTAAAAAATAAGTACGTACATATTTGAGCATTTTATCGCATATTAATCCTAGCCCTTTCGTGCGACAACACAACTGGTGTCCAACGATGCCCTATAGCTGAAGGAAATACTGGTCAAGATTTATAATTCGTCCCCCCAAAGAGAAAGAAAACTCAATTTTGAAGGTGACGTCGCGGGTTTAGAATGTATTGAGTATTTTTTCCGGATTTCGCGCTTGAATTACCACTAGATAGAGGTTTTTTCCGGAAAATTTCGAAAATTTTCTTTTTTAAATCGGTTTGGCTCGAATTCTTTGTAGCGATTTCTCCTTTTTCACGTTTTTACCAATTTGAGAGAGTCCTACCGAACCGATTTCGAATTTTTTGAGTCTGTTGGATTCCTTGAAGGTTTCTACACCTTCTATTTTTTAAAAACCTTTACTTGTACACATTTACTCAGAATCACATCCCAAACAAGTGTGGGTGTGTCCGTCTGTGGTCATTTACGAAAATGGCCATAGATCCCTCTCAGCTTTTTTTCTAATTCCTTGAATTCAAATGTTTGTCTCGGCAAGAACTAAATCTTGTTTAATCGGAATTTGCATAACTCACAGTACTTCCGATATCTTTGCATTTTTAGTGTTTCCTATTTTATTTTTTTCCGGCCACAAAAATGATTTGAGCGTTCTTGGTGTTACTTTGCAAAATATGTGGATATTTTTTATAATTCGATAATGTGGCGCTTTTTTATTTCAGGAGAGTTTTAAAATTTGCAGTGAGTTTTCTGACATTTTTGACCTAAACACCCTCAAAAGCAGTCAAAATATGATCAAATTGTGAATTTGATCAAATATGATCAAATTTGATCAAATTGTGAATTTGATCAAATATGATCAAATTTGGCAAAAATGTATCAAAATATTTAAGTATTGTTCGTTACTTTCGCACCACTGGTTTTTCTTTTTATACCTATTTATTCGTCATTGTGGAAAGGTACCATTTAAGCATAATTGATTTTGAAAGTTTGACTCCTACAATACGATGATAAACCGACCTACTCCAACCACTTGAACTTCATTTTCTGTGATACCCGGACAAATAATGTGTCACTAATCTATTTATGAATAAAGTGGATAATCGACCCGTAGTACTACTTAGCTATTGACAACGATCAGGGTCTCAGATGAAATAGCAACCTTTTACTTAGCCTAGCTTTCGGCCAACATTTATTTAGGCCTTCATCAGGGCTCGAAAAATAGATTTAGAAAAGTTCAAAAATTCAGCTCCTTCACACATCCAATTGTTGTCCATTTGACCTAATAAATTTTCAGTTGGGAGCAAATGACAGCAAATGTTACACTTGAACACCATCAAAACAATAAAAAACGGTTTTTTTGTAAACGATTGGATGTGTGAAGGAGCTAAATTTTTGAACTTTTCCATGGGCCGCTTTATCAATTGTCGGTTATCCAAAAATCATTAACCGATCTCTTGGCTACAAATTTCTCGGAAACACAGCCTATGCGCATCCACCCAAAAATCACCCTGAAATTAGTGCCCTGGTGATTAGCCAATGATTTTTCGGATAACCGACTATTGATAAAGCGGCCCTAAATCTATTTTTCGAGCCCTGATGAAGGCCTAAATAAATCTGTCGTTGGTTGATGGTGAAGGGTTATTGTTGAGGTGAGGGATACCACTCTCACCTCAAGCCTAAATAAATGTTGGCCGAAAGCTAAGCTAGGCAAGGAAAAAGGTCAAAATAAACTCTTGAGTTTTGGTCAATTTCTCAATCAAGCCGACGTATCGTTTTTTTTCCAATGTGTAATTTGTTTTCAATTAGATTCTAAAATCTTTCCTTTTTTGTACACACGAATTGTTCCTGATTATGCCCTGATGATGGGCAGAAGCCTACCCGAAACGTCGGCTTGATCAAGAAATAAAAAAATTGTCCAAAACTCAAGAGTTTATTTTGATCGTCCAGTGGTCGAGAATTCCTTCAAGAAATTTTGAAAGAAAAAGGTCGCTATTCCATCTGAGACTCTACCCCTGATCGTTGACAATGGCTACTAATCAATTTAGCAGCTTTTTTTTTTCTTTAAAAAAGGTAAATGTAAATTTTTCCACTTACCCGGCTTGAGGACGGGTTTCTCTGTGATGTAGTTCCGTTTCGAGGGGCGGGACTCGCCCACCGGCTCAGGAAGAGTCAAATTGTCTTTGCGGCGGTTGGCGACTTTGCGGGCGGCGACGGCCAAATTGTCCCGCTTGATGATACAATCGGGGCAGATGCAGGTGAGGCGGAACTTGCACGTTTTCAAATGTCCGCGCAGATACGATGTGACGTCGTGTATCTTGCAGAAGCCGCAGAGATGGATCGCCGTCGGCTGAGCGGAGTTGTTCTTCAATTTCTTCAGCGGCGGAGGCGGCGGCGGCGGCGAAGAGGAGAAACGGGCTTTCTTCTTGAATTGCTGCTGCTGGTCCGATGATTGTTGCTGTTGCATTTGTTGTTGTTGCTGTTGGATTTTCTGCTGTTCTTGGGCGGCCTCCGTTTCGAGAAGATGCCTTTTCTTCAGGATGGACTTCGGATTTCTGGAGGAGCCGCTGGGGCCCGCCACGGATTCCAGGCCGGACGTCCGGGCGGCCGAGAACGAGAGGGGCGATCCGCCGCTCTCGCTGCCGCTGCTGCTCGGGCTCCGGCTCGGCGGCTCCAGCTGGAAGGCGGCCATCCGCTGGAGGACGGGCGGCGGAGGCGTCATCGCCGGCGGGCTCCGGCGGTCCGCCCGGCCGTTGACGTACGAAGTGGCGAGCGATGCGGCCGAATGGTCCGACGGCCAGTTGAGGAGGCGCGTCTTCCTGTTGACGAAGGGCGGCCTCGGCGAGCCGCTGGGGGCCGGAGCGGCGGCCGCGTCGGCGGACGGCTTGAGGAGGGGCGGCGATGAGCCGCTTCCACTTTCGCCCTGGAAGGCGGACGTCATGTTGGCGAGGACCGGCGGAGGCGGTGTCACGGCGGCGACGGCGGACGACGGCCGGCGGCGGCGGCGGCCCGCGGCGGTACCGACAGGGACGGACGACGAGAGCATCGACTTGTCGAACTTGCGCTTCTTCAGCATCAAACGAGGAGATCCGCCGAGGGCGGCGACGGCGTCGTCCATCGACTGGCGGTCCGTTTATCACCACCGATTTTCCGGGTCGGCGAAGGAGAAAATTTGAAAAAAAAATTCGCGCCGGCAGTCAATCGAGAAAACGAGGATTAGCTCTTATCCGAAAAAAAATTCTCTTTTTTTCCCCGATTAAATTCAACGCGTCACGATCGTCAGCGAGAGGCAGTCGTCCGACAGGAACTAGGAAATTACCGCGACGCCGAGAGCCGACGAGAGCACGTCATAAAGTTTTGGCGACCGTCTGAACGAGATCCGATCCTAATGCAGGAGATACCCGCTCCGATCGCGAGTGGGGATGATTTTAGAAGAAGGGGTACAAGTCCGGAGGGGAGAGGGAAATTTTAGAAGAGATAGGGGAAAATCACAGACGAATTCACACAAATGCGAGAAAGAGACGGCAATAAAGAAGAATAGGAGGAGGAGGAGGAAGAGGAGAAGGAGGAGGAAAAGGAAGAGGAGGAGGAGGAGGAGGCGGCGGCAGCGGCGGTGACGAGGAGGAGTGAGGCGATCAGCCGGCGTGCGGTAGGTCGGATCTCTCGCGTTGTGGATAGCCGCACGGCGTGGCGGCGTACGAGCTGCAGCGGGAGGCCGAACGAGTGCAAGTGCAACGCGAGTCGGCGGCCGCTCGGCGGCGGGGACGGACCTGGGCGGGACGGGGCGGGACGAAAAGCGCACTCGTGCAAAATCACCCAGCGCCCGAGCGGTGGGAAGACGAACTACGGCCGACCGCCGGTAGCCGTCTGCTCCGCCGCCGCCGACGTGAGCGGTTCCCCCTCCTTCGCCGGCCGGTGCCGCCGTCCTGGGGAGGGAGGCGATTGGCGAGAGTCGCGGATCGAGAGCCGCACCGCGCGGTTCTCGACCTTCCGCGACGCTTGCGGCGGCTTCTTGGCCGGCTCTTGAGCGGCTACGGTTTCCGCCAAAAAAAAAAAAAAACACAGTAATCACTAATCGACTTATCTTGAAATTTTTTGAGTAACCCCAGGACTGAGAAAATGCAAAAAAAAACGACTTTTCAAGAAAGATCCAACGAAAAATTGCAAAAAACCGCTGCTAAGTAGATAAGTGACTTGGGTACATTATCTGTTTGGGCATCACAGAAAATAAAGTTCAAATAGTTGGAGTATTTAGGTGTTTAGGTTCATCATATTGTAGGAGAGACAATTTGCATGCAAATATGAGAAAATGTACAAAAAAAATGTCATCGAAATTTTTTTGAATTTTTAAATTTATTTTAATGAGTCAAAAAAATATTTTTTTTAAATCTCAAAAATTAGTCTTTAAACCAGATTTCAACCACTAAAATACAACCTGTTTTCTCTTACAGAGAGTGAAAACGGTGTAAAAACCTTCAAGGAATCCAATAAGCGCGAAAAATCCAAAATCGATTCAGTAGAACTCTGTCAAATTGGCACAGAAAAATCTATAGAAAATGATGTCTCACATGCCTATGTTGCTAATTTCCTTGAAAATACGAATTTTTTCCCCCTTCAACAGCTGTTTTACTGGCCTTAAAATTAAGGTCGGGTTCTGTCGAGACGTTAGGACCAATTAGATACGGGACTTGATTTTTGGTAAAAATTTCAAAAAATGTCAATAACTTCTTTTCCCTGAAAAACCCCGGATGGCAGATGGCGTATGGCGGACGGACAAAAACATTTTATTGCAAATTCGAATTCTACACCCATTGAAACTTACCTAAACCAACAAATTTTCAGGGGGTGCTAAAAAATGTTTTCCTGACCAATTACAAAGGTTCATTTCTTAGGGAAAAAGAACCAAAATTGGTGCCTCTACGAGAGCACTTTCACTTTGAATTACCTGCGAATTCCACAAATAATGAAGGCCTTGAACATTTTCGGGGTCCTGCAACACCAAAAAGTTTTACTTAACAGTAACTGTAGTTTACAAATTCTGGTCTTTCGACCACCGCCACGGAGCGGAATCTATTCCTATTTTGGAGGATAGAGGTCGTCACCATCGGTTATTTACGGTGGGACCAGGAACCAGGAGACTCCCTCTACCGTAGGATTGGGAGTTGGGTGTCTTCTCGAGCTAGCTCTAGGGGGATTGCTGGGGATCATTTACCCCTGTCCTTGTGGGTAAGGCACTAAGCCCAATAAACGGGGAAAAGTGCCGAAAGTGACTCGATATTTTTGAAAACGGCAGTTTGTACCCAAGTGAGAAATTTTGCGTCACTTGAAATGTCCGTCGCGTTGGAACACCGGAACCCCACTAAAAAATAAGGCGCAAAAAATTCACTGAGAAGTTCAGCGCCTTTACACACTCCGGTAGTCCGGCCCCCATTGCTCAACAGTACTTCAGGATCACAGGCCCCAGGTCGAGCAGGAGCTGTTGATATTCTCCTTCGAGTTACGAGGAGGGGTTTTGGTGATTTTTGATTTACTGCGATTGTAACGTATTTTGGACAATGTTCCCTATACCAATACCCCGACACATTCAATGTGATGGGTTTCTGCCTCCAGTTTCATGCAATGATCTATTTACGTATCTTTACCGACTTAAACCAGTGGTGCGTAGATATCACACAATACTTCCATATTTTGAAACGTAAAAATGTGACACAATTTGATCATATTTTGACAGCTTTTGAGGGTGTTTAGGTCAGAAACATCAAAAAATTCACTATTCTAATGTCAAAATTTGCCCTGAATAAAAGTACGCCGCATTATCGGATCATAAAAAATATCCACATATTCTGTAAGGTAAAACAAAGATTTCAATACCAAGAACGCTCAAATCGGTTCATTTTTGTGGCCGGGAAAAAAATAAAATAGAAAACACTAAAAATGCAAATACATCTGAAGTACTGTGATTTATCCAAATTCCGACTAAACAGGATGTTAGGTCTTGCCGAGACAAACATTTCAGTCCAAGAAATTTGAAAAAGGTTAAGAATTGAGGGAGCTATGGCCATTTTTGTAAATTATCACAGTAAATGTAAACAATTAAACGTTAAAAAATCCGTAAAACGTAAAACTCGCTCATGTGAAACGCCACGTTATCAAAACATAGAACCTTAGAGGGTTCAAAAGCGGTAAAAATATGATCTAATTTTCCACACTTTTATGTTTCAAAATATGGAAGTATTGTGTGTTATCTACTCACCACTGGTTTATTGACCTATCAGCAATTGCTTTTCCGCGATAGCAGGATTCGTTCTGTGCCTTTCTAGTTATGATTTGGCATAGCAAACTTTCATTTTATCGATGAAAATCTTTTATCTTAATTTTTAATACGTACCAATAAGAAATTTAAACCTCCAAAATTCATTAAAATTGATTTACTTTATTGAACCAATTTTGTAATAGCAGAAAGAATAAGAATTATATGAGATGCCGGATTCGATTCCCAGCTAGGGCGGGATAAATTTTTTTTAAGTAATTAAACGACCCATTTATTTAAACTTTTTTTAAATACAAACTCTGAATAGAAAGTTATTATCACATATTATCAGTTTGTCACATGTTATCAGGATCAGAAGTTGAATTTGATCTCGAAGTTGAGTTTGAACTCGAAGTTGACTTTGAACTCGAAGTTGAGTTTGAACATGAAGTTGACTTTGATCTCGAAGTTGAGTTTGAGCTCGAAGTTGAGTTTGAACTTGAAGTTGACTCTGAACTCGAAGTTGACTTTGACCTCGAATTTGAGTTTGAACTCGACGTTGACTTTGAACTTGAAGTTGACTTTGATCTTGAAGTTGATGTTCCAGTTTGAGGTTACCACAAACTTGGGGAGTTTCAGTTACCTACCGTTTGTGTTTTCGTTGGAGTTTCAGAATGAGTTCAAGTTTTATTTTCAATTTACGTCTGAGTTTGATGGTCACAGTGAATTGCAGTTTCAGTTCGCATTTGAGTTTCAGTTTGACTTCCAATAACTGGACTTCAAATCATAATTATTACGTAACCTAATAGTCCGAAATACCCTCCATGTTGCGCCAACTGCCTATCGGAGAATGTGAAGCCTGAAGATGCACAGCATACTGCAAACTGGAGACAGTGCCCAGTAGCTATTAGAGCCCAAGAGGTCTACAAGAAAAAAGTTACTGGAATTACTACGCATCTTCCAGAGCAAAAAAAAGTAGTCAGCGCATTCAAAGTGAAGACACCTTCCATGAATAGAGGAGCTGCAATTAATTTCAAGGACCCTAACCTGAAATCATTTGCTGCCATTACAAAAAACGCTCACAAGCAGAACCCAGCTTCAGAAGACAACTATAGACATGAGGAAATTTCTCTCCAAATGATTATGGCCGAAATTAGAAGTATTAGCAAGCGCCTTGCGGTGCTTGAAAAGCAAGGTCATGCAAGAAAGTCATGAAGCCTACAATCAGAATAATGAGTTGGAACGCCAACGGATTGTTGCAGAGATCAAAAGAATTAGAGGTGATTTTAAACCTCAGCAAAATTGACATATGTCTGATATCCGAAACTCATTTTACCAAAGAGACATTTTTCAGAATGAAAGGTTACAAATGCTACCATGCCTTGCACCCGAGTAATCGAGCTCGTGGAGGTAGTGCAGTGCTGGTGAAGGAGACCATCAAGCATTATGAATCCACTAAAATTGAAGATGAGAAGTATCAAATCAGTGGTATAAAAATCATAACACCTGTCTACTCTCTCGAGGTAGCCAGTATCTATTGTCCACCCAAACATAGCTTCAGACAAGAGGAGTATGAAGACGTTTTCATCAAACTTGATAATCGCTTTATTTTGGGAGGCGATTTTAACGCAAAAGCACACTAGATGGGGGTCACGTCTATGTACTACCAAAGGCATAGCCCTCAATAAAGCCATCACTAACTACAATTGTGAACCATATTCAACTGGGAAGCCGACGTACTGGCCAACAGATACAAACAAGTTACCTGACCTCGTTGACTTTTTTATAGCACGAAACCTCTCAGCAAACTACTTGTTGGTGGAAGAAAACGATGACCTCCGCTCGGACCACTCCCCAATCATTATCACATTAAGTGAGTACATCATTCAGAGACCTCATAACCCTTCACTTGTCAACAGTAAAACAGACTGGGGGAAGTTTAAAACTGATCTCAGCTCTACAATAGATCTCTCTATCCCTATCAATAGTAGAGAAGATACTGATAGAGAACTCGAACTCCTCACAATATCTATCCAGGATTCAGCCAGGAGAAATACACCAGTTGTCAAAAAGAGAAACAAAGGTATTAACTACCCACAAGAAATTGTTGAGGCAGTCAAAGAAAAGCGCAAAGCCAGAAAGCATTGGCAGGCGACACGTTGTCCTGCCCAAAAAGCTGAATGGTACAAAGCAGCAGCCAGGCTTAGAAATATGATTAGAGAAATAAAAGACGAAAATACAAAAGTATTCCTGAGCGAGCTTACCAGCGATCAGCACACAGATTACTCCCTCTGGAAGGCTACAAAACACCTCAAAAGACCAACCATTCATGCACCCACGGTTAAAAAACCCGATGGAGAATGGGCACGCGATAATCAGACAAAGGCAGATGTTTTCGCTGAGCATCTTGCAAATATCTTTACACCTAATCCTGCTGCACCAAATGAAGAAGCACTAGAAGATATTCCAGAAAAGGAACCATTGACTGATATACCTCCTGTTCGGGTACAGGAAGTAGTTAAAACGATAAAACTTGAAATCAACCCAAAAAAGGCCCCAGGTTATGACCTCATAACTGGCCAGATACTAAAACATCTTCCAAGAAAAGCAGTTGCGAAAATCACTCAGATATTCAATGCAGCAATTTTTCACCGCTATGTCCCTCAACAATGGAAGATTGCTGAGGTGATCATGATCCCAAAACCAGGGAAACCAACGGATCAGTTGACATCATATAGGCCCATCTCATTGCTGCCAGTGATGTCCAAGCTCTTTGAGAAGCTCATAAACAAGAGATTGTTAGCTCTGATCAATGAGCGCAAGCTCCTACCAAACCACCAGTTTGGCTTTCGACAGAAGCACTCCACAATAGATCAAGTACACCGGATCGTCAACATCATTGAAGAAGCTCTAGAAAAGAAGAATGTCTGCTCAGGCATCTTCCTGGACGTAGCTCAAGCGTTTGACAAAGTTTGGCATGAAGGCCTCAACCACAAGCTGAAGAAGATGCTACCCTATCAGTATGTCGAGTTACTCGAATCTTATTTGTCGAGGAGATATTTTTGCATCAAACAGGAGGATGCATACTCAGAACCTAGAACAATTAACGCGGGAGTACCGCAAGGAAGTGTTATAGGCCCACTACTATACCTTCTTTACACCTGCGATTTGCCCGAGACTGAAGAGAACACAACAGCGACGTTTGCTGACGACACTGCTATCCTAGCAGTTGGAGAAAGCAACGAAGAATCTACCCAAAAACTGAATAGAGCGATCTCCAGGATCAGCAGTTGGACTGCAAAGTGGAGAATCAGATTAAATGAAGCAAAGTCGGTCCACATTGACTTCACCAACCGAAGCATTGTGTACACCCCGACTTTCATAAATGGTGTGGCCATTCCCTATGTGAATGAAGCCAAATATCTGGGTATGACGTTGGACGCCAAGCTCAGATGGAAAGAACATGTAAAGAAAAAGAAGACTGAACTTGTCCTCAAGCTTAGAAAAATGTACTGGCTGATTGGCCGGCAATCCACCATGACCATCGGCAACAAGCTGCTTCTGTACAATCAAGTGCTTAAGCCAGTTTGGTCCTATGGAGCGCAGTTGTGGGGCTGCACAGCTCCAACCAATAGACAGATCATTCAGAGGTTCCAGAACTCAGTGCTACGATGCATCACCGACGCGCCGTGGTACTTCCGAAATGATGCCCTCCACCGAGAACTCAACGTGGATAGTGTCGATCAAGTGATTAAGCAGAGAGCATCTGCCCATCTGACCAGACTGAGAGATCATCTAAACGAAGAAGCAGTCAAACTGTTGGACGTAGAAGATCTAACTAGGCGCCTAAAGCGCACAAAGCCACATGAACTTGCATAGGAAGTGATTGTGAACTATATAAATGAGAATGACAATGACCTAAGCTATGTATCTTAAGTCTAGTAAAGCATGTATTAGGAAATATCAATTTAATATTGTTGATGAGTTATTACTCGGTGCAATAAAAATTATTACAGGGAAAAAAAAAAATAATAATTATTACGAATTGAGTTCCAGTTTCATTTTGAGTTCAAGTTAGAGTTTACGTTTGAGTTCGAGTATGCGTTTGAGTTTCAGTACAAGTTGGACTTTTCTTTTGTGTTTGGGCCTGAGCTTCAGTTTGAGTTTGAGTTCAAGTTTGATTTTTCGTTTGAGTCCCACTCCATGCAGAAGGGCGAATGTGGAAAAATCTACTTTTCTTTTATGTTTAAATCTTTACGATTTTTTCGCGGGGAATTCGAATTTGAAGAGAGCGGGACGATCTGACCAACCAGAAAGGAGTTATTTCGGGAAAAAGAGGAGAGAGTAGGGGGCGAATGTAGATCTTGTACCCCAGAAGGGCGAATGTGGCCGTTTTTAAGGTTCCGCCTAACCCAGAAGCCACAGGTTTGTGTCTTTTTGAAAACTAGGAAAGTGGTAACAACAAAAACTACATTTGAAAATTTTCCATCTCGCAAACAAAAAAAACGCGATTTCCCAAAACCTGCATTTTCTACATACGCCTTTTTGCCTGGACTGGGATGATATCATATTATTATTCATTATTATAATCGGGGAGGCGAATTCTCCCGAATTCCCCCAACCAAGGGAAAGGTCTAGCTCATCAAAATCCATGCATTGTATTTTCATAATCATCAACATTTAATAAGCATCCATTTCTCGCAACAAAAATATAAAATATCTGTTCTAATGACAATCACATATCGGTACAGCAAGGGAAAAATATGTTAGGGGACATTCAGAGGATTGGAATGATGATGTAAGGATCTCAGTATTTAATTAATTGGTCCATTGATACAATCGTGAGTAAGTAACCAGGATGGAGATCCACGGGGAGGGGGGGGGGGCTGAAGTTTTTATTTTACATTTGCAGCACTTTCTTCAATGATGTTGGCTAACTTGATGTCGCGTTTGCTCAAGCCATTGCAATCGTGAGACGATAACGTGATGTTCACTTTGTTGTAAACATTGAACCATTCTGGATGGTGGTCCATTTCGTCAGCTTTCTCTCCAACTGCAGTCATGAATTTAAACGCCTGCAACAAAATAAACAGCAGTTACGATAAAATCATGCACATGACAGCTTTTCTTCCCTTGGTTTTCAGTTATTTTTTCAGGGTTAAATAAATTTACAAATAATTGAGCCTAATGAACCGATTTGGATATTTTTAGTCCCAACAGATAACACACGACCTCGAGCGTATTTTAAAAATTTGTATTGTGTATTTTAAAGTGTATTTTAAAGTGTAGAGCGTATTTTAAATTAATTGTAAAGTGTCGTTCGACAACTCACACGCGATGAGTGAAGATTAATTGCATTGACCAATTCTGACCTTATATAAGTACACGACTCGTTAGGCCCGCGGTAAAGATATAAGGCTCCTTAAAAATACTGGTTCGGTATCCTCTGCCTGATTTAAAGAGATGAGAGGAGGAGATTTTAGGAGATGTAACGACTAAGGAGATGGAATTGTACCTAAAACGAAATAAGACTTCGATAAATAATTAAAAAAAAAAGAAAATCGGGGACCCCCCCAGAGTAGTGCGCTCGCCTCGCAGAATTCGAATGCAAAAAAACCGGGTATTGCGTCGGAGTGCGATGACACCGACCGTACTCAAAATCTTGGGTAGGTAATGAAAAAACGCGGGTAAAGCGTTTGAAGATAGGAAATGGGATCAATGACCTCAACCTTACCTAAAAAGTTGGGTAAAGCTATCTACTCTTGACCCACTAACATAAGGGAAGAAGAAGACAATATAAGGGTATTACACTGTCATCTGCTAGGAAAAGGTTCCATACTGTAAATATTGCGGACACTATTGCGAAAAATGTTTCCAAGATACAAGTCTATATGTATTTTAGAAGAGTAATTTATTGACGGGTTTTTGATGGCCTTCTAATACAGGAAGTCGGGTGGTGGAAGAACTAGAAGGAAGTTCTACTTCATAGGATGTTCTGTGAGGATGTGACACGTGGCGCTCTTGAGGAGCTAACAAAACGACGGTGAAAGTGAGACATCTCCATTTTGGCCAAAATCGGTTTTTTGCTTTACCTAAGGTGAAAATCGGCGTTTTATTGATTAAAGTGCTTCTGGGGACGATATCTTGAACGAAAATACATTATAAATCCGATTTTGGCCAAAATAGAGATACGCGTTGTCTCACTTACACCGTCGAAAAGGGACTAGCCTAGTTCTCAAACATCCGGTAGAGGTCACTAGTGTTGGTTTCTACTTATAGCTAGAGTAGAAACCAGCAACTGAAAGGGCTCAGTACTGGAAATTCAACAGAACATCATAGGCATCCATATAGTTCAAGTGATAAAAAATCTACCTCATGTGAGGGGACCCAGCTCCATTCCGCACCTGGGCATGATAATTTTTGCCTTACTGGGGACGTGAAACGCTATCTGCCGGTTTGTGGGTAAGCTATTTGTGAGCGGTAGTTCGTTACTCTGCCCCTTGACAGCGCTGCCGATTGGGGAAAATGGTTGCACAGCTTTTAACGTTAAGTGGACCTTTCCTTCTTGTTCTTCCATGGTCAGGTCTTTAAGCAAAATCACTGTCAGGTTGAGTATGGATCTTCAAAACTCACCTGTTTGAAATCTTTGAATTTGAACTCCTTATAAATAGCATCACGATTCTCCTGCACTGTCCATTCTTTTTGTAGAAGAGGCTCGAGCAACTCCTTCCGCTCTTGCTCCGTGAGCACAGGCTGCAAATAACGAGAACATTGAACGATTGTAACTGCATAGATGGACAATGTGAACGAATTTGACGCCTGAGCAAAGAGTGTGTTTTTCAATCAACATTTTTTCAATACCTAGGTACTTTTTTTTGAACATTTTTTCAATACTTTATTTACATTTTTGTTCCTACCATTGTACCTACCCAATTTTATCCCAGGCTTTTCTAAATTATGGATACGTTACAATTATTATTGTCTGCTGAGTATCGACTATTATAGGCTCCTCGGCTGCAGTGGCGGTAATTATTTAATAAATTACTTAAGAAAAGTGATCAATTAATCGATTATTAATGTAACGATTAATCGGGGAATCAATTACTTTGGATTAGTCATTGGTCGATACCCATCCCCCAGAAAAATAGGGGAACGAAAAAAAAATCGTTGTCGGAGCTACATAAAAAAGGAGGCATGTTAAGGTACGGGCACTCACCATCTTCTTGCGTCCGCTTTTTTTCACTTTACCTCCGTCCCAAGCAGCGGTTGACGTTTGAATGGATCTAAGTTGGCGAAATACAGAAGCTGGAACGTTCCTTGAAATTCGCCGGAAGACGCAATAATGATGCAAATAATTCCGATTTGAACGGAACCCAGTCAGCGGCAGAGATTTAGATGCGTTGATGAAGTTACGCAAAGCCGACCCCAACAACATCGAGATCAGGACAGGAAGATGGGGCCGGAGGGGGATTATCAGGACCAAAATCAAAACCTGTTGGACGCAAGAGAAGACGTCCTGAATGGCAAGGACGAAGGAAAAAGAGAAAACAGAATGCTGGACTTCTGTTTTGACTTCGTCTTCATCTTTCACCTTTACAGTCTCCCGTCAAGTTGACAAGAAACCTACCTCAATACCGGCATCTCGTACTAGGATCATCTACTACTTAATAAGTGATGATATAGTAGATGATCTGGGTTCTTCTATGGGGTAGGCTCCTCTTTCCAGTCATTGTGATACAGATTACCTACCGGCAACCGACCTATCTTGAAAAGTTGACATCAACACGTTATGTCTACCATGAATTTGAGTTGGACGAAAATTGGAGCTGAGAAAATCTGACTGGGCGCTACAACAAGACACTGAACACATACATACACACGGCAGCGGCAGCCGCCCGGCAAAAGGCACTTTTATTACTATTCTGTTGTATTATTAGTATGGACGTTAACCCTTCAACTACGAAATGCTCTTGATGGCGCTTTTTTGTCTAAGTGTAAAACTGAAACTTTGATCGCTGTGCCTACCGTTTCACTTTTAACGTCAGGATCAGAACGTATACTCGAATTAGACCTGGCAACTTGAGGTAACTTGCAGCCGCTGAATACAGGCAGGTCAGTGTATTTTTTACATCTAATTGTTGCTTGTGCTACGTGCTCGTAACATTTCACATTTAAGCAAAATCAAAAGCGTAGAGTTTACGCCTAGTACGTTGGAGTGGAGAGATACGTTCCATGACTTCTTGTTCCACCAGACGGATTAGCATAATATGCTAACGAATGAGAGCGTTCATTCGCATGCCGAAAGAGCACAACGTCGCTTAAGAACTAACAGGTGCTATCGCAGTTTTCCCAACTTTTCAGGAGAGAACAAAAACTGTGTATTTCCCAAAATTTCCAGAATAGAAAATTATTATCGCATATTACCACTTGATGTTGACTTTGAACTCGAAGATGACTTTGATCTCGAAGTTGAGTTTGAACTTGAAGTTGACTTTGATCTCGAAGTTGACTTTGATCTCGAATTTGAATTTGATCTCGAAGTTGAATTTGATCTCGAAGTTGATTTTGAACTCGAAGTTGACTTTTATCTCGAAGTTGAGTTTGGACATGAAGTTGACTTTGATCTCGAAGTTGACTTTGATCTCCAAGCTGACATTGATCTTGAAGTTGACTTTGATCTTGAAGTTGAATTTGATCTCAAAGTTGATTTTGAACTCGAAGTTGACTTTGATCTCGAAGTTGAGTTTGAACTTGAAGTTGACTTTGATCTTGAAGTTGAATTTGATTTCGAAGTTGACTTTGATCTCGAAGTTAAGTTTGAACTCAAAGATGAATTTGATCTCGAAGTTGAGTTTGATCTCAAAGCTGACTTTGAACTCGAAGTTGACTTTGATCATGAAGTTGATTTTGATCTCAAAGTTGAGTTTGAACTTGCAGTTGACTTTGATCTCGAAGTTGACTTTGATCTAGAAGTTGAGTTTGAACTCGAAGTAAACATTGAGTTGAGTTTCAACTCGAAGTAAAGTTTGATCTCGAAGTTGACTTTGATTTTGATCTCAAAGTTGACTTTGAACTCGAAGTTGAGTTTGAACTCGAAGTTGAGTTTGAACTCGAAGTTGAATTTGATCTCGAAGTTGAATTTGCTTCGAAGTTGAGATTGATCTCAAAGTTGAGTTTGAACTCAAAGATGAATTTGATCTTGAAGTTGAGTTTGATCTCAAAGTTGACTTTGAACTCGAAGTTGAGTTTGAACTCGAAGTTGAATTTGATCTCGAAGTTGAGTTTGAACTCGAAGTTGAAATTGATCTCGAAGTTGAATTTGAACTCAAAGTTGACTTTGATCTTGAAGTTGAGTTTGATCTTGAAGTTGACTTTGATCTTGAAGTTGAGTTTGATCTTGAAGATGATTTTGATCTCAAAGTTGATTTTGAACTTGAAGTTGACTTTGATCTCGAAGTTGACTTTGATCTCGAAGTTGAGTTTGAACTCGAAGTTGACTTTGATCTTGAAGTTGACTTTGATCTCAAAGTTGAGTTTGATCTTGAAGTTGAATTTGATCTCGAAGTTGAGTTTGATCTCAAAGCTGATTTTGAACTCGAAGTTGACTTTGATCTCAAAGTTGAGTTTGAACTCGAAGTTGACTTTGATCTTGAAGTTGACTTTGATCTCGAAGTTGAGTTTGAACTCGAAGTTGACTTTGATCTCGAAGTTGAGTTTGAACTCGAAGTTGACTTTGATCTTGAAGTTGACTTTGATCTCAAAGTTGAGTTTGATCTTGAAGTTGAATTTGATCTCGAAGTTGAGTTTGATCTCAAAGCTGATTTTGAACTCGAAGTTGACTTTGATCTCAAAGTTGAGTTTGAACTCGAAGTTGACTTTGATCTTGAAGTTGACTTTGATCTCAAAGTTGAGTTTGATCTTGAAGTTGAATTTGATCTCGAAGTTGAGTTTGATCTCAAAGCTGATTTTGAACTCGAAGTTGACTTTGATCTCAAAGTTGAGTTTGAACTCGAAGTTGACTTTGATCTTGAAGTTGACTTTGATCTCGAAGTTGAGTTTGATCTCGAAGTTGAGTTTGAACTCGAAGTTGAAATTGATCTCGAAGTTGAATTTGAACTCAAAGTTGACTTTGATCTTGAAGTTGAGTTCGAACTCGAAGTTGATATTGATCTTGAAGATGAATTTGATCTCAAAGTTGATTTTGAACTCGAAGTTGACTTTGATCTTGAAGTTGAGTTTGATCTTGAAGTTGACTTTGATCTTGAAGTTGAGTTTGATCTTGAAGATGATTTTGATCTCAAAGTTGATTTTGAACTTGAAGTTGACTTTGTTCTCGAAGTTGACTTTGATCTCGAAGTTGAGTTTGAACTCGAAGTTGACTTTGATCTCGAAGTTGAGTTTGAACTCGAAGTTGACTTTGATCTTGAAGTTGACTTTGATCTCAAAGTTGAGTTTGATCTTGAAGTTGAATTTGATCTCGAAGTTGAGTTTGATCTCTAAGCTGATTTTGAACTCGAAGTTGACTTTGATCTCAAAGTTGAGTTTGAACTCGAAGTTGACTTTGATCTTGAAGTTGACTTTGATCTCAAAGTTGAGTTTGATCTTGAAGTTGAATTTGATCTCGAAGTTGAGTTTGATCTCAAAGCTGATTTTGAACTCGAAGTTGACTTTGATCTCAAAGTTGAGTTTGAACTCGAAGTTGACTTTGATCTTGAAGTTGACTTTGATCTCGAAGTTGAGTTTGAACTCGAAGTTGACTTTGATCTCGAAGTTGAGTTTGAACTCGAAGTTGACTTTGATCTTGAAGTTGACTTTGATCTCAAAGTTGAGTTTGATCTTGAAGTTGAATTTGATCTCGAAGTTGAGTTTGATCTCAAAGCTGATTTTGAACTCGAAGTTGACTTTGATCTCAAAGTTGAGTTTGAACTCGAAGTTGACTTTGATCTTGAAGTTGACTTTGATCTCAAAGTTGAGTTTGATCTTGAAGTTGAATTTGATCTCGAAGTTGAGTTTGATCTCAAAGCTGATTTTGAACTCGAAGTTGACTTTGATCTCAAAGTTGAGTTTGAACTCGAAGTTGACTTTGATCTTGAAGTTGACTTTGATCTCGAAGTTGAGTTTGATCTCAAAGTTGAGTTTGAACTCAAAGTTGAATTTGATCTCGAAGTTGAGTTTGAACTCGAAGTTGACTTTGATCTCGAAGTTGAGTTTGATCTCAAAGTTGAGTTTGATCTCAAAGTTGAGTTTGAACTCAAAGTTGAATTTGATCTCGAAGTTGAGTTTGATCTCAAAGCTGACTTTGAACTCGAAGTTGACTTTGATCTTGAAGTTGATTTTGATCTCAAAGTTGAGTTTGAACTTGCAGTTGACTTTGATCTCGAAGTTGAGTTTGAACTCGAAGTTGAAATTGATCTCGAAGTTGACTTTGATCTCAAAGTTGAGTTTGAACTCAAAGTTGACTTTGATCTTGAAGTTGAGTTTGAACTCGAAGTTGAGTTTGAACTCGAAGTTGAGATTGATCTCAAAGTTGAGTTTGAACTCAAAGATGAATTTGATCCCGTAGTTGAGTTTGATCTTAAAGTTGAGTTTGAACTCAAAGTTGAATTTGATCTCGAAGTTGAGTTTGATCTCAAAGCTGACTTTGAACTCGAAGTTGACTTTGATCTTGAAGTTGATTTTGATCTCAAAGTTGAGTTTGAACTTGCAGTTGACTTTGATCTCGAAGTTGAGTTTGAACTCGAAGTTGAAATTGATCTCGAAGTTGACTTCGATCTCGAAGTTTAGTTTGATCTCGAAGTTGACTTTGAACTCGAAGTTGAATTTGATCTCGAAGTTGAGTTTGAACTCGAAGTTGACTTTGATCTTGAAGTTGACTTTGATTTCGAAGTTGAGTTTGATCTCAAAGTTGAGTTCGATCTCAAAGTTGAGTTTGAACTCAAAGTTGAATTTGATCTCGAAGTTGAGTTTGATCTCAAAGCTGCCTTTGAACTCGAAGTTGACTTTGATCTTGAAGTTGATTTTGATCTCAAAGTTGAGTTTGAACTTGCAGTTGACATTGATCTCGAAGTTGACTTTGATCTCGAAGTTGACTTTGATCTTGAAGTTGATTTGTATCTCAAAGTTGGCTTCGAGCTCGAAGTTGACTTTGATCTCGAAGTTGAATTAGATCTCGAAGTTGAGTTTGAACTCTTAGTTGAATTTGATCTAGAAGTTGAGTTTGAACTCGAAGTAAACTTTGAGTTGAGTTTAACTCGAAGTAAAGTTTGATCTCGAAGTTGACTTTGATTTTGATCTCAAAGTTGACTTTGAACTCGAAGTTGAGTTTGAACTCGAAGTTGAATTTGATCTCGAAGTTGAGTTTGAACTCGAAGTTGACTTTGATCTTGAAGTTGAATTTGATTTCGAAGTCGAGATTGATCTCAAAGTTGAGTTTGAACTCAAAGATGAATTTGATCTCGAAGTTGAGTTTGATCTCAAAGTTGACTTTGAACTCGAAGTTGAGTTTGAACTCGAAGTTGAATTTGATCTCGAAGTTGAGTTTGAACTCGAAGTTGAAATTGATCTCGAAGTTGACTTCGATCTCGAAGTTTAGTTTGATCTCGAAGTTGACTTTGAACTCGAAGTTGACTTTGATCTCGAAGTTGACTTTGATCTCGAAGTTGACTTTGATCTCGAAGTTGAGTTTGAACTCGAAGTTGACTTTGATCTCAAAGTTGACTTTGATCTCAAAGTTGAGTTTGAACTCGAGGTTGAGTTTGATCTCAAAGCTGACTTTGATCTTGAAGTTGACTTTGATCTTGAAGTTGAATTTGATCTCGAAGTTGAGTTTGATCTCAAAGCTGACTTTGATCTTGAAGTTGAATTTGATCTCAAAGTTGATTTTTAACTCGAAGTTGACTTTGATCTCGAAGTTGACTTTGATCTCGAAGTTGAGTTTGAACTCGAAGTTGACTTTGATCTCGATGTTGAATTTGATCTCGAAGTTGAATTTGATCTCAAAGCTGAGTTTGAACTCGAAGTTGAGTTTGATCTCGAAGTTGAGTTTGATCTCGACGTTGACTTTGATCTCGAAGTTGAGTTTTATCTCGAAGTTGAATTTGATCTTGAAGGTGAGTTTGAACTCGAAGTTGACTTTGATCTCGAAGTTGACTTTGATCTCGAAGTTGAGTTTGAACATGAAGTTGACTTTGATCTTGAAGTTGATTTTGATCTCGAAGTTGGCTTCGAGCTCGAAGTTGACCTTGTCCTCGAAGTTGAGTTTGCGTTGCAAAATTTGCTTTAGCACCTGTTGCTTCTTAAGCGACGATAATATACTAATGAGCAGTGGCGGCTCCTGCTCTGAAACCCAGGGGGTGCACCCAGACCATAATATTCATGGAAAAAATGCTAACGGCGTATCAGTCACTAAATTGAAGACAATCCTCTCTTTTCAGCCAAATATCAATTCAAACTAAGAGCAAATGAGATAGGTCAGTTTTGCTCACTTTTTCGTCCTCAAATCACTGTCGGTACCAGAGAGATGTTTTCTTCCTTTGTCAGTTTTGGGATATTCACTTATGTTCGCTTGTGATAGCCTTCAGTTTATTTCATTGTTTGGATATTGTACGGAAAAAATCACTAATGAACTACTAAGGCCTGGTTTATTGACAAAATTTATCCTCCCGATATCCAAAGAAGCACCAATGAGACTTTTAAATTGAAATCTGATGTAAATACCACCGTGGTAAAGAATATCTGAAGCTTCCTTGGATATCAGAGAGATTAATTTTGTCAATAAACCGGCCCTAATTAGCAAAAGATAACTGCCAAAAACGCGGCTGAGAAATCGGAGTGTAAGTAGCAAAACCCACTATATAACGAAAACAATTTCAAGCAAGCAAGGAAAACAACATTTCAGTTGCTTTCCCCGCCAAGGCTTTGTTCCTATGAAGATTTTGTTTTCGAACAGAATAGATGAAGAAGTGTGAGAATAGTATGATGATAGTAATAAATTTATTATTGAGTTGGTGGCTGTTTCAAAAACTGTAAAATTATCGAAAATCTTTTATTTTTATTTTTCATTTTGACTTGGGGGTGCAGATGCGCCTGTGCTCCTGCCAGTAGCCGCCCCTGCTAATGAGACAAAATATTTCTTAAAATAAATTACAAAAATATTATTTTTGATAGTCCCTATAGTGAATGAATGATTACCACTTCGTGATTCGGTTTTAATCCTAATCAAACGTGATGATTTCTGTGTTTTCAGGTAAAAACAAAGGAGAATGGCGGATCGCGTCTTTCTACGCGAGGTGCACCTTGACACATTGGATAAAACGTTATTGTTCTATCAAAATTCTGTTGGAAACGTGAGTGCTGTGGTGTGGGATGCTGCTCTCGTACTTGCCACGTACATAAACAAAACCATGCGCCTCAACCCGAGCTGGCTTCCGGCCTGCAAAGTTGTTGAACTTGGGTCTGGACTTGGTTGCTGCGGAGTCACTGCTGCATGTTTCGGGTACGTAGGTATTCCTGATTCAGAAGGACTAAGAGCCCCGATAATGGGAACGTCACTTTGCTAAATGTGGTACCTATGGGACCGTATGGCCCTCATCAGGATCGTATCCAAGCTGGGAAGGGTGGCTGGACTTCCAGGAAGGATAGCCGGACTTCCAATGGCGGCTGCTGACATTATTTAAGGCTTGGCAGTTTTGATTTACGAGTCGAATTTCCATCCCTAACTCATTTGTTCCCTGCTGTCCAATTTTTCATTCTTGTTCCCTTTTTTCAGAGCTGATGTTGTATTGACCGACTTGGTTGACGTTGTGCCACAATTGTTGCGAACTATCGAATTGAACCGTGGTCCAATCTCTGACGGCAATGGTAAAGCTGTTGCAGTCGAGTTAAAATGGGGCTCAAACGTTCAGCCCATTTTAGACGTTTGGGGCCAACCTCCCGATTTGATCCTCATGTCCGATTGCGTCTACTATGAAGAGGTACATTATATCTTATTATATTATTGGTGCATTATAAATATCGCTTCTTATCGTCGTATCCTCATCACGTTTTGGCATAAGGGCAACCTCAAATGAATGCCTTGAGGGTAAGTAACCCTCTCGAGTGTCTCGTTACGTTTACGTCATGAATTAGAAAAAGGTGGAGGCAGATGTGACGGTTTTAGTTGCCAAGTAGTCCAGTAGGCTGAAATTTGTTGAGGTGGCGGTTCTGAGTTTTGATTTCCCAATCCGTCCCCCCTGTGGGCAGTATTCCTCGCACTTCCTTTGCATAAGAGCCGTTCGATATGCCAAAATAAATTTTACACATTTTATTGGTCAATTAAGAAAAAAATCCGTTCCTATAAAATCAACACAGTATGGAGATGATAACAGTAACTTAGGTACCGTCAATCGCAACCGCGATTTTCGAGGTCCCAATTTTAAGCTTGCTACCTTAAAATTGGGACCTCAAAAATCGTGGTTGCGATTGACAGACAGTACCTGAGTTGCTGTGATCGTCTCCATACCCAGTGGATTTTATGGGAACGGAAGTTTTGATTTTGAAATTGACCAGTTAAATGTACAAAATTAATTTTGGCGCATCAAACGGCTCCTATGCAAAGGAACTGCTGTGAATACTGCCCTATGCGCTTTGTAAATATAGAACTAAACGTATTCTTTACTTTTGTGCAGTCTCTTCAACCGTTGCTGGATACTCTGCGAGCTCTGTGCCCGCCAAGGAAGCAGATACTCATCAGCCAGGAGTTCAGAGATACAGGCCGACAGGAATTCTTCATTGGCACATTCTTGCGCTATCTGTCCGAAACCTTCGATATAATTGAAGTAGTGGACGATTTGGACGAAGTTTACCGATCTAAGGATATTCACGTTTACTTAGCTACAAAGAGGTACATTCATTTATCGAGTATCAGTTTTGATTCTGCCCTGTATAAATAGCTTTGTAGTTGGCAGTTACAAATGATCGCTTTTGAGGTTGCAACTGGCCCAAGAAATTCCAGGGTCCAAAAATGGTGCTAATAATTAGCATTATAATTTATAAAATGACTATTGATAACTAAAAGTCCGGCTATCGAATTGATCATTATTTTTTCTTTGAAAGTTTACCTTTTAAGAATTACCTAATTTAATTAAAATTTAATCATAATTAGATATAGGATCAATTGTTTCAGCAAATAACTTTTTTAATTCCCCAAATTTAGCTGTGAAACAAGATCCCTATCCTAATTTTTACGAGAACGAATAGTATTTTGTGGCCTTTTGGTTCGTGGGCTAGGTGTCAAGCTTAAATTTGAATTTTCGTTGCCACGAGAAAAATTAATTCAGAAGTGAGTTCAAACTGGAACCGAGACATTAAATAATGAAAACTTCTGTAAGCTTTTGGTAGAAGGGGGGGATGATGAAATGATAGTACCTATGTGGTATTCTGAGAAAAAGCTTGTTGAAATAAAATGTCCAACCTAGGAGTGTTTTTGAGGGTTTCTGAAGCATTATTTTGGAAGCATTAAGCATTATTGTATTATTAATACAATTATTGATGCTTTGCGATTTACAGGGCGTTTCCTTCAGATGGAGAAGACCGCAAACCAACCGTATAGTTGATGGTGCGCCACCAAAGCTTGAGTGGCCACATAACGTCAAGCTACGTGATTTCTAATACATTTAATTTTATTGCGAAACATTCGATCGTTTGGAAAAATTGGTTGTGCCGTCAGTTGAATCTTTTCATTGTCAGCGCGTTGTGTTATACGGCTGTTGATAATCTGGATCGACTAGACTGAGGTTTTTGGTACTTACCGTCTGCGAGGGATTGAATTTTATTTTCATGAAATTGTAATCTAATCGTCAGCCAGCCCCCTGATTTTTCTTTCAATTGAGTACAATGGAACTGAAGAAATAGCCTAAAGTGATTTGTAATTGGCACATTTTACCAACCAGATTAGTGAGCTATCTGGTGAGTAAACTGAATCTGGTAAGCTAACTGAAGGTCTGTATGGGGCAGCTGGTGCTTAATTCGAAAGTTTCATTATACACCTGTGGGTTATTTTGCAATTCAAGGCTTCAAGACATGCCCAGACATTGTTTATGCTGAAGGAAGGTGGTGGTTTTGATTCGCGGTGGTCATTTTTATAAATTTCATCCATTTTTTGCGTCTTTCATCCCATCAAGATTTTTGTACCCTGCTGAGAGCGACTTACTCGTCTTCAGTGTCCAGTATTCCCCCAAACTTCTGACAGTCCCTAAAGGGGCGTTTACAAGCAAGCGTCTTCATGCGGCATGGCAAGGTCCAGAAAACACCATTTGAACACAATTTTTACCTTGATGGAAGATTTCCAGCCATCGCCATCAAACACAAGCTGCTGGACAATTATCTGCCTTGGCAAAGACACACAAATACGAAAAAGTTCTATATTCTCGATTTTTCTAGCTTGGTGTACTGGTCTCTATGGAAAGATTATTGTCATTACTTAGGCACTTCCTCATCCGGAATGGCAGAAATATCAAATCTAATAAATATTTCCCGCAATTCTGGATCCAGAATTGCCTAAGCAACAATTCTACTTTTTCCATAGAGATCAGCATATCATTCTAGAAAATTCGAGTGCTGAACTATTTTTGTAATCACTTAGAGGTCTTCAGGTTTTTCCCCTTGAGACATGTGAAAAAGGCTTTCGGATCTATGGTGGGTCGCTATCACCTTCATGAACCTGATCATGTTCATGACGACGAGCTCAAAAGCTTTTATCCAAATGCCTAGATACATCGCATTTTATCAATTCCACCTCCCATCCTGCCAGTAACTTGGATACCACCCCCCTGTATTTGAGGGGGAGTTGAACCTGATCTTTAGTTCATGTATTTTAACTCCATTTGCTCGGTAAAATCGAAGCAGTGCCGATAAACACCGCATACGTCAGTGGAAAGATGCCTGGAAAACATGACCTATTGGTCTGTCGAATCTGATGTGAATGAAGAACAGTATTACCTACTAGGTATAGTTTATATCAATACGGGTTCAGTTAATGCGAATTAATGGACTATCCCGCCTCCTGATGATCATGAACCCTCAGTCTAAGTTCGAAAACGATTTCAAAATAGTTCCAGTTTGTCACGAACTGGTTTCTGTACGAGTGTATTCTATAGTATTTAATAATGTGGAGAGAAAAATCTCGTAGCCTCGCTTCTTTCGATTGGACTATGGTAACCTCGGATTTTATCGCTTTGATATTGTCACTACTAAATATTCCATGTACATTTTGTAATAAAACACGATATGAATACAATGCAGCGAGAGGAAATTACATTTTAGGGATGCCTCCTAAGTATATTGTATTTTGTCTTTAATGGCACTCTCCAAGTTTTGATTTTGTCAAAGAAGTATTAATTGAATTTCATGCGAACGGTTCATTGTGAACAGAAATGCTTTGTATTGATTTTATTGAGCGGAATGCTCGTATGGGTATAAGGAAAACAGTTACCTGTTTTTAAGCTGTGGGCTAACCCTTAGACGAGCGAACAGATTTCTACCTATTTTTATATTTGTGATAAATCTAATCATTCCGAAGTACCAACCAATAAAATTTCTTTTGTCTATCGTAGTGTTTTCTGCCTCAGCTTACACCAATTCAGAGCGTTTTATTAATCCTGGATTCACGGGTTTTGGATTCAAGTAATTTTGGTAGTTAACAACCTAGTTAACCGATCGATGTTAGGAAAAAACTTTTTAGAAAAAATTAATGTGGATACCCGGACACCAGGAACACTTGATCGGATCGACGATCAGAACAGAACTTCTGAGACCAGTGGTGCGTAGGTAACACACAATACTTCTATATTTTGAAACGTAAGAGTATGACACAATTTGATCATATTTTGACTGCTTTTAAGGGTGTTCAAGTCAAAAATATCTAAAAATTCACTATTCAAATTTTAAAATTCGCCCGAAATAAAAATACGCCACATTATCGGGTTATAAAGAATATCCACATATTCTGCTAGGTAAAACAAAGATTTGAAGACCAAGAACCCTCAAATCGGTTCATTTTTGGGGCCGGAAAAAAATAAAATATAAAACACTTAAAATGCAAATATATCAGAAGTACTGTGAGTTATTCAAATTCCAATCAAACAGGGTGTTAGGCCTTGTCGGGACAAACATCTCAGTTCAAGAAATTTGAAAAAAAGGTTGAGAATTGAGGGAGCTATGGCCATTTTTGTGAATGACCTCAGACGGACACAGACACTTGTTCGGGAAGTAACTTTGCGTAAATGTGTATAACAAAAAGTTTTTTCTGAAGCTCCGTTCCGATTCTCGATTTTAGGACGATTTCAATACTTCCATTTACTCTTTAAGTATGGAAGTAAAAACGTTTACATGTACCCTTTTACTCTGAATCACTTCCTGAACAAGCGTGTCCGTCTACAGCCGTTTACTATAATCGCCACAGCTCCTTCAACCTTCAACATTTTCTCAAATTTCTCGAACTGGAATGTTTGTGAAACTCACAATGAAAACAAAACTCAAACTCATAATCAAACTCGAAGTCAAAATCACAATGGAACAGAAACTCACAATGAGACCGTAACTCAAACTTGAAGTCAAAAACTCACAATGAATCAGAAACTCACACTTATATAATCGTTTCGAAGTCAAACCCACAGAATTATGAGTTTGAGTTTCTGTTCCATTGTGAGTTTGACTTCGAGTTTGATTATGAGTTTAAGTTTCTGTTCCATTGTGAGTTTGACTTCGATTTCGATTATGAGTTTGAGTTTCTGATTCATCGTGAGTATAGTGTTTGCTAATTTATTTATTTCCAGCCACAAAAATGAACCGATCTGAGCGTTCTTGGTCTTAAAATCTTTGTTCTGCCTTGTAGGATATGTGGCTATTTTTTGTGTTCCGATAAATTGGCGTTTTTCTATTTTGGGCGAATTTTCAAATTTGCATAGCGCGTTTTTTTTTAAATATTTTTGACCTAAACACCCGTAAAAGCAGTCAAAATATGATCAAATTGTGTCCCACTTTTACGTTCCAAACTATGGAAGTATCGTGTGTTATCTACGCACCACTGGTTTTTTTTTTTTTTTTTGCCTAATCCGCCTCCTCAGTTGAGCGGAAAAATGATGTGCCGCCGCAGCTCCGATTCGACCGCTAGGCTGCGAGGAGGCCGTTTATTTTTACGACCGCCACCTCCGCCGTCTCGCGCTGAGACCAACGGGCGGCGGCAACGGTGGGAGCCGCCGGCCGAGGTTTGGCGCTCGGCCGACCGCCAGCCGCAGCCCCGGCCCCTCGCGGACCAGTCGCTCCCACGCGCTCCAACCGGCACCACCAGCGGCTACTTCGGATCCGCGCCGCCACTGCTCCCTCATCGCAAGTAGATAACCGGACGGTGAAGGCTACGCGCCGCCTCGAGAACCAATCGACAGCCCGATGATTTTTTCGACTGAAATCCCCGTAAAGAACTCGCGCTTTTGAAATAAGAGTAAATTCGGAAATTATCGGCCCTCAATTTCGGAATTTGGCGCTAAGGGTTGATTCTTACGTGAGCAGCGGTGGCGGCGGAATAATAATAATCGTTCCGGATCAGTGATAACGACGAGGGTAAACTCAAATTCGACGTGCGGCTACAACACGACTTTCCACCATGGATCCCGAAGCTTTCCTCGACATTGCCAACCAGGTGACCAAGATGAAGATGTTCCCCTACTTCGACATAGCGCACAGTGTCCTCTGCGCTCTTCACGTCCGCGAAGACCTGGGTGCCGGTGAGTCATTCGAGCGTTCCACTTCCACGCCGACCGCCGGCGGGGAATTCGAACGTTCCGCGCTAACGATAATTTCCCCGCCCGAGGGAATTTCGTCATTCGAGGGATTTTTACTTCCGTATCAACGAAGCCGATGGAAATTTGCAATCGTCCTAAAATCGGGCCATCCTCAAAGACAGTGGGCACTTTTGGGTCGAAAATATGACCAGTGGTGCGTAGATATCACACAATACTTCCATATTTTGAAACGTAAAAGTGACCAGAGTGAAGTTAGCAACGGTTCAGCAACGGTCAACTGCGTGTTTCTTTTCTAAATTTTCGGACTCTAGGGACGTCTAGGAACAAATTTATGGCAATTTTAAAATTGTGCCACCAGTCATACAGTCCATACAGCTCGTTGCTAACTGTTCCTTCACACATTCCTTATACAGATCAGGTGAACTGGATGCTCGCTGCGCTCGCATCTCCAAGACAGAAAAACATCCCTCATCAGTCCAATTCGACATACTCATCAGTCAAACGCTAATCAAGCAAGATATTTTATAGCCTACCTACTTATCCGAAAAGGTATTGGATACACCAAGGTGTTTAATCCTAAGGCGTACAATGTGACTGGTGGCACAATTCTTGTACAGCCAGAAATGTGTTCCAAGACGTCCCTAGAGACCAATTAGTTAGAAAAGAAACACGCAGAAGACCGTTGCTGAACCGTTGCTAACTTCACTAAGCTGTAAAAGTGTGACACAATTTGACCGTATTTTGACTGCTTTTGGGGTGTTTAGGTCAAAAATGTCAAAAAACTCACTGTGCCAATTTTAAAATTCGCCTAAAATGAAAATACGCCAAGTTATCGGAACATAAAAAATATTCACATATTCTGCAAGGTGAAACAAAGATTTTAAGACCAAAAACGCACAAATCTGTTCATTTTCGTGGCCGGTAAAAAATAAAATAGAAAAGGCTAAAAATGCAAATACACCGATTGCAGGTAATTAAAATTTTGGTTAAATAGAGTGATAGGTATTAGGGGCCGTTCAATAATTACGTAAGGATCGAGGGAGGAAGGGGGGGTTTGGAAAATCTTACTAAACCCTCACAAGGGGGGGAAGGGGGGTAAGTGCTTCCTTACGTAAGATTTTTGAGTGCGAGTTTTCAGCGAGTAAATAAGTAGTTTTGTTCAAAAGGCCAGAAAAAGCCCGAAAAATATCCATAAATTGCGTGTTTTTCCACAAAACTGAAAGCAAACATAACGATTTCGTATTTTTTTCGCTTTAACAAAAGTCAAATCTTACTAAGGAAAATCTTACTAAACCCTTACAAGGGGGGGAGGGGGTGCCAAAAAAATCCGAAAAATGTCCTTACGTAATTATTGAACGACCCCTTACTTCGACAAACATTCCAGTTCAAGAAATTTTAAAAAAAGTTGAGAATCGAGGAAGCTAGGGACATTTCTGTAAGTGACCACAGACGGACCACTAACGTACAAGACTTGTATATTGACTTGTATATACACTTAGTGTATATGTAAAAGTTTTTTCTGGAGCTCCGATCCGATTTTAGGACGATAACAATACTTCCATTCACTTCGACAATATAGAATTTAAAAACGAGGTTACTCAAGTTGACTTGATTTTTTCATGCCGCTTTTTCAGATCAGTTTTATTTTTATTTGTTCGTGACTTGAAGAATTTCAAAAAATGTCAATTTCTAGAACTTGCCTTTTGTCACATTCCTCACGAAAGATGGCCCTTCAAACCGTGTTTTCACTGTGTATTGTCACATCCCATGTATTTTATTTAATGGGCGGATGGTAAAAACCACCTGACCCGGTAAGATACGAGAGTAAACTTGAGGCCAAATTCGGTCAGAAAAATTATTAAAAACCAGTGGTGCGTTGATAATACACAATTTATGAACTTCCATATTTGTAGTTCCTACTTTGTGCACATGTATTTCCATATTTTTCCACGCAAAACTTTTATATTTTGATTCATTTGTAGGCTCTATGGATAAAAAATACAAAAAAAATCACTATGCTAATTTCAAAACCCTGAAATCAAGATACGTCAAGTTACCGGAATATAGAAATCATCCACTTATTCCGCAAGGTAAAACGCAGATTTTAAGACTCAAAATCAATAAATGAAGGCGCCGACTTCAAAGTTTCAAACTTTTCACACATCCTCCCCGCGCGACCTTGTGTCTTGGGGAGCACTTAAAAAAAAAGTGGGACGTTCGAGTGAGGAGTTGTCTTTGGCACAGAGGTATTCAGTAGAAAGGGTATAGTTACCTTATAATTTCAAGAATTGCCTTCAAAACCTCTTCTTTCAATTCGTGTTTTTATTTTTCACTTCACAGTTTTCACGCGTTTTTTGGAGTCGCTTCTATTTTTGGTACCTACATTATTTCCAGAAATAATGTACCTATGTAATCTGTCGGGAATTTCACAACAATATAATGCTCGGCAGCCAAAGAGATTCATTTCACTTCTTAGATCTTCGCACATGCTGGCCCGAAATTGTTGATTACAAGCCTGCCTCCTTATTTACATTCAACAACAATTCTAAAGCGACAATTCTCAAGATTAGAAATTGGATTTTCATTGAAGGAGATGACGTAGGTACTCGTAAAGCAATGAGCTGATAATATTAATCTTATCGTTATGTCTTTACTTTAAAAATGGAAAACCTGCTCCAGTTTTGGGAAACAATTAATAATTGCGCATTATTTCAATTAAACATGCAAAATGCCTGTATTCATTTGAAAATGGAATATTTCTGAAATTGGAAAAAGTTTACCCTCTGTTAGTAATCACTGTAGGAGAATTTTTCCAACACCCCTTGGAAGTTGATGGTGCTTTTTAGTTCAACCAGTGGTGCTTAGATAACGCACAATACTTCCATATTTTTATATTAAGTAATTTTAAATTCGCGTTGTTCGTTTTTGACACTTTTGATCCTTGCAGCCTCTAGATTAACAAAACTAAAATAAATTCGGTTCAAAACATAACGTACATATGGGAGTATTGTGTGCTATCTAGGCACCACTGGTTTCAAAATGCAGTTGGCTTTCGAGCCTTTTTTCCAGAAAAAAAAATTTTATGTTTGAACTTCGATGCGTTACTAAGAAGTTCTGATCATGAAATCAGGGTTAAAAAATTTCCTCGAAATTTATTAAAAAAATTTTTTCGAATGCTGGTAGTTATAACGCAAAGCTTGACTTTTCTGAAGAAACTTTAAAAAAACCTAATATGATAAAATAAAGATCAAGGAAACGAGCTGAGACAGGATGGTGCGGTTGGTGGCAATTTGTTCCATTTTCAGTCTAGTTTAACCTTTTTTACAAGTACCTACTCCCGTACAGGGTGTCCCCACCCTGTACCCAAAATAGGCTCTTATTGAATTATAGGTAGCCAGATCACGCTCAACTTGAAAAATTTCAACTTTGGTTAATTTACATCTCATTTTATAGGACAAGCTAGGCAGAACAGCTTTGTAACACTTGGGTGTTTTTGCGAATAAATACTTTCAATAAACTGTAGGTATGTACCGATTTTCACATAGGTAATTTACTTGTGATTGGGCGTAATTAATATCCATATCGTGTACGAACTTATCCAATAATTCAACCAATGCTCGCTGCTGAACCTTGGATTCCAAGAATTGTTCAACCTTTGGAAGATTTCTTTGGAACTACATCAACATAGTATTTCAAACATGCGACAACGTCTTCTCTGCGTGTAATGTTGACCATCAACCTTAGTTCGCCGTAGGGCAACACGTCGAAACGATTTTTCTCTTGGAACGTGTCCAGATCCGGTCGATATTCCATATAAGCGGTCCCCTGGTAAAAGGGATTTTTATTAATTCGGCGAAAAATGAACCAGTGGTGCGTAGATAACACACAATACTTCCATATTTTGAAACGTGAAAGAGTGACACAATTTGGTCATATTTTGACTGCTTTTAATATGCAAGTAAAAATCTGTTAGCATGCAACCAATTTTGATGGAATCGGGGGGGATTTCCCGTTTTTTATTTATTTTTTTTCTATTTTGATGGAATCGGAGTTAATTTTTTAAATTCCGATGTTGTCCTAAAATTAGATAAATTATGTGGGGGGGGGGGGGCAGAAAAAATCACTTGTACGCTTCTACCCAGTATCACTTCCCGTGCGAACCCACCATAATGACCAAATTTGATTACCTAAATTAATCTCAAGGCTCATAATTTGTGTTTCGCGTGTATTTCGATTAGCTTCTCAGTACTCCCGAGTTAGCAGCGTTATTAGGTTAAGGAGCATGGAAATGATTAATTCTCACGCGGACGGAGAAACATAAGATTATGGGGAGGTAGCTATAATGGATGGATACTAAATCACTCGCGGAGAAATTATGGAATCCCATAATTTGAATAATAAATCAAAAAATGAGTGATAACAACGACGTTGTACTGATGACCGACTGTTGACTGCTTTTAAGGGTGTTTAGGTTAAAAACATCAAAAAACTCACTCTGCAAAGTTTAAAATTCGCCAAAAAATCCAGTGGTGCGTAGATAACACACAATACTTCCATATTTTGAAACGTAAAATTGTGACACAATTCGATCATATTTTGACTGCTTTTAAGGGTGTTTAGGTCAAAAAAATAAAAAAATTCACTATTCAAATTTTAAAATTTGCCCAAAATGAAAATACGCCACATTATTGAATTATAAAAAATATCCACATATTCTGCAAGGTGAAACGAAGATTTTAAGACCAAGAACGCTCAAATCGGTTCATTTTTGTGGCCGGAAAAAAATAAAATAGAAAACACTAAAAATGCAAATATATCGGAAGTACTGAGCGTTATCCAGTTTTCGATTAAACAGGGTGTTAGGTCTTGCCGAGACAAACATTTCAGTCCAAGAACTTTGAAAAAAGATGAGAATTGAGGGAGCTATGGCCATTTTTGTAAATGACCTCAGACGGACGCAGACACTTGTTCGGGAAGTGATTTTGCGTAAATGTGTATAAGAAAAAGTTTTTTTCTGAAGCTCCGTTCCGAGTCTCGATTTTAGGACGATTTCAATACTTCCATTTACTCTGTAAATATTGAAGTAAAAACGTTTACATGTATATTCTGCTAGGTAAAACAAAGATTTGAAGACCAAGAACCCTCAAATCGGTTCATTTTTGGGGCCGGAAAAAAATAAAATATAATACACTAAAAATGCAAATATATCGGAAGTTCTGTGAGTTATTCTAATTCCGATCAAACAGGGTGTTAGGTCTTGTCGGGACAAACATCTCAGTTCAAGAAATTTGAAAAAAGGTTGAGAATTGAGGGAGTTATGATCATTTTTGTAAAAGACCCCAGACGGACACACAGGCACTTGTTCAGGAAGTGATTCTGAGAAAATGTGTATTTATATTCTTATAAGAATTTATATTCTTATAAGAAAAAGTTTTTTCTGAAGCTCCGTTCCGAGTCTCGATTTTAGGACGATTTCAATACTTCCATTTACTCTGTAAATATTGAAGTAAAAACGTTTACATGTATATTCTGCTAGGTAAAACAAAGATTTGAAGACCAAGAACCCTCAAATCGGTTCATTTTTGGGGCCGGAAAAAAATAAAATATAATACACTAAAAATGCAAATATATCGGAAGTTCTGTGAGTTATTCTAATTCCGATCAAACAGGGTGTTAGGTCTTGTCGGGACAAACATCTCAGTTCAAGAAATTTGAAAAAAGGTTGAGAATTGAGGGAGTTATGATCATTTTTGTAAAAGACCACAGACGGACACACAGGCACTTGTTCAGGAAGTGATTCTGAGAAAATGTGTATTTATATTCTTATAAGAATTTATATTCTTATAAGAAAAAGTTTTTTCTGAAGCTCTGTTCCGATTCCCGGTTTTACGACGATTCCAATACTTCCATTTACTCTGTAAATATGGAAGTAAAAACAAATTTTGCTCGACCAATTACGTAGGTACATTATTTCTGGAAATAACACTAAAATGCACGTAGGTGCATTATTTCTGGAAATAGTGTACCAATGGAAGTATTGTCTGGGCACCTCAGGTTTGTGTAGTAGGACCGATTAGAGGATGGAAAATAGCAAAAACTCACTGGAGGAAGAGGACATGAAGGTGGTTCTGGGGCGTGGAGGGCTTTGGCAAGTAATTTGAATGCTTCGTACTGACTGTTTTTAACCGCTGTGCAAAGTTTGTCTCCTCTTAGTACTAGGAAATTCGGTTTCCATGCACCATTCCTTTTTACAGCAACGTTGGCTACCACCTGTAAATAAAAAACTGTTCAAATTCTCTCACTGGGATTTATCATTCACGTGGTACGCTTCCCCTATTTGATGTTTCATGATTAAACCACACACCTACGTTGAATCCACCCATCGAATTACGTACGCCGTCCACACTTTTTCACGTAACAAGAAAACTTTCTTTCTCCAATATTTTTCTCCAATATTTTTCCCCGTTTTTTCATTTCTTCTTCGGTTGCCTGAGCGGATAGTAAAGAAAGTAGGTATATCACTTACGCCAATTTCATCATTGAATTTCCATGGCGTTGTGAAATTCATTTTAAAAATATAATTTCCTCTCACAGGATAGATACGGATGTGGTAATCGATCAATGACGGAATTTTAAGATCACATTTTCCACCAAGTTTAATGGCGATTTCAGCTGGCCCCTGAAAATAATACAATCGTAGTTTATTATTTGGAACGCACTAACTCACCTATTTCGTGAGTGGCTTGAGTGGTCTGATAGGACCTTACTTATTCTTACTTACTTCAGTGGGGCGTAGATAACACAGGATACTTCCATATTTTGAAACGTAAAAGTGTGACACAATTTGATCATATTTTGACTGCTTTTGGGGGTGTTTAGGTCAAAAATATCAAAACACAGACATTTGTTCAGGAAGTGATTCTGTGTAAATGTGTATGAGTAAAAGTTTTTTCTGAATCGCCGTTCCGATTCTCGATTTTAGGACTATATAGTCCTAATATTACTAATGTAGTACTGTAATATTACAAGAAAAACCAACGAAATAATAAAACAAGAGCAATGGAGAATGTGAGCCAGATTCTCTACGGTTTAAAAGATGTTTGATGAAAATTGAAAGAAATAAAATTTGGATGACCAATAATTGGTTTATTGGCTGTAATTATTGTGCTGTAATCCGAGTTCCTTTGAACCTAATTTGGTCTTAGAATGAAAAATGCGCAATCCCAGTGTACCCGGGAGTTGACCATATATTACTGTCATACCATAATGGGAACAGCTTCCAAACGTAGGAACAGACAAATCGTGGTCAAATAGCGCACGACTGTTGGCATATTGCTCACGGCCACTGAGCTGGAAGAGCAAGAATCCGGTGCTTACATGCACCTCCAGAAATTGTTCAGCAACTGGCATTAGGTACAATGATTACTCCAGATAGCGCCAACCTGGTTGATGGGCAACTTCAATTGAATATTGCAGATGATGATCAAATCTGTCTTTTGTATTGCCAGAAATGAGGCATGTAAATTGTCATTAGTGGTGGGAATTGATATTCGTACCCACAACCTACGACGCTGATTTCTATCTTAATAAACGATCTTCAGTTAATGTGCATAAATGGTAGGTAACTGAACCTCGTAGCTTTCTCATGCACACGGCATAAGTTACCTACTACGGATATTATGATTACGGACCATTAGTCGGCATTGACAGCCGAAGGCCATTAAACATTTTTCGTCCAATTACAAATCGTTCTACTGAAAAAAGATCTGGTCGAAGTGTTGCTTTTGTACTCTTACATGAATGATGAAAAATTGGAATCGCCATTTTTCCCAATAATGTGAACAATTTTCCTCCTCATGCACTAGCTCCCGGAATATTTAATATTTATGAAGAATGTCAATTTCATGCCTAGCATACGCACCTAATTATAAAATGTCTTCAATATATATCAACGTGTCATTTTTTGACACCATAAACTTTTTCAGCCTGAATTTCGATTGCTCTCAGTAGTACTTTCAATAAATCCGCACTTTTAGTTTTTCCTGATCTATTTTTTACTTTCCCGCAAAATGAATCAATTCGAGCGTTCTTATTCGTACAATGTTTGGTCAATAACTTGACACGCTTGCCCGGGTATTTTTATTTCTTCTTTAGGCAGGTTACATAATTTTCATATTCTCATTTCCGACGTTTTCCCAGGTGTTGTGCACAATTACGATTACAGTGCCGTCAACGGGCCAATACAAAGATTCGAAACTTTACCCTTCTGTGGCCACCACTGAAACTTCAATAGATCCAGATTTTCAATTCAAAACGGAACAGACATCTTACAGTAGAAGTAGAGCTTCCCCCCGCTCCAATACCTCAGCGAGTTTTTATTTATACAGGTTACAAATCGTCGCTTAAGCGGCAACATGCTTTAACTCAATTTTTGGCCAAATCGAGTTGGACCTCATTTATACGGTACAATATGCTGAAATAATGCAGTCTTATCTGTCAGATCGATTCTTCCGAATTAGATACGAAAATGCCTGCTCAGGCGCAACTAGGATTCAAGCTGGCGTCCCGCAGGGAAGCGTACTTGGCCCACTCTTGTACGTCCTGTATACCAGCGATCTCCCAGAAAGAGAGGAAAATACACTGGCAACATTTGCAGATGATACTGCTATCCTTGCCGTTGGTGAAACAAACTATGATACCATACCTAAATTAGAAAGATCACTCAAGAATCTTCAGAACTGGACAACCAAATGGAGAATTAAAATGAATGAGATGAAGTCTGTTCATGTCGATTTTACCAATAAGAGAATTGACTACTTGCCACTTCGTCTTAATGCACAGGTGATCCCACACGCCAACGAAGCCAAGTATCTAGGAATAACCATGGATGCTCGACTTCGCTGGAAGCATCATATCAAAAAGAAGAAGGTTGAACTTACTGCCAAATTCAGGAAAATGTACTGGCTTATTGGACGTAAATCAAAACTGTCCATTCAAAATAAGCTCACTTTGTACAATCAGGTCCTCAAGCCAGTCTGGACCTATGGTGCACAACTGTGGGGTTGCACCGCTCCTAGCAACCGTGAAATCATTCAGCGTTTTCAAAACAATGTTTTACGCTCAATTGTTGATGCGTATCGCTATACAAGAAATGCTCGTCTGCACCTGGAACTGAAAGTCCCACTGGTAGATGAAGTAATACGGAATCAAGCCCTGGCCCATCAGAAGAGGCTTATAGGCCACGTCAACGAAGAAGCAGTCCAGCTACTCGACGTTGACGGCCTCGTCAGACGACTGAAGAGGACAAAACCTCACGATCTGTGGAAGTGGGAGCTGTCATAGTGTATTCAGTGAGTCCCAACCTCAGTGATCCTTAGTGAACATTAGTGCACAATAACCCAGAAACAATGTAAGCTAGGTTGAGTATCTTAGCCTTACCACAGACTCAATTACCGTAATTATCAAACTAATATTGCTTATAAGTTATACTTGGCGCAATAAAAATATTAAAAAAAAAAAAAAAAAAAAAAAAAAAAAAAAAAAAAAAAATTTATACGGTAAAACTATGCTGTGGATTCATGTCCGTGGTCAGAATTGCGAAAAAACAGAAGCCAACGATGCTGTGGCCAGTTTTGTCCCAAATGATACAAACATGGGGTTGCTGTGATTGGTCGAGGTGGCGTCGGGGTTGAGCCCAATTAAATTTATTGGAGTTTCCAAGGAGTTCCCATGTCCATTCTTCCCGAACAGCCAGCAATCGAAACAGTGGTTTGGGTCTCCTGTAAAGTGGGGAAAACTGAGTTATAGCATGTTGCGCTTAAGTGACGAAGTAGTGAGCAGTCGGAATATAATCAATTAGTTACACAAATTTACATAGGTGCCAAAATATGGAAGTGTTGTTTGTTATCTACGCAGCGCTTGTTTACATTGCAGTTTTGAATTCTCCACCTTCATGAACGTGAAATTCACCGACTCAAAAGTTTCAATAAGGGGTGTTAAATCTTCAATTTGCCTGACCGGTTACTCAGGTGCATTATTTTGAAAATGATTTGCCAAGTATGCGGATACCGACTTATGATAAATCATCCAACCTATAGCTGACACATGTGAATCTGGTGGCGATGGAGATTCCAATGACCAGGGGCTTCGACCGAGGTGGGGAGACTCACAGGCTGACGTTTGGGGATAAAGACGTGTTCGCTATTTTTAAAATCCAGGCCTTAACCCTAAGAACGCGGTGTACTTTGAGGGGGGAGGGGGCTAATACTCTTCTTACCTTCATAGTTTGAAATATAATTAATTGATGACGAACAACAGGTCCATCCAACTTTCTAAAATTCTCGATTAAATCCAAGAGGCAGAGTTCATCCACACCAATAACTCTTTATTTTTTAACCGACTCAAAAAAACCGGTTACTCAAGTTGGCTTTTCGAAGGGATGTTTTTGTGTCGCTTTTTTCGGTACCTATAGTATACCGAATATTATATATTTTTAATAGGTTAATTCTCTGAGAAATCTCCAATTCTCTGAGAAATCCCCAATTGTTCGGAGTTCTCGAAGAGTGTTGACCTTCTGTCATCTAACGTCGTGATATAAATAACTAATTGGGCTGTTGACTGACTGGGATCAGTTTTTAACTGATGAGTCAAGGTGGAAGCGCGTCCCTCGCTGAAACGGAAGATAAATAAAAATGCTCCCAAGAATTGTAGTAATTTACGTCCCCAAGGCGATTTTAATTGGGAGAAAATCGGGTTTAGACGCTCAATTTAACGTTTTGTTCGGAAGCGGGTTTGACTCGCGCACAGACATATTGGTGTTCGATTAGAAATGGATTCCAGTTCTAGCTTATTGGCAGTTTCTGTTCTCTACCTTGCGAAATTCCATTCGTTTGTTTCAGGAGCTCACGCCTTTTCCAGAAAACATCCCATGTCATGTTACCTGTCAACGATGCTTGTCGTGTTTGCTGGTGGGATGCTCTGCAATGGGCTTCTCGGTGAGCCAATACTGGCACCCCTCAAGAATTCTCAGCAGCTGGGAGTAGCCACAATCGTTTGGTTCGTCAAGGATAATTTGCTTCCAATCCGATTTGCTGATTCAATCTCAAATTTTGACTGATTCAATGACTTACGAGGGAAACTCAGCGATTAAAAATTGGTCAGAATAATTCAAATTATCAACGTTTTTGACATTCACGTTTTTGGCCCAACTTGGTAGGGCAGAAAATACAATTTTGGCAATTCGGATTCATTCTAAAAGTACCTTAACTTCGGTAAAATAGGGAAAACATGGTTTCTTGAGCGATCATGTTTTTTTTTTTCAAGATGAAAACTAAGCGTTGGATTGGAGGAGAAGAACGCTTGTTGAATCTTATTGGTGAAGCAATACTACTGAGCTAGTACGGGGGGGGGGCAAAAGATATTGGTTTTGAATGGGGCAGGAATCAGCCTGTAGTGGGGGCAGTATGATGGAGGGGTCTCATTATAACCGTCTTGTAGCCCTGTTCTTATTTGATACAATGGTTTGGACTGGTGAGCATCGTAGATTCGCAGTGCGACCGTTTTTTGAAAATGCAGAGCTTTCCTGCAACGCTTCAATCTGCCTTGGTGCCATCACCTCACTAGCAGGCTCTTTGCGATGACGAAACGGCCATTTTCAGAAAATCTGCTAATCCTCGATGCTCACTGGTTTAAACCATTGTACCAACAAACAGCGGGGCTACGAAACTCCCATCATCCTACCCCCGCTACAGGCCGATTCCTTGCTCTTCAATCCGGTGAATCTTTTGCTCCACCCTGTATTTATTTTAAGAATACTTTGCCCGTTTTAGTCAATGGAGTTGAATCCGTGAAAACTAATTATATTCTGTTTCAGGTACTTGGTTTTCTACACTCCGTTCGATGTGGGCTATAAATTTTCCAAATTCCTCCCTGTCAAGCTGGTTTTTTCCGCGATGAAAGAGATATACCGGTGTAAGAAAGTGTATGATGGAGTAACACATGCTGCCAAGCTGTACCCCAACGCTTACGTCATCATGATTCTCATTGGCACGTTGAAAGGTGAGGAGAGCTCTGGAACCATGTAAATGCTATTCATCGACGTCAGCGAAACGCGTTCAAGAAACTAAAGATCTCTCAGAGCTACGTTGTATAGTGGAGTCTACTAAAAACCTCAAATTCCGTTCGGAGTAATGATCATCGGTAAAGGCCATGAAGCCCAGATCATGCGTCAGATTTTGAGGAAGGGTGTTTTCGAACTATAAAGATTAATTGAGCTATCTGACCTACTGCCATTTTTGGTTGTTTATTGTTGTTAAATTGGATTTTGGGTATTTGAAAAACGGACTTGCTGTACGGTCAGTTCTGAGGGGGCAACCTCCTTCTAAGAGCGAGTAGTCATTACTCAAGAACCAGTATGGCATAAATCATCGTTACGGTCCGAAAGTTAAGAATTATTTTACTAGGTAAAGCTTCACCCCCCCCCCATCCCCGCAGGATTCGTCGCTGGATATAGGCTCTAGAGACCAACAATGATTTGTAGAGGTTGGATCAGCAATGAAAAGAGGAGGGGGTTACTTCAACAAGTATTTGGATTGTTCTTGAAACAGCAAAACAGGGGTGTCAATTTTTTCTTCACATTTCCATTAATTTTGACTTGTAAATTTCACAATTGGGAGAAATTCAGTTATATAATTTGCGATAAATCAAATCAATATAATTACTTGCCGTGGAGGTGAGTGCGTACTATCAACTGCAATCGGTTGGAACGCAGGTAAAAAACGAGGTTGACTTGAAATGTAATGCCAAATTTCTCTCATTTTGATCCCAAGGGAACGGAGCTGGCTTCACAAAACTCATCGAACGGTTGATCCGAGGCGTTTGGACACCTACAGCAATGGAATTCATGCAACCAAGCTTTCCAACAAAAGCTTGCATAGTCGCTTCAATAATCTTCGTTCTTGACCAAAAGACAGACTTAATATCTGCCCCTCATTCCCTAGTGTATTTTGGTATCGTCATCTTCTTCGTATATTTCAAGGTAATTCCTTTTTATACTCACTCAATAGCCAATACAAAGGATGAAATAAGAAGAGCTTTTTTTTTTAAAGTTTTTCCAAGAGTTTTCTTAGGTGTCTTAGGAAATAGGACCATCGACACCATTTTATCAAAATTCATTTGAAATAAATCCTATGTAATGGGGTCAATGGATTAAACTTTTGGATTGTCGAAAAAATTCTTTGTGTATGGCCCAGCTATTCAGTTTGCTAACCCTAGACGGCTAGACGCCAGTCATGCAGCCTGAAAGGATAGACCTTCATAAAAATTACGACTACAGTGATCTGCTAATAAAAATTGGAAAAATATTAATCCAATGTTTGTTTTTCTGTATTTCTGAGGGAGGATTATGAGTATTACAAATAAAAAAACACAGGTTTCTCAGTATTCTGAATTCCCATTTTCTGTCAACTGTAATTCTGTGAAAATATATTAGCCAAGACCTTGTTGTATGGTCTACCTTTTTCCAAACCATTTACTGCTAGGTAAACTAAAACGCTTATTTTTTATTTTTGTAAAAACTGCAGCAATCTTATGAGAAACTAATACAACAACAACGAAATATTCTTATACTTCAATATTATGAGCCAAAATTTTCAATTTTACTTTTAAAAAATAGTATTAAAAATATACCAACTAAATAGAATTTGAAAATAAATGCAAAAAATATGCGAGGTAACATTGAAAAATTTTAAGAGAGAAAAGTTATCCGTCAAGAAATAAGTATGACCAAATTGACAAGAAATAGGCACTGTAACAATAAAACTGTTTTTTTACCGGAAATGTTTACTACGTCTAGTGGTCTAGGGTTAAGTGCAGACACGTTATCCCATATTTCCTTGTGGTCTTGTTTTGCTATAGCGGCTTCTCTACGGCGTCAGCCGCAATCGGGCTCCAACGTCAATTAATGCCAGTTATTGTTGTCAGCGATAAAAAAAAATTCGTAGAATTGGTACCTGGCGGCAAGGAATGAAACAAAAAGCAGTGGAAGTCCACTGGTTTCAACTTGAATTAGTTGAATTCATCAGTTGCCTTACGTTCTATTCTAGTTGTCCTCAATCCTCCTGGGCATTCACGATCCCTTCGTGCCGTTTGAGAATCTGGTCTGCGCTCTGTTTTTGGGCGGTATTTGGGACTCGTTGGCACGAGTTATGGGTGGAGCCAAGGAAGACAAGGGTGACGCCAAGAAAAAGGACTAATTTTATCGACCAGGTACCTAATTCAATATTTCAGAGTTAAGTATCATTATGTGGAAATTGATATAGGTATTTATGGGCCCATAGAGTCGCTTATGACCCACCCTGATTATTCTCAAGTATACTTGACGAATTCTTACCGACTAATAACGCGAAATTATGGTAATTTTTTCTTCTTTTGCTGTTCAGGTGTTATTGAACCTTCAGGCTAGTCATTGGGCGTCGTCTGCCTCCTGCTGAAATTCGACACTTTGTTCTTATCGAAAGAACTTTGACTGCTGTTCCGTCCATTCGGAACTACACAATATTGTAAATAATTTTTATTTAAAACGATCGTCTTGTATTCGAGTGAAAATGTTCCTAGACCTCTGATGAATAATTTTTCAATCCAGATTTACTTAAACAGATCTTTAATATGGAATCAAACTTGTTTTCTGTCTTCTTCGTTGATGAACTTGTCTATGTACCTACCAACCTATTCGGTCAGGGATGTACCTCTTGAATGATATTCGTTGATCTCTTGGAAAGGATCACTATTGTTATGACTGACTGCAATGTGGGTGCAGTTTCAGTCCTAATACGAAGATTCATTACTAAAGTACAAGTCCTAAAAATAATTTAATTCATCACGTACCTATTTTAATTTTACTTACATGAGTATTTGAGGTCCCGTCAGAGCCATTGCGATACCCCTCGCTTGATTGCTCAGAACGTTGCTTTTGATTAAACGTGTATGTTAGATTTTGTTGTTCATTAAATGTTTTACTTAAATACCGTCTTTTCTTATTGCGCGCCAGCTTTTCAGGTTTTTTTCTCGTCTGTCTCATTGAATATGACAAAGGGAACGAGTTGCTGTATATCACTACAATTTTACCAATATCAGGACCTGGGCTCAGTTTTTGGATCAAGTAATTTATTCAGTGCTGGTTTCACGGATTGGGGGGGGGGTTATGGAGCCGTTCTAAAACAGAGCAGAAAAAGTCAAATTTGACAAATAAAAAGCGGTTTTTTTTATAGTGTCACAATAATTGTGAATAATAATATCAGATATTAATATAATCTAATATCATTATCAGATAATATCTATTATAGTACCTATAGCTTTTCCAAGCCGAATTGAGAATTTTCCAAATCAAATTAAGAATTTCCCCAAAGCAAATAGAGGATTTTCCAAGGCGATTCTTCGAGGAAAATTCTCCATTTGGTTTGGAAATTCTCAATTGGAAGTGCTATATCTATATCAGATTAATAATTAATCTGAGAATTTCCTAACCAAATGGAGAATTTTCCTCGAAGAATCGCCTTGGAAAATTCTCTATTTGCTTTGGGGAAATTCATAATTTGATTTGGAAAATTCTCAATTCGGCTTGGAAAAGCTATACTATAATAGATGAGCTACCAAAATAATTCTTCATTGTTTATTTCCGTATTTACAGAGTTAATGGAAGTATTGTAATCGTTCGAAAATTGAAAATCGGAACTTAGCTCCAGAAAAAAGTTCGCCTAAATAACTGGGATTCTGATCAGTTAAAAGTCAACAATTAGGTTGTTTACCTCAAAATAGGCAGCACGGCCCAGAAGTGGTATTTTTCAACACATATTGCCACTTTAATGAATCTCTATTTTATTTTTTCCATCCACAAAAATAAACGGATTTGAGCGTTCTTGGTTTCAAAATCTTTGTTCCTCCTTGCAGAATACGTGGATATTATTTTTATTTCGGTAACTTAGCGACTTGATTATGGGCGAGTTTTGAAATTTTGCATTGCCAACCTAGTACCTATGTTTTTTGACATTTTCGAGCCATATAGCCTCCAAATTAGACAAAATATTATCATTTTGTATCAAAAATTCACCTACCACCACTGTTTTTTTTTCATACTGATCAGGTGTTCAGGTGTTTCATCAGGGTTTCAATATTTCCTATGCACGTTTTCAATGAAGCTGGCAACGCGGAAGTTTTTCTGCCTTTGGTGCCTTCAGTACCGCGTAGGGGAATCACCAGGGTGATAATTGTCCACACCTAAGTGAAGCAGTCAATATAATCCAGAAATCACGTTGTATCGCATCATAAGCGAGGGTAGTTGTACGGGAATAATGGCAAATTATTACAAAACTTGGACGAGATCAAAAATTGTATTTACTCCTCAGATTCCTATCTAGAGAGCTGAAACTGCTGGGACACCCAGTCAAAATGCATGATTTTATCACAGATATATTATAAAGGGGAAATAGGTACCCACAGATTTTGGCGAAACAAACAACGATGGCCGTATTATACGGGCTGAGTATAGCTAAGGGTATGGGGCTATGGGTATAGCTACGAGCTCGTAAACTAATATTGATGACTAAACTGATACTTCGGTGGCTTTGAAGCGCCGATGAGTTTCAAAGATACCATTTTCAAGCAACAGTATGCGGTGAAATTATACTATCAGTTTTCAAAATATAGTCCAATACCTAGGCCTCAAAATTATTAGAACAATGAAACTTTTTATGCATAACAGCATCCTAAAGTGAAACTCAATAATTGTAAATGAGGCATATAGCTACTTTGTGGAGCCATGGCTAGTTTCTCAAAAACTGAGCCATTCACTCGAGATCACGCATGGCATCGTTGAGCAGGATTGTGAGGGCAGGAGAACTGACGAAGCAAAGTTATATGTATCAGGATATTAGGTAGGCATATGAAATCTGAAAATGGAAAATTTGGACTTTCCTTGTTTTTCCCCTGTGGCCTTCAAATCGACGGCGAAGTGGTGAGATCTCGTATCTCCAATTTCGTACCTGCACGTGCACATTAGAGACGTCATGGAAATCCAATGTGGTTACATAGGGTACCATAGGAATACAGGCGGTCTTAACAAAATGGAGATACGAGATCTCACCACTTCGCCGTCGAAATGTAACAGTTGCAAGGTCGTCGAAGTTAAAAGTGGAGTGAAATCCAAATCAAGAGGCTCGAGCCAATCTCAACTCTCCAGCCCTACAAATCCTGCCAAACTGGAGCTTCATTAAAAACTATTTACAAGCCTTCTCGCCATTTTTCATGAAACAGATTTAAATGGATTTTTGACCAATTTCAAAATAGTTTTTACACTGAATATTTGTTCTAAATTTATCGCTTCTTTGACAATCAGTGAAGGAAGTTGACTGATCATAAATTACCTCCAATGAAGTGAGAGTTGTTGAAACCTGATATGGCCAATTGAAATAGCATGACTAAGTTCGTATACGGTACATTTGACAAGGATTTATTTGTAAAACAATCAAACTAGAAAAGTCAATGATTTCATCGAGATTATCAGGTGAATAAAAGAATAAAGTGAAAAATAATAAACCAATGGGAATTGGATCTTACACGAGACACAAAATTTTCTTGATAGCAATATCAGAACGGGTTTCATCAACTACTATAAGGTTTTACACAAATATCTATAGGCGACAAGAGATTAACCTAAATTTAGACTTGAGATTGACAAAACTCCAGAGAAAATCAGGCGGCATTTTACAGCATTCAACCAGCCCAATATCGAATCATGAACAAGAGATGATGGAACTTAAGTCGTTGTCCAAATATGTCACAGCATTTTTATTCATTTTTGTCAAACCCAGAGGAGGTTTGATTTTATTGACTCATAAAAGTCAAAGAGTTTATAATCTAGTGGGTTTAGTAACCCAATATTGTTTGCGAACCGCCCGTCCTGGGCATGAATCATGGGGCTATGGGCACCTCGTGAAGCTATGTGGTTGGGATCTGCTACTCTAGCCTCTAGATTATCCATGGGCCCTAATTTGTTGCATTATATACAGCATCAATTATACATGTAGTATTATATACATATGTATATAATAATTATACATATAAATGAATTACACAATAATTGTGTCAGTGCAATAAGGGAGGTCAGTCCAATAAGGGCGTATACAATCGCTTTGACATGGTCACTTCCATTCATGTACCAAGTTTTGTTGGAAAAACTCGAGTTTTGTTGTTGGTAGCATTGATTTTATGATCAGCTGTAGTACGCCCTTGTTGCAGGGAACGATTCATTTTCATCCCATGGTTTGGTTTTACCGGCTCTTTCTGCTAGTGTTTTTTTTTTTCAGTTTCATTTTCCAGTTTTATTTATTTTTTTATTTTTAGTTTTGTTTGAATATTTTGTGACAATGAGTGAACTCAAAAGAGTTGTTGGTGAAATGAGAAGAGGAGCAAAATATAAGAGAACAAATGAGGAAGATTTGAGGAGAACCGTGTCAAAGAAGAAGGTAGTTGGAGAAACCTATACGTCAATTAGAACTGGAAAAGAGGTTGAAGGTAAAACTTTTGTTGTCATCAAAGAGTGTTGCTCACAGTTATGTCACTCAAAATTTGAAAGAACCGATCAGAAGGAAATTTTTCATCTATTTCATGACGTGGAATCAAAGGAGTCACAAGACAAGTTTTTGCAGGTTGCCTTGCAAAGATCCTTACACCGACAACAAACAAAGTGACTGTTGACCCACAGAAGGCCCGTCTACATACTTGAAAGTATTCTATCAAGCATAAGGGTATCTATTGTGGGGGCAACCCCAGCACAGTCATAGTTGCAGTGTTATAGTTGCAGAAAAACACCTGGGACAACCTTCAAAATTTACATATTGCCAAATAAAAATTCAGTTGCGTTTGAGAATTCATTCATTGCACTCGAGTCAGAAATACTATATTCATATAGGTACCCAAATACCTATATTTATCTTGAAGGTGCTACATATATCAGAAAAGCGGATTCGCGTTATTCAGAAGAAAATTTTCAGTGGCGAGTCATTTCGAGAAAAAAGAGGGACGGACCCATGGCAAACAGAAAAAGAAAAGAACGTGGATGAATTTTTGAGAAAGATCGTGCATGTTAAAATACCCACACAAATCTGCATGTCATAAAGGGTGCCATTCCGAAAATGGCCACTTCATGGGGGATGCAATTTCCTGTTCTTCCTGAGTGCATCAAGCTCCTCACTAGCCTTTCGGTTCCAGCCCTAACTACAAGGGATCAGGTTTCCTCAACAACTCCTTGCTTCTCAAATTGTAACCTGACTTCGATTCTTCCTGACTAGCATTCAATTCATCACCGTTTCCCATGCCATCCAATACAGGTACCTTCCTTACATCCCGCCGATTCCTTCTAAATTCACCCCCATCATCAGCCTTGATCCACACGGAATTTGGCGTATCGGCCATGTGGCTGATTCTTCCTTTTCTCCAAGAATTCCTATGCCTGAACCATACTTCTTCATCCTCGTGGATTTGCGGGAGCTGTTTCGCTTTTCTGTCGTAATGACTCTTCTGTTTTTCTTGAGCCCGTCTCATTCCGTCTTCCACTTGCTTCTGATTCGGGACTTTAGGAAGCAACACTTGCTCTCTTTCATTGAGCTTGTCTTTCATTGAACGATTGTTCAACAGCTGGCTTGGGGAAAATCCCAATGATGGTATCGGGGTGTTTCTATAATGAAACAGGAGTGTATAGGGATTCTGGCCGGTCATTCGTGCTTTCCTGAAAATGTTCTGGACTATCTTGACAGCCGATTCCGCCATTGCATGTCCTTGTGGGTAATGCGGGCTGCTTGTGACCAATCTGACACCTTTCTCCAACAGGAAATTTCGAAATTCGTGACTGTTGAATGGGACGTTATCACAAATGATTTCATCCGGATAGCCGTGTGTCGCGAACATCACCAAGCATTTCTGTTTAATTTCTGCGATTGACCTCGAAGAGAGTTTAATAATTTCGATCCATTTCGAGAAATAATCGACGGTCACGAGCCAATTCTCCGATTTGAACTCTAGGATGTCCATGCCCAATTTTGACCAAGCCCTAGGTGGCAATGGGGCCAGCGTCATTGGCTCACGGGAATTTCTCGGCATGTTTTCTTGGCATACTTGACAGCTTGCTGCAAACCGATCGATCATGTTCCCCATTCCTGGCCAGTAAAACAACTGCTTGGCTTTCATTTTCATCTTCGTCGAGCCCAGGTGACCCTCGTGAAGAGATGTGATCACATATCGCTGCAATCCCGAAGGAACAACTATCCTGTCATCCAACAGCAGCAAATTATCTTCATGGCACAACCTCTCACGAATTTGGTAAAATGGGTTAGTGGCCGGCGTTTGTTTTCTTGGCCATCCTTTTTCCACGAATTCCAACACCTGGCTTAGAACTGGATCTGCTTTTGTAGCGTCTTGAAAGCTGTTCTTCCTCTCCACCGACATTACGTTGGAAATGATCTTGTGTATCACAAATTCGAGTTCAGGATCTTCTGCGGGAACTGAGCCCACTGTCGCTCGGGAGAGATCATCGGCCAACAGCATTTTCGAACCTGGCAAAAATACAAGTTCGTAATCGTATTTGGTCATTTTTAGTAGCATTCTCTGCAATCGGCCAGGCACTTTGTCCATATTTCTTTTCACAATACTTATCAATGGTTTGTGATCGGTCTGGACGATGACTTTCCGTCCGTATGTGAAATAATGGTAGTGCTCCATGGCAAAACACACGCCTAACAACTCCTTTTCAATCATCGCATATTTCTGCTCCGTTTTCGTTAAGGCCCTGGAACCGAATGCGATGGGTCTACCCGACTGAACTAAAGGGCAGCCCAAACCGTCCTTGCACGCGTCGCTCTGTATTATCAGAGGTTTACGCTCATCGTAATGAGCCAACACGGGACGTGAAGCGATTATGCGTTTCAATTTTTTTACGCAGTCGGAATGCTCTTCGGTCCATGACCACAAAACGTCATTTCTTGTTAGCTCCCTCAACGGAAACGTAATTTGCGACAAATTTGGTATGAATTTTCCTATATATTTAATGATTCCTAAAAAACGCATCACCGAATTTTTATCTGTAGGCTCCGGCATTTCACTAATGGCCTTGACTCGATCAATTTCAATTCCTTTTTCTGACAACACATGACCCAAAATTCTGATACGCTCTTGCCTAAATTTAAATTTAGTTTCATTAAACGTGATTCCACTCTTAACTGCAATTTCAAGAACTTTGGACAGTATTCGGTCATGTTCCTTCATGGTTTTAGCATAGATTATTATGTCATCTATATAAACTTTTACGCCTTCAATCCCTCCAAAGAGTTCTGAATTCTTCTTTTGAAAAATTTCTGCTGACACCTTCACACCAAAAGGAAGCCGCTTGAACATATACCTCCCAAATGGAGTTCCGAAACATGTCATCTCAGATGACCTATCGCTTATCGGAATTTGATAAAACCCGTCCCGAAGGTCAAGGGTGGAAAAAAATTTACTTCCATTAATATCACTCAAAATTTCCTCTTGGGTGGGTATTTGATACTTGTCATTTACCAATTGCTGATTGAGATCCTTTAGGTACAGCCAACTTACCATGACGGGAAGTTCAGTCACAGAGACTGAAAAAGCTGAAGTAATAGCAAAATGGCCAAAATTATCAACAAGCAAGTATAATGCAATGACGGAGGCATTGCAGAAAATATTGGAATCTGGATTTAAAGGTGATCAAGGAATTATTAGAACGGTACAAGATAAAGTCAAGTGGTAAAGGACAAACCATCACTCTATCTAGGGTCTCTCAAATATTTCCTAGTGTGTCTGAGTATGTATTCACAAAATTAGCAAAAGAATTGTCCCTGCCTGTCAATGCAATGGAGATAGGCATACCGGAGACAGAATTGTTGTTTCCAAACTATGTCCCACTATTTTTGGACAAGACTGCGAAATCCGGTATTAATGTCATGTATCCCACTTCTGACACCATGTTTTATTTTACCGGTTAGGAATTATTAATGAACGTCTGGAAACTATTTCACAGCGTTTTTATTACACATTCAGTTCGAGCGCACAACAACATGATATGGAAGATTCTAGATCACGCCGTACGACTTTTTACAACACCTTATAACCGCTTTACCCTTCCGATATTTGAACACTCTAATACATATGTACATTAGGACTAGAACTACAACAGTAAGAAGACCGTTGGAGGTGCTAAATATGAGCGAATATGAAAAAAAAAGTTGATCCGTAATGACCCAGTAATGTGCGCTCGTTATTTCGATTACATAACCGGAAAGTTAATCCGATATCTGAAAAGTAATTCTGGCGTTCTTGGTCATGATTTCGTAATTGATTCTTACGAAAGGGTTGAGTTTCAACAGCTCATGAGCATATTTTTTTATGGTGTAAAAATGCGCCAAAATTTGCAAAATTGTATAGGCAAAGTTCATTGGCATGCAAACAGTTCGTTGATACAAATACATCACCCTGCGAGTACAATGACAAAAGCCCTACGGTCAACGTACAACAACATTGGCATTCGGAGATCTGTTACAAAGGCCGGAAGGCAAATAAGATTGGTCGATTTGGATTTCCACAGTTTGTCATGCCGCGCACAATGATATTGGAGCCACTGGAGGAAGAAAATAAAAATGACACCGTTAAAATGAACCTTGAGCAGACTAAGAAGTTGATGTACAGGTTCTTAATGAAAAGAGAAGTCATGGACTTCGAAACTGTACTATTAACACTAAATATGAACGAAAATGATTACGTTACCATCTTGGACCAGTGCAAGGTTTTCTTGAAACGGTGTTCATTATCGGTGGCAATAAACTGCTACAATAAAAACAATTTTGACGATTTTCAACGGCAGCATGGACCTTCAGATCTCACTTGATCCATATAGCTGCGCTTCTTATATGATCAACTACACCAGCAAAGTGGACGCAGGCTTATCTAGGCTACAGAGAGAAGCAGCAAAACAAAAGATGCTAAATTGAATATTCGTCAGCGCTGCAGAAAAATAATGAACGTCTTTCTAAACAGTAGCTTATGTCTGCACAAGAAGCCGCTTATCACGCTTTAAGGCTCGCGCTGTCCAAAAGTAGTCGAGGCTCAGTATTCGTCAATACGAGTCCTCAAAATGAGCGCATACATATGCTGAAACGGATCAAAGATTTAAAGCTCCTCGACCCTGAATCATCTGACATAACTGTACCGAACATTTTTGAGAAATACGCAAAAAGAGCCAAAACTATGGAGAGCGTATGTTTGGCAGATTTCGCGTCGGAATACAAAATTTGTATTCAGAATTTAATTCAAATCCAAGCTGGATGAAAGTGATTCCGGGAGTGACATAAGAGGAAGTTGAAGAGGACCCAGTCGCCAGAAAGAGAGAAATATTGCGTTTTCGACACTACAAACTACACCAAGATGAGTACAACTTTTACCGCGAGCAAGTGCTGTTATTTGTACCATGGAGAAATGAAACTGTTGAGATAGAAAACCAAGACTGCAAGGTCCTTCACTTGCAAAATTGTGCTACCACTGACTCCAACCGAGCAAAATATCAAGTAATCAGTCCCGAAGAAATGGAACTAGCTCTGGAATCTGTACAAAATCAGCTGAGGATTGAAGACGAACAAGCCTTTGATGAAGTAGTGAAGGATGAATTACCTGACGATTTGAAGGTGGACATTGGCGATCCAACCCCCTCTAAGGACGATGGAGGTAAAATGAAAATCGTGACACCACACCGCACAGCAAAAAAGTAAATATTTAGTCAGCCTATACGCGCACGCCACGCAGGAATTGGACATTAAAAGTATCACGCACAAATTTCTGATCCGTGGCCATTCCCAAAATGAGGGCGACAATGTCCATAGTGTGATCGAAAAACAGATTTCGCGACACTTAAAAGCATCACCAATTTACATTCCAGAACAATACGTCTCTTTGATCCAATCATAAAAAAAAACTGGCCCTCCATACAAAGTGCACGTGCTCACCTACAAAGCCTTCGCCGATCTCAAAGCCCTGGCAGACAGTTATGGGAGCAATTTCAACCAGAATACCGAGAAATCCTCGGTAAATTGGCACGACATCAAAATTATTCATGTTGAGAAGGAAAACCAAAATGCCTTCTTCTACAAAACTTCATACGAAGAAGAAGAATACAAAAAAATCTGCACGTTCTGTTAGCCGTTCCGCCGGGATACAACAAAACACCACACCTAAAGTCTCCTGGCGAGGAATCGAACCCTGGCCTCTCGCGTGACAGGCGGGGATACGAACCCCTATTTAACCGAGGTTTGGCGAGAAAACAAGGACACAGATCGACAACGTAACATGCAGCATGCAAATACAACATTTGCAATACAAATCACGTTGACGGAATTATTGTCCTCTGAAATTGACTATTCAAAAAGACGGCTGAACACGTTGCCGAAATTCTCGATCTTACGTTTGCTAGAGATGGCTTAGTACACCCAGGATTTGGGAGAGTGGAACTGGCGTATTTATTCTTTGGTATTTATTCTGGGGGGGGGGCAGTTTCACTTGGTATGCCTGAGATGCTCTTGAATGGCCCCACACAGTCAGGTGGGCCTGGATTCGCTGGGAAATTGGAGAAATTTCCAAGTCAATATTCTTTCTTTCATGTATTTGGGTTAGCCAGGCTAGGTATGAATATAATATTTGCAGAGATCCTCGGTAGGTTTGATGCTGCCAGCGTCGGCACTGAATTCACAGCTTCTTCGCATAAGCATGGCTTTTCTTAAGAAGCTGATAACCCTGGGAAACGTCAAGATAAATTCTTAGCTCGTTAGCTCTGATCTGGGGCGGTTTTATATCCCAAACTCTCCATTTTCAGGGGGTTCGGGTACGATGGGTTTTCAACAACACCTTCCCCAAACTTGAGTTCGAGAAAATCGTGAATATTGTTAGGAGCAGAGACAGTTCTGCCAACAAAGTCAATACTTGACAAAGGTTTCAAAAAATGTTCAGGAAATTCCATATCCTGCCTGTGGGTTTTGAACCAGGAGTTCTTTGTCATTGTTCCATTTTTGGAATAAAAAGGGAAGATGTCCACGTGAAGACGATTGACGTGACTGAAATGAACTCGAAAGAAGTCACCTTCTGAGGCCTTCTCCCAGACGAAGCCCAGGTCATCGGCAATTGGTTTTGACTTGGCCTTGGCAAGCCAGTCGACTCGATGCACGTCCTCACGGTAGATGCCCAAGTCGACGTCGTAGTCCCAGGGAAGAATGTCACCGCCTCGAATAGCCCCTAGTAGAGAGCCTCCTTCCAACCAATAACGGACTCCACATGCTTCTAGCACCTAGAATCAGAATGCAATATGCTTGTAGAACAATGACAGTTTCTCGTCAACTCTGTCAGGCTTTATATTAGGGATCTTCACGATCAAATGTCTTCATAGCTCCATGATGGTTCTTAATTTTCCTGTTCTTGTATAGCTATCAGTAATTTATTTTGCAACCCACAAGATCTAGTTGCTTGGGCACCTTACACGCCGTTAAGCTGACCGTACACGGAGGCCGATCCACCACCAGACTTTGGAGACGTCCTGTGCAAGCAGATTGCCAAAAGGACAGCAACCGACAGCTTCCACCACCATGGATGGCAAATTCTGAGTTCAAACTGGATCAGTATACAGAGGTACGCCGGATTAGTTGAATCAGCATTGGTAACAGTCAGAGACAGTGAACGGGAGTTCTTCTTGGAGATAATGGAAAAGTAAAGTGAACGTCCACATTCCTCCCACATATAATCGGGTAAATGCCCCTTATGCAGTTAAGCATAAATGAGATGGCGAACATTTCTTCTTCTGCAGGATTTGAACCTGCATCTTCTGCTCTCTAGGCAGACGCCTCAACCCGTTCGACCACGGAGAGCCTGAGATCAGATAGTGTTGGGATTTAATGAACTTTTTCCTTTTTTGAGGTATTTTTTCCTACGTTGGAGGTCGTATTGCTCGTGGAGGCAGTAATGTATCATTGTAGGGATATTCATTTCTTCACTAGCACAACTATTGCCTATGACTCCCCGGGCCTCAGGCCAATTACTGGCTATCATTTTCTTACCCTAATTTCTGTTCTCACGTTAGTGTCCGAACAGTTTACGGTCTGTCTCTGTGTTGTTGAACCCGAGTAGTGAGTGTTTCGAACTGTGTTTTCTGGAAATTCCGAGCCGGTTGTAAATTACTCAATAATGAACAATAATGTTTTCAAAGAAGAGTCACCTGGGATGTCGGCTCAAAAGCGTACCGGAACGCGAAAGAGAACGGAACGCGTGAGAAACTAATGGGTGGAGGTTGCGGCAGAGTTGGGCTCCATTGGTAAGTTGAATTTCAAATACCTAAAATAATAAGTACTTAATTCAAATGTATCAAAGTTACATGTAACTACTTATTCCCGCCTTTACCCTGTCACACCCCCTCACCCTAATATAGCTGACTAAGCTGGAATTATCCTACATACGCAAATGGCCCTCAGCCCTCGGCAGTCAGTCTTGCCTCATCCTTTAAACTGTTTACTTCTGTTCACGTTCGTCCAAGTGTCGATAAAAGTGGTAATTAAAAGAGTGTTTTTAAAAAGCATCTTTTATCGTTCGAATCCGTAACTTGCGCAGCCGCAATAGGACATCGCGAAATGTTTCCAGCAAAAACGTGAAAAATCTGGTGTTTCGAACCTACTCGACCAAAAGTGACGAATATAATCGTGTGAGCAAGTATTCCGACCGCGAACGTTTTCCGACGCAAACGAGAAAACATCCGGTGCGACAAGAAGTGCAGTGACGTTAAAAAACAACCCGCCCAAGCTCATTAGGACATTGCGGAGTGTTTATAACCACTAAATTGGGCATTCTTGCTTTCAGAATTTTGGTTAAATATTTTTGTAAAATTTTATGTTTTAATTTTGTTTGAATTTATTTTATAATTTTATAATTTGATGAATTGTGTCCGAATCCACAAAAAAGGAACTTTTATGTGCACCGATTTTCACATCCGCAGGCTGGACAAAAGTCATGCCCTTGAAATGCCACAAAAACAAAAATCTCGAAGAGCTGGAGGAAGAAAATCGTCGGCAAAAATCATTCCATTCCGGTAGATGCTCTATGTCGCTACTGTACGCCGTTTTTTGGAACGTCTGTTTCCACATCGCAGTTTGCCGTCTGAGCATCCTCGTCATCCGACAGATTTCCTCGTCTGGAGCCGTCTCTCGCCCGGAGGATAATCTTGGACAACCGTCCATTGTCGGAGAACCCGCGTCTATCGTCGGGATCGACGCCTGATCTGCGGATCATCTCTACACCCACGTGCAACTCCTACTCTCACGGTCAGGATTCAGCGCCCGCGGATGCGTATCGTCCGCCAGAAATCCGTACCCCGTCGTCTGTACCAGGTGAGAGTAGTCGTAGGGCCGTGGCGTCTTTTCGGTCGCTAGATTTCGGCGACTATCGCGTCCGCGTCCGTGTGAACCGACCCGCGAGTCGGATCGGTCCACAGAACTTTTTTTTTAATTTTTAAGAAGAAAATTTTAATTTGTACATATTTTTGGTCGTATTATTAATTTTTTGATTTATTTATATAGTTGAAAAGGCAAGAAGTAAAGCCCGTAAAACCAGATCCAAATTTATTTTTTTATTAAACGGCAGTGGTTGGTCAGCAAGAATTGACTAGTGAAAATTTATTTTTTACCTCCCAATTCCCTGCCCCACTCCAACACAGAGATTCGTGAATGATCATGATCATCAGGTGGTGGACTTGATTCAAGCAAAGTTAGGTAGGTGGAAAACCTGTACTTCCTGAAGATCTCGAAGCAACGCTGGTGAAGTACTGTATAGCGATTGATCAGCGATATTATGGCTTGAGGTGGGTGGACATAAGGCATCTCTGTTTTCAGCTTGTGCTTGCAAATTCCTTGGCACATTCGTTCAATATCGGAAAAGAAGTTGCTGGAAAAAAATGGCTGAGAGGATTTTTGAAGAGACATCCTGAGCTTAGCTTGAGGAGACCAGAAGGACTGTCTCTGAACAGAACCAAAAGTTTCAATCCAGAATCAGTCGCTAGTTTTTTTGATATTTATGAGAAAGAAATGGAAAAAATCAAATTCAATCCCCTACGTGTGTTCAACGTTGATGAAACAGGTCTAACTGTTGTGCAGCATAAACATAGCAGAGTGATCTCACTGAAAGGGAAAAAACAGGTCAGCACGATTACTTCTGCTGAAAGAGGGAAACTTGTGACTATGGTCGCTGGCATCACGTTTTTGGCAAGTGGCGTACTGCTTGAAGGAACAGAAAAGAGTTCTCTGAATGAGGTCAGTCATGTAACTTTTGATCCGCAAACCAATTTTCCCAGTAATGACGACCCAGTCGCTGCATCTTCTGTTATGTCCCATGAGCCTGCTTTGCCATCGTCAAGCCTTGCAACTGATTTCCCTCAGCTTTCAGCAGCATCATCCAGCCCAATGTTCTCAACGATGGAGTCCTTCCAAATATAATGCTCAGTAGCTGATCCAACCGCCTTTCAACCTCCTAATTCAGGTATTAATTTCAGACAAAGTACACCAGGTACATCGAAACCTTCTTCCTCACGACTGACAACCTCTGAAGAAATTATCCCTCTCCCCAAGATTAAAATCAAGAGGAAACGTTCAGGTAGGTGACTCAAGAGTGTGTTGCTGACTTCCACTCCTCACTTCCACATCACCGCGTCACTCAGCGGCGAAACCGCCGCCAATCAGATTCTTTGACCGTTTGAGGAAACCTGTTCAACGTTTAAATTACGCAGAAAAATGCTTTAAAAAAATGGACTTTTGAATATCAATCACATTGGACTCAATTTCAATAAATTCAATGTTGCGACATACGCCCGAAAATAGGTGCTGGGCGAGCGGGTACGTACGCGCGACCAAAATTTTTCCTAGTGTAGGTAGGATGCCTATTGCGCCAACTCAGGCTCGAAGTGATAGGAGGAAGTAAATAAATTGGCTCACCAGTTGGCAAGTAGTCGATCGAAATTGTATTGCCTCCAGATAGTATATCAAAAGATATTATTTGATATGAGGACGCACCCTCTACAAAATAAAGTTTTTACTTTTGCGTCAATAAAAGAGATAGCCAGGGCCTACTCTTGTCAACAAAAGCTGACGACGAATTGCCCGACTTAGGGGCGGTCTGCCCTAGAAGGGGCCAGACAGCCAAGGTCCAGGGCTGAGGAATCGCAGTCGGATGGAACTGCAGGAATTTGTGGCCCTGGTCACAATGTGTGCTCTCAAATTTTTACTCAATTTAAAAACAATTACTTCAATGTATCAACAATTCAATTTTTTAAATGTGGTTATAGTAGTTCAGCAGAATTTGATTCAATTCTTTTTCTCTTAAGGGGGGAAGAGCTATTGTATCTTATCTATCATATTCACTGTATACGGTATAGATCAGTCAACCCTGTATTTGACAACAAGAAGTAAAACTCGCAACATTCAAATTCTTGATTTGAGTTCTCGGCTCAACCACTATTCTACCTACCTCGATATTCCACAACACGACAGAAATGGACCCAGAAAGTAGAGCAAAAACAGCTTTCAGCACACCCAATAGACACCTTGAATGGACTCGGTTACCGTTCGGTCTGAAAAATGCACCGAGTACATTTCAACGGGTCATGGATAATGTACTGAGGGCATCAACAATGAGATGTGTTGCATCTATCTTGACGACATAATCGTCTACAGCAAATCCTTGTAGGAACACATACAACGACTAGAAGCCGTCTTTAAACGATTAGAGAAAGCCAACCTCAAAATTACGTTAGACTTTTGTCTAACTTTTTGACCCACTTTTTGAAAAGGGATATTGCCTATCTGGGCCACCTCATTACACCCGAGGGCGTGAAACCAAACCCAAATAAGATTGCTGCCATTCAGAATTACCCTATTACCCGAACTCCTAAAGATATCAAGTGCTTCCTTGGGCTACTGGGGTACTATAGAAAATTCATAAAAGACTTCGCCCACCTAACCAAACCCCTAACGAAAAATTTGAAAAAGGGCGCGATTATCAATGTTGACGACCCAGAATACTATCAATGCTTCGAGACATGCAAAGTCCTCCTAAGCAACGATCCTATTCTGCAATATCCTAACTTCTCTAAACCATTCCGTCTGACCACTGACGCCAGCGATTTCGCAATACGCGCTGCGCTCAGTCAACCGGTAGGAAACTCTGACCTTCCAGTAGCGTACTCAAGCAGAACTTTAAATGATCATGAGCAAAAATATTCCACCATAGAGAAGGAATTGCTAGCAGTAGTATGGGCCACCAATGACCATACCTTTTTAGTCGTACCTTTACGATTTTTACCGACCACAAACCCCTCGAATAGTTAGAAAATCACAAAGATTCAGATTCCAGGTTATTCAGGGGTATATAAAACTACAAGATTACGACATGATAGACCATAGCATTAAATACAAAAAGGGGGCTTTAAACAAAACCTCTCGAGGATTTGGCTGAACCCTAACCCCCAACATTCTTGTCACAACATGTAGCTTCTGTAATCCAAGGAAAATCTAGAAAATGATTTATTCGATTCACTAAACCGTCAAATTAACCTCAATGTTGACGAGATAGAATGAAGTTTGATGGTCGCTAACGTTGATTCTACAGGAACGGAGATCATACCATCCCTGACCGCCCTAACAACCGATAGATCCCAATCATTCACATCAAACACCTCACTCTCTACGCTAAAAGTTCACTCCAATTTTCTAAGGAACGCCGCTGAGTAACTCCGCGCATATTGATAGAGAGGGCATCGATCTACCCACACCGATATTTTTTTTCCTTCGGGGCTCCTGCCCAAGCGACACTGTTGGCTGAGACTCGGCTCACCTACATCACGCCCGTCGGCTTTCCGCTTCTTTCAACAGAATTCAAAAAATATCCTGGATTTCGTATATCATCCAATCCGCCCAGAGACCCATTCGGCGCAAGACATCATTCGGTTCCGTGGCTTCGCCCGATTCATCCTATCGTCGCCAGTATAGTGAGAACACTAAATTTCTCACCGTGATCGATACATTTTCTCGCTTGGAACAAGCATACGCCATTACCTCCTCCACTGCCGTGTGGAAATTGTCAATGGGCTACTAAAATTTTTCTCCCATCATACAACCTCAACTAGTATCGTTTTTCGGTTTTTCTTCGGCGCGGAATTTCAGAGCTCCCTTGTTAGGGAACTACTAGCAGTTCATAAAATTAATATCCACTTTATCTCTTCACAACACCCCGAATCTAACTGAATTATTGAGCGCTTTCACTCAACCATAATAGAACATGACAGAGTCTTGTGGAACCAGGACGAATTTAAGGATTGTAACACCCAAGTTAAAATGAATTACGCAATCATTGCGTACAATAACTCAGTTCGCTCAGTTTCTGAATTAACTCCTTTTGAGTTGCTTTACGACCATTTAAACTCGAAATCTATGCTGGATTTGGACTTGGATTATACTTTTGCTGGCAACTATTTGAGCCAACACAAGGATAAAGTAAAGGCCCTTTATAAGCAAATATCGAGCCAATTTGTTGACCACAAGGAAAAAGTGCTAGAAAAGAAAAACAAAGGGAAAGTAGACCCTCCGGAACTTCCCCTGGAAATATTTGTAAAAACCGTTCAGCATCAAAGCAAAACCAAAAATATAATAAGGAAGAAATTAAGGAAGTCAACCCTGAACTAAAAACGGCCCTCATCATCCTGCGACACCACAAGACTAAAGAAAAAATCAACCTCCCCAACATTAAACCACCCAGAAAATTTTACGAAACCGAGGTAGATCGTGCATGGGACGACACACTTGATAATTCCGAAATGCTAGCTCACAAATTCGGTTTTTGAATCACTAGGGACTACCTCCTTTCCCTAAAACCAGGAAATTGGGTCGTCATTTGCTATTTTTGACCTGTTAACATTTTTTCATTAGACTTCCCAGACAATATGCATCAAATTCTCTTTGGATGTTGATCTTCCACCCAACGGGTTACCTTGTTCGACTTCACCTTTTTTTAGTTGCCAAGTCAAAGCCAATCGAAGGCATTGATAGCCCTTCATCTCTTGAAGTCGAGCTGAAATTCACAAAGAGTCCGAGACTCACTCCAAGAACCGTATAATGAATAGCAAAATGTAAGTACACATCTCTTGCGCCATGCATTTGAAGTTATCTAGATAACTTGAATTTTTCGAAAATCCGGCTAAACGTATCGGCATTACGTATTATGTGATCGTAATTTTTCCTCAGTCACCGGATCAGAACAAATTTCCATCTGTCCTCTCTGGCCTTCTGCTAATGGATTTTCCTGGGCTAGTTCATCGCAGCGAAAGAGGCAGAGAAGTCGTGTTAACTGTCTGGATTCAGGTATATTAATACTTCTCCTCAGAAATGTATCTATTGTATCGGTGGGTACTGTGGTCGCTCCACAACCAAATGCAGTTGCCGACTTTTCCTGGTTCGGAACACCCCATCACCTTTCTCCATCGTTTGGACGACAATTTTGAGGCCTTCCCACACCTGAGTTTCAGGGATCAGATGCGCCTGGTGGATCAAGCCCTGAAGAGTGATGCAGCGCTTTGGTTTCGATCGCGGCGCTTCTCCTACCGAAGCTACCCAGAGCTCCGTGTTGATTTTGAAAATGAATTTTGGAGTACCCAGATCCAATCTCTACAGCGGACGTTACAGGAATGGATCTATGGAGACATATGCTCGGCAGTGGCAATGTGACGTCGCACAGTGGTCGGATACGTGAAAAAACCCCCCAAAACGAAAGTCGTCCGATCGGTGTTCTGGGCATTGTAACTCACTCTCAGATACCTACAGATGTGAATTCTCGCTCGATTTAGCTTTTAAAAAACATCAATTGGAGAGCTGAGAACGACAAAATGAAAAAAATCATAATCTTTTCATCAACGTTCTAGTTTTTGAATTCGCGATATGACATCTTGTACCTCTTGTAAATATAACTAATTTATTTCTTGTAATTTTTCTCGGTCTATGGAGGTATAAATAACGAGAATAATTCAGTTATTTGTTTTTTTTATCAAGGTTAACCAAAATAAGGGTAAAAATGAAGGCAGTAAAATTTTTTCCATAACAGTACCTATTATTGTGGACCACAAAAAAAAAGCTCCGCTGAGCTCCGCTTCGGGAACGTTATCAGGTCAAAGAACAAGGGTACAAGAGTCAACACCGTGAGTTTCATCGCCGCCCTCGGCCGCCGGTGATGGGGATTCCCATTAGAACCTGTTGTTTCCAACTATTCGCCTTTCTTTCAAAAAAGGTCAAAACAGGAAACCGAAAAAGACGGATCTGGGAAGCAGGTGGGTGAAATATACAAACCAAACAATTCGCGTTTCAAAATAAGTAGACTGAAGACGTGGTGGCGATAAGCAAGACAGGCTGAGCGTTAAGCTCGTGAACTCCTGCTGAGTGGTACCTTACGTGTGGCCGATAGGTGGGGCCAATTTTATCTCCCGTGGTTCCGGAAGTTATGTGGGGTGAAAGGTGGAACTCTGACTGGAGATGATGAGTCGACATGTCGCTGCAGATTTAATTTCTCTCCTAAACACTAGATGGGATTGTGAGCAGCGTGAACACCTGTTGGCTCTTGTATGATACTGACCTAGCGTTTTGTTTGTGCAGAAGTTCAAAGAGCAAAAAAAAATAATCTCTGTAACCATTTGTGGCGACCTTCACTAATTTTAATTATGCTTCAGCACTTCAATTTCGATTCAAAATTTCAGCTGTTCATTTGGTTGTTTGGCATCAAAATTTTTAGTCATATGTTTCCAAAGAAATTTTCCCCCTTGACTACCTAGCCATCTAAAATTAAATTCATTCTTCTTCCTTCCGCCTACCAGCTTTGCATTATTTCGTACAATACCTATTTTCGCCAAACATTACATTCGGTGTGATTGCCTCGGGATTTCAGTTTTCCTTATACACTTGAGGAGTTCAGTTGTTCGCCTTTCAAAGATCTCGTTTAAATTAACCATGGGCAAATTTGTGATTTCGTACGTGAAGTTGTGTGAAATACTATTCAAAGGTGATACTAACCTACAGCAGGGGTTAAGGGAAATGTACCCCCACATGAATGAGGAATCAATGTCCCTCGCAGTTGACGCGGTCAACAAGAGATTTCTGCCACACTTCATTAAGAAGAAGAGAGAAGTGGATAGTAGTAAGTCTAAGTTTTATAAACGGTATGCCAAGTGGTTGGAGGGTGAATTCACTTTGGATTTGGGGACAAGTTCGGTGGACTCGTGTTCTGAATGTGACGTTGGAGGCAGGCCAGTCAAGCATTTTTCGGAATGTGGCAAGAGAGCCCAATACTACAAAGTAAACAGTTTGCGCGAATGTTGCTCTCAAGAACTCATAGATGCAGCTGCTTCATCCTCTCGGGAAGAAGAAAAGCGTGCTGTTTTAGACGCAGATTCTGCATTAGCCCTAATAACCCAAGCAAACCTGTCCAAATATCAATATGAAACCATTAGAAAAACGACAAAAGAAAAAGGTTACAACATATTTCCTAGCTATGGAAAGGTACTGGAAGCTAAAACTAAATGTTACCCACCCAACATTGAGATTTCTGAAATCTCAGCCAAAGTTCCCTTGCAAAGCTTACTTGACCATACAGTAACGAGAATTTTCGAATCTCGTTCCGATTCGGAGACCAATAACTGGCCGGAAGAACTCATGCTTCACACGAAATGGGGAATAGATGGGGCTTCTGGTCAATCTGAGTATAAACAGCGTTTTTCTGCGGATAATAATGATGCGTCTGACTCTCATCTGTTTTTGACTTCCATTGTTCCTTTATTGATCACTCCTACAACTTTCACTGAGACCGAGAGCAGGGAAATATGGAAGAATGAACGTCCCTCTTCAACAAACTACTGTCGAGCTCTCCATTTCCAATTCAAAAAAGAAACCCCTGAACTGACGAGACTTGAAAAAAATCGAGTTGACATGGAAATCAAGGAACTATCCGAGACCTTCATTACTTCTGGAACGCGAACACTCAGAGTGAGCCACAAATTACATTTCACCATGATCGACGGAAAAGTTGCTCAAGTGGTAACCAATACTTCATCTGCAAGTAACTGCATTCTGTGTGGGGCGAAGCCATCTCAATTGAACGACATGTCAAGATATGGTTGTCCGATTCTTAAAGAGGAGGCTCTCCTACTTGGGATGTCGACGTTGCACGCTCGGATCAAGTTCATGGAGTACATCCTTCATTTAAGCTACAATATGCAATTCGAGGCTTGGAGAACAACACCGGCCACGCGTCCTATCAAAGAGGAGAAGAAGAAACACGTGCAAGACGAATTTTTAAAGAGAATGGGGTTGTATGTTGACATGGTAAAACAGGGAACTGGTACTACCAACGATGGAAATACCTCTCGAAGGTTTTTTTCGAATCCAGCTCTAGTTGCTGAAATCACTCAGGTTGACGAGCGTCTGATAAGTAGACTAGGAGTGATACTCGAGGTAATATGCTGTCTCTCCCCCATTGACACCTCCAAGTTCAGAGAATATTCCCATGAGACTGCTACTCTTGCAACAACATTATACCCATGGTACTACCTGCCTGCAAACATTCACAAAATCCTCTTCCATGGAACTGAAATCATTGAGAGCGCAGCTCTTCCAATAGGATCACTTTCAGAAGAAGCCCAAGAATGTCGGAACAAGCATTACAAATATTTCAGGACCCATCACTCTCGCAAATGTTCTCGTTTGGCTACAAATGAGGACGTTTTTCATCAGATGTTGATTTCATCAGATCCATTCATTAGTAGTTTAAGACCGCAGTTCAAAACAAAAAACGCTGCTAAGTAGATTAGTGACATGGGTACATTATTTGTCTGGGTACCTCAGAAAATAAAGTTCAAATAGTTGGAGTAGGTCGGTTTATCATCATATCATTTGTGGAGTAATGGTCAATCGTGAATTCAATTATGCCGAAAAGGTACGTTTTCACAATGATAATAAATAGGTAGGTATAAAAAGAAAATACCTGGCGGCTGCTTTCAAAGAAATATTTCCTGAGGCCTGGCGGCAAGAAGGCAGCCATTTTGTTAACCGCGTTAACAGGTGACAACTGTTATCAAGATCCGCCCCATTAACATAAGCTGTCCAATCCCAGCTTCACACTTTCAGTTTCTAATAAATCTGAGCCAATAGACGACGAAAGAGCCGGTAGGGGTAGGGGAAGTCCCCTACTTCCCCACCCTACCAAGATCAAGGGTGGGAATGTTACAGCCGCCATTTCGTATTCCTCACGCCTTGAACCGATTGGAACATGTGCCGTGAACCCAAGAAAACTGCAAAACCGCAATTTCAGCAGTGTCACTGCCCCCAAAATTGACCCTGTTGACCAAAATCTCGAAAAAATGCCAAATTTCATGTTTCATAGTCAATATCTAAATATTCCCGCCAAAAAACCCCGAAGTCAAATCCATCATTTTTTTGAAATTTTTCCTAGGCTAGGACCTTGGATTTTCCAGCTGAAATCGGTTTTTTTCATTTTTCTTAGTTCTGGAGAGTCGTAGAAAATCGCAAATTTTTTGTGTCATGTACCTACCCAACACCTACTCAAAAATATTTTTGAATTTTAATTTTTTTTAAAGGGTCAAAAAAATTTTTTTTTAGGTCAAAAAATTAGGCTCTAAACCAGTTTTTGATCACTAAAACCCAACCAATTTTGACTTATAAGGAGTGAAAAAGGTGTAAAAACCTTCAAGGAATCTAGCAAGCTTGAAAAATTCAAAATCGGTTCAGTAGGACTCCCTCAAATTGCCAAAAACGCGAAAACGCAGAAATCGCATTAAGAAATTCAAGCCAAACCGATTCAAAACCCAAATTTTCGAATTTTTTCGGAAAAACCACCCTATCTTATGGTAAATCAAGCGAGAAACACGGGAAAAATACTCAAAAAATTCTAAACCCATGGCATCACCTTCAAAATTGAGATTTTGTGTTTTTTCAAAAATATACCCTAATTATGCCGAATTGGACCCGTTAACCTTCTCCGATCGGATTGCCCGGACAATATGCCTCAAGTTGGAGCAAACCACAACTTTCAAGACTAATTTAGTCAAAAACGGATCAGTATTTCAATACGAAGTGGCTGGACGAAATTTTTGGCCAAAATTTCGTCCGTCCACTTCGTATCGAACCGCTGATCCGATTTTGGTGCGGTTGGTCCTAAAAGTTGCGTTTTGCTCCAACTTGAGGCATATTGTCAGGGGAATCCGATCAAAAAATTTTAAGGGGTCGAAAACCCAAAAAAACTGTTTTTGAGATCATGACTTTTTTTACATTTGATCGTTTTTGAGTAGTCTAGAGTTGATTCAGAGGATTCCCTTATAGGAGGTGCACGTCACAGGAAAATTTGCTAAACGCTCGTTTTTTTTTTTTTTGAAATCGGACCACTCCTTCTATGCGTTTTGCTGCTGACGGCGTACGGCGTACGGCGTACGGCGTACGGCGTACGGCGTACGGCGTACGGCGGACGGACAAAAAATTTTTATTGCAGATTCTTGTTCTAGAACCTCTGAAACGTGAAAGAACAAATTTTCAGGGGGTGTTGTAAAAAAAATTTTCTTGAACAATTACATAGGTACATTATTTCTGGAAATAATGTACCAAAATCTTACGCTAGGAGCAGAGGCCCTAGAGATGTTGCTGTAGGAAAATTGAAGAACGACGTTGTAAATTAATTTAGTAAAATAAACAATCTTTGCCTACAGTCCCGTACATGTTAAAATTAATCAAGTCCCTAATCTGATTATTTTGATTATAAATATTCATTGAAATTAGCGCCAATAAAGTGATTTTTAACGAATTTCTGTGTACAAAAAAGTTAAAAAGCTTGATAACCTAAGTTCTGAAGCCGATAGAGACAAATGGGTTTCAGATTCAGTTTCAGCTCACCAAAAAACATGTGGGGTCACACGAGTTTCGCCCAGTTTCCAGCCTTCCAAGGTTTTTGCACAAAATCGGCCGTTTCCGACCACTGTGCGTCGTCCTCATACGCTCAGGTTGGGACAACATATATTTCTCGGCCCCGGGAGCTCCAACAATGGAGGACCTCACTGCTGCGCAGATTGATCCGAATGCTGCAAACATATCGCCGACTCCTTCATGTTGTAATGAAAAATTTTTGGTGCAAAACCAGGATTCAGATTTTTCAGGAAATCAAAAGCATCAATCAAATCGAGAAATTATACGAAGAATGGACCCGTCTAAGCAAAGACAAGAACAAGAAAACCCTCAGATCGTATGTTCTGAAGTTCCAGTGGAAGTTAGATGGTCCCACTGGGTAAAGGTGTATTGGTAAATCTTATCCTCAAAAATGTACCTATGGAATTGGTCAGGAAAACCATTTGTGCAACACCCCATCAAACTTCCGCATTCGTCAAAGTCAAGCCATCTCCCCTAAGCCTTGGATTGATCATAACTTACAGAATTCAATGGAGAAGTGCCAACCAAGTCGGCTCAGAAGAAGCAAAAAAGTGAGCACATCTTTTGTTGACACATGAATGACTACAGCGTGAAATGCAGCGTGCATGTGTTGTCAAAATTTATTCTTCCCACATGCTGTGAGCAAATTTTCTGAAAAAGTTGTGGGCAAAACTTTTCAGGATCCGACAGACCTTGCAAATTTTATCAAAGAAGTCCGAACCTTCGATTCAAATTGGGTCTGTACAACTTGCTACAGGTATATCAAAGCAGGAGTTACCCCCAGAACCACGGCCAACAAGCCATACAGGTGGTCTGATGCACCAATTGATTTTAAAAGTTGGAATCAAGTACATGATTGTGTCTAATATTGATATCGAAGATGGGTTGGTAAATGGAGCATGTGGAGTACTTGAGCGAGTAACTCCAGAGACAGACCCCCAGTGCTTGTGGATCAATTTCGGTGATGAGAGAGTTGGCCTCAAAATTCGTCAAAAATTTTCTCAAACTGCTAACGTTTTTGGCATTTCCGGTAAAAATTGGGTCCCTATAATTAGAACCACGGTGCAGGTCAGTATTTCAAAAAAAATCGGGTACCAAGCAACCCGAACTCAATTCCCAGTTGTTCCAGCAGAGGCGCTCACTATTCACAAATCACAAGGGCAAACGTACGACAGCGTCTGTTTGGATTTCAGGAAAATCCGCCGAGTTCATCGTTCGATGTTGTATGTTGGACTGAGTAGAGTGAGGCTTTTGAGTGACCTTTATATTATTGGCTCCTTCAAACCACCCAATGAGCCATCTCCAATAAGGTATATTAATACTTCTCCTCAGAAATGTATATACACAAATTATGTGACGCCAAGATCATAAATTCCAAGGCCGTCTTTGTCCCTAACTCCAGACGTCGACTAAACATCCGGCCGAGATTAACACGTCGCGCCTAGTCGACATTTTTCCTGCTGACCAACGAATTAACTAACGACCATCTCTATATGACAGCTCAGCACTTCGGACTTTATAAAAACCCTTCGCAGCCAACACCCACCGTTCAATCTTCAGGAAGCATTCGTTCCATTTACAGTGTTGTACGTTGGTTAACCCCTGGTAGCTTTTACCTTGTATCTTTTCGTTTGTCTGTAAGGTTAATAAAGTTTTTAAAAACTAAACTTTTGGACATCCGAACATAATTGGCGCAGTCGGTAGGACAGGTTCAGCCAAGGGATCGACTCATCGTGAGGCCCCGGCGTACGTGTCAACGTTTTGGAACCTGTACCAGCTCTTCCGAGGGATAGACTCATCGTGAGGCCCGAAGGAAGACGTACTTCTCAGCAGACTACAACTATTGGACCTTGGACCACGACGGGAGGACGCTTATGATCGTCTACAAGATATTGCTCCTCAGCCTGTGAGTCCAGAAGTTACTATATTCGTAAACTTTCCCCCTTATTGTCTTAAAAAACGGTAGTGAACTGTATTCTTATTTGATAACGAGATGGCACAATTTCACAAGGATTATTTGGACATGGTTCCGGACTTTAAAGGAGAACCGGAATTGCTAGAACAGTTTCTCACAACATGTGAAGTCCTAATCACTAGATTTACAGGAAATCAGGATGATTTCCAAAATTTGTACTTGCTCAACTGTCTGCTTGCAAAAATAAAATCTCCAGCTGCAGAACTAGTGTTCTCAGCCCAAATTAATAGTTGGGCCGAATTGCGTACGGCCCTGTTAGACCATTTCTCGGATAAGAGAGATGTTTATACCCTGTCAATAGAAATGTGCAACATGACCCAGAAGGATAGCGAAGACGCCTATAATTTCTATGAAAGATTGTCCAAACATTTAAACCGAGCTATATCTTACGTCAAAGTTAGGCCAGAACTTAATCCTTTACAAGTTACGCAATTTTTGAGAGAAACAGGACTTAGGGCCTTGTTGAAAGGACTAAAGGAGCCCTTGGGTTCCCTTATGCGAACAAAAAATCCCAGGTCATTGGGTGAAGCGGCGTCAATGATCACGAATGACTTCCAATTCATGAAACCATTTGAGGGGCGAAACACGCTACCACCGGCTTCTCCGAGAGGATTTTTTCCCAATAGACCTATAAGGCACCAGGCCCTAGGCCAAAATAATACATTCAAACCTCCCCAATACCAGTCGTATAATAGACCGAAGGAATATTATCAGTCTAAAAAACCCCAAGCGTTTCAGAGATGGCAAAACCAAAACAATTTTCAGGGGCCTAACCCAGGGGGAAGACCAATTCCAATGAGCGCAAGAACTAGCAATACGACTTATCCGATGCATTTAATCCCAAAAAATTGATTTTTTAAAAGGGGTTATGTGACTGAATTTCAAATTTCAGTTTGGTACACTTCCCCTTGCTGAAAAAAAGGAAAACTTCTATAAAATTTTAAATTATCCAACTGTACTGGAACATCCATCGAAGTTGGATGTTTTGACCGTTTTGACAACATGGGGCAGTTTTTGGCATTTTTCCGAAATTTTCAAAATCGTAACATACCCTCTTCAAAAAAAAACGGAGAAAATGAAATGGTGCAGCACAGAGAACATTTCTTGAAAACTTTGGAAGATAACATTCGTGATAAGAAAGACGTTCCATCTTCAAAATTGCAACTTTGGTACATGAAGAGTAAACTCATTGGCCCCGACCATGTCTGCATGTGCTGTCAAAATTTATTCTTCCCACACGCTGTGAGCACATTTTCTGAAAAAGTTTTGGGTAAAAACTTCCAGGATCCGACGGACCTTGCAAATTTTATCAAAGAAGTCCGAACCTTCGATTCAAATTGGGTCTGTACTACCTGCTACAAGTATATCAAAGCAGGAGTAATCCCCAGGACCACGGCCAACGAGAATTTGACCTTTCCAGAAGTGCCAGATTGTGTAAAAAAACTGTCACCACTTGAACTTCGGATGGTATCTCCTTACATTCCTTTCATGCAGATCAAATCATTGATGCCTAACATTTTGAACGCTCAACAGTCTATCAAAGGCAGCATAGTAAACGTACCTGTTGATGTGAACGAGATGATAAGTGTGTTGCCGAGGAATTTCAGCAACATGAGTACGATTCAGATAAAATTGAAGAGGCACATTGACCATAAAACCCATTATCTGTTTGAAACGATACAGCCTCAAAAAGTGTGCGATGCTATGAGTGAACTCGTTCAAACTCCTTTGTACGTCAAACATGGAATCAGGGTTGACGATTCGTTTTTGCTGAAAGCCATGCACCAAACTGAAATTGAGTTCATCGTCAGTAAGGAAGACCATGAAGTGAAAGCAGTGACCCCGACAAACGTTAGTGAAGTTGAAAATGAGTTACCCGAAGACGAGCTTGAAAACCTGATTTACAATGATGTCAAGTTACGTATAACTAACATTCCCGCCAAGACACCCTGCTCCACCCCTCACCCACATAATGCTGACAAAGCTAAATTCAATTGTATAAAAGCGATCCGCCTTCAGCGGTGAGCAGTCAGTCTTACACCAGCAGCTTTGTACGCCGTGTTCAACCCGTTCTATTTGTCAGTGGAAAGTTCAATAAACGGTTTTTAAAAAGTGATCTGTTCCGACTAAAAACCTAACTGGCGCAGTCGCGGTAGGACACTGTGAACGTTTTCCGCCGTATACGTGAAAACGACCGGTTGTTCGAACCTACACAAACGAGCGCAGTGTAAGTGCCTTTCGTGTGAACGGGGACCGAAGTAACCGGCGAGAACTGCAAAGAGGCTTGACTCCTTACAGGACCAGTACGTTATGTCGCCGTATACGACTACGATCGTCCTGTAAGTAAAACTACATTTGATCGCACTGACAAATTTTGATTGACACGAGCTGTCACACACACTGCGTCAACTAGACCACACCCAGGTCTGACACTGAGACGAAAACATAACTCGTCGACACCTCTTAGCCGTTAGTGTGAATGGGGCACATCCGCTCAGAGGCGCCGAGAAACCTTATCGCATTCTTCGCGTAACATTTTCTCTTGACTTCTGCACAATTATCTCTCTTCAACTAAGCTCTGCGCAGACGAGAGTCAGCGGAATCAACGAACGTCGACCAAGGACTTCGACTTTCCTTATCTCTTCATTTTTGTACACTACAGGATCTTCATTAATATCTTGTCGTATAACATAATCCTTCAACATTTTTATTGTATATTTACTAATAGCATATAATAATCTCTATCCATTCCCCTATCGTATAACGTAAAGTTTTAATTCTTATTGTTGTTGCTAATCTCTCTTTCAATTTTCAGCAGTTTTGACGTTAAAATTTTAGGGTTCACAAATTTCGACCCCACTGTTCCTCCCAAATTTCAAAATTCCTAAATCCCTTAAAAAATTCGTCCACTCCCGCCTAGGGAAATTTGCCGACTCTTTATACACCATACCAGAAACTAGCCAACCTACAAACATGGACGACCATCAGCCAACCGTACCAGACATGTCAAATCGCGAAATAATTTTAAATCAACAGACACAAATTGAACAGCTGCACACTATGGTCAGGGACCTTTTAATACGAGAGGTAGTGCATGACCCTGCCGAAAACGGGAACCAATTGGCTAATCAGGTGCCGCCCCTCAGGCGTGAACATTTGGACTTAATCCCCATATTTGATGGTGCCCCTGAAGCACTGCATGAGTTCCTCCAGGTAACTCAAAAACTAAATGACAGGTTTTACAACTTCAATGACCCGAACGACTTCCAAAACTACATGTTACTGTCAGGAATAAAAGCTAAAATTCACCCGCCGGCCGCAAACCAAATTTTTTCCGCTGATCTAACTACCTATATTCAAATTAGGGAAGCACTATTAAACACTTACGCGGACCGACGAGACGACATCACGTTCGTCATTGAATTGGTAGGGTTGCGACAATTGGAAGGCGAATCACCTTTCAAATTTCATGATCGAATTTTAAGGATGCTCAACCTTCTTACGGCCTACCTACAAAATCATGGGGGACAGGACGCAGACGCCCTCTTAGCGCATTACAGAAAGTTAGCCTTACGGTGCTTCTTATTAAACTTAAAAGAACCGCTAGGCAGTATCCTAAGGACCCGGCAGCCCCCGGATCTAGGCACCGCGCTTTCCTGGCTGACGAACGATTACCAAACGTTAGGCATTTCAAAACCCAAACCAGCCCCTCAACCTGTGTTGAGAAGACCGAATTTCGTTCCTCAACCGAATAATTTCCAAAATTTCAAAACCACCTATCAACCGAATTTTGGACAACAAAATTCCAAACCATTCCAAAATCAACGATTCCAACCCGCAAAGCCGGTTAATGAAATAAACCCTGCAAACAAAACCCTCGTGACAAATCACCAAAAACCGCCGTCAAACCGAAATTTCACAAAATTCCCATTCAAGCCAAACAACAACCCGCCTCCTCGAGCCGCGAGCGCCCAGGGCGTACCCATGTCCTGGCGCACCACTAACCCTAACTTCCATTGCTTGGAAACTGAACCTTCCCCTGAAACTGAACCTTCCCCTGAAACTGAACAAGAAAATTTTTTAGGAGAGACGGGCCTAAACTACCAACATTCGACCTGATGAATCTTCAATATAAGACCCCCAACGAGCTGCCCTACATAATCTACCCAAAATTGAACCTAAAAATCCTGATAGATACCGGCAGCACTGCCAGTTTTGTCAACCCCGAGATAGCCGAATCCATTTTCCCCAAAAAAAAAAAATAGCTGATGGAGTTTTCTGGGTGAAAACTGCCCACGGCACTTCCATGGCAAATCGCCACACTAGAATCCCGTGCGGAGAGTTGTTTCGCGAAAGAGACCTCAACTTGAAATTTAATATATTTCGTTTCCACTCCAAGTTCGACCTTCTTCTAGGCTTGGATAATCTTAGAATACTTGGAGCTGCAGTAGACCTCCATAATAACGTCCTAAATACCCCTAAAGTTAACATACCTTTACATTTTTTAGGTCTCGAGTTTCTTGAGAAACATACCATAGAAGCGCGAACCATTCAACAAATTAAAGTTAGAGTAAGAAACGTAGAAAAGGGAGACGCTATATTTCCTTACCTCAAGGTGGGTCCGGTCGAAATCCCACAATGCTTAGTAAACATTAATAATTTTCAGACTCACGTAAGAGCTCTGAATGCGAGTGAATCCCTTTTTGAGCTAACCCAAAAAGCTCCCCTCGAGGTCGAAACCTTGAATCAACAGAGTGATTATAAAGACGCTGTCGCACACCCAAGTTACACGTCCCATCGCGATTGCAACACACCCAAGTTGCATGAAGATGCCGTAACACACCCTAGTTACGCATTCCCACCCAATAACCTTAACAGTTTTGAAACCAAAAAATTCAAATTTGACCTCAACCAACTCCGACTCAACCACATGAACCCAGTTAGGTTTTTAGTCGGAACAGATCACTTTTTAAAAACCGTTTATTGAACTTTCCACTGACAAATAGAACGGGTTGAACACGGCGTACAAAGCTGCTGGTGTAAGACTGACTGCTCACCGCTGAAGGCGGATCGCTTTTATACAATTGAATTTAGCTTTGTCAGCATTATGTGGGTGAGGGGTGGAGCAGGGTGTCTTGGCGGGAATGTTAGTTATACGTAACTGTCATGGATGACAATGTTCTAATATTTGATCAAATCGAAGATGAATATATTTTTGGAATGCGAACAGTGGCACCTGGCCAGGGAAAACACAGCACAGGATGGAGCAAGTGGTGATGCTTTGGAAGTGGCCCTCATGCAACAATTGAGCAACCCCAAGCGAGAGCTCACATCTAAGGAACATTCCTACCTTGCTATTGCGAAGGATACGGTCGATCTCCCTGGCACTGCACGAATGGAGGTCAGGATGGTTACACTGAAGGCGTTGGGGGGAACGAATGAAAAAATTAACGGTCTGTTCTACCAACGGATCGTAGAACATGAAAAGGTGATTGCTGAATTCGAAACCGTATTATAATGCAGTCGGTACATTGCAGTACTAACGTTATAATTCCCAGCGCATGTTGCACAAGGTGATATTTTCTTGTAGGTTTCATTCTTGTTCCTATGATGCCCCTGTTCTATCTTACAAGTCCAAACCAACCTCCAATTTTCAGGAAGAGACGACAGAAGAAAACCCACTTCCCCTTCCATTTCCGACATCCATAAGCGAAAATGTTTCAACATTTTTTAATAAACTCATGAAAGTTTGTACCATTGTTTTATATTTCGCCGTAGACCAAAAATCCAAAGGATAAACCACGTGACCGAAAACATCCCCACCACCGCCTCTCACCCCAGAGACGAGGGACGACGCCATGACTGGGATGAACCTCAGCCCCCAGTCTTTTGGAAGTGTACCGCCACAGCTACGGCGGGTACAAAGCAGAACACGCGGGCTGAAATCAGCAGGCTATAGCGTTATCGCCTTCCAAGGGATAACGCTAAAACGCGTGGGGCATTGCGTGGAGGTAGAGCTATGGGTTGGAAGCCGAATCGTGTTTACGTTTAGGAGACCCAGATTCGTGAGGTGTCGCAATGTCAAAACGGCTGATCCTCGCTAATTTTCCCGGGAGGAAATTTCGTGGCCCTTCGACGTGGACAATAATCTAATCATTCTGCCTGGAGCTGCTGCCGTCTACCAACGCTGATAGTGCCTAATAGTTACAATCACCTTTTTCCAATAATTATATCTGTCTCCAACCAATCTTGCCAACCAACCTCGGAGATTCTCGTCGCAGAAACTTTTCGAAATCATTCCGGTTTTCTCAATTCAACAATTGTTCATAAAATCAACCTTATCTTTCTTCCACAAACACCCAGATTTCTTTATTTACCATAGAAATAACCCCCATGCGCTTCGTTTGACCTCCCAGGCTATGATCCCAGCCCCCCAAACTCGACTATGGAGCACCTCCAAACACATTTATTTTTGTATCCCTCACCTATTAAAACTGCTACCGGAAGAAATGTTAACCCCCACAAACTTCTCTAGGAATTTATACAAAAAAAAGATATTTTCATGGCTAATAAACCAGGGTTCCCACAGTGTAATGAATATGCTGAGAAGCGTATATGTTTATTAAGGCTCCATCACGTACCTAGTACCTACTATGTTTACTTCGTGAAGTTAAAATATTAATTTAATTATTTCTAATATTTGGTTTGAATTTGAGCGACCCCCCGGACCGCACAGTAATTGTATTACTATGGTCCGGGGTAATTCCATCAAATTATAAATGTTTTGTGAACCAAGATTTTTACTCGGAATAAACGTCAATTCATTCATTCATTCATTCATCTTTTGCAATTCCATCAATTCATTCATTTACCTAACAACGGGAAAACCGTTACAAACTGGTGGCAGCGATTTTAAGGACCATAACACGTCTTCGCAAGGTAAGTTTTAATAAACTCACATTACTTTTATGACCTAGATCACTCAGTAGGTACCTGCGAACGATTGGCCATTCATTCTACCGATCTTTAAGCAATTGAAAGAATTAGATAGCTATTTGGAACATTTCGTTAAATTATTATTTTTTTTTTTAGGCATTCTCTCAGGTTAATTTCCATATTGGCTGAACCGACCAACGCTGAGAGTGCCTAATAGTTACAATCACCTTTTTCCAATAATTATATCTTTTGCAATTCCATTAATTCATTCATTTACCTAACAACGGGAAAACCGTTACAGAAGCAAGGGACGAGCGAACTTCAAGGTCTCACAGTGGCAGTTAGGCCGTTCGATTTTTCCAAAGCGTTTCAAAGTTTATTTCATTGTCCTTTTTTATTTCTGACAGCCAAAGAGCTAAATGAAAGTGATTTGTCTAAATTTAATAACTTTTCGTAATTTTGTCATAAGTGGTGCCTACTCAGCGTACATTAAATTCGTTTTCATGTTTATCGTTTACTTCATAAAGAAATGTGATGAATTGGAGGAAGGCGAGTGGACAGAAAATTGCGATCTTCCTCCAACATCTCTTGTCCCGACATATAATATATTGAACATATTATGTTCAACAATTTAGCGAGTGTGAGTTGTTCACCGAAGCAGAAAAAAATCAATATACCTGTTTAATGCATGCTCCTGCTTAAACTAAAATATTCCTCTTAGTCATTTCTATTTCATCTTTCCACCGCCGCTGCATTGATTTTTCCTGTATGGACTGACCTGGAGTGAAAAGGCTCTTAATTGAGGCCTCTAAATTTGATTAAAAGGGGAATAAAACCTTGAGGACATTAGAGTACCCATGACCTATTAGGACCCATGAGTAATCGACTTAGCAGCATTTTCAATCACATCTCCGTGAGTTCAGCCATTTTTAATCGGATCTCACAAGATTTCGAACTGACAGCTGTATCTGAACTGTAGACAAATTTTTTGGAGTAAAACGCTGGAGTACCTGGAAGACGCGACGAGCTGTTTGGCGTAGGCCGGCGAGACAACAAGGGGGCGTCCACTTGCCCAACCAAAGGTAAGACGGCGTATCGTCGACGACAGTAGGAAAGCAACGGTTCGTGTCTCGACGGCAGCCGTACCATTCGACGCCTCCGCCTTCGCGGATGACTTTTTTGACGCCCAGCTGACGATACATAGCCTGCGTGCGCTCCTTTTCCAGTCGCTGAACTTTCCATTGATGGTGCGGACTGGCGAACAGTTCTTTCCCGTTGCCGAATGGCAACTCAGCCATCACCTGAGTCTGTAAAACGACAGATGACGCGTCAATGTGAGAGAATTAACAATTTCAAACGAATCTGATGACAATTCAAGCAAGGCAACAAGCGAGTTTTGGTTTTTTATTCAACAATGAATTTCCACTTCCGTATTTACGATGTAAATGAAAGCACTGTAATCGTCCTAAAATCAAAAACCAGAATGGAGCTTCAGATAAAACTTTCACTAAAGCATACACTATTGCTCAGAATCACTTCCTAATCTGGGTGTCCGTGACCGACTGTGGGTCTAGAGGTATGGCTTTGGTCATTGGCAAAAATAGCCATAGCTCCCTCAATTTTTAACCATGAACTGAAACTCGAAGTCAAACTCAAACTTGAAGTCGAACTCGAACTAGAACTGAAACTTTAACTCAACGCCAAACTCGAACTGAAAGTGACTGAAGTTCGAGTTGAGTTTCAGCTCAAGTTTGTGTTTCAGTTCGAGTTTGAGTTTGACTTTAAGTTCGAGTTTGTGTTTCAGTTAGAGTTTGACTTTAAGTTTCAGTTTGACTTCAAAGTCGAGTTTTACTTCAAGTTTGAGTTTCAGTTCGAGTTTGTCATTGAGTTTGAGTTCGAGTGTCAGTAAGACATTGAGTTTCAGTTCGAGTTTGACTCCGAGGTTCAGTTTGACTTCAAGTTTGAGTTTCAGTTCGAAGTTGAGTTTGACTTCAAGTTCGAGTTTCAGTTTGACATTGACTTCAAGTTTGAGTTTCAGTTTGACATTGAGTTTCAATTCAAATTTGTGTTTCAGTTCGAGTTTAACTTCGAGGTTCAGTTTGAGTTTCAGTTCGAGTTTGACTTTAAGTTCGAGTTTGAGTGTCAGTACTTCATTGAATTTCAAGTCAAGTTTGTGTTTCAATTCGAGTTGGACTTGAAGTTTGAGTTTGACTTGGAGTTTCAGTTCGACTTCAAGTTCGAGTTTGACTTTGACTTCAAGTTTGAGTTTCAGTTCGACATTGAGTTTCAATTCAAGTTTGTGTTTCAGTTCGAGTTTGACGTTGAGTTTCAGTTTCACTTCAAATTCGAGTTTGACTTTAAGTTTGAGTTCGAGTTTCAGTTCGGTAAGAGCGGCGTAAAGGTAGTTGAAAGAGCCTTGTGACCCGGTTTTATCTGGACTTCAAGACATTTCGGGTCTGCCCAGGACGGAAGACAAGTTGATTAAAATTTTCCCGGAAGAAAAATTTCGGAAGTATGTACTGAGTAAGGTCTTGCCGAGACAAACATTTCAGTCCAAGATCTTTGAAAACCAGTGGTGCGTAGATGACACACAATACTTCCATATTTTGAAATGTAAAAGTGTGACACGATTCGATCATATTTTGACTGCTTTTAAGGGTGTTTAGATAAAAAATATCATAAAACTCACTATGCAAATTTTAAAATTCGCCCAAAATGAAAAAACACCACATCTTCGGAATGTAAAAAATATCCATATATTCTGCAAGGTAAAACAAAGATTATAAGACCAAGAAAGCTTAAATCGGTTCATTTTTGTGGCCGGAAAAAAAAAATAAAAAACACTAAAAATGCAAATACATCGGAAGTACTGTGCGTTATCAAAATTTCGATTAAACAAGGTGTTAGGCCTTGCCGAGACAAACGTTTCAGTTCAAGAAATTTGAAAAAAGGTTGAGAATTGAGGGAGTTATGGTCATTTTTGTAAATGACCACAGACGGACACACGGACAGACGGACAGACAGACAGACGGACACTTGTTCAGGAAGTGATTCTAAGTAAATGTGTATAAGAAAAAGTTTGTTCTGAAGCTCCGTTCCGATTCTCGATTTTACGACGATCACAATACTTCCATTTACTCTGTAAATATGGAAGTAACAACATTTTTCCTAGTGAAAAACGCTAATGAAAAGTGTCCTTTTGAATGTGGCGGTTAACCGTATGACGTCACTGTGCGGACGCGACTGCACGTAGTTTCTTAATGTAACGGCAAAAAATCCGTTATCGCCGTCCTATCACAGCATACACACATGAACTCGGATGAGGTTGCACTGGTGTTCACGGGAAGATGACATCACACTGTGTAACCTTGCGGCTGGCCATTTTCCCGCTCGACTTCAAATCTGCGATTTTCACTAAGCCTCCCTCCTCTTTTAATTACCTCTTTTCCGAACCGTCATCCACCATATCACCATTTTCGAAGCCTAACAAGGAATATTATGGCGAAAAAACAGTTCATTTTTACTTCCATATTTACAGAGTAAATGGAAGTATTGTGATCGTCCTAAAATCGAGAATCGGAACGGAGCTTCAGAAAAAACTTTTTCTTATACACATTTACTCAGAATCACTTCCTGAACAAGTGTCTGTGTGTCCGTCTGTCCGTGTGTCCGTCTGTGGTCTTTTACAAAAATGGCCATAACTCCCTCATTTCTCAACCTTTTTTCAAATTTCTTGAATTGAAATGTTTGTCTCGGCAAGACCTAACACCCTGTTTAATCGGAATTCGGATAACGCACAGTACTTCCGATATATTTGCATTTTAAGTGTTTTCTATTTTATTTTTTTCCGGCCACAAAAATGAACCGATTTGAGCGTTCTTGGTCTTAAAATCTTTGTTTTACCTTGCAGAATATGTGGATATTTTTTACATTCCAAAAATGTGGCGTTTTTTCATTTTGGGCGAATTTTAAAATTTTAATAGTGAATTTTTCGATATTTTTGCCCTAAACACCCTTAAAAGCAGTCAAAATATGATCAAATTGTGTCACAATTTTACGTTTCAAAATATGGAAGTATTGTGTGTTATCTACGCACCACTGGTTTTCATGTATGTTCCTCATTCTAGGACGATTACAATAGTTACTTCAGAAAAATTAAACTAAAAACTCGCTGTGCAAATTTTAAAACTCACAACGCACAAAAATTAGAGTTTAGGGATTTCCCCTCTCCAATCGGCAAGACTGCTTACCTTGAGGCCCAGGGCGGATGCCTGTACGTAGAAAGCGTCCGGGAACGGAGCGATGAAGGGGTCCGTCATCTCATGGAGCCGCTCCGTGCGTACAAGTGCCGCATGTTTGCCTCTGACGAGGTCGCACTGATAGCGGCGGCGGGCGTCCCCCTCGGCGCCGGCGGATCCGAGCGTAGCGGCCTCGTAGCGGATCGTCCACTCGCGAGAGTTGATGTGAGCGCGGAGACAGCTGACGGGCGGAGCGGCCTTGAACGTAGCGGCGACTATGCCGACCTGCGGGTTCTGGCGGCTGCTCTGCGACAGGAGCCTCATCATCCGCGACAGCGTCCGCTTCGTGTGGATCCGCGACGAGTCGGGCATGAAGAGGACGTGCGGGGTGCGGATCTGGAGCAACGGGTTCCGCGCGTCGAACGGATTGCCGAGCGACGGCGCCAGGCGGACGGCTGCGACGTTGCGGAGGAGATGCGACTCGCCGCTACTGTTGACGAGCGGCAACGGCGGATACGGCGCCGCCTCGGACACGATGAGGATCCGCACGCCGCCGTACGTAGAGGCGATCGATCGCACCGTGTTGGCGATATCGTTGTCGAATTGCTCGAACGCCCGAATGACGACGGTCACGTTGCCGACGATTGCGTCGTCCTCGTCGCTGGCGGACGGTCGACGCCGCTCGGCCGCCGTCGGCTTAACGCCGCGACTGGCGGATCGCTCGTTCGACCGAGCGCCGCCGTTGCCAGCCAATAGCGTCCAAATGAAGTAGAGAGCGACCACGTTCAACAGGACGGCGGCGGTGGCCAGCCAGCGGGCTAATCTGATCCGCATGTGTCCGCTACGTCGTCAGCGGCCGCGTCGGCGCTCCCATCAAAGCGGCTTCGGTGAAATTGTCGCTCGGTCGAGTGAAAAATCGTCGGCGACGATAATTATTAATTATACTGAAGATAATATTCGGACCGGGCGGATCCGGTCATCAAGTGACGCCCATCGTCCACTACCGAGCCGACGTCACGTCAGCAAGAGGCAATGTCGTGGGAAACGCTGCTGAAGACAAATTTCGGTTAATTGCCGATTTTCATTATGTAGGTACTTACTGAATCAGTATTAATGGTCTTGATACATGATCATCGTCAATCACCATCGCAGTACACGAGGGCGTCCATCGTTCGCGTCGACATCGTCGCCGATTTCGGGGAGAATCAACAATCTAGGAGGGACTCCCTGCTGCAGGGAGGGATTACGAACAACGACCAGGGTTTCCACACAGGGGAAAAAGTTCCCCCCACAATGAGTAAATTTTCCCCTCCTTTCTCCTCGAATTCCACAATTATCCCCTTCTCTCATGGCTAGAAAACATTCAAAGTGCTAATTAGCACTTCAATTAGCATTCAAAGTGCTAATTAGCACTCCATATTTATATGGAAGTAAAAATCATGGAAGCTAACGCCTGCGTAAGAATTTTAGACGTGAAGCGACATTGTGCTAAACCTGTTCGACGTTAAATACGGAATCTCGAACCTGACAACAACAGCAACTGCCCTCTGTCGTGGCCCATTTCCAAAACGTGTCACTCCGCTCTCAAACAACAACAACTACTACTGTCGCGGTTGCCAAACTATTTTCACTATTGCAAGTTATTCCGGCATCCGATTCAATAATATTAATAATAATTTTATCGGACAATATTAAAACGTTTGCTCACTGACTGCGCAATGGCTGAATGATTAAGATCCAGCGAAAAAAACTGTTCCCAGCCACGTGAAGATCATTTTTTAAAGGTGAGTTACTTACCTGCTTGTACGTGGTTTGTCAAATTTGCCAATGTAAAAGTCAGATTCATAAAAAAACACTGCTAATTAGTGACATGGGTCGTTATTTTCATGATCATACGAGGAGCCCTGCTAATTCTGTCAGAAAGTTCTTTTTTCGGTTTACGAAACTCTAGTTTCGTCCAGAAAGGGCGAATCTCAACTTGGAATTTTCCCAAAATAAGGAAGATCGTTTTATCAATTTTCGAGGATGCTATAGGTAGCATCGCAATTTTAAATGCACAACAAAAAGGCCTCTTATCAAAATTGGAAACGTATGTTGTGACTGACTTTCTCTCGGGTAGAAAGCACCAGAGTGAAGTTAGCAACGGTCAACTGCGTGTTTTTTTTTTCTAAATTTTCGGACTCTAGGGACGTCTAGGAACATATTTATGGCAATTTTAAAATTGTGCCACCAGTCATACAGTCCGTACAGCTCGTTGCTGACTGTTCCTTCACACATTCCTAATACAGATCAGGTGACCTCCAAGACAGACCAGTGGTGCGTAGATAACACCCAATACTTCCATATTTTGGAACGTAAAATTGTGACACAATTTGATCATATTTTGACTGCTTTTAAGGGTGTTTAGGTCAAAAAAATAAAAAAATTCACTATTAAAATTTCAAAATTCGCCCAAAATAAAAAAACGCCAGTTTTTCAGGACATAAAAAATATCCACATATTCTGCAAGGTAGGTAAAAGAAAGATTTTAAGACCAAGAACGCTCAAATCGATTCATTTTTGTGACCGGAAAAAAATAAAATAGAAAACACTAAAAATGCAAATATATCGGAAGTACTGTGCGTTATCCGAATTTTGATTGAACAGGGTGCTAGGTCTTGCCGAGACAAACATTTCAGTTCAAGAAATTTGAAAAAAGGTTGAGAATTGAGGGAGTTATGGTCATTTTTATAATGACCACGGACGGACTAACGGACACACAGACACTTGTTGAGGAAGTGATTCTGAGTAAATGTGTATAAGAAAATGTTTTTTCTGAAGCTCCGTTCCGATTCTCGATTTTAGGACGATCACAATACTTCCATTTACTCTGTAAATATGGAAGTAAAAAACATCCCTCATCAGTCCAATTCGACATACTCATCAGTCAAACGCTAATCAAGCAAGATATTTTAAAGCCTACCTACTTATCCGAGAAGGTGTTGGATACACCAAGGTGTTTAATCCTAAGGCGTACAACTGGTGGCACTGGTGTTACTGGTGGCACAATTCTTGTACAGCCAGAAATGTGTTCCAAGACGTCCCTAGAGACCAATTAGTTAGAAAAGAACTGCTGCTAACTTCACTAAGCTGTAGAAAGCAGTACACTAAAATAGCTTCAGAGTTCAGTTCCTCCCAAACCATGAAAAACGGAGTTCCTCAGGGTACAGTGCTTGGGCCTACCCTATTTTTAATTTACATAAATAGCTTATGCTCCCTTCAAATTGATGGGGACATAGGCCCGTATTCGCAACACTTCCTAGGCATAGGGGCCGCTCGATGCGCCAGCACTTCCTTAGCACATTTTATTGGTCATTTTCAAAGAACAAACATTCCGTATCCATAAAACTCGCATGGTATGGAGACGATCCCAGCAACTTGATACTGTCAATCGCAACCTCGATTTTCGAGGTCCCAATTTCAAGGTTGCTCACTTGCTACCTTAAAATTGGAACCTCGAAATCGTGTTTGCGATTGACAGTACCTAGGTTGCTGTTCCCGTCTCCATACCATGCGAGTTTTATGAATACGGAATGTTTGTTTTTTTGAAATTGACCAATAAAATATGCAAAGGAAGTGCTGACGCATCGAGCGGCTCCTTATGCCTAGGAAGTGTTGTGAATATGGCCCTTAGGGCCGCTTTATCAATTGACAGTTATCCAAAAACTGATAGCTAATCTCTTGGCTACAAATTTCTCGGAGACACAGCCTATGCGCATCCACCCAAAAATCACCCTGAAATTAGTGGCCAAGAGATTAGCTATCAGTTTTTGGATAACTGACAATTGATAAAGCCGCCCTTAATCTCTTTTGCAGACGACACCTGTATCAAAATTTCTTCTACTTCCTGGCCAAGCATTGTACCCCGCGCTGTCTTTGTAGTATTGTACCGAAAGAAAGAAAGGTAGCCTTTTCCTTCCTTCGGCCGAAAATCTTTGTTTCGACCGAAATGATGATAATGCAGTTGCGATCCTGGGACCTCTTGCTCCAAAAGCGGATGTCCAAGCCACTGGACTACGGGGCGACCGTCTCTCGAATTATTAATTTACCGCGGGTTTCGATTGGAGGCTCAGTGTTGGGTTTTCTGCCGACTCAATTTTCCATGTTGTCCCAGTATTATGAATCATTCTAGTGAAAATATTCTCACTTTGAACCTCGACAAAACGAATTCTCTTTGTTTTTCACTCAGTGATAGAGGAGTACGAAATTATTCGATGTCCATAAAAGTTCATAGTACAGATAATTGAAGGGGTCACCTCAAAAACGTTCTAAGTGACAATTTGCAAATTGTTCAGGATAGCCGAAAAAAGAAAAAAAAATTATAATAGGTATCTCCACTCCGAATGTTCTAACTTCAGGCTTGTAAATCAGTAGTACCAACTGATCTCTGGGGGGTAAAAAAATTTACCTAGATCGGCACATCCTATACAACGTTTTTGCTTGAAAAAATACGTTTCTCAAAAAATGTCACTTACAACTTTTTTGAGGCGACCCATTCAATTGTCCAGATGACTGAACATGCCCACAAATGAGTATGTCGGCAGAAACGAAGTATTTAGGCATCCTGATTGATGATAAACTTGAATGGGCCCCTCACATAACTGGCCTGGGAAAACAAATTCGTAACTCGGCGTACATTTTCTGCAGACTCAGGAATGCGTTGTCTTTTAATTTATTAAAAACAATCTACAATTAATCCATTACTTATTAATAATCCATTCAATTTTGACTTTTGGAATAATTACATGGGGCAGTGGGTTAGATACGCATCTAAATAAAAATCTAAATCTAATCTAAATACCGCCCAAAAATCTGTTTTAAAAATTTTGTTGAAAAAACCTGCCATATACCTAACTTGATTCCAACATTTTCAATATACCTGCCATATACCTAACTTGATTCCAACATTTTCAATTTCAAACTGCTAAATTCTTCCTCATAAAGAATCACTTACTTTTGCCTACTGAACGAATGCCATTTACAACTCGATCTCCCAAGTGCCCTATCCACGTACTAAAGTGGGGCAAAAACATAGCCCCTATGTTGGACCACATCGTCTAAATCGACTGCCTGGTGAAATCCATGATGGAAATTCTTTTCTAACAAAACTGAAGTTCCTAAAAGAATGGTTTTGGACTAAATGGCAAGATGACCAGGATCAGCAATAAATTTTATCAGCTTTATTTGTTTTAAAAATTCTTCATTATCGCTCGACGTATATACTCTCTTTTATTCTTTCTCCGATATTCCCTCTTCTATTCCTATTTTGTCCTGTACCCATTAATGACTAATTGCTAGAAATACCCACGCTCAGGCTTTGCCTTGTGGGATTCTCCGTCACTATTGTTTGTTCTTATACCTATCCAGTGTGTTTCATGTTTACTTATATTGTTCTTGATTCGCTTTAGTTATACCTAAGTGAATGCCTGTTTTGTTTGTAACAACCTATATTCCGTTGGAGAATTGAAAAAAAAATCGACTTGAGTAACCAGTTTTTTGGAGTTGGTTAAAAATTGAAACAATTAGTTTATTCGTAGTTTGTAGCAATTTCTTCAATTTCTCACTAATAACTCAGCATACATATTTTTTAATACGTTACAATCCAACTTTTCAGCCTGGATACCAGCCGGGGAACCGTTACAGGAACGTCCCAAAACAAACATGATGAGTGGAAGCAGTATTGTTCCATTGATGGTAGTGGTCGCTTCCTTCTGGACGATCTCAACCGACGCCATCATGTTCAAACTTCAGCCCAACACTCAGAAATGCCTTCGTGAAGAATTGAGGAAGAATCACCTTATGGTGGGCGAGTTTGAAGTCACACATGTCCCTGGGCAGAAAGTGGATTATATTGTAAGTGTTGTGTTTCGGACGTTGCTTTCATGTGAATTGTCGAGGATCGACCCGTTGTTCAATTTTGTGCAGTCAGATATCAGGGTTTGGGTCTTCAGAAAAACTCCTTCTCTTCTGCCGAGCTTTCGAAAAATGATATTTTCTTCATAAGGGCCTATAACGACCAAAAGTCACGGTCAACAATATGGCACATTCATTCTGTCGATTTAAAAAAAAAAAAAACACAACAAGACTAGCATTATTTAACAAACATTATTTTTATAAACCGACTTGGATTCAGGTCTATTCAGTCGCATTATGACCACTGTCTGATTTTTGGGGGGTGATGTCCATAATTCTAAAACAATAAAAAAATTTAAAAATTTTGTCAGGCCTGACAAAATATTTTTCCAAATTTGTCAATTGTCTTACAATCATGGACATCACCCCCCAAAAATCAGACAGTGGTCATAATGTGACTGAATAGACCTGTCTCCAAGTAGGTTTATAAAAATAATGGTTTGTTAATTAATGCTAGTCTTGTTTTTTTTTTTATTTTTTTTTTTTTTTATTGACTGAGTTTTATGAATGTGCCATATTTTTGACTGTGACTTGGTTGTTATGGGCCCTGATGAAGAAAATATGTTTCGAAAGCTCGGCAAAAGAGACCTATTAAACCTATGTTAACCTATTAAAAGTCGCACTGTTCACTCAACTAGATTCATGGAAATTTTATATTTTCTTCAACATTCTTCTTTTCAGATAAGTTAGGCTCAGCGTTTGAGCAATTTATGTTCCAAAACTAGTGATAAAGGTTAACTATAATATAACTATAATGGATAATCTGATCTTCAGGTAACGGACTCAAAACGCGAGATCCTCTCGCAAAACACTGACATCGACAAAGGACGTTTCACAGTGGTTGTTGAGTCGCACGATTCGTATGAAATATGCTTCAGATCCACTGTTCCTCCAGGTGAGTACAACAGATGGCAAACATATGTTTTTATTTCCGTACTTACGAAGTAAATGAAACCGTTGTAATTGCCCTAAAATCGAAAATCGGATCGGAGCTTCAGAAATTTTTTCCTTTACAACCAGTGGGGCGTTCGTATATGGCACACAATACTTCCATGCTTCAATGCTTACATTTTTGACACACTTCGATTACATATTGACTACTTTAGAGTCTGTTTAGATCAGAAACTCATTAGGCCAATTTTAAAATTCGCCTAAAAACAAGAATTTTATTGGAATACAAACCAGAGGTGCGCAGATAACACACAATACTTCCATATTTTGAAACGCAAAATTGAGACACAATTTGTTCATATTTTGACTGCTTTTAAGGGTGTTTAGGCCAAAAATATCAAAAAATTCACTATTAAAATTTTAAAATTCGCCAAAAATAAAAATACAATACATTATTGGAATATAAAAAATATCCACATATTCTGCAAGGTAAAACAAAGATTTTAAGACCAAGAACGCTCAAATCGGTTCATTTTTGTGGCCGGAAAAAAATAAAATAGAAAACACTAAAAATGCAAATATATCGGAAGTACTGTGCGTTATCAAAATTTCAATTGAACAGGGTGTCAGGTCTTGACGAGACAAAAATTTCAGTTCAAGAAATTTGAAAAAAGGTTGAGAAATGAGGGAGTTATGGCCATTTTTGTAAATGACCACAGACGGACAGACGGACACACAGACACTTGTTCAGGAAGTGATTCTGAGTAAATGTGTATAAGAAAAAGTTTTTTCTGAAGCTCCGTTCCGATTCTCGATTTTAGGACGATCACAATACTTCCATTTACTCTGTAAATATGGAAGTAAAAATACTCGGAGTAAAATTGGCTATAACCAACTTATAAATAAGAGATTTTTTCCATACCTCTCATCCGATTTTGAATTTTAGGACGATCACAATACCTACTTGACTCAAGTTCTACGTAAACATGGAATGTAGAAATACGATTTTTGAAACTCATATTGCATGATTAGTTCAAAATTTTATTAAATCTTCGAGCACTCAAATTGGTTTATTTCAGAGGACAATGCGCGATCAAATAGAAAAATATATAATTATATTTATTCGAAAAATATTTATTTGATAATTGTGATTTTTTCCGTTTAATGATAACCAATTATAATCAAACTTCAATTTGAAATGAAAATCAAACTTGAACTCGAACTGAAACTCATAATCGAACTTCAATTTGAAATGAAAATCGAACTTGAAATGAAACTGAAACTCATAATCGAACGTCGATTTGAAATAGCAATCAAACTGAAACTCATAATCAAACTTCAATTTGAAATGAAAATCAAACTTGAACTCGAACTGAAACTCATAATCAAACTTCAATTTGAAATGAAAATCGAACTAAAACTCATAATCAAACTTCAATTTGAAGTGAAAATTGAACTGAAACTCATAATCAAACTTCAATTTGAAACGAAAATCGAACTGAAACACATAATCAAACGTCAAATTGAAATGAAAATCAAACTAAAACTCATAATCAAACTTCAATTTGAAGTGAAAATTGAACTGAAACTCATAATCAAACTTCAATTTGAAACGAAAATCGAACTGAAACTCATAATCAAACGTCAATTTGAAGTGAAAATTGAACTGAAACTCATAATCAAACTTCAATTTGAAGTGAAAATTGAACTGAAACTCATAATCAAACTTCAATTTGAAACGAAAATCGAACTGAAACTCATAATCAAACTTCAATTTGAAGTGAAAATTGAACTGAAACTCATAATCAAACTTCAATTTGAAACGAAAATCGAACTGAAACACATAATCAAACGTCAAATTGAAATGAAAATCAAACTAAAACTCATAATCAAACTTCAATTTGAAGTGAAAATTGAACTGAAACTCATAATCAAACTTCAATTTGAAACGAAAATCGAACTGAAACTCATAATCAAACGTCAATTTGAAGTGAAAATTGAACTGAAACTCATAATCAAACTTCAATTTGAAACGAAAATTGAACTGAAACTCATAATCAAACTTCAATTTGAAGTGAAAATTGAACTGAAACTCATAATCAAACTTCAATTTGAAACGAAAATCGAACTGAAACTCATAATCAAACGTCAATTTGAAGTGAAAATTGAACTGAAACTCATAATCAAACTTCAATTCGAAGTGAAAAACGAACTGAAACTCATAATCAAACTTCAATTTGAAACGAAAATCGAACTGAAACTCATAATCAAACGTCAATTTGAAGTGAAAATTGAACTGAAACTCATAATCAAACTTCAATTCGAAGTGAAAAACGAACTGAAACTCATAATCAAACTTCAATTTGAAACGAAAATCGAACTGAAACTCATAATCAAACGTCAATTTGAAGTGAAAATTGAACTGAAACTCATAATCAAACTTCAATTTGAAACAAAAATCGAACTGAAACTCATAATCAAACGTCAAATTGAAATGAAAATCAAACTAAAACTCATAATCAAACTTCAATTCGAAGTGAAAAACGAACTGAAACTCATAATCAAACTTCAATTTGAAGTGAAAATTGAACTGAAACTCATAATCAAACTTCAATTTGAAACGAAAATTGAACTGAAACTCATAATCAAACTTCAATTTGAAGTGAAAATTGAACTGAAACTCATAATCAAACTTCAATTTGAAACGAAAATCGAACTGAAACTCATAATCAAACGTCAATTTGAAGTGAAAATTGAACTGAAACTCATAACCAAACGTCAATTCGAAATGAAAATTGAACTGAAACTCATAATCAAACTTCAATTTGAAACGAAAATCGAACTGAAACTCATAATCAAACGTCAATTTGAAGTGAAAATCGAACTGAAACTCATAACCAAACGTCAATTTGAAATGAAAATTGAACTGAAACCCATAATCAAACTTCAATTCGAAACGAAAATCGAACTGAAACTCATAATCAAACGTCAATTTGAAGTGAAAATTGAACTGAAACTCATAATCAAACTTCAATTTGAAACGAAAATCGAACTGAAACTCATAATCAAACGTCAATTTGAAGTGAAAATTGAACTGAAACTCATAATCAAACTTCAATTTGAAACGAAAATCGAACTGAAACTCATAATCAAACGTCAATTTGAAGTGAAAATTGAACTGAAACTCGTAATCAAACTTCAATTTGAAACGAAAATTGAACTGAAACTAATAATCAAACGTCAATTTGAAGTGAAAATTGAACTGAAACTCATAATCAAACTTCAATTTGAAACGAAAATCGAACTGAAACTCATAATCAAACTTCAATTTGAAACGAAAATCGAACTGAAACTCATAATCAAACGTCAATTTGAAGTGAAAATTGAACTGAAACTCATAATCAAACTTCAATTTGAAACGAAAATTGAACTGAAACTCATAATCAAACGTCAATTTGAAGTGAAAATTGAACTGAAACTCATAATCAAACTTCAATTTGAAACGAAAATCGAACTGAAACTCATAATCAAACGTCAATTTGAAGTGAAAATTGAACTGAAACTCATAATCAAACTTCAATTTGAAACGAAAATCGAACTGAAACTCATAATCAAACGTCAATTTGAAGTGAAAATTGAACTGAAACTCATAATCAAACTTCAATTTGAAACGAAAATCGAACTGAAACTCATAATCAAACGTCAATTTGAAGTGAAAAACGAACTGAAACTCATTATCAAACTTCAATTTGAAACGAAAATCGAACTGAAACTCATAATCAAACGTCAATTTGAAGTGAAAATTGAACTGAAACTCATAATCAAACTTCAATTTGAAACGAAAATCGAACTTGAACTCGAACTGAAACTCATAATCAAACGTCAATTTGAAGTGAAAATTGAACTGAAACTCATAATCAAACTTCAATTTGAAGTGAAAATTGAACTGAAACTCATAATCAAACTTCAATTTGAAACGAAAATCGAACTGAAACTCATAATCAAACGTCAATTCGAAGTGAAAATTGAACTGAAACTCATAATCAAACTTCAATTTGAAACGAAAATCGAACTGAAACTCATAATCAAACGTCAATTTGAAGTGAAAATTGAACTGAAACTCATAATCAAACTTCAATTTGAAACGAAAATCGAACTGAAACTCATAATCAAACGTCAATTTGAAGTGAAAATTGAACTGAAACTCATAATCAAACTTCAATTTGAAGTGAAAATTGAACTGAAACTCATAATCAAACTTCAATTTGGAACGAAAATCGAACTGAAACTCATAATCAAACGTCAATTTGAAGTGAAAATTGAACTGAAACTCATAATCAAACTTCAATTCGAAGTGAAAAACGAACTGAAACTCATAATCAAACTTCAATTTGAAACGAAAATTGAACTGAAACTCATAATCAAACTTCAATTTGAAACGAAAATCGAACTGAAACTCATAATCAAACTTCAATTTGGAACGAAAATCGAACTGAAACTCATAATCAAACGTCAATTTGAAGTGAAAATTGAACTGAAACTCATAATCAAACTTCAATTTGAAACGAAAATCGAACTGAAACTCATAATCAAACGTCAATTTGAAGTGAAAAACGAACTGAAACTCATAATCAAACTTCAATTTGAAACGAAAATCGAACTGAAACTCATAATCAAACGTCAATTTGAAGTGAAAATTGAACTGAAACTCATAATCAAACTTCAATTCGAAACGAAAATCGAACTGCAACTCATAATAAAACTTCAATTTGAAATGAAAATCGAACTGAAACTCATAATCAAACTTCAATTTGAAATGAAAATCGAACTAAAACTCATAATCAAACGTCAATTTGAAATGAAAATCGACCTAAAACTCATAAACAAACTTCAATTTGAAATGAAAATCGAACTAAAACTCATAATCAAACTTCATTTTGAAATGAAAATTGAACTGAAACTCATAATCAAACGTCAATTTGAAATGAAAATCGATCTAAAACTCATAAACAAACTTCAATTTGAAATGAAAATCGAACTAAAACTCATAATCAAACTTCATTTTGAAATGAAAATTGAACTGAAACTCATAATCAAACTTCAATTTGAAATGAAAATTGAACCGAAACTCATAATCAAACGTCAATTTGAAATGAAAATCGAACTTAAACTCATAACCAAACGTCAATTTGAAATGAAAATTGAACTGAAACTCATAATCAAACTTCAATTTGAAATGAAAATCAAGCTAAAACTCATAAACAAACTTCAATTTGAAATGAAAATCGAACTAAAACTCATAATCAAACTTCATTTTGAAATGAAAATTGAACTGAAACTCATAATCAAACTTCAGTTTGAACTGAAAATTGAACAGAAACTCATAATCAAACTTCAATTTGAAACGAAAATCGAACTGAAACTCATAACCAAACGTCAATTTGAAATGAAAATTGAACTGAAACTCATAATCAAACTTCAATTTGAAATGAAAATCGAGCTAAAACTCATAAACAAACTTCAATTTAAAATGAAAATTGAACCCAGTGGTGCGTAGATAACACACAATACTTCCATATTTTGGAACGTAACATTGTGACACAATTTGATCATATTTTGACTGCTTTTGAAAGTGTTTAGGTCAAAAATATCAAAAAATTCAGTATTAAAATTTTAAAATTCGCCCAAAATGAAAAAACGCCACATTTTCGGAATGTAAAAAATATCCACATATTCTGCAAGGTAAAACAAAGATTTTAAGACCAAGAATGCTCAAATCGGTTCATTTTTGCGGCCGGAAAAAAATAAAACCAGTGGTGCGTAGATAACACACAATACTTCCATATTTTGAAACGTAAAATTGTGACACAATTTGATCATATTTTGACTGCTTTTAAGGGTGTTTAGGCCAAAAATATCGAAAAATTCACTATTAAAATTTTAAAATTCGCCCAAAATGAAAAAAACGCTACATTTTCGGAATGTAAAAAATATCCACATATTCTGCAAGGTGAAACGAAGATTTTGAGACCAAGAACGCTCAAATCGGTTCATTTTTGTGGCCGGAAAAAAATAAAATAGAAAACACTAAAAATGCAAATATATCGGAAGCACTGTGCGTTATCCAAATTCCGATTAAACAGGGTGTTAGGTCTTGCCGAGACAAACATTTCAGTTCAAGAAATTTGAAAAAAGGTTGAGAAATGAGGGAGTTATGGCCATTTTTGTAAATGACCACAGACGGACAGACGGACACACGGACAGACGGACAGACGGACACACGGACACACGGACACACAGACACTTGTTCGGGAAGTGATTCTGAGTAAATGTGTATAAGAAAAAGTTTTTTCTGAAGCTCCGTTCCGATTCTCGATTTTAGGACGATCACAATACTTCCATTTACTCCGTAAATATGGAAGTAATAGAAAACACTAAAAATGCAAATGTCTCGGAAGTACTGTGCGTTATCCAAATTCCGTTTAACAGGGTGTTAGGTCTTGCCGAGACAAACATTTCAGTTCAAGAAATTTGAAAAAAGGTTGATAAATGAGGGAGTTATGGCCATTTTTGTAAATGACCACAGACGGACAGACAGACAGATGGACAGACGGACACACGGACAGACGGACACACAGACACTTGTTCAGGAAGTGATTCTGAGTAAATGTGTATAAGAAAAAGTTTTTTCTGAAGCTCCGTTCCGATTCTCGATTTTAGGACGATCACAATACTTCCATTTACTCTGTAAATATGGAAGTAAAAATATCCACGTATTCTGCAAGTTAGAACAATGATTTCAAGACCAAGAACGCTGAAATCGGTTCGTATTTGTGGCCAGAACAAAATAGAAAAGAAAATAGATAGAAAGAGAAAAATAGAAGATAAACTGGATGTTTGTCTCATTAAGACCTATCACCCTGTTTAACCAAAATGAATCTCACACAGTACTTCCGATTAATTAGCAATTTTAGTGTTTTCTATCTTACGTTTTTCTGGCTACAGATTTTGAGCGTTCTTGGCCTTAAAATCTTTGTCATAACTTGCAGAATACGTGGATATTTTTTATTTTCCAATAACTTGACGTATTTTACATTTTAGGCTAGTTTTAAAATTGGCATAGTGAGTTTCTTGAGATTTTTTATTCAAACAACCTTCAAAATGTATTCAAATTGGGACAAAAATTTGGGCATGTTTTGTGTGTTATCTACGTACAATTGGTTTTTGTACGATTTTGAACAATTTGATCAAACCCAGCCAGCCAACCCAGGACCATTGATTGAATCAAATCTTTCCGAGACTCAGAGCCGGTTTTGTCAATTCATTTAAAGCTAGATTAATTCAAGGACGCTTGCTCTACATTTCACCTGGGATATACTTTTATTGACCGTCATACTGAAAATTTCTCTTGAATTAGTTAATGCAAGCTACCTCTGGATAAATCTAGCTTCAAATGAATTGAAAAACCGGCCCTCAACCAGGTGCTCTTCTTTCTTGACTGTTGCATTATCCCTTAAATTTAACCAAAAACCAAGCCAAGCTGCATTGGTTCCCCAACTGTTCTATGCTTGCTGGGTAAACCTATGCAAGGCCCACTTGCAGGCTGATTTTTGAAAATCTCTCGCGGTTACCTGCACCTAACGTGTGCGCTTGTTTTCAGAAATAAGAGGAGTTCCTCAGGATGTGTCCTTCAATTCGAAATTGGATGAAGAAGGAAAGGGCTACGAAACGGTATGTGTCAGCAAGTTGGCATTTGTTCAGAATATTTCAGCTCATTCATTCACGGCCGGTTCATCAAATCTCTTGCTAAATCTTGTTTTAGGTGTATCTAGATTTAATTCTAATCTTGTATCTAGTTGGTCCTAACTTCTCGACAGAACCCTACCTTAATTTTAAATGTCAGTAAAACAGCTGTTGAAGTGAGAAAAATTCGTGTTTTTAAGTTTAAATGTGCAACACAGGCTTGTGAGATATCATTTTCTCTAGATTTTTTAATGCTGGTCCAAATGCATTGATAAACCGGCCCTTATACTGAAATTCCTTTTGAACAAGAGCAGTCATTTCCACACTCCGGTTATCAATCCGTTCATCAATTTTGTTCTCAGATGGGCGAAGCTCAGAAGATGAAGCCAATGGAAATCGAGTTGAAGAAACTTGAAGTTCTTTCCGAATCGATTGTTCAAGAGTTTGGAGAGATGAGGTCGCGCGAGATTCAAATGAGCGATACAAACGGTAAACCTGAAGTTCATTGTGGCCTTCATTTTCAATGAAATTACATTTTTTGCTTGAAAAGGCATCTCATCCGTTTGATATCGATAAGGTGCAGAAAACATCCCGTAATTTTTTTTATGGATACAATCTTAGAAATGTTGATGATTTTTTTGGAGAGTAATCCCTGTGATGTAATAAAATGAGAAGAAAATTGAGGTCTATCTAGACAGGCCTTAAGTGAGATGTCAATGCAAGAGATTGCGCTGCGTTGGTCCTACCAAAATTAGAAAACCAGTGATGCGCTGAAAACACACTATACTTCCACTTTCCGATACATACATTTTTGACAGTTTTTTTTTTTTTTTACTGCTTTTGAGGCTGTTTGGGTTAAAAATATCAAAAAACTCGTAATGCAAATTTTAAAAAAAGGCAAAAATTAAAATACGTCAAGTTATTGGACTATAAAAAATATCCACGTATTCTGCAAGGTAAAATAATGATTTCATAACCAAGAATGCTCAAATCTAATTTTCGGTTGAATGAAATCAGCCTCATAGGTCCAGGCTCCAACGTATGGAAGTATCATGTGTTATCCTCGCACCACTGGTTAAGTATGGTAGCGAAAATAAGACGGTTCATAGTTTAAACGTTACTGTAAATGTGTTGTGATCTTTTCCTTATCGCTTTTGTTTGCAGAATCGACCAACTCACGAGTTCTCTACCTGAGCATTTTTAGCATGTGCTGCCTGCTGTGTCTTTCCATTTGGCAAGTCCTCTACCTTCGTAAATACTTCAAATCGCGAAAACTAATTGAATAGTCATTTTCTGTTCAATAAATTTATTAATAAATGTTAATAAAAGTTTATTCAATTTTTTGAGCGACGATTCCTACCCTCAACCGCTCGGTTTCTTAGCTTACAGACGGGAAATTATTTGGCCAATGAGACAAGTTTATAGATCAACTGAGTGAGTGTATTCATTTTTATTTCTAAATTGTTCTCAACATTATATTGCTCTTTTAGACTCTTCTTTAACCAGTCATGTTATTATTTCGAGGAAAATAAGAAATATCCACGTATTCTGCAAGGTAAAACAAAGATTCAAAAGGTCGTCCATTTTTGAGGCCATAAAAAACTTGTATGTAGATAACACCCAATACTTCCATATTGTGATGCACACTTTTTTGACACAATTTGACTATATTCTTAACTACTTGTGAGGCTGTTTAGGTCAGAAAATTTGAAAAAAAAACTCACAATGCAAAACTCGGGTAAAATCGAAATACGGCTAGTTATCGGAGTATAAAGAATATATCGTCGTGTAAGGACCCGCATCACACATCTAAGAATTTGGCAGTTTTTAGGTAAAACGTGATGTTTACTCTCTGTGCCTCAATAATGCTCGGTTTCAGATTCGCTAAACTCGTCGTGGAACCCGCTGAAATATCCCTTAGATACGCTTGGATACCTATGTTAATGCATTAGAAAAAAATTAATTTTCCTTTCTCCTGAAAAGTTGTCAAATGTTAGATGTGTGATGCGGGTTCTTACACGACGATATACGCATTCAGAAGGGAAAACAAATATTTTAAGGGCCACTTTATCAATTGTCGGTTATCCAATAACTCATAGCTAATCACCAGGCCACTAATTTCATGGTGATTTTTGGGTGGATGCGCATAGGCTGTGTCTCCGAGAAATTTGTAGCCAAGAGATTAGCTATTAGTTATTGGATAACCGACAATTGATAAAGCCAGCCTAAGACCAAGAACGCCCAAATCGGTTTTCATTTTGTGGCCAGGATAAAATACAATAAAAAAACACTAAAGGAAGCAGTATGAGTAATTCGAATTCCAGTTTAGCAGGTCTTACAAACATCCCAGTTCAAGGAATTTGAAAAAAAAAACTCGAAAAATATTTGATTGAGAGAAGTTTTATAATCTGGATTTTCATCCAATAAGACCTTGGTACCCGTTTTCTTTTTTAATTTCTTTGTTTTGCATTGCATTGAGTTACGGTTAGGTGTATAAAATTTATATTATATTTTATTTATTTATATTATATATTAATTATATTTATTATAATTATTATTTACATGATCACAAGTTGTCATGGAATCGGTTAATGGAATAACACCAGCGACATTGCCCTGATTGATAATAATTCAAAACTTGGGCACATTCTTAGTTCGTCTAATATCGTCTCTTGTGAGTTGATGTTATCATATTGTCGGAAGATTTCATCTGGACAGAAGCCCAAACATGATCTGAAAAAAGACGAATTTTTGGATAGTAAGTTGAAAATGTTGTCGACGCCCGACGCCCGGGTATTCAGGTCATTGATGGGGGGGGGGGGGGTCGAAAGAGACCCAACAGGCTTTGCACTGCCTCGCACGCTTTTTGTGGAAAACCGGGAGTTTTTCTCAGTTTCGTTCCTTATACTAAACCGATGTTGACCAGGCAAGGCCAAGAAAAAAATGCTCTAACCTACCCAGAAATCTTCATTGTTTACATTTCAAATGGTGTCGAATCTGTTAGAGCTCTGTTAGTGAAGCCAACAAGAATTTACCGCTTTCTGACAGAAAACCTGAATCAAGGCGAGCCAAGGTGACAAGCTGCCGATACGCTAAACAATTACTCACCTTATATGGAAGGGTAAGCGCTGCTGATCAATGTATTGTTCAGGTAGTTGAAAGCATACGTCTGGATATGGAAGGTTTTTCCTCCAGCTGCTAGATTGCATCGATCGTTAGGCCTCGCTAGAAAGCAGACAGTGTAAACGGACAGTTCCAGTTCAGGACTTGTGCCAACAAACATGCTCCCGGCTGGTTTCAGCAATCCATTCCAGGCGTACTTCAGCTTGATGATACCACCTCTCTGGAAAATAACGTAATGTAAACAACAAGTGGAAAATTATTGAGACCGCAAATAATACAAGGTACTGCTCAATTTTCGATTAGTTTTGTGCGTATTTGACCACTGGGTAGCTTCCCTGTCACAAAAAGCAGCTAATTGAGCCAATGATTTCGATGAGAGACAAACCTTCTTGGGAAATTCAATCTTTTTTGTCCAGCCGTAATAATTCAAACGTCTAGAAGATTCCTCGTGAGAAAAGAACAGCCAATTATGCAGGCCAGATACTTGGCCTTTTTTGAATTCACCAAGGAAGATGTGTTCAAATGCTGACGAGCCCCTTTTTCCACTATAGCGGGGGTAGATGGTGAACCAGATTTTTTTGAGAAAGTTTGAAAACTGTTCCTGCGACTTGGGTGCCATACCTGTAAACGGTAAGGTAGAAAATAATTTTATACCCCGAATTCTTTTTTTTCTGTTAGGTTAATCAATAAATAAAAAAAATCCAACATTTTTTGGCAGTTTTTGAGATTTTGGTTTGCCTTTTTTTTTTTTTAAAGAATTTGAACATGGGCCAACTTGATCGAGTTTCTCATTGAGATGCCTGGGCGATTGTTCATTTCAACAGTTGGCCCCAATCCTATTAAATGCACCCTTGTGAACGCGCAAATCGGTTCCATTTTTGGGCTAGAAAAAGATGAAATTGAAAACTAGCAGATTGGAAGAAGTGTGAGTAATTCGAATTCTGGTTGAACAGGGTGATAGGTCATACTGAGACAAACACCCCAGTACTAGAAACTTGAAAAAAGGTTGAGAATGAGGGAGCTATGGCCATTTGTGGGAATGACCACAGACGGGCACATAGTCACTCGTTTAGGAAAGTGGATTAGTAAGTGTTTTCTGAAACCTTTACAGGGATGAAGTACAGTTGTCGACACACACACCAATATTTGCATGATACCTATCATCATCTACAGTACTTAATGGTTATTTTTCAAAATATTGGTGTTAAACATTCAAATTTTTGTGTTGAACATAGGTTATACCTTTAGAGGATAAAAGGGATTTTGTCAAAGACATCGCAGTCGTGTTTAGAACCGCCTTCATGAACTCCTCTTCCTCCTTGACTTCGGCTGGTGTCACATCCTCATTCATGAAAGCATCGGGTAGGTAGTTGTCGTAAAGTTGAGCCAGCATGGCGACTGTTGGAATGTTACTCACTTTTGGATCGATTGTTAGAAGCCTGGAACAAAAATTATGAACATACTTTTTCCAACAATTTTATTGTTCAATTGTGCTAACATAGGGTATCACAAGGAGTGTGTTGAGTTCACCCATTATGAATTAGGTATTTTGAGAAACCCCGTGCACCGGGGATGACATGAATTGTAAGGCTATGGGCCGAGTTTTTCACGCTACCTATGGGAATTGAACCCGTAACTCCCGGGTATAGCCTGTAGCTAGGCAAACGCGCTAGCTACTAGACCAATCCGTGTACCCAATTTTTTCAACAATTATTGTTTATGCCAAAATCTTCGGAAAAAATCGATTCATCATCACATCCGCCATTTCTAATTAAACTGTAAGTGAAGTAATCCCTTGGGGGTCCGGCCGATATGGGACCAGAACATTGTAAATGGTACAGAAAAGAATTGTTTCTTACGAATTCAACTCCACAAGCAAAAATATCTGGCACTTACGGGTTAGGGGCCAAATCTTCTGTGGATTCGTATGGAGAGCGAGCTTGTAAGTTGAGACGCACTAAATTAGCGGCATTGTTTTGGTCCCCATTCAAAAGCTCTTCGAAAAAAGCCTTCAGCTCGTCATCAGAGATGTAACGCACTGGGTCTGCAAAAAATGTTTACTGGTGCAAAACTGTATTCAACTTACAACCATTGGGTCTCTGTCTTTCCCCAGACAAAAGCCAGTTTTTTCCCATACTTTTTCTTACTGCGCAAATGAAAAATATCACCTTACGGCCTCGTTAATACATGGAATCAGAGGGGCGTAGATAAAGAAGGGTGACACGATACATCCATACGCAAGTACAATTTTTGACCGAACTGATCCGGTGGATTAATTTGGAGGTTACAAGGGTTAATTCTGGAGGACCAATCCCGTTGTTATTTTTGATTTTTTACAATCTACAATGTTTGTAGATTCTACTCTTTACAATCTAATGTTTGTAGTGTGTTTGCGCTATTGGAACGAGGGAAATTCACTTCGAATGCAAGATGTTAGTTTCATTTCTACGTGAAAATCAACGTCATTACTCTTTCAGGAGCGGTCATTTGAAGATTAACTGAAGAAGGCAATATATTTTTTCATGGTTTTTTCAAAGTGAATATTGTTTATGCCTATTAAAAACCAATGTTAACTCAAAACGAGAGAAAAATATTGTGAAAAACCAACTATGCACATTGTCAAACTCGCCTAAAATCAAGGAACCCCAAATTACCGGAACAAAAATATTCACACCTTTTCTGCAAACTTTGTGACTTTGACTTCGAGTACGATTATGAGTTTGAGTTTCTGCTCCATTGGGAGTTTGACTATGAGTTTGAGATAACACACAATACTTCCATATTTAGGTCAATACATTTTTTAACCAAAGCAATTTAATTTTGACTAATTTGGTGGCTAAAATTATAAGAAAAATGTCAAGAAACACGTGACAGTTTGATAATGGAAAATGTATCATGTTCGTAGTAGGTACTTATGTGAAGGAATTCCAGTATATTTTTTTGGGAGGGGGGGGCACAGCATTCTTGCCGCTCCCTCCTGGGTAAGGGCTTGTCCCAGTATTTAGCTTTTTCCATTTTCGTACCCTCTAATCGATATATCTCAGTAACTAGTTTTTGGATACACACATTAAAAAGTTAGAAGGTAGATTTGCCCTATCTTATCCAGAAAGAAAAATATGGATTTTTGATACTTATGCACTGAGTCTATTCGACCATAGAAATTCATAATTTTATTTCTGGATGGCCCTAATCCCGATCAGCTGACATCAGAATCAACTAGTGGGTCTAAAGGAAGGATAATATCCTTAAAAATTTGGCAAGATATTAGATATTAAGATATTATCTTCCTGGACCCAAACGAGACCAAGAACAGGTAAATTGTAAGAGTATAACCCGAGTTATGGACACAATGGAATTGGCGGACCCTAGGCGCGGTAGCTTTTGCCTATACGGTTTGACTACCAAATCGAACCGCCACAACGCTGTATCAATCAATCGTGGAATACCTGCAGCGACTGACGCAGAATTGTCCGGTGTAAACATGCTTGACAAAAGCGATGAAAGAGCTGCAAAAATAATTATTTTGCGAGAGTACACTGTACCAAGTTGAACTAACAAATGCGCATTTTGTTGGTCAGACCCTCAATTTTAATTATCTAGCCTCCAGTCCAGCCCAGAGTTGGGCGTATTCGTAGTAGGTGAATGTGAGCATGAATAATTATATTCACTTGAACCATTTTAGTGAATATTAATACTAATATAGGTATAATATAATATATTATAACTATATAATATATATTAATAATATTATATAGAATTCTATATAATATTATTATATAGAATACAAATGTATTTAGTTCAGCCCTATTTGGTGCATACGAATACGAATACATCAATGTATTCAAATGTGAATACAATTTTTGTATTCACGAAATTCATGTTAAATAGGTAAATTTTACTGGGGTAATTACGAATATGCTCATATTCATGTTGGAGAATGCAAATAATTATAATCGTATTTATGAGGGTGGATCCGAATATATACATCCTGGATTCGTGAATACAAAATTTGTATTTTAACAAATACATTTGATGTGTTTGTATTCGTATTCTTCAAGTACGACTGAATAAAGGTACTTCGGAATTCGTATTAATATTCACTAAAATGGGTCTCACCTACCCAAGACTTATAAGTCTTATAAACACAAACATTATAAATAATGTTGTATACTTAATGCTTAAATTATGGTAATAGTAACGGGACTTACTGGCAGCAATCGATGCCAATACTGGTAAGACGAGCAACGCCGAGAGTAAATAATACTCTCTTGCCATATTAAAATAAATATTATATTTTTTAATATTCTTATGAAAACAAAAACATCTGAAGATGAAATAACAATAGGTACCAACAGCGAAAAGTTGATAGATTTTAATGACCGAAACCGTTAGAGGTCGTGTCACTGTGACGTACTGACCGGCAAAAACTAAAATTAAATTAGGTCGAACATAAATTAAACTTTAGTGACGATCAGTTTAGTGAAATCCATGTTTGCAGAGGTCAAGCCATTTAGTTCAGATTGCTCGCCTATCAACAAAGAATGTCGGTTCACACTCTTGGATCTATTGCTATCCCGCGTTAACGCTAACTTGACACACGTTGCTATCCAGCGATAACGCTAACTTGGCTCACATGTTTTCTGCTGGAGTTTTCTGTTCGGTCGGAGTTTGAAGTTTAAGAACGGTGAATACTTAATTTCAACAAATTGTTTGATTTCCTCGATAGTTTCTCAGAATGAAGGCCATTCCTGAATCTGGCGACTACCCTAGCTCGAGCTCGGCGCTACCAGGCGTCGGTCTCATCAAATCGCTGTACTACGATCCTTTCAAATGGTAAGTTGATTTTGCTGAGCAATTTTGCGTAGAATAACCGGAGTGAAGTTAGACACGGCATGGATAAACTCTGTGGAAAATAACGCTTAAGCCGGGGGTCCAAATGTTTTCCAGAGTAAGTAAAATACCTATGGAAGTGAAAATTGAGCCTACGTGGGGTCGTTTATCCCTAATCCGTAATCCCGGTTCTTGAGCTTAGAAATAGAGGAGCAACAAGGAGAAGCAGTGCCGTAGACGTGCCCAAAACCTCACTATGCAATTATTTAAACCCTCCTAAAATCAAGATACTTCCAGTTACCGGAATATTAAAAATATCAGCGTATCCTGCCAGGTAGGTAAATCAAAGATTGTAATACTAGAATCAGTTCATTTCTGTTGCCAAAAAAATAAAATAGAATACGCCAAAAGCGCTAATATATTAAAAGTAGTGAGAGTAATTCTAATTCCGGGTAAAGAGGATTATGGGTTTTGCCGCAGACGAACATTTCAAGTCGAGAAATTAGAAAAAATGGTGAGAATTGAGGGAGATACGGCCATTTTTACTTCCATATTTACAGAGTGTATGGAAGTATTGGAATCGTCCTAAAATCGACAATCGGATCGGGGCGTCAGAAAAAACGATTACATCAACACTTTTACTTCCTGAATCATCACAGAATCAAACAGAATCACTTCCCGAACAAACAGAAATCAAACAGAATCACTTCCTGAACAAGTGCCTGCGTCTCCGTCTGTAGTCATTTACAACTAGTGATGCGTAGATAACACACAATACTCCCATGTTTTGAAACGTAAGAGTTTGACACAATTTGATCATATTTTGACAGCTATTGAGGATGTTTAGGTCAAAAATAGAAAAAACTCACTATGCAAATTTTAACAGTCGCCCAAAATAAAAATACACCACATTATCGGAACATGAAAAATGTCCACATATTATGCAAGGTAAAACAAAGATTTTAATACCAAGAACGCTCAAATCGGTTCATTTTTCTGGCCAGAAAAAATGAAATAGAAAACGTTACAAGTGCCTCGATATTCTGATTACTCGCAGTCCTGTTAGTATTGTAATCAAAATTCTGGCTAAACAGAGTAGTGGGCCTTGCCTAGGCAAACACCTTTGTTAAAAAAATTATAGAAAAAAAGTTTAGGATTGAAGGGCGATACGGCTACTCTCAGAGCCGGACACACAGACGCTTGTTTGGGTAGTGATTCCGAGTATAAGTGTGTAATGAGTAGATTTTTTATGACCCTCCGTCCCGATTTCCTACTCTGGGAAAAGTGAAAATTATCATGTGTGATTGATAAGGTACGTTGGCTTCGTAAACATTCAGTCCAATAGTGATGAGGTTTTTGACTATTTTTGTTGCTCTGTGCAATTAAATTGGCAAGCCGAAAATTCGGGTTCAGCACCCCAGAATATACGTGTGTCCTACATATAGGTGAAACGGATCCACCTCTAGTAATGTTCGTAACCATGTTTTTGTTTTGTTTTTATAGGAATTTGATCAAGAGCATTGGATTGACGATCCTAGCCATCAAATTCGCACGTGACTGCCAAGGATTCGAAGTGATGCCAGCGATGCAGTGATCTCGTCGATAAGAATAATCTTGGCTGAAGTCCAGGCAGATGGCGGTTTACATCCCAGATGGTGATAGAACTTCTCATTTTGGGTTCCAAAGCGATTGAGTATGCGTTTCAACTATTGTTATGATTTCTTTTGTTTTCACTTGTTGGTGTAATCGAGTTATCTTAAATCTTGAAAATTATACAGTTCTGTTCTCTGCGTATTGATTGTACGAAAGGCCACAGCCATGAATCGCGCCTCATCATTTCAAAGCTACCAGATAGCGCTCAGCACACAAATGAGACCGGATGTCTTGATTTGTTCCGAAATTTTACATAGGTACTCTAAATATGGAAGTACTGTACTGTACTTTATCTGCGCACCGCTGGACTCGTGCATGAGAAAAGTCTTTCAAGGGGTTTATTTGGTAGATAGGTATCCCCCAAAATTTCCTTCCATATTTTAGGTCCTGCCTGACCTATTCTAGCCATGAAACCAAGGAAACTGAAAAACATGATTTTGGTTTTTCGAGAACAGGAGTCGACTCGCCGAGTGCACCCATGGCATAAAACCTGAATTTTGATCCTAACGATTTTAAAGTGTCGTTTTCAGACCTTTGTGATTCTTTTCGTTCAGCGGTTCAGTTATTCCCATTTTTTCATCCAGGAGAAAAGTGGCAGAAGACAGCAAATGTTTCTGAATTTTCTCAAAGTCCTGTCGTAGGTCTTCAAAAACTTTCTTTATTAGGTCAAAGGAATTCCTTTTCAGGTACAGTTCCAAGTAATGACCCGAAATGTTTCTTCAAATTTTCAGGATAGCATTTTATATTGAAACACTGATCCAATTTTGAACAGACTTCATTTCATCATGAAAGTACAAAATGGGGAAGAAAAACGCTTTGTAATGTAAAACGTGTTAATATTTAATAACCTTTCTTAATTTTGTTAGCGAACCAGCGCCATGTCGATTGGTGCTCCCATGTTTGATTCCTTGGTTTCAATCACGTCCTTGTTTTCCTCCGTTCCTTGGTACGGTCTATCTCTACTTACTTGCTAAACCGAGAAATGATCAATGCAATTCTTATTTTACGTAGAGTTTTCAATTGGCACTTGAACACATTTGAGAGCAAATTGTAAAGCTGGCAAGTAAGAGTAGACACCGAACTTAAGCCAAAATTATAGCGGCAGCCTATTGTTGAGTTTTTCACAGCACATTGATGGGGTTCGAATTTTTTACTGATCGATGACGATTTTTGATGCCCCAACCATCAATCAATGGAGGCTACGTCAATCGGCACGAAGCATACGAGAAGCAAACCGATGGTGACCATAGCACTGTTGAAATAAACCATGACGTTCTTGTAGTATGACATACACATGGCAGGATCGTCGCATTTTCTGTGAAAACAAAAATTCATGTACATTGGCAAACGTTCAAATAAGTTTTGCAAGATCTCTGTTTTGGAAAACAGAATGCTCTATAAAGCACTTTATCGTTCAGGTAGAATTTGGTCGACGGATGAGCCAATTGCATTTTCATGGGCCAGGTACACTGAGGTGTGTGGTTGGTGTCTCCATAGGTTACATGTTTAATGTTTAAGTGTTTCTGCTGGTTAATTGAATCCCAAAAGAATCACAATTTTCGAAATAGCGACTTTTGATTTTTGAATCATTACATTTTGTGATTTTAATCATATTTACTTGCCTAGCCCTCAAAAATCGTTTGAAATTATGAATTTGGATATGCCTTTTTCCAGGGTTGTCGCGTGGTGTGGCGACCCCCCCCCCATTTCTGGTGGGTTTTGAAGCTTTTGCATTTTCAAATTTAGATCCTCAGTGCTATATTTGACAATGAGCTGAAATTAACTAATCACATTTGGATGATAATGGACTGAATGATAACGAGGAAATTTGATTACTTACAAATACTCGATGAGGACGATTGCCATCGCGTTTATAGCCTTGTCTGCAAATGTTACCGAGCTGTAGACGAATCCCTCTGTTCCCTCAGTACTGGCAATGTTCGCCGCGAAGGACATGCTAACAACCAGAGTCATCGCACTCCCAATCCCTGAGACACAATAATATTGGGTAAAGGCATCGAAAGGAGGTTTGGACCTTTAGAATTCGGTGCAATCATCTCGAGTCAATTTATTCATCACTTTGAATAGTAAATCGTGATCAGAGGGACTCGCTTGGAAAGATTGTTACTCCAAAACCGTTATTCCTGGCAAAACCACATGATGATTGGGAAGGTGCAAAACCCTTGGGAGGGCGCACAAACGACTAACTTGACCTACTTGACGACTAACTTGATAGATTAAAATCAATGTGTCCATCTTCTTACCGAAGAGTGACGAGGCAGCATATAAATCTCCGACGTCATCGTTCCTCCCAGTCCTGGCAAAGATGATTATGCAACCGATGATGCTGGCTATCCAGCCAATTCCAAATGTGATCTATTATGGAAACCTATGCATTAAATGTTGAACTTGGAGAGGCTTTTACTTCTCTAGTCTCAGATCAGTTTTCAAATATTACAATAGGCCCCTAATTGTAAATTGTAAGAGTTAAAAGAATCTTCTATCCATGATTGAAGGAGTACTACCGTGCTACTCTATCATTGGGCTAGACTCCCTGAAGTCTCTTCAGAGTAGGACAGTGCTTTGCCTCCATCAATAACGACCTAAGTGATTACAATTCTCCACCCTTACCTTTTGGTTGTTCACTCGGAAGATTCTGTTGATAAAGACCGAAGTTACTGCTGCACTTGTGAACATGGTCAGAGGAATCGTTGCTATCGTCTCTTTGTTACTGAGAACAGTCTCGTTCAGATAAACGACCATATATTCAATTGTGACGTTAATGAAGAGTCGACACGAGGTGTATATGGCTGCCACCTTGAATAAGCTAGTGTTACAAAATCTTCCTGTTCCGGTGCTTCTTACGTATAATGGATTTTGAGTGTCCTGATTATTTAATCGTTTGGTATCCTTTTTTAATCGAATCCCAAAAAGGAAGGCCGTTGAAGTTATAAATCCAATACCCGTTATGATCAATGCAATCTCCTGGAAACAGAACACATCAATAAGAATGATTGACTACTTGGACTAGTTTTCTATTTTCCTTCACAAGTACTTAAGATACATAAGGAAAAGAAAGTAGGAATCAGGTTGGCAGGTGTAATATCCGTTCAAAAATTCAATTTTCAGTTTTGCCTGATCTTTGGCTTTTAGACACTCCGAGTTCGTTTTCTGCAATTTCTCCGCATTTCCTGCTTTTCCCCGGGCCCGTCTGTCAGTAAGAAAAGTTCTGGCTGAACATTTTTTGTCCGGTTTTTTGGTTCATTTTTCTAAAAAAATGGACCGATGTAATCGGTTCGGAAAAAACGCTGCTAAGTAGATTAGTGACATGGGTACATTATTTGTCTTGGTACCACAGAAAATAAAGTTTAAATAGTTAGAGTAGGTAGGTTCATCATCATATTGTAGGATTCAAAATTTGTAAGCAAATAAAAAAACCCTGAACGAAACATGATAGTGATAACCGTTGGCGAGGTCTCATAGGGACGATGGCTTCTACCGGAGATTTACTTGGAAGGGCTTCTACGAGGAGGTACTCTATACACCTCTCCACTTCCTTATTGAACTGTCCACCTTATTAATATAAGCTGGCTAATCTGAAAAACATTCACTTTCTAATAGCCGAATCGTAGTTTTGCCGTTTCGAGCCTATAAACGGATGCCCTCGTGTAAAAAGCCGGTGTCAAGGGTGGGAATGCATCTGGTAAGGATTTAACACCCGACATTTTCTTCTCCCTCACGTTTTTGCCTTAAAACCATTGGTACTTTGGCCGTAAAACCAAGAAAACTGCGAAAAAACTTTCCTAGGCTCATACCTTGGATTTTCCAGCTGGAATCGGTTTTTTGTATTTTTCTAGTTAAGAGAGAGTAGTAGAAAATTGCCAATTTTTGTGTCATGTACCTGCCCAAACCGACTCAAAAATATTTTTTTTAAAGGGCCAAAAAAAATCTTTTTAATGTCAAAAATTAGTTGTTGAACCAGTTTTCGACCGCTACAATCCAACCAATTTTGTCTTATAGGGGGTGAAAACGTTGAAGAAACCTTCAAGGAATCCAACAAGCTCAGAAAATTCAAAATCGGTTCAATCGGACTCCCTCAAATTGGCAAAAACGTGAAAAAGGAGAAATCGCATCAGGAAATTCGAGCCAAACCGATTGATGGACAGAATTTTCAAAACATTCGGAAAAAATTCTTTCCTATGGTAATTCAAGCGAGAAACTAGGGAAAAATACTTGAACAATTTGAACAATTCTAAACCCACGACATCAGAGTTTCCTAAATCCCCGTCTAAAATTCAAATTTATACTGAAACGCTAGAATAATAATACCTCAGCGTTTCAGGAGAACATATTATAAGGTTTGTCTTTGCAATTGAAACCAGTGGTGCGTAGATAACACACAATACTTCCATATTTTGAAACGTAAAATTGTGACACAATTTGATCATATTTTGACTGCTTTTAAGGGTGTTTAGGCCAAAAATATCAAAAAATTCACTATTAAAATTTTAAAATTCGCCCAAAATAAAAATACAATACATTATTCTAATATAAAAAATATCCACATATTCTGCAAGGTAAAACAAAGATTTTAAGACCAAGAACGCTCAAATCGGTTCATTTTTGTGGCCGGAAAAAAATAAAATAGAAAACACTAAAAATGCAAATATATCGGAAGTACTGTGCGTTATCCAAATTCCGATTAAACAGGGCGTTAGGTCTTGCCGAGACAAACATTTCAGTTCAAGAAATTTGAAAAAAGGTTGAGAAATGAGAGAGTTATGGCCATTTTTGTAAATGACCACAGACGGACAGACGGACGTAACGGACGTAACGGACACACGGACACACAGACACTTGTTCGGGAAGTGATTCTGAGTAAATGTGTATAAGAAAAAGTTTTTTCTGAAGCTCCGTTCCGATTCTCGATTTTAGGACGATCACAATACTTCCATTTACTCTGTAAATATGGAAGTAAAAAGAACCCTTCTGTGCAAAATTTGCTGAGTTCTTCGGATACACAGAAAAATAATATGCGCATGTCACAGATAATCAGAAGCGTTTTTGTTAAGTGGGCCTTTGGAATTCCATGGTCTCGTACCATGGAGAGCACGCTGCAATGCATTCTTGGGGTTGAAAAAATTCGAAAAAGACTTGTTGAAGGCCTTAGTAACTAAAAAACGGAAAGGAAATTAATTCTTCAGAAGTGAAATGTGCTCACGAAAAAACGCTGATTGTCGTCTTGTGTAAGGAGTGATGCCTCGCCGGTTTCTGAGCCATAGAAACGAGAGAGTGATATCGAGTAGAGCAAGATGTTTGCCAACATAGAAGCTGCGTACCTGAAAAATCAATGTAATCGATGGTGCGCAGTATCGCAACGTAGGTATACCATATTTTGGTTACAAACACGTTGGACCGGCTGTTGGAACATGGTTGCATCATGGGGTGGCCAGGCTAGGCTGCTTATGCCATCAATTTGGTTCAAAATTTTACTACAGAATTTATTGTCCCATAGAATTGCTGATTTGGGTAAGCCTTTCGTTCGCCAGTCGTAGAGTTTGGAGAAGGGAGAGTTTAAATAATTGCGATTTTAAAATAATAGGTTGTATGACTGATTGGTCTCAAGTTACGATTTGTAAATTGTGGTGTAGGATTCTCCATTGATGCTACAAACCCTTGTTGAGGTTGAGGTACCCATTTGAATTTTTAGTAGCTTTTAAATAAATTGTGGAAATTTCGAAAGTTATGTTTTATGCAAAAATGTATATAATTTGCTAGTAATGTTGTGGGTAAAGTTTTTGACGTTAAAAGCATACGATTGCGTTTCTAAATCATGCTGTATCAAGACTAACTCCTGCTATCTTAAGGTGAGTTCAATGGGCAGCAATTCGTACTTCTGACCTGTATGCAGTCAGATCCGTTTTGTCCTTTCCATTCCGAGCCAGTTGGGGTAGCATTGTTAAATGTGATATTTGAATAAACGCCCAACCAATCTGAAAGATTGAGATACATCCACCGTAGTACAGACCTTCCCATGTGATATAGTTTGAACATACTGTGCAAGATGTGTAAATTAGCGGAAACGAAATAGCCGACGCAAGACTCCCTGAAAAGTAAAACGTAACATTATTAGGGCTGAGGAAACCAAGTGGGATCGTTAAGGTGCGCGGATCTTCCTATTTTGAAGCATTGTATCAAATTTCTAAATGCTTCCCGAATGAGGAACATGCATGAAAAACGAAATCCATTTTTTCCGCCAGAATGATACTGTTTAGGATGCGAAAATGATGTAGTGATGGTCTACAACAAAAAAAAAAAAAACAACATTTTTCCTGGTGAAAAACGCTAATGAAAAGTGCCCTTTTGAATGTGGCGGTTAACCGTATGACGTCACTGTGCAGACGTGATTGCATGTAGTTTCTTAACATAACTGCAAAAAATCCGTTATCGCCGTCCTGTCACAGCATACACACATGAACTCGGATGAGGTTGCACTGGTGTTCACGGGAAGATGGCATCACTCTGTGTAACCTTGCGGCTGGCCATTTTCCCGCTCGACTTCAAATCTGCGATTTTCACCAAGCCTCCCTCCTCTTTTAATTACCTTTTTTCCAAACCGTCATCCACCTTAACACCATTTTCGAAGCCTAACAAGGAATATTATGGCGAAAAAAACAGTTTATTTTTTTTTTTCATGCATGTTCCTCATTCAAGCTTTAAGTATGTACTCTTGTTTCTTATTTTGTTCAAACCTATTCTACCCCCTCAAAAAGGTTTAAAATACACTTGATCCTCTAACCATTGGTTAACAGAATTCGACTCACCACACAAGTGCCATTTCTTTTTGTTGGGGGACTTGTCGAGCAAAAACCCTGCTACTGGCGTTGCAATCGCGTCCAGGAGTTGACCTGTGTTAACATCGGAAGCTTTAGACTGAGGCCGTTAGGTTTTCACCCACCAGTAATAATCAGTCTTCAATAGCAAATTCTGCCTGAACGGCTGGTCCAGTCCTCTGAAATAGCTTGGACGAGCTCGCTGTCGCGTATTCTTCAAGCGCAACGAATTTTTTAAGCGTGGCCTTTGTCGCTTGAAAACGGTGGAAACAAATCCTCCATGTTTCAGTAGCCCAAAAATCAGATTTATTTTGTTGCAAACACCTTCAAAGTTTACAAACTCGAAAACTGCGGTTTTCACTTATTCGTTAAAACCCGATTGAAAACATTACTGTTGGTAAAAAAAACTATATATTGAGATTAAAAAATTGACATAGGGATTCGTTGTTATTTTATATATAATATATTATGTTAACAATATTATTAACATATTATGTTAACAATTTTCTGAAAATACCCATAGAAGTCGAAAAAATGTACAACCTATTGACAATCTATTGCAGCCATTGCTAACGAATTTCAGATAGGTACTTAAAGAGCCCTGAAAAAAATTTGAAAAAAATTACCGGTCATGACTAGGACTCCTGGAAGAATATTACTGGTCGTGACAAGCTTTAGGAATCCGAGAGTATAAGAAAACCACATAGATGCACACAGATCATTGTGTACGTGACCAAACCCGTATATGATCTTTTGAGACAATGGCAGCGGTCTCGAGGAACCAATGAGAGAGATGGTTTCTTGCATCATGGCAATAGCAGGTTGCCCGGCAATCTGTAACAATAAATTCGTTAACAGTTAATTCCTTTTAAGGAAATTTGCAACATAGTCACGTAAGGTATCATTTTCTATAGATTTTTCTATGCTGAATCGAATGAGGCCATCGCCACGGCGGTAACTCCAACCGTTTAGGATTAATTGCAGTTTTAGTGAGACATTTCTGAGTTTTCAAAAATTTCCCCAATTCTTAATAAATCGAAAACTACTAGAGCCACAAAATTCGTTGGAATCCCTATAAAACCCTTGTGTCCACCCGATATCTTCATTTTAAAGAGTTAGGTCGTATTATGCAAATCAGCAAAACTGAAATTGGAAAAAGTTGAGAATTCGGCCTTTGTTCTTAGATACGGGGTTGATTGATCTACTTGCGACCACTAGCCTATTACGCCAACAAGGTGACGCACTCACACTAGCTCCCTAAATTCCTGACCTTTTTCAAATTTCTTGAAATGTGTTATTCGTCTACGTGATACCTACCCCCCTTTTAGCAGGAATTCAAATTCCTCACAGTAATTCACCTATGAATTCAGCTTTTCATTAAATTTTATATATTTTTTTAATTAAATTGGTTGATAACGACGACTCCCCTGGGAGATTACAACTGCAAATTTATAGCTATCTTTTTTTTTATTAAATGGATTTAATTCTTATTTAGCACAAAGTGATAAATTGTTGAGAGTGCGATTACAACCGCGAATTTATAGCTAGATACGTACCTAATTTCTCCAAGTCCACCCCCACCCCCTTCGAATGGCGGCGCTTGGAATATTATAATAAAAATGATGGGACAACGTCATAGTATTAACGTCTCGCCCTCAAGCTACTCACGAATATAAATATGCTGTATTAATCGACCACTTGGCGCTAACTACTCGAACTGCATGGCTTCTATCTACCAAAAGAAATCCATCAATGTACCTACATTTTATGAGCTCAAGTAATTTGGGAACTCCCTAGTCGGTTGACATCTTCGATGTTTTCTCTGTCGGTCTCAACGCACGCGAACCTTTGAACGATCCCGACTGCGCCGAGTGCCGATCGTTGACAGACGAATGGAACCTGAGCTGGCTGGCGTGAATTGAGTTACTCGAGGTAGCTGGGCTTGGTGGTAAGCTTATGACACATTATGTAACCGATTTGACTATTGACAGGAAAACACAAGTAAGTGCGCCCCGTTGCGATGGGATTCGAGAGTAAAACCCCAAAACTAAATTCGGTATTATAATTATTTCCCTCCCCGGCACCATACCCTTCGGCGGCTAACCGTTAACATTACGCTACTGCGCTTCCGATTCAGCTAAGTGCCATTATTGGTCGTAATTCTTTGTTTTTGTCCCAACGGGCTCATAGCCAGTGCTGTAAAGCTTTCCTCATTGCAGGAAACCCTCCTGGAATGAAGGGAGTCTAAACTTACAATGGTCTGAACTCACAGAAGATTCTCAGCCTCTCCATGCCCGAAAATGAATTAGGCACATTTTATTTGTCAGAACTCACAAAAAAACCGAAACTCAAAGTTCAACTCGAAGTTAAACTCACTATGAAACAGAAAGAAAAACTCATTATTAAACTCGAACTCACATTGAAATATAAACTCGAACACATAATTATGTCGAACAAATAATTGATAATAATCAATCTTGAAGTCAAACTCACAATGAAACAGAAACTCAAATTCATAATCAAAATCGAAGTCAAACTCACAATGAAACAGAAACTCAAACTCATAATCAAAATCAAAGTCAAACTCACAATGAAACAGAAACTCAAACCTGTAATAAAACCGAAGTCAAACTCATAATGAAACAGAAACTCAAACTCATAATCAAAATCGAGGTCAAACTCACAATGAAACAGAAACTCAAACTCACCATCAAAATCGAGGTCAAACTCACAATGAAACAGAAACTCAAACTCACAATCAAACTCGAAGTCAAACTCACAATGAAAAAGAAACTCAAACTCATAATCAAAATCGAAGACAAACTCACAATGAAACAGAAACTCAAACTCATAATCAAAATCGAAGTCAAACTCAAAATGAAACAGAAACTCAAACTCATAATCAAAACCGAAGTCGAACTCACAATGAAACTGAAACTCAAACCTATAATAAAACCGAAGTCAAACTCACAATGAAACAGAAACTCAAACCTATAATCAAAATCGAAGTCAAACTCACAATCAAACAGAAACTCAAAAACATAATTGTGTCAATCACATAATTGATTATAATCAATCTCGAAGTCAAACTCACAATGAAACAGAAACTCAAACCTATAATCAAAATCGAAGTCAAACTCACAATGAAAAAGAAACTCAAACTCATAATCAAAATCGAAGTCAAACTCACAATGAAACAGAAACTCAAACTCATCATCAAAATCGAAATCAAACTCACAATGAACAAGAAACTGAAATTCATAATCAAAACCGAAGTCGAACTCACAATGAAACAGAAACTCAAACCTATAATAAAACCGAAGTCAAACTCACAATGAAACAGAAATTCAAACCTATAATCAAAATCGAAGTCAAACTCACAATCAAACAGAAACTCAAACTCATAATCAAAATCGAAGTCAAACTCACAATGAAACAGAAACTCTAAAACATAATTGTGTCAATCACATAATTGATTATAATCAATCTCGAAGTCAAACTCACAATGAAACAGAAACTCAAACTCATAATCAAAATCGAGGTCAAACTCACAATGAAAAAGAAACTCAAACTCATAATCAAAATCGAAGTCAAACTCACAATGAAACAGAAACTCAAACTCATAATCAAAATCGAAGTCAAACTCAAAATGAAACAGAAACTCAAACTCATAATCAAAACCGAAGTCGAACTCACAATGAAACTGAAACTCAAACCTATAATAAAACCGAAGTCAAACTCACAATGAAACAGAAACTCAAACCTATAATCAAAATCGAAGTCAAACCCACAATCAAACTGAAACTCAAAAACATAATTGTGTCAATCACATAATTGATTATAATCAATCTTGAAGTCAAACTCACAATGAAACAGAAACTCAAACTCATAATCAAAATCGAAGTCAAACTCACAATGAAACAGAAACTCAAACTTATAATCAAAATCGAAGTCAAACTCACAATGAAACAGAAACTCTAAAACATAATTGTGTCAATCACATAATTGATTATAATCAATCTCGAAGTCAAACTCACAATGAAACAGAAACTCGAACTCATAATCAAAATCGAAGTCAAACTCACAATGAAACAGAAACTCTAAAACATAATTGTGTCAATCACATAATTGATTATAATCAATCTCGAAGTCAAACTCACAATGAAACAGAAACTCAAACTCATAATCAAAATCGAAGTCAATCTCACAATGAAAAAGAAACTCATAATTCAAGGCGAAGTCGAAGTCACAATGAAACAGAAACTCAAACTCATAATCAAACTCGAAGACAATGTCACAATGAAACAGAAACTCGAACCCATAATCAAACTCGCAATGAATAAGAAACTCATAATCAAGATCGAAGTCAAACTCACAGTGGAATCGAAATTCAAACTCATAATCAAACTCGAAGTCAAACCCACAATGAAAAGAAACTCAAACTCATAATTAAAATCGAAGTCAAACTCACAATGAAACAGAAACTCAAAAACATAATTGTGTCAATCACATAATTGATTATAATCAATCTCGAAGTCAAACTCACAATGAAACAGAAACTCAAACTCATAATCAAAATCGAAGTCAAACTCATAGTTTCGCCGAAACTCAAGCTCATAGTTTCATGGTGAGTTTGACTTCAATTTTGATTATGAGTTTGATTTCCGGTTTTATTGTGAGTTCGACTTCGAGTTTGGTTGTGAGTTTGAGTCTTTTCTTCATTGTGAGTTGGACTTCGATTTTGATTATGAGTTTGGGTTTCTGTTCCATTGTGAGTTTGACTTCGATTTTGATTATGAATTTGAGTTTCTGTTTCATTGTGGGATTGACTTTGAGTTTCTTTTTCATTGTGAGTTTGACTTCGAATTTGATTATAAGTTTGATTTTCGATTCCACTGTGAGTTTGACTTCGATCTTGATTATGAGTTTGAGTTTCTTATTCATTGCGAGTTTGACTTCGTGTTTGAGTATGAGTTTTAGTTTTTGTTTTGATTATGAATTACAGTTCTTTTTCATCGTGAGTTCTACTTCGAGTTTGGTTGTGAGCTTGAGTCTCTTTTTGATTGTGAGTTGGACTTCGATTTTGATTATGAGTTTGGGTTTCTGTTCCATTGTGAGTTTGACTTCGAGTTCGATTATGAGTTTGAGTTTCTGTTTTATTGTGAGTTTGACTTTGCCTTGAATTATGAGTTTCTTTTTCATTGTGAGTTTGACTTCGAGTTTGATTATGAGTTTGAGTTTCTGTTTCATTGTGACTTTGACTTTGCCTTGAATTATGAGTTTATTTTCATTGTGAGTTAGACTTCGAGTTTGATTATGAGTTCGAGTTTCTGTTTCATTGTGAGTTAGACTTCGAGTTTGATTATGAGTTCGGGTTTCTGTTCCATTGTGAGTTTGACTTCGAGTTCGATTATGAGTTTGAGTTTCTGTTTCATTGTGACTTTGACTTTGCCTTGAATTATGAGTTTATTTTCATTGTGAGTTAGACTTCGAGTTTGATTATGAGTTCGAGTTTCTGTTTCATTGTGAGTTAGACTTCGAGTTTGATTATGAGTTTGAGTTTCTGTTTCATTGTGAGTTAGACTTCGAGTTTGATTATGAGTTTGAGTTTCTTTTTCATTGTGAGTTTGACTACGAGTTCGATTATGAGTTTGAGTTTCGGTTTCATTGTGAGTTTGACTTCTTTTTTGGTTATGAGTCTGAGCTTCTGTTTCATTGTGAGTTCGGCTTCGAGACTGATTAAGAGTTTGAGTTTCCGTTTCATTTTGATTTTGTCATCGAGTTTGAGTTTCTTATTCATCGCGAGTTTGACTTCGCGATTGACTATGAGTTTGAATTTCTGTTTCATTGTGACATTGACTTCGAGATTGATTATGAGTTAGAGTTTTTGACCAATGTGCATTGAATTTCCTCTATGCCAAGGAAGTGCTGTGAGTACGGCCCCAAATATTTTATAGTTGTTAAATCGTCTCCAGTGGAACAGTTTAAAGTTTGTGTTTTGAGTTTCCTGAGAAATGAATTCTAATCATGTATATATTAAAAATTGAAAAGTTAATTCACGTATGACGCTGACAAAAACTGACCGATTCATTTTCGGAATATGATGAAATGATTTGAACAACTTCAAGTTGAAGCCCAAAGTTCAACACACCCTATCCTATGGCCAATCGAACGACGAATCCTGGTAAATAACGAGAAACGAGCGGGGCTCTAGGATCAAGAATCTTGAACAGACTGATTTACTAAAATCTTTATTATTAAACGCTTACATACAGAAAGTAGGCACTGAATCAATCGTAATGACGTCAGTTCAAGCGAAATCACCATCAATCAGAGATGATCTAGAGGACCTTATGGTTGCTATACCGACAGTACACTTTGCTTTAATGGCAATCCTTGAAATGATGAATGTCCACAGTACTAGTCACGTCAAGTCAGAAGCTTAGATCAGTGAACAGAATAGACTATTTGCCACAGTTACCTACTATCTGCCTGGAACCTAGGTAGGTTTCTGCTGAATAGATTAGGTACCTATAAACAATTTCGGCCTCGATAATACCTACTCAAACTTAACTTATGGCGACAGGAGATATTTACGACTCTACGCTGCAGCGCATGAGCTGCTAAAGGAAGCTTGAAGGATGCGTACATTGAAGAGTAAACTGTAATAATGTTCAAAGTCAGTATTACTGTTGATAAGTAGCACACTAAACGCATTCCATTGAAATAAAACAGCTATCCAGAAATAATTTATCAAAAATACTCGGCTAATTACGTTCAGGGGAAACTACTAATAAATCTTTTGATTTTCATTCCTTAGGAAATAGTATTCAGTCGAAAATAGCAGCAAAGCTTACGTCTATTGGTAGTTCTCAATAAGTACTGTACAAAATCACAAGTTAGCTGCCTTTTTGAGTACAGGCTTTTCAAGCATGATGTTCCTTGCCCATGACCATGGAACGTTGTTGGCAGTCAGTGGACCGTTCTTTTGTTGGTTCCTTGAAAGTAGTCTGGCTTTATTAGGCATGTTCAATTGTTGCAGTTGCTGTTGTTCCTGTTCTGTCAAGTTTTCACTAGTTGCTGGAGCGTCTTCTGGCTGTTCAGTCGTGTAGTCCATCGTCGTCTGTTGTGAGTCCTGTGATGTTCGGCTGTTGGTTGCCGCGGCCTGGGTGGTGCTGCTTGGACGTTCTTGAGATGGCATCAATGGCATGCTGTTGCTTCTTCCCTTCGATAGACCATTCCTGAAACATGAGAAACCTAAATTGAGTGCTTAATTATGGGCACGTTGAAGTTTGAGGCCTAATGGTTGGTACCAAGGTACGGACTATGAAGTCAATAAATGAATTTTTCTTTACGTCAAGATTCATGACCTCAACCGGGCCTGACATGACGGATGAGCTTTTCTGAAATGAATGTACTGAAAGAATGTGCCTGCAAAGGACTCAAATACTCCAGGGCTGGGCGAGGGATTCAAACCCCCGAGTCCTTTGCTGTGGACCGATAGCAGAGCCACAACGGATTATGAAGTAGAAAGATGATCTTCCCGTTTTTACGCATAAATGAATACTGGTTGGGGTGATTTAATTACGAAACCTTGGGACGGTCATCGTCTAGGGACGGCCTCGCTCATACCTAATTTCACAACCAGGCCAAAGAAGCTAGCATCTTTCCAGTCTATTCAGATGACAAGATGAGGCAGACTTTCTGCCCCTGATTGCAACGTCGGTTTTATGCGTTAGGTAGGAGAAGGTATCAAAGTGCAGTGCAACCCTCCGAAACCATGACGAGGTGATTTGGAGGATGAGAGGCTTGCATTGGCTGTTTGGGATTGGATGTTTAGTGGAATTACCGAAAATGAATTTCTCGTCAAAGGATCAACGGTTATCACATTTGCTGGAGGTGTGTTAAGTTTTTAACCAGGGTGTCATATGCTAAGGTTGAATTTCTGTTCCTCAGATTGCAGCAACTGTCGGGAAGAAGGGAAATCCAACAGTTCAATTGTTTCAAGATTATATGAGCTGTTTAATTTGTGAATAGTTCCCTGATTTAGATTTGAACAGTTGATTATCAAAAGAGATGAATAAAAAAACTACAGTTGACTATTAAAAGAGATAAATACAACGACAGTGACAGCGGGACAATTTGATTGAATAATAAAGACTATCGTGGCCAGGGTTGGCTAGGCTGAGAATCAGATGAAATTGGGGTTTTCCCTGTTATTCCTAACGACCAGCCTGAGAGCTGAAGGCGAGAATAGAATGGGAACCCAGAAGTTAAAACTGATAAGGGACTTGCTGCAGTGTCAGGAGTTGCGACGAATGGATTTGGACTGTCCAAATGATGCCGTGCACAACAGTTTTATGGTTAGTTTATGGTTATGGTCCGTCATCACGTACGTCCTCGGCACACGCGCCTTGCATGGCTAGCCAAATCCCAACAGCCCCAGTTCAGGATGCCGTCCTAGGACCGCTAACCAAAATTCCGACTTATTCCTGACAGGTGTTACATGCAGGCAGTGAGGGAAACTCGAGAAATGAATCCCTCCTGGCTTTTATGTCGGGTATGACACGTGGGGGCAAGGTGCTCTGAGTAAATGCCTACTAAAAGTAGTTTTTTGAGAATGAGAAGTTTTTTCAGCTTGGGTTCGATCGTTTTCGAATGATGTCGGTATATTACGCTGGAGTCTCGCCCCTCACCAGCTCATAGTGATAACCCTTGTCTGCCCATTCACAACCCACCTTCAAATTCGAGCGACTAGATAGTAGGTAGGTACTTTCGAAAATGGATTGCTACCAATCATAGGGTGGAGAAGGGACTCGTATTGAGATGAAGGATGTGAGGATTTTATTCCGAAACGCTCGCGCATAAAATATGAGCATCATCAATGCTGTGAGAGGAAATTCATTCAGTGATCATAAAGTGGCGGCTTCTTGTCGCACGGTTACAGTATCAAGTGACCTAAGCAACATACGCTGTGCAGTTCCGTGATGAGGTTGTGGAAGGCCAAGATTTGAGCGTGCCTTGGTACATGTAATTTTTCTTTGATAAGATAATTCTCACCTGCTTACCCCTGAGCAGAGGAAACGGGGATGGAACCGTAGTTATAATAGTAGCAGCGCGTTTGCTCGCAGATGAAGTCTTTGATGTCCGTGCAATCATTGATGTCCCAAAGAAGGTCAGGAGCCCTGAGCAGTACGCAACCTGATGATGCTCCACTGTCTTTTCTAGAAGCGAACGAACGAAAATTGCGTGTCAGTAAATTCAATTGAGGCGTTAATCAGCAAAACGTGCTGAAATCACCGATGCACTTGCGAGTTTTGAATAAATCCCATGTAATAAAGGGGAAAAATTATTTTATTTTATTTTCAATAAATGGTTGGAATATCTATCTGTCGGATATTGGTGGAGCATAGGGCAAAAACCCCAATAATCGGATACTTCTTTCGTTTACAGTTTGGCCATTTTGTGAACCTGGTCGGTAATACTGTACCTTTGTTCGACTGCTCCAAGTTGACGAGCCACAGGCATGTCCTCTCCCGGTGTTTTTTTCATATAGTCGAACGTCGCGTTGAACGGGAGTCCTGTACTCATCCAGATAAGCATGTCCGTCCCCAATCTATTGCCCGATGTCCAAAAATCGTACTTGTTGTAATCGGCATTGATGAGGTACTGCATGATTGAATCCGACTTCTCCTTAGTTTCGAAAGAGGCCAATTGAAGGCCGATTGACCGACAATATTGATATGCGAGGAAGTAGTTCAGCTCTGGTGAATAGGGGTTCATCCTGCTGATGAAGTACTGAACTCCGTCCAGCTGTATCGTTGTTATCCTCTGGCCTGTGGGCAATGAGGTAAATACATTATAAGTCATAATAGATGATAGAACGCGTGGGGATGGGGGTAGGGGTTGTGTGCAGGAACTCATTGTTAGTAAACCTTATGTTACAGTGGTGCATGGCTTACAACAGTATAAAACGATATTTGATACTCAAAACTGCAGCGGAAAACTGCCTAAACGGTGACAACAATAACCTCGATTTTAGCTTCATTCGTTTTAGAAGTGAAAGTTCAACAGAAGATGATTGCTTAGTATTTTATGCTTCCGTTGCCAATTGCATGTTTTCCCTACCTATTTGATAGCAGTTTTACACGTCTTAAGATTCAGATAGGTACATGCAGATCTACCGAGTTGTGACGACTGACCAGGGCCTAATTTCCTTATGAGCATTTTGCGAAACGATAATATCAGCAACAGTTGAATTCAGTTGAATCATTTCTCTAATATAATAACGCCCGAAATGAGAGAACTGACACATATATTCAGACACTTCCATTAAGGAGGTAGGTAATGAAGGTAACCTGATTTGAGTCGAAATATTACCAGGTCGAAATTTATTTCAGATCAAAATGTATTGTCTGGTTAAAATGAACTACCAAAATATATAATCACCATTAGGTAAGCAGGTATTATTTTGTTAGCCAACATTATTTATTAATAAAATTATGTACCGACTTAATAGGTAAATCTTCACTTTTCAGCATTTTGAATCCCTTCAACTTTAGTATGGTATAGTCGTAGGATCAGGGATAGGGTCACCAGTAAAACGCAGTCTCCTGCCCCAAGCTTTCGGCAAATGTATTGCCTTCCTCAGGGCTTGGAGACCGGTCTAAGCGGTCACATGACCACTAGGTACCGTCCAAATTTGAGGATGTGTCCATTTTTTAACTGTTTTTTTATTGAGTGTGGAGTTTTTTGGTCTTTTTTAGCATCCGGCTCTAGTCTATACAAAAATATACTATAAATTTACTATGTGTCAGGATTAAACCAGTGGTGCGTAGATGACACACAATACTTCCATATTTTGGAACGTAAAATTGTGACACAATTTGATCATATTTTGACTGCTTTTAAGGGGGTTTAGGTCAAAAATATCAAAAAACTCACTATGCAAATGTTAAAATTCGCCCAAAATGAAAAAACGCCACATTTTCGGAATATAAAAAATATCCACGTATTCTGCAAGGTAAAACAAAGATTTTGAGACCAAGAACGCTCAAATCGGTCCATTTTTGTGGCCGGAAAAAAATAAAATAGAAAACACTAAAAATGCAAATGTATCGGAAGTACTGTGCGTTATCCAAATTTCGATTAAACAGGGTGTTAGGTCTTGCCGAGACGAACATTTCAGTTCAAGAAATTTGAAAAAAGGTTGAGAATTGAGGGAGTTATGGTCATTTTTGTAAATGACCACAGACGGACTAACGGACTAACGGACACACAGACACACGGACACACAGACACTTGTTCAGGAAGTGATTCTGAGTAAATCTGTATAAGAAAAAGTTTTTTCTGAAGCTCCGTTCCGATTCTCGATTTTAGGACGATCACAATACTTCCATTTACTCTGTAAATATGGAAGTAAAAAACAATAAAACTAGGACAAATAAATTCAACGCGTTGGATCCGGTCCCTCTCCACTCAAGGGGGTGAGGCAATGAGTAGCCGTGTGTTACAGTAGGTACATAAGTGCTGTGAGACTAGAGCGACATGTCCTGAATAGTTCCGACCCTCTCCTTGAGGGCGGCAGGGCACGCCCGGGACAACTTCGGTTATCGGAAAGCCAACGCCTGGAACGGCGGTTTACTTTACTTTTACAATAAAACTAGGAACAAATTATAAGATCAATAAAAATTGATACTCAAGAGCAAGTCACAACCAATAAAAGCCCATAGAGGTTTAGTATGGTAGGTTGATACCATCCTTAGTTTAATACTACACAATAAAGTTTTCAATATAGTTTTATAAACAAATGCTTTTTGCTGACTCGGTTGTTTATTATCCTCAAAATATAAATATAAAATTCTTAGTGGGGATATGGATTCAAGAATGTGTGTGTGTGTGTGTGTGCTAGCTTAGTCGAATTGGAGGTTCTACAGATATTTTTTACTCATTGTTCTCTGTCCAGCAATGAAATTATTCAAATTGTTCGAAATTAATTTCCAACGAAAATCAGCCATTTCGTTCCCCTCCCATAAACGATCGATATCATTAATCATCGATGTATCGACACATCGATGTATTGCATAAGATGTTTTCAAGGCATCGATGTGCCCTGGATAAAAGACCATCGATGTTTTGTTCATCGATACCCATCCCTAATATCTAGATACCTCTGCGTTGATTTCAAGGTTAGTTCACCGACCTTTGCGGTAATTATTATTGCCGGAAGCCACGGATGCGAGATGAGAACCGCGCATATCAAACAGGCAACCTGACGTTAACTGACGGCGAGTCGGTGAGAAACCACGAAGATGCGGCAGATTTCCCACCGGATAGGATTGCACCTAGCAATGATAATTATTATGGATTAATTATAATTAATCCAATTGCGTTTGGGCTTCCCGGCTCGGCCTGGATTGTTATTTCCCATGAGATAGTAAAATTGCCGTTAGACGACATCACCATCTCGGGTACCAACGTAACTGGTTGCAGAGGTATGTATGCCCATTCAAAGCAACTGTTGCGCGAATACCGCTCAATATTCCCGTATTTTGTTAGGCTCTTCACTAATTTGGATCAAAACTTGAAAACGTCAGCGCATTGCAAATGTTAAAATACACCGAAAATTGGCTAACAGTTGGGGCATCGATATTATTTGTCTTTGGCACGGCTTTCACGTTTGCATTAAAATGATGTAACAAACTATATAGGCATTTGATGACAAACTAAAATAAGAAGTACAAGAACGCCTACTTGAAAAGCTAATTAAAATTGTGCTCTAAAAACTCATGCAGCGTGTGAAAAGCCTGTTCAAACAAAATATTGCTGATCTTCTTGCTGAACATTTTAAATTGCAGCTGACGCATTGTAACAGTATATAATATAAGAATATTATACTGTTACTAACTTATACCTTATAACTTACCTTATATACTACCTTATATATTATACCTTATACTTGAATAATATAATAATACAATATTATGTTCCCTTTAGGCTGAAACCCTTATACCTTTGCCAATAAAATAAACAGGGATATGTTCCGTTCGGGATCCTGCAGCCTGGGGAGTTCAATGATGCTCGAAAGATGCAGAAAACGTGAAAACTCCGGTTTTGAAAAAATTGATACATGCTCCCTTTGGAAAAACACTCCTCAGCAAACCCTCTCCCTCGGGCGGCCCGCATCGCTCACATGTTGTGCGGGTTTTAGTTTCACCTGAACAAGTAGGTAAGTTAACCTTCTTCAGTGCAATGTTAATCAACCGTCTGACGGTTTGGTTTTTTAGGTATCGTGCAGGAAAGAGATAATCGGCTGATTCCACTTCGCCAGCAGTAGAAAATAACTAATTCATTTAAACAAAGTTTACGAAAATGTTTGTACCCATTCTACCAATCCGGACTAGGTACTTTTAACATTTAGGTAGTCTTGGAGGCCATAAAAATTCAGTAGAATTTCGGTTTATTATTCAATAATAACCCATTGTGTTCGCCCAAGAAAAAACGTTTTCCACCCCCTCCCCCCCTTCCTGAGAATTTCATGGTTTACGTTTCAAAGGGTGTAGAACCCGAATCTGAGAGTAAACAAATTCCGTCCTTTCACCGTCAACACTTCTTCTTCAAAACGGCTAGATGTAGAAATTGGTAATTTTCAGGAAATGTCAACCTTCGTCCGACACAAGCTAAGTTTTTTAGCCAGATCTCTAGCTCAACTCCTGAGGTCCCCTTTGAGCCTCCTAAATTTAAAAAAAAATCGTATTTATCACCTAAAATATTATAAAGTCGTATAAGGTGTCATTTTAAATAGATTTTTTGGTGGCGATTCGAATAAGATGATCAGCATGACGGTAGCTATTACCGTTAAGGGTTCATGTTGGTTCAGTAAGCTGTTCCTGAATTTTAAAAAATTTCAACTACTAAAGCTAGGTCAAGAACCGATGTACCTATAAAATTCGTATGATGCAATCCTTCTAAAAACTTTTTTTCAAAAAAAAAAAGAACAAAAATTAGTAGTCAGTCTCATTTTACAAACCAGCTACGTTAAAATTATTGGGACATTCTTCCGGGCTCATAGAAACGGTTGTATGATCATTTACTAAAATCAAGTTGGTGAAACGGGCTAAGTCGGGCGCTTTCGGGTTTGCTTGATGTTTTTAGGCATAGGTCGCCCTTGGCTACTGAACTCAGAAATACTTATGGGAGAACTGCTTTTCCGATCCTTCGATTAAACAGATTATTACCACGGGGCTGGAATCCCAATCGTGGTATGGACTAAAAAAGAACTATTTCACGCAATGCCTAGATGAATTATTCCGGCATTGGTTCGCTTCATAAGCTTCAGCTATTTGATTATAAAAATTTGATCCAATTTTTGAACTCAATAAGGGACGAAATTTTTGAACTATCACCCGATTTCTGCACTTCATTTTAGTCGACGGTTGGAATTCGCTCGAACGTTTTCAGGGAAGGAACCACAGCTCAGTGGCGTCCTTATGAAGCGGCACTTAGGTACATAGGTAATATTTGCCTTAACGCAACGCTCCTCGTGCGCCTCCTGCGTGGCATTGACCTTGCAACTTATCACCGGCTTCCTGTGTTTACTTGATGAACTAACCGTGTCTTCATTTATGGTAGGTACTCATATAATATATATACGTAATAAGATATATGATGACAGGACGTCGTTTTAATCTAGAGCGTTTTGCTTATATTGTAGCTTTGTTTTAGATCGAATTAACACTCTGTGTTATAAACTCATAAAAATGTTTCCACACACATGGTTCCTCAAGCTGTAGTCGCCATTGAGACATGGAAGAAGGATTTTGTAAAATATTTATTAGACAAGCTTTCTACTTCCACGCATAGTGATGAAAAGTGTGATGTGTTCGTCCAAAAAATGGAAATCGAATTAGATGGGAACTTTCCCCCTTTTTTTCAGAAAAACATTACTTAGGTAAAACCAGTATGTTCCTATAAAATGCGCATTTACAAAAATCGGTTTTTAAATTTAAATAAAATTATATTACAATATCTATTTTAAGTTTTAAAAAAACAATCCGATTCGAGCGCATCAGGTCTTAGAATGTGGGTACCAACAGTTGGTAGTTACTAGTTGCTAGTCACTAGCAGAATTCGCGGATGTTTTCTTCATTCTAAAACCGCGGTGGTTTTCGGCTTAAGTTGGGTGAGTTTTTAAATTTACATAGTTAGCATTCTTTTGAAATGTTTGATCCTTGGATTACTAAAATGAATAGATTTGGATCAAATTTTGTGTACCAAAATACGGAAAGTATAAGCCTGCTACCTGCAAACCACCGTTTTTTTCTCTTATCTTCAAAATTAACCAGATTAGGTGTTTTCAGCGAGTTCAAAACTGGCAAAAGTTCATATCATGACGCGCAACTATCGAAAATAAATTAAAAAAAAATGTTTGTGGTAGGTACAACTAATTTAAATATTCTACAAAAAGTCAGCGTCAGGAAAAAAATCAATTTTACAAGATTTCGAGGTTTTGAAAAACACAAACGAATGAAAAAGAGTTGAAGATTTGTTGGGTTTTTAAGAAACCCATAGATTCTGTTTTTTCGAGGGTTTCAAGGTCATCCATTACTGGGTGCATTACGAGCCTAACAGCCCAAAATCGTTCGATTATTTGGTCCAATGTAATGATAATATTGGTGGTTAATGGATTTGGTCCAAAATTTTGTTCAGGTACATACCACAAATACTGTGTGTTATCAATCGGCTACCAGTGAGCATAGAAGTTACTTCTACACTCACTGCCGGCTACTGGTTTGAAATTTGATCACCGTACCGTATAAACCAGCACAAACCTATTAGCCCGAAAGCCCACGATGATTTCAGCCTAAAAAAATTCTTTCCATCTATGTATCAGACATTCTCACTCGTCGGAACTGGGCCGCAGCTTTTTTCATTTTTCAAAAATTCATATAAAATTTATACGAGAGGCGTGGCTGTAGATGGTCCCAAATGGCATGACCTTTCTAAATGCTAAAAAACTTAAATAAAAAACGCTCAGATATGGAATTGAGCAAATCAGGAAAAAAATCGCGTCAAGAAATTTCAAGCCAAACCAATAAAAAACAAAATTTTCAAAAATTTTCGGGGAAACCCCTATCCCATGGTAAATCAAGCGAGAAACTCGGAAAAAATACTCAAACAATTCTAAACCCACGGCATCACTTTCAAAATTGAGTTTTTGTGTTTTTTCGAAAAATGAAAATTGAAATGACTGTCCAAAATTTACCCCATAGGAGGCAATGAATGTATCATCAGTGGGTCTAAACCAAGTTAGAGGTACCTACTAGATGAGAGGAATTTTTCGAAGAGCGACCAATAAGGGCCGAAATTTTGAAATTTTCGTGAGTAAGAACTGTCCAACGTTCATTATATGGCAAAGGACCTGAGCTGGTCCTAATGTTAAAGTAAACTTAAACCATTGAAACCAACGCCAATCATACGAACTGCATAGCTGATAATTAGTAAACATTCCGTATTCATAATGTACGTCAAAAAAGGCAATTGTCTGGGTGAATAAAGTCTTCCCTGCTTGCTTAAATAGTTTTGATTAGTAAATCAGGGGCTGGTGGAATAGGACCTCAGTTTGACACAATATTACTTCAGGACATCGTTGCTTACATTATTGATCCTTGTTAAAGCCAGCTGGCCCGTAAACACTTTTGTACCCAGCTGGGGTCAAATGGGAAAAGCGAATGTATCTAAAGTTCAACTAATCCTTGATTATGACTGTTAATAACCGAGTGAAAAATAAAGAGTATAATGTTCTTTTTACATTACGGCCTTCAACCTCTATAAGCCAATCATGATTTTTTTTCTAACATTTATTTAATTCTTAGTACAATACATACTATTTTTAATACGGAAATGTACATTCCATATTGTTTTACGTACATTGCAAACATACTTTGGAAAGCGTATTCTTGAGAATTGACCAACACGACTTACCGGCTGTTGATGCAGCTAGTGCCGCAGCAATGACGAAAAGTTGAGGAAGCATTTTCCTTAGACGGGTTTTCCTTTAAAAATAAATCCGCCGTGTAATTATTCTTGAATTTAAATTTTTTAACCAGCCGAAAAGATTCGAATAAATAATATTTCTGAACAGCGGCGATATGAATACGTGATCTATGGTATCCGACTGAGGGTGGCTGAGAAGAGACTGTCCCGTCCTCCGGATGTTCAGCGTTCAAGTCACTTGTTAAAGAATACTCACAAAGACGGGAAGGCAAGTCCTTTTTGTGCCGGACGGTGCGCTCGCCTCACAACTCGTCCTTAAGGACACTTCTCTCCGCCCTTCCCCCCTCCCGCCCGCCTTAGCCCCCACCTCCCGCACAAGCGACCGGCAAGTTTTTGTTGCAAAACGCGAAATATTGCAGATGGCTCAGACCAGGCGAAAAATATTGTAAGAAATACGACCAATCGTCATTTTTTTAGTCAGATATCAGGGTTAGGGTCTTCAGAACAACTCGGTCTCTTTCGCCGAGCTTTCGTAACATTATATTGTCTTCATCAGGGCCTATAACAATCAAAAGTCACAGTCAACAATATGGCGCATTCATAAAACTGTGTCAATTGAAAAAAAAAAAAAAAACAGGAGCAAGGCTAGCATTATTTAACAAACCGTTATTTTTATAATCCTACTTGGAGACAGGTCTATTCAGTCACATTATGACCACTGTCTGATTTTTGGGGAATGATGTAAATGATTCTGAAGCAATGAGAAATTTCTTTGTCAGGCCTTATAAAATCTAATAACCAGACATCAACAAAATGAGCATTAAACAGCATGATTTGTTCAATTCTCAACCTTTTTTTCAAATTTCTTGAACTGAAATGTTTGTCTCGGCGAGACCCAACACCCTGTTTAATCGGAATTCGAATAACTCACAGTCCGATATATTTGCATTTTTAGTGTTTTCTATTTTTTTCCGGCCACAAAAATGAACCGATTTGAGCGTTCTTGGGCTTAAAATCTTTGCTCTACCTTGCAGAGTATGTGGATATTTTTTATATTCCGATAACGTGGCGTATCCAGGGGATGTCTGGAGCTGTGGGGATAACTCGGACTCGAATACTCGTGTCTGAGTTATATTAGCGACGTCTCCCTCGCTATACTTTCCTTGGTGCCAAAAATGGAAGTTCTGCTTATTACTTGCACTAACTGTTTCCAAGTTGCATCTGGGTTAGGTACACTAAGCTTGAAGGAATGAAACAGGGAGGAAAATAAGAAGGACTGGAGCGTGGAGAGTATTGTGTCGTGCCTAATGACTGAGTACAGCCCGGGTACAAAGGAATTGAGGTGCATTAAAAGATGGAGGATGCGATGATGACCCTTGGGCCGCATGTAGCCGAGCCCTCAGTCGCAGCGCCGGCTCGCATACGTTTTAGCGCCAACAAAAGATACCCGTGGCCTGGGCTATTACCATTGACTTCAGGGGGGAACACCTTGGCGAGCACGGGCCCAGAGCCTGGCCACTTGTGGCAATCGTTTTTTCAAACATTTCTCGAGAAACTCGAAAAAATGTGACCTTACTGGGGAACTGTTGGACCTTTCAGTTGCAGACCTTAGAATGATACTACTTTCTGTCAGTTCATCATACAAGAGCGGAGGTAAGTTTAAAGATGAAATGAGAAACGAATCCGGGGTCCGTAGCTCCGAAACTATCGAGCCTACAAACATAATTCATGGGATGATCAATTTGGTTAGGTTCTAAAAGGTTTTAGGTGTTCTAAAAGCCGAAAAACGCAATGGGGTGCACCTACAGGTTAAAACCCGAACCAGCGGTGCCTAAATAGCACTCAATACTTCCATATTTTGACACGTGAAAGTGTGACACAATTAGATCATATTTTGACTGATTTGAGGGTATTTAGGTCAAAAAATATCAAAAAACTCACGATGCAAGTTTTAAAACTCCCCTGAAATCAAAATACGCCAATTTATCGGAACATAAAAAATATCCACATACTCCGCGAGGTAAAACAAAGATTTTAAGACCAAGAACGCTCAAATCGGTTAATTTTTATGGCAGGAAAAAAATTAAATAGAAAACACCGAAAATGCAAGCATATCTTAACTACTGTGAGTTATTCGAATCCCGATTGAACAGTGTGTTAGGTCTTCCCGAGACAAACATTTCAGTTCAAGAAATTTGAAAAAAGGTTGAAAATTGAGGGAGCTATGGCCATTTTTTGAAATGACCACAGACGGACACGGAGACACTTGTTCGGGAAGTGATTCTGAGCCAATGTGTATAAGTTAAAGTTTTTTCTGAAGCTCCGTTCCGATTCTCGATTTCAGGTCGATTACAATACTTCCATTTAGTCTCTCTTCTTTCAGGCTCCGGGACCATACGTATTTAAATAGGTATTTGTCATGGTTGAAGATGTGTTTCAGGTCTTACCTACTGAGTTGTTTGAGCTATGAATACTTTTTGTTACGTATATTCACATAAAACCCGTACTTAGCCTTACTTGATATGAGAACTGCTTATAACAAGAGAAACGCATTCTATACCACCCAATTAAGTTTGCATCAATCACCCGGTGAGGAAATAGATAACCTGGAGGACACTAAACTGGCTCCCAAGAAAGAGATAATCCGTCGTGCTAGCTAAACAAATTTATTAGACGCCGACAGTTGCTGCTCTCCTGACTCAGCTGGTGAACATTCGTGTGCCATGCTCCTATATTAATTACTCGGCTGTCAAGAAGTTCCACGCGGTGTTTACTCGATTAAAAAAGAAATTATTGATGATACTCAATGCCATCAATTTGGAGTTGATGAGGATTCAACTGACGCGGAGTAGTTCCATAGTTTTTATATGCGAACTCAGACACTCATCCGATGTTCCGCAAGCAACAAATGAAGTTGAAGAAAGTTTTCTACACTTATCCCATTCAACTGACTCTTCCCGTACCTGAGCCCCCCCCCAGCTCATTATTGCCGATGTACAGATAACAACCCACCATAATCAGCAAACGTTTCCGGTGCACAACCAGTAGAAGTCCTCAAACCAGCACTTCATTAGAAAAAGTCATCCCGGTGGAGGGGTATTAAATGATTTTCGTAAAATTTATGAAAATATTCAATATCGCTGTTTAGTATTCGATACTGTATCGGTTTCATTCCTCATGGTTTTGATACAAATAAAATACAGATCGGTATATCGGTATTTTCCAAGTGTCGGATAAAATTTCCCTTGGCGTTTTGTTGGGGAATGAGTTTTGGTCATGTCCTCGGTCGAACGTCATATTGCGAGAATGCCGGCTGGTTCGCGTGCTGAGAAGTGCAAGCTCAGGCATGCGGCTTCCCACCCCCCAACCGATAAGGAGGAGTCGGCTCCAGGTAAAGGGTCGTGCTGGTCAGGCCGAGCCATAGGTAGGTAGGTAGGTTCCTCGTTTACGATGGAGGACGGGGGGGCTAGTCTCAGGTTGAGTTGAGTTTTTACTAAGGTCGGTTAATAGAATTCAATGAGTGTACCAACTGAGGTCTCCGAGCCCTAGGATCCTGAGGTCGCAGGAAAGACCGTGACTCCGGCTCGAGGCAATGACCACTGTGGTCCTTAGATGGCGATCCGATCCTGCGGCAGGGGATCCTGCGGCAGAGAATCCTGCGGTCGGGCCCCTTCCTTCCTTCACTGGCCGAAGCCCCTCGGTCACCCTTGGGACCGTTGAAGACGCCGCGTGTTCGAATCAATTGCCCGTGCATCTTGAACTTGACGTCGGTCGAGAATTGCGAGCACCTGACCCTAACGCCTGGCATTGAACTTTTATCGATCATCGAAGTTATACCGTGTATTAAGCTATTAACGTCTTCTGTCCGATTATTGCGATTTCATTGAAGTAAAAGATAATTTTAACGCAAATCTCGAAAGGATAAAGAATGGTTCAATGATTGAGTCCTTCAATTTAGGAGGAGATTTAAGAAAATTTAATTAATTAATCCCGATTAAAATTGTAAAACGTCAAAAAGTTAGAATATCATAGTTACGACGTACGGTTGTTTACCTCATAAAAAGCAGAATTTTGAAAACAATTATTTTCAACAATTCCATATTTGATTAGTAAATTGAAGTCTTAAAATCGAAAACTGGATCGGAGCTCCAGGAATAACTTTCACTTAAACACACTTAACATTTTTACTTTGAATCACTTCCTCAACAAGTGTCCGTGTGCCCGTCTATGGTCATTTACGAAAATGACCATAGCTCCCTCATTTCTCAACTTTTTTTCAAATTTCTTGAACTGAAATGTTTGTTTCGGCAGAACCTAACATACATAAACCTAACATATGTTTTGTGTTTTCTATTTTATTTTTTTTCCGGCCACAAAATGAACCGATTTGAGCGTTCTTGGTCTTAAAATCATTGTTTTACCTAGCAGAATAGGTGGTTATTTTAATATTCCGATAATGTGGCGTATTTTTATTTAGGCGAATTTTCAAATTTGCAGAGTCATATTTTTGACCTAAACACCCATAAAAGCAGTCAAAATATAATCAAATTGTGTCACACTTTTACGTTTCAAAATATGGAAGTATTGTGTGTTATCTACGGACCACTGGTTCAATCACCTCTACGTAAGTGTTTATTTCGCTGACAACGAAATCACGTTCACTATCGAGTATCGTTCTTCACTAACCTCCACTCTCAGACAAAGGCCTGAATAGCAATCAGTGCAAATCTTTCCTGCCCAGTCGTGAGTCATTGCGGCATTGAAGATCCAAGACACACATGAGCTGTACATCCTGAGGATTCCCCACGGTACGGTTCGTTGATCTGATCTTGGATCAAATAATTGACGAGTTGGAATTGAAGTTTTCATATTTTTTTTTGCATATCGCTTCCATATTTTTTATCAGTAAATTTAATATAATCTTAATATTATTATAATAATTATATTAATATTAAGATTATATTATTTAAATTATAAAATTATAAAATTAAATTATTTAATCGTAATTTGATGATAATTCTTGACAAATTTGATAAGGTATATTTTGACTACCTACTTGGGAGGCTGTGTTGATCAACAGTATAAAAACTGACTATGCAAATGTATAATTTATTATAATTAATCAATTTAATAATAGTAATTGATAATAATATTGAATATTAATTATGAATTATAATTAAATTATTATAAATTAATAAATAATAAATTCCCAAATTTATGATTGAGAATGATGGACTTGAGGAAAAATTCTATTTTGGAAGAAAAATGTTTTTGTTAAATTCTGGAACACGAATGAAATTTTGCGTTGACAATTTTTATCAAGTAAATTTCTCCATAGATCATAAAAATATCATCCATGGATGAAACTGGGAGTGCATTCCCGAAATCTCGTGAATTGGTTATTTGACGGCTATTTCGCCAGCTCCTCTATAAATCGACAGTGAATTGAAAACCCAATGTTTTTAGAGGAGTTGGAAAAAATCTCCGATTGCTGGCTGGGCAAATGGAGGTGACCATGGGGACATGGCTCAGAAACGCTTACCTATGAAATTTGATGGTTTCAACTTTGAAGACACCTGGACAAATTAAATTAATGAATTGTCTCGACCCCGCGGCCACCTTTTAGATAGTGAATGAGCGCCTAAAAAGCAGATTGAGTCCATTTTCATGACTCGAGGAGATGCGCAAGTTCACCAGCAGAGCTCGAAACATCATTTTCCCAAAAAACTCAACTTACGAGGTTTTGCGGATTCACTGCGGATGTCGAAATGCTCGTGCTTTTTTTTGGTTCATTTTTCTTAAGAAATGAACCTTTGTAATCGGTCGGGAAAAAATTTTTTTTAACACCCCCTGAAAATTTGTTGGTTTACGTTTCAAGGGGTGTAGAATCCGAATCTGCAATAAAAATTTTTTGTCCGTCCGCCGTCCGCCGTACGCCGTCCGCCGTACGCCGTCCGCCGTACGCCGTCCGCCGTCCGGGGTTTTTCAGGGGGAAGGAGTTATCGGAAAATTTTGAAATTTTTACCAAAAATCAAGTTCCGTATCTAGTTGGTCCTAACGTCTCGGCAGAACCCTACCTTAATTTTAAGGCCAGTAAAACAGCTGTTGAAGTGAGAACAAATTCGTGCTTTTCAGGAAAAAAGCAACATAGGCATGTGAGGCATCATTTCATATAGATTTTTCTATGCTGAATCGAATGAGACCATCGCCACGCCGGTAGCTTCAACCGTTTAGGAGTTATTGCAGTTTTAGTGAGGCATTTTTGAGTTTTCCAAAATTTCCCCAAATCCTAATAACTCGAAAACTACTCGAGCCACAAAATTCGTTTTCCACTCGTTTGAATCCCCACAAAAACTTCTGTCCCCCCGATATCTTCAATTTAAAGAATTTGGTCGCATTACATAAATCAGCAAAACAAAAATTGGAAAAACTTGAGAATTTGGCCTCGGCTCTTAGATACGGTTGATTGATCTACTTACGACCACTAGCCTATTACACCAACAAGGTGACGCACTCACACTACGACCAGTTGCGCTTGGCAACATGAGAGCGAGACAAGCTTCAACGAAGGTTCTGAGGCATTTTTAATTTCATCATTCAGAGAATTTGATAATTATTATTATTCTGTTAATTATGAAGGTGATTAAGAATAGATTTAAGTGAATTTAACGGAATTAAACGATCTGCTGCGTTGAAAAGATGGATAGGTAGGTATTCATCAAGCGAGAAGGATGATCATTTTTTGCCTGGTTGAAAAAACGTTTTTCTAAATCCCCATCTAAAATACAAATTTATACTGAAATTATAGAATAATAACAACTAAATTCTGTGTTTAAGGATTACCGATATATCGTAAGGTTTGTCTTTGCAATCGAAAAATGAACCCCTGTGCAAAATTTGCAGAGTTCTTCGGACATACCGAAAACTAATCTGCACATGCCACTGATCTACTTAGCAGCGTTTTTTTCTTAGGAACCGGCCATTGGAGTCGAAGAACATGTAGAGTTAACCACCTAGGGGCATGGAAGGGAAGTGGATGTGGCCGGTCACGGTCGAACGCGTGGATGGCTCATTTAGATAGATTCGCTTGGAATCCCCCCTCCCCCTCTCACCTGGAAAAGGAAGGTGGGCAGGAGGAGGTGGGCCCGAGGCAAGGTACTCCATAGCTCTACCGGGGTACCTGCCTGCTCGAATGGCATGGGTACCTGACTTTTTATAGGAAACTTAAGGCAGTGCAATGTTTCGGGTGTAGAGATGGAGATTATCTCCAGCACCTCAGGCACGATAAGTGAGCAAGGGGGTCTGGGATATGATTACAGCTTCTCGGGGAACTGCTGTTAATATATATACCTATCGTGATTTAAACGGACGGTGTGGAACTCTTTTCGCTCTTGAGATCCCATCGTCTTCTGTTGTTGCCAGTTCCCAAATGGACGAAAAGTTCGTTGAACCTCGCGGAGCTCATTCCTCTTCTAATGTTGACGAAGGAGTCGGAGGTCACAGTTCCAGGTCGAAATGTGCCCGGAGGCTCAGCTTCAAGTCGAAGATTCCATAAGAGGATCCGCTCCGGGCAGTGTGAGCTGCGTTCAGATAGTGCGGAAAGTGGGCTGGCAATGCGCACATCAGCCCAACGATGATGAGCAGCAGCGTTACGGTCGTGAACGTGGCATGTAGCGAAATGAGATGGATATACCTGCGAAAATAATGTACGATAAAACATGGGTGTACGATAATTATAAGGAAAAACTGGAGAATCTACCCCCTCTACGGCTGTGAGAAACGGTGGGCTCAATAATTGAACTGAAATTATTGCACTTCTAGTGCGTAATCGTCGTATGGTGAGTACACGTTTATTTCCATCGATCGCTTATTTCCACACTTATGAGGAAATGAGCTTTCCTTGTAACAATATTATAGATAAATACGATGTACACTATACCCTGTCTTACACATAAGCAGTTATGCAAGTACACTATGGTACTTTATACTATCACACAGGAGCTATAAGGATGATTCTCAAAAAAAAAAAAAATAATAATAATAATAATAATGGTCCATGTTGGGCTCAATGGTGCTTAAATGGTACGTTTTCACAATGATGAATAAATAGGTACAAAAAGAAAATACGCGTGCCACCACCCCTCCCGGAATTCAACCCTCACCAGCACCCTGCACCCCTACCCCTCCCACTACCAACTACAACATCCGCCCCTCCCATTCCACGCCCAGGACCCCTCCTGCACCTCAAGCCCCTCTTCTTAATTTCTGTCTACGCGATTAAGTTGGCGGCTTGACGAAACGTTCTCTTTTTAAGAACCGAATCGCAGTTTCCGGGAATCCGGAATCCCCTTGGATTTTCCATGTGAAATCGGTTTTTTGCGTTTTCCTCAGTCCGGGAAAGTCGTAGAAAATTGCAAATTTTTTGTTTCATGAAACTACCCGAAACCTACTAACAATATTTTTTTAATTAAAAAAAATTTTTTTTTTGGTCAAAAATTAGTTGTCAAACCAGTTTTTGACCACAAAAACCCAACTAATTTTGACTTATAAGCCAACTAATCCACGAATCCTACAACGAATCCAACGAGTCAACGAATCCTCAACGAATCCAACAAGCTCAAAAAATTCAAAATCGGTTCAGTAGAACTCCGTCAAATTGGCAAAAACACGAAATAGGAGAAATCGCTTCAAGAAATTTCGAGCCATATCAATTAAAAAACAAAATTTTCAAAAAGTTTGGAAAAACACCCTATCCTATGGTAAATCAAGAGAGGAACCCGGGAAAAATACTCAAAAAATTCTAAACGCACGGCATCACCTTCAAAATTGAGTTTTTGCGTTTTTTCAAAAATATACCCTAATTATGCCAAATTGGGCCCCTTAACCTTTTCCGATCGGATTGCCCGGACAATATGCACCGAGTTGGAGCGTACCACAACTTTTAGGACCAGTTTCATCAAAATCGGATCGACGATTACTTTGTAAATATGGAAGTAATATTCAGCCTTGTGTTGGAATTCATTCCTCTGTATTGTATACGTCCATCGGAGATCAGATCGATTAGTGGCCAAATTCTCACGGACAGCCAGACAATATGTCCTAGAGAATGATAGCTCTAAATGTCAATTGAAAAAGTTTCCTCAGCATCTGCGAGTCGATTTCTATTTTTTTTAATTTTTTTTATTTATTTTTTTTTTTTTTGTACAACCACCAACAGTTTTTTCTACTCGATTTGCACATAAATTAGGTTGAACATTTCCGAAATAAAAACCGTCTCCGTCTCTGTGGTCAAGCCGAATACGGGTGCACAGATGTGTGACCGGTCGCCTGAACCTTCCGCTGCATCTGAACGCAGCACGACTGCACCGCCTTGCGAACCCTTCAACGATAAGATCATGCTCACGTGCATCCTTAAGGGGTTTCAATGCAAGGAACGGTTTGAAAAACTCCTCGTAAAACGAACCTCGTGATGCAGCGCGAATATCCACAAGATATTTCCAATGAAAAACACAACTCACACGAGCTGGCAGTCATCCCGGTGGTTAAAATACGTTTAGCTTATACCCTAACCCGTTCACCTACAAATTTACCAAATATATTTATATATATTTACAAAATATATCTTTTGAAGTTGTTTAGTCATTTTTATGAATAAATTAATTTTTTTAATGCTTCTCTAATAAATTTAATTTTATTGGTACGTTTAAACTTTTTTGATCTAACCTCTTTTTCGTTTTGCTTTTCAATGATACGACTCGTATACCAATATTACCTTTATTCAATAATAAACCATTGTAATCACCCAAGAAAAAATGATTTCTGCTCCCTCCCCCTGAAAATTTAATTTCATTTTCATTTCGAAGGGTGTAGAATCCGAATCTGCGGCAAAAAAATTTCGTCCGTCCGCCGTCCACCGTGAACAGTTTTTTCTCCCCAAAGGCTGAAGGTTTTTTTTTTCAAATAATTATCAGGAAAAACCAACCTTGACTGGACACATCCCCTATTCTTCAGCCAAACCCAATAGCTCACTATTAAGGCTTATGAAAATATTGTTGAAATATTGAGTATTTTCCGAAAATTTTCTGACCAGCGTCAAAAACATTTCATTTGATCAAAACTATCATGCTGAATCGAAATCTCGATCCATATTTTGATACGTAAATTTTTGACAAAATTATATTATGTTTCGACTGCTTTTGAGGGTTTCGGTCAAAAATTTAAAAAACAACTCACTACGCAAATTTTAAAACTCGCCTAAAATAAAAATACGCCAAGCTATCGGGATATAAGAAATATCCGCATACTCAGCTGGGGAAAACAAAGATTTTAAGACCTAGACCACTCAAGGTCTTGCCAAAACAAACATTTCAGTTCAAGAAATTCGAAAAAAGGTTGAGAATTAAGGGAGCTATGGTCATTTTTGTAAATGACCACAGACGGACACACGGACAGGCAGACAGATGGACACACAGACGCTTGTTCGGCAAGTGGTTCCGAGTGAATGCGTAGGAATAAAAGTTTTTTCTGAAGTTGCGTTCCGACTCTCGATTTTAGGACGATTCCAATACTTCCATTTACTGTGTTAATATGGAAGTAAAACGGTTTGTCGATAATTCTAGCATGACGTCGAATCTGTAACAAGCTGTCCGAATCAAGTGTCACAAAAACGATAACCGTTCGGTCCAGTTGGCATTCCCTTGGAACAACGAACGGCTCCGCCTGCAGATCGACCTGGGTCGTTCGCCAGCTCGGTAGGGCCATGAACTCATTTTTCAGTCGTCTCCTGTTTTTCCCAGAACTCACTCAATTATGGGAAGCCGTGTAATCATTGGGAAGATGGCTCTACCGGCTCCCACGCCATTGTTTCATTGTATGTCGGTATAGTATAGCGTTATAGCAAGGTTCCACCACCGTCAGGTAGCCTGGGCTGCCCTTCGATTCGAAAGAATAATGGCCATCTGAGTCAAGAACACGTTTTATAGTTCTCTTTAGGTTCTTGGCGACAAGTTACACCATGTTGGGGTATTACAATAATTTCTATTTCACCTGCGCGCTATTGTCGAGGCCAATAGTTCCTGTTGTAAGAGGTTCGTCCCATTGTTTCGATTACTATACTCCAATCCACGACTCAAATCGACGCGAATCCACCGTCACTCAGCAATGGCTTCGATCTTCCAAAACTAAAACAATAATTCCCTGGAGGCAATGATACGTAGATGCTCCCATATTTAGAATCCTTTCAAGTGACTTTTAGGCGTAAATGTCGGTATGCCCGTATTCTGCAAGGTAAAACCAAAATAATTTTAAGGTAATAAAATGATTTTGAGGTAATAACTTTAAGGTAAAACCAAAACCACATTAATTAAAAATTATTTTTAAACCAAGAACCCTCAGACTGCGTAATTTTTCCGGCCAGAAATAAATAAAATATAAGACACTCCGGTCCAATTTCACTGAATATTTTACGCCTAATTCGCTGCTCAATTGTTGTTGATGGTGACGTATCTATGAACAGAGTTGCCAATATCAACTATCCTCTTTATTAAGCTACCCAGGATGTTAAAGTTTAGTGAAATTGAACCTTGAGGTGCCAACTGTTCGGAAGCACTGTAAGCAAGTGATCAAAATTCTGGCTAATCAGGATGGTAGGTAGGACCTTGAAGAACATTACCTACAGTTTAGGAAATTTGAAAAAAATTAAGCATTGAGAGAAGTATGGCCATTCTTGTAATTAGACAGATGGACACTCAGATAGCTAGTTTTTTGGAAATTGACTCTGACTGAAAGTGTTAATATAGGTACTAAAGTTGAATTTATGACCCTCTGAAACGAGTTTTAAAATTTTCATAATGAGTTTTTTGATATTTTTGACCTAAACACCCTCAAAAGCAGTCAAAATATAATCAAATTGTGTCACACTTTCACGTTTCAAAATACTGAAGTATTGTGTGTTATGTACGCAACACTGGTTTTTGATGGTTGTTTGTGAAAATTTGACTGTGGCTTGGACTTGATCGGCATTTAAAATGGTAAGTACAAATACATCTGGTAAGGAAAATCAGAAAAACTTTCTTCTTTTCACTATATTCCATAAATGGCTAACTACCTACCACGAATTTGATAATTATGGTATAGAGTTCTGAGGAGGAGCTTATGCCACCACTTTGGACACAGTTCTCAGTCTTCTCCGCATTATATCAAATCACATAATTGAATAAAAATAAAGGAACTCTACAGCAAATTAGGAGTCCTACCCCCTCCCTTCACGTACATTATTAGTATTTTTAGTATTATCGGTAGGTAGTCGAGGAATCTATTCCCTGTCTAGACCGGACAAAGCCACAACAATATAAAGTGTGCCTTCGAATAGCCGGTATAGGGACTGCAGGAACGCATTATTGTCAATTCATGAACATGAAAACTTGTCCTGTTGCCAGCTTCAGTGTCGTCTTATATTGATTCATTGCCTCCGAGCCACTCACCGACGGCATACAGATGACTGGGAAGAGCATGAGGAGGAAAGGAGGGTTTCCTCCCACCGAAAGGACGAAGAAAGGAATGGTCTTCCTTCCATGCGGCTTGAGAACCTGAGGAAGAATTGCAAGGTCAACCGAAAGAGCCAGTCATGCAGCTATGCAGCATACAAACGGTCAAGTATACCTGGTACCTGTGTGCGAAAATTTTTTCCAAACAGAATTTTGACAGAAAACTTTAGAAAACCATGTACGTCCGATCTGTTTCGAAAATAAGGTTTTGAGCTCGATAGGTAAATTAGGGTAGATTGATTCATCAGCCGAAGGTGTGTTTTTGTGAGATGAATAGTTTGTCCTCTAGCGGTCGAAAGAAATAACACTCAAATCTAGATCATTCCCTTTTTGCAAAAAAAAAAAAAAAAAAACACGCGTAACTTTTCATCTATATTTGAGCATAATATTGATAAAAATGCAACATAACATCGGCTGTTGGATGCAGTTCGTGTATTAAAGGAATAAAAAAAATAGTTTTAAGGCGAATTTGATAATTAGTTTTTGGTGCCTCCTGTACAATTTGCCAAAGAAGACATGAATTTCTGGAGTTGTCGATTTGCTAGATCCACTACTTCATATTCAACCCCCAATCGGCAGTAAAAAAGTGAATTGATTGCGTGTGATATAGGTATTTTTGGTTCATTATTCAATAATAATTTATCATCCGCTCGATTTGGTTTTTGGAGAAGTTCTTAGTATGTTCTCTATAGTATGTTCCATTTTCAGTAAAAGCAATTTTTTATTAAACAATCATTATGTACCTGTTTACTCCTACCTCCAAAAGCCTATCCAACTCGCCTGTGTGGGGCAAATTGGCATGGTGAAAGCTCTTTGGAACCAGTGGTGCGTAGATAACACACAATACTTCCATATTTTGAAACGTAAAAGTGTGACACGGTTTGATCATATTTTGACTGCTTTTGAGGGGGTTCAGGTCAAAAATATAAAAACTCACTATGCCAATTTTTAAATTCGCCCAAAATTAAAATACGCCATGGTATCGGAACATAAAAAATATCCTCATATTGCGCAAGGTAAAACTAAGATTGTAAGAACAAGAACGCCCAATTCGGTTCATTTTTGAGGCCGGAAAAAAAATACAATTGAAAACACTAACGATTAAACAGGGTGTTAGGTCTTGCCGAGACAAACATTTCAGTTCAAGAAATTTGAAAAAAATTGAGAATCGAGGGAGCTATGGCCATTTTTGTAAATGACCACAGACGGACAGATGGACTAACAGACACTTGTTCGGGAAGTGATTCTGAGTAAATGTGTATAAGAAAAAGTTTTTTCTGAAGCTCCGTTCCGATTCTCGATTTTAGGACGATTCCAATACTTCCATTTACACTGTAAATATGGAAGCAAAAATGGTTTCTTGTAGGTAATGAAAGCTTTCTTTGAGTCAAGTGCCAGGTTTCGTAGACAAAGAGTTAAGTTAATAGCAACAACTCAATGTACCTATTGTATTTTTCGTAATTTTTGATCCGGCTCTCACATTAGTCGAAATTAGTTCCGAATGGGGCTCTTTGTCCCAATGAGCAACTCCTACTGAAATTCAGAGGTAGCCGGGCGATGAGAGGTTAGGCTTTAACCGCAATTCATATCTGAATTGAAGGTTCGGTTCCACTGTTAGAAGGGAAAGTTAGATTCATGTCGACTCTGTTAATACACAGGAATCAATTCTGATCATTGTGGCAGCTAAATTTACACTAATAAATCCATACGCAGGTACAGGTTGCTTTCAGATATTTTACTATTTTATTAAAGCTACAACTAAATGTTGAAATTCTTGCGATTTTCATTAGAAACCCAAGTTTCTAAATCCATATCGATCTATTCCTAATTTGGAAGATAGATGTCGTTTTTTTTTTCATTTGTATTCTATTGTTTATTACTTTTTATATTTTCTATATTTTATCGATAAACCTCAACCTGAGAAGAGGCCAATGTTTTCAGTGGCTACTACCTGAGAGGGCCCTCGTTAATGGCCGAGGCGCCACTGCCCCATCGGCCCCCTATTGTGTTTGTTGTTCTTATTGGAGGTTTGCCATTGTGTTGATTACGTCCTCTGTCAACTGAACTGACCCTATGCGGCGATCATTTTTCTTAGTTACGAGTTTTGAAGAAAGGTACCTACTGGGCCTCAAGAAGCCCGGACTCCCAAATGGCCTCGATAGGTACCTTCTCTGATACCTGAGATAAGTTGGTATAGATTGGTATTCTTAATCCTTGAAAGGTGGTTTCGAATAGCCTGCTTCACCTATTGTTCTCAACGGTCTGAAGATGATGTGCAGGTGTTCTTTTGTATTTAATATCTACCGAGTCCAGTTCCTGGAAATAGCCCAAGATAATGATGAATTAGGTTTGGGTGTGCTTTTTACTTCCATGGTAAATGGAAGTATTGTAATCGTCCTAAAATTGAAAATCGGAACCCACTTAGGTTCAGAAAAAACATTTACTCATACACTTTTATTTAGAATCAATTCATGGACAAGTGTCTGTGTGTCCTTCTGTGGTCATTTACAAAAATGGCCATACTTCCCTCAATTCTCAACCTTTTTTCAAATTTCTTAAACTGGGATTTTTGTCTGAGTAAGACCAATCACCTTGTTTACCAGAATCCGAATTGCTCACACAACTTCCAATATATTAGTACTTTTAGTGTTTTCTATTTCATTTTTTCTGGCCTCAAAAATGAACCGATTTGTAAGGTCTTGGTGTCTAATTCTTTGTTTTAGATTGCAGAATTCGTGGATATTTTTCATACTCCGATGGCATGACAAAACTTGATTTTAGGCGTGTTTAAAAATCTGCATAGTGAGTTTTTTTGATATTTTGGACCTAAACAGCTTGAAATCAGTGGTGCGTAGATAACACAATACTTCCGTATCTTGAAACGTAAAAGTGTGACACAATTTGATCATATTCTGACTGCTTTTAAGGGTGTTTAGGTCAAAAATATCAAAAAACTCGCTATGCAAATTTTAAAACTTGCCTAAAATAAAAATGCGCCAAGTTATCGGAATATAAAAAATATCCATAAATTTTGCAAGATAAAACAATGATTTTAAGACCAAGAACGCTCAAATTGGTTCATTTTTGTGGCCAGAAAAAATAAAATAGAAAACACTAAAAATGCTAATATATCGGAAGTAAAGTGAGTAGTTCAAATTTCGATTAAACAGGGTGTTAGGTCTTGCCGAGACAAACATTTCAGTTCAAGAAATTTGAAAAAAGGTTGAGAATAGAGGGAGCTATGGCCATTTTTTTAAATAACCACAGATGGACAGAAGTCACACGGACACTTGTTCGGGAAGTGATTCTGAGTAAATGTGTATGAGAAAAGGTTTTTTCTGAAACTCCGTTTCGATTCTCGATTTTAGGACGATTCCAATACTTCCATTTACTCTGTAAATATGGAAGTAAAAACGCTGCTAAGTAGATGAGTGACATGTGTAGAAGTCAGCAGTGGCCCCAGTCGGCACTGGCGCCAGTGCTTACTACAACACTACTTATACAATAGATAACAGTCACGTTTATCTTTTAAATTTTTTCAGAATCTAGACCCGTTGAAAGCCAAAAATCAGCAGTCGGTGCACTGTGGTGGCGTAGTCATGAATCAATTCCCAATCCTCCCTCCTCCCATTTAATTTTAAATTATGCATTATGATGGATTTGATACTGATGTTCTAGGGTTTTTTTTTTATGGAAAATGGGTAGAAGAGGAAGTTTTGAGGCCACTGAACCCGAATATGATGTCAAAATGCCAAAATTCCAACCCACGTCTGTTGTCCATTGAGGGTTTTATCATTCCCTCGCTAGTTCGTAGAAAATGTCAGGGGTTGTATTTATTTTCCCGAAAATCGAGATAGTTTTCGTAACACGGAATTCTTGACTTGGTTAATTTTCGATTTCTAAATAACTCCTTAAAGTACACCCTATCTTATAAAACAGTAGGTAAGGCAGTTAAATTGCGATATTGTCGTACAAAAATAAAAAAACATGGTTTTGGAGATGAGAACCAATGTAAAAATTACAACATTCCTATAAAAACTAATAAATCACACGATTCAAGAACCGCCATCAGGAACTTAGGTTTGACTAGAAACGTTGATTACGAGTCGACAACGTTTGCCATCAACACTTTCACTTTTTCGAACGTTGTCCACATAACGATATTCCAACTGACGAGCCGACAAAATGATGGCGTGAATCTGAAAATCAAAAGAAAAACCAGTGGTGCGTAGATAACACACAATACTTCCATATTTTGAAACGTAAAATTGAGACACAATTTGATCATATTTTGACTGCGTTTAAGGGTTTTCAGGTCAAAAATATCAAAAAATTCACTATTCAAATTTTAAAATTCACCAAAAATGAAAATACGCCACATTATTGTAAAATAAAAATATCCACATATAGTGAAAGGTAAAACAAAGATTTCAAGACCAAGAACGCTAAAATCGGTTCATTTTTGCGGCCGGAAAAAAATAAAATAGAAAACACTGAAAACTCAATTATATCGGAAGTACTGTGCGTTATCCAAATTTCGATTAAACAGGGTGTTAGGTCTTGGCGAGACAAACATTTCAGTTCAAGAAATTTGAAAAAAGGTTGAGAATTGAGGGAGTTATGGTCATTTTTGTAAATGACCACAGACGGACAGACAGACAGACGGACGTAACGGACACACAGACACTTGTTCAGGAAGTGATTCTGAGTAAATGTGTATAAGAAAAAGTTTTTTCTGAAGCTCCGTTCCGATTCTCGATTTTAGGACGATCACAATACTTCCATTTACTCTGTAAATATGGAAGTAATTACCTGGTGTAGTAATGGTATTAAAAATGGTTTAAAAAATTACCTGGTTTAGAATTTTGCTATTGTATATTATTCTCTCAATTATTTCAACTTCCGTCCGAGTGAGTTAAAATTATACGTAAGTTCATTTGAGAGACATTTTTAATGCTCCCAAATTTTGCCAAAAAGGAGAACTCTCTCGGACCCCTCCTCTAGAGACAAACTAGAGAGAATAATCATCTACATAAGTTTATATAGTTTTTACATGTCCACGTATGTATTCATAAAGTGGTCGACCCTCCCAGGCGTTCTCAACACTAATGATCTGGAGTATGGTCAAGCGGAATATAATCTGTCTCCTTGGCCAAGTTTTCGAAAAATATATTTTCTTCTTCAGGGCTTAGAGACAGGGTATTCCAATTGACCCTACTCCTGATCATGGACGTTGAGAAGCATCAATATGTCGATTATCAATATCCCAGGCGTTGGCTTTTCGCCCAATAACCGAAGTTGTGCTAAAGGAGAGGATCGGAACTAGCCTGGACTCGTTGGATACATGGCCTCTCATTGGCCATACCGCCTTGAGTCGTAGGTGGACAAGATCCAACCTATCCAGTGGCCAAGGTGCTCATTGAACTTCTCAATGTGCTTGGAAGTTCTTCCTGTTGCACCAAAATGTGTCGTCCCGAAGAAAAATTGACAGATTCCCTTTCCCAACAAAAAGTTTAGGGTGAAAAAAAAGGATCGCTTCTTCAGTTCACAGGCTCACCCTTTGAAAAATGCCTTTGCTCCTCCTTCAGCGAACGTTTTTGCTGCGCAATGTATCGAACTTCGGTAAGTTCCTGGTCTCGAGTTCATGTATCTGGTTTTGACGACGTCCACCGGCGATGCGACAGTTGTAGCACATAGTCCTGTGGAGTCAAAATAGATTTGAAATTAAATTAATCTTAGAAATTGAATTTAAATTAAATTCAGCCCACAGCTCTTAGCTCTTGTACCAGCAATGACGGCCGAAGCAAAATGGCAGGGAGTGGAATCACTCAGTATCCCTCGAGCGATGAACTGATCCTTGACGATATCGTAGCAAACGATTTCAGCGACGTTGACGATAGCATTCCGACTTGCGTTTGGCAGGGTGCCTGAAAGAGAACACAGAAGAACTGACACATGCGTCTACGAGTCGGAAATGCTGGAAATTTTCGTTCGGCAGTAATTTTGAGGCAGACAGTAGGTATCTGTGTGGCTGTTAATAATAATTAATTTTATTATTCTGGTGGTACCTACGGCGATTCCCAATAATGGACCATGCATCGAATCGAACCGGGATGTCGAAAAATCAACACCAATATGAGAAGGTCTATAACCGAAATCGGCAATAAAAATGTTTGTTCCTTTCGCTGATGGGGGCAAAACGACTTTGGTTTTCATGCGAGATCGGCTTTTATCCTCTAACTCGAAAACGATTGAAACTTCAACATTATGGATAAGCTGAATCACCTCTCCACAGGCCTGCTACGCCTTCTAATCGCCCAATCGTTTTGTAGGCCTGCATGGTAGAAGTGTATCTCTGAGATGAGCTGCCTTGCAACTGAGCTTGAAATCTGACTTTGACGACATCAGTCGGTTGTGCGATCATCACTGCCATCCCTCCAGTCGTCAGTCCAGCAAGGATTCGAGTCGGATAGTTCACAGCTCCGTCGGTATTGCCTGTCAAAATTGTCGATTAAATTCGCTTTTTAACCGACTTGACATCATATCACTTAACATTACATTATAAAACGCTAAACATTATAAAAATTCAGGTAGGTAGGGTCTTGCATGTGTGATTATACCAATAATATGTTTACCCACCAAAAAGGAAACTTTGATAGACCGTTTTGACATGATCATAAAATCCAATTCGAATCGAAGAGAAGCACAACTGCCGTTGGAGCCCAGCTGACAGACCGTTGAACAGGCTTCTGCGAAAATCCAATAATAATCCATTGGTGCGTTGATAACACACAATACTTCCACGTTAATTTTTGACACAATTTGATTATATTTTGAATACTTTGGAGGCTTTTTGGGTCAAAAATGTCAAATTTTCGAAGAAGATTACAATGCTTCCATTTTCTTCATAATTATGGAAGTAGAAACAATTGTGTGTGTATTAGGGTGGAGCGAGAATCGAGAAAATAATTTTTTTTTTTCATTTTTCACGTTCCAACAGGGCGTTTTTGTTGCGTTTTGCCTTCCTGATGAAGAATCAAAAAACTTTGGGCACAACAAAAAATTCCTTCAGTTCCCACAACCGACTTGAAGTACAAGGAGGGGCAAATTTGAAACTTTGAGGAATTAAATTTAAAAAAAAAATTATGAAACTAACTGAAATGTATTTTGAACCATATAAAAGTTATCTCCTTTGTTTTACAACTGTCTAGAAAATGTTTGAAGGCTCATTAAAGCCACAAAAAATACTAATAATACGAAGCGAGAACGTCAAAACACCATACAGGAGTAAAACAAGCAAAACCGGACATTCCCTCAAATTCTTCTTGGTTTCAAGTTTGTTGACCTTCTTCAGCATTGCGGGGGACCTGTTTTCAAGCTGGCCATCTTAAAAGACCCCAAAAAGCATACTTTCTTGAAAAATTGATTTGAATGAAGAGTAGAATGTGCGTTATTCACTTAAGAAAAAAACACAAAACCCCGAATCTTATAGACACATGTGGGAACTGAAGGGATTGAGTTTTTGAAAAATTGTTTTGCACACGTCTCATTGAGATCATATTGCAGCAAATTAGCCCCGTTGGAAGAAGAAAAAAATTCATTTTGATTTTCGCTCCACCCTAGTGTGTATATCGTCGTCTGAGGCGCAGCATGGCACATCTAACAATTTGGCAGTTTTTAGGTAAAACAGAAAATCATGTTTACTCTCTGTGCCACATCACTGCTCGGTTTCAGATTCGCTAAATTCGTCGTGGAACCCACTGAAATATCCCTTAGATACGCTTGGATACCTATGTTAATGCATTCGAAAATAATTGATTTTTCCTTTTTCCTGAAAATTTGCCAAATGTTAGATGTGCCATGCTGCGCCTCAGACGACGATATATAACACACAGTGCTTCCATAGTCACGTCCAATCAAACTTACTTGACGCCCTCGTGTTTGACAATCGTCGACAAAGTCCCAATAAGCCCGCGATACTGAGCTGTTGCTGTACTCTGCGCAATGATTACGCTGCTTTCAGCAGCAGGAATTATCATCCTCACTTCCCCTTGAATCTGAAAGTATGAACGATTTTCGCTCAGAATAACGGAATTTTCTCTTCGATTCTATGGAACTACCGTAATTATTCTGGACATCGAGGGCTAGAATACCGTCGTACGCTTGTTCGGGAAGTGATTCTGAGTAAATGTGTGTAAGAAAAAGTTTTTTCTGAACCTCCGTTCCGATTCTCGATTTTAGGACGATTACAATACTTCCATTTACTCTGAAATATGGAAGTAAAAACCAAGAAATTTTGGAATTTGGTATAATTTCGGCATATTCCTGAGGTCTTTAGTAACGGAATAAAAGTTACCAGAGTTTTCTGATGAAACCACAGATTTTACATTTTAAGGGAATGAGTGAATCAAAAGGTAGAAAGTGCGCAAGAATCATATGGATAGTGAATATTGTCTAAATGTGCACTCTCATGTCGAGAATATCCTATGAGAATTTTCGGTTCACAAAACGCCTGTCCGCATGCTAAGTCCCTGATAAACAGCCACGTATTTCTTTCTTGCCTACTCGGGCTGAAAGAGATATTTTCCCCCACCTCCGAGTTACTGATAGCGCAGCGCATGATATTTTTATGTGCGATAAAACTTTGGAATTAGAAAAGTTCCCAGAAATGTTTTTTTTTTTTCTTTGCAATGAAAAACAACTTTTTAGTTAGAATTTTCGAGAGCAGCGGCGGCATTAAATATCAAAATTTCTTCGTATTGGAGTTTCGTACACCTCAAAAAACTTGTAGCATGTAACAGATTTTTCATGATTGACTTGTTACAAATGATGTGTCGACCTTTTGGGGAGCGTTGAGTGTGATGTACGTACCTAAAACTAAAAGAGGCACCGACGTTGGAAACAAGACGTAACAAAGAACTCGTGCAAGAGCTTTGTGGTAGAGCTACTGTGTGTGTGTGTGTGTGTGTCAGGAATTTGTTTTTACCCCTCTAGGGAAATTATTCTATTGGGGAAAAGTTACCTCAACCCTCCCATGACTGCCATGTGGTGTGAATATTAGGTATTCTCAGATAGTTCATTCAACTGAAACGCATTACGTACACAATACTTTTAGGTATCTTTGAGAAGAAACGTAAACTTCAAAATACCACTAACCTGGAGACGAACTTTGGCTGTGTCGAGCGGGAAGGTGACTAAATCAGCAAAACATGCCGAAGCGCCTGCGCATAGAATTTTGTAGTGGAGTGACAGGTTGTCAGCCATGATTGCTGTTCATTCGACCCTGGAATAAAGCGAAAACAATATAATATATTAAGTGTATAATGATTAAATAGTTGTTTTAATATGTGCGTTATTATGTGTGTACATAATATGTAAATAATTCGTCACTATTTTATGATTTAGAGGCTCATAGGGCGAACTGCCCAATGAAATTCGACCAAATCGTTAGAACAACTACTGAAAACAAATGAACCCATAGGACTCCAAATTCGTTGGATTCGCATGAGAAATAACCAGAGGCGCGTAAATAACACACAATACTTCCATATTTTGGGAGGTAAATTTTTGACTACTTCGGAGGCTGTTTGGGTCAAAAAACTAACTCTAGACATTTTAAAACTCGCCTAAAATCGGAATACGCCATGTCATCGCACGTATTCGTCAATATCCACGTATTCTGCAAGGTAAGACAAAGAGTTTGAGACCAAGAACGCTCAAAGCGGTTCATTTTTGCGGCCGAAAAAAAATAAAATGGAAACACTGAAAGTGCTAATACATCGAAAGTACTGTGCGTAATTCGAATTCCGGTTAAATAGGGTGATAGGTCTTGTGGGATCTATTCCCGAAAATCAGGGGCTCCATTATTTCAAATTCGAGAGTCGATCTCGAACGCGAACTCAGAATGAAAATCAAAGTCAAACTCAAAGACACTCACAAAGATAAACTGAAACTAAAACTCAATCTGAAATTCCAAATAAACATGAAACTCAAAGTCAAACTGAAAATGAAACTCGAACTCAGAATAAAATCAAATTCAAACCCGAACTGAAAATCAAACTTCAACTCAAAGTCATTCTCAAATACAAAGTCGAAGTGAAATGGAACTCAAAGTCAATCTCAAACTCGAACTGAGAATGAAAAAAAAATCAAAAAACAAGTTCGAGGTTGAATTTCATTTTTATCCTTAGTTCAAGTTTGAGATTGGCTTTGAGTTTCATTTTCAGTTTCAGTTTGACTTTGAAAGTGACCTCGAGCTTCATTTTCAGTTCGAGTTTGAATTTGATTTTCATTCTCAAGTTCGAGTATGAGATTGACTTTTTGTTTCATTTTCAGTTTCACTTTGAGAATGATTTCTAGTTTGATTTTCATGAAGCTCGAGGTCACTTTCAAAGTCAAACTGAAACCGAAAATGAAACTCAAAGCCAATCTCAAACTCGAACTAAGGATAAAAATGAAAATCAGAATGAGATTGACTTTGAGTTCCAATTTCAGTTAGGCTTTGAATTTGAGAACGACTTCGAGTCTCATTTTCAGTTTCAGTTTGACTTAGAGTTTGAATTACATTTTCAGTTTGGGTTTGACTTTGAAAGTGAATTCGAGTTTCAAATTCAGTTTGAGTTTGACTTTGAAAGTGACATCGAGTTCCATTTTCAGTTCGAGTTTGACTTTGAGTATGAATTTCATTTTCAGTTTCACTTTGAGAGTGACTTCGAGTTTGATTTCCATTCTGAGTTCGAGTTTGAGATTGACTTTGAGTGTCAATTTCAGTTAGGCTTTGAATTTGTGATCGACTTCGAGTTTCATTTTCAGTTTGAGATTCGTTCTCAGTTCGAGTTTGAGATTGACTTTGAGTTTCAATTTCAGCTAGGCTTTGAATTTGAGAACAACTTCGAGTTTCATTTTCAGTTTGAGTTTGACTTTGAAAGTGACATCGAGTTTCATTTTCAGTTCGAGTTTGATTTTCATTCTCAGTTCGAGTTTGACTTTGAGTATGGATTTCATTTTCAGTTTCACTTTGAGAGTGACTTCGAGTTTGATTTTCAGTTCGAGTTTGATTTTCATTCTGAGTTCGAGTTTGACTTTGGGTTTCAATTTCAGCTAGGCTTTGAATTTGAGAACAACTTCGAGTTTCATTTCAGTTTGAGTTTGACTTTGAAAGTGACATCGAGTTTCATTTTCAGTTCGAGTTTGAATTTGATTTTCATTCTCAGTTCGAGTTTGACTTTGAGTATGAATTTCATTTTCAGTTTCACTTTGAGAGTGACTTCGAGTTTGATTTTCAGTTCGAGTTTGATTTTCATTCTGAGTTCGAGTTTGACTTTGGATTTCAATTTCAGTTAGGCTTTGAATTTGAGAACGACTTCGAGTTTCATTTTCAGTTTGAGTTTCGTTCTCGGTTCGAGTTTGAGATTGACTTCGAGTTTCATTTTCAGTGTCAGTTTGACTTTGAATGTGAGTTTCATTTTCAGTTTGAGTTTAATTTCCACTTTGATGTGAATTTGACTTTCATTCTCAGTTCGAGTTAGAAATTGAAATTGAGTTGCAGTTTGATTTTCAGTTCGAGTTCAAATATGATCTTCATTCTCACGTCGAGTTTGAAATTGACTTTGAGTTTCAGTTTCAGTTTGACTTTGATTTCGAATTTCATTTTCAGTTTGAGTTTAATTTCCACTTTGAGTTCCAATTTCAGTTAGGCTTTAAGTTTGAGAATGACTTCGACTTTCATTTTCATTTCAAGTTTGAATTCGATTTTCATTTTCAGTTCGAGTTTGAGATTTTCATTGAGTTTGATTCTCAGTTAGAGTTTTAGATTGAGCTTGAGTTCCTGAAGTTTTCAGAAGCTCCGATTGAGACTTCAGATTGAATTTCATTCTCAGTTCGAGTTTTAGATTTTATTTGAGCTTCAGTTTCAGTTTGGCTTTGAGAGTGACTTCTAATTTCATTTTCAGTTCGAGTTTGTGATTGACGTCGAGTTTCATTTTCATTCTGAGTTTGAGTTTGAAATTGGCTTTGAGTTTGATTCTCAGTTAGAGTTTTAGATTGAGTTTCAGTTTCTGTTTGACTTTGATTTTGGGTTTCATTTTCTGTCCAAGTTTCATATTTGTTATAGTTTCCTATTCTGTTTGAGATTCATTTTGACAAAAAAATTTTATTGCAGATTTGTGTTATAGACCCTTTGAAACGTAAAAGAAAAAATTTTAAGGGGGTGTTATAAAAACATTTTTCTCGACCGATTACATAGGCACATTATTTCTGGAAATCATGTATGAAATATGTATTGACTGAGATTGAGCTGGGATCACAATTCAGCTGCTCCTACCTACAAGAAACTAAATCAATATGCAATCGTATAACCTGGAGATCAAACCTATGTACTATAATATAGTACATATTATTCATAATTATATTATATTATAATATAATTATGAATAACTACAATTTTCATTAATTATTTTATTCTTATACGGCAACATTCTTGCTAGATAATGAAAAATAACTAAGACATTATAGCAAGCATTTAACAATATTATGCGATCTGAATTCCTGAAATTTTTGCAATTTCTTACCGTCAAACTCCCTTTCACCGCACGATGATTAAACGAACGAAGATTAACGATGATTAACACGATGATTACTAATATAGTGTAAGGCGGGGTATTTTGTGATCAGCTATCAATTCCACATCCACCAGGGAAAGTTTGAAACGAACTGGTCAAAATACAACTTGGAACTAAATCTTCTTTCAAACCTGAGGGTATTCATTATCTATCGGCTTTCGACTCTCCATTCACTTCGGGTAATCTTTGGTCAACTAGTCCAACCATGGAAAAGTTTCATTGTTGGATTTCGGGTTGCAAAAGCGGTCATTATTATAGTTGTGCCCTTTCTTGCGGGTGGAAAACTACCGGGCCAGTTCCCTTGGATCTAGCAATTATCAAGTATTCGCATAGATGCAATCAAACTTGCTAATGGCTAATGTGAGCTGACAAGAACGTGAATAACCTGGGATTCTGTGGCCAAATGTCTTTGGAAAATTGGGCTTTCGGAAATTTCCCATTCTTCATACATGTCCAATTATGGTGGCTCCATAGTCATTGAAAGTTTGGTGAAATTGTTCCTCAGAGACGTACTATTACGAACATTAAGCAAATTACGATGAGAGCGTTGCCTTTTCTGGGATGAAAAAATAACCAGAAATTCAGAAACAAGCCATAAGGAAAATGTGCGAGTATGTCAACATGACACATTATGTTCCTCTGCTAAATTACCATGAGTTGAATTTGGCGTTCAGGAGTAAAATGTCTTGGAAATCGAAATATGAACCCCCGCTCAGAATTCGCAATGTTCTTCTGAACATTTTCCTTAAGCAATGAACCTTTGCAATCGGTCAGGAAAAAAAATTTTCAACACCCCCTGAAAATTTGTTGGTTTACGTTTCGAGGGGTCCACTAGCTCAATTTTAAGGCCAGCTGTTGAAGTGGGAGAAAATTCGTGCATTTCAAGCAAAATAGGCATGTGAGGCATCATTTTCTATAGTTTTCAATGCTGAATCGAATAAGACTATCGCCACACCGGTAGCTTCAACCGTTTAGGATTTATTGCAGTTTTAGTGAGACATTTTTGAGTTTTTAACGTATTTCGCACCCCTCGTGGAATACTGTAACATCTCAATTTTCGGCATAATTTGTATTGTAACCTATACACATTTAGAGCAAACATTTTTTGGGGTCCGAAAGCATTGTTTGATATAATATATTATATTTTTGAGTTTTTAACGTATTTCGCACCCCTCGTGGAATACTGTAACATCTCAATTTTCGGCATAATTTGTAATGTAAGCTATACACATTTTGAGCAAACATTTTTTGGGGTCCGAAAGCATTGTTTGATATAATATAATATATGTTTGCCCCAAAAAATGTTTGCTCAAAATTTGTTTTCCACGTGTTTCCACGTTTGCTGAAAATTGAGATGTTACAGTATTCCACGAGGGGTGCGATTTGTGTACTTGAATTTTCAGTTATATTCAACCCTGACAAATATGTAAATACATAAATATTCTCGCCCGGTTGACGAGTATCAAGTTAGCTGATGTAAGTTTTAGTATGTCAGTAATTTAGTATGTTTTCAGTACCTATGCAAGTAATTGTTTCATAATATTCTGATAATCTTCCGCTAGACTATAATACAGGGATGGGCAAAGATATTTCTATTTGACATAATCCCTACACTCGACTCGTTTATGTTATTAGAAAAGATAAGTCAAATGCCCTCATCCATAGGTTCGACGAGTATGAAAATATCCCACCGGAAAATTGCTGCGTGCAAACAACCTTATCCGAAATTGACCAACAGTTGCCGAGATAGCGTTTGATACAGGCGAGAGGACGAATTTCATCTGGCCAGTTCGGTTTTCCACCCTATGGTAACTTAGGATGAGCAGATAATAGATAAATCGTGAGATTATCTATATGGAGCAGTTTATCCATCTGAACGGGGCATAGTGAAGAAATGTCCGATTGAGCATGACAAGACGAATCGTCGGGCTGCAAGGTTAAAAGGTCCCAATTCTGCGCGTTGGTTATTTGCGCGCACATAGCACACCTGCCTCATGGAACGCAATTTCATCATCGTTTACTGAAATAGTCAATTATTTGCTAAACCAGACATGGATTTTTAGTCCTTCGTTGATTGACATACCATAGAAATAGCTCCCAACTTTGGGTATGTATATTTTTTAAACAAATTTACTAGGTATGTTTTGACTGCTTTGGAGGCTAAGGATCGAAAATTAAAAAAAAGAACATACTAGGCTCCTGGGTAAATGTTAAATTCCGCCTAAAATCCAAATTCGTCAAATAACAGGGATAAAAAAATATCCACGTATTCTGCGAAGTAAAACGGATACTTTAGGACCAAGAACGCTCAAATCGTTGCATTGTTTGGGCAGAAAGGAAACACTAAAAGTGCCAATGTATCGGAAGTACTGTGATTTATCCGAATTTCGGTTGATGGAGAAAAAATTTTATATTTCACGGAATGTTTACCCTACGTGCTATACAAATTATGGAGTAAGAGGTATGGAGCGACCAATGAAAGCTTAGCCGCGAATCATGTGGCTCATATTAAAATAAGTAGGTCCCAAAATATATGATCCATATCAAACGTTTGCAATTGTTTGGATGGCACTGATTTTCTGTAGATTTATTTATATTTTTCATCCTATTCTCTGTTAATTCTTGGTTCTAGAGGATGAATTACAGAATTCATCAAAATCGTTCGAAGGAACCAATGGTAGGAAGGAACCGAAGGATACATGGTGTGCTAGTCATAATTATGGAAAAGTATCGCAATATTGAATTTGATAACGGTGCCTATAATTGTTTGTGAAAAATCATACTACATTGTAGGTACCTACTACAGAACAAAAGCAGACACTTTTCTCGCAATAATTATTTTTTAATCCAGTGTTTGTGTGCTCAGACTGCTCGCTCGGGAAAGCCATTGGATCGTAGGGTGATGGAGAGTTCCTTCACGTCATAACGAAATAATACCCTATAGTGCTCTTGCATAAAAATTAATTACCCATTTAGAACATTTCAACTGATCACGGCCCTCATTTCGCCGGTCTCATGACTTCCTCATTCACTGCGTAATAGGGAATTGCAGTTTAGTCGAAAGTAAGTCAAAATTGGTCGGCACTTTTTCAAAATATTGGCACCACTTTTAGTGTTTTCTATTTAATTTTTTACTGCCCACATATATGCGTTCTTGGTCTTAAAATGACGGTTTTTACCTTGCAGAATACGTGGATATTTTCCGGTAACTTGGCGTACTTTGATTTTAGACAGGCTTGAACAATCGCATAAGTAAATTGTGTTTGACACTCTAATCCTCAAACCCTCCAAATGAGAGGGAGACACTAATGTAAATTAATTGTAATTAAGACCTCGTTAACTTCACCGCACGGTGGAGGGGGAATGGGGATCGCAAAGATAATTCCCAAACAGTATGTAGCGAAGATAGAATTGATTGAAAGTAGTGCCTTATCACCCATGTTCTGTAAATGTTAACGATCATCCAGTTGACCTTGTTTCAAAATGAATAATAAAATGATATTGGCCGAGAGACACAAAGCCCCTTTATGCCAAAACGGGTTCTCTTTTTCCGGGTCGAGCAGCCACGAGGTGTTTTCGAATGATGAAAATTAATACGTCTACAATAATAAACTCTAGAAACAACCTACTAAACCAGCCGTAAACAAACATCAATTCTTGTTAGAATAATAGCAATAGCCCCAATAGAATAATAGCTATCCGATTGGTTTATTCAATGGAAATAAGTAGCCACCATTTCTCATCAACTTGCTCATAGACTTTTTTTTTAGATCTGCAATGTATTCCTAGTGTTCGAACACCAAAAAGATCCCCAACACGCACTGATCCCCCTCGGAGGGTGAATGATCCACTAAATTAGCTTCAACTAGTATTAATTTAACTATTATTTAATTTGATTTAATTATTATTTAATCAGGGCTCGTATGGATGCAGAGATTATTGCGAAAAAACCTTCAAGTTAGGTACATCGTCAATAATCGATAATTCTGAATTTATTTAGAAGGCAAGGTTTTTTGGATGTGAATAATTCTGAGTAAAAGTGTACCTAAATAGGCACATCAAAGCAAAAAATGTGCTAAGACTCCTTTTCACTTTTTTTGACTATAGCAATAACAGATCCATTTAACCAGAAAATGCGGAAACATCCGATAGGTGCGTAGCTAAATTTAGTAACTAATTAACTTTTTAATTTTTCCACGCGAGTCTTGATTTTGCCTTTTTATAAAGTGTCAATTGACGGGTGGGATGGGGGATTTTTTCGACCAATCTTTTTGCCTGCTTCTCAATAAAAAAAAATATTCCGACTGTAGGCAAATCAATAAAATGCCCGTATTAGATAGACGTGTACGAAAAATAAAACGGGTTTTACTCACTAAACCTTCCTAAAATCGAGAATCGGAACGGAGCTTCAGAAAAAAACCTTTACACATTTACCTACTCAGAATCACTTCCCAAACAAGTGTCTGTGTGTCCGACGGACACTGTCCGTCTGTGGTCATTTACAAAAATGGCCACAACTCCCTCAATTTTCAACCTTTTTTCAAATTTCTTGAACTGAAATGTTTGTCTCAGCAAGACCTAACACCCTGTTCAATCGGAATTCGAATAACTCACTGCACTTTCAATATATTTGCATTTTTAGTATTTTCCATTTTATTTTTTTCCGGCCACAAAAATGAACCGATTTGAGTGTTATTGGTCTTAAAATCTTTGTTTTACCTTGCAGAATATGTGGCTATTTTTTATACTCCCATAACTCGGCGTATTTTCATTTCAGGCGAGTTTTTATAATTTGCATTGTGAGTTTTTTGATACGTTCGACCTTAACACCCTCAAAAGCAGTCAAAATGATAAAATTGCCAATTTAATTTTGTGAGTCGGGTTTTGAATGTAAAAAGTTTAACTGCAATATCCAGTTATTGTTTGACACAATGTTTTATTTTTAATTGACGATAATTCAGTTTCCGTCGCTTTCAAATTTTCAAAAAGTAGTAGTAGGTACTTGAACCACTCGTATTCAAAAGTCCCATTCTTAAAAAAAAAAAAATGTAATTCGATCCATTGAAATTTTTGTCAATTATCTGAAATTCTATAAAGTGAAATTTTTTCGTGGTATAGCATACGTACATGGTTTACTCACCTGGCAGCTGAATTCCAGCTCGTCCCAATTGACTGGAGCTCTGGATCGGGGAACGCGCTCCCGACGTGCCGATAATTGTTGATGTTGTCGTTGGTCGCTGGAGCTAAGCCTCGTGCATTGCTCGCTCCCCGCTGAACGGCCGATCAGTGTCAGGTCCAGGTCCCCACTCGTGTTCTCTACCGACGGCGGCATTATCTGCGATATCGATACGCAGGGAATAATTACTGAGAATCACAACTCGAGCCTTGAACCATTGGACCGACTCGGCCGGTTGCAACGTTCACCAATCAGCATTTCAGAACCTGTTCGTGTCAAGCTGAAACGGGAAGAGAAAAAACCTAGTGACTCATTGGACAGCCGGCAACCAGAAACGTCTCAACGCTGGTTGTTAGCAATAAGTCCATGATGAAACCCGTGGTGCGTAGATAACACTCAATACTTCCATATTTTGAAACGTAAAACTGTGACACAATTTGATCATATTTTGACTGCTTTTGAGGGTGTTTATGTCAAACATACAAAAAAACTCACAATGCCAATTTTTAAATTCGCCCAAAATTAAAATACGCCATGGTATCGGAACATAAAAAATATCCTCATATTCGGCAAGGTAAAACAAAGACTTTAAGACCAAGAACGCTCAAATCGGTTCATTTTTGTAGCCGGAAAAAATGAAATAGAAAAAACTAAAAATGCAAATAAATCGAAAATACTGTGAGCTATCCAATTTCGATTGAACAGGGTGTTTGGTCTTGCCGAGACAAACATTTCAGTTCAAGAAATTTGAAAAAAGGTTGGGAATTGAGGGAGCTATGGTCATTTTTGTAAATCACGGACACACACGGTCACGGACACACAGACACTTGTTCAGGAAGTGATTCTGAGTAAATGTGTATAAGAAACAGTTTTTTCTGAAGCTCCGTTCCGATTCTCGATTTTAGGACGATTCCAATACTTCCATTTACTCAGTAAATATGGAAGTAAAAATTTCCATAGCTCCCTCAATTCTCAACCTCTTTTCAAATCTTTTGAACAACAGAAGACATAGATTTTTAGACCAAAAACGCTCAAATCGGTTCATTTTTGTGGCCGGAAAAAATGAAATACAAAACACTAAGAATGCAAATATATCGAAAGTACTGTGATATATTCAAATTCCTATTAAACAGGGTGTTAGGCCTTGCTGAGACAAACATTTCAGTTCAAGAAATCTGAAAAAGGGTTGAGAATTGAGGGAGCTATGGCAATTTCTGTGAATGACCACACTCGGGCACACAGACTCTTGTTCGGGAAGTGATTTTGAGTAAATGTGCATGAGTAAAGGTTTTTGTTGGGAGCTCAGTTCCGATTCTCGAATTTAGGACAATTACAATTCTTCCAGTTAATCTGTAAATATGGAAGTAAAAAAATCTCATTGCCAATTTCCCCAGCTTTGGGTTAGAGTTAATCCAGACTTAGTTGCATATATGTTTGAACAAAGTTACCAAGAGCAAGCATGTACTGATTAACTCTAATCTAAGGTTGGTGAAATTCACCATCATAGTTGAGCTACCTACGTCAGGAAATTTTTTCTTCTCTGTTAAAGAATGTACGACTCCATAAATACTGGACGCATCCACATTACATGTATCTTACATATAATATATAAAATAGTATTATGTGTGAGTATTATGGGGTTATTATTATATTATTATTATTATTATGTAATAATTATTATGTGTAATCGGTCTGTAAATGTGTGAAAACGTGATTCGGTTGCATTAGGTTAATTTAGTCCCCCCTATTAAATCGACCATTCAAATTTTATATCTTTGATTCAATGCCTAAGGATTTATTTAAAAAAAAACAACAACAACGCTGAGTTTTTTAAAATTTTTCCTAGGAATTTTCGTTGAGGAATCAGTAATCTCCACATCCCATACTATTATTAACTTTGGAATTTCATTCTAAAGGCGAAAAACGTTTAATGCAATGTCAAAAATTAGTTTTCAAACTAGTTTTTGGCCGTATTCAATCGACTGACATTAAGGAGGTTAAAAATGTGCAGAAACCTTCAATGAACCCAACAAGCCCGAAAAAGTCAAAACCAGTTCAACTCATTAAAAAACCGTCTAAAACGCAAAAAAAGTAGAAATCGCCATCAAGAATACCTAATTCTTGATATTTTTTCCTCCTGAAAGATTTTATTGGAAGGGTGAAGAATGCCCTGGCACTCCAGGAAAATACTAAAAATTATTTTCCCGTTCTTCACGAAAATTCATGTATTAGGCGAAGATCTTTCCTTTCTATTTTACCCAGAAATTAACCCATAATGGATCCAATAGGTAATAAGATAATCCAATAGATAATAATTGAGAGAATAATAGATCCAACGATGCAAATTGATGATCCCAAGTTCGCTAGAAGTTTTTTTGCACCGATTGCAACCACTCTCTTTCGCCAGGAGTATGTACCAAAATTTGATAGGTATGCCAGAATTTAATACTGGCACCATGCACCAATAATTGGTGCATTAATTATTACTGAAATGAGTAGGTTCGAATTACTGACCACGTGTCCAAATAATTACTAAGCTGTTTAAGGGAACAATCACACTGACATGTGTTTCATGTGAACATTTTTTATTTACCATGTACTCGTTTTTTTATTTTGTGTTCGTCTTTTCAATTGATTTTGTGCGAGGAGAGAAGGAGATGAATGACGTCCTCCTCGTGATATCTTGGTTTGAAAGCTATCTGGTCTTAAAACCTTTGATTTACTTTGCAGAATTTTGCAGAATTTTTTGCAGAAGACATTTTTTATACTTCGGTAATCGGACGTGTTTTGGTTTTAGACGGGCCTTAAAATTTGCATATTGTGTTTTTTTTGACATTTTCCATCATTATAGCTCTTAATTATTGCTTCCCTCCTTATTATATTTATTGCAATTATTCATGTAGGTACCTAATTTATTGTTGCCCATTTCTGGGACAGGTGAGGCAAAAGGCATAGCGTCTAAGCGGCAATTCCAGCGTGGAATTTCGGTAAAATAAATGGGAGCACGGCATAGCTTCTACGCGGCACAGCGTCGAATTTCCAGGCTGGAATTGCCGCGTAGACGCTATGCCGTGCTCCCGTTTATTTTACCTACCGTGGCAATCCAGGTGCTTAAGGAGGGGAGTGCTTTGTTGCCACTACGACAGGGTAGACTGGACGAAGCGACTCTCTGTCGGGTGACGTCAAGATTGATAATCTGTGCTGCTTTTCCATTGGTCTGAACTCTTCGACATTCATTCGACTGGCGTTCTGATCGATCGAGGCGCTTCAAAACGCTCCAATGTCAGCCCCATTCCTCAAGCTGCTCCAAAGTTTAATCAGCGCTACAACGCAGTGTTACTCTCTGGCTAGTATTGCCGTCTGGACAGAAGTTGTCGAAGTGCAGTCAAAGCAAGCACATACCCCACGGTACCCCGAAACGAAATAAGTTGATGTGTCACAGAAACTCTTCAAAGAATTCGTGTCCGTTAGCCGTGCAGATGCGTTGATATTGTAAGTTTCCCCTCAACTATGGACAGGCCAATCATTCATAAGACGTTAGAAGCTCAGGATAGTTAGCGTCCGACCTTTCGTAATTCTGTCGCGAGCCGTGAAAGTTTTCACTATGGATCCTGTCGTTGCCGAACTCAAACAAGAAATCGAAAGACTCAGTCGGGAGCTGGACCAAGCGAGCAGTGAGAAGGTCCAATCAGCCAAATTCGGGCTTCTGCTTTTAGAAGAAAAGAAAGCTGTCCTGCAAAAGTGTGAAGAGCTCGAAGGCCTTTACGAAAACGCCAAAAATGAACTCGACATCACACAAGAGGTATGCGGTTTTCGTTTTCGCTTTCAATGTCACACGCTGTTGATGAATCTATGGAACTTTCAGTCTACGAAGGCGGTGAACCGAAGTTTCCATGGATCCCAAAGAGTGGAAACGGATTCAGTACTTTTGTTCCGTTATATTTCACCAGAAACCGTCTAAACTCGAAAAATAGTATCTTCAAAAAATCCTAGTGGTGTTATATTAAGCATGGGCAGCTATTGTGTTAGATGGCCTCTGAGTTGTGACTCAAATTTACAGAAATTGCCACTGCTGGTCCTCCAGAATCGAGAAATCATACTTATTAGTATAAATACTTCTTCGTTTCAAACATTTTCAGGCCCTTGCCAAATTCCAAACCACTCACAAAGTTACGAAGGAGTCCGGCATCGAGCAGGAGGAATCCCTCCTTAGTGAATCAGCCGCGATGGAGACATCCCTGACTACAACAATAATCGATTTGGAAAATGAATTGAAACAAGTGAGTGATGGCCGGGTTGGATGATGACGGATCAAAAATTGTCACCCTGACGGTCAGTGGCGAATTCTCAGTTAGGAACAAGGCAAGCAGTAGGTACCAAGGAAATTCGTAACTTAAGAAGTACACACATGGGTTATGGTATGCTAGTTCTGGAGTAACGATTGTCAAAAGACTGCTTGCCCTGCTATGAGACCTCGCTACTGCTGCTGGTATGTATCTATCAACTCAACTGTCGGCTGATTACCTTTCTTTCCGTTTCCAGGTGCGGCAGGAATACGAACGAGTCGTTGAAGAGAAAGAGAGAATATTAAATGAATTTGCCGAACAGCAAAAAGTGAAAAGCGAAGCGGAAAAAGAGAGAAAACAGCTCCGCTCTGAAGTTCGAGAATTGAAGCTGCGAGAGACCAGGCTGCTCACCGATTATTCTGAACTAGAGGAAGAAAATATCACTTTGCAGAAACAAGTTTCTGGATTGAAATCGTCACAAGTGAGTACATTGATCCCTTGCCTCGCTTGAAAGTGGTGTTGACAATTTTTTTGACTCGTGCATGAAGGAATTGAATTTTTTGAAAATGGTTGAAAATATTCAGTATTTTTTTATGTTGAGAGAGAGTTGGCGGGTCCAAACACGCCTTTAAAGGTTACATCTGTTTTACATGTCAGCCGCAATTCAAGAGAACCCGAGCAGTTTCTTGAATCGTGTCTGGACTACTCAAACAGATTTTCAACATTCTTAGCTTGGCTGTCCAATGGCCACTGTATCAGTAATCTTGTAAAATTGACCAAACTTTTAACTTTGCAGGTTGAATTTGAAGGTGCCAAACATGAAATTACCAGGCTCCGAGAGGAGCTGGAGTTGTACCAACAACAAGTTGACGAGCTGACTAAATTGAAACGCATCGCCGAAAAACAGATGGAAGAGGCTCTGGAATCATTACAGGTTACAAATTCATGATTTGTCCTCTAAGATTATGTACTTGAGCTATTTACTTGGTTCTTTAAGATTGGATAGGTGGTTCTGATCAAATTGCTCACGAATTAGTCAAGTACATATTTTACTCCGAATCACTGTGCCTGTGGATAATTAAAATAACATAATTTAGAGGCAGTGTGCACAGCCCTCGAGTGAGAGTGCTCTAGGTGACGAAGCGGGCAACTTTGGAGTATAGAAAGATAATAAGCATAGGCGGTCAACACGGTTTTTGTCATTTCTCATGCCATTGTTCCCTTATGTTGATAATTTCTGGTGGGTTTCTAGGTTTATCCAGGCTCTTTAACATTGGCGAAGTAAGAGATAAGATGGAAAGAAAATTTCCTTGTTTACTCATTTGTGTTTGGCTGGTTTCACCAGAAACTCTCTGTAATTGTTGTTCGAGTTGAAAGGATTTTTACCAATGGACTGTCCCACGCCCGTACCCAGGGTTTTAAATTGGGGGCATCTTTTCGATTTAGTACTCATTTTACTTGCGATTAAGATTACGAAACCCTTAACTTCTCCAATTTGGTACAAGATTTTTGTCAATAAGTTGTAGATATTTTGTAGATAACTCAGACATAATTAATTTTTCACTCTTTCACGTAGGTATCAGCTAATGTTACCATCGGATCTCAAAGCTAAGTAGGTAACCCTTCTGATAACAAATTGTGTTTACAGGCTGAACGTGAAGCGAAATACGCCATGAAAAAAGAACTCGACCACCGTATCAACAGCGAGTCGATGTTCAACCTTAGCAATCTGGCATTCAGCATCCGAGGTAATCCCAAGTTGATCTCTTATTGTGGGTTGAGCACTTTTTGGTTCCTCTGAACAAAAATCGAAACTCAGAAGAAACTGTAAAAATAAACTCTTCCCGGTATCGCTCCAAAGTTTACCATCCGTTATTAATTGAGTCACATTGAGGATGGTCTTGAAAATCATATCGCTTCCACAAGTTATATTCCAGTGCCAGCTGAAAGTGTTTTTTACTTCCATATTTACAGAGTAAATGGAAGTATTGTGATCGTCCTAAAATCGAGAATCGGAACGGAGCTTCAGAAAAAACTTTTTCTTATACACATTTACTCAGAATCACTTCCCGAACAAGTGTCTGTGTGTCCGTCTGTCCGTCTGTCCGTGTGTCCGTCTGTCCGTCTGTGGTCATTTACAAAAATGGCCATAACTCCCTCATTTCTCAACCTTTTTTCAAATTTCTTGAACTGAAATGTTTGTCTCGGAAAGCCCTAACACCCTGTTTAATCGGAATTCGGATAACGCTCAGTACTTCCGATATATTTGCATTTTTAGTGTTTTCTATTTTATTTTTTTCCGGCCACAAAAATGGACCGATTTGAGCGTTCTTGGTCTCAAAATCTTCGTTTTACCTTGCAGAATATGTGGATATTTTTTTATATTCCAAAAATGTACCGAATTTTTTTTTTTGGCGAATTTTAAAATTTGCAAAGCGAATTTTTTGACATTTTTGACCTAAACACCCTTAAAAGCAGTCAAAATATGATCAAATTGTGTCTCAATTTTACGTTTCAAAATATGGAAGTATTGTGTGTTATCTACGCACCACTGGTTTTTTTCTGAGATTGATGTTTTTTTTAGTCTTAATTTTTATCCTCGAATAAATGATGAACCGTATGTAGCCACATCAACCAGTTTAGTGATTGGATACTTTTCAGATACACATTGAGAAGATGTAGTACAGATCTATGTTCAAGAGGCAGGTGACGTTGTTCTGTTTGTTGTGTCACCAATTTCAGTTTTTCTCTGACATGTAGTAATTTGCGGAACACCTTCTCCACATACTTCACCATGAATCATGGGCTGCTCTATGGTGACTCAAGAATGACGTTGTGATATCAAACTTTAAAAAGGCATAAACAAAAAATTAATCCGAAGTTTTTCAAGAACAATGTGAAACACTTTGATGTGTAAAATCTGATCAGTATTTCACGCTTTTCAAGGGAGCCCACAGCTTCCGATTGTTCTTGAATACCATACCAATTTCGACCGTTCCGGGCTTGTTTTCTTCAGATCAAAACCAGAAGTATTAATGATTTTTATTGCATAAGTTTTGAAGTTGAAGGTTTTTTAAAGTTTGTATTGCTAAGTACCCCATTCTTGAAGGTATCCCCTTAAAACAATGAAACTACAATGGGTACTACCAGCTCTTACTCGAAATCTATCTCTATTTTCATTTACATAATTCTTTGTGTGGTGCGTAGACATTGTTTTATGGAATGAAAAGTATCACTGAGTTCCCACGGTTTTCCATATCTTTTGAGGGCTCTTCTATGAGGATAGCCTTGTTATCAAAGTTGTACTTTTTTATCCCGAGTATTTCTCCTATTGTATTGCGTCCGGCTTTAGTTTGATCCTCAATAATGAAACTCCACTTCAATGGAATCTGTTTTTTCATTAATCCACCCAATGGGTGTTTGGTAAGGAAAAAATACTACGCTAGAATCAGGTTTTAGGACCGTAAGAGATTGTTGACCGTTTAATCCGGTTACTCATTAATCCAGTTATTATTTATCAACCACCTTTTGATTTTGGACCTCTTTTTTTTTTGGTTGAAGGCCTCCTCCATATATTTTTTCCACTACTGCGGTAAGCTAATATGTATTTCCATCGTCATAAGTGAACTTCCGGGGATGTAGGTAAGCTCTGATTGCACTTATCCCTGATGAAGCTCAGATGGTTTTCCAGGTTTGCCCCTTTTACTTACAGAAGTTTGCGGGTATTTTTGAAATTTTCACTTGCTCCAACAATTGTACCTCAGCTCCTCCTGTATAATGGCATGTTCAGCTTCACTCCCTTTGCCCAGTTAAAAGTTTATGTCACTCGGAATTAAAAAACAATTCCAGCTTGAACCTCCACAAAAATATTTTCATTTTGGTTGGAAACAAATATTATTTTTCTACTTTCTCTCCTTGGTAGATGCAGAATGTGACTGAAGATAGGAAAGTGTTGCGTTTGGGGCAAACATCAAGTTTGATGCTGGGTGGGAAGTTGAGATGCGTGCATACCATATTTCGTCGTTTAAGAACCATCATAGCACATCTAACAATTTGGCCGTTTTTAGGTAAAAAGGAAAATCATGTTTACTTCATGTGCCACATCACGGCTGGGTTTCAGATTCGCTAAACTCGTCGTGGAACCCACTGAAATATGCCTTAGATACGCTTGAATACCTATATTGATGCATTTGAAAAAAATTTATTTTTCCTTTTTCCTGAAAAGTTGTCAAATGTTAGATGTGCTATGATGGTTCTTAAACAAAAATTTGTTCCCTCGATCCACAAAACTGTCCTTTGGAGACAGGATTTTCATCTCAATCTGCCTTCTAATTACACGATTATTTCTTTATTTTAATTCCTAAGGTATGGGAGAAGAAGGTGCTCTCGCTAGTGACGATGACGATTTGACTCTGAAGCGGTTTGAAGCAGATCTGCAAAATCCGGAAATCGTCTCTCCAGAAACTAAACAAGTGGATTTGTTCAGTGAAATTCATTTGAACGAATTGAAGAAGCTGGAAAAGCAGTTGGAACAGGTTAACTACTATTTTACCCTCTTCAGAGTCACTAAATGACATCTCAGTTTTTTTAGTGCCGAATCTACAGCTTTTTTTGACTTTACAAACAGAAATAAAAGTTGGATGCTTAGCTTGGCTTTATGCTGTAAAATTCCTGCTCTGAAGTAAATTGGTGCATTGCTTATGGCATTCGTATTAATCCCACTTACGTATCTCACTAAATTAATCTTATAGGTACATAATTTTAGAAAATGATAATGGTGACCAATAAACCACAAATACCGAGCGTAAATACTAAAAGGAGAAAATTGGCTTGAAATTCCGCCCTGCAAGAATAGAACCGAGTATTTCCAGAAATATCAGAGAATCTGCAGTTATTGAGTTTGACTCTCCGACATGGCAGAATTTTGACAGCCAACTTGATTTTATTCTCATTTAATCGTAGCACCTTGAGGACCTTCTACATCATGAATAACAATATTCTATATTATCTAAAATTCTTAATCCTGAAACAGGTCGAAAATGAGAAAGTTGGGCTTGCTCAAACGTTGAGGGAAGCCCAAACCTCTGCCGAAAGATTCCAGTCAGACCTTCAAGTACATAAAGGCCGCATTATCAAATTGATGTCCAACATGGATTCCCTCCACTATCTCGCCCACAATTTCAACCCATCTTCGGTAACTATACTTAACTTTCTACTAAACTATACTTGACATCTGTGCTGATTCCCCTCAAGCGGATTTGGGCTGGAAAAGATCTATTAAATATAATTGGTGGTTTATTTCGTCTTGACGGCAGCAGCCTTTAGCAGCTACATCTCTAGAACTACTGAGCCGATATTGACGTCATTGGTCTCAAAACCATAGATTTTCTTACTCTCTATAATTTCGTATCTGCAAGTTGATGCAAAAAACGGTCCAATTTTTTTATACACCATGGCCAGACAAAAAAGTGGCCTTGACCGTTTACTAAACAACCTCCGGCTTGAGCAGTCAGAATTGGAACTCGACTCGCAGTTTTGTCAAAGTGTTGATTTCGATTTCTCTCTCTGGTTAGTTCGAAATTTTCTTTTATATTCATTTTGAAAAACATGTGTTTTTGGTATTGTGGAGATCTCCTTGCCCGGTCCATTGGTCAATCGGCAGTTCTTATCCTCTCGCCTTTTCGATCTTAGTATCGAACTGCCAATTATAGATCACTATACATCAAAGGCCCCGACATTATTTCATCTCCTGCGCTATAAACAACTTTTAGAGTAAGATTCTAATTACAAATATTTAATATTATAGTGAAACTCTTATGGTCTAAGTTGTATTAAGCCTTTAGGACGTGAGAGATCCAAATGGCGCGTCATAGCTGAATTATGAAAAATAAAAAAATCCAAGTTGTGCTGTTTTTCTTTCTAATTAAAACCGGATAAATTTAAAATTCGGAAATGTTGCTGGCTCAAACCATGAATCTGACAAAGGAAAACGTCCCTAGGCCGTTAGCCCTATTTGAGTCGACAAAGTTTCAAAAATTAATTGGTATTGGAGCTTCAAATTTCGCCGCCTGACAGCACTCAAATTAAATCAAGTAGGAAGGAAATTGTGAAAATTCAAGTGGTAAGGGTTCAGAAGAACTGCATGCTGTTTGAAGTTGGCTACCATCTTGTTTCATGGAAGCCGATTGCTGATGGCACATCACGCAATGAACCTCCTAGGTACCTACTGCATAATCCAGTTCGAATTTCTCTCAATATGTTGTTTGATCAACTCTCGATCTGTTCTTCCCCCAGGACGATGGGACCATTAGCCAGCTCAAAAACTGGCACAAGCAAGCCGTTGACATGATTGATCTATGCCATCAAGATATTGAACAAATCGATAGCAACTTGAATGGATCTGATGTCACGGCTCAATTGAGAGTGGAGTTAACTTCGTACAAAAATAAAGTAAGTAATTGAAATTTTTACGCAACATCCCCTAATACAGTATTTTTATTTCCACACTATTACAATATCAATGGATGCATAAAGGTCGTCCAAAACATGAAAATGCGTCTAGTCGTGCTCACTTGGCCATTAAAAACCATCAAACCTCGATATTAAGGCAAAAGGAGACAAAAAGTGTGCAAGGTAGAGGGAAGATGCTGAAAAGTTTCATAAGCTTTTCTTGAGAACCGATAACCCGATTTTCTTATTTCAACAAATTTGGTTTTGTCTCAACAATCTTCAAATATCATGGGGGATTAAGAATTTTTTTTTTCAAATTTTTAAATTAAAAAACTAGATTATATTTTTAGTCTAATACCCGGAATTTATTTACCTAACTCAATTCAAACTCAAGCTGATACTGAATCTCAAAATCAAACTCTAACTAAAAGTGAAACTGAAACCTGAATTAAAGTTCCCTAAGTGAACTGAAGCTGAAACACAAACTGAATTGAAACTGAAAATCAACCTGAAACTACGACTTAAACTGAGGCTGACACTCAATCTCAAACTGAAACTCGAGCTGAAACACAAACTCAATTCAATTAAAACCAGAATTCAAACTGAAACCAAAACTGAATCTCAAAGTTAGACTCAAACTAAAAGTGAAACTGAAGTTCAAACTCTAACTTGAACTGAAGCTGAAACTCAATTTTTTTTTGAAATTTTCAGGAATCACTTCCTGAACAAGTCTGTTTGTTTGCCCGTCTGTGGTCATTTACAAAAAATGGCCATACCTCTCACAATTCTTGACCGTTTTTCAAATTTCTTGAACTGAAATGTTCGTCTCGGCAAGACCTATCAACCTGTTTATTCGGAATTTGAATTGCTCACAGTGCTTCCGATATATTAGCACTTGTAGTGGTTTTTTCTGGCCACAAAAATGAGCCGATTTGAGCGTTCTTGATCTCTTTGTGGAAATTTTTTATATCCAGGTAACTTTCTATATTTTGATTTTAAGCAAGTTTTAAAATTTGCATTGTGAGTTTTTTAAATATTTTTGACCTAAAATAAAGAAAATAATAAGTAATATTATCAAATTGTGTCAGAAATTGGAAGTATTGTGTGCTATCTACTCACCACTGGTTTATTACAGTGTTTGTCGCCATCATTAAGTTCTTCATCTTGTTTCAGCTTATTGCCAATGAGCAAAAAGTACTCGAGCTGCAAGAGGAAATCAATCAACAAATCGCCTTGACCACAGCTGCCAACAATTGCTTGGAGCAAGCGCACAATGACCTTACCAACGTTTCGGATGAATTGGCGCAACTTTACCACCACGTCTGCACAGTTAATGGAGAAATACCAACGAGAGTCTTACTCGACCATGAGAAACACGTCAATACAGGTAAGGCCGGTGAATATGTGTGCCAACTCAATACTTATCGTGTCTTATCTTTGTAATTGGTCAGGAAAAAATTTTAATACCCCCTAAAAATTTGTTGGTTTAGTTTCAAAGGGTGTAGAATCCGAATCTCCAATAAAATTTTTTTGGCCGTTCGCCGTCCGGTGTTTTTGAGGGGGAAAGTTTTTTTAATTTTTGAAATTTTCACCAAAAATCAGCTTTTGTATCTAGATAGTGCTAACGTCTCGACAGAACCCTACCTTAATTTGAAGGCCAGTAAAACAGCTGTTGAAGTGGGAAAAAATGTGTATTTTTCAGGAAATTTGCAGCATAGGCATGTGAGGTATTATTTTCTATAGATTTTTCTATGCTGAATCAAATGACACCATTGCCACGACAGTAGCTTCAACCGTTCAGGATATATTGCAGTTTTAGTGAGACATTTTTGAGTTCTTTATAATTTTCCCAATTCTTAATAAAATGAAAACTAAGAGAGAGAAAAATCTTCCTGAACCTCTTAACTGCTTTTCACTCGTCTGATGATTGCAGTCTCGTCATAAATAACGAGAATAAACATTTTGTGTATAAACATTTATGTACTTTGTGTTTAATTTCAGGCTCAGGGGTCCTGGTGGAGAAAAACGAGAAGAATTCCGAAGCCCTGCCGGACGCTGCCGCAGTTACACGCAACGTCGAAACTATATTGGATCAAGTAAAACACTTGAAAATTGCTGTCATCCATACCATAGAACGTGCAAAAGCTGGTGCTGGCAATTCAGACTGTAAGTTGGCCATGTTTCACTTGAACTATGAGGGCAAGGTAGTTTTAAATGTAATTATGTGATGGTTCAAGTTTTCAGGTGACCTAAACAAAACATCAAATTTGTTTTCATTTTTTTGATGAAAAAACAACTCTGGTCAATTTTCTGGATAAAATGATGTACTGGTAACCGAATTGGGATCACTACATTGCTTGTAAAACAGAATAGTTTTCCTATTCGCTCTTTTTTTTAACCAAAAATCCAGGAAAAATAGCTATTTGGTTTGTCATCAAGTTTTGGAGTGGTAAGAAATCATTCTGCGTTTTTCGACCCTTTCAAAAAGTTGTTCTTTCTTTTGGCTTTGACACAGCTCTGGAATTGCTCAACCGATTTTCATTTTATTTTTTCGCTGGTGACTTTGGCGCTAAAATATAAATAAATAGTGAGGTTTTCCAAAATGATAGCCTACAAATTGGGTACCTATGAATTTGAGAGTAGTGAAAAAGTGAGGAAAAAGCATAATTCAACCATTAAAAATTTTTGGATCACAATCAAAATGATAAGAAATATGTTCAACTCGGTTTTAGATTTCAAACAAAGGGGTACTTGACGACGCAATTTTTTTTCATTTCATTTTTCATATACCTACTTGGTTTACCCTTGTCATTAACTCAATTCCAGTATTCATGTCGAGCCTTGGCCCTGAAGAAGTGAGCGAGCTGCAAGAACAGGTGATCAAGCTCAAATCGCTACTGAGCACCAAGCGTGAACAGATCGCCACGTTAAGATCTGTCCTCAAGTCCAACAAGAACACAGCCGAGTTTGCACTCAGTAACCTCAAGTCAAAATATGACAATGAAAAGGCCGTCGTCTCGGAAACTATGATGAAACTGAGAAATGAACTGAGGAACCTGAAGGAGGAGCAGGCTACGTTTTCAAGTGAGATTTCCAAATAATTCAATTTCAGTTTCCAACCGTTCTCTCTACTCCAAAACCGTAAATTCTCCAGAAGAGCCATTTTTTGGTCTCGTTGAGGGAAATTTTGATGAGAACTAGGGAGTCAGGGTGGCCAAGGCGTGTGGCTTTCTGTGTTTGCGAGAACTCTAGGGCGTCTTCAGTTCAATTTTCACGGCCCAGCTCCACTGTCGAGGCTAAAATCTTCATCATGAGCTGGCAATCCCTGGCTAAGCCTGATGGGCTTGTTCAACAAACTCTGAACCTATTCTAACCAAATAGGTTCAACGCGTTGGATCCTGTCCCTCTCCACTCAAGAGGGCGAGGCAATGAGTAGACGGATTCCATAAGTTCTGTGAGTTCTGCTACATGTCCTGACTTGTTCCGATCCCTCATTAAGGGTAGCAGGGCACACCTGGGACAACTTCGGTTATCGGGCGAAAAGCCAACGCCTGGAACGGCGGTTTACTTTACTTTTGTTACATTATTTCCAGAAATAATGTACCTATGTGATTGGTCAAGCAAAATTTTTTTACAACACCCCCTGAAAATTTTTTCTTTCACGTTTCAGAGGTTTTTGAACACAAATACGCCGTACACCATACGCCGTCAGCAGCAAAACGCATAAAAAGAGTGGTCCGATTAAAAAAAAATTTAGCAAATTTTCTGTGACGGGCACCTCCTATAAGGGAATCCTCTGAATCAACTCTAGACTACTCAAAAACGATCAAATGTTAAAAAGTCATGATCTCAAAAACAGTTTTTTGGGTTTTCCACCCCTTAATATTTTTTGATCGGATTCCCCTGACAATATGACTCAAGTTGGAGCAAACCTCAACTTTTAGGACCAACCCCGCCAAAATCGGATCAGCGGTTCGATACAAAGTGGCTAGAAGAAATTCTGGCCGAAAATTTCGTCCAGCCACTTCGTATTGAACTACTGATCCAATTTTGACAAAACTAGTCTTGAAAGTTGTGGTTTGCTCTTACTTGAGGCATATTCTTTGGGCAACCCCATCGGGAAAGATTAAGGGGTCCAAATCGGCAATAGTATGGTCCATTTTCCAAAAAACATAAAACTAAACTCAATTTTGAATGTGATGTCGTGGGTTTAGAATTTTTCGAGTATTTTTCCCGATTTTCTCGCTTTAATTACCATAGGATAGGGTTTTTTCCGCAAATTTGGTTTTTTAATCGGTTTGGCTCGAAATTTCTTGACGCTATTTCTCCTTTTTCGCGTTTTTGCCAATTTGAGGGAGTTCTACTGAACCGATTTTGAATTTTTTGAGCTTGTTAGATTTTTTGAAGGTTTCAAGGCTTGAAGGCAATATTAGTTGGGTTTTAGTGATCAAAAACTGGTTTAAAGACTATTTTTTGACCTAAAAAAATATATATTTTTTTGACCCTTGAAAAAAAATTTTGTAATTCCAAAAAAAATTTTTGAGTAGGTTTAGGTAGGTACATGACGCAAAAAATTTGCAATTTTCTACTACTCTCCCGGACTGAGAAAAATGCCAAAAAACCAATTCCAACTGGAACCGTTTTCGACCCTAATCTAGCGAGTTGCCCATAGATTTCTATTTGAAGTGGCAGAATAGTATTTTCGTTCTCAGAATGGACTAAATTTCATAATCGATGGTCAAACCTTTTTTTTTTTTTCATTCAGGTTACTTGACGTCTTCTGATTGTAAGCGAGTTTTAAAATGCTAATAGCGTTTCTTGGCAACGTGCACAATTGTTTAAGAAATGTATCTCAAAAAATGTGTAGTATTGTGCGCCAACTAGCCACCACTGGTTTCTTCCAGTTGTGTCAAGCGCTGAACACTCTGTACCTGTGGTCAGCTGACAAATAACTTGATTCTCTCCCTCAGGCTTGAGAGCGGTGTTCGCCGCTCGTTGCGAAGACTACGTAACTCAAGTCGACGAGCTGCAGCGCCTTTTGAATGCTGCCGAAGAGGAGAAGAAGACGCTGAACCAGCTGCTGAGGCTGGCCGTGCAGCAGAAGCTTATGCTCAACCAGAAAATTGAAGATTACGAAGTTGATCGAGAAATGAGAAATGCACGCCGGCCGACGGCCAACCACACTACCAGGGGAGGCATGAAGCCTCGTTTCAACTCGGGTAGGTCACATTTTTAATAATCGGAATTTTACTAGTCTGCAATCATTTTAAATATTTATATCAGTCGTTGAATGTATTAAGATATCGAATTTATTTGATTGTTACTTTTGAATTTATGATTTGAAGTATCGCAGTTGACTGCGATTGAATGTTACTCTACGAGGTACCTAGGAAACGTCCAACATAACTTGTGTGTTTTATGTGTATTCAGTACTTATCGTATTGTCTTGAACCGGGCGTATGGATTATTATCACCTATACTGGATATCAATGTATTGATTGGCTGATCAGATCGAACCTCGTGCAGCGATTGTTAATTTTTGATCGAGAAGTTATTTTTAATTCTTGTACTCAGGCTTCGATATGTTTCCGATCGGCGAGACCATCGATTGGTTTACGAATAGAACACGATGTTGTTCCCATTGTTTTTATTTACCACAACATTTTGTTGTGCTCAGCAGCATTTTAACTCAACAGTCTTGAAATTTCAACATGCTCGACAGCAGAACTTATCATGTTTTTCGATTGGGCTGTGCTCAGTTCTCTCGAGCGATAAGAATCAGTGCCGAATTTGGAAAAAATTGGTCGCCCCAACGATTACTGATCGTGTAACTTGGGGGTCCAGCAAGGTTGTATATTTTTGTATATTTTACTATATCATTCAAGTTGACACTTGATACTTTACTTCTGTACAGAAGTAAGATGTTGTAAATTGTGTACATGTATTTATATTGTATATAATCATTCGCTAGATACTTTCCAGGAGTGTACTCAATATATTATTGAGCGCTATCTTTGTTAAATTGGACTAGACTTGCTAGTAAGCCATTATTTTAATTTTATATTGTTAAAAACCCTGGTTCTTTGTTGTATTAATTGTAGAGCGAACTATGGGTGTTCGGGTTTGTAACTCATAGGAATACCATACTAACCGATTAGTTAGATCAGTGTTTCTATGAACGGACCAATCTAATTTTATTATCGAGAGCTATCATTTTGTGCAACGGCAAACCGCCTTTCTTAATGATGATTTCTGCAGTACCTATTTGTTTTCTAATTTTATTGTTTGTTACGCGCAACGAGTATTAACTTACCTGTCCATATTAATAATTGCAACATTACCTGAGGGCCCATTCTGAAAATTTGAAGCAGTATGTCTAGTATATGGTAGCAATATGGTAGTAGCTATTGACTCATTACAAAAATTGTCATTGGATTTGGCATGGCAATTTGATATTGATTTCCAAAACACAAATTTCTCTGAATTAATTACGTGTTTTTTCCTGAAAATATTTGTTTGCCATTCATATTCCTCATTGCTGTTTTATTATCAAGAGTATCAAAAGTGAGGTGCTCAGGGAAGAAATTATTTCTCAGGCGGGAATCGAACCCCCCGCACGTTTTGGGCTATTATCGGACGAGGTGATTGATGCGATTTTGGAAGCTCCGTTCAATTTCTGTGGTGATCTGAGGTGATAATCGGATTTTGAAAATTTAAGCGCTTCAAATAAAATAATCAAAATTATGGACTTTAAGGCCTTCAACTATTGAACTAAGGCGACTGTCCAAATCCTCAGCGAAGTGCAGATGAAGATCTGGGGAAAAGTCCCTGCCAACCTTCCAATCTTTGTTGTGAAGGACCCTGTCAAGATCGAAGTGGATTGCAGAAAATTATGTGTACCCCAGAACCTCGTCCTCAACACTATTTGTCGTCCCACAAATTGGTCTCTGCTTCAGCATGGCCCCTAGCATCTTTGCCACCCTGTGTTGATAAAATCGCCCCAGAGAAAAAAGGGATGAACGTAGGGCCATCTGACGGTTTCAGGGACTTGGAAACCGTCCGTTCAGTGCGCTCCACTGGCTGTTCAAGCAAAGTGACCACGTCACCTAATTTTGCGTCTTCCATGTCGTATGGCCGGCCATGTATTTGCCCCAACCAATCATCGGTTATTTTGCTGTCTCGCCGCCACTCGCCAAACAAATCACATCGCCTTGGCGCCTCACGCCTCTCCCAGGCCTAGTGAATTTAGAAGGACGTTCCAATGGTTCGGTGGTGGGGAACGGGAATGTGCCAAAGTAAACTTAGTGTAAACTGAAGCTTCACTTTTAGTCGGCACTGTCCAAAAAGCGTACTGTCCATGGTTTTGATTTTTAATATAATTCAATATAGATGTCGAAACAGCTGGCGGCAAGCCGTGTTGCTGGCTGAGGGACTTCGAGAGTTCCTTTCATCCAACCTCTGGTATGCACGTCGGGCGCATTAACGTAATTTAGTGAGGTCAGCATATCAGCTATATCAGTTGCGTAGAAGTTACTCGTAATTAGGGTGCGGATTTTCATCCTCTTAAAAATAAGGTTTCCATGGACGCTCCGAATAAATGATTTCTTGGACGTGTAGGCTATGAGATTCAGTGTATGTTTTCATGAAAAACTTCTATTCGGAGTGTACATGGGAACCTTTTTTTTTTCAGGCTAAAAATTCGCACTCTACCCATAATGCAAGCTTAAATTTTCTAAATAACTTGTTTATTGCTGGCCGACTCACTAACTATTAATTATATTTTTATGTATGACTCGTTGAAGTTCAAGTGATTAAATAATTATTCAAAGTAACGAACTGATTTTTTTTTGTTGAGATTATATTGGTCTTGATCTACTTATTTATTATAATTTAAGTTATGCTAAAGTAACGTTCTTATTTTATTAACCGATTCGTATCGTCATGGGCTGATTTAGGATAATCGATGAAGGTATTAGTGATTTCTTCTAGTAGAAAATGGTCTTGTTGATTCCTGTGTTATTGTGATTGGCTGTTGCATTATTTGTCTGAATCTGACCTCTAAACATGTAGGTGTAGGTATCATTTCCTTCTTCGTAACTGAGATTGTTGAGTTATTGGTTTTATCTATTTCATCAGGCATCAAGATTGTTTCATCTCCGTGTGATACCAGCATGTATTCTAGGCCTTTGTTGGTCCTTTCTTAAATCTCGCAATGTCATACGTTAATTGTTTTTTTTTTTAAATTTATTAAACCTTAATTGTATCTAGATCTATTTAAGTTGATAAAATGGTGCAATTCATACTTGTTGATTCTAAACATTTCTTCGTTGCTTTGTGTATTGTATTGATGCTTGGCCTCAAACCAAAGGCGCACTCATGGGAGAACGTTGAGTGTCTTCCAGCAAGGATGGGATCATCCATTGAGAAAACTGTAAATATCTTACTGCGAAGTGAATAATGGGTTCCTTGAGGGTATTGGAATTCAACTTTCCTTCCCTGATTTACAATGCATCCAAAGAAAGGAAAATAGATAACTACCTATAGCGACTGGGTCAATAATTTAAATTTGAATTAGTGTTATATGCTCATGTTTCGGACATCCTTGAGTCGGAAAAATATGTTTTCTGCCGTGTTTTTTACCAAAATTCGACAGCTGGTCCGATTTTATTTATGCAGGTCTTTGATATGACCCATTCACGCCACATGATTCGACTTTTTACACCTCTTTTGCACCTGAAAATAACGTTTTTTCTGCGATCCGTTCATTTGATTGGGGCATTATGAACCTATTCGGGAGAGCAAGCGCTAATAATTCAGCAACTACGGGCTGTTGTCACCAAGTTGTTAAGAGACACTAACTATTCAGCTTTTAGTACATTATTTCCAGAAATAATGTACCTATGTCATTTTTTGAAAAGCTATACTTCGAGACCAAAGAAGGCCAAAATCTGTTTATTGGTTCTGGAGATATAGCTGCTAGAAGGCTATCGTTGTTTTCTGTTTCATCCCGCTTTGAAAACTAGGGAAAACTACTGAAAAACTGAGGGAAGGAAAGTCGTGATGTTTTCACACTCTTGATATTGTAAGCACCAACTGCTTTCAGGTGTCAGGAACTTTTGCAATTTTAACAAGTGCCTAACAAAAACTGAACTCAAGCCAGGAATCTTGTCTCCTGGCCAATTGAATCATCAAAACAATCACCTTGCAACATCGGTGTTCCCACAGTATAATATTTCGTCTTCTTGTCCTCCAGTCATTCTTGGAAACTCACCAATCTCACTGCCCAGCATTGCGTTTGGTTTAGCTGTGGATTGGAAATGTCAATTTTAGCAATTTCATAGATCGGTGCTTGTAAGATTGGTGTGGAGGGGGCGGTGCGAGACAACATCAAGGAGCCTATCGACGGCGAAGTGGTGAGATCTCGTATCTCCAATTTCGTACCTGCACGTGCACATTAGAGATGTCATGGAAATTCAATGTGGTTACATAGGGTACCATAGGAATAGTGGCGGTCTTAACAAAATGGAGATACGAGATCTCACCACTTCGCCGTCGCTATGTGGAGGTGAAGTCACACTGCCCGCGATTTGAAGTGGAGCGAAAAAAAAGCGATCACGAGCAAAAAAGATAAATGCCACTCGAGTGAGGTTTTTAAATGGGAAAGGGGGTTTTTTACGCCCGAGTTACCCAATTCAGTTGCAATGCGAAGCGAATCGCAGCGCTGCACTTGCGCTCTACCGTTCCTCTTTTTCCTTCTGTCTTGTCTTCTCTGTCTATCCCCTATAATCGCTACCAATGTGAACACTCACAGCTTTGCTTCACGAGCAGTGTGAATTCAGCCTATCCCGTACGTGAATCAGAGGATCGGGTCGCCAATACTCAAGAAGTTTAGCCTTGAGTTATTCCATTGTTAGTATTGTTCGTCATATCAGCAATATTAGTCTTAACTTCATCACTTACTAGCCCAACACATTATGACCAGCCCAACAATTTGACGGTAGTGGGAACAGGATAAAGCCTCCCTTCTCCCCTCTGATCACCCGTTTGGGGTTAATCGACACTTGATCTGGCTGATGTGCCTGTTCTTTGATTTCAAGAACCTCATATTTGGTTATTACCCATTTACCGGGAAACTGAGACATTGCTTACTTGATGAAAGTAGTAATAACCGTCTTATCAGGTTATCAATTTAATATTGTAAGTAGTTTTCAACCTTTAGTTATTTTCATTGGCAATTCTTAACTACAACGTTCAAATATTCATGAGGCAATCCGCCTTATCCGATAGCCCGGCTGAGAATTTCACCTTAGGAATGAATTTTAATTTCTATGGATTTATGAGGTTCGACTCCGGGTATCTGGCAGCAATGTAATGTTGAGTACCATATAGTAAACTGTGCTGTTTATTATACCTACCATAATTACTGCGGTCTGGACCTGATTGTTTAAGTAATATTTATTCTCGATAGGTTGCAGTATTTATCAGTATTTTCCCCCTGTAAAGTATTTATCAATCTTTCAGCCTGTGGACTGTAAGTGACTAGGTATTTTTATGTTGAACTGCAGTCGCGATGTGCTGTAAATCAGGCTTCCTTCATGTTGTGTTGTTTACATTTTATGTGATTGTGATTCACTCTTCGCCAGTTCCGTTAAGAATGGGAAAATTTGTAATTTGAAACCCGTCCTATCAAACGAAAACAAAGGAAAAAAGTAAACATGCCGTCCCTCGACTTACTCAGTCCATCGAAATAAAACTGTTTGCGTTGGCATTTTCATTTGTTTAACGACTTTTGATAAAAATTCCAGATATTTACCAATTACCTGTCGATAAACGGTGAACACTTTCAGAGTATACGGCGCTATGGGTTTCTTATCACGCTAGGATGATAAGTCTATTTTTCAACTGATTTTCGTTGTTGACTCATTTCTACAAAAGTTATCGGTTATGGAGAGTTGGTGTCATTTCTTCCTATTGCAAACATCTGTGACAGATATAAAAAAAATAATAATATGCGTAATGAAAAAACGAGAAGATCTTCTGTTAGTGAAAGTACAGTTATGCTTATCTGGTGGACATCTGCTTGAATAAAATGGAGTATGAAATAAATTTTTTTTAAACTACCTTTTCACTTTTGTTTTTCTCTTTTCCATCTTCCCACAAAGTCCGTTCGACCAATGGCAGTCCGTATATTTTCTGCTTTTCGGTCGTAGCCTTCCAGTATAACGGTCAGAAAAAAGAAAGCGTTAGGGTGGCACTCCCATATCAACACGAGACGAGCTGAATTTGAGTATAATATACTCAGAATATTATTATATTCTGTACTATAATATACAGTAGAATATTATTCTACCGGTAGCAGAGTGAAAGTGGTAACTGGTAGACGGCGCTGGTTTATGCGTGATGTATTAGAGTCTATAATAGGACTCTAATATGAGTCCATTATAGGTGGTATTCGACCAGTAGCTACATGGTTAGCATAGCACCCATTTCTGAGGGAAATGTCCTGTGTTTTTTAAGTGGTTTCGTTCGAATTTTAGTCATTCAGCTGGTCGTATTTGGTTAGTGGAGCTGCCAGTATTTGGTTAGTGGAACTTCACAAACGACACACCCAAGGTCTCACACTATTTCCCCGTCCTCCCACGCCTACAATGCTGAGGAATGCTGATCAATAAAGCATCTTAGAGGGAGAGGTCCAATTAAAAAGAAAATTTAACAAAATCACTCCCAAGTGCTAAAAAATTGAATTTTTCAAAAAAGTCACGATCCTCAAAAACGGATTGTTGTTCTCGACCACTTCACGTATTTGATCGGATTCCCCTGACAATATGTGTAAAGTTGGGGAAAGGGGGTATTATCCCCACTGCAATCCTATCAAGGTTGTTAGGGGTCCAAACGGAAATCGGTATTGTTGAAAAATCAACCCTGTGAAGCCTCTATGCTCACCGTTTCCCACTTAGGTACTCCCCGAATGCTGGGAGAATTTCGCATTTTTTCTATGTTCACTGAATCCAAGTTAACTTTAGAGAAATAAATAAAATTCTATATCATTTTTCATTTTTGCCAGAGATTCAGAGATATTTTCACATCAAACATTACCAAGCAGATGAAGCTCAACGCTTTGACTTGATTCATCTATACAAAACGCAAGTTTCAGTAGGTACGATTTCCTTGGGTAAAAAGAGAAAGAGTAGATTTTGAAGGGATAACTGCCAGTAGGCATAAATCCGGAGAAAAGACTTTTACTCCAGTATCTATAGTCGATGCTTTGTGAGAGAAGAGAGATGATTTATTTCCCTACAGATCCTGACAGACATCTGAAATACACCACAAAACAAGAAATATTTATATCTAGACTAGAATTAGTGAAATAAATCAATAAAAATTAGATTTAGATCAAGAATATGTTGGTAATAACCAAGTGAAATCATTGATGAGATTAGAAATAACACAGCTAAGTAGATCAGTGGCATGCGCACATGATTTTTCTGTGTATCTGAAGATCTCTGCAAATCTGCACAAGGGTTCATTTTTCGATTGCAAAGACAAACCTTACCTATGATATATACACCTACTCCTCAAACGCGGAATTTAGTAGTTGGGTCATTCTAAAATTATGGGACTATTCATGTCACAAAGCCTTCACACGTCAACGGTGAGGTAGAATTTTCTTCTTTTTTTTTCTACAAGTTAGAGCTCCACTGTTCCTACATGATTACATAAAGATTTGGTCTAATTGGTGATTTACATGACCTAATTAGAATGGGCTGAATACCTAAATTCTCACAACCTACAAGCGTCACAAGGTGTATGTGCCAACTTTTCATATTATTTACACCCTTAAACCCAGCATTAAAAATTAAAAAATTAAAATTTAGACTCAGGTGACTCTCTTTTTCAGTAGTAATTTATGGAAAAACGCAAAATCCAGCTCTAGATCATAGATTCAGACGGGTTTTCACGTGTCACTTAGGTTTGTCCTCACGCCCTACAATTTTTTTTAATCTTCCGCCAAAACCATAAGGAGGAAACTTTTGCAGTAATAGTGAGTGGAGCCAACACAGTTACATCATACCTTCCCAGTCCCCACGTTTTGATCTGCCTGAGTTCATTGTCTGGCCCTTGGATATGAAGGTAAGTTCTCAATTTTTTGAGCGTGTTTTTATACTTTCTCACAACCTACAATACTCTCATTCAGGGAGTAATTAATTTTAATTGCCAACTACAATAAATTATAACAGTTATGAGTGTTGGGATGGTGTGTGATTTTTTTTATTCCCAAATACCTCCTCCTGAGGTCAGTATGCCATGAAAACCTATGAAATCTCACAACCTACAACCTCACAACCTACAAAAACCGATAATGTGAAATTGTAGCTGACGAAAATGACCACAGCTCCCACAATTCTCCACCTTTTTTCAAATTTATTGAACTGGAATGTTTGTCTCGGCAAGACCTAACACCCTGTTTAATCGAAATTTGGATAACTCAGAGTACTTCCGATATATTCGCATTTTTAGTGTTTTCTATTTTATTTTTTTCCGGCCACAAAAATGGACCGATTTGAGCGTTCTTGGTCTTAAAATCTTCGTTTTACCTTGCAGAATATGTGGATATCTTTTTATATTCCAAAAATGTACCGATTTTTTTTGGCGAATTTTAAAATTTGCAAAGCGAATTTTTTGAAATTTTTGACCTAAACACCCTTAAAAACAGTCAAAATATGATCAAATTGTGTCTCAATTTTACGTTTCCAAATATGGAAGTATTGTGTGTTATCTACGCACCACTGGTTTTTCTTAAGAAATGAACTAATGTGCACATGCCACTGATCTACTTATTTTTCCTCTGTTTTCATCTCAACATCTTAGGTAGGTATCTAATTAATATGTGATACAAATGTTGCGATTAAATGACAATGACAATGTGAAATGTGATGAAATAAATAATGGGAGATCGCTAGAGGAAGGCAGTCGGTAGATCTGAGCGAAGATGCGTGGAAATCCAGTCCCCAAACAAGTAGGCTGGGCGGGCAGAAGTGAAAGGCTCGTTCGTCCGTCCTTCTCCCTCGCCGAGGGTCTCCTCCTTGCGGTCCGGTTTCAGAGAACATCAGGCTCTTCGTTTTAACGCTTGAGAGCTCGACGGTTTCTCGTGATTTCATCGATTGTTCGACGTTGCGCCTCGTGATTTCTATCGAGTGCCGATCAGATGAGTGATTAAATCTGATGAGGGATAGTTTCTTTCTGTTGTACAGACTGTTATATTTTATTCAAACTTTTGTGAAAATAATTGAAATTAGTCCATCTTCCAATCAGTGGGCAAACAAAAAATTTCATTCGAAAATATCTACAAAAAATATTATATTCTTGAGTTTTGTCTCAGTAAAACCCCCCTGTTTAACCGAAATTCGGACGTATTGAAATATAAAAGTATGTTATCTGCGCATTTTCTTTCACGTTTCAAAGGTACTAGAACACAAATCTGCAATAAAATTTTTTTCTTACAACCCAATTTTTTTCCTAATTATGATTAAGACCGATTACATAGGTTCATTTCTTAAGAAAAATGAACCAAAATTGAGATATAAAAAATTTTCAACAGAAAATGAAACCGACTTCAAAAAGAAGCTTTAAAAACTAAAAAGGGAAAAAATAAAAATGCAAATATGAAAAAGATTTCGATTTCTAAAACACTAGAGAACTGTCTGAAAATTTTTAATGGGGTGTTGTAAAAAAAAATTTGTTTGACTGATTATATAGGTACATTATTGAGAATTGAGGGTGGATTGAGGTATATTGTTGAGAATTGAGGGTGCTGTGGCCAGTTATGTAAATGCTCACACTCGGAGACTTGTTCAGGAAGTGATTCTGAGTAAAACTGTTAAAGTTGTTTTTTTTTTTTTTTTTTAAGCTCCGTTCCGAGTTTTGATTTTAGGAGGATGACATTACTTCCATTTACTTCGTTAATATGGTTCACCGGTTGTTGGGTATGGATTTGGTTACAAAGTACAAATTGATATCAGGCTGCCCGTCGTCTAATGAATGAAACCGGTTAATGATTTGGAGTTTTGTTGAAAAATCATGAGACCGAACGGTTGAGCCATCTGTCTACCACTCACATTCCATCTATTTTAAAAGATAGGTTAATGGGTCAAAATGTAACTCCCCTTTCGTGTCCCTCGCTTTAGGTTGGCTGAGAGACTGGACCCGTTACGCATTGTCACAGAAGCATTTTTTCTTACGGTATAGTATGTTCTTTGCATTTTTACTTCGAACTTCATTTCAAACTGAAATTCAAACTGATTTCAAACTCGAACTGAAAATCAAACGAAAACTGTAATTCAAACTAAAACTGAAAATTGAACTCAAAGTGAAACTTCAACTCTAACTGAAATTCAAACTGATCTCAAACTCGAAATCAAACAAAAAATGGAACTGAAATTCAAACTGATCTCGAACTCGGACTGAAGATCAAAAGAAAACTGAAATTCGAACTGGGAGTGAAAGCCAAACTGACAATCAAACTGGAACTGAAAATTGAACTCAAAGTGAAACTTCATTTCAAACCGAAATTCAAACTGATTTCAAACTCGAACTGAAAATCAAACGAAAACTGAAATTCGAACTAAAACAGAAAATTGAACTCAAAGTGAAACTTCATTTCAAACTGAAATTCCAACTGATCTCAAACTCCAACTGAAAGTCAAACGAAAACTGAAATTCGAACTAAAACTGAAAATTGAACTCAAAGTGAAACTTCATTTCAAACTGAAATTCCAACTGATCTCAAACTCGAACTGAAAATCAAACAACAACTGAAACTGAAAATTGAACTCAACGTGAAACTCCAACTCAAACTGAAATTAAAACTGATCCCGAACTCGAACTGAAAACCTACTTAGCAGGGTCCACTTCCATAGTAAACACGTACAATTTTGCGAAGTAATATCGGAGCTTCAGAAAGAATGTTCACTCATACAATCACCACAATTTTACTCACAATTGTAATCAGCTACTGAAGAAGTGTCTGTGTGTCCGTCTGCCTGGATGCCCGCGTATCTGTCAGTGAGCATGTCTACCAAAATGGCCAAACCTCCCTAAATTCTCACTGCTAGTTGTAAACGACGATATGCGGACACAGACGCTTGTTCAGGGAGTGAGTCTGAGTAGAGTGAACTTTTTTTCTGATGCTCCAATCCGATTTTCGATTTCAGGGCGATTACTTCCATTAACTTCGGGAATGCTGAAGTAAAAATTAGCATCTTTATCGGAATAATTGTATAAGCTGTAAGACTAAAAAAATGCCCCAAATTTCCACCAAAATATTTGGCTTTAGCGCCCCGGCATTGACTCGAATCGAATTGAACGAGCAAGAGAGCAAAAAAGGCTTCCTGTAGAGACGGTCATAAACCGTACAATCCTCATCTCGTTTTCCAACATCTCCGCGGGAATATTGTGGATCGTGAATCGTGAGTCTTGGTAGGTCTCCTAAGTCTTGGTGGGTTTCAAAAAACCGGTCCAAATATTGAGGAATGGAATTTCATTTCCAGAATCTTAAGTTTCTATGCAAAATGCTTCATGGCTCGAAAACTATCAATCCTGGCTCCAGGATGGTTAAGTGCTGCGAGTGATTCGGACAAAATCGCCGGAATGAAGGGACCGCCCGGCGGCGGCGGTCCACCCGCATTTCGCCGGCCAGGCGCCCCTTGCTGCTTAAACGATCGGCTGGCAGAGCCAACGGGGCGAAAATTCCCCAATTGCTATAAACGTAGATGACTCCCCTCCACCGAGGCGTCCGTTTGTTCGACGCACATTCGAGCCAATTCTAAATTCGGCCACCGACAGCGGCGGGCGTCTAGTGGCGGACAGTCGCGAACCTGACGGACGGTTAAGCCCGTATCACACAGTGATCTGCCGCAGTCGTCCGAACGCGCCCAGTTGCCGCCGCGCGTCTGTTTCCCCGTTTGGCCCGTTGTGCGTGTCTTCGAGAGATCCTGCGCCCCCCTCAACGGACCGCCATGATCAAGGTCGACGAAAATGAGCCAATCGGAGGTGAGTTTTTACCAATATGTATCGTATCATAATAGGCTTAAAAAAATTAACCAGTGGCGCGCAGATAACGCACAATACTCCCATATTTTAGAGCGTAAATATTAGACACAAATCGAATGTGTTTTGACCACTCTCGAGGCTATGAGGATCAAAATTGTCGAACGACACACTATGCTGAATTTTGAAACCCGCTTCAAATCAAAATGTGTCAAGTTACCGGGTTATAGAACACAACCACGCATTCTGCAAGGTCAAGCAAAGATTTTAAGACCAAGAATGCTCAAATCGGTTCAATTTTGTGGTCACAAAAAAAAAAAAAGAAAACACCAATATTAGTCCCAATATTACGAAAGTACCTACTGTAAATCAGACGAGTTCGCAGCCCCGTCTCGAAACATGGTAGTTACAACAAGAGTTCGATTTCGAAGATTTAAAAAAGATTGAGAATTGTAACTTTTGCTCCACTTTTCGTAAATGCTCACAGACGGGCACAACGATTTTTTCGGGTAAGTTATTTGAATTTCACGTTTCAACCCCTATTCCGAATCTACAATTTTGCGTAAGCTACAATTATTTCAATTTACTGGAAAATGAAGTCGAAAATAATATATACTTAGAAGCAAAATAGAAGTTATTAGGTTTCAACAAAAATCGATGGTGGGCTGGGGTAAGATGACGAATTTCTGTGTGGGTAAGATGACGAAAGGTTATCGCCTGAAGAAGAAAAAAACTGTTCATCTTACCCCCACATTACCTTTACACTTGATTGTGAATTATGTATACTCCACCCATTACCCCATTCCGCCCAATACCCCATTTCACCCATCACCCTATTCTACATATTCCACCCATCACCTCATTATACTTCTGTTACCTTACTCCACCCGTCTCCAAATTAGGCCAATTACTTCATTCTACCCATTACACAATCTTACCCATCATCTCATTTTTAACCTTACCCCATTAGAACCATTCCAGATTCCACTCATTATCGCATCCCACACTTTACTCCATTGTACCCATTACCCCATTCTTACCATTACAGATTCAACCCTCTACCCCGATTCCACTCCATTACTCATCGCCAAATTCCACATTTTACTCCCATTACCCCATTCAAGCCATTACCCCAATTTCCCATTCATTTAAACTCTCCTCTCGTTCTAATTTCCTGTCTCCCCATTAATATATTAACCCTATCTTCTTCAATTTTGCCATTACCAGCATTCACATCTTTACACACAACACTCACTTTACACATCACAACAATTTACACATCACTAAAACGAATAGTTCCATTTACAACTCGCCTGGCTGCTCACAGAGCCTAGAAAAAATCTTAGAAGCTTAGGTTCGCCATCTTACCCCCACTTCCCCTATATAGGTCGAATTTGGTAATTGATTGAATTGTGGGAATGGGTGGAATAGAGCAACGGTATATACCTACCCCGGAAATTACTTCGAGTAAATGTGGAGGGGAAAACATTCGAGTCACTCAAATTCTGCCTAAAAACCGGATGATTGGCCTTGGTAGATTGAGGGGAATGGCGATTTTGGTTTGGAATAATTCCTATAATAATTATTATTTAATAATAAAAACTAATTAATTAATTAATAATCAATATTAATTTGGAATCTAGTGTAAGATTTCGATTCTAGACCCTTAAAACTTTAAATACAAAAGTTTGAGGGGGTGTTGTAAAAAAAATTTCTGACCGGTTACATAACCACGTACATTATTTTTGAAATAATGAACCAAAATTTCCATCCATCCGTTTGTCCGCGATGAACCCCAAACGGCTGGAGATACCTTTTGGAATGCACATTCAACAGCAGAAAATTATTATGAATAATATTCATATCATAAATATATTATAAATCATAAAATCATAAAAATTAAATATAAAATCATAAATATATTATATTTTCTATGGAGTAGAGAATAAGTACCTAGGAAAACAGTTTTTGAACGTACTTTCACTATTCCGGCGGTTACCTTCAAGAGCTTCCATTTGGACATGAACAATATTTTACGATTGTTTGAATCACCTTCGTTCGGACAGTGATTTGAAGTAAGGGAGTGGCATGTGACCCTTGGCTCAAAGTCAATCCTGACTGCTATGTTATGCGTTGTTTACAAGTGCGAATTGGCGATAGGGGAGGGGGGGTTGTGGCTGGCGACCAACACCGCTTCGTTCGCAGACGATGCGTCATATGAGTGAAATTTTATTATCCATTCATGCATATCTTGCATATTGAGGAAATAAAATCACAACACGCATGATTTTCCGTCATCAGAATCGGAGGTTTCTGAATATGTGTGGCAGCCAATCCGCCTGTGCGCTTCAAAGAAACGGATCTCCTATATCCTCAGATCATCTACTAATATTGATCTTCTGCATTTTTCAATCCAAAACCCAAAATGAGAGAAAAAGAACCTCTTTTGAAATTCAATCGTAGACCGGCTTCAGTGATCAGTGAGCCGTATCATTTTTCAGCGCACCCTAGGTAGTCCAAATCCTATTCACGAGATTCAGAAATTTGAGATCAAAGACAACTTCAAGATCGAAGTCAACTTCGAATTCAAACTCAACTTCGAGATCAAACTCAACTTCGAGTTCAAAGTCAACTTCGAGATCAAACTCAACTTTGAGATCAACGTCAACTTCGAGTTCAAAGTCAACTTCGAGATCAAACTCAACTTTGAGATCAACGTCAACTTTGAGATCAAAGTCAACTTCAAGATCAAACTCAACTTCGAGATCAAACTCAACTTCGAGATCAAACTCAACTTCGAGTTCAATGTCAACTTCGAGTGCAAACTCAACTTTGAGATCAACGCCGACTTTGTGATCAAAGTCAACTTCGAGTTCAAAGTCAACTTCGAGATCAAACTCAACTTCGAGATCAAACTCAACTTCGAGTTCAAAGTCAACTTCGAGATCAAACTCAACTTTGAGATCAACGCCGACTTCGAGATCAATGTCAACTTCGAGTTCAAAGTCAACTTCGAGTGCAAACTCAACTTCGAGATCAAACTCAACTTCGACTTCAATGTCAACTTTGGGATCAAAGTCAACTTCGAGATCAAAGTCAACTTCGAGTTCAAAGTCAACTTCGAGTGCAAACTCAACTTCGAGATCAAACTCAACTTCGAGATCAATGTCAACTTCGAGTTCAAAGTCAATTTCGAGATCAAACTCAACTTCGAGATCAAACTCAACTTTGAGATCAACGTCGACTTTGTGATCAAAGTCATCTTCGAGTTCAAAGTCAACTTTGAGATCAAAGTCAACTTCGAGTTCAATGTCAACTTCGAGTGCAAACTCAACTTCGAGATCAAACTCAACTTTGAGATCAAAGTCAACTTCGAGTTCAATGTCAACTTCGAGTGCAAACTCAACTTCGAGATCAAACTCAACTTCGAGATCAAAGTCGACTTTGAGATCAAAGTCAACTTCGAGATCAAACTCAACTTTGAGATCAAAGTCAACTTCGAGTTCAATCTCAACTTCGAGATCAAACTCAACTTCGAGTTCAAAGTCAACTTCGAGATCAAACTCAACTTCGAGATCAAACTCAACTTCGAGTTCAAACTCAACTTCGAGATCAAACTCAACTTCGAGTTCAAAGTCAATTTCGAGATCAAACTCAACTTCGAGATCAAACTCAACTTCGAGTTCAAAGTCAACTTCGAGATCAAACTCAACTTTAAGATCAACGTCAAATTTGAGATCAAAGACAACTTCAAGATCGAAGTCAACTTCGAATTCAAACTCAACTTCGAGTGCAAACTCAACTTCGAGATCAAAGTCAACTTCGAGTTCAAAGTCAACTTCGAGATCAAACTCAACTTCGAGTTCAAAGTCAACTTCGAGATCAAACTCAACTTTGAGATCAAAGTCAACTTTGAGTTTAATCTCAACTTCGAGATCAAACTCCATTTCGAGTTCAAAGTCAACTTCGAGATCAAACTCAACTTTGAGATCAAAGTCAACTTCGAGTTCAAACTCAACTTCGAGATCAAAGTCAACTTCGAGTTCAAAGTCAATTTCGAGATCAAACTCAACTTCGAGTTCAAACTCAACTTCGAGATCAAAGCCAAGTTCGGGATCAAATTCAACTTCGAGATCAAACTCAACTTTGAGCTCAAACTCAACTTCGAGATCAAAGTCAACTTCGAGTTCAAACTCAACTCTGAGATCAACGTCGACTTTGTGATCAAAGTCAACTTCGAGTTCAAAGTCAACTTTGAGATCAAAGTCAACTTCGAGTTCAATGTCAACTTCGAGTGCAAACTCAACTTCGAGATCAATGTCAACTTCGAGTTCAAAGTCAACTTCAAGATCAATGTCAACTTCGAGTTCAAACTCAACTTCGAGACCAAACTCAACTTTGAGATCAACGTCGACTTTGTGATCAAAGTCAACTTCGAGTTCAAAGTCAACTTTGAGATCAAAGTCAACTTCGAGTGCAAACTCAACTTCGAGATTAAACTCAACTTCGAGATCAGAGTCAACTTCAAGATCAATGTCAACTTCGAGTTCAAACTCAACTTCGAGACCAAACTCAACTTTGAGATCAACGTCAACTTCGAGTTCAAAGTCAATTTCGAGATCAAACTCAACTTCGAGATCAAACTCAACTTTGAGATCAACGTCGACTTTGTGATCAAAGTCAACTTCGAGTTCAAAGTCAACTTTGAGATTAAAGTCAACTTCGAGTGCAAACTCAACTTCGAGATTAAACTCAACTTCGAGATCAAAGTCAACTTCAAGATCAATGTCAACTTCGAGTTCAAACTCAACTTCGAGATCAAAGTCAACTTCGAGTTCAAAGTCAATTTCGAGATCAAACTCAACTTCGAGATCAAACTCAACTTCGAGTTCAAACTCAACTTCGAGATCAAACTCAACTTTGAGATCAACGTCGACTTTGTGATCAAAGTCAACTTTGAGATCAATGTCAACTTCGAGTTCAAACTCAACTTCGAGTTCAAACTCAACTTCGAGATCAAACTCAACTTCGAGATCAAAGTCAACTTCGAGATCAAACTCAACTTCGAGTTCAAAGTCAACTTCGAGATCAAACTCAACTTTGAGATCAAAGTCAACTTTGAGTTCAATCTCAACTTCGAGATCAAACTCAACTTCGAGTTCAAAATCAACTTCGAGATCAAACTCAACTTTGAGATCAAAGTCAACTTCGAGATCAAACTCAACTTCGAGTTCAAACTCAACTTCGAGTTCAAAGTCAATTTCGAGATCAAACTCAACTTCGAGATCAAACTCAACTTCGAGTTCAAACTCAACTTCGAGATCAAACTCAACTTTGAGATCAACGTCGACTTTGTGATCAAAGTCAACTTCGAGTTCAAAGTCAACTTCGAGATCAAAGTCAACTTCGAGATCAAACTCAACTTCGAGTTCAAACTCAACTTCGAGATCAAACTCAACTTCGAGATCAATGTCAACTTCGAGTTCAAAGTCAACTTCAAGATCAAAGTCAACTTCGAGTTCAAACTCAACTTCGAGATCAAACTCAACTTTGAGATCAACGTCAACTTTGAGATCAAAGTCAACTTCGAGTTCAAAGTCAACTTCGAGATCAAACTCAACTTCGAGATCAAACTCAACTTCGAGATCAAACTCAACTTCGAGATCAACGTCAACTTCAAGATCAATGTCAACTTCGAGTTCAAACTCAACTTCGAGATAAAACTCAACTTTGGGATCAAACTCAACTTCGAGTTCAAAGTCAATTTCGAGATCAAACTCAACTTCGAGATTAAACTCAACTTCGAGATCAAAGTCAACTTCAAGATCAATGTCAACTTCGAGTTCAAACTCAACTTCGAGACCAAACTCAACTTTGAGATCAACGTCAACTTCGAGTTCAAAGTCAATTTCGAGATCAAACTCAACTTCGAGATCAAACTCAACTTTGAGATCAACGTCGACTTTGTGATCAAAGTCAACTTCGAGTTCAAAGTCAACTTTGAGATCAAAGTCAACTTCGAGTGCAAACTCAACTTCGAGATTAAACTCAACTTCGAGATCAAAGTCAACTTCAAGATCAATGTCAACTTCGAGTTCAAACTCAACTTCGAGATCAAACTCAACTTTGAGATCAATGTCAACTTCGAGTTCAAACTCAACTTCGAGTTCAAACTCAACTTCGAGATCAAAGTCAACTTCGAGATCAAACTCAACTTCGAGTTCAAAGTCAACTTCGAGATCAAACTCAACTTTGAGATCAAAGTCAACTTTGAGTTTAATCTCAACTTCGAGATCAAACTCCATTTCTAGTTCAAAGTCAACTTCGAGATCAAACTCAACTTTGAGATCAAAGTCAACTTTGAGTTCAATCTCAACTTCGAGATCAAACTCAACTTCGAGTTCAAAGTCAACTTCGAGATCAAACTCAACTTTGAGATCAAAGTCAACTTCGAGTTCAAACTCAACTTCGAGATCAAAGTCAACTTCGAGTTCAAAGTCAATTTCGAGATCAAACTCAACTTCGAGATCAAACTCAACTTCGAGTTCAAACTCAACTTCGAGTTCAAACTCAACTCTGAGATCAACGTCGACTTTGTGATCAAAGTCAACTTCGAGTTCAAAGTCAACTTTGAGATCAAAGTCAACTTCGAGATCAATGTCAACTTCGAGTTCAAAGTCAATTTCGAGATCAAACTCAACTTCGAGTTCAAACTCAACTTCGAGATCAAACTCAACTTTGAGATCAACGTCGACTTTGTGATCAAAGTCAACTTCGAGTTCAAAGTCAACTTTGAGATCAAAGTCAACTTCGAGTGCAAACTCAACTTCGAGATTAAACTCAACTTCGAGATCAAAGTCAACTTCAAGATCAATGTCAACTTCGAGTTCAAACTCAACTTCGAGACCAAACTCAACTTTGAGATCAACGTCGACTTTGTGATCAAAGTCAACTCCGAGTTCCAAGTCAACTTCGAGATCAATGTCAACTTTGAGATCAAAGTCAACTTCGAGTTCAAACTCAACTTCGAGATCGCGGAGCGGAGCGCTTGACGTGAGAGCGAGACAAGCTGTACCAACGGTTGTTGAGGCATTGTTAATTTAATCGTCCAGAGAATTTAATAATTATTCTGGAGATAATTAAGAATTGATTAACCCTCGGGCGAGCGCGACCTGAGAGGTCCCTCAGCTAACGTCATTTTTGCTTCCAGCCGCCGCGCACGCGTATTAGTGGGGCAGGGGGTATCACCGATGCCTCAGCTGGCCTTCAAGGGATTGTTTCATATGTTCTGCCTATTCACGATTTTTTCATTCATAGTTTATAGCTACTTGCTAATTTTGTTCCGAAAAATAAAAATGTTTCAAATTCTATGGTTAACCATTACTGAGGCTTCTTGGATATGAATGATGAGGTTCTTGACAGCATTTTATCGCTGTAAAGTGCGAAAGACCTCTCAGGTCTTGTTGCGCGTTCCGGCGGGATTTTTTTATTGCGCCCTCCGGAGGGTTAAATAGTGAATTTAACAAAACTAAACGATGTGCTGCGTTAAAAAGACTGGTAGTATCAAGATATGAAGGTATATCAGATATAATATGATACAATATAATAGAATATGATATAATATGTTACAATATAATATAATATGATGTAATATGATACAATATAATTTAATATGATATAATATGATATCAATCATGATTGATAGATTGTATCAAGCAGAGTAGACTTATCTATCAGCTACTTGAACTCGGATTTTCTACCTGATCTCTACACTTCACCAAATTTTGGTAATCGCTCGAGAAAAAACGCTGCTAAGTAGATCAGTGGCATGTGCAGATTAGTTTTTGCTATGTCCGAAGAACTCTGCAAATTTTGCACAGGGGTTCATTTTTCGATTGCAAAGACAAACCTTACGATATATCGGTACTCCTTAAACACAGAATTTAGCTGTTATTATTCTATAATTTCAGTATCAATTTGTATTTTAGATGGGTTATTTAGAAAAACGTTTTTTCAACCAGGCAAAAAATAATCATCCTCTTCGCTTGATAAATACTTACTTACCTATCCATTTTCTCAACGCAGCCGATCGTTCAATTCCGTTAAATTTACCATTTAATCTATTCTTAATCACCTTCATAATTAACTGAATAATAATAATTATTAAATTCTCTGAATAATGAAATTAAAAATGCCTCATGCCTCAGAACCGTTGTTAAAGCCTGACTCGCTCTCACGTTGCCAAGCGCAACAGGTCGAAGTGTGAGTGCGTCACCTTGTTGGTGTAATAGGCTAGTAGTCGTAAGTAGATCAATCAACCGTATCTAAGAGCCGAGGCCAAATTCTCAAGTTTTTCCAATTTTTGTTTTGCTGATTTGTGTAATGCGACCAAATTCTTTAAATTAAAGATATCGGGAGGACAGAAGTTTTTGTGGGGATTCCAACGAGTGGAAAACGAATTTTGTGGCTCGAGTAGTTTTCGAGTTATTAAGAATTGGGGAAATTTTAAAAAACTCAAAACTGCTTCACTAAAACTGCAATAACTCCTAAACGGTTGAAGCTATCGGCGTGGCGATGGTCTCATTCGATTCAGCATAGAAAAATCTATAGAAAATGATACCTCACATGCCTATGTTGCGAATTTCCTTAAAAAGACGAATTTTTTACCACTTCAACAGCTGTTTTACTGGCCTTAAAATTAAGGTAGGGTTCTGCCGAGACGTTAGGACCAACTAGATACGGAACTTGATTTTTGGTAAAAATTTCAAAATTTTTCGATAACTCCTTCCCCCTTAAAAACCCCGGACGGCGGACGGCGTACGGCGTACGGCGTACGGCGTACGGCGGACGGACAAAAAATTTTTATTGCAGATTCGGATTCTACACCCCTTGAAACGTAAACCAACAAATTTTCAGGGGGTGTTAAAATTTTTTTTTCCTGACCGATTACAAAGGTTCATTTCTTTAGAAAAATGAACCAAAATACTTTCGACCCCCTCCCTCCCGAAAATTTGATGGTTTACTTTTCAAGATTTGTAGAACCCGAATATCAGAATGAAAATTATGTCGTCCGCCGCTCCATTCGCACTTTGGGATTGTTCAGGGTGCCTACACTTTAATGAACTTCTACAGTCATTAAAGCTATGACAGTTCGAATTATACCTATGCTAGTTTCATCGGGTTTTTCATTTGCGATTTTTTTTCATTTTTACAATGTCAGTTAGAAAATTGCTTGAAAGGGGGGGGGGGCGCTTAATCGAAAGGCGATCTCGATCTAAAAACCTTGATTTTATCGTTTACAGAGCTTGAAGCGAAGTTCCCGTACAGGGATGTTCAGTTAAAACGAGGAGTAGATGTAAATGAGTATTACAATCTCGAAGCCGAGATTGGAAGGTAAATGTGAGAAATTAAGTTTGAATACCTCCTGCTTAACCCAGAGTGTATTAATACAGTAACCTATTTGTTGACTGTACGCGAGTGTTTGTTTTGGAACAATAATAATTATCCTTAAACAAAGTGTTTGCAGTTTGTCGAGTCGATATTAATATTTGATTATTCATGTTAACCTACATGTTTTAAAAATATTCACCGTTTGAAATACGATACCTACTGAAATTTCTCGTGTCTGTTTCTGGGATAAATAAATAAAAAACCTTGAATCTTGTCGACGGAGAAGCCAGAGACAATTAACAGCCCTTGAAATTCTAGTACTGGGGGGGGTCCTATCCCGACGACGGAGAAACATAATATATGATAATATATTTTATTAAAGATCTCTCTTGGTGTGAGATGGAAAATTCGGCATATTTATATTCGCAGAGTGTCTGTGTTTATAATATATGCAAGGGCATTGGTGAGTGAACAATCAACTAAAGCGACGCTTCTGGAAACTGTCCAAGACCTTGAATCTTGTCTTAAAATAAGTTTTGACGGCGGTGCATCGATCTTCGCACTTTTTTACAGCCTTTTCTATCATGGAAGGATCCACCATTCATTCGACTTGGGATTTTCGGTTCATTTTCCTTTAAAAAATAAACCTAAGTAATCAGTCGGGAAAAATAGTCTTAACCCCCTTGAAACTTGGTTGGTTCACGTTTCAAGGGGTGTAGAATCCTGCGTTTTCAGGGAGAAGGAATTTTCATTGATTTTTGAAATTTTCTGGAAAATTCAAGTCCCGTATCTAGTTGGCCCTAACTTAATTTTGAGGCCAGTCAAACAGCTGTTGAGGTGGGAAAAATCCGTGATTTTCAAGAAATTTGCCACATAGGCTTGTTAGCCATCATTTTCTAGAAATTTTTGGATGCTGAATCGATTTAGACCATCACCACGTAAATTTAACCATTTAGAACTTATTGCAGTTTCAGGAGGGGCCCATTATGGAATTTTTGAACATTCCCACAATGCTTAATAAATCAAAAACTACCAGAGCTAAACAAATCAGGTCTCACCATTCAAATCAGCAAAAGTGAAATCGGAAAAAGAAGAAATTTTTGCCTTGGCTTTTAGATACCACGATTGTTTGATTTTAAACTATTCTATTATTAGAGCTTTATTTTCCTGTAAACCCAGGAAAAATCGCTGCTGAGTAGATCAGTGACATGTGTACATTATTTTTCTGTGAATCCAAAGAGCTCTGCAAATTCTGCACAAGGGTTCATTTTTCGAATACACAGACAAAAGGGTTTATTGGACTCCTGAAACGTGGAATTTAGTTTTTATCATTGTTTATTAATTTCTGTATAAGAAATACATCATTTTTTATCGAGAAAAACTCAAAAAGGGCTCACTACACTTGCGATAAATCCCAAACAACTAAAGCTACCGTCGTCACGATGGTCTCATTTGATTCATCACCAAACAATCTATAGGATACCTCAATTGCCTAAGTTGATCCTGAAAAAAAAAGAATTTCCCCGGGACTTTAACAACTGTTTTACAGACCTAATATTAATATAGAGGTCTGTCGAGACGTTAGGCATAACTGGATACGCAACTTAAATTTTGGTAAAAACTTCAAGATTCTACAAAAACTCCTTCGCCCTGAAAATAACCGGAAGGCGAACGGATGAAAAAATTTTATTGGAGAATTCGAATTCGAATTCTGCACCCCTTGAAACCGTAAACCAACAAATTTTCAGGGTTTGTTAATTTTTTTTTCCGACCGATTGAATAGGTTAAATTTTCTTGAAAATGAACCAAAATGTACCCATGCTACTAATATACTTAAGCACCATTTTTTCATGAGTTGTATTGTCCGTTATGGAGGTTACATTACAATTGAGAAACTAAAGGTTCATCAACTCATAACCATAAAATAATTTTAGCCGGTGGAGTATTTTAAAACATCGGGTGAGCACACATCGCGACTTTTCTTCTTTTTTCAAATTTTTCGTTTTTTCCAGAACAGGATTATTCTGACAATGACGAAAGCCTTTAGATAGCTGAACTACCTGACAAACAAATGATCCGATTTAAATTTTCTTACTTCTAAAGAGAGGAATTCAGCTATTAAAATTATAGTTAGCTGAATTCCTCTTTTTATGACTAAGAAAATTAAAATCGGTTCATTTGTTTTGAATGTAGTTCAGCTATCTAAAGGCTGTCGTCATTGTCAGGATAATCCTATTCTGGAAAATAACGAAAAATTTTAAAAAAAGAAGAAAAGTTGCGACGTGTGCTCACCCGATGTTTTAAATAACTCCACTGGCTTCTGTCGGGGAAATCTGGTAAGATAATTGCTAGAGCTCGCCAGCAGTGGTTTGTGTAATCGTGCAAAAACCCAATTATTTTCAGGGGTAAATTTGGCACTGTCTATTTGTGCCGCGAGAAGAAGACTGGTCTCGCCTTGGCCGCCAAATTCGTTGGAATCCAACGGAGGCAAGACCGGAAGAATGTCGAGCGAGAAGTTGAGATCATGCGAACGCTCCAACATCCTAGGCTTATCCAATTGTACGATGCCTTCGAGACGGACAACACCATGGTCGTCGTCTTGGAACTGTAAGTTTTGTCGTCCTATTACGTCAATATGGTGGACAGTCATTTTGATTGCACCTACATATTGTTATGCAAGCAATGTACGTGGATAACAGCGGAGTAAAAATCGACGTGTATTCATGCAAGACCCGAATATGTCAGCCAACGAAAATTATTGCCACGGTGGGACGAAAACCAGAACTTGTCGCAACATCACCTAAGTCCTGAATCATTTTAAGATCACCTGGCCAGGGCTCATTGAGAAAAATTTTTACTCATTAGACATTGCAAAAGACATTGCATCTTGTACCGAAAGCAATTTTCGATACCATTGCAGTCTAGTCACAAACAATATTCAAAGTTTGGCTAATGGAGTTGGATTGGAAAATTGAATACTAACATAAAAATTCATTTAATGCCACGAGTGCAGATCACGAAACTTGAACATTACATTCCTAATTGACACTAATCTTGAAAAAAATTAGGAAGTGGATGATAAAATTTCAAACTCGTCAAGTCCCACATGACTCATTCGTGCATTGATTTGAATTTTCGAATTTCAATCGCACGAATTATAATATAGAAAAATTCCACATATTTTCCAGGATTGAAGGTGGAGAGCTTTTTGAGAGAGTCATTGGAGATGATTTTATCTTGACGGAAAAAGCGAGTACAATATTCATGCGGCAAATATGCGAAGGGGTCGCATTCATCCACAAGAACAACATAATCCATCTCGACTTAAAGGTTTGTAAATGTTAGTGTCATCGGCAACGTGAATACGCCTACCTCACAAAAACGGCTGCACCAACGTAATTCGGCTGTTTTCAGTCGATTATTTAGTTAATAATTTTTCTCAAATCTACAAAGCAAAAGAAATAGCCTACAGAAAAAATACTTCTCCATTTCCTTCCGTTTACAGCCTGAAAACATTTTATGCCTCACCAAAACGGGAAACAGGATCAAGATAATAGATTTCGGCCTAGCCCGGCACTACGAGCCTGGTAACAAGATGCAGGTGCTATTCGGCACTCCGGAATTCGTAGCACCCGAAGTCGTGAACTTTGATCAGATATCACCAGCCACCGACATGTGGTCCGTCGGCGTCATATGCTACGTTTTGTAAGTAACAGAGAACAGACTATCAATTTACAATTACGTACCTATCCAATGAAGCTACCCAGGCTCTCACATAAAAAGTGTATCAGTTGGGTTCAGAAGTGCCATGAAAGCTAAGTTTGGGGGTGATCAGATGATATTTTATTTACACCAACAAATGCTATAGCCTAGTTGACTGGATGAACTCTGACTAGAAGACTGCAGACTGATGCTCAGTCATAGCCTTATGATTCATATCATTCCTGGAATTCGGGGTTTTTGGAAATAAAAGAAATTGGAGAACTAAACCCACTCCTTGTGATGCCCTATGGGTTAACACAATTAAACAATCAATTACATTTACATTTTATATTAAATGGGGCCAGAGCATAAAATAGGTATGCCGTGGTGATTTCACTTCCTAAATTTCACTTGACAACGAAGGAACAACACGAATAGAAAACCAGTTGTGCACAGATAACTCACAATATACTTCTGTATTTTGTTAAGTACGTTTTTGGATCAAATTGATTATATTTTGGAGGCGTATGGAATAAAAATGTCAAAAAACACAATTTTTCATAGGCATTTAAAACCCACCTTAAATCATGTCGTGTTACGTGAATAAAGCGAACATCCACGAATTCTCCAGCTTAGATCAATTAGATTTCGAGAAAAAAACGCTCATATCAGTTTATTTTTGTGGCCAGATAAATTAATACATTGGATAACACTCAAAGTGCTTATATATTGGAAGTACCTCCTGCAAGTAATTCGAGGTGGAGAAGTGAGGGAGATACGGTCATTTTTGTAAATACTCAGAGACAGACGGACGCATGGAAAATTATTCTGAGTATATTATTCTGAGAATTATCCTGAGGCTCCGTTCCAATTTTCGGTCTAAGGGCAATTACAATACTTCCATTCGCTCTGTAAAATATGAAAGTAAAAATTGAACGTTTCTTTCTCCATCAGGCTATCCGGTCTGTCACCATTTATGGGCGATACAGATGTAGAAACCATGTCAAACGTCACTTTGGGCCGTTACGACTTCGACGATGAATCTTTCGACAACATTTCGAACAGCGCAAAAGACTTCATTGCGAATCTGCTAGTGAACAAGAAAGAGTGAGTACGAAGGCAATTTATTTGGACAAAGGAGCGTGACAAAATATATGAACTGAGGACTAATCTATTGAAAGGTAACAAATCCATATCAAGGAGAAACTCGTTTTTTTGCACTTTTTCAATCTTTCCTACGAGCTTGATCGGTGCACATAATAGTTGGAGGTCACGCAATTAGTTTTTTGCTCTTCCTGGACAATTTAGGAAATGGGATATGTTATCTTAAATAGATTAGTCCTCAACTGACATCAGATGGTCTTGAATGAACTGATGGTCATCCGTTTTGGTGAATTAATATTAAGGGGATTCAGGGGATTTTTGGTACTCAATATTTAGTACTAGCCCTAGGAGTAGAGAATTTAGTGTTGAACTCAAAAATGAGAGTCTGGGGTGTAATGAAAATGTTTAGTATTATTTAACTGGTGATGCAACATAAAGCAGTTGGCCAATAACAATGTCTCTTGAACGCACCATTTTGTTGCCATATTTTGACTGATATTCACAGCAACACTTCACGATGTTTTACTCCAAATAATCATCTCTCCTAAAGACCTACCTCGGTTCAACCTACCTTCAGATCACCTACATGTATAGGTGACATATTGCTGTGTGGGGGGGGGGGGCGCTGCGTCATTCTAGCTTGTACATTGTCCCAATAAGTCAATCTAATACGTGTGTTCTTATGGAAAACGTCTATAGAAACGAAAGGGCAGAAAAATATCTCGATATCAACTCGGAATCGCATCTTGAAAGACCGAATATCCGTATGCCTCTCGGTTGGCCTGTGCACACTTGACCGCAAGAACCATCAAACTTTCCTCAAAATCCAACCATTGGCGTTTCCATAGAAATTGCTACTCGATAGAGCAGGATGGTTTTCCACTGGCCTATACTCAATCCTTTTTATTAGCGTAGGGCTCTGGGGGTGGGGGTTACCCCAAGACTTAAATTAGGAAAAAGAAACTCTCTCAACAATTTAGCGATGTCATTTTTTTAACCGCAAATCATTTGGAATCATCGGACTTATCTGGCTTACCAGATGATTCCGTAAATTCGGACCATCGTATAAATAATCGCCCCTACAACACCGAACGCCTATCCTAGAGGTGAATTTCACTTTTATCCATGTTCATGGACGTGCTGATGGAGCCGAAGAATGGTGGTGGTATTACGCTTCTATCGTCGATTGTCTCACGATTTCAATTGATTATTGCCCGGGAACGAATTCACAAATAAAAGATAAGAGCAAGATGAAGATGGACCCATCGCGTTGGACTTGAACCCCGAAATGTCCTGTTCATCGACCTCCAGGATAACGTAAAATCCCTTACACAAGATCCAGAGCATCAAGAAATGTAACTACAGCTCAATCCCTTACCCAATTGTTGGTACGTTCCTACGAATGATTTTATGCATTGTGATTGGTTCGCACTCAGTCTACCTTTCTCGGAAATGTTCTGCTTGGTCGTGTGATCTGGATTTTTCAAAACCCATTAACAACAAATAGGCCAAGCAAATCACCTTCAAAAAGGGCCAGCGAGACGATAATTGCGGTTCAGATAATTGTAGTACCTCAGTACGGGTTAATTATTTTGAAGTGCGTAACCACCCATTAAAAGGGTGTGCACCGGATGCAATCGCACAATTTTACCTGGTTCATGGGCCAATTCTTCAAGTGAACAGCAAATAAAGATTTTTTCAGTTTTCCGAACTCTTTCTTTAAAACTTATCTAACAATACAATCATTACTGGTTATTTGAAAAAAATGAAAATAACCAGAATGATTCTTCGGCCAAGTGGGGCGGGCCTAAGGTGAGCTAAGACTCATATTGACACACTCACGAATAGTAGGTATGAATGGTTCAGAAAATGCTCATAGATCTGATCAGTTGGCCAATCAGGATTTTTCTCTCAAAGGCTTATACCTATAGGTACTTGTCGTCGGAAAATCCCAATCCAGAGTTTTCATTCAAAACGTTTGCTCAGCAACAAAAATTTTGTTTGATTCTTAGCAAACATTTTATTTATTTAAAAAGTAAAATCATGAACAAAAAATACGTACCTAATGTAAAATTAAAAAATTCGTTTAATCAAAAAGCCAACAGTTCGATTGACAGTAAGTCCGAACCATGCAACTAAATGGATCCACGTTGCCGTGTAACAATTCAATAACCGGTGATGGAGGCTGAGGTGAGAATAAGGTGCAAGGGGGCGTGGCCAAATGCGAGGGATGAGGTTGAAAGCTGATGCCACCACGGCCGACCAAATTGTTATTTTATTCTAGAATTTTATCCACTTTTTTTGCGGTCTACCTCACCCCTAGACAAGTGATTCCATTGATATGGAAAGACGTTCTGATCTTTGAGACTTTGCCATGGACCTTAGGTTTCAATTCCGTTCCATTTTTCATAAATCTGGCGAACTCCCTGAGTTTGGAAGAGAATTTTTTCCGATCTGCCAAAAATAGGAAAATTTTGAACGCAAGGAAAAATTCGGCGGTTTTTGTGGATCAGGTGCGCACAGTAACGCGTAGACAAGGACGAACTTGTTCAGCAGGCAATTAAGAGTTAGGAGACAACTCACGAGAAAAATCGGTCACAATTTCTAATTCACTTTTTAACGGTCTCTGTCCTATTCAAAGCCCAGTATTTTTTCAACTTCTATTGCAGAATGGGTGAAATTAAACTGCTTCATCGACCATAAAATTCATTCTGTCACAGATAAGGTTTTCCATGTTGGTCCACCGCAAGATTGGAATTAGTGATCCTCCACGGAAATTTGAGATTCAAAGCTTCCCAAGCTCAATATTCTTACAAAACGACTGCTCAACTCCAAATTGAAAGATGTACTCTCTCTGACCAAAATAAAAAATCCTATATCTTAGTTCTGAGGCGGATTAAAACCAATGGTGTTTGGATAACACACAATACTTCCATATTTTCATATGTAAATTTTAGAACCAAAGCAATATGATTTAGACTATGTTGGGGGCTGCAGTGATGATTTCATCAGCTGTTTAGTGGTAATTCGTTTTTATTTGATGCATAGGTACCAAGTGTTGCAAAAAAAAAAAAAAAAATCATGCCATGATCGGCGTTGGCCTGATTTACCTACTTGAGATAGAGAAGAGCATGGTCCCGATATTGACCATGTCGTGGGGGGGGGGTCATGTGGAGCAACCGTTTGGACACGTGAAGGCGCAGCTTTTTCTTTCCAATCCCCTGTTCTTACCCAGTAAAAAAAATTTAGGTCGTCTTACAAAAAACCTACCTCCCCGACCGTCTCCTGGCAAAATTTTGATTTGCTTGGTCTAAAATAATGAAATAACAAATCGATCGTTACTTCTCACAGCGAGAATTATTGTTTTGGTATGTTTATTATCACTGATGAATTGAGAAATGTACTTTGAACTGTCGTAGTTTGATCTAGTTATTCTTGTATTGGGGCTCAGGGGGAGCCTAGTGATTAGAGTGGCAGACTCGGACCGCAAGGCTGCTCTGGGTTGTGGGTTCGAATCCTACTGGTGGCATGAAAAGTTTGGCTTATAGCCTTACGATTCATGCCATTCCTGGTCCGGGGGTTTTAGAAAATATCGGGTTATAAAATATTGATGTTGGAGGACAAAAATCACTCCTCGTAATACCCTCAGTGTCAACGCAACGAACGATCTTTGGTCTTTTTTTATGCAACTATCCTTTTCACGTTCATTTTCAAAAAATATTTGCAACTCATCAAAGAAGAATAAGGTTTTTAGTAGGAGTAATACAATCAATAACTTAGTAGTGACTTTTCTAGATCTTTACATGAAGGAAGGCTGAATTTATTCTGATTCTTTTGACATCCCAAGGGCATTGAGTAGGCATTTTTAGGGCCTCAGAGCCATCATTCTTGGCGAAATTAGTAATCCATGCCACTTGATGGTTCAAACCAATTAGTTACCTGAGTAAAACTATAGGTAGTGCGGAAATTGATAACCCATAAATTGAGTAAATTGATAACCCATAATACCTGTTATTGTCATTGCGTGAGTCATACACCTCGCGTTAGGCGTGATGAATAAGGTTCCTCTTTCACTATGGCACATTCACTTGCATAACATGCATAAGTTCGTCACCATTTAAACATGTGGCTTTAATGTTAGTGGTAGGTCGGGTCTATGGCTAAAGAACATTGAACAAGGGGTAACTCCTCGTGAACAATATGGAACAAGCCAATATCTTTCTTCAGTCGGTAATTGTCCTAATAGTTTGGTAGATTCAGAATGGCAGATATATCTGGTAAATTTCAAGCGTTGAATTGTAGAACAGAATAGGCAACCAGCATGCCAAATTGGCTTTTAGGTTGTTCAAATTGTAACTATTGCACCTTACGGCTGGCAATGTCACGTAGGTACTGTTGATTTCAAAAGCCACTGGGGGAATGATTTTTATTGAGACGGAATGAAATAAATGGCTCCAGTTCTGCGGTATAATTTCTATTCCCTGCCACAATATCCAAATTGAGACGATTAACTCCAAATTTATGATAATTACTTAATCGCATCCGAGTTTATGCATAATGGCGTCCGTTTCACCAGAAGGGCTTTAACGGTACTCTCTTTCTTTGCAGAGCAAGAATGACTGCGGATGAATGTCTTAATCACGAGTGGCTGCGGAAGAAGATCCCACCTCCACCACCCGAGCTGGTGACCACCAAAGAAAATTTGAAGACATTCCTCGACAACTATAACAACACGAACGTGATAGCTGAGAACGGCATCAACAATATGATGATCCCCAAATCGTCGCTGAGCGCTGTTGAACTCATCGAAGCGAGCGATAAGCAGTTCTTGAACCGAGATGACGCAAAATGTTTCAGTAAATTAGGCAATGACCAAATCTTACATCCTGTGAGCCTACCCGATGTGTTGACTAATGCCAATCCCATTGTGAATGACAATGAGCCGCCACTTGTACCACCGATTGTGAAGAATGTCCCTAATGCGAATGACGAAGTGTTGAACGTGGTGAACGCCAATTTCTACAGCATGCCGAACCCTCCAGTGTTGGATAATTCGTCCTCCGTGATTGACAATAGTCAGTTTGTCTCCGATCTGGTTGCGAAAAATGTTAACCTTGTCCAAGATCCAAGCCTGAATGAACTTCGAAATAACAATGTCTCTGTAGCCTCTAGTTCAAGTGCTAGTATCGCTGTGAAAACTGAACCGATGCCGCCGACTGTGGTTACGCCAGCCCTACAAAAGAGCCCCTCGAATGTAATACCAGTGCCGCTATCCGTACCTGAAGTGCCAGTAGCCCCATTGCCATTCATCAGCAAATCGCTTCCAGCAGCAGCAGTTCTGCTGGATGAAACGTTGAGAGGAAATTGGCCACTGATCCCTCTGCCAACGACATCACTGGTCGACGATTCCGATGAACCAATTATCGTGCATCCTCCTGTTGTTGGCACCACGCTACCTCGGAAACGAGGGTCTATGGATGTCGGGTCATTGACCCCAAAAAGAGGTTCTATCGATGTGGAGAACATTCTCCAGAAACGGGGATCGTTTGAAATAACATCTTTCTTGCCAAAACGAGACTCTGTGGATTTAGCACACAGCCCATTGAAGCGTCTATCATCGGATATCAGCAAGCCAGGGTCCAGAAGAGAATCGATGGCAGGGGATGATAAAATGGCCAGCCCGATCTTGCCAGCAGCGGTTTCTCCAACACCAGTCACCCTATTCCAACCGCAAATCGCCCCGGCACCTGTACTGCCTGGTGCAGATCGTGACGCTTTTGCAAGAACGGAGCCTGTTATTTCCCAGCTCTCAACTGATGATGTGAACATTCTTCAGCCGTCTGGTGACAATGAAAAATTAACGCTATTCCCCGAACGTTTGGCAGACGCTGACGCTCAGCTTGGGTTGTCTCTTCCCTCAGTGAAAACAGTTCCAAATGACCTGGCAGTTGTAGGAAGCCCACCACCACCAGTATCCAAACTGGAGCCATCTCATCCAGCACTGTTGGACGCAGTTGAAGAAATATTCATTCCGCAGCCACCTGTCATTGCCCGAGCGGTTCCAATTCCCTCTGTCCAATCGCTACCGAGACCTGAGCCTGACCTGATCACACCATCCAAGATTCTAGAATCGATCGAGCCTAAAATCTTACAGTCAGTGCCAACAACACCGTTGGGGACGCAGCCTTCATCACCGCTAGTCTTCTCCCCCGAACTATCAAGAACTCCAACTTCCCCCCTCAGTCCGTCTTTCTTCAGCCCATCAAGAAGGGAATCGCCTCTTCAGAAGACATTGGACGAAATTCCCAAGTTATCTTCGGAAATTCTATCATCTCTATCAAACATAACCTCCCTCTCCAGCTCTTCTACTTATGAGAGCATTTCGAGGAAACCCCCAGAAGTCAGAAGCAACACAAACAGCTCGGATTCAAACAAGGTTGGGACTACCAGGTACGAAAGAGTTAGCTCGCCTCGACTGATGAGTTTCACCGAACACAAACCTTCTTCGCTCATAGGAACTGCACCCTCGAAAACATTCTCAACTTCTGGATCGAATTACAGTCGGACCAAGACGGAAGGCTCGTCTGCGTTTGCCTCAGTTACAAGTAAAACATACTCGACTAGTTCCTTTACCAGCAACAGATCGGAATCGAAAGAAACTGAATTATCTCGTCAAACTTCAAGGAGTGAAACGCTGACAAGAACTGATTCCAAGACGTCCTCAATTGAACTTGACAGTCAAGGTTTCAAGCCAAAGTTGAGGAGCACTGCTCCCTGGTTCAGCCAGAAGAAAACTGAAAGTGAAAAAACCATCGAACAAAAATCGACAGATATTTCTGCCCTGTTGAAAGAGAATCTGGGGCCCCTTGAAAGGAGCCGATGGGCGCGCGAAGTCAGACAAATTTCAGCAAAGCTCGTCGAATTATCAAAGGATCAGACCAACAGGAAACAGCAGGAAGAAGACCATTTGGTGGAAATGAACAAACAGCAGAATGCTCGTCGTCAGAAGTTCAAGCTGTCCATCTTGAATCGAGATGTCGTGTTGGGGGAAGCCAGGGAGTTTTACGTCAGCGGTGAGGTACCGATGGGAGCGCACGGAATATCGCATCTCAAGCAAAACAGCAGCACAACGTCGTCGACATCGTCCAGAAGTCATCGCACCTCACCTGAGAGAAGCGCAAAACCCTTGACCAGAAACGTGGCGAAATGAATCTGTTCATGCAAAATTTACGTTCTTCCGTACTTACATTAAAAACACGATGAATTGCTTCATTCGAATTCTAGTTTTATTTATTTAAATGATCGAGCGCCCAACCTGATACGATTTATTGCTCAACGGCATCCTTAGCGACAAAGTTTGACTTGAGTGTTAATTATTTTCCTCGAGTTTTCAAGTTTAATGTGAAAATACTGCTGGCGCAATGAGCAACAAGTTCCGTTACCTCTTCACTTTCAAGCTGAAACCACCAAAATCGCCACCGATTTCCGAGTTACCTTCTGTTATTCATGTTGTTTAGTAAGGGCGAAGTTTATCATTATTAATTGTTATTACCGGGGAAGAAATTGGAAAAGGCGTAACAACATTTGATCTTACGGTGGTTTACCTTCATTCAAGCGCACTAATAAAAATATTCGGCAGCTCTCAATGTCATCAGTGTTTTCAAATAACAAGATTGTCCCATGGATTGAATTCAATATTGTATCATATTGACGTTATGTTCTTGTGTTGATGAAAACGTCTAACTAAAACACTCATAAGATCACCACGTCTTTCGTAGTATTTATGTGAACTAAAACAGCATTACATTCCTTCGTTTGTAATAATTATAATAAAATTTAAACTTTGTCTTCTCGCTAGTTGCGTTTTATGACACTTATCCACCTGACTGTTGATGAAAATTGGACGGAGGTGGCAATTTGCAGCCACACGCAGGGACAGCATGCTTATCAGTATGCATGGCGTAAACGGCAATTTCAACGGATAAAAAGATAATTTTTTAAAATTTTACCTAGGATCAGACCTTGGATTTTACATGAGAAATCTTTCTTCTCAGTCCTGGAGAGTCGTGGAAAATTGCCAATTTTTTTGTGTTACATACCTACCCAAAAATATTATTCTTTTTAATTTTAGAATTTTTTTCTAAGGGTCGAAAAAATATTTTTTTGTAATGTCAAAAACTAGTCTTCAAACCAGTTTTCGACCACTAAAATCCAAACAATTTTGACTTACAGGGGGCGAAAAAGGTGAAGGAATCCAACCACCTCAAAAATTCAAATCAGTTTGGTAGAACTCCCTTAAATCGACAAAAATGCGAAAATGAAGAAATCGCAATCAGAAAATTCGAGCCAAACTGACTTGGAAACGTAATTGCCTAAATTTTCCGGAAAAAAATTCTGTCCTTTGGTAAATCAAGCGAGAAATCCGGGAAAATAGTAAAAAAATTCTAGACCCACGGAGTTCTTACAACCTTCAAAATAGAATTTATGTGTTTTTTTTTTCAAAAATGGATCATATTAATGCCGATTTGGACCCCTTAACCTTTTCGGATCGGATTGCCCGCTTAATAATATGCTTCAAGTTAGAGCAAACAAAAACTTTCAAGACCTGTTTTGTCAAAATCGAATGAGTGATTCGATAGGAAGTGCCGTCTCTAGATTCTCTGCCAAAATTCCAATTTTGGCACGATTGGTCCAAAAAGTTGTGGTTTGCTCCAACCTGATGGATATTGTTTGGGGGAATCAAAAAATTTTGAGAGGCCGAAAACGCTAAAAAACTGGTTTTGAGATCATGGCTTTATTTTTTTGACTACTTCAAACGTAAACAACAATTTTCCCGGCTGATTTCATAAGTACATTATTTCTGGAAATAATGTCCCAAAAGTAGCAGTTGTCAGGTTGTATTTCTTATGGAGAATCAAAAATGGTATTGTTTGATGGCGAACGCGCTAGAGCTCGGATTGAAGATACTTCAAGAGGAAGTCATCATCTCTAGCTCTTGTCGATAATCGATGAAATAACGTAGACTAGGTACAATAAAATAAAATAATTCTTCTGTACAATAAGGGTGTCAGTAATTGGTTAACGAGAATAGCGCAGTGTGAAAGTACCTCCCTTTTGGATAGAAAATAAATTACCGGTGAAAGTTTAGAGAGAAAAATAAATAGAGTAAACAATTACCACTCAAACGCCAATAACAAAATTTGTTATTGTAATAAAGGGGTCAGTAACGAAATTTGTTGTATTTAATACAACAACAAGAAAGATTTTATTAAATGAAGCGAAGTGATTGCGAGGAATCCAACGAGAACCAATTGAATCACGTAGGTTTGTACAGGTTTTAGGCGCATCTGAAGCTCACAAGATTTTCAATGCAGATTTTAATGAATACTCATGAATAATTAAAAAAAGCTCGGAAATCGGAAGCGGAAACGTAGCTAGGTTTGTTCTCAAATTTCTTCATAATAGCTCAACTCGAACAAATCTAAGCAAACGCTTTAATGGAATCGTCTGGAAATCGTTAGATTCTGAGAAAGGCCGAGTCTGCGTCTAATAGGAGACTAAAATGTTGGCTTATTATTCAATAATAAACCTATGTAATCGCTCAAGAAAAAACATTAAAACCCCTCTGAAAATTTGATGGTTCTCGTTTCAAGGCACGTAAAACTAAAACCAGTCGTGCGTAGATAACACACAATACTTCCATATTTGGAAACGTAAAGGTGGGATACAATTTGGAATCCTATTCAGAGTGAATCTGCACATATCGTTACGTTCCGACGTCACTGGGACTGAAAAAACATGATTTCAGTCGATCTGTCTGTGTACAGACAGATTCTTCTGTTTGTTGTCTACGAAATGCCGTAGACAAATGAAACTAAGAACACGCTTCGGAGGACTGTGAAAGCTCAAAAATCCATGGGAAAAAATTAAAAATAGTTTAAATCGCGGACGGCTGAAGGAAAATTCTCCATATTACAGCAATAAATTTGAACCAAGGAACGGCAGGGTTAACTCTTTCAATATAAAGGAAAGAAGTTAGACGTCTCTGAAGAATTAATGCTTATTTTTATGCCAAAAACGTCAAAATCGGTTCATCAGTTCACAGAACATAACTGCCAGATGGCCTCCGTCAATGTTTGATTGATCTCGCCATGAAAATTAGGAAATTAGGTTCGTAAAACCGAGGACAGGAACGTTGTGATATGTAAGTACCAACACACCTGATATTCAGCTTTGTTAATACTTCAGTTACCCATGAATTGGAATCAGTGGCGGGTGGAAACCTCAATGATTTTTCATACTTGATACCAAACTCTTTACACCAAATCTATCAGATGTGTGGACTGGTTCTGTGGCTGCTATGCGTGAAAATATGCGCTGACGAAATTAGAGCCCCTTTAAAACGAAAGTACCAACTAACAATGAGTTACCAGGAATCGCAAAATGTACGTATTCTGTAAGCCGATACAAGGGCTTCAAGATCTTGAGCACTGGGATCGGATAGTTTGTATGGCCTGCAAAGTACTAACACGGTGTTATTAAGATTCTGGCTGTGCCAAATCATAGCTTGATGACGCTTAGCAGAATGTTTCTGCGAGAGAATTTCGAAGAAAGGTGAACATTCAGGAAGTTATGAAAGTTTTAGATGGGTATCAAGTGCGTAGATAACACACAATACTTCCATAGTTCAATATGTCAATTTTTGACACAATGCGATTATATTTTAGCTACTTTTGAGCCTCTTTATGGGCCCGTTTTTCAATTCATTTGAAGCTATATTTATTCAAGGACGCTTACACTACATTTCACCTAGGACATACTTTGATACTGAAAATTAGATAATGCAAGCGTCCATGGATTAATCTAGCTTTAAAAAAAAATTTAAAACCCGGCCCCCAGTCAAAAACATTCAAAAACGCCCTATGCAAATTTTAAAGCTCACCTAAAATCAAAATACGTCAAGTTATTGGAATATGAAAAATATCCACGTGTTCCTCTAGGGCCTAGGCAAGTGGGGTGGCACTTGGGTACCTCTCCTTCAACAGACAACTTCAACAGGTGGGAGTTCAACAGGTCACCGCGGAGGATCCCCTGGTAGAGTGGCGCCTGCGTATCCAGACGATTTTGTGTTTGGGGGTGATGTCTGCTGTGACCAGTTGAAAACCCCCTAATTCCCCCGCCAAATACCGGATTTATATATACCGGAAGATAGATTTGAACTTGAACCAGTAAATAAATCACAGCACACCGTAATCGATTTTTTCGTTTGTTTACAGTTCCAGACTGACGGCGGTGGGAGCATTGGATCACAGGTGGCTTCAAGAGGAGGCGCTGGAGATTTCGCTCAATAAATCCAAACTGAAGCGCTACGTCATCAAGAGACGTTGGATCAAAGTCGTCAACACGATTCTCGCCCTCCAGAGGATGGGGGCTAAGCTCGACTTTGACGAACTGGACAGCCGTACGAACTGATCAGTGGCTTGAACTCATGGGTCAATTTCACCAACGTTTCAATATCTAATGGGTTTTTCGGGAGAGGGGGGGGGGGTTAGGAGATGCAAGACTAGAATCAATACAACTTAACCTTCTTTGAATCTATTGATGAAGTTGACCTTGATTGTTCACAGAACATGGTGCCTGTGGGATTGCAGACATTGATTGACCCTTATATTTAACTGTTATGGTTTCGTATAAAATCGTCTCCGTTAATTTGATTAACTACAGTTTTTATTTTACTACTACCTTTCATTTTACAGCAGCATAAGGTCCGATATTGACTGCCATACGTTATACCATCAATCTAAATTGTATTACCTAACATGGGAAAGATTAAAAATGTTTCTACTATTGTGTATATAAATTCCAACCTTTCCCAGAGAAAACCAGTGGTGCAAGGATAACCCACATTACTCCCATAATTTGGAAGGCAATAATTTCAACCAAATTGACTCCATTTTGACTGAATTCAAGGCTACCACGATCATGATAATGAAAAGAAATACGCTGGGTATCTTAAATGCCACCTAAAATCAGAATGGGTCAAGTTAGAGGAATGCAAAAGAATATCCACTTATTCTGCAAGGTAAACCCACAATTTTAGCACCAAGAACGCTAAAATCGGCAAAAATGCTTGTAACCAGGAAGAAATAAGTAAAGTTAAAGAAGCTGAAATTGCAAACATTTTGGAAGTACTATGGTATCGATAATCCGGGATGATGGGTCTGGTCTAGAGGAACATTCGAGTTCAAGAAATTTGAAATTCGTTTTTTTTTATAAACTATAATTTGACATTATTAAGGCGCCATAGTGAGTAGGAACTCGATTTTGTTGGTTACAATTAGAGAAAACGAACAATGCATCTAACTCTACCTGACCTGATCAACCCCCTAAGTTAAGTTACATGAGAGCAATAATTGGGCAAGGGAATTTGATAACTCAGGTCTAAGTGAGTGTTAGCAATTCAATGAGATTCAACTTTCAAATCGAACAATAAACAAACTATTTCCATAAATAAAAATAATAAAATGTCATAAGCGAACATTTTGAAAATAAACAAAAAATATCTTTTATCAGTTCTGCTACCGTAATAGCCCAAATCTTGAACAACGAAATCGAATTGTAGACTTGAGAAGAGCATAAAGCATCTGGGGAATCGTGACAAAACAACTGGACATAATTTAAAACACATAGAAAATTTGAATTTTTCATTGGATCTACTAAAGAGAGACCAACAGCAAACTAGGAAATTCATTGTATCCCAGAGCTAAGAGGGCATTTCAACTGTCTCAAAGAAAAAAAAAATCGCGTCAACATTCAAACAACAAAGCTTGTGTAACAAAGCTTTGTGGGCCCACAAAGCGGAAAATCATACGACTCATCCGCCGAAAACCACGATTGCCATCATTCTCGCTGGTGTAGATGAAAACAACAAAAGATGTATCGTCAGATACGCAAGTTCCGACTCACACTGGCAGCAACAAGTTGCAGGGCCCCATTCACGTTAGATATATCCGAGAAAAACATAGATGTTACGGATCAGGTATATCGATAACGCACCGATCACACCACGCTTCACCATCGATGGCATGCATTTCGTCTCTCAGATTTCCGAAGGTTCTTCAACAGGACGGGCATCTCGGTTTTCATGAGTCCAAAACCCGTTGAGATCGATGAGAATGTTGACAAGAATTTCTCCGTGGCCACTGCAACAGAATTGATTCATTCAACTGAGGACTTGATTGGTCGAAGAGTGAGTACGAGACTACGAAGATATGCGGAACGAAAATAATTGATTGAATATGAATATTACTTCAAAAATCGAGTTTCTCACAAAATTTTATTAAAGTCATTAAAAATTTGGAAATTCTGCTGGTATGCTATTCCATCAAAATCCAATCACCGGTTCAATGATGTTAGGCTTCAAAAGTGGTTATTTGCCCTTTTACAGTTACATTCCTTAACAGTATTGTAGAGACTCTGGGAAGATGAGAAGACGTACCGACTCAACAGTTTATGAATATATTGAGAAAATGAGATTGATAACTGACAATTGAGAAAATGCGCAACAAGAGAACCATGGGCAGGATTGGCTGGTTTGAGATTCGGATGAAATTGGGCTTTTCCCAGTTGTTCTTACCAACAGCCAGAGAGCCGAAAGGCAAGAAATGAATGGGAACTCAGAATAGATACTGAATCACTCGCGGAGAAATTGTGGAATCCCATAATTTTAATAAAAACTAAAAAAATAAGGGAAGAGAAATAGTCTATTCTCTCATTTTTACTTCCATATTTACAGAGTAAATGGAAGTATTGGAATCGTCCTAAAATCGAGAATCGGAACGGAGCTTCAGAAAAAACCTTTTCTTATACACATTTACTCAGAATCACTTCCTGAACAAGTGTCTGTGTGTCCGTTAGTCCGTCTGTGGTCATTTACAAAAATGACCATAACTCCCTCAATTCTCAACCTTTTTTCAAATTTCTTGAACTGAAATGTTTGTCTCGGCAAGACCTAATACCCTGTTCAATCGAAATTTGTATAACGCACAGTACTTCCGATATATTTGCATTTTTAGTGTTTCTATTTTATTTTTTCCGGCCACAAAAATGAACCGATTTGAGCGTTCTTGTTCTTAAAATCTTGTTTTACCTTGCAGAATACGTGGATATTTTTACTTCCATATTTACAGAGTAAATGGAAGTATTGTGATCGTCCTAAAATCGAGAATCGGAACGGAGCTTCAGAAAAAACTTTTTCTTATACACATTTACTCAGAATCACTTCCTGAACAAGTGTCTGTGTGTCCGTGTGTCCGTGTGTCCGTCTGTCCGTCTGTCCGTCTGTGGTCATTTACAAAAATGGCCATAACTCCCTCATTTCTCAACCTTTTTTCAAATTTCTTGAACTGAAATGTTTGTCTCGGCAAGACCTAACACCCTGTTTAATCGGAATTTGGATAACGCACAGTACTTCCGAGATATTTGCATTTTTAGTGTTTTCTATTTTATTTTTTTCCGGTCGCAAAAATGAACCGATTTGAGCGTTCTTGGTCTCAAAATCTTCGTTTTACCTTGCAGAATATGTGGATATTTTTTACATTCCGAAAATGTGGCGTTTTTTCATTTTTGGCGAATTTTAAAATTTTAATACTGAATTTTTTGATATTTTTGACCCTAACACTTTCAAAAGCAGTCAAAATATAATCAAATTGTGTCACAATTTTACGTTTCAAAATATGGAAGTATTGTGTGTTATCTACGCACCACTGGTTTAGATTCCAATAATGTACTGTATTTTTATTTTGGGCGAATTTCAAAATTTTATTAGTGAATTTTCTCATATTTTTGACCTAAACACTTTCAAAAGCAGTCAAAATATGATCAAACTGTGTCACAATTTTACGTTTCAAAATATGGAAGTATTGTGTGTTATCTACGCACCACTGGTTTGAGTTTTTATTCAAATTAGGGAACTCAGAAGATAGAACGGAGGACCTATTGCGTCAGGCAGTGTCAGAAATTGCTCCGAATGGATCTGGACCTACCGAATTGCAAGGCGGGGCCATTAGATGTTGGATCTATCTCCAACTGATGCCGTGATGACGGTTCACAACAGTTTTACAGATTATGGTTATGGTCCGTCATCACTTACGCCCTTGGCACACGCGCCTTGCAAGGCCAGCCAAATCGCAACAGACCCAGATCTGGATGCTGTTCTAGGACAGCTTGTCTAATTTCCGACTTGGCCAAATAGTACCCTGACAATACGAAAAGTCATCTTGAAATTCAACTTATCCAAAACTAATTACAGACCTGTTCAACAGATCTTGGAGTGTGATTTTGGCCGAATCGACTGGTTTGATCATATCAAAAACCTCATCACGCACGTCCTCGAATGAAATAGGCTCCTGTCCTGTAACGAGCATCTGTTCTCTGATTGCCTGTAAAACATTATCGATATTTAGGGGAATTTTAACCGAAAACGATATGTCAATGAATCTTTAGGATTCATGCAAAAAAAAAACATGAAGTCAAAACCCTAATTTTTTTGAAAAGTTTCCTGTGATCGATTGATTTGATTAGATCTTGGATTTTTCACGCGATATCGGTTTTCGCATTTTTCTCAGTCCTGGAGAGTCGTGGAAAATTACCAATTTTTTTTTGTTATAAAATATTAGTTTTTTCAATTTTTTTCCGAGGCTCAAAAAATATTTTTTTGAAATGTCAAAAACTAGTCTTCAAACCAGTTTTTGACCACTATAACCTAAACGATTTTTACTTACAGGGAGTGTAAAAAACTTCAAGGAATCCAACAAACTCAAAAAATTCAAAATCGGTTCATTAGAACTCCCGCAAATTGAAAAAAAACGTGAAAAAGAAGAATTTACATGAAGAAATTTAACCCAAATTGATTAAAAAACAAATTTCCATAAATTTTCCACAAAAATACTGTATTCTATGGTAAATTGAGCGAGAAACCTGGTAAAAATGCTCGAAAAATTCTAAACCCATGGCATCACCTTCAAAATTTACTTTTTGTGTGTTCACAAAAATTGGACATACTTATGCCTAATTGGGCCCCATAACCTTTTCTGATCGAAGGACACATATTACCCGTGAAGGACAATATGCCTCAAGTTGGAGCAAATCATAAATTTTAAGACTAGTTTCCTCCAAATTGGATCAGCGGTTGGTCCTATAAGTTGTGGTTTGCTCCAACTTGATGCATATTGTCGGGGGATCAAATCAAAAAATTTTAAAGGGTCAAACATTGAAAAAAAAAGTTTTTGAAATCATGCTTTTTCTGACTTTTTTTAGTACTTTAAAGTGAATTTAGCGGGTTCTGTTATCCGAGGTTCACATCAAGGAAAGTATTTCTACAAGATTTTTTTTAACAAAACGGTACTGTCTATGGACATTTTTTCAACAGAAGATTTGTCTTCTAGACCCTCTGAAACGTATAAGGTGAACGTTTGAGGGTTTATTGTAAAACAATTTCCGGACCATTACATAGATACATTATTTCTGGAAATAATGTACTAAAACTATGTATAAGACAAGATAGTACAAGATAAGCATGTAACACTAATATGAGTAGTAAACGGCACTGGCCCGCTTATAACGCCTACGTACCCGAAAAAAGTAATTTAGGGAGAAAGTATCGAGGTATCCCTGCCCTTTCACATCCAGGATTTTGAAAAGATAGTGAAGCGCTTGAGGCTCATGCCGGTTTTCCAGAGCCAACACAAGATCAAGGTACGTTTTATAATCCATTTCACCTTCGTAAGTAAGGCATTCTTGAAAGACTCGTTCAACGAAGACATAGGTCAATGTGCCACTTCCCAACCTGAAAATTCGTCCAAAAAATGTTCAAGTGTTAAGATTGTGTTGCGAATGAGACCACAGTCGATTCGATAGCTTTAACTGTTTCAAAGTTGTAGCCATTTTAGTGGGTTTTGTAAAATTCAATATAGTAATTCAGCAAAGATTTTCGATCCAAATCTCAACCTTTTACTACATTGAGAACGCTGCAAAGGATTACACCAGGCTTTATTATTCGTTATGAGTTTCATTCAGAAATTTTGCAGCTCTACTGGTTCTTTACCTGGATACATTTGAAAAAACTGATAAAATTTAAAATCTACGACAAAAATACGCCCCCTGCTCTTATTCATCCATGCACCCAAACACTTGGACTGTCCACAGAGTGTCCTGGGCGCTCACTGACGGCTATAATTCCCAAATGGTTGAAGCTATCAAAGAGATGGTGGTCTCATTCAATTCAGCATCAAAAAATCTATTAAGTAAACGTTTAGAAAAAAATAGCTTTTTTTCAAGATTTTTCCAGAAAATTTCACACTTTCATCTCCGTTTGTGGAAAAAGTGAGTACCTAGATGGCGGACGGAGGGAAATTTTTTTCATCGCAGGTTCGGGACAAAATCTAAAACGTTACCAATGACGAACTATCAGCTAGTGTCTCAAAAGTAGTCACAAGCCTCACTCATACCCTGAAGTCCTCAGTAGATACTAACTTACTCAGCTAGCTCGTTCTTCGTCAGCATTCCATTGTGATTTGAGTCGAGGTTGAGGTATTGACCATAGACGCGAAGTGCGGATGGGGCTGAAAACCAGTTTGCTTCTTGGGCGTCCTTCGGCAGCTCTTCGTCCCTCAGCTAAAACATGGAGCGGGAAAATTAACGAGAATCACTTTTCAAGCCGTTCTTTGTAGGTGTCTCAATTTAATACAAACCATGAAAAATACATTCTGTAAGGTTATAAGAGATTTTGAGACCAAGAATGCTCGGTTCATTTTTTGGGCAGAAAAAATAAAATAGAAAACACCAAAAGTGCTAACATATCAGAAGTACTGTGAGTAATTGATATTCCGATTAAACTGGATGATAGCCTAGACAAACATTCCAGTTCAAGAAGATTGAAAAAAGGTTAAGAATTAAGGCGAGGGCCGTTTCTGTAAATGACCACAGAAACTTGTCCCGGAAGTGATTCTGAGTAAAAGTGTACAAGTGAAAGTTTTTTCTGAAGCTCCGAAACACAAAACTTCCATTTACTTTGTAAATACAGAAGTAAAAATCTCACCTCCAATAGATCGTCAAGGAAGCTAGAAGTCAAAATGTCTTGAACCTTTATTTTGCCTGTATGTAGCGGGTCAAGAAAAAACAGAAACTTGCGGACAGCTGTGCAGACGTAGAAACTGTGAAATGACTTCTCGAGGCCGTCGAGCTGTGGGAGGTTCGGAATCAATTCACTGATATAGTTTTCCAGGTCCTGAGGAGAAATTGAAAACAGAAGAAATGAACGTAGGTACCCCATCAACGGATTTGGAAAATCAGATCACCTCAATGCCCTCAACCACTTGAAGCACTCCGAATAGATTCCTAAGTTATGAACAAGATGACGCAACGAACGGTTATTTGGATCATCAATATCATGAGTAATCATCAATATAGTCGGCATTGCATCATCTGTGATACAAAACAATCTTACGCATTCTTTGAGGTATCCGAGTCCAGTTGTATCGTAGAGCGACAATCCGATCCGCGATTGTTGAGTCCAAGTTTTTCTCATGACATAATTCAGAACTCCGACAATTCCAACTTTGTTGTGAGCGGCTGGATCGTTTTGAAGGAGCTGAGCGAAAATCGACGGAGTAAAGTACTTTCTGCAGGGAGAGATTGCACGAGAAATAAAATTATGCACTTCACTGGCACTAGTTCACCAACAGGCAACGAGAAAAATCGCAGGATCCGCGTCAACATTTTATGGGGACTAGAGGACAAGTAAAACAAATTGTTGTTGCAACATTATCTGTCCAACAAATAGATACTGAAGGCGACGATCCTTCAGTTGAAATATTACTCCCTTTTCAATACATCAAATTTCATGCTTCAGGACCATGCTTGGTTGGGGCAGCAATTTTTTTACAAAAACGAACCATACCAAACCAGAATATTCGATATTAGAGGTGATGCCGTGTGATTAATTCTTTGAGCATTTTTCCTGGTTTGTTCATTTGATTTGCTGTAGAATAAGGTACTTTTTCCAGAATTTTAAGAAACATTTTTCAGTTTCTGATTTTTTTTTCTAAATGTTTCAGTTATTTCTTGTCCGCGGTTTCCCTTATGGTTTATTTATCAGTAATAAATCATTGCTATAGCTCAAGACAAAAAAAAAATGCTTTACGTTTCAAAGGGGTAGAATCTGAGTATTCAATGAAAAAAAAATAACTTCTGTCTGCCGGACGCTGTCAACACTTTTTCTCCCAAATGGGAATGATAAAAATTTGAAATTTTCAGTGAAAAACAACCTTAGTCCAATACGGTGCAAAGGTTAGCCCAGCAAATAGCTCACTTTCAATGACTAATAAAAAATGGTTGAAATATTCAAACACTACAATTAATGAGGGCACACACTTCAAATAGGGATGTTCAACTGAGGAGTTGTCCTTGGTACCGAGCTATATTATATTTGTGGTTCATTTTTTTGAGGTTGCTGGCAAGGAAACTTGAAATCGGGGCCTTGAACATTGTAGTTGCCATTAACAGTACCTAAGTTGAAAGTTGAGTTTTCTGAAATTGACCAATAAAACGTGCAAAATTTATTTTGGTGCATCGAACGGCTCCTATGCAAAGGTATAGCTGTGAGCATGGCCCTATATTAAATATAATATTTTAAATATTAGATAAATTTTATCTAATGTACGTACCTACCAATGTCAGAGTAACAGAATGACAACTATGTTGATTTTTTTATACAATGTAGATGTTTTTCCGCAAAGACAGTACCCAACTATGAGAGCAGCAAAGGTATAGCTGTGAGCTATGCAAAGGTATAGCTGTGAGCATGGCCCTATATTAAATATAATATTTTAAATATTAGATAAATTTTATCTAATGTACGTACCTACCAATGTCAGAGTAACAGAATGACAACTATGTTGATTTTTTTATACAATGTAGATGTTTTTCCGCAAAGACAGTACCCAACTATGAGAGCAGCCTAATGCCGAGATTTTTTATCAAGGTTTCAGCAACCTCAACTACCCAATTAGGCACTGATAAAATTATATCAAAGACTCTCACTTGCACTTTTGACTGGAAGTCGCCATGACTTGCGACAGTTCGAGGTAGTTAAGGTACTGCTGCTCTTCACCATTGAGAAGACTCGTTTTCTTGTCGAGAATAAGGCACATATTTTTCAGTTCTTCCGAGTTCAGTAAGAGCTGCCCCTGGTGTTGGAGAAACAGCGATCTAGCATCTTCCCTCAGTCTCACCGGAAGTGTCTCCTCATTTGCTGTGGCCAACTGGAACGCAATTAGATTTATGTAGAGGAGAGAAATAAAAAAGTATGACAGTGGACTCCATATTTTCGCCAATGATTTTCGTCCATTCCATATTTATCTAAAAATGATTAATCAAGTGAATTTCCATGAAGTGACTTCGTACGAAAAGGTTTGCTGCTGATTGTAATTTGGAGACATTAGAAGGTGAGCAGAACTTACCTCCTGATATTTCATTAGCATTTAGTTTGAATTAATATTTGAGAAAATGTCCACAACAAATGGACTAATATTCCCTTGGCGATTGTTCCAATAAAAAATTATCATGGTCTCAGTTTAGGGTCAGTAGCCACCACTAGTCACAATACAATGAAACTGGTACATATTAATGGGAATGTAGAATAAATTAGATTAAGATACCATAAGTTCAAATGAGAAAATTCAAGTACGCTCACAGGATTGTAAAACCGCGGAATGGCCTTGTAAGTAGAATCAATCAATTCCAATCGATCGTTTTTCCACTTTCTGTAAAATGTCAAAAAGTATTCGGCTTCATCTTCAGCAGCTTCGCCGTCTGCAACAAGATACAGGGCCGATTTATCAATTCATTATTCATTATCAGTGTGAGACAAGGTGTGGGAAGCCAACTTTGGGCAGAAAAATGACAAATGCCAAGTTCTAGACATTGCCATTTTTGTAATTCCGTCAACCGCAATAGGATAAAAATAAGAGAGGATCTGAGACATGGTTCGTTCGGCCAGTTTCCAGTTAACCCCTCTCGCTTCGTCTAGGATTGGGGACTATTGGTATTTACCTGCTACCTGTAACATTACATTCATGTGAAAATATCGGTCTAGATTTATAATGAGGAACATGCATGAAAAACGAAATCCATTTTTTCCGCCAGAATGGCGCTGTTTAGGATGCGAAAATGATGTAGTGATGGTCTACAACGAAAAAACAACATTTTTCCTGGTGAAAAACGCTAATGAAAAGGGCCCTTTTGAATGTGGCGGGTGAGCCGTATGACGTCACTGCGCGGACGTGACTGCACGGAGTTTCTTAAAGTAACGGCAAAAAATCCGTTATCGCCGTCCTATCACTATCACAACACACATGAACTCGGATGAGGTTGCACTGGTGTTCACGGGAAGATGTGTAACCTTGCGGCTGGCCATTGTCCCGCTCGACTTCAAATCTGCGATTTTCACTAAACCTCCCTCCTCTTTTAATTACCTCTTTTCCGAACCGTCATCCACCATAACACCATTTTCGAAGCCTAACAAGGAATATTATGGCGAAAAAACAGTTTATTTTTTTTCATGCATGTTCCTCATTCGTTTACAGGTCGACTTTGCCCCCCCCCCCCATGAGATATCTCGAACCGCCGCTGGCCACAGCAATCACTAAAAACCCACTCACAGAACCTGATTTTTGGTGAAAATTTCCAAAATTTACGACAACTCCTTCCGGACGGCGGACGGACAAAAAATTTCTGCAGACTCGTATTCTACACCCCTTGAAACGTAAACCAAAAAATTTTCTGGGGGTGTTGAAATTTTTTTCTCCTGACCGATTACAAAGGTTCATTTTTTAAGAAAAATGAACCAAAATAAACGGCAATAACTGGTCGAGGGCATAAAATTGATTTAATGGGCATTATTTAATAATGAAACTGTCAATGGCTCTTCCGCAGTTACCTCTTTCAATATTTCGTTTTTAAGTTCTTATAAGTACGTACTTTGTTCCTTGGCAGTCTTGGAAGAATGGTCGACGACCTTTTCCAGGCACTTCTTCAGAAGATCCATCGGTTTGAAAACGAACGAGGGCTTATGCTGAATATCCGACAGCGACCCATCCAAACATCAGATTGAAGAGCAATGTTGCGACAAACTAGGAGAAGAAAAGACGTTGATGTTTGACTATTTTTCCGCGAGGAAATGAGATGAACATATTCAAACTTTAAGTACATAAATATAAGCAGTTATATTTACCAGTTACATTACCAGACGATTGTCAGCCGGCGAGCGGGATGTTTGTTGTTATCCACAGAGCAACGACTAGACTAGAGGCGTCTTGATCTCCATCTGGTGAGTCCTCGACCCAAGAGCTCCTAGCGGCCTTCCTGGTAAGTCCATCACCTCCTTTCTCTCTCACTTCGAGGACGAGACAGGTCTGGAAAGAATAAAAATTTGTCGTCCATACCAATAAAGGTTTATGCCAAAAGAACATCGAAGTAAAATTCATAATTTGGAAACCCCTTGGACAGATGTCAGTTCGAATTCAAGTTTGAATATAAGTTGGAGTTCAAAGTCAAGTTCGAGTTTGATTTCACGTTCAAGTTTGATTTTATGTTTGAGGTTGATTTCAGTTCGAGTTTCAGTTTAAGTTTGGGATGAAGTTCGAATCAAAGTTTGAGTTTCAGTTCACTGTGTTGCACAAACTCGTGGTATAGAATAACTCCAGCTGGGGAGAATACCTAACTGAATTTCAGTTTATATTTTCTAAACTCAAACTTGAACACAAAATCAAACCTAAACTGGAACTCACACTGAGGCTTGAACGGAACCTCAAACTGAGCCCCAAACGTAAATTCAAACTCAAACAGAAACTTCAACTCAAACGCAAACTGTCCAGTTCAGTTTCATTTTGAGTTCAAGTTTGAGTTTAAGCTTAACTTTGAGTTTCAGTTTGAGTTTGATTCGCCTTCGAGTTACAGTTTGAGTTTGAGTTTAAATGAGTTTTTATATTCGAGTCTCAGTCTGAGTTCCAGTATAGGTTAGGGTTCGTATTCGAGTTTGAGTTTAGAGAATAGGAACTGAAATTGAGGGAACAGACCAATTCCCTCAATTTGAGTTTCTATTCGAATTATGGGGTTCTACAACTTTTTCCTAAATTATTTAATTTATTGAGTTCAGAGTTTAAGTTTGAATTTAAGTTCGTGTTTCGGTTATAGGTTTAAGTTTGTGTCTGGGTTTGAGTTACAGTTTGGTTAAGAGTTTGAGTTCCAGTTTAAGTCCAAGTTTGAGTTTTATATTACATTTGAGTTAACGTTTGTGTTTATATTTGAGTTTCACTTTAAGTTAGGGTTAACGTTTAAGTTAAAGTTTCAGTTTCAGTTTGATTTTGGGATTGAGGTTGAGTTAAACTTTAGTTACAGTTTGAGCTTAAGTTTGAATTTGCGTTTGTGTTACAGTTTGAGTTTTGATATCGTATCCAGGTAACGCGCTGGGAAATTTTCCGATCAACATCATACGACGTGGTTCAATTTCACTTTTCGCCATCCATAAACTAATTTTGCAATGTTCAGCCATTGATATTGGGATGTTCTGCATTTTCCGAAGATGTCCTTACATATCTCATCTGCCCTGCCAAAGTCGTGGAAAAATGTTACAAAAATATATCTATGTTTGTTATACATACATCAATCTATATTTGATCTTTGTTTTACCTCGCAGAATATGTGGATATTTTTTATAATCCGATAATGTGGCGTATTTTTGTTTTGGGCGAATTTTAAAATTTGGATAGTGAGTTTTTTTTTAATATTTTTGTCCTAAACACCCCTGAAAACAGTCAAAATATGATCAAATTGTGCAAACGTTTTCAAGTTTTGAAATATGGAAGTATTGTGTGTTATCTACGCACCACTGGTTTGAATTTTAGGCATACGCTCGCAGCTGATCTATCCATCGGGAGGGGGGAGGGGGTCCATGGACGGTTATTTCTTCTATGCGTTTTACTGGTGACTCCACGGTTTTCAGCCGCAGATCTGAAATCTACAGTTCTGAATTGTAACGCTTGAAATGTAACGTCTTAGAAAGTTGGTAAATTTAAAAAAAGGTCCGTCATCCGTACGATCTCACAAGGACTGTTTAGGTCGAGGAAGACTCAAATCGATCTTGGAGGACTGAAATAGGTAAATATCGTCGTAGCATTTAGATCGACCTTCAAATTTGAAACCGTCAGAAGGACAAGTTTGGTTCGCTCCGGACAAGAACTGTGTGAATCCATCTCAACAGGAAGGGTGGGGTCTTTGGTTACCTTGACAATCCTAAGGACGCTGACAGCTATAGGCGAGATTGTGTGGTATATTTAGATAGGTTGTTACCTACAGTAAATGTAACTGTCGCATGTAAGCGGTTGGACCAAGCAGTAACAATGAGACCGATCTCCTTACAGCAGCTGTTCCAGGTTTGTTACATTATCCGATCCCAGGTTATTTAGCTATTTTTCAATGTTCTTTTGTGACTTAACTGGCGCGGACCATTTACGTATTATTAATAAAAATTCGTCCGCCTATTTTGAAACTATATTCTATTTCTCGGATAGAAAGAGTAAAAGGTAGAGTAAAACTAAATGAACCGAAGAAACATGAGCAGAACAATTTGGTACGCGCCTACCTAATATTTTTACTTCCATATTTACACAGTAAATCCTGAACAAGTGTCTGTGTGTCCGTCTGTGGTCAGACACAAAAATTGCCATTGCTCCTTCAATTCTTAACCTTTTTTCAAGTTTCTTGAACTGAAATGTTCGTCCCGGCACAGCCCTAACCAGCCCAGTTTAATCGGAATGTGAAAATCCAAGGAAATATTTCAATAAAATTATGGATTTGACTTTGGGTTTTTTCGCAAATCTCTAAATTTTGACTGAGAAACATGAAATTTGGCGTTTTTTCAAGATTTTGGTCAAAAGGGTCAATTTTGGGGGAGTGAAAAGGCCAAAATCGGTTTTTTTTTGCAATTTTCATGGTTTTACGGCCTAAGCACCTATGGGTTTAAGGCAAAGACGTGATGCAGAGAGAAACAACTTTATTGACTAGGAAGTAAAGGTTTCCCGATTAGCTCGCTTATATTAATACGGTGAACAGTTTAAAGGGACAGTTTAAAGAGCTACGAAGAAGGCAGATCCCGCTTCTAGGAAATCCCAGGTATATGGAGGAATTGTCCCTATGAGACCTCGTCAACGGGTATCACTCACTGTCTTGTTTACCTAATCGTTCAGTGTTTTTTTCTTTTTATACCTATTTAATCATCATAGCGAAAACGTATCATTTAAGCACCGATGATTTAACCATCGACCATTACTCCACAAATGATTTTGTATCGGCGTATAAAAGTATTTTTCATCTATTGATCAATAGCAAGATTCCGTTAACATTTTTTTGGCACATTTTTCTATTTGTATACAAATTTTGACTCCTGCAATATGATGATAAACCTACCTACTCCAACTATTTGAACTTTATTTTCTGGGATACCCAGACAAATAATGTTCCCATGTCACTAATCTACTTAGCAGCGTTTTCATTTAATGACAAAAGCCAAGTTCTAGAAATTGCCATTTTTTGAAAGTCCGTCAGTCACGATCGGATAAAAATAACCAGTGGTGCGTAGATAACACACAACACTTCCATGTTTGGATACTTAAATTTTTGACACTATTTGATTATGTTTTGACTGTTTTTGACGGCGTTTAGGTCAAAAATATCAAAAAGCTCACTATGAAAATTTCAAAACTCGCCTTAAATAAAAATTAGCCAAGTTGTCGGCTTATAAAAAATATCCACATATTCTGCAAGGTAAAACAAAGATTTTAAGACCAAGAACGCTCAAATCGGTTCATTTTTGTGGCCGGGAAAAAATAGAATGGAAAACACTTAAAATGCAAATATATAGGGAGTACTGTGAGTTATTCAAATTCCGATGAAACGGGTGGATTAAATAGGGTGTTAGGTCTTGCCAAGACAAACATCTCAGTTTAAGAAATTTGAAAAAAGTTCGAGAGTTGAGGGAGCTATAATATAGCTATAATATGGATAGTATCCATTTTTGTAAATGACCACAGACGGGCACACACACACACTTGTTCGGGAAGTGATTCAGAGTAAATTGTGTATGAGTAACAGTTTTTTCTGAAGCTCCGTGCCGATTCTCGATTTTAGGGCGATTACAATACTTCCATTTAATCTGTAAATATGGAAGTAAAATGGATCTGAAAAACGGTTCGTTTAGGAAACTTCATCAGCTTTCTTTTTGCTGTGTAAACCTCTTCCTTGGGACGCATAGTTTTCACGTTGTATGGAACAAACTAGAAAAAAGGTTCCGAATGTCGGCAGTTTACACCCTCTCGCTTTGAGTTCCAAGTTGAAGGGGGGGACTGCTATTATTTCCCAATTCATTTTTAATTTATTTAGTGCCCAACAATACCCCAAGCACATTGCTGAAGGAAATATTTGTCTAGATTTGAAATTCGTTTACTGGCCGACCTGCTCCCTCCCCAAAATGAGATTTCTGGATTCTAGGTTTGTGCACACACAGTAACCCGTAGCACACTAAGGTACACACGCGAGTCAAATTGTGCCTTATAATAATTATTTTGTTTAAGGTTGTTTTGGTGGCGGCTGTGGCGGAGTCATCCGAGCGATTGCTGAAGATCCCTCGCGTCTACAATGCCTTGATCACGTCCAACGAGGATTTGCTGCCCAGCAAGGCGTACCCGGCTGTCGCGCCAGTCATACACCACGTTCCACCAGGCACCCCTTTCCTACCGGCTCATCAAATTGAATATAGGTATCCTCAGCTTTTCATTGCAAAGCAAACATTTTCCAATGCAAACATTTCAATCTTCTCAGATTCGAAAGGCTCGAAAATCGGAGCTTCAGAAAAAATTGCCACTAATACCTTTAACTCAGAACGACTAACTAAGTCTTCGTTTCCGTCTGCAGTCATTTACAAAAATATTGGTTTCCTGATGGCAGTAAACCGGCAAGGCCCTGCGTTGGGACGTCTGGGTGAAGCTTGAAATAAGAGAGCTGGATTTTGTTACTCTTTTACTTGTTACAGCTGTTTCGGCCGTTTGGCCTTCTTCATGAACCTGCAACAGGTACAACTACATTAACATGGTGAAGCACAGAGACTGTTCGAATTTTCCTGGTCATTGGACCAGGGCTCAACCGTTAGGATATCGTCACTTAAGTTACAACACCGCCTAACTCAATTTTTGGCGAAAATTAGTTGGACACACCACTCGATAGATTTTTCAATAGCCGATATCATGGTAAAACTGCCAAGGAGATTGAACCAAAAAGTGAAGAAGGAGATGGAGAAGAGACAGCACCGCTCAATGTATTTCCATATTGAAATAATTAGTTTTTTGTACCTCCTGAAAACTTGGAAAAATTGAGTTAGGTGGTGTTAGAACATAAGTGACGATATGAAAAAAAATTGTCTAAGTAGTCAGGAAAAGTAATTCAATTAAATATTTAACAATAATAACAATGGGAAACCTACCTGTAGGTCTAGTCTATTCAATAAAATTTCAATTAACAATTCTCTACCTTTTTTCAAATATCTTGAACTGGGAGATGATTTGAATTATTCACAGTACTTCCGATACATTAGCACTTTTACTCTTTCTATTTCATTTTTTCCTAGCCACAAAAATGAACCGATTCGATTGTTCCTGGTTTTAAAATCGTTGTTTTACCTTGGAAAATACGTGGATAATTTTTATATCCCAAAAACTTGACGTACTTTGATTTTAGGCGAGTTTTAAAAGTTGCATAGTGAATTTTTTTATACTTTACATCAAAACAAACTCCAAAGTAGTCAACATTGTGGGGCCAAAATGTTCATACTTCCACTTCGTATTGAACCACTGGTCCGATTTTGACGGAAGTAGTGTTAAAAATTAGGTTTTGCTCCAACTTGAGGCATAATGTCCGGGTAATCCGAACGGAAAAGGTTAAGGGTCCGATTTGGCATAAGTTTAGACCATTTTTGTGAAAACAAAAAAAATTATATTTTGAAGGCAATGTACCTACCGTGGGGTTTGAATAATTTTACGTAACATATGGCATTTTTACTGAAATTTTTTTGCTGTATTCAGAAACCTCCCTAGAGTTCTTCCCGTAACTCATGAGTTAAGTACCTAGTGAACTCCTAAACGAGAAATCCAATTCAGAAACCTCCCCTAGCTCTTAAGGAAGAACAAAATGGTCGTCTCCCTAAGTTCTTCCCTTCAAAATCGTTCTTCACCCTTCGGCGTTTTTTTTTCACCATTTGCAGACAAGAACTTCCACAACAGAAAGTCAGCCAGTCGCCCGAGGTTCTCCAGCCAGCAGGGCCAACGCCCTACGCGGAACTGCCGTTGGAAGACGCGTCCGAAGGCGACATCAGAAATTACGAGCCGATCAACCCCAACATCCCCGATGTGCCGCCCCCGCCCATCCCCATCCGCGTGGGTCGGGCCCGGGTCTCACGTCAGGACTCGCCTAAAATGTCACCGGCGAAACAGCAAAACACCAACCACAAATAGAGATGACCTCTTTTCCGGGTTGCGGCAGCTAAAGCGGACGAAAACGGGCATTTTTTTCAACTTGAGCTCACTCATAGAAAAATCAGGTCGAGAATGTCAGCTCACCTATCCTTCATACCTATGATGTTTTGAATCCAAACTTTACCCGCGGACGATTCAGCGGGTTAAGGGTCGGTTTATCAATTCCCATGAATTTGGAATGAGAGAGAGAGAGATGTTGATTTCACATAGTTGGAGTAGGTAGGATCACCATCATATTGTAGGGGTCAAAATTTGTATACAAATATAAAAACACTGAAAGAATAAACAAGACAGTGAGTGATACCCGTTGACGAGGTCTCTTAAGGACAATGCCTTTCTACCTGAGATTTTCTAGGAAGGCCTGACGTGGGAACCCATCCTCACACCTCTTCACACTGCCGTAATTAACTGTCCACCCAATTAATATACGCTGGCTAATCCGAAAACATTCACGTTCTAATAGCCGAATCACAGTTTTGCAGTTCCGAGCCTATAAACGGACGCCCTTGTGTAAAAAGTCCCCTATTTAGGGTGGGAATGCATCTGATACTGACTTTAACACCCGACATTTTCTTCTGCATCACGTTTTTGCCTTAAACCCATTGGGACTTTGGCCATAAAACCAGGAAAACTGCAAAAAACGCGATTCTAGCCGTATCACTCCCCCAAGATTGACCTCATCCTTATTACTAATCTTGGAAAAACGCCAAATTTCATGTATTGTAGTCAATATATGAAAATTCGCGGCAAAAATACCCAAAGTCAAATCCATAATTTTTTTTTTTGAAAAATTTCCCAGGCTCTTGCCTTGGACTTTTTATGTAAAATCGGTTTTTCGCATTTTTCAGTCCTGGAGAGGCTTAGAAAATTGTCATTTTTTTCGTGTCATGAACCTACCAAAAACCAAAATTTTTTTTGGAATTTTAAATTTTTTTAAAGGGTCAAAAAAATTTTTTTTTTATGTCAAAAATTTGTCTTTAAACCAGTTTTTGACCACTGAAACCCAACTAATTTCGACTGACAGGAAGTGAAAACGTTGTAGAAACCTCCAAGGGATCTAACAAGCTCAAAAAATTCAAAATCGGTTCAGTAGAACTCCCTCAAATCGGCAAAAACGCGAAAAAGGAGAAATCGCGTCAAGAAATTTTGAGCCAAACCGATTAAAATACAAAATTCTCCAGAAAAACCCCCTATCCTTTGGTAAATCAAGTGAAAAACCCGGGCAAAATACTCGAAAAATTCTAAACCCACGGCATCACCTTCAAAATTGAGTTGCCACCAGTGGCAAGTGGTTGAACAATATGACTGCGAATAGTTTGTGCCATTTTGCGCTCTCTTTAACCTATTAGGTACACTTTGTGGCCAGATCATGTCACGAACTTTGGTTTCAAAGTACCTGCAACTACTATTTACATGGACGTGCATAAAAAAAATGCTAGGCGAAAATAAATCTACTTTGAAAGTAGCTTCAAGAGCATTGATAAACCGCCCCTAAGTTCATTCAAACTGATTCTGTGTCGACAATGAAATTTGGGTTACGAATTTTCTCAATGTTTCTTCGAATTCATCATCGCTTTCCAAATAAATCTTCGCCTTGACTACTTCATCTCGAACCTCACCAAATAATCGTTCGAAGGAATCTAATGAGCAAGAAAGTGGATTATTAATCACCAACCACCGTCGTTAACGTGCTTTTTTAGAGTGTTTAGGTCAAAAATATAAAAAAACTCACGATGCCAATTTTGAAGTTCGCTCAAAATGAAAATACGCCATGGTTTCGGAATATAAAAAATATCCACTTATTCTGCAAGGTAAAACAAAGATTTTAAGACCGAGAACGCTCAAATCGGTTCATTTTTGTGGCCGGAAAAAATAGAAAACACTAAAAATGCAAATATATCGAAAGTACTGTGAGTTATTCAAAGTTCGATTAAACAGGGTGTTAGTTCTTGCCGAGACAAACATTTCAGTTCGGGAAATTCGAAAAAAGGTTGAGAATTGATAGAGTTATGGTCATTTTTGTAAATGACCACAGACGGACACACAGACTTGTTCGGGAAGTGATTCTGAGTAATAATTCTGTATATAAGTAAAAATATTTTCTGAAGCTCCGTTCCGATTCTAAAATATTGCAAATATTGCATAAAGAAGTAAAAAAGGCCATAGCTCCTTCAATTCTCTCTTTCCGATATATTTGCAGTTATAGTGTTTTCTATTTTATTTTTTTCCGGCCACAAAAATGAACCGATTTGAGCGTTCTTGGTCTTAAAATCTTTGTTTTACCTTGCAGAATATGCGGATATTTTTTATATTCCAATAATGTATTGTATTTTTATTTTGAGCGAATTTTAAAATTTGAACAGTGAATTTTCTGATGTTTTTGATCTAATCACCCTTTAAAGCAGTCAAAATATCATCAAATTTTGTCAAAATTTCACGTTTCAAAATGGATGTATTGTGTGTTATCTAAGCACCACTGGTGTTTACGACAGATCAAAGAAAGGGCGAAATTATTGTTTTTTTTTTTTTTCAAATCTGCCTACTTACTCCAGCGTTGCTTGTCGCTTTGAATAATGTGAGGCCGAAAAACTAGGCCATAGGCCATCTTGAACTGGAAAATGGCGGTAGGAAAACGCCCATACGGGCCATGAGTTCCCGAGTTGGTAAACTTGCTTTTCTATCTCACTTTAGGCAGGTGACCGGTTCCCCTACCGTAGTTTCTTTCTCACCGCTTCACCTGCTCATTCCCGACCCTCGCACCCCCCACACTCCTCGCCACCTTCCAACACCCCTCTACCCCTCTCGCTCTGATCAGGCGGTCGCTACCCCCAACTGCAGTCGATAGCACGGTGAAACATCGCTGCTCGAACGATCGATTGTTTTCCTATCGAATAGTTGACAATGTGTTGACTTCAGTGATCGATACGAGAAATAGTCAATTCTGCCCAAGTCAATTACCGCCTATCGATCATTTTGCGAGTGCCCGCCATTTTAACGAGGGGCTCGTAGGCTTTCAATACATTTCACCCCTTGACTTGAAGTATTCATAACTCCATCCAAATTTGTAAATACGTCTTCTGTGTTTTTTTTAAATTTATTGATAGTTCAACAGCTGATAGAACAAAAAGTATTCGGTCAGCTGGGGTGCTAATATTTTCCGCATCAATTATATCAACATTACCAAACTAGGGGGGTGAAATTGAAAAAAATTCATCAAGCACGAAAATAAAATATTGTCGAGACATGTAATTTAGATTTTTTCGTTTTGATCTGTTTTCGACAACGCTTAGATTAAATTTAAAGACAAATCAACGAATTCTGCCAAAGGCAAGTTTAATAGAACTTTGCACAGAAAATAAGGGTCGAATTTAACAACAATCAGCCTAGTTTAAGATACTGTTACGAGTTTGTGCGAATAGACGCCATCTTAACTTTTCTGCCAAGATCTACGACTTTACCATAAATATCGTTAAAGTTGGAATGGTTAGTTCAAGTTGGATTTTATTGTTGATGAAATTGTTCTAGGGCTCGCTGGACCATTAGATAGCCTAATAATATTAGCATATTATGCTACCATTGATGACCACCGTGTTATTAGATAACTAGCTCTGCTACCATTTATGAACAGCGGGTGCACAGAAAACCTACTCTGCTACCATTGATCAGTGTTGCCAAGTTCTGGACGTCAAAAACCCCTCAGACAACTTTGAAAAAAAACCAAATCCCCAAATGAGAAAAAAAAATCCCCGAAAACTCCCATACGTTAGGGAAGAATTGAAAATTCACTATTTCACATAAAACACGACCAAACTCCATATTATGCCTAAAATTTTTAATAGTGGGTACCTAAAAGTAAAGATAATTTAATACTCACTCTTCCCGGCTACCTATAATTCAATTTATGCATACAGTCGAACTTTATACGAACATTTAAACATGAGAAATTTTTTTGACAAGTGTAGCGGGCAAAGTCAGTCAATAAACATACCAAAACATATCGATACCTTAAAGCAGAAAGGGCATATGTCCAAAAATGGCATAATGAGAAAAATGCAAAATACGTATTGATCAATTTACAAAAATAAAGATTTCTCCCATAGTTTTCAATTCCATAAAAAAATTCGCTAAATAAAAAATGTATGTCTGGCCAAGATCTACAACCTCGTTTAACCAGAACTTTGGTAGCACTTGACGCTTCCAAGATAAACGCTCTTTAAATATTTGTCGTCTTTCTATTACATCGTTTTTTGGCCCCAAAAATAGATAAAAGGATCATGATTCTTGAAGCGATCGATAGGTCCTGATGAGTAGATTCTTTCGGTACCGAAATCTCAAAATTGATATTTTGAGACACATGAACTTTGTGCTTTAAGGTATCAATACACAAATTAGGTATGTACCCACAAGTGGGTAGGTACATCCAAATTCCCGAATAGCCTTTATTTGATTAGCTTTCTTTCAAATCAAATAGCTGTGCTGCAGTGATCTTAGCTGTTATTTATCTATTGAACTTAGCTGTTGTTTATTCATATTTTAATTTTTCCCTAGTCCCCCTGAATTCCGTAAAAACTACCGAGAAAACCCCCCGAAACGTTCCACCCTCAAAATCTCCCTCTGGCATTGAAAAAACCCCAAATTTGGGAACAACTCCGAACTTGGCAACACTGCCATTGATGACTACCGGGTGCATAAAAAACCTACTCTGCTACCATCGATGGCCACCGGGCTATTAGATAATTAACTCTGCTACCGTTTATGACCACTGGGTTATTAGATAACTAACTCTGCTACCATTGATGACCACCGGGTTATTAAATCACTAACTCTGCGACCATTGATGACCACCGGGTTATTAGGTAACTAACTCTGCTACCATTGATGACCACCGGGTTATTAGATAACCTAGTCTGCTACCATTGATGACCACTGGGTTATTAGGTAACTAACTCTGCTACCATTTATGACCACCGGGTTATTAGATAACCTAGTCTGCTACCATTGATGACCACTGGGTTATTAGGTAACTAACTCTGCGACCATTGACGACCACCGGGTTATTAGATAACTAACTCTACTACCGTTTATGACCACTGGGTTATTAGATAACTAACTCTGCTACCATTGATGACCACCGGGTTATTAGATAACTAACTCTGCTACCATTGATGACCACTGGGTTATTAGATAACTAACTCTACTACCGTTTATGACCACCGGGTTATTAGATAACTAACTCTGCTACCATTTATGACCACCGGGTTATTAGATAACTAACTATACTACCGTTTATGACCACTGGGTTATTAGATAACCTAGTCTGCTACCATTGATGACCACTGGGTTATTAGGTAACTAACTCTGCTACCATTTATGACCACCGGGTTATTAGATAACCTAGTCTGCTACCATTGATGACCACTGGGTTACTAGGTAACTAACTCTGCGACCATTGACGACCACCGGGTTATCAGATAACTAACTCTACTACCGTTTATGACCACTGGGTTATTAGATAACCTAGTCTGCTACCATTTATGACCACTGGGTTATTAGATAACTAACTCTGCTACCGTTCATGACCACTGGGTTATTAGATAACTAACTCTGCTACCATTTATGACCACCGGGTTATTAGATAACTAACTCTGCGACCATTGATGACCACCGGGTTATTAGATAACTAACTATACTACCGTTTATGACCACTGGGTTATTAGATAACCTAGTCTGCTACCATTGATGACCACTGGGTTATTAGGTAACTAACTCTGCGACCATTGACGACCACTGGGTTATTAGATCACTAACTCTGCTACCATTTATGACCACTGGGTTATCACTGGGGTAAGTTATCTATACCCTGCTACCATTGACGAGCGATCGCTTCCCAAAACCGTGGAAAACATGCCAAAACGCAGAGAACCGAGGGCCCAGAGGCGGATCGATGCATCGGGAACGGGCGGAATCGAACGCGGACAATCGAACCGGATTCGATTAATCGAATCGAACAGGCCGATGCCGCCGCTACCCGCTAGCGCCATCACGTCGTAGTTTCGCCCGTGTCGCGGTGCCCGACCTGAGTTCACGTCTCGAGATTTCACGTCCGCACGACGACGTGCATCAACAACAACAAACGACGATATCGACGTCGAACGCGATACCGTCGTCGTCATCGGAACCGTCGACTTTTCGGCCGCTGTCGTCCGGCGGCTCGAGTTTGTGCGGCGATCGCCTCCGTCCGCGTGCGTCCAGTGTCCGGCCTCGGGCTTGTCCGCTGTCCGCCGCGTGTTTTCTTGACCGACGGACGACTTGACGTCGAACGTTCCGCAGACGATCGTCGTCGTTCCTGTCAAGGTAACGTCCGATGTCGTCGACGAGCCCAGCTCCGTCGTCCGTTCCGTCGCCGCCCGTTGTGGCATGAATTCGACGTCCCCGGTCGACTTCCGGCCGTTGGTCGACAGGAGCGATCGTCGTTTAGGCAGTCCACCTGTTGTTGACGTTTCGGCCGACGACCGCCCGACGTCGGTGGCGCGTTCGTGAATTTCCGTCGTCGATGCCAACGCTGCGTCGTCGTTGAGGATTCGGCCCTCCTAAGTGGAATTGTTGGAAAAGTGAGCCCGATATTGATGTTCATTGGTGCAATTGGTGGTCCAAACAACTGGTTGTTGTGCTCAGTGCGGTTGTTGTTGTTTCGACAGTGGTTGACAACAGAGTTTACCCCACGGAAAAAATGGGACGTCCAAAATGATAAGAGGTTATCAGCTGTCAACGATCGCCAACGAACGTTCCAGCATAACATGGTGAGTCACTTTGCCTTTTTTTTACTCAACATCAGCATGAATCATGTATTTGTCGGTACCTACAACATTATCATCATGTGTCATCATGTTCATTATCATCTTTACTCTACTTCCCACTATTTATCCATGATAAGTTTACAATACCTAAAATATTATAAATTGTGGAAGATCTACCCGTTATTCAATTTTGTAGTCAAAAATCAGTGGCAGAAAAACGCTTTCACCGTCGCCGAGCTTTCGAAATTTGATATTTTTTTCACCAGGGCTTAGACGCAGTCACAATAAGACCAATGTCTGATTTTTGGGTTGCGATGTCCACGATTCTGGTTCCATTGCAAATTTTATGAGAATTGTTGAACATTATTTCCGTTACTTATTGTTATCCAAACGATTATGCTAGAATTAACAACACAACACAACAAAAACAATTGAAACTCAAAAAACCATCAATTCAGCCATCGAACATAAACAGTAACCGCAGAAAATTACTGGCTTTGAGTTTTACTTGTTTTTGTTTAAATTTTAGCATAATGCTTTGGAAAAACGTTTGTTATCTACACGATGCTTCCATATTTTAATACGTAAAATGTTGGCACAATTTTATATATTTTTTTTGGAGTGCTTTTGAGGGTGTTTCGGTCAAAAATATCAAAAAACACACCATGCACATTTTAAAACTCGCCCTAAATAAAAATACGCCTCATTATCGAAATATACAAAAGATATCAGAATATTTTACTAGGTAAAACAAAGATTTTAAAAACCAGAACGCTCGAATCCGTTCATTTTTGTGGCCGGAAGAAATAAATTAGAAAACAGTAAAAAGGCGAATATATTGGAAGTAGTGAAAGTTATTCGAATTCCGATTAAACAGGGTGTTAGGTCTTGCCGAGAAAAACATTTCAGTTCAAGAAATTTGAAAAAAGGCCATAGATCCCTCAATTCTCAACCTTTTTTCAAAATTCTTGAACCGATTTGAGCGTTCTTGGTCTTAAAATCTTTGTTTCACCTTGCAAAATATGTGGATATTTTTTTTTATTCCGATAATGTGGCATTTTTATATTTTGGGCGAATTTCAAAATTTGAATAGTGAATTTTTTTATATTTTTGACCTAAACACCCTTAAAAGCGGTCAAACTGTGTAACAATTTTACGAGTACAAAATATGAAAGTATTGTGCGATACGCACAAAACACTCGTTTGTAGTATAGGACACTGGTAGCATAAGGCAATGAAAATCCAGCTATCATACGCAAAATTTCGAAAGAAAAAAATTGTTTTTTAAACATTTGGCTCAATTTTTGGTTGTAGCGCCACCAATATCAATCCTAAAAACTCTGCAGATTCTGCACGGGGGTTCATTCTTGGATTGTAAAGACAAACCTTACTCCTGAAACACGGAATTTAGTTGTTATTCTAGAATTTCAGTAAAAATTTGTATTGTAGATTTGGATTTAGTAGAACTTTTTTTCCAACCCGGCAAAAAAGCTGCTACATCCTCTTTTCTTTTCTACATAGCGCATCGTTTAATTTCGCTAAATTCGCCGTTTAATCTATTCTTATTTACCTATATAATTAACGGAATAAGGGCCGCTTTATCAGTAGTCGATTATCCGAAAAATCATTGCTAATCTCTTGGCTACAAATTTCTCGGAGACACAGCCTATGCGCATCCACCCAAAAATCACCCTGAAATTAGTGGCCTGGTGATTAGCTATGATTTTTTGGATAATCGACCATTGATATATCCTAAATGGTTGAAGCTACCGCCGTGGCGATGGTCTCAATCGATTCAGCATAGAAAAATCTATAGAAAATGACACCTCATTCTAAGCCTATTTTGCAAATTTCCTGAAGAACACGAATTTTTTCCCACTTCAACAGCTGTTTTACTGGTCTTAAAATTTAGGTACGGTTCCGTCGAGACGTTAGGACCAACTAGATACGGAACTTGATTTTTGGTGAAAATTTCAAAATTTTTCGATTACTCCTTCCCCCTGAAAAACCCCGGAGGGCGTAAGGCAAATTTTTTATTGCAGATTCGGATTCTCCGCCCCTTCGAAACGTAAGCCTTCAAATTTTCAGGGGGTGTTGAATTTGTTTTCCTGACCGATTACAAAGGTTCATTTCTTAAGAACAATTAACCAAAAGTGCTAACCCAAGGGTAGATTTTCCCGGCATTTCAGTGAAAGAATTTTTGAAATCGGATGCGTGGGAGCGGAACTGGCGAACGGAAAAACCTGACGACATGCCAACTTGAGTAACCTCCTCCTTTTTGAAGTCGGCAGTCCGAGCATGCTGAATTAGGGGTTACCCGATTTCGGCTTGCAGTCGTATGTGTCGTGTTCTACGTGTAAACCATGTCGGTGTTTATTTTCGAACTCGTCATCCAAAGGGTAGACAGGCGAGTCAGACGGTGGCTGTGGCCGAATTGGGCCACCTTGTCTGAAAATAGCCCATTGGCCAGTCTGCGATGTCTAGACCAGGAAGACAACTTGGAATAGAAATCATAAATTCGACACTTCATAACACTCGAGTTTTTCAGATGAAACACGGGCGCTCCCGTTTCTACGCAGTTTTTAGAACCGATGGTGTGCGAATAACGCACAATACTTCCGTGTAGGTCGGGACCGGTTGTTTTGGCAGCTTGGCTGAAAAGACCGGTGAATTATTTAGAAGGACCTACCGGTATTATGAAACGGTGCATATTTTGGTACATCATTTCCAGTAATAATGTGCCTATGCAATCGGCCAGGAACATTTTTTTACAACACCCTGGCGTACGACGTCAGGCGTAAAACGCTAACCAGTGGTGCGTAGATAACACACAATACTTTCATATTTTCTACTCGTAAAAGTGAGACAGATTTTGATCATATTTTGACTGCTTTTAAGGGTGTTTAGGTCGGAAATGTAAAAAAACTCATTATGCAATTATTAAAATTCGTCCAAAATAAAAATACGCCACATTATCGGAATATAAAAAATATTCACATATTGTGCAAGGTGGAACAAAGATTTTAAGACCAAGAACGCTCAAATCGGTTCATTTTTGTGCCTGGAAAAAAATAAAATAGAAAACGCTAAAAATGCAAATATATCGGAAGTGCTGTGAGTTATTCAAATTCCGATTAAACAGGGTGTTAGGTCTTGCCGAGACAAACATTTCAGTTCAAGAAATTTGAAAAAAGGTTGAGAATTGAGGGAGCGATGGCCATTTCTGTAAATGACCACAGACGGACGCACGGAAAGGCGGACAGACGGACACACAGACACTTCACGGGAAGTGATTCTGAGTAAATGTCTATAAAAAAGTTTTTTTCTGAAGCTCCGTTCCGATTCTCGATTTTTGGACGATTCCAAAACTTCCGTTTACTCTGTAAATATGGAAGGAAAAATGAATCAAAATATGAAGCCATAGAAGTAGCCTTCCTCTTGAACCGGGCCGCCCTAACCTGAACATAACCTCCCCTACCTTCGAAACACATTAACCCCGTTGCATACCAAAAAAACATGGTTTTTTAACGTTGTTAATAATCCTCATTCGCCGTTGCTTTTTCGCCAATCGATGGCGAACTCGTCTGGTTTTCCACGCATCATCACAATGGCAACATAGTGCGCCCCAGTGTTGCCGATTTTGTATGTCGCCTGATCGTTTTTCCTTGGATTGTTTGCTCGCTTACGACCTGGCCTATTTACCGTGGCTTATCTTCCATTCGAACAGTATCAGCAACAGCCACCAACAACTGCTGACCTACTACTCCTCCCCTGCTGTATGGAATCCCCAGTCGATTCAGCCAACGCGTCGCAGACGTTATTAGGTGGGGGTGAATTCATTGGAAAGGCTGTTCAGCACTCGAGTTTTTCCACGAAGACGCCGATTTTCTTCCCCCTTTTCGCCCCTTCCTCGCACGACTGTTCGCCCTCTTCCCCCTGTCCATTCACTTTCGCTGACCCTGTATCCTCCAATCAGCAGTCGCGCTGAAAAGGTCAGGGACCGCCGGGGAGATTGGACACGTGTACCGTCCGGTGGGATTTATGACCTGCGGTGTTGATCATTTTTACGAACCGTAGACCCTTGAACGCTCCGCCATTGGATTTTTAGACGGCGGAAAACATTATATCCATACCTTAAAGCACAAAGGGGATACGTCCCAAAATATCGATTTTGAGTTTTCGGAACCGAAAGAATCTATTCATCGGGACCTATCGATCGCTCCAAGAATCATGATCCTTTTATTACTTCCATATTTACTGGGTAAATGGAAGTATTGGAATCGTCCTAAAATCGAGAATCGGAACGGAACTTCGGAAAAACCTTTCTCTTGTACACATTCACTCAGAATCACTTCCCGAACAAGTGTCTGTGTGTCCGTGTGTTCGTTAGTCACTGTGTCCGTCTGTCCGTCTGTGGTTATTAAGAAAAATTCCCATAGCTCCCTAAATTCTCAACCTTTTTTCAAATTTCTTGAACTGAAATGTTCGTCTGGGCAAGACACCCTGTTTAATCAGAATTTGAATAACTCACAGTACTAACCTTTGTGAAATCTTCGGATCAACACAAATAAAACAAAAAAAAAAATAAAAAAAAATAACTCACAGTACTTCCGATATATTCGCATTTTCAGCGTTTTCTATTTTATTTTTTTCCGGCCGCAAAAATGAACCGATTTGAGCGTTCTTGGTCTCAAAATCTTCGTTTTACATTGCAGAATATGTAGATATTTTTATATCCCAAAAATGTAGCGAATGTTTTTTTGGCGAATTTTAAAATTTGCATAGTGAATTTTTTGATATTTTTGACCTAAACACCCTTAAAAACGGTCAAAATATGATCAAATTTTTTCAAATATGTACGTTTCAAAATATGGAAGTATTGTGTGTTATCTACGCACCACTGGTTTTATTTTGGGCGAATTTTCAAATTTGGATTGTGAGTTTTTTTGATATTTTTGTCCTAAACACCCCTGAAAACAGTCAAAATAAGATCAAATTGTGTCACGTTTATACGTTTCGAAATATGGAAGTATTGTGTGCTAACTACGCACCAATGGTTGATTTTAGGACGATTACAATACTTCCATTTACTTCGTAAATATGGAAGTAAAAAATGAACCGATTTGTCCGGCCAGAAAAAAAGCCGCTTTCCAAGTATTGGAATAATCGATTTCAGCTTCCGAGATTGTTGGCCATTGTCGCTTCTACGTCAGTACAAAAATGCGATCAAATTTGTCCAAAATGCATTTGGAAGTATTTTGTGTCAGCTTAGCAGCACTGGTTTTCTACTGGTTCTAAAATGGCGATGTTCGTTTGCAAAATGAGTAAGTAGATTTTTTACTCCATTTACTCAACGTACCTTCTTCAATTTCAGGCGAATTTCATAATTCGAAAGAGCATTCTTTCGTTTGAAACGGAAAAAAACATTTAATCGTATTCTGGACAAGGTGAAGTGCTCGGTAAAACTTTATTACAGTTCTTCCTTTCATTCAAGCGTCATTTTCCCGACTGGTACTATTACCACGTCAGCGTCGACAACAGTTATTATTTTTATTGCGTCAACATCTATAACGTGGCGCTGAGCCAAGCGCTTCCTGCTCCCGAATGATCGTAAACCAACTTGTTTGAGACAGTAATAGTGCGTCATGATGTTTGTGCATAGTTAGTTAGTCATCGCGACGAGTCTGGTTGGCGTTGTTCTGCAGTTAGTCAATGATCCGACAACCGTTCGAGCTGTACCGGAATTTCCGTCGATTTTCTAATTCCATTTCCACTCACCAGGGTCATTTTTTTCGAGTTTTTATTCAAATTATGGGATTCCAAAATTTCTCCTCGAGCGATTTAGTATCCCATTCCAGGGTTATAGGGCTGGTAGGACTCGCACGGTTTACAAGCCAGCGGTGTATAAATAACACACAATACTTCCATCGTAATTATGACGTAGAATTTTGAACCGAATTATTTATCCAGCATGGGATGACTGCAATACTTCCATTTACTTCGTTAGTATGGAAGTAAATACTGTCGGAATGCGCTTTTCAAACCCGCCTAAATCCGAAATACGTCAAATTACCGGCATATAAAATATCTACGTATTGTGCAATTTAAAATTAATTTTTCTTTCAAGACCATCGGTTCAATTTTTATGGGACAGTATTGAACGGCATAGAAAACACTTGAAATGCTTCGGAAGTACTGCTACGAAAATATTTGTCATGTCATGACCCATCATCACCTTGTTAAGCCGGGATGTCGATTACTGTATTTCCGAAATATTTTCTCTTTTAGTGTTATAAATATCATTTTTTCTGGCCACAAAAATAAACAATTTTGAGCGTTGTTGGTCTTGAAATAAAGATTCAGTTTTTTACTTTGCGTCCTTCGACGTAAGCGGCATCAAACTTTGCCTACCGAGTGTGTTTTTTGACATTTTTTATCCTTGAAGTAATGAGTCATAATACAATTACTTAGGTTCACATAATTACGCACCCCAATACCAGCGCACCACTGGCTTATTAGTCGTAAGAGGGAATTATTTCCAGGCTTCAGGGATGTCGTAATTTTGTGGAAATTTAAAATCCGTAAACGAATCCGAAGGAACGATAGATTTTCCTTTCTTGGGCACCGCGGTCGGAAAGTAAAAACTGTCTAAGCTATTGAGAAATTGAAAGTAAAACGCGTCTTAGATTCTGACGTACAACTTTTCCTCCTTTTTTGACTTCCTTCTCCGATCTCATCTGGTTCCGTCTCATTCACTTCGCCGCCTCTGCCCTCCCCCACCATCCCCTCCCACGCCTCCCCTCCCCCTGCCACCTCGCAGTCCACCGACCTCTTCTTTTCCGCTCATCTGCCGCCAAGACGCAGTTCCTTTTACTTCTATCGTATCTGGGTTCACATGGTACGCTATGCGGGACCGCTGATGCGTACATATTGTATCTGCTGTACCAAACTAGTGATGGGCGATACCTATCGATATGAGTATGGTATCGAATATCTTCTTTCGATACCAAGTACATTTGGTATCGAATATTTTGCTTCGATACTTGTGTAGGTATCGAGTATTTTTCCCGACATCAGAAAAATACTCAAATGGTCTCAAAATTACCTACCTACTTTATTTATTTTCAATTTTTACCTTGCGGTATATATTTGCAACTAAAACTGGTCTCTGGTAGTTCAACGTTGGTACCACTGCCACTGCCAACGTGATGATTATGATGAGTGATAAGTAAATTATTATCGATTACATTTTCTCTGTGAGTGTTTTGTGCAGAACGTTTTAGCTTTTTCATACTCATAACCATGAGTTTTCCTCCCCATATCCTCCATCACCACTCCTTTGATATTCGTTTGATCTTATAATTAAATTTTACACGTAAGGGCTTAATGGTGTTTTTTTAATCTGTTATTTCCATTTTATTAACATTTAATTCGGTCTGTGAAATGAAAAAGTACTCATATGATTCGATACTCTTCAGTATCGAATATTTGTTTCGATACTAGTATTAACAGGATCCAAAAACGCTGCTAATCGGTGACGCGGGTACCTACATCATTTCTTCTGCATATCCAAAGAACTTTGCAAATCTTGCACAAGGGTTAATTTTTCGATTGCCAGGACCGTACGGAAACTTGGAATTCAATATTCTACAGCGTTGAACCATTTTGACGGGGAATTTTCCCTAAATGGTGGAGGGGGGCTAGGAAAAATTAGTCGTCATTTTTCATGCAGCGAAAACTGCAACGCAGTCATAGTGGGTTTGTTCCAGGAGCGCGGGTATATCTTACGCATGCGCAGTACAACGTCGCGTCTACTTTCGTTTTTATTTTCCGAATAAAATTCTGTTTCAGTTCGAACTTAACTTTTAGTTCGAGCTTGAATTTCAGTTTGAGCTTGAGTTTTACTTTTAATTTGAGATTCACTACCCCAAACACGGTCGTAGTTCCGCATTTTGTGTCTTTTCATTTAAAATTCGACTTCCATGCGCACACCCCAATATATTTCAATCCTCGCGTCAACTGAGATATCCAAAAAGGCAATAAACTAAGTTGTACCAACTAATGAACTCAGGCCCGGTTTATTGACGAAATGTATCAATCCGATATCCAAGGAAGCTGTAGATAAACATTTCCATTGAGATTTTTACATTAAAATTTGATGTAAATACCACCGTGGTGAAGTCCATCTGAAGCTTCCTTGGATATTCTGCCGTCCTAAGTTAAAACGTCCTATCTCAGTTTTTTGCGTTTTGAGAAAAACGCGGTTAAGTGAGATTGTTTGCACCGTCCACGTTTTTAACCCTAGCTATTTGGAATTTTCACGATAGCTCCTTGACATCACCCCCCAACTTTGTCAGTTGTCAACAAACCTCAATATTAAACCAGCAGGTAGAAATTATCAATTGAAGTGCAAGAAGTCGAAGATAGGACTTTTTAACCTAGTAGTAGTAGTTTTTGGAACTCAGTATTCGAAGATGAATTATTCTATTAAGATATTATATACTGATTTATACTGATTATACTGATACTATTAAGATATTATATCTTGCCCACATCCATGACAGACACAGCTTTGCTACTCACTAGGCCAGAAAGTCCTAACTCCTTTATTTGAGACCACTTAGGACGATTTATTCTAGCACAAGTTACTGAATTTTTTCAGTTATACAAGGTCAAAGTGTCCTAACTTTCTGCTACTTAGGACTTTTTAGCCTAGGACTACCAAGTTAGGACTTCCTGTTCTTGGATGGAGGCGGAAATTGACAAAAGTGAGATAGGACAAAGCCATTTTTCAGTCCTTTCCAATGAAGATAGGACTTTCTAACCTGGCCCATCAGACGCGTCATGTCAAAATCTATACAACCACGTCCTTAACTCAAAAAGCGAAAAAAATGAGATAGGACGTTTTAACTTAGGACGGCAGCATTGGACAGATACATTTTGATAGATACATACTGTAGATTCTTCTGGTGAAAATATTCTGGATTTGTGAACTACCTCCTTCTCAGTCCATTTATTATGAGACAGACATCTTCAGACCTTGGCCAAAAATCACACCAAAATCACCATCGATCGTCTCAAAGTGCCCCCCCCCCCCTTCTTTTTGACATTGTCTCACAAAAACAAAAACCCCTTCTTACAATACTAGAAATTAAACTTAAGAAATTAAAGTAAGAAGGTGTTTTTGTGAGACAATGTCAAAAAGAAGGGGGGAGGGCGCTTTGAGACGATCGATGGTGATTTTGGTGTGGTTTTTGGCCTAGGTCTGAAGATGTCTGTCTCATAATAAATGGACTGAGTAGGAGAAGGGTAGTTCAGTCTTATACTTATTTTGACCACACTGCGCATCCGCAAGGCACCTTGACTCGCTCCTGGAACAAACCCATAGGAACTTGCTTCAGAACAGTACTTCTCTGAGGTTTGAAAGTGATCCCCTTTTGCCACTCTGTACTATTTTTTTAAAAATACGATTTTCAACCGCTGTTCTACAGTCCTCAAAATTACCCTCTTAAGCGAGTCATCTCGTAAAGCCGTTATTTTGTGATTAGGGCCAAACATGTCTCAAGTGGCCTAGTCTAATGTCTCCACTTATAAAGTGATACAGGTCACATTAATCAACGGTGCACTTTTAAATAAATAATCTCCGCCTCTCCACGTTGACTTTGGAAAATCCCGCTCAATTATTTCGCTCCATTATTTTATTATTATTATTTTTTTTTAAACTGATTTGAGTGGTTAAACGTGTCAAACTGTTTGTTTTAGTTGGTAGAATGCGTACGGAGTTTGGTAAACTATTTCCGGAAATTATTCCAAAAAATAATGTACCAATCTAATCGGTCAAACGAAATTTTCTTACAACACCCCCTGAAAATTTTTTCATTCACGTTTCAGAGGTTCTAAAACACAAATCTGCAATAAAATTTTTTGCCCGCCCTACGCCATCAGCAGCATAAAAGCAGTAGTCCAATTAACAAAAAAAAAAAAAAAAAAAAAAAAAAAACGGCCGTTTAGCAAATTTTTCTGTGAACTGCACCTCCTATAAGGGAATCCTCTGAATTAACTCTAGAGTACTCAAAAGCGTTCAAATGTCAAAAAAGTCATGATCTCAAAAACAGTGTGGATCTAGGTGGTCGTTTTCGAGTTATTCAGAACTGTAGAATTAAAAAAAAAAACTCAAAACTGTCCTAATCCTAAACGGTTCAAGCTACCGGCGATGGTCTCATTCGCTTCAGCATAGAAAAATCTATAGAAAATGATGCCTCATATGCCTATGTTGCAGATTTCCTTAAAAAGACGAATTTTTCCCCACTTCAACAGCTGATTTACTGGCCTTAAAATTGAGGTAGGGCTCTGTCGAGACGTTATGACCAACCAGATACGGAACCTGATTTTTGGTGAACATTTCAGAAATTTTCCTTTCCCCCTGAAAAGCCCCGGACGGCGTACGGCGGACGGACAAAAAATGTTTATTGCAGACTTGGATTCTACACCCCTTGGAACGTAAACCAACAAATTTTCAGGGGGTGTAAAAATTTTTTTTCTGACCGGTTACAAAGGTTCATTTCTTAAGAAAAACGAGCCAAAATTGATTGGAAAAATGTCAAAAAATGATGGATTTGACTTCGGGGGTTTTTTGGCGCAAATCTTCAGACAATATCTATCTTTAGATGATATAGTATTATCTTTAAATAATAATATCTGTTTTTCAGTCAATATTTTCAACTAAAAAACATGAAATTTGGCGTTTTTTGAGATTTTGGTCAGAGTGGTCAATTTTGGGGGACTGGTACAGCCAAAATCGCGTTTTTTCGCTGTTTTCTTGGTTTTGCGGCCAAAGTACCTCTGGGTTTAAGGCAAAAACGTGATGGAGAAGATAATGTTGGGCGTTAAATTCCTTATCAGATGCATTCCCATCCTTGATACCAACTTTTCACACAAGGGCGTCCGTTCATAGGCTCGGATCAGCAAAACTGTGATTCGGCTATTAGAAAGTGAATGTTTTCGGATTAGCCAGCTTGCATTAATAGGGCGAACAGATTAATTAGTGTTAATTAGTAAACAGTTTACTAGTGTAAAGAGGTGTGAGGTGGGATGGGTCCCCGCGTCAGGCCTTCCGAGAAAATCTCAGGTAGAAAGGCATTGTCCTTAAGAGACCTCGTCAACGGGTATCACTCACTATCGTTCAGCGTTTTTATATTTGTATACAAATGTAAACTCCTGCAATATGATGATGAACCTACCTACTCCAACTATTTGAACTTTATTTACTGTGATACCCACACAAATAATGTACCCATGTCACTAATCTACTTAGCAGCGTTTTTCATTGCGTTTGCCGAACTTGAATTTTATTTCAAACGAGTTGCAAAGTTTGCAACGCTTTTTTTTTGTTATTTTGATACATTGTTCTGTTAGGTATTCGATTTTTTTTTTGCTGAAAAAATGAAATCCGATTCCTTTTTTTTCTGAAAAAATGAAACGGTTTGCCTTTTGAGGTATACAAAAGTATTTTTCCAGGCGAAAACTCCTACACAGGACCGGCGGGGGCCCTGATAGGAAGTATGGAAAAATATCACATTTATGAAAATAAAATTTATTTATCACATTTACGTCCTTACTTCCTCTTGATGTTATGGGTTTCTTGTTGTTTTCCTGTATTGATACGAGACATCATCAGCCTGAATTGTTCTAAGAATCCCTGTACCACAATATGTACAGTGTTTGGGTCCAAGATCCCCCCCTTCCCCTTATGTCAGTCATCAAAACTCGTCCCAATATGATGTTTGTCAGGTTCGAGGTCCTGTTGACTGCTAAATAAGCAACGCTTGGTTTTATCTTGACTGGAGATAGTACCGATTAATCGTAATGTTTTCATCAATTCCCTTAACCAAAAGGGTGAACTGTGTTTGCAATTTCTGCTCGACTGTTGAGCCTCCACGAACCAGTCAGTGCGCGTCTCCTGCGTCTGCCAGTTTGAGTTCTTGCTGCTCGTCCAGTACTGAATCATTGTCATTCGAGGCGTACCCTCTAGCTGGGATCCATAAGTGTATTTCTTGAAAAATGTATCCTTAATTTCTCATGAGTGTTACTCCGTTTTCGAATTTGTGTCCCGTTGACATTAGCTTCAAACTTTCCAATTCAATCCAACTGATTCGATATATTTGAACAAAAATAGTAATTGTGTGTTACGATGGTTGCGCTCCTTCTCACGTCTAACATCAAGCGGCAATAGTAAGTCTTATACCATTTTGAATTTTAAGTTAGCTGAACGAGGGTACAACTTAAAAGAGACTGATGGTGGAATGAATTAAACTTCTTTCATCATATCATCATTGCTTATAACTTCTGTCATAATTATGCACCAAGCATAGTTATGGGTGAATTGCTAAGTATGTATTATGTTCCCTTCCCGGTAACTATAATTGAAAGGGTCTCCTCAAAAACGTCGTAAGTGACAATTTGCAAATTGCTCAGGATAGCCGAAAAACGGGAAAAAATTATAATAAGTATCTAATGTGCAACTTATCGCCAATTTTTTTTTTAATATTTGTGGTACCAACTGATCTCTGGGGGGTAAAAAAATTTACCTAGATCGGCCACATCCTATACAACGTTTTTGCTTGAAAGAAGACGTTTCTCAAAAAATGGCACTTACAACGTTTTTGAGGAGACCCATTCAGTTGTCTAAAATCTCAATAACACACTAGGTATCATAAACATTAACTCACTATGCAAATTAGTTATAGTTGATATCGGTGGCAGTAACATCAAAATGGTTTACAAAAAACGCTGCTAAGTAGATCAGTGGCATGTGCACATCAGTTTTTGGTATAGCCGAAGAACTCTGCAAATTAACAAAAATTTTCGATTTTCATTATTTTTTAAGTTTGAAGAGAAATCGAAAAATTTCTACAAAAAATAAACCCGACTTTGAAACGCTGCAAATTCTTAAACCGGGGTTTATTATTCACTCAGCTTGCTTCCCTTATTCTGTCCAAGGTTTAATTTTTACTCACTACCCATCTTTGGAAAACTAGTCTGATAATTAATAGGCAACTCTGCGAAATTCAAGAAAGCAAATTCAAGAAATTTGAAAAAAGGTTGACAATTGAGGGAAATGTGGCCATTTGTGTAAATGACCTCAAACGGACGCACGGACAGTTACAGGAAGCGATTCTGAGTATAAATGTATTCATACTTATGTATTCACTTATAAGTGAAGTTTTTTTCTGAAACTCAGATTCGATTTTAGGACGATTACAATACTTCCATTTACCTCGTAAGTATGGAATTAAAAAAAAGTTAATGGGCAGTTTTCTTCAGTTTTAAATTTTCCCGCTGAACTATTACTTAATTAATTATTACTGCGATTATTACCAGATTTCTCGTAAACCTTGTTAGGGCAACTCATTTGCTGGACACCCATGGTGTCCTTGTATTTTTAGAAATCCTTAATAGTGGGTAAGAACAAAAATTAGGAAACTGCGAATGTATACCCTGAAGTTTATAATTATCTAGGATTTATTTTGATGGTGGATTTTCACGATTTTCTCACATTTTATATTATTATATAAAATATATAATATTTATTATGAATTATTTATTATAAAATATTTATATTTTAAATGTAAAATATTTATTATAAATTAAAATATAAATATTATAAATAAATTTATTATTTATAATAAACATAACTTATTTTTATTATTATTATTAAATCATCATAATTATTATAATAATCATAATTATCAATCAAATAATTATTATTTGAATTTACTCTTCACATTGGATTGTTCTTCTATAATTATTCCGATTAATGGTATCCTTGCACCCGTAGCATCTAGTTGCCATTCTGTTACCCACTGTGACACTCATCAAAATTTGATTTATTTAATAAATATGAACAAAGTAAAAGCACCGAATTTGGTTCGAAAACCGTGTAGTGAAAACGTTTTTGAAACCCCAATTTTTTCATGTTTCAACCATTGTTTTTCGAAATGTTCAAATTCAGGCCGAAGGCTGATTTTCCGTGAATATTTCCCTAGCCGTGAGGGAGAAAAAGGACGACGTCCGACGGATGGACGGAAATTTTTTAAATGCAGATTCGGATTCTAAACCCTGTGAAACGTAAACAATAAACATTTCAGGGTTTTGTTTAGCGATTACAGCGTTTTATTGTTGTACGATAATGAATCGTGGATTTTTCAGAGTTTTACCGGGGGATAAAAATAATTTCATTGAATAACGTACCGAAATCGATCAAGTTTCCCATTCAACACTTTGTTATTAAAATTTTAAATTTTTCCATAATAAAAATTTAGTTTTTACGAATATCAGTTGCTCGCAGTTGTAGGAAACTACTGCAACGAAAGGTTCTATCAGATCATCGGTTTCTTATGTGATGAACACGCTACTCCTAAATCTGGAATTGATAACGCAGATGCGTTGTCGATCTTATGAATCACAGATCAATTATTTGTCGTAGTTTTCATGATAATTAATTGCCTCCATTTGGAACAACAACATTGGCGGATTAGCGTTATCTGACATGTTTTCGTCCCGCGTGTTGTTCTTGTGAGAATACTATTGCTTCTCTTCATTCATTAATATCGGGAATAATCGTGCTATTGACCCATTAAGAAATAGAATAATCTACTGTCATCCATCAAACAAAAATAGCCATCCGTAACTATCCATATTTTTTGGACAGTAGAGAATTACTGTTATGTTTCTGGTCCAAAAAAATGTCGCTTTTACCCAGAATCACTTTATCTGAACAAGTGTTGGTGTGCCCGTGGATCCATGTGTCCGCTTTTACAAATGTTGCCATACCACCGTCAATTCTTAACCCTTTTTCAAAATTCTTTTGCCCAAATGTTTGTTTTGGAAGGCTTATTATTATCCTTCTTAACAGGCATGTCGATTACTCACAGTACTTCCGAGCAATTGGCATTTTTACTTTCATATTTACAGAGTAAATGGAAGTATTGTAATCTTCCTAAAATCGTGTATTGGAACGGAGCTTCAGGAAAAACTTATACACATTTATTCAGAATCACTTCCACCTGAACAAGTGTCTGCGTGTCCGTCTGTGGTCATGTACAAAAATGACCATAGCTCCCTCAATTCTCAACCATTTTTCAAATTTCTTGGACTGAAACGGTTGTCTTGGCAAGACCTAACACCCTGTTTAATCGACATTTGGAAAACTCACTAGTACTCACTGGTACTTCCGATATATTTGCATTTTTAGTTTTTTCTATTTTGTTTTTTTCCGGTCACAAAAATGAACCGATTTCAGCATTCTTGGTCTTAAAATCTTTGTTTTATCTTGCAGAATATGTGGGTATTTCTTTATTCAGAAAATGTGACGTATTTTTATTTTGGGCGAATTTTAAAGTTTTGCATCGTGAGTTTTTTGATATTCTTGACCTAAATACCCTTGAAAGCAGTCAAAATATGATCAAATTGTGTCGCACGTTTACGTTTCAAAATATGGAAGTATTGTGTGTTATTTACGACGCCTCTGGTTTTATAGGCCACAAACAATAACAGAGTTGAGAGTTCTCGAATGTGTATCTTAGCTTACAATATAATATACTGTATATTATACACATTCAATCGTTTGAAGAATTTCAGTACTGCTCATCCATTGATAATCGGCCGACAGTTCGTAGACGCAGCGTCAGCGTTTTGGAATTGTGGTCCAGCGGAAGAAAACTGACTTTCACGCTGAGCTTCGGTCCATTTGAAACCGATATCCAAGGAAGCTTCAGATAAAATTCACCACGGTGGTATCTGAACATCAAATTTCAATGTGAAAATCTGTCGAAAAATCATGTAAAAATCTCATTGGCGATGTTATCTAAAGCTTCCTTGAATATCGGATTGATACATTTTGTCAATAAACCGGTCCTTAGAGGTCGACGAACCCCGTATTTGGGTGGACCCCGTATTTATGACGATAGCTTAGCGTGCATTTTCTTCTGCAGGTTTAAAATCCTGTCTCGGCAAGAGACCTATTTAATCAAAATTTGGATAACTCACAGTACTTCCGATATATTAGCATTTTTATTGTTTCCTATTTTATTTTTTTCCACAAGTCAAGTTTTTCCTCGAAGTTGACTTTGAACTCGAAGTTGACTTTGAACTCGAAGTTTAATTTGAACTCGAAGTTTAATTTGAACTCGAAGTTGAGTTTGATCTCGAAGTTGAGTTTGATCTCGAAGTTGACTTTAGTCTTGAAGTTGACTTTAATCTCGAAGTTCCCTTTGATCTCGAAGTTGACTTTGAACTCGAAGTTGAGTTTGATCTCGAAGTTGACTTTGATCTCGAAGTTGAGTTTGAACTCGATGTTGACTTTGAACTCGAAGTTGACTTTGAGCTCGAAGTTTAATTTGAACTCGAAGTTGAGTTTGATCTCGAAGTTGAGTTTGAACTCGAAGTTTAATTTGAACTCGAAGTTTAATTTGAACTCGAAGTTGACTTTGAACTCGAAGTCGAGTTTGATCTCGAAGTTGAATTTGATTTCGAAGTTGAGTTTGATCTCGAAGTTTACTTTGATCTCGAAGTTGACATTGATCTCGATGTTGACATTGATCTCGGAGTTTAATTTGAACTCGAAGTTGAGTTTGATCTCGAAGTTCCCTTTGATCTCGAAATGACATTGATCTCGAAGTTCACTTTGATCTCGAAGTTGACTTTGAACTCGAAGTTGAGTTTGAACTCGTAGTTGACTTTGATCTCGAAGTTGACTTTGATCTTGAAGTTGAGTTTGAACTCGTAGTTGACTTTGATCTCGAAGTCGAGTTTGAACTCGAAGTCGAGTTTGAACTCGAAGTTGACTTTGATCTCGAAGTTCCCTTTGATCTCGAAGTTGACTTTGAACTCGAAGTTGAGTTTGATCTCGAAGTTTAATTTGAACTCGAAGTATAATTTGAACTCGAAGTTGACTTTGAACTCGAAGTTTAATTTGAACTCGAAGTTTAATTTGAACTCGAAGTTGAGTTTGATCTCGAAGTTGAGTTTGATCTCGAAGTTGACTTTGGTCTTGAAGTTGACTTTAATCTCGAAGTTCCCTTTGATCTCGAAGTTGACTTTGATCTCGAAGTTGACTTTAAACTCGAAGTTGAGTTTGATCTCGAAGTTGACTTTGATCTCGAAGTTGAGTTTGAACTCGATGTTGACTTTGAACTCGAAGTTGACTTTGAGCTCGAAGTTTAATTTGAACTCGAAGTTGAGTTTGATCTCGAAGTTGAGTTTGAACTCGAAGTTTAATTTGAACTCGAAGTTTAATTTGAACTCGAAGTTGACTTTGAACTCGAAGTCGAGTTTGATCTCGAAGTTGAATTTGATTTCGAAGTTGAGTTTGATCTCGAAGTTTACTTTGATCTCGAAGTTGACATTGATCTCGATGTTGACATTGATCTCGGAGTTTAATTTGAACTCGAAGTTGAGTTTGATCTCGAAGTTCCCTTTGATCTCGAAATGACTTTGATCTCGAAGTTCACTTTGATCTCGAAGTTGACTTTGAACTCGAAGTTGAGTTTGAACTCGTAGTTGACTTTGATCTCGAAGTTGACTTTGATCTTGAAGTTGAGTTTGAACTCGTAGTTGACTTTGATCTCGAAGTCGAGTTTGAACTCGAAGTCGAGTTTGAACTCGAAGTTGACTTTGATCTCGAAGTTCCCTTTGATCTCGAAGTTGACTTTGAACTCGAAGTTGAGTTTGATCTCGAAGTTGAGTTTGATCTCGTAGTTGAGTTTGATCTCGAAGTTGAATTTGATTTCGAAGTTGAGTTTGATCTCGAAGTTGAATTTGATTTCGAAGTTAAGTTTGATCTCGAAGTTGACTTTGAACTCGAAGTCGAGTTTGATCTCGAAGTTGAATTTGATTTCGAAGTTGAGTTTGATCTCGAAGTTGAATTTGATTTCGAAGTTAAGTTTGATCTCGAAGTTGACTTTGAACTCGAAGTTGAGTTTGATCTCGAAGTTGAGTTTGATCTCGAAGTTGAGTTTGATCTCGAAGTTGAATTTGATTTCGAAGTTGAGTTTGATCTCGAAGTTGAATTTGATTTCGAAGTTAAGTTTGATCTCGAAGTTGACTTTGAACTCGAAGTCGAGTTTGATCTCGAAGTTGAATTTGATTTCGAAGTTGAGTTTGATCTCGAAGTTGAATTTGGTTTCGAAGTTAAGTTTGATCTCGAAGTTGAATTTGATCTCGAAGTTAAGTTTGATCTCGAAGTTGAGTTTGATCTCGAAGTTGAGTTTGATCTCGAAGTTCCCTTTGATCTCGAAGTTGACTTTGAACTCGAAGTTGAGTTTGATCTCGAAGTTTAATTTGAACTCGAAGTTGAATTTGATTTCGAAGTTGAGTTTGATCTCGAAGTTGAATTTGATTTCGAAGTTAAGTTTGATCTCGAAGTTGACTTTGAACTCGAAGTCGAGTTTGATCTCGAAGTTGAATTTGATTTCGAAGTTGAGTTTGATCTCGAAGTTGAGTTTGATCTCGAAGTTGAGTTTGATCTCGAAGTTGAATTTGATCTCGAAGTAGAGTTTGAACTCGAAGTCGAGTTTGAACTCGAAGTTGACTTTGATCTCGAAGTTCCCTTTGATCTCGAAGTTGACTTTGAACTCGAAGTTGACTTTGAACTCGAAGTTGAGTTTGATCTCGAAGTTGAGTTTGATCTCGAAGTTGAATTTGATTTCGAAGTTGACTGTGATCTCGAAGTTGAATTTGATTTCGAAGTTAAGTTTGATCTCGAAGTTGACTTTGAACTCGAAGTCGAGTTTGAACTCGAAGTTGAGTTTGAACTCGAAGTTGACTTTGATCTCGAAGTTGAGTTTGATCTCGAAGTTGAGTTTGATCTCGAAGTTGACTTTGACAAATTCATCCTGAAGATGAATTTGAACTCGAAGTTGAGTTTGATATCGAAGTTGACTTCAAACTCGAAGTTGGCTTTGAACTCGTAGTTGACTTTGAACTCGAAGTTAACTTTAAACTCGAAGTTGAGTTTGAACTCGATGTTGACTTTGAACTCGAAGTTGACTTTGATCTCGAAGTTCCCTTTGATCTCGAAGTTGACTTTGAACTCGAAGTTGAGTTTGATCTCGAAGTTTAATTTGAACTCGAAGTATAATTTGAACTCGAAGTTGACTTTGAACTCGAAGTTTAATTTGAACTCGAAGTTTAATTTGAACTCGAAGTTGAGTTTGATCTCGAAGTTGAGTTTGATCTCGAAGTTGACTTTGGTCTTGAAGTTGACTTTAATCTCGAAGTTCCCTTTGATCTCGAAGTTGACTTTGATCTCGAAGTTGACTTTAAACTCGAAGTTGAGTTTGATCTCGAAGTTGACTTTGATCTCGAAGTTGAGTTTGAACTCGATGTTGACTTTGAACTCGAAGTTGACTTTGATCTCGAAGTTTAATTTGAACTCGAAGTTGAGTTTGATCTCGAAGTTGAGTTTGAACTCGAAGTTTACTTTGAACTCGAAGTTTAATTTGAACTCGAAGTTGACTTTGAACTCGAAGTCGAGTTTGATCTCGAAGTTGAATTTGATTTCGAAGTTGAGTTTGATCTCGAAGTTTACTTTGATCTCGAAGTTGACATTGATCTCGATATTGACATTGATCTCGGAGTTTAATTTGAACTCGAAGTTGAGTTTGATCTCGAAGTTCCCTTTGATCTCGAAATGACTTTGATCTCGAAGTTCACTTTGATCTCGAAGTTGACTTTGAACTCGAAGTTGAGTTTGAACTCGTAGTTGACTTTGATCTCGAAGTTGACTTTGATCTTGAAGTTGAGTTTGAACTCGTAGTTGACTTTGATCTCGAAGTCGAGTTTGAACTCGAAGTCGAGTTTGAACTCGAAGTTGACTTTGATCTCGAAGTTCCCTTTGATCTCGAAGTTGACTTTGAACTCGAAGTTGAGTTTGATCTCGAAGTTGAGTTTGATCTCGTAGTTGAGTTTGATCTCGAAGTTGAATTTGATTTCGAAGTTGAGTTTGATCTCGAAGTTGAATTTGATTTCGAAGTTAAGTTTGATCTCGAAGTTGACTTTGAACTCGAAGTCGAGTTTGATCTCGAAGTTGAATTTGATTTCGAAGTTGAGTTTGATCTCGAAGTTGAATTTGATTTCGAAGTTAAGTTTGATCTCGAAGTTGACTTTGAACTCGAAGTTGAGTTTGATCTCGAAGTTGAGTTTGATCTCGAAGTTGAGTTTGATCTCGAAGTTGAATTTGATTTCGAAGTTGAGTTTGATCTCGAAGTTGAATTTGATTTCGAAGTTAAGTTTGATCTCGAAGTTGACTTTGAACTCGAAGTCGAGTTTGATCTCGAAGTTGAATTTGATTTCGAAGTTGAGTTTGATCTCGAAGTTGAATTTGGTTTCGAAGTTAAGTTTGATCTCGAAGTTGAATTTGATCTCGAAGTTAAGTTTGATCTCGAAGTTGAGTTTGATCTCGAAGTTGAGTTTGATCTCGAAGTTCCCTTTGATCTCGAAGTTGACTTTGAACTCGAAGTTGAGTTTGATCTCGAAGTTTAATTTGAACTCGAAGTTGAATTTGATTTCGAAGTTGAGTTTGATCTCGAAGTTGAATTTGATTTCGAAGTTAAGTTTGATCTCGAAGTTGACTTTAAACTCGAAGTCGAGTTTGATCTCGAAGTTGAATTTGATTTCGAAGTTGAGTTTGATCTCGAAGTTGAGTTTGATCTCGAAGTTGAGTTTGATCTCGAAGTTGAATTTGATCTCGAAGTAGAGTTTGAACTCGAAGTCGAGTTTGAACTCGAAGTTGACTTTGATCTCGAAGTTCCCTTTGATCTCGAAGTTGACTTTGAACTCGAAGTTGACTTTGAACTCGAAGTTGAGTTTGATCTCGAAGTTGAGTTTGATCTCGAAGTTGAATTTGATTTCGAAGTTGAGTGTGATCTCGAAGTTGAATTTGATTTCGAAGTTAAGTTTGATCTCGAAGTTGACTTTGAACTCGAAGTCGAGTTTGAACTCGAAGTTGAGTTTGAACTCGAAGTTGACTTTGATCTCGAAGTTGAGTTTGATCTCGAAGTCTACTTTGACAAATTCATCCTGAAGATGAATTTGAACTCGAAGTTGAGTTTGATCTCGAAGTTTAATTTGAACTCGAAGTTGACTTTGATCTTGAAGTTGAGTTTGAACTCGTAGTTGACTTTGATCTCGTAGTCGAGTTTGAACTCGAAGTCGAGTTTGAACTCGAAGTTCCCTTTGATCTCGAAGTTGACTTTGAACTCGAAGTTGAGTTTGATCTCGAAGTTGAGTTTGATCTCGAAGTTGAATTTGATTTCGAAGTTGAGTTTGATCTCGAAGTTGAATTTGATTTCGAAGTTAAGTTTGATCTCGAAGTTGACTTTGAACTCGAAGTCGAGTTTGATCTCGAAGTTGAATTTGATTTCGAAGTTGAGTTTGATCTCGAAGTTGAATTTGATTTCGAAGTTAAGTTTGAACTCGAAGTTGACTTCGAACTCGAATTCGACTTTGATCTCGAAGTTTACTTTGATCTAGATGTTCACTTTGATCTCGAAGTTGACTTTGATCTAGATGTTCACTTTGATCTCGAAGTTGAGTTTGATCTCGAAGTTGAATTTGATTTCGAAGTTGAGTGTGATCTCGAAGTTGAATTTGATTTCGAAGTTAAGTTTGATCTCGAAGTTGACTTTGAACTCGAAGTCGAGTTTGAACTCGAAGTTGACTTTGAACTCGAAGTAGAGTTTGATCTCGAAGTTGAGTTTGATCTCGAAGTTGAATTTGATTTCGAAGTTGAGTTTGATCTCGAAGTTGAATTTGATTTCGAAGTTAAGTTTGATCTCGAAGTTGACTTTGAACTCGAAGTCGAGTTTGATCTCGAAGTTGAATTTGATTTCGAAGTTGAGTTTGATCTCGAAGTTGAATTTGATTTCGAAGTTAAGTTTGAACTCGAAGTTGACTTCGAACTCGAAGTCGACTTTGATCTCGAAGTTTACTTTGATCTAGATGTTCACTTTGATTTCGAAGTCGAGTTTGATCTCGAAGTTGAATTTGATTTCGAAGTTAAGTTTGATCTCGAAGTTGACTTTGAACTCGAAGTCGAGTTTGAACTCGAAGTTGACTTCGAACTCGAAGTCGACTTTGATCTCGAAGTTTACTTTGATCTAGATGTTCACTTTGATCTCGAAGTTGACTTTGATCTAGATGTTCACTTTGATCTCGAAGTTGACATTGATCTCGAAGTTGACATTGATCTCGAAGTTGTGTTTGAACTCGAAGTTAACTTTGAACTCGAAGTTGACTTTGAACTCGAAGTTGAGTTTGATCTCGAAGTTGAGTTTGATCTCGAAGTTGAATTTGATCTCGAAGTAGAGTTTGAACTCGAAGTCGAGTTTGAACTCGAAGTTGACTTTGATCTCGAAGTTCCCTTTGATCTTGAAGTTGACTTTGAACTCGAAGTTGACTTTGAACTCGAAGTTGAGTTTGATCTCGAAGTTGAGTTTGATCTCGAAGTTGAATTTGATTTCGAAGTTGAGTCTGATCTCGAAGTTGAATTTGATTTCGAAGTTAAGTTTGATCTCGCAGTTGACTTTGAACTCGAAGTCGAGTTTGAACTCGAAGTTGAGTTTGAACTCGAAGTTGACTTTGATCTCGAAGTTGAGTTTGATCTCGAAGTTGAGTTTGATCTCGAAGTCTACTTTGACAAATTCATCCTGAAGATGAATTTGAACTCGAAGTTGAGTTTGATCTCGAAGTTTAATTTGAACTCGAAGTTGACTTTGATCTTGAAGTTGAGTTTGAACTCGTAGTTGACTTTGATCTCGAAGTCGAGTTTGAACTCGAAGTCGAGTTTGAACTCGAAGTTCCCTTTGATCTCGAAGTTGACTTTGAACTCGAAGTTGAGTTTGATCTCGAAGTTGAGTTTGATCTCGAAGTTGAATTTGATTTCGAAGTTGAGTTTGATCTCGAAGTTGAATTTGATTTCGAAGTTGAGTTTGATCTCGAAGTTGACTTTGAACTCGAAGTCGAGTTTGATCTCGAAGTTGAATTTGATTTCGAAGTTGAGTTTGATCTCGAAGTTGAATTTGATTCCGAAGTTAAGTTTGAACTCGAAGTTGACTTCGAACTCAAAGTCGACTTTGATCTCGAAGTTTACTTCGATCTAGATGTTGACTTTGATCTCGAAGTTGACTTTGATCTAGATGTTCACTTTGATCTCGAAGTTGAGTTTGATCTCGAAGTTGAATTTGATTTCGAAGTTGAGTGTGATCTCGAAGTTGAATTTGATTTCGAAGTTAAGTTTGATCTCGAAGTTGACTTTGAACTCGAAGTCGAGTTTGAACTCGAAGTTGACTTTGAACTCGAAGTAGAGTTTGATCTCGAAGTTGAGTTTGATCTCGAAGTTGAATTTGATTTCGAAGTTAAGTTTGATCTCGAAGTTGACTTTGAACTCGAAGTCGAGTTTGATCTCGAAGTTGAATTTGATTTTGAAGTTGAGTTTGATCTCGAAGTTGAATTTGATTTCGAAGTTAAGTTTGAACTCGAAGTTGACTTCGAACTCGAAGTCGACTTTGATCTCGAAGTTTACTTTGATCTAGATGTTCACTTTGATCTCGAAGTTGAGTTTGATCTCGAAGTTGAATTTGATTTCGAAGTTGAGTGTGATCTCGAAGTTGAATTTGATTTCGAAGTTAAGTTTGATCTCGAAGTTGACTTTGAACTCGAAGTCGAGTTTGAACTCGAAGTTGACTTTGAACTCGTAGTTGACTTTGATCTCGAAGTTGAGTTTGATCTCGAAGTTGACTTTGATCTTGAAGTTGACTTTGATCTCGAAGTTCCCTTTGATCTCGAAGTTGACTTTGAACTCGAAGTTGACTTTGAACTCGAAGTTGAGTTTGATCTCGAAGTTGAGTTTGATCTCGAAGTTGACTTTGGACTCGAAGTTGAGTTTGAACTAGTAGTTGAAGTTCATCTCGAAGTTGTATTTGATTTCGAAGTTGACTTTGATCTGGATGTTCACTTTGATCTCGAAGTTGACTTTGATCTAGATGCTCACTTTGATCTCGAAGTTGACATTGATCTCGAAGTTGTGTTTGAACTCGAAGTTGAGTTTGATCTCGAAGTTGATATGATCTCGAAGTTGAGTTTGAACTTTTATAGTTGTTTCTTTTTGCGTGTTAATTATTCCCCTATTACTGAGCCCATAGTGGCCAAAAGAAATTACCATCTTAAAACATGGATGTCTCTATGCTCCGCTTGTTCGTGCTATTGTTGCTAAGTATTGGCAAATTCGTTGGAGCGATTCCACGGAATTGGACTTGATTCTGTATCCGCCAAAAGATGCCTAGAGTTGAAAACAGACCAGCTGAAAATACAGTCAGCCACTGAAATAAACCGGTGGTGCCTGGGGCGCTTCCATATTTTGTTAATTTTCAGACCTGATCCTCTAATTCCAATAAGTTGTAGCTGCCAGGATCAGCAAATCATAAGTTGCCTTTGGAAATTTGAAAACTGGAGTAGCCAAATTCATGAAGAAAGCACAGGATGGGTTTCAGGCGATTAAAACTGATTATCAGCTCTAGGTCTGGCATAATAACTTTGGAACTAAATTATCTTCAAGACCTTGGGCTTATCGTGTCTTTTGGTTTTCCCTTCCGCAAGCGGCAGTCGACCCATGCGCGGATTGACTGTCTTCCGTTGAATAATGGATCATTATCCGCTGATGTCAATGCCAAGCATTGACTGCTTGCGTCGAGTTTAGTTGAATTTACTAGTCTTGTGTACAACTATCCCCCTCCTCTTTTTCCTTCTCCTCCCTTGTTATCAAATGAACAGAAAATATCTTACCGCGACAGGTAGTTCAGGCATTAAGTCATCGTTCCGCGCTTTCGCCCGCACGGCCTTCCTCAGAAGATATTCCCCACACAGTACCGGCTCGAGGATAGTTTCAAGGCCGTTTTGATACTGGTGGGTGTAACCTTACTAGAAGCTTTTAATATTAGCTTGAGCCATCCTTACGAGCGAAATCGCTCGTATTTGGGGCGAGAATCGATCTTTGGCCCTATTGACGTCACTGCATCAGGAAGAAAATCGTCGAAAGTGTGCTGACGTATGAAGCAATGCGTGGTTTCGTTGGAGACGCCATTAACAAAATCGTATCTCAGGATCGAGCTGAGATAGAAAATTTTAAAAAATATTTTTGTCCGGTTTTCACCCTTACTTTTCTTACACCAAATTCGGGACACCCTGTTCATATGCCCAAATACTATGTATTATTTCGGTTCAAAATATTGCACAATCAATGTGGAAGATTAGTGGATGGCTCAATAAATGAATAAAAAAAAAAATCCAACGCAAACTGTTGGTCGTACGTGTGGCTCCGTGGGGTTTCCCAGACATCAAGACATTCCAGCCCCTACCCCACTGTCTAGCCCACGACGTTCGCTCGCTGCAGACTATTTGACCCCCAGCGTAGTACCGTAGCGGTCGCTAGGCGTGCAAATTCACGCTGAAAGTTTCCGGCGAAAAAATTTTGAAGTCGAAAACAATTGATTTTTAAGCATTAGGTATGCGCCAAACGACTTGCGTGGTAGAGTAGCGGTGGTCGAAAGACCAGAATTCGTACTCTA